>CM060921.1:297533404-300139654 GCA_030737875.1 Allium sativum
TTAAATTATCTTACCAATATATTATAATTATTAAATTAATATATTATAACTTCGCTAAAAATCCGGGACGTTGCATGCCATATGTGCATTCTACTCTTCTCCACCGCTTCCATGTTCCCCTTCTATTTTCTCGTTCGTTCTTCCTTCTTTTCATTTTTTTCCCATTCCTAAAAGAAAGAAAATGATTTTTCCCCAAATCATAAAATGGAAGAGGAAATTTTCTTTCCAAAAAAAATGTTTCAAGCGGCTTCGTCAAAATTGATCTCCCATCACCTCACCATCGACTACCGCACTTGAATTGAAGCTGCAAATCCCCTCTGATCATCCTGATTGAATAAGCGCTCCTCCCTTCGCCCCATCCAAATTACATTTCTTCCTAGATCATAATCAATCGCGGTTATCATTTCTTGAAGCCCTGTTGTCAGAACAGTAGTCGCAGCCTTCGTAAGCATTGCCTTCACCTACACTCGCTCATGAGTCCACAGTAAACAAGATCGACTGTCAGCCGTGCACCTGTAGAGTCACCATGTCATCAATTGTAACTTCATTGCCTTCCATCACATCTCCAAAAACCGTGAACTAGCACCTTGTTGCCGCGTCTCAATCTCCACCACTTCAAAAGCCGTCGTCGCCTTAAACCACTAACTATGAGTTATCTCACTATTTCAAATTCAAGTTCTTCAACGAAAAATTGTTTTGGTATACTAGATTAGAATTGAATTTGCATACATTGTTTGAGGTATTGGGCTTTTTTCTTTATTTTCCTTATGTCCTTGGGTGAATAAATTTGATATTGCACATGAGTCAATACTATATTCTATATGTCATCAAAACGGTTTAACAAATTCTAAAAAGCATTTTATTAAGAACTAAATGAACATTCACTTTTTGTAAATATAATTGTTAATTCACTGAAAATCAGAGTTTAAATGATAGATTCATTGTCCAATAAAACCATGGGTCGGTCTGAAACAAAGCAAATGGGTCGGTCGTGATCACATCTGGCACAAGTCGGTCAAGATAATCCCATGGGTTAGTCGGCTCTGTCATCTTCTATGGACCAGCCAGCTCTTTTACAGTATGGGTCAGTCTTAAAGAAGTTATGGATCTATCTGGTATGTTACATCTGGGTCATTCGGTACCAAGGCAGCGGGTTAGTCACATCGTAATGGTATGGGTCGGACGGGTTAACAAAATGTGGGTCGGTCTCGTTTCCAAAGCCAAGCTGGTTGGTCGATACTGTTTGGGTCGGTCGGTCACAAGTTCTTGGTCGGTCGTACATGAATGACAGCTGGCGACAACTTTTGACAACTGTGTTGGTCGGTCAGTGGCATTTTCGTAAATAACTTCAGGGCCGACCAAAATCCTGTACACTATATTTTTGCTTCTCCCCATACCTATAAATAAACCATGACCTCCACAGTAATGGGGGTCGATTCCACACACCATGAAGTGCTGCTCAACTATTTTCTCCACTATCTCAAGCAATTCTAACTTCCATTACACTTCTCCAAACTAGATCTATCATGAAATCTTCCGTGGAATTGATTAAAATTTTTCAAGTACTCAAGTGTTGAAGCTTTCCATCAAGAAATCTCCATACTTAAAGGGATTTAGTCAATCCATTGATAGATTCAAGCTAATCAAAGAGAGTTTAAGGAACTAGAGAGAGAATTATTACAAAAATGGAGAGAATGAATGTAAAATCATATTGTGTGTACTTTGTAATCTCGAATATGATAATGAGAAGCGACTCTATAGTGGATGTAGGCTATTTCTAAGCCGAACCACTTTAAAAGTTCTTTATTCTTTACTTTTTGCCTTATATTTTGTGTTTGTGGCTCAGTAATCTCAATTCCTGTTGTTTGGTGAAGTGCTTTAAGAGTACCTTTGGTGTTCTAGTCATTTTTTGACTCCAACATTTAGCACCCACCGTGGGGTCGTTTTCACACTTTCATTCTCTAAGTGTTTTGTGGAGATGGCATTTGAAGCTTGTTCCTACTATAGATCTTTCAAATCTAAAGTTTGGGTTAATTAAAAAAAACTATCTTCAAGATTCAGAGCTTTATCCGAGATAATGGCAAGACCAAAGAAAACACCAAGTAAAACCATCAGAGAAACTGGTAATGTTGCTAATGAAGCTAGGCCACTTACTAACCACTTTGAGGTTGTAAAATCATCCTGGGCTGCTGGAGCTAGTGTAACTAGGGAAGAGCTAGATAAAGTTCTCACTGGATTGACAAGTCAAATAGAAATTTAAACAAATGTTATGATGAAGAAACTAGAAACTCTATTTTCTCTTCAAACCGCCACAGCAAAAGTCACTACTAACGTCACCCATGCTGAAGCTGCTAATTCTTCCACCACAAGTCCAAATCGAAATCGATTCATCCATGAGGCTGATGATTAAGACGGAGCTAATAACGAAGATTCAAAGCCAACTGCTCGGAACCATATTGAGAAAGCAGCTTCTCACAAAGCAACAAGCTCCACCAAAGGGACGCCTCCCCATGAGGGAGGCATCGACCCTCAGATCTGTAGCCAAGATCGTTTGCTTAATCGAACATCCGGTGAAGGTGACGACATCCGCCCCACGGATCAACGAAATGAGAAGGGGTATCTCGAAGATATGGTCCGACATATCATGAAAGAGCTGACCGAAAGGATGACGAAACAGAGTAGGAGTTAGCTCCATCTAAAACTCAGCCCACATAAAGGATCAAGTTCACTAAGTTCCCACGAAAGTTCGACCTAGCAATGATCTAAGCTTATAAAGGAACTGGGGATCCCAACTTGTTCCTGTACAAATACGACTAGCACATGGATGGGGCAAGGGCCACGGATGAACTCAAGTGTCTCTGTTTCCCATATACTTAGAGGGGGTAGCTTCCCTCTGGTTCATAAAGCTCCCATCAAGATCTGTGGATGACTTTTCCTATTTGGCTTAAAAAAATTAGAGAACAGTTTAGGCTGCAATCTACCAAAGTCAAAGAAGTGATATCATTGAATTACATGGAGCAAAGGCCAGGGGAATCAATCAAAGCTTTCCATGCTCTATTCAATGCTATAGCGGTGGAAGTGGCAGATCCGGAACCTCAATTTGTTCTAATGCACTGAAAGGCGCTATAATCAAGAAATCAAAATTCAGGAAGTGGCTCAAAATGAAAATCCAAAAACTTTGGAGAGATTCTACGCAAAGGACGAGGAATATATCGATGTGGAAGGTGACCCATCCTATGCCATGGATATAGCTGAGGGAAGCAAGGCTCCGTCAAAGAAGGAGAACGATGTTCCAGATAATTAAAAGAACTTCGTAGGTCAGAAAAGGAGCAATGATGCTAAGTAAAGTACAGGTGAACATACCGAGGCCTAAGAGGAGATGGATCCAAGGAAGACTAGTATAGGGAAAAACCGCGTAGCACCAGTCGCAACCACAATATTGATCCCACTACATGACGATGATCCAGATAAGGTTTTGAAAATAGGTTCTCAGCTGGGCCTTAAGCTGCAAAAAGATTTGACAATGTTTTTAAGGGTAAATTTGGGCGTTTTTGCTTGGAGTCACTTCGATATGTGTGGTATATCTCCCAACGTAGCAGTACACAAGTTGAATATCGACTCAAGTATGACTCC
Organism: Allium sativum; assembly: GCA_030737875.1. NCBI lineage: Eukaryota > Viridiplantae > Streptophyta > Magnoliopsida > Asparagales > Amaryllidaceae > Allium > Allium sativum. The sequence goes on from CM060921.1 coordinate 297,537,038, forward strand.
AATGAAGCAGAAAAAAAGAACTCAAGGACCCGAAAGATCTGGAGCGCTCAAGAATGAAGTTGATAAGTTAATGTAGAATGACTTCATATGTGAATCCACCTATCCAAAATGGGTCTCTAATCCAATACTTGTAAAGAAATCCAATGGAAAATGGCAAGTGTGCATCAACTATTCTGACCTCAACAAAGCATGCTCGAAGGACAGTTTTCCACTGCCCAGGATTGACCAGCTTGTTGATGCAACCGTAGCACATGACTTTTTATCTTTCAAGGACGCTTATTTGGGGTATAATGAAATAATGATGCACGAGCCAGACCAGGAAAGCACGAGATTTACAACAGACCTAAGCTTATATTTCTATAAGGTCATGTCGTTTGGATTGAAAAATGCAGGAGCGACTTACCAATGTCTTCTGAATGCAATGTTTAAAGCACAAATTGGAAAAACCATTGAAGTGTATGTTAATGACATGCTGGTTAAGTCAAAGAAGGTAGAAGATCATTTGGAAAATCTCACTGAAATGTTCCACATTCTCAGGAAGTATATGATGAAACTAAACTCGCTCAAATGCTTGTTTGGAGTCACATCTGAAAAATTTCTTCGATTTATGGTCAATGCAAGGGGCATAGAAGCCAATCCCACTTAGATCTCAGCTTTGCGAGAGATGTGCACTCCTAAAACAAAGAAAGAACTTCAAAGTCTAAACTGTAAGGTAGCTTCATTGAGTCGGTTCATTTCAAAGGCGACAGACAGGTGTATTCCATTGTTTGATGCATTAAAAAAGGGGAAGAAACATTTCCAATGGACTCCCGAGTGCTAAGCGGCTTGCGAGGAGATAATTAAACACCTGGAATAACCACATATGTTATCAAAGCCCAAAGATAGAGAAACCTTATTCCTATACCTGGTAGTATCATCCTACGCCTTAAGTGCTGCTCTAGTCCGAGAAGATGACAAGTTTCAATGGTCAGTATATTACATTAGTGAGCGAATTACCGCGGAAGAACTGAATTATCCTAAATTAGATAAGTTTGCGTATAGTTTACTCATAGCCTCAAAGAAACTCTGACCATACTTCCAAGCCTACTCTATCAGAGTTCTCACAGATCAACCTCTAAAGCAAGTCTTATTCCACCCAGAAACTTCAAGAAGGTTGTTATAGTGGAATATTGAACTTAGTCAATACGACATCACTTACCATCCTCGAAGAGCAATCAATGGGAAGGCTTTAGTCGATTTCATTGCAGAATTCACGGACAGAGGGGAGGAGAAGGAAGAACCTATTGAAGCAATTACCCGATGGAAGTTGTTTGTTGATGGAGCTTAGAATGATTATTGTGCTGGGGTAGGGATTGTTCTATAAACTCCATAAGGTCGATCAATATGTTATGCTCTAAGGTTGGAATTCCCTGCAATTAACAACGAGGCAGAATACGAGGCACTAATCGCTGGGTTGAGAACTGCGAAAGTGTTGAGCTTGAAGGCCTTACATATCTTTAGCGACTCGCAGCTTGTGTTATCCCAAGTCCAAGTAGAGTTCCAGACCAAAGGAGGGAATCTTCCAACTTATTTGTCCAAATTCAAGGAACTTCTCGATTACTTGGAGTACTAATGACATCTCATATTCCTAAAGAAGAAAACATGAAAGTAGATTCACTTACGAAACTTGCTAGTACAGGAGATGCTCATATGCTGGGACTAGTTCCTGTTGAAGTTCTTTCAAACCCCAAAACTGATGATAATGACGTAGATTGGATCATGGAAACCACAACAGAGCCATACTCATGGATGACTCTGATCAAAAAATTATCTCTTCACAGGAGAGCTCCCAGATGATTCAAGGAAGCGAGAGAAATTTCTCTGGAAAGCATCTTTATATCTCATCCAGGATGGTCGTTTGTACAAGCATGGCATCTTAATGCCTTTGCTTCGATGCGTGACTAAAAAAGAATCTTGGGTTATCTTAGCGAGAATGTGAAGGTCATACAGAAGGACAGACATTAGCCAAGAAAATTCTGTGATATGGTTATTTCTGGCTTGACATAAACTTAGACTCTACAACTTACACTAAGAAATGTGATCGATGTTAGAGGTTCACGGAAATTCCGAGAGCACCATCCACAGAACTAACTCAAATGCTCAGTCCATTACCATTTGCAATCTAGCGCATCGAATTAATTGAAGCACTCCCTACAGAAAAGTCCAATTTTATGTATGCTATTGTAGCTGTTGATTACTTCACTAAATGGGCAGAAGCAGAGCCATTGGACACCATCACTTCAAAAACGGTGACCAACTTCGTCTTGAAGAATATAATATGCAGATTCAATTGCCGCAGAAGATAATCACGGACAATGGAACACAATTCGAAAGCAACAAGTTCAAAAGCTTCTACACTTGGTACAAATTCAAAAAAGCTTCGTAGCATTTGCTCATCCGCAGGTCAATTGGAAAGTCTAAGCAGTGAACAAGATCATAAAATAAACTATCAAGAAGCGTCTTGAAAAAGCCAAATGTACTTGGGTATACGAGCTTCCACTTGCGCAATGAGTGTATCTCAAAACTCACAAAACTACGACAGGGCATACCCCATTCTCGCTTGCCTTTGCGTCCGAAGTTATGATTCCGCTAGAGCAAGATGTACCTACTAACCACAGAATTCATTTCAACCAAGTAGAGAATGAGAAGCTGCAGCTCCAAGCACTTGACTTACTTAAGGAAAGAAAAAACTAAGGTGGAACTCAGAGTCGCTGCTCACCAAAGGAGGGTTGCTTGGCACTTCAATTCGAAAGTCAAACAAAGAACCTTTAGAGTGGGAGATCTAATGTTGAAGAAGATAATGACTGGAACTGGGTCTTATGGACCCAACTGGGAAGGATCCTTTATTATAAGTTAGAAACTCATGGACGGAACTTTCAAATTGAAGACAACAGATGAAGTAGTAATCCCAAGGGCATGGAGTAGTGATCATCTACGTCACTACTACAATTAACTTTTCATTCATGTTCATATAAAACTTTTAAATACTTTCCATGCATTGTAGTTAAAATTTGTATACATATGAATGAAGAACCGAAGTTGCTTGCCTAAATCATATATGTGCAAACTTTTGATTAATCATTCAAAGTTGCTAAAAATGATTATTGATTGTAGGCATCGAATAATTGTCTACTAACAACTTGAAAAAAATTTGGTGACCTCTACAACAAATCCCGGTAGGGACAGCTTAAGCAACGAGTGCCATAAGCACCACTCGCAGCAAATACGAAGGTGTAAAGCACTAGCTTGCCAAGAAAAATGAAGACCACCGAGATTCAGATGGTTAAATGGTGAAACATAAAACTTAAAGACGGGAGATTTGCAAGTTTTACCGAAGGGGCAACTCCTGTAAAGGGTGACTCGTGACCCTAGTCCCATACTAGATTATCTTCTTATGACATGCATCTGGTAATGGAACTGGCGTCTGCCCTGTGGAATTGCGCAATTCATAATGACTAATCAAAGACCTCTTTGCGGTGTCCAATTAGTTTTTTAGGGTCTTCTGATCACAGACTCGACAATTTGCGGGCTTCAAAGACCTCCTCGGAGGCACCTGATTGACTCATTGGTGTCTGTTGTTCATAGACTCAATGGTTAACAGGCCACAAAAGACCCCTTCAAGGGAAAAAGACAGCATCAGTACCAAGAATTACTTGGTCCGATTACAAAAAACTTTGGGCTTCAAAGACCTCTTCGAAGGCAAAAGACCTCTGCGGGGGCATCCAACCAGATCAGTGTCCAATTAATTCAGACTCGTCGATCGACAGGCTCAAAAGACCTTTTTAAGGGCATCCAATTAATTTGATCAACATTTGATCTGTTCAGACCGCGACAAATGTTGGATTTTAGCCAAAGACCTCCTCTTTGGAGGCACCCAATGAAATTGTCGACACTAGAATACATCAGCCTAATGACTATCTCCTATGTCTGAATTAACTAGTCGGAAAAATATAATCTTTGAGCCAAAAAATATAAGACGTCTCAAGCAAGGGCATAAAAAACAAGAAATTTCGTCCAACTAATAAGGCAAGATTCTGGTCGACTAAGTTAAAAATCCTTGGTTAGCAAGCAAACCTAGGAGTCCCAAGCACAATGGTGAAAGCAACAGGCTTAGCCATTAAAGTAGAAACTTCTCGTTTTTAGCCATAACCAAGGAACTCTAGTATAGTTGATCACATCCAGCCTATAAAGCTTGTAACAACCTTTTGGTATGGGGGCATCACCACTGCATTAATACAAATCAATAGTGCTCTCAGAACATACCATAACATTACCACAATTTACTAACAAAAATAACTTGTATTGTAAATGTGTAAAAAACAGGTGTGGAATGCAAAACAAGAAAGTACAATAAAGCTAAACTAAAAAGCTTAAGTATAGCAAGCGGAACACAGAACATAGTTTCATCACATCAGCAAAAGCGCATATCAAACAAAAAGTCAAGTACAAAAGTTTCAAACACAAATGTGCATAGTGTAATAAGCATAAAGTGATGAGCGAGGACCGACACTTGCATATACAACCGGTCTAAATGCAGTACATGAAAGGAAATGATAAAAGTAAAGCAAGCTATTCATAAGCACTACTTCTTATTCTTCCCATTCTTGGATTCACCTGACCTTAGAGATGGCTTGTTAAAAGAAGGAGGAGGAGTATGGCTGGCTGGCTCCTTTTTTTGATCATCGGGCTAATAGGGGTTTCTTAGGAGGATAGATTGATGACTCCTCCTTTCTTCTTAGTAACATGCTTTCCTCCCCTATGCATCAATGACGATGCATGCTTAGTTTTCTGCTTCTGTGGATCCTCGGCCTCCTTCTCTGGGGTTTCGTCGGTGTTGTCAGAATCTTCGTCACTGGGAACATAGTCGGCGTCATCATCCTGGTTAGCAAGCACAACAATCTGGGTGTCTTGTGACCCTGGAGTCTTAGCACCAAGCAGAGATTCATCACCCAAAGGAGGAGTAGTGACTGAGGTAGAAGGAATCGACACTAATGTCGAGTCGGTAGTAATGGCATAGGAAGTCTTTCCCACAACAGGGGAAGATTGTGGTGAGATTAAAACTAAAACAGATGAAAAATAGGCGTAGAATGCAGTTGTCCCAGGTGAAGGGTATAGGAAGTCTAAGTATAACATAGCTTGGACAATTTTGGCTTTACCTGTTGCTTCAAAATCCGCTTGAATATTTCTGTAGTTGACCTCAAAGTTATTTGCATCATTATCATCGCCCTCATCATCTCTGTTGTGTTCTTTAGTAATGCCTCCCTCAATATTATGTTCCTCGATAACTATGTCCTTTTCTTTGAGAGCAGTAGGAGGATTAATTGGAGTTTGTGAGCCAGAGGCTTCGATGTTTGCAGGATAAACGGGGGCATCAATATTGGTTGCGTCCTGAGCTTGCCTCCAAGAAGGTCCGGCCCTTCCACTTAGCAATCCTCGCACTTTGTTCCATCGAATTTCCCCCTTTGCTAATGCTTCGAGGGATCCTTCATCTAAAAGATCTTCAATAAGATCATCTTTAGTATGGTCGCCTTCATTAAACTCAAGTATTCGTTCCAAAACAAGAGCCAGGGTAAGTGCAAATTTATCTCCCAGATAATGTGAACTTCCCCGACTCATAAAATTAAAGACATAAAAATTGAACAGGAAAGCATCGACATCCGCCTTAGCTTTTTCAAGGGCACTTACAACTTTAAGTTTATCTTCCTTATGAATTTTATTACTGGCTTTTGCCATGGAAAGAGCCGCACTTTGAGAGGTGATCTTTTCTCGAAGAATAGTATTTTCTTGTTGATGAATAGCTGAAGCATTCTTTTCTATAGCTAATTGAGACTCGACAAGTTGTCGAGCAGATTGAGCCTTTTGAACTTGTATTGTTAGTGTGTTCTCATTCTGTTTCAAGCGGCCAGCTCCTCTTTAAGCCTCTTATTTTCAACCTCTAAACCTATTAGCTCTTCTTTCTTTGAGAGAAAGAAGCAATGGTATTCTCTTGGGATTTAAGGACCTTGATTAGCTCGACCTTGTCAATGTCTAGGGTGGTGATTCAATCAATGTTTTCCATGTTAAGTGTTTGAAAATCGTAAGCGAGAGTATACCACATGCATAATTGCTTCTCAGCATGGTTTCTGATCGCATCCAATTGTATATCTAGTTGACTTTTAGTAACATCAAATTGTGTGTGCATGCGACCCTTCATAGCATTGACCGATTCAAGAAGGTCTCGCTTGTCATTAGGGTATATATCAAAGTTATGGTATATCCCTCTCAAACAACAACCCAGTAATCGATCAACGAGACTAAGATCGGCTGGTCTAGGAATCTAGCGAGGACTTTTAATAACCGCCTGAAGGCCAGCAGGGGTTGGAATGACAGATGGAGAAGTAAGGGATAGCTGATCGAAAGCAGTATGAATATATGGCAATGGAAATTCTAGCATAGGAAGTTTATCTGGCTTATGACGCTTCCGAGAGCCATCCTTGCCGCGATCACCATTATCTCTCTTCTATCCTCCTTTTCTGTTTTTCCTCTTCGTTCTTCTTCAGTGCTTCTAGCCTAGCCTTATGGTCATACCTCCTCATCCTTTGCTCATCAGTTTCAAGAAGCTCAGGAGTTGATCGAGATTGATGAGAAGGCTGTGGATGTTGGGAATGATAGGACCGCTGGGAATGCTGTAAAGGACGAGTTTGCAGAAGATGCTTTGTATTATACTGGCTTGACTTTTCATTGATATCCTTCATATATGAGTGACTCATTTATGAACCTAGAATAAAGGCAAAGCAAAAATATATTACTCACATTGACAAGTACTTGGGCAAGTTCTAAAAACTAATGCAAGAAATCGCAAGCTCATGACGTAAGTAAAATATTTGCTAATGCTTATTTGATAACAAACTAGATTTTATAGTCGGTTCTAAATCAATCCCTAGATCCACAAGCATTTTTCCGAGTTAGAAATGGAAGCCTCGGATGTATTAGTTCCTGCTTTTATGGCCTGGGGTTTAGGTGGTTGAACAACAATATCACCTTGGATGAGATTTCTAGTGTAACGTCTCGTATTTTTGGTGATCAGATATTTATAATATTTTATTATTTTAAGTATCGATTTGGAATTTTAGATAGATTTATGGTATATATTTCGTTTATATAATGAAGATTGAATGTTAATTTTATATATAATTATAGTTCAAACTCGTAAACGTCGTGGCATTTTGTGATTCATGTATATCGGTACGAATATAAAATTCTCAACGACAATTGACGATGAAATTAAATAGTCATACGAAATAGAACGTTTAAATCAATACATTGCTTACCTTATGATGAGGCCCATGCTTCACACACGGGAAATTGTCTGATATATTATATAGGCATTTGAAATGATTATTTTTCAAACGACCTCAGTTTTCGATGAAACAAATCATATGGAATACCTATCACTAATTATTGTTAGATTCCAGTTTGGAGCCAATCAGAGTTATTTTGTCAGTGCGTGCAATTTAAACGCGAACCAGTAAATTAAAATAGAGATAGTGTGCAAACGGAGTCCATTTTCAACGAAATTAATTTCATTGGAACCGGAACGTGGAGACGTAACGGTACGTCTATTTTATTTCGGTTGGAGTTTGCGTGAAATTGTACATATATTAAACAGTTAGGATTCAACGAAGTTAGCGGTAAAACAAAGTAACCGTGTATTATATATATATAAATATTAAAACAAAGTAATTGTGTATTATGTGTGTGTGTATATATATATATATATATATTTCATACTTCATCTTTAAGTAAAACAAATTACGCACAAGACTGTTCTAGCCTAGCAACACAGTGATGTGGAAAGAAAACCAAGTGTACACTAACACAGACTTATGAATTGACAATATGAAGCAGGCCATTGTAATGAAAATTCGGCAATCTAAAATACAAATCTTCACCATACCCTAAAGAATACACACACCCTATCATTGAACAACGTACGATATTACGGGTAGTCTACTTCAATCACGCACACCCTGTATATTCTGCAATGAAAATTCATGCTGTTACATTTGAAGAGACACCACACAACAGCTACTCTACTAGTCTAATGAAAAGATAACACAACGTAAAAGTCTGCATACCCATTCACACATAGTTTCATCAATTCACCTACTCTATTCTATTCTGTACACTGGGAAAGCCGCAGCCTATCCCAATTTTTGTCTATCCCATTTTCTTTCTTGGCGACCCCATTTCAGTTGATAATTCATTCATGCATAGCTAGAATTGACAACGCATGCCTGCTTCCTTCTGCATTAAGTATTCTCGCACCATCCAATCAGAAGAAGGTCTGTGGGACCACACAAGCATAGCTACCCCTGCTGAAAATACGTTGTTGTTATCCCATCCTTACTCCATGCCTATAAATACTTAAGCTGTTGTAGTCAATCTTCCGCAACAAAAAACTGTCTTTTCCATTTTTTAAAAATACATCACGCAATTTCCATTGCTTTAAACCAAACCTTCCCCTCTTCTTAAAAAAATCACGCAAGCTTCTTATAAACCAAACTCTCAAACCCGAAAGTTTTCAACCTAGGAGGGATGAAGACATGCGTGGAGGTAAAAGCATGAACATTGAGAGGAGGGGAGGGTCAGAAGTAAGGGGAGAGTTGTTGAAGCTGTAGAAGCACCATGCAGCTTAGTGAAGAAATAAACCAACATGTTACTGTCTATACTGGGAAGAATTGCGTTGCTGCATGTAATAGTGAGGAGAATAATAGTATGGGAAAGTTACGGCTGATGGTGCAGTTGCGTGGACACAACAAAGTAATGAAGGAAGAAGAGAAACTAAAGTGGATGGAGAAGAAAGGACTGGGAATGTAATCAGGAAGTAATTAACAAAGTAACATATGTGAGCAGGCTTCAGACGTGGTGCAAGAGAGAAAAGAAGTTGAGAATGTAACTGATATTTCCAATATAAGGAAAAAAATGGAGGAAGCAATTTTCGAAATGCATGTAAATCGAAATAGAGTGGGAAGGATAAAAGAAGCAGGCTTTCCTTTTAAAACGTGAGCAGGAAAAAGCTTTAAGAAATCTGGCATTTTGTTCTTCGTGAACACTAGAGCTGAAGCACGGTTATACGTGCAGGAAGGAAAAAAAAGAAATGGATAATTACCATCGGGTCTATTCCATTTAACGCAAGGGAAAAGGGTGATTTCAATTAAATGAAGCAACCGCGTTTTCCAAGTCATGGGGCACAACTTGGGCACAAAGATGAGGCAAGGCAAACTGGCGTGTGGCAAAGGAGTAAACGTACTGCATGGAGAATAAAAAAGGAAAAGCACAAAGAACAAGGGTGTGCCTATTTTGGTTAAAAACTTTGGAAATGGGAGTGTCACTACTGTGCGTGCATATGGGTAACGAAGATCAGAAGATTATCAATTGGTTCATACTATTAAAATAAAGTAATCATATCATATTTTCATTTAACATGTTAGTTGTTTTAATTAAAGTCGAGGATACTTAATGGTTAATAACATTTTTGTGACGTTACCAGAATGGAATCGGACAGGAGACACTGGGATAGGGGATGAGATCAACATTTGTGGAACTAATTTGGACAAAGATAGAGACAACTGGAGTTTATGGTTAAATTAAACGCTTGTTTAGTTTAACTGTAATCGAACCAATTCAACGATAAATGGAATCAAAGTGAGTTTACTCACTCAGTTTTTATCCCATTTATATTTTATATAAATCAGATTTTATTTTGTGTGCTACGCTTGAAAATTGTTTGTTGTTTGCTGTTATTTATATATCGGTTGAATTGGTTGATTAAACGTTAGTTTAATCTAAATAAAATCTAACCGATTTTAACGGTTAATTCCAAACAAGGTAACGTACCTTGTTGGTTACATTTATAACAATATAAACGTATTAAATTAAAATTTAGCTGCTTGGATTACTGTTATTTATTTATTAATTTTATTTGTTTGTTGTATTGAATCATATTATTTGAGATAACGTATTTGGATGCAGGGGGAGAACAGGTTGGAGGGATCCAACTGGATTCCTCAAATTTACTGCTCATTTTCATATAACATTATGTGAATTGTTTAACCAATATGATTGGCTGATTGATTTGGATATTGATCGTCGAATCTAAATTCAACATTTGTTTTGTTATTAACCAATAGACAATATTGGTTGGGTAATTGGTATCATGTGGCATATAAATCAATCGTTTTATAAATTTTGATTTACCGTCAAGTGAATCGACGGTAATGAAGTTATAAAATTTATTTTATAACTGAAAATAGATTTTTAATCTATAAATTAAGACTAAAGTTATTTAAAAAGGAAATAATTATTATTATTTATTATATAAAGTTTATAAGTTATTGTTTAATGATTTTATAAAGAGAATTCTTATATTAATAAGATTTATATGTAAATGAGCAAATATTAACCAAACGGTTAAGAGTGAAATAAATTGTTTTTGAGAAACAGTTAAATGGAATTATTTAAATTAAGTGTGGTATTAATTAATTTAAAAGGGTGAATTAATTGGATTAAGTCAACTGCTTTAACTGGAATTTATTTTTAAAGTAAATTAGTTTATTATTAAATAAATCTAATGAAACTGTTTAATGAATATTTGTTAATTTTAATAAGATTTTAAATGGAGAAATTTATTATATATTTTGGTAATAAAGAATTTAACTACTTCTCTGTTGTTAATAATGAAGTAAATTATTATTATTTTATTTTAAGTAATCACTTCTTAAATGAAATACACTTAAGTAACCGATTTGGAATGGTATATGGTTTAGTTTTGAAGAGAGGTTATGAGTAAGTTTATATAAAACCCGAGTTTATAACAAAGTTATAAAAGAAATTTGAGTTGATGCGATAACTTAAATAAATATTTATTTAACTTTTGGCAAAATAGATCGAGGTAAAAAGGGTTTTGTTTTAAAACTTAGTTTTATCAATAATGTTTATAAAAGGGCATGAGGTTGAAAGCGTGGATTTTAGGTTGACGATAGTTAATAAATGAGATTGATTGAAACAAATGGGACTGAAATGAGATTTTCAAAGCAGGAAATGATTGAGGGGAATAGTATGGAGCAATAAGAAGTTAAGTGAAGGAAATTAAAAAGAAGTTGAGAATATTATTATTTCCAATATAAGTGAAACAAAAAGGATTGGGAATATAAGATAATATTTCCAACGTAAAGGAAATAAAAGGAGTTTTGGTATAAATATAACGATACTATGAATTAAAGGAATTAATGGAATGGGTTTAAATGGGTTTATCAAAAATGGAACAAGTGTTGTTTTGTTTTCCAGCAATGGAAATCAAAGAGATTCATAACGATATTCTTACATGGGATTTGAATGAGCTCAAATGTTGGAGTATAAAATATATAAAATGTTATTGCGAATATTCTTGTATTATAATAAGAGGTAAATATCATGTTTTAAATTATTAAAAGATTAAGATATTTAATTAGTTTTTAATTAAAAGGCGAAGTGATATTGAATACCAAACCAGTGAGTTCATTTTATTTTTATGGTTGAATAGTTGTTTATTTGATTGTTAAATAACCGACTATCAAATCTGACCAATACGATTTTTGGTACGGAAAGACCGGGATCGAATTATATTCGAAAACCATTCTGACCAACAAATACGAAATTGAGAAGGTATCAGATGCTGAACAAGACGAAGCCGTTGAAGACCATAGATATTCATTTATATCTCTAGTTTACTACTATAGTTTTCAAAGTCTACTATATATAAACTTAATTTATAATTTGTAACCAGAGATGTACTGTGATGTTGTCGTGGTTGAAATCTATGGATTTGCATGGACCACTCACTACTGATCTATAGGTTGATTCCTAGGATGCGGTAGGAGGATGCCTTCGGTTCATCCTGCTCCTGGATGACTTGTATGGGCGAATGTCTGACGGAGTATTTCTTAAGAATCATGCACGTTGATCTTTACAAATGTATTTCCGTAGGTGGCAGAGAAGACACCTTCTCTTAGCATAAACACCCAGAATATTTTTGTGAACGTCAATTAGTGATTTGGCGGATTTAACGATGTGGCATTCAAAGATTTTGTGTTGTTCTAAAGGTAATGTTAAACCTCAAGCCTCATCAACCGAGAAATGACAAAAATCGGGCAGGTAGCATGGCTATGTCGGTCGCTCCCATTAGGGTGTATAATCACTATCTAGAGAAATTTCATTTAATTCTTTAATCTATGTTCGATGCTTTCCCATTTCGGGAAACAGTGGGTAGCTCCCAATCGTTGGTGATATACATTCGATATACTCAAGCGAAATGAGTGGTCGGTCATGCGTGGGCCGGGTTGCAAGACGTTCTTGTTGAACCCAGTGTATTCCCCTCTAGAGATGCACTATCGGAAGGTGGTTCCATACCTTATCATAGTTGGAAATCCAATCTCCAATAAGCGCCCGCAATTTTGATTGTATACTATATATGTGGAGCATGAGATGAGAGCATTCTGCTATATTGCTATTTACTTGTATTTAGACACTATCATAATATCATAGAAATATATGTTTTCAAAAATGTTTTGGGTTATAGTAAGGTAAAAACAGTCCATATTTATGTGTTGGATGGTCTTACTATTATCCTTTCTATCAAAAGGATTTTTGACTTTAAAATCAATATGGATGTTATAGAAACTTAGCGAGTTTTCTCACTCTGGTTCACCAAATTGATCCGGCATTTTGTAATGCTCGGGTTAGCCCGGATTGTACAGGTTCAGGTTTGGATGACGCGAGTTCCAAAAATACATGTAGACGTACATATATTTATTCTTCTGTGTGTTGTATGTGAGGGCAAGTAATTATAACTATCCAGATTGTTGTACTCTGATGTAATGTAAGTATTATTTCAAGCTCTCAATAAAAATCTATTTCTATATCATATTTTATTCCGCTGCGATGTGAGACTCTGTGTCGTGTTGATTAGTTTCTTCTTCTTCTTCTATTCTAATATTTATTTCTTTCTTATCTCACCCTCTAGTTTCTTTCATTAACTATCTGGTGTTTTTGATACTTGAGTTCTAATAAGTAATACAAGTTATGTATTATTGTTGGAATTCGGGCGTCGAATTTCACGGGTTGTTATAATGGTATCAGAGCATAAGGTTTAGCAATAACCTTGGCTCTGTGGTGTAACTCGATAGAGATGAGGTTAGTAATACCCTAGATTGATATGAGTGTATATATGTGAGAGCGTATTTGTAAATTTTATATAAAAATATTTTGTATTGTGTAATTTGTTCGGTTCAATTTTGGATTGACAATGGACACGATATCATTTTGTTATGTGGGTAAATGAAATAATTTTGCCCAAACCATATTTTTGTATAGATAATTTTATTAAATGATTGAGATAGTGGTTTGATTGATCAATTTGAATATAATTCAAATTTGGATTTAAATTTGAATGGAATTCCAATTGGATTGTGAATTTGAATGGTTTAATATAACCTAGGAAAATTTCACATATGAAATTGGTATATGAGAATTTTAATTATAAAATCAGGATTTGAATTTGAAATGGAAGTAAACTAATTGGTAAATCAATTAGTAAATGTGGAATTGGAACTCGACTTGGTTATGTGAAGATAAAATTTGGAATTTGAAATTAAATTAATAATAATGGAATAAAGACTAGTATGATAAAATCGATTGAAGGTTAAATATGAAAACCCAAGTGAATATACGTAAACATGAATATTGAATATTAATTGGAGTTAATATAAACTGAATGTCTGGGTTAAGATGATTGTGCATGGTTGATTATTTGTTAGGTGGTTGAATAAGATTCATCGATGGTTTAATAAAATTATTGAATGAATTAAAAACTAAATTCTAGTATAAAATTTGAATGAATTGAATATGATGTGAAATTAAGATTTAACCCAGTATTAGCAAAGTAAATGATGTTATGTGTTTAGTTTTGGAGAATTGCATAATTAAACTGGCTAATAATTGAAATGTCATTTAAGAAATTCATGCTTACAAGATGAATCGAGTTGAGTATAGGTACCAGAAGTCATTGAGGTTGATTTGGTTGAGCATATCGCAATTAATTGAGCCAGTATGCTCAATAGCACTCGCATAAGATACGCCTACGTGTAACAACCCGAAAATCTAGGCCAGTTTAAAAATTTTTATTTCGGAAATTTTAGCTAATTTTGAACATTTAAAATGAATTATTTTAAATAATGACGACGAGAAATTTATTTTGAATGGAATTCGAACATATATATTATATAGTTCGTCGTTAGAATATAAATATTTAATTATATTTATAAAACGAATTGAAAATGGCGTGGTAGTTCGATAATTCGATTTCAAACTTCAATTGAACATACCGGGTTCAAAATAAACCGGATTTTAGTGAAACCAAAAATAATGGAATCTAATTGTGAATATCTTTCAAACGAATCCGAGAAATAGAGATTTCATAGCGGGAATCAAAAGATATGTCCAGTTGAAAATTCTGAACAGTCGCTATGAAATTCAGGCCCTTAAAAATAGACATTTTTGCAAATGACCTCGGATTTCGACGAAACCACTTTTATTGGGTCCGTGATGTCAAATTATTGCTAGATTCCAAATTCCATAATTTTTCGAATCAATATGTGAGCGTGGCAAAAGAAAACGCGTTTGACCAGTTTTAGTTGATTTTAATCGACTGGAAAATTGCCATTTTTCAAACGGTCTCAGAATTCGACGAAACTAGTTTTTTTAGGACCGTATCGTCAATACGAAGCTAGAAAATATTTTTCTGGAATTTTCCGAGTTAGTATGTGACCCCGGTAAATTGAAATGTGCGTTCAAATTCAATATATAGAGGTATATTTTGATTTTGACGAAAACTGATCGAAACGATCGAATCAGCCTATGATACATATCCCATTGTGTTCGGAATGGGGGTAATTAGCTAAGGACGACAGTCGGTGAGCTTGATTTCGATTTCGAAATAAAAAGTTACTTTTTGAAGAGAAATTAAAACAAATTAAATATATATTATCATATAATGGGCCAAGCCCTTATCCTCCACTCAAGCATCGGTCAACCCTCCCTCCTTCTACTTCACCTTTCCACGTCAGTTTTAGAAAAAAAATAAAACCAATCAATTCCGTCGCCAGTCCCCCCCCCCCCAACATCATCGGACCATCGTGCGCCCCCCTCCCCCGTTAACTGCGCCGTTTTCTCCTCCTTTCCCTTCTCCCATGCCTCCACGTCATCCAACATCGCCACCCCCCCAGTCGAGTTGAAAACCACACCCCACTTCCCCTTCCCCCCTAACGTCGAACCTCCACCCTGAAGCGCCACCATCTGACAGCCGCCGGCCTCCCAAGCTGCGCCATCCCCTGCTGGACCCGCCACCAAACCCTACGCCCTTTCCTCCGATTCAAAAAAAAAACTCGCTGTAAGATTTCTTTTTATTTACTTATGTTCATTTATTTTCTTTAAAATCAGTTTTACGTATACAATACTAAGATAAAGAAATGATTTTTATTTATGAAATTTGATTTATAAAATGAGATTTTCATTTGAGAGGTAGCAAAGAAAAAATTCGATTTTTATATATTGAATAGCTAGGTAAAAATTCGATTTTTATATAATGAATAGCTAGGTAAAAATTTGATTTTTATATATTGAATAGCTAGGTAAAAATTCGATTTTTTATATATTGAATATCAAAGTAAAAATTCGATTTTTATATATTGAATAGCGAAGTAAAAATTCGATTTTTATATATTGAATAGCTAAGTAAAAATTCGATTTTTATATATTGAATAGCGAAGTAAAAATTCGATTTTTATATATTGAATAGCTAGGTAAAAATTCGATTTTTATATATTGAATAGCGAAGTAAAAATTCGATTTTTATATATTGAATAACGAAGAAAAATTCGATTTTTTATATATTGAATATCAAAGTAAAAATTCGATTTTTATATATTGAATAGCGAAGTAAAAATGTGATTTTTTACATATGTAGAGAATACGGGCAAAGAATGTGACAAGTGGCAAGAACGACGAAGATTTCTACCTAAGAAGAGTCGTGGCGTTGGATTAGCAATTCTGTGAGAACTTCTCACTCTAAATTTCTTTTTCTAGTTATATATATATATGCTAGGATGCAGACGGTGTTTAGTAGCACCCTACACCCGTCATCGACAAACCATGAATGACTTGTTTGTTTGATTTTGATGTGTAGTTGATTGTGTGATGTGATGTAAAGTGAAATAAAATATTTATATAGTTAAAAATATTTTATAGTTAAAAATAGAATTTTTAACGTGCATATGAAATGAAATAAAAATAAACAAATCGGATGATTTGTTTATATACACACATTTGACTGATATTGATTGGGACGATAAATTTTACACATCGCCCAACTGCACAAATAAAATCTATGTTTGATTGTTTGAAACCCCACACGGGTATTGGGATGATATTTGACGTACACTAATCCAGATTGTTTAGTTGTATGTCGATCGATTGATTGACAGACTGTTATAAGCGTTGAATATCTATATTTGATGCTTATACAGTGTAGAATGCACTTTGGATGATGGTTGATTATTCATCGTTGTTATTGTATACATGTGTTGTAGAAACTCCATATAATTAACATTATATGGTAATTGATTGGGCCTCATTCCATATTTGAAAATTAGAAACATTTGAAATAGAAATATTTAAATTAGAAACATTTGAAATAGAAATATTTGAATTAGAAACATTTGAAATAGGAATATTTGAAAAAGAAATATTTGAAAAAGAAATATTTGAAATAGAAATATTTGAAATAGAATATTTGAAAATCGAAATATATGAAGTCGCGTTGATAGATTTACGCCATTTTAACATGAACGATATTTATATTGATTTTATTCAAATTGAAGTGAATATTAAAGTGAATTGAAATTCGAATTCAATTGAATTGATTTGAAATTCGAAATAAACTGAAATGGTTTGAAATTCGAATAGGATTGAAATAGAATTGAAATCGTTTTGAAATGAATTCGAATAGAATTGTAATAGAATTGAAATCGTTTTGAAATGAATTCGAATAGAATTGAAATTGTTTTGAAATGAATTTTAATAGAAATGAATTCGAATTGAAAATTGAATAGAAATGAATTCGAATTGAATTGAAATGAAAACGAACTGAAATTGGATTAGAAATCAATTTGAATTGAAATCGATTTGAAATGAATTTAAAACGAATTGGTATGGGAAAATTCGATTTTGATTTAATTTGAAAAAGAAGTTGAAATCGTTTGAAAACGAATTTAAAACGATTTATAAAATATGTTTTAAAAGGAAATCGACGAAGTATATATTATATATATTATATATATAATATAATGGCCTGAATAGAACGCGCCGCGCCGCCGCAGTTCGCGAATTTCGACCATTGACTTCGAACGGATATTACGGGAGATCCGACCGTCGGATTCTCCTAAAACCGGAACCTTTGGGTTCGTATCGAAAAGAGCTTTCTAACGAATATTAGAAATTAGAAATCTAACGGTTGGATTTGGAATTATGTTCAAATCAAATTTGAAAAAGGTCGCTGTAAGTGCAGTTCGATGGCCGCTGATGGAAATCGACTGTACGGGCCTTGATAAAATTATTAAAAATATCAATAATTTGTGTAAAATCATAAGAAATGATTTAGAAAGAATTGGGATGAAAAACTCCATATTTGAAAAGATAAAAATAGATTTTTATCGAAATGAACTAGTTTTGAACTAGAATTATAATTCTATTTATTTTTAAATAAATAAATTGAATTTGAAATGGTTTTGAAAATAACCAGAATTTCCAATAATTATATTGGAATGGATTTGAATCGAAATTGTCTTCGGAATATTTCGATGTTGGATTTCGTGATTATACAGATCTTGTTATGGGAATTTGAAAGATATTTATATATCGTTATTTCCAATACGATATCTGTTGGTCGTAGAATTTGATATTGAATATAAGCCGATATATTTTCTATTCCGAGCCCTGTGTTTAATATCAAATGTGATTTGGGTTTGTCGTGAATGGTGTTTTCATTAACACTATTCTTAAGCCCAGTTGAGAAAAGATTAAATCTTTTTATTTAGATTTAATGAAGTGCACCAATTAAATAATATTTAATTGGAATTGAATTGGTATTGATTTTTGGGTTTATCGTGAACAGTGTTTTAAATAACACTTGTTCTTTAACCCGATAATTAATGAATGTGATTTTGGGTTTATTGTGGGCCGTGTTTTAAATGACACTGATTCTTTAACCCAGTCACAGATTAAAACTAAGTGGAGTTTTAATGAATCTTTAATTAGATTGAAAAGATCGAGAATGGAGTAGCACCAGTTTTGCTCCAGGCGTTAGTTAAATCTTTAATTAGATTTGAACGTGAAATGGTAATTGAATTTACCGATAACACCGTGGTGTTAGATATGAAGTATAACCAGTTTTACTTCATGGGATGAATAGGTTGGGATTGGGAAATTAAAACAAATGATTACTTCGGTAAGGTTCGTTAATCCCGACTAGTTGAATCGAAATTCAAAAGAAGATTAGAGAATAAATTCATGGAATTTATCTTGGATAAAATTAATGGGATGAATAGGTTGGGATTGGGAAATTAAAACAAATGATTACTTCGGTAAGGTTCGTTAATCCCGACTAGTTGAATCGAAATTCAAAAGAAGATAAGAGAATAAATTCAAGGAATTTATCTTGGATAAAATTAATGGGAACCTTTCCCTATGAATGTGAAATTTAGAAACTAACTGTCGGTTAGCCAAGCAGAATGGTTTTCTGGATATTGATCTGATGTTGGTTTCGGCCTAAGGGGTTAATATTTGGGAAATTATTCTCTTGATTAATTTACGATTAGTGACTGATGAATTGGAACGAGGCATATGTTGTGTTTGTGTAACACTTATTTAAAATATACGCGAGTTATTCGGAAAGACCGGGTTTAACCCATTCTGAATAACTGATACGACGATAAGTCTAAAATGAAGACGGTGGTCGAAGACCGGAAGTCTTCACGTTGTTTGGTTGATTACTGATGATCTTGATTGGGCTGTACACCCAAGAAGATGGAAATAGTTGGTGATCGTCCAGACGTACATGGAGATCGATGGATATGCGGGGTACTAGGTGCCTCCGGTTTCGTTCAGACCCAGAACAGACTTGTAAATGGACTGTGTGTCTGACATCGGATTTCTTTCTGTGTGACTGATATCAGTTGCATAGAGTGGTTTGCCTGTGTGGCATGCTAAGATGCAAATGATCAAGGCTTCTGTTGAAAAGCAGAGTCTTGTGGTTGATGATCAAAGCACGGCCTTTGTGGCGTAGCTTTGTGTAGCGTTAATTCGCGAGCCTCACACCCCGGTTGTGAACCAGAAACGGGAGAGGACATCAGGGAGGGCATGCGTTTCTTTCTAGCTAGGGTGGTGTCAGTGACCTACCAGCCCTGACATTTATATACTTTTCACCTGTGTGGTTGTTGTTGTTGCGAGGCGCCTCGGTTAGATCGGACGATCCGGGTCCGATGGAGTCATTCGTTGGCTCATTTACACCCCAAAGGGCGGGGAAACGTAGTGTTCAGGCATAATAATCCACATCGGTGGACCGGCCCTGACGATCCAAAGGGCAGTTGCGGCTGTTCCTGAGGGGCGGGCTAGAGCGTCTCGAATCGGTTGAGGACTATCTTTTGCCTCGGTTCATAGATGGAAACCCAATTTCCAAATACGTGACATTTGCGGTTTTAATTGTAGAACTAGTATGGCGACATGATATATGGTACCCATGCTGCCTATGATTGATACTTATGATTTGAAATTGTTTTATACACTATACACTGACAATAGTATCAAATGATTTGTTTTAAAACGTATCAAGCATTCTTTGGTTGTTATAAGGGAAAACCCTATCCCCCGGCTTGCGTTGCATTGTGTGATGGGACCTGGGTCTTATAACAGCTTTATTTTTCTCTATTTAGCATTGCGCTGTTTGTTTTATGCACTGGTATTCTTGGGAAGAAACCCGTTTCGTGTTATACGGCGTGGTCCCTTGATTTACCTAACTTTAAACAAAAATTAATAACTGATTTAGTTCTCACACCAGTCACATGACTGACCTGGAGTTTATTGTTTTGACCTAAACTCTGGGTGCCCCTATTTTGACACGGGTAGCTAGTAGTTTTGGTTTTGCAGATTTATATTCGCAGGATCCTGGTTTACAGCTAGAACGATATCCGGAAAGCTTTGTATCTGTATATATCTTTTAGTTGTGTATTGTATTATTTTCCGCTGCGATGTATTTAAATGTAATTTAAATCTCTGATATTTCTGTGTAATATTCATTTATACTCTGTATATTCTTGTAATCTGATACATTGTTGTAATATACAATGAAATGTTCTCCCATCTGCGTTCTACTTTGTCGTGTTCTCAAAACAATCAGGCGTTTCGAACGGTCTAGATCAGTTTAGCGACTGATTCGGATCGAGCGAGATTCCTGATCGTCACACGTGGTATCAGAGCTTTGGTTTACAAAGCTCAGAGAACAAGGCACGTTAGAACCATACGAAAGAATTCGTCAGATATTGGATTAGTAATATCCAATGGGAATGACTCGTTAGAGATAGGATCAGTAGTGCCCTAGAACGAGTGTGAAGAGTACATTTTTAAAATGAAAATAAATTTTTGTTTTGAAAATTTAAATCAACTATTCGTATTTGATTGTTTATTCTATATTAATCGGGACAATCCGATATATAAAGATTTTGTATATATGTCTTGCAAACGTGTATTCGAAGTTTTAATATACTGGATAGTTATAGAATCATACTCTAGTTGCCCGGGGATAATTCTGGTGATGGGGCACCGTCGCCAGTATTTATTTTCGAGTAACGAAAGTCAGATTTCTATAAATTTCCAATTTGACTGGTGTGAGAACCGAAACTAGATAGGGCTTATTGTTGTGATTTGGCATCAAAAATCTGATTTTTGACTATATATCAAAGTTATGAATTTGAAAAGCTAATCAACTAATGGATTGATGTTTGTGTTGTTTGTTTATTTGTTTGATAATTTTGAATCATTACGCCTAATTGTATCAAATATTGAATTATATTGAAATTTGTTCGCATTTGCTTGCATATACATCTACTTACATTGAACAGGTCATAGCAAAGAGGCTAGAGCAGAAGAATAAAATTTGTTTGCCCGACAAATAGGTACATGTTTACTATAATTTACTGTTTTGTTTGGGTGATGATGATTTTATGAGCCGATTGGCTAGCCGCTTGGCCTTTTCTTTTTCTCTTTGAGATCAGAAGGCCTATATGGCAATTTCGGGATTTTCCCATGGCTCCCGGTGTAGGGGAGGTTATGACGAAATTTTTCGAAAATTTAGGGTGTCAGCCAAATTTTTGAAGAATTTGAAAATTCTCAGAAACTGAAAAGTTGGAGAATGGAAGCCAGAATGAACGTAGAGTTGATTAATCAAACCACTTTCGACTTTGTTCCTTTCGGGGATGAAAAGTTTTAAGTGGGGGAGATTGTAACAACCCGAAAATCTGGGCCAGTTTAATTTTTTTTTATTTTGGCAATTTTAGCGAATTTTGAACATTTAAAATGAATTATTTTAAATAATGACGATGAGAAATTTATTTTGAATGGAATTCGAACATATATATTATATAGTTCATCGTTAGAATATATATATTTATTTATATTTATAAAACGAATCGAAAATGGCGCGGTAGTTCGATAATTCGATTTCAAACTTCAATAGAACATACCGGGTTCAAAATAAACCGGATTTTAGTGAAACCAAAAATAATGGAATCTAATTGTGAATATCTTTCAAACAAATCCGAGAAATAGAGATTTCATAGCGGGAATCAAAAGATATGTCCAGTTGAAAATTTTCAATAGCCGCTATGAAATTCAGGCCCTTAAAAATAGACATTTTACAAACGACCTCGGATTTCGACGAAACCACTTTTGTTGGGTCCGTGATGTCAAATTATTGCTAGATTCCAAATTCCATAATTTTTCGAATCAATATGTGAGCGTGGCAAAAGAAAACGCATTTGACCAGTTTCAGTTGATTTTAATCGACTGGAAAATGGCCATTTTTCAAACGGTCTCAGAATTCGACGAAACTAGTTTTGTTAGGACCGTATCGTCAATACGAAGCTAGAAAATATTTTTCTGAAATTTTCCGAGTTAGTATGTGACCCCGGTAAATTGAAATGTGCGTTCAAATTCAATATATAGAGGTGTATTTTGATTTTGACGAAAACTGATCGAAACGATCGAATCAGCCTATGATACATATCCCATTGTGTTCGGAATGGGGGTAATTAGCTAGGGATGACAGTCGGTGAGCTTGATTTCGATTTCGAAATAAAAAGTTACTTTTTGAAGAGAAATTAAAATAAATTAAATATATATTATCATATAATGGGCCAAGCCCTTATCCTCCACTCACGCATCGGTCAACCCTCCCTCCTTCTACTTCACCTTTCCCCGTCAGTTTTAGAAAAAAAACCCAATCAATTCCGTCGCCAGCCCCCCCCCCCCCAACATCATCGGACCACCGTGCGCCCCCTCCCCCGTTAACTGCGCCGTCTTCTCCTCATTTCCCTTCTCCCATGCCTCCACGTCATCCAACAGCGCCACCCCCCAGTCGATTTGAAAACCGCACCCCACTTCCCCTTCCCCCCTAACGTCGAACCTCCACCCTGAAGCGCCACAATCCGACAGCCGCCGACCTCCCAAGCTGCGCCAACCCCTGCTGGACCAGCCACCAAACCCTGCGCCCTTTCCTCCGATTCAAAAAAAAAAAAAAAAACTCGCTGTAAGATTTCTTTTTATTTACTTATGTTCATTTATTTTCTTTAAAATCAGTTTTTAACATAAATTTCAAAATCAGTTTTATGTATACAATACGAAGATAAAGAAATGATTTTTATTTATTAAATTTGATTTATAAAATGAGATTTCATTTGAGAGGTAGCAAAGTTAAAATTCGATTTTTATATATTGAATAGCTAGGTAAAAATTCGATTTTTATATAATAGCTAGGTAAAAAATTGATTTTTATATATTGAATAGCTAGGTAAAAATTCGATTTTTTATATATTGAATATCAAAGTAAAAATTCGATTTTTATATATTGAATAGCGAAGTAAAAATTCGATTTTTATATATTGAATAGCTAAGTAAAAATTCGATTTTTATATATTGAATAGCGAAGTAAAAATTCGATTTTTATATATTGAATAGCTAGGTAAAAATTCGATTTTTATATATTGAATAGCGAAGTAAAAATTCGATTTTTATATATTGAATAGCGAAGAAAAATTCGATTTTTTATATATTGAATATCAAAGTAAAAATTCGATTTTTATATATTGAATAACGAAGTAAAAATGTGATTTTTTACAAATGTAGAAAATACGGGCAAAGAATGTGACAAGTGGCAAGAACGACGAAGATTTCTACCTAAGAAGAGTCGTGGCGTTGGATTAGCAATTCTGTGAGAGCTTCTCACTCTAAATTTCTTTTTATAGTTATATATATATATATATATATATGCTAGGATGCAGACGGTGTTTACTAGCACCCGACACCCGTCATCCACAAACCATGGATGGCTTGTTTGTTTGATTTTGATGTGTAGTTGATTGTGTGATGTGATGTGAAGTGAAATAAAATATCTATATAGTTAAAAATGTTTTATAGTTAAAAATAGAATTTTTAACGTGCATATGAAATGAAATAAAAATAAACAAATCGGACGATTTGTTTATATACACACATTTGACTGATATTGATTGGGACGATAAATTTTACACATCGCCCAACTGCACAAATAAAATCTGTGTTTGATTGTTTGAAACCCCACACGGGTATTGGGATGATATTTGACGTACACTAATCCCGATTGTTTAGTTGTATGTCGATCGATTGATTGACAGACTGTTATAAGTGTTGAATATCTATATTTGATGCTTATACAATGTAGAATGCACTTTGAATGATGGTTGATTATTCATCGTTGTTATTGTATACATGTGTTGTAGAAAATCCATATAATTAACATTATATGGTAATTGATTGGGCCTCATTCCATATTTGAAAATTAGAAACATTTGAAATAGAAATATTTAAATTAGAAACATTTGAAATAGAAATATTTGAATTAGAAACATTTGAAATAGGAATGTTTGAAAAAGAAATATTTGAAAAAGAAATATTTGAAATAGAAATATTCGAAATAGAATATTTGAAAATCGAAATATATGAAGTCGCGTTGATAGATTGACTCCATTTTAACATGAACGATATTTATATCGATTTTATTCAAATTGAAGTGAATATTAAAGTGAATTGAAATTCGAATTTAATTGAATTGATTTGAAATTCGAAATAAACTGAAATGGTTCGAAATTCGAATAGGATTGAAATCGTTTTGAAATGAATTCGAATAGAATTGAAGTAGAATTGAAATCGTTTTGAAATGAATTCGAATAGAATTGAAATCGTTTTGAAATGAATTCGAATAGAAATGAATTCGAATTGAAAATTGAATAGAAATGAATTCGAATTGAATTGAAATGAAAACGAACTGAAATTGGATTAGAAATCAATTTGAATTAAAATCGATTTGAAATGAATTTAAAACGAATTGGTAAGGGAAAATTCGATTTTGATTTAATTTGAAAAAGAAGTTGAAATCGTTTGAAAACGAATTTAAAACGATTTATAAAATACGTTTTAAAAGGAAATCGACGAAGTATATATTATATATATTATATATATAATATAATGGCCTGAATAGAACGCGTCGCGCCGCGGCAGTTCGCGAATTTCGACCATTGACTTCGAACGGATATTACGGGAGATCCGACCGTCGGATTCTCCTAAAACCGGAACCGTTGGGTTCGTATCGAAAAGAGCTTTCTAATGAATATTAGAAATTAGAAATCTAACGGTTGGATTTGGAATTATGTTCAAATCAAATTTGAAAAAGGTCGCTGTAAGTGCAGTTCGATGGCCGCTGATGGAAATCGACTGTACGGGCCTTGATAAAATTATTAAAAATATCAATAATTTGTGTAAAATCATAAGAAATGATTTAGAAAGAATTGGGATGAAAAACTCCATATTTGAAAAGATAAAAATAGTTTTTTATTGAAATGAACTAGTTTTGAACTAGAATTATAATTCTATTTATTTTTAAATAAATAAATTGAATTTGAAATGGTTTTGAAAATAACCAGAATTTCCAATAATTATATTGGAATGGATTTGAATCGAAATTGTCTTCGGAATATTTTGATGTTGGATTTCGTGATTATACAGATGTTGTTATGGGAATTTGAAAGATATTTATATATCGTTATTTCCAATACGATATCTGTTGGTCGTAGAATTTGATATTGAATATAAGCCGATATATTTTCTATTCCGAGCCCTGTGTTTAATATCAAATGTGATTTGGGTTTTTCGTGAATGGTGTCTTCATTAACACTATTCTTAAGCCCAGTTGAGAAAAGATTAAATCTTTTTATTTAGATTTAATGAAGTGCACCAATTAAATAATATTTAATTGGAATTGTAGTGGTATTGATTTTTGGGTTTATCGTGAACAGTGTTTTAAATAACACTTGTTCTTTAACCCGATAATTAATGAATGTGATTTTGGGTTTATTGTGGGCCGTGTTTTAAATGACACTGATTCTTTAACCCAGTCACAGATTAAAACTAAGTGGAGTTTTAATGAATCTTTAATTAGATTGAAAAGATCGAGAATGGAGTAGCACCAGTTTTGCTCCAGGCGTTAGTTAAATCTTTAATTAGATTTGAACGTGAAATGGTAATTGAATTTACCGATAACACCGTGGTGTTAGATATGAAGTATAACCAGTTTTACTTCATGGGATGAATAGGTTGGGATTGGGAAATTAAAACAAATGATTACTTCGGTAAGGTTCGTTAATCCTGACTAGTTGAATCGAAATTCAAAAGAAGATTAGAGAATAAATTCAAGGAATTTATCTTGGATAAAATTAATGGGATGAATAGGTTGGGATTGGGAAATTAAAACAAATGATTACTTCGGTAAGGTTCGTTAATCCCGACTAGTTGAATCGAAATTCAAAAGAAGATAAGAGAATAAATTCAAGGAATTTATCTTGGATAAAATTAATGGGAACCTTTCCCTATGAATGTGAAATATAGAAACTAACTGTCGGTTAGCCAAGAAGAATGGTTTTCTGGATATTGATCTGACGTTGGTTTCGGCCTTCGGGGTTAATATTTGGGAAATTATTCTCTTGATTAATTTACGGTTAGTGACTGATGAATTGGAATGAAGCGTATGTTGTGTTTGTGTAACACTTATTTAAAATATACGCGAGTTATTCGGAAAGACAGGGTTTAACCCATTCTGAATAGCTGATACGACGATAAGTCGAAGATGAAGACGGTGGTCGAAGACCGGAAGTCTTCACGTTGTTTGGGTGATTACTGATGATCTTGATTGGGCTGTACACCCAAGAAGATGGAAACAGTTGGTGATCGTCCAGACGTACTTGGAGATCGATGGATATGCAGGGTACTAGGTGCCTCTGGTTTCGTTCAGACCCAAAACGAACTTGTAAATGGACTGTGTGTCTGACATCGGATTTCTTTCTGTGTGACTGATATCAGTTGCATAGAGTGGTTTGCCTGTGTGGCATACTAAGATGCAAATGATCAAGGCTTCTGTTGAAAAGCAGAGTCTTGTGGTTGATGATCAAAGCACGGCCTTTGTGGCGTAGCTTTGTGTAGCGTTAATTCGCGAGCCTCACACCCCGGATGTGAACCAGAAACGGGAGAGGACATCAGGGAGGGCATGCGTTTCTTTCTATCTAGGGTGGTGTCAGTGACCTACCAGCCCTGACATTTATATACTTTTCACCTGTGTGGTTGTTGCTGTTGCGAGGCGCCTCGGTTAGATTGGACGATCCGGGTCCGATGGAGTCATTCGTTTGCTCATTTACACCCCAAAGGGTGGGGAAACGTAGTGTTCAGGCATAATAATCCACATCGGTGGACCGGCCCTGACGATCCAAGGGGCAGTTGCGGTTGTTCCTGAGGGGCGGGCTAGAGCGTCTCGAATCGGTTGAGGACTATCTTTTGCCTCGGTTCATAGATGGAAACCCAGTTTCCAAATACGTGACATTTGCGGTTTTAATTGTAGAACTAGTATGGCGACATGATATATGGTACCTATGCTGCCTATGATTGATACTTATGATTTGAAATTGTTTTATACACTATACACTGACAATAGTATCAAATGATTTGTTTTAAAACATATCAAGCATTCTTTGGCTGTTATAAGGGAAAACCCTATCCCCCGGCTTGCGTTGCATTGTGTGATGGGACCTGGGTCTTATAACAGCTTCATTTTTCTCTATTTAGTATTGCACTATTCGTTTTATGCACTGGTATTCTTGGGAGGAAACCCGTTCCGTGTTATACGGCGTGGTCCCTTGATTTACCTAACTTTAAACAAAGATTAATAACTGTTTTAGTTCCCACACCAGTCACATGACTGACCTGGAGTTTATTGTTTTGACCTAAACTCTGGGTGCCCCTATTTTGACATGGGCAGCTAGTAGTTTTGGTTTTGCAGGTTTATATTCACAGGATCCTGGTTTACAGCTGGAACGATATCCGGAATGCTTTGTATCTGTATATCTCTTCTAGTTGTGTATTGTATTATTTTCCGCTGCGATGTATTTAAATGTAATTTAAATCTCTGATATTTCTGTGTAATATTCATTTATACTCTGTATATTCTTGTAATCTGATGCATTGTTGTAATATACAATGAAATGTTCTCCCGTCTGCGTTCTACTTTGTCGTGTTCTCAAAACAATTAGGCGTTTCGAACGGTCTAGATCGGTTTAGCGACTGATTCGGATCGAGCGAGATTCCCGATCGTCACACGTGGTATCAGAGCTTTGGTTTACAAAGCTCAGAGAACAAGGCACATTAGAACCATACGAAAGAATTCGTTAGATATTGGATTAGTAATATCCAATGGGAATGACTCGTTAGAGATAGGATCAGTAGTGTCCTAGAACGAGTGTGAAGAGTACATTTTTAAAATGAAAACAAATTTTTGTTTTGAAAATTTAAATCAGCTATTCGTATTTGATTATTTATTCTATATTGATCGGGACAATCCGATATATAAAGATTTTGTATATATGTCTTGCAAACGTGTATTCGAAGTTTTAATATACTGGATAGTTATAGAATCATACTCTAGTTGCCCGGGGATAATTCTGGTGATGGGGCACCGTCGCCAGTATTTATTTTCGAGTAACGAAAGTCAGATTACTATAAATTTCCAATTTGACTGGTGTGAGAACCGAAACTAGATAGGGCTTATTGTTGTGATTTGGCATCAAAAATCTGATTTTTGACTATATATCAAAGTTATGAATTTGAAAAGCTAATCAACTAATGGATTGATGTTTGTGTTGTTTGTTTATTTGTTTGATAATTTTGAACCATTACGCCTAATTGTATCAAATATTAAATTATATTGAAATTTGGTCGCATTTGCTTGCATATACATCTACTTACATTGAACAGGTCATAGCAAAGAGGCTAGAACAGAAGAATAAAATTTGATTGCCCGACAAATAGGTACATGTTTACTATAATTTACTGTTTTGTTTGGGTGATGATGATTTTATGAGCCGATTGGCTAGCCGCTTGGCTTTTTCTTTTTCTCTTTGAGATCAGAAGGCCTAAATGGCAATTTTGGGATTTTCCCATGGCTCCCAGTGCAGGGGAGGTTATGGCGAAATTTTTCGAAAATTTAGGGTGTTAGCCAAATTTTTGAAGAATTTGAAAATTCTCAGAAACTGAAAAGTTGGAGAATGGAAGCCAGATCGATCGTAGTGTTGATTAATCAAACCACTTTCGACTTCTTCCTTTTCGGGGACGAAAAGTTTTAAGTGCGGGAGATTGTAACAACCCGAAAATCTGGGCCAGTTTAAATTTTTTTATTTTAGCGAATTTTGAACATTTAAAATGAATTATTTTAAATATTGACGACGAGAAATTTATTTTGAATGGAATTCGAACATATATATTATATAGTTCGTCGTTAGAATATAAATATTTATTTATATTTATAAAACGAATTGAAAATGGCGCGGTAGTTCGATAATTCGATTTCAAACTTCAATTGAACATACCGGGTTCAAAATAAACCGGATTTTAGTGAAACCAAAAATAATGGAATCTAATTGTGAATATCTTTCAAACAAATCCGAGAAATAGAGATTTCATAGCGAGAATCAAAAGATATGTCCAGTTGAAAATTCTGAATAGTCGCTATGAAATTCAGGCCCTTAAAAATAGACATTTTACAAACGACCTCGGATTTCGACGAAACCACTTTTGTTGGGTCCGTGATGTCAAATTATTGCTAGATTCCAAATTCCATAATTTTTCGAACCAATATGTGAGCGTGGCAAAAGAAAATGCGTTTGACCAGTTTTAGTTGATTTTAATCGACTGGAAAATGGCCATTTTTCAAACGGTCTCAGAATTCGACGAAACTAGTTTTGTTAGGACCGTATCGTCAATACGAAGCTAGAAAATATTTTTCTGGAATTTTCCGAGTTAGTATGTGACCCCGGTAAATTGAAATGTGCGTTCAAATTCAATATATAGAGGTATATTTTGATTTTGACGAAAACTGATCGAAACGATCGAATCAGCCTACAATACATATCCCATTGTGTTCGGAATGAGGGTAATTAGCTGGGGACGACAGTCGGTGAGCTTGATTTCGATTTCGAAATAAAAAGTTACTTTTTGAAGAGAAATTAAAATAAATTATATATATATTATCATATAATGGGCCAAGCCCTTATCCTCCACTCACGCATCGGTCAACCCTCCCTCCTTCTACTTCACCTTTCCCCATCAGTTTTAGAAAAAAAAAACCAATCAATTTCGTCCCAAGCCCCCCCCCCCCCCAACATCATCGGACCACCGTGCGCCCCCCTCCCCCGTTAACTGCGCCGTCTTCTCCTCCTTTCCCTTCTCCCATGCCTCCACGTCATCCAACAGCGCCACCCCCCCAGTCAATTTGAAAACCGCACCCCACTTCCCCTTCCCCCCCTAACGTCGAACCTCCACCCTGAAGCGCCACCATCTGACAACCGCCGGCCTCCCAAGCTGCGCCATCCCCTGCTGGCCCCCCCACCAAACCCTACGCCCTTTCTTCCGATTCAAAAAAAAAAAACTCGCTGTAAGATTTCTTTTTATTTACTTATGTTCATTTATTTTCTTTAAAATCAGTTTTTAACATAAATTTAGAAAATCAGTTTTATGTATACAATACGAAGATAAAGAAATGATTTTTATTTATGAAATTTTATTTATAAAATGAGATTTTCATTTGAGAGGTAGCAAAGTAAAAATTCAATTTTTATATATTGAATAGCTAGGTAAAAATTTGATTTTTATATATTGAATAGCTAGGTAAAAATTTGATTTTTATATATTGAATAGCTAGGTAAAATTCGATTTTTTATATATTGAATATCAAAGTAAAAATTCGATTTTTATATATTGAATAGCGAAGTAAAAATTCAATTTTTATATATTGAATAGCTAAGTAAAAATTCGATTTTTATATATTGAATAGCGAAGTAAAAATTCGATTTTTATATATTGAATAGCTAGGTAAAAATTCGATTTTTATATATTGAACAGCGAAGCAAAAATTCGATTTTTATATATTGAATAGCGAAGAAAAATTCGATTTTTTATATATTGAATATCAAAGTAAAAATTCGATTTTTATATATTGAATAGCGAAGTAAAAAATGTGATTTTTTACATATGTAGAGAATACGAGCAAAGAATGTGACAAGTGGCAAGAATGACGAAGATTTCTACCTAAGAAGAGTCGTGGCGTTGGATTAGCAATTCTGTGAGAACTTCTCACTCTAAATTTCTTTTTCTAGTTATATATATATATATATATATATATATATGCTAGGATGCAGACGGTCTTAAGTAGCACCCGACACCCGTCATCCACAAACCAAGGATGGCTTGTTTGTTTGATTTTGATGTGTAGTTGATTGTGTGATGTGATGTGAAGTGAAATAAAATATTTATATAGTTAAAGATATTTTATAGTTAAAAATAGAATTTTTAACGTGCATATGAAATAAAAATAAACAAATCGGACGATTTGTTTATATACACACATTTGACTGATATTGATTGGGACGATAAATTTTACACATCGCCCAACTGCACAAATAAAATCTGTGTTTGATTGTTTGAAACCCCACACGGGTATTGGGATGATATTTGTCGTACACTAATCACGATTGTTTAGTTATATGTCGATTGATTGATTGACAGACTGTTATAAGCGTTGAATATCTATATTTGATGCTTATACAGTGTAGAATGCACTTTGGATGATGGTTGATTATTCATCGTTGTTATTGTATACATGTGTTGTAGAAAATCCATATAATTAACATTATATGGTAATTGATTGGGCCTCATTCCATATTTGAAAATTAGAAACATTTGAAATAGAAATATTTAAATTAGAAACATTTGAAATAGAAATATATGAATTAGAAACATTTGAAATAGGAATATTTGAAAAAGAAATATTTGAAAAAGAAATATTTGAAATAGAAATATTCGAAATAGAATATTTGAAAATTGAAATATATGAACTCGCGTTGATAGATTGACGCCATTTTAACGTGAACGATATTTATATCGATTTTATTCAAATTGAAGTGAATATTAAAGTGAATTGAAATTCGAATTTAATTGAATTGATTTGAAATTCGAAATAAACTGAAATGGTTCGAAATTCGAATAGGATTGAAATAGAATTGAAATCGTTTTGAAATGAATTCGAATAGAATTGAAATAGAATTGAAATCGTTTTGAAATGAATTCGAATAGAATTGAAATAGAATTGAAATCGTTTTGAAATGAATTTGAATAGAAATGAATTCGAATTGAAAATTGAAAATTTAATAGAAATGAATTCGAATTGAAATGAAAACGAACTGAAATTGGATTTGAAATCAATTTGAATTGAAATCGATTTGAAATGAATTTAAAACGAATTGGTAAGGGAAAATTCGATTTTGATTTAATTTGAAAAAGAAGTTGAAATCGTTTGAAAACGAATTTAAAACGATTTATAAAATACGTTTTAAAAGGAAATCGACGAAGTATATATTATATATATTATATATGTAATATAATGGCCTGAATAGAACGCGCCGCGGCAGTTCGCGAATTTCGACCATTGACTTCGAACGGATATTACAGGAGATCCGACCGTCGGATTCTCCTAAAACCGGAACCGTTGGATTCGTATCGAAAAGAGATTTCTAACTAATATTAGAAAATAGAAATCTAACGGTATGATTTGGAATTATGTTCAAATCAAATTTGAAAAAGGTCAATGTAAGTGCAGTTCGATGGCCGCTGATGGAAATCGACTGTACGGGCCTTGATAAAATTATTAAAAATATCAATAATTTATGTAAAATCATAAGAAATGATTTAGAAAGAATTGGGATGAAAAACTCCATATTTGAAAAGATAAAAATAGATTTTTATCGAAATGAACTAGTTTTGAACTAGAATTATAATTCTATTTATTTTTAAATAAATAAATTGAATTTGAAATGGTTTTGAAAATAACCAGAATTTCCAATAATTATATTGGAATGGATTTGAATCGAAATTGTCTTCGGAATATTTCGATGTTGGATTTCGTGATTATACAGATGTTGTTATGGGAATTTGAAAGATATTTATATATCGTTATTTCCAATACGATATCTGTTGGTCGTAGAATTTGATATTGAATATAAGCCAATATATTTTCTATTCCGAGCCCTGTGTTTAATATCAAATGTGATTTGGGTTTGTCGTGAATGGTGTCTTCATTTACACTGTTCTTAAGCCCAGTTGAGCAAAGATTAAATCTTTTTATTTAGATTTAATGAAGTGCACCAATTAAATAATATTTAATTGGAATTGAATTGGTATTGATTTTTGGGTTTATCGTGAACAGTGTTTTAAATAACACTTGTTCTTTAACCTGATAATTAATGAATGTGATTTTGGGTTTGTTGTGGGCCGTGTTTTAAAATGACACTGATTCTTTAACCCAGTCACAGATTAAAACTAAGTGGAGTTTTAATGAATCTTTAATTAGATTAAAAAGATCGAGAATGGAGTAGCACCAGTTTTGCTCTAGGCGTTAGTTAAATCTTTAATTAGATTTGAACATGAAATGGTAATTGAATTTACCGATAACACCGTGGTGTTAGATATGAAGTATAACCAGTTTTACTTCATGGGATGAATAGGTTGAGATTGGGAAATTAAAACAAATGATTACTTCGGTCAGGTTCGTTAATCCCAACTAGTTGAATCGAAATTCAAAAGAAGATTAGAGAATAAATTCAAGGAATTTATCTTGGATAAAATTAATGCGATGAATAGGTTGGGATTGGGAAATTAAAACAAATGATTACTTCGGTAAGGTTCGTTAATCCCGACTAGTTGAATCGAAATTCAAAAGAAGATAAGAGAATAAATTCAAGGAATTTATCTTGGATAAAATTAATGGGAACCTTTCCCTATGAATGTGAAATATAGAAACTAACTGTCGGTTAGCCAAGAAGAATGGTTTTCTGGATATTGATCTGACGTTGGTTTCGGCCTTCGGGGTTAATATTTGGGAAATTATTCTCTTGATTAATTTACGGTTAGTGACTGATATCCGGAAAGCTTTGTATTCACAGGATCATGGTTTACAGCTGGAACGATATCCGGAAAGCTTTGTATCCGTATATCTCTTCTAGTTGTGTATTGTATTATTTTCCGCTGCGATGTATTTAAATGTAATTTAAATCTTTGATATTTCTGTGTAATATTCATTTATACTCTGTATATTCTTGTAATCTGATGCATTGTTGTAATATACAATGAAATGTTCTCCCGTCTGCGTTCTACTTTGTCGTGTTCTCAAAACAATCAGGCGTTTCGAACGGTCTAGATCAGTTTAGCGACTGATTCGGATCGAGCGAGATTCCCGATCGTCACACTACGCGAAATTACAAATTTTGGTTTTTGAATTTGTTTTCTCACCGTGTGGATCGATGTATATATATTATCTGTTCCTGCGATATCACAGAAGTTCCTCCGTACAGGGGAGACTCTACCAATTTTTTGCAGGAATTTAACTTGTTAGAAAATTTTCGATATTTTTGAAATTATTTTTATTTACAATAATGAATTAGTTTTTGATTTATAATAAATTAGATTTTTGAAATATAATGGGTTTTATAGCATTTCCTCTACCTTAGTAATTTCGGGAATGAAATTCTTTTAAGGGGGAGGAATGTAACATCCCGTATTTTTGGTGATCAGATATTTATAAAATTTTATTATTTTAAATATCAATTTTAAATTTTAAATAGATTTATAGTATATATTTCGTTTGCATAACGAAGATTGAACATTAATTTTATATGTAATTATAGTTCGGACTCGTAAACGTTGCAGAATTTCGTAATTCATGTATATTGGTACGAATATAAAATGCTCAATGATAATTGATGATGAAATCAAATAGTCATACGAAATAGAACGTTCAAATCAATGTGTTGCTTACCTTATGATGAGGCTTGTGCTTCGCACACGGGAAATTGTCTGATATATTATATAGGCATTAAAAATGATTATTTTTCAAATAACCTCCATTTCCGATGAAACAAATCTTATGGAATACATATCGCTAATTATTGTTAGATTTCTAGTTTGGAGCCAATCAGAGTTATTTTGTCAGTGCATACAATTTAAAGGAGAACCGGTAAATTAAAGTAGCGACAACGTGCAAACGGATTCCGTTTTCAACTCATTGGAACCGGAATGTGGAGACGTAGCAGTACATCTATTTCATTTTGGTTGGATTTTGCATGAAATTGTACATAGATTAAACAGTTAGGAGTCAACGGCGGTTAGCGATAAAACAAAGTAACCGTGTATTAAATATATATATATATATATATATATATATATATATATATATCATACTTCATTCTTAAGTAAAACAAAGTACACACAATGCTATTCCAGCCTAGCAACACTGTGATGTGGAAAGAAAACCAAGTGTACACTAACACAGACATATGAATTGACAATATGAAGCAGGCCATTGTAATGAAAATTCGGCAATCTAAAATACAAATCTTCATCGTACCCTGAAGACTACACACACCTTATCACCGAACAATGTACGATATTATGGGCAGTCTACCACAATCACGCATGCCCAGTATATTTTGAAATGAAAATTCATGCTATTACGTTTGAAGAGACCCTACACAGTAGGTACTCTACTTCTCTAATGAAAAGATAACATAGCGTAAAATTCTGCATACCCATTCATGCATAGTTTCATCAATTCACCTACTCTATTCTATTCTGTACACTGGGAAAGCCACAGTCTATCCCATTTCTTTTCTATCCCATTTTCTTTCTTGCCGACCCCATTTCAGTTGATAATTCAGTCATGCACAGCTAGAATTGACAGCGCACACATGTTTCCTTCTGCATTAAGTATTCTCGCGCCATCCAATCAGAAGGTCTACGGGACTATACATGCAGAGCTAGCCCATACTAAAAATACGTTGTTGTTATCCCATCCTTGCTCCATACCTATAAGTACTTAAGCTGCTGTGGTCATTCTTTCGCAACTAAAACCTGTATTTCCCATTTTTTAAAAATACATCACGCAATCTCCATTGCCTAACCTTTCCCTCTTCTTAAACATAATCACGCAAGCTTCTTATAAACCAAACCCTCAAAACCGAAAGGTGCCAACCTAGGAGGGATGAAGACATGCTGCAACGACCCGTGTTTTTGGCAATCAAATATTTTATTCAATTTATCTAATTTAAATATTAGGGTTGAAATATCGATGGAATTTAATATTTTATTAGTTAGTTAAACGAAGTTCGAACGTTATATATATATATAATAATAAATCGAGCTTGAAAATGGCGAGCAGTTCGTAAATTCGGGTTTTGAACTTCAACTAAGAATACAGGATCCGATATAAGTCGGATTTCTATGAAACAAGAAACGTTGGGATCGTGTTGATGATAGTTTTCACATGAAGGAGAAAAATCCAGATTCCGTGTTATTGGTTGCGAGTTATGGCTAAATCAAATTTTGGAAAAAACGCTATGGAAATCGTTATCGGCCTTTAAAATGGCCATTTTGCAAACGAACTCCGTTTTCGATGAAATTAGTTCCATTGGAACTATATCATTAAATTATTGTCAGAAAATCAAACCGCGTGGCAAACCGATGTCGTATGTGACCACGGTAGTCGTAAACGCCCAGTTATTTTCTCTAATGCGTATTTAATTAAATACAGAGATATCTGGGCATAACTTGAGCAGACGATCGAATTAGGCCACGAAACCAGTTCCGTTGAGTTCGTATCGTCGATTAGAGTCAGGATAGGTATATAGTTTGTTATTTTTAGAGACCGGATAAATTGGCGTTAAAAAGTTTATTGCGGTACGCGGTAAAAATAACCTACCGGGCAAACGGTCTCAGAATGCGACGAAACTAGTACCGTTGGGTTCGTATTAACAAATTATTGTAGGATTTAAAAGTTTCAAGTTGGTCGGGTTTATCTGATGGTCGTGGGAAAATTAAACACGTGTTTATTTCTGGTTTTATAAGGGAAATTTTTTCAAATGATCTCGGATTTTGACGAACCTTGTTCCATTAGGTCCGGAATGTTTTTCTACACTAGCCTTTTTATCAGTAAACAGAAGTCGATTGGGGTTAGTTTCACGTGTTACTTTATGGCGAAGTTTCGTTAAAAATAAACTATTATTAAATACAATCCACCCT
Source organism: Allium sativum (assembly GCA_030737875.1). NCBI lineage: Eukaryota > Viridiplantae > Streptophyta > Magnoliopsida > Asparagales > Amaryllidaceae > Allium > Allium sativum. Next base: position 297,574,178 of record CM060921.1, read on the forward strand.
TACTATAAATACCCTTCCTGTTGCGTCAATAACCTAATTCGTTGCTCCTATACTTGCGCCGTCACTTACAAACCAACGGACGAAATCATTCAATGTTTCCACCTTTATAATCTCTCAATCCATGAATCAAAACAAGATTTTTCAACCACAATCTTGAAGATCTAAACAAGATCTTTGATCTCAACGGCTGAGATCAGTTTCTGACCATTCTTGTGGCCGGAACGGCCTTCGAAATAGATGATGTTTGGGGCTTTACTGGCGGCGCTGGAGTGGGTTTGGTGAGGTAGCATTTTGGTCAGAAGCGGGTGGGTTGAAGGCGCTCGGGCTGGTTGTGGTTGATCGGAGTCTGGCGTTCGGGGTTGGATGTGGTGGTGGCTAGTTATTCTCGAGCGTGGGTCGAGCTTTGAAGTAGAAAGGGACAGTTTCAAATGGAAGCAAAACTGACATGGAATTTGTAATAAAATGAAGGGGTAGCAAGTCCTGTTGTTTGCAAAGTAGAAGGGAAACAATCAGAAGAGGCTTGTTTGAATAATTGGGAACTGGTGGTTTCCAAACGTGAAGAAGTATTGAAGGCTTTGGGACGGAGACCAAAACGTTGAAGGGACAGATACGAGCAAACAAAATGATACCTGGTTTGTTAATTCTGAACAATTGGCCTTGAATTCCTTTCACCTGATACAAATTGGACTGAAAACCATATATTATCACTTATATTAAGAATGAATAGTTAGTTAAGCAAGTAATTGGTTAGTTTGAGTTGGTAGTTAGTGTAGAATGTTGGGCATTTAAAACAAGCAATGCTGAAAAATAAATCATGGCACAAGGACTCAAACAAATCAATTTGACTGGTTAGTTTAGGAAAAAATGTAATTAATCTCGAATAATTTTTAATTAAGAAATTCGTTAATTTATTTAAAATAATATACTTGAAATTGTATTAACTCAAGAAATGAATTTGATGCAGGGATGCTGAAGTCTGTTGTTCAAACACAAGGGGAAAGCAAAAGTGATAGGCCTAGCATAATACTAATAAGGAACTAAGAAAATTTTTATCTTAATTAATAAGTGTTAATATTAAAACATTAATGTCTTCCGACTATGTTACCAGAATTAGGCAAATTCAAGAGACGTTGGAATCGCATTAACAGGCACAAACAGAAATGGACGGAAATGAAATCAACCGGAAATTTTAATTAAATTAAACGACGGTTTAATTTAATTAAAACGAGATGTTGACAACAGAATCAATTCAAGGTGAGTTAAACTCACTCAGTTACCCTATTTATATTGGTTTTTATTTTGTGTGCTCTACTTGCAAATGGTTGACTGTTTTCTGGTTAGATTGTTATCTGTTGATTTAACCGATGGAATTAAACCGTGTTTGATTTCAGTGAAGTACCAACTCGTTGTTTTAACGTTTAGTTCCAATAAATGTAATTTACCTTATTGGTCACGTCTATCAATAAACGTGTTTAAATGGTTTGAATTTGTTGATCTGTTGGAACTGTTTGATTTGATTGACCTAATTGGTGATAACCATTTGATACAGGGAAGAACAGGTTGGAGGGACTCAACCGGATCCCTCAAATGTATTGCTTATTTTCATATTACCATATATGAACTGATCTGTTTGGGTTATTAATTTGATTATTGATTATTGACTGCATATTCAACATCTCTTTGGTCTAAACCGATGGGCGGTATTGGCTAAGTGTTTGGCAGAGTATGGCCAATAAAATCAATTGTTTTACAAATGGTGATTCACCGTCAGGTGAAATTGATAAAGCTGAAGTTATAAAATTTATTTTATAACTGGAGTTGGATTTTGAAATATATTAATTTGAATAAAGGTTTTTTAAGAGAATTAAATAAATATTTTATTTATTTAGGACTTCGATTTATTTTTAGTTGGTTTTATAAAGTAAATTCTGATGTAAAACAGATTTATAAGTACGAGGTAAGAAATATAATCACATAGTTAAACTTGGATAATTGTTTTTGTGAAGAAAACAATTAATGGAATTATTTAAATTTATTTTAAAGTGAGGGTTAATTGGAATCGAGTTGTGAGGTAATTAAATCGACTGTTTTGAATTGGAGTTGATTATCAAATTAACGTGTTTTGATTAAATAGTTAAATGGATATTGTTTAAATTCAAATGAGGTTTTAAAGGGATTTACTATTTATTTTAGTTAATAAAGGAATTTACTATTTTACAATAGTTAATGATTAAAGAAAAGTATTATCCTGATTAACAGCGATTTAGGAAATTAGTTTTAATTGAATAAATGAAAAAAGTGATCGATGTTGAAATGGAATCAAATTAAATGGTGAAAGGAGTTTATAGATAGCTGTTACATTTAAACCCGAGATTTGATAACGAAGTTATAAAGAGGATTTTAAGCAAGTTCGTTTGCTTAAAGTAAACTTGAATTAAGTAAGAGGAGGAGAAGACGAAAGGGTTATAATACATCATAATTAGGTAAAGGAAGTTTGAAGTATTATATCGTTAATTCTAAATTAACATTACTTAAGATTGTGGTTAAGTAAAGGGGGAGATTTTAAATAAGATTCCCAAGTGGAGATGGTCAAATAGATTTGAAGGGTGATTGGAAAAAGAAAATTTGGGCAAAGGAGTGGGTCGTAGGTTGTATAACCAAATCCAAGTTTGGATGGAAATTGTTTTGAAAACTGAAATGGAACATTGGATTTTGATTTCAACTTATATTGTCTGAGGATAAGAATGTTGTTGATCAAGGTTTGAGAGGTAATTAAAGTACCCCAACTTGAAAAAAACATCGGGATTATCTGAAGATGATATTAGTTGGTAATCGTAAAGGGTTCGTGGTAATGTAATAAATGTTTTGAAAGGAGAATTGAGTGGAAACTATATTTGGTTATAAGTTATTTTACTAAGTATTATAACATAATAGTTCTGAGGACATTAGTATATAAGAATATAGTTATTCGAGATAGAGTTAATCAAACATAGTTATTCAGGATGAGTTGCCATTTCGTACGACTACTAGCGTAATTCGTAGGGCTACAGATAGCCTACGACGGTCGGATGTTTCCTGAGGGAATCAGGCGTAACCATTGTGATCGCTGCGATCTAGAGTCAAGCGAATGAAGTTAAGTCGAATATTAGATAATCGATAGGAGTTAATAAGTCGAGTTAGTCAGTTAGAATAAATCAGTTAGAGTTAATCAATTAGAGTTAATCGATTAGAGTTTAATCGAATTAGAGTTATTCAAATATCATATTTCTGAATATTAAAGGGTTAGAAGTTTTAATCTAACAAAAAGTAAATCAGTTTGTTAAAGGCCAAGTGATGTTGAATACTGAACCAGTGAACTCATTGGAGTGTCATGATTGAAAGACTGTATATTTTTAATAGTTAAATCACCGACTATCAAACCTGTCCAATATGATTGTTGGTATGAAAAGACCGGGATCGTATTTAAATTCGAAAATCATTCCAACCAACAAATACGTGAAGTTATCAAAAGATGATCGAGATGGTGCAGTGAAGACCGTGGATTTTCACAAACGGAAGAACCACTAATATTCTCTGCCTGACAAGCAGAGATAAGCTGTGATTCGGTCGTGGTTGGAATCTATAGGTTGCGAGGACTTCTCGCTACTGATCCATGGGGTGATTCCTATGTTGGATGAAGTAGGAGAGTACCTTCGGTTCATCCTGTTCCTGGAAGACTTGTATGGACGGATGTCTAACAGAGTATTTCCAAAGGATCACGTATGTTGATTTCTCCAAACGGTCTATAGTTGCCGGCGGAGGATCGCCGTCCTCTTAACTTCCAGCTAGAGTATTTTTGTGGATATCAATTAGTGGTATCTGACGGATCTGATAATGTGACATTCAAGTGAATGACAACCAGATGATAAGAAGTTAATTCTGGCCTCAAGCCTCACCAACCGGGAAATGACAAAAATCGGGCAGGCAGCATGGCTATGTGGGTCACTCCCATTTGGATGTATAATCACCTATCTAGAGTTTGCATTTCATTCTTTAATCTATATTTGATGTTGTTCCTTGTCGGGAGACGGTTGTTGATCCCAACCGTCGGTGATATACATTCGATACACTCAAGAGAAATGAGTGGTTGGTCATGTGTGGGCCGGGTTGCAAGACGTTCTTATTGAACCCAGTGTATTCGCCTCTAGAGATACACTATCGGCAGGTGGTCCCATACCTTGTCATAGCTGGAATCCAATCTCCGATAAGCGCCCGCAGTTTTGATTGTATACTATATATATGGAGCATGAGATGCAAGCATTCCACTAGATTGTTATTTACTTGTATTTAGACATTATTGTAATATCAGAAAAGATATTGTTTTTAAAAATGCTTTGGGTTATCGTAAGGTAAAAACCATCTGTATTTATGTGTGGATTTGGTCTTACGATTACCATTTTCTTTTGAAAAGATTTTGAACTTTAAAAGCAAGTTGGATGATCACCCTTAATACTGTGCGAGTTTATCTCACTCTGGTTCACCAGACCGACCCGGTGTTTTGTAAATGCTCGGGTTAGCCCGGGGATCTACAGGTCCAGGTTATCGAATGCGGTGAAGTCCAGAGACGTGCTGGAGATGTTCAGACATATGATATTCGATAGCTACTATTCCGCTGTGTTATATATGAGGACAGGTTATTATCACTATCCCGATGTGTGATGCACTCTGATAATGTAAGTATTTCAAAAGTTTTCAATAAAGATTTATTTCTGTATTATATTTTGTTCCGCTGCGATGTGAGACTCTGTGTTGTGTTGGTTCTTCTTCTTCTTCTATTCTAAAATTTCTTTCTTTCTTATCTCACTCTCTAATTTCTTTCTAATAACTATCCTGTGTTTCGGTGCTTGGAGGATCGACATGAGATACGGTAGAGGTATTTATGTTGATTTTCGAGGCCGAAATCCCTGGGTCGTTACAGTGGTATCAGAGCTATTGGTTAAGTAATTACCTTGGCTCTATGGCGTGACTCAGTAGAAATGGGGTTAGCAATACACTAGATTGAGTTGAGTGTATATATGCGAGTGAACATATTTGTTGATTTTATAAAAAAATGTTTTATATTGTGGAGATTTATTGGCCGAGTTGTTTATGAGTTCTGATCGATCAGTTTGATCCACCGTATCGATAGGGGTTTCTAAACACTCAAGTATGATAAACTGACGCAGTATGTTTTGAAAGGGGGTAAAGAGATAATTTTACCTAAATTAAATTTTATTATAAAAGATTGATTAATATTTGAAGTATTATAGTATTGGATGTGTTGGTGGATTATAATCGAAATAGTTATATAAGTAACCAATTAGAATTCGTATAATATAAAAGCAGATGTATTAAATCTGAAATCTAAATCAGAATTGGAATTGAAATTCCTAAAAGTAGGAAAGGAATTTGCAGATGAACTTGGATTGAATATATGAGGGTTTTAAAATCCTGGGAGATTTTGATTTGTTTACGAGCATTGTGTTTGGTATTTTGAAATAGATTTCAAAACAAAAATGTTTGAATACGGTTTTGATAAGTGATATATTATTGAACTCACTTCGATAGCTGGGAAGTAACTCTGATTATGCTGGCCACATCATCAGTGTTCATTTCCGAGTTCTAAGTGACGGATTACTACCAAAGATTTTGGTTTGAATTGCTTGGAGAAAAACAAGTTGTTTGAAATCCAAAAAGGAATATTGGTTTTAGAAGAGCTGAACTATTTGAAACTCCCTGGGAAATTGTTTGAACAATAAGGAAATTTTCAATATTTTTGAGAATATTTACTTACAGTATAGAATTGATTTTTGACTTAAACTAAATTGGGTCGGAAATTATTGGGTTTATAACGTTCTTTCTTACCTTAGCAATTTCGAGGATGAAATTATTTTAAGGGGGGAAGAATGTAACGACCCGTGTTTTTGGCAATCAAATATTTTATTCAATTTATCTAATTTAAATATTAGGGTTGGAATATCGGTGGAATTTAATATTTAATTAGTTATTTAAACGAAGTTCGAATGTTATATATATATATATAATTATAAATCGAGCTTGAAAATGGCGAGCAGTTCGTAAATTCGGGTTTTGAACTTCAACTGAGAATACAGGATCCGATATAAGTCGGATTTCTGTGAAACAAGAAACATTGGGATCGTGTTGACGATAGTTTTCACATGAAGGAGAAAAATCCAGATTCTGTGTTATTGGTTGCGAGTTATGGCTAAATCAAATTTTGGAAAAAACGCTATGGAAATCGTTATCGGCCATTAAAATGGCCATTTTGCAAACAAACTCTGTTTTCAACGAAATTAGTTCCATTGGAACCGTATCGTTAAATTATTGTCAGAAAATCAAATCGCGTGGCAAACCGATGTCGTATGTGACCACGGTAGTCGTAAACGCCCAGTTATTTTCTCTAACGCCTATTTAATTAAATAAAGAGATATTTGGGCATAACTTGAGAAGACGATCGAATTAGGCCACGAAACCAGTTCCATTGAGTTCGTTTCGTCGAGTAGAGTCAGGATAGGTATATAGTTTGTTATTTTTAGAGACCGGATAAATTGGCGTTTAAAAGGGTATGGCGGTACGCGGTAAAAATAGCCTACCGGGCAAATGGTCTCAGAATGCGACGAAACTAGTGCCGTTGGGTTCGTATCAACAAATTATTGTAAGATTTAAAAGTTTCAAGTTGGTCGGGTTTATCTGGTGGTCGTGGGATAATTAAACACGTGTTTATTTTTGGTTTTATAAGGGAAATTTTTTCAAACGATCTTGGATTTCGACGAAACTTGTTCCATTAGGTCCGGAATGTTTTTCTACACTAAGATTCGCCTTTTTATTAGTAAACAGAAGTCGATTGGGGTTAGTTTCACACGTTGCTTTACGGCTAAGTTTCATTAAAAATAAACTATTATTAAATCCAATCCACCCTTACTATAAATACCCTTCCTTTTGCGTCAATAACCTAATTCGTTGCTCCTATACTTGCGCCGCCACTTACAAACCAACGGACGAAATTGTTCAATGTTTCCACCTTTTTAATCTCTCAATCCATGAATCAAAACAAGATTTTTCAACCACAATCTTGAAAATCTAAACAAGATCATTGATATCAACAGCTGAGATCGGTTTCTGACCATTCTTGTGGCTGGAACGGCGTTCGAAATAGATGATGTTTGGGTCCTTACTGGCAGCGCTGGAGTGGGTTTGGTGAGGTAGCGTTTTGGTCAGAAGCGGGTGGGTTGAAGGCGCTCGGGCTGGTTGTGGTTGATCGGAGTCTGGCGTTCAGGGTTGGATGTGGTGGTGGCTAGTTATTCTCGAGCGTGGGTCGAGCTTTGAAGTAGAAAGGGACAGTTTCAAATGGAAGCAAAACTGACATGGAATTTGGAATAAAATGAAGGGGTAGCAAGTCCTGTTGTTTGCAAAGTAGAAGGGAAACAATCAGAAGAGGCTTGTTTGAATAATTGGGAACTGGTGGTTTCCAAACGTGAAGAAGTATTGAAGGCTTTGGGACGGAGACCAAAACGTTGAAGGGACAGATACGAGCAAACAAAATGATACCTGGTTTGTTAATTCTGAACAATTGGCCTTGAATTCCTTTCACCTGATACAAATTGGACTGAAAACCATATATTATCACTTATATTAAGAATGAATAGTTAGTTAAGCAAGTAATCGGTTAGTTTGAGTTGGTAGTTAGTGTAGAATGTTGGGCATTTAAAACAAGCAATGCTGAAAAATAAATCATGGCACAAGGACTCAAACAAATCAATTTGACTGGTTAGTTTAGGAAAAAATGTAATTAATCTCGAATAATTTTTAATTAAGAAATTCGTTAATTTATTTTAAATAATATACTTGAAAGTGTATTAACTCAAGAAATGAATTTGATGCAGGGATGCTGAAGTCTGTTGTTCAAATACAAGGGGAAAGCAAAAGTGATAGGCCTAGTATAATACTAATAAGGAACTAAGAATTTTTTTATCTTAGTTAATAAATTTTAATATTAAAACATTAATGTCTTCCGACTGTGCTACCAGAATTGGGCAAATTCAAGAGACGTTGGAATCGCATTAACAGGCACAAACAGAAATGGACGGAAATGAAATCAATCGTAAATTTTAATTAAATTAAACGACCATTTAATTTAAATAAAACGAGCTGTTGACAACAGAATCAACTCAAGGTGAGTTAAACTCACTCAGTTACCCTATTTATATTTTATATAAATTGGGTTTTTATTTTGTGTGCTCTACCTGCAAATGGTTGACTGTTTTGCTGGTTAGATAGTTATCTGTTGATTTAACCAATGGAATTAAACCGTGTTTAATTTCAGTGAAGTACCAAATCGTTGTTTTAATGTTTGGTTCTAATAAAGGTAATTTACCTTATTGGTCACGTTTATCAATAAACGTGTTTAAATGGTTTGAATTTGTTGATCTGTTGGAACTGTTTGATTTGATTGACCTAATTGGTGATAACCATTTGATACAGGGATGAACAGGTTGGAGGGACCCAACCAGTTCCCTCAAATGTATTGTTTATATTCATATTACCATATATGAACTGATCTGTTTGGGTGATAAATTTGATTGTTGATTATTGACTGCATATTCAACATTTGTTGGGTCTAAACCGATGGGCGGTATTGGTTAAGTGATTGGCAGAGTATGGCCGATAAAATCAATTGTTTTACAAACGGTGATTCACCGTCAGGTGAAATCAATAAAGCTGAAGCTATAAAATTTATTTTATATCTGGAGTTGGATTTTGAAATTTATTAATTTGAATAAAGGTTATTTAAGAGAATTAAATAAATATTTTATTTATTAAGGACTACGATTTATTTTTAATAGGTTTTATAAAGTAAATTCTGATGTAAAACAGATTTATAAGTACGAGGTAAGAAATATAATCACATAGTTAAACTTGGATAATTGTTTTTGTTAAGAAAACAATTAACGGAATTATTTAAATTTATTTTAAAGTGAGGGTTAATTGGAATCGAGTTCTGAGGTAATTAAATCGACTGTTTTGAATTGGAGTTGATTATCAAATTAACGTGTTTTGATTAAATAGTTAAATGAATATTGTTTAAATTCAAATGAGGTTTTAAAGCGATTTACTATTTATTTTAGTTAATAAAGGAATTTACTATTTTACAATAGTTAATGATTAAAGAAAAGTATTATCCTGATTAACAACGATTTAGGAAATTAGTTTTAATTGAATAAATGTAAAAAGTGATCGATGTTGAAATGGAATCAAATTAAATGGTGAAAGGAGTTTATAAATAGCTGTTACATTTAAACCCGAGATTTGATAACGAAGTTATAAAGAGTATTTTAAGCAAGTTCGTTTGCTTAAAATAAACATGAATTAAGTAAAAGGAGGAGAAGACGAAAGGGTTATAATACATCATAATTAGGTAAAGGAAGTTTGAAGTATTATATCGTTAATTCTAAATTAACGTTACTTAAGATTGTGGTTAAGTAAAGGGGAAGATTTTAAATAAGATTCCCAAATGGAGATGGTCAAATAGATTTGAAGGGTGATTGGAAAAAGTGAATTTGGGCAAAGCAGGGGGTCGTAGGTTGTATAACCAAATCCAAGTTAGGATGGAAATTGTTTTGAAAACTGAAATGGAATATTGGATTTTGATTTCAACTTATATTGTCTGAGGATAAGAACGTTGTTGATCAAGGTCTGGGAGGTAATTAAAGTACCCCAACTTGAAAAAAACATCGGGATTATCTGAAGATGATATTAGTTGGTAATCGTAAAGAGGTTCGTGATAATGTAATAAATGTTTTGAAAGGAGAATTGAGTGGAAACTATATTTGGTTATAAGTTATTTTACTAATTATTATAACGTAATAGTTATGAGGACATTAGTATATAAGAATATAGCTATTCGAGATAGAGTTAGTCAAACATAGTTATTTAGGATGAGTTGCCATTTCGTACGACTACTAGCGTAATTCGCAGGGCTGCAGATAGCCTTCGGCGGTCGGAAGTTTCCTGGGGGAATCAGGCGTAAACATTGTGATCGCTGCGATCTAGAGTCAAGCGAATGAAGTTAAGTCGAATATTAGATAATCGATAGGAGTTAATAAGTCGAGTTAGTCAGTTAGAATAAATCAGTTAGAGTTAATCAATTAGAGATAATCATTTAGAGTTTAATCGAATTAGAGTGATTCAAATATCGTATTTCTGAATATTAAAGAGTTAGAAGTTTTTATTTAACAAAAAGTAAATCAGTTTGTTAAAGGCCAAGTGATGCTGAATACTGAACCAGTGAACTCATTGGAGTGTCATGATTGAAACACTGTATATTTTGATAGTTAAATCACCGACTATCAAACCTGTCCAATACGATTGTTGGTATGGAAAGACCGGGATCGAATTTATATTCGAAAACCATTCCGACCAACAAATACGTGAAGTTATCAAAAGATGATCGAGATGGTGCAGTGAAGACCGTGGATTTTCACAAATGGAAGAACCACTAATATTCTCTGCCTGGCAAGCAGAGATAAGCTATGATTCCGTCGTGGTTGGAATCTACGAGTTGCGAGGACTTCTCGCTACTGATCCATGGGGTGATTCCTATGTTGGATGAAGTAGGAGAGTACCTTCGGTTCATCCTGTTCCTGGATGACTTGTATGGACGGATGTTTGACAGAGTATTTCCAAAGGATCACCTATGTTGATTTCTCCAAACGTGCTATAGTTGCTGGCAGAGGATCTCCGTTCTCTTAGCTTCCAGCTAGACTATTTTTGTGGATATCAATTAGTGGTATCTGACGGATCTGACGATGTGGCATTCAAGTGAATGACGACCAGATGATAAGAAGTTAATTCTGGCCTCAAGCCTCACCAACCGGGAAATGACAAAAATCAGGCAGGCAGCATGGCTATGTGGGTCACTCCCATTAGGATGTATAATCACCTATCTAGAGATTGCATTTCATTCTTTAATATATATTTGATGTCGTTCCTTGTCAGGAGACGCTTGCTGATCCCAACCATCGGTGATATACATTCGATACACTCAAGTGAAATGAGTGGTCGGTCATGTATGGGCCAGGTTGCAAGATGTTCTTGTTGAACCCAGTGTATTCGCCTCTAGAGATACACTATCGGCAGGTGGTCCCATACCTTGTCATAGCTGGAATCCAATCTCCAATAAGCGCCCGCAGTTTTGATTGTATACTATATATATGGAGCATGAGATGCAAGCGTTCCACTAAATTGTTATTTACTTGTATTTAGACATTATTGTAGTATCAGAAAAGATATTGTTTCAAAAATGCTTTGGGTTATCGTAAGGTAAAAACCGTCCGTATTTATTTGTGGATTTGGTCTTACGATTACCCTTTTCTTTTGGAAAGATTTTGAATTTAAAAAGCAAGTTGGATGATCACCCTTAATACTGTGCGAGTTTATCTCACTCTGGTTCACCAGACTGACCCGGTGTTTTGTAAATGCTCGGGTTAGCCCGGGGATCTGCAGGTCCAGGTTATCGAATGCGGTAAAGTCCAGAGACGAGCTGGAGATGTTCAGACATATGATATTCGATAGCTACTATTCCGCTGTGTTATATATGAGGACAGGTTATTATCACTGTCCCGATGTGTGATGCACTCTGATAATGTAAGTATTTCAAAAGTTTTCGATAAAGATTTATTTCTGTACTATATTTTGTTCCGCTGCGATGTGAGACTCTGTGTTGTGTTGGTTCTTCTTCTATTCTAAAATTTCTTTCTTTCTTATCTCACCCTCTAATTTCTTTCTAATAACTATCCTGTGTTTCGGTGCTTGGAGGATCGACATGAGATACAGTAGAGATATTTATGTTGATTTTCGAGGCCGAAATCCCTGGGTCGTTACAGTAGTATCAGAGCTATTGGTTAAGTAATTACCATGGCTCTGTGGCGTGACTCAGTAGAGATGGGGTTAGCAACACCCTAGATTGAGTTGAGTTTATATATGCCAGTGAGCGTATTTGTAGATTTTATAAAAAAATGTTTTATATTGTGGAGATTTATTGGCCGAGTTGTTTATGAGTTCTGAACGATCAGTTTGATCCACCGTATCGATAAGGGTTTCTAAACACTCAAGTACGATAAACTGACGCAGTATGTTTTGAAAGGGGGTAAATGATATAATTTTACCTGAATTAAATTTTAATGTAAAAGATTGATTAATATTTGAAGTATTATAGTATTGGATGTGTTGGTTGATTATAATCGAAATAGTTATATAAGTAACCAATTAGAATTCGTATAATATAAAAGCAGATGTATTAAATCTGAAATCTAAATCAGAATTGGAATTAAAATTCCTAAAAGTAGGAAAGGAATTTGCAAATGAACTTGGATTGAATATATGAGGGTTTTAAAATCCTAGGAGATTTTGATTTGTTTATGAGCATTGTGTTCGGTATTTTGAAATAGATTTCAAAACAAAAATGTTTGAATACGGTTTTGATAAGTGATATAGTATTGAACTCACTTCGATAGCTGGGAAGTAACTCTGATGATGCTGGCCACATCGTCAGTGTTCATTTCCGAGTTCTAAGTGACAGATTACTACCAAAGATTTTGGTTTGAATTGCTTGGAGAAAAACAAGTTGTTTGAAATCCAAAAAGGAATATTGGTTTTAGAAGAGCTGAACTATTTGAAACTCCCTGCGAAATTGTTTGAACAAAAAGGAAATTTTCAATATTTTTGAGAATATTTACTTACAGTATAGAAATGATTTTTGATTTAAACTAAATTAGGTCGGTAATGGGTTTATAACGTTCTTTCTTACCTTAGCAATTTCGAGGACGAAATTATTATTTTAAGGGGGGAAGAATGTAACGACCCGTGTTTTTGGCAATCAAATATTTTATTCAATTTATCTAATTTAAATATTAGGGTTGGAATATAATATTTAATTAGTTATTTAAATAAAGTTCGAACGTTATATACATATAATTATTAATCGAGCTTGAAAATGGCGAGCAGTTCGTAAATTCGGGTTTTGAACTTCAATTGAGAATACAAGATCCGATATAAGTCGGATTTCTGTGAAACAAGAAACGTTGGGATCGTGTTAACGATAGTTTTCACATGAAGGAGAAAAATCCAGATTCCGTGTTATGGTTGCGAGTTACGGCTAAATCAAATTTTGGAAAAAACGCAATGGAAATCGTTATCGGCCTTTAAAATGGCCATTTTGCAAACGAACTCTGTTTTTGACGAAATTAGTTCCGTTGGAACCGTATCATTAAATTATTGTCAGAAAATCAAACCGCGTGGCAAACCGATGTCGTATGTGACCACGGTAGTCATAAACGCCCAGTTATTTTCTCTAACGCGTATTTAATTAAATAAAGAGATATCTAGGCATAACTTTAGCAGATGATCGAATTAGGCCACGAAACTAGTTCCGTTGAGTTCGTATCTTCGATTAGAATCAGGATAGGTATATAGTTTGTTATTTTTAGAGACCGGATAAATTGGCGTTAAAAAGGGTATTGCGGTACGCGGTACCGGGAAAACGGTCTCAGAATGCGACAAAACTAGTGTCATTGGGTTCGTATCAACAAATTATTGTAAGATTTAAAAGTTTCAAGTTGGTCGGGTTTATCTGGTGGTCGTGGGAAAATTAAACACGTGTTTATTTCTGGTTTTATAAGGGAAATTTTTTCAAACGATCTCGGATTTCGGCGAAACTTGTTCCATTAGGTCCGGAATGTTTTTCTACACTAAGATTAGCCTTTTTATCAGTAAACAGAAGTCGATTAGGGTTAGTTTCACGCGTTACTTTACGGCGAAGTTTCGTTAAAAATAAACTATTATTAAATCCAATCCACCCTTACTATAAATACCCTTCCTGTTGCGTCAATGACCTAACTCGTTGCTCCTATACTTGCGCCGCCACTTACAAACGAACGAACGAAATCGTTCAATTTTTCCACCTTTATAATCTATCAATCCATGAATCAAAACAAGATTTTTCAACCACAATATTAAAGATCTAAACAAGATCTTTGATCTCAACGGCTGAGATCAGTTTCTGACCATTCTTGTGCTGGAACGACGTTCGAAATAGATGATGTTTGGGGCTTTACTGGCGACGCTGGAGTGGGTTTGGTGTGGCGGCGTTTTGGTCGGAAGCGGGTGGGTTAAAGGCGCTCGGGCTGGTTGTGGTTGATCGGAGTCTGGCGTTCGGGGTTGGATGTGGTGGTGGCTAGTTATTCTCGAGAGTGGGTCGAGCTTTGAAGTAGAAAGGGACGGTTTCAAATGGAAGCAAAACTGACGTGGAGTTTTGAATAAAATGAAGGGGTAGCAGGTCCCGTTGTTTGCAAAGTAGAAGGGAAACAATTGGAAGAGGCTTGTTTAAACAATTGGGAACTGGTGGTTTCCAAACGTGAAGAAGCATTGAAGGCTTTGAGACGGAGACCAAAACGTTGAAGGGACAGATACGAGCAAACAAAATGATACCTGGTTTGTTAATTCTGAACAATTGGCCTTTAATTCCTTTCACCTGATACGAATTGGACTGAAAACCGTATATTATCACTTATATTAAGAATGAATAGTTAGTTAAGCAAGTAATTGGTTAGTTAGAGTTGGTAGTTAGTGTAGAATGTTGGGCCTTTAAAACAAGCAATGCTGAAAAATAAATCATGGCACAAGGACTAAAACCAATCAATTTGACCGGCTAGTTTAGGAAAAAATGTAATTAATATCGAATAATTTTTAATTAAGAAATTCATTAATTTATTTAAAATAAAATACTTGAAAGTGTATTAACTCAAGAAATGAATTTGATGCAGGGATGCTGAAGTCTGCGGTTCAAACACATGGGGAAAGCAAAAGTGATAGGCCTAGTATAATACTAATAAGTAACTAAGAAAATTTTTATCTTAGTTAATAAGTGTTAATATTAAAACATTAATGTCTTCCGACTGTGTTACCAGAATTGGGCAAATTCAAGAGAAGTTGAAATCGCACTAACAGGCACAAACAGAAATGGACAGAAATGAAATCAACCGGAAATTTTAATTAAATTAAATGACCGTTTAATTTAATTAAAATGAGCTGTTGACAACAGAATCAACTCAAGGTGAGTTAAACTCACCCAGTTACCCTATTTATATTTTATATAAATTGGGTTTTTATTTTGTGTGCTCTGCTTTCAAACGGTTGACTGTTTTGCTGGTTAGATAGTTATCTATTGATTTAACCGATGGAATTAAACCGTGTTTAATTTCAGTGAAGTACCAAATCGTTGTTTTAACGGTTGGTCCCAATAAAGGTAATTTACCTTATTGGTCACGTTTACCAATAAACGTGTTTAAATGGTTTGAATTTGTTGATCTGTTGGAACTATTTGATTTGATTGACCTAATTGGTGATAACCATTTGATACAGGGAAGAACAGGTTGGAGGGACCCAACCGGATCCCTCAAATGTATTGTTTACTTTCATATTACCATATATGAACTGATCTGTTTGGGTGATTAATTTGATTTTTGATTATTGACTACATATTCATCATCTGTTTGGTCTAAACCGATGGGCGGTATTGGTTAAGTGTTTGGCAGAGTACGGCCGATAAAATCAATTGTTTTACAAATGGTGATTCACCGTCAGGTGAAATCGATAAAGTTGAAGTTATAAAATTTATTTTATAACTGGAGTTGATTTTGTAATATATTAATTTGAATAAAGGTTATTTAAAGAATCAAATAAATATTTTATTTATTTAGGACTTCGATTTATTTTTAATTGGTTTTATAAAGTAAATTCTTATGTAAATCAGATTTATAAGTACGAGGTAAGAAATATAATCACATAGTTAAACTTGGATAATTGTTTTTGTTAAGAAAACAATTAATGGAATTATTTAAATTTATTTTAAAGTGAGGGTTAATTGGAATTGAGTTGTGAGGTAATTAAATCGACTGTTTTGAATTGGAGTTGATTATCAAATTAACGTGTTTTGATTAAATAGTTAAATGAATATTTTTTAAATTCAAATGAGGTTTTAAAGGGATTTACTATTTGTTTTAGTTAATAAAGGAATTTACTCTTTTACAATAGTTAATGATTAAAGAAAAGTATTATCCTGATAAACAGCGATTTAGGAAATTAGTTTTAATTGAATAAATGTAAAAAGTGATCGATGTTGAAATGGAATCAAATTAAATGGTGAAAGGAGTTTATAAATAGCTGTTACATTTAAACCCGAGATTTGATAACGAAGTTATAAAGAGGATTTTAACCAAGTTCGTTTGCTTAAAATAAACTTGAACTAAGTAAAAGGAGGAGAAGACGAAAGGGTTATAATACATCATAATTAGGTAAAGGAAGTTTGAAGTGTTATATCGTTAATTCTAAATTAACGTTACTTAAGATAGTGGTGAAGTAAAGGAGGAGATTTTAAATAAGATTCCCAAGTGGATATGGTCAAAAAGATTTGAAGGGTGATTGGAAAAAGTGAATTTGGGCAAAGGAGTGGGTCGTAGGTTGTATAACCAAATCCAAGTTAGGATGAAAATTGTTTTGAAAACTGAAATGGAATATTGGATTTTGATTTCAACTTATATTGTCTGAGGATAAGAACGTTGTTGATCAAGATCTGAGAGGTAATTAAAATACCCCAACTTGAAAAAAACATCGGGATTATCTGAAGATGATATTAGTTGGTAATCGTAAAGAGGTTCGTGATAGTGTAATAAATGTTTTGAGAGGAGAATTGAGTGGAAACTTTATTTGGTTATAAGTTATTTTACTAAGTATTATAACATAATAGTTCTGAGGACATTAGTATATAAGAATACAGTTATTCGAGATAGAGTTAGTCAAACATAGTTATTCAGGATGAGTTGCCATTTCGTACGACTACTAGCGTAATTCGCAGGGCTGCAGATAGACTACGGCGGTCTGATGTTTCCTGAGGGAACCAGGCGTAACCATTGTGATCGCTGCGATCTAGAGTCAAGCGAATGAAGTTAAGTCGAATATTAGATAATCGATAGGAGTTAATAAGTCAAGTTAGTTAGTTAGAATAAATAAGTTAGAGTTAATCAATTAGAGTTTAATCGAATTAGAGTTATTCAAATATCGTATTTCTGAATATTAAAGAGTTAGAATTTTTAATTTAACAAAAAGTAAATCAGTTTATTAAAGGCCAAGTGATGCTGAATACTGAACCAGTGAACTCATTGGAGTGTCATTATTGAAACACTGTATATTTTGATAGTTAAATCACCGACTATCAAACCTGTCCAATATGATTGTTGGTATGGAAAGACCGGGATCGAATTTATATTCGAAAACCATTCCGACCAACAAATACGTGAAGTTATCAAAAGATGATCGAGATGGTGCAGTGAAGACCGTGGATTTTCACAAACGGAAGAACCACTAATATTCTCTGCCTAGCAAGCAGAGATAAGCTGTGATTCAGTCGTGGTTGGAATCTACGGGTTGCGAGGACTTCTCGCTACTGATCCATGGGGTGATTCCTATGTTGGATGAAGTTGGAGAGTACCTTCGGTTCATCCTGTTCCTGGATGACTTGTATGGACGGATGTCTGACAGAGTATTTCCAAAGGATCACGTATGTTGATTTCTCCAAATGTGCTATAGTTGCTGGTGGAGGATCGCCGTTCTCTTAGTTTCCAGATAGAGTATTTTTGTGGATATCAATTAGTGGTATCTGACGGATCCGACGATGTGGCATTCAAGTGAATGACGACTAGATGATAAGAAGTTAATTCTGGCCTCAAGCCTTACCAACCGGGAAATGACAAAAATCGGGCAGGCAGCTTGGCTACGTGGGTCGCTCCCATTAGGATGTATAATCACCTATCTAGAGATTGCATTTCATTCTTTAATCTATATTTGATGTTGTTCCATGTCGGGAGACGGTTGTTGATCCTAACCGTCGGTGATATACATTCGATACACTCAAGCGAAATGAGTGGTCGGTCATGTGTGGGCCGGGTTGCAAGACGTTCTTGTTGAACCATTGTATTCGCCTCTAGGGACACACTATCGGCAGGTGGTACCATACCTTGTCATAGCTGGAATCCAATCTCCAATAAACGCCCGCAGTTTTGATTGTATACTATATATGTGGAGCGTGAGATGCAAGCGTTCCACTAGATTGTTATTTACTTGTATTTAGATATTATTGTAATATCAAAAAAGATATTGTTTCAAAAATGCTTTGGGTTATCGTAAGGTAAAAACCGTCCGTATTTATGTGTGGATTTGGTCTTACGATTACCCTTTTCCTTTGAAAAGATTTTGAACTTTAAAAGCAAGTTGGATGATCACCCTTAATATCGTGCGAGTTTATCTCACTCTGGTTCACCAGACTGACCCGGTGTTTTGTAAATGCTCGGGTTAGCCCGGGGATCTACAGGTCCAGGTTATTGAATGCGATGAAGTCCAAAGACGAGCTGGAGATGTTCAGACATATGATATTCGATAGCTACTATTCCGCTGTGTTATATATGAGGACAGGTTATTATCACTGTCCCGATGTGTGATGCACTCTGATAATGTAAGTATTTCAAAAGTTTTCAATAAAGATTTATTTATGTATTATATTTTGTTCCGCTGCGATGTGAGACTCTGTGTTGTGTTGGTTCTTCTTCTTCTTCTATTCTAAAATTTCTTTCTTATCTCACCCTCAAATTTCTTTCTAATAACTATCCTGTGTTTCGGTGCTTGGAGGATCGACATGAGATACGGTAGAGGTATTTATGTTGATTTTCGTGGCCGAAATCCCTGGGTCGTCACACATGCATGGAGGTAGAAGCACGAACATTGAGAGGAGGGGAGGGTAAGAAGTAAGGGGAGAGTTGTTGAAGCTGTCGAAGCACCATGCAGCTTGGTGAAGAAATGAACCAACATGTTACTGTCTATACTGGGAAGAATTGCATTGCTGCGTGTAACAGTGAAGAGAATAATAGTAAGGGAAAGTTACGGAAGATGGTGCAGTTGCGTGGACATAGCAAAGTAATGAAGGAAGAAGTGAAACTAAAGTGGATGGAGAAGAAAGGACTGGGAATAGAATCAGGAAGGAATTAACAAAGTAACATATGTGAGCAGGCTTCTGACATGGTACAAGATACAAAAGAAGTTGAGAATGTAAACTGATATTTCCAATATAAGGAAAAAATGGAGGAAGCAGTTTTCCAAATGCATGTAAGTCGAAATACAGTGGGAAGGATAAAATAAGTGGCCTTTCCTTTTGAAACGTGAGCAGGAAGAAGCTTTAAAAAATCTGGCATTTCGTTCTTTGTGAACACTAGAGCTGAAGCACGGTTATACGTGCAGGAAGGAAAAAGAGAAAGGGATTATTACCATCGGGTCTGTTCCACTTAACGCAAGGGAAACGGGTGATTTAAATTAAACGAAGCAGCCATGTTTTCCAAGTCATGGAGCACAAGTTGGGCACAAGATGAGGCAAGACAAACTGGCATGTGACAAAGGAGTAAACGTACTCCATGGAGAATAAAAAAGGAAAAGCATGAAGAACAAGGGTATGCCTATTTTGGTTAGAAACTTTGGAAAAGGTGAGTGTCAATACTGTGCGTGCATATGGGTAATGAAGATCAAAAGATTATCAATTGGGTCATACTGTTAAAATAAAGTAATCATATCATATTTTCATTTAACATGTTAGTTGTTTTAATTAAAGTCGAGGATACTTAAACATTAATAACATTTTTGTGATGTTACCAGAATGGAACCGGACAAGAGACACTGGGATCGGGGATGAGATCAACATTTGTGGAACTAATTTGGACAAAGATGGAGACAGCTGGAGTTTACGATTAAATTAAACGCTTGTTTAATTTAACTATAATCGAACCACTTCAACGATAAACGGAATCAAAGTGAGTTTACTCACTCAGTTTTTGTCCCAATTATATTTTATATAAATCGGATTTTATTTTGTGTGCTATGCTTGAAAATTGTTTGTTGTTTGTTGTTATTTATATATCAGTTGAATTGGTTGATTAAACGTTAGTTTAATCTAAATAAAATCTAACCGTTATTTTAACGGTTAATTCCAAACAAGGTAACTTACCTTGTTGGTTACATTTATAACAATATAAACGTATTAAATTAAAATATGGATGCATGGATTACTGTTATATATTTATTTAATTATTTTATCTGTTTATTGAACTGAATCATGTTATTTGCGATAACGTATTTGGATGCGGGGGGAGAATAGGTTGGAAGGATCCAACTAGATTCCTCAAATTTATTGTTCATTTTCATATCACATTATGCGTATTGTTTAACCAATATGATTGGCTGACTGATTTGGATATTGATCGTTGAATCTAAATTCAACATTTGTTTTTTTATTAACCAATGGATAGTATTGGTTGGGTAATTGGTATCATGTGGCCTATAATTCAATCGTTTTGTAAATGTTGATTTACCGTTAAGTGAATCGACGGTAGTGAAGTTATAAAATTTATTTTATAACTGAAAATAGATTTTAATCTATTAATTGAGATCAAAGTTATTTAAAAAGTAAATAAATATTATTAATTATTATATAAAGTTTATAAGTTATTGTAAAATGATTTTATAAAGAGAATTCTTATATTAATGAGATTTGTATGTAAATGAGCAGATATTAACCGAACGGTTAAGAGTAGAATAAATTGTTTCTAAGTAACAATTAAATGGAATTATTTAAATTAAGTATATTATTAATTAATTTAAAAAGGAGAATTAATTGGACTTGGTTAAGGAAATAACCGTGTTTTGGGTTGACTAAGTCAACCACTTTAACTAGAATTTATTTTTAAAGTAAATTAGTTTATTGTTAAATAAATCTAATGAAACTGTTTAATGAATATTTGTTAACTTCAATAAGATTTTAAATAGAGAAATTTATTATTTATTTTGGTAATAAATAATTTAACTACTTCTCTGGTAGTTAATAATGAAGTAAATTATTATTATTTTATTTTAAGTAATCACTACTTAAATGAAATACATTTAAGTAACTGATTTGGAATGGTACATGGTTTAGTTTTGAAGAGAGGTTAGGAGTAAGTTTATATAGAACCCGAGTTTATAACACAGTTATAAAAGAAATTTGAGTTGATGCGATAACTTAAATAAATGTTTATTCAACATTTGAAAAAAGAGATCGAGGTAAAAAGGGTTTTGTTTTAAAACCGAGTTTTATCGGTAAGGTTTATAAAAGCGCATGAAGTTAAAAGCTTGAATTTTAAGTTTACGATACTTAATAAATGAGATTGAGTGAAACAAATGGGATTGAAATGAGATTTTCAAAGCAAGAAATGATTGCGGGGAATAGTATGGAACGATAAGAATTTAGTAAAGGAAATTAAAAAGAAGTTGAGAATATTATTATTTCCAATGTAAGGGAAATAAAAAGGATTGAGAATATAAGATATATTTCCAATGTAAAGGAAATATAAGAAGTTTTGGTATAAATATAACGATACTATGAAGTAAAGTAATTAATCGAATGGGTTTAAATGGGTTTATCAAAAATGGAACAAGTGTTTGTTTTGTTTTCCAGCAATGGAAATCAAAGAGATTCATAACGATATTCTTACGTGGGATTTGACTAAACTCAAATGTTGGAGTATAAAATATATAAAATGTTATTGCTAATATTCTTATAATATAATAAGAGGTAAATATCATGTTTTAAATTATTAAAATATTAATATATTTAATTAGTTTTTTATTAAAAGGCCAAGTGATACTAAATACCAAACCAATGAGTTCATTTTAATTTTATGGTTGAATGGTTGTTTATTTGATAGTTAAATAACCGACTATCAAATCTGACAAATAGAAATGTTGGTACGGAAAGACCGAGATCGAATTATATTCAAAAACCATTCCAACCAACAAACACGAAATTGAGAAGGTATCAAATGCTTATCAAGACGGAGCCGTTGAAGACCGTAGATCTTCATAAAACGGAAGGATTACTTATATCTCAGGTTTAATACTATAGTTTTCAAAGTCTACTATATATAAACTTAATTTATAATTTATAACCAAAGATGACCTGTGATGCTATCGTGGTTGAAATCTACGGATTTGCAAGGACCACTCGGTACTGATCTATAGGGTGATTCCTAGAATGCGATAGGAGCTTGCCTTCAGTTCATCATGTTCTTGGATGACTTTTATGGACGAATGTCTAACGGGGTATTTCTTAAGAATCACGTACGTTGATTTTTACAAATGTATTTCTGTAGGTGGCAGAGAAGACACCTTCTCTTAGCATAAGCACCCAAAATATTTTTGTGAACATCAATTAGTGATTTGGCTGATCTGACAATGTGGCATTCAAAGATACTATGTTGTTCTAAAGGTAATGTTAAACCTCAAGCCTCATTAACCAGGAAATGACAAAAATCGGGCAGGCAGCATGGCTATATGGGTTGCTCCCATTAGGGTGTATAATCACCTATCTAGAGAAATTCCATTTCATTCTTTAATCTATGTTCGATGCTTTCCCATTTCGGGAAACGGTGGGTAGCTCCCAACCATTGGTGACATACATTAGATACACTCAAGCGAAATGAGTGGTCGGTCATGTGTGGGCTGGGTTGCAAGACGTTCTTGTTGAACCCAGTGTATTCCCCTCTAGAGATACACTATGAGAAGGTGGTTCCATACCTTGTCATAGTTGAAATCCAATCTCCAATAAGCGCCCACGATTTTGATTATATACTATATAGGTGGAGCGTGAGATGCAAGCGTTCTGCTAGATTACTATTTACTTGTATTTAGACACTATCATAATATCAGAGAAATATATGATTGCAAAAATGTTTTGGGTTATAGTATGGTAAAAACCATCCATATTTATGTGCGGACTGGCCTTATTATTATCCTTTCTTTCAAAAAGATTTTTGACTTTAAAATCAATATGGATGTTATAGAAACTTAGCGAGTTTTCTCACTCTTGTTCACCAGACTGATCCGGCATTTTGTAATGCTCGGGTTAGCCCGGGATGTACAGGTTCAGGTTTGGATGATGCAAATTCGAAGAAGACATGCTAGAGGGGTCAGACGTACGTATATTTATTTTGTTGTGTGTTGTATATGAGGACAAGTAATTATAACTGTCCAGATTGTTGTACTCTGATGTAATGTAAGTGTTATTTCAAGCTCTCAATTAAAATTTATTTCTATATTATATTTTATTCTGCTGCGATGTGAGACTCTGTGTCATGTTGGTTCGCTTCTTCTTCTTCTTCTATTCTAATATTTCTTTTTTATTATCTCACCCACTAATTTCTTCATTAACTATCTGGTGTTTTCAATACTTGAGTTCTAATAAGTAATACAGGTTATGTATTATTATTGGAATTCGGGCGTCGAATTACTAGGGTCGTTACATCTAGATGGGATAATATCACTCAAATCCTTATAAGTGACTGAGGAGCTCCCTCCTTGAGTAACTTGAATAGTGGGGTTCTCTCAACCTTATCAACATCTATATTATACTTAGAAGTTGTTTCAGCATCTCCATATTGCTTGATTCCCTTCATCGGGTCCGAAATGGTTTCTGAAGTAGCTTTATCCTCCTCACCCCGCCCAGTTTCCTTCGTTCTATCTAGGGTAGTACCTTCCTTTTCGATCTGTCTGCTATTACCCTCGAGCTTTTGAGACCCCTCTTCTTCAATAGAAACTAGCTTAGACTTAGGTGGTGCCTTACTACTGCCTACAAGGTCAGAACACTTCTTAGAGAGGCTTTCTTAGCCGGGGATTTGCCAGCAATATCTTCTTAATAGCTGGGTCTAGCATAAGAGTCCGAGAAGTATGGAGAAAGTGATATTGGCGAAGAAATTCTCCCGTAATTAAAAAATTTCTACTTCTCTAACCCTCATCAATAACTTTCAAAGCATCAAGCAACTCCTGACCAACGGTATCTTGTGTATTAGAAGATTGGAGTTCTGTAAAACAAAGAAGGGATTTAATACTCAAAGCTTAAGTATAGGAAGTAATAAAGAAGTATTGGGTAGTAGATTCTCACCTCCTTCCATCCACCTTCCATAAAAGCAGTTGGGACACCATATGTAGCAGTAATGATCTATAAATCCCTTAATGCTTTCCAACAAATTAGTTACAATTTTGGGATTCTTCCCTTCGACGAAAATAATTGATGGATTATCTTGCCCACTCTTAAAAATATATAAGGAACAGATTTCTTGAAAGGTAAGCGCGTGTTGCTTAATTCTTATAAAAAGCACATAAAGACCGTGTAATGACCCGAAATTCCGGTCCAATTTGAGCTGACCAAAAACACAAGTCCAACCCAAATTAAACTGAAAATCAGGAAATTAATAGAAAGAAATTAGAGGGTGAGGAAAGATAAGATAGAAACTTAGAGTAGAAGAAGAAGAAGAAGAAGAAGAAGAAGAACACAACATCAGGGTGACACGAACCTCACAGCGGAACGAATGACATATAATATAGATAACATAACTTGAAAAATACATTTGTACTTGAATATACATCATTATCAAAGTACAACACTTACAACACAGTGGAAATAACTATAGCTATATAATCCTGAAGCCTCCTGCTCCAAGCGCTTCCAGTATATCTGTAAATCCTGACTACTTGACTGCCCGTACAAAATTGGGCACCCAAGAGTTTAGGGAAAACAACAAAATAAACTCCGGGTCAGTCATGGGACTGGTATGAGTAAAACAGTTTAAAACAGTTTGAACAAGTAAAAGATATCTCATAAGACCACGCCGTATAACGGAACGGGTATTTCCCTTATGAGAATCCATATTATCTTTATATCAAAAATCTTTCGATATTATAATAATGTCTATCAACCACAATATAATAATCATCTAGCAGAAACACTTTCATCTCGCATTCTACATATATAGTATACAATCAAAACCGCAAGCACGTATTGGGTAATGGATTTCGAACTATGACAAGGTATGGAACCACCTTTCGCTAGTGTACCTCTAGAAAGGAACACACTGGGTTCAATGAGAACATCTTGCAACCCGACCACACATGACCGACCACTCATTTCGCTTGAGTGTATCGAATGTATATCACCAACGGTTGGGATCAGCAACTGTTTCCCGAATGGGACAGCATCAACAATAAATTTTTAGAAGTAAATGAAACTCTAGATCAGGTGATTATACACCCTACTTCGGTGCGACCGACTTAGCTATGCTGCCTGCCCGATTTCTGTCATTTACCGGATGTGAGGCTAGAAGCTACGCTTTATCATCACAACAGATTCACTTTGAATGCCACATCGTCAAATCCATCAAATCACCGATTGACGTCCTCAACCATACATTATGTGTTAGCTAAAAGAATTTTCCTTCTCGGCTTCCACACT
This sequence comes from Allium sativum, assembly GCA_030737875.1. Classification (NCBI taxonomy): domain Eukaryota; kingdom Viridiplantae; phylum Streptophyta; class Magnoliopsida; order Asparagales; family Amaryllidaceae; genus Allium; species Allium sativum. Next base: position 297,599,628 of record CM060921.1, read on the forward strand.
TGGTACGGTTGGAGAAATCAATATATGCGATCGTCTGGAAATACTCTGTCAGACATCCGTCCATACAAGTCATCCAGGAACAGGATAAACCGAAGGCACTACTCTGTAAACAGGATAGCCCTTGCATAACTCCGTCTTCAATTTCCTTTGGCATATATGATTTGCAACGCTTATGCCAATACAGAGTGGTTCTTTGGATAATAATCCAACCGGTCTCTCCATATTAACAACGTTAAAATGGTCAAAACTTCGATAGTCTGTGATTTAACTATAGAAGAAAAATAGGTGTGCAAACAATGATATTATTTCCAAATGGAAATTTATATCGATCAAACATCATTAAAAATTTATCTCTTTATTTCATTAATTTACTTATCTCCTGTTTCCATATATTCAATATTTCTTATTTTCTAAATTTGGAAAATATACGTTATTAACAATGGAAAACATTTCCATTTCTTGTTTTCTTTATTTGAAAACATTTATGGTTTCTTATTTGGAAAACATTTCCAAAGCTTCTTCATTGGAATTAGACATATGTTTAAACAAACCATCGCGATGCCAACTCAAACCATTTCCTTTAATTACTAAATTCACTTAACGATCCTTTACTATCGAACCTTAACCAAGCCTTAGTTAAAAATGAAGCTAATCAAGTTGGGGTAATACTACCTCTCAGACCTTAACTGAACAACGTTTCTAACCTTGAAATAGACAAAGTTATCCCTTCTAATTCTTTAACAAACTTCCTTACGTAACTCTCTTTCAAATCTTTTCTATTTGATAATTCTTTCCTTCGATAAGGTATATTCGATAACTCTATTCAATTTATTCTATTCACTTAACTCTTTTGATTTAACTTTAACTCTATTCACTTAACTCCTACCGAATAAACTATATTCGGTAACTCTTTTAATTCTATTTGAATAAACTATATATTCGATTAACTCCTTTTACTCTATTCGAATAAATTATATTCGATTAACTCCTTTTACTTTCTATTCGAATAAACTATATTCGATTAACTCCTTTTACTCTATTTGAATAAACTATATTCGATTAACTCCTTTTACTCTATTCGAATAAACTATATTCGATTAACTCCTTTTACTCTATTCGAATAAACTATATTCGATTAACTCCTTTTACTCTATTCGAATAAACTATATTCGATTAACTCCTTTTTTGCTTTAACTCTAATCGGTTAACTCCAACTGGTTTAACTATAACTGGTTAACTCTAATTGATTAACTCCAACTGGTTAACTCTAACTGGTTAACTCTAACTGGTTTAACTTTAGCAGGTTAACTCTAATTCGAGTAACAAATATTCGATTACTCTATTCAACTGACTCAACTCGACTAACCCCTTTCGAATAACTAATTTGATTTACTACTTTCGAATACCATATTCGATTTAACTCCTCTAACTCTATTCGAATACCATATTCGATTTAACTCCTTTCGAATACCATATTCGATTTAACTCCTTTATTCGCTTTATAAAGATTTCCTTTTTAACAACATTTATTCATTTTAAAGATTCACTTTTAGTAACGGTTCTCCACTTTAAAATGATTTCCTTCTTATAACAGTTTCATTTTTATAACGTTTTCCCTTTTTCTAAATATCTCCTATTTATAAATATGACAATTTATAAATATTTATTATTTATAAATATTCCATTTATAAATATTTTATTTTCAAATATCACTTTGAAAATATTCCCTTATCAACATTTCGGTATGTTATGGTATTCAACATATCAAATCACGATGATCAGTATCGTCCAAACACATATAATCGACAACAGATTATATATCACATCATATATCACAATATATGAAAAACAGTAAAATAAATGTTGAGGAACCCCGTTGGGTTCCTCCAACCTGTTTCCCTGCATCCACAGATGTTTGACAATAAAATCAACATCACTTTCAGTTCTATATGATATATTCTGTTAAGCAGAATCAACATAGAAATTCACTAACTGACTAGCAGTTCAATCAAACAGCCAACACACAATCAATCAGCCAATATTTAACAGTTCTAAAAATACAACATGAATTGATAAACTGTTCAGAGTTAGTGAGATTTATTCACTTTGGAAGTTCATCGTTAATGAACGATAAACTGTTATTTGATTTGAATCAAACAATTTATTTCGCCATAAATTCATACGAGCCCCAATCCACTTCCAGTCAGTTCCATTGTGGAGCTCTCATCCATACGATCCTAATGGATCCAACCATTCGAAATTCTGATATCATATGATCTAGATACAATAATTATAAGTACCACATATTATTTAAATTAAATAAACTTTAAAACAATTGTTATTTGGCCTCTCACCTGTTTAAACCGGCCCGCCCCAACTCAAAAGCCCAGGCCCGCTTTCTCCTAATCCATCTTCCCTAAATGGTCATCGTAGTTCCAGGTATTTCACCGATCCAATTTTCGAACTTCTGATCCTTGGTTCGAAATCATCTTCACACCGATCCCACAACTAAAATCACCATTACAACCCCCTTCGAACTCTTACTTACCTCACACCACCCAGTACAACCTCGAGCCATCCACTTCAATTCCGTCCTCCAATTTTTCCCGTACGGGATCATCGGCTGGTTGACAGAACAACACCGATTACCCCAAAAATCATGCAACGAACCTCACTTCACTTCACCAACCCAAATACCATACTCAAATCAACTGTCGATGCATCAAATTCGCACCAAAACCCAACCCTAACTTACTGTCGGAAAACCCCTTTCGATGAGAAGAACGTCGAACCCCCGGATGTTGATACCAGATTGAAGAGAAATCCCAAGGGATCCCAAACATATATATATTAGGATTTTTAGATTTTTCTTTGAATCCCTTTTGATTTTTTCCTTGGATTGAAACTCTTTTGGTTTCCTTCAGTAAAGTGGCAGCTGAAGAAATGAGTTTGACCGAGAAAAGAGAAATTAGGTTTTAGTGTTAAAGGGTGGTGTATTTATAGCCAAATCAAAATATCTAGATATTTTATTTTGATTATTTTATTCCTTTATATTGAACTGCTCCTTATATTAGTCTTCTAAAAATCCGTACGATCACATACGGTACCTAAAAATCACGAAACTGGACATGCAGCTACAATTCGACATTACGGTCACAACGAAACTGGTTTCGTCGAATTCCGACTTCGTATGCTCACACAGCGTATTTTTAACTGTCGAAATAATAACTTTTTGTCACTCTAAAAAATCCGTACGACCACACAATGACTCTAAAAATCATGGAAACTGACATCTAGCAACTATTTGACATTACGGATCCAACAAAATTAGTTTCGTCGAATTCCGACTTCGTTTGCAAAACTGGCTATTTTTAAAGCTCTGGATGACCCATTTAAATATATAAATATATTTAAATATAATTAAATTAAATATAAATAAATTTATATTATCGTATATATTCTCAACAGAATATCACACAGCTCCACTGGGATTTATAACTCGATATTTCAAATCCCGATTGAATCGATATTCGATTTAAAATGAATTTCCTTTTTAAAATATAAATAATTCCTTTATAAATTATAAAGGAATTCCACAGCGACTTTTCTAAAATTTGATTTGGACGTGAATCAAAATCTACACGACGAAATCCTGATTTTTCTCTTCCACTTGAAAGATATACTCCACCAGCTCCACAAGTTTCTTGTTTCACAGGAATCCGGCTTAAAACGAATCCTGTACATTCTGTTGAAGTTCAAATTGCCAATTTACGAACTACAGCGCCCTTTCGAGCTCGATTTTAATTATATTATAACTCTACGTTCAAACTGTCATTTATATAATATATTCGTTATTCAAATTCAATTTTAAACTGAATTAAATATCAAAGATGATCCAGTTCACACCATATCACCATTTCAGCCAATTCTGATTATTTCAGAATTAAATATATTATTTAATTTATTATTTTAATTAAATATTCACCATTATTTAATTCCACGACCATTAAATTCACTATATCACTATTTATATAATTTAATAAATTAATTATAATACCTCTGCCAATGCGGGTCTTTACAATCTTTCCCACTTAAAATAATTTCGTCCTCGAAATTGCTAAAAGGTAGAGAATGACCCTATCGACTGGTTAGAACATATTTTTTTACTTCTTAACTTCAGTTTCAACTGAACCAATTTAATTTCAATTAAATATTAATTAATTCTTATCAACAAAAATTTTCAAAAATCCTGAAAACTTTCTAACGCCCTAACTTTTCGAATTTTTTTGCCAACACCTCCTTTGTACTGGTCAATCGGTCAAACTCCAACTCGCCTTTCTGGGCCATCTCCAACCCAAAAGAATCAAACAGCCAAGCGGCTTGCCAATTTGGCTCTATATCATTATATCCTTTCCCCCGTTAGCAATTTAGCGGATACAAGGGTCATCCCAATCAAATTCCAATCTGCTTTTATCCACAACACAACCATTCGCTTATATTTGAGCCAAATATCATTTCAACTCGAGTTTCTTCTCGATTCCCAGCTCTTAACTTGATTATCACATTACACTTCAATTTTGAATCTCACAATCCAATTTGTCTTGATATCATTCTAATTCAATCTCAGTTACCACTTTACTGGCTTTACTTTAATTCAAATTTGCTTTCACAAATTTCTGTTAAATTTGTTTTTAATTCAAACAGTCTTTCCCTGGGAGTTTTTAAATAGTTTACTCTTTTCAAAAATCAAATCTTCCTTTTGAACATGTCACTGAGCCCTTAATTAATATTCCATTAGTTAAATCACTTCACTATTTCTTTATCAATATTTGTTAACCAAATATTTTCAATAACCATATTGGCCTTTTATGTTATTTGGAAAACATTTCCAAATATCGCCTTCCTTTATTTTCTAAACTTTAGAAAATATATGCTATTTATAATTGGAAAATATTCCAATTACTTATCACTTTTCCGAGCTCGTTTATTTCTATACATAGGAAATATTCTTTATTATATTTCCAAGCTTACACTTATTTGGGTTAAAACGGATGTTGTGTAAAACATCGTTACGACAACCCAAATACTATATTCAACTAACTCTTATTCAACTTTATCTTCGAGCCTGAAATCTTTCTATTTATTTGTTAATAATGAAATCAATCAAATTGGGGTATAACTACCTCTCAGACCTTGACTGATTAACATTTATAACGTCAAAACAGATATGACTATTTGAATAATCAATGCCACACAACTACTTCTTCACTTTTAAACACATATACACTTCCTCTTTCTATTCTAACTAGATTTTATTCTTAGTCTTCCTTTTTGATTTTACTATTCTATTTCTAAGTTCGTTTCCTTATCGACTTCTATATATATATCGATACGTTGATTTTTAACTATCAAATTATCCTAAAAATATTCTAACTCCTTAAATTCCCAGAAAAATTCACCACAACCTCCTTTGTATCAGGAGCATCGGGATATTTTAAATAGCCTCCCATGGCCCTCACTAATCCAAAATAAAAAGAAAAAGCCAAGCGGCTAGCCGATACGGCGCATAAAATCTCATATATGAATCAAATACATACCTTTTCGTCGAGCATTCTATTTATATACCTTCATACCTTATCCATACCTATCTCATGTATATTTATACCTTCCCAATCTATTTTAACTGTACCTGATCATTTTAACTCAATTCGTTAATTGATTTGTTAGTTAACTCTTTAGTCTATTTCACTTTTATATTTGAACTTGACATGTTCAAATATATTTTTACTTGCTTATTAACTAATTTGAATCCAAATTTCAAATTTAAGTTCTATATTCGATTTCGAATATCCATTTACAAATCCAATTCACCTTTCAAAGTTCAACTTCAAATTCAAAACTCGATCAACTAATTCCTCTTCGACTTAGTTAATTCTATTCAATTTTTATTCAAATTTTATTCAAATTCTATTATCCAAATTTTATATATCAAATTCTATATATTCAAATTCTATTATCCAAATTTTATATATCAAATTCTATATATTCAAATTCTATATATCAAATTCTATTCAATTTCTATATTTGAATTCCTTTTGAATTCTATATTCAAATTCCATTTGAATTTCTATATTCAAACTCTATTTCAATTCCATTGAATTTCATATATTCGAATCCCTTTGAATTTCTATATTCAATTTCTATTTCAAACTTTCTTTTTTCATTCTTTATTATAAATCCCATTTTGAAATTCAACACAACTTGTCTTTCCCAAAACAAATTCAAAACAGTATCTCTGGTAGTAATTCGTCACTTACAACTCGAAAATGAATACTGATGATGCAGCTGTCATCATCCGAATCTTTTTTCCATCGATCGAAGTGAGTTCAATACTATAAAACCATTTCTAAACATTTCCACTTCGAAATTCATTTCAAAATATAATTCACACTACTTGTAAAACAATTTAAAATCTCCCAGGATCTTAAATTTTTCTTATTTTAATCCAAACCCATTTACAAACACTTATCCAATTTTCCAGAATTTTAATTCAATTCCTGGTTTCAAATTACAGATTCAACTTATCTGATTTCACGTATTTCACTTATATGAATTCTGATTGGTTATTTACATAACCATTTAATTTGTAATCTTACTCGATTTTAATAACAACCAATATATCCATTATATTATTAATTTTGATATATATATATATATATCTTCTCTATATCAAGACATACCTTGGGTAACTTATTTTAATTTACCCTCTTTTCAAAACATACTATGACGACCCATCGTATTCGAGTGTTTATAAACTCCTACCGATACAATGGATCAAACTGATCGACCAAAACCCATAAACTACTCAACCAATAAATCTCCATAATATAAAACAATTTTATATCATCTACAAATACGTTCACTCGTATATATATACACTCAAACTCAATCTAGGGAATTACTAACCCTATCTCTATCGAGTCACACCACAGAACCAAGGTAATTCACTTAACCTTATGCTCTGATACCAATTGTAATGACCCAAAATTCCGGTCCAATTTGAGCTGACCAAAAACACAAGTCCAACCCCAAATTAAACCGAAAATCAGGAAATTAATAGAAAGAAATTAGAAAGTGAGGAAAGATAAGATAGAAACTTAGAATAGAAGAAGAAGAAGAATAAAAAATCATAGTAACACGAACCTCACAGTGGAACGAACAACATATAATATATATAACATAACTTGAAATATACATCTGTACTTGAATATACATCATTCTCAAAGTACAAAACTTACAACACAACGGAAATAAATATAGCTATATAATCCTAAAGCCTCCTTCTCCAAGCTCTTCCAATATATCTGTAAATCCTGACTACTTGACTGCCCGTACAAAATTGGGCACTCAAGAGTTTAGCGAAAACAACAAAATAAACTCCGGGTTAGTCATGGGACTGGTATGAGTAAAACAGTTTAAAACAGTTTGAAAAAGTAAATGATATCTCATAAGACCATGCCGTATAACGGAACGGGTTTTTCCCTTTTGAGAATCCATATTATCTTTATATCATAAACCTTTCAATATTATAATAATGTCTATCAACCACAATATAATAATCATCTAGCAGAAATGCTTTCATCTCGCGTACTACATATATAGTATACAATCAAAACCGCAAGCACGTATTGGGTAATGGATTTCCAACTATGACAAGGTATGGAACCACCTTTCGCTAGTGTACCTCTAGAAAGGAATACACTGGGTTCAACAAGAACATCTTGCAACCCGGCCACACGTGATCGACCACTCATTTCGCTTGAGTGTATCAAATGTATATCACCAACGGTTGGGATCAGCAACCGTTTCCCGAATGGGACAGCATCAACAATAGATTTTTAGAAGTAAATGAAACTCTAGATCAGGTGATTATACACCCTACTTCAGTGCGACCGACTTAGCCATGCTGCCTGCCCGATTTCTGTCATTTACCGGATGTGAGGCTAGAAGCTACGCTTTATCATCACACAAGATTCACTTTTAATGCCACATCGTCAAATCCATCAGATCACCGATTGACGTCCTCAACCATACATTATGTGTTAGCTAAAAGAAGTTTCCTTCTCCGCTTCCACTCTTGGTACGGTTGGAGAAATCAATATATGTGATCGTCTGGAAATACTCTGTTGGACATCCGTCCATACAAGTCATCCAGGAACAGGATAAACCGAAGGCACTACTCTGTAAACAGGATAGCCCTTGCATAACTCCGTCTTCAATTTCCTTTGGCATATATGATTCGCAACACTTATGCCAATACAGAGTGGTTTTTTTGGATAATAAACCAACCGGTCTCCCCATATTAACAACGTTAAAATGGTCAAAACTTCGATAGTCTGTGATTTAACTATCAAAGAAAAACAGGTGTGCAAACAACAATATTATTTCCAAATGGAAATTTATATCAATCAAACATCATTCAACGTTTATCTCTTTATTTCAATAATTTACTTATCTCCTGTTTCCCTATATTCAATGTTTCTTATTTTCTAAATTTGGAAAATATACATTATTAACAATGGGAAACATTTCCATTTCTTGTTTTCTTTATTAGAAAACATTTCTGGTTTCTTATTTGGAAAACATTTCCAAAGCTTCTTCATTGGACTTAGACAGATGTTTAAACAAACCATCGCGATGCCAACTCAAACCATTTCCTTTAATTGCTAAATTCACTTAACCATCCTTTACTATCGAACCTTAACCAAGCCTTAGTTAAAAATGAAGTTAATCAAGTTGGGGGTAATACTACCTCTCAGGCCTTAACTGAACAACGTTTCGAACCTTGAAATAGACAAAGTTCACCCTTCTAATTCTTTAACAAACTTCCTTATGCAACTCTCTTTCAAATCTTTTCTATTCGATAATTCTTTCCTTCGATAAGGTATATTCGATAACTCTATTCAATTTATTCTATTCACTTAACTCTTTTGATTTAACTTTAACTCTATTCACTTAACTCCTATCGAATAAACTATATTCGATAACTATTTTAATTCTATTTGAATAAACTATATATTCGATTAACTCTTTTTACTCTATTCGAATAAACTATATTCGATTAACTCCTTTTACTTTCTGTTCGAATAAACTATATTCGATTAACTCCTTTTACTCTATTCGAATAAACTATATTCGATTAACTCCTTTTACTCTATTCGAATAAACTATATTCGATTAACTCCTTTTTTGCTTTAACTCTAATCGATTAACTCCAACTGCTTTAACTCTAACTGGTTAACTCTAATTAATTAACTCCATCTGGTTAACTATAACTGGTTTAACTCTAACTGGTTAACTCTAATTCGAATAACAAATATTTGATTACTCTATTCAACTGACTCGACTCGACTAACCCCTTTCGAATAACTTATTCGATTTACTACTTTCGAATACCATATTCGATTTAACTCCTCTAACTCTATTCGAATACCATATTCGATTTAACTCCTTTCGAATACCATATTCGATTTAACTCCTTTATTCGCATTATAAAGATTTCCTTTTTAACAACATTTATTCTTTTTAAAGATTAACTTTTAGAAATGGTTCTCCACTTCAAAATGATTTCCTTCTTATAAAAGTTTCCTTTTTATAACATTTTCCCTTTTTCTAAATATCTCCTATTTATAAATATGCCAATTTATAATTATTTCTTATTTATAAATATTCCATTTATAAATATTTTATTTTCAAATATCACTTTGAAAATATTCCCTTATCAACATTTGTTATGGTATTCAACATATCAAATCACGATGATCAGTAGTGTCCAAACACATATAATCGACAACAGATTATATATCACATCATATATCACAATATATGAAAAACAGTAAAATAAATGTTGAGGAACCCCGTTGGGTTCCTCCAACCTGTTTCCCTGCATCCACAGATGTTACACATTAAACTCAACATCACTTTCAGTTCCATATGATATATTCTGTTAAGCAGAATCAACATATAAATTCACTAACTGACTAGCAGTTCAATCAAACAGCCAACACACAGTCAATCAGCCAATATTTAACAGTTCTAAAAATACAACATGAATTGATAAACTGTTCAGAGTTAGTGAGATTTACTCACTTTGGCAGTTCATCGTTAATGAATGATAAATTGTTATTTGATTTGAATCAAACAATTTATTTCGCCATAAATTCATACGAGCCCCAATCCACTTCCAATCAGTTCCATTGTGGAGCTCTCGTCCATACAATCCTAATGGATCCAACCGTTCGAAATTCTGATATCATATGATCGAGATACAATAATTATAAGTACCACATATTATTTAAATTAAATAAACTTTAAAACAATTGTTATTGGGCCTCTCACCCATTTAAACCGGCCCGCCCCAACTCAAAAGCCCAGACCCACTTTCTCCTAATCCATCTTCCTCATATGGTCATCGTGGTTCCAGGTATTTCACCCATCCCATTTTCGAACTTCTGATCCTTGGTTCGCAATCATCTTCACACCGATCCCACAACTAAAATCACCATTACAACCCCCTTCGAACTCTCATTCACCTCACACCACCCAGTACAACCTCGAGCCATCCACTTCAATTCCATCCTCCAGTTTTTCCCGAACGCGATCATCGGCTGGTTGACAGAACAATATCGAGTACCCCAAAAATCATGCAACGAACCTCACTTCACTTCACCAACCCAAATACCATACTCAAATCAACTTTCGATGCATCAAATTCGCACCAAAACCCAACCCTAACTTGCTGTCGGAAAACCCCTTTCGATGAGAAGAACGTCGAACCCTCATATGTTGATACCAGATTGAAGAGAAATGCCAATGGATCCCAAACACATATATATTAGGATTTTTAGATTTTTCTTTGAATCCCTTTTGATTTTTTGCTTGGATTGAAACTCGTTTGGTTTCCTTCAGTAAAGTGGCGGCTGAAGAAATGAGTTTGACCGAGAAAAGAGAAATTAGGTTTTAGTGTTAAAGGGTGGTGTATTTATAGCCAAATCAAAATATCTAGATTTTTTATTTTGATTATTTTATTCCTTTATGTTGAACTTCTCCTTATATTAGTCTTCTAAAAATCCGTACCACCACACATCGTATTTTTAACTGTCGAAATACTGACTGTTTCTCACTCTAAAAAATCCATACCACCACACAGTGACTCTAAAAATCACGGAAACTGACATCTAGCAACTATTTGACATTACGGATCCAACAAAAATTAGTTTCGTCGAATTCCGACTTCGTTTGCAAAACTGGCAATTTTTATAGCTCTGGATGACCCATTTAAATATATAAATATATTTAAATATAATTAAATTAAATATAAATAAGTTTATATTATTGTATACATTCTCAACAGAATATCATACAGCTCCACTGGGATTTATAACTCGATATTTCAAATCCCGATTAAATCGATATTCGATTTAAAATGAATTTCCTTTTTAAATATAAATAACTCCTTTATAAATTATAAAGGAATTCCACAGCGACTTTTCTAAAATTTGATTTGGACGTGAATCAAAGTCTACACGACGAAATCCCGATTGTTCTCTTCCACTCGAAATATATACTCCACCAGCTCCACGCGTTTCTTGTTTCATAGAAATCTGGCTTAAAACGAATCCTGTACATTCAGTTGAAGTTCAGATCGCCAATTTACGAACTGCAGCACCCTTTCGAGCTCAATTTTAATTATATTACAACTCTACGTTCAAACTGTCATTTATATAACATATTTGTTATTTAAATTCAATTTTAAATTGAATTAAATATCACAGATGATCCAGTTCACACCATATCGCCATTTCAGCCAATTCTGATTATTTCAGAATTAAAGATATTATTTAATTTATTATTTTAATTTAATATTCACCATTATTTAATTCCACGACCATTAAATTCACTATATCACTATTTATATAATTAAATAAATTAATTATTATACCTCTGCTAATGCGGGTCATTACTGACCGGTTAAAACGGCATAGCCATTCGGGTGTAATTGCATGGGGGCGATATCTAAGCGCTTAAGGACCATTTTCAGGAATGGATTGAAAGGAGGGATAGCTCCCGTCACTAACATATGTCGATTGACTTCAACACACCCAAGAGGCGGGGAATATGCTAATTCATTATTTTTTGTGAGTATGGCATTAGTTTCTAGAATCCTAAACTGAGCACATAAGCTCGTACATGGACTCTTATAGAGTTCTATTGATTTTCTCTCACTATGTACTTCAGTAAGAGGTCGAGGCACACGGAATTTTGGATTAACATCTGATCTAGGGGAATTAGCCATGACAACATCTGAAACTTGAGCAGAAGTCTCAGTTTGAATGGATTTAGATGCTTCCTTAAGTTGTTGGCGTAATTTCTATCTAGTTGTCATTTCTACACAAATAGTCAATCCTGAAAATAAGCTACGGGTACGCGTTTCCTAAAGTAAGAAATGTTGTATATGGCTATATGAAAGAAGGGTTTGGGATCTATAATCAGTATGAATTGATTAACCAATTCCAGGCCTATCTACAAACTTATACTCAAGTGTTTAAGTTTGTGTAAGAAATGTGCGAATAAATAAAAATTGATTGATAAAGCACTCCAACACAAACATATCTTTCAAGTACAAGCCATATAATGTAGTATATAAATTCTCTAAACAATTATCTAACTTGTTGTTGATACGGGCAATCAACAATAGAGTATATTGGCCCAAAGAAAGTGTTTGCTGCAGAATAGGCGACAAGATAAAAATATATTTACAATATGGGTCATGAATAAAGAGTTATTTACTGCTTCTATGCTCGACACAGCACAAACTCAATATTTAGGAGGGGAATTGAAAAATACAAGTACACTGGAAACATACAAGTACATGGGTCGATATTGACCAACCCATACAGGGTCGGTCCAAACAAACCCATACTGGGTCAGTCGAAACCAACCAAACATGGGTCGATATTAACCAAACCATATTGGGTCGGTCCCAACCGACCCAATATTGGTCGGTATTAAGCAACCCATACCGGATCGGTCCCAACCGACCCATTATGTGTCAGTAATAACCAACCCACATTGGGTCGGTCGGAACCGACCCAATATGGGTCGATATCAATCACTCCAGAGTGGGTCAGTGATGACCAGTCCACCATGACATGTTATTTTTCGACACCCCATAGGAGCTCAGTTATGTTTTGCGATTTCAAGCAATTTTAAATGGACAGAGTGTTCAAATATCGAGATTCACATAATACAAGAACAATCGCACCCAACTCTCGGCAAAAAAAATCTGTATGTCATGGAAATATCACAAGTGTAACGACCTAACTTTCGAACACATCGGAAGTCATGCCATTAATAAGAACAAGAATAGATAGAAGATAAAATCACATAAAAACATCAGAATCTCACAGCGGAATTTTTACAAAAGATGATACTTCATAATATTGCACAGGGGAACATATTACATCAGAGCATCATAGGTCTTATGATACAAACTATTCATAGTACATCTTTAATTATACATATCATTTATGATCATACTGACAGACTTAATTATACAATAGATAAGATAAGTGGACCAGCACACAGAAAGTTCCATCCAGCTTTCCAAGTTTTTTCCAATCCTGATTCACTTGTCTATTCATAACAAGTGTTATGAATACCCAAGAGTTTAAGGGAAACACAGAAAATAAACTCCGGGTCAGTAGGGGACTGGTATGAGTAAACAGTTTTAAAACAAATAAAAATATCTCATAAGACCATGCCGTAAATACGGAATGGGTTTTTACCTTATGAGATCGAAACACTTTGTATACTTGAAATCAGATATTATCATAATATCTGGGTGTTTTCACAAATAATTTAGAATATAGAATAATGCTTGCATCTCACATTCTTCTATATAGTATGCCAATAAAAATCGCTTGGCGCTTATTGAAATTGTATTCCCAACTCTGACAAGGTACGAGATCATCTTCCGATGATGTATCTCTAGAGGCGAATACACCTAAGTTCAACAAGAACGTCTTGCAACCCGGACCACACATGACCGACCACTCATTTCTCTTGAGTGTATCGAATGTATATCACCAACGGTTGGGCTCAAACCACCGTTTCCCGAATGGGCAGAATCGATAGAGTAAGAACAAAAGGAATTTCTCTAGATAGGTGATTATACAACCTAATGGGAGCGACCCACATAGCCATGCTGCCTTCCCGATTTTTGTCATTTCCTAGGGTGTGAGGCTTGAGGATAGACTTACCTTTTCATCATCACTGTTTATTTCTTTGAATGCCACATCATCAAATCCATCGGAAATCACTAATTGATTTCCACAAAAATACTCTGGTTGTTAGGCTAAATAAGTTTCCCTTCTGTGCCAACAACTGGTATGTTTGAAGAAAACAACGTATGTGATTCCTTTGGAAATACTCTGTCAGACATTCATCCATACAAGTTGTCCTGGGACTGGACAGACCGAAGGCACCATTTACAAATAGCCCTTGTATATCGCCGTCTTCAATTTAAAAATCTCTGACGCAAGGCGTATAATCAAATCAAAGTGAAATGTTTATTTCGGCCTCTTTGAAATGATTAACGAACATTTTCTTTTTAAATTATTAATCTAACACGATTATAATATAATCTGCGTATATAATTCCAGTCAAACTAAACAGTATAAGATCATCTGGTCTCTATCTGGTATTTTGATCATCTTTTCAAAACGATCAATTTTAGTGTGTGCGTCGCACATGATTTTTTCTTTCCGTTTTGTTCGTCAACTTAAAAATGAATACTTACCTTATTTTTCTTTAGAAAATTATTTCTCATCATTATTCCTTAATCTAATTATTCACGAGTGAATTAAATTATGATTTAATCATTTATTTTACAACTTTTTCACTTGGTATTTTTCTTGTCAAATTTTCCCTTTGATCCTTCATTCTTGATTTACTTATTCTTCTTTCTTTACTGATAAAGTTCCTCCTTGTTATTTATCAGTCTAAACACGATTAAAACATTATTCACAGTTCTTGTTTAATAAAGTACAGAACTGTTCATGATCAATTTCTTATATCAGATATTTTAGATATCATATAAAAACTAACAAATTCTAGCGTATGTGTTACATACGGTTTCTCTCTACTAGTTTGCTTAAAATTTTAAATATCTAATTAGGAAATAGATTCTAATTTAAATTATAAAGTAAATTTATAATTTTATAAAAATTACAGCTTCAGTGCTGACTTCTCGACTTCTTGTCAAAATCATACTCGATTTTTCTACACTCGATTGACTTCTTTTGTTGATTTTAAAGTTTGAATATTTCATTAGAAAATCATTTCTAATTCTCATTATAAATTAAATTTATAATTTAATTTAAAATTATAGTTTCTTTATTTATTTTTCATTATTTGTTATATTTATATATCATTGTCAATCAGTAGTTATATGTTAATACCGCTCACAGCTAAATTTACGTTTGATTTTCTTTGAACGATATCTAGTATAAATATCCATTCATTTTTATATTGAACCATTTAACTTGATCATTATGTCATGCGACTTCCGCACATCCTTGATTGACTCCAACATACCACAAAGGCGACTATAAAATTTTGATTTAGATATATTATAAATCCTACGATTTCTATAATGATTTTTTTTTAAAATTTAAACGGGCCTAGCACATAGCCCATAACCGATGATCCATAGCCAATACCAATGGTCGTCCTTAATCTTGCCATTCATTGCTCTCCCCCTTTTTCCTTACTTTTCCCTTCTTCACGTTTTTGTTTAATTTAATAAATTATTTTTTTTATAGTGGGCTGAAGCCCAAGCCCATCATTCACGTGGAAACCCAAAATGAATACGCCAGCTTCCCTTCTAATTCCCACCCGTCCCTTATTACTGCTGCGTCCTTATCATTTTTTTCTTTTTTTTCTTTTTCTTCTGTCTGCTGTTCCTATCCTATTCTTCTTTGTGTTATATGTTTGAACTCGACCAAGCCAACTCATGCAACTAAATCATCCTAAACATTGCTGCGTACATTTACCAAACTGACCCCTAACATTTCTTTCTTAAGTTTAACTTCTTGACAAACACTTCAAAACAATTCGTCCATGCTTCTGTGTGATGCACAACAAATCAGCCATGCAAATCATGTTAATACAGCATTACTTTCTTTCCATTTCTTTGATTCCATGTTGCTTTCTTGCCTTGCTTCTTTTCTTTAGTGTCACGCTGCAAGTTTATAGTGCACACATACACACTGCGCATGTGCACATATATTCTATTGTAGTTTTAGCTCCTCTGATCATTTCCGCGAACCCCAAAACATATGCTACCTACTCTCCTTTCGTAACTGCTGCGCCCCTTTCTTTTTCCTGTTTCTTTGCTTCTTCTTTTCGCTCCAGTCTCTCCTTCCTTCCGCTCTGTTTTACTCCCATTCCTGTCCGTTTTCTTTTTCTCTTTTGGACCAACTGTACTCAACTCCATACATAAACTGGTCGGCTTATGTACAGTATGAGTTCATCATTTTTTTATTTTTAAGATCACGACTTTCGATCAGTAATACAACCATATGCTGAATTAGTATTTAACCTGTTGTTAATTTTACTTTTGAACTAGAGACAAAGCAAAATAAGGATCGTATCAATTGTTTCCAGAAGCCCACTTTCCATTTTATTCTTCCGACCTTTGTCCCTTTTGTTTCAAAAATAAACCCTGCATTAATTCAAATCATATAATTTTTGACTAAACACTAAAGTCCCTAAAAAAATTAATTAACTTTAATTTAGTGTTAAGGATATTATGGCCGATCCTTATATGGATCCTTCCACGTTTTGAAATGTTGTGCTCTAACCCTTTACTACTTCTGTTTTGTAAACAAAGTATGCTTCCTGTACATCGTTCTGAAGCTCGTTACCGTGCTGTCGACATGAATCCGATCACCGCGCCTCAAATGCTCCACCGAGCTTCATCGGAAGCTGCCCCTCGCACCGCCCTAACCTCCTCGACCACCTCCCAAAACTGACTGTCACTCCATCGCGCCTCCAGGCCTAAAACCCTCTATGAAACACCACCGTTTCTCAACAATATTTTTGAAATATTTTATAGTGATTGGATTTTCTCAAATTCTTCCCCAATACTTACTGTATAAATATGTATTTCTGTATACTGGAAAATTCATTTGAATTGGATATATTTTTAAAATGAACTTCGGACATATACTAACAAATTTCTTATATGATTCCAGTACTAAACATGTTAGGCATGACGTCTAAGATTTTTGATCTGAAAGTGACAGAGCCTACTTTACATGATTTTCATATGGAATTTCCTTCTTTTAGAGTTTCAGTTTCAGGTTTTATACGCACAATTTGATAGACTAATCACCATATAAATATCCATACTATATCTAATCATTTGTATGTAAATGTGGAAGAAATTCTACTCACTAAATGTCAGCTTTAGGGCTTTGTTATTCTGGTTTTCAGAGTACAGTTCGGTACAGGTTTCTATTTGCTTTCAGACCCTTATTATTTTTCCCATGTATGTATTGTTTAACTAAAATAACCCATCATAAACATGTATACCAGCAGGTATATATTTACATCCTATTGATCGTATCATACATAAATCAGAGGAAGATTACTCTCAAATCCTGTTCACAGTCTTTAAGCATTATTATTTTCCAGGTTTGGCTATGACAGGAAAGTATAAATGCATGAACATGTATGTATGTGTGTTTACTTAACATATTATAACCAGTAAAATATAGAGGAGTGGTTTACTCATAGTAATTATTTCCAGTTCTTGCTATTTCAATCTTTGTTTTCCTACTTACTGATGTCTCCCAGGATAACAGAGTTATAAAATTTATCATATGGTTCTAGTGATGGTATTATAACTATTCACACATATAAGTAGTAAGCAAAGGTATGTATGTACCTAACATCAAACAATACAACATCCCAATAGTCATTGAAAAATGGGGAATCATAAATGAGGTATATACACCACTATTTTATGCATTTCAAGATCATGAGTAATATAGTGTTTAACAAATCAATAGATCAACATATATGTGCCGTATATGAGGTAACAAAATCAAACACACTTGCATCATTCAGTTCCAATCCAAAGAAAAGTTTAAAAGAGTTTACTCACCTTAAAGCTTAAAACCCTTAGCTTTCTTTCCTCCTTACTGATCAAATTAGAAAGGCTTCTGTTGAGTAGAAAATGAGTGTGCTTATGCCTTATTTATAGTAGTAGAAATTATTAAAATATGTGCATTTAGAAACTGTTTTTGAAAGAGAGAAAATCAGTTTTCAGATTTGATTTTGGGAAAACTTTCAGAACATGTGAAAGAAATGGCATTAAAGACTTACTATCAGAAAGTGTTGTTATCCATACATGTGTAAAAATCAATTTAGAAAAACGCTATCTAATCCATGTTATCATACATGAATGAGTAAAAAGTAGTTTTAGCAAGTGCTGTGATATATGCATGCTATTACACATAAATTTACGTGGTTTTAAAAACTCAAAGTTTGGATTTTTAAATCGTATTTGTAAGTACGTACTCACGATCAATCAATATCTGTGTTAGTGATCCGTGTAAATACCAGGTCATTACAACCAGATTCTGCCTGAGCCTAATGTTTTCAGTGAACAGAAGATACGATTGATCATAGCAGCAAAACTGAGTACAAGAACATGAACATTCAACGCAATTTCGAGTCTCATGCATTTCTACAAACACCTTATGGGCATGAAACCAAAATTAAGATTTAAGAGGGCGAATACATTTCAAATCCCTCATAAACAACCTTAAACCTATTTTAATCAAGCCTAATCATCCAAAACCTTCCCAAAATCCAAATCAAATCCATTTCAAACTCCAACTGTCCCAATTCTAAACCATAAATTCAATAATCACCAAATCAACACAAATTCCGAAGAGATATAGTACCTGCGACTTTGGCAAGTAACCCAATTTGAGGAACGAGGACAGTCATGGGATCAACAACGATAACGAATCTCTAATTTATGGAGATCGGTCTGAAGTTGGCTTAACTCGGTTGAAAACGAAGCGGTGGTTCTCCTTGTGCATTAATGGAGGTACGGATTTAATTAACGGAGCTGAGAGTTTTTTGGATTTGATTTTCTTCATTGGACGGTATCGTCATTAAAAAGCTTCCAGCCAAGAAAGACAAAATAAAGAAGAAGAAGAGCCGAAGGAAAGCATATAAAGGCAACTTATGGACCATGCTAACCCGTCGAGTATTGGGCCAAATTGACCCATCAGGCATGAAACCATACCGACCCATCGCATGTATAATGACCAATCCGAAATCTTATGTAACGATCCATAAAAAGGTAGTCAAAAATCAATTCATCATTGTATAGTGCATTTAAGTGTTCATTTCGAAGCTCTTAATTTTCTATAAATCAAAAAATTATGAACTTCGAGGGGCAAATGTTAATCCACTAAAAATCATAGTTTAAATGATGGATCAGTTATCCAATAAAACCATGGGTCTATTTGAAACAAAGCAAATAGGTCGGTCATGATCACATCTAGCATGGGTCAGTCAAGATAATCCTATAGGTCGGTCAGCTCTGTCATCTTCTGTGGATCAGCCAGCTCCTTTACAGTATGGATCGGTCTCAAAGAAGTTATGGATCTGTCTGGCATGTTACATCTGGGTCGGTCGGTACCACGACAGCGGGTCGGTCACGTTGCAATGGTATGGGTCGGACGGGTTAATAAAGGGTGGGTCAGTCTCGTTTTCAAAGCCAAGCTAGTCGATCGGTACTGTTTGGATCGGTCGGTCATAAGTTACTTGTTGGTCGGACATGAATGACAGCTGGTGACAACCATTGATAGCTGTGTGGGTCAGTCAGTGGCATTTTCGTAAATAACTTCAGGGCCGACCCAAATCCTGCACACTATATTTCAGCTTCTCCCCACACCTATAAATAGGCCATGACCTCCGCATTAATGGGGGTCGATTCCACACACCACCAAGTGTTGTCCAACTATTTTATCCACTATCTCGAGCAATTCTAACCTCCATTACACTCCTCCAAACTAAGATCTATCATGAAATCTTCCGTGGAATTAATCAAAATCATTCAAGTACTCAAGTGTTGATGCTTTCCATCAAGGAATCTCCATACTTAGAGGGATTTAATCACTCCATTGATAGATTCAATTGGATCAAAGAGAGTTTAAGGAAGTAGAGAGAAAATTGTTACAAAAAAGAAGAGAATGAATGTAAAATCATTTTTTGTGTACTTTGTAAGCATAAATATGATAATAAGAAGCTACTCTATAGTGGATGTAGGCTATTTCTAAGCCGAACCACTTTAAAAATTCTTTATTCTTTACTTTTTCCCTTTTATTTTGTGTTTGTAGCTCCGTAATCTCAAGTCCTACTGTTTGATGAAGCGCTTTAAGAGTACCTTTGGTGTTGTAGTCATTTTGTTACTCCAATAATAGTTAAACATGTCAGGAGTATGCAATGAAAATTCAAGACTTGAATAACTAGGTACTGACGTGGAAGCAAAGCATTATTTTTTTAAATATGTAGCCAATCCTAGTGGATCACTATAATTTTCAGTCTTCTAAATGCATAAATATATTTAAGCAAATACAAATGAAAATTTTTATAGACAAAAATGTTGTTGACAAATTTGTACAGTTATTCGCTGCATAAACAAAGATATACATGCATGTCTCATTATTGCACATATTTTACAGCAAATTATTTGCCAAGACATATTTACATTTATCTATTTACCCAGTTAATAATGTTGTTGCATATGCACATGCTGCTTGTTGCATGTATACAATCATGTTGTGACATAGCAATATTGGTACATTGTCACGTTTAAGTTAATAGGTATCTCCAGAACTTGGTATGTATAAAAACATACTACCTGTATTAACTCAATATATATTTATATAACCAATTTTAAATCTATTTATTATCCCATCTGCATATGACCTAGTTCGTGCCACCCCGCGGCTATCTATAAATTAGTGTTATTGATTTTGCCTTGTTGTGTATTTGGGTATATGTACTGCTGCACTTGCTGGTCTATTAAATAAATTGAAGTACAATTTAATAAATGCATGTCGCACCCGTATGGATTGTAAACTTGTATGGTTGCATTAAATCTTGGTATTGTCTTGTCCCTTGATGCATATTTAAACGAGAAAATATTATGTGGAAAAAATAATGTTTAATAAATTAAAATTTATGCTAGGATTGATTATTTTATTTCAGTATTTTACTAAAGTTGATTTACTTGAATACAGCCTGACCCGAGTTTTTGTTTTGCTTGGGTCGGCGTCAGACCTGAGTAATTTACAACTTAGATTTGAAGCTGACGATGATAAGGATTCATGAAGTTTCATGAAAACGCTCTGCTGCCGTTAGCTTGTTCCGCCGTAAGGTTTTATTATTTGTATAGTTCAAAATATTGCAATGAAGCTTCCGTTGTACATATAAAAATATTATACTATGATATTTGTTATAAAAAATGTTTTTTTCTACTATTAATTATTGTATAAAAATCTGTATGTGATTTTGTGATTTTTCCTTGTTAATCCCATAAGCAATAATGATTCGCCATTTTGAGCATCTAGAGTTGGTTTAATTACTGATTCGAGATGTTAAAAATAGTGAGTCTTTACATATGCTATCAGATCTTTAGTTACACAAAGCTTAACTTATGGGTTTAACAAGGATTGTTACTAGAATATCTAAAGACAACGTATTTTGAAAATTTAAGTATTTTGAATATAAATTAATTTGAAAATGATATATTTTGAATTGATATTATGAAATATCTTTGGAATGTAAAATATTTTTTAAATATTAGTTGATTTGAAAAGCAAGGTATTTTGATTTTTAAAGTAGTTTGAATATAAATTAATTTGAAAAAAAAAAATTGTAATTGAAAAATATTAATTGAAATTGACTTGTATTGCAAAATATAAATTAATTTGGGAATGTAAATTACTTTTGAAATGTAATTATTTTGAAACTAATATTTTATCAGAGTAGTACAGCAGAAGCGTAGTGGTGTATAAAAGTAGTTGGAAACCAAAAGTACTTTGAAACTTAAAGTATTTTGAAATAAAAATAAAAAGTATATGGGAATATAAAGTGTGTGAACAAAAGTTGATTCTTAAGAGGTAAACTGATTTGAAATTGAAAAAAGTTATTCGGAAAAGTTGAAAACTTCATAATGAGAAATCGTTTGAAATAAACTTGGGTATTAAATCGATTAAAACAAAATAAATCTTTGGAAATAAACGAGATTTAAATAAGTTTAGATATTATACCAGTTGAAAAGGGAATGAATATAGCTTGCATAAATAAGATTATGTTTTTAAATTATTTAGAAATATAAACATATGCGTTATAATTGACTAAATATTTAGTTTGAATCAAGTATATATGTAAATTGGTTAGTAATATAGGTTTGCGTACCATTAATAAATTCGATATTTAGCTTGAAATGAGAAAATAAATTATTTTGAACATAACTTAATTTGGAATTGAAAATCATTTCGAGGTCCACACTCTGCGAGTCTGTATGCTCTATTCGATAGGGTTCTTCAATTTTCGTCTTGAATCTATTCTAGATTTAATTAAAAAAATATGGGAAGTTATGAATTTGTACAAATCGGTTTTCATCTTCGATTATTGTATACTTAAATATATTAATGAACGACAACTAAAAGTTGAAAGATAATTTGAAGACATTAAACCATTATAAGAATAAGAAATATGTATCCATCAATATATTGATTTATACAACTAAAAGAAATTTTTTGACTGAAACTGGATAATTTGATTCCGGAATTTTGAAATTGGTTTCAAATATTTTGAAATGAAATTGTTCCAAGTAATTTAAATATGCTAGTAAACTATATAAGTATTTTTAAATGAAAATATTTCGAATGATTTTCAAAATATTTTGAAAATATATATTGGAATGGAGAACCCACTTTGTCACTAAATAATAGTTTCGATTATAGTTTTATGTCATTAAAATTTATTACCAAATGTCAGAGTGGGGGAGACTATTATTGTGACATTGCTACTAGTTTGTTTTGATAAAACAAGTATTTGATTCTGAAATATTTTTTAATGTAAAAATATGTATATATTTGGAATGATTGGAAAAAATAGTCTAGAATTCATTCTCGGGTATGATTTGAATAATATAATCCTATTTATCAGGATAATACAATATGTATACCTCGAATGACCAAATTTAAATTTCGAATGAATTGAGTTGAAATTCGATTTTTCGACTTGTTGAATAAATTTGATTATTTCAAGGGAAATAAAAAAATCGAGTTATATCTTTATAAGATTAAAGAAGTGAATATAATGTGAATAATTAATTCAAATTGGAATATAATTTAAATAGATATTTAAGTTTCGAACTTGATTGAAACTGAAAATGCAAATGGAAACTCAAGTATTGAGCTAATTTGAACCTTGGGTCCAACAAGAAATGTAAATGAATTGAATTTGAGGTTAAATTGAGATTAATCTCAAAACCGGAACCAACAAATTTTAAGATTTTGAATTTTGGATAGTTGATTCGAATTTGTTTATTTTTGAAAGTAGTACTCATTATAAAACTATTTTGTTAGGAATTATAGTATTAGATCTATTTATATTATTTATATTATTTTGATATAAGCCTAATTATCTTTGTTTTCAAACAAAATTTTCAAACTTAATTTTTCCTGAAACCTATTTATTTATTTCAAACCATTTGCAAAACTTATATAATCATTTAACTTATTTTCCAAAGCTATCTATTTAAATATATTGTATATCAAGCTGGTTATTTTATAAAGCATATCTATTTATTTAAAACCCATTTTAAAAATCTATTTATTTATTCAAGTTAACTTCACATCAAGCTATTATTTTTTCCAAAATTATTTTATGAAACTTAGTTATTTTGATAAAAGTATATATCCAATTCGAACAAATTAAGGTCCAAAATGATTGAATGTGAAAATTCAATTGAATATCGATAATCGTAATGTGAAATCCAAATTGAATACAAGTGTTGATAATGAATCAAATTTGTAAACGTGGACTTAAAATTTTGAAATGATATTGAATACTCAAATCGAGTTGTAAATGCGAATTTAAATTTCGAAATGATATTGAATACTTGAATGTTTGGAAATTAATTTAATTTGATCTTGAAATGGAAATTTTGAAGATTATTGATATATGAATATTTTGATATGAAATTTGAAACTTATATATATGAATTATATAAGTATCAGATATAAAAACTATTGATTTGGAAAATAATTATTATGAAACTGATAATCTTATATAATGGATTTATATGAGAATGACATATTTGAAATTGAGATATGGAAAATTTATGTAAATGGATATTTATATAAACATGATTTGAAATGAAGTACTATACGTATAATACATATGTTTTTGAACCTAGGATATGGAAGTACATTCTGCTTGATATCCGCATTGTGGCCACATTGTGGATTCATTCTATCGATTCATCTTATCTAGTTTAGATTTTTCGGATATAATACTCGTGTAGTCCTTTGAATTCCATGCGGTAACCTATAGTCTTATGAACTCGACTGCATAACGAAATTCGTAGGGTTGTGAAAGCTTACGGTTGCGCATGTTTCTTGGGGGACCAAAGTGAAACCATTGTATAGCTACGATCTATGGTTGATTTATGGCGTAATCCGCCTAGGTAGTGATTGACTTGAGGTACGAATGCTTCTTGGAGGATCTAGGCGTAACCATTATGTTTTGTGGTCCACATGGCGTAATTTGGGAGGCAATGATTGCTTAAGGTCTATGAGTGATAGTGATGTAACCATAAGCATTACTATAAGTAGACTACGATCCATGAGTTAGGTTGGCATAGCGTAATTCGTAGAGTAGAGATTGCTTAAAGGTAAGAATGTTTTCTGGGGGATCCAGATGAAACCAATGTGTATCTGCGATCTACGGTTGTGTTGTGTGTCATGGCGTAATTCGTAGAGCAGCGACTGATCAAGGGAACGGATGTTATCTGGGGGAACCAGATGTAACCATTGCGTATTCGCGGTCTGTGGTTCAATTGAAACAAGTATATTGCGTATTAAAACATTTTGGTCATGCGTCGGTACCATGCATGTTCAAAAATTTTGTGAGAACAAAAATAGACTTGTCAAATTGCGAGTGATTATATATTCCCAAACTTAAAATAACCAATCAATAATTTGAAATTAAATTTATACAACTTCAACATAGTAAATTAAGAAATAAAATTTTAATTTTTTTAAAGTAACAACAAATTTGAAAATAAAATATATGTTTTTGATTTAAGAATTATTTTCAAATGCGAGAATCGTTTTTAAAATTTTAAGTTTGGTTATAAACAAATTAATGTATTAACGAAAGGAATGTAATTTTGGGTGACTATAAATCCATTAGAAAAAAATGTACGTTGATAACAACATCGGAAATAAATTGAATAGAAATGAAAAAAAATAATTGTTAACCACATAATAAAATGCAGTCATTAAACCAGTGCTTTATGAGAAGGACCATTCGTGCATATTGGATCGGACATGGTTCAGAACTATTAACACGACAAGGTGTCATGCATTTTAAATGGAACAAAATGTGCCTTCAAGCCAACTGGAGATAGTTGTAGTACCAATTTATAAATTCACATGGCATCTTCATACCACGAATATTCATGTCGATAAGCTTCATGTTGCAAGCTTCCATGTCACCAAGCTCCAAGTCGCTCCGGCGGCATGAAGGCTAGTCGTTCCTGCGGTTCAAAAGCATGTCGCCACTACGATCTGATCCAAGTCGCTTTTGCAACATGAGAGAAACTCGTTCAAATCTTCATAATATATCAAGTCAGCTTGGAACACATGCACATTTGGATCACAATCTAACAAAGTAGTTGAAATAAAGGAAACGATGACAATACATTAAAAGTACATGCATGAGTATGACAAACTAACCAGCATGTATACAATTTGATCCAAATATAAGAAATATCTGCAACACAGATGGTTCAACTTGATGAATACAAAAGCAACATGGAGCATAACCCACGTGGATTGATACACGGTCTAATAGCAATTCGTGTCACATCATCCATATTGCTCATCATTCTGCTGCAACCATGGCATGGTAATTCATAGCACAATCGCATGAAGTCACATAGCTAGTGATTCATGACGTAAACCATTTATACCATTGATAGCTAAAGCACACCCGGTCGTTCATGAAAATACATTCATGTCATTCTAATTCAAAAATATGAAGTGCAGATGGGTATTGTAGTCAAAAAAACACAGTGGTAATATTATCACAACATTACCTCGCCACGTGGCAAGAATGAGTCAGCCATGATAAACTATTATGTGAATCGAGCATGCCATGTCGTTACTGGCATTCATACTGCAAAACTACCTAAGCAATGTGGACAAATCAAGGCCAAGTGATGCACATAACTAATAAGGGATTGCATCCATGCCATAATCATCTCATGACATACAGCAATGGTACAGGTTGATTATACCAAGTCATGGTTATATTGGCCATTTCAAGCCGCGAGTGAAGGGTACACCATTTCATATGTATGACTTAAAAGCATGTCGTTAAATTATATCATGTGTCATGATACGTTCATGTCGTTCACAATATAGCCAAAGCTGGGTATGTATAATGTACCGTATATAAATATGGCAGGATACAGGTGGTACACATAAATAAAGTTAGATCTTGAGTTAACAACAGTTGGAGCCAATTTGCGGTATATATTGGCAAGTGTGGGAAGTTGGATATGCATTGTACAATGGAAAAGCATGACGTTGAAGCCATTCCGCATGTTGTATATCTCAAGCCGCATAAGAGACCATGCCATAGGCCAGTTAGCGCCAGCTGTAAAGGAGTGAATGCCAGCTGTACACCTTTATTTACCATTATGCCACTAGCCTAAAACACTACTATAATTACCCCCATACCATACACTTGAGAGGGGACCAAAAAATCCTACCCCTAAGGGCTGCCAAATCATTTCTTCAACCTTCTAAGATTAATTAAAAACTCCATTAATGGCATCCAAGGATCAATCTACCTTCATTCAACATCAAATGGATCAAATCTCCTTCAAACTACATTAGAAATCTCTCCAACACAACTCAAGTGATCTTTAATCTCCGCTAATCCTCTCTAAATCATAGATCTAACGCTAAATCACTATGGAATCCATGAAGATCGTTTAATTGCTAAAGTGATCGAAGATTTATACATCCACCATCACAAAGCAAGAGATCTCACTAATTTACTTACAAATTGAATGAAATCTAGATCATAAAGAGAGAGAAAAGACAGAGATGGGCAATCTGAGTGAATATGAGTGAATCCATGTATTTTGTAAACTTGTGCATGATAATGAAATTGCCTTCAATAGTGAACACAGATCTATTATAGATCGAACCACTTTAAAACTTTATGTTTTTTTTTTGCTCTTTATTTTGAATTACGTGGCTCCATTTTCTAATCTAACCATTTGGTGAAGTTCTTTAAAAGCACCTTTGGTGTTGAAATCAATTTTTGGTTTTGACATTTGGCATCCACCGTAGGGCTACGTTCGCACTTTTCTCAAATTTAAGAGCCTTCCATTGGAGTTTTAAGCCTACCTCTATCATAGATTCTCCAAGTCTACGATCTAAACCGATCGACGAATTCTCTTCCAAATTCATGTACTTGTTCGAGATAATATCTAAACCTAAGAAAACAACAAGTAAAGTCATTGAAGAAACTGACAACGTTGTTAACGACAAAGCTACTCCACTCACCAACCATTTCGAAGTTGGAGAAACTCAATAATCAGAGCCGGGGTGACTAGAGCCAAACTAGATGTTGTCATTGCCAATTTAAATGAATGCATGGAAACTTCAAAATAAAGCTTTGGTGGATGCTAATGATTCTTTAATGGAGAAGATGAATGCATTTCTAAATGTTCAAGCGAATCCCACTCCTCCTCCGAAAATCCATGTCAACCTTGAAGAGAATGCAAATTCATCAGTCTCCGATCATCTATGTAATGACAACACGAAAGGATTTGATGACAAAGGCGATGTTAATGACGAAGACTCAAAGCCAAGAGCCAAAATCCATTCCAACCGAAATACTTGACGAGTTGCAAGTCCCGCTAAGGTGGCACCTCTTCACAGTAGAGGTAAAATACCTAGTGTAACAACCTGTATTTTATATGTTAATTAAAGTAAAGAATTAAAGAATACTTAATTGTAAAATGGAGAATTAAGGGAAACAGGTTACGACATTGCGTTCATCTCGGAATTCTTCTTGAGATAGAGTCCGAGTTTGCATGAATCCGACTATGCATGAAGATGTTATGGAGTTCAGAAGATTTCATGTTTAAACAGAAAATTAAATAATTAAATAAAAGAAAAACAGTTCGAATTTCAAATCACGTGGATCAGCTGAGCGGGAAAATTCCCGTCCATAGGGGTTGACTCCCCCTAGGGGGTCGACATAGGTGTCGACCCCCCAAGAGGGGTGTCGACCCCGTCTGTAGGGGTCAACCCCTTCGGCCAGATCCAAACGGTGACAATTTCTGACTTGTTGCTGAGTCACTAGGGCATAGTTGGCAATTTCTGGATAGCTCTATCTAGTCTGGATGGTTCTGCTTGCTCCTAGGCTGATCTAACAGATCACATAAATCTAAATTTCTATATAAACAACCCCAACCCTCAACCCTAAACCACACAATTTCATTCCAAGGAGTCGTCATGATGTTCATGGTTAACCTAGCATAGCCACCATTCTTCTCCAACTAGGAAGCAAACTAGAAAGCAAGTTAAAAGCTACGAATCAAATCTAAATTAGAGAATCGATAGTCTACGTCAAGGGATAGCTTTTCAGTTTCAGAAAACAGATCCCAGAAAACAAGATTTTTCTTTTGTTTGTAAGTTCAGTTATTCTTTCGATGTGAACAAATAAAAGTCATGATTTGTCATTAAGTGAAACTAGAACTGTGCCTAGTTGTAAGATAATGGTGATGCTGATTCATGTCTACTCATGTGACAATTCTATTATATATGCCTATGAGACTGTTGTGGTTTATTGGACTTATCATATTGTATGTTAAATTTGTGATGAACCTATCATGTTGAATATTAATTTGGTGATGAACCTATCATATTGTATATAAGTTTGGTGATTCTTTCATGTTATGTTACATGCAAGTTTTTAGGCTAGGTCATATATGCCTATTGTGTTTAGATCTACATTCTCATATGTTTAGATCTATGTTAATTTGATCCAACTCAAATGCAAGTTCTCATTTACATGCCAAATTGGATTTGTGTAATTCTATGTAAGTCCCCATTCATATGCTTAAGATTCATGTTAATTGGATCCAAAATGCAAGTTCATTGTTTTATGATAAATTTATATGACACATGTTTAGTTAGATCCTTATTATTTTATGTTGTGGGAATGGTACATGCTCCTTTCTTTTCCCTTTTATTAATAAGTTAGGCTAAGTTGCGAGCCTAACGTTCTATGTGAATTATGCGAACGTATAACGGGGGTAACGTTGGGAAAAACCTTAAATTTCATATTATTGACATAGTTTGGCTCATAATCATATAAATGATTAGTGGCATAAAATGGTATAATTTATATACCTAAAAAATTATGAACATGATTTAGAAGGTAAATGGGGCATGACTTGAATTGCAATAATTGTGGATAATTTACATATAAATATGAAGGGTAAATATGTAAATTAAGTAAAAGACGAATATGCCTAACCCAAGGTTAGATTGAGTTATGGTGTAAGACTGCCCGGAACCGCCCGGCACATCCATCAACCATTGGATCTAATGTGGGAGGTTAGCGCATTAAGCCCAAAAGAACCCGAGGTTAGATTGAGTTGCGGTGTAAGACAGCCCGAAATCGACCGGCACATCCAGCGACCGCAACAATACATATCTAATGTGAGTGGTTGGTGCTTTAATAAATGAATTAAAGCTAAGACAGGAACGGTAGGGTTAAGTTAATTAAGGCAGCACTTAAACAATACAACATGTTAACTAAACTGATGGGTGTAGTTAGGTTAATTTGAGAACACTTAACCATTTTAACATGTTGATTAGGAAACCCTAGTAACGGGGACCCATTTCAGTAGTAACCCAAATAGATGTATTATGGTACCCTGAATTAGGCAGGGTGGGGCATGATTACTGGGCTGATCATAAGCGGTCAAAACAACGGTGGGTGGTGGGTCAGTGTAGGTTCCGATGGAGTGCGGGCGTGCACGTACTCCAGAGTGCAAAAAGCAGGCACTGGGCATCAGTTGTTATACACTGTGCATCTTGAATTGTGTCGGGTTTCCACCATAGGATTTGATACACCCCATGGTGGGACTAGCACAGGTATTTACAGTCAAGCGGGGTCGAATGACACAATTAGAGAACGTATATGAGTAGGAGTCGATCGATAATGGGGATCATTTATCTTGAACACATGGTGCTAGTTGAAACACTTGTAAGTGGGTGTAGAGAAATAGTAATGAGTGCGATAGCATATTCAGTTTTATTATCTTATTTCCAGGGTATTATCCAATGTTCAATTTATTCATGTCATGATCCTTTTACCTGTTTACATGTTGAATAATCACTGGACTTACTAGACTCATGTCTGACCAATTTTTCTTTCATCTTCTTTTCTTCTGTTTCCCTCCTTCCCCCCCCCCCAACCGCCCCCCAGGTCCGCAGGGAGGGAATACTTTAGCTTAGTTCAGACCATTTCCAGCTTGAAGAGAGTAGATGTATTGCTTGGATTCTCTTTCCTTGGGCTATGGCTTCGGATACACTCTTATTGGGGATTTATGCTGCCTTATTTTTATTTTATGCTTCTTTATGTTTTAATCAAGACATGGATTTTGTTGTAATGATTTGGAAGTTGGTTTAAGACAGATGTTGTAATGTTTTGGGTGAACCACGTGCTTATGAAATAAATTTAGTTTTTCCGCTTTTATATGTATGTCTTGTAAATTATCTATATCTTTTACCTGTAGCGCTCCACCGAAGTTAAGGCATTCCCTTTGCGAGTGATCTCAATGGAGGTAGGGTGTTTCACTTGGTATCAGAGCTGATGGTTGCCAGATCAGATAAAATTTTGGAAACTAATTTTCAAAAAAAAGTTTAAAGAAACATTTTCAAGAAAAAGTGTTGTTTTTATTTTAAAAGTCATAATCTCCAAAGCCATATGCACTATCTTTCTATCATTTGTTTTAAATCTTTTCTTTTTGGTTTCAGCATATCTGGGGATCTTAACCTTCCAGAGGGCTTATCGGTACATGGCTGGTTCAGAAGGTACCTGGAGGCTAGGGCTAATGATGTAGGCCCAGCAGACGTTCCTCCTCCCCCAGTTGCAGTTGTTCCTCCTCCTCCTCGTGCAAATGCTTTCTCAAAGATATGTAGAGATTTTTGAGCCATGGGTGGAAAGAACTTTAATGGGACTGAGTCATTTGTAGAAGCAAGAAACTGGCTCAAAGAATCCAAGGATTTGTTTGTTATCTTCGAAGTGGACGATAGGCGGAAGATACAGTTGGCTGTATGGTTGCTTAAAGACGAAGCCTCTTATTGGTGGGAAGTTACTAATGCTAAGAGAATAGTTGAAACTTGGGTGGATTTCATAATGAGGTTTGAAATGAAATTCCTCTTACAAGTTGAACGAAGCCTACAGATGGAGAATTTCTTAGCTCTCAAACAGGGAAGTATGTCGGTCAAGGAATACGTCAACCAATTCAACCAACTGGCTAGATTCCGACTGGAGTTAGTGAAGACTCCACATAAGAAGTCTCTCTGTTTTGTTAAAGGGTTGAATGAGCCACTGCACAGCCTAGCTATGTCCCATATACCTATGGGTGCAACTTATGAGAGACTGGTGGACATGGCATTGTTACAGGAGAAAGACAAGGATGGCAAGAAAGAGGCAAAGTTGGAAGTACCTCAAAATAAGAAAGTGAAGGGATCGCAGAATAAGAAAACAGACTCAAAGAAGGGCGGGAAGAACAACAAACCCCGTGACAAGAGGAAGTGTAATTTTTGTGGCATTCCTGGACATCTGATTAAGGACTGCTGAAAGAAGAAGAGGAAGATGGTGGTTGTTTTCAGTGTGGCGAGACAGGACACGTGGCTAAGGACTGCCCAAGAAAGAAAGGACAAGGGCAGAGGACTGGATCTACATCTCGAGGGCAGGTTCACGCTCTCATAGCACCTCCGCAAGAACGAGGTAGAAATTTTTTTTGTTAAGAATTTTGTTTATCTTTTTGATCATCCTGTTCGTACACTCTTTGATTCTGGCGCATCGTACTCTTTTATATCTACTGCTTTAGTTGAATCTCTGCACCTAGACACCAGTATAGTAGAGGATCCCTTGGTTGTTTCAAATCCAATTGGGGGCTCGGTTTATTTGTCAATGATTTGTTTGGATTTGGAAATTTCTATACTAAGCATTGGGTTTAGAAGTAATGCCTATGTTTTGGGCTTCACGGGCTATGGGTTGATTCTAGGCATGGATTGGTTATCCAGTAATGGTGCCAACCTTGATTGTGAAAGAGAGTGGTTAGACTTATGACTCGCCTTGGTAACACTATCGAAATATCTTATAATCCCATTAATTCTGTTATGCTTAGCTACCTAGAATCTCTTGATGCGTCTATTGAAAACTTGCAGTCTGTTAGAGTAGTCCATGAATACTCAGATGTATTTGAGGAGGTGAAGGGCTTACCTCTGAAGCGGGAGATAGACTTCCGCATATACCTTGTTGATAATGCAAAACCCGTAGCTCTACCCGTTAGACACATGGCTCCAAGGGAGGGGAAAGAGCTCAGTAAGCAAGTTAAAGATCTGCTCAAAAAAGGGTTCATAAGGCAGAGTATTTCTGAATAGGGTGCTCCAGTAGTATTCGCAACCAAAGCAGATGGTTCCCTTCACATATGCGTTGACTATGGGGAACTAAATAAGCTGACCAAGAAGAATAGGCATCCACTTCCAATAATAGACGACTTGTTTGATTAGCTTGTAGGTGCATCAGTTTTCTCCCAACTAGATTTGGCTATTGGGTTTCATCAGCTAAGAGTGGTTGGACAACATTGATAAGACCACGTTCAGAACCCCGGATGGTTTCTTCGAATGGCTTGTCATGCCTTTCGGCTTGACAAACACACCCGCTTATTTCGTTGACCTGATGAGCAGGGTGTTCAGGGAGTTCCTTAAAAAGTTTGCGGTGGTCTTCATAGACAACATTTTCATTTTCACGAAGAATGAAGAAGAGCATGCTCTGCATTTAAGGGAAGTCATGGATACTCTTTGTGCACATCAGATGAAAGCCAAATTCTCCAAATGTCATTTCTGGAGAGAAGAAGTAAGGTTTCTTGGACATGTGGTGTCCAAAGAGGGGATAGCTGTGGACCCCGCAAAAGTAGTTGCGGTGCAAGATTGGAAGGTTCCACAGAATGCAACCGAAGTCTGAAGCTTTCTCGGGCTAGCGGGCTTTTACCGAAAGTTCATTAAAGACTTTGCGAAAGTCTCAGCCCCACTCACAATATTGACAAAGAAGAACCTATCTTTTGCTTGGGATTTGGATTGCGATGTTTCTTTCCAACGTTTGAAAAGGGCTTTAACAACAGTCCCTGTTCTGACATTGCCTGATGGGAGCAAAATGTTTACTGTATACACAGACGCATGCGGTACAGGATTAGGCATTGTCTTGATGCAAGAAGGCAAGATAGTTTGTTATGGGGGAAGGCAGTTGAAGGTACATGAGAAGAACTACCCAACTCTTGATTTGGAGCTAGCTGCCATTGTTTTCGCTCTTAAGTCATGGCGTCATTATCTACTGGGAGAAAGGTTTGAATTGTTTACTAACCAAAAATCGTTAAAGTACCTTTTCTCATAGAAAGATCTTAACTTAAGACAACAAAAGTGGATGGAATTTCTGGCCTCATACGATTTTGAGATTTCCTATACCCCTGGCAAGGGCAATGTAGTAGCAGGCGCCTTGAGTAGAAAGAAGCTAACCTTAGGTCCTCTCTTTGTAGAAAGGCAAAGCTTGGAGTACATAGCAAACTTTGACTTTAGACCCTCCTCTGAATTTGTACCTAGTTTGTTAGCATCGCTAGAGGTGCAACCTACTCTTTTGGACTCAATAGGAACCACGCAACGTAAAGACCCTCAACTAGTTGATATGATGGATAAGCTAATTAGGGGTGAGAATTCTAGTCACCTCAGTAGATACTCCATCAATGATAAGGGTTGGTTGAGACGGGATGGAAGGCTGTGCGTCCCACAAGCAAGGGATTTAGTGAAGACGGTTCTCGAACAAGCACACCATTCTAAGCTAACCATACACCCAGGTGGAGACAAGATGTATAAAGACATAAAAAGGGTTTTCTTTTGGAATGGCATGAAGAGGGATGTAGCTGAGTTCGTCTCTAAGTGCTTGATATGCCAGCAAGTCAAAGCGGAGCAGAAGCCTGGTTGTTTGCTTCATCCTCTAGAGGTCCCACAGTGGAAATGGGATAGCATTTTGATGGACTTTGTTGATGGGTTGCCTAGGTCAAGAAGGGGCAATACCAGTATTTGGGTATTGGTGGACAGGTTCACTAAAAGCGCTCACTTTATATATGTTAAGATTAGAAGGACTGCCTCGTCATTAGCATCCATTTATCTTAAAGAGATAGTTCGACTCCATGGGATGCCCTCCAGCATAGTGAGGGATCGAGATCCTATCTTTATGAGCGAATTTTGGAGGAGTTTGCAAGAGGCTGTAGGCACACAACTATGCTTAAGCACGGCCTATCACCCCCAAACCGATGGTCAGACGGAAAGGGTGAACAGAGTATTAGAATACCTCTTGAGAGTGTGCATTCTTGACTTTGGAGTAACATGGGAGGATCATCTTCCTTTTGTGGATTTCGCTTACAACAATAACTACCAAGCCACCATAGGTATGGCACCCTTCGAGGCTTTATATGGAATACCATGCCGATCACCAACTTGTTGGTGGGAGTCTACAGAAAACTCGTACCTGGGCCAGACATGATTAGAGAAACTTCAGAGAAGGTGGACTTGATAAGAAGATGAATGAAGACCGCACAAGATAGACAGAAGTCCTACGCAGACAAAAGAAGGACCGATCTTGAATTTCAGGTCGGAGATAGGGTGTTCCTTAAAGTATCTCCTTTGAAGAATGTCATTCGCTTTGGGTCCATAGGAAAGTTGGCACCCAGATTTATAGTACCATTTCCTATCATTGAAAGGATTGGGATGATGGCGTATAGAGTAGAGCTACCCGAAAGACTGGCTGGAGTTCATAATGTTTTTCATGTTTCTCAACTTTGAAAGTGCTTACATGAGTCTGCTGAAGTTGCGGAGCCAAGCATACTAGAGGAAGTAGAAGTGGAATGAGAAGCAATGGTGAGGAGAATTCCAACTCGTATCTTAGGGACAAAAATCAAAAAGCTACGCAATCGTGAAGTCAACCTTGTAAAGTTCAATGGAGTAACGCTGAAGAAGACGCGACTTGGGAGATTGAGGACAAGATACGCGCTGCCTACCCTTTTCTTTTTGAGGGTACATCCTTGATCTCTTTCCCATAAGTTTATGCATGATTATATCTATATTTTAAGTATATCTCCTCAGTCCTATTCTTGATCCTTAGGTAGAAACCAATGGATGTAAACATGTATTTGAAACATGTTATGGTTGATGGTTGCAAGTGGTTGCTAGTGGTTGCTCGTGGATGCATATACACACACATTAGGTACTAGATCGGCTCAGTCACTTTTATATTGCATATATGTATTTGTATATGGATTGAAATCTGGCGTGTTATCATATGGATGTTGCATTTGTATGAATGATTGTGCACTCATGTAGAAAGTATGATAGGGAATAATTGCATATATAATGGACTCACGGCACTGACATAATTTGCACTAAAGAGGTCAACTGAATCAGTAGACCGCCTGATTTTGCATTAGACAAGGACACATACACACACTATGCATACAGTCATGAAAGCATTAGAAATCTTTTTAAGGACAATGGATGCCGGTGTTTGATGGTCGAGTAGATGGACGATTGGATAGTAGGATATACATTCTTCTTGACTTGAAGATTTCGGGGACGAAATCCTTTAAGGAGGGGAGAATGTAACACCTTGTATTTTATATGTTTATTAAAGTAAATAATTAAAGAATACTTAATTCTAAAAGTGATAATTAAGGGAAAAGGGTTATGCCATTGCGTTCGTCTCGGAATTATGCATCAGATAGAGTCCGAGTTTGCGTGAATCGGACTCCGTATGAAGAAGTTATGGAGTTCATAAGATTTCATGTTTAAACAAAAAAAAAATAATTAAATAAAACAAAAACAGTTTGAATTTCAAAATCACGTGGATCAGCTGGGCGGGAAAATTCCCGCTCATAGGGGTCGACTCCCCCTAAGGGGGTTGACATAGGTGTCGACCCCCCAAGAGGGGTGTCGACCGGGGTGTCGAACCCCCCTATAGGGGTCGACCCCCTCGCCCAGATCCAAACAATGATGATTTCTGACTTGTTGCTGAGTCACTAGGGCATAGTTGGTGATTTCTGGATAGCTCTATCTAGTATGGATGGTTCTGATTGCTCCTAGGTTGATCTAATAGCTCACATAAATCTAAACTTCTATATAAACAACCCCAACCCTCAACCCTAAACCACACAATTTCTTTCCAAGGAGTCGTCATGATGTTCATGGTCAACCCAGCATAGCCACCATTCTTCTCCAACTAGGAAGCAAACTAGACAGCAAGTTAGAAGCTACGAATCAAATCTAAATAATAGAATTGATAGTCTACGTCAAGGGATAGCTTTTTAGTTTCAGAAAACAGATCCCAGAAAACGAGATTTTTCTTTTGTTTGTAAGTTCATTTATTCTTTAGATGTTAACAAATAAAAGTCATGATTGGTAATGAAGTGAAACCAGAACAGTGCCTAGTTGTAAGATAACGGTGATGCTGATTCATGTCTATTCTTGTGACAATTCTATCATATATGCCTATGAGACTATTGCGGTTTATTGGACTTATCATGTTGTATGTTAAATTTGTGCTGAACCTATCATGTTGAATATTAATTTGGCGATGAACCTATCATGTTGTATATAAGTTTGGTGATTCTTTCATGTTATGTTACATGCAAGTTTTTAGGCTAAGTCATATATGCCTATTATGTTTAGATCTACATTCTCATATGTTTAGATATATGTTAATTTGATCCAACTCAAATGCAAGTTCACATTTACATGCCGAATTGGATTTGTGTAATTCTATGTAAGTCCCCATTCATATGCTTAAGATTCATGTTAATTGGATCCAAAATGCAATTTCATTGTTTTATGCCAAATTTATATGACACATGTTTAGTTAGATCCTTATTATTTTATGTTGTGGGAACGGTACATGCTCCTTTCTTTTCCCTTTTGTTCATAAGTTAGGCTAAGTTGCAAGCCTAACGTTCTATGTGAATTATGCGAACGTATAACAGGGATAACGTTGGGAAAAACCTTAAATTTCATATTATTGGCATAGTTTGGCTCATAATCGTATAAATGATTAGTGGCATAAAATGGTATAATTTATATACCTAAAAAATTATGAACATGATTTAGAGGGTAAATGGGGCATGACTTGAATGGCAATAATTGTGGATAATTTACATATAAATATGAAGGGTAAATATGTAAATTAAGTAAAAGACGAATATGCCTAACTCGAGGTTAGATTGAGTTACAGTGTAAGACTTCCCGGAACTGCCCGACACATCCAGCAACCATTGGATCTAATGTGAGAGGTTAGCGCATTAAGCCCAAAAGAACCCGAGGTTAGATTGAGTTGCAGTGTAAGATAGCCCGGAACCGACCGGCACATCCAGCGACTGCAACAATACATATCTAATGTGAGTGGTTGGTGCTTTAATGAATGAATTAAAGCTAAGACAGGAATGGTAGGGTTAAGTTAATTAAGGCAACACTTAACCAATACAACATGTTAACTAAACTGATGGGTGGGGTTAGGTTAATTTGAAAAAACTTAACCATTTTAACATGTTGATTAGGAAACCCTAGTAACGGGGACCCTTTCAGCAGTAACCTACATAGATGTATCATGGTACCCTGAAGTAGGAAGGGTGGGGCACGATTACTGGGCTGATTATAAGCGTTCAAAACAACGGTGGGTGGTGCGTCAGTGTAGGTTCCGACGGAGTGCGGGCGTGCAAGTACTCCGGAGTGGAAAAAGAAGGCACTGGGCATCAGTAGTTATACACTATGCATCTTGAATTATGTTGAGTTGCCAGCATAGTATTTGATACACCCCATGGTAGGACCAACACAGGTATCTACAGTCAAGTGGGGCCGAATGACACAAGTAGAAAACGTATACGAGTAGAAGCCGATTGATAAAGGGAATCATTTATCTTGAACACGTGGTGCTAGTTGAAACACTTGTAAGTGGGTGTAGAGAAATAGTAATGAGTGCGATAGCATATTCAGTTTTATTATCTTATTTCTAGGGTATTGTCCTCCGTTCAGTTTATTCATGTCATGATCCTTTTAACTATTTACCTGCTGAATAATCACTGGACTTACCAGACTCATGTCTGACCTATTTTTCTTTCGTCTTCTTTTCTTCCGTTTCCCCCCAGGTCCGCAGGGAGGGAATACTTCGGCTTAGTTCGGACCATTTCCATCTTGAAGAGAGTAGATGTATTGCTCGGATTCTCTTTCCTTGGGCTATAGCTTCAGATACACTCTTATTGGGGATTTATGCTGCCTTATTTTTGTTTATGCTTCTTTATGTTTTAATCAAGATAGAGATTTTGTTGTAATGATTTGGAAGTTGGTTTGAGACAGTTGTTGTAATGTTTTGACTGAACCACGCGCTTACGAAATAAATTTAGTTTTTCTGTTGTTTATATGTCTGTCTTGTAAATTATCTGTATTCTTGACCTATAGCGCTCCAACGAAGCTAAGGTATTCCCTTTGTGAGTGACCTTAGTGGAGGTGGGGTGTTTCACTTGGTATCAGAGCTGATGGTTGCCAGATCAGATAAAAATTTTGGAAACTAATTTTCAAAAGGAAGTTTAAAGAAGCATTTTGAAGAAAAAGTTGTTTTTATTTTAAAAGGCATAATCCCCAAAGCCATATTGTAAAAACCCGTAACTTCCCCGTAAAGGAAGCGTCGGATAGTTCGAGAACAAGCCACAACAGAACGCATACACAAGAACATTTCATTGTATATTACAACAATGCACCAGATTACGAGAATATACAGAGTACAAATGAATATTACACAGAAATATCAGAGATTTAAATTACATTTAAATACATAGCAGCGGAAAATAATACAATACAACTAGAAGTAGATATACGGATACAAAGCTTTCCGGATATCGTTCCAGCTGTAAACCAGGATCCTGTGAATATAAATCTGCAAAACCAAAACTACTAGCTGCCCGTGTCAAAATAAGGGCACCCAGAGTTTAGGTTAAAACAATAAACTCCAGGTCAGTCATGTGACTGGTGTGAGAACTAAAACAGTTATTAATCTTTATTTTTAAAGCTAGGTAAATCAAGGGACCACGCCGTATGACACGGAACGGGTTTCCTCCCAAGAATACCAGTGCATAAAACAAACAGCGCAATGCTAAATACAGAAAAATGAAGCTGTTATAAGACCCAGGTCCCATCACACAATGCAACGCAAGCCGGGGGATAGGGTTTTCCCTTATAACAGCCAAAGAATGCTTGATACGTTTTAAAACAAATTATTGATACTATAATAAGTGCATAGTGTATAAAACAACTTCAAATCATAAGTATCAATCATAGGCGGCATGGGTACCATATATCATGTCGCCATATATAGGTTTACAATTAAAACCACAAATGTCACGTATTTGGAAATTGGATTTCCATCTATGAACCGAGGCAAAAGATAGTCCTCAACCGATTCGAGACAATCTAGCCTACCATGTCTCAGGATCAGAGCTCGAGTGACCCTAGGAGCGACAGGGCCGGTCCACCGATGTGGATTAAAATGCCTGAACACTACGTTTTCCCGCCCTTTGGGGCGCAAATGAGCCATCAAATGACTCCATCGGTTCGAGAACGACCGATCAATTCGAGGCGCCTCGCAACAGCAACAACCACATAAGTCAAACTCGTCAGGGCGTGTAAAACCACTGACGCCACTTTTAGCTAGAAAGAAACGCAAGTCCTCCCTGAGGTCCGTCTCCCGTTTTTGGTTCATACCGGGTGTGAAACACGTGAGGTAAACGTTACACAAAGCTACGCCACAAAGGCCGTGCTTTGATCATCACCACAAGACTTTGCTTTTCAACAGAAGCCTCGATCAATTGCCACTTAGGCATGCCACACAGGCAATTCACTCCATGCGTTTGATATCCATCAATATATAACCCCTGAGCTCGTACGTCTCAGAGAAGGGCGTTAAGCAAGAGAATAAATTCTCCGCCGCCAAACAGATATATATTTAATAGAGATCAATCACACGGACTAAAATCCAATGTCAGACACACAGTCCATTTACAAGTCCGTTCTGGGTCTGAACGAAACCGGGGG
The DNA here is from genome assembly GCA_030737875.1 of Allium sativum. Classification (NCBI taxonomy): domain Eukaryota; kingdom Viridiplantae; phylum Streptophyta; class Magnoliopsida; order Asparagales; family Amaryllidaceae; genus Allium; species Allium sativum. The sequence goes on from CM060921.1 coordinate 297,640,466, forward strand.
CACCTAGTACCCCGCATATCCATCGATCTCCAAGTACGTCTGGACGATCACTAACTGTTTCCATCTTCTTGGGTGTACAGCCCAATCAAGATCATCAGTAATCACCCAAACGACGTGAAGACTTCCGGTCTTCGACCACCGTCTTCATCTTCGACTTATCGTCATATCAGTTATTCAGAATGGGATAAACCCGGTCTTTCCGAATAACTCGCGTATATTTTATAAAAGTGCTACACAAACACAACATACGCCTCATTCCAATTCATCAGTCACTAACCACAAATTAATCAAGAGAATAATTCCCCAAATATTAACCCCGAAGGCCGAAACCAACATCAGATCAATATCCAGAAAACCATTCTGCTTGGCTAACCGACAGTTAGTTTCTAAATTTCACATTCATAGGGAAAGATTCCCATTAATTTTATCAAAGATAAATTCCTTGAATTTATTCTTTAATCTACTTTTGAATTTCGATTCAACTAGTCGGGATTTACGAAACTTACTGAAGTAATCATTTGTTTTAATTTCCCAATCCCAACCTATTCATCCCATGAAGTAAAACTGGTAATACTTCATATCTAACACCACGGTGTTATCGGTAAATTCAATTACCATTTCACGTTCAAATCTAATTAAAGATTTGACTATCGCCTGGAGCAAAACTGGTGATACTCCATTCTCGACCATTTCAATCTAATTAAAGATTCATTAAAACTCAACTTAGTTTTAATCGTTAACTGGGTTAAAGAATCCGTGTCATTTAAAAACACAGTTCACAATAAACCCAAAATCACCTTCATTAATTATCGGGTTAAAGAACGAGTGTTATTTAAAACACTGTCCACGATAAACCCAAAAATCAATATCAATTCAATTCCAATTAAATATTATTCAATTGGTACACTTCATTAAATCTAAATAAAAAGATTTAATCTTTTCTCAACTGGGTTGAAGAACAGTGTTAGTGAAGACACCATTCACGACAAACCCCAAATCACATTTGATATTCAATACAAGGCTCTGAATAGAAAATATACCGGCTTATATTCAATATCAAATTCCACGACTAACAAATGTCGTATTGGAAATAACGATATAAATATATCTTTCAAATTTCCATAACAACACCTGTATAATCACGAATTCCAACAACGAAATATTCCGAAGACAATTTCGATTCAAATCCACTCCAATGCAATCATTGGAAATTCTGGTTATTTTTAAAACCCTTTTCAAATTCAATTTATTTATTTAAAAATAAATAGAATTATATTTCTAGTTCAAAACTAGTTCATTTCGATAAAAATCTATTTTTATCTTTATGAATATGGAGTTTTTCATCCCAATTCTTTCTAAATCATTTCTTATGATTTTACACAAATTATTACTATTTTTAATAATTTTATCAAGGCCCGTACAGTCGATTTCCATCCATGGCCATCGAACTGCACTTATAGCGACCTTTTTCAAATTTGATTTGGACATAATTCCAAATCCAACCGTTAGATTTCTAATTTCTAATATCCGTTAGAAAGCTCTTTTCGATACGAACCCAACGGTTCCGGTTTTAGGAGAATCCGACGGTCGGATCTCCCGTAATGCCCGTTTGAAATAAATGGTCGAAATTCGCGAACTGTCGCGGCGCGGCGCGTTCTATTCAGGCCATTATATTATATATATAATATATATAATACATATATCGTCGATTTCTATTTAAAACGAATTATATAAATAGTTTTGAATTCGTTTCAAAAACGTTTTCAACTTCCATTTCAATTCAAATCAAAATTAAATTCTTCTTTATAAATTCGTTTTAAAATCCATTTCTATTCAATTCAAATTTCAATTCAATTTGAATTCATTTCACTTCGCTTTCAATTCAATTTGAATTCGTTTTCAATTCAATTCATTTTGAAATCGTTTTGAATTCAATTCATTTCGAAATCGTTTTCAATTCAATTCATTTCGAAATCGTTTTCAATTCAATTAATTTCGAAATCGTTTTCAATTCAATTCATTTCGAAATCGTTTTCAATTCAATTCATTTCGAAATCGTTTTCAATTCAATTCATTTCGAAATCGTTTTCAATTCAATTCATTTCGAAATCGTTTTCAATTCAATTCATTCCGAAATCGTTTTCAATTCAATTCATTTCGAAATCGTTTTCAATTCAATTCATTTCGAAATCGTTTTCAATATTCATTTTAAAATGAATAAAATCGATATAAATATCGTTTACGTCAAAATGGCGTCAATCTAATCAACACGGCTTCATAAATTTCTATTTTCAAATATTCTATTTCAAATATTTCCTATTATCAAAATATTTGTTATTATCAAAATATTCTTTATTTTCACGATTGGAATGAGGCCCAATCAATTACCATATAAAGTTAATTATATGGATTTTCATACAACACATGTATATAATAGCAACGATAAATAATCAACCATCAACCAAAGTGCACTACACTGTATAAGCATCAAATATAGATATCTAATGCTTATAATAGCCTGTCAATCAATCGATTGACATATTTAATCAATCAGGATGAGTGAACTTCAAATTTCATCCCAACACCCGTGTGGGGTTTCAAACAATCAAACACAGATTTTTATTCGTGCAGTTGGGCGATGTGTAAAATTTATCGTCCCAATCAAAGTCATTCAAATAGGTGTACATAAACAAACCGTCTGGTTTGTAAAATGAATATTCTATTTTATTCACTTCACGTTAAAAATTATATTTTTAACGATAAAACATTTTATTTCAACCTATGAATTTCTATTCAATTCATTTATTCAATAAAATGATATTTTTATTTTTCTAACTTATTTTAGAAAATTTCGGCGGCATAACGGCACGATACTAGAAACGGGACGAGGCCTAGCCTTATCCCCGGTCTAGTGAAGGCCCACGCCATTCACACATCAATCAAATTCACCAAACAACCAAATTCAAATCAAATCATATAACTAAGCTATGCAACCAAACAAACAAGTCCATGGTCTGTGGACGATTGTGCCGGGTGCTACTAAGCACCGTCTGCATCCTAGCATATATATATATAACTAGAAAATGAAATTGAAGAGTGAGAAATTCTCACCAATAGCTATCCTAGCTCCACGGCACTTCATTGATATAAATCTTCGTCGTTCTCTCCTTTTTGTTACCTTCGTTGTCCGCTTTCACTACATATGTAAAAATCGAATTTTTACTTAGGTGTCATATAGATAAAAATTCCATTTCAAAAATATTGGTTTCGCTTTTATAAAAATAAAGTTTTCGCCTTTATAAAAATAAAGTTTTCGCCTTTTCTATTATTAAAACATCGTCTTTTCACTTTTAAAAATATCGTCTTTTCACTTTTAAAAATATCGTCTTTTCACTTTTAAAAATATCGTCTTTTCACTTTTAAAAATATCGCCTTTTTTAATTTAAAGATTTCACCTTTTTTAATTTCAAAGATCAAATCTTTTCTTTTACTTTTTAAAGTTTAAATCTTTTACTTTTCAAAATTCAAATCTTTTAAAACCTTTTTCAAATCAGTTTTAATTTCCTTTAAACAAATCAGTTTTAATCCTTTTAAAAAAAATCAGTTTTAAAATCATTTTCAAATCAGTTTAAAAATCATTTTCAAATCAGTTTAAAAATCATTTTCAAATCAGTTTAAAAATCATTTTCAAATCAGTTTTAATTTACATAAAAATAAATTAACAAAATAAATAAAATAAAAAAATAAAAAAACTTACAGTAAAATTTCTGGATCGGGGGGGATGATGTGGCAGCCGCCGGAGGTCCAAGGGAGGGGAGAGAGTGGCGGCGCCGGCTGAGAAAAAGGGGGTGCGGCGATGCAGTCTCCGGCGAGGTGGCGGGGTTCGATTTGGTTGTGGTGTCTCGGGTTGGGCAGGTTTTCTTCGTGGGTTTGCGGGTTCGAAGGAGGAGGTCGGGGAAGGAGGAAGGCGGGGGAGAAAATGGGGCGGCGCCTCCACTGCTTGGGGGGGGGCGATCGATCGCCGGTGGAAGGGAGGGGCACCTGCTCCTCTGATCCATTCCTTTCTCTTCTTTTTATTTATTTATTTATTTATTTATTTTTCAATCTGTAATCGGTTTGGAAGAAAATCGAACGGGGGGGGGGGGGGGTTTGACCAACGAGGAGAGAGAAAAGGGGTGGGAGGGATGTTATATTATTTATATTTTATTTAATTTATTCATTAAAGCAACTTTCTAGTTCGAACTCGGAACGAGACCCACCGACTGTCATCCCTAGCGTTTTACCCCTATTCCGAACACAATGGGATATGTATCGCAGGCCAATTCGACCTTTTGAATCAGTTTCCGTCAAAATTAACCTTTAAATCAATATATTGAATTTTAAACGTACATTTCAAATTACCGGGGTCACATACTAACTAGAAAAATTCCAGAAAAATATTTTCTAGCTTCGTATTGACGATACGGTCCTAACAAAACTAGTTTCGTCGAATTCTGAGGCTGTTGGAAAAATGACCATTTTCCAGTCGATTAAAATCAACTGAAACTGGTCAAATGCGTTTTCCTTTGCCACGCTCACATATTGATTCGAAAAATTATGAAATTTGGAATCTAGCAATAACTTAACATCACGGACCCAACAAAACTGGTTTCGTCGAAATCCGAGGTCGTTTGCAAAATTGCTATTTTTAAGGGCCTTATATATATAAAAATATATATAAATTCCACAGCGACTATTTCTAATTTTAAACTGGACATATCTTATCATTTCTAAGATGAAATCTCAGTTTGTCAACTTCGTTACAAAGATATAGTTATACAGATTCAAATATTTCTTGTTTCGTTCAATTCTGACTTATATTGAATTCTGTATATTCATTTGAAATTAGAAATCGAATTTTCGAACTACCGCGCCATTTTCAATTCCTTTTATAATTATATATAATTATTATATATTCTAACGACGACGTATATAAATATATTCGTTCGAATTCTATTCAAAATAAATTTTTCGACGATATTATTTAAAATAATTCATTTTGAATATTCAAAATTCGCTAAAATTGCCGAAATAAAAATTTCAAACTGGCTCGCATTTTACGGGTTGTTACAATCTCCCCCACTTAAAACTTTTCGTCCCCGAAAAGGAACAAAGTCGAAAGTGGTTTGATCAATCAACTCTACGCTCGATCAGGCTTTCATTCTCCAACTTTTCAGTTTCTGAGAATTTTCTAAAATTTCAAAAATTTGGCTAACACCCTAAATTTTCGAAAAATTTCGCCATAACCTCCCATACACCGGGAGCATCGGGGAATTTCAAATAGCTTCCCCGGTCCTTCAGATCTCAAAAAGAAAAAGAAAAAGCCAAGCGGCTAGCCAATAGGCTCATAAAATCATCATCACCCAAACAAAACAGTAAATTATGTAATAAACATGTACCTATTTGTCGGGCAAACAAATTTTATTCTCTGCTCTAGCCTCCTTGCTATGACCTGTTCAATGATATATATGTATATGCAAGCAAATGCAACCAATTTTCAATATAATTCAATATTCGGTTCAATTAGGTATAAAGGTTCAAAATTAGCAAACAAATGAACAAACAACACAAACATCAATCAATTAGTTGAATTAGAGTTTCAAATTCATAATTTTGATACATATACAAAAATCATGTTTTTGATGCCAATTCACAACAATGTATTCTAGTTATATATAGGTTTTGGTTCTCACACCAGCCTAATGGAAATATATAGAAAATCACACCTTCGAAACACGAACATAAATACTGATGATGTCATGACAATCATCAGTACCATCTCCGGGCGACTAGAATGTGATTCCATATCTATCCAGTATATTAAAACTTTGAATATACGTTTGCAAGGCGTATATGCAAATTCTTTATATACTGAATTGTCCAAAATCAATATAAACAAATAATCAAATACGAATAGTTGATTTAAATTTTCAAAACAAATTTTGTTTTCATTTGAAAAATATACTCTTCACACCCGTTCTAGGATACTACTGATCATATCTCTAACGAGTCATTCTAATTGGATATTACTAATCCAATATCTAATGAATTTTTTCGTATAGTTCTAATGTGCCTTGTTCTCTGCTTTGTAAACCAAAGCTCTGATACCAAATGTAAAAACCCGTAACTTCCCCGTAAAGGAAGCGTCGGATAGTTCGAGAACAAGCCACAACAGAACGCATACACAAGAACATTTCATTGTATATTACAACAATGCATCAGATTACGAGAATATACAGAGTACAAATGAATATTACACAGAAATATCAGAGATTTAAATTACATTTAAATACATAGCAGCGGAAAATAATACAATACACAACTAGAAGTAGATATACGGATACAAAGCTTTCCGGATATCGTTCCAGCTGTAAACCAGGATCCTGTGAATATAAATCTGCAAAACCAAAACTACTAGCTGCCCGTGTCAAAATAAGGGCACCCAGAGTTTAGGTTAAAACAATAAACTCCAGGTCAGTCATGTGACTGGTGTGAGAACTAAAACAGTTATTAATCTTTATTTTTAAAGCTAGGTAAATCAAGGGACCACGCCGTATGACACGGAACGGGTTTCCTCCCAAGAATACCAGTGCATAAAACAAACAGCGCAATGCTAAATACAGAAAAATGAAGCTGTTATAAGACCCAGGTCCCATCACACAATGCAACGCAAGCCGGGGGATAGGGTTTTCCCTTATAACAGCCAAAGAATGCTTGATACGTTTTAAAACAAATTATTGATACTATAATAAGTGCATAGTGTATAAAACAACTTCAACTCATAAGTATCAATCATAGGCGGCATGGGTACCATATATCATGTCGCCATATATAGGTTTACAATTAAAACCGCAAATGTCACGTATTTGGAAATTGGATTTCCATCTATGAACCGAGGTAAAAGATAGTCCTCAACCGATTCGAGACAATCTAGCCTACCATGTCTCAGGATCAGAGCTCGAGTGACCCTAGGAGCGACAGGGCCGGTCCACCGATGTGGATTAAAATGCCTGAACACTACGTTTCCCCGCCCTTTGGGGTGCAAATGAGCCATCAAATGACTCCATCGGTTCGAGAACGACCGATCAATCCGAGGCGCCTCGCAACAGCAACAACCACATAAGTCAAACTCGTCAGGGCGTGTAAAACCACTGACGCCACTTTTAGCTAGAAAGAAACGCAAGTCCTCCCTGAGGTCCGTCTCCCGTTTTTGGTTCATACCGGGTGTGAAACACGCGAGGTAAACGTTACACAAAGCTACGCCACAAAGGCCGTGCTTTGATCATCACCACAAGACTTTGCTTTTCAACAGAAGCCTCGATCAATTGCCACTTAGGCATGCCACACAGGCAATTCACTCCATGCGTTTGATATCCATCAATATATAACCCCTGAGCTTGTACGTCTCAGAGAAGGGCGTTAAGCAAGAGAATAAATTCTCCGCCGCCAAACAGATATATATTTAATAGAGATCAATCACACGGACTAAAATCCAATGTCAGACACACAGTCCATTTACAAGTCCGTTCTGGGTCTGAACGAAACCGGGGGCACCTAGTACCCCGCATATCCATCGATCTCCAAGTACGTCTGGACGATCACTAACTGTTTCCATCTTCTTGGGTGTACAGCCCAATCAAGATCATCAGTAATCACCCAAACGACGTGAAGACTTCCGGTCTTCGACCACTGTCTTCATCTTCGACTTATCGTCGTATCAGTTATTCAGAATGGGATAAACCCGGTCTTTCCGAATAACTCGCGTATATTTTATAAAAGTGCTACACAAACACAACATACGCCTCATTCCAATTCATCAGTCACTAACCGCAAATTAATCAAGAGAATAATTCCCCAAATATTAACCCCGAAGGCCGAAACCAACATCAGATCAATATCCAGAAAACCATTCTGCTTGGCTAACCGACAGTTAGTTTCTAAATTTCACATTCATAGGGAAAGATTCCCATTAATTTTATCAAAGATAAATTCCTTGAATTTATTCTTTAATCTACTTTTGAATTTCGATTCAACTAGTCGGGATTTACGAAACTTACTGAAGTAATCATTTGTTTTAATTTCCCAATCCCAACCTATTCATCCCATGAAGTAAAACTGGTAATACTTCATATCTAACACCACGGTGTTATCGGTAAATTCAATTACCATTTCACGTTCAAATCTAATTAAAGATTTGACTATCGCCTGGAGCAAAACTGGTGATACTCCATTCTCGACCATTTCAATCTAATTAAAGATTCATTAAAACTCAACTTAGTTTTAATCGTTAACTGGGTTAAAGAATCTGTGTCATTTAAAAACACAGTTCACAATAAACCCAAAATCACCTTCATTAATTATCGGGTTAAAGAACGAGTGTTATTTAAAACACTGTCCACGATAAACCCAAAAATCAATATCAATTCAATTCCAATTAAATATTATTTAATTGGTACACTTCATTAAATCTAAATAAAAAGATTTAATCTTTTCTCAACTCGGTTCAAGAACAGTGTTAGTGAAGACACCATTCACGACAAACCCCAAATCACATTTGATATTCAATACAAGGCTCTGAATAGAAAATATACCGGCTTATATTCAATATCAAATTCCACGACTAACAAATGTCGTATTGGAAATAACGATATGAATATATCTTTCAAATTTCCATAACAACACCTGTATAATCACGAATTCCAACATCGAAATATTCCGAAGACAATTTCGATTCAAATCCACTCCAATGCAATCATTGGAAATTCTGGTTATTTTTAAAACCCTTTTCAAATTCAATTTATTTATTTAAAAATAAATAGAATTATATTTCTAGTTCAAAACTAGTTCATTTCGATAAAAATCTATTTTTATCTTTATGAATATGGAGTTTTTCATCCCAATTCTTTCTAAATCATTTCTTATGATTTTACACAAATTATTACTATTTTTAAAAAATTTATCAAGGCCCGTACAGTCGATTTCCATCCATGGCCATCGAACTGCACTTATAGCGACCTTTTTCAAATTTGATTTGGACATAATTCCAAATCCAACCGTTAGATTTCTAATTTCTAATATCCGTTAGAAAGCTCTTTTCGATACGAACCCAACGGTTCCGGTTTTAGGAGAATCTGACGGTCGGATCTCCCGTAATGCCCGTTTGAAATAAATGGTCGAAATTCGCGAACTGCCGCGGCGCGGCGCGTTCTATTCAGGCCATTATATTATATATATATAATATATATAATATATATATCGTCGATTTCTATTTAAAACGAATTATATAAATAGTTTTGAATTCGTTTCAAAAACGTTTTCAACTTCCATTTCAATTCAAATCAAAATTGAATTCTTCTTTATAAATTCGTTTTAAAATCCATTTCTATTCAATTCAAATTTCAATTCAATTTGAATTCATTTCACTTCGCTTTCAATTCAATTTGAATTCGTTTTCAATTCAATTTGAATTCGTTTTCAATTCAATTCATTTCGAAATCGTTTACAATTCAATTCATTTCGAAATCGTTTTTAATTCAATTCATTTCGAAATCGTTTTTAATTCAATTCATTTCGAAATCGTTTTCAATTCAATTCATTTCGAAATCGTTTTCAATTCAATTCATTTCGAAATCGTTTTCAATTCAATTCATTTCGAAATCGTTTTCAATTCAATTCATTTCGAAATCGTTTTCAATTCAATTCATTTCGAAATCGTTTTCAATTCAATTCATTTCGAAATCGTTTTCAATTCAATTCATTTCGAAATCGTTTTCAATATTCATTTTAAAATGAATAAAATCGATATAAATATCGTTTACGTCAAAATGGCGTCAATCTAATCAACACGGCTTCATAAATTTCTATTTTCAAATATTCTATTTCAAATATTTCCTATTATCAAAATATTTGTTATTATCAAAATATTCTTTATTTTCACGATTGGAATGAGGCCCAATCAATTACCATATAAAGTTAATTATATGGATTTTCATACAACACATGTATATAATAGCAACGATAAATAATCAACCATCAACCAAAGTGCACTACACTGTATAAGCATCAAATATAGATATCTAATGCTTATAACAGCCTGTCAATCAATCGATTGACATATTTAATCAATCAGGATGAGTGAACTTCAAATTTCATCCCAACACCCGTGTGGGGTTTCAAACAATCAAACACAGATTTTTATTCGTGCAGTTGGGCGATGTGTAAAATTTATCGTCCCATTCAATGTCATTCAAATAGGTGTACATAAACAAACCGTCTGGTTTGTAAAATGAATATTCTATTTTATTCACTTCACGTTAAAAATTATATTTTTAACGATAAAACATTTTATTTCAACCTATGAATTTCTATTCAATTCATTTATTCAATAAAATGATATTTTTATTTTTCTAACTTATTTTAGAAAATTTCGGCGGCATAACGGCACGATACTAGAAACGGGACGAGGCCTAGCCTTATCCCCGGTCTAGTGAAGGCCCACGCCATTCACACATCAATCAAATTCACCAAACAACCAAATTCAAATCAAATCATATAACTAAGCTATGCAACCAAACAAACAAGTCCATGGTCTGTGGACGATTGTGTCGGGTGCTACTAAGCACCGTCTGCATCCTAGCATATATATATATAACTAGAAAATGAAATTGAAGAGTGAGAAATTCTCACCAATAGCTATCCTAGCTCCACGGCACTTCATTGATATAAATCTTCGTCGTTCTCTCCTTATTGTTACCTTCGTTGTCCGCTTTCACTACATATGTAAAAATCGAATTTTTACTTAGGTGTCATATAGATAAAAATTCCATTTCAAAAATATTGATTTCGCTTTTATAAAAATAAAGTTTTCGCCTTTATAAAAATAAAGTTTTCGCCTTTTCTATTATTAAAACATCGTCTTTTCACTTTTAAAAATATCGTCTTTTCACTTTTAAAAATATCGTCTTTTCACTTTTAAAAATATCGTCTTTTCACTTTTAAAAATATCGTCTTTTTTAATTTAAAGATTTCACCTTTTTTAATTTCAAAGATCAAATCTTTTCTTTTACTTTTTAAAGTTTAAATCTTTTACTTTTCAAAATTCAAATCTTTTAAAACCTTTTTCAAATCAGTTTTAATTTCCTTTAAACAAATCAGTTTTAATCCTTTTAAAAAAAATCAGTTTTAAAATCATTTTCAAATCAGTTTAAAAATCATTTTCAAATCAGTTTAAAAATCATTTTCAAATCAGTTTAAAAATCATTTTCAAATCAGTTTTAATTTACATAAAAATAAATTAACAAAATAAATAAAATAAATAAAATAAAAAAATAAAAAAACTTACAGTAAAATTTCTGGATCGGGGGGGATGATGTGGCAGCCGCCGGAGGTCCAAGGGAGGGGAGAGAGTGGCGGCGCCGGCTGAGAAAAAGGGGGTGCGGCGATGCAGTCTCCGGCGAGGTGGCGGGGTTCGATTTTGTTGTGGTGTCTCGGGTTGGGCGGGTTTTCTTCGTGGGTTTGCGGGTTCGAAGGAGGAGGTCGGGGAAGGAGGAGGGCGGGGGAGAAAATGGGGCGGCGCCTCCACTGCTTGGGGGGGGGGGGGGGGCGATCGATCGCCGGTGGAAGGGAGGGGCACCTGCTCCTCCGATCCTTTCCTTTCTCTTCTTTTTATTTATTTATTTATTTTTCAATCTGAAATCGGTTTGGAAGAAAATCAAACGGGGGGGGGGGGGGGTTTGACCAACGAGGAGAGAGAAAAGGGGTGGGAGGGATGTTATATTATTTATATTTTATTTAATTTATTCATTAAAGCAACTTTCTAGTTCGAACTCGGAACGAGACCCACCGACTGTCATCCCTAGCATTTTACCCCTATTCCGAACACAATGGGATATGTATCGCAGGCCAATTCGACCTTTTGAATCAGTTTCCATCAAAATTAACCTTTAAATCAATATATTGAATTTTAAACGTACATTTCAAATTACCGGGGTCACATACTAACTAGAAAAATTCCAGAAAAATATTTTCTAGCTTCGTATTGACGATACGGTCCTAACAAAACTAGTTTCGTCGAATTCTGAGGCTGTTGGAAAAATGACCATTTTCCAGTCGATTAAAATCAACTGAAACTGGTCAAACGCGTTTTCCTTTGCCACGCTCACATATTGATTCGAAAAATTATGAAATTTGGAATCTAGCAATAACTTAACATCACTGACCCAACAAAACTGGTTTCGTCGAAATCCGAGGTCGTTTGCAAAATTGCTATTTTTAAGGGCCTTATATATATAAAAATATATATAAATTCCACAGCGACTATTTCTAATTTTAAACTGGACATATCTTATCATTTCTAAGATGAAATCTCAGTTTGTCAACTTCGTTACAAAGATATAGTTATACAGATTCAAATATTTCTTGTTTCGTTCAATTCTGACTTATATTGAATTCTGTATATTCATTTGAAATTAGAAATCGAATTTTCGAACTACCGTGCCATTTTCAATTCCTTTTATAATTATATATAATTATTATATATTCTAACGACGACGTATATAAATATATTCGTTTGAATTCTATTCAAAATAAATTTTTCGACGATATTATTTAAAATAATTCATTTTGAATATTCAAAATTCGCTAAAATTGCCGAAATAAAAATTTCAAACTGGCTCGCATTTTACGGGTTGTTACACATATGCACTATCTTTCTATCATTTGTTTTGAATCTTTTCTTTTTTGTTTCAGCATGTTTGGGGATCTTAACCTTCCAGAGGGCATACCGGTACCTGGCTGGTTTAGAAGGTACTTGGAGGCAAGGGCTAATGACGCAGTCCCAGCATACGTTCCTCCTCCCCCAGTTGCAGCTGTTCCTTCTCCTCCTCCTCGTGCAAATCCGGGAGAATCTGCTAAAGCTTTCCTCAAGAGATTCAATACTGCTTTGTCCGAAGTAGAAAATCTTGATTCTCGCATGATCTTAGTGTCTTTAATTGGCGCCGTAGATGAGAAGAGCGAATTTGGTAAATGGATCAAAATGAATGAACCAAACATGCTTGAAAAGTTCAAAAAAAAGGCCGTGGAGTATATGAGATTGGACAATGATCCTGTGTCTCTTCAGATCATTGAGGGTAACCAACTTCTTGAAGCACCCAAAAATGCTGCTACTTAGTATAATCACAAGAATGCTCAGGGGCAGAAGTGTGCCAACGATGGAAAGGGAAACAAAAATTTTAAGAAGTCTCGCCTTTTCAATTCATTAGAGCTCATGCCTTTGAATGACACTCCTGAAAATATCTATCTTGCAACAAAGAATTCTGAAGAATATACAGAACCAATCCGATAAGGATAAGCGATAAAGCAACAAACTTGGGAAAGTTCTGTAGATTTCACAACCAGTCTGGTCATAACACTAATAAGTGCCGACACCTCAAGAACCTCGTCGAGGAATTGATCAGGAAAAATAGGTTGCAATATTATGTAAAGAATCTGCATGCCATGAATCCTTCTACAACTCCCTAGGTGTAGGGGGCATCAAATGATCAGTCTCGTCCAAACAACAGAGCTCCTGCTCAAACCAATCCAAGGCTGATCATCGACTGATAACCGTTGATGGTGCTCCAATTTCAATGACTTGGAATAAGCGATCAACATCGCCACTGCTTTACTTCATGCTCTATTCCCTGCTTTAGTTCATGCTTTACTTCATGTTTTAATTTTTGTTCAAAACCTCTTGTAAACAGTCTGTAATAATCCGCAAGTGATGCACTGAACATTAGCTCTACGACTAAGAGCATATCTGCTTGAATGAATTTCTTGCTTGCAAAATTTTATGTCAAATCAAAACTTGATTAAGAGATGATTTCATATTGCACGCCATCTGTCGAGCACTTTTCCAGTAACATCGCGACCCCAACAATGCTAGTTCAAGTGCCCAATGCTATAAATATCAACATGCACAAACGAAAAAAATAGAAAATCACTTCTTTAAAAAGTGAATGGAAAAAGTAGAAAAGATTCAAACAACGAACAAGCACCACGTTAAACAAATAAGAGCGCTGTAACTTTTATCGAAGGGGAACTTCCCCAGGTGAGAGGTTCAAAACCCCAGTTCCTAAACTGAAATAGCCTGCCAAGTTAAGCGTCCAATAAAGGAACCGATGGTTTCCCCATGAAACGATACAATAGTCATCTACAAATATTAGATGTGAAGAATGAAAAACCATTTGCGTAGCATTTGAAATATCAGATGTGAAGAATGAAAAACCATTTGTGTAGCATCTGAAATTTAGATGTGAAGAATGAAAACCATTTGCGTAGCATCTGAGATATCGGACGTAAAGTATGAAAAACCATTTGCGTAGCATCTGAAATATCAGATATGAAGAATGATGAACCATTTGCGTAGCATCTCAAATATTAGATGTTAAGAATGAAAACCCATTTGCTTAGCATCTGAAATATCAGATGTGAATAATGAAAACCATTTGCATAGCATCTGAAATATCAAATGTGAAGAATGAAAACCATTTGCGTAGCATTTGAAATATCAGATGTGAAGAACAAAAACCATATGCGTAGCATATGAAATATCAGATGTGAATAATAAAACCATTTGCGTAGCATCTGAAATACCAGATGTGAAGAATGAAAACCCATTGCGTGGCATCTGAAATATCAGATGTGAAGAATGAAAAACCATTTGTGTAGCATCTGAAATATCAGATGTGAAGAATGAAAACCATTTGCGTAACATCTAACTATCTTAGATGTGAAGAATAACCGACCTTCAATTAACTCGTGTAGTGACTGAATATCTCAGATGCGACGGGTGTTGGACGTTAACCAGTTCACTTGCGTAGCGTTTGAATACCCCAGATACAACAAGTGTTAGATTTTAGACCAAGAACGGGCATCAAACCCAAATTCCTCCCCTAGTAAGGGCGCAAAGATATAAGAACTTCTCCAAGAAAGAGTGTTAAACCAGTTAGTAAAGTTGAAATTTCTATTGTATTGACAAATCTTCGAAGTTTCATACGTGTTGGCAAGCTCAAATAATTCGAACTGACAAAGTGAAAGCTTCTAGCACGTCAATTACGATTAAGGAAACCCGACAAGCTGATCACATTAAGCTTTTGCGGCTAGTGACGACCCATGATATGGAGGCAGAACTACCACATTGGAGTTGAATAATGCCCGAAAAAATGTCACGAGTCCATCATGACATGTAACTAGCCAGAAACTGATGCACTCCCATCAAAATAAGCCAATACATTGTCTCGAAATTGCCTCCCAAAAATTGGGGCATTTGAATTTTTTTGGCAAAATCGATATGCTCGATATGTTGAAAAACTCATTTGTACCAATAAGGCTCAACTTGGGAAACCCAATTAAAATCTCCTAACACAAAGGCTTCCTCGTCTATAAAGATCCAACCATAAATATCTCATAAAAAATCCAACGGTATCTTAATTCAAATCTAAGGATAAGCGATGTTAAAAAGGGGCAACTGTACAAATATGGCACAGCTCGAATCTAATAAGCGCAATAATGCTTCTCAAGGAATTGAAGCTAATATCCATCAACAATTTCAGTATGAGATATAAAAAGGAGACTGAACAACAACTCAACACTGGGGCAAGGCGTCGTGCAACAAAGATTCAGAATTTTATATATCGCAGGATGATCCATGGTGTCAAAGCAAATTCAGGTTCGGATTTCTAAATCCAACTGAGCCATTGCAGCATGCCTAAAAACAGACAATTGAAATTTTTTTTCTTTCTCGTTCAATCTTGAATCAAATTAAAGAATTCTAAAATAAGTGCACATATTGAGTTAGCACAAAATGGTATCTTTCCGGCAAATTGTCAAAAGTATAAGGAATAGCCAAGGGCCAATCCGCTTACAATCCAAAAGTTGTAGTCGCTCTAGCCACGAGAACTCAAATCAAAGTTGCAATTTGAACAGGTGCACGTTTCATAAAACATAAATTGTCGCACAAAATCATATAAAGAGTGAGGCTTGAAATCTATATTTGATATACATATCGATTAGCAAAGTTCAAGTGCCATTGTCAATTCGGATTAGAGTATAGTATTTATGCAGATAGTGTTTAAAGAATCATGAACAGTTAAAAAAATAGTTTTGTATAAGCACATTATTCAATCCCAACCATAAAATTCACTATAATTGATTTTTAATGATCCCCTATCGATGTGGACGGTCAATGGCGAAGCATAAGTCCAAAATTGCACAAGTTCATGTTTCAATTATAAAACAGGTGACATGAAGTGTATAAATTCAAAGCATAATTTGCCATGGCAAACAAAAAGCTACTAAATGCAGATCACATTAACAATGTTCATTTTGAAGCCCGTATTTCTCAAAAGTGAAGAATACAAGCTTCGAGGGCTAAATGTTAACCTTGTTATAAAACGTGGTCATTAACCCAGTGCTTTATGAGAAGGATCATTCGTGCATATTGGATCGGACATGGTTCAGAACTGTTAACACGACATAGTGTCATGCATTTTAGATGGAACAAAATGTGCCTTCAAACCAACTGGAGATAGTTGTAGTACCAATGCATGAATTCGCATGGCATCTTCATACCACGAATATTCATGCCGATAATCTTCAAGTAGTAAGCTTCCATGTCGCCAAGCTCCAAGTAACTCCGGCGACATGATGGTTAGTCGTTCCTGCGGTTCGAAAGCATGTCGCCACTGCGATTTGGTCTGAGTCGCTTTTGCGACTTGAGAGCTGCTCATTCAAATCTTCATAATATATCAAGTCAACTTGGAATACATGCACATTTGAATCACAATCTAAAAAAGTAGTCGAAATAAGGGAAACGATGACAATGCATTAAAGTACATGCGTGAGTATGACAAACTAACCAGCATGTATAATATTTTATCCATATATAAGAAATATCTGCAACACAGATGGTTCAATTTGCTGAATACAAAAGCAACATGGAGCTTAAGCCATGTGGACTTATACATGGTCTAACAACAATTCATGTCGCATCATCCATACCGCTCATCATTCCGCTGCAACTATGGCATGGTAATTCAAAGCGCAAGAGGAGCCATGTCGCATAAAGTCGTACAACTGGTGATTCATGACGTAAACCATTCACACCGTTGATAGCTAAAGCACACCAGGTCGTTCATGAAAATACATTCACTTCGTTCTAATTCAAAAATATGAAGTGCAGATGGATATTATAGTCAAGAAAACACGGTGGTAATATTATCACAACATTACCTTGCCATGTGGCAAGAATGAGTCAGCCATGATAAACTATTATGTGAATCCGGCACGGCATGTCGTTACTGGCATTTATACTGCAAAACTACCTAAGTCATGTGGACAAACCAAAGCCATGTGATGCATAAAAGTAATAAGAGATTGCATCCATGCCATAATCATCTCATGACATACTGCAATGGTATGGGTTGATTATACCAAGCCATGATTATATTGGTCATTTCAAGCCATGAGTGAAGGGTACACCATGTCGTATGTACGAATCAAAAGCATGCCATTAAGTTATATCATGTGTCATGATACGTTCATTTCGTTCACCATATAGCAAGAGCTGGGTATGTATAATGCACCATATATAAATATGGCAGGATACACGTGGCACACATAAATAAAGTTAGAGCTGGAGTTAACAACAGCTGGCACCAATTTGCGGTATATATTGGCAAATGTAGAAAGTTGGATATGCATTGTACAACAGAAAAGCATGATGTTGAAGTCATTCCGCATGTCATATATCTCAGGTTGTGTAAGAATCCATGTCGTAGTCCAGCTAGCGCCAGCTGTAAAGGAGCGAATGCCAGCTGTACACCCTTATTTACCATTATGCCACTACCTCTAAAACACTACTATAAATACCCCCATACCATACACTTGAGAGGGGACCAAAAAATACTACCCCGAAGGGCTGCCAAATCATTTCTTTAACCTTCTAAGCTCAATTACAAACTCCATTAATGGCATCCAAGGATCGATTTACCTTCATGCAACATCAAATGGATCAAATCTCCTTCAAACTACATAAAAAATCTCTCCAACACAATTAAAGTGATCTTTAATCTCCGCTAATGCTCTCTAAATCATAGATCTAATGCTAAATCAATATAGAATCCATGAAGATCGTTCAATTGCTAAAGTGATCGAAGATTTATACATCCACTATGACAAAGAAAGTGATCTCACTAATTTCCTTACAAATTCAAGTAAAATCTAGATCATAAAGAGAGAGAAAAGAGAGAGATGAGAAATATGAGTGAATATGAGTGAATCCATGTATTTTGTAAACTTATGCATGATAAGGAAATCGCCTTCAATAGTGGACGTAGATCTATTATAGATCGAACCACTTTTAAACTTTTTGTTTTACTCTTTATTTCGAATTATGTGGATCCATTTTCTAATCTAACCATTTGGTTTAGTGTTTTAAAAGCACCTTTGGTGTTGAAATCAATTTTTGGTTTTAACAATAACAATGACAAATAAGTTGTTCGTGAAGCAATTCAATGCTGGAAATTTCTTATCTATAAAGTGAATGACGGTTAGATGAAAGAAAATAGATGAACTAAAAAGGAATCCATGAATTGAGTTGATTAAAGTAAAAAATTGTCAAACGAAAACGAGTGTTGAATAAAAATAAATAGAAATGAATGAGTTACAAGCAATGTAAGGTAATTTAAAGCAAACATTTGAAATCAACGAAATTATACATGGATAAGTAAATTAGATGGATGCATGAACTGAATGTAAGTGAATGGAATTAAATTTAAAAGTGAACAATTTAAGAACAAATGAAGTATATGAAAGCGAAAAATTTGCAAACAAAATGAGATGTGCAAACAGAATGAACATTAACAAATGAACACTTATAGTGAATGTGTGCATGGATTTAATATATAATTGTAACACCCCATAATTTTAAAACATGACATAAGAGATAACTTAAGAATACTTAATTATTAAAAGAGGAATTAAGTGAAACGGGTTACGCCATTGCGTTTGTCTCGGAACTCTTCTTGAGATAGAGTCCGAGTTTGTGTAAAACGGAAGCCGTATGAAAGAGTTACGAACGATAGAAGCTGGCAGAAAATTCAGGAAATGGACCAGAATGCACTGGCGCACTTGGGAAGTACGCCAGAACAAAAATGCACCGATGCACTTGGAAAGAGCGCCCATGCCAAGCCAAAAACCTGCACAGGATTCCGGAGAGTTCTGACGATGTGTCTTCTTCTGATTGGCTGGATGACATGTCTTTGAGCTGTACGGTTCTGATGATCTCCTAGTTGATCTAAGGTCTCTAATTAATCCTACACATCTATATAAGCACACATAAACCTAAACCCTAATCTAAACTAAATTCATCCATAAGTCGCCACGTTGCTGCATCCTAAACTAAGTTAGTCTCTTCTCTAATGAATTAAAGCTTAGGGATTGTGAAAGAGGAGGATGGTTCTAGAACAGCAACAAACGCTGAATCTATTCTTTCTTCTACCACAGTGAGTTCTAGTCACATTTAAGTTTAAATAGATAAATGTGAATTGTGGTAGACTATGAATTGGGTATATGCTGTAAATCATGAACTTATGCAAGCATACTATGTCATTTTCCCCTAGATCTAATATATGGACATTATACTATGTTTCCTATGTGAATCTAGAATTACAATTATATTGTGGTACATGTGAACTTTTTAATACAGATCTAACTTTCTAGATCTGATTGTGGTGATTCAATATGATGTTTATATGAACATTGATTTGCAACCTTGTTAGGATGATAGTACATCCATTAATTTAACATTTCTTGGATCTAGACTTTGCTGTTAATCACCTTACACTCATTATATTATGATACCTTGGTATATGTGGTAAACTTGACATGTGAATCTAAACTTGTTATTATGCTACCCTGTCTGTGCTAGATTTAGGTAATTGGACACTTAATATTGAATCTAGATCTCATTATGCTTTCCTAAACACAAGTTATTAATTTGATATCCACTTTATTATGATAATTATCACATGTCCATTCACTTAGTTACCATACCATTTTTGTTAATATTTATGCCAAAACATGTTGAATTGTCACCCTTATCATGTTCCCTTTTATTATTATGACGAGGCTACTTTATAGCCTCGATGCCGCCAAAATATGTGTGAATACATTAGTTAGGAATGGGGACAAAATGGAATTTGTAATTGGCATAGTTTATATAATATTTATATGAAATGAGCATATAATTCAAATAGGGAAACATAGAATTAATTACCTATAATGACATAGGTAAATTTGGGTAAGGATGAATTAATTACGTATAATGACATAGGTAAATTTGGATAAAGATAGAATGTTTAGTAATTAAAATTAAGAATTTTAATTGTACTTATGACATGAGGTTAGGTTACATTAGTGGCGGAAGTCTGCCCGGACCCGACCGGCATATCCAGCAGCCACTAATGTTGAACCTAATGTGGGAGGTCTAAGTATGCAAGTATGAATCAGGCTAAAACACGAGGTTAGGCCCAACTGTGGAATAAAACTGCCCGGACCTGACCGGCATATCCAGCATCCACATGTTGTAGGCCTAATGTGGGAGGTCTAGCCTATTATAACCATAATTGGACATGGTAAAGAAATGGACTATTTAACCTAATTTAATATGAATATGGACTTAAGTTAGGGTTAAGTAAAATTGGATGGGTAGTGGGAGGGGTCAAGTAAGTTAGAGGGGATGGGTTATATATATATATATATATATATATATATATATATATATATATATATATATATAGGCCCACATACTTAATCCAATAAATGTTATGTATTAAAGACACCTAAGTGGTATACATAACGGGTAGATGAAGTAATAAAGGTTATGTAATTAAAGACACCCTTTAGGGAAAATATAACTAGTATAGGACTATGTAATTAAAGACACCGAAGGGTATACATAGTCAGTGGAAAACCTAGTAGGGGATACAAGATAAAGGGGGGAGCTTGTATCATATTGTGTGGGACCCATTTCAATTAGTAATCCGGAGTTGGTATCAAGTAAGGAACTCCGTACTAGGTGGAGAAGGGGCACACTTACTGATTGATTGTAAGGGATCCAAACGAGACGGATGTTGTGGGCGGCGCTAACCTACCGGGGACATGTGCGTGCATGGGCCGAGCAGAAGGGGCTAAGACGACCGTGACACCAGTAGATTTGGTTGTGCACATTATAGGTTGCGACCTTAGGGAAGTGATGCCCCCTACTATGGGGCCAACACGGGATATCTACAGAGTAGGGAGCCGATCGATTAGGGTAGTGGTTAGGGTATACTCGGACATATGCCCTAGGTCTACCAACTTATAGTGGAAGGGATCACCTCATTTCGAATTATACTAGTAATAGTGCAGAGTAGTCATAAGCGAAGCATGTATATACCTTACCTTATCTGCCTTGTCACACCTGCCATTTGTATAGTGATCTCTCTTACCCACTTTATGCCTGTCATGTTCACCTTTATTTATTTACTGGCTAAAAGTCACTAGACTCGCCAGACTTTATGTCTGACCCCTTTTTGTTTTTTCTTCTCTCTTATGTTCCCCTCCCCTAGGTTCTTAGAGAGGAAACACCCAGGCTTAGCCAGGATTTGGATATCAGCGTTCTACGAGCTACTGTTGAAGTATTTCTCGAGTCTTTGTCTCTACTGCGGCTTACTTTTTTATTGGGGAATAATGTTTTCTTTTAATTCATATGTACTCTGATTATGTAAGACAGAAGTATTTTGTTGTAATGGTTTTATGGATTATGGTATTATAAATCACGGGATTATGATTTATGTCTAAAATAAAAATTTTGAAATTTCTATTGCTATCTTTATTTATATCTATCTTGTAATTATTCGGTGTCTATTTACCAACAATGCTCCAAAGAACTTAATGCATTCCTTTAGTGAGTGACATTAACGGACGTGGGGTGTTTCACTTGGTATCAGAGCTGAAGGTTACCAGATTAGATAAAAGTTTTGAAAAATATTTTTCAAAAAAAAAAAGGTTTGAAAAGAAATAGTTTTCAAAAAGAAAAGTCTGTTTTGAAAATATTCCCTAAGAAGCCATATGTAGTATCCTTCGGTCCCTTATCTAAATTTCATCCTTTTTCCTTTTTCAGCATGTTTGGGGAACAAAACATCCCTAATCTCCCAGAGGGCATCACTATACCCGGCTGGTTCCGTAGGTATTTGGAAGCCGCAGCATCAGCCAAAGAACAAAGAGACGTTCCTCCCCCAACTGCACCAGTCATTCCTCCTCCTCCCCCTCTAAGAGAAAATAACTTCACCAAGATTTTCAAAGACTTCCTTGCTATGGGAGGGAAGCCATTCCATGGGAAAGAGACATTCGTAAAAACCCGGAATTGGCTTAAGGAGACTGAGGATGAAACCCCCCAACGTCCGTTAATGTCACTCACTAAGGGAATGCATTAAGTTCTGTGAAGCATTGTAGGTAAACAGAAACAGAATAATTACAAGACAAATATAAATAAAGATAGCAGTGGAAGTTTCAAAAATTTATTTTAGACATAAATCATAATCCCGTGGTTTATAATACCAAAATTCATAAAACCATTGCAACAAAATACTTCTGTCTTACATAATCAGAGTACATAGGAATTAAAAGAAAACAGTATTCCCGAATAAAAGAGTAAGCCATGACAGAGACAAAGACTCGAGCCATACTTCAACAGTAGCTCCTAGAACGCTGATATCCAAATCCTGGCTAAGCCTGGGTGTTTCCTCTCTAAGAACCTAGGGGAGGGGAACAGAAGAGAGAAGAAAAAACAAAAAGGGGTCAGACATAAAGTCTGGCGAGTCTAGTGACTTTTAGCCAGTAAATAAATAAAGTTGAACATGACAGGCATAAAGTGGATAAGAGAGATCGCTATACAAATGGCAGGTGTGACAAGGCAGATAAGGTAAGGTATAATCATGCTTCACTAATGACTACTTTGCACTCTTACTAGTATAACTGAAATGAAATGTTCCCTTCCACAATGAACTGGTAGGCTTAGGTCATACATCCAAGTATACCCTAACCACTACCCTAATCGATCAGCTCCCTACTCTGTAGATATCCTGTGTTGGCCCCACAGTAGGGGTTATCACTTCCCTAAAGTGGCAACCTAAGATGTGCACAGGGATACCTACTGGTGTCACGATCATCTTGTCCCCCTCTGCCCGGTCCATGTACGCACATGTCCCCAGTCGTTTGCGCCGTCTACACCACCCGTCACGTTTTGGATCTCTTATAATCAATCAGTAAGCGTGCCCCTTCTCCACCTAGTACGGAGTTCTCTACTCTGATACCAACTACGGGTTACTGACTGAAATGGGTCCCACACAATATGATACATGATCTCCCCTTTGTCTTGTATCCCCACTAGATTTTCCACTGACTATGTATACCCTAAAAAGGAAATCTTAAATTACATAGCCCTATACTAGTTATGTATACCCAAAAGGGTGATCTTTAATTGCATAACTCCCACACAATATGATACAAGTTCTCCCCTTTGTCTTGTATCCCCACTAGGTTTTCCACTGACTATGTATACCCTAAAAGGGTGATCTTTAATTACATAGCCTTTATTATTTTATCTACCCATTATGTATACCACTTAGGTGTGTTTAATTACATAACATGTATTGGGTTAAGTATGTGGGCCTATATGTATGTGTGTGTATATATATATATATATATATATATATATATATATAACCCATCCCCTCTAACTTTCTTGACCCCTCCTCACTACCCATCCAATTTTACTTAACCATAACTTAAGTCCATATTCATATTAAATTAGGTTAAGTAATCCATTTCTTTACCATGTCCAATTATGGTTATAATGGGCTAGACCTCCCACATTATGCCTATAACGTGTGGATGCTGGATATGTCGGTCGGGTCCAGGCAGTCTTATTCCACAATTGGGCCTAACCTTGTGCCTTAGCCTGATTCGTATTTGCGTACTTAGACCCCCGCATTAGGTTCAACATTAGTGGCTTTTGGATATGCCGGTCGGGTCCGGGCAAACTTCCGCCACAAATGAAACCTAACCTCGTGTCATAAGTACAATTAAAATTCTTAATTTTAATTACTAACATTCCATTTTTAATTAATTTACCAATTAATTAATCTTTCCTTTTATGGGTGTCAATACCTATTTTGCAACAATAATTTGAATTACATATCCATTAATGGTCATATTCAAATTATGCCATTTTTACCCAACTTTTCCTATGTTATTATAGGTAATTAATTCTATATTTCCCCATTTGAATTATATGCTCATTTCATATAAATATTTAATAAACTATGCCAATTACAAATTTCCTTTATCCTCGTTCCTAACTAACGTATTCACACGTATTTTGGCGGCATTTAGGCTATAAAGTAGCTTCATCATAACAATAAAAGGGAACATGATAAGGGTGATAGTTCAACATGTTTTGGCATAAATATTAACATAACTGGCATAGTAACTAAGTGAATGGACATGTGATAATTATCATAATAAAGTGGACATCAAATGAGTGTATGCCCTAGAACACTAGAATTCGCACAGGCCATTCTGGGCCGATGGGACTGATTCTAAATACCCTGAGTCGACCCCGGGTCGACCTAGCGGGGCTCAGGTCGACCAAAAAAATCGGTCGATTCATCGTTTTGCCTTCCTGCTTCCGCTGTTTTAAATTTCTTTCTTGAATTTTAGGTTTATTTTATTAGTTATATATATATATATATATATATATATATATATATATGCATGCATTCCCCTTATATGTATACAAACTTCCATGGTCCATAACTTTCTAATACATTATCCATTTAACCCAAACTTTAGGTCCATCTTGACCAGAATTTTGAGACAAACGAATGGTATAGTCTGTTTTACTTAATTCTTCTTCTAAAAATTAAGTATTCTTCATTTTACCAAATTTAATATTCATAGAAAATACCGGGTGTTACAGAGGACCTATTCCTTATCTTTGAAATGGAGGACCGAAGAAAAAACTAATTAGCTTCTTGGCTGTTGAAGGACGAAGCCTCCTTTTGGATGGAAGTCACCCAAACTGGACGTCTGGTGGAAACTTAGGGAGATTTTAGACATAGGTTCAAAATGAAATTCCTTTCCCAAGCTAAGAGAAGAATTCAGATGGAGAGGTTCTTAGCTCTTAAACAAGGAAATTTGACGGTGAAGGAATATGTAAACAAGTTCAACCAGTTGGCAAGGTTCGGTCTAAATTTGGTGGATATGCCGCACAAAAAGGCTTTGCAGTTTGCCAAAGGGCTGAATGAGCCTCTACATGGGCTGACAATGTCTCAC
Organism: Allium sativum; assembly: GCA_030737875.1. NCBI lineage: Eukaryota > Viridiplantae > Streptophyta > Magnoliopsida > Asparagales > Amaryllidaceae > Allium > Allium sativum. The sequence goes on from CM060921.1 coordinate 297,665,921, forward strand.
ATCCCGATGGGGGCCACGTTCGAAAGGCTTGTTGATATGGCCCTAATGCATGAGGAGGAAAAGGGAGAAAAGAAGGAAGTGAAAGCTGAGGGGACATCGCAGAATAAGAAGGTATGGCCTAAGAAGGGGCAGCAACAGCCCCAACAACAGCAACAGCAGCAACAACCGAAGAAAGGGGGAAAGATATTAAACGCAAGGACAAGAGAAAATGTCACAATTGTGGAAAGGAAAGCTACCTGATCAAAGATCGCAAGAGAAGGAAGGACAATTGCTTTAATTTCGGAGAGGTCGGACACTTCTCTAAGGAGTGCCCGAGGAAACAGGGATCGCAGGGACAAGGGCAAAGAGCCGAGACCTTTGGAGGGTAGTGCATGCTTTTGCGATCAGTGCTCCTGAAAGAGGTAGAAATTTTTTCGTAGAATGCTTAGTTTCTCTTTCAGACTTTCTAGTTAGAACACTTTTATTCTGGTGCTTCACACTCATTTATATCTAGTTCTGTGGTTGAATCTCTGCATTTAATTACTAGTAAGGTAGTAGATCCCGTAGTTGTTTCAAACCCCATTGGTGGTTTGGCTCATTTATTGATGACTTGTAGGGGTTTGAAATTATCTTTTTTAGGTGTCGAATTTGAATGTGACGCTTATGTACTTTGGTTTATGGGCTATGGGTTGATTCTAGGAATGTGTTGAATCTAGATTAACCCTAGAGGGGAGGTGAATAGGGCTTATTACAAATTTTTGCAGAGTTATAATCTAATGGGATATTGAAATAACAATCAGATCACAGAATGCCGCAGATATAAAAATACAGGAAGTAAATGACACACAGAGATACCCAGCTTCGGCAAAATCCTGCCTACTGCTGCATTCCTAAGGTTTCTACTGGGTGATAGAACAGATGCCGCATACAAGACCATGTACACTTGCAAACCCTGCTCCTATTCTAACCCTACGCTCAAAGCCCTAAACTGATCTAATCCCCTAGATCAGATTTCCCCTGATTACGACCCCGTAACCAGTAACCCAGATTTTACAGACTCTGTCAATTGTCAATCAACACTCTGACTTAATCCCTAGTTTGACAAACTAGAAAACAAATGACAATCACAAAAGAAAAAGGAAAATACAAAATAAATAAAAACAAAACCCTAGGAATTTAAATTAAGAGGATCATCCCCTTTCTCTTTCACACACAAGGCCGACCCACTTCAAATTTTATTCACCCGATCCTTTGTCTCTGGAAAAAGATATTGGCGGCCGATCAATTTGGGATTAGGGTTTTTTGAATCCAAATCTCGATCGATTGAATTTGTGGAAAGGAATCTTCTTGGTTCTGTATTCTCGTGGGTTGCGTGCTGATGCTCTTTGTCTCACTGATTTGGGGTTACTTGTTGCGATTGAAAATCTCCAGAAAAATATGTGAGTTGCTTCTGATTTAAAATTGATTTCTTCGAATTTTTGAGTTGATTTTTGTGGGTTCGATCTCCCCTACCTGTGATGAATTTGTGATTGTTATATAGGGTAAAAATTAGAAACCCTACACTCTGATTTCACGATAATGGCTCGATCTGATTGTTTTGATTTCCCTTTTTGATTCCACGGCTTTTTCATGTATTTGGGAGATTCCTGGAATATGTTTCCTTGAATAAATTTGTGGTCCCTTGATTAAAATCATACCTGTGATGATAAGGTTGTTAAGTAGGATTAGAAATCCTTAAACATCTCTGATTTCAAAAACATGTGACTTTATTTGATTTTGTCTGATTTTGGCTCAGTTTCCCCTTTTAGAATTCTTGAATGAAATCCTTTGATTTGTTTCCACTTATGGCCTTAATGACATGAGTAATTCTGGAGAAAAAAAATATTTGGCTCTTGCGTGATTTTTGCTCTACCTTGAACGACTCTTGCGTAATATGTTTGCACTGATTAATTTGTGAATTCCATATTCGAATGCATTCTTGATTTAAAACTGAACCATTTCAGTTTTGTGATTCGAATTTCTTGCCATAAATCAATAGAGTAATTTCTAAAATTCAAAACTGTGATTGTGAAAGCCTTTAAACCAGATTGTTCTCCTGCCAAAAACAGAGCTCATGTGAATTCATGATATGATTTAAAAACTTGAATCAATCTTTTAAATTTCTATCCAAAAACGTTTCTCTGGAATTTGCAACCTGTACGCATGCTTGAGCAGTTTGAATCTCCATCTGCCATGCTTAGTGATGCACTACCTTTTGCTGCTGTATAGGCTTGACCTTGTTTGCACCTGAAACTTAGCTTGTCCATTTTGCTACTGTATGTCACACATTGTATTTGACTTATTTAAACTTGCTTCATACTGACCCCATGCTGCACACATCACAGTTGCACTGTGCATGTTGCATATACTGAGAATCACTTGCATATATATATATATATATATATATATATATATATATATATATATATATATATATATATATATATTTGTTTACTTAACCTTGAACATGTCTGCACTTGTGACTTGCTTTACTTGGGCTGCTCCTATACTTGCTGCGCCATTGTGCTCGGCCATTGTTCACTTGTATTTGGCTTGATTTTGCACCTTGAACCTGACTGCTTTTAGATTGTTGCATTGTTGTAGCTATGTAAACCATGCATCCTTGAGATGTTGCATATTATATATGTTATTCATATGTTACATGCACTTGGTTGATTTCAGAAAACATGCTTCACACCACTCTATGCTTGCTACTTGTCTTGATTATGTATGTAGACTGTCATTACACTTGAATGTGAACCTGCCTCTCACACTCCATGTACATGCTTGTAACATGTTGACCCTGATTTGATTTTCTGCCATCTTTGCTCGACTTGTATTTGCACTTGTATAGCTGTGTTAACTTTGTTAAGTGCATTGTGACTACTTGAACCATGCTGAAATGAGTCATGACTTGTTCGTGGCATGTTCACTTGCATTTTCCTGTCTTTGTGCATGTTGAGTCGAGCTGTACTATATCATACTTGCAGCTGCTCCATTGTTGTTGTTTTTTAAAAAAAAAACATGAATTTCAACTTTGTCTTGAGTCACTTGATTTTGAACTGAAGTTTGTGATCTGCAACATATTTTCATTGCTGAGCTGATTTTCATCTTTCTTCTTTGATTTGATTGTCCCACTGATGACTGTACACTGAGTCGAGATGGTTCACGTGGCTACTCCTCAGTTGCACTCTGATTGGCATGGCAGTTTACGCGTGTATATTTATACACGTGTGTATATGCAGCCAACAGACAAGATTTCCTATCCCTGTACTATATACAAACTGGACACAGGTGAATCAGATCAAGTCATGAAAAATGATGAGAAACACACCAGAAATCTGAGGCAAATAAAAAAAATTAAAATTAAAATTATATTTTCAAGTATTCAGTTTAAATTCCTGTTGCAGTGTACTGTGTGTTTCTGTTTTCATGTGACAGGTATGAAGACTGGGCTGACTGTGAGGATGCTGTAAAGACAGAAGACTGAAATACAGAAGAATGAAGATAGAATACTAAGAGACAGTGTCAGTGAATGTAAATGTATCAGTGAATGTATATGGATATGACAAAGTAAAATCAGTGACTGTATATATATATGAGATGTATAGACAGAGTGTTATAGTGAGGAGCTGTGTAACAACAGAATTGTACGGATGTTTGTATTAAACAAATTTTTTGAAATAAAATATTATTTTATTGTTGTTTTAAACTTGTGTTCAAACAAAATTGTTTATTATATTCAATTTATATACAAGTATAATTTTAAGTGAAGTGTTTAAATAGTGGAGTTATAAATCTGTACTGTTTAAATATTGAAATAAAATATTATATTTAAATAGAATACTGTGTGAATATTTGAATTTCTGTACAGTCATATTCTACTTAAATATAGATATTATATTCTTGTTTGTGATAAATATATGAAACAGTACAGCAACAAACACATATAAAATAATATATATTTGGTTGTTATCATCAATCAAAAATCATATAATTGTGTATACAACACCGTTATATACAACAATCTCCCCCTTTTGATGATGATAAACAAATAAAAAAATTTGAGCACAATAAATGTGTTTGACAGCGAAAAAGAACTCCCCCTATTTATCAGCTCCCCCTGCAACAGACAACTCCCCCTATAACCGTGCACGAGTGAAATGGATGATATGAATAATAATTAATTTTCAGCATTATTAATATTTATAAAATATTCACTCATAAATAAAAATCTCAACCCATTCTCCCCCTTTTGTTATCATCAAAAGGATACAGAGTTTAAAATACATATGAAAAATGACTAACAAATACAATATCAGCTTAAGAGGAAGAACATTTATAAATCTCAATCAGTCAAACAAAAATCATAATATTCTGAGAATAGGTGGCATATTTCACATTGTAGAAAATGACGGATTTACGATGAATTTTATATATTATGGAGAGAGTTTCAAAGACATTTGTTTTCAATTATTTTGCAAAAGAATTTTATATAAAATAAAGCACAAAATACAGTGATGGATTTGAACTATAATTATAAATTCAACTTAAGTGAAAAATCAGATAGTCTCAAATCCCAGTAGCTATCAATCAACAAATCATAATACTTCATAAGATATTAACATATTTCACAGATTAGAACATGGATTGATAGGTTGGTTTTTATAAACACCAAGGAGGATTTCATTTTAATTTCAATTTAGCTTCTTCTTTTTTTAATTTAAGAGCACACTGACCACGCATAACCAGAGCTTGGATTTTTAAATGAGGTCAGTTGCAGCTTAAATCATAAGTTGTCTCTTAACCATGCATGACCAGAGCTTGGATTTTTAAATGAGGTTAAAGACACACTTATATATTTATTATATATTTATCATTTTTAGTTTCAAAATAAAAAAACTCCTCAGTATATAAAACCAAAAATGGACGATAGAAATGCAGTAGGTACGGAAATGGTCTATGAAATAAATTTCTAAATTAGTTATATTATGAAATATGCTCGACTGTACCGGAATTATTGAAAATTTTCAATTATCACTAATTCTGAATAATAACATTGCCACAATTCCATCACAAAAGTTTTCACTGTTTATTCAAAAAGATTTTTTTAAAAAAAAATTAACTCTCCACATTAATATAAAATTATCATGGATGGCAGAATAATGGTAGATAATGAAGATGGTCGTGAAATTATCCCTAATTCAAAGATATTATAGTAAATGTTCAATCATCATGAAAATATTAAAAAAAATCTCCTCTTGTTGTGAAATATACTGCAGTCACAATTCATCACAATTTCAAAATCTGATAATAATTTTTGATGAATTATAAATACAGTTCAATTTTGGGTATTGATTTCAATTTCTGAATGAATAATCAATAAATAAGTTTAAAATTGAAAATCAATTACAAGAGGAATATGAAGAGCTATACAAAGCAAGAGGTATAAGAAAAATATATATATATATATATACATAAATATTCAGTGCTTCTGGTACCACTTGGTGTCTCTATTAACAAATTTTAATTACAAAGCCCAAACTGACAAAATTAACAAATTTGCACATTTTTCAAAGCTGCAGATAAGAACTAGAAAGTATTTGAAACAGTATCAGAGCAGCACAGAAAACGGTTTCAATTCAGACTTGACAGGATGATGGTCACGACAGATGGTTCATGATCCAAGATTAAAAATACCATTTATTTTAAATCATTTAATGGAATATGAAGATATCAAGATCCAATGAAATTCGAGATATGTGTGAGATTCAATAAATCAATAATTTCTAATGATTTTGAACAAACAGATATTAAAATCAATTAGTCATGAAATAACAGTGAGTTTTAAGACCATATTTTCAAGGAATTTTCAGAAGTATTTCTGACAAGTCCAAAGAAAAATTCAGAATATTAACATCAGGTTTGAAGACATATTCATGATCCAAAATAATTTATTTGAAATCACTTGAATGGATGTAAATCATGAGATACAATGAATCAATCACACGACATTAATAATTTTAGATTTGAGAGGTGTGTGGGATTCAAAATATCAAAAAAATTCAAGTGATCTCAAACAAACAAAAAATCCAAATTAGATGATCATGAATTACAAGATGTAAGCAATGATTCAAGACAATTTAACATGTTCAAGCCAATCTAAGAATTTCTGAAATTTTCACAACTGATAAATAACAGAGTGTACTGTAATGAGTATAATATTTTAAGCGTTTCCAAAATTAATTGGAAGAGACTCAAAACATCATAAGTGTGTAAAATTTCATTAATTATTTAGATCTTCAAAAAAAATTAGAATCCAAATTAACAGTGTTCAAGATATGACAAGAATACATCAACACTGTTATGAATTCAAAAATCAGAAAGAAAAAAATTGCAGATATTTACAAGATAAATTTCAAGATCTGGAAATAATTAAAAATATCATATTTTTATTCAAGTAAAGCAAATTTCCAGAAAATCAAGAGTTCTGCAACTGGAAGTTAAGGAGGCCCATGAAGAAACAAAACAAAAAAATGTGGCAGTGTCAAATCAAAAAGAAAAAACAAAGATAGAAGGGGTAGAAGGAGGAATAAACAAAAAAAAAGTGAATATTTACAAAGGTGAGTTTAGAGATCATACCTGAATCTAATGTAAAACAGAATCTCTAACTCAACGATCCTGGTTGGAGGAACTGCGAATGATACGGAACCATAAAACAGTTTGAATTTGAATCTCCTTTGAATAGTAGTTCCTCAGCCACCTCCAGTACCTAAGTGTTTAGGGGATTGAGTGGTCTAACAAAATTAGTGAAACCACTCACAGTTGTGTGTTGGACTTTCGGTACCCAAACTTGTTTGAATAGCAACCCATCAGAATTTGTTAAAGTGCCTTTAGGGACCCAGATCTGTTTGAATTTAGACGAATTCATTTTGTTTCTTTTTGGGGTCCAAACAGAGTTGTTTCTAAACAAGTTTACATTTTGCTTTCGATTAAAAAATCCTTTGTAATTATCAAAGTTCAGATTATCAAGTCGATTCTTTTCAAAGAAGGTTGAAGGATTTTTAAAATCTTTTGAGCTTCTCTTTTCACAAACATCAAATTTTCCAAAGCCGGGTCCACTTTTATTTCCTGATGAAAACTGATTTTTCAACAACATATTTAAAGATTTTTCACCATTAGAAAATTTATTCAATGTTGTTTCAAGTCGTTGAATTTCAGTTTTAAGTTCACCGTTTTCTTTCATTAAATCTGAACAATGGTTTTCAGTGATCTTACTCTTTTCAAAATCAGTTTTCAAAAATAAATTTTCATCACTAAGCAGTTTAATTTTGGTTTGGGACTCAACAATTTCAAATTCAAAACGTTTTCGACTCTCAAATTAAAATTTCTTAAGTTTTTCAATCTCACTTTCAAGCTCATTCAGAATAGACTCAGTTTTCAACAAGCTTTGTTTTTCAGCAAAAATATATTTGGAATTTTCAATAGTCTTAAAATTTTCAAATTCTTTTTGCAAATAATTGTTTATGCTTTCAAGCTCTATCTTGCTCTTTTTTAAAATCAAAATTTCATTCTCAAGCTTTTGAATATTTTTATTTTGACGAACAAGATTATTTTTCAAATTTAAACAATTTTTGCAATTAGAATTTGAAGACTTCTTAACGTTTTTGAGTTTTGATTCCAAAAGATTAGTTTTGCATATCAACTCAAGCTTCTCAGATTTCAGAAGTTTATTTTTTAGATTTTAGCTTCTCAACAGATTCAGTTAAACGATGAATCAAAGAAATATTTCATGAAGAGACTCCATCTGAAATTCTATCTGTACAACCTGTTAAACACAAATCTGAAGCTGAGTTATCATTTTGGGGTTTTGGGCATTTGTCAGTTTTTCCATGCAGCGTGTTGAGAGTCTGCCAGATTTCCTGCGCAGTTAAACAATGGGAAATAAGGCTATATTGAACATCATCAATATAAGAATATAAAATATGAGTATCTCGTAAATTAAATTCAATATCTGCCCTACTTACAATATCGTACCCATTAATAATACTATTCCAACATTTAATATCAATAGATTTTAAATAAGATTTCATTTCTGATTTCCAATTTAAAAAATCTGTACCATTAAAAATAGATGGAATATGACTAGACTGACTCTCTATGGACCGACAACTAGAATGACCCATGACTCTAGAGTTAAAGGAATAACGTGCTCTGGTACCACTTGTTGGATCTAGATTAACCCTAGAGGGGGGAGGTGGATAGGGTTTATAACAAATTTATGCAGAGTTATAATCTAACGGGATATTGAAATAATAATCAGATCACAGAATGCAATAGATATAGAAATACAGAATGTAAATGACACACAAGACACCCAGCTTCGACAAAATCCTGCCTACTACTGCATTCCTAAGGTTTCTACTGGGTGATAGAACAGATCCCGCATACAAGACCATGTACACTCGCAAACCCTACTCCTATTCTAACCCTACGCTCAAAACCCTAGACTGATCTAATCCCCTAGATCAGATTTCCCCTGATTATGACCCCGTAACCAGTAACCCAGATTTTACAGACTCTGTCAACTGTCGGTCAACACTCTGACTTAATCCCTAGTTTGACAAACTAGAAAACAAACGACAATTACAAAAGAAAAAGGAAAATACAAAATAAATAAAAACAAAACCCTAGGAATTTAAATTAAGAGGGTCATCCCCTTTCTCTTTTACACACAAGGCTGGCCCACTTCAAATTTTATTCACCCGATCCTTTGTCTCTGGAAAAAGATAATGGCGGCCGATCAATTTGGGATTAGGGTTTTCTGAATCTAAATCTCGATCGATTGAATTTGTGGAAAGGAATCTTATTAGCTCTGTATTCTCGTGGGTTTCGTGCTGATGCTCTTCGTCTCACTAGTTTGGGGTTACTTTTTACGATCGAAAATCTCCAGAAAAATATGTGAGTTCCTTCTGATTTAAAATTGATTTCTCCGAATTTTTGAGTTGATTTTTGTAGGTTTGATCTCCCCTGCCTGTGATGAATTGGTGATTGTTATATAGGGTAAAAATTAGAAACCCTACACTCTGATTTCACGATAATGGATCGATCTGATTGTTTTGCTTTCCCTTTTTGATTCCACGGCTTTTTCATGTATTTGCGAGATTTCTGGAATATGTTTCCTTGAATAAATTTGTGGTCCCTTGATTAAAGTCATGCCTGTGATGATAAGGTTGTTAAGTAGGATTAGAAATCCTTAAACATCTCTGATTTCAAAAACATGTGACTTGATTTGATTTTGTCTGATTTTAGCTCGGTTTCCCCTTTTGGAATTCTTGAATGAAATCCTTTGATTGGTTTCCACTTATGGCCTTAATGACATGAGTAATTCTGGAGAAAAAAATATTTGGCTCTTGCGTGATTTTTGCTCTGCCTTGAACCACTCTTGCGTAATATGTTCGCACTGATTAATTTGTGAATTCCATATTCGAATGCGTTCTTGATTTAAAACTTAACCATTTCAGTTTTATGATTTGAATTTCTTGCCATAAATCAATAGAGTAATTTCTGGAAATCCAAAACTATGATTGTGAAAGCCATTAAACCAGATTGTTCTCTTGCCAAAAACATAGCTCACATGAATTCATGATATGATTTAAAAACTTGAATCAATCTTTTAAATTTCTATCCAAAAACTTTTCTCTGGAATTTGCAACCTGTATGCATGCTTGAGCAGTTTGAATCTCCATCTGCCATGCTTAGTGCTGCACTACCTTTTGCTGCTATATAGGCTTGACCTTGTTTGCACCTGAAACTTAGCATGTCCATTTTGCGACTGTATGTCACACATTGTATTTGACTTATTTGAACTTGCTTCATACTAACCCCATGCTGCACACATCACAATTGCATTATGCATGTTGCTTAGTCAATGCTGACAATCACTTGCATATATATATTTGTTTACTTAACCATGAACATGTCTGCACTTGTGACTTGCTTTACTTGGGATGCTCCTATACTTGCTGCACCATTATGCTTGGCCATTGTTCACTTGTATTTGGCTTGAGTTTGCACCTTGAACCTAACTGTTTTAGATTGTTGCATTGCTGTAGCTATGTAAAGCATGCATTCTTGAGTTGTTGCATATTATATATGTTGTTCATATGTTACATGCACTTGGTTGATTTCAGAAAACAAGCTTCACACCACTCTATGCTTGCTGCTTGTCTTGATTATGTATGTACACTGTCATTACACTTGAATGTGAACCTGCGTCTCACACTTCATGTACATGCTTGTATCATGTTGACCCTGATTTGATTTTCTGCCATCTTTGCTCGACTTGTATTTGCACTTGTATAACTGCGTTAACTTTTTTATGTGCATTATGACTACTTGAACCATGCTGAAATGAGTCATGACTTGTTCATGGCATGTTCACTTGCATTTTCCTATCTTTGTGCATGTTGAGTCGAGCTGTACTGTATCATACTTGCAGCCACTCCATTGTTTTTGTTTTTAAAAAAAAAACATGAACTTCAATGTAACACCCCATGTATTCTATAACAGTGAAATTCACAAATTAAAGAATAATTAATTTCAAATCAAAGAATTAAGGGAAACGGGATACGCCATTGTGTTCGTCTCGGAAAAATACGCAAAATAGAGTCCGAGTTTTCGAAAAACGGAGTCCGTATAAAGAAGATATGGCCTCCGGAAGTTTCAGAATTCAGGTTAAAATTCAAACAGATGAAAACAGCTCAGAAAAACAAGTTTAAAATTCAAAATCGGGCCCAATTGGCCAGGGCAGGAAAATTCCCGCCTAAGGCACCCAGGTCGACTTGGCAGTCGACCTGGGCTAGCCAGGTCGACAGGGCTGTCGACCTGGGTAACCCGTGTCGACTGCCAAGTCGACACGGTGTCGACAGGGCTGTCGACCTGGCCCCAGAGCCAGGTCGAACCCAGCCCACCCTGGCTGGCCTAGTCTGTGTTTGGTCGATTTTCTGAGCCTTGCCTTGTCACTAGGGCTAGGTGTCAGCTCTTGGTTGGTTCCTCCTTTGAACGAACGGCTATTATTAAACCAAGCTTCATCGACGGTTTAAATCAACTCACAAACTCTATAAAAAGGACCTAAGACTAACCCTAATGCACATAAACTAAAATGGAGATGAGACCGTCATGTTGCCGAGGAGAGACTAAGTATAGCCGTCAGAAATTGAGAGGCAATTAGGAGACAAACTCTAAAGCATAAAGCAACTACAAGTAAACTTAAACAAATCAAATAAACGCCTACATCAAAGGAATAGCATCTCCAAATCCAGAATTCAGATTCCTGAATTGAAGAATTCGTCACACGATTGTAAGTAGAGTACTATTCCGATGAGAATAAATAACTGTGTTTGATTTGTGTAAAATGAGAATTACACTTGATTTGTGGTGATAGTAATTCATATTTGTGCGTTGCTATGATTCTAATCGATTTGGAATGTTGTGATATAACGATTGGATATTCGCAAGTATGTAATTCATGATAAAAACTACATGTTAGAAGTAGTTTATTTGAGATTCATGCAAGTATACGATTGGATATTCGCAAGTATGTAATTCATGTTGAAGCAGCATGTTTGTGGTTGTTTAATTGAGATTCATGCAAGTATGTGGTTTTGCTACTATGCCAACATAATGTATATTTTTTGTCCAAAATCACTTTTTGTGTAATTGGATCAAATTTGGGGTATTATGATTCATATGAAATTATGTTGGAATTGGCATCATGATCTATGTATAAAACCATACTTTTGTATTAGAAACAAAAGTAAGCCTCTTTGTGAACTTATGTTGATTTTATGAATATGACTAGGCTATGTTTGGTATTATGCCTAATTGAAAAACATGTTAGGCCTATATTGTTAACAAGAATTATATGATAATATATGTGACACATAGCTAAGTTAGATTTACATTCCAATTGCAAGTTTGCATAAATAAAGTAAAAATCATGATTTCATGTTTAGGAATATTTATGCCATGATTACATGAATAGATCAAAAACCATGATTTCATGTTTAGGAATATTTATGCCATGATTACATGAATAGATCAAAAACCATGATTTCATGTTTGGGTATATTTGTGCCATGATTATGTGAATAGATTAAAAATCATGATTAAGTTGGAATAATTCTAGTTGTACTATACTTTTGTATTAGTAACAAAAGTAAGCACCTTTGTAAACATATAGTAATTTTATAAACATGATTTGCTTATGTTTGACATTATGCCTAAGTAAAAATATAGGTTTATGTTGTAGTTAAGACTATGTGTCAATAATGATATCTAATTTAGTTAGATTCTTAACTTAACTACAAGTTTACATGGTTTGATTCATGTCACTTATGCTTTATGACCAAAGTATATGTTACTACAATGCAAGTACACCAGTTTCTATTTTGTAGTTCCAACGTTATGTTGCAAGTTCATGCGTTCACATTCCCCTTTTTGTGTATATAATCACGTTTTAAGCCTCCCCTTTTTCACGTGGCTAAGTTGGGCTTAAAAGGCTAAGCCCAACATATATTATAATAAACGAACGTATTAAACGGGGGAAATAGCGTTGGGCCAAATTAATTAATAAATGAAAATATAAAAGTAGAGGGGCCCAAATTCTAGAATGGGTTGGGCCCATGATTGGTGTAAACCTTTACACCATTAGCTTAAATTGATTTTGAATAATGGGCCGCAAATATTTACATATAAGAAAATAAAGAAGAAAGACAAAATATGTAAATGTAGAAAATACGATGTGTTTAACCCGAGGTTGGATTGAGTTGTGATGTAAACCTGCCCGGAACCGCCCGGCTGTCCAGTAGTCACAACAACACCTATCCAATGTGGGTGGTTAAACATGGAGCCCAATAAGGACCCGAGGTTAGACTGAGTTGTGGCGTAAGACTGCCCGGACCCAACCGGCAACAGGCAGCCACAACAATACCTGTCTAATGTGAGAGGTCAAGGCTTTAATAAGACAATTAAGGCTGAGTCAGGATTGATAGGATTAAGTAAATTATATTAATACTTAATCAAGATGGAACATGATAAACTAAACAGACTGATTGGGGGTTAGGTTTATAAACCACTTAACCAACTTAGCATGTTGGCTAGAAATAGAAAAACCTAGTAGCGGGGGACCCTTTTCAGCAATAACCCTATAAGGTATCATGATACCCTGAAACTAGGCAGGGTGGGGCACGATTACTGGGCTGACTGTAAGAGGTCAAATCGACGCGGTGGTGCAGCAGTGTAGGTTCTAATGGGGTGTGGGCGTGCACTCACTCCGGCGCAGAAAAATAAGGCACTGGGCACCAGTAGCATACCTGTGCATTCTAGGGTTGTGTCGGGCCGCCGCCATGGGACTTGATACACCCCATGGTAGGACCAGCATAGGTAACTACAACATCGGGGGCCGTGAGACACATGTAACTATGCGAGTAGGAGCCGATCATCATAAAATGGATCACTTCACCCTGATTGTAGTATATTCGACCCTAGACAACTTAACTAAGTATATGGTGCTTTCCCATTTCTAGTTTATACTTATCATACCCAGTTCTTTATTCATAGACTGAATAGTCCTAGACTTACTCAGGCTTTATGTCTGACTCTACTTTTCTTTCGTCTTCTTTTCTTCCGTTCCCCCCCCCCCCCCAGGTCCACAGGGAGGGAATACCGCAGCTTGACCAGCCTTCATATCCAGCTTGAAGAGAAAGAATGTATTGCTTGGATCTTTTCGTTTTGGACTATGGCTTTGGACAGCAACTATGGGACTTTTGCAGTTTATTTATGTTTTCTTTATGCTTCTTTAAATAATGTAATCAAGATAGTTATGAAGATGTTATGTTTTTTGGAAGTATTGTAAAACAAATTATGGCATGGATTGTGTAACACATATGTTAATGAAATAAAAGTTGTTGTTTTCCGCTGTTCAAAAATATGTGTTCTTATATCTGTCTTGTATATCTGTGACTTATACTTATAAACCTCCACCAAAATTAGGGCATTCCCTTTGAGAGTGACCCTAACGGAGGTGGGGTGTTTCACTTGGTATCAGAGCATAGGTTTACCGGATAGGATAAAAAGTTTTGAAAAATTATTTTCAAAAAGGAAATTTAAAGAAGCATTTTTTTTAAAGAGATAAAATATTGTTTTATTTTAAAAGGGAAAGTCCCCCCAAAGCCATAGGTACTATCTCTTATCCTTCATTTTGAATCTATCCTTTTTGTTTCAGCATGTCCGAAGAACTTAACTTGCCAGAGGGTGTACCAATACCTGGTTGGTTTAGACGGTTCTTAGAAGCAAGGGCCACTCAGCCAGGTCCTACCGTTCCTCCTCCCCCAGCTGCAGGAAATCATCCAGCTGCAGCAGCACCTCTTCCTCCACCTCCTCCACGGGGAAACACGTTTGCTAAGATATGTAAAGATTTTAAAACTATGGGAGGAAAGGATTTCCATGGAACTGAGTCCTTCGTGGCAGCTAGAAATTGGCTGAAAGAAACCGAGGACTTATTCATCATCTTTGAGGTAGAAGATAGGCAGAAAGTACAACTGGCAGTATGGTTGCTAAAAGGTGAGGCTTCCTACTGGTGGGAAGTCACTAATGCAGAAAGACCAGTGGAAACATGGGAGGACTTTAGGGCAAGGTTTGAGGCTAAATTTCTCTCAGACGCGGAAAGGAGTTTGCAGTTGGAAAAATTCTTATTTCTTAAGCAAGGGAACAAGACAGTCAAAGAATATGTTAATCAGTTCGATGAGCTGACTAGGTTCAGACTGGACCTAGTCAACACCCCGCACAAGAAGGCTCTCCGTTTTGTCAAAGGGTTGAATGAGCCATTACACAGTTTGGCCATGACCCATATACCCATGGGAGCTACGTATGAAAGATTGGTACAGATGGCATTGCTAAACGAAGAGGATAAGGGCAAGAAGGAGACAAAGGCAGAAAACTCTCAAGGGAAGAAAGAGGGTTTGCAGCCTAAGAAGACAGACTTTAAGAAGGGCGGGAAAGGCAACAAAGAGAAGAGGAAGTGTAATTTCTGTGGCAAAGTGGGGCACTTAGTGAAAGATTGCCGGAAAAAGAAGGCCAAGGAGAATGGTGGGTGCTTTTCTTACGGTGAGACAGGCCACATGGCTAAGGACTGCCCAAAGAAACGAGGATAGGGGCAGAGGGCTGGATCCACCTCAGGGGCACAAGTTCATGTGCTAGAAGCGCCACCTCTGCAACAGCGAGGTATAAATACTTCTGTAGAAAGTGTAGTTTATCTTTATGATCACCCTGTTCGCACTTTATTTGATTCTGGCGCATCACACTCCTTTATCTTGTCTGCTTTAGTAGAATCTCTGCACCTAAAAACTAGTATGGTAGAGGACCCCTTAATTGTTTCAAACCCAATTGGGGGCCCATCTCATTTGTCTATGATCTGTTTGGGATTGAAAATTTCTATTCTAAGCGTAGAATTTAAATGTAGTGCCTTTGTGTTGGGCTTTTCGGGATATGGTTTGATTTTGGGCGTGGATTGGCTATCCAGTAATGGGGCCATCCTTGATTGTGATAAAAGGGTTGTTAGGCTCCTGACCCAGCTCGGTAACACTTTGGAAATTTCTTGTAATCCCTCGTATGCGGTTATGCTTAGTTATCTTGAATCGCTAGATGCCTCCGTTGAAAAATTTGCAATCGATTAGAGTGGTCCGGGAATATCCGGATGTCTTCGAAGAGGTGAAGGGCTTGCCTCCGAAGCGGGAGATAGACTTCCGCATATACCTTGTAGATAATGCAAAGCCCGTTGCGTTGCCCGTTAGACACATGGCTCCACGGGAAAGGAAAGAGCTCAGTAAACAGATTAAAGAGCTTCTAGAAAAGGGGTTCATTAGGAGGAGCATTTCAGAATGGGGCGCTCCAGTGGTGTTCGCTACAAAGGCGGGTGGTTCACTCCGTCTATGTGTTGACTATAGGGAGCTCAACAAGCTAACGAAAAAGAATAGGCACCCTCTCCCCAGAATTGACGATTTGTTTGATCAGCTTGTAGGAGCGTCTATTTTCTCCCAACTCGATTTAGCGACCGGTTTTCATCAGCTAAGGGTGGCTGAAGATAGTATCGATAAAACGTCATTCAGAACCCCATACGGCTTCTTTGAATGGCTTGTCATGCCTTTCGGCTTGACAAATGCACCTGCTTACTTCGTGGACCTGATGAGTAGTGTATTCAGAGATTTCCTCAATAAGTTCGTAGTGGTCTTCGTAGACGATATCCTTATCTTCTCAAAGAGTGAAGAGGAACATGCTCAGCACTTAAGGGCAATCATGAAAACTCTGCGAGTCCATCAACTAAAAGCCAAATTCTCCAAATGCCACTTTTGGAGAGAAGAAGTGAGGTTCCTTGGGCACATAGTATCCAAACAAGGGTTAGCAGTGGACCCTGCTAAGGTAGTGGCGGTACAGGATTGGAAGACACCAAGGAATGCAACAGAGGTCCGAAGTTTTCTAGGACTAGCAGGTTTCTATCGAAAGTTCATAAGGGATTTTACGAAGATCTCAGCTCCGCTCATGAAATTGACCAAGAAGAATCTAGCATTCAATTGGGACTTGGATTGCGAGTTTGCTTTCCAGCGACTAAAAAGGTCTCTTACAACAGCCCCAGTTTTGAAGTTGCCAGATGGAAGCAAGATGTTCACTGTTTATACGGATGCATGTGGGACAGGGCTAGGCGCCGTCTTAATGCAAGAAGGAAGGGTAGTAGCTTATGGCGGGAGGCAGTTGAAAGTGCACAAAAAGAACTACCCGACCCACGATCTTGAGTTAGCTGCCATCGTCTTTGCACTCAAGTCTTGGCGACACTATCTCCTAGGTGAGAAGTTCGAACTTTACACTGACCATAAATCGTTGAAATATCTTTTCTCGCAGAAAGATCTTAACTTGAGGCAACAGAGATGGATGGAGTTTCTTGCCTCGTACGATTTCGAGATCTCCTACACTCCGGGCAAAGGCAACATAGTGGCAGACGCGTTGAGCCGAAAGAAATTGACCCTAAGCCCGCTGTTTGTTGAAAGACAAAGCCTAGAGTTTATAGCCAGCTTCGACTTTAGGCCTTCCTCCGATTTTGTACCAGGCTTGCTAGCATCTCTCGAAGTGCGCCCGACTTTAGTGGACTCAATAGGGACAGCACAACGCGAAGACCCTCAGCTTGTGGAAACAATTGATAGGCTAATTAGGGGTGAGACTTCAAGCCACCTCAACAGATACTCCATCGACGATAAGGGTTGGCTAAGGCGAGACGGAAGACTATGCGTCCCACAGACAAGGGATTTAGTAAAGAGGGTTCTCGAGGAAGCACATCACTCCAAGATGACGATACACCCAGGCGGAGATAAAATGTACAAGGACATAAAAAGAACTTTCTTCTGGAACGGCATGAAAAAGGACGTGGCAGAATTCGTTTCTAAGTGTATGGTGTGCCAACAGGTTAAGGCGGAATAGAAAAATCCTGGCAGTCTGCTACATCCTCTAGAGGTCCCGCAGTGGAAGTGGGATAGCATCTCAATGGACTTCATCGATGGGCTGCCTAGGTCTAGGAGAGGCAACACTAGCATTTGGGTAATAGTGGATAGGCTTACTAAAAGCGCCCACTTTTTACCTGTCAAAAGTAAAAGAACTGCCTCATCCCTAGCATCTCTTTACCTCAAGGAAATCGTTCGAGTCCATGGAATACCATCCAGCATTGTTAGTGACCGAGACCCTATCTTCACCTGTGAGTTTTGGCGGAGTCTGCAAGAAGCAGTAGGAACGCAGTTATGCTTGAGCACAGCCTACCATCCCCAAACCGACGGCCAAACAGAAAGAGTGAACATAGTTTTGGAGGACCTTTTAAGACTGTGCGTCCTTGACTTCGGAGGGACATGGGAAGACCATCTTCCTTTGGTGGAATTTGCCTACAATAACAGCTATCAAGCAACCATCGGGATGGCGCCCTTCGAAGCTTTATATGGAAGACTGTGCCGATCGCCCACTTGTTGGTGGGAGTCTACTGATAAACTCATACTTGGACCAGATATGATCCGAGAGACTTCCGAAAAAGTAGACTTAATACGAAGAAGGATGAAGACGGCCCAAGACAGACAAAAGTCCTACGCCGACAAGAGGAGGACCGACCTTGAATTTGAGGTTGGAGACAGAGTTTTTCTTAAGGTATCTCCGCTAAGGAACGTTGTCCGTTTTGGAACCACAGGAAAGCTAGCACCAAGGTTCGTAGGGCCATTCCCTATCATCGAGAAAATTGGGAAAATGGCCTATAGATTAGAGCTACCCGAAAAGCTGGCCGGAGTTCACATTGTTTTTCATGTTTCACATCTCCGAAAATGTCTACATGAGTCTGCTGAAGTGGTAAAGCCAAATATCCTAGGAGAAGCTGAAGTGGAACGCAAAGCAACCGTGAGGAAAGTTCCAACCCGCATATTAGGAACGGAAGTAAAGAAGCTACGCAACCGCGAAGTCAAGCTCGTCAAAGTTCAGTGGAGCGACGCCGAAGGAGATGCAACTTGGGAGACTGAAGCTAGAATACGCGCTGCCTACCCTTTTCTTTTCAAGGGTACATCTTTGATCCTTCCTTTTCCTTAAGTTGCGCCTTTATCCATCTTTTTTTTTAGGTATATCTCCTCGACCCTATCTTTTAGGTAGAAACTCTTTGGATGAAAACATGTAGTTGAAACATGTTATGGATGATGGTTGCAAGTGGTTGCAAGTGATTGCTAGTGGTTGCTCGTGGTTGCATATACACACACAATCTAGGTTTTAGATCGGCTCAGTCACTTCATATTGCATATGCATATATGTTTGCATTCGTATATGGTTGAACTTTAATGTGTTGTCATATGGATGTTGCATTTGTATGAATGATTGTGCACTCATGTAGAATCATGAATAGGAGGATTTGCATACATAACGGATTCATAGCACTTACATAATTCGCATTAAGGAGGTCAACTGAATCAGTAGACCGCCTGATTTTGCATTAGATAAGTACATGTACACACACACTTCGCATATGATCATGAAGCATTAGAAGTCTTTTAAGGACAATGGATGCTCGTGTTTGATGGATGAGTAGATGGATGTTTGGATGTTAGGATATACATTCTTCCTGAACTTGAAGATTTCGGGGACGAAATCCTTTTAAGTGGGGGAGAATGTAACACCCTGTGTATTCTATAACAGTGAAATTCACAAATTAAAGAATAATTAATTTCAAATCAAAGAATTAAGGGAAACGGGATACACCATTGTGTTCGTCTCGGAAAAATACGCGAAATAGAGTCTGAGTTTTCGAAAAACGGAGTCCGTATGAAGAAGATATGGCCTCCGGAAGTTTCAGAATTCAGGTTAAAATTCAAACAGACGAAAACAGCTCAGAAAAACAAGTTTAAAATTCAAAATCGGGCCCAATTGGCCAGGGCGGGAAAATTCCCGCCTAAGGCACCCAGGTCGACTTGGCAGTCGACCTGGGCTAGCCAGGTCGACAGGGCTGTCGATCTGGGTAACCCGTGTCGACTGCCAAGTCGACACGGTGTCGACAGGGCTGTCGACCTGGCCCCAGAGCCAGGTCGAACCCAGCCCACCTTGGCTGGCCTAGTCTGTGTTTGGTCGATTTTCTGAGCCTTGCCTTGTCACTAGGGCTAGGTGTCAGCTCTTGGTTGGTCCCTCCTTTGAACGAACGGCTATTATTAAACCAAGCTTCATCGACGGTCTAAATCAACTCATAAACTCTATAAAAAGGACCTAAGACTAACCCTAATGCACATAAACTAAAATGGAGATGAGACCGTCATGTTGCCGAGGAGAGACTAAGTATAGCCGTCAGAAATTGAGAGGCAATTAGGAGACAAACTCTAAAGCATAAAGCAACTACAAGTAAACTTAAACAAATCAAATCAACGCCTACATCAAAGGAATAGCATCTCCAAATCCAGAATTCAGATTCCTGAATTGAAGAATTCGTCACACGATTGTAAGTAGAGTACTATTCCGATGAGAATAAATAACTGTGTTTGATTTGTGTAAAATGAGAATTACACTTGATTTGTGGTGATAGTAATTCATATTTGTGCGTTGCTATGATTCTAATCGATTTGGAATGTTGTGATATAACGATTGGATATTCGCAAGTATGTAATTCATGATAAAAACTACATGTTAGCGGTAGTTTATTTGAGATTCAAGCAAGTATACAATTGGATATTCGCAAGTATGTAATTCATGTTGAAGCTGCATATTTGTGGTTGTTTAATTGAGATTCATGCAAGTATGTGGTTTTGCTACTATGCCAACACAATGTATATTTTTTGTACAAAATCACTTTTTGTGTAATTGGATCAAATTTGGGGTATTATGATTCATATGAAATTATGTTGGAATTGGCATCATGATCTATGTATAAAACCATACTTTTGTATTAGAAACAAAAGTAAGCCTCTTTGTGAACTTATGTTGATTTTATGAATATGACTAGGCTATGTTTGGTATTATGCCTAATTGAAAAACATGTTAGGCCTATATTGTTAACAAGAATTATATGATAATATATGTGACACATAGCTAAGTTAGATTTACATTCCAATTGCAAGTTTGCATGAATAAAGTAAAAACCATGATTTCATGTTTAGGAATATTTATGCCATGATTACATGAATAGATCAAAAACCATGATTTCATGTTTAGGAATATTTATGCCATGATTACATGAATAGATCAAAAACCATGATTTCATGTTTGGGTATATTTGTTCCATGATTATGTGAATAGATTAAAAATCATGATTAAGTTGGAATAATTCTAGTTGAACTATACTTTTGTATTAGTAACAAAAGTAAGCACCTTTGTAAACATATAGTAATTTTATAAACATGATTTGCTTATGTTTGACATTATGCCTAAGTAAAAATATAGGTTTATGTTGTAGTTAAGACTATGTGTCAATAATGATATCTAATTTAGTTAGGTTCTTAACTTAACTACAAGTTTACATGGTTTGATTCATGTCACTTATGCTTTATGACCAAAGTATATGTTACTACAATGCAAGTACACCAGTTTCTATTTTGTAGTTCCAACGTTATGTTGCAAGTTCATGCATTCACATTCCCCTTTTTGTGTATATAATCACGTTTTAAGCCTCCCCTTTTTCACGTGGCTAAGTTGGGCTTAAAAGGCTAAGCCCAACATATATTATAATAAACGAACGTATTAAACGGGGGAAATAGCGTTGGGCCAAATTAATTAATAAATGAAAATATAAAAGTAGAGGGGCCCAAATTCTAGAATGGGTTGGGCCCATGATTGGTGTAAACCTTTACACCATTAGCTTAAATTGATTTTGAATAATGGGCCGCAAATATTTACATATAAGAAAATAAAGAAGAAAGACAAAATATGTAAATGTAGAAAATACGATGTGTTTAACCCGAGGTTGGATTGAGTTGTGATGTAAACCTTCCCGGAACCGCCCGGCTGTCCAGTAGTCACAACAACACCTATCCAATGTGGGTGGTTAAACATGGAGCCCAATAAGGACCCGAGGTTAGATTGAGTTGTGGCGTAAGACTGCCCGGACCCAACCGGCAACAGGCAGCCACAACAATACCTGTCTAATGTGAGAGGTCAAGGCTTTAATAAGACAATTAAGGCTGAGTCAGGATTGATAGGATTAAGTAAATTATATTAATACTTAATCAAGATGGAACATGCTAAACTAAACAGACTGATTGGGGGTTAGGTTTATAAAACACTTAACCAACTTAGCATGTTGGCTAGAAATAGAAAAACCTAGTAGCGGGGGACCCTTTTCAGCAGTAACCCTATAAGGTATAATGATACCCTGAAACTAGGCAGGGTGGGGCACGATTACTGGGCTGACTGTAAGAGGTCAAATCGACGGCGGTGGTTCAGCAGTGTAGGTTCTAACGGGGTGTGGGCGTGCACTCACTCCGGCGCAGAAAAATAAGGCACTGGGCACCAGTAGCATACCTGTGCATTCTAGGGTTGTGTCGGGCCGCCGCCATGGGACTTGATACACCCCATGGTGGGACCAGCATAGGTAACTACAACATCGAGGGCCGTGAGACACATGTAACTATGCGAGTACGAGTCGATCATCATAAAATGGATCACTTCACCCTGATTATGGGGTGCCTGTTGGGAACTAGTTTATATTGGTACAGAGATTAATATGGGGTACGATAGTAAATTCGACCCTAGACAACTTAACTAAGTATATGGTGCTCTCCCATTTCTAGTTTATACTTATCATACCCAGTTCTTTATTCATAGACTGAATAGTCCTAGACTTACTCAGGCTTTATGTCTGACTCTACTTTTCTTTCGTCTTCTTTTCTTCCGTCCCCCCCCCCCCCCCCCAGGTCCACAGGGAGGGAATACCGCAGCTTGACCAGCCTTCATATCCAGCTTGAAGAGAAAGAATGTATTGCTTGGATCTTTTCGTTTTGGACTATGGCTTTGGACAGCAACTATGGGACTTTTGCAGTTTATTTATGTTTTCTTTATGCTTCTTTAAATAATGTATTCAAGACAGTTATGAAGATGTTATGTTTTTTGGAAGTATTGTAAAACAAATTATGGCATGGATTGTGTAACACATATGTTAATGAAATAAAAGTTGTTGTTTTCCGCTGTTCAAAAATATGTGTTCTTATATCTGTCTTGTATATCTGTGACTTATACTTATAAACCTCCACCAAAATTAGGGCATTCCCTTTGAGAGTGACCCTAACGGAGGTGGGGTGTTTCACTCAACTTTGCCTTGAGTCACTTGATTTTGAACTGAAGTTTGTGATCTGCCACATGTTTTCATTGCTGAGATGATTTTCATCTTTCTTCTTTGATTTGATTATCCCAGTGATGACTGTGCACTGCGTCGAAATGGTTCACGTGGCTACTACTAAGTTGCACTCTGATTGGCATGGCAGTACATGCGTGTATATTTATACACGTGTGTATATGCAGCCAACAGACAAGATTTCCTGTCCCTCTACTATATACAAACTGGCTAGACACAGGTGAATCAGATCAAGTCATGAAAAATGATGAGAAACACACCAGAAATCTGAGGCAAATAAAAAAATTAAAATTAAAATTATATTTGCAAGTATTCAGTTTAAATTCCTGTTGCAGTGTACTGTGTGTTTCTGTTTTCATGTGACAGGTATGAAGACTGGGCTGACTGTGAGGATGCTGTAAAGACAGAAGACTGAAAGACAGAAGACTGAAGATAGAAGACTAAGAGACAATGTCAGTGAATGTAAATGTATCAGTGAATGTATATGGATATGACAAAGTAAAATCAGTGATTGTATATATGTGTATATATATATATATATATGAGATGTATAGACAGGGTGTTATAGTGAGGAGTTGTGTAACAACAGAATTGTACTGATGTTTGTGTTAAACAAATTTGTTTGAAATAAAATATTATTTTATTGTTTTTTTAAACTTGTGTTCAAACAAAATTGTTTATTATATTCAGTTTATATACAAGTACAATTTTAAGTGAAGTGTTTAAATTGTGGAGTTATAAATCTGTACTGTTTAAATATTGAAATAAAATATTATATTTAAATAGAATACTGTGTGAATATTTGAATTTCTGTACAGTCATATTCTACTTAAATATAGATATTATATTCTTGTTTGTGATAAATATATGAAATAGTACGGCAACAAACACATATAAAATAATATATATTTGGTTGTTATCATCAAACAAAAATCATATAATTGTGTATACAACACCGTTATACATAACAGAATGGACTGGCTTACTAAGTATAGGGTCGTTCTGGATTGTGAAAGGAGGGTTGTTAGGCTCCTGACTTGTCATGGGAGGACCCTCGAAGTTTCTTGTGACCCCCATGGGTCGGTTATGCTTAGCTTCCTAGAGTCTCTAGATGCATCCATAGATGATTTGCAATCTGTTCCAATGGTTCAAGATTTTTCTGATTTCTTTGATGAGGTGCGGGGTTTACCTTCTAGGCGCGAGATCAACTTCCACATATATCTGGTAGACAATGCGAAGCCAGTTGCATTACCAGTGTGCCACATGGCTCTAAGAGAAAGGAGGGAGCTGGGTAAGCAAGTAGGGGAGCTACTTGAAAAGGGTTTATCAGACGTAGCATATCTAAGTGGGGTGCTCCAGTAATATTTGCAAGTAAAGTGGATGGTTCGCTTTGGTTGTGTGTTGACTATAGAGAGTTAAATAAGCTCACCAAGAAGAATAGGCACCCGCTTCCAAAGATCGATGATTTATTCGAACAGCTTGTTGGTGCCTCAGTATTTTCTCAGTTGGACTTGGCTATAGGGTTCCATCAGTTGAGAGTGGATGAGGATAGCATAGATAAGACTGCTTTCAAAACTCCGAACGGTTTCTTTGAATGGCTTAATGCCTTTTCGGCTGACAAATGCACCTGCCTATTTTGTTGATTTGATGAGTAGGGTGTTTCGGGAATTCCTAAACAAATTCGTCGTAGTATTCGTTGATGATATTTTGATCTTCTCCAAGAACGAAGAAGATCATGCCCGACATCTGAGGGAAGTTTTGAAAATTCTCCATGACCACCAGCTAAAAGCAAAGTTCTCCAAGTGCCATTTCTAGACAAAGGAGGTAAGATTCTTGGGGCATGTAGTCTCCAAAGAAGGGATAGGTGTAGATCCCGCGAAGGTGGTTGCAGTGCAAGATTGGCAAATTCATAAAAATGCAACTGAGATGAGGAGCTTTCTAGGTTTGGCGGGTTATTACAGGAAGTTCATTAAGGATTTCGCAAAGATATCAGCCCCTCTCACCAGGCTGGCAAAGAAGAATTTGACATTTTCATGGGACATAGACTGTGACATTGGTTTCCAACGACTGAAGAGGGATCTGACAACAGCCCCAGTCTTGGCCTTATCTGATGGAAGTAAAATGTTTACTGTTTACACTAATGCATGTAGTACAGGGCTTGGTGCGGTCTTAATGCAAGAAGGGAAAGTGATATGTTACGGGGGTAGGTAGTTGAGAGTTCATGAGAAGAACTACCCCACACATGATCTAGAGCTGGCTGCCATAGTATTCGCATTGAAGACGTGGCGCTGCTATCTACTTGGAGAAAGGTTCGAGCTGTACACCGACCATAAATCTCTCAAGTACCTATTCTCACTAAAGGATCTCAACTTAAGGCAATAGCGGTGGATGGAGTTCTTAGTTTCATATGATTTTGAGATTTCTTATACCCCTGGCAAGGGTAATGTGGTGGCAGACGCACTAAGCAGGCAGAGGATGGCCCTCAGTCCTATGTTTATGGAAAGAAAGAACTTGGAGTTCATATCGGCTTTTTATTTTAGACCCTCCATTGAGGTTTTGCCTGATTTTTTTGCATCCTTGGAGATACGACCAACTCTTATGGACCAGATAGGAGCTGCACAACAAAGTGACCCACAAATTTTAGACATTATGTGGAGGCTCAGAAGAGGGGAGACTTCTAGTCACCTCAGTAGATATGCCATAGATGAAAAGGGGTGGTGACGACGAGGTGGATGGCTTTGTTTTCCTCAAACTGGAAGCTTAATAAAGGAAGTCCGAGAAGAATCCCACCATTCTAAAATGACCATTCATCCAGGTGGTGACAAGATGTACAGAGACATGAAGAGGGTTTTCTTTTGGGCTGGAATGAAAAAGGACATGGTCGAATTTTTTTCTCAATGTTTAGTTTGCCAACAAGTCAAAGCTGAGCAAAAGAAGCCCGGAGGATTACTTCATCCGTTGGAGGTCCGGTAGTGGAAATGGGAGAGCGTCTCTTTGGATTTTATAGATGGGTTGCCTAGATCGAAGAAAGGGAATACCAGTGTTTGGGTGGTAGTAGATAGACTCACTAAGAGCGCTTACTTTATTCCAGTCAAGAGCAAAAGGACGACATCGTGGTTGGCAGCGATTTATGTTCGTGAGATAGTTCGCCTCTATGGAGTACCTTCCAGCATAGTAAGCAATCGTGACCCCATCTTTACCAGCGAGTTTTGGGGAAGTTTGTAAGAGGCATTAGGTACATAGTTGCGCTTAAGCACCGCTTATCATCCCCATACCGATGGGCAGATGGAGAGGGTGAACAGAATTTTAGAAGATCTTCTGAGGCTGTGTATCCTAAACTTCAGAGGGACATGGTAAGAGCATCTTCCTTTAGAAGAGTTTGCCTATAATAATAGCCATTAAGCCAGCATCGGTATTGCACCCTTCGAAGCTTTGTATGGGCGACCATGTAGGTCCCCAACTTGTTGGTGGGAATCTACAGAAAGATTGTTACTTGGGCCAGACATGGTTAGGGAACATCTAAGAAGATTGACCTTATTCGATGACGAATGAAAACAGCCCAAGATAGACATAAGTCCTATGCAGACAAGAGAAGAACCGACACCGAGTTTGTAGCAGGAGACTTGGTTTTTATCAAAGTATAACCTCTGAGGAATGTGGTTCGCTTTGGAGAAGTTGGGAAGTTGGCACCTAGGTTTGCGGGACCATTTCCCATAACCGAAAGGATTGGCCAAATGGCCTATAAAGTAAAGCTTCCTGAAAATCTGTCTGGGGTTCATGATGTTTTCCATGTTTCTCATCTGTGGAAGTGCTTGCATGACACCGCGGAAGTTGTTGAGTCGAGTATATTGGAAGAGGTAGAGGTGGGACGGGAGGCAACAATCAGGCGAGTTCCTTCCCATATTCTTGGATCAGAGGTTAAGAAGCTACGCAATAAAGATATCAAGTTGCTAAAGGTTCAATGGGGAGATAACCCAGAGGATGCGACTTGGGTAACCAAAGATAAGATTCTTGCTTCCTACCCTTTTCTCTTTGAGGGTATGTTCTTAACTCCTTTTCTAAAAGCTTTATCGGTACTTGTTTCTATCATTTGATTATATCTTATCCATAGTATTTTTCGACCTTTAGATAGGAGTCCTATGAATGTAAACATGTGTTTGAGGCATGTTATGGTTGATGGATGCAAGTGGTTGCAAGTGTTTGCTAATGGTTGCCTGTGGACGCATATACACACACATTAGGCACTAAGATCGGCTCAATCACTCTCATACTGCATATGGATGTATGTGTGTTTTCTTTTCTTTATGGATGAAATGGATGAACTAGCATATGAACGTTGCATTTGGATGGATGTGTGTGCACACATATAGAACTTATATGATGTAATAGATTTATTTGCATACATATTGGATTCATGGAACTAACATACATTGCATTAAGGAGGTCAACTAAATCAGTAGACCGAATGATTTTTGAATTAGATAAGGAACATATACACACACTTTTGCATATGTTCATATAGCATTAGAAATATTTTAAGGACAATGGATGCTTGTGTATGATGATTGAGTAGATGGATGATTGGATGGTAGGATACATTCTTCTAAACTTGAAGATTTCGAGGACGAAATCTTTTAAGGAGGGGAGAATGTAACACCCAATAATTTTAAACCATGACATAAGAGATAACTTAAGAATACTTAATTATTAAAAGAGGAATTAGGTGAAATGGGTTAGGCCATTGCGTTCAACTCGGAATTCTACTTGAGATAGAGTCTGAGTTTCGTAAAACGGATGTCATATGAAAGAGTTACGGACGATAGAAGCTGGGTAGAAAATTCAGGAAATGGACCAGAATGCACTGGCACACTTGGGAAGTGCGCCAGAACAAAATTGCACTGGCGCACTTGGGAAGTGCGCCCATGCTGAGCCAAAAACCTACATAGGATTCTGGAGAGTTCTGATGACGTGTCTTCTTCTGATTGGCTGGATGACATATCTTTGAGCTATGTGGTTCTGGTGATCTCCTAGTTAATCTAAGGGCTCTAATTAATCTTACACATCTACATAAGCACACATAAACCTAAACCCTAATCTAAACTAAATTCATCCATAAATCGCCACGCTACTGCATCCTAAACTAAGCTAGTCTCTTCTCCAACGAATTAAAGCTTAGGGATTATGAAAGAGGAGGACGTTCTAGAACAACAACAAATGCTGAATCTATTCTTTCTTCTACCACAGCGAGTTCTAGTCACTTTTAGGTTTAAATAGATAAATGTGAATTGTGGTAGACTATGAATTGGATATATGTTGTAAATCATGAACTTATGCAAGCATACTATGTCATTTTCCCCTTGATCTAATATATCGACATTCTACTATGTTTCCTATGTGAATCTTGAATTACAATTATATTATGGTACATGTGAAATTGTTAATACAGATCTAACTTTCTAGATCAGATTGTGCTGATTCGATATGACGTTTATATGAACATTAATTTGTAACCATGTTAGGATGATAGTATATCCATTAATTTGACATTGCTTGGATCTATACTTTGGTGTTAATCACCTTACACTTGTTATATCATGATAACTTGGTATATGTGGTAAACCTGACATGTGAATCTAAACTTGTTATTACCCCACCCTGTATGTGCTAGATTTAGGTAATTGGACACCTAATATTTAATCTAGATCTCATTATGCTTGCCTAAACACAAGTTATTAATTTGATGTCCACTTTATTATGATAATTATCGAATGTCCATTCACTTAGTTACTATGCCAGTTATGTTAATATTTATGCCAAAACATGTTGAACTGTCACCCTTGTCATGTTCCCTTTTATTGTTATGACGAGGCTACTTTACAGCCTCGATGCTACCAAAATACGTGTGAATACGTTAGTTAGGAACGGGGACAAAAGGGAATTTGTAATTGGCATAGTTTATATAATATTTATATGAAATGAGCATATAATTCAAATGGGGAAACATTGAATTAATCACCTATAATGACATAGGTAAATTTGGGTAAGGATGAATTAATTATCTATAATGACATAGATAAATTTGGATAAAGATAGAATGTTTAGTAATTAAAATTAAGAATTTTAATTTTACTTATGACACGAGGTTAGGTTACCTTAGTGGCGGAAGTCTGCCCGGACCCGACTGGCATATCCAGCAGCCGCTAATGTTGAACCTAATGTGGGAGGTCGAAGTACGCAAATATGAATCAGGCTAAGACACGAGGTTAGGCCCAACTGTGGAATAAGACTGCCCGGACCCGACCGGCATATCCAGCATCCACAGGTCGTAGGCCTAATGTGGGAGGTCTAGCCCATTATAACCATAATTGGACATTGTAAAGAAATGGACTACTTAACCTAATTTAATATGAATATGGACTTAAGTTAGGGTTAACTAAAATTGGATGGGTAGTGGGAGGGGTAAAGTACGTTAGAGGGGATGGGTAATATATATATATATATATATATATATATATATATATATAGGCCATATATATATATATATAGGCCCACATACTTAACCCAATAAATGTTAAGTAATTAAAGACACCTAAGTGGTATACATAATAGGTAGATGAAGTAATAAAGTTTATGTAATTAAAGACACCCTTTAGGGTAAACATAAATAGTATAGGGCTATGTAATTAAAGACACCAAAGGGTATACATAGTCACCGGAAAAACTAGTAGGGGATACAAGACTAAGGGGAGAGCTTGTATCATATTGTGTGGGACCCATTTCAATCAGTAACCCGGAGTTGGTATCAAGTAAGGAACTCCGTACTAGGCGGAGATGGGGCATGCTTACTGATTGATTGAAAGAGATCCAAACGAGACGGAGGGTGTGGGCGGCGCAAACCGACCGGGACATATGCGTGCATAGGCCGAGCAGAAGGGGCTAAGACGACCGTGACACCAGTAGATACGGTTGTGCACATTATAGGTTGCCACCTTAGGGAAGTGATACCCCCTACCATGGGGCCAACATAGGATATCTACAAAGTAGGGAGCCGATCGATTAGGGTAGTGGTTAGGGTATACTCGGATGTATTCCCTAGGTCTACCAACTTGTAGTGGAAGGGATCACCTCATTTTAAATTATACTAGTAATAGTGCAGAGTAGTCATTAGTGAAGCATGTATATACCTTACCTTATCTGCCTTGTCACACCTTCCATTTGTATTGTGATCTCTCTTAACCACTTTATGCCTATCATGTTCACCTTTATTTATTTACGGGCTAAAAGTCACTAGACTCGCCAGACTTTATGTCTGACCCCTTTTTGTTGTTCCTTCTCTCTTCCGTTTCCCCCCAGGTTCTCAGGGAGGAAACACCCAGGCTTAGCCAGGATTTGGATATAATCTTGCTAGGAGCTATTGTTGAAGTATGGCTCGAGTCTTTGTCTCTGATATGGCTTGCTCTTTTATGAGGAATAAGGTTTTCTTTTAATTCCTATGTACTCTGATTATGCATGATAGAAGTATTTTGTTGTAATAGTTTTTTGAATTATGGTATTATAAACCACTGGATTATGATTTATGTATGAAATAGAAAATTTTAAATTTCTGCTGCTATCTTTATTTATATGTCTTGTAATTATTCTGTGTCTGTTTACCTATAATGCTCCATAGAACTTAATGCATTCCTTTAGTGTAACGATCCGGATTTTTCATTCGTTGAATTTTGAATATTTAAATTGGTTTAAATATTTTATTCGAATTATATATAGGAGTTTATTTAATAAAACGATATTTAAATGTATAATTTATAATATAATTTAAAATGAGCTCGAAACAGTCACGATAGTTCGTAATTTACGATTTAAACTTCAACTGAGTATACAGAATCCAATATAAATCGGAATTCAACGAAACAAGAAACGTTAGAATCATTTGATTATATTTTTCTAATGGACATGAAAATTCGAGATTTTGTTTTGTAAATTATAAGTTATGTCCAAATCAAATTTGTGAATAGTCGCTGTGAAATCATGTATAAACCATAATGGTTATTTAAATATATTTAAATAACGGTCTCGAATTTCGATGAGGTTCTTTTGAGATGTAGTGATAATTTAATTTTTAGAATTTTACAGTAATTTTTAATTAATTAAATACACAACTTTTTATTTGGAGTATTTTGAACCTTATATCAATATTTTGGGGTTTCATAATATAAGTTAAAACACTGATATTATTATATTTTTAGAATCGTAACACACCACTTGACACGATGGTATTTTTATTTTTTTAAGGAGCGGTTCGTATGTTAATGGAAGTTTACATAACACGGTACATGAAACTTTGCAATCTAAAAACAGTTTTAATATACACGTTTGTCTCCACCCATATGCGCTTAATATTTAATTTCTTTCTGAAACTTGGCCATTACGTACTCGTGACTGCTAAGTTTACTTGGCTATCACGTACCCGTGGCCACCAAGTTTACTTGGCTATCAAAGGAAATTTCACTTATATAATAATCTTTGTATGTTGTTCTTTCCACTTTCTCCTTTGGCATCTTCAAAACGAAAACTCTTCCTCAACTATAAATCATTCCTTCTAAATCCTATTAAAAATCAACTAAAATCCCTAAGCCCCAAATTACTTATCTCATTCGCCGTTTCCTCCTTCAATACTATTTTGATACGTTCAGCGAAATATAAGGAGGAACCACCCTCTATAAAACAACTTTAATTCCCCTTCCTCAATCAAAAAATTCCTGAATCTTTCTTCGTCTTCAAACAAAAGAGGTCGCGTCAGTATTTTCCTCACAACAAAATTGCGATTTAGAAATTCATAATCAAATTGAAATTAAATCGCAAAATCTCAATAATCATTACTTTGAGTTCGATAAAAGGAAATTTCCATTGGCTCCGAGTTTAGTAGAGGGCAGTTGCTGTTCACGGAAGAGCCGAGGGTTCTAGTTGACCTAGGGGTAGCTGCTGATGAAAGTTGGGTGAGTTTTAGATGATTTGAGGTATGGAATTAGGTTTGTGGATCGATTTCACACCTTTTGCGATTTTGTTGTGGAATCTGTGGTAAAAAAAATCACATAGTAGTGAAGCAGGTGCTGAAAGTCACGACTCTGATGGTGGTTGCGAGCTCCTGCCGGGGACGATTTGTTGTACAGGTACCTGCCTGGAGAATGAAATCGGGTTCTAGACTGTAGCAAAGCTATGGGACATCGGAGTTGAAGGAAATGAAGTGAGGAGGTAGTTGACTAGGTGGAACATTGAAGGGGGTTGGTGTGGTGACCTAAGGTCCATCAGTGGTGGAACAGGAAACGGTGAAGGCTGGTGGAAAATGTCGGGTCCTGAAAGGTAGGAGGAAAGTGAGTATTTTAGATTAAAGAAAAGAGATGTGGTTGTTTTACTGAAAGGAGCACCGTATAAATTATAAATGGGAAGTTGTATAATTTTGATTCGAAATAGTTTCAGAGGGAAGGTGCGTGATGGATCATGATCGCGGTGACAGATCGGAGGAGACAGACAATCTGAGGGAGGTTCCGTGTAGTAAATGTCAAGGGAGGAGGATTTTTTAAACGATAGGAAAATGAAGGAGCAGATATAGTTTGAAGTGGTATAGTTTTGGGAAAGTTCAAGGTAGCACAGTGATTATAGGGGGGGCAAGGCACGACTGTTGAAGGAGTTGCGAGTTATTTTGGGTTGTTTTGTTGCAAAGAAGTTCGTTGTTTCAGTACATTATAGGATAAGGGAGGAGTGCATGGAGATTGGTTTTGGAAGATACACAGTTCAGTGTTGTCATCATTTTGTTGTCAATTAAAAGATGGGGAACAAGGGATATTATAAAACTCGTGATTTACAAAGTAGAGAATTTTTTGGGCCAGTTATTTATGATGGAGGAAGGCAGGTTGGTCAATACTGGTAGAAGGTGCGGTGAGAATCATTTGAGGGGGACGCGGGATTTGTTTGGAACTATAGAGGGCAACATGGTAGGCAAAAGTATAAAAGAATTAAACGTTAAGTGGTGTTTTTGAGAATGGGAATTTAAGTAGGAAGCAAGTGTGCTAACAGTAATGTGATTAAGAATTTTAACGCTTGGCTGCTCGGTGCGTAGTTGGTAGAGCATGCGGGTTTCATTGGTATAGTTTGGGTGCGAAGTAAACGTGATGAAGGGCAACAGAAATTGTTTGACAATATGGTGGAGTACTCGGTGGTGAGGTTTCTAGCGTTGGCAGGATTTTCGTAGGTGAAGAAAGTGGATTTCCTCGTGTCATGATATTTGGAATGAAGGCATGGGCTCCATCCTGAACTGGAGGAAGAACGAAAGTAAAATCTTAATCACGGCTTATAACCGATAATAATGCATGAACAGAATTGGACCAGATCGGTTACGCTGGAACCACAGCAACAAGATCTATATTGTAGAACTGATGTGAACGGGAACCGGACTACCTGATTTCGTGGTAAAATCAATCGCTGTTTGATTTTAAAACGAAAACAAAAACAGAACCGTCAACTGCAAACCAAGGTGAGTAAACTCACTAACTCTGCCTCGGTTATCTTTTTATATAAACGAGTTTTAAATTTATTTTATACTGCGTGATGGTTGTTTGGTTGCAAGGCTGATAAAATTGGTTGATATAGTTATATCATTAATCGATTATTACTTCGATTCACCATGATATTTTATATTGATGAGAAATAATATTATTGATGTTATTAACATCTGTGGATGCGGGGAAACAGGTTGGAGGGATCTAACTGGATTCCTCAACATATATATTGTTGTTTGTTATTTAATGTGATATATACTGTGATTGATTATGCTATGTTAAATTACCCTGGCCTAGAATTTTATATTTTAAATACTGTAAAATATTCTCGAATAGAAAATGAAATTTGAGATTTAAAAAGAAAACATATTTTTCCAAAAAAAATTGAAGTGTTATTTCGAATATACTTAAAAGGTAGGAACTTGTTTTAACAAGAAGTTGATTTTAAACGAGCATATAAATTAGGTAAATTAGTTATCGTTGGATAAAATGAAATTTAAATTCAAATTTTGAATTTATATGGAAAAATGGAAATACAATTTGAAAGCAATATTTGAAATGAGATTTTAACTTAGCAAATTTCAAAGTAAATCATAAACGAGGTTTTAAATTATTGGAATAAAAGTATATTATTTGAAAATTTTGAATAGAAGTTTTAAATAGTAATTTGAGTTTAAAAGTATAATTATAAGAACAAAACCAAATGATGGTATATAAAGGAAATTTATTTAGAATTTAAGTAAACAATGGTTTAAAGTAAATACTAGCAAATAAATATCTATAGAGGATATTTGGATTTGAATTATGAATCCAAATTGGAACGTGAATGAGAAAGGGAAATGGATCATCATTTTAAAATAAAATGATGAGTTTTATTCTAACATTTAGAATATAAAGTAAATTGTAATAACGTCTTGGTAAACCAAAATGGTTATAAAGGAATTGGGCAAGGATTTAAAAAGGACATATTCAAAAGTGAATTTAGAAGTTGAATCAACCTGAAATGGTAGATAAATTCCGAAGTTCGAAATATATATCGAATATAGATTATTCGAGAGAAAATTATTTATTCGAATTCGGTTATATCGAATTTGGGGAAGTAGTTATTTTACTTTCCATTTAAAACAAATTTAATAACTTAATTATTTATTTATTAATTTATTTATTTAAATAAATAAATACAAGTTGCATTTTGATAAACAAAATATTTTTAAATAGCGATTTTAAACGCTGCCGTTATAATATATGTTTTAGTAAATCTAAATAGGAATTTTAACGCTGCTGTTGTAATAACTGTTTTAACAGCGATCTTGACGCTATTGTTATAATAAGTTTTCTATAATTCTAGACAGCAATTGTAACGCTGTTGTTAAAAAGCAATGTTTTATAAACTAAATATTTGGAAACAACGATTATAACGCTACCGTTATAATCAATATTTTTCTGTAAAGGAAGTGTGTTCTTAGATCGAATCCGAGAGTCGTGTAAGTGATGTTTTGGTTAAAGTTATGAGCTTTGACTAATTCGAAGTTAAGAATGTAATTCAGTTAAGGTCTGAGAGGTAATTATACCACAACTTGACTGACGTCATGATTGACGGAGAAATGGGTAAGGTTCAGTGGCAAGGATTCGTTAGTGATACCATTAGTTAATGAATGATTTATGGGTTGAGTTAAAATAACGATGTTGTATAACATCGCATTCATTTAAAGGATTTTGAAATATTTTTCCCATAAAGAAAATGAAATGAAATGGTCAAGGAGGAATTAAGGGATGGAATATGAAAATATTTTCCGATATTAATAAAGTATATTTTCTGAATATAGAAATAAGGATTCGTTATTGTAACAACCCGGAAATGCAAGCCAGTTTAAAATTTTTATTTTGGCAATTTTAACGAATTTTGAATATTTAAAATGAATTATTTTAAATAAAACGACGAGAAATTTATTTTGAATGGAATTAGAGCGTATATATTTATATAGATCGTCTTTAGAATATAAATATTTATTTTAAATTATAAAACGAATTGAAAATGGCACGGTAGTTCGATAATTCAATTTCAAACTTCAAATGAATGTACCGGGTGCAAAACAAACCGGATTTTAGCGAAACCAAAAATATTTAAATCTAATTAAGAATATCTTTCCAACGAATCCGATAAATCAAAATTTCATAGCGGGAATCAAAAGATATGTCCAGTTGAAAATTCAGAATAGTCGCTATGGAATTCTGGCCCTTAAAAATGGAAATTTTGCAAACGACATCGGATTTCGACAAAACCACTTTTGTTGGATCCGTGATGTCAATTTATTACTAGATTCCAATTTTCGTAATTTTTCGAATCAATATGTGAGCGTGGCAATGGAAAACGCGTTTGACCAGATTCAATTGATTTTAATCTACTAGAAAATGTCCCTTTTTCCAATGGTCTCAGAATTTGACGAAACTAGTTTTGTTAGGACCGTATCGTCAATACGAAGCTAGAAAATATTTTTCGGGAATTTTTCTAGTTAGTATGTGGCCCCGGTAAATTGAATGCGCGTTCAAATTCAATATATGGAGTTATATGTTGATTTTGATGAAAACGGATCGTAATGGTCGAATTGGCCTACGATACATATCCCATTGTGTTCGAAATAGGGGTATTTAGCTAGGGGCGATAGTCGTTGGGATTCGTTCGGAGTTCGAATGTAAATTCACTTTTTAAGAAATAAAATTAAAATATTATAATTAAATATATATCCTTTTATTGGCCCAAGCCCTAGTCAAAGTTCCAAGCCCAGTCAAACAAGAAAAAAAACCGCCTCCATTTCGATTAACTGAGGAAAAATCCCAAATCGGGATCGCGACTGGGGTGGCGCCCTTCCTCCGCCTCGTCGCCACCACCCCTCACCCTATTCCGATCCTCCGCCACCGCGCTCGAAATCCCCCGCACCCGTCGCTCCCCAAACTGAGGTCAACCCCATCGTGCTGGACACCTCGCAGTCCACCAACGTCGGAAACTCCACCACCGCCAACGCAGGCTCTTCCCCCCCCCCCCTTCCGACGA
Organism: Allium sativum; assembly: GCA_030737875.1. Classification (NCBI taxonomy): domain Eukaryota; kingdom Viridiplantae; phylum Streptophyta; class Magnoliopsida; order Asparagales; family Amaryllidaceae; genus Allium; species Allium sativum. Next base: position 297,702,444 of record CM060921.1, read on the forward strand.
CGTGAGCATCCCCTCCTCCCGATTTCCACGTCAGAACCCAATAACCCACAGTAAAACCGCCCCCCCTGAAACGCTGCTCCGCCGCAACCCCTTTTCTGACCACCTACCACCGCCAAGGTTAGAGCGTCGTTTTCTCTTCCCCCCTTCAGTCGTACACAGTAAGCTTTCTATTTTCCCTTTTTATTTCTTGCTTATTTAAAATTTAAAGCATAAAATTTATATTCAGTTTTGTTGTAAGGAAAAATTAGATTTTTGCTTAAGGATAAGAATAAGATTTTTGTTTAAAGAAAGCTAAGATTTTTAAGGGTTTAAAAATGAGATTTTTATCATGAAAGAATGAATTTTTATAAAGGTAAAGATTTAATTTTTATTGATGAACAAGGTTGGATTTTTATTGATTAACAAGATTAGATCTTGTTTATATAATTAGATTTTTAATGAAGAAAATGTTTGATTTTTAATCAAAGAAGTGATGTCTATAAATATACTAGAGTAATAAAAATATTATCTTTATATATGTAGCAGGTTAAAAATATAATTTTTATAATATAGAAAGGTTAAAAATATAATTTTTATAATATAGAAAGGTTAAAAATATAATTTTTATAATATAGAAAGGTTAAAAATATAATTTTTATAGCGATGAAATAAAAATTCGATCTTTATATATGAAGTAGAAATATAAAAATATAATTTTTATATAGAATGAAGCATCGAAAATATATATGGAGAAGAAATAAAAATATGAATTTTATTTATTAGAATGCAGTGATATAAATATAATTTTTATTATAAACAGCGGGAAAAGGGCTGCATTGGAATTTCAAACAGATCCAGACGGTTCAGCAGTTCAAAAGCAAAGCACGGCGGAGTGGAAACCTCTGTGAGAACTTCTCACTTTAACTTTTCTTTTCTAGTTATATAAATATATACTAGGATGCAGACGGTGTTTAGTAGCAACCGACACCATCGTCCACAGACCATGGACTTGTTTGTTTGGTTGTGTAGTTGGTTAGATTATTTGATTTGTATTTGATTGTTTGGTGAAATGGAATGGATTTGATTGATATGTGTATGGCGTGGGCCATTATTAGACCGGGGATAAGGCTAGGCCTTGTCCCGTTTCTAATATCGTGCCGTTATGCCGCCGAAATTTTCTAAAATAAATTAGAAAAATAAAGATATCATTTTATCTGCTAAATGAACCGAATAGAATATTCATAGGTTGAATAAAATAATTTGGCCGTTAAAAATATAACTTTTAACGTGAATGTGAATAAATAGACATTCATTTACAAACCGGACGGTTTGTTTATGTACACCTATTTGAAGGACATTGATTGGGACGATAAATTTTACACATCGCCCAACTGCACAAATAAAAATCTGTGTTTGTTGATTTGAAACCCCACACGGGTATTGGGATAATATATGACATACACTAATCCCAATAATTAGTTGTATGTCGATCGATTGATTGACAGGCTGTTATAAGCGCTAGATATCTATATTTGATGCTTATACAGTGTAGTGCGCTTTGGATGATGGTTGATTATGTATCGTTGCTATTATATACATGTGTTGTATGGAATCCATATAATTAACTTTGTATGGTAATTTATTGGGCCTCATTCCAATTTAGAAAATAAAGAATATTATAAAATAAAGGTTCATGTGTTGACCGTACTCATCCGTTGAGATTAGTCATGGGTTGAACGAAATATTTTAACAATAAAATTTACATCTTTATCATTATAAAATAAAGGTTCATGTGTTGACCGTACTCATCCGTTGAGATTAGTCATGTGTTGAACGAAATATTTTAACAATAAAATTTACATCTTTATCATTATAAAATAAAGGTTCATGTGTTGACAGTACTCATCCGTTGAGATTAGTCATGTGTTGAACGAAATATTTTAAAAATAAAATTTACATCTTTATCATATATAAAATTAGAAACTAACTAGAAAATAGATAAGATGAGTGGTCTCCTGGATGTTGATCTAATGTTGGATTCGGCCTTCGGGGTAAATATTCAGGGAATCGTTCCCTTACTAATTTACGGTTGGGGTCTGATTTGAAATCAAACGATAGATACCATAATTTTTATAAAATATATTGAATAACAAAAATAGTCACACGTGGACAGTACTCATTCGTTGAGATTAGTCATGTGTTGACAAAAATATTGATTCATGTATTGAATAGAATAAAAATTCTTTTGTTGAATAGAATAACGGAATTATTGAAATATATAAAGCCGTGTTGATTAGAGATGCGCTATTTTGACGTGAACGATATTTATATCGATTATATTCGTTTTTATATTGAATTGAAAAGAAAACGAATTGAATAGAATTCAATTGAAAATGAATTGAAATCAATTTGAATTGAAATCACATAGAAATGAAGGTAAAACGAATTTATAAGAGAAAAATTCAATTTTGATTTGAATTGGAAAGGGAAGTTGAAATTGTTTTTGAAACGGATTTATAAAATTCGTTTTAAATAGAAATCGACGAAATATATATTATATATATGATATAATGGCCTGAATAGAACGCGCCGCGCCGCGACAGTTCGTAAATTTCGACCATTGATTTCGAACGGACATTACGGAAGATCCTACCGTCGGATTCTCCTAAAACCGGAACCGTTGGTTTCGTATTGAAAAGAGCTTTCTAACGAATATTAGAAATTTGAAATCTAATGGTTGGGTTTGGAGATACGTCCAAATCAAATTTGGAAAAGGTCGCTGTAAGTGCAGTTCGATGGTCGTTGATGGAAATAGACTGTACGGGCCTTGATAAAATTATTAAAAATAGTAATAATTTGTGTAAAATCATAAGAAATGATTTGGGAAAAATTGGGATGAAAAACTCCATATTTGAAAAGACAAAAATAGATTTTATTCGAAATGAACTAGTTTTGAACTAAAATTAAAACCCTTTTATTTTTAAATAAATAAATTGGATTTGAAATGGGTTTTAAATAGAATTGATTTGTGGGTTTATCGTGAAGGGTGTTTTTAAATAACACTTGGTCTTTAACCCGATAATAAATAGAATGTGATTTGGGTTTATCGTGAACTGTGTTTTAAACGACATTAATTCTTTAACCCAGTAAAAGGAGTTTTAATGAATCTTTGATTAGATTGAAATGTGGATTGATAATATAAATTATCAAATCTAGAAAAGGATCGAGAACGGAGTATCGCCAGTTTTGCTCCAAGCGATAGTTAAATCTTTAATTAGATTTGAACGTGAAATGGTAATTAAATTTACTGATAACATCATGGTGTTAGTTTTGGGGTAATAACAGTTTTGCTCCATGGGATGAATAGGTCGGGATTGGGAAATAAAATAAATAATTACTTCGGTGTGGTTCTCTAATCCCGACTAGTTTGGAAAACCATAATTCGGTTTGAAATGACATCCAAAGGAAGATTAAAGAATAAATTTAAAGAATTTATCTTTGATAAAATTAATGGGAACCTTTCCCTAAGAATATGAAATTTAGAAACTAGCTGTAGGTTAGCTAAGAAGAATGGTTTCGTGGGTATTGATCTGATGTTGGTTTCGGCCTTCGGGGTTAATATTTGGGAAATTGTTCTCTTGTTGATTTACCGTTAGTGGCTGCTAAATTGGAATGAGGCGTATGTTGTGTTTGTGTAACATTTGTTTATAATATATGCGGGTTGTTCGGAAAGGCCGGGTTTATACCCATTCTGAATAACCGATTCGACGATAGGTCGAAGATGATGACAGTGGTCGAAGACTGGAAGTCTTCACATCGTTTGGGTGATTACTGATGATCTTGATTGGGCTGAACACCCAAGATGAGGGAATCAGTTAGTGGTCGTCCAGACATACTTGGAGATCGATGGATATGCGAGGAAAGTGCCTCCGGTTTCGTTCAGACCCAGAACGGACTGTGTGTCTGACACTGGATTTTATTCTATGTTGATTGATCTCTATTAAATATACATCTGTTTGGCGGCATAGAATTTATTCTCTTGCTTAACGCCCTTCTCTGAGACGTACGAGCTTAGAGGTTATATATCGATAGATATCAATCGCATGGCATGAATTGCCTGTGTGGCACGCTGAGTTGCATGGATCAAGGTTTCTGTTGAAAAGCAAAGTCTTGTGGTTGATGATCAAAGCACGGCCTACGTGGAAGCTTCGTGTACAGCGTGGAATCGCGAGCCTCACACCTCGGTATGAGTCAAAAACGGGATGAGGACCCAAGGAGTGCACGGCGTTTCTTTCTAGCTATGGGTGGTGTCAGTGACCTACCAGACCTGACATTTATATACTTTTCACCTTTGTTGTTTGGATGCGAGGCGCCTCAATTATAGGTCCTATAGGGCCGGGAAACGTGTGTTCAGGAATAACTAATCCTCAAACGTAAGAGAGGACCTATCTTGGATGATCCCAGGGGTTACCCAGAGTGTGTAGTCCTGAGGCATTTGCTAGAGTGTCTCGAAGCGGAGAGGAGCTTGCCCCTTGCCTCGACTCATGACGGAAATCCAATTTCCAATAAGTGATATTGCGGTTTTAATTGTAGAACTAGTATGGCGACATGATATATGGTACCCATGCCGCCTAGGATTGATATTTATGATTGAAAATTTTTTTGACACTATACACCTATAATATTATCAAATGATTTGTTTTAAACGTACCAAGCATGTTTGGATATTATAAGGGAAAACCCTATCCTCCGGCTTGCGTTGCATTGTGTGATGGGACCTGAGTCTTATAATAGCTTCATTTTTCCAAAGAGCATTGCGCTGTTTTGTTATATGCACTAGTATTCTTGGGAGGAAACCCGTTCCGTGTTATACGGCGTGGTCCGTTGAATTACTCTCTTTTAAAGTAAAGTTTTAAATAACTGTTTTAGTTCTCACACCATTCACATGACTGACCTGGAGTTTATTGTTTTAACCTAAACTCTGGGTGCCCTTATTTTCGAAACTGGCAGCTAGTATTTTTGGTTTTGCAGATTTATATTCACAGGATCCTGGTTTACAGCTGGAACGATGCTCGGAAAGCTCTGTATCCGTGTATTACTTTCAGTTGTGCTTTGTATTATTTTCCGCTGCTATGTAATTTTTTGTAATCTCTGATATTTATCGAATGTAATTTATTCAATTATACTCTGTATATTCTTGTATCTGATGGAATTTTTGTAATAACAATGAAATGTTCTTCCGTCTGCGTTCTTTTGTGTGTTGTTCTCAAGGTAATCCGTGCTTTCCTTACCAGGGAAGTTACGGGCTATCACAGTTGGTATCAGAGCTTTGGTTTACAGAGCTCGAGAACAAGACACATTAGAACCATACGAAAGAATTCATCAGATGTTGGATTAGTAATATCTAATTAGAATGACTCGTTAGAGATTGGATCAGTAGTATCCTAGAACGGGTGTGAAGAGTATATTTTTCAAAGGAAAACAAATTTTGTTTTGAAAATTTAAATCGTTTTAAACGTATTTGAATACTTATTTATTTTGAATTTGGACAATCCAATATATAAAGGTTTTGCATATACGCGTCATGAACGTATATTCGAAGTTTTAATATACTGGATAGATATAGAGTCACACTCTAGTTGCCCGGGAATGATTCTGATAAGGCTACAGCGTTATCAGTATTTATATTCGAGTGACGAAGGTGTGATATCTATATATTTCCATTAGGCTGGTGTGAGAACCAAAACTTATATAGCTAGATTTATTGTTGTGATTTGGCATCAAAAATGTGATTTTTGTGTGTGTGTGTATATATATATATATATATATATATATATATATCAAAGTTATGAATTTGAAACGTTAATCCACTAATTGATTGATGTTTGTGTTGTTTGTCTATTTGTTGATAATTTTGAACCATTATGCCAAATTGAACCGAATATTGAATTATATTGAAAATTAGTCGCATTTGCTTGCATGTACATGTACTTACATTGAACAGGTCATAGCGTGGAGGCTAGAGCAGAGAATAAAATTTGTTTGCCCGACAAATAGGTACATGTTTATCATAATTTACTGTTTTGTTTGGGTGATGATGATTTTATGAGCCGATTGGCTAGTCGCTTGGCTTTTTCTTTTTCTTTTTGAGATCAGAGGGCCTATATGGCAATTTCGGGATTTTCCCGGTGCTCCCGGTGCAGGGGAGGTTATGGCGATTTTTTTCGAAAATTTAGGGTGTTAGCCAAATTTTTTTGAAAATTTTGAAAAGTTCTTAGAAACTGAAAAGTTGAAGAACTTAAGCCGTAATCAAAATACTGGAAGTTGAGTTGAATTGTTAAACAACTTTCGGCTTTGTTCCTTTTCGGGGACGAAAAGTTTTAAGTGGGGGAGACTGTAACAACCCGGAAATGCGAGCCAGTTTAAAAATTTTATTTTAGCAATTTTAACGAATTTTGAATATTTAAAATGAATTATTTTAAATATAACGACGAGAAATTTATTTTGAATGGAATTAGAGCGTATATATTTATATAGATCGTCGTTAGAATATAAATATTTATTTTAAATTATAAAAGGAATTGAAAATGGCGCGGTATTCAATAATTCGATTTCAAACTTCAAATGAATGTACCAGGTGCAAAACAAACCGGACTTTGGCGAAACCAAAAATATTTGAATCTAATTAAGAATATCTTTCCAACGAATCCGAAAAATCAAAATTTCATAGCGGGAATCAAAAGATATGTCCAGTTGAAAATTTAGAATAGTCGCTATGGAATTCTGGCCCTTAAAAATGGAAATTTTGCAAACGACCTCGGATTTCGACGAAATCACTTTTGTTGGATCCGTAATGTCAATTTATTGCTAGATTCCAATTTTCGTAATTTTTCGAATCAATATGTGAGCGTGGCAATGGAAAACGCGTTTGACCAGTTTCAGTTGATTTTAGTCGACTGGAAAATGGCCCTTTTTCCAACGGTCTCAGAATTTGACAAAACTAGTTTTGTTAGGACTGTATCGTCAATACGAAACTAGAAAATATTTTTTGGGAATTTTTCTAGTTAGTATGTGGCCCCGGTAAATTGAAATGCGCGTTCAAATTCAATATATGGAGTTATATGTTGATTTTGACGAAAATGGATCGTAACGGTCGAATTGGCCTACGATACATATCCCATTGTGTTCGGAATAGGGGTGTTCGTTGGGATTCGTTTGGAGTTCGAATGTAAATTCACTTTTTAAGAAATAAAATTAAAATATTATAATTAAATATATATCCTTTTATTGGCCCAAGCCCTAGTCAAAGTTCCAAGCCCAGTCAAACAAGAAAAAACCGCTTCCATTTAGATTAACTGAGGAAAAATCCCAAATCGGGATCACGACTGGGGTGGCGCCCTTCCTCCGCCTCGTCTCCACCACCCCTCGCCCTATTCCGATCCTCCGCCACCGCGCTCGAGATCCCTCGCACCCGTCGCTCCCCAAACCGAGGTCAACCCCATCGCGCTGGACACCTCGCAGTCCACCAACGTCGGAAACTCCACCACCGCCAGCGCAGGCTCTTTCCCCCTTACCGACGACCTGATTTCCACGTCAGAACCCAATAACCCACAGTAAAACCGCCCCCCTGAAACGCTGCTCCGCCGCAACCCCTTTTCTGACCACCTACCACCGCCAAGGTCAGAGCGCCTTTTTCTCTTCCCCCCTTCAGTCGTACACAGTAAGCTTTCTATTTTCCCTTTTTATTTCTTGCTTATTTAAAATTTAAAGCATAGAATTTATGTTCATTTTTGTTGTAAGGAAAAAATAGATTTTTGCTTAAGGATAAGAATAAGATTTTTGTTTTAAGAAAGATAAGATTTTTAAGGGTTTAAAAATGAGATTTTTATCATGAAAGAATGATTTTTTATAAACGTAAAGATTTAATTTTTATTGATGAAAAAGGTTGGATTTTTATTGATTAACAAGATTAGATCTTGTTTATATAATTAGATTTTTAACGAAGAAAATGTTTGATTTTTAATCAAAGAAGTGATGTCTATACATATACAAGAGTAATAAAAATATTATCTTTATATATGTAGCAGGTTAAAAATATAATTTTTATAATATAGAAAGGTTAAAAATATAATTTTTATAATATAGAAAGGTTAAAAATATAATTTTTATAGCGATGAAATAAAAATTCGATCTTTATATATGAAGTAGAAATATAAAAATATAATTTTTATATAGAATGAAGCGTCGAAAATATATATGAAGAAGAAATAAAAATATGAATTTTATTTATTAGAATGCAGTGATATAAATATAATTTTTTATTATAAACAGCGGGAAAAGGGCTGCATTGGAATTTCAAACAGATCCAGACGGTTCAGGAGTTCAAAAGCAAAGCACGGCGGAGTGGAAACCTCTTTGAGAACTTCTCACTTTAACTTTTCCTTTATGATATATAAATATATACTAGGATGCAGACGGTGTTTAGTAGCAACCGACACCATCGTCCACAGACCATGGACTTGTTTGTTTGGTTGTGTAGTTGGTTAGATTATTTGATTTGAATTTGATTGTTTAGTGAAATGGAATGGATTTGATTGATATGTGTATGGCGTGGGCCATTATTAGACCGGGGATAAGGCTAGGCCCTGTCCCGTTTCTAGTATCGTGCCGTTATGCCGCCGAAATTTTCTAAAATAAGTTAGAAAAATAAAGATATCATTTTATTTGCTAAATGAACCGAATAGTATATACATAGGTTGAATAAAATAATTTGGCCATTAAAAATAAAATTTTTAACGTGAATGTGAATAAATAAATATTCATTTACAAACCGGACGGTTTGTTTATGTACACTTATTTGAAGGACATTGATTGGGACGATAAATTTTACACATCGCCCAACTGCACAAATAGAAATCTGTGTTTGTGGATTTGAAAACCCACACGGGTATTGGGATAATATATGACATACACTAATCCCAATAATTAGTTGTATGTCGATCGATTGATTGACAGGTTGTTAAAAGCGCTAGATATCTATATTTGATGCTTATACAGTGTAGTGCACTTTGGATGATGGTTGATTATGTATCGTTGCTATTATATACATGTGTTGTATGGAATCCATATAATTAACTTTGTATAGTAATTGATTGGGCCTCATTCCAATTTAGAAAATAAAGAATATTATAAAATAAAGGTTCATGTGTTGACCGTATTCATCCATTGAGATTAGTCATGGGTTGAACGAAATATTTTAACAATAAAATTCACATCTTTATCATTATAAAATAAAGGTTCATGTGTTGACCGTACTCATACGTTGAGATTAGTCATGTGTTGAACAAACTATTTTAACAATAAAATTTACATCTTTATCATTATAAAATAAAGGTTCATGTGTTGACAGTACTCATCCGTTGAGATTAGTCATGTGTTGAACGAAACATTTTAACAATAAAATTTACATCTTTATCATATACAAAATTAGAAACTAACTGGAAAATAGATAAGATGAGTGGTCTCCTGGATGTTGATTTGATGTTGGTTTCGGCCTTCGGGGTTAATATTCAGGGAATCGTTCTCTTACTAATTTACGGTTGGGGTCTGATTTGAAATCAAACGATAGATACCATAATTTTTATAAAATATATTGAATAACAAAAATAGTCACACGTGGACAGTACTCATTCGTTGAGATTAGTCATGTGTTGACAAAAATATAGATTCACGTATTGAATAGAATAAAAATTCATTTGTTGAATAGAATAACGCAATTATTGAAATATATAAAGCCGTGTTGATTAGAGATGCGCTATTTTGACGCGAACGATATTTATATCGATTATATTCGTTTTTATATTGAATTGAAAAGAAAACGAATTTGAATTGAATTGAAAAGAAAACGAATTTGAATTGAATTGAAAAGAAAACGAATTCGAAATGAATTGAAAAGAAAACGAATTGAATAGAATCAATTGAAAACGAATTGAAATAGAATTGAAATCGATTTGAATTGAAATCAAATAGAAATGAAGGTAAAACGAATTTATAAGAAAAAAATTCAATTTTGATTCGAATTGGAAAGGGAAGTTGAAATTGTTTTTGAAACGGATTTAAAACTATTTATAAAATTTGTTTTAAGTAGAAATCGACGAAATATATATTATATATATATATGATATAATGGCCCGAATAGAACGCGCCGCGCCGCGGCAGTTCGTAAATTTCGACCATTGACTTCGAACGGACATTATGGGAGATCCGACCGTCGGATTCTCCTAAAACCGGAACCATTGGGTTCATATCGAAAAGAGCTTTCTAACGAATATTAGAAATTTTAAATCTAACGGTTGGATTTGGATATACGTCCAAATCAAATTTGGAAAAGGTCGCTGTAAGTGCAGTTCGATGGCCGTTGATGGAAATCGACTGTACGGGCCTTGTTAAAATTATTAAAAATAGTAATAATTTGTGTAAAATCATAAGAAATGATTTGGGAAAAATTGGGATGAAAAACTCCATATTTGAAAAGATAAAAATAGATTTTTATCGAAATGAACTAGTTTTGAACTGAAATTAAAACCCATTTATTTTTAAATAAATAAATTGGATTTGAAATGGATTTTAAATAGAATTGATTTATGGGTTTATCGTGATGCGTGTTTTTAAATAACACTTGTTCTTTAACTCGATAATAAATAGAATGTGATTTGGGTTTATCGTGAACTGTGTTTTAAACGACATTAATTCTTTAACCCAGTAAAAGGAGTTTTAATGAATCTTTGATTAGATTGAAATGTGGATTGACAATATAAATTATCAAATCTAGAAAAGGATCGAGAATGGAGTATCACCAGTTTTGCTCCAAGCGATAGTTAAATCTTTAATTAGATTTGAACGTGAAATGGTAATTAAATTTACCGATAACACCGTGGTGTTAGTTATGGGGTAATAACAGTTTTGCTCCATGGGATGAATAGGTTGTGATTGAGAAATAAAATAAATAATTACTTCGGTGTGGTTCGCTAATCCCGACTAGTTTGGAAAACCATAATTCGGTTTGAAATGACATCCAAAGGAAGATTAAAGAATAAATTTAAAGAATTTATCTTTGATAAAATTAATTGGAACCTTTCCCTAAGAATATGAAATTTAGAAACTAGCTGTAGGTTAGCTAAGAAGAATGGTTTCCTGGGTATTGATCTGATGTTGGTTTCGGCCTTCGGGGTTAATATTTGGGAAATTGTTCTCTTGTTGATTTACGGTTAGTGGCTACTAAATTGGAATGAGGCGTATGTTGTGTTTGTGTAACATTTGTTTATAATATACGCAGGTTGTTCGGAAAGGCCGGGTTTATACCCATTCTGAATAACCGATTCGACGATAGGTCAAAAAAGATGACGGTGGTTGAAGACCGGAAGTCTTCACATCGTTTAGGTGATTACTGATGATCTTGATTGGGCTGTACACCCAAGATGAGGGTATCAGTTAGTGGTCGTCCAGACGTATTTGGAGATCGATGGATATGCGAGGAAAGTGCCTCCGGTTTCGTTCAGACCCAGAACGGACTTGTAAATGGATTGTGTGTCTGACATTGGATTTTATTCTATATTGATTGATCTCTATTAAATATACATCTGTTTGGCGGCAGAGAATTTATTCTCTTGCTTAACGCCCTTCTCTGAGACGTACGAGCTTAGAGGTTATATATCGATAGATATCAATCGCATGGCATGAATTGCCTGTGTTGCACGCTGAGTTGCATGGATCAAGGTTTCTGTTGAAAAGCAAAGTCTTGTGGTTGATGATCAAAGCACGGCCTATGTAACAGCCCGCATTTTAAGTATCGGAAGATCGTAAAATATTTTTATTTTATTTCCTGAGGGTTGGATCATTCTCATCTTTTAGTATGTTGCTTATGGGGATGTGAGACATGTCCATAAATTTTACCGATTTTGTTTGTGACCATTTTTCCCCTGTCAGTCTTGTACTGGGCATAACTTTTGACTCAGGTCGAATCAGAGGGTGAGACCTGTGCCATTGGAAAGGAATTGATGATTCCCTTTCCGTAGAGTGGTTACATTAAGGATTTGGTTCAGCGGTTTGGGAGAAATCGTTGTTTTAAGGTTTTTCAGTTGGCTGTTCAGGTTTTGGAAGGCTAATGGGCTGATTTGGAGAAGGCCCATTAGAGGGTGGGTGGAGACTATAAATAGGGGGTAAGGGGTATGGAGAAAGGTTGGCATTTTCCATTCTCTTATGGGGAGGCTTTGATCTCCTTCTTCCTCTAACATCTTTCCACCATTAAAATTCCAAAATCCAAGGAGGGAAATCGAAGATCTACACCATAAGAGTCTAAATCTACATCGTTTCAAGGGCGAATTCATCGGATTGAGGAGTTTGATTCGAAGTGTTCGCTGTCCGGATTGCTTTTTCATTGTTTTTGCATTGATTTGAAGAATTGGTGAGTGATTTACATCTCTCATTCAGATGCATGCAAGTATATGGGTCTTATGTTGTTAATTTCATCATTTCCATGTTATTTTCCTTAGATCCACACCATGCTAAGTGTTTCTGGTCTGTTTCAGATGGTGGCATTCGGGTTGGTTTCTTTTCTATAAGCAAATCCTGGTCGCCCTGAAGGAGCTGGTAGGTCAGGTGGAGCAAAATCTGGTCGGTCTTGACAGGGTCGATCCAAAGCTGGTCGGTCCCAAGGAGGTCGAGTCAATCCAAAGCTGCAAGGAGGTCGAGTCGATCCAAAGCTGCATGGAGGCGGGTCGTTCTGGAGCAAGGCTGGTCGGTTTTTGACTGGTCGTTCTGGAGCAATTCTGGTCGGTTTTGACTGGGTCTTGGAGCTGGTCGGTTTGATTGGTCCAGAAGGCTGAGGAGGGAGTCTGGTCGACTCAGGAGGGTCCTGGTCGGTCCAGGAGGAGCAGAGGGAGGTCTGGTCGGTCCAGAATGGGTCTGGTCGGCATTTCTAGTGGAAATTTCTGATCGGACACTTCTGGTGATGATGTAACTTCGAGGTGGTTCAAGTAGGAAGGCTCGAAGTGATGAATGTGTTCATTGATCAAGGTGGAACAACGAATGCGGTGGCAACTCAAAGGTCGTGAGTTGGTGGATAATGGCTGCTCGAGAAGGTTGCTTGAGCTATGAAACATCGTCAAGGTTGGACGATTAGAGATGCGAAGGCTGAGAGGTCATCATTGTCGTAAGTTCTAGCAGGCTCAAAGCAGGGGTACGATGGGTATCGTTGAAAGGCCCAAAAGACTGGAAGGTTGCTGGTCGAGTACCTTGGGTCTCGGGGAGAGGCCTAGTGTCAAGATTGTGAAGGCATATGCTTTGGACGCTGTGCCATCTTCTTCAAAAGCTCCTACTGCAGAGGAGAAGGGAAAGGGTGTCATGGTGCAAGGTACTTTTTCCGTTAACGGTGTTTCAGTTCGAGTGTTGTTTGATACTGGAGCATCACATTCATTCGTCTGCAACGAGCTTGTGTGTCACTTGGGTTTGGAACCCGAGATTTGTGATAGACCATTGATCGTGACTAATCCAGTTGGGGGTTCGTCCAGTTTGTGCATGATTTGCCGTGGTCTAGTATTATCGAGTCATGGTTGTTCTTTTATGTGTGATTGCTTTGTTCTTAACTTCGCTGGGTATGGGATCATCTTGGGCATGGATTGGCTCAAGAGATATGCGGCAAAGGTGAATTGCGAGAATCTAGAGGTGAGGGTCGGGGATGTGGAAGGGCGAAAGGTGTTGATTAGATGTAAGCGCGAAGACGGGGTCTTCGTGAGTTATCTATATTCGCTTGGGATTCCACAGGAAGACCTATCATCAGTGCTGATCGCTAATGAGTATGTGGATATCTTTGACGAGGTCAAAGGGTTGCCTCCGCATCGTGAGATCGAGTTTAGGATCGATTTGGTCGAAGGTGCTAGACCAATTGTTATGCCCCTTAGGCGGATGGCGCCTAGGGAACAGCGAGAGTTAGAGGTGCAAGTTCGTGACCTTTTGGGAAAAGGTTTCATTCGGAGGAGTGTTTCCGAGTGGGGTGCACCAGTCGTGTTTGCAACTAAAGCAGATGGCTCGTTAAGGTTGTGTGTGGACTATCGTGAGCTGAACAAGGTGACTAAGAAGAACAAGTATCCGTTGCCAAGGATTGATGACTTGTTCGATCAGCTTCACAAAGTCAAAGTGTTTTCTCAGATGGATTTGGCAACGGGATTTCACCAGTTGAGAGTAGCTAAGGATAGTGTGCCAAAGACTACTTTTAGGACACCGTCCGGATTTTTCGAATGGTTGGTGATGCCATTCGGGTTGACTAACGCGCCAGCATATTTTGTGGATCTTATGAATAGAGTGTTCAGAGATCAGTTGAATAAGTTCGTGCTTGTGTTCGTGGATGATATACTGGTTTACTCGAGAAATGTGGAAGAACATAAGACGCACTTGAGAGCTGTGTTAGAGATCTTGCGAAAGCATCAGCTTAAAGCTAAGTTCTCAGAGTGTCACTTCTGGAAGGATGAAGTGAGGTTCTTAGGTCATGTTGTTTCTGGAAAAGGTATAGCGGTTGACCCCGCTAAAGTTGCAGCAATCCAGGACTGGGATAGACCTAAGAATGCAACGGATGTTCGGAGTTTCCTTGGATTGGCTGGTTATTACCGAAGGTTTATCAAGGATTTCTCTAAGATGGCTGCACCATTAACAGGATTGACGAAGAAGAACCAAGTGTTCGCATGGGATGCGAAGTGTGAACAAGCGTTCGAAATCTTGAAGGAGAGATTGACGAGTGCACCTGCGTTGACCATTCCAAGTGGGAATGAAGAGATGGTAGTATATACTGATGCATGTGGTACTGGACTTGGAGCAGTGCTAATGCAGAAGGATAAAGTAGTGGCTTACGCAAGTCGACAGCTAAAGCCACATGAGAGAAACTATCCAACTCATGATTTGGAGTTGGCAGCGATTGTGTTTGCTCTGAATATGTGGAGACATTACCTGTTAGGAGTACGATTCGAGTTGTTTACGGATCACAAGTCGTTGAAGTATCTTTTCTCCCAAAAGGATTTGAATCTTCGGCAGCAACGAAGGTTAGAGTTTCTGGCATCGTATGATTTTAGGATAGCCTATACTCCTGGCAAAGGCAATGCAGTTGCAGGTGCATTGAGTCGAAGACACGTAAGTTTGGGAGCGATGTTTTCGGAATGGAAGGGCCTCGAGTATTTGGCAAGGTTCGATTTCAGGCCAAGGTGCGAGTTGGAACCTGAAATATTGGCAAGCTTGTCGATAAGGCCTACTCTTATCGAAAGGATTGGCGAGGGCCAAAAGAAAGATGCGAAGCTTGTCGAGTCCATTCAGAAACTGAAACCAGAGGATAAGGAGTTCGAGGACGACCGAGAAGGCTGGCTTCGAAAGCAAGGACGATTAGTTGTTCCTGACGTCGACGGATTGAGGGATGAGGTTCTGAGAGAATGTCATCACTCGAAGCTAACGATTCATCCCGATGGTAATAAAATGTATCAGGACATGAAGCGAGTCTACTACTGGGAAGGGATGAAAAGAGATATTGGAAAATTCATTTCCAAGTGTATGAACTGTCAGTTAGTGAAAGCTGAACAGAAGAAGCCGAGTGGTTTACTTCATCCATTAGAGGTTCCTACGTGGAAGTGGGAGCAGATATCGATGGATTTTATCGATGGACTACCTAGAACTAAGGCAGGGAATGAAGGGATTTGGGTCATTGTGGATCGTTTGACCAAAAGTGCGAGATTTATTCCTGTCAAGTCGACTAGGACAGCATCAAAATTGGCTGAGCTTTATGTGAAATGGATTGTTCGATTCCATGGTGTCCCAAAGAGTATAGTAAGTGACCGGGATCCATTGTTCACGAGTGGATTTTGGAAAAGTTTGCAGGAAGCTTTGGGAACCGAGTTATGCTTAAGTACGACATATCATCCCCAAACTGATGGTCAGACCGAGAGAGTCAACCGAGTTTTAGAAGATCTCCTGAGGGCTTGTATGATAGACTTCGGAGGATCATGGGAAGACCATCTGCATCTGGTTGAGTTTGCGTATAATAATAGTTACCAGTCGAGTATTGGGATGGCACCATACGAGGCGTTGTATGGAAGGCCGTGCAATTCTCCAGTTTGTTGGTTAGAAACTGGAGATAAGTTGGTACTTAGGCCCGAGATGATTAAAGAAACCTCGGGTTGTATCGAAATTGTTCGGCAACGAATGAAAGCGGCCCAAGATCGTCAAAAGAGTTACGCCGATAAGCGTCGTAAGGATTTA
The DNA here is from genome assembly GCA_030737875.1 of Allium sativum. Classification (NCBI taxonomy): domain Eukaryota; kingdom Viridiplantae; phylum Streptophyta; class Magnoliopsida; order Asparagales; family Amaryllidaceae; genus Allium; species Allium sativum. The sequence continues at coordinate 297,718,716 of CM060921.1, forward strand.
GAATTCGACGTAGGTGATATGGTTTTTGTGAAGATTTCACCGTTAAAGCATATGGTTCGGTTCGGAAGTAAAGGGAAGTTGGCTCCTAGGTTTGTTGGACCATTTCCGATAGTCGAGCGAATAGGAAAGCTCGCATATAGGTTGGAGTTACCCGAGAAGATGTCGAGTATGCATAATGTTTTCCATGTGTCGTTTCTATGGAAGTTTTTGCACGACTCGAATGTGGTGGTATCTCCAGAACAGTATGAAGATTTAGAAGTTGAGACCGCAGTTGCGAAACCTCGTAGGCCACTTCGTGTTGTGGGAAATGATACGAAACAGCTTAGGAGGAAGATGGTTAAGCTAGTCAAGGTACAATGGAGTGAAGATGGCGACGATTGTACATGGGAGACGGAAGAGAGCATGAGGGCGACTCATCCAGAACTCTTCGTCGGTAGGACCCTTTGATATCGTATCTTCGTTGTGTCATTGTATCTTGTTGTTGTGTGGTAGAATTCCGCGTGCTAGGATAAGGCTATGGATGCATGGCTTGATGGTTGCTAGATTGGATGATAGAATTGGTTTCACATGGATGATAGGCATGTGGAATTGTTGTGGTTGCTTGTGTTTGCTTGGAATTTCGGGGGCGAAATTCTTAAGGGGGGGAGAATGTAACAGCCCGCATTTTACGTATCGGAAGATCGTAAAATATTTTTATTTTATTCCCTGAGGGTTGGATCATTCTCATCTTTTAGTATGTTGCTTATGGGGATGTGAGACATGTCCATAAATTTTACCGATTTTGTTTGTGACCATTTTGCCCCTGTCAGTCTTGTACTGGGCATAACTTTTGACACAGGTCGAATCAGAGGGTGAGACCTGTGCCATTGGAAAGGAATTGATGATTCCCTTTCCGTAGAGTGGTTACATTAAGGATTTGGTTCAGCGGTTTGGGAGAAATCGTTGTTTTAAGGTTTTTCAGTTGGCTGTTCAGGTTTTGGAAGGCTAATGGGCTGATTTGGAGAAGGCCCATTAGAGGGTGGGTGGAGACTATAAATAGGGGGTAAGGGGTATGGAGAAAGGTTGGCATTTTCCATTCTCTTATGGGGAGGCTTTGATCTCCTTCTTCCTCTAACATCTTTCCACCATTAAAATTCCAAAATCCAAAGAGGGAAATCGAAGATCTACACCATAAGAGGCTAAATCTACATTGTTTCAAGGGCGAATTCATCGGATTGAGGAGTTTGATTCGAAGTGTTCGTTGTCCGGATTGCTTTTTCATTGTTTTTGCATTGATTTGAAGAATTGGTGAGTGATTTACATCTCTCATTCGGATGCATGCAAGTATATGGGTCTTATGTTGTTAATTTCATCATTTCCATGTTATTTTCCTTAGATCCACACCATGCTAAGTCCATTTTATATATGAATCACCTTAGGATCTGATCTAGATAATTTAAATGGTTAATTTTATGATTTTTCTGAACATTATGCAAGTTAGATCCGTTTTTATGTTCATATGATTCACTTATCATGTTTTGGGAAATTTATGTGCTTCGATGGAAATTGTTAGATTGATGATATTGTTGGTTGCATAACATGTTTGTGATTGCGTTTGGATGAATCGGATAAGTTGGTTTCGTCGGATTCGTCGTTTGGCGAAGTTTTGGTCGAAATCGGAGTCGAATTGGAGATGTGCAGGTTTCTGGTCGTCCTGGAGTTGGTCGGGTCGGTCTGGAATGAGGTGGTCGATCATAGTATGGCTTGGGAAGCAAGTCAGGGAGCTGGTCGGTTTAAGCTGGTCGGTCCAGAAGGAGCAAAAGTGTTTCTGGTCGGTTTCAGATGGTGGCATTCTGGTTGGTTTCTTTTCTGTAAGCAAATCCTGGTCGCCCTGAAGGAGCTGGTAGGTCAGGTGGAGCAAAATCTGGTCGGTCTTGACAGGGTCGATCCAAAGCTGGTCGGTCCCAAGGAGGTCGAGTCGATCCAAAGCTGCAAGGAGGTCGAGTCGATCCAAAGCTGCATGGAGGTGGGTCGTTCTGAAGCAAGGCTGGTTGGTTTTTGACTGGTCGTTCTGGAGCAATTCTGGTCGGTTTTGACTGGGTCTTGGAGCTGGTCGGTTTGATCGGTCCAGAAGGCTGAGGAGGGAGTCTGGTCGACTCAGGAGGGTCCTGGTCGGTCCAGGAGGAGCAGAGGGAGGTCTGGTCGGTCCAGAATGGGTCTGGTCGGCATTTCTAGTGGAAATTTCTGATCGGACACTTCTGGTGATGATGTAACTTCGAGGTGGTTCAAGTAGGAAGGCTCGAAGTGATGAATGTGTTCGCTGATCAAGGTGGAACAACGAATGCGGTGGCAACTCAAAGGTCGTGAGTTGGTGGATAATGGCTGCTCGAGAAGGTTGCTTGAGCTATGAAACATCGTCAAGGTTGGACGATTAGAGATGCGAAGGCTGAGAGGTCATCATTGTCGTAAGTTCTAGCAGGCTCAAAGCAGGGGTACGATGGGTATCGTTGAAAGGCCCAAAAGACTGGAAGGTTGCTGGTCGAGTACCTTAGGTCTCGGGGAGAGGCCTATTGTCAAGATTGGACATTGCCAAGGTTGGGCATATGGAGTTCATGCTAGAACCGGGGTTATCATTAGCCCTTGACATATGGCAAGGTTGGCCGTCATACGATAATGATGGTCTCGAAGCAAGATTGGCGGTGATAGCCAGAGTCTGTCATGTATGCTGGATGTTTTGCATGTGCCATCCCACGTGGGTTATCAAACATCGAAGTAGATGTTCCTTGAGTGCTTGTCTGATATTGGTTTCGGCCTCTGGGGCTTGTATTCAAGGGATGTCGAATTCGACTAGGATGATCTACGTGAGATATATATAATCTCGATGCCATGATTGCTATTGTTGGTTGTTTCTGTTTTCCATGGATGAATGGTTGTTCTGTTTCCTATGGATTAATGGTTGAAATGCTTGGTGTAAAAGCTATCACTGTCCGATGTGGGGAAGATAAGGTTGAGTTCTTCTCTGGTGATGTGGGTAGATAAGTTGTTCATTTACCCATTCTCATATGCTTTCTTGTTGAAGTTTGTTAGCTGTATTATCGCTCACTAAGACTATTGTCTGACTCAAGGTTTTATGTCTCCTCTTATTACCTTGGGCTGTTCATCCGGTTGTGGATGGGCAGACTAAGTAGCGGGTTACAGGTAATGGAGCTTAGTGATACGAGGAAGCTGAGCGATGACGAGCAGGAGGCTGGCGTACCAGTTTTATTCTATCTAGTACTTCTGTTTCCGCTATTTGAGTTGCTTGAGAGTTGTAGTGGGGCCTTATGTACAAACTTGGATATCAGTTGGATAATCTTTCTGGATGTTGAAAGAGTTTCAAAAGTTTGCTATATGATACCTCATTACTATCACATGTTGTATATGTTCTATTATATTTTATCCTTGCGCTGTGAGTTCTACGACAGGTTTCGATGTGTTCACTTACTATGATGATCGTCCATAGCATCCTGGCACGCCTTTCAGCGCATTATTCCTCTTGTTTAGTGCGGGGGTTATGGGCGGTCGTCACAACCTACGTGGCAGCTTTGTGTATAGCGTGGATTCGCGAGCCTCACACCACGGTATGAGTCAAAAACGGGATGAGGACCCAAGGAGTGCACGACGTTTCTTTCTAGCTATGGGTGGTGTTAGTGACCTACCAGTCCTGACATTTATATACTTTTCACCTTTGTGGTTTGGACGCGAGCCGCCTCGAATATAGGTCCTATAGGGCCGAGAAACATATGTTCAGGAATAACTAATCCTCAAACGTAAGAGAGGACCGGTCTTGGAGGATCCCAGGGGTTACCCAGAGTGTGTAGTCCTGAGGCATTTGCTAGAGTGTATCGAAGCGGAGAGGAGATTTCCCCTTGCCTCGACTCATGACGAAAATCCAATCTCCAATACGTGATATTGCGGTTTTAATTGTAGAACTAGTATGGCGACATGATATATGGTACCCATGCCACCTAGGATTGATATTTATGATTGAAAATTGTTTTGACACTATACACCTATAATAGTATCAAATGATTTGTTTTAAACGTACCAAGCATGTTTGGCTATTATAAGGGAAAACCCTATCCTCCGGCTTGCGTTGCATTGTGTGATGGGACCTGGGTCTTATAATAGCTTCATTTTTCCAAAGAGCATTGCGCTGTTTTGTTATATGCACTAGTATTCTTGGGAGGAAACTCGTTCCGTGTTATACGGCGTGATCCCTTGAATTACTCTCTTTTAAAGTAAAGTTTTAAATAACTATTTTAGTTCTCACACCAGTCACATGACTGACCTGGAGTTTATTGTTTTAACCTAAACTCCGGGTGCCCTTATTTTCGACATGGGCAGCTAGTAGTTTTGGTTTTGCAGATTTATATTCACAGGATCCTGGTTTACAGCTGGAACGATGCTCGGAAAGCTCTGTATCCGTGTATTACTTTCAGTTGTGCTTTGTATTATTTTCCGCTGCTATGTAATTTATTGTAATATATGATATTTATCAACTGTAATTTATTCAATTATACTCTGTATATTCTTGTATCTGATGGAATTGTTGTAATAACAATGAAATGTTCTTCCGTTTGCGTTCTTTTGTATGTTGCTCTCAAGGTAATCCGTGCTTTCCTTACCGGGGAAGTTACGGGCTATCACAGTTAACCTAGATGTTTTCTAACTGGAATAAGAAATATTTTCTCGAATAAAGGAAATAGGAATTTGAAATAATAATATAATTTGGAATTGATTTAAAGGGGCTCATTGTTGTTTGATCGGTAGAATTTCCAATTGGAAATAGGACCATTGATTGTATGAATGTTTCTTTGATAGTTAAATCATCGACTATCAAAGTTTTGATTTATTTTATACCTCCATTGTCAATATGGAGAGACCGTGATCAGATTTAATATCTGAAAACCACTCCGTATTGGCATAAGCGTTACGAATCAACTTATGTTGAAAAGATTATAAAGACGGAGAAAAATGCAAGGGCTATTCTATTAATTCAAACTTCAAGCCTCACAACCGAGAATTGACAAAAATCGGACAGGCAGCATGGCTATGTGGGTCGCCCCCATTAGGATGCATAATCACCTATCCAGAGAAATTCAATTTGCTTCTTTAATCTATCGATGCTGTCCCTTTCGGGAAACGGTTGTTGATCCCAACCATTGGTGATATACATTCGATACACTCAAGCGAAATGAGTGGTTGGTCATGTGAGGGACGTGTTGCAAGACGTTCTTGTTGAACCCAGTGTATTCCCTCAGGTGGTCCATATCTTGTCATGTTGGAAATCCAATCTCCAATAAGCGCCCTGCGGTTTTTGATTTTATATTATATATAGAGCGTGAGATGCAAGCGTTCCGCTAGATTCTATTTATTTGATGTAGACATTATTATAATATCACTGGATTTGATATCAAAAGTATTTGGGGTTATCGTAAGGTAAAAACCATCCGTGTTTATGTGTGGATCGGTCTTACGATTATCATTTCTTTCAAAAAGATTTTTGAAAGTTAAACAAGCGGTTGGAGTTTACTCACACCAGTCCCATGACTGACCCAGAGTTTATTTTGTTTGTTTTCCCTAAACTTTTGGGTGCCCAAATTTGTACGGGCAGTCAAGTAGTCGGGATTTTTTAGATTCACTTAGAGGAGCTCGAAGCAGGAGGCTTCATCAGTTAGCTATAGACTATCATATTTTCCGTTGTGTCCTATATTGTATCTGGAAACATGCATTTATAACTGTTCCAGGGATAACCGTTGTGCTCTGATAATGGTATGTATATACTGATACTGATTTGTATTTCAAAGTTTATGTTATCTAATATATTTTATTTGTTCCGCTGTGAGTTTGTGATCTTCGTTTTCTTCTATTCTAATATTTCTTTCTTTTTATTTCTCATCCTCTAACTTCTTTCTAATAATGATTCGTATTTCTGTGCACTTTGGGTTGGACGTGTGGTGTTATTAGTTGACTCAAAGAGTACGGAAATTCGGGTCATTACATTTGGTATCAGAGATGAAGGTTGAGTAGTAACCTTGGCTCTGTGGCATAACTCAATAGAGATGGGGTTAGAAATACCAGAGATTGAGTTTGAGTGTATATATATGAGCCTGTATTTGTAGATTTGATATAAAATTGTTTTATATTGTGTTGGCTGGTTTGTTGAGTGGTTTATGAATTCTGGTCGATACAGGATGTACAACTGTATTGATAGGTGTTTCTAAACTCTCGAACAAGGCAATTTGATATAGTATCATTTTAAGATGGGTAAATGAAATAATTTTGCTCAAAAATTATTTTGATATAAAAGGAATAATTTTTGAAATATTATAGTATATAGATGTGTTGATTGTTATTACAATCATACGAAATTATAAAATATTGAAATGGTTTTACATAACCAAATATATCTTGTATATGGATAATATGAACTAAGATTAAGTTCAAACCAGAATTTGGGAATTTAAATTTCGGGTGTTTAGAAAATATTTTCTGAAACATTATAGTAATATAACATTACTTTAAAGAATCTTTGAATAAGAATGGTTTAAATTGGTTTTGAAAGTGATTAAGCATTGAAATCACTTCAGTGGCAAGAAAATGATTCTGATAATGGATCGCGACATTATTGGTTTTCATTTTCAAGTTTTCGAGTGATGAATTGCTACCGTAGTAATTTGGAAATGGAAAATTTGTTTGAAAATGACAACATGTTTTTGAAATTCAAATGTTTTGAATTGAGTTGATTAGAAATATATGTATATAAATATATATGATTTCAAACCAATTTGAAATAAAATCCGGCAATTTGAATTCTGAAATTAAGATTTAACTTGTATAAGTTGAATTGAAATGGAAAAAATGTATCAAATGAATTGAAATTAACTTAAGTAAAAATTGGATTGGATTAAAAATAACTTCGAATGAAATTAAATAAGGAGAAATGTTGAGATTCGAAATATTAATATGAATTCGACCTATGTATAAACAAGTTGAATATATATTGGGTGCTGTTGTTTGGAATTAAACTCAAGCAGAATAAGAGGGTTGATTTTTGGAAACAGAACTCAGTTTGGATTAATGAATAGAAGTTAACTAATCAGAAAGTTGATTAGAAGAGTTAAAAACTGGAAGTTGGATTGATGTGAAACCAACTGGAAATGGGTATATGTATGATGAGCAGATACTGAATGGAAGCAAATGCAAGAGATAGAGATATGCCCGACAAAATGGTACATGTTTACAATATTACTTGGGTTGATGATTTTATGAGCCTATGAGGCAAGCCGCTTGGCTTTTTGATTTTCTTTTGGATTGGAGAAGGCCTAGAAAGGCGAGTTGTGGTTGTACCGATTGAACCGTGCAGAGGAGATGCTACCGAAATTTTTCAGAATTTAAAGTGTTAGAAAATTTTCAAAATTTTCGTTAGTAAGAATAATTTAATATTTTAATTGAAATAAATTGGTCCAGTTAAACCGAAGTTAAGAATTGTAAAAAAGGAATTTTGGACCTAGTTAATAGGGAATGTAGCATCTTTTCCTATCTTAGCAATTTCGAGGACGAAATTACTTTAAGGGGGAAGGAATGTAACGGTCCGGATTTTTCAGCCATTGAATTCTGAATATTTAAATTGGTTTAAATATTTTATTCGAATTATATATAGGAGTTTATTAAATAAAACGATATTTAAACGCATAATTTATAATATAATTTAAAAAGAGCTCGAAACAGTCGTGGTAGTTCGTAATTTACGATTAAAACTTCAACTGAGTATACATAATCCAATATAAATCGGAATTCAATGAAACAAGAAACGTTAGAATCTATTTGATTATATTTTTCTAATGGAAGTGAAAAATCAAGATTTCGTTTTGTAAATTATAAGTTATGCCCAAATCAAATTTGTGAATAGTTGCTATGAAATCATATATAAGCCATAACGGTCATTTAAATATATTTAAATAACGGTCTCGAATTAGGACGAGGTTGTTTTGAGACGTAGTAATAATTTAATATTTAGAATTTTACTGTAATTTTTAATTAATTAAATACGCAACTTTTTATTTGGAGTATTTTGCACCCTATATCAATATTTTGGGGTTTCATAATATAAGTTAAACTACCGATATTATTATATTTTTAGAATCGTAACACACCACTTGACACGATGGTATTTTTATTTTTGTCAGGAGCGGTTCATATGTTAATGGAAGTTTACATAACAGGGTACACGAAACTTTGCAATCTAAAAACAGTTTTAATATACACGTCTATCTCCACCCATATGCGCTTAATATTTAATTTCTTTCTAAAACTTTGCCATCACGTACTCGTGACTGCCAAGTTTACTTGGCTATCACGCACCGGTGGCCACCAAGTTTACTTGGCTATCAAAGGAAATTTCGCTTATATAAAGATCTTTGTATGTTGTTCTTTCCACTTTCTCCTTTGGCATCTTCAAAACGAAAACTCTTCCTAAACTATAAATCATTCCTTCTAAATCCTATTAAAAATCATCTAAAATCCCTAAGCCCCAAATTACTTATCTCATTCACCGTTTCCTACTTCAATACTATTTCGATTCGTTCAGCGAAATAAATGGAGGAACCACCCTCTATAAAACAACTTTAATTCCCCTTCCTCAATCAACAAATTCCTGAATCTTTCTTCGTCTTCAAACAAAAAAGGTCGCATCAGTATTTTCCTCACAACAAAATTGCGATTTAGAAATTCGTAATCAAATTGAAATTAAATCGCAAAATCTCGATAATCATTTCTTTGAGTTCGATTAAAGGAAATTTCCATTGGCTCCGAGTTTAGTAGAGGGCGGTTGCTGTTCACGGAAGAGCCGAGGGTTCCAGTTGACCTAGGGGTAGCTGCTGATGAAAGTTGGGTGAGTTTTAGATGATTTGAGGTATGAAATTGGGTTTTTGGATCGATTTCACACCTATTGCGATTTTGTTGTGGAATCTGTGGAAAAAAAATCACATAGTAGTGAAGCAGGTGCTGAAAGTCGTGACTCTGATGGTGGTTGTGAGCTCATGCCGGGGATGATTTGTTGTACAGGTACCTACCTGGAGAATGAAATCGGGTTCTGGACTGTAGCAAAGCTATGGGACATCGGAGTTGAGGGAAATGATGTGAGGAGGTAGTTGACTAGGTGGCACATTGAAGGGGGTTGGTGTGGTGACCTAAGGTCCATCAGTGGTGGAACAGAAAACGGTGAAGGCTGGTGGAAAATATCGGGTCCTGAAAGGTAGGAGGAAAGTGAGTACTTTAGATTGAAGAAAAGAGATGGGGTTGATTTACTGAAAGGAGCACCGTATAAAGTATAAATATGAAGTTGTATAATTTTGATTCGAATTAGTTTCAGAGGGGAGGTGCGTGATGTGTCATGATCGTGGTGACAGATTGGAGGAGATAGACAATCTGAGGGAGGTTCTGTGTAGTAAATGTCATGGGAGAAGGATTTTTTAAACGATGGGAAAATGAAGGAGCAGCTATAATTTGAAGTGGTATAGTTTTGGGAAGGTTCAAGGTGGCACAGTGATTATGGGGGGGCAAGGCACGACTGTTGAAGGAGTTGCGAGTTATTTTGGGTTGTTTTGTTGCAAAGAAGTTCGTTGTTTCAGTACATTATAGGATAAGGGAGGAGTGCATGGAGATTGGTTTTGGACGATACACAGTTCAGTGCTGTCATCATTTCATTGTGAATTAAAAGATGGGAAAAAAGGGATATTATAAAACTCTTGATTTACAAAGTAAAGAATTTCTGGGGCTAGTTATTTACGATGGAGGAAGGCAGGTTGGTCAATACTAGTAGAAGGTGCGGTGAGAATCATTTGAGGGGGACGTGGGATTTGTTTGGAACTATAGAGGGCAACATGGTAGGCAAAAGTATAAAAGAATTAAACGTTAAGTGGTGTTTTTGAGAATGGGAATTTAAGTGGGAAGAAAGTGTGCTAACAGTAATGTGATTAAGAATTTTAAAGCCTGGCTGCTCGGTGCGTAGTTGGTAGAGCATGCGGGTTTCATTGGTCTAGTTTGGGTGCGAAGTAAACGTGATGAAGGGCGATGGAAATTGTTTGGCAGTATGGTGGAGTACTCGGTGTTGAGGTTTCTAGCGTTAGCAAGATTTTCGTAGGTGAAGAAAGCGGATTTCCATGTGTCATGATATTTGGAATGTAGGCATGGGCTCCATCCTGAACTGGAGGAAGAACAAAATTAAAATCTTAATCACGGCTTATAACCGATGATAATGCATGAACAGAATTGGACCAGATCGGTTACGTTAGAACCACAGCAACAAGATCAATATTGTAGAACTAATGTGAACGGGAACCGGACTACTAGGATTTCGTGGTAAAATCAAACGCTGTTTGATTTTAAAACGAAAACAAAAGCAGAACCTTCAACTGCAAACCAAGGTGAGTAAACTCACTAACTCTGCCTCGGTTATATTTTCATATAAATGAGTTTTAAATTTATTTCATACTGCGTGATGGTTGTTTGGTTGCATGGTTGATAAAATTGGTTGATATAGTTATATCATTAATCGATTATTACTTCGGTTCACCATGATATTTTATATTGATGTGAAATAATATTATTGATGTTATTAACATCTGTGGATGCAGGGAAACAAGTTGGAGGGATCCAACTGGATTCCTCAACATTTATATTGTTGTTTGTTGTTTAATGTGATATATATTGTGATTGATTATCCTGTGTTGAATTACCTTAGCCCTAGAATTTTGGTATATTAAATACCGTAAAATATTCTCGAATAGAAAATGAAATTTGAGATTTAAAAAGAAAATATATTTTTCCAAAAAAATTGAAGTGTTATTTCGAATATACTTAAAAGGTAGGAACTTGTTTTAACAAGAAGTTGATTTTAAATGAGCATATAAATTAAGTAAATTAGTTATCGTTGGATAAATTGAAATCTAAATTCAAATTTTGAATTTATATTGAAAAATGGAAATCCAATTTGAAAGCAATATTTGAGATGAGATTTTAACTTAGCAAATTTCAAAGTTAATCATAAACGAGGTTTTAAATTATTGGAATAAAAGTATATTGTTTGAAAATTTTGAATAGAAGTTTTAAATAGAAATTTGAGTTTAGAAGTATAATTATAAGAACAAAACCAAATGATGGTATATAAAGGAAACATATTCAGAGTTTAAGTAAATAATGGTTTAAAGTAAATACTGGCAAATAAAATATCTATAGAGGAAATTTGGATTTGAAATATGAATCCAAATTGGAACGTGAATGAGAAAGGGAAATGGATCATCATTTTAAAATAAAACAATGAGTTTTATTCTAACATTTGGAATATAAAGTAGATTGTAATAACGTTTTGGTAAACCAAAATGGTTATAAAGGAATTGGGCAAGGATTTGAAAAGGACAGATTCAAAAGTGAATTTAGAAGTTGAATCAACCTGAAATGGTAGACAAATTCTGAAGTTTGGAATATAAATCGAATATAGATTATTCGAGAGAAAGTTATTCATTCGAATTTGGTTATATCGAATTTAGGGAAGTAGTTATTTTAATTTCTGTTTAAAACAAATTTAGCAACTTATTTATTTATTTATTTAAATAAATAAGTACAAGTTGCATTTTGATAAACAAAATATTTTTAAGTAGCGATTTTAAACGCTGCCGTTATAATATATGTTTTGGTAAATCTAAATAGGAATTTTAACGCTGTCGTTGTAACAACTGTTTTAACAGCGATCTTAACTCTATTGTTATAATAAGTGTTCTAAAATTATAGACAACGATTGTAACGCTGTTGTTAAAAAGCAATGTTTTATAAACTAAATATTTGGAAACATCGATTATAACGCTACCGTTATAATCAATATTTTTCTTTAAAGGAAGTGTGTTCTTAGATCGAATCTGAGAGTCGTGTAAGTGATGTTTTGGTTAAAGTTGCGAGCTTTGACTATTTCAAAGTTAAGAATGTCGTTCAGTTAAGGTCTGAGAGGTAATTATACCCCAACTTGACTGACGTCATGATTGATGGAGAAATGGGTAAGGTTCGGTGGCAAGGATTGCTTAGTGATACCATTATTTAACGATTGATTTATGGTTTGAGTTATAATAACCATGTTTTATAACATCACGTTCATTTAAAGGATTTTGAAATATTTTTCCCAAATAGAAAATGAACTGAATTGGTCAAGGAGGAATTAAGGGATGGAATATGAAAATATTTCCCGATATTAATAAAGTATAATTTCTGAATATAGAAATAAGGATTCGTTAATATATATCTTTTCTAACTGGAATAAGAAATATTTTCTTGAATAAAGGAAATAGGAATTTGAAATAATAATATAATCAGGAATTGATTTAAAGGGGCTTGGTGTTGTTTGATCGGTAGAATTTCCAATTGGAAATAGGGCCATTGATTGTATGAGTGTTTCTTTGATAGTTAAATCACCGTCTATCAAAGTTTTGATTTATTTTATACCTCTGTTGTCAATATGGAGAGACCGGGATCAGATTTAATATCTGAAAACCACTCCGTACTGGCATAAGCATTACGAATCAACTTATGTTGAAAAGATTATGAAGACGGAGAAAAATGCAAGGGATGTTCTGTTAATTCAAACATCAAGACTCACAACAGGGATTTGACAAAAATCGGGCAGGTAGCATGGCCATGTGGGTCGCCCACATTAGGATGTATAATCACCTATCTAGAGAAATTCAATTTGCTTCTTTAATTTATCGATGCTGTCCGTTTCGGGAAACGGTTGCTGATCCCAACCGTTGATGATATACATTCGATACACTCAAGCGAAATGAGTGGTTGGTCATGTGAGGGCCGGATTGGAAGACGTTCTTGTTGAACCCAGTGTATTCGCCTCTAGAGATACACTATCGGCAAGTGGTCCCATATCTTGTCATGTTGGAAATCCAATCTCCAATAAGTACACTGCAGTTTTTGATTTTATATTATATATGAGCGTGAGATGCAAGCATTCTGCTAGATTCTATTTATTTGATGTAGACATTATTATAATATCACTGGATTTGATATCAAAAATATTTTTGGTTATCGTAAGGTAAAAACCATCCGTGTTTATATGTGGATCGGTCTCACGATTATCATTTCTTTCGAAAAGATTTTTGAAAGTTAAACAAGTGGTTGGAGTTTACTCACACCAGTCCCATGACTAACCCACAGTTTATTTTGTTTGTTTTCCCTAAACTCTTGGGTGCCCAAATTTGTACGGGCATTCAAGTAGTCGGAATTTTTCAGATTCACTTGGAGGAGCTCGAAGCAGGAGGCTTCATCGGTAAGCTATAGACTATCATATTTTCCGTTGTGTACTATGTTGTATCTGGAAACAGGCATTTATAACTGTTCCAGGGATAACCGTTGTGCTCTGATAATGGTATGTATATACAGATACTGATTTGTATTTCAAAGTTTATGTTATCTAATATATTTTATTCGTTCCGCTGTGAGTTTATGATCTTTGTTTTCTTCTATTCTATTATTTCTTTCTTTCTATTTCTCATCCTCTAACTTCTTTCTAATAATGATTCGTATTTCTGTGCAATTTAGGTTGGACGTGTGGTGTTATTAGTCGACTCAAAGAGTATGGAAATTCGGGTCATTACATTTAGTGAGTGACACTAATGGATGTGGGGTGTTTCAATAATCAAAGTAAATTAGTAATAACGTAGATGACAAATAAATCGAATGTGAATGAAAAAAAAATCCTTTTTTCTACTTGGAATTTGATTTTTTATATGAAATTGGTTTCATACAAGTTAATGTTATCATCGAGGCATGTTTGCTTTAGTTATTTGTCATTGTACCATGTACTAGTTGCTTATGTAATATATTTTAAGTTTGATGTTATATACTTGATTCTCACTTGTTTAATAAGTATCTTAGTAGGTTTCAAATGAGCGCTTCAACTTGGAGCTTGCTTTTGCGTCTGTTTGCTAAAATATAAGAAAAATTCACTTAAATGGCTAAACAAAAGGTTTGTATTTTGGATTTTATATTGTATTTAGGTTTATATGTGTTGTTCCCCTGATTAGGGATGCCTCATCATATAGATGAGATGTATATTTTGTTTTTTTGTTGTTTTTGTGTATGGTAAATTTTTCCTGGCCAAACTGTGTAGGGGAGATGCTACCGAAATTATCCATAAATCCGGATGTTAGAAATTTTTTTGAAGTTGAAAAGTAACTTTTATTTTCATACAAGTTTGAAAACTGTATATGAGCTTATAAAATAAATAATTTGTTACATACATACATATAAATTTATAGTCTCTCCTTTCGGACGAAAAGCTTTAGGGGGACATTGTAATGAACCATGATTTTTGACATTTTAAAATTATGAAATTCATTTGAATTTGTTATTTAAGAAAATTATATTTGTTATGATTTTAGAATTTAGTCTATTTAACTTGATTTTACAAGTGTGAATTTGAATTTTTTTATATTTTTTAATCTAAATAATTTGTTAAATTTAACGATGTTAATATTTTAGACTAATTACATATGGTGTTTGAGAAACTATAAATTCAATTTAAATTTAAACTTGACATTTATTTTAGATTTGAATCGGATTTTAAATAATTGATTTAAGTTTGTATTAAAAAATATTAAATATACCAGTATGGTTTGTGTATTCAAAATATTAAAAATTGCATGCATATTTACAATTATATATATATATATATATAACCTATGGGCATTTGTTAAATTTGGCAAAAGGAAGCAAACACTTATCCTACGCATAGTCTAGCTTTTGCCACACGTGACCTATTCTACTTTTCTCCACTGCTTCCATGTTCCCCTTTTATTTTCTCGTTCGTTCTTCCCTCTTTTCATTTTTTTCGATTCCTAAAAGAAAGAAAACGTTTTTCCCCAAATCATCAAATGGAAGAGGAAATTTCCTTCCTAAAAAAATTTATTTCAAGCTGCTTCGTCAAAATCAATCTCCCATCACCTCACCATCGACTGCCGCACTTCAGTCGACGCGAGAACCCCCTCCGTCCACCCAGATCGAATCGGCGCTCCTCCCTTCGCCCCATCCAAATTATGTTCCTTCCTAATTCTTATTCGATCGCGGTTATCATTGCCTGAAGCCCTATTGTCAGAACAATATCGCAGCCTTCGTAAGCGTTGCCTTCATCTGCGCTCGCTCAGGAATCCATCGCAAACCAGATCAACTACCAGTCGTGTCCCTGTAGAGTCACCATGTCATCAACTGGAACTTCATTGCCTTCCATCGCATCTCCAAAAACCGTGACCCAACACCGTCTCAATCTCCTCCGCTTCAAAAGCCGTCGTCGCCTTAAACCGCTAACTGTGATTTTTCTCACTATTACAAATTGAAGTTCTTCAACAAAAAATTGATTTGGGTGTTCTAGTTTAGGATTGAATTCGCATATATCGTTTGAAGTATTAGGCTTTTTTCTTTTTTTTCTTAGTCCTTGTGTGAATAAACTTGCTATTTCACATGAGTCGATACTATATTCTATATGTCATCAAAACAGTTTAACAAGTTCTTAAAAGCATTTTATTAAGAACTAAATGAACATTCACTTTTTTTAAATATAGTTAAAGATGTCAGGAGTATATGACGAAAATTCAAGACTTGAATAACTAGGCACTGATGTTGAAGTAAAGCATTATTTTATTAAATATGCAGCCAATCCTAGTAGATCACTATAATTTTCAGTCTTCTAAATACATAAATATATTTAGGAAAATGCAAATGAATAATTTTGTACACAAAAATGTGGTTGATAAATTTGTACAAATATTTGCTCCATAAATAAAGATATACATGTATGTCTCATTGTTACATATATTTTACAGTAAATTATTTACCAAGACATATTTACATTAAGTTGTTTACCAAGTTAATAATGTTGCTTGTGTATGCATATACTTCTTGTTGCATGTATACATATATGTTGCGACATAGCACTATTGGTACATTGTCATGTTTAACTTAATAGGTATCTCCAGAACTTAGTATGTATAAACACATACTGCCTATATTAGCTCAATGTATATGCTAACCAATTTTAAATATATTTATGTTCCCATCTGCACATGACCTAGTTCGTGCCACCTAGCGATTGTCCATAAATTAGTTCTATTGATTATGTTTTGTTCTGTATTTGGGCATATGTACTGCTGCACTTGCTTGTTCACTAAATAAATTGAAGTACAATTACCTTCCTGTGCGTTGATAATAAATGCATGCTGCACTCGTATGGATTGTACACTTGTATGGTTGCATTAAATCTTGGTATTGTCTTGTCCCTTGATGCATATTTAAACGGGGAAAAATTATGTGGCATAAATAATGTTTAATAAATTAAAATTTATGCTAGGATTGATTATTTTATTTCAGTATTTTATTGAAGTTGATTTACTTGAATACGACCTAACTCGAATTTTCGTTTTGCTCCGGTCGGGGTCAGACCTGAGTAATTTACAGCTTAGATTTGAAGCTAACAATGATAAGGATTCATGAACCCTCGTAAAGATGATCCGCTGCCGTTAGCTAGTTAGCCGTAAGATTTTAAAATTTGTATAGACAATGAAGCTTCTGCTGTACATAAAAAAATATTGTACTATGATATTTGTTATAAAAAAGTTTTTTTTTAGGCTGTTAATTATTTTATGAAAAACTGTTTGTGATTCTATGATTTGTTCTTGTTAATCCCATAAGCAATAACGATTCACCATTTTGAGCGTTTGGAGTTGGTTTAATTATTGATTCGAGACGTTAAAAATAGCGAATCGTTATACAAACACAACTGGTGTACTCAGTTCAGATATACTTCTCTGAATGAATTCTTTCCCCATAGATCATTAACTTTCACCTCCAACTCTTATTGTTCCTTAAGTGTCATCCACCCAAGAGGTTTAGCTATTGACGTGTCTTTATCCACTAGATCAATCTGAAACTCAATTTCCTTTTATGGCGGCAAACGTTTGACCTCGTCAAAGACATCATAAAAATCTCTATCGATCGACATAGAAGACCACTCATTCTTTGGAATCCTAAGAAAATATAAAAAGATAACGAATATTCGCAACATATCACAACCATTCATCCATCCATATTCTTGATGGTTACCTCGAGCTTCTCGCAATCCACTATAGTCACATTTTCCTTGTGAGCCAGTCCGTACCAAAGTAATCCCAAACCCATCGAAGTTCAAAGCATAACAATCACAAACAAAAGAGCAATCAGTACTTGATAAAACTGGACTACAATAAATCAGGTTATTCACCATTAATTGTCCATCCGCTATCTTAGGTTCCAAATCTAATTTTCATACTATCTCATTACAGATAAAAGAATACGATGCTAGAGTATCAAATAAAACTCGAATAGAAACATCCCCGATGGGACCATTCCATGCACAACATCACTCTTCCCTTTCTTCGTAGCATAGGAGCTCTAGAGGTAGTCACAACATCCATTTCTTAAGCCTTAACAATTGTGACGGCCTGGAATTTCGCTCGATCTGAATCAGTCGTTAAACCGATCTAGACCGTTCGAAACCCCTGAACGTTGAGAACAGGACAAACCAGAACACAAACAGAAGAACATTTCATTGTATATTACAACAATGCATCAGATTACAAGAATATACAGAGTATAAATGAATAAATATTACACAGAAATATCAGAGATTTAAATTACATTTAAAATACTTAGCAGCGGAAAAGTAATATAAAGCACAACTGAAGGTGATATACGGATACAGAGCTTTCCGGATATCATTCCAGCTGTAAACCAGGATCCTGTGAATATAAATCTGCAAAACCAAAACTACTAGCTGCCCGTGCGGAAAATAGGGGCACCCAGAGTTTAGGTTAAAACAATAAACTCCAGGTCAGTCATGTGACTGGTGTGAGAACTAAAACAGTTATTTAAAGCTTTACTTTAAAAGAGAGTAATTCAAGGGACCACGCCGTATAACACGGAACGGGTTTCCTCCCAAGAATACCAGTGCATAGAATAAACAACGCAACGCTTTTTCGAAAAATGAAGCTATTAAAAGACCCAGGTCCCATCACACAATGCAACGCAAGCCGGAGGATAGGGTTTTCCCTTATAATAGCCAAACATGCTTGGTACGTTTAAAACAAATCATTTGATACTATAATAAGTGTATAGTGTCAAAACATTTTCAATCATAAATATAAATCATAGATGGCATGGGTACCATATATCATGTCGCCATACTAGTTCTACAATTAAAACCGCAATACACGTATTGGAAATTGGATTTCCGTCATGAGTCGAGGCAAGGGGCAAGATCCTCTCCGCGTTCGAGACACTCTAGCAAATGCCTCAGGATTACGCACACTGGGTAACCCTGGATGCGGCTGGGCCGGTCCTCACTTACGTTAGAGGATTAATTATGCCTGAACACACGTTTCCCGGTCCTTACAGACCTATAATCGAGGCGCCTCGCATTCCAACAACCACAAAGGTGAAAAGTATATAAATGTCAGGGCTGGTAAGTCACTGACACCACCAAAGCTAGAAAGAAACGTCGTGCTCTCCCAGCGGTCCGTATCCCGTTTTAAACTCATACCGAGGTGTGAGGCTCGCGAATACACGTTATACACAAAGCTGCCACGTAGGCGTGCTTTGATCATCAACCACAAGACTTTGCTTTTCAACAGAAGCCTTGATCATTGCATCTTAGCGTACCACACAGGCAATTCATGCCATGCGACTGATGTCCATCGATATACAACCTCTGAGCTCGTACGTCTCAGAGAAGGGCGTTAAGCAAAAGAATAAATTCTCCGCCGCCAAACAGATGTATATTTAATAGAAATCAATCAACACAGAATAAAATCCAGTGTCAGACACACAATCCATTTACAAGTCCGTTCTGGGTCTGAACGGAACCGGAGGCACTTTCCTCGCATTTCCATCCATCTCCAAGTACGTCTGGACGACCACCAACTATTTCCATCCTCTTGGGTGTACAGCCCAATCAGGATCGTCAGTAATTATCCAAACGATGTGAAGACTTCCGGTCTTCAACCACCGTCTTCATCTTCGACATATCGACGAATCGGTTATTCAGAATGGGTATAAACCCGGACTTTCCGAACAACCCGCGTATATTAAAACAAATGTTACACAAGCACAACATACGCCTCATTCCAATTCATTAGTCACTAACCGCAAATTAGCAAGAGAACAATTTCCTAAACATTAACCCCGAAGGCCGAAACCAACATCAGATCAGTACCTAGGAAACCATTCTTCTTAGCCAACCTACAGCTAGTTTCTAAATTTCACATTCTTAGGGAAAGGTTCCCATTAATTTTATCCAAGATAAATTCTTTAAAATTTATCCTGTAATCTTCCTTTGGATGTCATTTAAAACCAAATTATGGTTTTTCCAACTAGTCGAGATTAGCGAACCACAACGAAGTAATTATTTATTTTATTTCCCAATCCCAACCTATTCATCCCATGAAGCAAAACTGGTAATACTCCATATCTAACACCGTTGTGTTATCGGTAAAATTAATTACCATTTCACGTTCAAATATAATTAAAGATTTAACTATCGCTTTGGAGCAAAACTGGTAATACTCCATATCTAACACCGTTTTGTTATCGGTAAAATTAATTACCATTTCACGTTCAAATATAATTAAAGATTTAACTATCGCTTTGGAGCAAAACTGGTAATACTCCATTCTCGCTCATTTTCTAAATTTGATAATTTAGATTATCCATTCGCATTTCAATCTAATTGCAGATTTGTTAAACTCCTTTTACTGGGTTAAAGAACTAGGTGTTATTTAAAACACAGTTCACGATAAACCCAGATCACATTCTATTTATTATCGGGTTAAAGAACTAGTGTTATTTAAAACACAGTTCACGATAAACCCATTTCAAATCCAATCAAATATATTAGAAATCCCGATTATTTAAAACCCCTTTTTAAATCTAATTTATTTATTTAAAAATAATTAGGTTTTAAATTTAGTTCAAAACTAGTTCATTTCGATAAAAAACTATTTTTATCTTTTCAAATATGGAGTTTTTCATCCCAATCCTTCCCAAATCATTTCTTATGATTTAACATAAATTATTACTATTTTTAATAATTTTATCAAGGCCCGTACAGTCGATTTCCAACAACGGCCATCGAACTGCACCTATAGCGACCTTTTTTGAATTTGATTTGGACGTATCTCCAAATCCAACCGTTAGATTTTGAATTTCTAATACTCTTTAGAAAGCTCTTTTCGATACGAACCCAACGGTTCCGGTTTTAGGAGAATCCGACGGTCAGATCTCCCGTAATGTCCGTTTGAAATAAATGGTCGAAATTCACGAACTGCCGCGGTGCGGCGCGTTCTATTCAGGCCATTATATTATATATGTAATATATATAATATATATTTCGTCGATTTCTATTTAAAACGAATTATATAAATAGTTTTAAATTCGTTTCAAGAACCATTTCAACTTCTATTTCAATCCAAAGCAAAATTGAATTCTTCTTCAAAAATTCGTTTTAAAATTCATTTCTATTTAATTCAAATTTCAATTCAATTTGAATTCGTTTCAATTCGCTTTCTATCCAATCTGAATTCGTTTTCAATTCGATTCAATTCAAATTGGTTTTCTATTCGATTCAAATTCATTTCTAAATCTTTGTATATTCAATTCATTTCGAAATCGCTATATATTCAATTCATTTCGAAATCGCTATATATTCAATTCATTTCGAAATCGCTATATATTCAATTCATTTCGAAATCGCTATATATTCAATTCATTTCGAAATCGCTATATATTCAATTCATTTCGAAATCGTTATATATTCAATTCATTTCGAAATCGTTATATATTCAATTCATTTCGAAATCGTTATATATTCAATTCATTTCGAAATCGTTATATATTCAATTCATTTCGAAATCGTTGTATATTCAATTCATTTCGAAATCGTTATATATTCAATTCATTTCGAAATCGTTATATATTCAATTCATTTCGAAATCGTTGTATATTCAATTCATTTCGAAATCGTTATATATTCAATTCATTTCGAAATCGTTATATATTCAATTCATTTCAAAATGAATAAAATCGATATAAATATCGTTCGTGTCAAAATGGCGCATCACTAATCAACACGGCTTTATATATTCTATTTCAAATATTTCTATTTCAAATATCTCTTTTTCAAATATTTCTATTTGTCAACACACGACTAATCTCAATGAATGAGTACCGTCCACGTGTGACTATTTTTGTTAAATTATTTCGTTCAACACATGACTAATCTCAACGGATGAGTACAGTCAACACATGAACCTTTATTTTATATTGATAAAGATGTAAATTTTATTATAAAAATAATTCGTTCAACACATGACTAATCTCAACGGATGAGTACAGTCAACACATGAACCTCTATTTTATATTATTCTTTATCTTCTAAATTGGAATGAGGCCCAATCAATCACCATATAAAATTAATTATATGGATTTTCATACAACACATGTATATAATAACATTGAAAAAGGATCAACCATCAACCAAAGTGCACTACACTGTATAAGCATCAAATATAGATATCTAATGCTTATACAGCCTGTCAATCAATCGATCGACATATTTAATTAATCAGGATGAGTGGAATTCATATTTCATCCCAACACCCGTGTGGGGTTTCAAACAATCAAACACAGATTTTATTTGTGCAGTTGGGCGATGTGTAAAATTTATCGACCCAATCAATATCAGTCAAATCAGTGTACATAAACAAACCGTCCGGTTTGTAAATGAATATTTTATTTTATTCACTTTCACTATTTTCATATTCACGTTAAAAATTATATTTTTAACGATAAAACATTTTATTTTAACATATGAATTTCTATTCAGTTCATTTATTCAATAAAAATGATATTTTTATTTTTCTAACATATTTTAGAAAATTTCGGCGGCATAACGGCACGATACTAGAAACGGGACAAGGCCTAGCCTTATCCCCGGTCTAGTGAAGGCCCACGCCATTCACACATTAATCATATCAATTCATTTCACCAAACAATTCAATTTCGATCAAATATTCCAACTAGTCTATGCAACCAAACAAACAAGTCCATGGTCTGTGGACGATTGTGTCGGGTGCTACTAAGCACCGTCTGCATCCTAGTATATATATATATAACTAGAAAAATTAAATTGAAAGGTGAGAACTTCTCACATATAGCTATCCTAGCTCCACGGCTCTTCCTTTGCGGAAGTCTTCGTCGTTTCGCCTTTTTGTCACCTTCGTTGTCTGCTTTCACTACATATGTAAAAATCGAGTTTTTACTTCGCTATTCAATATATAAAAATCATATTTTTATATTTCAAAGTTCAATATATAAAAATCGACCTTTTATCGCTATGTCAAATAGATAAAAATTATATTTTTATCACGCTATTTTCCACATAAAGATTTCGCCTTTATAAAAATAAAGTTTTCGCCTTTATAAAAATTACTACTTTATCTCAACGTATATAAAATAAAAATCAGATTTTTATTTTCTTACATACACAAAGATGATATCTTTATATTCTCTATCCTATAAAGATTATATTTTTAATACTTTAAAAATATAAAAATCATATTTTTAATATTCCTATATAGTAAAGACTATATTTTTAATACTTTAAAAATATAAAAAATCATATTTTTTTTTTACATGGCTACTTCAATAAAGATCACATTTTTATTATATAAAAATTATATTTTTACTTCCATGTTATATAAAAGATTACATTTTTATCACTTACAACATAAAATAAAATTTAGCTTTAAAGTAATAAAAAAAACAGTTTTTAAAAATAAAGAAAATTCAGTTTTAAAAATAAATAAAAATCAGTTTTCTTTGCTTTTAAAAATTCAGTTTTAATACTTTTAAAAATTCCTGTTAAAAATATTCAGTTTTATACCTTTTATAAAATTCAGATTTTAACTTTTAAACATTTTCAGTTTTTATTTTTAAAACAAAATCATTATTAAATTCGGTTTTTGTAAAATAAAAATAAAACAATAAAATAAACAGAAATTCTTACAGAGAGGGGGGGGCCTTCGCAGACGTCGGAGGCTCCTCGAGGTGGGTGTTCGCTGGTTTGCTCGATGAGGTGCGGTGACGCTAGGGCCTCGAACGAGGGAGGCGGATGCGAGGTTTCGAACGGGAGGCGGTGCTTCGGGGCTCGTCGGCGTCAGGTCTTTAGGGGGGGCGGCGGCTTCGTCGGTGACCAGACGAGGGGGGGGGGCGGATCGATTAATTTAGGTTTTTTTTTTTTTTTTTTGTTTCTGAATAATGAAGTCGGGGGGGGGGGGGCCAAGCAGAAGAAAAGGAGGGAAGAGTACCTTTTTTTTATTATTATTTAATTATTATATTTTGCAAAAAGGTTGACTTTTACATATGACCTCGAACCGAGGTCCACCGCCTGTCGTCCATAGCGTTTTACCCCCATTCCGAACACAATGGGATATGTATCGTAAGCTGGTTTGATCCTTACGATCAGTTTTCGTTGAAATTACATTTAAGTCCTTATATTGAATTTTAAACGTACATTTCAAATTACCGGGGTCACATACTAACTAGAAAAATTCCAGAAAAATATTTTCTAGCTTCGTATTGACGATACGGTCCTAACAAAACTAGTTTCGTCGAATTCTGAGACCGTTAGAAAAACGGCCAATTTCCCGTCGATTAAAATCAACTGAAACTGGTCAAACGCGTTTTCCTTTGCCACGCTCACATATTGATTCGAAAAATTATGAAATTTGAAACCTAGCAATAACTTGACATCACGGACCCAACAAAAGTGGTTTCGTCGAATTCCGAGGTCGTTTGCAAAATGTCCATTTTTAAGGGCCTGAATTCCATAGCGACTATTCAGAATTTTCAACTGGACATATCTTTTGATTCCCGCTATAAAATCTTGATTTGTCGGATTCGTTGGAAAGATATTATCAATTAGATACTAATGTTTTTGGTTTCACTAAAATCCGGATTGTTTTGCACCCGGTACATTCAATTGAAGTTTGAAATCGAATTATCGAACTACCGCGCCATTTTCAATTCTATTTATTATTATATATAAATATTTATATTCTAACGACGACGTATATAAATATGTACGTCGATTTTATATTCAAAATAAATTTTACGTCGATATTATTTAAAATAATCTATTTTAAATATTCAGAATCCGCTAAACTTGCCCAAAATAAAAATTTTAAACTGGCTCAGAATTTCCGGGTTATTACAATAATCTTCTTATCCTTTGGCGGATCTGGGAGATCCTTCCTCAAGTGCTCGAACTTATCATAATTAAAGCATTTCTTCTCAATCTTGGTTGTCGTGCAATTCCTAGAATAATGCCTTTCTCATTACAGTTGTAGACCCTTATTCTTCTTCTTATTTGATCCACACTTTCCTTAGTGTTGTTACTTCCTTTTATCATTCCATTTATTCTTATTTCAACAACGTTTTTCTTGTTTTAATTATCATTTCTCACTAAAATCAACAATAACCTCAACCTTTTTCGAAAACATGATCTCGTATCTAAGAGCCTTCTCAATGAGCTTGCCAAATGGAATTTCAATGTGATCAACTAGTTTCTCTCAAGGTACTCATCAAGTCTGATGGTAAACTTCTCATTCCTCCTTAATGATGTATCAATGAATGGTACGTAATATATATACAAGAACTCAAACTCCACAACATACTCAGCAACTAATTTTTCACTTTGCTTCAACTTAGCAAGCCTTTTGAAGAGAATGTAATGTTAAACCATTGAGATAAAGTTGTTCTTAAACTTAATCTTGAACTGCTCCCAAAGAATCTAATCTTCTGAAGTCTCGATGGTGATAAAACTTCACCAATCCATAGTTCAGCCCTATAGCTACCTCAAAGAAAACTTCCTCTTCATCACGTCATCTATGGTAAGATCTCTCCAGATTCGAGGTATACAACCAATTATGAACCTCAATAGACAATTCTTTTCCAATAAATGGCTTGCCACTAAGAGAACAGTAGCCCATGGACAACTTAGCAAAATCAACCTTAGGTGTCTGCACATGAGCACCGCTATCAAGTGCCACTTCTGGAGTAGGCTATCTTCTCATAATCGATGCCAACATGACCTCAAACATAGTCGAGTAATCGGGTGTAGGGACTCCATTCCAGCTCCCTCACCACACTTGGGAAGAAAATTATTCCCAGCATCGTTTCTCATTCGTCAACTCATTCTTTGTCTTAAATAAGAATAATTAGTCCTTCCAAAGAAAAGCTACAATGGTATTCTAGTGCATGCTAATATACTACACAATTTTATTATATAGTTACCATCAAAATCAATAATAAATACGTCTCTCTTACGTGTATATCCTTTAAAACTTTAGGTAAATCGACTAACCAAATCTCTAATACCAAATATGACGACCACCACATATCACCTGTACCAGTCTACAAGAAAGATACACTAAAGACCATGCCAAGGTGATATAGGACGATCATCAAGGAAAATAAACCCAAACTAAAATCATTTGTATATCCCACAACACATGGATAATAAATAGTAAGGAAATATATAACAAAATAGTATTGTCATATGATAAAGAAGAATTACATCTCAATTTAAAACATAGAGTACAATTACATAATATGGTACAAAATGTCCAAAATCTCTATGTACATTAAGCCTCTTTACAATCCCCCTTAGAGTGTACAAATAAAAATAGCGGAAGCAAATAACTATCTAGGAGAATAATACGCATCCTCCAACTCATTGTCAATCAGCATCCCTGTCACTATCCTACTACTCAGTCTACTTAAGAACAATGTTGTAGAGCATTCTATGTTAATAAGAGGAAACATGAAACCTTAAATCAGATTAAAGTCTCATGTGAGAAATAAATGACAATCAATAGCTATATTACAACATATGATATTAGAGAGTCCAAGTCTTACTTGACATGTCCAAAGAGTTAGCACATAATAACTAAATAAGATATGCTACTCTAATAAAAAACAGAAAGAGATACAAAACGGTTTCGAAAGGAAGAACATATAATGTCCGCCCTACACTATCAGTGTAGAATAGTTTCCAAAAGAAAGAAATAAGAGAAAAGGGAGGAAATAGAACATAAGGGAAAGGAGAAAGAAGAAAAAAATTAGGCACCTTATTAAATTAATTAGCCAAAGGAAATGTTTGTAAACTAAGAAAAATGAAGTACGTATATTTTTTTAGAAACATCTTCTTCCTCCTTATGTTTTTACAAAAATAGCTAAATTACCATTTCTCCTCTTAAAAATCTCAAAATCCGCCAAAAACTTATATCAAAAACTAAAAATAGCTTGTTAGTCAACATCCTATTGGTAGTTTCTACCAAGCATGTGATTTGTTTCATGTTTTACCAAAAATTTGAGAGCTTTTTATTCACCGTGTTCGTTTCTCTTTTGCATGTCACTATAATTGAATTTTCTAGGTATTTGAATTTTAAAATTATAGTAAGACTTTGTCTGGGTTAACCCTATTGAGCTTATAGCCCTTCCATTTTATACAAAATTCATGCCAACTTTTCTTCGAAATGTAATCCTTATGTTGATCTATTTAAAAACTTGATATCTTGCTAGAATATCATCTAAATCAAGTTGTAAATTATGCTCGAAGTTGAATACATGAGACAAAGAAATGCTTAGGTTATTTTGCATCCTGAGGTTGACCTAGGCTTTTGGAGTGTCGACATCTAGGTCGACCCGAAGCAAACATGAGTTGACCATGAGTGCACACAAAAGTGTGGCTCAGGTCAAGCCCATATTTGTGTGTTTCAAGGTGTTCTTGTGTTGAGTTCCAATGATTTTATTAGTGAATTCCTGCTACTATAAACTGATTTCTAAAGATTTGGTTCATGTTTTTTGATTAAGCTTTGTCCTACAATGGAAAAACCAATATTATTGTTGATCTATACTTTGGATCGACAAGTTTCCATATGAATATTTGCATGTTTATTTCATGATATTGTCCATACATTGCACGTGTTTTATAAATTGTTTCAAAAGAGCTTTATATATGTATAAATATTGTTTTAAGGAAAACAATTTATTATATTTTTATAAAATTATAATTATTTCATTGTTATCAATATACAAATATTTCTTATTATAAAGGGGATTTTCTAAAATCACCAATTCCAAATAGTTTCCCAAATTGTTTAGAAGTCTAATTCTTTAAAGTAAATCTTCTTGTATAAAACTACATATTTTTGGCACGGTTTGATAAAGTGAGGATGTGACTTAAACGATGTAGTAAATCGTGTGGTATGTGATATGCTGGTTTATTATATTATCTAATTCCAAAATTGATTGACCGAAGCTATTTTTAATATAGAATTAGCTAACGTGTAATGAACTGGGAAGTGGGAATGTGCCGCATAAGATGCATGGTTACCACTATTTGGGAGTTTATGGCACATTTTCTGACAGTGTCAGCACCTGACCTTCGGTTTATCTACATCAGGCTCTCGGGTCTTCTACGATAAGACCTTCGGGTAATCTCCGATAGGTACCTTATATATTAAGTAGTACTTGGCACGCTTCATCCATCAGCAATATGCACTATGGTGTTGCTTTGGCTTGCTATCTGCGATTCAGATCCGTTTTATGATATTTTCTAGAATTCACTATTTATAATTGTTGGTATCTGAGATTTTTATATGTTTTCACCATACAAGATGATTGTCATATATATATATATATATATATATATATATATATAACCTATAGCTATGTGTGGATGTATATATATGGCGACCACATTTTTTGTTTTGAACTCCTTACTAAGTTCGAGTGATTTGTGATTTAATTATGTGGTTTCCGTCTTGTGTTTATTGTGATATAATTTCATAAACTATTACCTTAGCATTTAGGATATTAATATTGATGGAAACATCTGTGTTCGTGTGAACATCTTGGACAAGTGCTATTAGTTAAATTTGTGAACTAAACAAAATATTCACTCATTGAGTCAAGTCTATATGATTCCTTTACAATTAAAAGGAATTATTATTTAATTTGATATCACACCTTACTTATCATACACTAATTATCTTGTTCAAGTTAGGCTAACCCATGTGCAAACCCCCATAATTTTAAAATATGAATTAAGGGATAATTAAAGAATACTTAATTTTTATAATAATAATTAAGGGAAACGGGTTGCGCCATTGAGTTCGTCTTGGAATTCTGCTTGGGATAGAGTCCGAGTTTGCGTAAAATGGATGTAGTATGAAGAAGTTATGAAGCTTAGAAGAATTCTAGAATTAACAGAATTTAAATTAAAATAATAATTAAAAATCAAAAACGCGTTTAAAAATCAAACTCAACGAATCTGGGTGAGCGGGAAATCTCCCGCTCTAGGGTGTCAACCCGCCCTAGGGGGGTCGACATAGGTGTCGACCCCCTATAAGGGAGTTGACATAGGTGTCGACCCCCTACGGGGTGTCGACCCCCTACAGGGGTGTCGACCCCCTACAGAGGTGTCGACCCCATCGGCCTAGATCTGGCCGTGACGTGTTCTGAGGTCTGGATTGTGACGTGGCCGTCTAGGATTGGCTGGATGACGTGTTTTTCTGGATTGGATGGTTCATATGGATCCTAATCTAATCTAAGGATCCTAATTCACCTAGAGCATCTATAAAATACCCCTAAACCTAACCCTAATTTCATTACACTAATCTATGGCGCTTCCATGATGCTCAAATCTAATTTAGCCTAGCTTTTCTTCTCCACCAAAGCAAATCAGAATAGGAGTATTCAAATTGGAAGATAAAAATCAAATTCTACAACAATGGTTTAGCTAATCAAATTCAGAATTCAGATCTATTCTCTCTTCTAAACCCTGTCACTGTGATTCTATGTTAATTTCACATATAATTAATTAAAAAGTGATTGTGATAGGATTGTAAATTGGATTTATTGAACATGCCTGTAAGATGAATCATATCAAGTTTGTAAATTCTTATCTTTCAGATTCATACCCAAATCACTGTTATCATATGCCTAATTGGATTTATTTTATTGTTCTATGCCAGTTCATGTTTCATATGTCTCTTTTATGCTCGTTTTGATGACATGATTCTCTTCCCTTCTTCTTTACCTTTTTTTTATGAAATTAGGCTAACTTCGAGCCTAACATATTACGTTAATATTTGCGTACGAATAACGTTTGAACAATTGGGAAAAGTTTGGGGAAATTTGTAATAAAATGAGATTATTGGCATGAATCAATTTGAGCATCATTGTGTATAAATTATATACATGAGATTTGGCATAAGTTGGATTGGGCATAATTGGATATAATTTGTATACATGAGGTTTGGCATAAATTGTTAATAACAATGAATGCAAATTAAATTGGGCGCAATTTGGCAAAGCATGTAAACGTAAGATTATGGGCCTAATTTGGATAAAATTATGAACATAATTTAGATTAGAAATTATGGGTAGTTGGGATATAATTTAATCCAAGATTTAAAATTGGGACTTGAATCAAGAAAGTGATAATAAATGCCTAAGACACGAGGTTAGATTCAAATTGCGGTATAAGACTGCCCGGAACCGCCCGGCATATCCAACAACCACAATTTTGTAATCTAATGTAAGAGGTCAAAGGCAGAAATTAGATATGTAATAATGCAAAGACACGAGGTTAGATTCGGATTGCAGTATAAGACTTCCCGGAACCGCCCCGCATATCCAACAACCGCAAAACGACAATCTAATGTGTGCGGTCTTGCAAGATTACGGTTATAATGAATTAATGAATACTTAACCTAGATAAGACATGTAGTAAGACATGGGGGTTAAGTGGGTGACATGGGTGATATGTGAAATATAACTAAAAGAACTTAACCAAGGTGAAACATGTGGTTAGACATGGGAATAAATAGGGGTTAAGTGGGAAATCCTAGTGGGGACCAAGCTTAGGAGGAAAGCTTGTGTCAAGTGGGTGGACCCTTTTCAACCAGTAACCCATTTTAGTATCTATGTGAGCTCGAACTAGGTCTAGGACGGGACATGCTTACTGGTTTGATTGTAAGAGGTCAATAAAGAGTTAGCGGTGGCAACACAAGTCCAACGGAGTCATGTGCATGCGTGGGTCTAGGCTGGTAGGTAAGACGTTGTTGCATCATGTAGGTATAAGCCGTGCATTTTTAGTAGTATTGGGTTGCCACTTTAGGGAGTGTTACACCCTACTGTGGGACGACCAGCACGGGTTTCTATGAGTTAGGGAGCCGATCGAATGGGGAGGGTAGTGGGTACAACTAGTGGAGATAGGAACAGGCGACACCTATGACAGCAGCTAGGAGTACATGAAACTACCATCATTATTATTATTACTATGTTTAGTGAGAGGGATCAACTTCCAGTATGGAACTAGCATTGGTGCGGTGTAGGAATTATCTTACAGTGATTAGAAGTGCATTCAACGTTACACCTTGCTCACCTTGTCATATCTTCTTATGTTACAGTTATCTCTTATATCCAGTTTATGTCCTTATCATGTTACTTTACTGATTATATTGTTAAAGTCACTAGACTCGACAGACTTATATCTAATCCCTTTTTGTTTCGCCTCTTTTCTTTCTTCCTCCCCCCCCCCTCCTCGGTCCTCAGGGTGGGAATAGTGAAGCTTGACTTGGAATCCTTTCTTCTTGAAGTGCTTGGAAGTGTTGAAAGTAATGCTCAGCTTTATCTCTTTTTCATTATGGCTATTTGGAGTGGGATTATAGTTTTACTTTTATGTACTCTGGTAATAATTTTGTACAAGATGGATATTTGTGTACTTGACTTTCGTATGTTGTTTTGAATGTTGTAACCAAACATGTTTTGCTTTTTCCGCAGCAATGAATAAATTTTGAATTTTCTTAGTACCATTTTATATATCTGTCTTGTGATATTCTATTCTATACTCTTATGATACTCCATGAAAGTTAATGCATTACCTTAGCGAGTGACATTAATGGACATGTGGTGTTACACGTGGTATCAGAGCTGAAGGTTACCAGAATAAATAAAAGATTTTGAAAACCATTTTCAAAAGCATTTTTAGAAAGAAGTATTTTCAAAAACATATTTTAAAGAGGATATTTTAAAGAGAAAGGTTAATTATGAAAAACATAATCCCCAAAAGCCATATATATCTTTCGATTCTCTGTTTTAAATCTCTTCCTTTTTTCCTTTCAGCATGTCTGGGGAACCCGTTATACCCGAGGGCATACAGATACCAGGCCGGTTCATAAGATATCTGGAGGATAGGGCTACTGCCACATGCCCAGCAGACGTTCCTCCTCCCCCAGCTGCAGTCTCTCCTCCTCCCCCCTCCTCCTCCCCTCCCCCCTCCTCCCCTCCCACCCCCCCCCCCCCCCGTATAGATGGTTTTTCTAAGATATGCAAAGACTTCCGTGCGATGGGCTGAAAACCGTTTCATGGGACTGAGACATTTGTTGAGGCTCGGAATTGGCTCAAGGAAGTGGAGGACTTGTTTGGTATCTTTGAGATAGACGAGGGAAGGAAAGTTCAGCTAGCTGCTTGGTTGATGAAGGATGAAGCTTCCTTTTGGTGGGAAGTAACTAATGGAGGACGTGCAGCGGAGGCGTGGGTGGATTTTATGCGAAGGTTCGAGTTGAAATTTCTTTCATAAGCAAAGGAGAGTTTATACATGGAAAGGTTCTTGCCTTTGAAACAAGGGAATTTGTATGTGAAGGAGTACGTTAACATGTTTAACCAGTTAGCAAGATTTGGTATGGAATTAGTTAGTACACCACATAAGAAGGCTTTGAAATTTGCTAAGGGTCTGAATGAACCATTACACGGGTTAGAAAGATTTGGTATGGAATTAGTTATTACACCACATAAGAAGGCTTTGAAATTTTCCAAGGGTCTGAATGAACCATTACACGGGTTGGTTATGTCCCACTTTCCTATGGGGGCTACTTTCGAGAAACATGTTGACATGGTGTTGATGCATGAAAAGGAGAAAGGTGCTAATGTAGATAAGACAAAGGATAAGAAAGGGGATCCAAAAAAGGCGCAAAAACAACAAAAGAAAGGCGGCAAGGGTAACAAGGGCCAAGGGAAGAAAAAGTGCTTTAATTGTGGAACACCGGACCACTTAAGCAAGGACTGTAGGAAGAAGAAGACGGGTTGCTTCCAATGTGGTGAGGTAGGACATATGATTAAAGACTGCCCAAAGAGGCAAGGACAAGGGCAACGACATAGGATATGATCTACTTTTGGAGGGCAGGTTCATGCTCTCGTGGCACCTAGACAAGAGAGAGGTAGAAACATTTCCGTTGAGAGTTTGATTTTCCTTTTAGATCATCCTGTTCGAACTTTGTTTGATTCTGGCGCTTCACATTCGTTTATATCTGCTTCGTTAGTTGAAACACTGCACCTAAATGCTAGTCTAGTTATGGATCCCGTAGTTGTCTCAAATCCTATTGGGTGTACGGCTCATCTTTCTATGTTATGTCGGGATTTGAGAATATATGTGTATGGCGTTGAGTTCGAATGCAACGCTTATGTGCTTGGCTTCACGGGCTATGGGTTGATTCTAGGAATGGATTGGCTAGCGAGGTATGGTATCATTCTCGACTGTGAAAAGAGGGTAGTTAGACTGTTGACTTGTTTGGATAATACTCTCGATATTTCTTGTGAACCTAAGGGTTCTGTTATGCTTAGCTACCTAGAATCTCTTGACACGTCTATGATTTGCAATCTGTTCGAGTAGTCCGTGAGTATGCAGATGTCTTTGAGGAGGTAAAGTCAAAATGCGAGATAGATTTCCATATACACTTGGTGGACAATGAAAAGCCAGTTGCATTGCCAGTGTGCCACATGGCTCCAACAGAAAGGAGGGAGCTTAGTAAACAAGTGAAAGAGTTACTTGAGAAAGGTTTCATAAGAAGAAGTATCTCAGAGTAGGGTGCTCCTGTTGTTTTTGCCACGAAGGCTGATGGTTTTCTTAGATTGTGCTTGGGTCTGGGCTGGTAGGTAAGATGTTGTTGCATTATGTAGGTATAAGCAGTGCATTTCAGTAGTGTCGGGTTGTTACTTTAGGGAGTGATACACCCTATTGTGGGACCAGCACGGGTATCTACGAGTTAGGGAGCCGATCGAATGGGAAGGTAGTGGGTACAACTAGTGGAGATAGGAGAAGGTGGCACCTATGATATCAGCTAGGAGTACACGAAGCTACCATTATCATGATTAGTAGGGAGGGTACAACTAGTGGTGGTAGGGACAAGTGAGGAACCTATGAGAGCAGCTAGGAGTACATAATTGAACAAGGAGGGTAATGGGTATAACTGGTGGAGATAGGAGCAGGAGGCACCTATAACATCAGCAAGGAGTACATGAAACTAACATTATTATTATTAGTAAGAGGGATCAACCTTCAGTATGAAACTAGTATTGGTACGGTGCAGAGAATATCTTACAGTGGTTAGAAGCATAATCAATGTTACATCCCGTTCGGCTTGTTACCTTTCCATATCTGCTTATGTTGCAGTCATCTCTTATATCTAGTTTATGTTCTTACCATGTTGCTTTACTAATTATATTGTTAAAGTCACTGGACTGTTCGGACTTTATGTCTGACCCTTTTTGTTTCGCCTCTTTTCTTTCCTCCCCCCCCCCCAAGATTCTCAAGGTAGGCATGTTGAAGCTTGATTCAGACTTTCCTGCTTGAAGTGATGAAAGCAATGCTTAGTTTTGTTTCTCTTTCATATGGCATTTTGGATTGGGGATTATGGTGTTAAAAATTTTGTAATCTGATGGCTTTTGTACATGACTGATATTATGTACTTAGCTTTGATGCAATGGGTTTAAAGATGCAAGCAAACTTATTTCTGTTTCCACTGCAATAAAGTTATAAATTTTTCAAGTACTATTTTATGTATTTGTCTTGTAATATTCTATTCTGTTTACTTATAACACTCCATGAAAATTAATGCATTCCTTTTGAGAGTGACATTAATGGACGTGTGGTGTTACACGTGGTATCAGAGCCAGGTTTCGATCCTGGGACCTGTGGGTTATGGGCCCACCACGCTTCCGTTGCATTTGAATGAATGGTTGTACACTCATATAGAAATGATATGTATCATTTGGATTCTTTTGCATACATAATGGACGCATGGCACTATCATGTTTTGCATGAAGGAGGTCAACGGGATCAGTAGACCACCTGATCTTTGCATTAGATATGGGACATATACTCACACTTTTTGCATATGTTCATATAGCATTAGAAATCTTTTAAGGACAATGGATGCTTGTGGATGATGGATGAGTAGATGGATGATTGGATGGTAGGCTACATTCTTTTTAACTTGAAGATTTCGGGGATGAAATTGTTTAAGGAGGGGATAATGTAACACCGCGTAATTTTAAAACATGACATAAGGGATAAATAAAAAATACTTAATTTTTATAAGAAGAATTAAGGGAAACGGGTTGCGCCATTGCGTTCCTCTCGGAATTCTACTTGGGAAAGAGTCCGAGTTTGCGTAAAACGGATACAGTATAAAGAAGTTATGAATCTTAGAAGAATTCTAGAATTAGCAAAATTTAAATTAAATAATAATTAAAAATCAAAAACGAGTTTAAAATCAAAACCAGCGAATCTGAGTGAGCGGGAAATCTCCCGCTCTAAGGTGTCGACCCCCTAGGCGAGTCGACATAGGTATCGACCCCCCCACAGGGGAGTCGACAGGGGTGTCAACCCCCCTATAGGGGTGTCGGCCCCATCAGCCCAGATCTGGCCGTGACGTGTTTTGAGGTCTGGATGGTGACGTGGCCTTCTGGGATTGGCTGGATGACGTGTTTTTCTGGTTTGGATGGTTCAAATGGATCCTAATCTAATCTAAGGGTCCTAATTCACCTAGAGCATCTATAAAATACCCCTAAACCTAACCCTAATTTCATTACATTAATCCATGGCACCTCCCTGCTGCTCAAATCTAAATTAGCCTAGCCTTTCTTCTCCCCCAAAGAAAATCAGAATAGGATTATTCAAATTGGAAGATAAAAATCAAATTCTATAGCAATGGTTTAGCTAATCAAATTCAGAATTCAGATCTATTCTCTCTTCTAAACAATTTCGCTGTGAGTCTATGTTACTTTCACATATAACTAATTGAAAAGTGATTGTGATAGGATTGTAAATTGGATTTTATGAACATGCCTATAAGATGAATCATATCAAGTTTGTAAATTCTTATCTTTCAGATTCATACCCAAATCACTATTATCATATGCCTAACTAGATTTATTTTATTGTTCTATGCCAGTTCATGTTTCATATGTCTCTTTTATGCTCGTTTTGATGACATGATTCTCTTCCCTCCTTCTTTTCCTTTTTTATGAGATTAGGCTAACTTCGAGCCTAACATATTACATTGAGATTTGCGTACGAATAACGTTTGAACGATTGGGAAAAGTTTGGGGAAATTTGTAATAAAATGAAATTATTGGCATAAATCAATTTAAACATAATTGTGTATAAATTGTATACATGAGATTTTATATAAGTTTGATTGGGCATAATTGGATATAATTTGTATACATGAGGTTTGGCATAAATTGTTAATAACAATGAATGCAAATTAATTTGGGCGTAATTTGGCATAGCATGTATACATAAGATTATAGGCCTAACTTGGATTAAAATTATGAACATAATTAAGATTGGAAACTATGGGTATTTGAGATATAATTTAATCCAAGATTTAAAGTTGGGACTTGAATCAAGAAAGTGATAATGAATGCCTAAGATACGAGGTTATATTCGAATTGCGGTATAAGACTACCGAAACCGCCCGGTACATCCAGCTACTGCAATTTTTTAATGTAATGTGAGAGGTCAAAGGCAGAAATTAAATACGTAATAATGCAAAGACATGAGGGTAGATTCAGATTGTGGTATAAGACTACCCGGAACCGCCCCGCATATCCAGCAACCGCAAAATGGCAATCTAATGTGGGAGGTATTACAAGATTATGGTTATAATGAATTAATGAACACTTAACCAAGATAAGACATGTAGTAATTGTTGAGTCAAGTAATTTATAGCATTTTGATTAATGACAAGGAGAAATTCCATGATCGACAAAAAGAAGAGAATCAATGATAACGTAAGTTAGAGGTTGATTATTTAGTAGTCTAGCCGTGTTATTAATGTTAAAATCTATCCTCAAGTAATCATATACCTCTATATTTGAATATATATATATATGTGTATATATGAATGCACATTTATTGTGCATATTGCCAGAAACCAGTCGACCGATATAAATATAGGCGGTCGACCGTTTCTTGGTAGAATGCACAATAAACGTGCACACATATATGTAATGTCTATATATTTCAAAATTCAGTCTACTGGTTATTTTTGACCTGTCGACCGATTTTCGAACTGAAAGCAACTCTTCATACAGACATCTCTTCTCATTAAAAGTTGCTTCCTTTCCCGTTCACCAAATATCATTTCTCTTTAATACTTCTCTTCTCTAATGGTTGCAACCCTTTATCCTCTATAAAAACAATATGAAATCATCTATACCAATAACGAATTTCTTTCTATCTATTCTATCTATTGATGATTTCATTCTTGATCATTCAAAGCACTCAAACGATCATAATCTTCTTATATCGCTATTGAATCCTAGAATCTATATATTATTCTTTTGATTCAAACACGATATCATCTTCCAAATCTTCACAAATTCAAATTCTATTTGAGGATAAGATTGTAGGAAGGGTGTATAAGAATTGACAAATTCGTATTGTTAAGAACACACATTGTCAAATTACAAGTATACTCATCTTGTGTTAAGTCCTTCGTGTTGTGAGGGGCAAGTTGTGAAGTCCTCGTGTTGTGAGGGGCAAGTTGTGAAGTCCTCATGCTGTGAGAGGCATGAAATCTCGTTTGTCTACTTCGGTGTTGTATACCAGTTCCTCCGAGTGAAGTGAGGTTGTTGATTAGTGAAAATCCAGATAGAAGTTTGGGACTGGACGTAGGACGGTGCTCCGAACTCGTATAAAAATCCCTGGTGTGATTTTTCTATTTTTACTGCATTTACTATTATACAGTTATGTGATTATCTATTACTTCATACTCAAATATTTTTTGTCATATTACACGATCCGTGTGAGTATTATACTTAGCACGTACACGCACACTTTCAATTGGTATCGGAGCATGGTCATCACATAACCGTAACGCAGTTATTTGATATATTCTAGTAATATGGCAAATAACCCTAGTAATAGCACTAACACCACTTACATTGAAGGTCAATCAACACAAAGACCTCCTTTCTTCAATGGTCTTAACTATAGCTATTGGGCAACACGTATAGCTTCTTACATGCAATCAGCTAACTATGATGCTTGGAATGCTACTCAGAAAGAAATAGTAAATCCAACAACTGAGTATTCATAATGGACACTGGCTAAGAAAACTGCAGCAGCCGTAAATGCAAAAGCAATAAATATGTTGTTTTGTGCATTAGACCAAAATGAATATAACCGTGTTAGTATTTGCACCGCTGCTTATCAAATTTGGCAAACGCTAAAAACCACTCATAAAGGTACTAACAAGGTTAAACAAGCCAAAATAGCCATGCTGAAAAGTCAGTTTCAAAATTGCAAAATGAAATCAAATGAGACTATCAATGATATGTATTCATGGTTTCAAACTATTCATCATGCACTTATTGGTTTAGGGAAAAAATATTCTGATTTTGATGTTGTCTCAACAGTCCTAGATTCTCTGACTAGTGAATGGTAAGGAAAAGTATAGGCTATTGAAGAAGCTAATGACCTTTCCACCATGAAGCTAGATGAATTGATAGGAAATCTAATGTCCTATGAAGCTAACTTACAGGCTAGAAAAGAACAAAAAGAAGAAAAGAAAATTGTAGCTTTTCATGCTGAAAAGATGAGGATAACACAGATTCCGAAGATGAAGATCTAGCGTTCATTGCAAAAGGATTCAAGAAATTCTTAAAGCAACGAAAGGCTAGTCGATACAATAGAAAGAAGTTCGGTTCAAATAAACCATCTTCTTCAAATATAAAATGCTTCAATTGTCATAAAAAGGGGCATATGCAAAAGGATTGTCCAGAGCAAAAGAAGAAGTCATAAAATGACAAAATCAAATACATGAAAGACAAGTCAAAGAAACATGCATTCTCAGTAACATGGAATGATTCAAACTCATCTTCATCTGATAGTGAAAGTGACATTGACAACGAACAAGATAATGTATGTTTCATGGCAACAGAAGATGAGGTAAAAATTCCTACTTTTAAAGAAGTTCTTGATATTAATGTTGAATTAATTTAAAAATTTAAAGATATGAAACGACAATGCAAACAAGCCAAAGAAGATTTAAGTAAAGTAGAATTTGAACGAGATATGTTAAAAGACAAGAAGAAAATATTAGAGGAGGAACTTGAAAAAGTTCAAGAATCGTCATCTAATATTGATTCTCAATTATCTCTTTTGAGTCAAGAAATTGAAACTCAAAAAGAAAAAATGATGCTCTTACCACTGAAAATCATGAGCTTAAGGCAAAAGTCAAGATTCTAGACCTAGAAAAAGCTAGTTTACAAACTAAGTTAGATAACATTACTCAAAATGTTTCTAACTTCAACAAAGGTCGAGAAAAATTGACAAAAATTATTGAAAATTCACAATCTGCTTCTAATAAACAAGGTTTGGGGTATAAGAAACAAGATAACAAGAAATATCTTGGCAATAAAAAAAAATTTCAAAACTGACGGTTCCCATACACACCTATTCATTTATCCTTTTATTACTTCAAACTCTCAAATCCTCAATAACCCTTAAATTCCCAAATTCATTTCCTTCAAAATCAACCGCTCCACCACAAAAGAAATCGAAGAAATCATCTTCTACACAACTATAACCCATTGATTCCAATATCAAACAATGGCTAATGGATCCAATAGCAGTCAAGCGATGGAATGAAATGAAAGATTATACGATTCATGAAGGTTCTTTCATCAAATTCTCGGATTTTATTGTCTATGATGTTAAAGAATTAGCAATCAAAACTCGTATTCAAAATCTCCTTGACTTTGATAAGAACAACGTAGAAATTAATCATATCATGATTAAATTGTTCTATGCTAATCTTAACCTACAGAAGTATAAACCCGAGAATTCTACTCATTGTCTATGGTCAGTTGTATGTGGTGAGCACATATTTATTTCAAAGGAAAGGATGGCATTGGTACTTGGTTCAAATAACAATGGAAGAAAGTTCTCTAGCGATTTTTGTACTATTCATACTCAAGACAAGGTGAGTCATCTTTTTATTGAAGATCATAAGCTTAGTACAAAAGCGATCAACTTACGGCCTACCGCTAGAATTCTACATCATACTATTATGCACTCTCTACTGCCAAGGGTTGGTAACTTCGATGCGGTATATAAGGAGAATTTTATGGCTTTGTACACTATATATGGAGATATAGAAATCAATTGGATAAGTATGATCTTTGATGAGATCTTGCTCGTACATGATCGTACAAGACCACATTTATTCTACAACGAATACATCATGCGTATTCTACTTGATTGTGGTCTCATATCTCCCGAATCTAAAGTCTCTAAGCCAAAATGTATCAAAAAAGCAACGAAGAAGAAAATGAAGCTTCCTGAACCATGTTTAAGTATTATGCCCTTCGAACGTTATCAGGAACAAAGTCACCAAGAAGGTACTTCTTCACCGCCCGCTGGACAGAAACCGGAAGAGGTTAGGCTTCTTCAACCATCCAACTCGACAAAAGATTCGCTTAAACAAATCGCACGAAATCAATTTCTTCTTGAAGCAAGGCTTAAGCGTACGGACAATAAGATTGATCACTTAAATATAAAACTTGACAAACGCTTTTCAAAACTCATGTCTTTCTTCGGTATACTTTGGGATGCGATATCTTGTGGAGCACCTTCCTTCTCTACGCATATACAAGACCCAGGAAAACGTCCAATGCCTCCTACTTTTACATGGTCAACTCAAAGGAAGGCACAAGTTCAGGAACGATTACTGGACGTGGTCATGGAATAACTGAAACTGAGGAAGAAGACGACGAAGAAGAAGGAGACAAAGAAGAAGAAGGGGATATGACTCAATCTGATTCATCATCTCACTAATTCTTTCTATCACTCGTTTATGGTAATATGAACATTATATTAAGACCTAAATCAGCACTTGTACATAAGTAGTGCTATATTTTATTTTGGGTTTGTACGTAATAACTCTTAGCTACATGACTTGGTTGGGTATGTATGGTTTGTATTGTTTGCTACAATCCTAATATTTTATATCTGTTTTATGGCATATATGTCTTAACTACTCCTTTTTGTCGATGACAAAGGGGGAGAAAAATGTTACTAACAACATTTTTTTGTAGATTTTTAATATACTTCAGGGGGAGTATAGATACAGGGGAGTTTTGCAATATATTCAGAGCTATGTTGTCATCAATCAAAAAGGGGGAGAATGTTCAATCAAGGAATTTATAGCATTTTGATT
Source organism: Allium sativum (assembly GCA_030737875.1). Lineage (NCBI taxonomy): Eukaryota > Viridiplantae > Streptophyta > Magnoliopsida > Asparagales > Amaryllidaceae > Allium > Allium sativum. The sequence continues at coordinate 297,759,458 of CM060921.1, forward strand.
AATGACAAGGAGAAATTCCATGATAGACAAAAAGAAGAGAATCAATGATAACGTAAGTTAGAGATTGATTATTTAGTAGTTTAGCCGTGTTATAAATGTTAAAATCTATCCTCAAATAATCATATATCTCTATATTTGAAAATTTATATGTATATATATGAATGCACATTTATTATGCATATTGCCAGAAACCAGTTGACCGGTATAAATATAGGCAGTCGACTGTTTCTGGGCAGAATGCACAATAAACATGCACACATATATGTAACGTCTATATATTTCAAAATTCAGTCTACTGGTTATTTTTGACCTATCGACCGATTTTCGAACTGAAAGCAACTCTTCATATAGACATCTCTTCTCATCAAAAGTTGCTTCCTTTACCTTTCACCAAATATCGTTTCTCTTTAATACTTCTCTTCTCTAATAGTTGAAAGTCTTTATCCTCTATAAAAACAACATGAAATCATCTATACCAATAACGAATTTCTTTCTATCTATTCTATCTATTGTTGATTTCATTCTTGATCATTCAAAGCACTCAAACGCTCATAATCTTCTTATATCGCTGTTGAATCCTAAAATCTATATATTATTCTTTTGATTCAAACACGATATCATCTTCCAAATCTTCACAAATTCAGTCTATTTGAGGATAAGATTATAGGAAGGGTGTACAAGAATTGACAAATTCGTGTTGTTAAGAACACACATTGTCAAATTACAAGTCTACTCATCTTGTGTGAAGTCCTTCATGTTGTGAGGGGAAAGTTGTGAAGTCCTCGTGTTGTGAGAGGAAAGTTGTGAAGTCCTCGTGTTGTGAGAGGCGTGAAGTCCCATTCGGTTGCTCGGGTGTTGTATACATATTCCTCTGGGTGAAGTAAGGTTGTTGATTAGTAAAATTCTAGATAGAAGTCTGGGGCTGGACGTAGGACAGTGCTCCGAACCAGTATAAAAATCCCTGGTGTGATTTTTCTATTTTTACTACATTTACTATTATACAGTTCTGTGATTATCTATTACTTCATACTCAAATATTGTTTGTCATATTACACGATCCGTGTGAGTATTATACATAGCACGTACACGCACACTTTCAGTAAGACATGGGAGTTAAGTGGGTGACATGGGTGACATGTGAAATATAACTAGAAGCACTTAACCAAGGTGAAACATGTAATTAGACATGGGAATAAAGCGGGGTTAAGTGGGAATTCCTAGTGGGGATCAAGCTTAGGAGGGAAGCTTGTATCAAGTGGGTGGACGCTTTTCAACCAGTAACCCATTTTAGTATCTATGTGAGCTCGAACTAGGTCGAGGACGGGACACGCTTATTGGTTTGATTGTAAGATGTCAATAAAGAGTTAGCGGTGGCAACGCAAGTCCAACGGAGTCATGTGCGTGCATGGGTCTGGGCTGGTAGGTAAGACGTTGTCGCATCGTGTAGGTATAAGCCATGCATTTTTAGTAGTATCGGGTTGCCAATTTAGGGAGTGACACACCCTACTGTGGGGCCAGCATGGGTATCTACGAGTTAGGGAGCCGATCGAATGGGGAGGGTAGTGGGTACAACTAGTGGAGATAGGTCTGCTTATGTTACAGTCATCTCTTATATCCAGTTTATGTTCTTGTCATGTTACTTTACTGATTATATTTTTAAAGTCACTAGACTCTCTAGACTTATGTCTGACCCCTTTTTGTTTCGCCTCTTTTCTTTCTCTCTCTCTCCCCCCCCCCCCAAAGGTCCTCAGGGTGGGAATAGTGAAGCTTGGCTTGGATTCCTTTCTTATTGAAGTGGTTGGAATTGTTGAAAGTAATGCTCAGCTTTATCTCTTTTCAATTATGGCTATTTGGATTGGGATTATGGTTTTACTTTTATGTACTGTGATGATAATTTTGTACAAGGTGGATATTTTTGTACTTGACTCTAGTATGTGGTTTTGTATGTTGTAACCAAACATGTTTTGCTTTTTCCGCAGCAATGAATAAATTTTGAATTTTCTTAAGTACCATTTTATATATCTGTCTTGTGATATTCTATTTTATACTCTTATAATACTCCATGAAAGTTAATGCATTCCCTTAGTGAATGGCATTAATGGATGTGGGGTGTTACACTATGTATTTTATATATGTAGGACAGATTAAGTTGCAGGTTAGATTATCACTGGTACTTGCTTAGCTTACTTCTTCTATGGACTTCTCTATTGACTCTTTTTGAGATGCTTATGCATTGTTTTTTAGTAGCTTATCTTGTAATTTATTAACATGACTCTGTTATATACATATTATTCTATGGGACATGTTGTATATATATTAGTTGTTTATATAGCCACTCCTTTATATATCACTATGTATTTGTGTATGTAGGTGTGTTTACTGTTCTGTGATCTATGACATATTATTATTATTATGTTCTATTCTCAACAGATCCGCTAGACACTTTAGGATTACATTAGGCTAGGATTAATTATGTCTATCCACTTGATATAAGAAAAAAATGAGCACTAAATCGACGTACTTGATACCTTTTTAATACAAGACTCATGGATGGTTGCTCCAAACTAACCATATTTTCGACACTAGCAGATATTATTACATAGTAATACTCATTGTTAGTGCTAGTCTCGGGGTAGGGAGTCACAACTTAGTACTAGAGCATAAGTCAGAACAAAGCATGATATACATAGAGCAATATGCATATTACTGTACATTGAAGTATAACATGATTGTCAACATAGTCTCTAACCGAAGTTGTTCTTAATTGTGTCCGAAACCTTTTCATGATCTTTGGGGGGAAATATTAGTGGGAATATTATTATTATTATTGAAAAATTGTTATAATTTTATTTCGGCCCAATTATAACCCAATATGTACAGCCTGCATACAACTCACACATATTGCTACATTAGCAATTTGACAACACATCATCATCAGGCACAAAAAAGTAAATTACGCTAAAACTCAAAACTTGCCCAAATTACAATCATCGCGGATGGCGGCGTGCTACATTTTGGCTTCGATCACACATCCCTACTCGACCTCATCTACAATATCAACTATACTGCTACACTGGATTGAGGTAATTCTTCTTCTCCAACTCTTCAATTTAACTTCAATGTATGTATAATCAAATTACTGACTTTGTACGTTGTTCTTGTCTTCAATTGAAATAACCTGTGGTTCCTTTCCTTCCAAATCCACCAAATCATAGTTGTGAATACGGAGCTATATATATCGGATTCCATATTTTTGGCTCTCCACTAATCAACCAGGTACTCAAGTAGATGATTAATGTTATTAATTATCAATTGCTTCCCATACTTTCAAGAATACCTTACTGCAATTCCGCTAGATTAGCTGCACTCAAAGAACAGGTGACGATGAATTTCGTCTGAAGCATCACAAAACACACAGTTTGTATCGTTGATGATGTTCCAATGAAATAATCTTTCCTTAGTTGGTAACCTCTCTTTAATTGATTTATATGTTGTGAATGACATTTTAGGGATATAAGCTTTACTCAGAATAAATTTGTCCCAAATACACGCATCTCCATGTTCACGAACACACTCATACACAGATTTAAGAGAAAATTCTGCCCTATGTCTCCAAGTCCATACATCACTAGCATGGTCAGAAAAATCTGAAAATCAGCAATGGTGTCTTTTAGTTCCTTACAAAGTGGTAAACTAGACAAATTCCATGATGTACTGGGACGGGAAGGAATAAAGCGAGCAAATCCACTAATTCGTCATCCTCAAATCAGTCTTTCCCGAGGTATTGTTCCAACAAATACATAACTGTAGGAATGAAGTAGTGATATAATTCACAAATGAAAACCGCAATGAATTAATAAAATAAGAAAAAGTGTATAATGCACTTTTTTCCATTTTCGTCCTAGGATGAAATTAAACAAAAGGATTTGCAAATAAAAGTGCTAATGCCACAATGAGCCCATAAATGGTTAAAGCTTCCATAAAAGCTAGACTAAGCAATAAGGTGCCTCTTATTTTTCCTTCTGCTTCTGGTTGTCTCGCAATACCTTCTACGTCTTGGCCTGCAGTAGTACCTTGACCAACTCCAAGTCCAATAGAATCAAGCCCTACGGCCAATCCAGCATCAATAACGGAAGCGGCAGAAATCAGTGGATTCATGATGATAGGTTCCTCGCACAAAAAAATGGTCAATGATACAATCAACCTTATTTGATCACTAAAAATATTGAATCGAAGTAACAAAAACTTCAAATATATATATATATATATATATAGTGATAAACCCTATATAACTTATATATATATACTATCACATATACATTTGTTTCTTTCATAACAGAAACCGCCCGCATTTTTTAATATCAGATTCTAGAATAATTCATCGAAAAATATACAGGAACTGTAACTGGATTTATAGACACTACATATAGACATATATCTAATGTGATCTCCCTAACCCATCCTTCGTAATATCGTCTATCTTTCCTCTTAGAACTCTAGTTATATATACATATGGATTTCTTACTTCTATCTGTATATGTATATGTTACCGAACCAAGTATATTTTATTGAACCACGCATTGCCTCAGTCGGAGTAAGCTTAAAAAAAGAAGACTTTTTTGAAAACTAATAAATGATGACCCTCTATGGATTCCCCTATATAAGCCACGGCTAAAATTGCAAAAATGAGAGCTTGAATACTGCTTATAAATAATCCAAGAAACATGACAGGGATAGGAACTACTGAAGGTACAAAAGAAACAAGAACAACAACTACTAATTCATCCCCTAATATATTTCCGAAAAGTCGAAAATTGAGAGATAAAGGTTTTGTGAAATCTTTTAGGATGTTAATTGCTAAATGGATTGGAGTTGGTTGAATGTATTTTCCAAAATAAGCCAATCCTTTTTTGGTAAGACCCGCATAAAAATATGCCATAGACGTGAGTAAAGCTAAAGCAACAGTAGTATTTATATCATTCGTGGCGGCAACCAACTCTCCATGAGGTAGCTGTATGATTTTCCAAGGTAAAAGATCTCCGGACCAATTAGAAACAAAAATAAATAAGAACATGGTTCCAACAAAGGGATCCCAAGGCCCATATTCTTCTCCAACCTGAGTTTTACTCAAGTCTCGAATAAATTCAAGAATAAATTCAAAGAAATTGTCAAAGGCAGATGTATAAAGAGCTTTGTATCTCTGGGTTGGTGCTCCAAAGCATAGGAAGGGGAATCAATGGCTGGCTTTGGTTGATGTACAACTGACTTCTCAACTACCCAATTAATATACTGGCCTTACTTGACTCTTCTTTCATTTCGATACAACGAATAGAAATAGGCATCTACACTCCTCTTCACACTTTCTCACAGACACTCTGTTCTTAAAACCAAAAGGTGAGGGGTCAAATCATCCATGAAACCTAAGTGACGACCCTGGCCCAATATATTAACTGGGCCGCATCTTCATTCAAATAAATGTGAATTGTTCTAGTTCTAGCTTCTCTTCTTCCACGGCCACTGGACGATTGAGTCACCTACCCATTCGATTCCCACTATCCGCCCATGATGAAGTAATGTACTATAACAAAATAAGAATAAAATACTATAGTTATAATAAAAAAATGAAAAATTCAGTAAAAATTCAGTACAGTCTATTACTATTATGATACTTACTATTCTATTTATATATTTTTTCTAGTAGTTTTATCTTTCCTTTTGTTCTTGTTTACCTCTCATCCAAAACAAAAATAGTAATTAATTACTAGTTAACAAAATAACACAAGACCTAAAAATAAAACTTTTTATTTTTAGTGACAAAAAAATGTTGCGGAGACAGGATTTGAACCCGTGACCTCAAGGTTATGAGCCTTACGAGCTACCAAACTGCTCTACTCCACGCTAAAGAACTAGGAACTAACGGGTCAAGAAAGATTGGATATGTCCATCTTTCTTTATCAAAAAAGGTAAAATTTGAACAGAAGGTACACAAGAATGTTTTTATGTTATTTTGTACTCTACAATTCCTTTTTGTGGGATCATTTTCCTTGAGAGGGTAGTGAGAAGAACTATAGAATGGATTACTAATTATGCATAGATCTCAGATAAATGGAAATTTTATTGATAAGACCTCCTCAATTATAGCTAATATTTTATTACGAATAATTCCAACAACTTCAGGAGAAAAAAAAAGCATTTACCTATTATAAAGATGGTGTGATTTGATTTTTTGTTCTTATTTTTTTTGCCCTTAACCAAGTCTTACGAGAAAAAGACGCAGTTCAGAATATAAGGAAACAAATTATTGAAATAAAGTTACATTTAGTGAAGGTAAAGTTTGGAGATAGAACAATTCCTTCTTTCGTGTATCCTCGATTGATCTAGCCTCAGATACTTTTATTATCAATTTTATTATTAAATGAAAGGTTATACCTATAGGTTCTATATTGAAGGTCAATCCTACTCCACTAGTACCAATAGGAGGCATAGGGGAAGAAGCACTACACTAGGAATCAACAACACAAAAACTTTGGTAAACATTACCCTTTTCCTTATCGGTATCGGGGCTAACAAGAATGGTTAGGACAACAAACATACATCTCGTTCGTACTTTGAATACTCGTATAACCATCAAAGATTGTTGAAGTGACTAATTCCTGGAAATAGTAAGCGTTGAGGACAAAGAAATTTTTAGAGTTACCATTTCTATCTCCAATGGTGCAAATCCAATTACCTCAGTTTGAGATGAGAAGTAATTTCCCATTGGTAGAAAATAGTTATCTATTAAGGGGAGGAAAGAGTACTCTAAGAAGCAAAATGGTTATATTCCTATTCTTGAAAGAATGGACTAATAAGATCAACTACCTAGCCAACTTTCATAATTAAAATGCTGTCACTGTATGGATAACCCTTTTGTGAAAAGGACTATTACTGATCGGTAGAGCCAAACTAAGGAGTGTGAACTATACAAGTTCACAATAACATAATTTCATGCTCCAAAAAGAATTGGCGATTTTTTGGTAGGGAGGGAAATTTATAGAATACGCCTGAATTGTGTAACTTAATATAAATATACTAGAAAAATATTGGATTTATTAAGTACATGTTGATACGGCTATCTATATATCACATCCTTTCTTTCAATTCCTAGAGCAACATTAACATGGATCACACTCCACCAAAATTCGTATTTTATATTCAATAATTCAATTTATTTATTCAATGAAAAATTGAAACATGAAAATTCTCTCTAGGGATATGTGATAATATCTGGGCAACCAAAATCTAAAAAAGTGTCCCACCCCACATAATTAGTAATCGACTTGCCACTGATCCAAGGATCTCTCCATAAATTAGTTTCACAACCATTAGCAAACTCTCTAACAAGGTTTATAGAGAGAACATATAAACTTTTTTTAATTTGCTTTCCATGTTGACGACGCATTACTATCAAAGCCCATAGTCCAGAAATTATGATGCATGTACCGATTTTTCATCCATCTTGCCCATAAACTATTTAAGTTGATGAATTTCCATGTAAGTTTAAGAGTAAAAGCTTGGTTCATATCTCATAAATTTCTTAACCTAACACCTCCTTCTTTCTTTTGTTTGCATAAATCATGATATCTAATTTTATGCAACCCCCCTCTGCATGTAAAGTCTGCACACACCTTTTCAGTTTTATCTATCGAAGCATCTTGTAATTGAAAAGTTTGCAACCAGAAATATACTTTTGATTGAATAACAGTATGTACTAACTCAATTCTGCCAACAATGACAATAATTTTGAAATCCAACCACGTAATCTTTCATGAATGCTTGGGATAAGAACAACACATTCTCTATCAGTAATCTTATTAGATGAAAGAGGAACGCCAAGATATTTAACAGGAAGTAAACCTTCATGCACATTTAGGATCACTAGAATCACTTCTTTACTTCTAAAGTGAGCATTGAAATAACATTTTGATTTTTGCTCATTCATCTTAAGACCAACATATTTTTCCAAGTCCTAAAAAATCTTTTTGATAGCACTAGCAGACTCAAGGCGGGATTTGATGCAAATAATCAAGTCATCCGGGTATAGTAAATGATTAATGTATGGGTCAAAACTAAAAACTAGACGAATATATCAATAATGACATGCCAATTCCATTTATTGAGTAAAAAACTCCATAACTATGAAAAATAAGTATGGGGAAAGGGGATCACCTTGTCTCAAAACCACGATTACTGGAAATAAACCCTTTGGGCACACCATTAATAAGGACAAAGAAGGTGTAGGTGGAGATACACTCACTAATCAACTCCATAAAATTATCAGGAAACTTCATACACTTCATCATATGCAAAATAAACGATATTTTAATCTTGTCGTAAGCTCTTTGAAGACCAACCTTCAAACAATTGCATTAACCTTGTTGTGAAATGCGGTTCAAGAAGTTACACTTTGGTTACGATGTGATAATATGTTTGCTCTATAGTTCGAACATAGTTTAGTTCATGGATCGAGAAATAGATTATTCAATGGATCGAGCAAGTATATATTATGGATCGTGCACTACTGAGGACACATCAACATGGGTCAGTTCTATAGCAAACGATGGATCAGACGACACTATTACATTAGGAAGTGGCAATTACGTAATAGTGGATTAGACTAGTTTGTATAATGTTTCAAGCGCAAGATAATTGATGGATCGGTCGTCACCTAGTACCATGGATCGATCACCGTAACCTTTATGGATCAGGCTCACCCTCATCGAATGGATCGGTTGTGATTTATGTACATGCTACTGCATGGATCGGCATATAAGATATGCAGCATGGACCATATATTTATAAAACACGGTGGAATTATCATAATATGGTTAGAATGCGCATAACCACTCTCCATGGATCAAATTTAATCATATGTTCATGGATTAATTAAGTTTCCTATAGCCATGATCAGTCGTATATGTTAAGAGTTGGATCGCTCACTTCTAAAATTATGGACAGATAGTAATTTAACCCAATGGCAATCATGTAAATATGATGGATCGGGCATTCGATCCATAGCCTGCACACATGAAATTTCAGCTTTACCACTCCGTTTGTTTTACACCTATAAATACCCCATGATTTCCCACATTTAAAGGACCGAATTTTCTCTCCACGAAGTGCTGCCCAACTCATTTCTAGACTCCTCCAAGATAACTCAAACTCCATTAATTTTCTCCAAAGTAAGATTGAAGCTTATCCATCAACAATCCAATCAAGAAATCATCAAAGTCATTCACCGATCGCGATTATCGAAGAAGCATTTCAACAATCAATGATACTCGTGAAGATTAATCATTATTACCTTGGAAAGAGATAGAAATTGGAGAAGTTAGAGATTTTAGAGAGAAAAGAGAATCGTTGTAAAGAGAAAATGAAAATGTATAAGATCAAAGAGATTATGTACCTTGAAGTTGTTGGAAAGTTAATGAAATCTACTCTCATAGTGAACATAGGTCAAAATTAGGACCGAACCACTCTAATTCTCTTTCTTACTTTTTTGTGTTTGTGGCTACCACTTTTTAGATCTTAATTACTTGTGAAGTGTAAATTTGCACCTTGGGGTGTAAGTGCCATTTTTAGTATTAACATTTTTGGCACCCACCTTGAGGCCCCGTCCACTCTCCAAGGTCAAGTGCTTTGTGGAGACGTTGAATTCTGAAGCTTGTTTCTATGATAGATTTTCCAAATCTAAGATCAGGGGCGGTTAAAGGATTGTCTTCAAAGTTCAAAAACTTGTCTAACATAATGCCACCAAAGAAGCCTCCTAGTAAGTCCGTGAGAGGAGCTTTGGGCTCAGGGAAGGTAGTGGATGATCCTATTACTTTGCAAACGAATCTTCATGAAGTTGGCCAATCCTCAGCAGCAGGAGTTGGTGTAACTAGAAATGAACTGAACGAAATCGTCGCTAGTCTGACCCAGTAGATGGATATCTCAAATAAGGCCATGATGGAAAATTTTGAAGCTCTCTTTGCTCTCCAAGCCACCACGACAAAATTTAATGCTAATGTCACTCATGCAGAGGGTGCTAACTTTTCCTCCCCAAGTCCAAATCGTGATCAATATGTTCAAGACATCAATGATCCAGACAATGCTGGTCGTGAAGAATCTAAGTCGCCTGCTAGGAACCATTCTTAAAGAGGTACTTTTCGGAAAGTGAATAGTTCTGCCAAAGTGGCACTTCCCCATGAGGGAGGCACAGAGCTCCGGATCCCTAGCCGCAACCGTTTTATTAAGCGAACATCAAGCAAAGGAGACGGCGTCCGCCCTAGGGATCGGCACGACGAGAAGGAACGTCGTGAAGAAATGGTCCGACAGATTATGAAGGAAAGTGCTGAGTGAAATGATAATGAGAAGGAGTGGAAATTTTCTCCAACTAAGACTCTAGTCACTGAAAGGATCAAAATGACGAAGTTCCCAAGGAAGTTTAATCCACCAATGATTCAAGCTTATATGGGACTGGAGATCCTAATTTGTTCTTGTATATGTATGATCAGCACATGGATGGTGCATGGGCTACGAATGAACTCTAATGCTTATACTTCTCGGTATATTCAGGGGGAGTAGCTTAGATTTGGTTCACCAAGCTTCCTCTGAGGTCCATGGATAACTTTTCTTTCTTGGCTAAGAAATTCAGGGAGCAGTTAGGCTGCAGACCATGAAGGTTAAAGATGCGATGTCATTAAATGACATGGAACAAAAATCGGGTAAGAGGTCAAAGCCTTCCTTACATGATTTAATGTTGCCGCAACCGAAGTTGGGGATCTAGAAACTCGGCTAGAATTGATGGTATTGAAGCGAGCTACAGATAAGAAATCGGAGTTTTGAAGGTGGATTAAAATGAAGAAAACTGACACCTAGGAAAGGTTCTATACAAAAGTTGAAGAATACAATAGCGTAGATTATGATCCTTCTTTTGCTATGGGTGTTGCTGAAGGTAGTTCGGTACTAGTAAAAAAAGATAATGATGTTCAAAGTGGTCAGAAGAACAATGGAGGTCAAAAGCGAGAGAATGATGGAAGGACAATCAAAATGGAAAGAAGTTACGCTTCTTTAGAGCCGCTGAATTGAATCCATTAACAGAGACTTCAGAGAGCATTTTTATCGCTACCAAGGATACCGAAGATTATCCAAAGCCAAAAATACATAAGGTGGGTGATAACCAGGCAAATTTTGGGAGGTTTTGCCGATTCAACAATCCACCAGGCCATAACACGAACGAGTGTAGCATCTAAAAAGCCTGACTAAGGGAATAATCAGAAAGAAAATACTGCAACAATATGTGAAAATACCATAGTTGCTAATCCTCTTTAAAACGCCCAAGTGCATGCATCTGGATCAGGACACAAGGCCCAGCACAAGTTAGTCAAAGGCCTGTGATTAACACTATTTCTGGGGGCCCTCGTCTAGCTAGGGAAAGTTGGGGAGAATCAAAACATATTCCAATGCACTCCAGAATACTTTAAAGGAAGAAAAGTTTTTGGTTCTGAACAATGTCGTTTCCGTAAAGCAACAGAAGATTTCATTTGGGGATGACATGTTCAATGGAAAGGATGAGGAAGTAGTAGTTACTCTAACTCAAGACCCTATGGTAGTAACGGTTGGAATAGGCCGACCATTGTGAAGCGAGTGCTAGTCGATTGTGGAGCCTCAATAAATGTACTATTAAAGAATACTTTCGATAAGATGAGCTTTCTATGTTAGATGTGCAAGTGCTGGCAGCTTTCAGGATTGTGCAAGCCCCCTGGAGCTTGACAATGAAGTTTCCAACAGATAAAGGGGTCGATGTGGTTAAAGTAGGTCAGGAGATTGCTAGAGAATGCAACATTAATGAGTTGAGGAAAGAGAGTAAAAAGGACAAAGGAAAGAATATGGAGGTTCCCCTCTGCATTCGTGAAAATGCCTTATAGAAATTAAAGCACGGCCCCTATTTTAGGGACCCAGACTTCTCGGTCGGTCTAAACCAAACAAGAAGGCAGATTGCTTTGAGAACATGATGCATTGGAACACAAACAGGAGATCATTTCATTGTTATTACAATAATTTACATTAGAATACAAGATATCAGAGTACAAATAAATAATTTACAGCGGAAAAAATATCAGAGATTTAATTACATTTAAATACATAAACATAATGTGTAGCGAAAAATATCAACTAGCACAACTGAAAAAAATACACGGATACAAAGCATTCCATATATAGCTCCAGCCATAATCTAGAATCCTATGAAAAGAAATATCTGCGAAACCAAAAATACTAGCTGCCCATGTGGAAAATATGGGCACCTATAGTTTAGGTGGAAACAATAAACTCCGAGTCAGACATGGGACTGATGTTAGGACTAAAACAGTTATTAATTTTATTTTTAGTGTTAGGTAAATCAAGGGACCATGCCATATGACATGGAACGAGTCTTCTCCTAAGAATACCATAAAACAAACAACGAAATACCAAAAGGAAAAATGAAGCAATTATATGACTCGGGTCCCGTCACACAATGCAACACAAACCGAAGGGTAGAGTTTTACCATATAATGGCCAAATATGCTTGATATGCGAAATTTATCTTTTATTATTACTTAAAGTGTAGAAATCAACTTCAAATATAAATGTATCTATCATAGGCGGCATAAGTACCATTATATTATCTCGCCATATAGGTTTACAACTAAAACCGTAAAATGACTATTGGAAATTTGGTTTCCATCTATGAACCATGGCAAGCGATCTTCATTTTCGATTCAAGACACACTAGCAATGCCTCAGGATCACGCCTCTGGCCAAACCCTAGGTTAGCCGCACGGTTGGTCAACAGTCGCAGATTAGTTATACCATAAACTGTACGTTAGCTGGTTCTATTGAACCTCTCACAAGTTTAGTGTGTCGACCAAATCAAGGGTCGTTTAGTCCACCCAGATCAAATATGAGGTATCTCGCCTTCCATCAAATAATATCCAACATCCACATAAGTAAAATGTCTGGCCTCCATACCATGATATCACTCATAGCTAGAAACTAACGTATGTCCATTTCCATATGTTCCTCATCCCGTTTCTGGTTCATACCGAGGTGTGAAGCTCGCGAATTAACGCTACATAAAGCTGCGCTATTTAAAGTGATGCTTTGATCATAAACCACAAGGCCCTACTTTTCAACAAAAACCTTGATCCATGCAACTCAACATGCCACGTTATCAATCCATACCATACCAATGATTTTTACCAAAATATAACCTCTAACCTCTTGTGTCTTAGAGAAGGGTGTTAAGTAAGGGAATAAATTCTCCGCCACCAAAAAGGTATATATTTAGCAAAGATCAACAAGTATAGCATGGTATACAACATCAGACATACAATCCATTTGCAAGTCGATTCTGGGTCTAAACGAAACCAAGGAACATTATTCCTCGTCCCATATGTCCAATACAGGAGAGAGGCCCTCACATATCCAGTCAATCTCCAAGTACGTCTAGACGATCACCACTTATTACCACGTCTTGGGTGTACATCCCAATCAAGACAAATAATACAAACGATGTGAAAACCTCCGGTCTTCAACCGTCGTCTTCAAACGTTTGACTTCTAGTCGTCATATCAGTTATTTAGAATGGTTTACACTTGGTCTTTCCGAATAACTCGCATATCTTATAATTAAGTGGTACAAAAACACATCATACGCCTCATTCCAATACAAAATATTCTTTTATTCAAATATTCATTACATTGGGAATCATTCCCAAAAACCTTATCAAAGATTTGATTCATTTAGAAATCTTGTTTAAATCTTTCTTTGAAAACCATTGCAAAAAAATTTGTACTAACTTTTAATAATCTTAAACCAAATTAAGGTTTATCAAACTAGTCGGGATTATCGAGCCTTACCAAAGTAATCATTTCTTTCATGTTTCCAATCCCAACCTATTCATCCCATGGAGCAAAACTGATAGTGTTCCATATCTAACACCCACTGTGTTATCGGTAAAATTAATTACCACTTCACGTTTCAAATCAAATTAAAGATTTAACCATCGCATGGAGTAAAACTGGTGGTACTCCATTCTCAATCATTTCTCGAATTAGGTAAATTTAATTATCTCATTCACATTCCAATTTAATTAAAGATTCATTAAAATTGCAACTTGGTTTTAATCTCAAAAATCATTACTTAATGATTATTCAACTTTAGGAAATTAATCTTGTCTTTAACTGGGTTAAAGAACCAATGACATTTAAAACAAAGTTCACGATAAACCAAAACCCTCTTCCATCAAAATGGAATCTTCACAGAAATCTAATCAGTATATAATGGACATAAATTTCTTTATCGGACTAATAATATAAGTGGAATAACGACAAAGCCTTTTAAATTCCATAAGTAGTAACGGTCTTTCTTCGTAGAAGCTTATCTCGATTATTAGTAAATCAAATTCCAATCAATTCCAATATAATATATTAAATGGGAAAATTTTACTTTGGAATAATTCTGTTCAATCTTAATTAAAATTATAAATCCAAAACCATAATTTCATTATTAACTGGGTTTTAAGAGAAAATGTTATTTAAAACATCATTCACAATGAACACAAAATCAACTTCCATTTGATTCCAATTATATGTATTAATTGGAAAACTTCATTAATCTTAATTAAAAGATTTATTCTTTTCTCGATTGGGTTTAATAATAGTGTTTTTGAAGACACCACTCGCAATAAACCCAAAATCCAATTTGATATCAAATACAAGGCTCTGAATAGAAATCATATCGACTTATATTCAATATCAAATTCTGAAACCAATGGATATCGTATTGGGAATAACGATATCTATGTCTTCCAAATTCCTCAACAATATCCATATAACGATATCTATGTCTTCCAAGTTCCTCAACAATATCCATATAATCACATAATCCAATATCGAAATATTCCGAAGATTATTTCCATTCAAACTCTTTCCAATTCATACGTTGGAAAATTCTGGTTATATTAAAACCATAGAATTTCTTCCAGTTTTTTATTCAATTTGATAAACAACGTATTCAGATAAAAATATATTTTATCTTTAAAAACTTGGAATATTTCATCCAAAATCATTTCAAATCATTTATTATGAGTTTACATAATTAATTTATATTTTTAACAATTTTATTAAGGCGATTACAACCGGTTTCCAATATCAGCCACCGAACTGCATCCATAACGACCTTTTCCAAAACTGATTTGGGAATATCTTAAAATATAACTGTTAGATTTCAGATCTCTTATTATCATTCATAATCTCTTTTCGATACGAACCCAATGGTTTTGGTTTTAAGAGAATGCGACAGTCGAATCTCCCGTTACATCAATTCAAAGTCAATGGTCGAAATTCGTGAACGGTCGTTGCGCGACACGTTCTATTCAAACCATTATAATATTTATAATACAAATTTTCCATTTCCAATCAAAAGTATTTTATAAAACGTTTATAAATTTGGTTTAAAAACGATTCCAACTTCCATTTCAATTTTATATCAAAATTGAATATTTCGTATAATTATAGTATTAAAATGATAATATTTTCAAAATATTAGATTTTGAAATAAAATCTTTTCGATATTCATTATAAAATGTATAAAATCAACAGAAAATTCCATTTGAGTTAAAATGGCGTATATCTACTTAACTCGGCTTCATATTCATTTCAGTTATGAATATTTCAATATATTTTTTGTCCATCCAAAATCGGACATCAAAATCATATTTTGATTCTTCACTGAATATTATTTTAAAATATTCGTTATTTCAAAATTGGAACCAAACTCAATCAATTACCATATAATTTTATTTATATGGATTCCATACATCGCATATATTTAAAAATAGTGATAAACAACTATTAAACATTCAATTCACATCTAGAGTGCTATTTACAACTGTATAAACATTAAATAATTAAATAATGCTTATAACGGTTTGTCACTCAATCAATTGACATACAATTAAATCCAAGGGAGATATGAATTAATTATCATCCCCAGACCCGTGTGGGGTTTACAACCTTCAAACAAATATTATTATTTGTATACTTGGGTGATATGTAAAATTATCGTCCCAATACCCATGTGGGGTTTACATTACAGTTCATGTGAACTTAGCTATTATTTGGGAGACGGGTGGGTAAATTGTCATCCCACAATAATCCATAATATAAATGTTTTGTTTATCAACACTTATAATCACAGTTTAATAATGATAATATTAAAACTGTAAACATCCATCAATCACCAAACAAATATTGCAATCATAGACAATCCATATATGTTTAGTTATAAAAATAAATAACTGTACAAATAATTTGAGGGAGAGAGTTATCACAATTGGTTCCCACTTCGTCTGTCTTTAATTGACGATCTTAGTACTGTTTAGGTTTAAATTTACCTCAAATTCTAACTTGCTCCAAATTTCTTCCAGTCAGTTCTAAAATGTAGCGCTCGTCTTCACGATTCCAACGAGACTAATTTTGTGCGTTTCTGTCATCGTATGAAGAAGTTATGGTAATTTGAATATCGGACAATTTAATAACATCATTAGTATTTTAATTAATAAATTAACTTAACCTTTCCCTCAATTAACATTCTCCTCCCCGTAACCCTCTTCGTTCACTCGTCTTCCAGGCCAAATATCGAATCAATCTCCAAATATAAGGGCACCAAATCGCACGCGAATCAAGCCATCTGACAACAATCTATGAACACCACAACATTGGCCTTCCTTAACTCCAACCTCGCCTCAAATATGGGGAAACTCGCACTCACATGGGGCACCAAATCGTACTCCCATGTGCCTTCAAAAATGGCTTCGACCCTGTGGAGTTTTGAGCTTGAATTCGAGCTCCACACAGCCCCAGAAACGATCACTCCCTTATCAATTTGAAGATCGTGAGATGCTCTTCAGTTTTTATTTTATAATCAAAGGTTGATTCGAAGTAAATTGTAAAAGATTAATGATTAAAATCGGAGCGATTTCATCCATGAAATTGGGGGTGGCAGCGCATTCTGCGTGAAGTGAATTATCAGGTTTTGGAGATATATAATTAAATTAACATTTAACTCACTAATTGGTTCTTTTGCGTTCGAACACAGAACGAGAGCCAATGACTGTCGCCCCTAACCAAATACCCACATTCTGGACACAATGGGATATCTATAGTTAGCTGATTCGACTGTTTTGATCAGTTTTTATCAAATTAAAATATAATTTAACATAACGTTTAATATTGAATTTCAACGTACATTTTAATTTACTAGGGCCACATACTGACTCCAAAAATTATGAAATTTGAGATCTCGCTATGTTTTGATGATACGGTCCTAAAAAAATTAATTTGATCAAATTTGGAGACCGTTTGAAAATTGACCTTTTAACTAACTTATTAATTTACAACTGTTATTCAACGGGCGTTTAAATTCACCACGCTTACGTACTAATTCCAAATGACTTGAAATTTTAAGCCTAATAATAATTTGACGTTCTGGATCCAACAAAATTGGTTTCATCGAAAACGGAGGTCATTTGTAAAATGATAATTTTTAAGGGCTATTTATATATTAAAATATAAATAAATTCCATAGCGACTATTTGAAAATTTAAATTAGACATAACTTATAATTTATAAAACGAAATCTCAGTTTCTTACATTCATTAGAAAATTACAGCTCAAAATATTCCAACAATTCTTGTTTTATCAAATTCTGATTTATATTGAATTTTGTACATTCAATTGAAACTAAAAATCGAATTTTCAAACTACCGCGCCATTTCAAGCTCGTTTTATAATAAATATAAATTTATATGTCCTATGTAACAACCTGCATTTTACGTATCGGAAGATCGTAAAATATTTTATTTTATTCCCTGAGAATTGGATCATTCTCATTTTTAATATGTTGTTTATGGGGATGTGGGACATGTCCATAATTTTTACCGATTTTGTTTGTGTCCATTTTTCCCCTGTCAGTCTTGTACATGACATAACTTTTGACTCAGGTCGAACCAGACTGTTAGACCTATGCCATTGGAAAGGAATTGATGTTTGCTTTTCCGTAGAGTGATTACATTAAAGATTTGGCTCAATGGTTTGGGAGAAATCACTTTTTTAAGGTTTATCAGTTGGTTGTCCAAATTAGCCCAAATTAGTGGGATGGTGGAAACTATAAATAAGGGGTAAGGGATATGGGAAATGGTTTTAGTTTTCCATTTCTCATTTTGTTCCTTATGCTGCTCCTTCCTCTAACACATTTCCACCATTAAAAATCATAATCCAAGGAGGGAAATCGTAGATCTACACCATTGGGGGCCAGATCTACATCAATTAAGGTAAGGATTCATCGGATCAAGTTGTTTGGTGTGAAGTGCTTGCTGTCCGGATTCATATTCCTTTGATTTTTGCTTGTTTGGGAGAATCGGTGAGTGATATGCATCTCTCACATGGATTCAATGAAGTGTATGAGTGGTTGTTCGTGTTTTTCATCAAATTCAAGTGTTTTTCCATAGATCCATGCATTGATAAGTCCATTTTCATATAAGTCACCCTATGATCTAATTTAGAAAGTTTAGATAGGTAATTTCCATGATATTTCGTGTGAATGCGCAAGTTAGATCTCTCATTTTGATAATATGTTCATTTTTAATGGTTTTGGTGAAATTTACATCATTTGAGTGATAATCATCATATTCATATTGTTAGTGATGTCATGACAAGGTTATGATTGTATTTGGTGAGTTGCTTGAGTCGGTTTCGTCGAATTTGTCGTTTGGCGAAGTTTTGGTCAAAATTGGAGTTGGAAGGACCGGTGGGTCAGGAAGGACTGGTGGGTCAAGTAGGAACAGTTGGTCAGGAAGGACCTGTGGGTCAGGAAGGACCTGTGGGTCAGGGAGGAACGGTTGGTCAGGATCGACCGGTCGATCAGGGAGGATCAGTCAGGGAGGATCGGTCGAACGAGATATGATAGCACTCCAGAAAAATGTGAAAGCCAATTTGACGTTTTCATACCAGAATGATACAGAACTGAACCAGGAGATATAAAAGCATTTTAGAATAGTTGTAGAAGGTTATTTTGACATCTTGGCCAGTTTTCCATAGCGAAAAAGCTGGAAATGCTACGAAATGCAGTTTTGACCAAATGAAGTCTGTTTTGAGTCAATGATGGTTGTAGCTTCGATGCGAACTCAAGTAGGAATAATCAAAGTGTTGAAGATCAGTGCAGAACAACGAATGGTATGACAACTCAAACGTGTTCCGATAATGGCTTCAACGAGAGTCCGGATGAGGAGGTTCGAAGTGATGTGATTTTTTCGTTGTTCGTCGTATGCAACGAATATGGGATTGACTCAAGGATGTATTGAGTTCATATGAAAGGACAACTTAAGGATGTATTGAGCTCGTGTGAAGTAATAGTTACTCTAAAGTGTTCTAAGCTTATGGATAGTCGTAAGTGAAGATGACTAGAGATGTGAAGGCCAAGGAATTATCATTGTCGTAGGTTCTAGCGGGCTCAAAGAAGGGGTATAATAGGGGCACCTAAAAGACCAGATGTAGGTCGAGTATCCTAGGTATCAGTTGAAAAGGCTTAGATACGTATCAGTTGCAAGGCATATGGGGTTTTTGCTAGAACCGGGGTTACCATTAGCCCTTGACGGATGGCAGCATGGGCCAGTCACACGATTACGGTGGTTTCAAAGCAGGATTGGTAGTGATAGCTAGAGTCTATCATGGATGATTGGTTTCTTTTTTTGTACCGTCTCATGTAGATTGTCCAACATCAAAGGAGATGTTCCTTGAGTGCTTGACTAATATTGGTTTAGGCCTCTAGGGATAGTACTTGAGGAATGTTAAGCTTGATTAGGATTGTCTATGTGAGATCTATGTAATTTGGATGTTATAAATGTTTTTAATGGTTTCTTTGATTGCTATGGATGAGTTGTTGTTACCTTGGATGTTGTGTATTGTAAAGGCTATCACTATCTGATGTGGGAAGACGGGAGTTGTGTTCTTCTCTGATGTTGTGGGTAAATTAGTTAGTTTATTAACCCATTCTCATAAACTTTATTGATGAAGTTTGTTAGCTGTTTTATCACTCACTAGGACTATTGTATGACTCAAGGTTTTATATTTCCCTCTTATTACCTTGGGTTGTTCATCCGATTTTGGATGGGCAGTCTAGGTGACAGGTGAAAGCTTAGTAAAGACGATGTTGTAGTTCGGAGACGAGCAGGAGGCTAACATACTATCTCTCTTACTATACATTATTTGGGTTTCCGATGTTGATTATTCAACTCTAAGTATTGTAGTGAGGCAAATTTGTACATACATATGTTGCAATCCTGGTGTATGGATATACTTCCTAGTTTTTTTCGGAATTTGAGATTTCTACTCAAATATGCTTCCCTATTATTACATGTTGTATATGTTCTATTATATTTTTTCCTTGCGTTGTGAGATTCACGACAGGTTCCGCTTGTGCTAGCATACCTTGATAATCGTTCATAACTGTCTGGCAGATCTTTCAGCGCACTTTTCCTCTTGTTTGATGCAGGGGTTGTGGGCGGTCGTCACATCCTACATTTTCTTAAAATAAATTCTAATTCGTTTATTATAAAAATAAATCATATAAAATATTTAATTTCCATGAAAATCAATTAAAAATAAATTTGAAATTGGTTCCAAAAATACGGGTTGTTACAACCTCCCCCACTTAAGACTTTTTCGTTCCCGAAAAATAATGAAGCTGAAAGCTGTTTAACAAACCAACTCAACTTTAATTCTGGCTCGAGTTCTTCAACTTTTCAGTTTCTAAGAACTTCTAAATTTCTTTGAAATTTGGCTAAAACCCTAAATTTATGAATTTTTTTGCCATAACCTCCTTTGTACGGGGTGGTCTGAAAATTTTATTAGGCTGTACTAGGCACCCAATAAATCAATATATCGCATACAAAACAATTGTACACACCAGTTATGATTTATATGCCCTGGTTTCCCCTTATACCCGTGCACGATATGTAACACCCTGGAATTTTAACGACACTAAAGATGATGAATTAAAGAATAATTAGTGTGAAATACACTGTTAGCAATGAATTAAGGAAAACTTAATTTAATATTCAGAATTAAGTAAAACGGACTATGTCATTGCGTCCGTCTCGGAATTCTGGCCAGGATGGACAACTAGTTTGCATAAATCGAACACCATATGTAGAAGTTATCAAGATTTGAAGTTTATATGCATATAGGAAAGATATATACACATATAAAATTCAAAAATATTCAAAAATTGGCAAAACTAGAAATCCGGTGAGCAAATCGGGGAAGGGCCAACATTTGGAAGTTGAACCGAGACCCTATTGGGTCGACTTAGGGGTCGACTCAGGCTCATGGGGGTCAACCCCGGGGTCGACCTAGGGGTCGACACCCATGAAGGGGGATCGACCTAGGGGTCGACCCACCCGTGGCTCTGGAAACTTCTTTTCTGAACCTGGACGATTTTGGAGCCTGATTCATGAACCTTAGGCTATAAAGGACCCTAGAGCTTGGTTTTATTCATCTAAAAACAATGGTGACGGCGAAGCTCCGCTGCAACAAAGATTGAATGGCCTAATCTACTCCAAATCTAATTCTGCAAACATTATGCAAATTCAACGATTGCTACAACAAATTCAGCGACGGCTACAACAAATTATTCAACATGTTCTTCACAGTAATTTGGATCCATTTCCTTAGATCTATTCACTGTGAGTTCATGTTGTTTTTAGATTTGAATATTTAAATAGTAATCTTGATATGTATGTAAAAACTGAATCTTGAATCGGTGCCTAATTAGTTCTATTATGACATAATTATCAGATCTGCTTTTATATGTTCATATCACCACCATGTTAAATCTTGTCATAATATGCCTACTCAGTTTATGCCTATTTCTATCAGTTAATTATTGATTCGTTATTATACATGTTCTTGATTCTCTTCTGTCCCTTTTTTTCCCTTTTATTTTTATATAGCCAGGCTACCTTCGAGCCTAGGCCTAACGCTGAAAAATGCGAATGTGCGAAATGGTAAAGACATAACTTGGGACATAATTGATATAGGAAAATATGGATCTAAATTTCGACATAAATTTGGAAATATACGAATATGGGTTTGGGGGCATATGTCTTGTTGGATAATATGAATTTAGGCATATGTAGGAAAATATAATTTGAGCATAAATTGGGACATGTGAAGTACTGATTTGGGACATAAATTAGGACGTATGTGAATATGAATTATAGGCATACATTGGAAAATATACGAATATGGATTCGGGTATAACTTGTATTGAAATGGGTGAAAATGGACTAGGGATATAAATTGGAAAATATGTAGTTTTGGGTTTGTGCATAACATATATATATGTGTGTGTGTGTGTGTGTATGTATGTATATGCCTTGACTTATAACTTGGGGAAAACGAGCATATGGTGCATAATTAAAAGGTGAATTGAAAAGGGACATAAAAGTCTATGATTTAAATCGTGAATTGGGCATATAATTAAATGTGCGGAAAAAGAGAAATAGTAACCTATAATGACATAGATAGATTTGGATAAAAATGGAATGTTTAGTAATTACAATTTGGATCTGTAATTGCACTTATGACACAAGGTTAGGTTGCATTAGTTGTGGAACTCTGACCGGACCCGACCGACATATCCAGCAGCCACTAATGTTGAACCTAATGTGAGATGTCTAAGTGTGCAAGTAAGAATCAGGCTAAGACATGAGGTTAGATCCAATTGTGGAATAAGACTGCCCGGAGCCAACCGGCATATCCAGTATCCACACATTGTAGCCCTAATGTGGGAGGTCTAACCCATTATAACCATAATTGGACATAGTAATGAATTGGACTACTTAACCTAATTTAATCCATGAGGATTGTATGATTATGAACTTAAGTTAGGGTTAAGTAAAATTGGATGGGTAGTGGGTGGGTTAAGTTAAATAGAGTGGGTGGGTAACATTAACTATAATCCCATGAACTTAACCCAATAAGGTTATGTAATTAAAGACACCTAGTGGTAAACATAACTGGTGGAAAATATAATAAATTTATGTAATTAAAGACACCTTATAGGGTAAGCATAACTTGTAGAAATGATAGAATTAGATATGCGTAATGATCTGCTAAGTAAATAACGATAAGTTGTAGTGATGGTGTGAACTGAATTTTTGATTAAATGAAAAAGAATGACGAAAGTTGTAAAATAAATAAGTTATATTTAATCATAAATGGTAAGTGACATGTTAATTAGGAAACATGTGAATTGAGATATAATTAATAATGTATTATGGAGAACATGTTATTGTAATGATGTAACCAAGCAAGAATATAAAATAGATTGAGGATTACAGACCTTGGGCCACAATCTAGAAAATAACATGTTGTGGGCTTATTAATAAACTTAAATGGATTAAGTTATATGACTAAAATTAATTAGCAGGAGAAACTTGATAATTTGAATAAGAATTCAAAATGAATGGGAATAACCAAGCAAATGGGAACCTGGTGAGGTAAGGCATATGCGTAAAAGAACGTTTAGAAATAGGGTCTAACAACATATTAAAGAAAGGCGCTTGGACCAGTCCGTACGTTTGAGCGTGAATAACCCAATGGAGTATATCATCGAGGTGTTATAAGATACGAGGGGAGTGCACTTTCATCTGATTGTTATGACGGCTCCAAAGGACTAGAAGGGGGAGCACGCGGCTTCCTGAATTACGCAAGGTGCTCATAGTAGTCCTCTATGCGGTAACAGACGTCTTATGATGTACTCACAGAGGTTGGGTCTGCGCGTAAGTACTAGGTGGGTGGGCCTTGACTACAGATGTAGCTATGCAGTCAGAATGTTGTGACAAGGTGACACCAGGTTGATTCGGCGGTTGCCTCACGAGGAGTTAGAGAGGGTCACGACCAATAAGGATAGTAGGCCGTCGGATATCTGTCATCGACAGCTAGCGGGATGCGAAAAGGCTAGAGCTAAACCCAAGATATCATTTCACTTTTCAATATCGAGGTATGGGGTTGAGGGTGAATGCCACGTGGATGTTTAGATTGGTTGTATTAGGGGCGGTCGCTTAGCTCTTGTAGTCTTTACTAGTTCAGGGAGGGGCCGAGGTAGGGCCATAACCACCAAGGAAAATAGACCCGAGGAATATCTGTATTTGAAGGCACTTAAAGGCGGCCTATCCAAGTATGGAAAATCTCCTGGCCGAGTTTCGTGTTTCTTGTTTAGCCCTGCAACGGAACTCAGTGCACATTAGAGGATGTGCAATTGAGGCATCGAGTTGCAATTATAGTATATACGTGGGACAGTCTAGATACATGCATATCTGCTCTGGATGGTGTATCGTAGGCTAGAGAGCATTATTCCGATATGCTTTCGATCGATGGTGGCAGTCCATACGCTTACGTAGCATATTAATGATAGATATATGTGGAACATAACATTTTATATAGATATCCATACGTTACTCCGGCATAGGATAAGGGACTGCGTTCATTACGGTAGAGACCATGCGAGTGGGGTACCATGGGGTGTATCTCAATATTGAGAGATAACTACATATATTGTATTAGGTGATTCCATGGGAAAGTAAATGGGTATAATGCGCGTATAAGCCTTGAGTGCTATTAACCCAAGTAACCTAATAATCAAGAAAATGTAATGGAATGGTATTAGCAGGGATCATTCTACTTCTGATATACTACTATCTGTGCGGTGCATAGAAATGTATTTAAGAAGCGCAATATATCTTGTTTATCTTATCTTGCTCAGTTCACACTTGTTATTGTTACTGTTATCTTGTTCTTCCAGTTTTATATACCTGCCATGATACTTTTATTTATTTATGTTTAAAAGTAACTAGACTCGTCAGACTTTATGTCTGACCCTTTTTATTTCCTCTTCTCTCTTTTCCGTTCCCTCCCCCCCACCCTGGTTCTCAGGGTGGAAGTGCTTAGATTTGATTTGGATTCTTTCAGCTTAGCTTGGATTTTGGATATAGATGTCTTGTCAACTCTCTTATGGCTTTGCAAGGGAAATATGGTTTTATGCTTATGTACTTTGATATTTTTGGCAAGACAGATATTAATGTAATTAGTTACTTATGATGTAAACTCAGTATATGGGACCATGATGTTTTGATTTAAATAAAGTTTTTAATTCCGCTGCTATTTTATATGTCTGTCTTATGCTATTATGTTCTTATTTACCTATGACGCTTCACGGAACTTATTGCATTCCCTTAGTGAGTGACATTAACGGACGTGGGGTGTCACCTCACATTTGGTATCAAAGCATATGGTTATAAGATCGGATAAAATATTTTGAAAATGGTTTCCAAAAAGGTCTCAAAAACAAAGTATTTTAAAATAAAAAGTCTATTTTTGAAAGGCATATTTCCCAAAGCCATAAATATCTTCTTGATTCTCCGCTTGATTCCTTTTCCTTTTTGTTCGAGGAACCGTTTCTTCCCAAAAGGATATCCCTATTTCGGCATGGTTTCAAAGGCATGTCAAAACTACGGTACATGTCGAAGGGAAAAGAAGTGCCCAACCTCCATCTGTAGCCGCAGTAGTTTCACCTACGGCTTATTTTCTTTCCAGCCTCGTAAGGATTTCTATGCGATGGAGGCAACTTTAATGAGACTAGTTAGCATGTGGAAAAAAGGAAAATAAGTGAGTTGGGGCTAAGGAGCACAACCCAAAGATGAATGAAAATGATGGCTTAAGAAGGAAATATAGATGAAAGAAGAAACGAGGAAATACCATAACTTCGGAACGGCGGGTCATCTGAAAAAGGATTGCAGAAAGAGGAAAGGCGTTGTTAACAGTTTGATAAGGCGGGACATCTTATTAAGGAGTGCCCAAATAGACAAGGGCAAGGCCAGAAGGAAGGAACTTCTTGGGGTCAAGCTAATGTTCTCATAGCTGGTGGGCAGAATAGGGGTAGGAAAGTTTCCATCGAAGGATTGATTTCTATTTCTGATCATCCTGTTAGAATTCTTTTTTTGGTGCTTCGCATTCTTTTATATCTAATCCTTTGGTTGAGTCTCTGCACCTAGACACTAGTATGGTTTTGGATCCCGTTATTGCCTAAAACCCCATTAGAGGCATGACTCATTTATCGAGGATTTGTCGGGGTTTGAGAATCTCTGTGTTAGGCGTCGAGTTTGATTGCGATGCATATGTTCTTGATTTCATAAGATACAGTTTGATTCTAGGATGGATGGGTTAACCATATATGGAGTCGTTCTAGATTTTGAGAGGAGGGTCATTAGACTTCTGACTTGCCATAGAAAGACTCTCGAGATTCCTTATGACCCCAAATGGGTCTATTATGCTTAGTCTCCTAGAATATTTTGATATTTCTGTAGATGATTTGCGACATGTGACTCCTAAAAGAAAAAAGGGAACTTGATAAGCAAGCAGTGGAGCTACTTGAGAAGAGGCTTGATAGGTGAGTCATATCGGGATGGGAAACCTATTGAAGACCGTCCTTGAGGAAGCCGATCATTCTAAGAAGACTATTCATTCAAGAGGCGATAAAGTGTATAGAGTTCGAGGTAGTAGAGCCAAACTTGCGAGAGGAAGTGGAAGTAGAGAAGGAAGAAATGATTGGACGAGTTCCGATTAGCATACTTGGATCGGAGGTTAAGAAATTGTGCAACAAAGAAGTGAAGATAGTAAGAGTGCAATGCGGAAAGGGCCGCAAGAAGGCTACTTGGGAGGCTGAAGACAAGATTCGCGCTTCATATCCTTTCCTTTTCGAGAATATGTTCTTAACTTCTTTTCCAAGCTTCAAATTAATACTTGTATCTATCGTTTGAATATCTCCTATCGATCGAGTCTTTAGGTAGAAAACTAATGAAAGTAAACATGTGTTTGAGACATGTTATTTTTGATGGATGCAAGTGGATGCTAGTAGTTGCTCGTGGATGCATATACACACAAAATAGGCACTAGATTGGCTCAATCACTTATATTTTGCATATTGATGTGTGTACATTTTAAATTTTATGGATGAAAATGGGTGTATCGTTACATTGATGTTGCATTTGGATGGATGATTGTGCACGCATATAGAGCTTACATGTTATACTATGATGATTTGCATACATTTTGGTTACATGGCACAAACATACATTGCATTAAAGAGGTCAACTGAATCAGTAGACTGCCTGATCTTTCGCATTAGTCTATGAACATATACACACAGCATTGTGTACGTTCATAAAAGCATTAGAAATTCCTTAAGCACAATGGATGCTTGTGATTGCTAGATGGATATATGATTGTTAGATGTTAGGAATACGTTCTTCTTAACTTAGAGATTTCGAGGACGAAATCATTTGAGTAGGGGAGAATGTAACAGCCCAGAATTTTAACGACACTAAAGGTGATGAATTAAATAATAATTAGTGTGAAATACAATGTTAACAATGAATTAAGAAAACTTTATTTAATATTTAGAATTAAGTAAAATGGACTGCACCATTGCGTCCGTCTCGGAATTCTGGTCAGGATGGACACCTGGTTTGCATAAATCGGACATTGAATGAAGAAGTTATTAAGTTTTGAAGTTTGTATGCATATAGGAAAGATATATACGCATATGAAATTCAAGAATATTCAAAAATCAGCAAAACCAGAAATCTGGCGTGCAAATCGAGGAAGGGCCGAGATTTTGAAGTCGACCCAAGACCCTGTTGGGTCGACCTAGGGGTCAACTCAGGCTCATGAGGGTTGACCCGGGGTCGACCAAGGGGACGACACCTATGAAGGGGGTCGACCTAGGGATCGACCCACCTGAAGGGGGGTCAACCCACCCGTGGCTCTGCAAACTTCTTTTCTGAACCTGGACGATTTTGGAGCTAGATTGATGAACCCTATGCTATATAAAGGACCCTAGACCTAGGTTTTATTCATCTAAAAACAATGGTGACAGCGAAGCTCCACTGCAACAAAGATTGATGGCCTAATATACTCCAATCTAATTCAGCAAACATTATACAAATTCAATGATTGCTATAATAAATTCAGCGATGGCTACAACAACTTATTCAACATGTTCTTTGCAGTAATTTGGATCCATTACCTTAGATCTATTCACTGTGAGTTACTATTATTTTTAGATCTGAATATTTAAATAGTAATCTTGATATGTACGTAAAAACTTGATCTTGAATCGGTGCCTAATCAATTCTATTATGAAATAATTATCAGATCTGCTTTTATATGTTCATATAGCCACCATGTTAAATCTTGTCATAATATGCCTATTCAGTTTATGCATATTTATGTTAGTTTATTATTGATTTGTTATCATGCCTATTCTTGATTCTCTTCTCTCCCTCTTTTTCCCTTTTTATTTTTACATAGCCAGGCTACCTTCGAGCCTAGGCCTAACGCTAAAAAATGCGAACGTGTGAAATTGGGAATAATGGGGAAAGACATAATTTGGGACATAATTGATATTGGAAAATATGGATCTAAATTTGGGCATAAATTTGGAAATATACGAGTATGGGTTTAGGAGCATATGTCTTGTTGGATAATATAAATTTAGGCATGCGTTGGAAAATATAATTTAAGCATAAATTGGGACATGTGTAAGTACTGATTCGGAACATAAATTGGAACGTATGTGAATATGAATTTTAGGCATACAATGGAAAATATACGAATGTGGATTCGGGTATAACTTGTATTGAAATGGGTGAATATGGACTAGGGACATAAATTGGAAAATATGTAGATTTGGGTTTGCGCATAACACACACACATATACATACATACATACACACACACACACACACACACACACACATATATATATATATATATATGTATATGCCTTGACTCAAAACTTGGGAAAAAAGAGCATATGGTGCATCATTAAAAGGTGAATTGGAACGTGACATAAAAGTCTATGATTTGAATAGTGAATTGGGCATATAATTAAATATGGGTAAAAAGAGAAATAATAACCTATAATGACATAGGTAGATTTGGATAAAAATGGAATGTCTAGTAATTACAATTAGAAACTGTAATTGCACTTATGACACGAGGTTAGGTTGCATTAGTGGTGGAAGTCTGCCAGACCCGACCGGCATATCCAACAGCCACTAATGTTGAACATAATGTGGGAGGTCTAAGTGTGCAAATACGAATGGGGATAGGATACAAGGTTTGACCCAACTTTGGAATAAGACTGCGTGGACCAGACTGGCATATCCAGCATCCACACGTTGTAGGCCTAATGTGGGAGGTCTAGCCCATTATAACCATAATTGGACATGGTAATGAATTGGACTACTTATCTTAATTTAATCCATAAGTGTCGTATGATTATGAACTTAAGTTAGGGTTAAGTAAAATTGGATGGGTAGTGGGTGGGTTAAGTAAAATAGAGGGGGTGGGTAATATTTACATATAGGCCCACGAACTTAACCCAATAAGGGTATGTTATTAAAGACACCTAGTTGTATACATAACCGGTGAAAATATAATTAAGTTATGTAATTAAAGACACCTTATAGGGTAATCATAACTTGTAGAAATGATAAAATTAGATATGCATAATAATCTGCTAAGTAAACACCGATAAGTTGTAGTGACGGTGTAAATAGAATTTATGATTAAATGAAAAAGAATGAGGAAAACTTGTAAAATAAATAAGTTATATTTAATAATAAATGGTAAGTGACATGTTAATTAGGAAACATGTGAATTGAGATATACTTAATAATGTATTAAGGAGAACATGTTATTGTAATGATGTAACCAAGTAAGAATATAAAATAGATTGAGGATTACAGACCTTGGGCCACAATATAGAAAATAACATGTTGTGGGCTTATTAATAAACTTAAATGGATTAAGTTATATGACTGAAATTAATAAGCAAGAGAAACTTGGTAATTTGAATAAGAATTCAATATGAACGGGAATAACCAAGTAAAGGGGAACCTGGTGAGGTAAGGCAAGCATGTAAAAGAACGCTTAGACATAGGGTCTAACAACATATTAAAGAAACACGCTTGGACCAGTCTGTACGTTTGAACGTGAATAACCCAACGCGGTAGATCATCAAGGTGTTATAAGACACAAAGGTAGCGCACATTCATCTGATTGTTATGACAGCTCCAAAGGACTGGAAGGGGAAGCACGCGGGTTCCTGATGTACATAAGGTGCTCCTAATAGTCCTCTGTGCAGTAATAGATGTTTTAGGCTATACTCGCAGAGGTTGGGTCTACGAGTAACTACTAGGTAGGTGGGCCTTGACTGTAGATGCAGCTATGCAGTCAAAATGCTGTGACGAGGTAACACCAGGGTGATTCGATGGTTGCCTTACGAGGAGGTAGAGAGGGCCACGACTAATAAGGATAGTAGGTCGTCGGATATCCGTCATCGACAGCCAGCGGGATGCAAAAAGACTAGAGCCAAACCCAAGATATCATTTCGCCTTTCGCTATCGAGGTATTGTAACACCCCACGTCAATTAATGCCATTCGCTAAGGGAATGCATTAACTTACATTGAGTATTATAAGAGTATAGAGCAGAATATCACAAGACAGATATATAAAATGGTACTTAAGAAAATTCAAAATTTATTCATTGCAGCGGAAAAACAAAACATGTTTGGTTGCACATCAAAACCACATACTAGAGTCCAGTACACAAATATCCATCTTGTACAAAATTATTATTAGAGTACATAAAAGTAAAACCATAATCCCACTCCAGACAGACATAATGAAAAAGAGATAAAGTTGAGCATTACTTTCAACACTTCCAAGCACTTCAAGAAGAAAGGAATCCAAGTCAAGCTTTACTATTCCCACCCTGAGGACCTTGGGGGGAAAGAAAGAAAAGAGGCAAAACAAAAAGGGGTCAGACATACGTCTGGCGAGTCTAGTGACTTTAACAATATAATCAGTGAAGTAACAGGATAAGAACATAAACTGGATATACGAGATGGCTGTAACATAAGCAGATATGACAAGGTAAACAAGATGAACAAGATATAACGTTGATTGCGCTTCTAATCACTATAAGATAATTCCTACACCGCACTAATGCTGGTTCCATACTGAAAGTTGATCCCTCTTACTTAACATAATAATAATAATAATAATAATAATAATGGTAGTTTCGTGTACTCCTAGCCACTGTAATAGGTGTCGCCTGCTCTTATCTCCACTACTTGTACCCACTACCCTCCCCATTCGATCGGCTCCCTAACTCGTAGATACCCGTGTTGGTCCCACAGTAGGGTGTATCACTCCCTAAAGTGGCAACCCGATACTACTAAAAGGCACGACTTATATCTACATGATGCAACAGCGTCTTACCTACCAGCCCGGACCCACGCACGCACATGACTCCGTTGGACTTGCACTGCCATCGCTAACTCTTTATTGACCTCTTACAATCAAACCCAGTAAGAGTGTCCCGTCCTCGACCTAGTTCGAGCTCACATAGATACTAAATGGGTTACTGGTTGAAAAGGGTCCACCCACTTGACACAAGCTTCCCTCCTAAGCTTGGTCCCCACTAGGAATTCCCACTTAACCCCTCTTTATCCCCATGTCTAATCACATGTCTCGTCTGGGTTAAGTGTTTTAATTATGTTTCACATGCTACTCATGTTACCCACTTAAACCTTTTATCATACCCATGTCTTACCATATGTCTTATCATGGTTAATTGCTCATTAATTCATTATAACCATAATCCTGCAAGACCTCCCAAATTAAATTGCCGTTTTGCGGTTGCTGGATATGTCGGGCAGTTCTGGGCAGTCTTATACAGCAATTTGAATCCAATCTTGTGTCTTAGGCATTCATTATCACTTTCTTGATTCAAGTCCCAATTTTAAATCTTGGATTAAAATATATTCCATTACCCATAATTTCCAATCTAAATTATGTTTATGATTTTTAATCCAAATTAGGCTTATAATCTTATGTATACATGTTATGCCAAACTAGGCCCAAATTAATTTGCATTCATTGTTATTAACAATTTATGCCAAACCTCATGTATACAAATTATACCCAATCATTCCCAATCCAATTATAATTTATACACAATTATGCTCAAATTGATTTATGCCAATAATCTTATTTTATTACAAATTTTCCCAAACTTTTCCTAATCGTCCAAACGTTATTTGTACGCAAATCTCAATACAATATGTTAGGCTCAAAGTAGCCTATTCTCATAAAAAAAAAAGAAGGGAAGAGAATCATGTCATCAAAACTAGCATAAAAGAGACATATGAGACATGAACTGGCATAGAACAATACAATAGATCCAGTTAGGCATATGATAACAGTGATTTTGTTATGAATCTGAAAGATAAAAATTTACAAACTTGATATGATTCATCTTACAGGCATGTTCATAAAATCCAATTTACAATCCTATCACAATCACTTTTTAATAAATTATATGTGAAAGTAACATAGACTCACAACGATAGGATTCTTGGAAAAGAGAATTAGATGTTGTAGTAGCAATTCGGGTCTTGAATAATCTCTACTTTGATTTGTAGATCTAATCTTCTTATTGGAATACTCCTATTCTGATTTGTTTTGGTGGAAAAGAAAGCCTAGTTTAGATTAGAGTAGCATGGAGGTGCCATGGATGATAACAATGAGATTAGGGTTAGGTTTAGGTGTTTATTTATAGGTGTATTAGGTGTATTAGGACCCTCATATTAGATTAGGCACCATTTGAACCATCTAAACCAGAAAACATGTCACCCAGCCAATCCCAAAAGGACACATCATCATCCGGACCATGTCACCAGGAGGCTGCCCAGACCCAACTGATCGACCGGCCAATTTCAACCGGTCTACCGTTTTTACTTCTGTTCAAAAACGGTCGACTAGTGAAAAATGGGAGGTCAACTTGTTCTTCAGCTTTAAATCTTCAACTTTAAACTTTAAATCTTTCGAGCTTCATAACTTCTTCATACGATGTCCGTTTCACCCAATTTTGGACTCTATCTCAAGCAGAATTCCGAGATGAACGCAATGGCGTAACCCGTTTCCCTAAATTCTTCTTCTAAAAATTAATTATTCTTTAACTATCCCTTATGTCATGTTTTAAATTTACGGGGTGTTATAGGTACGGGGTTGAGGGTAGACGTAACATGGATGTTTAGATTGGTTGTATTAAGGGCAGTTGCTTAGCTCTTGTAGTCTTTACTAGTTGAGGGAGGGGCCGAGGTAGGGGCATAGCCACCATGGAAAACAGACCCAAGGAATATCTGTATTTGAAGGCACTTAAAGGTGACCTGTAAGGTACGGAAAAGCTCCCAGTCGAGTTCTGTGTTTCTTGTTTAGCCCAGCCACGGAACTTGGTGCACATTAGAGGACGTGCGATTGAGGCATCGAGCTACAATTACAATACATACATCGGACAGTCTAGATACATGCATATCAACTCTGGATGGTGTATCGTAGACTAGAGGGCATTATTCTGACATGGAATCTGATTCGATCGATGGTTGCAGTCCATATGCTTACGTAGCATAGTAATGATAGATATATGCAGAACACAACATTTTATATATAGATCTGTACGTCACTCCGGCGTAGGATGAGGGACTGTGTTCATTACGGTGGAGACCGTGCGAGCGGGTACCATGGGGTGTATCTCAATATTGAGAGATAGCTGCATATATTGTATTAGGTGAATCTATGAGAAAGTAAATGGGTACGATGCGCGTATAAGCCTTGAGTGCTATTAACTCAAGTAACCTAATAATCAAGAAAATGTAATGGAATGGTATTAGCAGGGATCATTCTACTTCTGATATACTAGTATCTGCGCGGTGCAGAGAAATGTATTTAAGAAGCGCAATATATCATGTTCATCTTATCATGCTCAGTTCACATTGTTATTGTTACTGTTATCTTGTTCTTCCAGTTTTATATACCCGCCATAATACTTTTATTTATTTATATTATTTATATTTAAAAGTAACTGGACTCGCCAGACTTTTTGACCCTTTTTGTTTCCTCTTCTTTCTCTCTCCCGATCCCCCTCCCTCCCATGTTCTCAGAGTGGTAGTGCTTAGAGTTGATTTGGATTCTTTCATCTTAGCTTGGATTTTGGATATAGATGTACTGCTTTGACTTCCTGTCAACTCTCTTATGGATTTGCAAGGGAAATATGGTTTTATGCTTTTGTACTATGATATTTTCAAGACAGATTATTAATGTAATTAGTTACTTATGATGTAAACTCAATATTTGGGACCATGATGTTTTGATTTAAATAAAGTTTTTAATTTCGCTGTTATTTTATATGTCTGTCTTGTGCTATTATGTTCTTATTTACCTATAATGCTTCACAGAACTTAATGCATTCCCTTAGTGAGGGACATCAACAGACGTGGGGCGTTACATGATAACTAAAACAAGAGAGACAAATGTATTTTTGTCATCTCTTGATCTGTGTAGGGTTTATTATTTAATCTTAGCATTTACTGTTATATGTTATTAAGTCCACAATCAGTCCTTGGTTTAACCTATAATTCTGTCCTCGCCATACAAGCATCTTGCTCATATGGTAATCCAAATCTCGTCATATAAGCGCCCAACACTTAAATGGAATATGATAGCTATGTTGTCTTCAGTAGTACGTTATGTGGTGTAGTTCATAATTAATTGGTTACTATCCTATGGCGTACATTTGATTTCACACAAAGCAACCATCACAGCGCATCCAAATCATTCACAGTAGTTTAATAATAATAAAATTGTACAACCAACTTATAAAGGTGCACTTGTTTGTCAGGCACGCAATTTATTTCTCTACGCAACCCGAAGCCATTAACCTGCTCAACATATATATGTATGCATGTGTGTGTGCATATATATATACATATATATATATATATATATATTCATGAATATAAATCCAATTTGAAAATTTTTCAATTTAATATTAAATCCGATTTAGCTAAATTTTACCCTTTCATTTTCACATTGGTATTATTATTCTAATATTTTATTTAGTCAAACTAATTATCATCCATCACAACCAGCAATCAATTAGTAGATTAGCTTTTCAAATATATATCTTTGATATACTCAAAAGTGTAATTTTAATGCCAAATCACAAATAATAAACTCTAACTAAGTTTTGGTTCTCACACTAGTCAACTGGAAATATATAGACATCCCACTTTCGAAACTCGAACATAAGTACTGATGATGTGGCTGCATCATCAAAATCATGTCCGAGCGACTAGAGTGTGATTCTATATCTACCCAGTATATTTGGGACTTCGAATGCACGTTAATTATGCGTATATTCAAGATCTTCTTATACTCGATAGTCCAAAATCAAATAAAATATTTAATCAATTTTTTTATATAATAACATGTAATTTTCAACACTAATTCATTTTTATAATTAAAACCCTTCAAACTCATATTATGGTATTACTAACCCTATCTCGAACGAGTTATTCTTATAGGATATTACTAATCCTATCTCTGATGAATTTTTTTTGTTTGGTTCTAATGTGTCTTGTTCTCGAGCTTTGCAAACCAAAATTCTGATACCACCTGTAGCGACCCAGACTTCCCGGCTAGCCTAAACTGAATGAGAAGGCAGACAGCTTTGAGTACACGACACGTCATAACACAAACAGGATAATATTTCATTGTTATTACAACAATTTACATCAGAATAAAAGATATCAGAGTACAAATAAATAATTTATAATGGAAAAAATATCAGAGATTTAAATTACATTTAAATACATAAACATAATGTGTTGCAAAAAACGACAACCAGCACAACCAAAAGAAATACACAGATACAAAGCATTCCATATATAGCTCCAACCGTAATCCAAGATCTTGTGAAAAGAAATATCTAAGAAACCAAAACTACTAGTTGCCCGTGTGGAAAATATGGGCACCCAGAGTTTAGGTGGAGACAATAAACTCTGAGTCAGTCATCAGAGTGGTGTGAGGACTAAAACAGTTATTAACTTTATTTTAGTGTTGGGTAAATCAAGGGACCACGTCGTATGACACGGAACGCGTTTTCTTCTAAGAATACCATAAAACAAACAATGCAATTCTAAAAGGAAAAATGAAGCCATTATATGACTTAGATCCCATCACACAATGCAACACAAACTAGCGGATAGAGTTTTACCTTATAGTGGCCAAACATGCTTGATACGCAAAATTTATCTTTTATTGTTATTAATATAAGTGTAGAAATCAACTTCAAATATAAATGTATCAATCATAAATGGCATAGGTACTATTATATTATGTCGCAATATAAGTTTACACCTAAAACCGCAAAATCACATATTGAAATTGGGTGTCCATCTATGAACCAAGGCAAGCGATCTTCCTTTCCGATTTGAGACACAATAGCAATGCCTCAGGATCACGCATCTAGGCAACCCTAGGTTAGCTTCATGGTCGGTCAGCCGTCATTGATTAGTTATACCATAAACTATACGTTAGCCGATTCTATCGAACCTCTCACAAGGTCAGTATGGCGACCAAATCAAGAACCTTTAAGTCAGCCCAGAACAAATCTGAGGTACCTCGCCTTCCATCAAATAATATCCAACATCCACATAAGTAAAATGTCTGGGCTCCATACCATGACATCACTCATAGCTAGAAACTAGCGTATGTCCATTTCCATACGTTCCTCATCCCGTTTCTGGTTCATAGCAAGTTGTGAAGCTCATGAATTAATGCTACAAAGCTGCTCTATTTAAAGATATGCTTTGATCATAGGAAACATGGCCCTGTTTTTCAAAAAAACCATGATCCACGCAACTCAGCGTGCCACATTGTCAATCCATACCATACCATTGATTTCTACCAATGTATAACCTCAAAGCTCGTACGTCTCAGAGAAGGGTGTTAAGCAAGAGAATAAATTCTCCGCCACCAAACAGATATATACTTAGTTGTGATAAACAAATATAGCATGATATACAACGTCAGACATACATTCCATTTGCAAGTCCGTTCTGGTCTGAACGAAAACAGAGGCACCTTATTCCTCGTCCCACATGTCCAATACAAGAGAGAGGCCCTCGCATATCTGGTACATCTCCAAGTATGTCTTGATGATCACCACTTATTGCCTCGTCTTGGTTATACAGCCCAATCAAGACATCAATAATCATCCAATGATGTGAAGAGCTCCGATCTTCAACCATTATCTTCAAATTTCCGACTTTTAGTTGTCGTATTAGTTATTCAGAATGGGCTAAACCCGGTCTTTCCGAATAACTCACGTATCTTATAATCAAGTGCTACAAAAACATATCATATGCCCCATTCCAAAGCAGAATATTTTTTTTATTCAAATATTCATTACATTGGGAATCATTCTCACAAATCTTATCAAAGATTTAATTCATTTAAACCTCATGTTTAAATCTTTCTTTGAAAACCATTGCAAAAGATTTTGTATTATCTTTTAACAATCTTATACCATATTAAGGTTTATCAAACTAGTCGGGATTATCGAGCCTTAGCAAAATAATCATTTATTTTATTTTTCCAATCCCATCCTATTCATCCCATGGAGCAAAACTAGTAGTACTCCATATCTAGCATCCACTGTTTTATTGGTAAAATTAACTACCATTTCATGTTTCAAATCTAATTAACGATTTAGCTATTGCATGGAGTAAAACTGGTGGCACTCCATTCTCGATCATTTCTTGAATTTGGTAAATTTAATTATCTCATTCACATTCCAATCTAACTAAAGATGCATTAAAACTCCTACTTGGTTTCAATATCAAAAATCATTACTTAATGATTATTCAACTTTAGGAAATTAATCTTGTCTTTAACTGGGTTAAAGAACTTATTTCATTTAAAGCAAATGCCATGATAAACCCAAAACCCTTTTCCATCAAAACGGAATCTTCAAGGAAATTTTATCAGTATATGATTGATATAAATTTCCGTAAAAATAATAATATAAATAGAATAATGGAAAATCCTTTTAAATTCCATAAATAGTAACGGTCTTCCTTCACACAAGCTTATCTCGATTATTAGTAAATTATATTCCACTCAATTCCAATTTAATACAATAAATTGGAAAATTTTACTTTGGAAAAATTATGTTAAATCTGAATTAAAAGATTTAAAAATCCCAAACCATAATTTAACAGTTAACTTGGTTTTAAGAACAAATGTTATTTAAAACATCATTCACAATGAACCCAAAATCAACTTCCATTTAATTCCAATCATATATATTAATTGGAAAACTTCATTAATCCTAATTAAAAGATTTATTCTTTTCTCAACTGGGTTTAAAAATAGTGTTATTGAAGACACCATTCACGGCAAACCCAAAATCCAATTTGATATCAAATACAAGGCTCTAAATAGAGATCATATCGACTTATATTCAATATCAAATTCTGAAACTAACGGATATCATATTGGGAATAATGATATCTGTATCTTCCAAATTCCTCAACAATATCCATGTAATCATGGAATCCAATATCAAAATATTTGAAGATTATTTCCATTCAAATCCTTTCCAATTCAAACATTGGAAAATTCTAGATATATTGAAACCATATAATTTCTTTAAGTTCTTTACTCAAGATGATAAACAACTCATTCAGATAAAAATATATTTTACCTTTATAAACTTGGAATATTTCATTCAAAATAATTTCAAATCATTTATTATGATTTTACATAATTTATTTATATTTTTAATAATTTTATTTAGGCCCTTACAGTCGGTTTCCAATATCGGCCACCTAACTGCATCCATAGCGACCTTTTCCAAAGATGATTTGGACATATCTTAAAATCTAACTATTAGATTTCATATCTCCTATTATCATTCGAAAGCTCTTTTATTTTGGCTCTTACAGTTGGATCTCCCGTTACGTCAATTCAAAGTCAATGGTCGAAATTTGCGAATAGTCGCTACGCGACACGTTCTATTCAAACCATTATAATGTATATAATATATTTCATCCAATTCCATTTAAAACGTATTTTATAAAACATTTATAAATTCAGTTTAAAAATGAATCCAACTTCCATTTCAATTTAAAATCAAAACTGAATATTCCATATCATTATAATACTATAATGATAATATTTTCAAAATATCAGATTTGGAAATCAAATCTTTTCGATATTCGTTATACAATGAATAAAATCAACAGAAAATTCCGTTCGAGTTAAAATGGCGTATATATACTTAAATCGGCTTCATATTCATTTCAGTTATGAATATTTCAATATTTCATGTCCATCCAAAATAGAACAAAAATTTTCGAGTTAAATAATTAAATAAGGCCTATAATAGTCGATCAATCAATCGGGTTATATACAATTAAATCCAAGGGAGATGTGAATTAATTGTCATCCCCAGACCCGTGTGGGGTTTTCAACCATCAAAAAAAATATTATTATTTGTATACTTGGGCGATGTGTAAAATTATCGTCTTAATACCCATGTGGGGTTTACATCGCATGTGATGCGAACTTATCTATTATTTGGGAGACTGGTGGGTAAGTTGTCATTCCATAATAATTCGTAATATAAATGTTTTAATTATCAACACTTATAATCACAGTTTAATAATGATAATATTAAAACTGTAAACATCCATAAATTGCCAAACAAATATTGCAATCACAGGCAATGCATATATATTCAGTTATACAAATAAATAACTGTACAAATAATTTGAGTGAGAGAGTTCTCATAATTGGTTTCCACTCCGTCCGTCTTCAATTGGCGATTTTAGTACTGTATGCGTTTAAATTTGCCTCAAATTATAACTTGATCCAAATTTCTTGAAGTCAGTTCTTAAATGTAGTGCTCATCTTCACGATTCCAACGAGACTAATTTTACGCATTTCTGACATTGTATGAAGAAGTTATGGTAATTCCAATATTGGACAATTTAATTACGTCATTAGTATTTTAATTCATAAATTAACTTAACCTGTCCCTCAATTAACGTTCTCCTCCCCATAACCCTTTTCGTCCACATCATCTTTTAAGCCAAATATCGAACTCATCTCCAAATATTAGGTCACTAAATCGCATGAAAATGAAGCCACCTGACGACCGTCTATGAATACCACGACGTTGGCCTTCCTCAACTCCACCCTCACCTCCAATATGGGGCACTCCTATGCGCCGCCAGAAATGGATTCGAACCTGCGGAGTTTTGAGCTCGAATTCGAGCTCCATGTAGCCCTAGAAACGTTCACTCCATTATCAGTTAGAAGATCATGAGATGCTCTTCAGTTTTTGTTTTATAATCAAAGGCTGATTTGAAGTAAGTTGTAAAAGATTAACGATTAAAATCAGAGTGATTTCGGCCATGAAATTGTGTATGGTGGTGCGTTCTGCATGAAGTGAATTATTACGGTTTTGGAGATATATATATATATATAATTAATTTAACATTTAACTCACTAATTAGTTCTTTTACATCCGAACTCCAAACGGGACGCAAAAACTGTCGCCTCTAACCAAATACCCCCATTCCAAACACAATGGGATCTATTTCTTAAGCTAATTCGACTATTTCGATTAGTTTTTATCAAAATTAAACATAATTTAATGTAACATTCAATATTAAATTCCAATG
Organism: Allium sativum; assembly: GCA_030737875.1. Taxonomy (NCBI): domain Eukaryota; kingdom Viridiplantae; phylum Streptophyta; class Magnoliopsida; order Asparagales; family Amaryllidaceae; genus Allium; species Allium sativum. The sequence continues at coordinate 297,800,248 of CM060921.1, forward strand.
TGCATTTAATTTACCAGGGCCACATGCTAACTCCAAAAATTATGAAATTTGAGATCTTGCTATGTTATGACGATACGGTCGTAACAAAATTAATTTCGTCCAATTTGGAGGCCGTTTGAAAAGTAGCCTTTTAACTAACTTATTAATTTACAACTGCAATTCAACTGGCGTTTAAATTCACCATGCTTACATACTAGTTCCAAATGACTTGAAATTTTAAGCCTAACAATAATTTGATGTTCCGGATCCAACAAAATTAGTTTCATCGAAAACAGAGGTCGTTTGTAAAACGGCTATTTTAAGGGCTATATATATATTAAAATATAAATAAAATTTATATTGACTATTTGAAAATTAAAATCAGACATAACTTACAATTTTATAACGAAATCTCAGTTTCTTGCATTCATTAAAAAATTACAGTTCAAAATATTCCAATGTTTATTGTTTAATCAAATTCTAATTTATATTGAATTATGTACACTCAGTTGAAATTAAAAGTTGAATTTTCAAACTATCACGCCATTCCAGGATCATTTTATAATAAATATAAATTTATAAGTCCTCACTTCGCTTAAAATAAATTCTAAGTCATTTGTTCTCAAAATAAATCATATAGAATGTTTGATTTCCATGAAAATCAATTAAAAATAAATTCTAAATTAGTTCCAAAAATACGGGTTGTTACACCTGTACTGGCGAGCATAGAGGGGCCCAAAAGGAGATGGATCAGCGAAAGGCCAGTACAGCGGAGGGGCTAGCGGCGCCAACTGAGGTCACAATTTTAATTCCAGTCCATGGTAAAGATACGAATAGAGTGTTAAAGATAGGATCTCAGCTAGACCGAAAACTGAAAAAAGAGTTGATTGTGTTTCTGAAAGGTAATTTGGATGTGTTCGTTTGGAGCCACTCCGACATGTGCAGCATTATCCCTGATGTTGCAGTTCATAAGATAAATATAGATCCAAGCATCTCACCAATAAAGAAAATATAACGGATTCAGGGACCTGAAAGATCTAGGATTCTCAAAGAGGAAGTGGATAGGCTAATGGAGAATGACTTCATACAGGAATCCACATATCCAGATTGGGTCTCTAATCCAGTGCTTGTGAAGAAATCTAACGGAAAACGGAGGGTGTGCATCGATTATTCAGAGCTTAACAAAGCATACCCTAAGGATAGTCCGTTACCAAGAATCGATCAGCTGATTAATGCAATAGCGAGCCATGAATTGCTATCGTTTATGGATGCTTATTCTAGGTAAAACCAGATATTGATACATAAGACAGACCAAGAGAACACAAGCTTCAAAAAGATCTGGGGTTATACTATTACAAAGTTATGTCGTTTGGGTTAAAGAACGCAGGAGCGACTTACTAGTGTCTTGTGAATGCAATGTTTAAATCAGAAATTAGCAAAACCATGGAGTTGTATTTCGATGATATGATGGTAAAGTCGAAGAGGGCTATTGATAACTTAGAAGATTTCGCTGAAATGTTTCATATTCTCAGGAAATATATATGACACCCAACGTCCGTTAATGTCACTCTTTATCAGAATGCATTAAGTTCCGTGAAGCGTTATAGGTAAATAGAAACAGAACCTCACAAGATAGATATAAAAATAGTAGGGGAAATTTAAAACTTAATTATTCAACAAAAAATCATTGTAGTCACAGTACCAGTTACAACATCAGGCTAAAATACTGAAACCAAATACATCAAACTAAAACATCTGTCTTGCGCTAAAAACCATCAGAGTACATAAATGTAAAATCATAATCCCCAATAATAACCATAACAAAGTAGAAAAGTAGTCGAAGTCATACATCAAAGTATATCCAGATCTAAACGGAAACACACAGAGAGTCCTAATCACGACTGAGCGTTCCCACCCTGAGAAACAGGGGGAGGAAAGAGAGAAAGGGAAACAAAAAGGGTCAGACTTAAAGTCTAGCGAGTCTAGTGACCTTTTGCATATAAAGAAGTAAAAGTATCAAGACAGATAAGCTAGATGAGAGATAATTGTAACATACAACAAGTATAAACAGGATGAATAGGATAAGAAGAATAAGCAGGATAATATCGACCAAGTTATGCTTCTTAGTTACTTTTCTCTACACCAATACTGGTATGAAAAATATGTGACCGGATTAGTTATCCCTTAATTACTTAATAAAAACAGAATGATCCCAATTGAAATATAATGGTAAGATTAGGTGTATGCCAGTTACATAACAGGTTTTACCCAAGCAAAAATAACATGTACCTCAACAGAAATAATGGGTGTTACCCCCAAACAAAAATAACGGGTACCTTAACTGAAAATAGGAAGGACTATAGGTACCCAAATTACTACTCCAAGCGATTAGCTCCCTAATGTGTAAATATCTTGTGTCGGCCCCACAATAGGGTGTATTACTTCCTAAAGTGGCAACCTATAGAAGGACATAAACCTATTTACTAGGGCTACAGCGGCTTATTTTCCCCTGCAGATCGGACCCATGCATGCCTATGACTCCAAAAGAACGCGCCCATATATACCCCCTTTTAGATGAACCTATTACTATCATTTCAATATGCGTGCCCTGACCCTTACCTAGTGCGGGGTCCCCGTTTAATACAAGAATGGGTCACTAACTGATATGGGCCCCACACAACAGATGACACAAGCCAAAACCCTAAAACTTCGGCCCCAAATTAACTAGGATTTTAATAGGTTAAGTATTATAGAATAACCCCCACAGATTTAACAGATTAACAGGTTCGTATGACCCCCACATATTTAACGGGTTAGTTTTACAGGTTAACAGGTCCATATAACGCCAATAGATGTAACAGGTTAAGTCTTACAGATTAACAGGTTCATATAACCCCAACAGATTAACAGGTTAAGTCTTACAGATTAACAGGTTTGTATAACCCAAAGAGATTTAAACAGGTTTACTTAACCCCATAGTTTTAACAGATTTACTTAACCCCCACCGATTTAATAGATTCACATGTAATATACGGTTTCATTAACATGTTCCACTTAATCTTTGAATTAAGCCTACAGATTTACATATTCATACACCCCAAATTTTTGGTCATATTCCACAATACAAGATATTCCCCAAATTTCCCTCTTTTATTTTCATTCCCAAACATTCCCCAATTGTCCCAATTTTGTTCATAAGTATGTCTCTAACGAGATTATCCTAGGCTCGAAGGTAGCCTAGACTTATAAAATAAAAAGGGGAAGAAGAGAGGGAGAAGAACAGAAATAGGCATATAATAATAACTGAACAACAAAACAGGGGTACAGAAAAATACATGTAATTACAGAAAACTGTTTAGATATGAATCAGTTTATTAACAGGGATAGGCTCAGATACTGTTAAATTTTATATCTAAAAGTAACATGAACTCAAAGAGATTGGATTTAAGGAACAGAGGATAATATGTTGATGTTGCAGAAGGGAATCTTGTATAAGTTAGATAAGAATTGTCTTGATTCAACCCAAGTTTCGGCAGCATCTTCCCATCTTCATCTTAAATTTTTAGAACGGAGGTTTAAGGAAGAAGTATAAAGAAGTTTAATTGATTTAATATGAGTGCATGCCTTTATATAGAGTTTACAAGATAATCCTTAACCGTCGGATCCCTATTTTTAAATCTAATTCATTCAGAAAAATAATGAACATGGTTAACAAAACAGTTCAGAAATAGAAAAATGAATGTCGCCAGATAATTTATGAGTCGACCCACCCCCTCCTGGGTTGACCCATGGGTCAACGCACCTGACCTTGGGTTGACCCATAGGTTAATCCAGACCGGGCGTGGGTCGGCCCACAATGGGTCTGGTTCCCCCCTTGCCGCCTACGTTTCCCGCTTTGTTTATTTTGAATTATATTCCGAGAAGAACCCATCGGTACAGTCCGTTTTACTTAATTCCCAGTTCTTATTTAGGTATCCTTTAGTTCATTGTTAATAATGCCCTTTAAAATTACGAGGTGTTACATTTTTCCCTACTTAAAGGATTTCGTCCTAGAAATCTCCTAGTTAAGAAGATTGTTTGTCACACCCACCTATAATCATCTACTCATCCATCATCCACAGACATCCATTGTCCTTAAGAGATTTCTAATGCTTCTAACATATGCAAAGGTGTGTATATGTCTCTATGCCAATGCAAAAATCAGGAGGTCTATTGATTCAGTCAACCTCCTTAATGTAATATGTGTTAGTGCCATGAATCCAAAATGTATGCAAATAGTCCTAGTACATCATGTAAACTCTATATGTGTGCACAATCATCCATCCAATTGCAACATCCATATGATGATACATCCATTTCCATCCATTAGAAAGTAAAATGCACACACATCCATATGAAGTTAGAGGGTGCTTTGAGCAGATCTAATGCCTAGTGTGTGTATATGCATCCACTAGAAATCACTTGCATCCACTTGCATCCATCAAACATAACATGTCTCAAACACATGTTTACACCCATTGGTTTTCTACCTAAAGGTCGAATATTCGATCGACAGGATATACCCAAATGATATAAGCAAGTACGAATAAAAGTTTGGAGGAAAAGTTAAGAACATATACTTGAAAAGAAAAGAGTATGAAGCGCAAATCTTGTCTTTAGTCTCCCAAGTTGCATCCTTGTTGTCCTCTCCCCATTGCACTTTCATCAACTTAACCTCTCTGTTGCGCAGTTTCTTAACCTTTGATCCAAGTACATGGATAGGAACTCTTCTAACATTTGCCTCCTTTTTTACCTCTACTTCCTCGAGATTGCTCGGCTCAACTACCTCTGCTGTATCGTAAAGGCACTTCTGCAAATGGGAAATGTGGAAAACGTCATGAACACTCGCCAATCTCTTTGGTAATCTCACATTATACGCCATTTGACCTATCCTCTCAACTATGGGAAATGTCCCTTCAAACCTTGGTGCCAATTTCCCTACATGTCCAAAGTGGACCACATTCCTCAGGGGTGATACTTTGATGGAAACCATGTCTCCTAATTCAACTCAGTGTCAGTCCTTCTCTTATTTGAATAGGACTTCTACCTGTCCTAAGCTATCTTCATACCTCGGCGGATAAGATCAATCTTTCCTAAAGTCTCTTTAATCATCTCAGGTCCAAGTAAAAGCCTATCCGTAGACTCCCAACAAAAAGTCGGTGATCTACAAGGTCGTACTGTATAGTACCTCGAAGGGTGCCATGCTTATACTAGCCTCATAACGGTTGTTATAGGCGAACTCAACCAATGGGAGATGCTCCTCCCATCTCGTTATAGCCACCCGTTTCCATCCGTGGAATATCTACTAAAGTGACTAGAAATATCCCCTTTACTGAGCCTATCCAAGGCGTGTGCTATCTGTTGGTCCTCTCGCTGCGAAGATCCTATCCATAAGAGTAGGTCGCACCTCTAAAGAAGCCAATAAACCAGGTGTAAGATCCGTAGATGGACTAAAATCGAAGGTCGATATGTACTCCAAACTCCGCCTCTCTACGAATAAAGGACTCAAAGTCATCCTCTTCCTACTCAACGCGTCCGCCACTACATTACCCTTGCCAGGGGTATAAGCAATCTCATAGTTATAAGACGCTAGGAACTCCATCCATCTCCGCTGTCTCAAATTGAGGTCCTTCAGTGAAAATAGTTATTTGAGCGATTTATGGTCCGTGTATAACTCGAACCTCTGTCTTAGTAGATAATGTCGCCAAGTTTTAAGTGAGAACACTATAGTAGCTAACTCTAAATCGTGGATTGGGTAATTCCTCTCATGAACTCTCAACTTTCTACTATCATGGCATACTACCCTTCCCTCTTGCATCTACACGACACCAACCCTTGTACCACATGCATCAATGTATATTGTGAACACTTTGTTCTCATCAGACAAAGTCAAAACCGGGGCTATTGTCAGAGCCTTCTTCAACCGCTGAAAAGAATCCTCACAATCAATACTCCAAGAAAAGGTCAGATTCTTATTCATCGGTCTGGTGAGTGGGGTTGTAACAGCCCGCACCTCCTTTTACGCAATATATTGTCCCCAACTTAGCCACCGTATAGGTGTGGGGTTTTGTTCCTCAAAAGGCCTCGGCTAAGTTTTGATATCCGCCAACACATGGCGTTGCCACACATGCTGAGTCAACCTCCCTACTAACACCGATATTGTCCCTACTTTGCCACCTCTCAGGTGTAGGGTTTTCCATCACTAGGCCTCGGCGTTAGTAAGAGATGGGATCTACTATATAAGTACCCACTTCACACAGGCTTCCACGATGTGGAACTTAGGGGTGTTACATTCTCCCCTCCTACAGAGCCCGACGTCCCCGTTGGCTCACAAACACCTCACCCAGGTGCTGCGGTCCGCACAGGAGCCACAGTTCCGACTGGGTATTGGCTCTGATACCACTGTAACAGCCCGCACCTCCTTTTACGCAAGATATTGTCCCCAACTTAGCCACCGTATAGGTGTGGGGTTTTGTTCCTCAAAAGGCCTCGGCTAAGTTTTGAGATCCGCCAACACATGGTGTTGCCACACATGCTGAGCCAACCTCCCTACTAACACCGATATTGTCCCTACTTTTCCACCTCTCAGGTGTAGGGTTTTCCATCACTAGGCCTCGGTGTTAGTAAGAGATGGGATCTACTATATAAGTACCCACTTCACACAGGCTTCCACGATGTGGAACTTAGGGGTGTTACAGGGGTTGATATCTTTGCGAAGTCCTTGACAAACTTCCTATAATAGCCCGCCAACCCAAGAAAACTTCTCACCTCTGTTGAATTTTTTAAAACCTTCCAATCTTGACTGCAACTATTTTCGTGGGATCCACGGCTGTCCCATCCTTGGAGACCACATGCCCTAGAAATCTTACCTCCTTTCTCCAAAAGTGACACTTGGAGAATTTTGCCTTAAGCTGGCGTGCTCTAAGAGCCCTCAAAACCTCTCCTAAATGTAGGGCATGCTCTTCCTCGCTCTTCGAGAAAATCAAGATGTCATCCACAAAGACAACCATAAACTTGTTCAGAAACTCCTTAAACGCCCTAATCGTCAGATCCACAAAATATGCGAGTGCATTCGTCAACCCAAAAGGCATGACTAGCCACTTAAAAAAGCAAAATGGATTTCTGAAAGTGGTCTTATCTATATTGTATTCGACCACCCTCAACTGATGAAATCCCATGGCCAGTTCTAAATGTAAGAAAATAGATGCGCCAACAAGATAGTCAAACAGATCGTCAATCCTCGGGAATGTGTGCTTATTTTTCTTGGTGAGCTTATTCAACTCCCTGTAATCCACACATAGATGAAGTGAGCCATTTGCCTTGATTGCGAAGACGACTGGAGCACCCCATTCTGATATACTCCGCCTAATAAACCCCTTCACAAGTAGCTCCCCTACTTGCTTGCTAAGATCCCTCCTCTCCCTAGGAGCTATATGGAGCACATGCAATGCGAATGGCTTCACATTATCCACCAAGTATATCCAGAAATCAATCTCATGCCTTGGAGGTAATCCCCTAACCTCATCAAAAGCATTCAGATACTCATAGACTATAGGTACAGATTACAAATCATCAATAGAAGCATCAATTGATTCTAGAAAACTAAGCATGACAGACCCCTTTGGGTCATGTAACACCCCGTATTTTAACAACACTAAAAGACGATAAATTAAAGAATAATTAATTTAATACTCAGAATTAAATGAAAAAGGACAGGCCATTGCGTTCGTCTCGAAATTTTGGTCAAAATAGACAACTGGTTTGCGTAAAACGGACACCGTATGAGGAAGCTATTAAGGTTTGAAGTTTGTATACGCGTAAGAAGAACATATATATATATATAATAAGCCCAGAAGTCAAAAATCCGTCCAAATAAATTCAAAATCGCAGAATTTAGTTGAGCGGGAAATTTCCCGCCTAGGATAGTCGACCCCATAATGGGGGGTATCGACCCCTTGGTCGACCCCTCAAGGGGGTGTCGACCCTTGGGTTGACCCCACAAGAGGGGTCGACCCCCCCGCGGCAGATCTGGGAAAATCCTTCTTTCCGTATCTAGACTCCTTTCTGGACCTGGTTCGTTGGCTTTAGGCTATAAATAAGACCTCGTTTCTCTTGTTTCTTCATTCTAAAATCAATGGAGAACAAGATGTTGCCTCTGCCCAGATTGAATCTAGCCTTTTCTTCTTTAGCTAATTAGAGTTATTCAAATCTGTGATTCAACGTCTACAATCTTTCTTCTATTTTCTAGATCCAAAATCACTGTAAGTCTATGTTAATTTTAGATCTAAATAATTAAAAAGTAAATATTGATATGATTATAATTTGGATATATGCCTGTGAGTGTGTGAATCATATCAGATTTATTATAACCTGTTTATCTAAATTATTCTGACATGAGTATGAAACTAGATCTGAACCTATACCTATTTATCATGTCAGATTTGTCATTGTTGTAGATCTAATTCACTATTTAAATCACCATGTTCATGTTCCTATTATGTTTGTTGCTAAATTAGATTTGTTACTAGATGGATATTCATTGTTTAGATCTCATCATGCTTGTTTATGATGTCCCTATTATGTTATAATCAATTTTATTGTCATGTGTTCATCAGATCTGTTCCTATATGCCTATTTTCACCATGCCATTATATGTTTATGCCTGTTTCTGCCATCATATGTCAATTTTGATATTATGTTCATTTCTTTCCTCTTCCCTCCTTCTTTTCCCTTTTTTAGTTTATAGCCAGGCTATCTTCGAGCCTAGGCATGCCGTTGAAATATGCAAATGCGTTAAATTGAGAACGAGGGGAAAACATGAAATTTAGGCATAACTTGAATAAAATATATGAACATGAATTTGGGGGCATAAGTCAACTTGTGATTAAAGACCTTAATTTGGGGTGTATGGTTCATTATGAACATAACTTGGGAAAGGGGCATGAAAACCTATAATGACATAGGTATAATTGATTAATAATTGAAATTCCTAGAATTACAATAACTAAAATTGCAATCGTGCTTAGACACGAAGTTAGATTACACTTGTGGTGGAAGTCTTCCAGGAACCGCCCGACATAACTAGCGACTACAAGTGGTGAACCTAATGTGAGTGGTCTAAGTGCATAAACACGTCATGTGCTAAGACACGAGGTTAAGCCTGATTTGTGGAATAAGTCTGCCCGGACCTGCCCAACATAGTCAGCATCCACAAGTTGCAGGCTTAATGTGGGAGGTCTACCATATTATAACCATAAATGAATATATGGTAATAAAGTTGAATACTTAACCTAGTTGAATCCATAAGGATTGTGTGAGCATGTCAATTTGAATAGGGGTTAAGTAAACTTAGTTGAAACAGTGGGAGGGTTAAGTATATCTGGGTTGGGTGGGTTATATATATATAGGCCCACAAACTTAACCGGTTGGGGTTATGTAATTAAAGACACCGTTAGGTAAGCATAACTTGTGGGAATCCTAGTGAGGATGCAAGACAAAGGGGAGAACTTGCATCATCTTGTATGTGGGACCCGTTTCAGTCTGTAACCCATATAATGGTATTAAGCAAGAACTCCGCCCTACGTCGGAGTCGGGGCATGCTTACTGGGCTGATTGTACGAGATCCAAACGTAGGGGATGGTGTGGGTGGCACGTACCGACCGGGTCATGTGCATGCATGGTCCAAACAGAGGAATATAAGACGTCGTGACAGCTTTAGATATGGTTGTGCATCCTGAATACTAAGGGTTACAATTTTAGGGATTGATATACCCTATTGTAGAGCCAGCACAGGGTATCTACGGAGTAGGGAGCCAATCGACTAGGGTAGTCGTTAGGGTACATTTAGACGTACGCCTAAGTCTACCATCTTGTAGTTGTTGGGGATCATCTTGTTAATGACACTAGATTGGTGTAGAGAAATCATTAGAGAAGCGTAGTATACTCTATCATGTTTTCCTATTTACCTTGTCATACCTGCCTATTATGATGTTATCTTTCTTATCCACTTTATATGCCTATCATGGTACTTTTACTTATTTTTATGCTAAAAGTAATTGGACTCGCCAGACTTTATATCTGACCTATTTTGATTTCTATTCTTCTCTCCCGTCCCCCCCCCCCCCCGTTCTCAGTGTTGGAATACTCAGGCTTGACAAGATTTTGCTTTCATTCTGCTTGGATCTGCTTAGATGTATTGCTCGAGCTCTTATCCTTTTTACTGTGGCTATGTTTTGTTTGGGGATTATGCTTCTTTTATTATTGTACTCTGAAGTTTTAAGTACAAGACAGAATTTTAATGATGTAATGGGTTTTATGTTTTTTAGACATATGATGTAAGCATGTTTCGAACCACGATGCTTTATGATTAATAAAAGTTTTTAATTCCGCTACTATTTTATATCTATCTTGTAATGTTTCTATTTCTGTTTACCCATAACACCTCACGAAACTTAATGCATTCTCTTAATGAGTGATATTAATGGATATGGGGTATCACAGTTGGTATCAGAGCTGAAGGATACCGAATCAGGTAAAGTTTTTGAAAGATTATTTTTAAAAAGGTATTAAAGAAAGTATTTTCAAAAAGAAAAGTATATTTTGAAAAACATCTTCCCCAAAGCCATATGTAATATCCTTTCGATCCTTTATCTGAATCTCGTTCCTTTTCTTTTCAGCATGTCTAGGGAATCTAATATTCCAGAGGGCGTTACGATACCAGGCTGGTTCCGTAGGTATCTTGAGACTATAGAGCATGCCGAAGGCCAAGAAAACGTTCCTTCCCTAGCTGCACCCGTTGTACCTCCTCCTCCTCTACATGCTAATAATTTCTCTAAGATATGTAAAGACTTCCATGCTATGGGCGGAAAGCCATTCAATGGAACTGAGACTTTCATGAAGGCAAGAAATTTGCTGAAAGAGACAGAGGACTTGTTTGTAATTTTCGAAGTTAATGATTATAAGAAGGATCAGGTAGTCGCCTGGCAACTAAAAGATGAAGCTTCATTTTGGTGGGAAGTGAAACAAGCAAGGCGTATAGTGGAAACTTGAGATGATTTTCGGCAAAGGTTTGAAATGAAGTTTCTTTCTCAAGCTGAGAAAAGCATGCAAATGGAAAAGTTCTTGGCGCTCAAGCAAGGAGGCATGACTGTTAAAGAGTATGTTAACAAGTTCAACAAGCTAGCGGGGTTTGGGTTGCAGCTAGTAGATACTCTACATAAGAAGACTTTGCGGTTTGCTAGAGGGCTGAATGAACCCTTTCATGGGTTAGCCATGTCTCATATTCCAGCAACTTTTGAAAGGCTTGTTGATATGGCCTTGATGCATAAGGAAGATAAAGTTGAGAAGAAAGAGGTTAAAGCTGAGGAAATTTTCCGTGGAAGGTTTGATTTCTCTTTCCGATCATCTTATTAGAACTTTTGATTCTGATGCTTCGCATTCTTTTATATCTGATTCTGTAGTTGAGTCTCTGCACCTTAGTATTAGTATGGTGGTGGATCCCGATGTTGTCTTAAACCCTATTGGTGGTTCTGCTCATTTGTCCATGATTTGTCGGGGTTTGAGGATATCGGTATTAGGCATCGAGTTTGAGTGCAACACATATGTGTTCTGTTTTATGGGCTATGGTTTGATTCTAGGGATGGATTGGCTAGCCACGTATGTTGCCATTCTCAATTGTGAGAGGAGGATCATCAGAATTTTGACTTGCCAAGGGAGAACCCTCGAGATGTCTTGTGACCCTAAGGGGTCTGTCAAGCTTAGTTTCCTTGAGTCTCTTGACACATCTATTGATGATCTGCAATCTGTACCAGTAATCTGTGAGATTCTGATGTTTTTGAGGAGGTTCAGGGCTTACCTCCGAGTTGCGAGATCAATTTTCGTGTATATTTGGTGGACAATGCTAAGCCAGTTGCATTGCCCGTGCGTCACATGGCTCCCAGGGAAAGAAGGGAATTGAGCAAGCAAGTAGGGGAGCTACTTGAAAAAGGGTTTATTGGGTGAAGCATATCGGAATGAGGTGCTCCGGTGGTATTCGCAACTAAGGCGGATGGTTCGCTTTGCTTATGTGTGGACTACTGAGAGTTGAACAAGCTCACTAAAAAGAATAGGCACCCACTACCAAGGGTTGATGATTTTTTTTGACCAGCTCATTGGTGCATTAGTATTCTCTCAGTTAGACTTGGCACGAGGTTTCATCAGCTGAGGGTGGCCGAGTACAGTATGATAAAACCGCTTTTAGGACTCTAGACGGTTTCTCTGAATGGCTAGTTATGCCTTTTGGGTTGACAAATGCACCCACTTATTTTGTTGATCTGATGAGTAGGGTGTTCCGGGAATTTCTTAATAAGTTCATCATAGTCTTTGTTGATGATATCTTGATATTCTCAAAGATCGAGGAAGAGCATGCCCAACACTTGAGAGAAGTTTTGAAAACTCTGCGGGTGCATCAGCTTGAGGTGAAATTCTCCAAATGCCATTTTTGTAGAAAAGAGGTGAGATTTCTAGGGCATATGGTCTCTAAATATGGGATAGCAGTAGATCACGCAAAGGTAGTTGCAGTTAAAGATTGGCAAATTCCTAAGAATGCAATAGAAGTGAGAAGTTTTCTTGGATTGACATGCCATTATAGGAAGTTCATTAAGGACTTCGCAAAGATATCAGCCCCACTCACCAGGTTGACAAAGAAGAATTTTGCGTTTTCGTGGGATATAGATTGTGATGTTGCTTTTCAACGATTGAAGAGGACTCTAACAACAAACCCAGTCTTGACCTTGCCTGATGGAAACAAAGTATTCAAAGTTTACACTGATGCATGTGGTACAATGCTTGGAGCGGTTCTGCTGCAAGAGGGAAGGGTAGTATGTTATGGGGATAGATAGCTAAGGTTCATGAGAAGAACTGTCATACCCATGACTTAGAGCTCGCTGCCATGGTATTCGCACTTAAGTCGTGGCGTCATTATTTGCTTGGAGAGAAGTTTGAGTTGTACATCGATCATAAATCTCTCAAGTACTTTTTCTCGCAAAAGGATCTTAATTTAAGGCAACAAAGGTGGATGGAGTTCCTAGCATCTTATGACTTCGAGATTACTTATACCCCGACAAGGGTAATGTAGTGGAAGGCGCAATTGAGTAAGCAAAGGATGGCTTTAAGTCCTCTATTTGTGGAAAGGAAAAGCTTGGAGTTTATATCAACGTTTGATTTTAGGCCCTCCGTCGAGATTTTCTCTGGCTCATTTGAAACATTGGAGGTGAGACCTACTCTTATGGATCAAATAAGAGCTTCAGAGCGAATGGATCCACGTATTTCAGACATCTTGGATAGGCTCAGTAAATGGGAGACTTCTAGTCACCTCAGTAGATATTTCATAGATGAAAAAGGTTGGTTACCATGAGATGGGAGGTTTTGTGTTCCCTAAATTAGGAGTTTGTTGAAGACAGTCCTAGAAGAAGCCCATCATTCTAAGATGAATATTCATCCAAGAGGTGATAAGATGTATAGGGATATGAAGAGGGTTTTCTTTTGGGCTGGGATGAAGAAAGATGTGGCAGAGTTTGCTTCCCAATGTTTATTTTGCCAGCAAGTCAAATCTAAGCAAAAAAAAGCCCGGTGGTTTACTTCATCCATTGGAGGTTCCATAGTGGAAGTGGGAGAGCGTCTTTACGGATTTCGTAGATGGTTACCTAGACAAAAGAAAGGCAACACCAGTATTTGGATTGTAGTAGACAGACTTACTAAGAGTGCTCATTTTATTCCAGTTAAGAGCAAGAGGACGACAGCTTGGTTGACAGCAGTTTACGTTCGCGAGATAGTCCATCTTCATGGAGTACCTTCTAGCATTGTAAGTCAATGACACTTTCCTAACTTCAACTCGATCGATTTCCAATCCAACATCTCCTTCCAATTCATCTCTATTCCAATAAATTTATGAATTTCAGAATAATCCATAGTTATCAGTCGCCCAGACATCTCTTATCAATACTCCTCAAAGTTGTTTTCATCTGCAACATTTACTCCTAACATCTATTCACTTTGGATTGTGAATATTGTTCCATCTGAACTCGTTTATCACATACACTTGGTTTCATTAATACTAGTGTAGAGTTAAATTCTTTTTACCTAACTACAACTCATATTCATGTAAATTTCAATCTTTGGTGTAATTATCACTAATTCACTTTTAAATCATTTCTTCGTTTAAAATTATAATTATCGACTTAATAATTTTTCACTATTTATTCAAATAATCAAGTTCATCCCAACACAATATTAGTAACGATCAACATTATCTATTTAATTACTCCATAATGTCAATTATAGTTCAACTAAATCTGACTTGAACTAATTAACTGGATTTTTAGATCTTAGTGAATCCGTAGTTTCATTTATTTTAATTTATTTTTTTCTTTTCTTTCCTTAAATTTTCTTTTATCACTTACCTTGCCTTTTTTTTCTTTTTCTTTTTAATTCTCATTCCTTTTAAGTTTATTTTCTACTTCCCTTGTTTCTTTTTTATTCCTTTTTCTCTTTTATTTACTTTTATATATGTATAAAAAATCGCAGCCCAACAACACTCAGGCCCAAACTCCTTCCTTTGTTTTTTCCTCTTTTCTTTAATTTCTATTTTCACCTTGGCCTAAAAAGCCCAAAATGCCAACCCATCCATTTTTCTTTCTTCTCTTCTGTGTTTCCTTTTTTTCCTGGCACCTGTATGTTTTTGCTCCATTAAACACTTCTCCCCAGTTTTCTTCTTGCCATTGCCAAACGCAAATACCCATATACAAAATTTCTTTCTTCTTCCTTTTCTTTTCCTTTTGTCTGTAATATCGTCGGCCCACTTTTGTTTCTCCTGTTCTTTGTTCTTGCTGTACTTACTCTATTAGATTCTTCTTTTCATTATTTCTATATTTTTTTCGTTCTTTTATTCCAGCATTTATTTCATTAAAGTGCCACATTTAATCACTGCACCTAACCCTTTTTGATTGAACGTGTATAACAGTTGTGAACCCAATGAAACAAAGTTCATTTTAGTTGCTGTTAAAGGAACTTGCATTCCAAATCACCATTCCAGGATTTGGTGCACCTGTGTGCACCTTACACACGCAACCATTCTCCTGATTCGCTATTCCCTTCCAAGGTCCAACATAACTCCATTTACATGCATATACTACCTTATTTATTCGCTTTTATTCAGGTAAAAATCTCTTACAGTTGTAACAGCACGTTATATAAAATGCTTGACAAAATCTGGAACCTTGCCATAATAATGCTTCATTAAACCAGATATAGAATGCCTCACAACAATGATTGTGTTTAGAATATTGATATCCATGCTAATCTTAAACAAGTACATTTGTTATGTATGATGACGATATTAGTTAGAGGTTAAGTTATATAAATACTAATGAATCACCATTCACACGCAGAGAATATGTGATTTTATATTGGTAACATAGACCTAATTAATCTGCCCCTGTGCATATATGTAAATATATATTAATAACATATGTCCTTGTATATATATTTTCCATCCAAGTTTATTACCAGTTCAAAATATCCTACCTAAACCAAGTATATTAGTCATTAACTTCTTTACCTTTCACTGGTTCATATCAAATTTCCTATTCTTTTTTGTGTATTATGTGCACCCAATTACTTAAGTTTCACTTTAATTTGATCCCCTGTTTATTCAACATTTCACCATTACTGCTCAGTTCAGGTTTTCTTTCTCAGCACTATCCTCGAATTAAAATATACTTTCATTTATGTCAGCATCTTTGACATACTAGTGGTACATATTATTACACTACTTCGAAGACTGCTGCTCTGGGTTACACTTCCGAGTGTATTCAAGCCTCAGTATTTCCAACAACACTATTCGAAAATGCCATCTCCATTCACATACACACTCTACTTCACATGAGATTTCATCGATGCTCTGTTCTTCAATAGCATCACATTTTCCAAATGTTACATTATGCTAGTCACCTTCTCTTTCAACTTAGCCAACTTCACGCTCTTGATACTCGTGTTTCTTTAACCACTGGCAAAACTACATTGGGGTCAGTGGGGGCCACGACCGCCCCAACCCCATGTAGTTCCGCTATTACCAACCCAGAGAAAGAAGCCAAGCGGCTAATTTACTTGGAAATGGCGATTAGTAACTCCGCTCTTCATCTCTTTATTTTTTCAATCTCTCATTTCTGCCATCATCCGCCTCTTTCAAATCTGAATTTCTTTCTCTTCCTATTACTCGCTTCTCTCCCTTCTCTTCTAAATTTTGCCACGCCTAAGTAACAGCGCTTGCGCACCAGACAAAACACTGCTCTTTCCTCGGACTTGACCAAAGCTTCGACCTTGCTCCTCCTCTCTGTTCTGATGATCAACTGGACCACTAGAGTTTTGTATCTTGTGCGGTTTCAAGGAGTTCTTCCCAGTTCAGATCTGAATCTTGACTCCCTTTCGCCTCAAAGGAGACTAAATGCCGACTAGGTAGGAATTGGGTCATTCGTTAATCTGTTTTGCTAGTTTATTTCATTGATTTACTATGCGTTACATTCTTTTCTGGTTTGCATTGCTTTGAGGTGAGGTTATGTGTTGATTATGTTGGTTTGGATCTATTTGTTCATTTTGTGTGGTGTTATGGGGGTGTTGGTTGTTCTCAACATTGGTGCAGCGCCTATTAGTCTTTTTAAACAACGATAGCATGCTACAGGTTTTGCAGGCTGTGATAAGTGTTGTTGGCCACTCCTTTGTCAACAACGCCTCCTGTGTTATGGTTCTTTGCCCCTTCAAGTTTTGACCGCTACATTGATGAATTCCTGGTTCCGCCTCTGTCTTTAACAATAGTTAGCAAATTCTTGCTAATTTTTCCTTCATGATATTTAGTGATTACACAAGGGTCTTACACATTATTAACATCTCAATGCACCACATCATTGTGCTCAACTGAGCTGAGAAAACTAAAGCAATTAAAGTCATTAATCACTGTTGAAATGTGGCATGCGTAACCAGGTTCATTTATCGGTTGCTTACCAATAACTTTCCTCCAAACTCCTCTTATCTTATGCACTTAACTGGTCCTTATCTCTAGCAGTACCATTTTCAACATTTTTGCCAGTTGAAGTGCTAGATGGAACCGATTTCTTACCTTACTCAGACCTAGTCAAGCTGTCATTACTATGGTCCCTACCACCAGATACACACCTAGTTGTGGAATGCCCAATCTTGACCCTTTGTTTTATTATTTGGCAGGCAAAATCAAGTAAATAGAGTTTGTTGAATACCATTATCTATTAACTTTGTTTTGATTACTATAGTTTTAAAGTTTTTGAGACATTTCACAGTCGATTGCATACATGTATATTCAATACTAACATAAGTAAAAACCAAAGCAAAGGTATGTAAACACAAGGCATCAACAATCTAATTTGTCAAGTAGTGATTCAAGTGAAGAGTTAACAGTAAGGTTTGCTAACTGTTTTTAGTGTTCTGTTCTAGCCTTGTTTTTTTCCGGTTTAACATGAAAATCAAAATTTGATAAATACAATCCATTTAACCATACCATACAGGAAACTTGTGTGAAGGACAAAAAAAGCAAAAAGTTTGCCCAAAAGGACAAGAGCAAAAAAATTTGCTCAAAAGGCCAACTTTTAGTGTAAAGTGGAAAAACAAGGGGCCCCCCCCCCCCCGAATTCCACCATTTGCACTAGAAAATGTCCTCTTGGACAAATTTTTTGGCCCTTGTCCTTTTGAGCAAACTTTTTGCTCTTTTTGTCCTTGTGGCAAAAATCCCCTTAACCATATCTGTATTTGTCTATCTATGCAATACATAATCATGAATAGTTTTAATGGAGTAAAAGAAGAGTTTACCCACTATTAATTCAGTCCTCTGTTTTCGTCTTTTTCCATGCTCATAGGTACATGCTTTTGTTTCCAGATTTTAACAGTCTATTGGATCCTTTTTTTCTAAGTTTTTGTTCGAATGCCCCAAATGCATGTTTGCAGTGTGTATTTATAGTTCAAACAAATTGATAAAATAATAAGCATTTCACATGGGTGTGAATGGGAAAATAAAATACACTAGTGATGGAATGTAGCATACCTGTTGTTGCTATGTTGTAGCTATTGTGATTAAAAGAAGCAGCTAATATGTGTTCTAAAATCAAATGAAAATGACAAATGCAAGGCAGTCACTAGAAGTATACAGTATATACTAGTTATATTTCGGATATCTTTGGAATATATTGGTATGGGTGCAGAACCTGTCTTGACAATGAAACAAATGCAATGACTTTAGCGAAATAAGCAACAAGTACAACATTTATAGTTATGATAAGAAAACTACATGTATGCAGGATAGTCATGTGTAAAAGTGAATGGGGTAGGTGCAAAGATAGGTCATAAGATTGGGTTAAAATGGTTTCTGCACCTACCTAGGTGACATGAAATGAATGAAACAATGTTTGATTGCGAAGAAGTGATGTTATTGAAAAGATTTCACATACAAAAATCATCCTCTGATATACGAATAGATGTGCACAACATGTTTAATTGATGAGGGGTACAAATTGTTTGTAGACTATGTACATAGCTACTAGAGAAAAAAATCTTGGTTGCCAAGCAATTAAAAAAAATTAATGCACATGCATTTCCATGGTACAGAAACCCAATTTCTTCATTTAATTTTGCTTCGATTCTAAGTACAAAGGTGTTACATCATTATTAGTGAAGTATTTCTTTTATCTAAAGTAAACTTGATTTTACTAATTATATTCACATCAAATTTCTTAAGTGTATTTTATTTTTAATTTACATAAGTTTAAAACCATCATCAAATATAATAATCAAATACAAGACACTACTTACCTATATACACATATATTCGTATACTATTAAGGAAAATAATATCAATATATACATTGGATTATTAAAAGATAATTTAATTTTCTCAATAATTAAATTCAGTTTATTCAATTATATTAATCTCTTAATAAAAATCAATAAATTATTCCTCAACAGAATTAGCCCAAAAAACCTGCTTCGTCACACCTATATTGTCTAACCCTATAGTTTTTTTTTTTCAAAACAAGTTTACTCATTATTCTTTTAATTAAAATGATTTCAGAAAAATTTCGTACTTTTTAATACTTTGAAATCATAGATTTAATATTTTAAATTCATTAATGTAAATTCTTTCATTTTCAAAATCCATTATAAGACCAGACTCATAGTGGGTTCTTAATCTCTTTCTTACTCAACTCTTATTCTAGCATAAATGCTTGTTTTCCAAATCCAACTTCTCTCATTTTTTTACTAACATCTCTCTCTTGGGACCATATATACTTATTATATACACACACACACACACTGAATCCATTTATTTCTATTAAAGCATGATAATCTTTCCCACAATTCTTATGGAACTTCTGTATTGCTGCTGCTTAACATATGGATATCTAACTTTATAACCAGGCTTATGAATGTAATGGCACTTTCAAGTCAATTGTCTTTAAGCTTAACAACCTTACCTTTTACCTAATCTGCAGGTTATTTTTAGGAGAAGATCATAACTAATGTTTAATGAATGGTAAATTATATACTTTTATACACAACACTATGTATATCCTTAAGGTTGCAAAACTCTCAACTGTACGCATAAATCACAGCTATCACACCCATTTACCCTTCCACGTAAATTTAACATAATAAAAATACTCATATATATAGCTGTATACCCTTGGACCACCTTAGTCCTAAATACTAACCATAGTATCTTTCGTATCCTCCTCGCTATGATTTCACCATCTCACTATGAGAGTGCATATACTACATCTATAGTGGACTGCATGTAATTGCCCACACTACCGATGTTTTACAGTTTGCTACCAAATCATGGAAGTTGCATATGCAATGATTTGCTTCTTTATGCCTAGATCGCAAATGTAACAACCCAGAAATCCGAGCCAATTTAAATTTTTATTTTGGCAATTTTGATGAGTTTTGAATATTTAAAATGAATTATTCTAAATAGTAACGACGAGAAATTTATTTTGAATAGAAATAGAATGTATATATTTATTTGAATCGTCGTTAGAATATAAATACTTTATTTTAATTATAAAAGGAATTGAAAATGGCGTGGTAGTTTGAAAATTCGATTTCAAATTTCAAATGAATGTATAGGATTCAAAATAAACCGGATTTTAGCAAAACTAAAAATATTAGAATCTATTTGAAGATATCTTTCCAACGAATCCGAAATATTGAAATTTCATAGCGGGAATAAAAAGTTATGCCTAGTTGAAATTTCAAAATAGTCGTTATGGAATTTTGGCCCTTTAAAATGGAAATTTTGCAAACGACCTCTGTTTTCGACGAAACCACTTTTGTTGGATCCGTGATGTCAAAATTTTGCCAGATTTCAAAATTCATAATTTTGAAATCAATATGTGAGCGTTGCAAAAGAAAACGTGTTTGAATAGTTTTTATCAATTTCGATCAACCAGAAAATGGTCATTTTTCAAACGGTCTCTGAATTTGACGAAATTAGTTTTGTTAGTACCATATCGTCAATACGAAGCTAGAAATAATTTATTGGGAATTTTTAGAGTCCGTATGTGGCCCCGGTAAATTGAAAGGTGCGTTCAAATACAATATATAGATTTATATTTTGATTTTGACGAAAACTGATCGAAACAGTCGAATTAGCTTATGAAACATATCCCATTGTGTTCGGAATGGGGGTAATTAGCGGGACGACGGTCATTGGGTTGGAATTTGAGTTCGAATGGAAAAAAACAACTTTATAAAAATTAAATTAAATAATTATATATTTATATATAATATAACTTCTCTTACCCTCCCCCCCCCCCCCACAGTCAAAAGTCAACTAAAGAAAGAAGAAAAAAGTGGGAAAACGAGATCAACACAGCCGATCCAGCCGCCGCCTCCGTCCCCGTTCATTGCGCCTCCCTAAGCACCTCCTCAACCTCCTCCACCTGCTCCGCCTTCTCTCTTCCTCTTTCTACCGAAAGCCGCCGCCAACCCCAAATGCGTGACCCCCAACGAGCCTCTCCACCCTACCCCCCAATCCTCTACCCAACGCCCCATGCCACCACCAGGACGGTCGACGCCACCTAGAGACCACCTCCCTCCATCAGCCGCTCCATTCCCACTACCCTCCTTCGATTAACAGTAAGGTTTTATAATTTTTATATACAGAAAAATCTAATTTTTGTTTATAGGAAATATATAGATTTGATTTTAGTTTATAGGAAATGTAAAGTATAGATTTTTGTTTATATAAAGTAATGGTTTATATAGATAATAAAAAGGGGATATTTTTTATCATAACATGAAAGGTTGGATTTTTAATTTGAAAAGTTTGATTTTTAAACAAGAAAAGAATTGAAATTTTATATTAGAAAAGTATGGATCTTTATATAGTTGAAATGGTGAAGTAAAAATCTAATTTTTAGCGAAGTAAAAAATCTAAATTTTAGCGAAGTAAAAATCTATTTTTTAGCGAAGTAAAAAATCTAATTTTTAGCAAAGTAAAAAATCTAATTTTTAGCGAAGTAAAAATCTAATTTTTAATATTGAAATAAAAATGTGATTTTTACTGTGAACAGCGGGAAAAGATGGCGGTGGTATCGACTGAAATCAAAACGAAACCCGAACATTCAGAAGGAAAGCATGGAGGAGTGGAACCCTCGGTGAGAACTCCTCACTTATAATTTAT
Organism: Allium sativum; assembly: GCA_030737875.1. Lineage (NCBI taxonomy): Eukaryota > Viridiplantae > Streptophyta > Magnoliopsida > Asparagales > Amaryllidaceae > Allium > Allium sativum. Next base: position 297,822,008 of record CM060921.1, read on the forward strand.
TTTCTAGTTGAAATATATATTAGGATGCAGACGGTGCTTAGCAGCACCCGACACCTGTCGTCCACAGACCATGGATGACTTGTTTGATTGATGTGTTATGAAAATTGATTATGTGATGTGGATTGAATAAATATTTTATAGTTAAAAATATAATTTTTAACGTGTATATAAAATAAATATTTATAAACAAATTGGACAATTTGTTTATATACACTGATTTGACTGATATTGATTGGGACGATAAATTTTACACATTGCCCAACTGCACAAATAAAAATCTATGTTTCTTGATTTAAAACCCCACACTGGTGTTGGGATGATATTAACGTACATTAATCTCAATTGTTTAGTAGTATGTCGACCGATTGGTTGACAGGCTGTGTAAGCGTTAATTATTTATATTTAATGCTTATGCAGTTGTGTGGTGCACTTTGGATGATGGTTGATTATTTATCATTGCTATTATATACATGTGTTGTATAGAATCCATATAAATAACATTATATGGTAATTGAGTGGGTCTCATTCCAAGTTGGAAAATAAAATATATATTCATGTGTTGAATAAAATAAATATTCATGTGTTGAATAAAATGAATATTCATGTGTTGAATAAAATAAATATTCATGTGTTGAATAGAATAAACAATCATGTGCTGAATAAAAGCCGTGTTGATTAGATTGACGCCATTTTGACATGAACAATATTTATATCGATTTTATTCATTTTTATAATGAATATAGAAAAGGAAGTGATTTCAAAATATAACGTTTTGAAAATATTATCATTTATATGTTAATGATATGGAATATTCAATTTCGATTAGAAATTGAATATGAAGTTGAAATCGTTTTGAAAACAAATTTAAAATGATTTATAAAATATGTTTTGAAAGGAAATCGACGAAATATATTATATATATATATATAATGGCCTGAATAGAATGCGCCGCACCGCGGCAGTTCGCAAATTTCGACCATTGACTTCGAATGGGTATTACGGGAGATCCGACCGTCGGATCCTCCTAAAAATGGAACCGTTGGGTTCGTAACGAAAAGAGCTTTCTAATGAATAGTAGAGATTTGAAATCTGACGGTTGGATTTGGTATTATGTCCAAATCAAATTTGGAAAAGGTCGCTGTAAGTGCAGTTCGATGGCCGTTGATGGAAATCGACTTTACGGGCCTTGATAAAATTATTAAAAATAGTAATAATTTGTGTAAAATCATAAGAAATGATTTGGAAAGAATTGGGTTGAAAATTTCCATATTTGAAAAGATAAAAATAGATTTTTATCGAAATGAACGAGTTTTGAACTGGAATTATAATTCCATTTATTTATTTTTTTAAATAAATAAATTGGATTTGAAAGGGGTTTTAAAAGTAACCAGAATTTCCAAGAATTGAATTGGAATGGATTTGAACTGAAATTGTCTTTGGAATATTTCAATGTTGGATTTCATGATTTTACAAATATTGTTATGGAAATTTGAAAGATATATTTATATCATTATTTCCAATACGATATCTGTTGGTCGTAGAATTTGATATTGAATATAAGCCGGTATATTTTCTATTCAGAGCCTTGTATTTAATTTCAAATGGGATTTGGGTTTGTCGTGAATGGTGTCTTCATTAACACTGTTCTTAAACCCAACTGACAAAAAGATTAAATCTTTTTATTTGGATTTAATGAAGTATACCAATTAAATGACATTTAATTGGAATCTAATTGGAATGTGATTTTGGGTTTATCGTGAACGATGTTTTAAATGACTTTGATTCTTTAACCCAGTTAAAGACAGGATATGATTTCCCAAATTAAACAATCATTAGTATTGATTTTTGGGAAGATTAAAACTAGGTGGAGTTTTAATGAATCTTTAATTTGATTAAAATGATCGAGAATGGAGTATCACCAGTTTTGCTCTAGGCGATAGTTAAATCTTTAATTAGATTTGAACGTGAAATGGTAATTGAATTTACCGATAACACCATGGTGTTAGATATGAAGTATTACCAGTTTTACTTCATGGGATGAATAGGTTGGGATTGGGAAATTAAAACAAATGATTACTTCGGTAAGGTTCGTTAATCCCGACTAGTTTGGATAAACCATAATTTGGTTTGAATTGATATTCAAAATAAGATTAAAGAATAAATTTAAAGAATTTATCTTTGATAAAATTAATGGGAACCTTTCCAAAGTATAAGAATATTTGAACAAAAGAATATTCTGAATTGGAATGAGGCATATGTTGTGTTTGTGTAACACTTGTTTATTATATACACGAGTTATTCAGAAAGACCGGGTTTATCCCATTCTGAATAACTGATTCGACGATGTGTCGAGGATGAAGACGGTGGTCGAAGACCGGAGGTCTTCGACATCATTTGGATAATTACTAATGATCTTGATTGGGTTGTACACCCAAGAGGAGGGAATCAGTTGGTGATCGTCCAGACGTACTTGGAGATCGATGGATATGCGAGGTACAAGGTGCCTCCGGTTTCGTTCAGACCCAGAACGAACTTGTAAATGGACTGTGTATCTGAGATTGGATTTTATTCTGTGTGATTGATTTCTATTAAATATATATATGTTTGGCGGCGGAGAATTTATTCTCTTGCTTAACGACCTTCTCTAAGACGTACGAGCTCAAAGGTTATATATTGATGGATATCAATCGCATGGAGTGAATTGCCTGTGTGGCATGCCTAAGTGGCAAATGATCAAGGCTTTTGTTGAAAAGCAGAATCTTGTGGTTGATGATCAAAGCACCGCCTGTAGCGTTGATTCGTGAGCCTTACACCCCGGTTGTGAACCAGAAACGGGAGAGGACCTCAGGGCATACGTTTCTTTCTAGCTAGGGTAGTGTCAGTGAAACACCCCACCTCCGTTAGGGTCACTCTCAAAGGGAATGCCCTAATTTTGGTGGAGGTTTATAAGTATAAGTCACAGATATACAAGACAGATATAAGAACACATATTTTTGAACAGCGGAAAACAACAACTTTTATTTCATTAAAATACGTGTTACACCAACCATACCATAATTGTCTTACAATACTTCCAAAAACATAACATCTTCATAACTGTCTTGATTACATTATTTAAAGAAGCATAAAGAAAACATAAATAAACTGCAAAAGTCCCATAGTTGCTGTCCAAAGCCATAGTCCAAAACGAAAAGATCCAAGCAATACATTCTTTCTCTTCAAGCTGGATATGAAGGCTGGTCAAGCTGCGGTATTCCCTCCCTGTGGACCTGGGGGGGGGAACAGAAGGAAAGAAGACGAAAGAAAAGTAGAGTCAGACATAAAGCCTGAGTAAGTCTAGGACTATTCAGTCTATGAATAAAGAACTGGGTATGATAAGTATAAACTAGAAATGGGAAAGCACCATAAACTAAGTTAAGTTGACTAGGGTCGAATATACTATCGTACCCCATATTAATCTCTGTACCCATATAGACTAGTTCCCAACAGGCACCTCATAATCAGGGTGAAGTGATCCATTTTATGATGATCGGCTCCTACTCACATAGTTACATGTGTCTTACGGCCCCCGATGTTGTAGTTACCTATGCTGGTCCCACCATGGGGTGTATCAAGTCCCATGGTGGCGGCCCAACACAATCCTAGAATGCACAGGTATGCTACTGGTGCCCAGTGCCTTATTTTTCTGTGCCGGAGTGTGTGCACGCCCGCACCCCGTTAGAACCTACACTGCTGCACCACCGCCGTCGATTTGACCTCTTACAATCAGCCCAGTAATCGTGCCCCACCCTGCCTAGTTGCAGGGTATCATGATACCTTGTAGGGTTACTGCGAAAAGGGTCCCCCGCTACTAGGTTTTCTATTTCTAGCCAACATGCTAAGTTGGTTAAGTGTTTTACAAACCTAACCCCCAATCAGTCTGTTTAGTTTAGCATGTTCCATTTTGATTAAGTATTAATATAATTTACTTAATCCTATCAATCCTGACTCAGCCTTAATTGTCTTATTAAAGCCTCAACCTCTCACATTAGACAGGTATTGTTGTGGCTGCCTGTTGCCGGTTGGGTCCGGGCAGTCTTACGCCACAACTCATTCTAACCTCGGGTCCTTATTGGGCTCCGTGTTTAACCACCCACATTGGATAGGTATTGTAGTGACTACTGGACAGCCGGGCGGTTCCGGGTAGGTTTACATCACAACTCAATCCAACCTCGGGTTAAACACATCGTATTTTTCTACATTTACATATTTTGTCTCTTTTCTTTTTATATGTAAATATTTGCGGCCCATTATTCAAATTCATCTTTATTGGTTAAATTTCATTTATGCCACTTAATTGTTCTTTCAAGGTTGTTGGCATGCATTAAACATGCCAACACATATGTTCTTTGTTTTAGCCCAAACGTCATTACCCCCGTATTATACGTTCGCTCAAACGTAAGGTGTGTTGGGTTTAATACTTAAACCCAATTTAGCCAAATGAAAAGGGGAGGCTATAACATGGTGTTTATAAGGTGACATAAAAAGGGGAGTGTGAACGCATGAACTTGCAACGAACAATTCAATTAACATAAAATATGCACATGTGAACTTGCAATTGTAACATCATATAATCATGGCATAACATGAATCATTTTATCCACATAATCATAGCATAAACAATACTTAAACATAAATCATTTTATTCATATGATTATGGCATAAGCAGTACTTAAACATGAATTATTCTAGTCATATGATAATGGCATAAACATGAATCATAGGTTCAACTAACCATGTAAACTTGAAATTAAGAATCTAACTAAATTAGATATCATTATTATTGGCACAGGGTCTTGACTAGAAATATAAGCCTATATTTTTATTTAGGCATAAACTAATTGTGTTCATAAAATCACTACATGTTAACAAAAAGGTACTTATTTTTGTCACTAATACAAAAGTATGGTTCAACTAGAATTATCCCAACCTAGTTCTTATATGAATCATGGTTTTTAATCCATTTATAGAATTATAGCATAAACATACCTAAACTTAAATCATGGTTTTTATTCTATCTATGTAAACTTGCAAGGGGATGTAATTCTAGTGTAATTTCTAATGTAACTTATGTGCCAAATATATTATCATATGATTAAGATAACAACATAAGCTTAGAAAACATGTTTCTAACTAGGCATAATAACAAACATAGCTTAGTCATGTTCATAAAATTAATACAAGCTTACAACGACGCTTGCTTTTGTCACTATCACAAAATCATGATTTTTATACTTGAACTATGATGCCAATTTCAACATAACCTTCATATGAATCATAATACTTAGGTGAATCAAATTACACTAAAGATGACCATAGAATTTTACATCATGTTGTCATAACAATAGATCATAGACTTGCATGAATTTCAAAATAAACTATTACAACATATAGTTGTTGTTTCAACATGAATCTTATACTTGCATTTACCAAATGGGTGTTGTAAATAACTACCACAAACATGTAGTTTTCAATATGAATCATATGCTTGCATGAATCCCAATTAAAAATTCCACTACATGTGGTTGTCAACATAAGCCATATACTTGTATTAATCAAACCATAGCATTGCCAAATCGTTTAGAATCAAAATAACATACAAATATAAGTCATTATCGCCACAATTCCATTTCGTTTCCAACGCAAATCGCGTACTTGCAAATATCCAATCGTATACCATAATATTCCCAAATCGTTTGCATCAAAGCAACATACAAATATAGATTATTATCGCCACAATTCCATTTCTTACATTACACATATCAACACAATTATTTAATTCATATCGGAATAGCACTCTACTTACAGCGTATGGCGAATCTTCAATTCAGAAATCTGAATTCTGAATTTGGAGATGCTATCCTTTGTTGTAGGTGTTGCTTTGATTTGATTAACGTTGCTTTAAGCTTTGAATTATCTCCTAGTTGTCTCTCTATTTCTGACGGCTATCTTCAGTCTCTCCTCAGCAGCATGACGGTCTCATCTCCATTTTAGTTGATGTGAATTAGGGTTAGACCTTGGTCCTTTTTATAGAGTTTGTGAGTTGATTTAGACCGTCGATGAAGCTTGGCTTGATAATAGCCGTTCGTTTGAAGAAGAGACCAACCAGGAGCTGACACCTAGCCCTAGTGACAAGGCAAGGCTCAGAAAATCGACTAAACACAGACCTGGCCAGCCAGGACTTGACCAGACCTGACCAGCAGGTCATTTTTGACCTGGGCGCACTTGGCAGGTGCGCCAGGTCAAAAATGTACTGGCGCTCTTCCCAAGTGCGCTAGTGCATTTTTGTTCTGGCGCACTTCCCAAGTGCGCCAGTGCATTCTGACCCGTTTTCCGGTTTTTCGCCCAACTTCGTTCGTCCATATCTTCTTCATACGATATCCGTTTTACGCAAACTCAGACTCTATCTCAAGCAGAATTCCGAGACGAACGCAATGGCATATTCCGTTTCCCTTAATTCTTTGATTTAAAATTAGTTATAGTTTAATTTATGAATTTCACTGTTATAGAATACACGGGGTGTTATAGTCAGTGACCTACCAGCCCTGACATTTATATTATTTTCACCTGTGTGGTTGTTGCTGTTGCGAGGCGCCTCGGATATATCGGTGACTATGTGGAACCGATGGACTCATTTGGCTCATTTACGCCCCAAAGGGCGGGGGAACGCAGTGTTCAGGCATTCTAATCCACATCGGTGGACCGACCCTGACGATCCAAGGGTCACTCGAGCTCTGATCCTAAGACATGGTAGGCTAGATTGTCTCAAAGCGGTGAGGACGATCCCTGGCCTCGGTTCACATACGGAAATCCAATTTCTAGTACGTGACAATTGCGGTTTTGATTGTAGAACCTGTATATGGCGACATAGTGGTATGGGGCACTTATGCCATCTATGATTGATACTTATGATTGAAATTGTTTTGACACTATACACTTATAGTAATAATAAAAGATGAAATTTAGCGTATCAAGCATGCTTTGGTTGTTATAAAGTAAAAACCCTATCCTCCGGCTTGCGTTGCATTATGTGATGGGACCTGGGTCATATAATAGCTTCATTGTTCTTTATTTAGCATTTCGCTGTTGTTTTATGCACTGGTATTTTTGGGAGGAAACCCGTTCCGTGTTATATGGTGTGGTCCCTTGATTCATCTAACTTTAAAATAAAGATTAATAACAGTTTTAGTTCTCGCACAAGTAACATGACTGACCTGGAGTTTATTGTTTTAACCTAAAATCTGGGTGCCCTTATTTTGACACGGGCAGCTAGTAGTTTTGGTTTTGCAGATTTATATTCACAGGAACCTGGTTTACAGCTGGATGATATTCGGAAAGCTCTGTATCCGTATATTCCTTACAGTTGTGTTTTGTATTATTTTCCGCTACTATGTGATTTATTGTAATCTCTGATATTTATCGAATGTATTTTATTCATTCATACTCTGTATATTCTTGTAATCTGATGAAATTGTTGTAATATACAATGAAATGTTCTTCTATTTGTGTCCCGATGTGGCTTATCCTCAAAGTATCCTCTCTTTCCTTCACGGGGAAGTTAGGGGTCTTTACAGCGAATATCCATAGTGGATTGCGCACTATGCGTACATTGTAGGTATGCACATGATCGTTCTGTCTATACTTCTGAATTCCACCGACAAAGGGACTTGGCACTAATGGTGTACGGAACTAATCAAGGAATTATTACAAACTATGTTCGGCCTCTTCTATTACAACCAGGTTCTGCGTGGCCACCCTTTTGTAAGTGGAACGTATCTCTAATGCATTAATAACCTTACCCTAAACAAATAACCTGAAACAACCATGTAGCATTGCATAACCTCATCCAGGTGTCTGATAGCAAGGGACCACCGGCTCATAGAGGCATAACCCATGTCCTTCACTGTACTCGCTACTGATCAATGATGACTAGCACTCATGTGATTACTATCCTAATCAGTTTCCCCACTACTTGGAACCGTTTACTATGGATTGCATGATTACCTAGTTATCCATCAACCTTTAACTACCCAAAGAAATCAAGGCAATATCCTTTTGATGAACATTTATAGACTTTGCCTCTGATGTACTGCCTCTCTGTGCCTACATCTAAGGCCATTCAAAGGTATTCCTTCTATGTCTTATTTGAAGTTATTTATTTCCAATGTCGGCATTTGTTGAACAATCTTGTTTCTATGGGCCATCCCATCATGGTCAATTAATTCCTGTCTGGTATTGTCCGCATATCCTTTCGGATGGGCTTCCCATTATTTGTACATCTCGTATGAAGTCACTTTTTTCTATCATTGGTATTTGCTGAACAATCCCGTTAGGATGGGCTGCCCTGTTGTGGTCAAATATTTACCTAGTATTGTCCGCAAACCCATTAAGAGGAGTCTCCCATTATTCTAAAGGATCTGTGATGGCCTATACATGACTGTCTACATCCAGCTTCATTTAAGCTGCTTTTAAATGCGTCTTATGAGGTTACCATCATAATATAATTCTTTATTAGACCTTGTGTCTAGATCTTTTCCTTATACATTTACTTTATCTTTCTTTTAGTCTTATTCCTTTGTTTTATTATTATCTTTTTCTTAGGACTGGATCTATCATAAAGATAGTCTCCGTCTATTACTGGGCCTCATAGATAGTCACTATCTACTACTTATCATGAAAGAGTTTACTTAACAAGATAATAGTCTTTTCTTTCTTTATTTACACATCTTAAAGATAGACATTAATTTCTTTCTCTTCTCTTTATCTGTCTTTATATCCTTTACTACTATAACTCTATCTTTTCTCTTTTTTGGCTTAAACTTGGTTACTATTTTTTCACTTTAGTTTATCTTAATTATTACATTTTCCATTTCTCTTAGCATTATCTTTCTGGGGCTAGTTATATTTAGTAAGTTGGCAACTAGGATTTTACGATAATCTATTTATGCATTTACTATAAAAATAAGCTTTGCACAATAATCCATAACTATAATATATCTTTTCTTTTCTCTTTGGTAAATAGTAAAAAATAAAGTAACCGCCTCTATTTTATATGTATCCTCTTTCTTTCAACGTTCGATTGATATTCTTTTAATTATGTTTATCACATTCTTCTAAAATTGAAATTTGGAAATCTATTCTTCTGAACCAGCTAAAATATTATAAGTTTTCCCAAATTAGGTTATAAGTATATTTTCGTTGATTCATTTTACGGATCTAAACATAATCAATGTAAATTCTCTTCTCAATTTCTTATTAAAGATTTCCCCTTTTTTAATTAAGTCTAGTTTTACTTATGGAATCATTTGTCTTTACTTTTTTTATTTTTGCACAAGACTACAAATAACCTTAAATTAACCGTTTAATCTAAATAACTTCAAGCCGATTTCTTTAATCAACTTAAAACTTAACAATTCTTATTAGATAAACTAGATTAGAATACAACAATATCATATATCATTATAATAAAAGATATATAATTTAATCCACTTACCTTTGAAGCACTCTAAATTTCCTGATCTGATCTAAATTCGGTCCTATTGTCCATATTATTACCTTTGTAATCCCTGTTTGGAATTATAAATCGAAATACGTATAGATCTACAAATTTTAGACCTAAAGTAATGAAGTCAGCTAATAAAAAGTCGTATCTAGAACCTAACCTTATATGAACGACTTTCTGATGCGAAGTACAATGACCTGCCCTTTTAAATGATTTAGATCGATAATAAACTACACATGTCTAACACAAACCGTTCACAAAGACAAATTATTAATGGTGTTTAAATACAACAAATAAAGACATGAGAAGGAGCAGAACATGAAATCACATAGCGGAAGGAAAAAATATAATAATCGCATAAATAAATCATAAAATTGTTTGCAGTGTACATCGTATTACATTATAAGAGTATAACAATCAACAACATACCACGTAATGCAACGGAATAATAATAGTAGTATGAACTACAAATATTCGTCTTCATCTTTAGTGTAATGTCTTCAGCTAAACTAAAATAATTCACGCTGGCTTGAGCATGATGGAAACAATATACTCAAGATAGGACTAAAATTTCTGATGTTAGTCAAGTTAAAGCAAATGAAATATAAGTGTAGCAGCTTCAGAGAAGTTTTGGGATTTTCCTTCTCCTGTTAGTGTATAATGTGAGTGAAATAACTTAAGAAATGTTACACAAATTTTCCATCTCTTAAGCTTCCGCCAACTATATATATTGTAGGATACACTATATATGTAATGCATATCAGTAAAACAAATACTAAAATTGCTTTAAGGCTTTACGTTAATCCATTTAACACATTTTACAACATTTAAACCAAACTCGTAGTGGGCTAGTATAAGGATAAAATATGGTGAGACAGATGAGGAGATGTCTATAGTAGGATTATACCAATTTACCTTTTCTAGCTAGTCGTAATGTAACGATACGGATTTCGCCCGGACCTAATCGATCGCTAAACCGACCAAGACCGTTCGAATCCCACATACGCTAACTTTGGGTATACAACACATCAGAACAAATAACTAGAGACTTCAATAAACATCATAATAATGTTACATCAGAGTACAGAATATCAGAGTATATCGAAATATAATACACAGCGGAAGATAAATTTACATAAATGTAAAACAGTGCACAGCGGAAATATAAACTACACAGCGGAAGACTGTAAATGCCTGGACACAGCTTAAAGCTTCAATCCAGAATCCTGCTCAATACATCTGCAAAATAAAACTACTCGGCTGCCCGTGTGGAAAATAGATGCACCCGAGTTCGCAAGGGAAAAGCAAACCACAGGTCAGTCATGGGACTGGTGTGAGAAACTCTAACAGTTATAAATCTTATTTGATAATATGGTATATCACGGGACCACGCCGCTAACGCGGAACGGGTTTACCCCCATGAATACCGGTGTATAAACAACAATCAATATAGATATATGGATCTACTATGCATCAATCAACATGCAATATCCCAATCTACCCACATAGATTAATCACTACACTTAGATTTTCTAAATCCAATTCAATTTACAGAAATTATTCCTTTGGATTTTATTCCCGATTTCTTATTTCAAATCATTTGAAATACATATCTAACTTTCTATATTAAAGTAGATTTCACTTCGGGATCTCAAATCAAATCGTTTGGAAATGTGAATTCCAAAACATAACAATGCATACAAACAAGTATGCAACCAAATATCGTGTTCCCCATCGACAAGGAAAAGGGTACGCACCTCGCAACTCGATATATAAATGTGCACCTACCCCACGTAGGAGTAGGCTACACCGACGATGCACCTCCCACACATGGAGAGCATACACCGCCCTCTCACCCATACTTTTTGTCCCAGGGTTACCCGAATCTTTAGCCACATACTAAATCATTTCATATCCTGAAGTAGGGAAAATCATTTCACAACATAATAATCACAAGTACTTTCAAAATATAGTACTTCACATCAGTAATTCACGCATATGATCAGTCACTATTAATCACATAACCTTTGAGCTCGTACGTCTCAAAGAAGGGTGTTAAGCAAGAGAATAAATTCTCCGCCACCAAACAGATACATCATCAATAGCAACTAATCGAATATGCGATGAACCACAATGTAACATATAATACATTTCTAAATCATTTTAGAAATCATCGGGTTTTGGGCCTCGAAATCCTTTCTGTTTTATAAAACATTCCCTGTCCAAAATCGGGAATACATTTCTTTTCACTTAAGAAAAATATCATTTCACAATCATTCATTAAATTTGAAATGGACACAACATCGCTAAACACCTTATCGTCAAATCGTGAAGTGTTTCACAAGGCGTTAGCACATAGATATTTTCAACCCAACCCAATGCTAAATGTAAAAGCATATTATGCTCATAAACTGGTCGAGCCCAATCCAAACAATCAATCAATCCAATTTGACATTAAATAGAAGGGTTTGAATAAAGATAGTATCGACTTATATTCAACATCGAATCCTGAAACCAATAGATATCATATCGGGAATAACGATATCGATATCTTCCAAATTCCCATCACGATCTCTGTATAATCACGGAATCCAATATCGAAAATATCCAAAGATAATTTCAATTCAAATCCAATCCAATTTATTTATTTATAACCATTGGATTATTTTTCTAGTTAATAACTAGTTCATTTCGATAAAAATATATTTTTATCTTTTCAAATGTGGAGTTTTTCATCCCAATTCTTCACAAATCATTTCTTATGATTTTACACAAATTATTGATATTTTTAATAATTTTATCAAGGCCCGTACAGTCGATTTCCATCAACGGCCATCGAACTGCACTTACAGCGACCTTTTCTGAATTTGATTTGGATGTATCTCCAAATCCAACCGTTAGATTTCAAATTTCTCATATTCATCAGAAAGCTCTTTTCGATACGAACCCAACGGTTCTGGTTTCAGAAGAATCCGACGGTCGGATCTCCCGTAATGTCCGTTTGAAGTAAATGGTCGAAATTTACGAACTGCCGCGGCGCGGCGCGTTCAATTCAGGCCGTTACATTATATATATAATATATATTTCGTCGTTTCTATTTAAAACGAATTTTATAAATCGTTTTAAATTCGTTTCAAAAACAATTTCAAATTCTTATTTCAAAATTGAATTTTTTTTCCTTATAAATTCTTTTTAAATTCATTTCTATTTGATTTCAATTCATTTCAATTCGAATTCAATTCTTTTTCGATTCAATTCGAATTCATTTTCTATTCAATTCAATTTGAATTCATTTTCTGTTCAGTTCAATTCGAATTCATTTTCTGTTCAATTCAATTCGAATTCATTTTCTGTTCAGTTCAATTCGAATTCATTTTCTATTCTATATCAATTCGAATTCATTTTCTATTCTATATCAATTCGAATTCATTTTCTATTTTATTCAATTCGAATTCATTTTCTATTCTATATCAATTCGAATTCATTTTCTATTCAACCCAATTCGGATTCATTTTCTATTCAATTCAGTTCGAATTCATTTTCTATTCAATTCGAATTCATTTTCTATTCAATTCAGTTCGAATTCATTTTCTATTCTATTCAATTCGAATTCATTTTCTATTTTATATCAATTCGAATTCATTTTCTCATTTCATATATATATATATATATATATATATCGTTTTCATTTCATATATATATATATATCGTTTTCATTTCATATATATATATCGTTTTCATTTCATATATACATCGTTTTCATTTCATATATATATCGTTTTCATTTCATATCATATATATATATCGTTTTCCTATAATATATATATATATATATCGTTTTCATTTCATATATATATCGTTTTCATTTCATATCATATATATATATCGTTTTCATTTCATATATATATTGTTTTCATTTCATATATATATCGTTTTCATTTCATATCACGATCAATTTTCACATAAAATACAATCAAACAAACAAGCATACAAGCCATCCATGGTTTGTGGACGACGGGTGTCGGGTGCTACTAAACACCGTCTGCATCCTAGTATATATTTATAACTAGAAAAGAGAAATTTAGAGTGATGAGTTCTCACCAATAGCTATCCTAACTCCACGGCACTTCCTATGTAGAACATCTTCACCGTGCTCGCCTTTCTTCACTTTAGTTGCCCGTAGCCACTACATACATAAAAATCATATTTTTATATTGCTATTCAATATATAAAAATCGAATTTTTACTTTGCTATTCAATATATAAAAATCGAATTTTTACTTCGCTATTCAATATATAAAAATCGAATTTTTACTTCGCTATTCAATATATAAAAATCGAATTTTTACTTCGCTATTCAATATATAAAAATCGAATTTTTACTTTGCTATTCAATATATAAAAATCGAATTTTTACTTTGCTATTCAATATATAAAAATCGAATTTTTACTTCGCTATTCAATATATAAAAATCGAATTTTTACAGCGAAAATAGGGGCACCCGAGTTCGCAAGGGAAAAGCAAACTACAGGTCAGTCATGGGACTGGTGTGAGAAACTCTAACAGTTATAAATCTTATTTGATAATATGGTATATCATGGGACCATGCCGCTAACGCAGAACGGGTTTACCCCCATGAATACCAGTGTATAAACATCAATCAATATAGATATATGGATCTACTATGCATCAATCAACATGCAATATCCCAATCTACCCACATAGATTAATCACTACACTTAGATTTTCTAAATCCAATTCAATTTACAGAAATTATTCCTTTGGATTTTATTCCCGATTTCTTATTTCAAATCATTTGAAATACATATCTAACTTTCTATATTAAAGTAGATTTCACTTCGGGATCTCAAATCAAATCGTTTGGAAATGTGAATTCCAAAACATAACAATGCATACAAACAAGTATGCAACCAAATATCGTGCTCCCCATCGACAAGGCAAAGGGTACGCACCTCGCAACTCGATATATAAATGTGCACCTACCCCACGTAGGAGTAGGCTACACCGACGATGCACCTCCCACACATGGAGAGCATACACCGCCCTCTCACCCATACTTTTAGTCTTAGGGTTAATCGAATCTTTAGCCACATACTAAATCATTTCATATCCTGAAGTAGGGAAAATCATTTCACAACATAATAATCACAAGTACTTTCAAAATATAGTACTTCACATCAGTAATTCACGCATATGATCAGTCACTATTAATCACATAACCTTTGAGCTCGTACATCTCAAAGAAGGGTGTTAAGCAAGAGAATAAATTATCCGCCACCAAACAGATACATCATCAATAGCAACTAATCGAATATGCGATGAACCACAATGTAACATATAATACATTTCTAAATCATTTTAGAAATCATCGGGTTTTGGGCCTCGAAATCCTTTCTGTTTTATAAAACATTTTTATAAAACATTCCCTGTCCAAAATCGGGAATACATTTCATTTCACTTAAGAAAAATATCATTTCACAATCATTCATTAAATTTGAAATGGACACAACATCGCTAAACACCTTATCGTCAAATCGTGAAGTGTTTCACAAGGCGTTAGCACATAGATATTTTCAACCCAACCCAATGCTAAATGTAAAAGCATATTATGCTCATAAACTGGTCGAGCCCAATCCAAACAATCAATCAATCCAATTTGACATTAAATAGAAGGGTTTGAATAAAGATAGTATCGACTTATATTCAACATCGAATCCTGAAACCAATAGATATCATATCGGGAATAACGATATCGATATCTTCCAAATTCCCATCACGATCTCTGTATAATCACGGAATCCAATATCGAAAATATCCAAAGATAATTTCAATTCAAAACCAATCCAATTTATTTATTTATAACCATTGGATTATTTTTCTAGTTAATAACTAGTTCGTTTCGATAAAAATATATTTTTATCTTTTCAAATGTGGAGTTTTTCATCCCAATTCTTCACAAATCATTTCTTATGATTTTACACAAATTATTGATATTTTTAATAATTTTATCAAGGCCCGTACAGTCGATTTCCATCAACGGCCATCGAACTGCACTTACAGCGACCTTTTCTGAATTTGATTTGGATGTATCTCCAAATCCAACTGTTAGATTTCAAATTTATCATATTCATCAGAAAGCTCTTTTCGATACGAACCTAACGGTTCTGGTTTCAGAAGAATCCGACGGTCGGATCTCCCGTAATGTCCGTTTGAAGTAAATGGTCGAAATTTACGAACTGCCGCGGCGCGACGCGTTCTATTCAGGCCGTTACATTATATAAATAATATATATTTCGTCGTTTCTATTTAAAACGAATTTTATAAATCGTTTTAAATTCGTTTCAAAAACAATTTCAAATTCTTATTTCAAAATTGAATTTTTTTTTCCTTATAAATTCTTTTTAAATTCATTTCTATTTGATTTCAATTCATTTCAATACGAATTCAATTCTATTTCGATTCAATTCGAACTCATTTTCTATTCAATTCAATTCGAATTCATTTTCTGTTCAGTTCAATTCGAATTCATTTTCTGTTCAATTCAATTCGAATTCATTTTCTGTTCAGTTCAATTCGAATTCATTTTCTATTCTATATCAATTCGAATTCATTTTCTATTCTATATCAATTCGAATTCATTTTCTATTTTATTCAATTCGAATTCATTTTCTATTCTATATCAATTCGAATTCATTTTCTATTCAATCCAATTCGGATTCATTTTCTATTCAATTCAGTTCGAATTCATTTTCTATTCTATTCAATTCGAATTCATTTTCTTTTCAATTCAGTTCGAATTCATTTTCTATTCTATTCAATTCGAATTCATTTTCTATTTTATATCAATTCGAATTCATTTTCTCATTTCATATATATATATATATATATATATATATATATATATATATATATATCGTTTTCATTTCATATATATATATCGTTTTCATTTCATATATATATATATATATATATATATATATATATCGTTTTCATTTCATATATACATCATTTTCATTTCATGTATATATCGTTTTCATTTCATATCATATATATATATCGTTTTCATATAATATATATATATATATATATCGTTTTCATTTCATATATATATATCGTTTTCATTTCATATATATATCGTTTTCATTTCATATCATATATATATATATCGTTTTCATTTCATATATATATTGTTTTCATTTCATATATATACCGTTTTCATTTCATATCACGATCAATTTTCACATAAAATACAATCAAACAAACAAGCATACAAGCCATCCATGGTTTGTGGACGACGGGTGTCGGGTGCTACTAAACACCGTCTGCATCCTAGTATATATTTATAACTAGAAAAGAGAAATTTAGAGTGAGGAGTTCTCACCAATAGCTATCCTAACTCCACGGCACTTCCTATGTAGAACATCTTCACCGTGCTCGCCTTTCTTCACTTTAGTTGCCCGTAGCCACTACATACATAAAAATCATATTTTTATATTGCTATTCAATATATAAAAATCGAATTTTTACTTCGCTATTCAATATATAAAAATCGAATTTTTACTTCGCTATTCAATATATAAAAATCGAATTTTTACTTCGCTATTCAATATATAAAAATCGAATTTTTACTTCGCTATTCAATATATAAAAATCGAATTTTTACTTTGCTATTCAATATATAAAAATCGAATTTTTACTTTGCTATTCAATATATAAAAATCGAATTTTTACTTCGCTATTCAATATATAAAAATCGAATTTTTTACTTCGCTATTCAATATATAAAAATCGAATTTTTTACTTCGCTATTCAATATATAAAAATCGAATTTTTACTTCGCTATTCAATATATAAAAATCGAATTTTTACTTCGCTATTCAATATATAAAAATCGAATTTTATTTTATTTATTTAATTATTTAAAGGTTGACTTTCACATACGACCTCAAAACGAGGTCCACCGCCTGTCGCCCATAGCGTTTCCCCCCCATTCCGAACACAATGGGATATGTATCGCAAGCTGATTTGACCGTTTCGATCAGTTTCCTTTGAATTTACATTTAAATCACTTTATTGAATTTTAAACGTACGTTTCAAATTACCGGGGTCACATACTAACTAGAAAAATTCCATAAAAATATTTTCTAGCTTCGTATTGACGATACGGTCCTAACAAAACTAGTTTCGTCGAATTCTGAGACCGTTAGAAAAATGGCCAATTTCCAGTCGATTAAAATCAACTGAAATGGTTAAAACACGTTTTCCTTTGCCACGCTCACATATTGACTCGAAAAATTATGAAATTTGAAACCTAGCGATAACTTGACACTGCGGATCCAACAAAAGTGGTTTCGTCGAAATCCGAGGTCGTTTGAAAAATGGCCAATTTCCAGTCGATTAAAATCAACTGAAAATGGTCAAACGCATTTTCCTTTGCCACGCTCACATATTGATTCGAAAAATTATGAAATTTGGAATCTAGCAATAACTCGACATCACGGACCCAACAAAACTGGTTTCGTCGTAATCCAAGGTCGTTTGCAAAATTGCTATTTTTAAGGGCCTTATATATATAAAAATATATATAAATTCCACAGCGACTATTTCTAATTTTTAACTGGACATATCTTATCATTTCTAAGATGAAATCCCAGTTTGTTAACTTCATTACAAAGATATAGTTATACAGATTCAAATATTTCTTGTTTCGTTCAATTCTGACTTATATTGAATTCTGTATATTCATTTGAAATTAGAAATCGAATTTTCGAACTACCGCGCCATTTTCAATTCCTTTTATAATTATATATAATTATTTATATTCTAACGACGACGCGTATAAATATATACGTTCGAATTATATTCAAAACAGATTTCTCGTCGATATTATTTAAAATAATCTATTTTAAATATTCAAAATTCGCTAAAATTGCCAAAATAAAAATTTTAAACTGGCCCAGATTTTCCGGGTTGTTACAGCAAACTTTGTTTTCAAAGCTAATTCAAATTTTGTTTTCAAAGCAAATTCAAATTTTGTTTTCAAAGCAAATTCATTTTTCTGTTTTCAAAGCAAATTCATATTTTGTTTTCAAAGCAAATTCATTTTTCTGTTTTCAAAGCAAATTCATTTTTCTTTCAAAGCAAATTCATATTTCTTTCAAAGCAAATTCACATTTTTTTCAAACTGATTTTTAACAATGTATTAAATTAAATAAAAACTGAATTTTTTTCCAATGTATTTAATTAAATAAAAACTAATATAATTAATGAAGAAGCTAATTAGATTTTTAATCACCTCACTCTTCTGTAAGTCGTTCCAGGACTGTCGAAGCATCCAAGCCCATAATGCGAATTTAGGGTTCCTTCTCGCCGATCATCCAAGCCGCCGTACCACCATCGTCGCCTGCCCCTCGGAGCGTCGGAGTGTCAGCCCCGTCCTCTAGTGCCAGCGTGTCACTCGCACTTCCCAGGGCCCACCAAAATTCGTGCGAACTCTCCCCGTTTGCCCCGCAATTTCGAACGCTTCACCCCACCAAACCCGATCCCCTCTGTACGAAACTGAGGAGGATGGAAATCCCTTTGATTTCCCCTTGAAGGCTTTGATTTTTTATTGAATGGATTTAAAGAAACGAGAGGGGAAAGGATCAAGCTGATTTCGCCGTGTACTGAATGGAGGGAGGCGGGATTTTCTAGAGGTTTGACTAAGGAAGGGGTTTGACCAATCATTTAGGGTTTGGGAGGATATATAGGTTATTTAAAATATTATTTAATCCGTTTTAAAGTTCAAAATCGTCATGAACTTCAAATCCAACCCAACGACTGTCGCCTCTAGCTAATTACCCCCAATCCGAACACAATGGAATATGTATCCTAAGCCGATTCGATTATTTCGATCAGTTTCCGTTAAATTTAAAATATAAATCTGTATATTCAATTTTAAACGTACATTTCAATTTACCTGGGCCACATACTAACTCAGAAAAATTCATAAAAATTATTTCTAGCTTCGTATTGACGATACGGTCCTAACAAAACTAATTTCGTCAAATTCTGAGACCATTTGAAAAATGGCCATTTTCCAGTCGATTAAAACCAACTGAAACTGGTCAAATGCATTTTCCTCTGCCACGCTCACATATTGATTCGAAAAATTATGAAATTTGAAACATAGCAATAATTTAACATCACGGACCCAACAAAAGTGGTTTCGGCGAAATCCGAGGTCGTTTGCAAAATTTTCGTTTTTAAGGGCCTGAATTCCATAGCGACTATTCAGAATTTTCAACTGGACATATCTTTTGATCCCCGCTATGAAATTCCAATTTTTCGGATTCGTTGGAAAGATATTATCAAATAGATCCTATTATTTTTGGTTTCACTAAAATCCGGATTGTTTTGCACCCGGTACGTTCAATTGAAGTTTGAAATCGAATTATCGAACTACCGCGCCATTTTCAATTCCTTTTATAATTATATATAATTATTTATATTCTAACGATGACGTATATAATATATACGTTCGAATTATATTCAAAATAGATTTATCGTCGATATTATTTAAAATAATTCATTTTAAATATTCGAAATTCGCTAAAATTGCCAAAATAAAATTTTTAAACTGGCCCAGATTTTCAGGTTGCTACACGTAACCTATCCCAACTGATCACTTACAACCCCCTAATTAATCAAGGTGCATCAAACAAATCATAAGTCAAGTGCGTTATACGAAGAGGTATGTCTGCAAGAAGTATCTAACCTCATTAGCAGGACATAGGCTCCTATTATAGTGACTTTAATTATGATACAAATGTCAAGTCTGTTCATCATCGTTTACTTACTTCATTCCAATTAACATTCAGAAAATCAACCACTTCATTATGAACATACTCCAAGTACATTGTTGTTGAAGTGGTTCCAGTATTGACAAAGAGTAGTGCCAATATCCACCTCCAATTTCTTTAATAACCAATTGTCATTTTACACAGCATGGTCATTTTATTATTTAAATAAAACATAATATTTCGTGTCAAAACCATGTCAGTTCAAATTTTGATTCCTTGTTAACATATTTCAAATATGTTAGATATTGGATTCAAATTTTCAATTTCAAAATTCATATCACAGAACCTATTCATTATCAGATTTAAATTCCAGTCTAAGATTTCCATGTCAAAATTACCATTTTTAAGTGTAATATTTCATTCAATACAGTTTTGGGCTCATAACAGCTCTGTTTGGAGAAAAAAATTACTCAAAATATTTTTAAATATAATAGCTAAATTTAAAATATAATACCTAAATTTCAAATACAATAGTTAATTGAAAATAGTCGTTTATAGAGTGGTATGAAAATAAACTGTACAAAAGAAAATAGTTTAAGTAGAAATATAAAATAATATTAACTTAAAAATAATTTTAATACAATATTTTGGAATAAAATTGTTTACTTCCTCTTAAAACATTTATACCCAATTCCAAGTTTCAAATTTCGCTTTAAACCTTTTCAGTCTCATATTTCAATTTCAATAAATTTCAATTCATCTGAAGTTCAATTTATCATAAATTGAAATACCGAATTTTAGTTCAAAATCAACTTCAATGTAGATAGTTTGAATCCTAGTCTCCAATTTAAACATATTATATTAAATATGTTCCAAAAATGAAATTCCAACTTTTCGGATACAATGCTTGAAATAACTCAATTTCGATAAATTCAAGTTAACTATTGATTTCAACTTATGAGTTTAAACACAATAAATTTATGTCAAGATTTATTTACCAATTTTTCTTAACAATTCAAATTTGTACTTTTGTAAATACTCCATTTGACCAAATTCGATGTTTATAATTTAATTTTCTACCATAGGGCTAGGTGATCATTTAATTTAAACTTCAACTAAATGAGTATATATAGAATTTCAACTCATATCAAAGGACATATATATTTATTAACTACAATAGAAAATAAAATAAACAAAAAGCTCAGTTGGATCTTCTTCTTTTTTATAAATCCAACGTGACTTTGAATAGCAGTAGCTCCCTATTTCCGAAAAAATGTATTATTTTCTAAACGAAAATAGGATCTAAACAAAGCCACTCGTTATCTTAGCATTTAATTAAAAAAACAGGAAAATAATATGATGGGCAAATTAAAATAAAAGAAAAATTTAGGCACAAGGACAATAGGCCAAAATTTTAGGTTGAAGGACATTGTTTAGTGCAAAATAGGAAATGATGCTGGGACCCTAAATTCCATGATTTTCACTAAAAGGTGTCATTATGCCTAATTTTAGGCTTTTCACCTTTTGCCTAAATTTTTCGGGTGTTGTTATTGACACTCCAACTATTGTTAAGGGGGACCATATTTTAAAAACACTTCACTCTTTGAAAAGTTGTTAAGGGGCTACACAAACATATTATTTCACACTACTCAATATTCCCGGATTGCCCCTTCAAATTAGATTAAAAAAAACTTATTTGACATGGGAAACCAAATTAAAATAAGCAGTTCATCACCACTGCACCAAATACAGCACGTAATCAATTATATATGTATTCGACAGTGATATGTTGAAAATTAGTAATCATTTCTATGCATTGCCTCTGTAATTATAATATTCAGCATATTTATGCTGATTAAAAAAAATAGTTCGATCCTATTCCTCTGAAAATACTTATCTTTTAGGGTTTAAAAAATCAATATATGTGAATCGAAAATAAATAAATTACTATGGCCCTTGGATTGTTAAGGTAAAATTACTTTTATTTGTTAAGGGGCTAAATGAGTAATAAGGTTAAATTGCATTTGCTTGTTAAGGGACTACTTTTCTCATTGGTACACTACTTAACAAATTTTGAAAAAAAAACAGAAATATAATCACAAGGACAAAATTTAGGGCCTTTTTAACCATAAGGATAGTCCATTAAAATTTTAATCATAAGGACAAGGATATTTAAAATATTAATCACAAGGACAATACACTGGTTATTTTATAAAATTCGATTTCACATGTGATTTCCATCTTCTCCCTCAACTGTCTCTCTCGCGCATTTCTCCATTTCACCATTGATCCCCATCGCGATTTTTTTAGAAGTGCATAGTTCGATCTCTAACATTCCTCTTCAAATATCCATATTGATCGCCCATTTCAGAATGCAAATTCGATCTCGTTTACATCGATTGAGAAATAGTTGTCGAGGTTACACCAATTGATTTTTTTCTGTTAAAATCGTTTTAATTTAATTTTAATTTTTGCGATTAGATTTTTTTATTTCTCAAGGTGAATCCTGACTTCTGTTGGTTCTACAATTTTAATGTTTGGCTATTCAGCAGTTGGGTATTAGTTTTGTATTTTTTCAGGTATCAGTTTTGTTTAATGAACTTTGTTTTATATTCGTTTGTTAAGTTTTTGATGTTGTATTGTTGTGTAGTTGTATTGTTGCATTAACTCTGTATTACAATCGAACTTGTTTTGGTTTAATCAATCAAACTATGTCGTAAATATTTTATGTTAATTTTTTCTTTAAACATTACAGAAGCTTTTAGATTTTATATTTTTTTAGGTATCAGTTTTGCTGTATTAACTGTGTTATTTTTTTTCATTTTTTTTTTTTTGTTGTGTTAATTTTATAGTTGTACTGTTGCATTAACTTTGTAACTCAATCGAACTTATTTCATTTAATCAATCACTTTTATCATATGATATCTACAATGATATAGAACTTATACCCAGTCACTGAAGTAAGTAAATAAAAAGAAAAACTGATACCCATAAACTGAGAACAATAATAAAACTAAAACTGATATCTACATAGGCATGAAACTGATATCTAAAATCTATAAGTAAATAAATAAAAAATAAACTGATACCTATAGACGTGCAAAACTGATACCCATGAATTAAAAACAATAGTAAAAATAAAACTGATACCTATAGAGGCATGAAACTGATCATATCTAAAACTGTAAGTAAGAAAATACAATGAAGCTAGGGATTTTTGCTGTTCGTACGATTTTTGTGGTTCAATTGTATAAAACAATGCGGATTTTGAATCGGTTGCTAGTAAAGATGATTCCGTGATTTTTGATTTCACGACTTCATGATTTCCCGATTTTTGTCCTTTTGAATAAAATATTAGGCGGTGGCTGTCCTTTTGAATAAAATATTAGGCGGTTGTCCTTATGCTTAAATTTTTTAATACAAATTGTCCTTGTAAATTAATTTCCCAAAAAACAATTTTACCACCCCTTTACATTTGAATAAAATATTAGGCGGTTGTCCCTACTTGATAACCGAAAACGAGAGTTTTCTCTTCAATGATAGTACTTCTTCTTTACTTTGGTCCTTTATCGTTTCGGTCCCTTAGTTCATGTAAACTATTTTTGTTACACATTTGTGTTCAACTCACACGTATATCAATAGACACTAAATCATAATTTTATTTCAATTTAACCTATTCATAGTGCAATTTCTCACGCATAATTGTTTGTGGGTTCTCGCTATTTTATTCATTGTTTCGCTTAAGGATTGTGGCACTGCTTTTTCCTTGGAATTCATGCTTTGATTACTATTGTAAATTTTGACCGAGATGTTGTATAAGCAAGGAAAATAGCCGAAAGCCAGTTATAAACAAAGTTGTAGTACAACTATAGAAGAAACGAGAACAATTCTGAAATATATGCATGGGAGACCCCAAAATTGTCAATAAACAAAGTAGTTCCGTCAATACATATCTTTATTAATAATTCTCTTGGAAACACATATTTTTTGTCCGACCATGAAATGCCAAAATTACCCTTTATTTAAATTAAAAAACTATCCAATAAAAATAGGGTCAGTGCGGTTGATTCTTTTTTAATTTAAATAAAGTTTCTCATTAAAATAGGATCTGTGCAGTTGATTTTTTTAAATTTAAATAAAGGGTCCCATAGGAATAGGATCTGCACGGTTGATTTTTTCCTTTTCAAACTTCATTTATGCATGCGTTGGCTCTTGAGTAATGGATCAATAACAATCCACGCGTGAAGCGCATGCCATGATCACGCGCGGAGCGCGTGCCTTCATCACGCATGGAGCACGTGTCGTAATCACGCGCGGAGCGCGTGCTGTTACGCTTGATAATTATTTTAAATCACAAATCCATGACGTGAGCCATATTTCATAAATGCGTGAGCCATAATTCATAGGTAAGTTGTCTGTTGCATTTTGAGTTTTAAATATAGAAGATCGAGTGCATCATTTCTGTTGGATTTGTTTTATTAAGCACATGTTTACTTTTAGTTAATAAAGGATAACATTTTCACATGCAACAATAGAGGCATGAACCATCAAAACGAAGAAACTACTAGGTTGCGATGCAGTTGCGGGATTATGTTGTCATGTTAATATTGATTTGTTCAGTCGAAATTATGATGTACGACTTTGTTTGATTCTAACATATATTGCAGATCTCACTGATGTGCAGGTAGATAACCCTATAAATATTAAGATCACATTAGTGTAAGGAAATAGTGGCGTAACCATTTGTAGTAGGAATACTGAAGTATAAAGGAGCAATACAATAGCAGCATAGGTTGCTTTTTTGACGAACAGTAACAGGGTTGCACGAAAAATGTTTTCAATTTTAATTTTCTAATCCTCCTTTTACTTAATCGAGATATGCCACATTTATTTTCATATATTACATGGACGCATTACATGGACAATTTTGAAAAACTCGGTAATAGTTGTTCACTTATTTTTTACTCTAACTTTCTTTTACGCTCATTGTTTCAACCTTCTCAATGACATAATTTGCAAATTTTAACATCTCCAGTGTATACATATTTCATACTACTTTCAATTCATCTTCGATGTATAGGTAGAATTTTTTAATTATTGGGATGGTCTATCACATGCTACCTTTTATCATCGTATGTCTTGAAATTTGCAAAGCTGGTAACTGGATAATTTTTTGTACTGGGTGTGGGTTTCAGATCATAAATTCAAGACACATACATTACTCTACTAGACCCTGATATAAAAAAAATTCAAGATACTGATGATAAATTGTCATGTGCATGATCCTTTGGCTAATCTGGCAATGGATAACAAGTTCAAGTTATACTTGAACTATCATGAGTCAGAATATAGGGTGAGGATCTTTATTAATAGAAATAACAATTTTTCGACTTATGAAAATATTTGATTTTCATTGTTTTACATGCTTATAATTTTAAACTTTTCTTTTTAACTAAAAATATTATTATACTATCAAATATAAGTTATAATTCACTTTGATTTCACTTAGAAAAATAAAAAACATTATGATCCCATATTAGTAGAAATAAATCTAAAATTTTGTAATTTCAAGCTTTTAAATTTATTTTTTTGGAAACTTCATTTGATCATTTGATGCTTTTACTACGAGAATACAGGGCTATTCCAATGGCTCATAACCGTTGGTAGCCGTTGGGGGCAGTTGGAATAGCGTTCACGACTTTCAATGGCTTCCAACGGATCCAACGGCTATACTAACGGCTTCAAATGGCTTAGTCCGTTAGTAACCATTACAAAACAATGATCAGATAGCCATTGGAAACCGTCAGTGACCGTTGGAAAAACTGGGTTTTTTTCATACTAGCAAGCATATAACCTTCCAGCTACCACATTTCCAATCCAATTCCAATCAATTCCACATATATGCAAAACATGTATACCAATAATAATATAAACAACCAAAATATATCAAAGAAACATCAATATAAACAAAATAAAACATTCAAACATCTGAAAACCAACACATACATATTCATAAACCACATACATCAAAGTTACATGTTCACAAACCATCTAAACATATCAAAAGTATCATTCTCACCCACTCCATGCCAAAATATACAACATATCTCAAGCATCGCTTTCGAAATCAGCAGACGATGAAGGACGACTATCATAAATGTGCACATACTGTTGGGGTTTTGTGCGCAGCGGAAGTTCGGCAAAACGCCCAAAAATTAGGATCTTTATCACCCAATCACTAGAGGATGAATTTAATTGAAAAACAAAAAACAACACAAATAATATTGGAAATATGAGCACACGATATTTCACCCAACCATCCTCTTTATTAATTCACCAATAAAAATTGTTTACAATCGATCTCAACTATCGCTACAAACAATCACAACTTGAACCAATAACCTTATTGAGAAACAGGAAGAGAATATCTAATGACTAAAAATTTGAGGAGAAATATAATGAAGAATAATGTCAAATTTTCCACACCTAATGAAGATGTTAGCTAGGCTTTTTATAGAGCGAATTGCTTCATACCCAAGTAAATTTAGCATCCAAGTTATCTTCATATAAGTCATAAATTTATTTGGATAAGCACCAAATAATCCTTGCCTTAATTATTCCACAAATATAGCAACCAGTGTCTCTCCATAAAATCTAGCAACAAATCTCTCAAAAAAATCTAGCAATAAATCTCTCCATAAAATATGTAAGATTATTTGTTGCCCAAAGTTGTGATTTGCGTATCACCAATTTCAACACTCCACCTTGATACCAAATCACAACATCTCCTCAAAATTAGCCAACTTAACTCTCACTTTCAACCTTCTTTTCTCAATTGATATCATTACAAACCTCCACCATCACCCGCTAATGATGCACCTCTTTCATTTGTGCATCACGCCAATAGCGATCTTCAATAGCGTTTGTAATACCACAAAGACCTCCATCTCGTCTTTGTGGATTTCACAACTCTACATCTGTCTTCTGCTTGACATGATTTCTTCATCTCCGGGATCCCTCGAGCATCACCAACATCTAGATCCTTGTCGATACCATGATCCTCCACCTTAGGACCATCAGCAGTGACCATATTAACCTCTCCACCTTGTTGTGGACTAGGTTCTTCAACTGTCACCTTCCTTCCATTGTTGACCACAGAACCGACCAAAAAATATAGGTTTCCCTCCTCCAAAACTCCTCGCATCATCACATGACCACCCTTTTTCACTCTCAAAACTCCACCTCGAGTCTCATAAGTGCAACTGCGGCGATCTAACTAACCGAGAGATATGAGGTTATGCGAACAAGTGGGTATGTGCCTTACACCGGCCACTTCTCTCACCACTCCATCATGTATCCGAAACCTAACAGCTCCAACTCCACAAATTGGTAGCTCTACTCCATTGGTTGTCTTTATCATGCTAACAATCTTCTTATATGAAGAAAAACTTTCCATGGCATATGTGAAAATTAGCTCCTGAATCCATCTTCCAAGTCTCCACAACACTAAATAGGACATCACATGAAGGATCGCTTTTGGTACCTTCAGCAAAACCTGCTTGTGCCAAATCACTATTATTATCACCTTGCGCCTTATTCTTCTTCATATCTTGTATATATGAATAGCAATCATTGCGCTTGTGACCTTCCTTCTTGCAATGGAAACAAGTGATTACACCTTTACCCTTGGCTCCCTTTTTCTTCCAAACTGTATCCTTCGAGTCCCTTGCTACCATCGCCTCACTTTGAATCGATTTCAGATCCGACCCTTTTCTCCTTAAGTCCTCATTCAAAAAGACTACTTCATACCATTTCTAAAGAGATAGTTCCATTAGCATTGGAATTACTCAATGACACAACCAAAGTCTCACAACTTTCCAAAAGAGAACTCATCAACGAAAGAGCCTGCAATTCATCATCAAAATTGACCATCATGTTTGCATATTGATTGATGACATCCTGAAACACGTTAAAATGCTCTACAACAGAATTCTCCTCATCCAATCAAAGTTGCACCAACTTTCGAACTAGAAAAGCCTTACTTGTAGCTCTCCTCGACTCATACAAAGATTCTAATTTGTCCCACAACGCCTTCGCGGATTCACAGCTAGCCACATGGTGGAATACAGAATCATCCAAATATTGGCGAATCAACGCAATCGCCTTTTTGTCCATTTTATTCCACTTTCCCTCATCCATATTCGAGGGCTTCACCCCATCTCCATCAATGGGATCATGAAAATCATTGAGATATAGAATGTCTGCCACCTTCGGCTTCCATATACCCCCAATTATTCCCATTTAAAACAGCCATCTTTGAAAACGTCGTCATCTCCGACATCTCTAATTTTCAATTCAACAAACACTCCAAGCTATGCGATGATCTGGCTCCGATACCAATCTGTTGGGGTTTTGTCGCAGTGGAAGTTTGACAAAAACGCCCGAAAAAAAATAGGATCTTTATTACCCAATCATTTGAAGAATAATTTGATTGAAAAAAAACACAAATAATATCGGAAATATGAGCACACGATACCCAACAACCCTCTTTAATGATTCACCAATAAAAACTGTTTACAATCGATCTCAACTATCGTTACAAACAATTACAACTTGAACTAATAACCTTATTAAGAAATAGTAGAGAATATCTAATGGCTAAAAATTTGAGGAGAAAGACAATGAAGAATAATGACAATTTTTCCACACCTAATGAAGATGTTAGCTAGGCATTTTATAGAGTGAACTGCTTCATATCCAAGTAAATTTAGCATCCAGATTATCTTCATATATGTCATAAATTTATTTGGATAAGCACCAAATAATCCTTGCCTTAATTATCCCACAAATATAGCAATTGGTATCTCTCCATAAAATCTAGCAACAAATCTCTCTATAAAATTTAGCAAAAAATCTCTCCACAAAATATGTAAGATTATTGTTGCCTAAAATTGTGATTTGCATATCACCAATTTCAACACATACTTTGCAAACTTATGATTTAGTTGTTCCAACTGCATAGTCTGAAGACGACTTTGGTCACGTAGTTGCTCAATCATGATTCTAAGCTCTTTAATTCCTTCTTTGTATTGGGCCTTCTTAGGTTGATGAATCTGCAAATAGAATAAATAGTAAATATGTTATTAAACGTTAATTTATTGTACGTATACAAAAGGATTCATTACTGTCAGATTCCCGAAGCCACTATTCTCACCACCACGTCGTTGAGAGCCAGACATAATATACCTGCCACATTGATACATATATAAATCATAGGTAAATGTAATGTGAATAGTTGTGGAAATTACCAAATTTTACTCAGTCTTCGTCAATTTCTTCGTCATTTTCTGATTCAGACTCGATTTCAGGTTCTATGTCATTTTCCTCTACACTCTCAAATGCATCGACTAATACATTTGCCTCATCATTTAAAGGTCCAAAATCAGTTTGATCGTCTGCAATTGTTATTTCAACATTTTCCTCTAGATCTGCTTGATAGGCTTGTTCATCAGGAATATTCTATCCATCGAACGTAAATCTTGCCTTGGTTTTAAAAATCGCAGACCAATCTGCTTTATCCTTTTTAGAGACGAATAAGGGGCATAATAAGCTTGTAGGGCTTGTTTGGCAAGTACAAAACGGTCTTACTTCTGATAATATGAACTGTGAGAAACATGTATGGAGTTTTCATACACATCCACGGGGGTAGATTGTAAGATGTGATTATTATAGGCTAAGATGAATACTCATAACCAAACTGAGAAAACAATACGAAGCCATCTCTACATAAACCTAGTCTAACATTGCGGCTCTCCGCTGCGAAATCGGGATATTTCTTGTCAAAATACTTCCATGTTTCTCCATCTGATGGGTGTCTCAACGTACCTTCTTGAGTGATCTCACACCGTGCCATCTCATACGTTGCGCTATTACAGATGACGCGTATAATCTTCGAAGTCTATGGGTGATGGGTAAATAATGCTTGTACGGAATTTCTTTTCCCTTCTTTTTTCTTGGTTTTATCTTTCATGATTACAAAACTTACATTTTCTAAGATTGTTGTCTTCTTTCCAATAAAATATGCAACCCTTTAAACCTGTATCTATTTTCTAATATGGAAAATAAAACGATGATATAAGTTTTTTCACTTCATAATAATTTTCGCACATTAAATTATTGGATGGCATATGGTGTTTAACCGCTTAAAGAACAGCCGTAAATCCAGCTTCCGTAAGGTTGTATTTTGATTTCATTGCAATGTATTATGCAGTTACGGATAATTGAGTGCCACTTTCACATCCATTCCAAAGGTTTTTTTTAGCATTATTCAATAAATCATATATTTTTTTAGCTTTAACATTTGGCTCCTCTTCGACATTATCATCATCGTCGTTACCAATTTGAACAGTAGGGAACATTGATCATGCAACATCTTCGACCATATTTTATATAAGATTCGTGCTAACTTCAACACTATTGATCTCCGTCGACTATACTTGAGTATTAGGGGTTACAATTTCTCCATGACGATCCCACAACAAATAATTGGATAGGAAACCATATTGGTGCAAACAAATCTTAACCATACTCGGTATTAAATAGTTCAACAATTTGCACCTACTACATGGACAACGAATTTCTCTACTGTTTCTGATATTACTTATCGCAAATTCAATGAACACTTTTACCCCATTTTCAAAACGTTCACTTATTGCACCACTAATTTCCCTTCTTTGATACATTTAGCTCCGATCATTAAAGTAATTGGTCATTTGTCCTACTTTAAAACCTATGATGAAATAAAAAGAGTAATTGTTAATTTTATATTTGTCTACAAACTTTATTTTAAAATAAATAACTATTGGTTCATTGATGCTTATGTGTCTTCTTCGATGGTTGGTCATCCTACTTCCCATTACAAACACAATAGTAATTATATTTCGTAAATCATATCATTTTAAACCATTTCACAAAATTTTGGTCGCATTTCCCCGCTGTTCCTTGTATCGTACACACGTGTACACAAGGAACGTAAAGGAAATGCCATCAAAATTTTGTGAACCATTTAAAGTGATATGATCTATGAAATATAAACACTTTATAGTGTTTGTAACTTGTCTAATACAAGGATAAATTCGAATATTAAATGAATAGAGATGTCCGTTTTGTTAAAGAACGAATATCCATATAATGATCATTTAGATGGGGCCAAATAATAACTAAGGGTTTAAATATTTATCTATGATTAAATTTAAATATACAATTTGTAAATATTTTACTGTTTTAGTACATGTGTACTAAATTATATATTTTTGTAATTTACTTCGTATTTACATAAATTAAAGTAATTTACTTCGTGTTTGCATAAATTACATATTTTTGTAATTTACTTCGTGTTTGTCAACATAATATAATCTTCGTGTTTGCATAAATTATATTATCAGCAAACTCTATCACACACATATAACATTCACTAACCAAAGTTACCTAAACAAACACAATTAAACCCTAAATCAATTTGACCTTAAACAATTTGAATATTATGGTGATAATAATAGCAATTAGAGGGTAACATGATGTAATATACATATATAAACAAGTAGGAATTAAGCAATTACAAATTTAACATGTAATCAATTAAACCCTAAAAATTAGGTTTAATGAAATTACCTAATTTGGAGAACGAGAAGGGTGGAGATGGGTTGGAGAAGCTCGTAGATGGCTCTCAAAGAGGTTGGAGTGGTGGAGGAAGCTTTGGCAGCAAATTTGGAAGGAGAGAAATGGTTGGAGAAGAGGATTATTTAGTGGAGGAAGAAGAATGAAGCTTTCGATTTTCAAAAGCAGGCAATATCACATAAATTTGCAACGGCTTCCAATGTCCGCCAACGACCATTGTTTGATCAGTTTCCAAAGGCTCCTTAATAACCGTTGGAAAGTGGACTTTAGAATAACAATCTATTCTAGTAGTGTTTTACACATACAATCTTTAAATCTCGATTATCCTTTTCTTTTACAACTTGAAATAAGCAATTAGAAATTTTCAATCCAAATTTTATTTTTAGTTTTATCAATTTCTGATCAAATATTGTTTAAACCTTGAACACATGATTCTATGATCATTAAACTTTCAATTTTTATTGAGAAGCCAACTGTTATTCAATGAATGTAAACATTTATAGCTTATACGCTTAACACACATTCTATAGGAGCATGCAAATAGATTGTCAAATATGTAAACAAGCAAATTCCAGGCAAAATTTAATTAACAAAGCATAATTTTTGAAAACAAAAGTACAACATGATAAAAAAACAACTGTATAGTGTGTTAACGTGATGACATACATAGAAGGAATCATAGTAGATTCCAATTCAATCCTTATCAATTACCAACTTTCTTTTTTCTTCAAAAAATTACATCAGTCTTTCTTTCGCTTGTATGAATAATAAGAAGTAAATCGCCAATGACGATCTCATTCTCAAATACTCATCAAGCTAAACATTAAGTGTCATAGCACATAATTCCCATATGTACTTAAAGTATGCACGTACATCAATCTTAAAGCTTAGAAGAAAAATTAAATGACTATTATAAAAGGATTACGGGCAACCCACATGTACGTAGGACTATATCGCACATATTACTACACATAAGATTCCTAACAGTGTCATCTTCAAGTCGGCCAACTAGGCAGCCGTCTAGGGCGTGGCCTCGGCATAGGAAGGGGCCTCGGACAAATAATCTTGTGTATGTATAAATTCGATAATGGAATGTTTACAAAAGGGGATGTGTGCCAATTCTTTCAGCTTACAAGTTGTAGGTCTTGTGTTCAAAATCTAAGAGGATTGGATGTATGACTATGTTTACAATGTGCTAATTTTTTTCATTTTCCCGCTTGGGCTAGGGCCTCAGAATGGTCAGCCATCTTTCTATTTGGCCTTAGGCCTCCGACATGTCAGGGCTGGCCCTGGCCATCTTGGGGTATATACTATTACAATGCATAAGATTTCTATAACTTTGTCAAGAAACAGGCCCGACCCTGGGGCCAGGCGACCTAGGCGGTCGCCTAGGGCCTCGGGTCCGCGGCGAGGAGGAGGTGGGAAGTTGGGGATCTCAAACATTCAGTTTTTATGTTAGAAAATATCTCCAGTTAGCATAGCTTATGCAGTTTGTGGGTGGCCAGGTGGTAATGATATTGTCGTTGGTGCTGGGCAACCCAGGTTTGAGTCCTGGAAGGTTCATTACTTTGTTTTTTTTACACTTTGTCCAATTTTCAACTGCGCACCTGCTAGCTCTATCATTTCAAAACTTAGGGCCCAAAAAAAAATTTCGCCTAGGGCCTACTCTAGCTCAGGGCCGGCACTGCAAGAAATATATTAAACTCTATGTTTTTATTCATACTACTTGTTCTGAAACAACAAGTACATCAACCGATTTTCATAATAAATAAATTACAAATGTATCCAGATTGTGTGTTAAGTCATATACAGACGTAACTTATTTGTTATTATTAATGGTATATAATTGAAATCTGATTGTAAATCCGTGTTACTGGTTTTTTTATGTGAAGCAAAATTATTAATGTCGAATGTTCTAGAGTATATATGATTTTAATTATATCAAATATACAAATATTTATCATCATTAAAGAGTTACTAATGTCATGGAAAAAAAGACCTAAAAAGCTATGGATTTCATTCTTTGGATATAGTTAGGGGTATGTGCATGTTAGTCCAAAGCCATGCCATGACAAAATTTATTGTTTTGTATGCCTCTTTTTGTAGGTGTGCATGGTTAGCTAAATGTTATTTATTCAAATGGATACATAGCTATATTATATGCTTAATGGTGAATACACTTTGATTAATATATTGAGTCAACAAGAAATCTGTTATATAACATATCACTATGACTAAAGTCTGTGAATAACTTGAAACTTTGGAAACTTTTTTCTATCTATCTATTTTTTGTATTCTAACATGTGCGCTTTGGAGGCCTCAAAATTTTTTTGTATTCTTCTCTCTGATGCTTTGCTCCGTTGAGACAACATTTATTGCCTTACTAAGCTCTCAGATAGTGTCAGATTTTGTTATTGAATAGTGATACAAGCGCACTTCACTTCATTGCATGTTTACTAATGTGTAGATAAAGGACAAGTATTTATGTCGGTCATAAAGCTGAACCTGGGCAAGGAGGTAGAGTTGGACTTGTATTTAAGACAAGCTGGCAACAACCGTATGGGAATAATGCTATAGCCATCAAAGGAAATGATGTTGCAAATGGACCAAACAGCTGTTAAAGAATAAATGTTGATGATTAGCTGTGAAGGTAGATCAATATATTATTAATTCTCTTACCCATTAAGATAGAATATTAAGCCTATGTTTGCGTATTAGAAGTTATTGTAGTATCTACTATTTGAATTTACTTAACATATTTAATATTTCTCTATATTCTAAAACCAGATCATCTTTTATGTTATGTTTACTCATTTAGGATCAGTATGTTAAGTAATTGAGATGCTTGATAATTTGTTAGCGATCCAATTGTATAGATATTTTTGTATGCATTTTTGTATTGTTTAGCTATATTCGTTTTTCATTGGAACTAGGAGTAAATACTGTGTTTTGACAATCAGTATTGAAGTTGGTCTAAATTTAATGTGATTAAAACACACAACATTAGACAATTTGAATTATTGATTTTAGAAATGGCAATGGTACTTTGCACTCGAGTAGACAACAAAAATTGAATTATCCAAATTGAATTTTAATACGTGGTAGTGTATTATTTCACAGGCACAAAATAACCATGTTCCCTAGGACTATATTCAAGACAGGCCAAGGGTAATGAGAACAAGTTTGAGCTCATACAAATTGAGAGAACAAATTTTGTAGACTACAGAAAGTTTTACCTTATTTATAGGTGAAGCATGTATATGTCAAGAGGTAACCAATGTTGTCAAAAAAAAATTATAGGCTCCATCTATTCTCACCCCGCAATTTTCTCTTCCCACCCCGATAATTTTAAAAAGTAATCTTCACCCCAGTTTTTTCTTTTCCCACCCCGTTTATTCCTTAACTACAATTGTTTTTCCCATTATCTATGTTTGTTTTCTTTCTTTTTACTTTCTTTTGTAATTTTTTATTTTTCATCAATACCTTAGCAATTTTATAATCAACCATCTGCAATGAAAAAAATGCAAACATCAAGAAAACAAATACATGAAAAAAATATCAAAACAACAGCATCATAATAGGTTTTGAAAATCAGGCAACGATTTTGCTGAATTGCATTTGAGGATAGGGTTGCTTAAATCAACTTGCCTTTAAAATGTTGATTGATTTCGATCAATGTCACGTGAAGAGCAACTAGAATTATTAATTAAATTTAAGAAAATGCGTAATTAATAATTTAAAGGTAAAGTTGGAATTATTAATTTAATAGTTTGAATGGGGGGTTGAAGAGTAATTAGTGGGGTGCAAATAGACAAAGCCAAAATTATAACCTTACAAGTGCATCTCTAATGGAAAATGATATGTAGGTTGTTTTAGTTGGTTATATGTGAATAAAATTGGTCAGTATATCATTGCCTTTTTTAAAAAAAATATTTAGGAGCATTGTCCATGAGGATTAGTTTAACTAATCATGTGTTTGTTGAAATTTATGTGGAACTAATCAAACTACTAACCAAATTATTTTAATTTTGGGTAAGCAAAATGGTTGTTGTTATGAATATTATATATAAGAAGATAGGCAAAATAATTACATTTATATAAGGTCATTTTCTAATGTGTTCATGTTGGTCTAGAATTTTTTATTGATCCAACAAAACTACTATAAAACCTCTTTTAATATAAATTCTATCACTTACTGTAATCGATTCTTTTCTCATTGACCAACTGAAGCTAAGTTAATAATATTTAAGTAAGGCTATTGAAAGATTTCTGCAGAAAGATTTCTGGAGATGTATATTGAAGAAACTTGTAATTTTGTATTGAATGATAAACTAGACTTATTACATAAAGTACATGTACCATGCTATTTATATATAGCGATATGTTTATGTGGGCTGAAAATAGGCCCAAGCGGGAAGAAAAAAATGAGCCCAGGCGGCATAATAGTGTACAAGTCGGTTTGGGTAAAAACATATTAGTCCATATGTTTTACACCCCCCTCAAACCGATTTTGGGTTTAATGGCTTCTGCTCTGCGCTGCCACTCGTAACCTTCAATTCAGTCCTCAATCTTTCAAAATTACTCCTGGATAAAGCTTTTGTCAAGATATCGGCCTTCTGATAGAAGGCTGGTAGATGATTGATCACCAATTTTTCCGCTTCGGTTCTTTCTCTGATGAAATGGAGGTCAATTTCTATGTGCTTCATCCTTGAATGTTATATTGGATTGCTGGACAAAGAGACTGTGCTCTTGTTGTCACACCAGAGGACTGGCTTCTTCGTCATGGAAAGCCCTAGTTCCTTGATTAGGATTTCTACCCAAATGATTTCAGCTGTAGCCGATGCAATCGCTCTATACTCCGCTTCAGTACTTGATCTGGACACTGTTGGTTGCTTCTTTGTACACCATGAGATGGGATTTGGTCCCATGAACAAACAATAGCCGGTAGTGGATCTCCAATCATCTGGGTCATTTGCCTAGTGTACATCACTGTAAGTGTTCAAATTTAAATCTTTTCCTGCATTGATTGTTAAGCCATGATCCATTGTTCCTCGTAAGAAACGTAAGATCCGCTTGACTGCTCTCCAGTGTTCACTTAGAGGATTAGCCATGAATTGACATACTTTATTCACGCTATAGCAAATTTCTGGTCTCGTGATAATTAGACACTGTAATGCTCCAACTATACTTCGATATTGTTTGCTATTATCTATTGCTTCCCCACTATGTTTAGATAAGCGTAAACTGCTAGTCATAGGTATGGAGATAGGTTTGGCTTTATCCATGTTAGCTCTGGCAAGTATTTCTGATATGTATTTCCTTTGGGATAAGAAAATTTCTGACTTTGATTGTCTTAGAACCTGGATTCCTAGGAAATAATTTACCTCACCCATATCTTTGATAGCAAAAGTTTTGTTCAGATGACATATGACTTTATTAATTTCAGTATTGTTACTTCCTGTGATGAGAATGTCATCAACATAAACTAGCACATACACACTTCCTTCATTCTGATTTCTGGTGTATAATGAACTGTCAGACTTAGTTGCTGTGTAACCTAGTCCAGCCAAAGTGCTTTTCAATTTAACATACCAGTCCCTTGAAGCTTGCTTCAAGCCATATATTGCCTTCTTTAGTTGACAAACATAATTTTCTCTGCCTTTGATTTCAAACCCCTTTGGCTGCTGCATGTAGACAGTTTCATTTAGGTCCTCATTCAAAAATGCAATGCATACATCTAACTGCCTTATGTTCCAACCACTGTAAAGTGCTATGGTCAAAATTATCCTGATTGTAGTAGGCTTAACTATAGGGGAGAAGGTTTCATTAAAATCAAACCCATATTGCTGAGAGAAACCCCTTGCAACTAGTATGGCCTTGTGTTTACATATGTTCCCCTATGCATCCTTTTTTAACTTATAGGTCCACTTGCACCCAACAACATTTTTATCTGTTGGTGCCTTGACCAGAGTCCATGTTTCATTTCTCAATAGTGCTTCATATTCTTCATTCATGGCCTTGCACCAAGGTTTGTGTCTGACAGCCTCCTCATATGTAACAGGTTCAGTAGTGTCTGCATTTTCACTGATTGCATTGTAAACCTTTGGTTTGAATATCCCACTTTTAGCTCTTGTAATCATGTAATGTCCTTGTGGTTGTCTTTGTACATTATTATCATCACTGTCAGTGTCTGGTGTGTTATTATCACTGCTTTGATTGTGGTTGTGGCTATTGTGAGTGTCATAACCTTGATATGGATCATCATTATCACTTAAGTTCTCACTTGAACTGTACCCAGACCTTGTGCTAGAAACAGTTGGAGTAGCTGATGTGAATTGTGGTGTCCCCTTGTCCTCAGTTCACACAGACCATTCAGTCAATGTAGGAATGGGTCCCATAGTTGTTTTGGTCTGGTCATTGTTCTGATTATTTTTGCTTTTCTTATCTGCATAGGGAAACAAACACTCATTAAAAACAACGTGTCTAGACACAATGATCTTTCCCTTGTCATCAAGGCATTTGTATCCTTTTTGGTTACCAGCATATCCTAAAAAGGTACAGGGGTTGATCTAAGGAAAAGTTTGTGATTATTATAGGGTTTGAGGCATGGAAAACACAAGCACTTAAATATTCTCGAAAATCTGTAGTCTGGTTTACTGCCAAACAGAATTTCATGAGGACATTTGTTGTGTAAGACTTTAGTTGGCATCCTATTTATTAGATAAACACTTGTGTTAAATGCCTCATTCCAATACTTTAGAGGTAAGGAAGACATTGATAGCAATGTCAGTCCTGTTTCCACTATATGTCTGTGTTTTCTTTCTACAATGCCATTCTGTTCAGATGTGTGTGGGCAAGTGATTCTATGTACGATGCCTTTTTGATTGAAAACCTGTTTAAGTGTTAAGAACTCACTGCCTCCATCTGTTTGAACAGTTTTAATGCTGCAGTTTATTTGTTTTTCAATAAAATTCATAAACTATAGCATTGTATTATATGTATCTGATTTGGCTTTAAGAAAGAAAATCCGGGTATACCTGGTATATGCATCCACAATAGAAAGATAATACATGTGTCCTTGTCTTGAGCATAATGGTGCAGGACCCCATAAAT
The DNA here is from genome assembly GCA_030737875.1 of Allium sativum. Classification (NCBI taxonomy): domain Eukaryota; kingdom Viridiplantae; phylum Streptophyta; class Magnoliopsida; order Asparagales; family Amaryllidaceae; genus Allium; species Allium sativum. The sequence goes on from CM060921.1 coordinate 297,861,141, forward strand.
CTGCTGTAACTAATTCAAGTGGTTTGGAGTAAACAGTTTCAGATTTTCCAAAAGGTAATTTGTGGCTTTTCCCAAGTTGACAATGTGTACAAATGTTAGGGACATGTGAGTGTTTAAAAGGAATGTTATTGTTTTCAATATTTGCATTACAATGTCATAACTAGGGTGTCCAAATTTACAATGCCAAGTATTCAAATCATTTTGGACACTATTACTACTATCAGAATCAACAGAATGATTTTCATTTACATTGTTAACATGATCATTTTCATTAATATCATCAATATGTATATTTGCATTACAACACCATGTGTTGTCTTCTTTACCCAATCTTGATTGCATATTGATGAATCTGTATAGACCATTATTCAGCCTACCCTGTAACAATATATCCTTGCTTAGCAAGTCTCTAATTAGACAATACTTGGGGTGAAACTCAAAATATACCTGATTATCATTGGTGAATTAGGACACACTAATTAAATTTTTCTTAACAGTGGGGACCCTAAGAAGGTTGTTTAGATAAAGTTTTCTTTTCCCCTTGACATATCCTGCCCCAACATGAGATATATTCATAGTTTCACCATTGCATGTATGAATAACTTGTGTACCTGAATAATTCTTGTTACCAAGATTCAAATTCTGAAGGTTGTTGGTTAGATGATTAGTAGCTCCTGAGTCTGGAAACCAGCCTTCAGTGTTTATGTCACCAGCTTTGTTGTTATCATCACTGCAGGCATTTTGTGATGTTGAACCTTCTGAATTTGTTTTTCCTTGATAATTTGCTTGTGCCATGTTAACATTAATTCCTCTCTGCCCACCTTGGCCTTGCTGAACATAGTTGACATCAGTATTAAACATGAAATAGCACCAGTTTGCTTGTGTCCTGGTTTGTCACATATCTAACATTTTACTCTGTTTGTGTTATTTGATCTGCCTCTTCCCCTGCCTCTTTGACTGGGATTGCCTCTGGGTCCCTGTTGATTGCCTCTGCCATAGCCAGGTACACTTCTTGGCTGATTAACATTGTTATTTATTGAATTTGCGGCTAAGTTTATACTGAGTTCACCTTGAATAGCCTTTCTTTGTTCCACTCTCCCTTCATGTGCCAACAATGTTGAATATACTGCTTGTATATCTGGTAAAATTGTTCTTGTGGCAATGTATGTAACTAAAGACTCATATTCCTCATCAAGTCCATTTGTTAGTGTCAAGATTTGTTCACCATCTGAAACATAATGCCCAACTGCTTTAAGTTTGTCACATAGAGTCTTCACTTTAGAAATGTATTCACGCATACTCAAATCACCCTTTCTTGCATTTTGAAATTCTCTCCTATAGTGCATGATTCTTGCTGCTGATTGAGAATTTAAAATCTGTTGAATTGTGGACCAAATTTCATATGATGAATTGAATCCTATGACTTGTGACAGCAAATTGGCACTAATTGAACATAACAGCCATGAGGACAGTAAGTTGTCCTGTTTTTTGATGGTGAATGAACTCTGGGTTACTGATCATATTATTTTGTGCATCTGTGATCATTGCAGGTGGTGTGATTTTAGTTCCTTTGACATAATCTTGAAGGTCGTATCCCTTTAAGGCTGTTTCAACTTGGAATTTCCACATCAAGTAATTGCCTTCATCGAGAGGGATGGCAATAACTTGGCTCTTTGGTTTCACCAGAGGCTGAGAGGAAGGTGGTGGTGGACCATTGTTTTCAGTTCTTGAGGTGGCAAATGATAGTTTAGTGCTTCCACCGGTCATGATGCTGGAAACAAATTGTCAGAGATCAATGATCAAGAATATGGCGAGGTCACTGCTACAAGAGTGACAGCCTATTCAAGACGGTAAAAGGGAAACAAGTGAACACGATGGTTCTTTTTTCTTCTCAAGATTCAAGAATCTCTGTTTCACACAGAGGTAGGAAAGAAATCCAAATGAAGAGATTGTAATCTCTAATGGTCAGTAAAAGAACTGCTGTAGCCGTCGAGAATATAATTCCGGCAAGGCATGCACAGTTCTGGTCTGATGAGAACAGAACACTACACGATCAGAAAGGGATGATCTCCGATGATGAAATTTCTCTGAGGAGACTTGCACTATATCTTCCTTTTTGAATCAGAATTCTATTACTTTGATTTTCCTTTATTTTGATTTTGCCGTTTGGCTTATAAGCTCTGATACCATGAAAGATTTCTGGAGATGTATATTGAAGAAACTTGTAATTTTGTATTGAATGATAAAATAGACTTATTACATAAAGTACAGGTACCACGCTATTTATATATAGCGATATTTTATGTGGGCTGAAAATAGGCCCAAGCGGGAAGAAAAAATGAGCCCAGGTGGCATAATAGTGTACAATTCGGTTTGGGTAAAAACATATTAGTCCATATGTTTTACAGCTATACATTCATTGTAGCCTAGAATATTTTTAATTAAAATCTGTAGCTTTTAGGTCTATTAAGTGTACATAAAGATATATTGCATGAATCAAACATGATTTTTTTTCTATCAAACTGCAGCTGACCTAGGACAAGCATTGCAAAGATGCTCCGAGCTTAAGAGGAAAATTTAACTTTCAATAGTGTCAATTAGGACTAGGAAATAGAATGCAATGAAAGTCCAATAATCTATTTGAAGCGACCCGAAACTTCCCCGGTCTCTGAAGAGATGAGAAAGAACGAATTACTGTGAGGACAAGACAAATCAGAACACAAACAGAAGAACATTTCACTGTTATTACAACAATGCATCAGATTACAAGAATATACAGAGTATAAATGAATATTACACAGAAATATCAGAGATTTAAATTACATTTAAATACCTAGCAGCGGAAAATAATACAATACACAACTAGAAGAGATATACGGATACAAAGCTTTCCGGATATCATTCCAGCTGTAAACCAGGATCCTGTGAATATAAATCTGCAAAACCAAAACTACTAGCTGCCCGTGTCGAAAATAAGGGCACCCAGAGTTTAGGTTAAAACAATAAACTCCAGGTCAGTCATGTGACTGGTGTGAGAACTAAAACAGTTATTTAAAACTTTACTTTAAAAGAGAGTAATTCAAGGGACCACGCCGTATAACACGGAACGGGTTTCCTCCCAAGAATACTAGTGCATAGAATAAACAGCGCAATGCTTTTTCGAAAAATGAAGCTATTATAAGACCCAGGTCCCATCACACAATGCAACGCAAGCCGGAGGATAGGGTTTTACCTTATAACAGCCAAACATGCTTGATACGTTTAAAACAAATCCTTTGATACTATAATAAGTGCATAGTGTCAAAAACAATTTCAATCATAAATATAAATCATAGACGGCATGAGTGCCCCATCCCACTATGTCGCCATACTAGGCTCTACAAATAAAGCCGAAATACACGTATTGGAAATTGGATTTCCATCATGGTGGCTCCTGATTCGAAAGATCGATCGCGTAGTACAAATCACTGCGGCTTACGTCTCAGCGAGAGAAAACACCGCTATGCACATCCGCACTTTTGGGACTCAAGTATCACCGCGGCTTACGTCCCAGCAAGAGAAAACACCGCTTACTCTATCCCTCCGAGCACGAAGCTCAATATCGGTCGACCGAATCCACTACACTAAAAATGTATACTGATCAAACCATCAGTTTACCACCATCCCGGGCTGTGAGGCTCGCGGATCAACGCTATACACAAAGCCATGCTATATCAGCTGCGCTTTGATCATCAACCACCAAACTTTGCTTTTCAACAAAAGTCTGGATCACTGCATCTCAGTATGCCACACTATCAATCCATATCGTACCACTGATTTCTGCCAACATATAACCTCTGAGCTCATATGTCTCAGAGAAGGGCGCTAAGCAAGAGAATAAATTCTCCGCCGCCAAACAGATATATATTTAGCAGAGATCAACAAATACAATATAAAGGAATACAATGTCAGACACACCATCCATTTACAAGTCCGTTATAGGTCTGAACGAAACCGGAGGCACTTTCCTCGCATATCCTTCCATCTCCAAGTACGTCTGGACGACCGCCAACTATTTCCATCCTCTTGGGTGTACAGCCCAATCAGGATCGTCAGTAACTATCCAAACGATGTGAAGACTTCCGGCCTTCAACCACCGTCTTCATCTTCGACATCTCGTCGAATCGGTTATTCAGAATGGGTGTAAACCCGGCCTTTCTGAATAACCCACGTATATGATAAACAAATGTTACACAAACACATCAAATGCCTCATTCCAATTCAGAATATTCTTTTATTCACAAAATCACATTTTTAGGGAAAGGTTCCCATTAATTTTATCCAAGATAAATTCTTCTAAATTTATTCTTTAATCTTCCTTTGGATATCATTTCAAACCATATCATGGTTTTCCAAACTAGTCGGGATTAGCGAACCACACCGAAGTAATTATTATTTTATTTCCCAATCCCAACCTATATATCCCATGGAGAAAACTGGTAATACTCCACATCTAACACCACTGTGTTATCGGTAAAATTAATTACCATTTCACGTTCAAATCTAATTAAAGATTTAACTATCGCTTTGGAGCAAAACTGGTGGTACTCCATTCTCGATCACCTTTCAGATTTGATAATTTAAATAATCAATTCATTTTTCAATCTAATTAAAGATTCATTAAAACTCCACTTAGTTTTAATCTTCTCAAAAATCGATATCTTGCCTTTAACTGGGTTAAAGAACCAATGTCTTCTAAAACACGATTCGCGATAAACCCAAATCACATTTGATATTAAATACAAGGCTCTGAACAGAAAATATATCGGCTTACATTCAATATCAAATTCTGAAACCAACATATATCGTATTGGAAATAACGATATAAAATATATCTTTCAAATCCCCATAACAATATTTGTATAGTCACGAAATCCAACATCGAAATATCCCGAAGATAATTTCGATTCAACTCCAGTCCAATCCACGTATTGGGAGTATTGATTATTTTTAAAATCACTTTCAAATTCAATTTATTTATTTCAAAAATAAATTGATTTTAATTCTAGTTCAAAACTAGTTTATTTCGATAAAAATCTATTTTTATCTTTTCAAATGTGGAATTTTCCAGCTCAACTCTTTCCAATCCATATATTATGATTTTACACAAATTATAGATATTTTTAATAATTTTACCAAGGCCCGTACAGTCGATTTCCAACAACGGCCATCGAACTGCACTTACAGCGACCTTTTTCGAATTTGATTTGGACATAACTCCAAATCCAACCGTTAGATTTCAAATTTCTAATATTCATTGGAAAGCTCTTTCAGATACGAACCCAACGGTTCCGGTTTTAGGAGAATCCGACGGTCGGATCTCCCGCAATGTCCGTTTGAAATAAATGGTTGAAATTCACGAACTGCCGCGGCGCGGCGCGTTCTATTCAGGCCATTATATATATAATATATATATATTATATATATTTCGTCGATTTCCTTTTTAAAACGAATTTTATAAATAGTTCTACATTCATTTCAAAACAATTTCAACTTCCCTTTCAATTCAAATCAAAATTGAATTCTTCTTTATAAATTCGTTTTAAAATTCATTTCTATTCAATTCAATTTGAATACATTTCGAATTCGCTTTCAATTCAATTCATTTCGAAATCGTTTTCAATTCAATTCATTTCGAAATCGTTTTCAATTCAATTCATTTCGAAATCGTTTTCAATTCAATTCATTTCGAAATCGTTTTCAATTCAATTCATTTCGAAATCGTTTTCAATTCATTTCGAAATCGTTTTCAATTCAATTCATTTCGAAATCGTTTTCAATTCAATTCATTTCGAAATCGTTTTCAATTCAATTCATTTCGAAATCGTTTTCAATTCAATTCATTTCCAAATCGTTTTCAATTCAATTCATTTCGAAATCGTTTTCAATTCAATTCATTTCGAAATCGTTTTCAATTCATTTCATTTCGAAATCGTTTTCAATTCATTTCATTTCGAAATCGTTTTCAATCGATATAAATATCGTTTACGTCAAAATGGCGTCAATCTAATCAACACGGCTTTATATTTTCAAAACTTCTTTATTCTATCCAACAAATGAATATTTATCCCATTCAACACATGAATCTATATTTATTTCAACACACGACTAATCTCAACACATGAGTACTGTCAACACATCACTATTTTTATATTCAACACATGAATTTTCTTTTATAATATTCATTACTTTCCCGATTGGAATGAGGCCCAATCAATCACCATATAACGTTAATTATATGGATTCCATACAACACATGTATATAATAGCAATAATAAACAATCAACCATCAACCAAAGTGCACTACACTGTATAAGCATCAAATATAGATATCTTACGCTTATAACAGCCTGTCAATCAATCGATCGACATATTTAATCAATCAGGATGAGTGAAATTCATATTTCATCCCAACACCCGTGTGGGGTTTCAAACAATCAAACACAGATTTTTAGTTGTGCAGTTGGGCGAGGTGTAAAATTTATCGACCCATTCAATATCAGTCAAATCAGTGTATATAAACAAATCGGCCGATTTGTTTATAAATATTTATTTATTCACTTTCACGTTAAAACTATATTTTTAATGATAATATATTTTATTTTAACACATGAATTTCTATTCATTTCATTTACACAATAAAAATGATATTTTTATTTTTCTAACATATTTTAGAAAATTTCGGCGGCATAACGGCACAATACTAGAAACGGGACGAGGCCTAGCCTTATCCCCGGTCTAGTGAAGGCCCACGCCATTCACACATCAATCAAATCAATTTTTTTTCACCAAACAATTCAGTTCAAACCAAATAATCTAACCAACTACACAACCAAACAATTTAACAAACAAGCCATCCATGGTCTGTGGATGACGGGTGTCGGGTGCTACTAAGCACCGTCTGCATCCTAGTATATATATATATATATATATAACTAGAAAAAGAAATTTAAAGTGAGAGGTTCTCACCCTTTCGCTAAACTGAATGACGCAATTCTTCATGGGTAGGAAATCTTCACCGTGCTTTTCTTTCGTCTATTTCGTTGCCCTTATCCACTACCTATATAAAAATCACATTTTTACTTTGCTATTCAATATATAAAAATCGAATTTTTATTTCGCTATTCAATATATGAAAATCGAATTTTTACTTCGCTATTCAATATATAAAAATCGAATTTTTATTTCGCTATTCAATATATAAAAATCGAATTTTTACTTCGCTATTCAATATATAAAAATCGAATTTTTACTTCGCTATTCAATATATAAAAATCGAATTTTTACTTCGCTATTCAATATATAAAAATCGAATTTTTATTTCGCTATTCAATATATAAAAATCGAATTTTTATTTCGCTATTCAATATATAAAAATCGAATTTTTATTTCGCTATTCAATATATAAAAATCGAATTTTTATTTCGCTATTCAATATATAAAAATCGAATTTTTATTTCGCTATTCAATATATAAAAATCGAATTTTTATTTCGCTATTCAATATATAAAAATCGGATTTTTTCTAGTTTAAAAATCGAATCTTTTCTAGTTTAAAAATAACATCTTTTCTAGTTTAAAAATCACATCTTGTTATTTTAGAAAACACCTCTTGTTCATTTCAAAAATCACATCTTGTTAATTTTTAAAATGAATAAAAATCCTATCTTTATACTAACAAAAACCGTATTTTCTACCAACAAAAATCGCATTTTTAACTTGCTAAAAATCCTTTCATATCAGAAACTAGCTAAAAATTACATTTTTAACTTGCTAATATTTTAAATCAAAGGATAAAATCAGTTAATTCACAATTTTAGAGTGTTCGAAGATGGAGGGGGTCCCGGGGTCGCTGAAGGTGGCGCGGGCAGCTGGCTGGACGGCTTGGTGGCGCTGGACTTCGCTGGTGGGGAGGGGAAGCGGCGCTGGTGGCTCTGGAGTGGCGGCGGTCAGCAGGGGCGGCGCGGCTTCGGTTTGGGCACGACGAGGAGGTGCGGCAGGAGGAGGAGCAGCTCGAGGTGGGAAAGAAGAAGGAGAGGGGCGGAGAGGCCCTGGTGGCGGTTGGAGATCGGGCGATGGCGTTGGGGGGGAGTCGGCGTTCAATTCGAACGATCGGATTTTTTTTTTTTTGTTTTCTGATTGATTAATCGCGGGGGGGGGGGGGGGGCAAAGTATAGGAGGAGAGTTTTTTTTTATTATTTAATTATTTAATTCAACCTAAAGTTGACTTTTTCATACGACCTCGAAACGAGGCCCACCGCCTGTCGTCCATAGCGTTTTACCCCCATTCCGAACACAATGGGATGTGTATCGTAAGCCGATCCGATTGTTACAATCAGTTTCCTTTGTATTTACATTTAAATCACTATATTGAATTTTAAACGTACATTTCAAATTACCGGGGTCACATACTAACTAGAAAAATTTCAGAAAAATATTTTCTAGTTTCGTATTGACGATACGGTCCTAACAAAACTAGTTTCGTCGAATTCTGAGACCGTTGGAAAAATGGCCATTTTCCAGTCGATTAAAATCAACTGAAACCGGTCAAACGCGTTTTCCTTTACCACACTCACATATTGATTCAGAAAATTATGAAATTTGGAATCTAGCAATAATTTAACATCACGGACCCAACAAAAGTGGTTTCGTCGAAATCCGAGCTCGTTTGCAAAATGGCTATTTTTAAGGGCCTGAATTCCATAGCGACTATTCAGAAATTTCAACTGGACATATCTTTTGATTCCCGCAATGAAATCTCGATTCTTCGGATTCGTTGGAAAGATACTATCAAATAGATCCTATGATTTCTGGTTTCACTAAAATCCGGATTGTTTTGCACCCGGTGCATTCAATTGAAGTTTGAAATCGAATTATCGAACTACCGCGCCATTTTCAATTCCATTTATAATTATTCATAAATATTTATATTCTAACGACGACGTATATAATATATACGTTCTAATTATATTCAAAATAAATTTTTCGTCGAGTTTATTTAAAATAATCTATTTTAAATAATCAAAATTCGCTAAAATTGCCAAAATAAAAATTTTAAACTGGCCCAGATTTTCCGGGTTATTACACTATTCATGCAATGTGGAGAGCCACTTCAAGAGCCATAAAATTTTGTTTTCTTTTATCCCATCTCCCCTAGGAAAGTCTGCAAAGCACGAGTTAATGGATACCATTTTAGAAATAGGTAAAGAATGCCCACTTAACAATTGCACAGTTTTGACCAAAGAACTATATAATAAAAAAAAAGTAGCAAAGGAGAATCCTATAGCTGGTAACTTAATGCTTTTCGAAGGATGTCCTCTACTCTTGTAAAATCTACAAATTTGGAGTCCTATGTCATTTTTAGTTGTGCTCAATCTTTCATAGCTTATATTTTTTTAGGAACATAGCATGATCTAAGCCGTTAGGCTGTCGAGGGACGGATTGCTTTTTTATTCGTGGTGTGCTTATTCGTGGTGTGCACTACAACAAAAGAGCAAATTTAGCATACCAGGATGTGGAGATTTTATAAGGCTTAAAGCCGTATCAAATTTGATAGTGTTCATAGCCGTATCAAATTCATTTGGCACACTAGGTTGCGGTCCACGACAACTCCAACAACTAAAATCTAACCCTACGTCTTTAAGTATCCGGATTAGTTCATTTGACAAGGCGTTGAGCCGTATCAAATTTTTTATTTCCCATAGGAACTAAAATCCCTCTACAACTAAAATTTGCATCATATTTTCACTCCCCGCTATTTTTCATTCCAGCAATCCCTAATAGTATAATCTCTAAATCCACTCGCTTCCCAACTCATGATCAATATTCTTCCTTCGTGGATTTGGATTGCCTCGCTCGCTTCCCTTAAAGCACTACAACCAAACACTCGACCACTTCAGCTTTACTCCCACTTCTCACAGCGATATCTTCTTGGAGCCACCGATAACTGGTCTACCAATGACCCGATATTTTTCTATTACGGAAATGAGGGCGATATTGAGTTGTTTGCTGCCAATACTAGGTTTATTTGGGAAGTCACTCCTAAATTCTCAACTCTTGTCGTCTTTGTTGAGGTAAATTTTCCACCTTTATTGTTATTTTTTAGATTGGAAAGTTTACTAAATAAGTATTGACAAGAAATATAATTCTACAGTGATAGTAATTTAGGTGAATTTTGTGATAAGTAGGATACAGATTTTGTCAAATTTATGAGCTGTTTGTGGACTTCACTTAGTTGGGATGAATATTTTGATGCTCTGAGAACAGGCCTAATTATCAAACAAATAATGCATATTCTCATATTTTTGACAGAATGATGATATGCCTAAAGTCACACTTATTTGTGCTCATTGTCTAAGTAAATAAATAGAATAAAATAAAATGAAACAACTTTCACTGATTTTGCATCGAGAGCCAAACAAAATGCTAATTTCATTTGGTAGACCTGCTTTGATTATTCTACATTTATGTTTATGGGTTTTGATATACTATTTAATAAGTTTGTTTACGAATTTGTAGCATGATAATTTCCGCCTAAGTTTTTAACCTTTACCATATAAATTTATAACTAAATTAATTTTCTGTTTAGCATCGTTATTACGGAGAGTCAATGCCTTACGACAGCAAAGAAAAAGCCTACAAGGATGCTAAGTCTAGCATATCACACTGCACAGCAAGCCGTTGCAGATTTTGCAACATTTATCATTGATTTCAAAGAATAACTGTCTTCAAAAGACAGTCATGTTGTTCTTTTTGGAGGTTCATACGGTGGAAGTAGGTATTCTTATATAATCATACAATAAACCATCAAATATATAGCCATGCATACAATAAATCATACAATAATCACAGGTAAGCCATCTTGTAGTTTCTACTACAGGCTATATGCTTCCTTGCTACTCACATTCTTCAAGTAAGCAAATTCAACATATGATTTTGTAAGCTGGACCATTTTTATCATAGGTTAAATCTACTATTTATTTTCTTTTCTTTGATTATAGGCTATGGTGTGAAAACATTTGCATTTTCATCAATGCAATGGGAAGAATTTCAGAGACAAGCTCTAATCTACAAATACATAATCATATGTTCCTGTCTCTTCTCATGTTGTATTCCCTTCTGCTCCTGATTAGTTCTCTGGTATCATCAGCACATAAACTAATTTCCACATTTACATACATATATTTTATTTTGTATATATTATTGTTTGAATATGAAATGAAATCACAGGAGAAAGCAATATGGATCCAAAACCAGGGAGACAAAGGAGAACAGATAGGAAGAAACGGAGATGTGCAAAAGAAGCAGCGCTTGAGAAATAATACCATTAAAAGCATTTGACACGAGACATACCTCATTCAAGAAAGCTAGTGGAACAACGCATGGCTAAACATAAATGTAGCGGTGGATTATATACTAAATGATATTTTATTGTGTTGATCAATTTTATTGCGTTGATATATATCTCCATATCATTTTCCTATCTTGACAGTAAATGGCATTTTATTGCGTCGATCAATTCTATTAATCAAACCTTTTCAATGTTGAATGAAATTAATAATTCAATTTGGTACAAGTTCCATCACATGAATTTGGTCCAGGTTCCATTGAAGCATTGTATACTAGTTTCGAAAATTGAAATCAAAATATTTGTTGTCACATAACTCATGTACACCAATTCTAAAATCGGTGAAGGGCTTATTTTTGATCAGTTTGATTTTACTAGTTCTAGATTTTGACCAACAATTTCTATTGGATTAATGCACTTGTTTTGGTTCTACCGCATATTCTATGCTGAGTTCGTATGTCGATGTTTTCGTTGACCACATTATCATAGTATGTTGTCACTAGTTTCTAGTTATTGAACCATTTGTTTGGGATGAAACATTGTGATTGACGATGAGCTTACATAAATTCTGGAACATTTGTGTTATTTATAGTAACAGTATTTTTTGACATGTGCATCCTGTGTTTGTGTGTTAGGCACAAGTGAATACACAACATGGTGGATTTCGTTTCAACTAGTTGATTTTGATCTCAGTTGATATTACTGGAGCAAAATAGTGGCTTGCTTGTCAGGTTTTATTTCATATACAGTTTACAAATATGTTGAATTTATGTTCATCACTTATATTTCAGTGTTCTTATTTTCCGTTGTGTGTGGACTTGATTTTGACTTATTCATGGTCCTAAGACTCCTATTTGGCTTTAAAAAAATGAATTCTGGTGATAAATTAGTAGCCTTTGACACCACCAGTTATATCCAAGCAAATACATATTACCTATTTAATAAAAAGGTTTCTGTAAAAATTATCTGCATGTAATTGGTAACATATGGCATGTACAAAATCCACTAGGAAATATTTGAAATCATTGAAGCATGTTAGGAATTTAATAAAATAACTGTGTTGTGAATAAAAGTATAGAGAAAAACCACCAAAGGAAACTATAGATAAAAAATAGGGGAAAAACAAATTAGGGTAAAGTGCTACTAGCTAAACCATTTACTAGCTAAACCATTTAAATTTAAAGGTGTATATTAACCGAAGATCAACAATATGTGTGTATAAAATAGATATGTATATGCATTCGTATAAAAGCAGACATGCTTACAGTAGTAGTGGTAGAAGTAGCATTCAAATGTGCTTACCCTGTTATTTATTGCTTATGAAGCCTGGTTTATCTGATTGAATATGCTGCGTATTATTCTGCTCAAATGATAAAATATATTCTTGAACATGCTTATATTTAAATCCAAACCTGGCCTAACCGAACCTTATCAATTTCATCATTGCATGTATACAAACATCAACAGGTGGTTTTCCATACATGAAGGTTAGGCAAAAGCTCAGAAAATTGGCATCATGTTTATTGAAGCTTATGCCAAAGATGGATTCAGTATTAGGGTGTCTTATAAAAGCAATAATATTGTTATTATTTCCTGCATTAGTTTTACTAATAATTTTGATTCATGGGTATATTTGCAGGCACTGTTTATAAAAATAGCTATTGCACTTGGAAAGGAGAGCCAGAAGTTGAAAAATTGTTTCTAAGCGAGGCACATTCTCTAAATAACAATGGGTTACTCTGTAAATCGTGGGTTACTCTGTAATAACATTTGAAAAGTATTGGTGGTACCAATATCTTCACCTTTCCAGGGCTTCTATCTACTTTGAATGTTCAAATATTATATTTGGATATAATGAGGCCATTTGCTGAGTCGACTCTTCTAGGGTCAGTCATTAACCTACATATCATTTCTTGGCGTTTTCTTTAACTTGAGATCTTTGAACTCTTTACCTTTTATTCGCATCACATAAAATGTTGGTTGTTGTGTTGATAGAATGTAACGATCTAAATTTTCGATGTTTTAATATATCATTAATTTGATTTTTCTAAATATATATTGGCTTTAATAAACTAGTTTAAATTTAAATTTTGAGTCTTGAATATATAAATATGATTTTGTATTGGAAAACTTATAGATAATTTATAAAGATTTTTGAATATTTTATAGTTAACAATATGGTCTAATAATGTGTTGACATTGATATAGGAATATTAAATTTTTGAGGAATGGTTTATTTTAAAGATGTTATTTGAAAATTTTGCAAATTTAAAGATTTGAATTTAGAATAAATTATAATTAAATATAAGGTTAAATTAATCGTTCAGTTTCTTCACCCTTAGTCTTAAAATATTTTATAAAATTTTACTGTAATTTTTAATTTAGAAAATAAGCATAAATTTTTCTAGCATATTTTAGGGCAATCGTGATCCTTTTGACACTTTAAAAAATAATTAACTGGTCTATTTTATTACTGTTCTGGGATTGTGGCATATTCTTGTACACAATTATAACTTTTACTGTGCTAATGATGGATGTAAATAACTGAATAAATAAATAAGTATATATTAATAATAAGTCATTTACTTCAGCTATTCAATTTAACATACTTGTTCAAATTTCAACAGATGCGTACACTTGTCATTTTGCGTGAATGTTAATTAACATCTGTGTTATTCAATTTGTACGCATATAGTATATAAGTAAAATAAAATAAACTTTCAAATTGAAAATGCTCGAATGTATACTTATTACGTTTGTTAACAATCCAAACTTGAGCTTTGTTCTTAAAGCTGCCCAAAACAATCCTAAGGAACAACCCCACATTGCTCTTCTTCTTTCTTCCCATGTCTTCTTTCCCAGGTTTTACGAAATTCATTTAATTTAATCCGCGCATTAACACATGTAACATTTGTTAGATTTAAAGAAATTGCTGTTTTATCCGAAAGAAGTTCTGCTAAATCACCTGAATAAGAGAAAAAATAGTGAATAGTGGGGTCTCCCTAATTTACGCCTTGAAATCTGGATCTGGGATCCTATCTATTTCTCTCTTTTTCGGCTATTATACCAGAAATTCGTTCGGGTAGTGTAGCAAAGTTAATGAATGAAATGAAAATGGAATCTTGAAATCAAAAACGCAAACAATTGGAGAAGAAAGAAAAAAGATGAGATACTGGCGCAAATCAATTGCTATAATATGTTTCTCTCTTGTCTGTCTGTAGCATACCCATACCGGCGACTCACTCCTCTTCTATACGTCAGCTTTCCCTTCCCTTAACCCCATCGCTGCCCATCTGAACCCGTACACCAGGCTACTTGCACCGCCGACGGTCATCCCCGGCTTCTCCTTCACCCGCAAGTCCTTCACACGGGTGCCACGCTCCTCCATGGTCTGACACCATTACTGCTCTGCCCTTGGAAGGTGCAGCCGCGCCAAGGCTGCATTGCCCTCACAATCAAGTCCATGTGCAGTTTCCTTTTATTTGAAGACTTGCTCTCCTCCTCTCCTAAAAGTAATGCTGAGGAATCTCCTTTCTTCCAGTTAAAAACAGTACGGCCGAATGGATTTTAGGTGAGGAGAGAAGTAGCATGAGAAGAAGAAGAGCCTCAAAATAGACAATTCAAGGGGAATATACGTACTTCCTGTGACAAAAGCCTTCAAGAGCCGTATATTCATTTCTCTATTGGGTGTAACGTGTAAGGCAATAAACATCGTCTGAATTTTTGTAAAGCACAAGTACTAAACATAGAAAAGTTCTTCATATGTGTGTGTACACGTATGTACATGTATTAATACGAGCGTGCATTAAAAATTTGACACCGAGACAGTTTAATCAAAAACTATGATCTTTTAAAAAGAGATCACATGCTCTAATACTTTACCGAAACCTTGGCTGATCAAAAGATTTGGACTGTCCGATATGAACTTGAGTCTCTAAAACTGTTGGATATCAAAACTTGTATCAATTCGTTGGGAAATTAGGCGCCTTCTCTAAACTATGTAACTAGTATTATTAGTGCTCTAAATAATAACTCAAGCAACTCTGACAGTAAGATCATAAAAGGAAATTTGAAAATAAATTATAATGAGCATAAAGTAGCTTGGAAGTTACTTTTGTAATTTGAAGTGTTTATCTATAAACTTTCCGATTTGAAAGTAATATATGGTACGTGTTTTTTTATTAATCAGTTAAGTTTAATCTAACTAAATTTTAAATGTTCTTATCACACCATTTTAAATCAGTTTGACTCGCCGTTGATAGTGATAAAACCGTATGAACAAATAGTACACCTTGATACATAATATTGACCATGTTGGTTAAGTACAGAGTTGTGATAAAATAAAGGTATATATATATATACACACACACACATAGTACATCGTTTTAAATTTCTGTTCAATATTAATTAACAAAAAAATCACCAATTGCAAATCAAAATGGGATTGAGAAGGAGAGAAGTTGTCCATTCATCGTCCATTGGCTTCTTCGCTGTTGATACGTGATTTGACAATGAAAAGTATTTTAGCAATATCGTTGAGAATTCTAATTTAATTTGTTTTAAATT
Organism: Allium sativum; assembly: GCA_030737875.1. NCBI lineage: Eukaryota > Viridiplantae > Streptophyta > Magnoliopsida > Asparagales > Amaryllidaceae > Allium > Allium sativum. Next base: position 297,877,092 of record CM060921.1, read on the forward strand.
TGTTAGAACGGTTAATTTTATTTAGTTATTAATTATAATTAGTTAATAATTAGTTGATGACCATCGATTGCTTATGAATGATTGCTACTAAGTGTTTGATGGATATTCAGGTAGTTAAAGACACCAGGAACGCTAAGCGTTATTGACTATAATGCTTTGCGCACAGTAAATTGGTTATTTTAAATTGTTGTGATTGTTATGGATGAATTCATGCCTGTTATTTGGTTGATTTATTTGATTGATTTTGGTTGTATGAAATCACATGCACCGTAGTTATGGAATCATATCGGTAATTGATTTAAATCTCCTTTCCATGTAAATAACGATAATTAAGACAATGATTGGAAGTTTAGGTTTAAATTTAATTCTAAAACTGTTTGGAAATCAGAAGTGGGTAAACAATATTCGGAAATGGTTTTGAAAATAATTTCAATCGCTCATTGGATTGTTTAGATATTGAATTGGGATCGGAAAATGATTTAAAAATATGTATTTAAATTTGGTTTGTGCAAATGATTTTAATGATTATTTTTAAATAATTAAATGAGTTTAATAAAAGTATTATTATTTCGATTTAATTTGAAACGAAAGTTTGGAACTTGGAATGATGATTTTTGAAATAAGTTATTTTGGAAACAAAATGGGAATATTAAATATTGTTTTGGGAATGGAGAGTTGGAATATTATTTTAAATTAAATTATGAAAATTCAAATTTATTGTAGAAAGATTTGGACGATTCATGATTTAAATCGTTATATGGTTTGAATTGAACGCGTCGCGTAGTGGCAGTTCATTATTATCAATCCTAAATTTTCAAACGACTATAACTTGAACGTTTCAAATTGGATTAACGTGAAACAAGAAACGTCAGAATTCTACTAATAATACTTCTTGAATAGAAAAGAAATTTTCAAATTCCAACATATAATTTTCAAGTTATGTTTAAATCAAAATTGGAAAAGATCGTTATACGTGCATTTCGGTGACCGTAAAGGAAAATCGAATAAAACAGACTTATATAAATTATTAAAATTTTTGGAAGTTACGATAAATCATATTTTATTATTTCAAAAGTAATGTAAATTGAAATATTTGAAATTTGGGGAAATTTGAATTTATTTGACCTAAATATCCATTTCGACACTTTCAGTCGTTTTTAACGTTATTATAAATTTTTCTTTGAAATGATTTGGTTTAAAGATTTTTAAACCATGGATTATTGTTTAAACCTATGGAAAAGTGTTTTTTTTAATATTTAGAAAGATTTTGGAAGAGCTAAAATTTATTTCGTATGAAATTTGTTTAAATATTACTGATTTTAAGTAAGATATTGAAAATTGAAAACGAAATAGGAAATGATTTTGGTTCGGGTAAGTCGAACATTCGAGATGAGAAGAAAATATAAATTGTCATGGAAATCCAATTTTTTGCTTGGGTTGTGAATCGATATCAACTATTAAGTTGATTTAACCCTATTCGAAATATAAATTGTGTGAATTTTCGTGAATGGAATTTAAAACCAAAAATTAAGGTAGTGTTTGGTTTACCATTTTAAGCTTTGGGTTTTCGTTCATATAAAGATGTGCACAACGCATGTAAATCATGGAAAACAACAATTTTAGAAAACAAAGTTAACACACAAAATAAAAAACAACTTTTATCCATTTTTCATGTTTTGAGAAATGAAAGAAATATGGAGACCAAATCCTCATTTCATGATTGTTACATCCCCTCCGCGGTCCCCTCCATCTTGCTTTCATTCTACCATTCATCCTTCTACACCTTTAAAGTTTGTAATTAATTTTGAAAACTAAAAACCCAAAACTCATTTTTAACCAAACACACCCTAAGATTTGGTAATTTTCGGAAATTTATGAAAAGGATAACATCAAATAAAAGAATCGTGTTTTGAATATAAGATTTGAAAATGAAGGGTAAATTTCAAGGAAGGGTTAAGGCAATAACGAGGTTTATGGAATTTGAACAAATCCAACTTTGGTTGTAAATAAATTGGCAATGATTTGGAAGGAGATCTGAATCGAAAACTTGTATAATTCATAGCTATTGTTTTAAGAATGTGCTTATTACTTGGTAAGACCGGGATCGAATATATGTTCGAAAATCATTCCAAGTGATACTATGATGTCATAAACAAATTGAAGACTTGAAAATTAATAAGTGAAGACCGAGAATTTTCGAATTGTCTGGATTAAGTGTTGATGTCTCGTTTGGGCCGATCACCCAATACGAGGTTATAAGTGGCATGAGATCTGAATATATTTGTAGATTTTTGGATTTGTTGTTCCGTTCAGGCCCTGAACAGACTTGTATGGATTGTGTGTCTGATATTGAAATGAACTGCATAGCACTTATTTCTGTTAATATATATTGGAATTGTGCAGTAATTATTCTTGTCTCTAAGACATACGAACTTAGAGGTTATTTATTGATACAAATCAGTGACATGTTGTGAATTGTATATGTGGCATATTCAAGTTATGAAATGAGCTAGTGATGATCAAGGCATGGCTTATTGAAGCGTAGATTTGTGTATATCATGACATCGATGAACCTCACACCTCGGATTGATGGTAAACTGGTAGTCAGGTTGTATACATAATCTTTAGTGAAAATCGAAAGCTGCGGCAGTAGATCTACCCTGAAACCTGAGGAAACAAAGTATATACGGTGTCGATGTCTAGATGAAAACTGGGATATATACTACGCGCTCTGTATTCGGTGTCTTTGTCTGGATGTTAATCGGGAGATACATAGCTTTATGTCCTCGATTGATCTTTCGTGCCAGGAACCATCATGTTGGAAAACCCAATAACCAATACAAGTCTTTCGATATGTTTGTAAACCATGTATGTGGACATAGTTACTATGGTTGCAAAGATTAATATATTTATTTGCGAAATGATTTTCAACACTATGCACTAATGATAATATTAAGAGGATTTTCACATATTAAAGCATTATTGGTTATCATAAGATGAAAGTCGCCCAACTGGTGTGCGCTTGCATTGTGTGAAATGGGACAAGCTGACGATAGCTTCATTTTCCGAAGTCATTGCGAATTTCTTTACACAGGAATTCACATGGAGTAAACCCATTCTGCGTTAGCGGCGTGGCCTGGTGAATTTCCGAACTTTAAAATAAACCTGAAATAATAACTGCTTTGAGTTCTCACACCAGTCCCACGGCTGACCTAGAGTTTATTGTTCCCTTACCTAAACTCTGGGTGCCCATAATTTTGCGGGTAGCTAGTAGTTTAGTTTGCGGGTTTAGTTTCAGAGCTGGATTCAGATTTGGAGCTAGAATTTGTTATGGTTTTACTTCTTCCCCTATGAGTATTTTGTCTCCGCTGAGCTTATGTTGTACTCTGTTTTACTGTACCTCTGAGGTGAAAATTTGGTAATAAAATAAAAAGGTCTGTTCTTTGTGTTCAAATACGCCTATACCCATAACTATGCGTCTATATGAACGATTTATGTTAGTTTAATTACAGGCGAAAATATGGCAAAAAGGTGGGTCGTTACATGTGGTATCAGAGCTTTGGTTTATACAAGGTTATGGGGTACGACATATTTGAACAAAAGATAGGACTCATCAGAGCAATAATATCTCATTAGAGATAGGGTTAGATGTAACAACCCAGAAAATCAGAACCAATTTAAAAAATTTATTTTAGGAAATTTTGTTAGAAAATGTGTCAGAATATAAAATTTCCATTTTTTTAAAATAATAACAAAGCTATTAAAAATAGACATTTTGATAACGACCGTCGTTTTTGAGGAAACCACTTTTGTTGGATCCGAAATGTCAAATTATAGCTAGGTTTAAATTTCCATAATTTTTGCAATTAATATGTGAGCATGGTAAATTAAAACGCGTTTGGTAATTTCTGTTGAATTGGATCGACCATTAAAAAGGTCATTTACAAATGGTCTCCAAATTCGATGAAATTAATTTTGTTAGGACCGTATTATCAAAAAATAGCTAGATTTATTTTTCAGGAATTTTTGGAATCTGTATGACCCCGGTAAATTAAAATGTACGTTCAAATTTAATATTGAATGTTTTATATTTTAATTTAAAGAAAAACAGACTGAAATAGTCAAATGGGCTTACGAAATATAGTCCATTGTGTCCGAAACGGGAGTATTTAGCTACGGGCAATAGTTGTTGGGCTTAATTAGGAGTCCATATGGATTAACGGGCCTTTTTGAAATTATAGAAATTAATAATTCGATTATAAATACTCCTAACCAATAGAAAATTTTCAAAAAACCCTAACCCTATCTGTACTTGCCTCCCTCTTTAAAAGATCAACGCCATAAAACTTCCAACCTATTCCCTTCAATCCTTTAAATCCTTCCAATGAAATCATTCAATCCTTAAGGCAACATTATTGTCCTTTTTTGCCCTTCACATCTGTACGGTGAGATCACCTGTAGATCTGTATTTTACTCGAACCACTTTCGAGAACCTTCGCCGCATCGCACCGGAATCCTCCCCTAACCCACCACCGAGTTCAACGCCGTTGCCGCCCCTGGCGCGCTTCCAAGCTCGACAACGTCTAGAAGCCAATGTGACAGGAGAAATTTTAGAGCGATCTACAATTTTTAAAGAAGTCAAAACCAATGTGAGATTTCTAAATTTAAAATAAAATTAGTTGTGTTTGTGATGATAAATAAATAAATATATATACACTATATAAAGTTCATATATGTGTTGTATAAAATTGGAATTGATTGATTGCGATTGCGATGAATGGTTGGATTGAATTGTGTATGAAGAAAAATATGATTTTGTTTGATTAAAATATTATCATGTTAAGCGAGGAAGAAAAATATGATTTTGTTCGATTAAAATATTACCATATTAAGCAATGAAGAAGAAAAACGATTTTGTTCGATTAAAATATGATCATGTTAATTGATGAAGAAAAATATGATTTTGTTCGATTAAAATATTATCATGTTAAGCGATGAAGAAAAATATGATTTTGTTCGATTAAAATATTATCATGTTAAGCGATGAAGAAAAATATGATTTTGTTCGATTAAAATATTATTTGATTTTGTTTGATTAAAATATTATCATGTTAAGCGATGAAGAGGAAGCGCGCGTTGGGGGTGGCAATGATATTGAACTCGGTGATGGGTTGGGGGAGGATTCCGGTGCGATGCGACCAAGGTTCTCGAGGGTGGTTCGAGAAAAATACAGATCTCCAGACGATCTCTCCGTACGGATGTGAGGAGCAAAAAGAGGACAACAATATTGCCTTAAGGATTGAATGATTTCATTGCAAGGATTAAAAGAATTTGAAGGGAATAGGTTGAAAGCTTTATGGCATTGATCTTATAAAGAGGGCGGCAGCTACAGATAGGATTAGGGTTTTTTGAAATTTTCTATTAGTTAGGAGTATTTATAATCGAATTATTTAATTCTCTAATTTCAAAAAGGCATGTTAATCCATATGAACTCCTAATCAAGCCCAACGACTACCGCCTCTAGCTAAATACCTCCATTCCGGACACAATGGACTATGTTTCGTAAGCCTATTTGACTGTTTCATTCTGTTTTTCTTTAAATTAAAATATAAAACATCCAATATTAAATTTGAACGTACATTTTAATTTACCGAGGCCACATACTGATTCCAAAAATTCCCGAAAAATAAATCTAACTATGTTTTGACGATACGGTCCTAACAAAATTAATTTCGTTGAATTTGGATACCGTTTGAAAAATGGCCTTTTTAATGGTTGATCCAATTCAACAAAAATTACCAAACGCGTTTTAATTTACCATGCTCACATATTAATTCCAAAATTATGAAAATTTAAACCTAGCTATAATTTAACATTACGGATCCAAGAAAAGCGATTTCATAAAAAAAGGAGGTCATTTGCAAAATGGCTATTTTTAATAGCTTTGTTATTATTTAAAAAAATGGAATTTTTAAATTCTTACACATTTTCTAACAAAATTTCCTAAAATAAATTTTTTAAATTAGTTCTGATTTTCCGGGTTGGTACAATATCCCCCACTTAAAACTTTTCGTCCCCGAAAAGGAAACTATAGTAAAGTAGGAAACAAAATGGAAAATGCAAAATATTCTAAATGTACCTCAACACAAGAGCTAATCAGAGATATCCACTCTGCACTTGGGATAAGCTTGTTTAATGCTATCCTCGGTCTCCTATGTACAGTCTCTAGGATCTCCACTCCACTGCATTTTGACAAAATGAATCTTCTTGCTTCTCATAATTCTAGTTTCTTAGGCAATAATTTTCACTGGCTATCTTCTCACTGCTATGCTTGGAGTGATATCCAAATCTTGTTATGTTGCTTCTTCCACAATCAAGTCTGGATCATGTACATGCTTTCGAAGCTGAGACACGTGAAATACATCATCTACTCCTGGCAACCAGTCAGGCAACTGAACCCTGTAAGCAAGAGTTCCAACTATTTCAAGTATAGGAAATGGGCCAATAAATCTAGGTGCCAACTTCCCTGTTTTCCCGAATCGGACTACTCCTCTCATTGGGGAAACTCTCAAATATACACAATCATCAACAATAAATGCTAAATCTCTTCTTCTCGAATATGCATAACTCTTCTGTCGGCTCTGAGCTATTTGCAGTCACTTCTTAATGAAATCGACTTTATCTAAAGCTTCTCGAATCATGTCGGGACCTAATACCAGTTGATTGTCCGGTTCTACCCAACATGTGGGAGATCTACATGGCCTGCCATACAATGCTTCAATGGTGACATTTATAAGCTTGCTTGTTAACTTTTATTATATGAAAACTCAACCAAATGCAAGTAATATTCCCATGATCCTCCAAAATTAAGAATACATGTCCGCAACAAGTCTTCTAGTATATGATTCACCCTCTCAGTCTGGCCATTGGTTTGAGGATGATATGCGATGCTCAGATTTAACTTTGTCCTCAGCTCCTCGTGGAATGCTTCCCAGAATTTACTAGCGAATATTGGATCACGATCACTAACAATACTACTGGGAACTCCATGTAGTCTGACAATTTCTCTGAAATAAATTTGCGCCAGACTTTGAGCTGTTCTAGTTGATCTGACAGGAATAAAATGGGTGATCTTCATGAAACAATCTACGATCACCCACATACTGTCATTGCCTTTCTTGGTTTGGGGCAAGCCATCTATGGAATCCATGGAGATTTGATCCCACTTCCAATCTAGAACCTCTAGTGATTGCAACAATCCCGCGAGTTTTTGCTGATCACTCTTAACTTGATGGCAAGTAGAACACCTGCTAACATATATGGAAATGTCTCTTTTCATAGATCTCTACCAGAACGTACGCTTGAGACCATGATACATCTTACTCACCCCTGGATGAATACTAAGATTGGACTTGTGACATTCATCCATCACTTCCCTTCTGAGTTCAAGAATATTCAAAACACAAATTCGGCCTTATAACCTCAGAACTCCCTTATTATCAATTTGGAAACTCGAGGGTTCGCCTTCTCGAAATCTTTTTACTAATTCTCTGAATAAATTCATCATCCTTCTGAAGAACAGAGATTTTGTCAATCAATGAAAGCGTAATAATGAGATTAGCGATAATTGCATTCTTTCTGCTGAGCGCATCAGCTACAACATTGGCTTTCCCTAGTGTATACAAAATATCTAGATCATACGCAGCAAGAAATTCTAACCAACGCTGCTGCCTCAAATTCAAGTCCTTTTGGGTGAACAGATGCTTTAATGATTTATGATCTGTAAATAATTTGTAATAACCCGGAAATCTGAGCCAATTTTTTTTTTTAGCAATTTTAGTGAATTTTGAATATTTAAAATGATTTATTTTAAATAAAAATGACAAGAAGTTTATTTTGAATAGAATTATAATGTATATATTTATTTGAATCGTTGTTAGAAAATAAATATTTTATTTTAATTTTATAACGAGCTTGAAATGGCGCGATAGTTCGAAAATTCGATTTCAAAATTCAAATGAATGTGCAGGATGCAAAATAAGCTGGATTTTAGTGAAACCAAAAATATTAGAATCTAATTGAGAATATCTTTCCAACGAATTCGAAAAATTGAAATTTCATAGCGGGAATAAAAAGTTATGCCCAGTTGAAATTTCAGAATAGTCGCTATGGAATTCTGGTCCTTAGAAATGGAAATTTTGCAAACGACCTTCGTTTTAGACGAAACCGCTTTTGTTGGATCCGAGACATCAAATTACTACTAGATCCCAAAATTCATAATTTTTCGAATCAATATATGAGTGTGGCAAAAGAAAACGTGTTCTAACAGTTTCAGTCAATTTCGATCGACCAGAAAATGGCCATTTTTCAAACGGTCTCAGAATTTGACAGAATTAGTTTTGTTAGGACCGTACCGTCAATACGAAGATAGAAAATATTTTTCGGGAATTTTTAGAGTCTGTATGTGGCCTTGGTAAATTAAAATGTGCAATCAAATTCAATATACTGATTTATATTTTAATTTTGATGAAAACTGATCGTAACAGCCGAAGTGGGTTACGAAACATATCTCATTGTGTTTGGAATGGGGGTGTTACGCTAGGGATGACAGTCGTTGGGTCCCGTTTGGGGTTCGAAAATAAAAGGTGTTTTTTGTAAATTTAAATTAATTAAATATATAATTTTATATATTAGTCAACACCTCCATCTCTCTTCACTGTCACTTTTTCAGATCTAGGGAAAAAACCGCTCCATCGATCCACGCCGCCACCGACGTCGCAGTCCCCTCCGCCGTGCCACCGACTCCCCAGACCCGCCGCCTCCTTTTCTGACCTTCCTCCCCTCTCTCTCATCTCCTTCCTCCTCTTCTCCAGTACAAATCCGCGACCACCTACCCAAGCCCAGAAAAAAACAACCGCCGACCTTCTGGATTCGCCACCGTTGCCTAAGTGGACCTCTCCGACCTCCAGCGCCACCTACCCCGTTAATTCCATCAGAAAAAGTGAGTTTTTGATTTATTTAATATATTGTAAATAATAAAATTTGTTTTTAATCTATATGAAATATGGTTTTAAATCAGATTTCAAAGAAGAGCACTGTGTATATGAGTTTTGATTTTTAGTAGGAAAGTTTGATTTTTTTATTTTTATTATAAAAAGTTTAGATTTTTAAACCGATAAAGATGAGATTTTTAAAACTGAAAAGGATTGATTTTATATAATGTAGATAATAAAAATATGATTTTTATAAAATGTAGATAATAAAAATATGATTTTTATATAAAGTAGATAATAAAAATGTGATTTTTATATATGTAGTGGATGCGGACAACGAAAGTGATAAAAGGCGAGTGGCGAAGATTTCCTACATATGAAGAGTCGCGATGTATCGGTTTAGCTAGTCGGCGAGAACTTCTCACTTTTAATTTATTTTCTAGTTGAAATATATACTAGGATGCAGACGGTGCTTAGCAGCACCCGACACCCGTCGTCCACAGACCATGGATGGCTTGTTTGTTTGATTGATGTGTTGTGAAAAATGATTGTGTGTAGTGGATTGAATAAATATTTTATACTTAGAAATATAATTTATAATGTGAGAATAAAATATACATTCATGTATTGAATAAAAATATATATTCATGTGTTGAATAAAAATATATATTCATGTATTGAAATAAAATATTTGTTCATGTGTTGAAAAAAAATATATATTCATGTGTTGAAATAAAATATATATTCATGTGTTGAAATAAAATATATATTCAGGTGTTGAAATAAAATATATATTCATGTGTTGAAATAAAATATATATATTCATGTGTTGAAGTAAAATAAATATTCATTTACAAATTGAACGATTTGTTTATGTACACCGATTTGACTGATATGGATTGGGACGATAAATTTTACACATCGCCAACGGCACAAATAAAAGCTGTGTTTTATTATTTGAAAACCCCACACAGGTGTTGGGATGAAATTGGTCATACACTAATCCCAATAATTAGCGCTATGTCGATCGATTGATTGACAGGCTGTTGTAAGCGTTAATTTTTTATATTTAATGCTTATGCAGTTGTGTGATGCACTCTGGATGATGGTTGATGATTTATCGTTGCTATTATATGCATGTGTTGTAGGGAATCCATATAATTAACGTTATATGGTAATTGATTGGGCCTCATTCTAATTCGGGAGAATAAGGAATATTACACAAAGAAAATTCATGTGTTGAATAGAATAAAAATATATTTTCATGTGTTGAATATTCATGTGTTAAATAAAAATATGAATTCATGTGTTGAATAAAAATATATATTCATGTGTTGAATAGAATAAATATTCATGTGTTGAATAGAATAAAATTCATGTGTTGAATAGAATAAAAATTCATGTGTTCAATATAAAGAAAATTCATGTGTTGAATAGAATAAGAATTCATTTGTTCAATAGAATAACGAAGTTATTGAAATATATAAAAGTCGTGTTGATTAGATTGACTCCATTTTGACGTGAACGATATTTATATCGATTTTATTCATTTTTATAATGAATATAGAAAAGGAAGTGACTTCAAAGTATAACGTTTTGAAAATATTATCATTTGTATATCGATGATATGGAATATTTGACTAGAAATTGGATATGAAGTTGAAATTGTTTCAAAAACGAATTTAAAACGATTTATAATATACGTTTTAAAAGGAAATCGATGAAATATATATATATTATATATTTAGAATGGCCTGAATAGAACGCGCCGCGCCGCGGTAGTTCACGAATTTCGACCATAGACTTCGAATGGATATTACGAGAGATCCGACCGTCGGATTCTCCTAAAACTAGAACCGTTGGGTTCTTATCGAAAAGAGCTTTCTAACGAATATTAGAGATTTGAAATCTAATGGTTGGATTTGGAATTATGTCCAAATCAAATTTGGAAAAGGTCGTTGTTAGTGCAGTTCGATGGCCGTTGATGGAAATCGACTGTACGGGCCTTGATAAAATTATTAAAGATAGTAATAATTTGTATGAAATCATAAGAAATGATTTGTGAAGAAGTAATATGGAAAACTCCATATTTGAAAAGATAAAAATAGATTTTTATTGAAATGAACTAGTTTTGAACTAGAATTATAATCCATTTATTTTTGAAATAAATAAATTGGATTTGAAAAGGGCTTTAAAAAGTAACCAGAATTTCCCATAATTAAACTGGAATGGATTTGAATCGAAATTGTCTGTGGAATATTTCGATGCTGGATTTCGTGAATATGCAGATATTGTTATGGAAATTTGAAAGATATATTTATATCATTATTTCCAATACGATATTTGTTGGTCGTAGAATTTTATATTGAATATAAGACGATATATTTTCTATTCAGAGCCTTGTATTTAATATCAAATGTGATTTTGGGTTTATCATGAATCGTGTTTTAGATGACATTGGTTCTTTAACCCAGTTAAAGACAGGATATTGATTTTTGGGAAGATTAAAATTAAGTGGAGTTTTAATGAATCTTTAATTAGATTGAAGTGATCGTGAATGGAGTATCACCAGTTTTGCTCCAAGCGATAGTTAAATCTTTAATTAGATTTGAACGTGAAATGGTAATTAAATTTACCGATAACACTGTGGTGTTAGATATGAAGTATGACCAGTTTTACTTCATGGGATGAATAGGTTGGGATTGGAAAATAAAATAAATGATTACTTCGGTGTGGTTCGCTAATCCTGACTAATTTGAAAAGGAGATTAAAGAATAAATTTAAAGAATTTATCTTTGATAAAATTAATGGGAACCTTTCCCAAAGTATAAGAATATTTGATTAAAAGAATGTTCTAAATTGGAATGAGGCGTATGTTGTGTTTATGTAACACTTGTTTATTTTATACGCGAGTTATTCAGAAAGACCGGGTTTATCCCATTCTGAATAACTGATTCGATGATGTGTCGAGGATGAAGACGGTGGTCGAAGACCGGAGGTCTTCACATCATTTGGGGGATTACTGATGATCTTGATTGGGCTGTACACCCAAGAGGAGTGAATCAGTTGGTGATCGTCCAAACGTACTTGGTGATCGATGGATATGCGAGGTACAAGGTGCCTCCGGTTTTGTTCAGACCCAGAACCAACTTGTAAATGGACTGTGTGTTTGGCATTGGATTTTATTCTGTGTGATTGATTTCTATTAAATATATATCTGTTTGGCGGTGGAGAATTTATTCTCTTGCTTAACGCCCTTCTCTGAGATGTACGAGCTCAGGGGTTATATATTGGTGGATATCAATCGCATGTAGTGAATTGCCCGTGTGGCATGCCTAAGTGGCAAATGATCAAGGCTTTTGTTGAAAAGCAAAGTCTTGTGGTTGATGATCAAAGCACCGCCTGTGTGGCATAGCTTTGTGTAGCATTGATTCGCGAGCCTCACACCCCGGTTGTGAACTAGAAACGGGAGAGGACGACAGGGAGGGCATGCGTTTCTTTCTAGCTAGGGTGGTTTCAGTGACCTACCAGCCCTGACATTTATATTATTTTCACCTGTGTGGTTGTTGCTGTTGCGAGGCACCTCGGATATATCGGTGACTATGTGGAGTCGATGGAGTCATTTGGCTCATTTACGCCCCATAGGGTGGGGAGACGTAGTGTCCAGGGTTTAAGTTTAATCCACATCGAGTGGACCAACCCTGTTGCTCCAAGGGCTCACCTGTGTCTCGGTCCTGAGACATGGTATGCTAGATTGTCTCAAATCGGTTGAGGATGATCCCTGGCTTCAGTTCTCAAATGGAAATCCAATTTCCAAATACGTGACTTTGCAGTTTTGATTGTAGAGCCTAGTATGGCGACATGATATATGGTACCCATGCCGTTTATGATTGATATTTATGGTTAAAATTGTTTGGACACTACGCACTTATAATAGTATCAAATGATTTGTTTTTAACGTACCAAGCATGTTCGGCTATTATAAGGGAAAATCCTATCCTCCGGCTTGTGTTGCATTGTGTGATGGGACCTGGGTCTTATAATAGCTTCATTTTTCCAAAAAGCATTGCGCTGTTTTGTTATATGCACTGGTATTCTTGGGAGGAAACCCATTCCCTGTTACATGACTGACCTGGAGTTTATTGTTTGAACCTAAACTCTAGGTGCCCTTATTTTGACACGGGCAGCTAGTAGTTTTGGTTTCGCAGATTTATATTCACAGGAACCTGGTACAGTTGGAATGATACTCGGAAAGCTCTGTATCCGTGTATTACTTTCAGTTGTGTTTTGTATTATTTTCCGCTACTATGTATTTAAATGTAATTTAAATCTCTGATATTTTCTGTGTAATATTTATTCTTACTCTGTACATTCTTGTATTCTGATGGAATTGTTGTAATTAACAATGAAATGTTCTTCTGTTTGCGTTCTGATTTGTCGTGTTCTCAAAACAATCAGGGGTTTAGAACGGTCTTGGTCGGTTTAGCGATCGATTCGGATCTAGCGAAATTCCAGATTGTCTCATTTGGTATCAGAACTTTGGTTTACAGAGCTCGGAGAACAAGAGACGTTAGAACCAAACGAAAGAACTCATCAGAGATTGGATTAGTAATATCCGATGGGAATGACTCGTTAGAGATGGGATTAGTAGTATCCTAGAACGAGTGTGAAGAGTATATTTTTAAAATGAAAACAAGTTTTGTTTTGAAATTTAAATCGTTTTATACGTATTTGAATATTTATTTTAAATTAATTTGGACAATGCAATACATAAAGATTTTGCATATACGCCTTGTAAACGTACATTCGAAGTTTTAATATACTGGATAGATATAGAATCACACTCTAGTCGCACGGGGATAATCCTGATGATGATGCATCATCATCAGCATTTGTGTTCGAGTTTCGAAGGTGTGATGTTTATATATTTCCAATAGACTGGTGTGAGAACCAAAATTAGATATGGTCCATTGTTGTGATTTTGGCATCAAAAACGTGATTTTTGACTATATATCAAAGTTATGAGTTTGAAATGATAATCAACAAATTGATTGCTGATTGTGTTGTTTGATTATTGATTGATTAATTAAAATGTTGAACCTTTAGCCAAATTGAACCAAATAGTGAATTGTATTGAAAAGTTATCGCATTTGCATGCATATACATGTACTTACATTGAACAGGTCATAGCAAGGAGGCTAGAGAAGAGGAATAAAATTGTTTTGCCGACAAATAGGTACATGTTTACGAATTTATTGGGTTTTGGATGATTTTATGAGCCGATTGGCTAGCCGCTTAGATATTTCTTTTTATTTTTGGATTGGTGAAGGCCATGGGAGGCTATTAGAAATATCACAAGCTCCTGGTGCAATGGAGGTTATGGCAAAAAATTTCGAAAATTTAGGGTGTTTGCCAAATTTTTGAAAAATTTGAAAAGTTCGTAGAAACTGAAAAGTTGAAGAACTTAAGCCGTAAAGAAAATAATGAAAGTTGAGTTGATTAGTTAAACAACTTTCAGCTTCATTCCTTTTCGGGGACGAAAAGTTTTAAGTGGGGGAGATTGTAATAACCCGGAAATCTGAGCCAATTTTTTTTATTGGCAATTTTAGTGAATTTTGAATATTTAAAATGATTTATTTTAAATAAAAATGATGTGAAGTATATTTTGAATAGAATTAGAACGTATATATTTATTTGAATCATCGCTATAATATAAATATTTTATTTTAATTATATAATGAGCCTGAAATGGCGCGGTAGTTCGAAAATTCGATTTCAAAATTCAAATGAATGTGCAAGATGCAAAATAAGACGGATTTTAGTCAAACCAAAAATATTAGAATCTAATTGAGAATATCTTTCCAACGAATCCGAAAAATTGAAAATTCATAGCGGGAATAAAAAGTTATGCCAGTTGAAATTTCAGAATAGTCGCTATGGAATTCTGGCCCTTAGAAATGGAAATTTTGCAAACGACCTTCGTTTTCGACAAAACCACTTTTGTTGGATCCGGGAAGTCAAATTTTTGCTAGATCCCAAAATTCATAATTTTTCGAATAAATATGTGAGCGTGGCAAAAGAAAACGTGTTTTAACATTTTTAGTCAATTTCGATCGACCAGAAAATGGCCATTTTTCAAACGGTCTTAGAATTTGATGGAATTAGTTTTGTTAGGACCATATCGTCAATACGAAGCTAGAAAATACTTTTGGGAATTTTTAGAGTCTGTATGTGGCCCTGGTAAATAAAAATGTGCAATCAAATTCAATATATAGATTTATATTTTAATTTTGATGAAAACTGATCGTACAGCCGAATTGGGTTATGAAACATATCCCATTGTGTTTGGAATGGGGATGTTACGCTAGGGACGATAGTCGTTGGGTCCCGTTTGGGGTTCGAAAATAAAAGGTGCTTTTTGGAAATTTAAATTAATTAAATATATAATTTTATATATTTGTCAACACCTCCATCTCTCTTCACTGTCACTTTTCAGATCTAGGAAAAAAAACCGCTCCATCGATCCGTGCCGCCACCCACGTCGCAGTCCCCTCCGCCACGCCACCGGCTCCGCAGACCCGCCGCCTCCTTCTCCGACCTGCCTCCCCTCTCCCTCATCTCCTTCCTCCTCTTCTCCAGAACAAACCCGTAACCACCCTCCCAATCCCAAAAAAAACCACCGCCGGCACCCTGGATCCGCCACCGCCGCCTGAGTGGACCTCTCCGCCACCTCTCCGACCTCCAGTGCCACCTACCCCGTTAATTCCATCAGAAAAAGTGAGTTTTTGATTTATTTAATATATTGTAAACAAGAAAATTCTATTTTAATCTATATGAAATATGGTTTTAAATCAGATTTCATAGAAGAGCATTGTGTATATGAGTTTTGATTTTTAGTAGGAAAGTTTGATTTTTTTTTATTTTTTTATAAAAAGTTTAGATTTTTAAACCGATAAAGATGAGATTTTTAAAACTGAAAAGGATTGATTTTTATATAATGTAGATAATAAAAATATGATTTTTATATAATGTAGATAATAAAAATATGATTTTTATATAATGTAGATAATAAAATTATGATTTTTATATAAAGTAGATAATAAAAATGTGATTTTTATATATGTAGTGGATGCGGACAACGAAAGTCATAAAAGGCGAGTGGCGAAGATTTCCTACATATGAAGAGTCGCGGTGTATTGGTTTAGCTAGTCGGTGAGTACTTCTCACTTTTAATTTATTTTCTAGTTGAAATATATACTGGAATGCAGACGGTGCTTAGCAGCACCCGACACCCGTCGTCCATAGACCATGGATGGCTTGTTTGTTTGATTGATGTGTTGTGAAAAATGATTGTGTGTAGTGGATTGAATAAAAAAATTATAGTTAAAAATATAATTTTTAACGTGAGAATAAAATATATATTCATGTGTTGAATAAAAATATACATTCATGTGTTGAATAAAAATATGTATTCATGTGTTGAAATAAAATATATATTCATGTGCAGAAATAAAATATATATTCAGGTGTTGAAATAAAATATATATTCAGGTGTTGAAATAAAATATATATTCATGTGTTGAAATAAAATATATATTCATGTGTTGAAATAAAATATATATTCATGTGTTGAAATAAAATATATATATTCATATGTTGAAGTAAAATAAATATTCTTTTACAAATCGAACGATTTGTTTATGTACACCTATTTGAATGATATGGATTGGGACGATAAATTTTACACACCGCCCAACGGCACAAATGAAAGCTGTGTTTGATTGTTTGAAAACCCCGCACGGGTGTTGGGATGAAATTGGTCATACACTAATCCCAATAATTAGTTGTATGTCGATCGATCGATTGACAGGCTGTTGTAAGCGTTAATTATTTATACTTAATGCTTATGCAGTTATGTGGTGCACTCTGGATGATGGTTGATGTTTTATCATTGCTATTATGTGCATGTGTTGTATGGAATCCATATAATTAACGTAATATGGTAATTGATTGGGCCTCATTCTAATTCGGGAGAATAAGGAATATTATAAAAAGAAAATTCATGTGTTGAATAGAATAAAAATATATTTTCATGTGTTGAATAAAAATATGAATTCATGTGTTGAATAAAAAAATATATTCATGTGTTGAATAGAATAAATATTCATGTGTTGAATAGAATAAAATTCATGTGTTGTATAGAATAAAAATTCATGTGTTGAATAGAAAGAAAATTCATGTGTTAAATAGAATAAAAATTCATTTGTTGAATAGAATATCGAAGTTATTGAAATATATAAAAGTCGTGTTGATTAGATTGACGTCATTTTGACGTGAACGATATTTATATCGATTTTATTCATTTTTATAATGAATATAGAAAAGGAAGTGATTTCAAAATATAACGTTTTGAAAATATTATCATTTGTATATCGATGATGTGGAATATTCAATTTTGACTAGAAATTGGATATGAAGTTGATATCGTTTCAAAAACAAATTTAAAACAATTTACAAAATACGTTTTAAAAGGAAATTGACGAAATATATATAATATATATATTATATATATAGAATGGCCTAAATAGAACGCGCGCGCCGCGGTAGTTCGCAAATTTCGACCATTGACTTTGAATGGATATTACGGGAGATCCGACCGTCGAATTCTCCTAAAACCGGAACCGTTGGGTTCTTATCGAAAAGAGCTTTCTAACGAATATTAGAGATTTGAAATCTAACAGTTGGATTCGGAATTATGTCCAAATCAAATTTGGAAAAGGTCGTTGTAAGTGCAGTTCGATGGTCGTTGATGGAAATCGACTGTACGGGCCTTGATAAAATTATTAAAGATAGTAATAATTTGTATAAAATGATAAGAAATGATTTGTGAAGAAGTGGGATGAAAAACTCCATATTTGAAATGATAAAAATAGATTTTTATCAAAATGAACTAGTTTTGAACTATATTTATAATCCATTTATTTTTGAAATAAATAAATTGGATTTGAAAAGGGTTTTAAAAAGTAACCAGAATTTCCAATAATCGAATTGGAATGGATTTGAATCAAAATTGTCTATGGAATATTTCAATGTTGGATTTCGTGATTATGCAGATATTGTTATGGAAATTTGAAAGATATATTTATATCGTTATTTCCAATACGATATTTGTTGGTCGTAGAATTTGATATTGAATATAAGCCGATATATTTCCTATTCAGAGCCTTGTATTTAATATCATATGTGATTTTGGGTTTATCGTGAACCATGTTTTAGATGACAATGGTTCTTTAACCCAGTTAAAGATAGGATACTAATTTTTGGGAAGATTAAAACTAAGTGGAGTTTTAATGAATCTTTAATTAGATTTGAACTTGAAATGGTAATTAAATTTACCGATAACACCGTGGTGTTAGGTATGAAGTATGACCAGTTTTACTTCATGGGATGAATAGGTTGGGAAATAAAATAAATGATTACTTCGGTGTGGCTCACTAATCCCGACTAATTTGAATTGATATTCAAAAGGAGATTAAAGAATAAATTTAAAGAATTTATCTTTGATAAAATTAATGGGAACCTTTCCCAAAGTATAAGAATATTTGAATAAAAGAATGTTCTGAATTGGAATGAGGCGTATGTTGTGTTTGTGTAGCACTTGTTTATTTTATATGCGAGTTATTCAGAAAGACCGGGTTTATCCCATTCTGAATAACTAATTCGACGATGTGTCGAGGATGAAGAAGTTGGTCGAAGACCGGAGGTCTTCACATCGTTTGGGTGATTACTGATGATCTTGATTGGGTTGTACACCCAAGAGGAGGGAATCAGTTGGTGATCGTCCAGACGTACTTGGAGATCGATGGATATGCGAGGTACAAGGTGCTTTCGGTTTCGTTCAGACCCAGAACGAACTTGTAAATGGACTGTGTGTCTGACATTGGAATTTATTCTGTGTGATTGATTTCTATTAAATATATATCTGTTTGGCGGTGGAGAATTTATTCTCTTGCTTAACGCCCTTCTCTGAGACGTACGAGCTCAGGGGTTATATATTGGTGGATATCAGTCGCATGGAGTGAATTGCCTCTGTGGCATGCCTAAGTGGAAAATGATCAAGGCTTCTATTGAAAAGCAAAGTCTTGTGGTTGATGATCAAAGCACCGCTTGTGTGGCATAGCTTTGTGTAGCGTTGATTCGCGAGCCTCACACCCCCGTTGTGAACCAGAAATGGGAGAGGACAGCAGGGAGGGCATGCGTTTCTTTCTAGCTAGGGTGGTGTCAGTGACCTACCAGCCCTGACATTCATATTATTTTCACCTGTGTGGTTGTTGCTGTTGCGAGGCGCCTCGGATATATGGTGACTATGTGGAGCCGATGGAGTATTTGGCTCATTTACGCCCCATAGGGTGGGGAGATGTAATGTCCAGGGTTTAAGTTTAATCCACATCAAGTGGACCGGCCCTGTTGCTCCAGGGGCTCACCTATGTCTGGGTCCTGAGACATGGTATACTAGATTGTCTCGAATCGGTAGAGGACGATCCCTGGCCTCGATTAAATCCAATTTCCAAATACGTAACTTTGCGGTTTTGATTGTAGAGCCTAGTATGGCGACATGATATATGGTACTCATGCCGTCTATGATTGATATTTATGATTAAAATTGTTTGGACACTATGCACTTATAATAGTATCAAATGATTTGTTTTAACGTACCAAGCATGTTTCGCTATTATAAGGGAAAACCCTACCCTCCGGTTTGTGTTGCATTATGTGATGGGACCTGGGTCTTATAATAGCTTCATTTTTCCAAAAAGCATTGCGTTGTTTTGTTATATGCACTGGTATTCTTGGGAGGAAACCCATTCCCTGTTATACGGCGTGGTCCCTTGATATATCTGATTTGAAGTAAAGCTTTAAATAACTGTTTTAGTTCTCACACCAGTCACATGACTGACCTGGAGTTTATTGTTTTAACCTAAACTCTAGGTGCCCTTATTTTGACACAGGCAGCTAGTAGTTTTGGTTTTGCAGATTTATATTCACAGAAACCTGGTACAGTTGGAACGATACTCGGAAAGCTCTGTATCCGTGAATTACTTTCAGTTGTGTTTCCTATTATTTTCCACTGCTATGTATTTAAATGTAATTTAAATCTCTGATATTTTCTGTGTAATATTTATTCTTACTCTGTATATTCTTGTATTCTGATGGAATTGTTGTAATTAACAATGAAATGTTCTTCTGTTTGCATTCTGATTTGTCCTGTTCTCAAAACAATCAGTGGTTTTGAACGGTCTTGGTCGGTTTAGCGATCGATTCGGATCGAACGAAATTCCTGATCGTCTCATAATTCGAACTTCTCACGCAAAAGATAGTGCCTCCATATTTTCAAAGCAAACACGATGGCTAACAACTCAAGATCATGAATAGGATATCTCTTCTCATGCGGCTTCAACTAACGGCTAACAGCCTCTTTGCATTAACACCACACCAACATCTTCAAGAGAAGCATTTATATAGACTGACAAATCTTGATTGCTATCAATAATAGTCAACACTTGAGCAGTAGTCAATCTTATTTTCAGCTCTTGGAAAGCTACCTAACATTCGGGCATCCATTTAAACCTGGTATGCTTCTTGGTAAGTCTCGTTAATGGACTAGATAGCTTCGAAAAATCTTTAACTAATTTTTGATAGTAGCCAGCCAATCCTAGAAAACTTTTGACTTCTGTAGGTGTGTTAGGCTACTTCCAATCTTGAATGGCTGTAATCCTTCCTGGATCTACTGAAATTCCTTTCCTCGATACAGCATGGCCAAGGAACTTTACCTCTTTTTGCCGGAATATGGAATTAGAAAATTTGTCTTTTAATACATTCTTTCTCAGAATTTCCAAAATTTCTTCCAAATGCTTCGCATGCTCGGCAGTTGACTTAGAGAAGATTAAAAGGTCATCAATGAAAACCAGAACAAATTTACTCAAGACATCGTGGAATACTCTGTTCATAAAATCGACAAAGTAAGCAGGAGCGTTATATAAGCCGAACGACATTACTAACCACTCATAAAATTAGTCTGGACCTCTGAAAGCTGTCAAAGGAACACACTCTTCAGCAATACGCAATTGATGGAAACCTGTGGCTAGATCCATTCTAGAAAACACTTGCGCTCTATTCAAGCGATCTAATAAATCATCAATGCGCGACAATGGATATTTATTCTTCAGTGTCTGCTTATTGAGGTCCTGGTAATCCACACAAAATCTGAGAGTACCTTCTGACTTTGGGACAAACACTACTGTTGTACCCCAATTTGAAAAGCTAGGCCTGATCGGACCTTTCCATAAAAGCTGTTGAGTTTGATTACTCAATTCTTCTTTTTCTTTCAATGTCATTCTTCGAATAGCGTGCAAAAACTAGCCTTGCATTCGGAACTAAATCGATCCTGAATTCAATTTCTCTTCGCGGAGGTAAGCTATCAGCTTTTTCAAACACATCTGCATAATCTTAAACTAAAGGAATATTCTCAATAGAAGTAGGAATAACTTCTAGAGAAGACCAAAATTCTTTTCTATCTGAATCTGAGCTGTGACATTGTATAATCATAATATCCCCAAATTTGGTTTTAATTTTAACTATTCTTTTGGTGCTTCTAACTTCGGCCTCATATTTCGTTAGCCAATCCACCCCAAGAATGATATCAAATTCAGAAAAATTCATGACGATCAAATTAAAAGGGAACCATAAATAGGAATAAGAAACATGCACTCTACAATATAAACCGAGAACAAGAGAACCTCCTATCGGATTATGGACACTAATCGATTCATTAAGATTTCTTGGTTTCAAATTTAACTTTTTAACTGTGTTACTATAAATGAAACTTTGTGATGCACCAGTGTCAAATAATACTATAACAGGAATATTTTTAATAGTAAGGGTACCTCCCAAAACATTTGGTTTACCTTCTCCTTCAGAAGAAGCTGGCGCACTCGCCCCATCATTCACATGAGCCACTTCGGACTTCTTCAGTAATGGACAGTTCTTACTAAGATGCCCCGGCTTGTGGCAATTGAAGCACTCTCTAGTCCCACGAGGATTCTGACTAGTCCCTGATTCATTCCTCCTTGGCTTCTTTGGAGCTTTGCATTCAGTACTATAATGTCCGAATTGTTGGCAGTTGAAGTATTTGACCTTGGCTTTTCTATTCTCTTGAGGCTTGGCGATTGCAGTTTTGCTCGCCTCGGGCTTCTTATCAGAATGTTTTCTTCTGTTATTAGCTTGATTTCTCTCACGGTCTTGCTGAGGATTACTCTTGTCAATTTCTTCGTACCTACAAGCCATTTCAATCACCATGGTAAATGGGAGCTCGATATGTACAGTCACTCGGTTGTGGTACTTTCTCGAAAGACCGTTTATGAATTGCTTGTTCTTTTAGAGTGGGTCTTGAATCAGTTCGGGTGCATAGCGGGAAAGCTCTTCAAATCTTCTCACATACTCACTAATAGTTCGATCCCTTTGCGGGAGATTAACAAATTCATCATGTAAGCGCTCGACTTCTTGTCGAGGGATGAACTTCTCATTAAAGAGTTCTTTGAACTTAGCCTAGTCATATCAACATCAAGATCGCCAATAGTCGTTGTTTCCCACCATATCAAAGCCTCATCCTTAAGCAGCCAAGATGCCATGAACCTCTTTATGTGGTCTTCTAACTCAAGGCCCACGAAGATCCGTTCGCATGTCTTTAGCCAAGCTTGAGCTTCAGTTACTGTTTCATTGCCAGTGAATAGCATGCCTCCTAAAATTTTGTACTTCTTAGCCACTTTATCAAGATCGAACGGTTGCGGGAGTGGTGGTAGTGGCACTACAGCCTCTAGATTAGGCTAATTCTGGGCAGTGGGGATTACACCCCTTCCTTGGCCTCTACCTGCTCTACTTCTAGCTCTAGTACTCATCTCAGTCAGTTCTGTACCAGCAAGTAAAGAGTCAGACCAACAGAAATTTCAATTTTTTAAGGAATGGTAAAAGCAGAAGGACATATGGAAAAATGATGATGTAATGATTGATTATTATGCTATTCTGCTGTGCTTAATCCTATCTCTAATGAGCCACTCGCCTTAGAATACTGTTGATTCTATGTTTGACAAGTTGTTTTGAATATGTTATACTTCCGAGCTAAGGCTCTGGTACCAACTGTGATAACCCAAACTCTCGTGCCACAGAAGCAAGGATAATCATTGGAATATAACACACTTATCACATTAGCAGATTACAAATAAAAGCATAACACATGAAATCATAGAATAATACTCATCATCATAGAAGCGGAATCGTAAATGTCATCATCATCAGAGTAGCACAGATGCAGGATACAGCTTGGTACATAAAAGGTTCCAACAAATAGAAAATAAGTCTAGAACATCATCAAATACTGCATAGATAAAGTGATGTCTAAATGTCCAAAATAAGAGATAAAAGATAGTCTTCATCTTCTGCCAAACGAGGACCCCATGCTACAGTGCAAATCAAAAATAAAGGTTGTTACCTATTTACTTGGCTGCCCATGTAAAAATAAGGGCACCCGAATTTGCAAGTGAAAACAAACTACAAGTCAGTCATGGGACTGGTATGAGATATCTTACTTAACTTATCTAATAATAAGGCTAATCACAGGACCACATCGTTAATGCGGAATGGGTTTTGTAATGGCCTGCCCCGCACCGGTGACATTTTCAATGAAAGTGCGCTGTGTCGATGCCCGACTAGCATGGGACGGTTGCCAAAGAAAGGAATTTGAACTAACAAGGAACCTATAGAATGTCTCACAACGCATGGGATAAAATATAATAATAAAATAACTTTGACATAAAACAAGCGAGACAGTGCATAAGCTGAAAACAAAACCATAATCAACACAGCAGCGGAAATTCAAAATACAGCTTATTACAATTCCAACATATTGTCTCTAAAGCAAAGAAAGAGGTGCACTAGTAATGCCCAAAGTAGTGACCAGCAACACCACAGGAAGATTATATATATATCATACGTGGAAGCCTCATGCTCGTCTCCGGCACAGCTACTCGTGCATAGTCACCTGATCTGTCTCTACTTTGCTCGTTTAAGAGCACCCAGAGCAATAAGAAGAGACATAAAACTCTAGGTCAGACAAAAGGTCTGGTATGAGCGATAAGCAGTAAAACAGAACAATAATAGGTATACTAAACCATACCTGAACTTGGACCTGCAACCAAAGAGTTAGCACAACAAGATGTATGATACTCTAAGGTGACACTAACATATGGTGTAAAGATACGAGCGAGGGGGCGTGCATGTCATAGTGATGGCAAACAATCAAGCATAGCAACCATCCTCACATCTCTCACTCAGTGCGTAGAGCATACGATATCCACTGCTTTGACCACCTAAATCCTTCGCAATGATCAATCTACCCCCTGGATTCATGAAGGCTCCAATGCACTGATCCATAGCCACTAATCCCTTACTATGTCCACTCTGCCTCATTAAGTCATGACGACTCCACTGCACTGGCTCATAGCCATGCTACGATCACTCTGGCCCCATGGAGTAATAACTACCCCACTGTACTGATCCGTAGCCTAATATCCGTCTTGGTGGTGAATCAAAGTTATGGACGTTGATTACCCCTTAGCACACGTCCTACAGCAAAGCCCAACTCATGAAGTTAACTCGTTGGTTCCCAACTGGATCCAGAGTTCTACTTCATATTTGGACTACCTTTGCATCTCGGGTTTTGGTCTCCTCCGGTTCGTGATCATCATTTAGGCTCAGGTCCTCCATCGTCTCGTGAGCATCTCCGGTTCGTGGCCATCAAACGATTCGGTTCATAGCGCCCTCTCCAGATCGGTTCGGGTCGTGGTGCCTCACTGGGTTCGGTTCGGTCGCGATGCTCCTCTGGGTCGGGTCATGATGATCCCATCGATTCGGGTAGTACTCTCTGGTTCATGAGTGATCCTCTTCAAGCATCGGATCGTGATTAGCTTCCTTAGGCGGTTCGTGGCACACTCCAGGTGAGCGGATCGGTTCATGATGGGTGTCACGATCGGGGTCGGTTCGTAGGGGAGGGGGCGATCTGATCCGGTTCCTGCACAACTTTTGTGCGACTCCCAGCAACTGTTTTTATGCCACATGACGACATTTTCGACCATTTTAACTGTTCTAAACAACCATAAAATATGCCAATCAGATATAGCAGCATATAACATCAACCATAAACACAAAAATGATAAATAGTTATGTCAAGATGGATCAAACATAACCAAAACTCATATTTTCCTCTAATCATGCTTAACCATAACTAATGATAGAATTAGCAAAACATATCCAAATTAACCCAAATTTCTAAAAGAAGCTTAAAATAATATTTAAGAATTTCTAAACATTTTTCCAGAATTTGATAATGTATAATTTCATTAATTAACACTAATCACCCCTAATTAGTCATAATTGGTGGAAAACAATGCAAATCACTCATCTTGGCCACAAATTAATCTTAGATCTGAACTTTGCTAGTGTTATAGGTCGAATTCCAATGCTTATGAGCAGCCCCAACTCTGATTTTCCACTAGACTTCCTCGATTAGTTGTAGATTAAGCTAATACGCGATTAAACAGTGATTTGGAATGAATTTAGAAAGTGGAGGCCATTGTTAGGGTTGAAGAGAGGCAAGTGGCGGCTGGAAAATGACAATGAAAAGGTTTCTCTAACCCTAGTCATCCCTCATATAGCTCAAATCCCGAAATCCCCCAATGGGCCTAGCTGCTAATCACCCGGTTAAGCCCAATTAAGCTGTTTTTCACCTTATAAACCTTGTTTCAGCCATATCTCCCAAACGATGAGTCCGTTTGACAAGCATGACCACTCTACGGAAAGATAGACCATCATCTGGATCTAATGGAGTGGTTTCAGGTCAAAACTCCTTACCAATCAAAAGTTATGGCCGAAATAATATCAGCTAGGGGCAAAACGGCCATTTAAAAATTGGAAAAAATCGTGAACATGGGAAATAACCCCAATAGTCGTTCCCCATAGTTACATGACTATACGACTTAAGAAATAAATATTCTACGATCCTCCGATGCGTAGAATGTAGGTCGTTACACTCTCCCCCCTTAAGAAATTTCGCCCCCGAAATTCCTCAACTAAGAAACAACCAATGGGTCCCGCATTCCTACTAGCCATATCTCGCAATCAAACATACAAAACAGACAAAACAAACCTATCCTAGCATGCGAAAAGTCTAAATCGAAATGAAAACCTCACCATGCAAAGAGTTCTGGATACGCCTCCTTAATGCTCTCCTCTGTCTCCCAAATACAGTCATTCTCATCCCCGCCCCACTGAACCTTGACTAGATTCACCTCTTTCCTTCGAAGTCTCTTCGTATCGTGCTCGACAATACGAATCAGCTTGCGGTTCCCAACCCCCTCGGGTTCTACTTCGATATCATCCAACTGATCAGGTGAAATAGCCACATCGAGGTCGTACACGAATTTCCTTAATTGGGAAACATGAAATACGTTATGAACTCCCGTCATCTTGTCAGGTAATCCAATTTTATATGCCAGATTCCCAACTTGCTCGAGAACTAGGAATGGACCAACAAATCTTGGTGCTAACTTGCCTTTCCTTCCAAATCAAATCGCGCTCTTTAACGGAGAAATCTTGATAAACACCAAGTCACCAATGGAGAATTTTAAATCTCTTCTCCTCTTATCAGCATAACTCTTCTACTTATCTTGGGCAGCCTTCATTCGCTGTTTAAAACCTTAATCTTGTCTGAAGTTTATCTTACCACATTTGGCCCAAGCACAAACTTCTCACCAGTTTCTAACCAACATGACGGTGAGTTGCACGGTCTTCCGTACAAAGCTTCATATAGAGCCATACCAATACTGGACTGATAACTATTATTATATGCGAACTCCAGTAGATGCAAATGGCCATCCCATGATCCACCAAAATCTAATATGCAAGCTCTCAAGAGATCTTCTAATACTCGATTCACCCTCTCTGTCTGACCGTCGGTTTGAGGATGGTACGCGGTACTGAGATGTAATTCTGATCCTAAAGCCTCTTGTAAGCTCTTCCAAAATCCACTAAAGAACAACGGATCTCGGTCACTTACAATGCCTTTGGGTACTCCAAGAAATCTCACTGCCACTTCATATACAGTTCTTCTGACTTAGTTGTCGTTCTATTTGACTTGACTGGTATAGACTTTGCACTCTTGGTCAATCGGTCCACAATCACCTAAATGCTATCATGGCTTGATCTCGTCCTTGGTAACCCATCAATGAAATCCACTGAGACTTGTTCCCATTTCCATTCTGGAATTTCTAATGGTTACAACAAACCAATAGGCTTCTTTTGCTCAGCTTTAACTAGCTGGCAGTACATGCATTTGGATACAAACTTCCCAACGTCTCTTTTTATCCCTTCCCAATAGTAGGTCTGCTTCATATCTCGATACATTTTGTTACCACCGGGATGTATAGTCAGTTTTGAGTGATGACATTCCCTAAGTACTTCATCTCTCAATCCATTGATATTGGGCACAACTATCTCCCTTTCTTTCTAAGCCATCCATCTCAATCAAGCCCATATTTGTTCATCTCCTCATCGACTCCCATTTCCAATTTGGAGATGATTTCTAATAGATTATGATCATCCCTCTGACTGGAACCAATCCGCTCAATCAATGCGGGTCTGATCATCAAACTTGCTAGCGTCTCTTAATCCAATTCGCACTTTGGTCTGAAATCATACCCGGCGATATACTCCAGTTGCTTCCATTCTAGAAACATAGCCCCTAACACTACACCAGAAAATGCTTTTAGTAGCGTTGTAAAAACGCTACAATAACTTATAGCAGCATTCCGATAAACGTTGCTATACGACATGCAATTAAAAGTCTGAAAGTTTTGTTGCGTTTTAGCAAATGCAACCGAAAATGAAAATATTGTAGCATTTCTGAAACCCTACAAAAAAAAATTTGGCAATGTCTTAAAAATGCTACTAAAGTGATACTTATATCATTTTTCAATTTTTTTTGTAGCGGTTTTTCAGTCCTATTATATGTTTTTTGTAGCGGTTTTTCAGTCCTACTATATGTTTTTTGTAGCGGTTTTCAATCCTACTATATGTCTTTTGTTGCGTTTCATTTCAACTACAATATCTTTTGTAAATTACATTTGTAGCACTTTTTCAACGCTACTAAAACTTACTGATGTACACCACATTTTAATTGCAGTTATTTACTGTTAATAGGTTCTAATATTTCCATCAATCACTTATATATACTAGAAATATTAAAACAAATAATTATATGAGTATCATTTTGAAACTAAAATCAATAATCGCCATATTTAAATACTTAAAAGACGCATCACCTGCAGTATCAGTATAACACCCATTAATTATCTCAATAGTAGTATTTCGACAAAATAAGTGAATCCACATACCACAATTGCTTACAAACAAGTCTACCCGACTGATACAAACAAAATAATAGTTGAAGTCATCTTCATAACTTAATAACCACCGGTTCTTTGATGCGAGTGTTCTTCGCTTTGGAAATCTAATTACCTGCACATAAGTATAACGATCAATGGTAAGAATTACATACAAATATAACGGTCAACAGTTAGAATTACCTGTGTAAAATGCATAAATTATATATGCTGACAGGTGGTCAAATAGGTTTTATTTGCATGCATAAATTGAAGAAAACGTATTGATAGGCAATAAACCGGATACAATTAGGAAGTAATTCATCACCCAGCAATAAACCAGATACACACTACACTAGAAAAAGCCTTTTGCAGTTCTATCGGGATTATATGTTTACAAATTACATTTTTTACGTACAATTGCATACTTTTCATAAATAATACAGACATCATCAGAATAATGTTTTTCCTTCAGTAGATTTAAATGTTGTGTTGATATTACATATATTGCTATTACTATTTAGTGCATGACAACTAACATGGTTTCATGAAGGGTCGTACAACGGATGGTTTTGCATTTGCTCGCGCATGGTACATACAGAGAATATTGTTAAAAGAATATTATTTTAAAATTATATATATTATTATTTTAAAATTATATATTTTATTTTAATATTATTTTGTTACATACATTATCTTTGTTATGTATTATTTTAATGTACATACAAAGAATATTGTTATATATGTTATTTTAATGAGTAGGTACCTAAACCAATACCCATACATAACCTCATACCTAATTATTATGTATGATATTTTAACGCATATACATATTATATGTGTAGTTTATTATATATGTGTGTGTATAAGCTGCAAAAATCATAGAACGTATAATTGCATAATTTCATTCATTATAAAACAATACTAACAAGACAAAATTAGTAATAAAGCCACAAAAATTGCATACCACTAGATCATCCAGCCAACCATTTGCTGAACTTCATAAATCTCTACCAATAAAGGGTTAAATGGTTTACAGGGTCACCCATCTGAAGAAGCATACTCACAGACTCCAAATGCAGCCACATTCAAAATTCTCATGATATATTGCCTAAATGCCAAAATGCATAAAGTTCATGAGCAATAATTTTAAGACTAATTATTAAAAGCTGCTTCTTGATAGAAGATATAAATTATGGAAACTGCTATTGTGTATGGAAAGAACAACAAATCAGTTGTACTAATAGTCATCCAGGGGAAAACAGAAAGGAAAATAATAGTCAGCATAGGAATTTTGCTCAACTCTTGTTGAAAAATTAGGGATTGATATTTCATTATATTTTCAATCACCACAGATTTTTTTTATGAAATTTCAATCAATGTGCAATTGCATAATACAATTATAGCACCATATGAACTGTTTTTTTTTAACAAATAGTTAAGAAAAACACTAAACATACCCTTTTGTCATGTTCATATGCTTGATCCAAGAGATAGGAATACTCCAAGTCCTCAAAATGCTTACGAAGGGAAGACAAAGGTTCTTTGAAGTATAGAGGAAGGCATGATTTTATGATGAAGGATTAGCAAGAAGCTAAAACACCCAAAATAAGTTCCCTTTGCCTAATGAGTAATAGGGAACTGAAACTACAGATATAAATTATAAACTATTAGTCAGGTTCAAACGTCGTATATGATGTAAACTGTGAATTTGGTTCATGCATGACACTGAAACAACTTTAGTTATCGGTTTATATACTGAAAGCTCGCACAATGTGTTAAATATTTAATCTGGGTCCGAAGTTAGCACAAAAAAACTCTCTATTCAATATAATTATGCAATAGTTGTAAGCTGAAATAAGTTATCAGTTTGTTTTGACAGACTTACATTTTTTGCATTATCTATTTGTTACCTTTTATGCTTATTACTATGCAAAACTATATATTATATCATAGATATATATATATATATATATATATATATATATATATATATAAAACAAAGAATCAAATGTTGTGTCAGGAGCAAAATTAAAACAGATGGCATTCCAACCCTTAATTACATGGTCATTTGTTCTAAAGACCTGAAATTTGCACTATATTTTTTGTATATTTTATCATATTGCATCCAATGATTTAGTAGAATTTTCAGAGACAAACTTGAGAATGAAGCTCCAATTTTTGTTTTCATAACATGCTGAGTATATTCATCTGTATTCTCTGTTTAAAGAATTTTCAAGTGCATTCTCTATTTATAAATTTTCTTTCCCCACCAATTACCAACCTGAAACCCCTCTGCCCTCACCCTTTACAACTCGATCCCTGTCTCGCATTCTAAACTACTTTCAGCTTCCCCCACAAATACATTCATGACCACTACATCAAACAACTCACCTACTCAAAACTGCATTAAACACAATCATTTACCTTATCTCCTGCTCACAAACTACATCAAACACAAGAAAAATCATCCACTCCAACAGCCCATAAACAACAAACTACCATACAAACACAAACACCACTTGCTATCAAAACACCCATACAAGCAGTTCACTACCCAAAATATACGAACGACCATACACCTTCTATCAATAGACCAAACCACTTCACTGTACCTCAACTGCCATCTCCACAGCACTGATACACTGCATGCAATGTGCAAAATACTAGCAACCTGCTTTAGACCCTCTTCCAACAATTCTCGCCTACAAGCAAAATTAAACCATCCACAACTAGACACCCGAACCACTAGTCTTCTTCACTCTGCATACCCTTAGCACCACCTGAACACAACCACGAATCATCAGCAAATACTCCTGTTGTGGAGAAATTTTGATTCAAGACCGCTTAAATCAAAAAAATCCCCAACGCCGCGGAAAACGAGATCGTGGTAATAGTGCAAAAACAACCAGTCGAACAATCTCAACCTTATCCAAGCCAATCACAATCACCAAACAATGGAAATAATAGAGCAATAACGAGAAACTAAATCACACGGGGATTTATAGTGGTTCCACCGACGTCTTGTCAATGTACGTCCACTTTGAGAGAGAATCTTTTATTAATATCAATAGAAGAGTACAAGAGATTGATTACAATGATCAAATTTACTAGAAAAAATTGATTTTGTGGAGAAAAGAATTGAAGATTAGGATTGCCAAAACCCTAATTAGAATAAACTTAGATCTAATCTCTTGATTTGTTATCCACCTCCTTTTGTATTCAATGTAGCTTATATAGGCATAGAGAAGTATATGGAAATTCCCAAAATTTCCTCCAAAATATCCTCTAGATCCAAAATATTCTCCAGATCCAAAATATCCTCTAGATCCAAAATATTCTTCAGATCCAAAATATCATCTAGATCCAAAATATTCTCTACAATAGTATCGCATACTTCAACACTCCACCTCGATACTATATCCATCTACATCACAACCTTCAATGCACCCAAGCATTTCCTTCTATCTTCAATCAAGAAAGCTTGAATGTTTCCCCAATGAACTCCGGCATAGCCACCGCCCATTGCACTTCACTAACAAGTTCAGGCATAGCCCCCACCCGTCAATAAAGTGTTGAAACATCCAACTCCTAAACTAGTCCCACCGAAAGACAATGTACTCGGGAGTGAAAACGAGTACTTACCATGAAGATAGAACAACAACCTCTCACCGATACTCTTCTACACCAAAGTTTCTCTCTCAACTGTGCCACCTCGTGGCACCTAGCATCTCTTCAAGCGAATTAAGTTCGAGCAATGCTCGAACTTCCCAACCGGCAATGTCTTAATGAACATGTCCGCCGCGTTATCCTTTGTGTGCACTTTCCGAAGGCATACTTGCTTGTCTTCGTCCATAGCTACTAGAAATGACTCTCTTACTTCAATATGCTTCGTTCGTGAGCTAAACGCCAAATTCTCCGCCAAATGTATAGCACTTTGGCTATTACATCGAACATCAATACTCTCATGTTCAAAACCCAAGTCACACAATAGTCGCTTCAAATAGAGTGCCTCCTTTGCCGCTTCCACAGCGGCTATCAACTCTGCCTCCGTAGTGGATAAAGCAACTATGGTCTGCAATCTCGATCTCCAACTAATGGCCGTACCACCAAGTGTGAAGACATATACGGAAGTTGATTTCCTCCGATCCCTATCACCGGCGTAGTCCGAGTCACAATAACCAACTAACTTGCAACTCAATCCATCACTACCACCAAAAACAAGACCATGAGATGTTGTGCCTTTCAAGTATCTCAATATAGCCTTCACGGCTTCCCAATGCGATTTCCCCGGATTAGCCATATACCGACTAACCACCCCGAAGGCATTTGCAATATCGGGCCTTGTACACACCATGGCATACATTAAGCTACCAACCGCACTTGCATATGGCACCTTTGCCATATAAGCCTTGTCTTTCTCTCCGATAGGTGATCCCTTATCCGAAAGCTTCATATGTAAAGGTAAAGGTGTATTTAACGCCTTTACATTCTCCATGTTAAACCGGCAAAGCACCTTCTTAATGTACTCCTTTTGAGTCAATCTCAACTCAAAACGCTTTCGGTCCCTTACAATCTCCATGCCCAAGATCTTCTTTGCTTCTCTAAGGTCTTTCATCTCGAACTCCGCCTTTAATTTCTCTTTCAACTTGTTGATTTCTGCCTTGTCCTTAGAAGCAATGAGCATATCGTCCACATACAAGAGTAAATACACCCAACAATCATTTCCTAACCTCTTGAAGTAAACGCAAGCATCCTTGATGCTTCGATGGAAGCCACTTTCAAGCATGAAATGATCAAATCTCTTGTACCATTGCCTAGGTGATTGCTTCAAACCATATAGTGATTTCTTCAACTTGCAAACTAGTTCTGACTTACCTTCTACAACAAACACTTCCGGTTGCTCCATGTAGATGTCTTCATCCAAGTCTCCATGCAAGAAGGCGGTTTTCACATCTAGTTGCTCCAACTCCAAGTCGTAAATAGCAACTAATGCAAGTAGTATCCGGATAGAAGTATGACTCACAACCGGTGCGAACATCTCATCATACTCCTTTCCTTTCCTCTATGCAAACCCCTTAGCCACTAGCCTAGCTTTGTATCTTCCATCGTCCTTCACCTTATATATCCATTTGCACCCAATAGCACGGTTTCCTTGAGGAAGTGGAACCAACTCCCAAGTCTGGTTCTTCATCAACGATTGCATCTCTTCCTCCATGGCGCAAATCCACTTCGAGCTATTACTCGAACCCATGACGTCATCAAGGTCCATCGGCTCATCTTGGACTACATGAAGAGCATAGTCCAAATTCTCACAAAAGCTAAGATAGTTCCAATCACCATATCTTTCGGGTGGCCTTATAGCACGACGACCAACCCGAGTAGCAATACCATCACCCAGTCTTCCTTCAGCACCACCTTGAACTGAATCTTCTCTAGGCTCGTGCACATCACCAACACTACTAGAGGAATCCTGTGGACTATGTGATGTAACATCAACCGCATTCACCTCGCAAGCACCTCCAACAACTCTACTTTCTCTAGGCCTGAAAGTGGGAATAACTTCCTTCTCCTTTGATTCACCATGAACCAAATCCGGAAGATTCGATGAGCCTTCGTTCTCCTTGAACATAGCCGACTCATCAAAAGTAACATGACGAGAAACCATAGCCTTCTTCGTTTCCGGATTCCAAATCCGATAGCCTTTGACGCCATCCATATATCCGAGAAAAATCCCTTTGAAAGCTCTAGGCGAGAGCTTATCATTCCCCGGATCATGCACATAAACAGGACTGCCAAATACACGAAGATAACTCAAGTCAATGCTCTTCCCTTTCCACACTTCCTCCGGAATTTTGTTATCAATAGCCGAGCACGGAATTCGATTAATAATATGCACCGCGGTTGACAAAGCTTCGGCCCAAAATCCCTTAGACAAACCCGATGTCAATCTCAAGCATTGAGCTTTCTCTAGTAGAGTTCGATTCATTCTCTCCGCCACTCCATTAGATTGCGGATCTCCCGGTGTAGTAAAATGCCTCCGAATACCATGATGCTTGCAAAAATTCAGAAACTCTCCGGAAACATACTCGCCGCCATTATCGGACCTAAGAACCTTCAAAGATTTCCCACTCTCATTCTCAACAAGAGCCTTCCATTCTTTGAATCTTGCAAATGCCTCCGACTTGGCCTTCATTACATACACCCAAACCTTCCGAGAAAAATCACTATCTTGATCCTCCCAAAGAAGCTACAGGCGTTGGTCCCCAAACATCCGTGTGCACATACTCAAGAATCCCTCTTGAATCATGTTTTCCTTCACCGAATGATACTCTAGTTTGCTTCCCCATGACACATTCCTCGCAAAACTCCAACTTGCTGAAACTCTCACCATCAATCATCTCCCTTCGACGAAGAACATCTAAACTCTTCTCCGAGACATGACCCAATCTCAAATGCCACAGCCGTGTAGCATCTAAGCCACGAGAACTATCAACACTGACACAAGTTTCGCCTTGCACGGTCACTCCTTGAAGCAAATAAATACCATGAGTTCTAGCACCCCTCATAACCACAAGCACACCCTTCGAAACCCTCAAGCTATCACTCTCAATCGTGATCTTGCAACCTAAAGAATCCAACTGTCCCAAAGAGATAAGTGACTTCCGTAGTCCCGGAACATAGCGCACATTAGTGAGAGTACGAACCACTCCGTCAAACATTCGAATTTGCACGGATCCAATGCTCTTCGACTTGCAAACTGCACCATTTCCCATAACAATTGATTTTCCTTCCCGTTCAACATAAGAAGAAAAACAATTCCTATTAGGCGTCATGTGATATGAAGCCCCCGAATCAAGCACCCAATCGATGCCCGAAACATCTGATGCTACTGCCGACAAAACATCTACGTCTCCCTCACCAACATCTCTCTCCACCGCAACTGATGAAGATGCTACTTCCTTCTTCCCCTTCTCTGGACAATCATTCTTCCAGTGACCAGGTTTCTTACATATAAAGCACTTGCCATTTCTTTCCTTTGACTTTCCTCTTCCACCGGGCTTCTTAGACTTAGAACGCCCCCGGTTTCCCTTCTTCTCTGACTTTTCTTTCTCCGCAAATAAACCTTGACCATTACCAGCACCACTACTACCATCACTCAGCTCCTTCATCTGATCTCGCAATTCCTCACTAAGAAGACCCGTCTTGACATCATTTAGAGTCAATGTATCCCGGCTATAGATCAAACTGTTTGAGAACCCAGTATAGCGCTCAGGCAACGAACATAGCAATATCATCGCCGTCTGCTCCTCCTCAATCTTCAAATCTACTGCCTTCATTTTCGTTAGCAAATCATCAAACACATTTAAGTGCGCCTTTAGCGAAGTTCCTTCCTTCATCTTGTTGGTAAAGAAAGTCCGCAACAAGATCAGTCGATTTGTGAGTGATTTCTTCATATACAACTCCTCCAACTTGTTCCAAATACCTTTAGCAGTAGTCTCACCACTAATTTCGGAAATAACATTCTCTCCCATGGCAAGTTGAGGTGTAGTGAATGCCCACTCTTCCATTTCTTCTCTCTCCACATCTGAGATGTCCTCTGGCTATAAATGTGTATCAAACACTACGCGATGTACCCGATTCCGCCTAAGAACCGCTTTCATCTTCCACTGCCACTTTTCGAAATCATTATCGTCATTCCACTTGTCGATAACCAATTGTGAACCAGCAGCTGCATACGACCCACGTACATAAGGAGCTACACCACTTGGACCACCTGTTGATGGATTATTTGAACCTGATTCCGGCATTTATACAACTATCTACCAACACCAATGCTCTGATACCAAATGTTGTGGAGAAATTTTGATTCAAGACCGCTTAAATCAAAAAAATCCCCAACGCCACGGAAAACGAGATCGTGGTAATAGTGCAAAAACAACCAATCAAACAATCTCAACCTTATCCAAGCCAATCACAATCACCAAACAATGGAAATAATAGAGCAATAATGAGAAACTAAATCACACAGGGATTTATAGTGGTTCCACCGACGTCTTGTCAGTGTACGTCCACTTTGAGAGAGAAACTTTTATTAATATCAATAGAAGAGTACAAGAGATTGATTACAATGACCAAATTTACTAGAAAAATTTGATTTTGTGGAGAAAAGAATTGAAGAAGATTAGGATTGCCAAAACCCTAATTAGAATAAACTTAGATCTAATCTCTTGATTTGTTATCCACCTCCTTTTGTATTCAATGTAGCTTATATAGGCATAGAGAAGTATATGGAA
Organism: Allium sativum; assembly: GCA_030737875.1. Lineage (NCBI taxonomy): Eukaryota > Viridiplantae > Streptophyta > Magnoliopsida > Asparagales > Amaryllidaceae > Allium > Allium sativum. The sequence goes on from CM060921.1 coordinate 297,913,872, forward strand.
ATTCCCAAAATTTCCTCCAAAATATCCTCTAGATCCAAAATATTCTCCAGATCCAAAATATCCTCTAGATCCAAAATATTCTTCAGATCCAAAATATCCTCTAGATCCAAAATATTCTCTACAATAGTATCGCATACTTCAACAACTCCCACACTTCTACTCTGCCAATCAGATCCTCACCATCATCACAAACATCACCTCTAGTCCCCCTCGAATTCGAACTCCATCACCATAAACTCCATCACTCCAGTGCACCCCCATAAATCCAATGCGGTCCCCTTTCTCGAATTCTAATTAAACTGATTTCATTTTTTTTAAATTAGCATCTGTATCTTTTTGGGATTGGAAATTTCAAGGTTTCATTCGTGTTGGTTGGTATTTGGGGACAACTAGTTATTGAAGGTCGATTTTTGTTTGTGGGTTTTAGTGGTACGGGTTTTAATTTTAATTTCTTTTTCTTTTTTGTGTTAGCATGTCTTTGGTCGTTTTGTTTGTAAAATTCTATTTATAATAGAAGTGTTTTTTATTTGACCTTAGTCGATTAGCAGTATATTTGTGTTAGTGTGTTTAGCTTGTGTTAGCCTCATGTTTTAATATTTTAATCAAGTAGTTCTTGTTTATAAATTAGTTTTGGACATTTTTTCTTTCTTTCTTGTTTTAATTAGTTGACTAGTTTTTTCTTTTTTGTTTTTTACCAGTAGAATTACAGGGTTCGCCTACTACTGCTGCATGCCTCTGTTATGAATTATACATTCTTCATTTTTATTCTTAGTTTGCTCATTCCTTTATTTAGCCAAAAGATGAAGAACTGGCATATTTCATAATTTCAATTATATTTAAATGTCATTGTTTATAGTTATTTTAAATTACATTTTATAAGATATGCAACGGCAACAAATGAATGGAAACATGTTGGATATGGTCGTCTACTCTGAAATTGTCTTTGATTTTAATTTACCGCAGTATGGAAAGTAATAATTTTAATTTTAAACTTACCGCTGATTGAAAAGTAATAATTGACTATTATTTTTGAGTTATTTAAGCAGTTCCATTTAACCAAAATATTCAAGTATGCGACTAAATTTTGAAGCAATACTGCATAAATTTTGTTGATTTATTCACTTAGAGAAAAAAATCTTTTTTATCATAAATTGGTAACCAGTTTAGTTCATAAGATAATGAGATAATTCTGGTTTGATGATTATTTTAATCTGTTTATTATGAACCCCTGGAAATTTAAAATAATTTTGCAAATAATTAATTTCCATATGATAGCCATGTTCAGCTTTGGTATATGATCCATCTTTGCAATGCGGTGTTGAGCGCAAATTATTCACTAGCAGCGGTAAACACAAGCCTATCCTATCCTTGAAAACACAACAGCCATGATCATCATTTCCTCCATTGATTCATGTATGAAGATCTTCAGAGTATAATTCATTTGTTTGAAGTATTTTTATTTTATTTTATTACAATCATACCATTTTTGGGTTTAGAAAAGTAATTCTTCTGTTTTTTGGTTTCTATTTTTGTACCAAAGTTGTTAATATATTTTCCTTTTTGATTTACTAAGCTCGGATCTTAGTTAGGATAATAGTTCTTTATGTTTCTGGGTTTCTATTTAATACATTTTCTTTCTTCATTTACTACGGTCACAGTTAAGGAAAGCAATACATATGATTTTGGATGTTGATTGATTAGGTCTCCAGATCTATAATAATACAAAGTTAAGGATTGCTTTCATTCAACCTTAGCCTAATTGTTGTTGTGGCGTTCCTTTCCTCAATCAATTTACTACAAGTTAACAAGATTTGCATACTGACTTAAGATACTTTAACACATCCATTTTATGTTAGTTTGTTTATTTCTGTCAAAATTATCCCAACTGTTGCATGTTCATTTATTTATGTCATTTCATTTTCTTTCCTGATTTACTTACTACAGATTCATTTTCTTCTATTTTTTGGTTTATCAAAATTATCAAAAGCTACTGCAGCATCGTAAATGTTTTGCTGATCAACTTAAATTATCAACTAAAACGGTATTGAGCAGCGGTATTTTGTTGGTTCCTTCTGTGCTTTAATAGAATTCAAAATGTAATCTTGAGAATTTTGGAGTGGCTAATGTACCTATCAGATGTATTAATCGATTATACAATTGCACGGTAGCTTTATCATCATCGTCTTTTATGACATAATGTACTTTTTAAATTACTTTGATTATTTGTAACTATTATTTTTATTTTGAATTGTTTCTAAATTGCATTTTATATTTTATTGCTATAACTAACTTAAACGCCAATGAAATGAATTTTTTATCAAAAACAATTATTCCTTGTGGATTTGATCAGATTTATTACAAAAGATTCAGACTGAATATCCCATAAAAATAGGCTATTTCTTGGTTCTACAAATATTCCTAATTATCAACATATCAAACATACATGAACAAGATTCACATACCAGTAGTTTGTCTTTTTGCTGAATCCTTTGGCACAAGCCAGTATAATTTAATGGTTTCCATCCATCATCACCTTGATACCGTACACGAACATGCAAATGAGGATTAAGATAAGTTAACATGTTAGTCCTTCTTTGTATTTACAGATCCCTTGACAATTAGATCCAAAAAACTAACGATCACCTGAGAGATCATTCCAATTACAATGAAGCATCCAAAAGCTGCCAAAGGTGCCAGTGCATTTAAGCATAGATCAAACATTTCTCCACCGACGGACTCCTAGATGATATCGATTGCTTTAGGATATTCATTCTTCAATATAGTAAGCACAATGAAGGTGTATGCATGAATATCATAAAAGAAATTACAGAACAAACAACGGTACTCGTGCATTGTGTGTGCATGAGTACAGTTGTAGATTAATATTGAAATGTACTTGTTTTATATCTTCTTTCTTGCAATCTATGACCCGATCGACTCCAAATGAACTCAATAACTCAGTTTTTTCCCACCACACAATGCAACCACTTTATTTCCTACCAATTTTGCAAGCTACAAATGACAGAACTTTGAATGCAGAATAAAAATTTGGGTAGTTACCAATAAAAGAGAATGACAGATGGGTCAACTATACTCTCACAACCTCCAAATGAAGAAGCAATATATGGTATTTTCAATGCATTAATGAACTTTGCAGTCTCTTCAAGGCCACCAGCTAGCTGCAAAGTAAAACCCATATATAGTGTAACATTACGTGGGAAAAGAAACATACCCAAAATCAAATATTTTTTCGTAAGAAAAACTCATCTCAAACTGACCAAACAATCAAAGCCAGTCATTTGCTTCTTTTTCAGCTCCAGGATTTATAACTGGTGACTTTGCAGTTCTCTCTACAGCAGCTTTAACAAATGCATCCTCAGGTTCAGCAGCAGGAGTTGTAACATGTCTAATATCAGGTTCTGTAATCTTTTCAGCAACAAGTTAATTAACTGTTTCAATAACAATTCTAGCAACAGGTTCAAAAGCAGATTTAGCAGCAGTTTCAATAGTAGTATATGTTTCAGGAATAGCTTCAGCAGGTATTTCCTTTCCTTTGTCAAATTGAGCAACATGAATAGTTCTAGAAGAAGAGCCTAATTCCACAACAGGTCTCTTTGAAGCACTATTATCACCATCAGTAGGGGGATTCTTTAAAAATCAAAGTCTAGTAGTTAATTTGAAAACAAGATCACATGCAGGACCTAAAACAGAATCTCAGTCTCCGAAACTTTTCTTTAAGTGTTTCCTTTTGCATTTCAGAAAGTCCAGAGAGATCAAGATTGACATGCCAAATAGAAGCACCACCAAGTTTCTTTCTGTGTTCATCTAGGAAACTATGCTTATAAGTCAGACCACCATCCATTAGTATATGCCCAAAGAGATTCAAAGCATAGAAATTGACATGATCTTGAATGTAATAATTTGCTAACATAAAAGCAGAAATATCCGCATTTTCAGGCTTGGCAAGATAATTTGTAACATTTGGTCGATTACTCACGGCTGCAATAAGAGCTGTATTACACAATTTTTGAATGATTTCCAATCACATATTAGGGAGAAATTCATCTACTTTCTTATTGATCGTAGTAGGAGTAACGCCAGTAATGTAAAACGTAAGGAAATCCAAACTATTTCCGACAAGATCACGAATCCGCTATCTAGACATTATTAGTTTGCAGATTGGCTTCTGAGAAACAGTGAGTAGTAGGACGTTTGTGGTTTATGTATATGTAAGTGTTCGCTTTGTCATATGATGTAAAGGAAACTAGAAACGTTGGTACTTTACTTGGTGCTACATGTTCGCCTTGTTGTGCTAAAGATTTCAACTAACCGTTTTGATTTCTCTAAATAATTAAAATCAGTTATTCTTTTTTGTGTAGACAAATGAATTTGAATAGCACACGACGTACAATAAAGTTCTAAAAGGGCAAAGCCAAGGTTGTGTCCGGGGTTGATGGAAACAAAGAGTTTGAAAAAAAACGTTTGAGCGAGCCAGCGAACTAGAGAAATGTTCACAGCTAACAATGGAATATTTAAACGGATATTAAAATTGTAATTTTTATATTAAAATGTAAGGAAATCCAAACTATTTCCGACAAGATCACGAATCCGCTGTCCAGACATTATTAGTTTGCAGATTGGCTTCTGAGAAACAGTGAGAGGTAGGACGTTTGTGGTTAATGTATATGTAATTAATTCCAAAGCTATATATTTAAATTTACTGGGCATAACATTCTCAGAATGGACATGAACTATATCAACTTAACATGAGATTTGGTAAATGAAATGAACTGGGCATGGTTTAAGAACAACATTTCTACATTACTACTGTCATAAAAACTTTAATGAACCAACTCGCAATTCCGCACAAACTTCGATGTAACACAGTTAGCCTAGTAATACTTAAAGTGAAGATAAACAAGTTATCTACATCAAGGGTAAACATTGATGAGCTAATGGTTTATCAAGTCACAAATAATGAAGAAAACTGACACACAGAAGCTACCACAACAAGTGAGCACAATAAAATTTATCGCTATCGCAACATTATACTATACTTCAGAAAACTAGAGGTCGACAGTAGGAACGAATGAGATCGTAGCACAAACAAATGCAAAGTTAATATTTACTACTATGCAAAATTTGGAACTGAGGTAATAAACATAATGAAAGACGTATGGACATTAAAAAAATTCCCTGCAACACTACTACTCCATTTTTCAAGTTCAAGCAAATAAACCGCCATTCACCAATTGAGGCATGTGTTAATAAGCAAGAAATTAACTCATGACACTAAACAGATAGCATAAACTCCAAAAAATAAAATTAATCATATGTAACCATATTACTAGTAAATAATATTGGTTAATGCAAACTTAAAAATTTACATCACGGTTCACTCTCCTATCCAGTAGATTAGCCAGTATATTCATTAGGTGGGAAGTATGCCAATTCACTCTTTAGTGTTCACTCTGCCCTAAGCAAATCCAGTAGAGAAGCTCTGTCTACGAATCTCTTTGCTTATGGATAGAGGTCAGTAAATAATATTGGTTAATGCACTAAAAACTGCACATGGTTATGGTATAGGACAATAATGTTAGTTTTTGTACTAAAATTAGTTGTGGTTGGTATTCAAGTTGATATTGCTATTTCTGAATGAATATCATTAGCAAATTAAAAATAAGAACCATGTTCTGATTACCAGTTATGTAATAACAGTTTCGTAATAATGTTTTGAATGAAGTAGTGCTATGCAGATTAAAGTCAGCTTGAACGTTGCTCACAAGTTTACACTAGATATATTTCCAAAGCCTGCCAACCTTTAAAAATGAAGTATTATAGAAAGTATATTTGTTGTATTGAAAGTTCAACTAGATTTCAAAGTGAACTCGTAGGCGTGTTGTAATTCTATGACAATTAACTTGTTCAACTCATACTATATGTATTATATTGTAATATTGTATTATTGCTGTCTGCCTTGCTAAACATTTCACTGTACGTATTGTTGTTGAATCGAGCTAGGGTTTATGTAGATTGACGCAGATGAATTAGGGATTTATGGTTTATGCATTCGATTTACAAAATCAACATTGAACTGTATACAACCAATACATTATCACAAAATAAAATGAAGTATAAATCCATACCAATTTAGGGTTTGCGTAGAATCCTAATAAACGACAAAAGAAAAATGGAAGGGGGAGTCGCTAAACCATGGAGAGAAAAAGAAGTAGCGTACCCATGACGATGGAGGAAAAAGGGAATGACGATGATAATGAATTAGGAATTTGTGACTTTTTTTAAAGAAAGGGAAAGTGAAAATCGGTGAAACTTCAATAGAGAAAAAAACGTAACAAGGTTTTACAATTGGCGGGAACAGCGAAAATTTTAGTTCGTGTTGAGATTTCAATTAAAAGAATTAATAGATGCAGTTGCTTTTCAAACGCAACTAGCAAGTGCATCTAAATCCTTAATTTCTTATAGTGTAAATTGGCATGTCTCCTGCTCAATGCATCAGCTACTACATTTCCCTTTCTTGGTGTATATGCAATATCGAAATCATAGGAAGCCAAGAATTCTAACCATCTTTATTGTCGGAGATTTAGATCCTTCTGAAAGAAAAGATACTTCAATGACTTATGATCGGTAAACAACTCGAATCTTTCTCCCAAGAGATAATGTCTCTACATCTTCAGCGTGAATACGATCGCTCCCAATTCCAAATCATGGGTAGGATATCTTTTCTCATGCGGTTTCAGTTGCCGACTTGCATAAGCTACAACCCTACCTCCTTGCATCAATACAGCAGTGCACCTAGTCCGGTACCACATGCATCTGTATATACTGTCATCTCTTCATTCCCCTTAGGAATGACCAACACTAGTGTACACATCAACTTTTCCTTTAGACTCTTGAATGCATTTTCACACATTTCATTCCAAACGAAAGCTTGATTCTTCCTGGTCAACTGAGTTAATGGTGCCGCTATCTTGGAGAAGTCTTGGATAAACTTCCGATAATATCCAGCTAATCCCAAGAAACTTCTTATGTCTGTTGCATTCTTGGGCGTAGACCAATCCTGTACCGTAGCCACCTTCGCAGGATCCATGGCAATACCATTTTCTGAAACAACATGGCCCAAGAATCCCACTTCCCTCCTCCAGAATTGACATTTAGACAACTTTGCTTTCAATTGGTATTTTCTGAACACCTCCATCACTACTCTTAAATGTTCCTTGCGTTCTTCCTTCGTCCTCGAATAAACAAGTATATAACATGAGAACAAACTTATTCAATTGATCCTTGAATACCCTATTCATAAGATCCAAAAAATATATTAGTGCAATGGTCAACCCTAATGGCATGACCAACCACACATAGAATCCAGATGGCGTCCGAAAGGCCGTTTTAGCTATACCCTCATCTTCCACCCTAAGCTGATGAAAACCTGTCGCAAGATCCAATTGAGAGAACACTCTCGCGCCAATCAACTGATCTAACAAATCATCTATTCGTGGTAGAGGATATTTATTCTTACTCGCCACCTTATTCAAATTGCACTAGTCCACACACAATCGAAGGGAACCATCTACCTTGGTAGAAACACAACTGGCGCTCTCTACTCAGAAACACTTCTTCTGATAAATCCCTTCTTCAAAACATCGTTTACTTGCACCCCGAGCTCTCTCTGCTCCCTTGGTTCCATACGACGAAGTGGCATCACTATAGGTCTGGCATCTTTCACTAAATCAATACGTAACTCAATCTTTCGGTGTGGTGAAAGTCCGATCACTTCCTCGAAGACATCCGGGTACTGGCCAGCCATGGGCACATCTGACAACTCATCATGCGGGATGTCGAGGCAATTTAGAAAACTAGTCATTATCCCAACACTAGGTAGACCACCAAACACTACCCTCCGCCCAACATCCACTCTAACTGCCACCTAAAAGCCCTCAGAGTCTACCACCACCCCGTACCTTAGGGGCCAATCGACTCCCAAAATAATGTCAAACCCAGTAAAGCCCAAAACAAAGCAATCACAAGCAAACATACATCCATGACTCGATAAGAACACATTACAACAAATCATACTAATGCTAGTCGAACCACCAATCGGGTTCATCACTGCTAAAGGTTTATCGACTATCTCGGGTTCCAATCCCAACCTATCTACCAGGTCACTAGATATGAAGGAACGGGAAGCCCCAGTATCAAATAATACTCGAACAAGAACATCATAAACGAAAAGCATACTTTGAATGACGACATTCTTTTCTTTCTCTACTGCGGTTGGGGTATTCGACGAAGAAGGAACAACATTAATAGCATTTGCTTTCACAATCTTCTTCTCTTTAGGGGGTTGTGGACATTTATCCTTGTGATGTCCCACTTGGCCACAGTTGAAGCACTTCTTGTCCACAGGCTTTTCTCGACATTCTTTAGCATAATGGCCCTTCTTTCCACACCTAAAGCACTCAACATCTTTCTTGCTCTTTTTCTGACCATCCTTAGCTTGGTTCTGCTTCCTCTTATTCTGAGAATTATTCTTGCCTCCACCGCTTGCCTGCGGCTTTGGCCCCTCTGCAGATGCAACAACGACTTCAGTCTTGGGCTTAGGATAAAGGCTCTCTGACCTCAATGCGTTCCCAACAATCGATTCAAAAGTCTCATCAATATGATTTATAAGCCTCTCTCCCAAGTACTGGTCTAAACCAGTTATGAACTTCTCATTCTTTTTCTCGGGAGTGTCAATAAGGGATAATCCATACTTCGATAAAGTATCGAACTCAGCAATATACTCCGAGACTGCCCTACCATTCTGCTTAAGCTCCAAGAACTTCCTAAACAATTCCAATTTCTGAGTAGTTGGGATAAATTTATCACTAAATCGGGCCTTGAACTGATCCCAAGTAACTTGATCTTCAGGGGTAGCTGCCTTAATAGCATTCCACCAATTCATAGCCCGTCCTTGCAGCTGACGGGATGCTAGCTTTCTCTTCATTGCATCATCGATCCCTAAGTCCTCGAAGATGCGCTCACAACTATCAAGCCAATCCTGAACTTCTGTAGCCGATTCTGTTCCGTGGAACAACTTCCCACCAAGACTAGTGTAGTCCTTACAGAGCTTGGCGAAATCGGCCCTAGGCGCCTACACTGCTACACTACCACCATTTACAGCCTTAGGAGATGCCCTCTGAACATCCCTAAGCATCTCTCTCATGAAGTCTGTGAACATCTTCCTCATATCAGGAGCATTCCCATTATTAGCACCTCTATCTGTACCCCTCGTACATCGGCACATCGTTCAATCTGTAAGGAGAAACGATTAACCATCTCTTCAGTGGTGCCAGTGCAAGTGCGACTTCATCCTTAAATATACTAATAGTATATATAGCTTTTGAAAACCAAAATATCAAAAATACGCGCTCTCGTATACGTATACTATCTCTCCTGGTGTCTTTCCCAAGGTTAACTACCCTACCTAGAGCTCTGATACCAAGTGTGACGGCCCGCCCCGCACCAGTTGACATTTTCAATGAAAGTGTGTTGTGCCGATGCCCGACTAGCACGGGAGGGTCGCCAAAGAAAGGAAAAGAAAGGAATTTGAACTAACAAGGAACTTGTAGAATGTCTCACAGCGCATGGGATAAAATATAATAATAACATAATTTTGACATAAAACAGGCGAGACAGTGCATAAGCTGAAAACTAAACCATAATCATCATAGTAGCAGAAATTCAAAATATAGCTTATTACAATTCCAACATATTGTCTCTAAAGCAAAGAAAGACGTGCACTACTAATGCCAAAGTAGTGACCAGCAACAACACAGGGAGATTATATATATATATATATATATATCACTTCTCAGCACATGAGCATTTACACACATGGATATAGTTTCAACACATGGCTTTAATTTCAACGCATGAAGATAATTTCAACATATGAAAATAATTCTAACACATGAATATTATTCTAAATTTCGGCAGCGTAACGGCAGGGTAGTTAAAACCGGCACCGTCCCTAGTACGGCTCCTCGCTCTACCTTATAACCTCGCGGTTTTTGACAATGGGGATTCATGCATCTAATTCGCACGTAGGCGGCATGTTTTATTTTTATTTCCACAATTATTTCCTATTCATTTCAATCACCAATGGGTATTTTTCAACAACAACCAAACAATATCAACCACAAACAATTATTCAACCATTCGCATTTTCATCCAATATTTCACACCAATACACAACAATAAATATCATCCATGGTTTGTGGATGAGGGGTATGTATATATATAATTATGATTTCTATATTTCACTTGCATTTCAACACATATATCAATTATTTATGCATGTACAATTCATACTTCGCTTATATAGCTTACACGACGCATGTACATGAGGTATACAACACGTGTGTAATTTATATTTCGCTCATATAATTTATACACGACATTTTCCATTCAAATTCATATAATTTAGATTTCTCACATTGGTTTTCGGAGTGCTAAAAATCGTAGATGACTCAGAAAAATCTGCGGTCTCTTCTATGTGGTAGAGAGCTTCCTTGCGGTCCCGATGTTTCCTGTTTCATCGAATTTCGTCAACACACCAAAAAGATATGATTTTTCAAAGTGCAAACATAAAAAATAACTCACCTTTATCGATGGTTCAAAACTAGGGTTGCAGTTTTCGTGAAAACCGAGGCACGATACTACGATCGGAAGGTACAACGTGGAAGAGGGAGGAAAGGGGAGTCGATCGGTGGTGGTTGGGGGCGGTTCGGTGGTCAGAGGAAGGCGCAGCGACAGTGGGAAGTCGGCGACTTTGGGTTGATGGTTCTCATCGATGCGGCGACGATAAGGGTCAGGGGTTGGTCGGATTTGAAGAGGGGAGGGAGGCGCGTCGATTCGAGGTGGTGGCGGCGTCGGTAGGTGGCTGTGGCGGCGGCGATTTGCCTGGGAAGGTTCGAACGGTTTTCGCCGTCGGTGAGAGAGAGAAACGGGTTTTTTTATTTTTTTTAATTTATGAAAGGAATTTTCTGATTTGCCATTATATATATTATTCCGAAAATTAGGGTTTTCACTTACGAACCCCAATTCAAACCCAACGATTGTCGCCCCTAGCTAAATACCCCCATCCCGGACACAATGGGATATGTTTCGTTGGCCAATTTGACTGTTACAGTCAGTTATTCTTCAAATTAAAGTATAAAACATTTAATTTTAACTTTGAACGTACATTTCAATTTGCCAGGGCCACAAACTGATTCGAAAAATTCCAGAAAAATAAATCTAGCTATGTTTTGATGCTACGGTCCCAACAAAACTAGTTTCGTTGAATTTTGAGATCGTTTGAAAAATGGCCATTTTCTGGTCGATCCAATTTAACAGAAATTGACCAAACACATTTTCTTTTGCCACGCTCACATACTAGCTTCAAAAATTATGAAATTTGAAACCTAGCCATAGTTTGACATCCCGGACCCAACAAAAGTGGTTTCGTCGAATTCCGAGGACGTTTGCAAAATATCAATTTTCCAGGGCTATATATTCTATATATCGACCTTTCTGAAAATAATTCGGCCATAACTTTTGATTCCCGTTATGAAACTTCGATTTTTCAGATTCGTTAGAAAGGTATTGATAAACAGATTTAAATATTTTTGGTTTCACTAAAATTCGTTATATTTTTCACCCTGCACAGTCAGTCAAAGTTTGAATTCAAATTTTCAAGCTGATTCACTATTTCTAATTCACTATTTTATTGAAATATTCTATTTCAATTGTTCAAATTTCTTTGAAATAACCAATTTAAAAATTTTAAATTGACTCGTATTTTCTGGGTTGTTGCAATCTCCCCCACTTAAAACTTTTCGTCCTCGAAAAGGAAACAACAATAAAGTATGAAACAAAATGTAAATGCAAAGTATTGTAAAGGTACCTTGCACCGGAGTTAGTCAGAGATGTCCACTCTGCATTTGGGGTAAGCTTGCTTAATGCTTTCCTCAATCTCCCAAGTACAGTCTCTAGGATCAATACTCCACTGCACTTTAACTAAATGAACCTTTTTGCTTCTTAGTTCTCTAGTTTCTTTGCCAACAATCTTTAATGGCTCTCTTTTGACTGCTAATTCTGGAGTTATTTCTATATCCTGATTCTCTGCTTCTTCTACAACAAGATCCGGATCATGCACATGTCTTCTAAGTTGAGATACGTGAAATACATCATGCACTCCAGGCAACCAATCTGGTAATTGAACCCTATAAGCAAGAGTTCTAATTCGTTCAAGTATAGGAAAGGGACCTATAAATCTCGGTGCCAACTTCCCAGTTTTGCCAAATCTGATTACTCCTCTCATCGGAGAAACTTTCAAATAAACATGGTCACCAACAGCAAATGTCAAATCTCTTCTTCTTGAATCTGCATAACTTTTCTGTCGGCTTTGTGCGGTTCTCAATCGCTTTTTGATGAAGTCGACTTTATCAAATGCTTCTCGAATCATATCGGGTCCTAACACAAGTCTATTGCCAGGTTCTACCCAACATGCTGGAGATCTGCTCGGTCTGCCATATAATGCTTCAAATGGCGACATTCCCAAACTTGCTTGATAGCTATTGTTATATGAGAATTCTGCCAAATGCAAGTGATCTTCCCATGACCCACCAAAATCAATTATACAAGCCCGCAATAAATCTTCTAGAATTCTATTCACCCGCTCAGTTTGGCCATCTGTTTGAGGGTGATAAGCGGTGCTCATATTCAGTTTCGTTCCCAATTCTGTCTGGAAAGCCTCCCAGAATTTGCTAGCAAATATTGGGTCCCTATCACTGACTATGCTGATGGGAATTCCATGCAGCTTAACGATTTCTTTGAAATATATCTATGCTAGACTTTGAGCGGTTCTATTGGATCTGACAGGTATGAAATGGGCATTCTTCGTGAAGCGATCTACGATTACCAAAATGCTGTCATTACCTTTCCTGGATCGCGGCAAACCATCTATGAAATCCATGGAAATCTGTTCCTATTTCCAACCTGGGACTTCCAACGGTTGCAGCAATCCAACTAGCTTCTATTGGTCGCTCTTGACCAATTGACAAGTAGGGCATCTGCTAACATACAAAGAAATATCCCTCTTCATTGCCTTCCACCAGAAAGTGCGTTTGATATCGTTGTACATTTTACTCACACCAGGATGAATGCAAAGTTTGGATTTATGGCATTCATCTAGCACTTCTCTTCGAAGGCCTGTAATATTTGGAATGCAAATCCTATCATTTAACCTGAGAACCCCCTTATCGTCAATACGGAAACTTGTGGTTTCACCTTCCTTGACCCTCTGACTGATTCTCTGAATGAATTCATCGTCTTTTTGAAGGGCTAAAATCTTATCGATCAATCCAGGCGTAATTATAAGATTGGCAATGATTGCGGTTTTTCTACTAAGCGCATCCGCTACAACGTTAGCCTTTCCCGGTGTATACAGGATATCAAGATCATACGCTGCAAGAAATTCTAGCCAATGCTGCTGTCTCAAATTCAGATCTTTCTGGGTGTATAAATACTTCAATGATTGATGATCAGTGTACAATACAAATTTCTCGCCTAATAAATAATGCCTCCAGATTTTCAACGCAAAAATGATAGCTAACTCAAGATCATGAGTTACATAGTTCTTCTCATGCGGTTTCAGTTGGCGGCTTGCATAAGCGACTACTTGGCCTCTTTGCATTAACACTGCACCAAGACCTCTAATAGAAGCATCTGTCCATACCATCAAATCTTGATTGCCATCAATAATGGTTAACACTGGAGCAGTTGTTAGTTTCGATTTCAATTCCTGGAAAGCTTCTTCATAGTCGGAAGTCCACTTAAATTTCTCATGCTTCTTCGTGAGCTTCGTTAACGGACCGGATATCTTTGAAAAATCCATAATGAACTTTCGATAATAACTAGCCAACCCCATAAAACTTCTAACCTCTGTGGGTGTAGTGGGTTGTTTCTAGTCTCGAATCGCTGTTATTTTGCTTGGATCTACAGAAATCCCTTTCTTTGACACAACATGGCCAAGAAACTTCACTTCTCCTTGCCAAAAGACACATTTAGAGAATTTGGCTTTGAAGACGTTCTTTCTTAGAATCTCCAATACTTGTTCTAAGTGTTTTTCATGCTCGGGTTTTGATTTGGAGTAGATTAAAATATGATCGATGAATACGAGGACAAATTTATTCAGAACTCCCCTGAACACTCTATTCATTAGATCGACAAAGTATGCTGGAGCGTTGCACAGGCCGAACGACATTACTAACCATTCATAAAATATGTCTGGACCTCTGAAAGCTGTCAAAGGAACACACTCTTCTGCTATTCTCAATTGATGAAAACCTGTAGCTAGGTCCTTTGGGAAAATACTCTCGCCCCATTTAATTGGTCTAGCAGATCATCGATGCGGGTAAGGGGTATTTATTTTTGAGCGTCTGTTTGTTGAGGTCTCGGTAATCAACGCACAATCGAAGAGTACCGTCTGACTTTGGGACAAACACAACAGCTGCACCCCAATTAGAAAAGCTAGGTCTGATTAGACCGTTCCACAACAGTTGATGAGTTTGATCACCTAATTCTTCTTTTTCCTTTGGAGTCATTCGGCGAATTGGATGTACCACTGGTCTGGCATTGGGAATTAGATCGATTTTGAATTCTATTTCTCTTTGCGGAGGTAAATTTTCAACTTCTTCAAACACATCCGCATAGTTTCTGACAATAGGAATCTTTTCTAGGGAAGTGGGGATAACTTCTAATGCCGACCAAAATTCTTCTCTATTTGGATTCGAACAATGACATGGTACAGTAATATATCCAAGCTTCGTTCAAATTATAACGATTCTTTTCGCACACTTTACTTCGGCTTCATATTTCGTTAACCAATCAAGCCCGAGAATGATATCGAATTCGGGAAAATCCATAACGACTAGATTGAAAGGAAACTGGTATCAGGAGAAAGAAGTAGGCACCTTACAACACGAACTGAGAATAATAGAACCCCCTATCGGGTTATGTACTTCCACCGATTCTTTAAGCTTTCTCTGTTTTAACTTTAATTTGTGCACTGAGTTACTAGCAATAAAACTACGCGACGCACCTGTGTCAAACAATACAGAGACAGGAATATTTTTAATTGTAAGGGTACCTCCCAAAACATCGGGTTTACCTGCTCCATCGGAAGCAGCTGGCGGGCTCGACCCGTCATAGACATGAGCTACTGCGGCCTTCTTCAGCAAAGGACAGTCTTTGATAAGATGATCCGTCTTGCGGCAATTAAAGCAGGAGCGAGGGTTCAGAGAGCCCTGGCTTGAACCTTGTGAATTTGTCTTCTGCCTCTTCGGGGCTGTGCACACATTAGAGAAGTGCCCCATTTTGCCATAATTATAGCAGCCCCCTTTTGGCGGCCTGCCAGTCTGTGGTTTCGAGGATGCTGCTTGGCTTGACTCAGCTTGATTCACAACAGGCTTGCGTTTGTTCCCGGCTTGGCTTTTAGTGCGATCCTGCTCCAGGTGCCTTTGGTTAAGGTCTTCGTAGTTGCACGTCATTTCCTCCAATTCATTAAATCCCAGCTTGACGTGGGCCATGGCTCTATCATGATACTGTCGCTTCAACCCGAGGATAAACCTCTTATTTTTGGACTTTGCAGTGGCGACAAGCTCCAGAGCATAGGGTGACAACTGTGTAAATTTATTCAGATAATCCTGCACTGAAAGATCCCCCTGTTGGAGGTTGGCGAAGTCATCATGCATGCGTTCTAGGGCTTGTTCCGGGACATATTTCTCTTTGAAGAGTTCTTTGAATCCATCCCAGGTTCTTCCAGCTTCTCTATTCCCGGCGGTGAGAGATTCCCACCATAGTTCAGCTTGTTCTTGCATAAGCCAGGCACCCATAATAGCTTTATCTTGGTCTCCAAGCCTTAGGCCTTCTAGTACCTTCTCGCATGTTTTGAGCCATGCAAAGGCCTCTATTACGGTGCCAGTTCCCGAGAAGGTCTTTCTTCCTAGGTTTTTGTATCTCTTAGCTACGCGGTCCAGCTCGAAGTATTAAGCGGCGGGGGGTTGTATCAAGGGTCCTTCTTCAACTGGGACTTATCCCCGTCCTCTGCCACGGCCAGCACGGCCTTCTCTAGCGGCGGCTGCTCGGGTAGCCATTTTTCAAATTCTGTACAAGCAAAAAAAGAGTCATCTTATAGAAACAATAATTTATTGTATGGTCAAGCAGAAAATTTAAGGAATGATACGATGGACTGATCAAATTGTTTTTGCTATTCTGCTTAGCTCATTCTAGGACTTTACTAGTCCTATCTCTAATGAGCTACTCGCCCTAGAATACTACTGATCCTATTTTGACGAAGTGTTTAATGTGTTAGACTCCAGAACTAAGGTTAACCAAAGCTCTGATACCAGCTGTGACGACCCCAAAAACCCCGTGATACGGTGTTAAGGATAATCATTGGAATATAACACATTAATCATCATTAGCAGATCACAGATAATAGCATAAACATAAAATAGAATAATTTACACACATATGATAGCGGAATCATATAGATATCACCACATCAGAGAGCACAGTGCAGGATACAACTTAGTGCATAATAATACATAATCAGTCACCATCGCCAGAGGCGGAATCATACATAAAGAGTACACAAAATAAATATCAGTCTACATCGCCAATGGAGGAATCATAATACATATACTAAAATGGCGTAAAGAGTCAAAGTCAGCACGGTGTAGTCAAGCCTCGCCATGAGCCAAAAGGTGCACCAGATACCTGTAACTAGGCTGCCCATGTGAAAATGAGGGCACTCGAGTTTGCAAGGTGAAACAAACTACGAGTCAATCCTGGGACTGGTATGAGAAATCTACTTAACTTATTAACAACAATAATAAGGCAAATCAAAGGACCACGCCACTTTCGCGGAACGGGTTTACTCCAATGAGTGCTAGTGCATGAAATAAAGTAAATGATTAAATCATCGCAATGCTTTTTATAAAATGAAGCCATTATAAGACTCAGGTCCCATCACACAATGCAACGCAAGCCGAAGGATAGAGTTTTACCTTATAATGGCCAAAAATGCTTCATACGAATAAAACAAAAGTGTTTGATATTATTACTAGTGCATATATGTTTTCGAAAGCAAATTCAATCATAAATATCAATCCTAGGCGGCATAGCTACCATCTACTATGTCACCATACTAGTAATACAATCACGTCCGCATATTTCGTACTGGAAATTGGATTCCTTCATGAGTCGAGGCAAGGGGCAAGCTCCTCTCCGATTCGAGACACTCTAGCAAATGTCCCAGGACCCCACTATGATCCTTGGAATCGGCTGGGCCGGTCCTCTCTTACTTTTGAGGATTAGTTATTCCTGAACACACGTTTCCCGGTCCTTACAGACCTATAATTGAGGCGCCTCGCATTCCAACAACCACACAGGTGAAAAGTATATATAATGTCAAGGCTGGTAGGTCACTGACACCACCTTAGCTAGAAAGAAACGTCGTGCTCTCCCAGCGGTCCGACTCCCTTTTTGACTCATACCGGGGTGTGAGGCTCGTGAATTCACGTTATACACAAAGCTATGTCACACAGACCATGCTTTGATCATCAACCACAAGACTTTGCTTTGCAACAGAAGCCTTGATCATATGCCACTTAGGTGTGCCACACATGCAATCCACTCCATGCGACTGATTTCCATCAATACATAACCTCTGAGCTCGTACGTCTCAGAGAAGGGCGTTAAGCAAGAGAATAAATTCTCCGCCGCCAAACATATATATATTTAACAGAGATCAATCAGCACAGAAAAAAAATCCAATGTCAGACACATAGTCCATTTACAAGTCCGTTCTGGGTTTGAATGAAACCGGAGGCACCAATTCCTCGCATATCCGTACAATCAACAGTATGTCTGGACGGCTACTACTTCAGCTCCTTCACGGTAGCTACTCCAATCACGAGCATCAGTAGCGCCCATCCATCCAATGTGAAGATCATCGGTCTCCAGCCGTCTTTGACTCTTCGACTTCTCAACGTCGATCGATTATTTGAAATGAGATGAACTCAGCCTTTTCAAATAACCCACGTATATTTAGATTTTCAAATCAATTTATCACATGGTTGGACTATTCAACATTCACATTTCAGTTCTTTAGTTATAATTTTCATGTTAAATACATTCAACCATCACATATCAAGCAAACACAACAAAATTGGTTTATTTCCACTCTATATCGTCTATAGTATTTTATAACGATATATCGCCATTTTTATTTATTTAAAACAACCATATTTAATTAAACGACGATTCAAGTCATGTAGATGCACTGGCGCTGTTTTTCACTAAATTTGTTTTACACATATCTGAAAATTTAACCATTGGATCTTCAAAAAATTTATATCATTAGAAAGATCATTTCAAAACGAATCCAACGGTTTCAGTTTCGGGAAAATCCAACGGTCGGATCTTCCACACTCGTCGTTTGAAGTTACGATTTCAAATTACGAACTGCAGCGTCGTTATTCGATTTAATTTAATTATATTTTATATATATATAAATATAATCGTTTCTAGCGCTGTTTTTCTTCAGATTTGAATTAAACATTCCAGACAATCCAACCGTCGGATCTTTACAAAGTTGGTGCCGTTGGAAAGATATTTCCAAGGCGAACCCAACGGTTGCGATTTCAGGAAAATCCAATGGTCGGATTTCTCGCACTCATCGTTTGAAATCACGGTTTCAAAACACGAACTACGCGGCCACGTTTCATTTTAATTTTATCATATTTATATATTTATATAAATATAGTTCATTCGACTATTTCAATATCGCTTTCACTTCAAATATTTCACTAACGCCTTTAAATTTTGGAAAATTTCGCCATAACCTCCTTTGTGCGGGAGGGGCTGGGAAAATTCCCAAATAGCCACACGGGCGTCTCATGTCAAAAAGAAAAAGAAAAAGCCAAGCGGCTAGCCAACAGGCTCATAAAATCATCACCCAAACAAAACAGTAAACGTGTACCTATTTGTTGGGCACAAAATTTTATTCTTCTTCTCTAGCCTCTTTGCTATAACCTGTTCAATAAATATGCATGTACATATATGCAATTTTTATCACTTATCAATTTCCATTCAACTTCATATTTGATTCACTTTGGTTTAAAAACACCATTCATTCTAATGTTGCATGCATAGGCAAAAATCATATCATTAGCTAATTAATGAATATTTCAACTCATGCATATTTATTTGAACAAGTGGCTATTTTTAACACTTCACATTTCAAAATTGATAATTTTGGCGAACTAAAATATATTTCAACACATGACTATTTTATTTAGTTCCTATACATGTTAAAAACAATATTTTTCTCACAAATATTTATTTCAACGCTCGCATATCTTTAGCATAACACATATATGATAAAAATGATATTTTTATCATTTAAAATATTTATTCAACCAATGAATGTTTTTAACACTTTATAGTTTCAATAAAAATGTAATTTTTATTGTTCAATCTTTTTATTCAACACATGAACTTTTCTAACACACACACTTCTCAACACATGAGCATTTCCACACATGGGTAATTTATATATGTTGTTCATATAAGAAAGATGAAATTTTTATTGTTGAAACTATTTATATATATAAGGCGAATATTTCACATACTTCACATATATAATAAAAATTTGATTTTTATTGTTTAAACACTTCATTCATTCACACATGAATTTAATTTTCACACATCACTTCTCAGCACATGAGCATTTACACACATGGATATAGTTTCAACACATGGCTTTAATTTCAACGCATGAAGATAATTTCAACATATGAAAATAATTCTAACACATGAATATTATTCAAAATTTCGGCAGCATAACGGCAGGGTAGTTAAAACCGGCACCGTCCCAAGTACGGCTCCTCACTCTACCTTAAAACCTCGCGGTTTTTGACAATGGGGATTCATGCATCTAATTCGCACGTAGGCGGCATGTTTTATTTTTATTTCCACAATTATTTCCAATTCATTTCAATCACCAATGGGTATTTTTCAACCACAACCAAACAATATCAACCACAAACAATTATTCAACCATTCGCATTTTCATACAATATTTCACACCAATAAACAACATTAAATATCGTCCATGGTTTGTGGACGAGGGGAGTATATATATAATTATGATTTCTATATTTCACTTGCATTTCAACACATAAATCAATTATTTATGCATGTATAATTCATACTTCGCTTATATAGCTTACACGACGCATGTACATGAGGTATACAACACGTGTGTAATTTATATTTCGCTCATATAATTTATACACGACATTTTCCATTAAAATTCATATAATTTAGATTTCTCACTTTGGTTTTCGGAGTGCTAAAAATGGTAGATGACTCAGAAAAATCCGCGGTCTCTTCTATGTGGTAGAGAGCTTCCTTGCGGTCCCGATGTTTCCTGTTTCATCGAATTTCGTCAACACACCATAAAGATATGATTTTTCAAAGTGCAAACATAAAAAAGAACTCACCTTTATCGATGGTTCAAAACTAGGGTTTCAATTTTCGCGAAAACCGAGGCACGATACTACGATCGGAAGGTACAGCGTGGAAGAGGGAGGAAAGGGGAGTCAATCGGTTGTGGTTGGAGGCGGTTCGGTGGTCAGAGGAAGGCGCAACGACGGTGGGAAGTCGGCGACTTTGGGTCGACGGTTCTCGTCGATGCGGCGACGATAGGGGTCAGGGGTTGGTCGGATTTGAAGAGGAGAGGGAGGCGCGTCGATTCGAGGTGGTGGCGGCGTCGGTAGGTGGCTGTGGCGATTTGCCTAGGAAGGTTCGAACGGTTTTTGCCGTCGGTGAGAGAGAGAAGCGGGTTTTTTTTTTATTTTTTTAATTTATGAAAGGAATTTTCTGATTCGCCGACACATATATTATTCATAAAATTAGGGTTGTCACTTACGAACCCCAATTCAAACCCAATGACTGTCGCCCCTAGCTAAACACCCCCATCCCGGACATAAAGGGATATGTTTCGTTGGCCAATTCGACTGTTACAGTCAGTTATTCTTCAAATTAAAGTATAAAACATTTAATTTTAACTTTGAACATACATTTCAATTTGCCAGTGCCACAAACTGATTCGAAAAATTCCAGAAAAATAAATCTAGCTATGTTTTGACGCTACGGTCCCAACTAAACTAGTTTCGTCGAATTCTGAGATCATTTGAAAAATGACCATTTTCTGGTCGATCCAATTTAACAAAAATTGACCAAACACATTTTCTTTTGCCACGCTCACATACTAGCTTCAAAAATTATGAAATTTGAAACCTAGCAATAGTTTGACATCCCGGACCCAACAAAAGTGGTTTCGTCGAATTCCGAGGTCGTTTGCAAAATATCAATTTTCCAGGGCTATATATTCAATATAGCGACCTTTCTGAAAATTCATTCGGCCATAACTTTTGATTCCCGTTATGAAACTTCGATTTTTCAGATTCGTTAGAAAGGTATTTATAAACAGATTTAAATATTTTTGGTTTCGCTAAAATCCGTTATATTTTCCACCCTGCACAGTCAGTCAAAGTTTGAATTCAAATTTTCAAGCTGACTCACTATTTCTAATTCACTATTTTATTGAAATATTCTATTTCAATTGTTCAAATTCCTTTGAAATAACCAATTTAAAAATTTTAAATTGGCTCGTATTTTCCGGGTTGTTACATATTTCCTTTTATAAAATCTGTTGATTTTATAAAATCCCTTTATTTCAATATACATTGAAATAAATTCTTTTTACATCCCAGGGACTTTTATATATTTAAAATAGCAAATCACAATGATCGATATCATTTAAACACACATAATCAAACAGATTATATATCACATCATATATTACAATATATGAACAGAACAGTATCATAAATATTGAGGAGTCCAGTTGGACCCTGTTTCCCTGCATCACAGATGTTAAACAACACGAGTATAAAGTATTCTATTAAACACAATCAATATACGATTAACGATATATATATATATATCGTTATCTATGATTTCAATCAATACACAAACAATTCAACCAAACAGTTAACACGCAGCAATCAGTCATCATTTATCAGTTCTAAATATATGTTATAACTGTTCAGAGCTGGTGAGTTTTACTAACATTGGACGATCATCGTTAATAACGATAACCATCGCTTGATTCAGCACTGTTTTATTAAATTTCAAACAGGTGGTTGAAATTAAACAAAATTCCGAACTCTTCAGAATAATACCAATCCACAGCGTACACGAAGTACTCGACGATACAAATACAACGCAACTGACGGTTCGTCGATCCGATTCCATATGAGATGGATACGATGATCAAAAGTTAAACGAGATTTAAAAGTTAATTAAACTTAAAACAATCTAAACCTCACCCTTATGAAACTGGCCCACCTTCACTTCACCAAGGCCTAGACCCGCTTCCTCATAATCATCTTCCCCGATCCTAAATTAAACGCTCCAGTAATCCTCAAAACCACCCATGGCCGACCGTTCTTGCTTCTGTCCCCTCCTTCTCTTCATTAAAATTCAAACTAAAAAAGCAAAATTCCTCTCTACTCAAGCACTCTCTTTCCATCCCCATAAGAGCAAACCCGCACCTCGTTTACCAATCCCGTCGTCGCAACACCTACAGGAACCACCGAACCATTTAATCACCGAAACCCCTCAAACTTTGGGAATAGCTGCCAATTCCCTTACTAAACCCTAATCCGAACTCAAGTTTGATGATAAATGCTTTAATTTCCCAAAATCCGTACCCCTAGGCTCACAGTGGAAAAACCCCATCGCCAGAAAGAACGTCGGACACCACAAACTCCATATGAAATTGAAGAACCTCATCGCAGGAACTTAAAAACAATAGTGTTTCGATTTATGGATTTTTCTTTGAATATATTTTTATTTTCTTTTGCTGCATTTTATTTTTGTGTTTGGAACGAGAAGGTGTTCTAGTGTTTTAAGCATTTGAGTAGCGGCTGAAATGAGGGAACGTGGCTTTGTTTTGGTCCAATGATTTGTTAGGATATTTTCAATTTGATTATTTTATTTTTTTTAAACAAATGTCATCTGTATCTGTCCTCTAAAATTCCTACGACCACATACGATACCCAAAAATCATGAAACTAGACATGCAGCTAATGTTCAACATTACGGTCCCAACGAAACTGGTTTCGTCGAATTCTGACTTCGTTTGCTCACACAGCGTATTTTTAAAGGTCAATTTTTCGACTGTTTCTCACCTTAAAAATCGGTACGACCACATACTGACTTCAAAAATCATGGAAATTGAAATCTAACAATAATTTAATATTGCGGATCCAACAAAATTGGTTTCGTCGAATTCTGAGGTCGTTTGCAAAACTGGCTATTTTTAAAGCCCTAAATAACCCTTTTAAATATATAAATATATTTAAAAGTAATTAAATTAAATATTTATAAGTTAATATTATCGTATATATTCACAACAAAATATCATACAGCTCCAGAATATTCCTATACGAATTTCTAGCTTGATATTTCAAATCTGATATAAATCGATATTCGATTTATAATGAAATTCCTTTTTAAAATATAAATAATTCCTTTATAAATTATAAAGGAATTCCATAGCGACTTTTCTAACATTTGATTTGGACACAAATCAAAATCTACACGACGAAATCTCGATTTTTCTCTTCCACTAGAAAAATATACTCCACCTGCTCCGTACGTTTCTTGTTTCATAGAAATCCGGCTTAAAACGAATCCTATGCATTCAGTTGAAGTTCAAATCGCCAAATAGCGAACTGCCGCGCCATTTCAAGCTCGATTATAATTATATTATAATTCTACGTTCAACTGTCGTCGATTGAATATATTTATTCATATAATTCAACTCTAAACTGAACTATATATTTTAAATATTCCAATTCTCACTATATTGTATATTCCACTATTTTTGATTATTTCTGTATTAAATCTATTATTCTATTATTTAAATTAATTAAATAATTTACTTTATTTAATTCAACACGATTTAATTCCCTAAATCACTATTTTAAATAATTAAATAAATCAACTATTATACTTAAAAATACGGGTCATTACAATTAGTTATTCCTGAACAATACGTTTCCCGGTCCTATTGGACCTATCACTTGGCCAGTTGCAGCTAATATCCGAGGGCCCTCACGCACTACAACCAAAACACCATATTACAACTTTAATTTTACAACTGTGCGTAAAGCATAGTTGTAATAAATGCTTTTTTACAACTGTGCAAAACCCACTGTTGTAATAAATGTTTTTTTACAACTATGAAAAAATCACTGTTGTAATAAACATATACATCACAACTTTTCTTTTTTGTTTGTTGTAATAACTAATATATACTAATTAATTTCTGATAATTAATAGTTAAATTAGAAAGTTGTTTAAACTTATTTTTAGTAACTCTTTTTTCTATTTCTTGTATTAAAGACCTATTAAATATTAATAACAACTTATATTTAATAATTAGTAATATTAACATTTAAGAATAATTCATATTCAATAATAAATTTACAAATTAATACCAATTACTATTAATTACTATTAGATTAGATAAAAACCGCTTAATTGATGATTAATAAATAAATAAATCATTTGTGATATGTACATGATGAATATGGGAAATTGTGCATGATTAAAATGGTGAATAAATACACACATTTGTTTGTATATAGTGTATGTGACATGGAAAATTTGTTTTAGTGTTATGATTTGGGGCTTAAGTGTTATAAGGGTTAACAATAAATCTAAGGGCAAAATGGGTATTGGAATTGGTGAAACCCTAGTTCTATGAATCAAAGTAAATAAATGAAAATAGGCCGTCGGTTTCCATTTCATTCTCTCGTTCTAAAAAAAGGAAACTTTAAAAAAATGGCGAAAGCCCTAGAAACAAAATTGGGGAAAATCAGCAATTGATCATCTCGCACTAAAGCGATGGTGGATATGTGAAGGAGACGGGTTCTAGTGGGGAGGCAGCAACGGATCTGAGGGATTCAAAGGCCAAGATCGAGATCTAGAAGTATGAAATCGTGAATAAAATCGTCGGTGAGTGTATTTTCTCTTTTTCGGCAATAGGTCCTTTTTATAGGCAGCTATTTTCACCTGTTCGTTTCACTGCACAATTATGCTGAGTAAATATATATTGGTTATGTGATTTATGTGTTGCTTTTGGGTGATTTCTGTGGATGAATGCTATTTTGGTTTGGATAACATGTTTATTCATCTGCATAATAATACTACTGCGGCATAGGGTTTACATGTCCCATAATACCCCTGATTAGAACATACCCCACTTATGAATCTGATGAATATTAGTGAAGTAAATATTCAATAAAAACGATACCATAAGTCCAGCAAGATTTCCAAAATGGGGCTATTGTGGATTATGTCATGAAATCCCATATTTAGCTGAACATTATGATAGGCCGGATTAAATTAAAAGGATTGGTTACTGTTGTGTTATAATTTTGATTTGCATGCTTACTAGTGAGATATAATTTGGTATATGTTTGAATTATATTTTTATTCATGGTTTATGGGATCCATTGAATAATGTGCAAATATTGGTGATGTGTGTTCATATTGGATGGCTGGTTTTGGTGACTCATCTGGGGTATACTTATGTCAACTAATGTTAATACACATGGGGTTCTAGAATCAAATACGTATGAATATACACAAGAAAGTGCATAAACATATATACATTAGAAAGACCAGATGTAGACTGAACGAAAGCCTATATGTATATATGCATGATAATGTATATTTTAGAAATGATCTGAAAGATGACTTTGTAACCAAGTGGACGTATATATGTGCATTGAAATGCATATATATGTATGACAGAATATAACATGTAAGAAATAGGTTGACTGAACATTAGAAACTGATATAAGTTTTTGATAGTATTCATGTTACGGCTGGTGAAATGGTGACCTATTGATTTGGTACATATAGATACATGGGCAGAGTACCTATAAATTGATATGAAACTAGTATAAATATAGGATAAACTGAAAAAGATTGGTCGTTAATGTATGTTTGGCTTTGGATGCTTGGCTTTAACATGAATGTTTTGTTGTGCAGCTTGGACCGACTTCAGATTTAAGTATGAAGTTGTTTAAATGGTATGATATATAAAATGACTCGAATACATTCATAATATGATTGATATGAAGTAAACACTATTGGTGATTGCATATATGTTGGTTAATCACAAGCTACCTTTCCTGTGTTGATAACCTGATACACATTGTTTAGGCAATTTCAACGCATATGCATATTTTGTAAATGAATATGTCCTGGTATGCATTTGTTTAGTTAATTTCATGTACATGCTGTGGCGACCCCATTTCCCATACAGACGGAGACAAGGGTAATCTTTGGAATATAACACAGAAACAGATAATAGCAGAACAGAATTAAATAAATACACCAGATAATGAACAATAGAATATACTGGATAAAAGTAATCATCAGAATTACACAGTATACAGGATCTTACTTAGTACAAATACAGTTCAGCTATACATAAATGTCTACAGCGGAAACAAACAAAATATGTACAATAGGAGCTGAACAGCATAAAAAGAGATAAATAATAGAATCCATCTTCAGCTCCAACTATCCAGATAAAGCCTGCTAAACCTGAACAAAAGGCTGCCCATGTAGAAAAAGGGGCACCCGAGTTTGAGAGTGAAACAAACTACGAGTCAGTCATGGGACTGGTATGAGAAATCAACTCAACACATTTATAATATGGCTAATCACAGGACCACGCCACTTTCGTGGAACGGGTTTACTCCATTGGATTGCCAGTGCTTTAAAACAAATCATTCTTTGAAACAACGCTATGCTTTTTATAAAAATGAAACCATTATAAGACTCAGTTCCCATCACACAATGTAACGCAAACCGGAGGATAGAGTTTTTACCTTATAACGGCCAAAATATGCTTGATACGAATAAAACAAAAGCATTTGATATTATTGCTAGTGTTTATATGTTTTCTTAAAACAAATTCAAATCATAACTATCAATCATAGACGGCATTAATGCCCCATACCACTATGTCGCCATATATAGGTATACAATCAAAATCGTACAGTCACGAATTTGGAAATTGGATTTCCGTCATGAACCAAGGCAAAAGATAGTCCTTACCGACTTCGTGACTCTCTAGCCCGAGCCACAGGCAAGTACTCAGTCAAGCCTTTGGATCGTCAGGGCCGGTCCACCGATGTGGATTAAAATGCCTGAACAATGCGTTTCCCCGCCCTATGGGGCGTAAATGAGCCAACGAATGACTCCATCGGACCCGGATCGTCCGATCTAACCGAGGCGCCTCGCAACAGCAACAACCACATAAGTCAAACTCGTCAGGGCATGCAAAACCACCGACGCCACTTCTAGCTAGAAGGAAACGCATGCCCTCCCTGATGTCCTCTCCCGTTTCTGGTTCATACCGGGGTGTGAGGCTCGCGAATTCACGTTATACACAAAGCTACGCCACACAGGCGGTGCTTTGATCATCTCCACAAGACTTTGCTTTTCAACAGAAGCCCTGATCGTTTTCCACTTAGGCATGCCACATTAGCAATTCATGCCATGCGACTGATGTCCATCGATATACAACCTCTGAGCTCGTGCGTTTCAGGGAAGGGCGTTAAGCAAAAGAATTAATTCTCCGCCGCTAAACAGATGTATATTTAATAGAGATCAATCAACACAGAATAAAATCCAATGTCAGACACACAGTCCATTTACAAGTCCATTCTGGGTCTGAACGAAACCGAAGGCACTAAATACCTCGCAAACCCATCGATCACCACCTACATCTGGACAATCACCACTCATTATCCATATTTCGGGATGCCTCCCAATCAGGACCTCGGTTACCATCCAAACGAGGTGAAGATCTCCGGTCTTCGACCACCGTCTTCATCTTCGACTTTCCATCGTCGGTCAATAATTTGAAATGAGAATTAACTCGGCCTTTTCAAATAATTCACGTATATTTAGAATTTCAAATCAATTCATTTCAATGGTTAAATCATTCGACAACACCAATTTGTTCTTTAATGTACTTTTCACACCAAACACATTCAACCATCAAAAACCACATAAATCGAGCAAATTCAGTTTATTTCCATTCCATATCGTTTATGATATTTTATAACAATTTATTGCTATTTTTATTTATTTTAAAATAGCCAATTTATTCAAAACGACGCTTTGGGCCATAACGCGGCTGTGGCACTGTATTTCTTTAGATTTGATTTACACATATCTGAAAATATAACCGTTGGATCTTCACAAAATTTACATCATTAGAAAGATCTTTTCAAAACGAATCCAACGGTTCCAGTTTCGGGAAAATCCGACGGTCGGATCTCCCGGTATAATCGTTTGAAGTTTCGATTTCAAAATACGAACTGCAGCGTCGTTATTCGATTAAACATAATTATATATATATAATCGATTCTGGCGCGGTTTTTCTTCAGATTTGAATTAAACATTCCAGACAATCAAACCGTTGGATTTTTACAAAGTTGGTGCTGTTGGAAAGATTTTTCCAAAGCGAACCTAAGGGTTGCGATTTCAGGAAAGTCCGATGGTCGGATCTCCCGGTATAATCGTTTAAAATCACGATTTCAAAATACGAACTGCAGCATCGTTATTCGATATATTTCAATTCTATTTATATATATATATATATATATATATATCGATTCTTCGATTTCAAAACCATATGAATTTCACACTTTTGATAAAAATGATATTTTCATCTAACTGCCTTCTATTTCAACACTTCACTATTTTTAACAATTCATTCATATAATAAAAATGTGATTTTTATTGTAAAACAATTCATTTCAAAACACTGTTATTTTATATAGTTCGTATAGATGATAAAAATGGGATTTTTATTATAAAACAATTTATTTCAAAATATGAACACCATTCAACACATGAATCTCAACTCAACAACGTTTCCACACATGGAGGTTTTCTATTCAACGAATAAATATAGTTTCAACAAATGAAAATAATTCAAACACATGAATATTATTCAAAATTTCGACAGAATAACGGCAGTGTAGTTAAAACCAGGACCGTCCCTAGTACGGCTCCTCGCTCTACCTTAAAACCTCGCGGTTTTTGACAATGGGGATCATGCATCTAGTTCGCACGCAGGCGGCATGTATATATTTATTTCATTTCCACAAACTAATCCTATGTGATTTCAACCAAATATTTCTCAACCACAAATGGGTATTTTTCAACCACAATCAATCAATATCAACCACAAACAATCCCAATCAACCATTCGCTATCAATCAATTTTTACACCAATCACAACCAATAAATATCGTCCATGGTTTGTGGACGAGGGGCGTATATATATATATATATATATATATTTATATATATAACAATTCACTTCTATTTCAACACATATATAATTTTTACAATGCATATATAACTTATACATCGACCGTACAACTTATACAACGCTTATACAAGAGATGTACAACGCTTATATAACCCATACATCGACTATATAATTTATACATTGTCGTTTTCCATATCGTTTTGTTTTGGTTCATGACGGAAATCCAATTTCCAAATACACGACTGTGCGATTTTGATTGTATACCTATATATGGCGACATAGTGGTATGGGGCATTAATGTCGTCTATGATTGATAGTTATGATTTGAAATTGTTTTAAAAAAACATATAAACACTAGCAATAATATCAAATGCTTTTGTTTTATTCGTATCAAGCATATTTTGGCCGTTATAAGGTAAAAACTCTATCCTCCGGTTTGCGTTGCATTGTGTGATGGGAACTGAGTCTTATAATGGCTTCATTTTTATAAAAAGCATAGCATTGTTTCAAAGAATGATTTGTTTTAAAGCTCTAGCAATCCAATGGAGTAAACCCGTTCCACGAAAGTGGCGTGGTCCTGTGATTAGCCATATTATAAATGTGTTGAGTAGATTTCTCATACCAGTCCCATGACTGACTCGTAGTTTGTTTCACTCTCAAACTCGGGTGCCCCTTTTTCTACATGGGCAGCCTTGTGTTCAGGTTTAGCAGGCTTTATCTGGATAGCTGGAGCTGAAGATGGATTCTATTATTTATCTCTTTTTATGCTGTTCAGCTCCTATTGTACATATTTTGTTTGTTTCCGCTGTAGACATTTATGTATAGCTGAACTGTATTTGTACTAAGTAAGATCCTGTATACTGTGTAACTCTGATGATTACTTTTATCCAGTATATTCTATTGTTCATTATCTGGTGTATTTATTTAATTCTGTTATGCTATTATCTGTTTCTGTGTTATATTCCAAAGATTACCCTTGTCTCCGTCTGTACGGGAAATGGGGTCGCCACAACTGCATATTATAAGTGAACACTTAACCTGCTATAACACTGTGTAGGCAGTCTTAACATGTTTATTTAGAATGGTTCGAATTAAACTTTAAAATATTAACAGTACACTCTGAACACCATACACTATGAAATACACTCATACCAGACGTGTTATGTCTGACCCTGTTGATTGCCCACACAATCTCTAGGGTGTCTCATTCAAACGAGACTGTCCGGGGTATTGTTTAGAGGTAGGGATGCTCGTTTTGGCTGTAAAATGGACTAATATCGGACTGTAGATGCAGTACTATATGCACTTGAAGTTTTGTATGAATTCAGTTAGGAACTAAAATGTATATAGCAAAAATACTGGTCGTCATTAAGATTGTTACGGTGTATTTTTATGTGTTTTCAGAGTATTATATGTATTGTTGTAGACTGTTTTGTAAGTTACAAAGTAACTAAGTGGGTGGAAAAGCTTGTATATTTCTAAGTTGTAAATTGATTTAAATGTTTGCATATATTCAGTTGTGTAAAAGTAATTAATCAATTTTGTGTTTTGTCAAATTAATGAGGGCTAAAACTGATGTATTTAAACTGTTTCGACTGTCGCATAATAGTGTATAATTTGTTTATTCCCGTGTTGCCAAAATGGGCATAGCATACAAATTAATGCATGTATGTGTCCACTTTGCCTCACAGTGTGAGTACAATAAAAAGTATGGATGTGCATCTAGACAGTAAAAAGTATGCTTTCATTTTTATCTGGACAAAAATAGTAAACATTAACATAAAAAATCAATAGTAATATAACTGCTTTTTGCAGATGGAAGAGGGCCTATAAATCCCGAAGGTTTACGATACTACAATGATCTAATTGATGCACTTGTTAGCTATGGTATTAACGGTAGGAATTTTCAAGTAATCCAGTCTCTTTGAAATTTGTAAATTAGAATAAGAGATTTCAATACTTGCAGGTATTGAGCCTCATGTTACATTGTATCACTTTAATCCTCCACAAGCATTACAAGTTGAGTATGAAGGTCTTACAAGCCAAAGGATCATGTAAATTTCCAGTTCTTATAAAAATCGTAGCGCTTGTTGAAGATTTTGAATTATTGTTTGTAATACAACGTTGTTGTCTAAAAGTTGTTGTTTGTAATACTAAATATTTGAGTATTTTAATTAGTTCACAAATAATTGTAATATCGGATTTGTTTATCTGTAATATCGGATTTGTTTATGGAGTATTGCTATAATTAATGTATTGTCCTTTTCAGTTGCAAAAGATGTTTATTTTTTTTAAAATCCAAATGTCAATCACAATGGTGCATAACAGTTGTAGTAGATTTTATTACAACGATGCAAAACTATTGTAATAAAGTTTATTACAATGGTGGACAAAAGTTGTAAAATATACATATTACAACGATGGTGCAACAGTGCAAAAAAGTTGTAAAAGATATTAGTCTATTACAACTTCTTAATACATGACGGTTTGTCCACCATTGTAAAATGTATATTACAACGGTGTTCCACCATTGTAATAGGGTCATTTTGTTGTAGTGTGCACAATCCATCATCCACATAAGTAAAAATGTATGGGCTTCATACCATAACACCAATTCTAGCTAGAAAGAAACGCATGCGGTCTCTGTCGTCCTCATTCCATTTTTGGCTCATACCGGGGTATGAGCCTCGCGAAGTAACGCTATATACAAAGCTATGCTAATTAAAGTTGTGCTTTGGTCATCAACCACAAGGCTTTGTTTTTCAACAAAAGCCTTGATCATTTTCATCTTAGCATGCCACATTGATAATCCACGACATGCAACTGATATTTATCAATATATAACCTCTAAGCTCGTACGTCTCAAAAAAGGGTGTTAAGAAAGAGAATAAATTCTCCGCCACCAAACAGATATATATTTAACAGAAATCAATCAACACAGAATGAAATCCAATGTCAGACACACATCCATCTACAAGTTCGTTCCGGGTCTGAACGAAACTGGAGACATCTTATTCCTCGTCCCGTATGTCTAATACAGAAGAGAGGTTTTCGCATATCCGGACAATCAACAAGCACGTCCAGACAACTTCCACTTTAATCTTTTACTAGGAGCTACCCAATTCAGGGCATCTGTAACAATCCGGAAATGTGAGCTAATTAAAAATTATTATTTTGGCAATTTTATTGAATTTCGAATATTTAAAAAAAAACTTAAATAATAACGACGAGAAATTTATTTTGAATAGAATTAGAATGTATATATTTATATAGATCGTCGTTGGAATATAAATATTTGTTTTAAATTATAAAAGGAATTGAAAATGGCGCGGTAGTTCAAATTTTCGATTTCGAATTTCAAATGAATGCACATGATTAAAAATAAATCGGATTTTAGCGAAACCAAAAACATTAGAATCTTTTTGAAAATATCTTTCCAACGAATCCGAAAAATCAAAATTTCATAGCGGGAATAAAAAGATATGTCCAATTGAAAATTCAGAATAGTCGCTGTGGAATTCTTGCTCTTTAAAATGGAAATTTTGCAAACGACCTCGGTTTTCGACGAAACCACTTTTCTTGGATCCGGAATGTCAAATAATTGCTAGATTTCAAAATTCATAATTTTCCGAATCAATATGTGAGTGTAACACCCCGTAATTTTATAACATTAAAATTCACAAATTAAAGTATACTTAATTTTTAGAAAAGAATTAAGTGAAATGGGTTGCGCAGAGAAATATATATATTGATATATATATATAAATAAAATAAAAATTAAATAAATAAATATGCGAAAAAGTTCAAAATAGCGAATTGGGAGGGGAAATAACCGAACCGGCCCATTTTTGAGGTCGACCCGAGCCTTGCTGGGTCGACTAGGGGTTAATCCAGGGTGTTTGGCTGTCAACCCGTGGGCCGATTCGCTCAAATGCAGATTTTGCATTTGATTGGTCCTCATGGTTCAGGGTTAATCTAATGGTCCTAAATAACTTCCTACACCTATAAATACATCCTAATGCTAACCCTAAACCTAATTAAAATAGAATAGTTACCGTCATACCGTCGCCATGGAAATCAATGGAGCCGCCGCCAACTAAGAAAGAAGAAAAGCAAATTCAATTCTAATTCTCTCAACCCTAAAGCAAAGCAAAACTCTCTCTTTTCTTCTCTAAATTGTGAGTATGATGATCTTAACAAGATTATTATCATTTTAATTAGGTTGAGTTATGAATGGATTATGAGTAGATGATGTGAATTATCATATATGCTGTTGCAAACCCCTTTTGTTATCATGTATATTGTAAATCCAATGTTATGTGATGATGATATCTTATATGTTGTAAATCATGCTATGATGATGTTATGTGTGTTGAAAGTTTCTATGCTAAGTTGTGATGAATCATACATGTTAAAAAGGCCATGATGTTACCATCTATGCTAGTTAGTTCATATTAATTAAATCATCATGTTTGGGTTATGTTGATCTATATGACAAGTCACATATGCAAGTTAGATTGATTAGAAAAGTTATGAACATATGCCAAGACATCTATTATGACATCTAGAATTATGCTATGACATATGTGATATCCTATGCTAGTTCACACCATCATTATGTTGCCTAAAAACCCCATATGCAAGTTTATGTATAGATTTGGGCTATGATCATATTATGTAAATTGAGACATTTAACAAGTTGACCCCTTTTGATCCTTAACATGTGTAGTTTATGCAAGTTTCACCCATATTATGATTAGATTTATTTTAATTGTCTATATGTTGTGATAATTTATCTTTGTGCTAGGTGTTAGACTATACTAGTCTAGCCTATATTATGCGTTGAATAAGCGAACGTATAAACGTGGGGTAGGGGTAATATTAAGGATTTAATATTAAAAAGTTGGGGTGCAATTGATATGATTTTGCATGCCATAAGTGGATGGCCATAATTGAGTCAATTATGGACATCATTAAAAGTTGACTTAATTAATAATTTGAATAGGGAATTATTAAAACTGGGGTAAAAGATTTTAAGTGTTAATCAATGCTTAGGACACGAGGTTGGACTCGTTTGTGACGTAAACCTGCCCGGACCCGCCCGGCAAATCCAGTGGTCACAAATGTCAGCCCAATGTGAGAGGTCCTAGGCCTAAACTAAAGCATAACGGTTGTAAAGACACGAGGTTAGACTCTTTTATGGTGTAAGACTGCCCGGACCCGCCCGACAAATCCAGCTGCCATAAATGCCAGTCTAATGTGAGAGGTCTTTATGAGGTTATGGCCTGAATGAATTAAGAAATACTTAACCAGATAAACATGTAAGGTGGGACATGGGGGTTAAGTAGGTGCCTTGGGTGGCATGAGGAATCTAGGGGGTGCCCTTAGTGGCATGTGAAATACGATTAGTAAGACTTAACCAAACACACATGTAAATGAACATGACTAAGAGGGTTAAGTGGGATATACTAGTGACAAGCTTAGGTGGGTAGCTTGTGGGGGCCCATTTTGACCAGTATCCCAAACGTATCTTTGTGGGCTCGACCTAAGTCGAGGACGGGACACACATGCTGGGTTCGACTGCAAGAGGCCAAAACGGGTAGCGGTGGCAACGCAAGTCCAACGGGTTTCGTATGCGTGTGTGGACCCGGGCTGGTAGGTAAGACGTTGTTGCATCGTGTAGGTATAAGCCGTGCATTCTCAAGTTGTATCGGGTTGCCACTTTAGGGGAGTGATACACCCCACTGTGGGGCCAGCACGGGTATCTACGAGTAGGGAGCCGATCGAAAGTGGGTAGTGGGGTACACCTAGTGGAGATAGGGGCAGATGGCACCTATGTAGTCAGCTAGGGGTACGTAAGGCTATTTATAAAGTTTCTGTGTGAAGCAAGTGGGATCAAACAATAGGGTGACTGGTGTAGTGCAGTGTAGTGATGTGCGGTGCAGTGTAGTAAGCATTCGTTAGTAATTAGGTGGGCCTTTACTGTTATCTTAAACGCTATCTTTATCTTCCTAAGAGTTCATAGACATTTACTTATCTTCCAGCTTATGCCTTAGTCTAGTTATTTTGATAATAGTATTGTTAGAATTATCATACTCGCCAGACTTTATGTCTGACCCCCTCTATTTCTATCCTTTTTCACCCCTCCAGGTCCTCAGGTTGGGCCCAGTTCTAGTGGAGTTTGATTGAATTGCTTCATCTCTCTTTGGAAAGCTTGGACCGTTGAAGTAAAGTCCAGCTTGTTATCTTTTTAATGGCTATTTATGTAATGGGATTATGTATTTTGTTTTAATGAAGATGGATATTGTACTTGGTTATGATATATGGTTTTATGATGTAATAAACATGTTTAATTTCCGTTGCAATAAAATGAAGTTTTAGATTTCCAAGTACTATTTACTATCTGTCTTGTTGTAATTTTTCTGTTCTATATTCACTTATAACATCCATGGAAGTTGATGCATTCCCTTCGTGAGTGACATTAATGGACGTGGGGTGTTACACGTGGTATCAGAGCTTAAGGTTACCAGAACAGATAAAAATACTTTAGAAAAATAGTTATTTTTGGAAGAAGTGCTTTCAAAAACATGTTTTAATGAGAAATTTAAACAGAAAAGTTTTTAAAAAAAAACATAATCCCCAATAGCCCATATCTTTATCTTTCGAATTCTCCATTCTGAATCTTTCCTTTTTCGTTTCAGAATGGCTGAAGATCTTAATCTACGCGACGGTGTAACGATACCAGGATGGTATAGGAGGTTATTAGAGGCTAGGGCCGCTACAGGTCCAGCCAATGTTCCTCCACCACCAGTTGCACCCGTTCCTCCTCCTCCTCGCGTAGATACTTTTGCAAAGACGTGCAAGGAATTCAAGGCTATGGGTGGAAAACCATTTCAAGGGTCAGAAACGTTTGTGGAAGCTAGAGATTGGCTTAAGGAGGTGGAAGAATTGCTAGAAATCTTTGAAGTAGAAGAAGGGAGGAGAGTTCGATTAGCAGCTTGGTTGATGAAGGGAGAGGCCTCGTTTTGGTGGGAGTTCACTAATGGGGATCGTCCTGTTGACTCTTGGGCGGATTTCAGACGTAGGTTCGAGGCGAAGTTTCTCTCAAGGGCGGAAGAAAATCTATATATGGAAAGGTTCTTGACATTGAAGCAAGGAAGCTCATTAGTGAAAGAATATGTCAATAAATTTAATCAGTTAGCAAGGTTTGGCTTGGAATTAGTGAACACGCCGGAGAAAAAGGTGCTGAGGTTCGTGAATGGCTTGAATGAACCATTGCAAGGGTTGGCTATGACCCACATCCCTATGGGGGTCACCTTTGAGAAGTTAGTAGAAATGGCGCTTATGCATGAGGAGAAAAGCGCTAAAGCTGATAAGCCACCCAAGAAGAAGGGGGATCAGAAGAAACCACAACAGCAAAACAAGAAGGGTGGTAAAGACAATAACGGCAAGGGAAAGAAGAAATGTTTTAACTGTGGGACACCAGGCCATCTCAGCAAGGATTGCCGAAAGAAAAGGAAGACATGCTGTTTTCATTGTGGCGATGCGGGACATTTAGTGAAGGACTTCCCAAAGAAGGGGCAGAGGGCAGGAGCTACCTCGGGAGGACAGGTGCAGGCTCTTATGGCACCATGGCAGACAAGGGGACAAGTTCAGGCTCTCGCGGTCCCACCGCTGCAAGAACGAGGTAGAACCATTTCTGTTGAAAGCTTAGTTTTTCTGTTTGATCATCATGTCCGTACCTTATTCGATTTGGGCGCATCACATTCGTTTATCTCTACATAATTAGTTGAATCATTGCACTTAAACACCAGTTTAGTAGAGGATCCCTTAGTTGTTTCGAATCCAATTGGGGGCTCAGCTTATTTGTCTATGATGTGTTTGGATTTGAAAATTTCCATACTTAGCATTGAATTTAGATGTGATGCTTATGTGTTGGGCTTCACGGGCTATGGGCTAATTTTAGGAATGGATTGGTTATCCAGAAATGGGGTTGTTCTTGATTGTGAAAGGAG
The DNA here is from genome assembly GCA_030737875.1 of Allium sativum. Classification (NCBI taxonomy): domain Eukaryota; kingdom Viridiplantae; phylum Streptophyta; class Magnoliopsida; order Asparagales; family Amaryllidaceae; genus Allium; species Allium sativum. The sequence goes on from CM060921.1 coordinate 297,951,444, forward strand.
AGTAGTTAGGCTCGTGACTCGCCTTGTCAACACTCTCGAAATCTTTTGTAATCCCATAAATTCGGTTATGCTAAGTTATCTAGAATCGCTTGACGCGTCTGAGGAAAATCTACGATCTGTTAGAGTGGTCCGAGAATATTCGGATGTGCTTAAGGAGGTGAAGGGCTTGCCTCCGAAGCGGGAGATAGATTTTCGAATATATCTTGTGGATAATGCGAAACCAGTATCTTTGCCAGTACGTCACATGGCTCCACGTGAAAGGAGGGAACTCGGTAAGCAAGTGAAGGAGTTGCTTGAGAAGGGGTTCATAAGACGAAGTATATCGGAGTGGGGTGCTCCAGTAGTATTTGCCACGAAGGCGGATGGGTCCCTTAGACTTTGTGTGGACTATAGAGAACTTAATAAGCTTACTAAGAAGAACAGACACCCACTGCCGAGGATTGACAATCTCTTCGATCAGTTAGTTGGCGCCTCAGTGTTTTCGCAGTTGGACTTAGCCACTGGTTTCCATCAGTTGAGAGTGGCTGAGGATAGCATTGACAAGACTGCCTTTAGGACTCCGTACGGTTTCTATGAATGGCTAGTTATGCCCTTCGGTTTGACAAACGCCCCCACATACTTTGTTGATTTGATGAGTAGGGTGTTTAGGGAATACCTTAACAAATTTGTGGTAGTCTTTGTAGATGACATCTTGATCTTTTCTAAGGATGAAGAAGAGCATGCCCTACATCTTAGGGAAGTGTTGGAGACTCTTCGAGCGCATAAGCTTAAAGCTAAATTTTCTAAGTGTCATTTTTGGAGGAAGGAAGTACGGTTCTTAGGACACGTGGTTTCCAAAGAAGGGATAGTTGTAGATCCCGCGAAGGTGGTGGCCATCCAAGATTGGAAGGTTCCTAAAAATGCTACCGAAGTGAGAAGTTTCTTGGGGTTGGCAGGCTACTATAGGAATTTTATAAAAGACTTCGCAAAGATATCAGCTCCATTGACACGCTTGACGAAGAAGAACCTAGTTTTCACATGGGACGTAGATTGTGATGATGCGTTCCAACGTTTGAAGAGAGCTTTGACTTCAGCCCCAGTCTTAGTATTGCCAGATGGGAGTAAGCCGTTTACCGTTTATACTGACGCTTGTGGGACAGGACTAGGCGCAGTCTTAATGCAAGAGGGCAGGGTAATAGCCTATGGTGGAAGGCAGTTGAGAGCGCATGAGAAGAATTACCCCACACATGACCTAGAGTTGGCCACTATTGTTTTCGCGCTTAAGTCTTGGCGTCATTATCTTCTTGGCGAGAAATTTGAACTATTCACTGACCACAAATCTTTAAAATACCTATTCTCTCAAAAGGACTTAAACTTAAGGCAGCAAAGGTGGATGGAGTTCTTAGCGTCCTACGACTTTGAGATAGCATATACCCCTAGCAAGGGTAACGTGGTGGCCGATGCCTTAAGTAGAAAAAGATTATCCTTAAGTCCTTTGTTTGTTGAGCGGCAAAGTTTAGAATTCATTTAGATGTTTGACTTTAGACCTTCCGTTGACTTCGTACCCGGTTTGCTAGCATCCTTGGAGGTCAGACCTACGCTTTTGGGACGGATTGGCGAGGCACAGCGAGACGACCCACAGTTAGTTGAGTTAGTAGAAAAGCTCAAAGGAGGGGAGTCATCAAGCTATCTCCGTAGATATACCCTAGATGATAAGGGTTGGTTACGTAGGGACGGTAGACTTTGTGTACCAAAAGATGATGACCTAAGGAAGACTATTCTTGACGAAGCACATCGTTCGAAGATGACCATTCATCCCGGCGGGGACAAGATGTACAAAGACATGAAGAGAGTTTACTTTTGGGTCGGGATGAAGAAAGACGTGGCCGAGTATGTCGCTAGATGCTTGGTGTGCCATCAAGTAAAAGCGGAGCAAAAGAAACCCGGTGGGTTGCTTCACCCATTGGAGGTTCCACTATGGAAATGGGAAAGCATCTCGATCGATTTTGTGGATGGATTACCGCGATCGAGGAAGGGTAATACGGGAATTTGGGTTATAGTAGATAGACTTACTAAGAGCGCCCATTTTATTCCCGTGAAGAGTAAGAGGACTGCTCCATGGTTAGCTTCTGTATACATTCGAGAGATAGTTCGTTTGCATGGTGTTCCTTCTAGCATAGTGAGCGACCGCGATCCTATTTTCACTAGCGAATTTTGGAGAATCTTACAAGAGGCGGTAGGGACTCATTTATGTTTGAGCACCGCATATCATCCTTATACGGACGGCCAGACTAAGAGGGTGAATCGCATTCTAGAGGATCTGTTGAGGCTATGTATCCTAGACTTTTGGGGTACATGGGAAGAGCATCTTCCATTGGTTGAGTTCGCATATAATAATAGCTTTCAGTCCAGCATTGGTATGGCACCATTCGAAGATCTATATGGACGACCTTGTCGTTCACCTACATGTTGGTGGGAATCTACGGATAAGATCTTACTTGGGCCCGATATGATTAGGGAGACTTCGGAGAAGATCGACTTGATTCGAAGGAGGATGAAAGCAGCACAAGATAGGCAGAAATCTTATGCGGATAAGAGGAGGACATATCTCAAGTTTGAAGTTGGGGACATGGTCTTTGTCAAAGTGTCTCCATTACGAAACGTTGTTCGCTTTGGGTCTGTTGGGAAATTAGCACCAAGGTTTGTAGGGCCGTTTCCTATTAAGGAGAGGATTGGACGGATGGCGTATATAGTGGAGTTGCCTGAGAGACTTAGTGGTGTACATGATGTATTCCATGTGTCACATTTGAGGAATTGCTTGCACGAGACCGCGGAAGTGGTAGAGCCGAGCTTGCTTAGAGAGGTGGAGATAGAGCGTGATGCGACAATTCGACGAGCTCCTACGCGCATTCTTGGGTCGGAGATCAAGAGGTTGAGGAATCGAGAGGTCAGACTAGTCAAAGTGCAATAGGGAGATGATGAGAGCAACGCTACTTGGGAGACGGAAGAGAAGATGCGTTCACGATACCCTTTTCTTTTTGAGGGTATGTCCTTTAATTTCTCCTTTATCGCTTAGCTTTTACTTATCTTATCTTTAGTACATCCTCTCGCTAGTATCTTTGACCTTTAGTTAGGATAATCCTATGGTTGAAACATGTGTTTGAGACATGTTATGTATGGTGGATGCAAGGTGGATGCAAGTGTTTGCTAGTGGTTGCTCGTGGATGCATATACACACACTATTAGGCACCAGATCGGCTCAGTCACTTCATATTGCATATATATGGATGTATTTAGTAAAATGGAGGTATAATGGTTGTATTATCATATAGCTGCTGCATTCGGGTGGATGGTTGTGCACGCATATAGAATTAATATGTATCATTAGGAATCTTTTGCATACATATTGGACGCATGGCACTATCATGAATTGCACTAAGGAGGTCGACTGAATCAGTAGACCGCCTAATTTTGCATTAGATATGGACATATACACACACTGTGCATATAAACATTAAAGCATTAGAAGTCTTTTAAGGAAAATGGATGCTGGTGTTTGATGGTTGAGTAGATGGACGATTAGATGGTAGGATATACATTCTTCTTGACTTGGAGATTTCGGGGACGAAATCCTTTAAGGAGGGGAGAATGTAACACCCCGTAATTTTATAACATTAAAATTCACAAATTAAAGTATACTTAATTTTTAGAAAAGAATTAAGTGAAATGGGTTGCGCAGAGAAATATATATATTGATATATATATATAAAAATTAAAAATTAAATAAATAAATATGCGAAAAAGTTCAAAACAGCGAATTGGGAGGGGAAATAACCGAACCGGCCCATTTTTGAGGTCGACCCGAGCCCTGTTGGGTCGACTAGGGGTTAATCCAGGGTGTTTGGCTGTCAACCCGTGGGCCGATTCGCTCAAATGCAGATTTTGCATTTGATTGATTCTCATGGTTCAGGGTTAATCTAATGGTCCTAAATAACTTCCTACACCTATAAATACATCCTAATGCTAACCCTAAACCTAATTAAAATAGAATAGTTACCGTCATACCGTCGCCATGGAAATCAATGGAGCCGCCGCCAACTAAGAAAGAAGAAAAGCAAATTCAATTCTAATTCTCTCAACCCTAAAGCAAAGCAAAACTCTCTCTTTTCTTCTCTAAATTGTGAGTATGATGATCTTAACAAGATTATTATCATTTTAATTAGGTTGAGTTATGAATGGATTATGAGTAGATGATGTGAATTATCATATATGTTGTTGTAAACCCCTTTTGCTATCATGTATATTGTAAATCCAATGTTATGTGATGATGATATCTTATATGTTGTAAATTATGCTATGATGATGTTATGTATGTTGAAAGTTTCTATGCTAAGTTGTGATGAATCATACAAGTTAAAAAGGCCATGATGTTACCATCTATGCTAGTTAGTTCATATTAATTAAATCATCATGTTTGGGTTATGTTGATCTATATGACAAGTCACATATGCAAGTTAGATTGATTAGAAAAGTTATGAACATATGCCAAGACATCTATTATGACATCTAGAATTATGCTATGACATATGTGATATCCTATGCTAGTTCACACCATCATTATGTTGCCCAAAAACCCCATATGCAAGTTTATGTATAGATTTGGGCTATGATCATACCATGTAAATTGAGACATTTAACAAGTTGACACCTTTTGGTCCTTAACATGTGTAGTTTATGCAAGTTTCACCCCTATTATGATTAGATTTATTTTAATTGTCTATATGTTGTGATAATTTATCTTTGTGCTAGGTGTTAGACTATACAAGTCTAGCCTATATTATGCATTGAATAAGCGAACGTATAAACGTGGGGTAGGGGTAATATTAAGGATTTAATATTAAAAAGTTGGGGTGCAATTGATATGATTTTGCATGTCATAAGTGGATGGCCATAATTGAGTCAATTATGAACATCATTAAAAGTTAACTTAATTAATAATTTGAATAGGGAATTATTAAAACTGGGGTAAAAGATTTTAAGTGTTAATCAATGCATAGGACACGAGTTTGGACTCGTTTGTGACGTAAACCTGCCCGGACCCGCCCGGCAAATCCAGTGGTCACAAATGTCAGCCCAATGTGAGAGGTCCTAGGCCTAAACTAAAGCATAACGGTTGTAAAGACTCGAGGTTAGACTCTTATATGGTGTAAGACTGCCCGGACCCGCCCGGCAAATCCAGCTGCCATAAATGCCAGTCTAATGTGAGAGGTCTTTATGAGGTTATGGCCTGAATGAATTAAGAAATACTTAACCAGATAAACATGTAAGGTGGGACATGGGGGTTAAGTAGGTGCCTTGGGTGGCATGAGGAATCTAGGGGGTGCCCTTAGTGGCATGTGAAATACGATTAGTAAGACTTAACCAAACACACATGTAAATGAACATGACTAAGAGGGTTAAGTAGGATATACTAGTGACAAGCTTAGGTGGGTAGCTTGTGGGGGCCCATTTTGACCAGTATCCCAAACGTATCTTTGTGGGCTCGACCTAAGTCGAGGACGGGACACACATGCTGGGTTCGACTGCAAGAGGCCAAAACGGGTAGCGGTGGCAACGCAAGTCCAACGGGTTTCGTATGCGTGTGTGGACCCGGGCTGGTAGGTAAGACGTTGTTGCATCGTGTAGGTATAAGCCGTGCATTCTCAAGTTGTATCGGGTTGCAACTTTAGGGGAGTGATACACCCCACTGTGGGGCCAACACGGGTATCTACGAGTAGGGAGCCGATCGAAAGTGGGTAGTGGGGTACACCTAGTGGAGATAGGGGCAGACGGCACCTATGTAGTCAGCTAGGGGTACGTAAGGCTATTTATAAAGTTCTGTGTGAAGCAAGTGGGATCAAACAATAGGGTGACTGGTGTAGTGCAGTGTAGTAATGTGCGGTGCAGTGTAGTAATCATTCGTTAGTAATTAGGTGTGCCTTTACCGTAATCTTAAACGCTATCTTTATCTTCCTAAGAGTTCATAGACATTTACTTGTCTTCCAGCTTATGCCTTAGTCTAGTTATTTTGATAATAGTATTGTTAGAATTATCATACTCGCCAGACTTTATGTCTGACCCCCTCTATTTCTATCCTTTTTTCCCCTCCAGGTCCTCAGGTTGGGCCCAGTTCTAGTGGAGTTTGATTGAATTGCTTCATCTCTCTTTGGAAAGCTTGGACCGTTGAAGTAAAGCCCAACTTGTTATCTTTTTAATGGCTATTTATGTAATGGGATTATGTATTTTGTTTTTATGAAGATGGATATTGTACTTGGTTATGATCTATGGTTTTATGATGTAATAAACATGTTTATTTTCCGCTGCAATAAAATGAAGTTTTAGATTTCCAAGTACTATTTACTATCTGTCTTGTTGTAATTTTTCTGTTGTATATTCACTTATAACCTCCATGGAAGTTAATGCATTCCCTTCGTGAGTGACATTAATGGACGTGGGGTGTTACAGTGAGCGTGGCGAAAGAAAACGTGTTTTGACAGTTTTGGTCAATTTCGATCGACCAGAAAATAAACATTTTTCAAACGGTTTCAGAATTTGACGAAATTAGTTTTGTTAGGACCGTATCGTCAATATGAAGCTACAAAATATTTTTCGGTAATTTTTAGAGCCAGCATGTGGCCCCGGTAAATTGAAATGCGCGTTCAAATTCAATATATATATTTTGATTTGGATGGAAACTGATTGAATCAGCTTACGATACATATCCTATTGTGTTCGGAATGGGGGTAATTAGCTAGGGACGACAGTCGGTGGGTTCGATTTCGAGTCCAAAATAAAAAGTTGCTTTTTGGAATTTTAAATAATAAAATATATATATTTATAAATAACCTGTCACCCTTACTTTATCTCTCTCCTCTTCCCCCGTCGACTCAAATCAATTTCAGGGGGTAAAAAAAAAGAGGAAGGAGGAGCCCGTCGCTCCTCCGATCATGGCGCCACCGCCTCCCTCCGGCGCGCCGCCACCAGGCGCGGCTGCCTCCGTTCCCCCCCTCTATCCTCCGCAACCTCTCTCTTCCCTCCTCCTCCCGTTCCCTCTTCCTCCCCTAGACCGCCACCACCCCTCTGAGCCGCCGTCGACCAGCCAACCCTCCCCGACCGCCGTGACCTCGACCCCCCTCTGAAGACAATAACTACGGTGAGTGTTTATTTAATTTTAAATTCAGTTTTAATTTATTTAAACTTTGTTTTTTCTAGCATATGAACATTGAAATACAAGAAATATTGGATTTTTAACATAATAAAAATAGGATTTTTATTTATGTTGTAGCATATGGAAAAATCAAATTTTTATATACGTTTTAGCATAAGAAAAATTCGTTCTTTTATGAAGAAAAAAGCTTTGATTTTTGATAGTAGAAGGCGGGATTTTTATAGTAAAAAAGAAATGATTTTTCATAGTAAAAAGAAATGATTTTTATACATAGAAAGATATGCTCTTTAGTTTATAAAGTTATGATTTTTATCTATGTGAGGAAGCGATAAAAATGTGATTTTTATCTATGTAGAGTTGTAATAAAAATATAATTTTTATATGATGTAGAGAATAAAAATATAATTTTTATGTATGTAGAGAAGTAAAAATATAATTTTTATTATATTACTAGCAAGATAAAAATATAATTTTTATCATGGAAGTAGCGGTGTAAAGGAGTGATTTTTACATATGTAGTAGAGATATAAAAATACGATCTTTATATATAAAAATGTGATTTTTATATAGAGAATGGCGAGAGAAAATATGATTTTCATTATGTGAACATCGATATAAAAATACGATTTTTATATATATGAAGAAGCGGTAAAAGTTCGATTATTTATATATATCGGTTTAGAATAAAAATATAATCTTTATAATGAAAACATCGTGTTAAATATACTATTTTTATCATCTTGAAGTGAAGTAAAAATATGTGATTTTTACATATGTAGTGAATACGAGCAACGAAAGTGACAAAAGGCGAGAATGGCGAAGATTTCCTACATATGAAGAGTCGCGACGTTTGGTTTAGCTAATCGGTGAGAACTTCTCACTTTAATTCTTGTTTTCCAGCTAAAAATATATACTAGGATGCAGACGGTGCTTAGCAGCACCCGACACCCGTTGTCCACAGACCATGGACGACTTGTTTGATTTTGTTGTGTGGTAAAAATTGATTGTGTGATGTGGATTGAATAAATTATTATTGTTAAAAATATAATTTTTAACGTGTATATAAAATAATTAAATATTCATTTACAAATCAAACAATTTTTTTATGTACACTCATTTGAAGGATATTGACTGGGACGATAAATTTTACACATCGCCCAACTGCACAAATAATATTCAGTGTTTGTTGATTTGAAACCCCACACAGGTGTTGGGATGATACTTGGCGTACACTAATCCCAATTATTTAGTTGTATGTCGATCGATTGGTCGACAGACTGTGAAGCGTTAATTAGTTATATTTAATGCTTATGCAGTTGTGTGGTGCACTTTGGATGATGGTTGATTATTTATCGTTGCTATTATATACATGTGTTGTATGGAATCCGTATAATTAACATTATATGGTAATTGATTGGGTCTCATTCCAATTTGGAAAATAAAGATTATTCATGTGTTGAATAAAATATTTATACAATAAAATTCACTTTTTTATTGTTAGTAAGAATTAATAATTATTCATGTGTTGAATAAAGTATATATTCATGTGTTGAAGAAAATATTCATTTGTTGAACAGAATAACAAAGTTATTGAAATATATAAAGCCGTGTTGATTTGATATGCGCCATTTTGAAGCAAACGATATTTATATCGATTATATTCGTTGTTATAATGAATATAGAAAAGGAAGTGATTTCAAAATATAATGTTTTGAAAATATTATCATTTATATATTAATGATATGAAATATTCAATTTTGATTTGAAATTGAATATGAACTTGAAATTGTTTTGAAAATGAATTTAAAACGATTTATAAAATACGTTTAGAATTGAAATCGATGAAATATATAATATATATATATTAAATATAAATTAAATGGCCTGAATAGAACGGGCCGTGCCGCGACCATTCACGAATTTTGACCATTGACTTCGAATGGACGTTACGGGATATCCGGCCGTCGAATTTTCCTAAAACCGGAACCGTTGGGTTCGTATCGAAAAGAGCCTTCCAATGAATATAAGAAATTTGAAATATAATGGTTGGATTTGGAATTATGTCCAAATCAAATTTGGACAAGGTCGCTGTAAGTGCAGTTCGATGACCGTTATTGGAAATCGACTGAACGGGCCATGATAAAATTATTAAAAATATTAATAATTTGTGTAAAATCATAATAAATGAATTGGAAAGAACCGAGATGAAAATTTCCACATTTGAAAGGATAAAAATATATTTTTGTCGAAATGAACTAGATTTGATGTGTTTTTAAAAATAATCAGAATTTCCAATATACGAATTGGAATGGATTTGAATCGAAATTATATTCGGAATATTTCGATGTTGGATTTCGTGATTATACAAATATGGTTGTGGAAATTTGAAAGATATATTTATATCGTTATTTCCAACACGATATTTGTTGGTTTCAGAATTTGATATTGAATATAAGCCGATATATTTTCTATTCAGAGCCTTGAATTTAATATCAAATTGGATTTTGGGTTCATCGTGAATGGTGTCTTAAATAACACTGTTCTTGGACCCAGTTTAGAAAAGAATAAATCTTTTAATTAAGATTAAGTGAAATTGTCCTGTTAATTAGTAATTAATTGGAATTGAATTTAAATTGGTTTTGGGATTTATCGTGAGCGATGTTTTGAATAACACCTGTTCTTTAACCCGATTAATAATAGAATGTGATTTTGGGTTTATCGTGAACCGTGTTTTAGATAACATTGGTTCTTTAACCCAGTTAAAGGCAGGATATTGATTGTTGAGAAGATTAAAACTAAGTGGAGTTTTAATGAATCTTTAATTAGATTGAAATGATCGAGAATGGAGTATCACCAAGAATGATTAAAACTGTTTTAGCTCTCGCACCAGTCACATGACTGACCTGGAGTTTGTTGTTTTAACCTAAACTCTGGGTGCCCCTATTTTCTGCATGGGTAGCTAGTTGTTTTGGTTTTGCAGATTTATATTCACAGGATCCTGGTTTACAGCTGGAACGATACTCGGAAAGCTCTGTATCCGTGTATTACTTTCGGTTATGTTTTGTATTATTTTCCGCTGCTATATAATTTATTGCAATCTCTAATATTTAGTAAATGTGTAATATTTATTCATACCCTGTATATTCTTGTATTCTGACGGAATTGTTGTAATTAACAATGAAATATTCTTCTGTTTGTGTTCTGATTGGTCTTGTCCTCAACTCAATCCGTGCTTTCCTAACTGGGGAAGTTCGGGTCGCTACATTTGGTATCGGAGCTTTGGTTTACAGAGCTCGAGAACAAGACACATTAGAACCAAACTAAAGAATTCATCAGAAATTGGATTAGCAATATCCAATAAGAATGACTCGTTAGAGATGAGATCAGTAGCATCCTAGAACGAGTGTGAGGAGTATATTTTTAAAATAAAATTGAAAATAAGTTTTGTTTTGAAAATGTAAACCAGTTTATATGTATTTGAATATTTTATTTGTATTGAATTTGGATAATCAAGTATATATAGATTCTGCATATACGCGTCATGAACGTATATTCGAAGTTTTAATATACTGGATAGATATAGAATCACATTCTAGACACCCGGGGATAATTCTGGTGATGTGGCCATATCATCAGTATTTATGTTCGTGTTTCGAAGGTGAGATTTCTATATATTTCCATTAGACTGGTGTGAGAACCAAAACTAGATAGGTTTATTGTTGTGATTTGTCATCAAAAATATGATTTTCAGTATGTGTATCAAAATTATGAATTTGAAGCGTTAATTCACTAATTGATTGATGGTTACGTTGTTTGATTATTGTTTTGATTAATTGACATTTTGAACCATTATGCCTAATGCAATCAAATATTGAACTTTATTGGAAAATGATTACAACTGCATGCATATACATATGTATCCATTGAACAGGTCATAGCAACGAGGCTAGAGCAGAAGATTAAATTTGTTTGCTCGACAAATAGGTACATGTTTACAAATTTCTTGGGTTTCGGATGATTTTATGAGCCGATTGGCTAGCCGTTTGGATTTTTCTTTTTCTTTTGGATTGGTGAGGGCCATGGGAGGCTATTTGAAATATCCCGAAGCTCCCGGTGCAGGGGAGGTTATGGCGAAATTTTTCGAAAATTTAGGGTGTTAGACAAATTTTTGAAAAATTTGAAAAGTTGAAGAACTTAAGCCATAATGGAAGTTGAGTTGGTTTGTAAAACAACTTTCAGCTTCGTTCCTTTTCGGGATGAAAAGTTTTAAGTGGGGGAGATTGTAACAACCAGGAAACCTGAGCCAATTTAAAATTTTTATTTTGGAAATTTTATTGAATTTTGAATATTTAAAATGAATTATTTTAGATAACAACGGCGAGAAATTTATTTTGGATAGAATTAGAACGTATATATTTATATAGATCATCTTTGGAATATAAATATTTATTTTAAATTATAAAAGGAATTGAAAGTGGCGCGGTAGTTCGAAATTTCGATTTCGAATTTCAAATGAATGCACATGATTCAAAATAAACCAGATTTTAGCGAAACTAAAAATATTAGAATCTATTTGGAAATATCTTTCCAACGAATCCGAAAAATCAAAATTTCATAGCGGGAATAAAAAGATATGTCCAATTGAAAATTCAAAATAGTCGCTGTGGAATTCTGGCCCTTAAAAATGGAAATTTTGCAAATGACCTCGGTTTTCGACGAAACCACTTTTATCAGATCCGGAATGTCAAATAATTGTTAGATTTCAAAATTCATAATTTTCTGAATCAATATGTTAGCGTGGCGAAAGAAAACGTGTTTTGATAGTTTCAGTCAATTTCGATCGACCAGAAAACGACCATTTTTCAAACGGTCTCAGAATTTGACGAAATTAGTTTTGTTAGGACCGTATCGTCAATACGAAGCTAGAAAATATTTTTCGTGAATTTTTAGAGTCAGTATGTGGCCCCGGTAAATTGAAATGCGCGTTCAAATTCAATATATAGATTTATATTTTGATTTGGACGGAAACTGATCGAAAAGATTGAATCATCTTATGATACATATCCCATTGTGTTCGGAATGAGGGTAATTAGCTATGGACGACAGTCGGTGGGTTCGATTTCTAGACCGAAATAAAAAGTTGCTTTTTGGAATTTTAAAATAATAATATATATATATATATTTATAAATAACCCCTCCCACTTACTTTATCTCTCTCCTCTTTCCCCCGTTAACTCAAATCGATTTCAGAGGGAAAAAAAGAAGAGGAAGGAGGAGCCCGTCGCTCCTCCGATCAGGGCGCCACCGCACCCCTCCGGCGCGCCGCCACTAGGCGCGCAACCTCCGTTTCCCCCTCCCCCTCTCCTCTATCCTCCGCAACCACTCTCTTCCTTCCTCCTCCCGTTCCCTCTTCCTCCTCCAGACCGCCACCACTCCTCTGAGCCGCCGCCGACCAGCCAACCCTCCCCGACCGCCGTGACCTCGACCCCCCTCCTCTGAAGACAATAGCTACGGTGAATGTATATTTAATTTTAAATTTAGTTTTAATTTATTTAAACTTTGTTTTTTTCTAGCGTATGAACATTGAAATACAAGAAAGATTGGATTTTTAACAAAATAAAAATAGGATTTTTATTTATTTTATAGCATATGGTAAAATAAAATTTTTATATGCGTTTTAGCATAAGAAAAATTCGGTCTTTTATGAAGAGAAAAGCTTCGATTTTTGATAGTAGAAGGCGCGATTTTTATAGTAAAAAGAAATGATTTTTATACATACAAAGATACGATCTTTAGTTTATAAAGTTATGATTTTTATCTATGTGAGGAAGCGATAAAAATGTGATTTTTATCTATGTGAAGTTGAAATAAAAATATAATTTTTATATGATGTAGAGAATAAAAATATAATTTTTATGTATGTAGAGAAGTAAAAAATATAATTTTTATTATATTACTAGCAAGATAAAAATATAATTTTTATCATGGAAGTAGCAGTGTAAAGGAGTGATTTTTACATATGTAGTAGAGATATAAAAATACGATCTTTATATATAAAAATGTGATTTTTATATAGAGAATGGCGAGAGAAAAATATGATTTTTATTATGTGAACATCGATATAAAAATACGATTTTTATATATATGAAGAAGCGGTAAAAGTTCGATTATTTATATATATCGGTTTAGAATAAAAATATAATCTTTATAATGAAAGCATCGTGTTAAAGATGCTATTTTTATCATCTTGAAGGCGAAGTAAAAATATGTGATTTTTATATATGTAGTGAATACGAGCAACGAAAGTGACAAAAGGCGAGAATTGCGAAGATTTCCTACATACGAAGAGTCGCGGCGTTTGGTTTAGCTAATCGGTGAGAACTTCTCACTTTAATTCTTGTTTTCCAGTTAAAAATATATACTAGGATGCAGACGGTGCTTAGCAGCACCCGACACCCGTTGTCCACCGACCATGGACGACTTGTTTGATTTTGTTGTGTGGTGAAAATTGATTGTGTGATGTGGATTGAATAAATTATTTATTGTTAAAAATATAATTTTTAACAAGTATATAAAATAATTAAATATTCATTTACAAATCGAATGATTTGTTTATGTACACCCATTTGAAGGATATTGACTGGGATGATAAATTTTACACATCGCCCAACTGCACAAATAATATTCATTGTTTGTTGATTTGAAACCCCACACGGGTGTTGGGATGATACTTGGCGTACACTAATCCCAATTATTTAGTTGTATGTCGATCGATTGGTCGACAGACTGTGTAGGCGTTAATTAGTTATATTTAATGCTTATGCAGTTGTGTGGTGCACTTTGGATGATGCTGATTATTTATCGTTGCTATTATATACATGTGTTGTATTGAATCCATATAATTAACATTATACGGTAATTGATTGGGCCTCATTCTAATTTGAAAAATAAAGAATATTCATGTGTTGAAACTATTCATGTGTTGAATAAAATATTTATACAATAAAATTCACATTTTTATTGTAAGTAAGAATTAATAAATATTCATGTGTTGAATAAAGTATATATTCATGTGTTGAAGAAAATATTCATTTGTTGAATAGAATAACGTAATTATTGAAATATATAAAGTTGTGTTGATTAGATATGCGCCATTTTGACGCGAACGATATTTATATCGATTATATTCGTTGTTATAATGAATATAGAAAAGGAAGTGATTTCAAAATAAAACGTTTTGAAAATATCATTACTTATATATTAATGATATGAAATATTCAATTTTGATTTGAAATTGAATTTGAAGTTGAATTGTAACGTCCCGCATTTTTATCAGTTTGAATTTGAATATTTAAATCAGTTTAAATATTGAAGTCGTGGTATAAGTGGATTTATTAAAACGAAGTTGAACGTATAAAAATATATATTAAATATAATCTAGCCCGTAATATCGTGGCAGTTCGTAAATTAACATTTTGAACTTCAACTGAGTGTACCAGACACGTTTTGAATCGGATTTCTTCGAAACGAGAAACGTTGGAATCTGTTGAAATATATCTTTCCAATGGAAGTGGAAAATGGAGATTTTGTCGTATAGATTGCAAGATACGTCCAAAACAAATATTCAGAAAGTCGCTATGAAATCGTATATCGACCAAAACAGTTTATTTGAAATAACTAGATATCGGATTCGAATTTGAACAAGGTTCTTTTGAGACATAGCGATAATTTAATTTTTAGAATTTTACTGTAATTTTTAATAAATTAAATATGCAACTTTTTATTAGGATTATTTTGCACCCTGTATCGATATTTTAGCGTTTCAAAATATGAGTTAACATACCGATATTATTATATTTCTGGAGTCGGGACACATCGCTCGGCACAATGGTGTTCCTAATTCTGTCCGTAACAGCCCTGCATAAACGGAATTCGATACAATGGGTACTGCATAAATATCAACTATTCAAACAAGAAAGACACCTCATCTCCTTAGATATTTAGTCAAACTAAATCCATACCCTATTGTTCTAGCCTTATCTAAGTGAAACGCAAGGAATACTTTCAAATTAAGGCATTTCATACCTCGTTTTCATAACCTACAGCTATGAACATTCTGCTATGTCCATTCTCTTCAACATTTTAATATGCTCACGTCCTATTTACATGGCTACCATGTAGTTTACTCTTACCCTATTACTTCATTTCGAAGTAATGCAAACCTACCCTATGGCCACTGTGAAAATAACCCATATTCAGCTAGCACCCTAAGCTAACGAATTATATAAATGTATATAATCTCATACCTTAACACTTAAGATATGTCTCCATACATTATGCAAATCATTGAAAGCAAGTCTAGCCTATATTTCAAGGTATATGAACCATAACGCTATATTAAATAACACAATCTGCTCTATATTAAACCTAAGACCCATACCCTACCTACACCTACTGCTTAACCCTTAAGCAACCTTCTACTATATAAATGAATCTCGATTCGTTTACTTCACCTAGACGATATCTAAAAATATATATCAAAACAAAGCCTTAAAACCCCGATGAGATGGAGGCGTGAGACAATACAGGAAGTCGATGAAGGAAACATGCGTTGTCTTGGGGTTTGTCGATGCGTGGTTGCAGGTGACTGCGAGGGGTATGCTACAGAGATAAATCATATTCTTTCATGAAATGGGGTAATCTTATACACATCAGGAGCACATTTCCGTGAGCACCAATGTAGGAGCGAAACAGAAGTGGAGAGAAAGTTTTCTGTATTGCGTGAAGTTTAAGGGGTGTAAGGAAGTTGGACTGATGAAGTTGAAGTGTTTATTTGGGAAGAATCAACTATGGACGTGAGAAGTAGACATGAAAGTGGACGTGAAAACTGTAAAAGAAAAAGGGTGCAGCATTGGCCACAGCAAAAGGGGTGTTCGGTGATCACACGATTTCACCACGTGGAGTTGGGATTTCGAAAATAGTAAAAAGAAGAGAACGTTATGGGACTGGAATATTTTTGTAAGAATTCAAATGAAGATTTCAAAGAGTTAAACACGCTGGAAGTATACGGGTATACATGGGTGTAGCCTCGGGTTGCTGCGTTTCAGATGGATTCACGGTGTTGAACTAACCGGGTGACGACGGTGATAACCGAAGTACGGAGCAACGCATTTAAAGTAGGTGAAGTTTCATTTATTCGAATGAGAAACGGGAGCCGCTTGAGACATGTGTACTGGTTCGAATGATTCGTCGGAGAAGATAACATGAGGTATGGAGGAAATTATTGACTGTGCTATTGTGTGCCGCGTTCATAAAGGAGTTGGTAGGCGTTCTTTGTTAAGGAAGATGGAGCATTGACAGGAATGTGTCAGAGTGTTTTTCCTTTTCCGGGTATTGATGTTGGGCTGAACAGTAAGCCTAATTGGAAAAAAAATGTCAAGATTTTGGGAACATTGGGTGATGTCGACAAAAGGCTAGAAGGGGAGCTGGGTTTGACGGTCGAGGGCGAGGCGGCAATAAGTCGGTGAGTGACTCCGATGATCGGAAGCATGGTGGATGGTATGTTGAGGATGCCGTGTTTTTCTTTCTCTATTCAAAGAAAAGAGAAGCGTCCAAGTAGAATAAGTTACTGGAACCGGTTTGGAGCAACTTGGAGGCGGTACGGATTATGGCAGAATTAAATCGTCTGATCAGATCTATTGACCGACGTAAATCGTTATTTAACGGTTAACGCGCCAAGGTGAGTAAAATCACTAACTCTGATCTATTTTAAAATATTTTAATTATATTTTAGTGTTGTTTGAGTGCTGCGTGATGGTCGATTAGGTAGATTACAATTAAATTGGTTAAATATTATATATCGTTGCATATGTAGACATCACCGGTTGGATACTGATTCCGTCGATTATAAATATCTCCTAGTATGGAATCAGTTATAATTGTTTGACTAACATCTGTGGATGCGGAAACCGGTTGGAGGAATCCAACTGGATCCCTCGATATTTATATGTACTGTTGTATTGTATATGCACTGTTTGAACCCAAATGACAGTAAACCCCGTGTTAATATTGGTGGTGAATGGAAAGTCAGCATTTGTTTTGATTTAATCAATAAACGATATCGATTAAAGAAGTGGCGACAGTCGACCGTAAACCCATCGTTGTGTTAAGAAGTTGATTTGCCGTCAGGCAAATGAACGAAGTTAATTATAAAATTATATTTTTATAATTAAAAAGAAGATTTAAATTTATAATAGACGTTCTATCATAAACCTGTATTTTAGAGTTCGTTTGTATAAAATAAATAAAAACGATTGTTTATATTTAAATAAGTTTATAAAGCAGAAGGCTTCACCATTAGTATTTAGAGATTATTTCCGCTGTGATATGATGTATTGTACTCTGATATATGGTATGTATATACAATATAGTTTTGTAACTTAGAGTTATGTTATATAATACATTTTATTTATTCCGCTGTGAGTTTCGTGTTTTACTCTGATACTGTTCAGTTGTGATCTTCTTCTTCTTCTTCTGTTTTGTTAGTTCTATCCTTTCTATCCATCCTCTTAATTCTTTCAATAATGACACGATTTTCAACGTATCGAAAATCGCGCCGTTACAGTTGGTATCAAAGCTAAAGGTTAAGTGATTACCTTGGCTCTGTGACATAACTCAATAGAGATGTAGTTAGTAATACTCTAGATTGAGTTTGAGTGTATATATACGAGTGAACGTATTTGTAGATTTATATAAAAACTGTTTTATATTGTGTTGACTGGTCAGTCGAGTGGTTTATGAATTCTGGTCGAAACAGTAATGCAAACTGTGTCGATAGGCGTTTCTAAACTCTTGAACAGAGTAATTCGACACAGTATGTTCTTTTTAAGAGGGTAAATAAAATAATTTTACCCAAAATATATTTTGATATAAAAAGAAGTATATATTTTGATATTATTATAACATATTGGATGTGTGATCATCGAATAAAAATCATAATTGAGTTGGTTATATAAATAACCAATCGAAATATTATATAAGTATAGTATGCAAAACCAGATGAACTGAATCTGAATTGAAAACCAGAATTGAAATAATAAAACTTTGGAAACCTGGAAGAAGTTGGAAATAATGTTTGGATTAAATATATGTGAATTTTAAAATCCTGGCAGATTTAAAATTGTTTTCCAAGTGCTGTGAAAGATACGTTGAAGTAATTTCAAAATGAAAAGTGTTTCGAAATAAATTTTGAAAAGTGATATAGTATTAAACTCAGTTTGATAGCTGGAAAATAATTCCGATAGTGAACCGCGACATTATCGGTGTTCATTTTCAAGTTGTTAAGTGACGATTACTACCAAAGATTTTGTTTTGAATTATTGTGAAGAAACAAGTTGTTAGAAATTCAAATGTTTTGAATTGCCATAATTATATGAATAAATATATATTATTTCAAACTGATTTGAAATAAATCCCAGGAATTTGAATTTTGAAATAAAGATTTAACTTATGGAGTTAAAATGATAAAAGTGAATAAATAGATTAGGGTTTAACTTAAAACTAAGTTAAATAAATCTGGAATTTGATTTAAAGCCAATTAAGTGAAAATCGTATTGAAATAGAAATTAACTTAGTTAAATATATTGGATTGGGTTAAAAATGATCCAGAATGGAAATTGAAAAAGAGAAATATTGGAGATTCGAGTTATTAAAATAAATTAATTCTTGGAGAATAAGAATCGAATTTTGAAATTGGAGATGAAGATAACTGATTTGAGAAATAAATCAGTAAATGGAATAGGAGTTGAAATAGAAGTTTGGCTTAGTAAAAGCAAAGGATTGGTTGGAGAATGGATTGATGGGAGATCAACCAAGGATGCTTGAATATATGTTAAAGTGATAGCAGATCGCAGAGACAGAGTTGAATGGCCGATAAAAGGGTACATGTTTAAATTATAATGAGTATGGGGTTTATGAGCCAGTCTAACAAGCCGCTTGGCTATTTTATTTTCTTTGGATTGGAGAAGGCCCAGAGTGACAAGTTGGTGTAGTACCAAAATAAGCCATGCAGAGAAGATGCTGGCAAAATCCTCCGAAAATTTGAGCTGTTAGGAATTTTTCAGAATTTTGAAAATATTCGAAATAAGAAGGAAATTAACATTTTAATTGGAATTAATCAGTTCAATTGAAACTGAAATTATAAAGTAACCCAAAACGATTTTTAACCTGTTTATAACAGAGATTGTAGCATTTTCCCTATCTTAGCAATTTCGAGGACGAAATTATTTTAAGGGGAAGGACTGTAACGTCCCGCATTTTTATCAGTTTGAATTTGAATATTTAAATCAGTTTAAATATTGAAGTCGTGGTATAAGTGGATTTATTAAAACGAAGTTGAACGTATAAAAATATATATTAAATATAATCTAGCCCGTAATATCGCGACAGTTCGTAAATTAACATTTTGAACTTCAACTGAGTGTACCAGACACGTTTTGAATCGGATTTCTTCGAAACGAGAAACGTTGGAATCTATTGAAATATATCTTTCCAATGGAAGTGGAAAATGGAGATTTCGTCGTATAGATTGCAAGATACGTCCAAAACAAATATTCAGAAAGTCGCTATGAATTCGTATATCGACCAAAACGGTTTATTTGAAATAACTAGATATCGGATTCGAATTTGAACAGGGTTCTTTTGAGACATAGAGATAATTTAATTTTTAGAATTTTACTGTAATTTTTAATAAATTAAATACACAACTTTTTATTAGGAGTATTTTGCACACTGTACCGATATTTTAGGGTTTCAAAATATTTGTTAACATACCGATATTATTATATTTCTAGAGTCGGGACACATCGCTCGTCACAATGGTGTTCCTAATTCTGTCTGTAACAACCATGCATAAACAGAATTCGATACAATGGGTACTGCATAAATATCAACTATTCAAACATGATAGACACCTCATCTCCTTAGATATTTAGTCAAACTAAATCCATACCCTATTGTTCTAGCCTTATCTAAGTGAAATGCAAGGAATACTTTCAAATTAAGGCATTTCATACCTCGTTTTCATAACCTACAGCTATGACCATTCTGCTATGTCCATTCTCTTCAACATTTTAATATGCTCATGTCCTATTTACATGGCTACCATGTAGTTTACTCTTACCCTATTACTTCATTTCGAAGTAATGCAAACCTACCCTATGGCCTCTGTGAAAATAACCCATATTGAATTCAGCTAGCACCCTAAGCTAACGAATTATATAAATGTATATAATCTCATACCTTAACACTTAAGATATGTCTCCATACATTATGCAAATCATTGAAAGCAAGTCTAGCCCATATTTAAAGGTATAGGGACCATAACGCTATATTAAATAACACAATCTACTCTACATTAAACCTAAGACCCATACCCTACCTACACCTACTGCTTAACCCTTAAGCAACCTTCTACTATATAAATGAATCTCAATTCGTTTACTTCACCTAGACGAGATCTAAAAATATATATCAAAACAAAGCCTTAAAACACCGATGAGATGGAGGCGTGAGACAGTACAGGAAGTCGATGAAGGAAGCATGCGTTGTCTTGGGGTTTGCCGATGCGTGGTTGCAGGTGACTACGAGGGGGTATGCTACAGAGATGGATCATATTCTTTCATGAAATGGGGTAATCTTATACACATCAGGAGCACATTTCCGTGAGCACCAATGTAGGAGGGAAACAGCAGTGGAGGGAAAATTTTCTGTATTGCGTGAAGTTTAAGGGGTGTAAGGAAGTTGGATTGATGAAGTTGAAGTGTTTTTGAGGGAAGAAGCAACTATGGGCGTGAGAAGTAGACATGAAAGTGGACGTGAAAACTGTAAAAGAAAAAGGGTGCGGCGTTGGCCACAGCAAAAGGGGGGTTCGGTGATCACACGAGTTCACCACGTGGAGATGGGATTTCGAAAATAGTAAAAAGAAGAGAACGTTATGGGACTGGAATATTTTTGTAAGAATTCAAATGAAGATTTCAAAGAGTTAAACACGCTGGAAGTATACGGGTATACATGGGTGTAGCCTCGGGTTGTGGCGTTTCAGATGGCTTCACGGTGTTGAACTGACCGGGTGACGACGGTGATAACCGGAGTACGGAGCAACGCATTTAAAGTAGGTGAAGTTTCATTTATTCAAATGAGAAACGGGAGCCGCTTGAGACATGTGTACTGGTTCGAATGAATCATCCGAGAAGTTAACATGAGGTATGGAGCAAATTATTGACTGTGCTATTGTGTGCCGCGTTCATAAAGGAGTAGGTAGGCGTTCTTTGTTAAGGAAGATGGAGCATTGACAGGAATGTGTCAGAGTGTTTTTCCTTTTCCGGGTATTGATGTTGGGCTGAACAGTAAGCCTAATAGGAAAAAAATGTCAAGATTTTGGGAACATTAGGTGATGTCGACAAAAGGCTAGAAGGGGAGCTGGGTTTGACGGTCGAGGGCGAGGCGGCAACAAGTCGGTGAGTGACTCCGATGATCGGAAGCATGGTGGATGGTATGTTTAGGATGCCGTGTTTTTCTTTCTCTATTCGAAGAAAAGAGAAGCGTCCAAGCAGAATAAGTTACTGGAACCGGTTTGGAGCAACTTGGAGTCGGTACGGATTATGGCAGAATTAAATCGTCTGATCAGATCTATTGACCAACGTAAATTGTTATTTAAGGTTAACGCGCCAAGGTGAGTAAAATCACTAACTCTGATCTATTTTAAAATATTTTAATTATATTTTAGTGTTGTTTGAGTGCTGCGTGATGGTCGATTAGGTAGATTACAATTAAATTGGTTAACTATTATATATCGTTGCATATGTACACATCAACGGTTGGATACCGATTTCGTCGATTATAAATATCTCCTAGTATGGAATCAGTGATAATTGTTTGACTAACATCTGTGGATGCGGAAACCAGTTGGAGGAATCCAACCGGATCCCTCGATATTTATATGTACTGTTGTATTGTATATGCACTGTTTGAACCCAAATGACAGTAAACCCCGTGTGAATATTGGTGGTGAATGGAAAGTCAGCATTTGTTTTGATTTAATCAATAAACGATATCGATTAAAGAAGTGGCGACATTCGACCGTAAACCCATCGTTGTGTTAAGAAGTTGATTTGCCGTCAGGCAAATGAACGAAGTTAATTATAAAATTATATTTTTATAATTAAATAGAAGATTTAAATTTATAATTGAAGTTCTATTATAAACCAGCATTTTAGAGTTCGTTTGTATAAAATAAATAAAAACGATTGTTGATATTTAAATAAGTTTATAAAGCAGAAGGCTTCACCATTAGTATTTAGAGATTATTTCCGCTATGATATGATGTATTGTACTCTGATATATGGTATGTATATACAATACAGTTTTGTAACTCAGAGTTATGTTATATAATACATTTTATTTATTCCGCTGTGAGTTTCGTGTTTTACTCTGATACTGTTCAGTTGTGATCTTCTTCTTCTTCTATTCTGTTAGTTCTATCTTTTCTATCTCATCCTCTTAATTCTTTCATTAATGACACGGTTTTCAACGTATCGAATATCGCGTCGTTACATGAATTGTTTTGAAAACGAATTTAAAACAATTTATAAAATATGTTTAGAATTGAAATCGATGAAATATATATAATATATATATATTATATATAAATTAAATGGCCTGAATAGAACGCACCGCGCCGCAACTATACTCGAATTTCGACCATTAACTTCGAATGGACATTACAGGAGATCCAGCCGTCAGATTCTCCTAAAACCGGAACCCTTGGGTTCGTATCAAAAAGAGCTTTCCAATGAATATAAGAAATTTGAAATCTAGTGGTTGGATTTGGAATTATGTCCAAATCAAATTTGGATAAGGTCGCTGTAAGTGCAGTTCGACGACCGTTTTTGGAAATCGACTGAACAGGCCATGATAAAATTATTAAAAATATTAATAATTTGTGTAAAATCATAATAAATGAATTGGAAAGAACTGGGATGAAAATTTTCACATTTGAAAGGATAAAAATATATTTTTATTGAAATGAACTAGTTTTGAACTAAATTTGAAGTGGTTTTAAAAATAATCAGAATTTCCAATATACGAATTGGAATGGATTTGAATCGAAATTATCTTCGGAATATTTCGATGTTGGATTTCGTGATTATAAAAATATGGTTATGGAAATTTGAAAGATATATTTATATCGTTATTTCCAATACGATATTTGTTATTTTCAGAATTTGATGTTGAATATAAGTCGATATATTTTCTATTCAGAGCCCTGTATTTAATATCAAATTGGATTTTAGGTTCGTCGTGAATGGTGTCTTAAATAACACTGTTCTTGGACCCAGTTTAGAAAAGAATAAATCTTTTAATTAAGATTTAGTGAAATTGTCCAGTTAATTAGTAATTAATTGGAATTGAATTTGAACTGGTTTTTAGGGTTTATCGTGAGCGGTGTTTTGAATAACACCTGTTCTTTAACCCGATTAACAATAGAATGTGATTTTGCATTTATCGTGAACCGTGTTTTAGATGACATTGGTTCTTTAACCCAGTTAAAGACAGGATATTGGTTGTTGAGAAGATTAAAACTAAGTGGAGTTTTAATGGATCTTTAATTAGATTGAAATGATCGAGAATGGAGTATCAGCAGTTTTGCTCCAAAGCGATAATTAATTCTTTAACTAGATTTGAACGTGAAATGGTAATTAATATTTACCGATAACACTGTGGTGTTAGATATGGGGTATTACCAGTTTTTCTCCATGGGTTGAATCGGTTGGGATTGGGAAATAAAATAAATAATTACTTCGGTGTGGTTTGCTAATCCCGACTAGTTTGGAAAACCTTAACATGGTTTGAAATGATATCCAAAGGAAGATTAAAGAATAAATTTAGAAGAATTTATCTTTGATAAAATTAATGGGAACCTTTCCCTAAGAATGTGAATATTAGAATAAAAGAATATTCTGAATTGGAATGAGGCGTATGTTGTGTTTGTGGAACACTTGTTTACTATATACGCGGGTTATTCGGAAAGGCCAGGTTTATACCCATTCTGAATAACCGATTCGACGATAAGTCAAAGATGAAGACGGTGGCTGAAGACTGGAAGTCTTCACATTGTTTAGATGATTATTGATGATCTTGATTGGGCTGTACACCCAAGAGGAGGGAATCAGTTGGTGATCGTCCAGACATGCTTGGAGATCGATGGATATGCGAGGAAAGTGCCTCCGGTTTCGTTCAGACCCACTACGAACTTGTAAATGGACTGTGTGTCTGACATTGGATTTTATTCTGTGTTGATTGATCTCTATTAAATATACATCTGTTTGGCGGCGGAGAATTTATTCTCTTGCTTAACGCCCTTCTCTGAGACGTACGAGCTCAGAGGTTGTACATCGACGGACATCAGTCGCATGGACTGAATTGCCTGTGTGGCATGCCTAAGTGGCATGCCTAAGTGGCAAATGATTAAGACTTCTGTTGAAAAGCAAAATCTTGTGGTTGATGATCAAATCACGGCCTATGTGGTATAGCTTTGTGTATAGCGTGAATTCGCGAGCCTCACACATCGGTATGAGTCAAAAAAAGGATAGTGACTGCAGGGAGAGCACGACGTTTCTTTCTAGCTATGGGTGATGTCAGTGACCTACTAGCCCTGACATTTATATACTTTTTACCTATGTGGTTGTTGGAATGCGAGACGCCTGGAATATATGATCGATAACTGGCACTATGTGAGCCGACGTACAGACCATTATATAGGTCCTATAGGACCGGAAAACGTGTGTTCAGAAATAACTAATCCTCAAAAGTAAGAGAGGACTGGCCCTGAAGATCCAAGGATCATTGTGTGTGGTCCTAAAACTTTTGCTAGAGTGTCTCGAATGGAAAGGAGCTTGCCCCTTACCTTGACTCATGACAGAAATCCAATTTCCAATACGTGACATTTCGGTTTTATTTGTAGAGCCTAGTATGGCGACATAGTGGTATGGGACACTTATGCCATCTATGATTGGCACTTATGATTGAAATTGTTTTGACACTATACACTTATAGTAATATCAAAATAATCTATTTTTAAATGTATCAAGCATTCTTTGGCTATTATAAGGTAAAACCCTATCCTCTGGCTTGCGTGCATTGTGTGATAGGACCTGGGTCTTATAATAGCTTCATTTTTCTTTATTTAACATTGCGCTGTTTGTTATATGCACTAGTGTTCTTAGGAGGAAACTCGTTCCGTGTTATACGGCGTGGTCCCTTGATTTACCTAACTTTAAAAATAAAGATTAAAAACTGTTTTAGTTCTCACACCAGTCACATGACTGACTTGGAGTTTATTGTTTTAACCTAAACTTTGTGTGCCCCTATTTTCCGCATGGGCAGCTAGTAGATTTGTTTTTGTAGATTTATATTCGCAGGATCCTGGTTTACAGCTGGAACGATACTCGGAAAGCTCTGTATCCGTGTATTACTTTCGGTTATGTTTTGTATAATTTTCTGCTGCTATATAATTTATTGCAATATCTGATATTTAGTAAATGTGTAATATTTATTCATACCCTGTATATTCTTGTATTCTGATGGAATTGTTGTAATTAACAATGAATGTTCTTCTATTTGTGTTCTGATTAGTCTTGTCCTCAACTCAATCTGCGCTTTCCTTACCGGGGAAGTTCGGGTCGCTACAGCATCAGTATTCGTCCATTCGATGGGAAGATCGTCGGTCTTCAACCACCATCTTCAATGTCTTCGACTTTAAATCGTCGTGTAATTATTTGAAATGAGTTTTAACTCAGTCTTTTCAAATAATTCTCGAATATATATAATTCAAATCATTTCATATCGTTAATAATATTTTATAACGATTTATCGCTATTTTAATTTATATAAAAATAACCCATTTAATTTGAACGACGTTTCAGGTCGTTACGTGGCCCTAGCACTGTTTTTATCCAAATTTGAATTACACATTTCTCGAAATCTAACTATTGGATCTTAACAAATTTAATATTGATGGAAAGAACATTCCAAAGCGAACCCAACGGTTCCAGTTTTGGGGAAATCCGACGGTCAGATCCTTTGGTATAATCGTTTAAAGTTACGAATGCAAAATGCGAACTACCGCGCGCGAATCATTTTATTTAAATTACATTTATATTATATATATGTATATAATTCGTTTGACGATTTTAGCTAACGTGTTAAAAATAATGTTTTAATCAAACAAGATCATATTCTAACATTTGACTCTTTTAGTCTAATTTAACATGATAAAAATGTCATTTTAATGACAAAACATGTTTTACATAAAATACTTTTTATTCTAATCTAACATGTTGGAAGTTATATTTTAATGAACAAATCATATATTAACATGTTATTATTTTTCTACTACGCTAACATGTAAATGATTACATAAACCAAAACATGTAATTCTATTTATCTACATAAACATGTTAAAAGTAACATTTTTAATGATAAGACCTATTTCAACATGTAATTCTTTTTATTTAAGCAAACATGTTAAAAGTAACATTTTTAATGATAAGACCTTTTTCAAAATGTATTTCTTTTTATCTAAACAAACACGTTAAAAGTAAAATTTTATTGACAAAACCTATTTTAACATGTAATTCTTTTTCTTCTAACTAGCATGTCAAAAATGATGTTTTTAACTAACAAATACATTTTAATATGTAACCGTTTTCATTCTAACTAGCATGTTAAACATGATGTTTTCAACTAACAAATACATTTTAACATGTAATCCTTTTTATTCTAACTAGCATGTTAATAATGATGTTTTTAACTAACAAATACATTTTAACATGAAATCCTTTTTATTCTAACTAGCATGTTAAAAATGATGTTTTTAACTAACAAATACATTTTAACATGAAATCCTTTTTATTCTAACTAGCAAGTTAAAAATGATGCTTTTAACTAACAAATACATTTTAACATGTAATCCTTTTTATTCTAACTAGCATGTTAAAAATGATGTTTTTAACTAACAAATACATTTTAACATGAAATACTTTTTATTCTAACTAGCATGTTAAAAATGATGTTTTTAACTAACCAACAAATACATTTTAACATGTAATCCTTTTTATTCTAACTACCATGTTAAAAATGATGTTTTTAACTAACAAATACATTTTAACATGTAATCCTTTTTATTCTAACTAACATGCAAATAACATTTTGATTAACAAAATTTCTTTAATAAATCAAGCACACAATAAAAATATAATTTTGTATTGCCTAATCTTTTTATTTAAAACATGATTCTTTTTAATAAATCAAACATGTAATAAAAATGTAATTTTTTATTGTAAAAGAAAATTATCTTTTAAACATGAATATTCTATTTTCATGTATACAGTAAAAAATATTACTTTTATTGTATACACACTTTTTTTCCCAACATGAACATTAACATTGATTCATATGTACAATAAAAATATGATTTTATTGTATAAACAATTACTTTTCAAATAAGAACATTTCATTGATTCATATGCACAATAAAAATATGATTTTCATTGTATAAACAATTTCTTTTCAAACAAGAACATTTTATTAATTCATATGTACAATAGAAATATGATTTTTATTGTATAAACAATTATTTTTCAAACAAGAACATTTTATTGATTCATATGTACAATAAAAAATATGTTTTTTATTGTATAAACAATTTTTAACAAACATGAACATTTTATTTTCATACACATACAATAAAAATATGATTTTTATTGTATAAACATATTTTAACAAGAACGAACATTTTATTTTCATATATACAATAAAAATATGATTTATATTGTATAAACAAATTTGAACAAACATGAATATTAACATATATACATAATTCAGTCCCATCACAATCAATCAATTCTAATCTCATACATTAAATATATGAATTTTTAATAGCATATAAATTTCACATCGCAATCAATAATTAAATTAAATTTAAATTAGAGATCTCACAATGTAAATTATAAATGGATATTTATAATTAATTTCAACTATCACATTAATGTTAACATTATTTTTAATATGTTAAACATTACAATCACAACACAATACAATCAAAGAAATCATCCATGGTTTTCAAACAACAGTAAATGTGTACTTATAGGCACCGTTGTAACGGCCTAGATTTTCTGACCATTTAGTTTAATATTTAAAAATGTTTTTATTGTTTTGGAATTTTAAATGGTTTAATTTCAATAATTTTGAATATTTTATTTTATTCCGAAATGGTAGAAATTTAGCGGATCTGCAATATAATGTGAACTGGCAGTATAAAAGGATAAATTTTTAATTTAAAATAGTACGTTTACAAAGGATGTAGTAGCTAACAAACTCGGATTTCGATGAAATCAGTTTCATTAAATCCGAAATGATGAAATTAGGTAACCAACCAAGTTACGTCAAAAATGGCATCCATATGTGGAAAAGAAAAAAAATAAAAGGCCAAAATTTGAACTAAATTTTGATGGTAATTGGAATTTGCTAATGCTAACGGCAAAACTGGAACCTGAGACCTATCCAGGAAAATTCTAAACATAAGATATTAGCTATATATGAAATCTGGGAAAATCCTATAACGGATATAGAAAGTTATTAAGGAAACAAAATTTAAATAAATTATTTGAAAATCTAAACGAACTCCGATTTTTGATTTGAATACATAGGATTGAAGTACGTAAAAAACCAGACCAGATGGTGGAAGAATATCTGAAAACCGTTATCGTTTGATACTCCAACATGAGACCGGAAGGTGTTGAAACTAACACAAAATACTATTTTGAATTTGAATTTAAATTATTTGAAAGTTCAAACAAATTCAAAATTGATATATTTTTATATAGTATTGAAGAGCAAGAAAAATTGAACAACATGGTTGAAAAAGATTTCGGATAAGGTATCAATAAGTAAGTCAAATTAACGTCCGAATAGGGTTGAGAAAACATACTTTACTATTCATAAATTAATAAATTTATTTATAATTTAATTAATTTAAGGATTAATCCTAGCCATCCATTTTCGACCGTTGGATTCGCGCCACCTCAGCAATCCATGTGACTCCTTCGGCTATAAATAGCCCCCCCCTTCATTTTAAACTCACTCCTCCTCCTCCTCTTTCAAGCTTTGGCAATGGCAGAAATAATAATAAAATATTAGGAAATAGGGAAAAGGGAAGGAAGGGAGAAAGGAGGGCAAGACGGGGAGCTAGGGACTCTTAGGCAGAGGCTTAGGCTTCACGGGCTAAGTTTTTAAATAATATTTATTTATTTATTTATTTGTGTAATATATATATATATATATATTATAATTAAAATAGAATTTGTAAAAATAAATATCAGAACATTCTAAGGGTGACAGAGAGGATACTGTCTAAGGCTTGAGTTTTGGAAAATATAGTTTCCTGCTCTCCCTGGCTATCCCTAGCTGATCCGACGGATGGGATGATTAATTTAAATTTAAATTTAAAATTTAATTTGAATTTAAAACAGACCAGGGGCATTTTCGTAATTTTTAACCATAATCTTTAAAAGCTTATATTTTTTTCAAAACAAGTCGGATTTCCACGAAACAAGGACCGTTGGATTCTTATCGAAAAATACTTTAAAATGAGTGGAAGCAGATTTTTGATCCGGGTTAAAAATTTTAAGTTATAATTAAATGAATATTTTTAAATATTTTATTTGAAAATTAAATTTAATTAATATTAAAATGGTTTTTCAATTTTAAAAAAAATTGGATATGGCTAGAGATGGGAAAGTAGGATTTTTTAGAAGGGCAGGGAAGGTAATTTGGCTAATAACGCAATTAGAAATTAATTAAGATAAAAATAATTTAATTAATTTAATTAAATATATATTCATTTAAATTAGGTAAATATTGTAAATAGCATAACTTTTGCATACATTAACGAAATTTAACGAAACAGGATCCGTTGGGATCGTATGGACGAGCACTACGCAATGGAACTGACCGCAAGTGGATTGGAGCTCGTTTGGATTTATGGTGAAATTTAACGTCTGAACCAAATCAATGACCGATTATCGTTATTCAACGATAAACCGTCCAATGTGAGTAAATCTCACTAACTCTGAACACTTTATATTTTTATAAAGTATTTTTAGAATTGATAAATATTGATTGAATTGCTGAGTGTTGATTGTTTGGTTAAACTGCTAGTCAACTGGTTGAAAATACTGATATAGTTATATATATCGTTAACCGATGTTGATTTTGTTTATCAGAATACCTCATATTGAAATGAAATTGATGTGAATTATATTGTGTAACATCTGTGGATGCAGGGAAACATGTCGGAGGGATCCAACTGGATTCCTCAACATTTATTTACCGTTTTTCATATATTCTGTTATATGATGTGTTATATCATTTGTCGTTGAACCCGTCTGTTTGGATGATGATCAAACCTTTTGATTTGGTATGTTTATACCATAAATGATAACGGGAAGTGAAAAAAGATTTTCAAAGTATATTTTGAAAATAAATTATTTATATAAAATCAATAGATTTTATATATAAAAGGAAAAGAGTTTCATAGAGGAAAATAATTATAGAATCAAAGAAATTGAGTAAAGGAAAATATTTGTGAAATCAAATATAAAGGAGAAGATTTGAAAAGAAAAACAAACATAGAGGAAATACATTTGTAAAACAAATGTAAAGGAAAATATTTGCAAATCAAATAGAATAGGGAAAAAGTAGCTATTAGTGAAACCTTTACAAATAGAAATCAAAAGGGAATCATTTGTAAAACGATTACAAATGGAATTGAAAAGCGAATATTCATTTAGGGAATAAAGGAAAGTTAAAAGAGATATTTATGTAGAGAATAAATGGAAAAGCTAAAAGTAATAATTATTTGTTAAATAAATAGAAGTAAAAAGGGAATAGTTATTTGTTAAGTAAACAAATAGAAAAAGTATTATTCAAAAGAGTTATTCAAAAAGTGTTATTCAAAAGAGTTATTCAAAAGAATTATTCAAAAGGAGTTATTCAAATGGAATTATTCAAAAGAGAAAATTCAAAGGGGTTAATTCAAAAGAGTTAATCAACCAAAGTTAAACTTTCAGATTTAAACAGTTAGAGTTAAATCATTAGAGTTAATCAGAAAAGTTAGTCAGTTAGAGTTAAACCGTTAAAGTTAAACAGTTAGAGTTAAACCATTAGAGTTAAACTGTTAGAGTTAAACTATTAGAGTCTAACAGTTGGAGTTAATCTATTAGAATTAAACCGTTGGAGTTAAGCTGTTAGAGTCAAACAGTTAGAGTTAGTTAGTTAGAATTAACCAGTAGAGTAAATCAGTTAGAGTTAAGCGGTTTGAATCAAATCGGACTAGAGTTATTCGAATATAGTAACCGAATAAGTGTTAAATTGAATATTAGTTATTCAATTAGAGTTGATCGAACTTAGTTATTCGAGATAGAGTTAAACAGAAGTAGTTATTCAGTATAAATTGCCATTTAGCACGACTGCTAGCGAAATTTGCAGGGCTGCAGATAGCCTAAGGTGGTCGGATGTTTCCTGAGGGAATCAGGCGTAACCATTGTGATCGCTGCGATGTAGAGTCAAGCGAATGAAGTTAAATCAAATATTAGCTATTCAAAATGAAGTTAAAAATAGACATAGTTAGTCGAATATAAGTTAATCGAATATTAGTTATTCGATAATAGTTAGTCAAATCAAGTTAAATAAGTTGAGTTAAATAAGTCGAGTTAATTAAGTTAAGTTAGTCAAGTTGAGATGATCAAGTAAGTTGGTCGAGTTGAGTTAATCAAACCGAGTTATCCAAATAAGAGTTAATCCGGTAAAAGTTAATAGAATAAGGGTTATATATTTTAGTTAACCGAATAGGAGTTGATAAATTAGTTGTTCGTGTATTTATTTGAGCTAGAAAGAAAAAGTAATACTAAAGTTATTATATTTCGGACGTAGGGGATTATAACACCATTATTATAATCAAATGACTTCCGTAAAGGAAGTGGATTCGTAAATAGAATCCGAGAGTTACGTAAGTAAGTGGTTGAAAGTGTAAAAAGGTGAACTTTGTCTGTTTCGAAGTTAGAAATGTTGTTCAGTTAAGGTCTGAGAGGTAATTATACCCCAACTCGATTGACTTCAGTTTTAACTAAGAAGTGGATAAGTTCGATAGTGAAAAGTGGTTAAGTGAATTTAGTTAATGAGCATAATGGTCTGTGTTGACATAGCGATGTTTATTCAAACATCTGTTTAAACCCAATGAAGGAATTTTGAAAATGTTTTCCAAATAAGATCAGGATATTTTCTAATATAGAAAACAAGAAGTGGAAATGTTTTCCATTGTTAATAACTTATAATTTCTAAATATAGTAAATAAGAAATATAGGGAAACAGGAATAAGGAAAAGAATAAATTTATGATAGTTTAATTTAAGAATTAATGATGATTGATGATTGATCGATAGAATTTCCATCTGGAAATAAATATCGTTGTTTGCACACAGACATGTTTTCATTTGATAGTTAAATCACCGACTATCAAAGTTTTTGACCATTTTACGTTGTTAATATGGAGAGACCGGTTGGATTATTATCCACAGGACCACTCCGTATTGGCATAAGCGTTGCGAATCAAGTATGCTGAATATATTGAAGACGGAGTAAAGTGCAAGGGCTATCCTGTTTACAGAATAGTGCCTTCGGTTTGTCCAGTCCCAGGACAAACGTGTATGGAAGAATGCCTGACAGAGTTTATTCAATAGATCGCGTAAGTTGATCTCTTCAAACATACTTACGTTTGGTGGCGGAGGAATTCGTTTCTCTTAGCTTTATACCCGTGGTGTTTTTGGGGAAATCAATTTGTGATTTGGCGAGTATGACGATGTGACATTCAAAGTGAATGATCTGTCAGAGATAAGCGTGGCCTCTAGCCTCATCAACCGGGAAATGACAAAAATCGGGCAGGCAGCATGGCTATGTGGGTCGCACCCATTAGGATGTATAATCACCTATCTAGAGAAATTCCAATTGCTTCTTAAATCTATCGATGCTGCCCCATTCGGGAGACGGTTGCTGATCCCAACCGTTGGTGATATATATTCGATACACTCTAGCGAAATGAGTGGTCGGTCATGTGAGGGCCGGGTTGCAAGATGTTCTTGTTGAACCCAGTGTATTCGCCTCTAGAGATACACTATCGGCAGGTGGTCCCATACCTTGTCAAAGTCGGAATCCAATCTCCAATAAGTGCCCGCGAGTTTGATTTGTATACTATATATGTAGAGCGTGAGATGCAAGCGTTCTACTAGATTTTAATTACTTGTGATTAGACATTATTATAATATCAGATAATATATGATTTCCAAAGTGTTTTGGGTTATCGTAAGGTAAAAGCCATCCGTATTTATGTGTGGATTGGTCTTACGATTATCTTTTCTTTTGAAAAGGATTTTGAAACACCCCACCTCCGTTAGGGTCACTCTCAAAGGGAATGCCCTAATTTTGGTGGAGGTTTATAAGTACAAGTCACAGATATACAAGACAGATATAAGAACACATATTTGTAAACAGCGGAAGAACAACAAACTTTATTTCATAAAATCAAATACATGTTACAACAACATCTTTGCCAAAAACATAACATAACACTTTCATAATTTGTCTTGAGTACATTATTTAAAGAAGCATAAATAAAACATAGATAAACTGCAAAAGCCCCATAGTGGATTGTCCAAAGCCATAGTTCAAAACAGGAAAGTCCAAGCAATACATTTCTCTTCTTCAAGCTGGATGTTGAGGTTGGTCAAGCTGCCGTGTTCCCTCCCTGAGGACCTGGGGGGGGGGGGGAACGGAAGAAAGAAGACGAAAGAAAAGTAGAGTCAGACATAAAGCCTGAGTAAGTCTAGTACTATTTTGTCTATGAATAAAGAACTGGGTATGATAAGTATAAACAAGAAGTGGGCATGCACTATAAACTTGGTTAAGTTGTCTAGGGTCGAATATACTATCGTACCCCATGTTGATCTCTGAACCCATATAAACTAGTTTCCAACTGGCACCCCATAATCAGGGTGATGTGATCCATTCTATGATGATCGGCTCCTACTCGCATAGTTACATGTGTCTTACGGCCCCCGATGTTGTAGTTACCTATGCTGGTCCCACCATGGGGTGTATCAAGTCCCATAGTGGCAACCCGACACAACCTTAGAGTGCACAGGTATGCTACTGGTGTCCAGTGCCTTATTTTTCTGCGCCGGAGTGTGTGCACACCCGCACTCCGTTAGAACCTACACTGCTACACCACCGCCGTCGCTTTGACCTCTTACAATCAGCCCAGTAATCGTGCCCCACCCTGCCTAGTTTCAGGGTATCCTGATACACCTTCTAGGGTTACTGCTGAAAAGGGTCCCCCGTTACTAGGTTTTCTATCTCTAGCCAACATGCTAAGTTGGTTAAGTGTTTCCTAACCTAACCCCCACCAGTCCGCTTTGTTTAGCATGTTCCATTTTGATTAAGTCTTTAGTTCCCTTAATCCTATCAATCCTGACTCAGCCTTAATTGTCTTATTAAGGCCCTGACCTCTCACATTAGACAGGTATTGTTGTGGCTGCCTGTTGCCGGTTGGTTCCGGGCAGTCTTACGCCACAACTCAGTCTAACCTCGGGTCCTTGCTGGGCTCCATGTTTAACCTCCCACATTGGATAGGTATTGTTGTGACTACTGGACAGCCGGGCGGTTCCGGGCAGGTTTACATCACAACTCAATCCAACCTCGGGTTAAACACATCGTATGTTCTACATTTACATATTTTGTCATTCCTCTTTATTTCTTATATGTAAATATTTGCGGCCCATTATTAAGTTAATGGTGTAAAGGTTACACCAATCATGGGCCCAACCCATACTTGAACTTGGGCCCTTTTATTTTATATTTTCGTTCATTAGTAATTTTAACCCAACGTTATTTTCCCCCGTTTAACACGTCCGTTTATATATATTTTGGGCTTAGCCTTTTAAAGCCGAAATTAGCCATGCGAAAAGGGGAGGCTTAAAGCGTAATTACATACACAAAGAGGGGAATGTGAGCGCATGAACTTGCAATACGACGTTGGAAATACAAAATAGAAACTGGTGTACTTGCATAGTGGTAACATAGGTGACATGAATCAAAGCATGTGAACTTGTAATTGAGATATCATTATTGTCACATGAACCTATATTTTTATTTAGGCATAATGTCAAACATAAGCATGGCATAAATTTTCTAACATAAGCATGGCATAATGTCAAACATAAGCATGGCATAATATCAAACATAAGCATGGCATAAGTATAGTTAAATTTGTTCACATAACCATGGCATAAATATTTCTAACATGAAATCATGATTCTTACTTTAGTCATGTAAACTTACAAAAAGGGATTTTGAATCTAATCCTAACTATGTACCACATATGTCATCATATAATTCTTGTAAACAAGATAGACCTAATCATGGTTTTCAATTATGCCAAATATCATTCATAGCCTAGCCATATTCATAAATTTGCAAATAGGTTTACAAAAGCATGGCTTAATACATAATGCCAAATTCTCACCATAATTTCATATGGACAATAACCAAACTTGTTCCAATTACTTACAACATGATTTATGCACAAAAATATACATCATGGTGGCATAGAAGCAAACCCCAAACTTGCATGAATTTAAATCAACTACATACATGTAGCTTCAACATGGATTACATAATTTGCGAAATATTCCAAACGTATACTTGCACAGAACTACCGCATGTAGTTCTTTATAATGAATAACATAATTCATAAGTATCCAAACGTATATAATATTTCAAATTGATAAGAACGCACAAATATGAATTACTTTATTGCCACAATTCAAGCATACAAACCAACACAATTGTTTATTCATACCAAAGTAATACTCTACTTACAACGGTGTGATGAATTCTCTAGTTTAGGGATTGAAGACGCAAATTCCTTTGTTGAATTGATTTGTTTAGGTTGCTTTAAGCTTTAGAATCTTCCTCCTAATCCTCTCTCCAATTTGGTGGCTACTCCTAGTCGTTCCTCAGCAACATGGCGGCTATGTTCTTATTTTTGAATGAATAGATTAGGGTTTAGTCTAGGGTTGTTTATATAGAGGTTAGGAACTGATTAGGACCATTGATGTTGCTTGGATTGATCGTAGCCATTCATTCTAAGGAGAGACCAATTAAAACCTGCCACCTAGCCCTAGTGACAAAGCAGACCACAGAAAATTGACCACATAGAGAATAGGCCAGCCGGGTTAGACTGGGCTTGACCTGGGTCTGGACCAGGTCGACACCCCTATCGACAGCCCTGTCGACAGGCCTATCGACCTGGTTAGACCAGGTCGACAGCCCAGTCGACCTGGGTGCGTCAGGCGGGACTTTTTCCGCCCTGGCCCATTGGGCCCCACTTTTGTTTTTCTGAGCTTATTTTATTCTGTTTGAATTTTAAATTTAATTTAGAAACTTCCGAAGGCCATATCTTCTTCATACGGACTCCGTTTTTCGAAAACTCGGACTCTATTTCGCGTATTTTTCCGAGACGAACGCAATGGCGTATCCCGTTTCCCTTAGTTCTTTGATTTCAGATTAATTATACTTTAATTTGTTAATTTCACAGTTATAGAATTTGCGGGGTGTTACATTCTCCCCCACTTAAAAGGATTTCGTCCCCGAAATCTTCAAGTTAGGAGGAATGTATATCCTAACATCCAATCATCCATCTACTCATCCATCAAACATGAGCATCCATTGTCCTTAAAAGACTTCTAATGCTTCATGATCATATGCGAAGTGTGTGTGTACATGTACTTATCTAATGCAAAATCAGGCGGTCTACTGATTCAGTTGACCTCCTTAATGCGAATTATGTAAGTGCCATGAATCCATTATGTATGCAAATTTTCCTATTCTTGATTCTACATGAGTGCACAATCATTCAATACAAATGCAACATCCATATGACAACACATTAAAGTTCAACCATATACGAATGCAAACATATATGCATATGCAATATGAAGTGACTGAGCCGATCTAAAACCTAGATTGTGTGTGTATATGCAACTACGAGCAACCACTAGCAATCACTTGCAACCACTTGCAACCATCATCCATAACATGTTTCAACTACATGTTTCCATCCAAAAGGTTTCTACCTAAAAGATACGGTCGAGGAAATATACCTAAAAAGATAGATAAAAGCGCAACTTAAGGAAAAAGGAAAGATCAAGGATGTACCCTCGAACAGAAAAGGGTAGGCAGTGCGTATTCTAGCTTCAGTTTCCCAAGTCGCGTCTCCCTCGGCGTCGCTCCACTGAACTTTGACGAGCTTGACTTCGCGGTTGCGTAGCTTCTTCACTTCCGTTCCTAAGATGCGGGTTGGAACTTTTCTTATGGTTGCTTCGCATTCCACTTCGGCCTCTTCGAGGATATTTGGCTCTACCACTTCAGCAGACTCATGTAGACATTTTCGGAGATGTGAAACGTGAAAAACGTTGTGGACTCCAGCCAACTTCTCGGGTAGCTCTAATCTATAGGCCATTTTCCCAATTTTCTCGATAATAGGGAATGGCCCTACGAACCTTGGTGCTAGTTTTCCTGTGGTTCCAAAACGAACAACGTTCCTTAGCGGTGATACCTTGAGAAAAACTCTGTCTCCAACCTCAAATTCAAGGTCGGTCCTTCTCTTGTCGGCATAGGACTTTTGTCTGTCTTGGGCCGTCTTCATCCTTCTTCGTATTAATTCTACTTTCTCTGAGGTCTCTCGGATCATATCTGGTCCAAGTATGAGCTTATCGGTAGACTCCCACCAACAAGTGGGCGATCGGCACGGTCTTCCATATAAAGCTTCGAAGGGCGCCATTCCGATGGTTGCTTGATAGCTGTTGTTGTAGGCAAATTCCACCAAAGGAAGGTGGTCTTCCCATGTCCCTCCGAAGTCGAGGACGCATAGTCTTAAAAGGTCTTCCAAAACTCTGTTCACTCTCTCTGTTTGGCCGTCAGTTTGGGGATGATAGGCTGTGCTCAAGCATAACTGCGTTCCTACTGCTTCTTGCAGACTCCGCCAAAACTCGCTGGTGAAGATGGGATCTCGGTCACTAACAATGCTAGATGGTATTCCATGGAGTCGAACGATTTCCTTGAGATAAAGTGATGCTAGGGATGAGGCAGTTCTTTTACTTTTGACAGGTAAAAAGTGGGCGCTTTTAGTAAGCCTATCCACTATTACCCAAATGCTAGTGTTGCCTCTCCTAGACCTAGGCAGCCCATCGATGAAGTCCATTGAGATGCTATCCCACTTCCACTGCGGGACCTCCAGAGGATGTAGTAGTCCGCCAGGCTTTTTCTGTTCCGCTTTAACCTGTTGGCACACCATACACTTAGAAACGAACTCTGCCACGTCCTTTTTCATGCCGTTCCAAAAGAAAGTCCTTTTTATATCTTTGTACATTTTATCTCCGCCTGGGTGTATCGTCATCTTGGAGTGATGTGCTTCCTCGAGAACCTTCTTTACTAAATCTTTTGTCTGTGGGACGCATAGTCTTCCGTCTCGCCTTAGTAAACCTTTATCGTCAACGGAGTATCTGTTGAGGTGACTTGAAGTCTCACCCCTAATTAGCCTATCAATCATTTCCACAAGCAGAGGGTCTTCGCGTTGTGTTGCCCCTACTGAATCCACTAAAGTTGGGCGCACTTCGAGAGATGCTAGTAAGCCTGGTACGAAATCGGAGGAAGGCCTAAAATCGAAGCTGGCTATAAACTCTAGGCTTTGTCTTTCAACAAACAACGTGCTTAGGGTTAATTTCTTTCGGCTCAACGCGTCTGCCACTACGTTGCCTTTGCCCGGAGTATAGGAGATTTCGAAATCGTACGAGGCAAGAAACTCCATCCATCTTTGTTGCCTCAAGTTAAGATCCTTCTGCGAGAAAAGATATTTCAACGATTTATGGTCAGTGTAAAGTTCGAACTTCTCACCTAGGAGATAGTGTCGCCAAGACTTGAGTGCAAAGACGATGGCGGCTAACTCAAG
This sequence comes from Allium sativum, assembly GCA_030737875.1. NCBI lineage: Eukaryota > Viridiplantae > Streptophyta > Magnoliopsida > Asparagales > Amaryllidaceae > Allium > Allium sativum. The sequence goes on from CM060921.1 coordinate 297,990,808, forward strand.
ATCGTGGGTTGGGTAGTTCTTTTCGTGCACCTTCAACTGCCTTCCGCCATAAGCTACTACCCTTCCTTCTTGCATTAAGACGGCGCCTAGCCCTGTCCCACATGCATCCGTATAAACAGTGAACATCTTGCTCCCATCTGGCAGCGTCAAAACTGGGGCTGTTGTAAGAGCCCTTTTCAGTCGTTGGAAAGCAAACTCGCAATCCAAGTTCCAATTGAACGCTAGGTTCTTCTTAGTTAATTTCGTGAGCGGAGCTGAGATTTTTGCAAAATCCCTTATGAACTTTCATAGAAACCCGCTAGTCCTAGAAAGCTTCGGACCTCAGTCGCATTCCTTGGTGTCTTCCAATCCTGTACCGCCACTACCTTAGCAGGGTCCACCGCTAACCCTTGTTTGGATACTATGTGCCCAAGGAACCTCACCTCTTCTCTCCAAAAGTGACATTTGGAGAATTTGGCTTTTAGTTGATGGACTCGCAAAGTTTCCATGATTGCCCTTAAGTGCTGAGCATGTTCCTCTTCACTTTTTGAGAAGATAAGGATATCATCTACGAAGACCACTACGAATTTGTTGAGGAAATCTCTAAATACCCTACTCATTAGGTCCACGAAGTAAGCAGGTGCATTTGTCAAGCCGAAAGGCATGACAAGCCATTCAAAGAAACCGTCTGGGGTTCTGAAAGCCGTTTTATCGATGCTATCTTCAGCCACCCTTAGCTGATGAAAACCGGTTGCTAAATCGAGTTGGGAGAAAACAGACGCTCCTACAAGCTGGTCAAACAAATCGTCAATTCTAGGGAGAGGGTGCCTATTCTTTTTCGTTAGCTTGTTGAGCTCCCTATAGTCAACACATAGACGGAGTGAACCATCCGCCTTCGTAGCGAACACCACTAGAGCGCCCCATTTTGAAATGCTCCTCCTAATGAACCCCTTTTCTAGAAGCTCTTTAATCTGTTTACTGAGCTCTTTCCTTTCTCGTGGAGCCATATGTCTAACGGGCAACGCAACGGGCTTTGCATTATCTACAAGATATATGCGGAAGTCTATTTCCCGCTTTGGAGGCAAGCCCTTCACCTCTTCAAAGACATCCGGATATTCCCGGACCACTCTAACTGATTGCAAATTTTCAACGGAGGCATCTAGCGATTCAAGATAACTAAGCATAACCGCATACGAGGGATTACAAGAAATTTCCAAAGTATTACCGAGCTGGGTTAGGAGCCTAACAACCCTTTTCTCACAATCAAGGATGGCCCCATTTCTGGATAGCCAATCCATACCCAAGATCAAACCATACCCCGAAAAACCCAAAACAAAGGCACTACATTGAAATTCTACACTTAGAATAGAGATTTTCAATCCCACACAGATTATAGACAAATGAGCTGGGCCCCCAATTGGGTTTGAAACAATTAAGGGGTCCTCTACCATACTAGTTTTTAGGTGCAGAGATTCTACTAAAGCAGACGAGATAAAGGAGTGTGATGCGCTAGAATCAAATAAAGTGCGAACGGGGTGATCATAAAGATAAACTACACTTTCTACAGAAGTATTTATACCTCGCTGTTGCAGAGGTGGCGCTTCTAGCACATGGACCTGTGCCCCTGGGGTGGATCCAGCCCTCTGCCCCTGTCCTCGTTTCTTTGGGCAGTCCTTAGCCCTATGGCCTGTCTCACCGCAAGAAAAGCACCCACCATTCTCCTTGGCCTTCTTTTTCCGGCAGTCCTTTACTAAGTGCCCCACTTTGCCACAGAAATTGCACTTCCTCTTCTCTTTGTTGCCTTTCCCGCCCTTCTTAAAGTCTGTCTTCTTGGGCTGCAAACCCTCTTTCTTCTTGCCCTTATCCTCTTCATTCAGCAATGCCATTTGCACCAATCTTTCATACGTGGCTCCCATGGGTATATGGGTCATGGCCAAACTGTGTAATGGCTCATTTAACCCTTTGACGAAACGGAGAGCCTTCTTGTGCGGGGTGTTGACTAGGTCAAGCCCAAACCTAGCCAGCTCATCGAACTGATTCACATACTCTCTGACTGTCTTGTCCCCTTGCTTAAGAAATAAGAATTTTTCCAACTGCAAACTTCTTTCCGCATCTGAGAGAAATTTAGTCTCAAACCTTGCCCTAAAGTCCTCCCATGTCTCCACTGGTCTTTCAGCATTAGTGACTTCCCACCAGTAGGAAGCCTCGCCCTTCAATAGCCACACCGCCAGCTGTACTTTTTGTCTATCTTCTACCTCAAAGATGATGAATAGGTCCTCCGTTTCTTTCAGCCAATTTCTAGCTGCTACGAAGGACTCAGTTCCATGGAAATCCCTTCCTCCCATAGCTTTAAAATCTTTACATATCTTAGCAAACGTGTTTCCCCGAGGAGGAGGTGGAGGAAAAGGTGCTGCTGCAGCTGGATGATTTCCTTCCGCTGGGGGAGGAGGAATGGTAGGACCTGGCTGAGTGGCCCTTGCTTCTAAGAACCGTCTAAACCAACCAGGTATTGGCACCCCTTCCGGCAAGTTAAGTTCTTGGGACATGCTGAAACAAAAAGGATAGATTCAAAACGAAGGATAAGAGATAGTTCCTATGGCTTTGGGGAGTGGACTTTGCCTTTTTAAAATAAAATAATATTTTTCTTTTAAAAATGCTTCTTTAAATTTCCTTTTTGAAAACAATTTTTCAAAACTTTTTTATCTTATCTGGTAAACCTATGCTCTGATACCAAGTGAAACACCCCACCTCCGTTAGGGTCACTCTCAAAGGGAATGCCCTAATTTTGGTGGAGGTTTATAAGTACAAGTCACAGATATACAAGACAGATATAAGAACACATATTTGTAAACAGCGGAAGAGCAACAAACTTTATTTCATAAAGTCAAATACGTGTTACAACAACATCTTTGCCAAAAACATAACATAACACTTTCATAATCTGTCTTGAGTACATTATTTAAAGAAGCATAAATAAAACATAGATAAACTGCAAAAGCCCCATAGTGGATTGTCCAAAGCCATAGTTCAAAACAGGAAAGTCCAAGCAATACATTTCTCTTCTTCAAGCTGGATGTTGAGGTTGGTCAAGCTGCTGTGTTCCCTCCCTGAGGACCTGGGGGGGGGGGGGGAACGGAAGAAAGAAGACGAAAGAAAAGTAGAGTCAGACATAAAGCCTGAGTAAGTCTAGTACTATTTTGTCTATGAATAAAGAACTGGGTATGATAAGTATAAACAAGAAGTGGGCATGCACTATAAACTTGGTTAAGTTGTCTAGGGTCGAATATACTATCGTACCCCATGTTGATCTCTGAACCCATATAAACTAGTTTCCAACTGGCACCCCATAATCAGGGTGATGTGATCCATTCTATGATGATCGGCTCCTACTCGCATAGTTACATGTGTCTTACGGCCCCCGATGTTGTAGTTACCTATGCTGGTCCCACCATGGGGTGTATCAAGTCCCATAGTGGCAACCCAACACAACCTTAGAGTGCACAGGTATGCTACTGGTGTCCAGTGCCTTATTTTTCTGCGCCGGAGTGTGTGCACGCCCGCACTCCGTTAGAACCTACACTGCTACACCACCGCCGTCGCTTTGACCTCTTACAATCAGCCCAGTAATCGTGCCCCACCCTGCCTAGTTTCAGGGTATCCTGATACACCTTCTAGGGTTACTGCTGAAAAGGGTCCCCCGTTACTAGGTTTTCTATCTCTAGCCAACATGCTAAGTTGGTTAAGTGTTTCCTAACCTAACCCCCACCAGTCCATTTTGTTTAGCATGTTCCATTTTGATTAAGTCTTTAGTTCCCTTAATCCTATCAATCCTGACTCAGCCTTAATTGTCTTATTAAGGCCCTGACCTCTCACATTAGACAGGTATTGTTGTGGCTGCCTGTTGCCGGTTGGTTCCGGGCAGTCTTACGCCACAACTCAGTCTAACCTCGGGTCCTTGCTGGGCTCCATGTTTAACCTCCCACATTGGATAGGTATTGTTGTGACTACTGGACAGCCGGGCGGTTCCGGGCAGGTTTACATCACAACTCAATCCAACCTCGGGTTAAACACATCGTATGTTCTACATTTACATATTTTGTCATTCCTCTTTATTTCTTATATGTAAATATTTGCGGCCCATTATTAAGTTAATGGTGTAAAGGTTACACCAATCATGGGCCCAACCCATACTTGAACTTGGGCCCTTCTATTTTATATTTTCGTTCATTAGTAATTTTAACCCAACGTTATTTTCCCCCGTTTAACACGTCCGTTTATATATATTTTGGGCTTAGCCTTTTAAAGCCGAAATTAGCCATGCGAAAAGGGGAGGCTTAAAGCGTAATTACATACACAAAGAGGGGAATGTGAGCGCATGAACTTGCAATACGACGTTGGAAATACAAAATAGAAACTGGTGTACTTGCATAGTGGTAACATAGGTGACATGAATCAAAGCATGTGAACTTGTAATTGAGATATCATTATTGTCACATGAACCTATATTTTTATTTAGGCATAATGTCAAACATAAGCATGGCATAAATTTTCTAACATAAGCATGGCATGATGTCAAACATAAGCATGGCATAATATCAAACATAAGCATGGCATAAGTATAGTTAAATTTGTTCACATAACCATGGCATAAATATTTCTAACATGAAATCATGATTCTTACTTTAGTCATGTAAACTTACAAAAAGGGATTTTGAATCTAATCCTAACTATGTACCACATATGTCATCATATAATTCTTGTAAACAAGATAGACCTAATCATGGTTTTCAATTATGCCAAATATCATTCATAGCCTAGCCATATTCATAAATTTGCAAATAGGTTTACAAAAGCATGGCTTAATACATAATGCCAAATTCTCAACATAATTTCATATGGATAATAACCAAACTTGTTCCAATTACTTACAACATGATTTATGCACAAAAATATACATCATGGTGTTATAGAAGCAAACCCCAAACTTGCATGAATTTAAATCAACTACATACATGTAGCTTCAACATGGATTACATAATTTGCGAAATATTCCAAACGTATACTTGCACAGAACTACCGCATGTAGTTCTTTATAATGAATAACATAATTCATAAGTATCCAAACGTATATAATATTTCAAATTGATAAGAACGCACAAATATGAATTACTTTATTGCCACAATTCAAGCATACAAACCAACACAATTGTTTATTCATACCAAAGTAATACTCTACTTACAATGGTGTGATGAATTCTCTAGTTTAGGGATTGAAGACGCAAATTCCTTTGTTGAATTGATTTGTTTAGGTTGCTTTAAGCTTTAGAATCTTCCTCCTAATCCTCTCTCCAATTTGGTGGCTACTCCTAGTCGTTCCTCAGCAACATGGCGGCTATGTTCTTATTTTTGAATGAATAGATTAGGGTTTAGTCTAGGGTTGTTTATATAGAGGTTAGGAACTGATTAGGACCATTGATGTTGCTTGGATTGATCGTAGCCATTCATTCTAAGGAGAGACCAATTAAAACTTGCCACCTAGCCCTAGTGACAAAGCAGACCACAGAAAATCGACCACATAGAGAATAGGCCAGCCGGGTTAGACTGGGCTCGACCTGGGTCTGGACCAGGTCGACACCCCTGTCGACAGCCCTGTCGACAGGCCTGTCGACCTGGTTAGACCAGGTCGACAGCCCAGTCGACCTGGGTGCGTCAGGCGGGACTTTTTCCGCCCTGGCCCATTGGGCCCCACTTTTGTTTTTATGAGCTTATTTTATTCTGTTTGAATTTTAAATTTAATTTAGAAACTTCCGAAGGCCATATCTTCTTCATACGGACTCCGTTTTTCGAAAACTCGGACTCTATTTCGCGTATTTTTCCGAGACGAACGCAATGGCATATCACGTTTCCCTTAGTTCTTTGATTTCAGATTAATTATACTTTAATTTGTTAATTTCATAGTTATAGAATTTGCGGGGTGTTACAGATTTTGAAAAGTTAAACCAAATGATTTGAGTTTACTCACACCAGTCCCATGACTGACCCAAAGTTTTATTTTGTTTTGTTTTCCCTAAACTCTTGGGTGCCCAAATTTGTACGGGCAGTCAAGTAGTCAGGATTTTATAGATAGACTTGGAGAGCTTGGAGCAGGAGGCTTCAGGACTTATATAACTATTGTTTATTTGCACTGTGATGCAAGGGTTGTACTCTGATAATGGTATTGTATGCATATACCGCTTTTGATTTCAAGTTATGTGATATATTATATTTTATTCGTTCCGCTGTGAGATTCGTGTTACTCTGATGTTGTGTTCTTCTTTTTCTTCTTCTATTATAATTTTCTATCTTATCTATCCTCACCCTCTAAATTCTTTCATTAACTATTCGGTAATTGTCGACCCTTGATGTTCGATATGTGTTGTATATCGGATAATCAAGGTCGTGTTTTCCCGGGCTGTTACAACTGTACAACATTTTATGATAATTAAAACAGATAAAAATCAACATCGACAATCGATATAAGCAGTTATGAAATAAATAACTATAAAAAATATTTTAGTGAGAGAGTTCTCACCTTGATCGATTTCTACTCCATCAGTCTTTATTTCTGATTTTTATTTTAATAAAATTAAACAGGGTGTTTAATTTTATCAAAAATCCCAACTGCTTCTGTTTTTGTTATGGACTGTTCCAATGCGTAGCATTTTTTATCGCGATTCCATCGCTTCAAAAATCATCTGATTCTGTTTTCATTTGAATGAGATACACGCGATTAAGCATTTGAATTACATAATTTATAAATTAAATATAACTAATCTATTTAATTACATCATAAAGGGAAGTTAATCCCTTTCACCTCCTGATTTCGCCTCCGAACGCAACCACTTTCTGGCGTAATTTCGACCACCACGAGTTGTAATTTCAGATCTCCACCGTCTACCCTTAGATCTTAACATGCTCTCTAATTTTTCCTTCAAATCTATGGTTTAATTTTGAGTAGATCGAGAGAAAGATGAGGAAGAACGGTAGAGTTTCAGGGCCATTGATTTGGTTTGGAGCGGCGGCTGGTTCGTGGGAGAATAGGGTTAGGACTTGGAAGTGTTTAGGATGTTATATAGTAGGTGGAAATAACTTATTTATTTTTATTTTATTACTCACTTGTGTCTCTACATATGTAGTAGGTTACAAATGAAACAAATTCGTTGACTAGACATGATATGTCAATCTAATTAGCATTTATTTATTATTCAAAATGCAAAAGAAAATTACATAAGGAAAGAGAATAATGGAAAGTAATGAATGCATAATTTATTGTTTAATGCTAAATGCTAGAAAGTATGTGACTTTTGAAATTTCAAACACATAATATTACATATCATGTGTCAAGCATTTTGTATAGATAAATGTTAAAAGTTTTATGGTATTTTATTTTTCTGCTGAATATAAACAACATGATATAAAATATAATGAAAATACATACATATATATGAAAGAAGATGCATGAAAATATATTGTTGGGAAAGAAATTATTAAATTAGAAGAAAGAAACGAATGCTAGATTAATTATCCAATGCTAATTGTTAGAAAGTTTACAGCTTTTCAAATTTCAAAACATTTAGTATTAAATATCATGTGTTATTACATAGATAACGTTAAAAGTTTTACGGTATTATTATTTGTTTTCTTACGAATATAAACAACATAATATGAAAGATAAGGGAATACATATATGTAATAAAATGGAGAAAGGAGATTTAAAGGGATGTAGATTTAAGAAATTAGAATACAAAATAAGATACAGGTAAATAGAATGTAGGGAAGGAAATAAATGAATGCTGCATTAAGGAAATAACGAAGAGGGGAAGGCATTGAAAACGAATGCAACTATTCACATTTCAAAATTAATTAATCAGCGAACGTTACACTTTGAATAGACAAGGAAAGTATTAAAGCGGATGGCTAAAGATATACACATGTATGTTGTCATAATTTATTTCATTTAGAATCTACATATTATTTTAAATCAACCTATCAACATATATTAATAAATCTCATTAATAACATCATAATTTTATTTAAAAACTTTTTTATTTAATAATTTAATTTTGAAAATGGAATTTTTAAATTCTGACCCATTTTCTAACAAAATTTCCTTAAAATAAATTTTTAAATTAGTTCTGGTTTTCCGGGTTGTTACAATCTCCCCCACTTAAAATCTTTTCGTCCTCGAAAAGGAACGGAGCTAAAAGTTGTTTAACTAACCAACTCAACTTTCATTTTTTTTATTGGTTTCAATAATTCTATTAGTTGAACTAAAAATCACACAACACAATTGAAACAACCCGAAATCCCCCTTACGGGAAATCACGGATTGAGTTGAGAACAAGCCACATTGGAACGCAAACAGAAGAACTTTTCATTGTCTCTTACAACAATTCATCAGATTACAAGAATATACATAGTATGATTGAATAAAATACATTCGATAAATATCATAGATTACATAGCAGCGGAAAAATAATACAATACACAACTGAAAGTAATACACGGATACAGAGCTTTCCGAGTTTCGTTCCAGCTGTAAACCAGGATCCTGTGAATATAAATCTGCAAAACCAAAACTACTAGCTGCCTGTGTCAAAATAAGGGCACCCAGAGTTTAGGTTAAAACAATAAACTCCAGGTCAGTCATGTGATTGGTGTGAGAACTAAAACAGTTATTCAAAACTTTACTTTAAATCAGATATATCAAGGGACCACGCCGTATAACACCGAACGGGTTTCCTCCAAAGAATACCAGTGCATATAACAAAACAACGCAATGCTTTTTGGAAAAATGAAGCTATCATAAGACCCAGGTCCCATCACACAATGCAACACAAGCCGAAGAATAGGGTTTTCCCTTATAATAGCCAAACATGCCTGGTACATAAAAAACAAATCATTTGATACTATTATAAGTGTATAGTGTCAAAAGAATTTCAATCATAAATATCAATCATAGAAGGCATGGGTACCATATATCATGTCACCATACTAGGCTCTACAAATAAAACCGCAAAGTCACGTATTTGGAAATTGGATTTCCATCTGTGAACTGAGGCTAGGGATCGTCCTCTACCGATTCGAGACTGTCTAGCCTGAGCCTTAGGAATAGCCGCAACTGCCACTTGGATCATCAGGACCGGTCCACCGATGTGGATTAAAATGCTTGAACACTGCGTTTCCCCGCCCTTTTGGGCGTAAATGAGCCAAATGACTCCATCGGCTCTACACAGTCACCGATATATCCGAGGCATCTTGCAACAGCAACAACCACACATGTGAAAATAATATAAATGTCAGGGCTGGTAGGTCACTGACACCACCCTAGCTAGAAAGAAACACATGCCCTCCCTGATGTCCTCTCCCATTTCTGGTTCACAACCGGGGTGTGAGGCTCGCGAATCAACGTTACACAAAGCTATGCCACACAGGCGGTGCTTTGATCATCAACCACAAGACTTTGCTTTTCAACAGAAGCCTTGATCAATTGCCACTTAGGCATTCACTCCATGCGATTGATATCCATCAATATATAACCCCTGAGCTCGTACGTCTCTGAGAAGGGCGTTAAGCAAGAGAATAAATTCTCCGCCGCCAAACATATATATATATATATATATATATTTAATAGAAATCAATCACACAGAATAAAATCCAATGTCAGACACACAGTCCATTTACAAGTTCGTTCTGGGTCTGAATGAAACCGAAGGCACCTTGTACCTCGCATATCCATCGATCTCCAAGTACGTCTGGACGATCATCAACTGATTCCCTCCTCTTGGGTGTACCATCCAATCAAGATCATCAGTAGTCACCCAAACGACGTGAAAACCTCCGGTCTTCGACCACAGTCTTCATCCTCGACACCACGTCGAATTAGTTATTCAGAATGGGATAAACCCGGTCTTTCTGAATAACTCGCGTATATAATAAACAAGTGTTACACAAACACAACATACGCCTCATTCCAATTCAGAATATTCTTTTATTCAAAAATTCTTACACTTTGGGAAAGGTTCCCATTAATTTTATCAAAGATAAATTCTTTAAATTTATTCTTTAATATTATTTTGAATATCAATTCAAACTAGTCGGGATTAGCGAACCACACCGAAGTAATCATTTATTTTATTTACCAATCCCAACCTATTCATCCCATGAAGTAAAACTGGTAATACTTCATATCTAACACTACGGTGTTATCGGTAAATTCAATTACCATTTCACATTCAAATCTAATTAAAAATTTAATTATCGCCTGGAGCAAAACTGGTGATACTCCATTCTCGATTATTTCAATCTAATTAAAGATTCATTAAAACTCCACTTGGTTTTAATCTTCCCAATAATCATTATCAATGATTATTTATCTTGGGAAATCACATCCTGTCTATAACTGGGTTAAAGAACCAATGTCATTTAAAACACGACTCACTATAAACCCAAAATCACATTCCATTAATTATCGGGTTAAAGAACAAGTTTTATTTAAAACACCGTTCACGATAAACCCAAAAATCAATTCAAATTCAATTCCAATTAAATACCATTTAATTGGTACACTCCATTAAATCTAAATAAAAAGGTTTAATCTTTTTCTCTACTGGGCTCAAAAACAGTGTTAATGAAGACACCATTCACGACAAACCCAAATCACATTTGATATTAAATACAAGGCTCTGAATAGAAAATATATCGGCTTATATTCAATATCAAATTCTACGACCAACAAATATCGTATTGGAAATAACGATATTAATATATCTTTCAAATTCCCATAACAGTATCTGTATTAACAAGAAATCCAACATCGAAATATTCCAAAGACAATTTCGATTCAAATCCATTCCAATTCGATTATTGGAAATTTTGGTTACTTTTAAAACCATTTCAAATCCAATTTATTTATTTCAAAAATAAATTGATTTTAATTCTAGTTCAAAACCAGTTCATTTCGATAAAAATCTATTTTTATCTTTTCAAATTTGGAATTTTTCGTCCCAATTCTTCACAAATCATTTCTTATGATCTTACACAAATTATTGATATTTTTAATAATTTTATCAAGGCCCGTACAGTCGATTTCCATCAATGGCCATCGAACTGCACTTACAATGACCTTTTCCAAATTTGATTTAGACATAATTCCAAATCCAACCATTAGATTTCAAATCTCTAATATTCATTGGAAAGCTCATTTCGATACGAACCCAACGGTTCCGGTTTTAGGAGAATCCGACGGTCGGATCTCCCGTAATATCAATTCGAAGTCAATGGTCGAAATTCGCGAACTGTCACGGCGCGTTCTATTCAGGCCATTCTATATGTATAATATATATATTATATATATTTCGTTGATTTCCTTTCAAAACGTATTTTATAAATCGTTTTAAATTCGTTTTCGAAATGATTTCAACTTCATATTCAATTTCGAATCAAAATTGAATATTCTACATCATCGATATACAAACGATAATATTTTCAAAATGTTATCTTTTGAAATCACTTCCTTTTCTATATTAATTATAAAAATGAATAAAATCGATATAAATATCGTTCACGTCAAAATGGTGTCAATCTAATCAACGTGGCTTTTATTCAACACATGAATGTTTATTCTATTTAACACATGAATTTATTTTCAATTCAACACATGAATTTATTTTCTATTCAACACATAAATTTATTTTCTATTCAACACATGGATTTTCTTTCAATTCAACACATGAATTCTCTTTCAATATTCCTTATTTTTCAAATTGGAATAAGGCCCAATCAATTACCATATAATGTTAATTATATGGATTTTCTACAACACATGTATATAACAGCAACGATAAATCATCAACCATCATCTAGAGTGCACCACACAACTGCATAGGCATTAAATATCGATAATTAACACTTACATAGTCTGTCAACCCATCGATTGACATACAACTAAACAATCGGGATTAGTGTACGTCAAATATCATCCCAATACCCGTGTGGGGTTTGAAATCAACAAACATAGATTTTTTATTTGTACAGTTGGGCGATGTGTAAAATTTATCGTCCCAATCAATATCAGTCAAATCAGTGTATATAAACAAATCGTCGATTTGTTTATAAATATTCATTTTATATACACGTTAAAAATTATATTTTTAACTATAAAATATTTTATTTCACTCCACATCACATAACCAAATTTCACAATACAGCAATCAAACAAACAAGTCATCCATGGTCTGTGGGCGATGGGTGTCGGGTGCTACTAAGCACCGTTTGCATCCTAGTATATATTTCAACTAGAAATTAAAATAAAAGTGAGGAGTTCTCACCAAGAGCTAAACCAAATGCCACGACTCTTTATATGTAGGAAATCTTCGCCGTGCTCTCCTTTTGTCACTTTCGTCCTCTGTATTCATTACATATATAAAAATCGTATTTTTTTTATTTTCTATTATATAAAAATTATATTTCTAATCCGCTACTCATATAAAGATCGAAATTTTATTTCGCTATAACATATATAAAAATCCTATTTTTATATTCTCTATCTTATAAAAATCTTATCTTTATAATCTCTACTATATAAAAATCATATTTTTATAATCTCTACTTTATAAAAATCATATTTTTATAATTTAGAAATATAAATAAAAATCCTATCTTTTCAAATAAACAAAATCAAATCTTTTATATTTCACTTCATATAAAGATTCAACCTTTCTTCCCTAATGTCTTATATAAAAATCCAACTTTTCTACATCAAAAATCTAATCTTTTTATTTTCAAAAATCTAATATTTTCTATGATAAAAATCTAATTTATTCTAAAAAGAGAAATCTAATCCTTTTCTTCAATAAAAATCTAATCTTTCTTGAATTAAAAAAAAATTCTTTCTTGAATTAAAAACTGAAATTAAACAAGATTTTATCCCTACATTAACTAAAAAAAAGAAAAGAAAATAAATAAATGAATAAAAACTTATAGCGTTTTTTTTAAAAGAAGGGGGAAAGGCTTCATCGTCGGGCGCTGCGGGGGGGGGGGGGGGGGGGGGGGGGGGAGGTCGGAGCACCGTCGTCGGTGGCGGAGTACGGCGCTGGCTCTGGCGGGTAGCGACTCGATGGGGGGGGGTTTCAATTGAGGTAAGGGCTTGCGATAAGAAGAGGAGGGAGAGGAGAGAGACTTAAGGGGAGGCGAAGCCTGGGGAGGAGGTGCGCCATGTGCGGCGGCGGCGGTGGGTGCAACGGTGGAGGCTTTCGCGTTTTCCTGCATCGCGATTTTTTTTTCTGATCTGATTTGTTAATGGGGGGAGGGAGTTAAGTGGAAGGGTTGACCTTTATTTCTTATTTATTTAATTTATTTAATTCTATAAAGTGACCTTTTCGTTTAGACTTCAAATCGAACCCAATGACTGTCGCTCCTAGCTAATTACCCCCATTACGAATGCAATGGGATATGTTCCGTAAGCTAATTCAACCGTTATGATTAGTTTCCATTAAATTTAAAATATAAATCAATATATTTTAAATTCAAACGCACATTTTAGTTTACCGAGGCCATATACTGACTTCAAAAATTCTAGAAAAATTATTTCTATCTTCGTATTGACGATACGGTCCTAACAAAACTAATTTCGTCAACTTCTGAGACTGTTGAAAAATGGCCATTTTCGAGTCGATTAAAATCAACTAAAACTGGTCAAACATGTTTTCCTTTGCCACGCTCACATATTCATTCAGAAAATTATGAATTTTGAAACCTAGCAATAACTTGACATCACGAATCCAACAAAAGTGGTTTCGTCGAAAACCAAGGTCGTTTGCAATATGGCTATTTTTAAGGGCCGAAACTCCATAGCGACTATTCTGAATTTTCAACTGGACATAACTTTTTATTCCCGCTATGAAATTTCAATTTTTCGGATTCGTTGGAAAGATATTTTCAAATAGATTCAAATATTTTTGGTTTCACTAAAATCTGGTTTATTTTGAATCATGTATGTTCAATTGAAATTTGAAATCGAATTTCCTAACTACCGCGCCATTTTCAATTCCTTTTATAATTAAAATAAAATATTTATTTTCTAACGAAGATCTATATATATAAACGTTCTATTTCTATTCAAAATAAATTTCTCGTCATAATTATTTAAAATAATTCACTTTAAATAATCAAAATTCGCTAAAATAATTTTTTTTAATTGGCTCGGATTTCCGGGTTATTACAGTCTCCCCCACTTAAAACTTTTCATCCCCGAAAAGGAATGAAGCCGAAAGTTGTTTCACAAATCAACTCAACTTTCATTATTTTCATTACGGCTTAAGTTCTTCAACTTTTCAGTTTCTAAGAACTTTTCAAAATTTTCAAAAATTTGGCTAACTCCCTAAATTTTCGAAAAATTTCGCTCTAACCTCCGCTGCACCGGGGACTTCGGGATATTTCAAACAGCCTCCCATGGCCCTCACCAATCCAAAAGAAAAAGAAAAAGCCAATCGGCTCATAAAATCATCAAAAACCTAAGAAATACAATAAACATGTACCTATTTGTCAAACAAAAAATTCTATTCCTCTTCTCTAGCCTCCCTGCTATGACCTATTCAATGTAAGTACATGTATATGTAAGCAAATGCGACTAATTTTCCATACACTCACTATTGGATACAATTTGGCTAAAGGTTCAACATTTTAATTAATCAAACTATAATCAAACAACACGACCAACAATCAATTAGTTGATTATCATTTCAAATTCATAATTTTGTTACATAGTCTAAAAATCAGATTTTGATGTCGAATCACTACAATAAACCTATCTAGTTTTGGTTCTCACACCAGTCTATGGGAATATATAAATATCATACTTTCGGTACTCGAATATAAATACTGATGATGCGGGCGCATCATCAGAATTATCCCCGGACGACTAGAGTGTGACTCTATATCCATCCAGTATATTGGAGGCTTCCAATACACGTGGATCAGATGTATATTAAAATCTCTATATACCTGATAGTCCAAATCAATATAAATAAATATTCAAATACGAATAATTGAATTAAATTTTCAAAACAAACTTGTTTTCAATTTAAAAATATACTCATCACACTCGTTCTATGATACTACTGATCCCATCCCTAACGGGTCATTATCATTGGATATTACTAATCCAATTTCTGATGAATTTTTTCGTTTGGTTCTAATGTGCCTTGTTCTCGAGCTTTGTAAACCAAAGCTCTGATACCAGAATGAAACGACCCGAAATCCCCCTTACGGGAAATCACGGATTGAGTTGAGAACAAGCCACATCGGAATGCAAACAGAAGAACTTTTCATTATCTCTTACAACAATTCATCAGATTACATGAATATATAGAGTATGAATGAATAAAATACATTTGATAAATATCAGAGATTACAATAAATTACATAGCAGCGGAAAAATAATACAATACACAACTGAAAGTAATACACAGACACAGAGCTTTCCGAGTATCGTTCTAGCTGCAAACCAGGATCCTGTGAATATAAATCTGCAAAACCAAAACTACTAGCTGCCTGTGTCAAAATAAGGGCACCCAGAGTTTAGGTTAAAACAATAAACTCCAGGTCAGTCATGTGACTGGTGTGAGAACTAAACAGTTATTTAAAACTTTACATTAAATCAGATATATCAAGGGACCACGCCGTATAACACGGAATGGGTTTCCTCCCAAGAATACCAGTGCATATAACAAAACAACGCAATGATTTTTGGAAAAATGAAGCTATTATAAGATCCAGGTCCCATCACACAATGCAACACAAGCCGGAGGATAGGGTTTTTCCTTATAATAGCCAAACATGCTTGGTACGTAAAAAAAACAAATCATTTGATACTATTATAAGTGTATAGTGTCAAAAGAATTTCAATCATAAATATCAATCATAGACGGCATGGGTACCATATATCATGTCGCCATACTAAGCTCTACAAATAAAACCGCAATGTCATGTATTTGGAAATTGGATTTCCATCTGTGAACCGAGGCCAGGGATCGTCCTCTACCGATTCGAGACTGTCTGGCCCGAGCCTCAGGAACAGCCTAACTGCCCCTTGGATCGTCAGGCCCGGCCCATCGATGTTGATTAAAATGCCTGAACACTGCTTTTCCCCGCCCTTTGGGGCGTAAATGAGCCAAATGACTCCATCGGCTCCACACAGTCACCGATATATCCGAGGCGCCTCGCAACAGCAACAACCACACAGGTGAAAATAATATAAATATCAGGGCTGGTAGGTCACTGACACCACCCCAACTAGAAAGAAATGCATGCCCTCCCGATGTCCTCTCCCGTTTCTGGTTCACAACCGGGGTGTGAGGCTCGCGAATCAACGTTACACAAAGCTATGCCACACAGGCGGTGCTTTGATCATCAACCACAAGACTTTACTTTTCAACAGAAGCCTTGATCAATTGCCACTTAGGCATGCCACACAGGCAATTCACTCCATGCGATTGATATCCATCAATATATAACCCCTGAGCTCGTATGTCTCAGAGAAGGAAGTTAAGCAAGAGAATAAATTCTCCTCCGCCAAACAGATATATATTTAAAAGAAATCAATCACACAGAATAAAATCTAATGTCAGACACACAGTCCATTTACAAGTTCGTTCTGGGTCTGAACAAAACCGGAGGCACCTTATACCACGCATATCCATCGATCTCCAAGTACGTCTGGATGACCACCAACTGATTCCCTCCTCTTAGGTGTACCGCCCAATCAAGATCATCAGTAATCACCCAAACGACGTGGAGACCTCCGGTCTTCGACCATCATCTTCGTCCTCGACACCACGTCGAATCAGTTATTCAGAATGGGATAAACCCGATCTTTCTGGATAACTCACGTATATAACAAACAAGTGATACACAAACACAACATACGCCTCATTCCTATTCAGAATATTCTTTTATTCAAAAATTATTGCACTTTGGGAAAGGTTCCCATTAATTTTATCAAAGATAAATTCTTTAAATTTATTCTTTAATCTTCTTTTGAATATCAATTCAAACTGGTCGGGATTAGCGAACCACACCGAAGTAATCATTTATTTTATTTCCCAATCCCAACCTATTCATCCCATGAAGTAAAACTGGTAATACCTCATATCTAACACTAAGGTGTTATCGGTAAATTCAATTACCATTTCACGTTCAAATTTAATTAAAGATTTAACTATCGCCTGGAGCAAAATTGGTGATACTACATTCTCGATTATTTCAATCTAATTAAAGATTCATTAAAACTCCACTTGGTTTTAATCTTCCCAATAATCATTATCAATGATTATTTATCTTGGGAAATCACATCCTGTCTTTAACTGGGTTAAAGAACTAATGTCATTTAAAACACGGCTCACTATAAACCCAAAATCACATTCCATTAATTATTGGGTTAAAGAACAAGTGTTATTTAAAACACTGTTCACGATAAACCCAAAAATCAGTTCAAATTCAATTCCAATTAAATACCATTTAACTGGTACACTTTATTAAATCTAAATAAAAAGATTTAATCTTTTTCTCAACTGGGCTAAATAACAGTGTTAATGAAGACACCATTCACGACAAACCCACATCACATTTGATATTAAATACAAGGCTCTGAATAGAAAATATATCGGCTTATATTCAATATCAAATTCTACGACCAACAAATATCGTTTTGGAAATAACGATATTAATATATCTTTCAAATTCCCGTAACAATATCTGTATAATCACAAAATCCAACATCGAAATATTCCAAAGACAATTTCGATTCAAATCCATTCCAATTCAATTATTGGAAATTCTGGTTACTTTTAAAACCATTTCAAATCCAATTTATTTATTTCAAAAATAAATTGATTTTACTTCTAGTTCAAAACCAGTTCATTTCGATAAAAATCTATTTTTATCTTTTCAAATTTCAAAATTTTCATCCCAATTCTTCACAAATCATTTCTTATGATTTTACACAAATTATTGATATTTTCAATAATTTTATCAAGTCGATTTCCATCAACGGCCATCGAACTGCACTTACAACGACCTTTTCCAAATTTGATTTGGACATAATTCCAAATCCAACCATTAGATTTCAAATCTCTAATATTCATTAGAAAGCTCTTTTCGATACGAACCTAACGGTTCCGGTTTTAGGAGAATCCGACGGTCAAATCTCCCATAATATCAATTCGAAGTCAATAGTCGAAATTCGCAAACTACCGCGGCGCGGCACGTTCTATTCAGGTCATTCTATATATATGATATATATATTATATATATTTCGTCGATTTCCTTTCAAAACATATTTTATAAATCGTTTTAAATTCGTTTTTGAAATGATTTCAACTTCATATTCAGTTTCGAATCAAAATTGAATATTCTGCATCATCGATATACAAATGATAATATTTTCAAAATGTTATATTTTGAAATCACTTCCTTTTCTATATTCATTATAAAAATGAATAAAATCGATATAAATACGATCACGTCAAAATGGCGTCAATCTAATCATCACGGCTTTTATTCAACACATGAATGTTTATTCTATTCAACACATGAATTTTATTTTCAATTCAACACATGAATTTATTTTCTATTCAACACATGGATTTTCTTTCAATTCAACACATGAATTTTCTTTCAATTCGACACATGAATTTTCTTTCAATTCAACACATGAATTTTCTTTCAATATTCCTTATTTTCAAATTGGAATGAGGCCCAATCAGTTACCATATAATGTTGATTGTATAGATTTTCTACAATACATGTATATAACAGCAATGATAAATCATCAACTATCATCCAGAGTGCACCACACAACTGCATAAGCATTAAATATCAATAATTAACGCTTACACAGTCTGTCAACCCATCGATTGACATACAACTAAACAATCGGGATTAGTGTACGTCAATTATCATCCCAATACTCGTGTGGGGTTTCAATCAACAAACACAAATTTTTATTTGAGCAGTTGGGTGATGTGTAAAATTTATCGTCCCAATTAATATCAGTCAAATTAGTGTATATAAACAAATCGTCGATTTGTTTATAAATATTCATTTCATATGCACATTAAAAATTATTATTTTTAACTATAAAATATTTTCCACTATAAAATATTTTATTACACTCCACATCACACAACCAAATTTCACAACCCGGCAATCAAACAAACAAGTCATCCATTGCTGGTGGACGAGGGGTGTCAGGTACTACTAAGCACCCGTCTGCATCCTAGTATATATTTCAACTAGAAATTAAAATAAAAGTGAGGAGTTTCTCACCAAAAGCTAATAAAAATGCCACGACTCTTCATATGTAGGAAATCTTCGTCGTGCTCTCCTTTTGTCACTTTCATCGCCTGTATTCACTACATATATAAAAATCGTACTTTTATATTTTCCTATTATATAAAAATTATTTCTAATCCGCTACTCATATAAAGATCGAATTTTTATTTCGCTACAACATATATAGAAATCGTATTTTTATATTCTCTATCTTAAAAAAATCTTATCTTTATAATCTCTACTATATAAAAATCATATTTTTATAATCTCTACTTTATAAAAATCATATTTTTATAATCTAGAAATATGAATAAAAATCCTATCTTTTCAAATAAACAAAATAAAATCTTTTATATTTCACTTCATATAAAAATTAAACCTTTCTTCCCTAATATCTTATATAAAAATCCAACTTTTCTACATCAAAAATCTAATCTTTTTATTTTAAAAAATCTAATATTTTCTACGATAAAAATCTAATTTATTCTAAAAAGAGAAATCTAATCCTTTTCTTCAATAAAAATCTAATCTTTCTTGAATTAAAAAAATCTATTCTTTCTTGAATTAAAAACTGAAATTAAACAAGATTTTACCTCTACATTAACTACACAAAAGAAAATAAAATAAATAAATGAATAAAAACTTACAACGTTTTTTTAAAAGAAGGGGGAAAGGCTTCATCGTCAGGCGCTGTAGGGGGGAGGGGTCGGAGCGCCGTCGTCGGTGGCGGAGTACGGCGCTGGCTCTGGCGGGTAGCGACTCGATGGGGGGGGGGGGGGTTTCAATCAGGGTAAGTGCTTGCAATAAGAAGAGGAGGGAGAGGAGAGAGACTTGAGGCGAGGGCGGAGCCTGGGGAGGAGGTGCGCCATGTGCGGCGGCGGCGGTGGGTGCAACGGTGGAGGCTTCCGCGTTTTCCTAAATCGCGATTTCTTTTTTTTTTTCTGATCTGATTTGTTAACCGGGGGGAGGCGGGAGGGAGTTAAGTGGAAGGGTTGAACTTTTTTTCTTATTTATTTAATTTATTTAATTCTATAAAGTGACCTTTTCGTTCAGACTTCAAATCGAACCCAACGACTGTCGCCTCTAGCTAATTACCCTCATTCCGAACGCAATGGGATATGTTCCGTAAGCTAATTCGACCGTTACGATTAGTTTCCATTAAATTTAAAATATAAATCAATATATTTTAAATTCAAATGCACATTTTAGTTTACCCAGGCCATATACTGACTTCAAAAATTCTAGAAAAATTATTTCTAGCTTCGTATTGACGATATGGTCCTAACAAAACTAATTTCGTCAAATTCTGAGACCGTTTGAAAAATGACCATTTTCCAGTCGATTAAAATCAACTGAAACTGGTCAAACACGTTTTCCTTTGCCATGCTCATATATTGATTCAAAAAATTATGAATTTTGAAACCTAGCAATAACTTGACATCACAGATCTAACAAAAGTGGTTTCGTCGAAAACCGAGGTCATTTGCAAAATGGCTATTTTTAAGGGTCAAAATTTCATAGCGACTATTCTGAATTTTCAACTGTGCATAACTTTTTATTCCCGCTATGAAATTTCAATTTTTCGGATTCGTTGGAAAGATATTTTCAAATATATTCAAATATTTTTTGTTTCACTAAAATCCGGTTTATTTTGAATCCTGTATGTTCAATTGAAATTTGAAATTGAATTTCCAAACTACCACGCCATTTTCAATTCATTTTATAATTAAAATAAAATATTTATTTTCTAACGACGATCCATATATATATAAACGTTCTATTTCTATTCAAAATAAATTTCTCGTCATTATTATTTAAAATAATTAATTTTAAATAATCAATATTCGCTAAAATTGCCAAAATAATTTTTTTTTTAATTGGCTCGGATTTCCGGGTTATTACAACAATCATCAATCAATTAGTTGATTAGCTTTTCAAATATATATAACTTTTATATATTCAAAAATCATATTTTCTAAGATCGGATCATATATATAATCACAAATACGTTAATTATAAACTTGTCACTCTCAACACATTCTAGGGCATTTCTAATCCCATCTCTAACGAGTATCTCATTCTAGGATGCTACTGATCCTATCACTAATGATTTTTCTTTCATAGGACATTACTAATCCTACCTTTGATGAGTCTTTTGTTCAGTTCTAATGAGTTGTACCCCAAAGATTTGAGTTGACCAAAGCTCTGATAGCAGCTGTAACGACATGGATTTCGCTCGGACCTAATCGATCGCTAAATCGACCAAGACCATTCGAATCCCGCATACGATAACTCTGGGTAAAAAACACATTGGAATAAATAACATAAGACTTTTATAAACATCATAATAATGTTACATCAAAGTACAGAATATATCAGAGTACATCGAAAAAAAATACTATAGCGGAAGATTAATTTACAATAGATTTAATACAATGCAGCGGAACAAATAAACTAACACAGCGGAAGACTATCAATGCTCTAGACGTAGCTTTAAACTTCAATCCAGACTACTTCTCAATAAATAAATATCTGCAAAACAAACCACTCGACTGCCCGGGTGGAAATAGGGGCACCCGAGTTTGCAAGTGAACCAAAATACGAGTTAGTCATGGGACTGGTATGAGAAATCTTACTTAACTTATTTAATATTAAGGCTAATCACAGGACCACGCCACTAACGTGGAACGGTTTACTCCATTGGATTTCCAATGCATAAAATAAAGTAAATCTTTTAAACAACGTAATGCTTTTTAGAAAAACGAAAGTATTATAAGACTCTAGTCCCATCACACAATGCAACGCAAACTGGAGGATAGAATTTTACCTTATAATGGTCAAACATGATTGATACGTATAAAAAAAATCATTTGATATTATTATTAGTGTCTAATCAGTTTAAAACACTTTCAAAGTAAATGTATCAATCCTAGACGGCATAGTACTCCATCCTACTATGTCGCCATATATAAGTTTACAATCAAATCTGTAATGCCATATTGGAAATTGGGTCTCCATCATAAGTCGAGGCTAGGAATCATCCTTACCGGTTTTGAGACACTCTAGCAACTACCTTAGGACTCGGTTGCTGGCGAGCCCTGGTTAGCAGCAGGGTCGGTCCACACATACTTTAGTGGATTAGTTATTCTTGAACAATATGTTTCCCGGTCCTATTGGACCTATCACTTGGCCAGTAGCGACCAATATCCGAGGGCCCTCACTATCCATCATCCACATAAGTAAAAATGTCTGGGCTCCATACCATGACACCACTTCTGGCTAAAAGGAAACACATGCACTCCCTACCATCCTCATTCCATTTTTGACTCATACCGGGTGTGAGGCTCGCGAAGTAAAGCTATACATAAAGCTATACTAATTAAAGTTGTGATTTGATCATCAACCACAAGGCTCTGCTTTTCAACAAAAGCCTTGATCATTTGCATCTTAGCATGCCACATTGACAATCCACGCCATGCAACTGATATCTATCAATATATAACCTCTAAGCTCGTGCGTCTCCAAGAAGGGTGTTAAGAAAGAGAATAAATTCTCCACTACCAAACAGATATATATTTAATAGAAATCAATCAACACATAACGAAATCCACTGTCAGACACACATCCATCTACAAGTTCGTTCTGGGTCTAAACAAAACCGGAGACACTTATTCCTCGTCCCGTATGTCCAGTAAGGAAGAGAGGTTC
This sequence comes from Allium sativum, assembly GCA_030737875.1. Taxonomy (NCBI): domain Eukaryota; kingdom Viridiplantae; phylum Streptophyta; class Magnoliopsida; order Asparagales; family Amaryllidaceae; genus Allium; species Allium sativum. The sequence continues at coordinate 298,013,866 of CM060921.1, forward strand.
TCGCATATCCGGACAATCAACAAGTACGTCCGGACAACTACCACTTTAACCCTTTACCAGGAGCTACCCAATTCAGGGTATCAGTAGTCGTCCATTCGATGTGAAGATCGCCGGTCTTCAGCCACCGTCTTCAATGTCTTCGACTTTAAATCATTGTGTAATTATTTAAAATGAGTTTTAAATCAGTATTTTCAAATAAGTCTCGAATATATACAATTTAAATCATTTCATATCGTTAATAATATTTTATAATGATTTATCGCTATTTTTACTTATATAAAAATAGCCCGTTTAATTCGAACGACGTTTCAGGTCGGTAGTGGCCCTGGCGCTGTTTTTATCTAAATATGAATTACACATTTTTCGAAATCTAACCGTTGGATCTTAACTAATTTAATATCGATGGAAAGATCTTTCCAAAGCGAACCCAAAGGTTCCAGTTGTGAAGACCAGTAACTTCCCCGTAAAGGAAAGCGGCGGATAGTTCGAGAACAAGCCACAAAATAACGCAGACCGGAGAACATTTCATTGTATATTACAACAATGCATCAGATTACAAGAATATACAGAGTATAAACAAATGAATATTACACAGAAATATCAGAGATTTAAATTACATTTAAATACATAGCAGCGGAAAATAATACAATACACAACTAGAAGGAGATATACGGATACAAAGCTTTCCGGATATCGTTCCAGCTGTAAACCAGGATCCTGTGAATATAAATCTGCAAAACCAAAACTACTAGCTGCCCGTGTCAAAATAAGGGCACCCAGAGTTTAGGTTAAAACAATAAACTCCAGGTCAGTCATGTGACTGGTGTGAGAACTAAAACAGTTATAAATCTTTATTTTAAAGTTAGGTAAATCAAGGGACCACGCCGTATAACACGGAACGGGTTTCCTCCCAAGAATACCAGTGCATAAAACAAACAACGCAATGCTAAATAAAGAAAAATGAAGCTGTTATAAGAGCCAGGTCCTATCACACAATGCAACGCAAGCCGGGGGATAGGGTTTTCCCTTATAACAGCCAAAGAATGCTTGATACGTTTAAAACAAATCATTTGATACTATTATAAGTGCATAGTGTATAAAACAACTTCAAATCATAAGTATCAATCATAGGTGGCATGGGTACCATATATCATGTCGCCATACTAGTTCTACAATTAAAACCGCAAATGTCACGTATTTGGAAATTGGATTTCCATCTATGAACCGAGGCTAGGGATCGTCCTCTACCGATTCATGACTCTCTAGCCCGAGCCACAGGCAAGCGCGCAGGCAAGCCTTGGAGCGACAGGGCCGGTCCACCGATGTGGATTATTATGCCTGAACACTACGTTTCCCCGCCCTTTGGGGCGTAAATGAGCCAACGAATGACTCCATCGGACCCGGATTGTCTGATCAAACCGAGGCGCCTCGCAACAGCAACAACCACATAAGTCAAACTCGTCAGGGCGTGTAAAACCACTGACGCCACTTCTAACTAGAAAGAAACGCATGCCCTCCCTGAGGTCCGTCTCCCGTTTTTGGTTCACAACCGGGGTGCGAAACTCGCGAAGTAAACGTTACACAAAGCTACGCCACAAGGCCGTGCTTTGATCATCACCACAAGACTTTGCTTTTCAACAGAAGCCTCGATCAATTGCCACTTAGGCATGCCACACAGGCAATTCACTCCATGCGTTTGATATCCATCAATATATAACCCCTGAGCTCGTACGTCTCAGAGAAGGGCGTTAAGCAAGCGAATAAATTCTCCGCCGCCAAACAGATATATATTTAATAGAGATCAATCACACGGACTAAAATCCAATGTCAGACACACAGTCCATTTACAAGTCCGTTCTGGGTCTGAACGAAACCGGAGGCACCTAGTACCCCGCATATCCATCGATCTCCAAGTACGTCTGGACGATCACCAACTGTTTCCATCTTCTTGGGTGTACAACCCAATCAAGATCATCAGTAATCACCCAAACGACGTGAAGACTTCTGGTCTTCGACCACCGTCTTCATCTTCGACTTATCGTCGTATCAGTTATTCAAAATGGGATAAACCCGGTCTTTCCGAATAACTCGCGTATACTTTAAATAAGTGTTACACAAACACAACATATGCCTCATTCCAATTTATCAATCACTAACCGTAAATTAATCAAGAGAATAATTCCCCAAATATTAACCCCGAAGGCCGAAACCAACATCAGATCAATATCCAGTAAACCATTCTGCTTAGCTAACCGACAGTTAGTTTCTAACATTTCACATTCATAGGGAAAGGTTCCCATTAATATTATCAAAGATAAATTCTTTAATTTATTCTTGAATCTACTTGTGAGTTTCGATTCAACTAGTCGGGATTAACGAACCTTACCGAAGTAATCATTTGTTTTAATTTCCCAATCCCAACCTATTCATCCCATGAAGTAAAACTGGTTATACTTCATATCTAACACCACGGTGTTATCGGTAAATTCAATTACCATTTCACGTTCAAATCTAATTAAAGATTTAACTAACGCCTGGAGCAAAACTGGTGACACTCCATTCTCGATTATTTCAATCTAATTAAAGATTCATTAAAACTCCACTTAGTTTTAATCGCTAACTAGGTTAAAGAATTAGTGTCATTTAAAACACGGTTCACGATAAACCCAAAATCACATTCCATTAATTATCGGGTTAAAGAACGAGTGTTATTTAAAACACTGTTCACGATAAACCCAAAAATCAATACCAGTTCAATTCCAATTAAATATTATTTAATTGGTACACTTCATTAAATCTAAAAAAATAAAAATTTAATCTTTTCTCAACTGGTTTCAAGAACAGTGTTAATGAAGACACCATTCACGACAAACCCAAATCACATTTGATATTAAGCACAAGGCTCTGAATAGAAAATATACCGGCTTATATTCGATATCAAATTCTACGACTAACAAATATCGTATTGGAAATAACGATATATATATATATATATATATCTTTCAAATTCCCATAACAATATCTGTATCATCACAAAATCCAACATCGAAATAATCCAAAGACAATTTCGATTCAAATCCATTCCAATATAATTATTGGAAATTCTGGTTATTTTCAAACCCATTTCTAATCCAGTTTATTTATTTTAAAAATAAATAGAATTATAATTCTAGTTCAAAACTAGTTCATTTCGATAAAAATCTATTTTTATCTTTTCAAATATGGAGTTTTCATCCCAATTCTTTCTAAATCATTTCTTATGATTTTACACAAATTATTCCTATTTTTAATAATTTTATCAAGGCCCGTACAGTCGATTTCCATCAACGGTCATCGAACTGCACTTACAGCGACCATTTTCAAATTTGATTTGGACATAATTCCAAATCCAACCGTTAGATTTCAAATTTCTAATATTCGTTAGAAAGCTCTTTTCGATACGAACCCAATGGTTCCGGTTTTAGGAGAATCCGACGGTCGGATCTCCCGTAATATCCGTTCGAAGTTAATGGTCGAAATTCGCGAACTGCCGCGGCGCGGCGCGTTCTATCAGGCAATTATATTATATATATAATATAAATATAATATATATTTCGTCGATTACTATTTAAAACGAATTTTATAAATAGTTTTGAATTCGTTTCAAAAACAATTTCAACCTTTATTTCAAATTCAAATCGAAATTGAATTTTTCTATTATAAATCCTTTTTACTTTCATTTCTATTTGATTTTAATTCAAATCGATTTTAATTCGATTCGAATTCATTTTCTTTTCAATTCAGTTCAGTTCGAATTCGTTTTCTTTTCAATTCAATTTGAATTCGTTTTCCTATTCAATTCAAATTCAATTCATTCTCTATTCAATTCAAAACCAATTCATTCTCTAATCAAATCAAATTCAATTCATTTTCTAATCAAATCAAATTCAATTCATTTTCTATTCAAATCAAAATAATTTATTTTAAATAATCAAATTTCGCTAAAATTGCCGAAATAAAAAATTTTAAACTGGCCCAGATTTTCGGGTTGTTACAATCTCCCCCACTTAAAACTTTTCATCCCCGAAAAGGAACAAAGTCAAAAGTGGTTTGATTAATCAACTCTACGTTCGATCTGGCTTCCATTCTCCAACTTTTCAGTTTCTGAGAATTTTCAAATTCTTCGGAAATTTGGCTAACACCCTAAATTTTCGAAAATTTTCGCCATAACCTCCCCTGCACCGGGAGCCACGGAAAATCCCGAAATTGCCATACAGGCCTTCTGATCTCAAAAAGAAAAAAGAAAAAGCCAAGCGGCTAGCCAATAGGCTCATAAAATCATCATCACCCAAACAAAACAGTAAATTATGTAGTAAACATGTACCTATTTGTCAGGCAAACAAATTTTATTCTCTGCTATAGCCTCCTTGTTATGACCTGTTCAATATAAGTACAAGTATATGCAAGCAAATGCGACCAATTTTCAATATAACCCACTATTTGATACAATTAGGCGTAATGGTTCAAAATTGTCAAACAAATAAACAAACAACACAATCATCAATCAATTAGTGGATTAGAGTTTTCAAATTCATAACTTTGATACATATACAAAAATCACATTTTTGATGCCAAATCACAACAATAAGCCCTATCTAGTTTTGGTTCTCACACCAGTCTAATGGAGATATATAAATATCACATCTTCAAAACACGAACATAAATTCTGATGATGATCGATCAGTCATCAGAACCATCTCCGGGTGTCTAGAATGTGATTCTATATCTATCCAGTATATTAAAATTTCAAATATATGTTTGCAAGGCATATATGAAAAATCTTTATATACTGGACTGTCCAAATCAATATAAACTAAATAATCAAATACGAATAATTGATTTTAAATTTTCAAAACAAAATTGGTTTTCATTTTTCAAATATACTCTTCACACTCGTTCTAGGATACTACTGATCCTATCTCTAACGAGTCATTCCCATTGGATATTACTAACCCAATATCTGATGAATTCTTTCGTATAGTTCTAATGTGCCTTGTTCTCTGAGCTTTGTAAACCTCGCTCTGATACCAACTGCAAAGACCCGTAACTTCCCCGTAAAGGAAAGCGGCGGATAGTTCGAGAACAAGCCACAGAATAACACAGACGGGAGAACATTTCATTGTATATTACAACAATGCATCAGATTACAAGAATATACAGAGAATAAACAAATGAATATTACACAGAAATATCAGAGATTTAAATTACATTTAAATACATAGCAGCGGAAAATAATACAATACACAACTAGAAGGAGATATACGGATACAAAGCTTTCCGGATATCGTTCCAGCTGTAAACCAGGATCCTGTGAATATAAATCTGCAAAACCAAAACTACTAGCTGCCCGTGTCAAAATAAGGGCACCCAGAGTTTAGGTTAAAACAATAAACTCCAGGTCAGTCATGTGACTGGTGGGAGAACTAAAACAGTTATAAATCTGTAACACCCCACCTCCGCTAGGGTCACTCGCAAAGGAATGCACTAGCTGTAGAGGGGCATTATTGGTAAACATGCACAGAAATATCACAAGACAGAACATATAAAAATAGCGGAAGTAAAATCAAACTTTCATAACATGAATAAATAAGGTCTAAAGCCTTTTACATCAGAGTACATCAAAACCTGTCTTGCAATAGTAAAGAAGCATAAAGACATTTTCATAAATTATTCCCCAAGTAAAAACAGTAAAGTAGCCATTAGCCAAGAAAAGTCCAAGCCATCCATGATGACCTTCAATCAAAAGAAGTCCGAACTAAACAACAGTATTTCCTCCCTGTAACCTGGGGGGGGGGGGGGAACGGAAGAAAAGAGGCGAAACAAAACGGGTCAGTCAAAAAGACTGAGTAAGCCCTATCTACTATTAGCATAAAAACTAGTAAAGTTAACTGACATGAGAAACTGAGATGAACATAAGCATGATGACAAGATAGATAAGCTAAATCAAAATAACAGGATGAACTACTGAACTCAGATAAACTAGGGTGTCGTGATAAACTACGATGTCAAGATAAAACAAGGTATCACATTGTCAGGTTTCTATCAAGTATAATATCCCAAGATATCTATCGCGTATAACGTCCCATGGCATCTATCCTGTATATCCGCTCTGCACCTACCGTACTAGTACCCCAACTGTATTACGTGTTATCCGTGAATGACCCTTACTCAAAAGTCGTGTAATGGTCCATGTCAACCTAATATGCCGCATATATAGGTTACTCAACTCATATGTTTCTTTCCATGTATAAGTTCAGTCCTTTGCCGTAGGCTGTACGGGCTTTCCCATGTAAACGGTTTATCCTTGAAGTTGTTTTGGACTGCAACCCTTGATCTAGTTGTGTTTCCTTACCATGAACTATTGCGCGTCCACTTAGGATTTATGCCACCTAGGACCGCTAGGGATTATGCTACCTAGTGAACGTTTCTGTGTCTCGGTTTGGGTTTTGGCCACCTAGGACCACTAGGGATTATGCTACCTAATGAACGTTTCCGTGTCTCGGTTTGGGTTTTGGCCACCTAGGACCACTAGGGATTACGCCACCCGTCAACCGCGCCCTTGATCCCACGTATGTATCGTGAATCGTTTTCCATGTCTAGATGCACATGTTCCCCAATGTGCCATCCGAGTTCCGTGCCAGGGCAAATCAAGAAATACGGAACTCGGTCGGGAGCTTTAAATCGTCTGCCGATGCAGATATCAAGGTCTGTTTTTGTACCCGTGGCTATGGTCCCACGTGACCCCTCCCTCAACTACTGAAAGGCAATCCAAGAAAAATCATGTATAAGAACCACTCCCCGGCCCCACTATAGCCCACTTTCCTACGGGCCAACCTCACCCATGACTCGATAGCAAGCACATGGTCTGTTGGGGGTTCCCTTCCTTTCCGCACGTACACGATTGACTAAAGATGGTAGGTAGTCGACGATGTGCTATCCAGGGCAAAAACAAGAATCGTCGACTCCACGCTAATCCATCCCAGTCTTTAGGTTGCTCGCATAGCAACCAAGGCATACTCTTGGTCCTTCTAACGCAGACCTTAACCTCTTATGGGCCTAGTATAATTACCTGGCAGCCCACAGAGGGATCCCAAGAATATCCTCACGTCCCCCGAAGCTTCCACTTCGGCACCCAGTGCGCTGGAGCTTTTATCCAAGTCAGATAACTTGCTCCCCCTCGTATACTAAGCGATGACCTACCGTATCAGGTTACTCATCGTTTTGAGAATTAGTCCTATGTCCTTAGCTAAGAATTATTACTTAGTTACCCTTAACTAAGGTTTACCACTTAGCTTCCTTTCCCGTTATCCTTGATTAACCACGGTTTTCTACCTAGTTCTTCTAGCTAGGGTTTGTCTATTGGGTTAAGTGTTATCATTCAAGTCCATGACTTAACCCGCCCACGAATCACGTCAAAGATTGGCTAAGTATTTAAGTTCAAGACTTAGTCCCACAAGTCGGTTAAGTGTACCCAGAGGCTCATGACTTAACCCTATCAAGTCAAATTGGTCAAGTACTAGCTTACCTTAATCCTATCGGATTATCTTGCTAGATCGATTAAGCATAGATTATCTTAATCCCATCAAATTATCGAGTCGGATTGGTTAAGTATAGGTTGGCTTAACCCCATCCTCTAATCGTACTACAATGGTTAAGTATATTCTAAAAAGGTCTTGTGACTTAACCTTATCAGGTCCGCGTATTAAATTGGTTAAGTGTAAGTTACTTAACCCCATCAAATCATCATGTATAATTGGTTAAGTATAAGTTGCTTAACCCCATTAAATTATCACGTTAAGTTGGTTAAGTATTGGTTACTTAACCTCATTGAATTACCGAGTTTAAATTGGTTAAGTGTTTAACTTAACCCCATCGAATTACCGTGTTTAGATTAGTTAAGTGTGGATTACTTAACCCCATCTAATTACCGTGTCGGATTAGTTAGGTGCAAATTACTTAACCCCATCCCCTAATCATCTTGTATGGTTAAGTGTCATTAAGAAAACTTACTTAACCTTGCCAAATTATCATGTTGGATTGATTAAGTGTTGGTTAACTTAATCCCCGTCCACTAGTCGTATAAAAATGGTTAAGCGTCATTAGGCAAATCAAATCACTTAACCTACCCAACCTTGTTATGTTTTGTTAAGTATCATTAGCCTAACCAATTTACTTAACCCATTTACCCATGTCATATTTGGTTAAGAGTCATTAATCAAATTAACTTAACCCTATCATGTGGCATTAATTACTTAATGCACCCCAACCTCTCACATTAGACTTTGTTGTGGTTACTAGTTAAGCCGGTCGGTTCCGGGTAGCTTTACACCACAACTTGGTCTAACCTCGGGTTCAAGCACAACATGACCAACTTCTCACATTGGGTCCTATTGTTTGCAACTACTAGTTAGGCCGGTCGGTTCCGGGTAGTTTTACGTTGCAAACTCAACCCAACCTCGAGTTGGCCACTTTCATGTTTAGTCTAGTGTCATGTTCATAGTCAAGTTTTCAAGCAATTGGGTAGACCTAACTTAATAGGTAAATTCCCAATGGGTAGACCTAACTTAATAGGTAAATTCCCAAGCTTATGTTTTTATGCATACTTACATGTCAACTTCCATGTTATATTTCAAGTCATGTTTTCAAGTATAAACACATGTCATATTTAACGTTACATGTTGTCATGTTTATACCCATTTACCCAAGTCATATTCATGTCATTATGTTTCCCCATAATGTGACCCCAACGCTTTTTAAACTAGCATATACGTTCGCAACAACGTGATGGATTAAAAGAAGAGACTTGGCAAAGGAATGACAAAAATGGGTATTAAGCCACAAGTTAATCATGGTGGCAAATGAGGCACAAATGTGTTCATTAGCTTGCATGTTACATTCTTAAGCCTCAAAAACATGCATCAACCCAAACTTGGTACATAAGCGAATCATGGTGACAAAAGACATGGAATGATGGCTAGAAACTCGCATATATCATCATATAAGGATTATGACTTCATATGCAAGTTGACATAATGATTATGAAGATTCTCATGTTGCATAATGCAACATTTCAACATAAAGGTTGTGGCTTTTAGCTCATAAGATCAAGATAATGACTTCATAAACTTGCATAACATGATAGCATGCATCATTCCAATTAATCAAACCCAAACTTTTAACATGAACATTTAACTTCATAGTTAATATCTAAGAGTAGGGAAGGGCTTACATAGCTATGAAGGCCTAAATCGATTAAACTAAAGTTTGTGATGAAGCCTATGCATGCCATCACCCAAAAACCCAAAGATGAACACTCCAAATCAATAAAAACCCCATCTCTATGAACAAAGATCAAAGCTTTAGCCTTGAAATCAACTTGAGAAGCTCTCATACTAACATAGGGACTCTCTAATACTCTCATGATCATGAAACCTCTCATAGAAATGAAGTGGAGGCTAGGATAGTTGAGTGGAGGCCATGAGAGTAGGAATTTTGCCATAGTTTAGTTGCATGAATGAATAATGAGGATTTAGGATAGGTTAGGGTCTTATTTATAGATTAGGCAAGTGTTTTAGGCCATAGGATTAAACCTAGATTCAATCCAAGCCATCAAAGCCTGTCTTGGGGAAGAAGTCAAGTGTAGGAACCATCTAGGGCCTTTAGATTAAAGATGAACCATGAGAACCATCCAAATACAAAATCTGCATTTGAGCGAATCGGCCCACGGGTTGACAGCCAAACACCCTGGATTAACCCTAGTCGACCCAGCGAGCTCGGGTCGACCTCAAAAATCGGCCGGTTCGGTTATTCCCCTATCCCAATTCGCTGTTTTGAACATTTTTGCATATTTATTTATTTAATTTTCAATTATATATATATATATATATATCAATATATATATATTTCTCTGCGCAACCCATTTCACTTAATTAAGTATACTTTAATTTGGGAATTTTTCGTGAAACTTCGCGAGGCCATATCTTGGTCATACGGACTCCGATTTTCGAAAACTCGGACTCTATTTCGCGTATTTTTCCGAGACGAACGCAATGGCATAGCCCGTTTCACTTGATTCAGAATTTAAAATTAAATTCTGCCTTGATTCTCGTCTTTAATCATGTTATCGAAATACGGGTTGTTACATTCTCCCCACCTTTTAGGATTTCGTCCCCGAAATCTCCAAGTTAGGAAGAACATATCCTACCATCCATCATCCATCTACTCAAAACACCATCCACGAGCAACCATTGTCCTTCGATGATTTCTAATGCTGTATGAATATATGCAAGACGTGTGTGTACATGTTCCTTAGCTAATGCTAATGATCAGGCCTGAATAATCTTTCTAATGCAAAATATGTATAGTGCCATGAATCCAACATGTATGCAAATAGTCCTAGTCATATAGATACTATATGCGTGCACAACCATTCATTCATATGCAACAACCGCATGATAATACATTCGATTTCATCCATAAACAAGTATAAATACTCGTGCATATGCAATATGAAATGTGACCGAGTCGAGCTAGTATCTAATGTGTATTCGCGCATCCACGAGCAACCACTTGCAACCATATCAATCATAACATGTTTCAAATACATGTTTACATCCATAGGATTCTACCTAGGATTCCCTGAAACAGGGTCAAACAAGACAAACTCCTTACGGGGTTTGTAACAGAAAATAGGACCGAGAGGATGTCCACGAAAGATAGCCTACAAGTAAGCTCTACAGAAAACAGGGATCAAGGATATACTCCCAAAAAGAGATATCATGCGCGTATCTAATCTTCGACCATCAAAGTCGTATTTCCTTGAGCTTAATTCCATTGTGCCTTGACCGTCTTTTAACTTCACGATTTCGTAGCTTCTCATTTCCTGTTTCCATAACATGAGCTGGAACTCATTCCTTCGTCGCCTCTCGTTCCACTTGCACTTATCCTTTTTCTAGAATACTTGACACAAACATGACTGCGTATTCATGATCTCATGCAAGCTTTCCAAAATTCACTAGTGAACCTTGGATCTCGTTTATATACTATAAGGTATTCCATGTAGAAGAACTTTCTCTTGAAAGTAAACAGATGTCAACCAGGTTATCATGCGCACTTACTAGGATGATCTCTATAACCCATGCATAAATGAAGTAAACCATCCATCTTATTGGCGAACACCACTCGATCGGGCTTCAAATTTCCAATAAAGGCATCAAGGGATTCTAAGTAACTAGTCACGACAGAACCTCAAAAAGGTTACCCGATACTTCGAGGGCATTACCAAGGCTAGTCAAAAGGTCTAACTACCCTCCTATCAAAACCGAGAGTGGCACCCCCTACTGGATAACCACTTCATCCCTAGAATCCATCCTTAGCTTATAAACATAAGCATTATTTCCAAACTCAACACTTGGCATAGACATTCCCAAATCCAAACAAGTCATGTATAAATGGACTGATTCTCCAATAGGACTTTGAGACAAGAATGGGATTCTCTATTACGCTAGTACTTAAGGTGCAGAGACTCAACTATCGAAGCAAACTTAAATGATGCGGGGATCAAAACAAAGTCTTGGCGGGATGATAGAAAAGAAGAGCTAAACTTTTAACAAGATCGTTACCCTCCTTCCGAGGTACTCTAGAAATGAGAGCATACTACTGCCCTCCCGATGATCTTGTCCTTGTCCCATAATACTTAACTATCCGCCCCGTTTTACCATGCCAAAGGTACTCTCTCGTCATGGGTTTCATTGTTCATCTTTCTCCCTCCTTTGAGGACTAAGCCATACCAACAAGTTGCTCATCCTTAAGCTCGTATCCTTTATCCTTCTTTCTCATGATCCTTTCTTATAATGCGGCCACTGGTCTCTTGAAAACCACCTCCATCGCATGGAAAGCACTTTCGTAGATAGAAAAGACTAGTCGCAGTTAAAACCACTGTGACTACAGATGGAGGAAAGAAAGGAGAAGAGATTCAATTAAGGAAACAAGGATAGTGCTAATGGCCTTTGGGGAATAGCCTTTTTCTTTTAAAAGAAAATTTTCTTGAAAAAATGCTTCTTTGTAAACGATTTTCAAATAGTTTTCAGAAGATCTTTAAAAACTTTTTCCCAGTCTGGTAACCTTCTGCTCTGATACCACGTGTAACACCCCGCCTCCGCTAGGGTCACTCGCAAAGGAATGCACTAGCTTTAGAGGGGCATTATTGGTAAACATGCACAGAAATATCACAAGACAGAACATATAAAAATAGCGGAAGTAAAATCAAACTTTCATAACATGAATAAATAAGGTCTAAAGCCTTTTACATCAGAGTACATCAAAACCTGTCTTGCAATAGTAAAGAAGCATAAAGACATTTTCATAAATTATTCCCCAAGTAAAAACAGTAAAGTAGCCATTAGCCAAGAAAAGTCCAAGCCATCCATGATGACCTTCAAGCAGAAGAAGTCCGAACTAAACAATAGTATTTCCTCCCTGTAACCTGGGGGGGGGGGGGGAAACGGAAGAAAAGAGGCGAAACAAAACGGGTCAGTCAAAAAGACTGAGTAAGCCCTATCTACTATTAGCATAAAAACTAGTAAAGTTAACTGACATGAGAAACTGAGATGAACATAAGCATGATGACAAGATAGATAAGCTAAATCAAAATAACAGGATGAACTACTGAACTCAGATAAACTAGGGTGTCGTGATAAACTACGATGTCAAGATAAAACAAGGTATCACATTGTCAGGTTTCTATCAAGTATAATATCCCAAGATATCTATCGCGTATAACGTCCCATGGCATCTATCCTGTATATCCGCTCTGCACCTACCGTACTAGTACCCCAACTGTATTACGTGTTATCCGTGAATGACCCTTACTCAAAAGTCGTGTAATGGTCCATGTCAACCTAATATGCCGCATATATAGGTTACTCAACTCATATGTTTCTTTCCATGTATAAGTTCAGTCCTTTGCCGTAGGCTGTACGGGCTTTCCCATGTAAACGGTTTATCCTTGAAGTTGTTTTGGACTGCAACCCTTGATCTAGTTGTGTTTCCTTACCATGAACTATTGCGCGTCCACTTAGGATTTATGCCACCTAGGACCGCTAGGGATTATGCTACCTAGTGAACGTTTCTGTGTCTCGGTTTGGGTTTTGGCCACCTAGGACCACTAGGGATTATGCTACCTAATGAACGTTTCCGTGTCTCGGTTTGGGTTTTGGCCACCTAGGACCACTAGGGATTACGCCACCCGTCAACCGCGCCCTTGATCCCACGTATGTATCGTGAATCGTTTTCCATGTCTAGATGCACATGTTCCCCAATGTGCCATCCGAGTTCCGTGCCAGGGCAAATCAAGAAATACGGAACTCGGTCGGGAGCTTTAAATCGTCTGCCGATGCAGATATCAAGGTCTGTTTTTGTACCCGTGGCTATGGTCCCACGTGACCCCTCCCTCGACTACTGAAAGGCAATCCAAGAAAAATCATGTATAAGAACCACTCCCCGGCCCCACTATAGCCCACTTTCCTACGGGCCAACCTCACCCATGACTCGATAGCAAGCACATGGTCTGTTGGGGGTTCCCTGCCTTTCCGCACGTACACGATTGACTAAAGATGGTAGGTAGTCGACGATGTGCTATCCAGGGCAAAAACAAGAATCGTCGACTCCACGCTAATCCATCCCAGTCTTTAGGTTGCTCGCATAGCAACCAAGGCATACTCTTGGTCCTTCTAACGCAGACCTTAACCTCTCATGGGCCTAGTATAATTACCTGGCAGCCCACAGAGGGATCCCAAGAATATCCTCACGTCCCCCGAAGCTTCCACTTCGGCACCCAGTGCGCTGGAGCTTTTATCCAAGTCAGATAACTTGCTCCCCCTCGTATACTAAGCGATGACCTACCGTATCAGGTTACTCATCGTTTTGAGAATTAGTCCTATGTCCTTAGCTAAGAATTATTACTTAGTTACCCTTAACTAAGGTTTACCACTTAGCTTCCTTTCCCGTTATCCTTGATTAACCACGGTTTTCTACCTAGTTCTTCTAGCTAGGGTTTGTCTATTGGGTTAAGTGTTATCATTCAAGTCCATGACTTAACCCGCCCACGAATCACGTCAAAGATTGGCTAAGTATTTAAGTTCAAGACTTAGTCCCACAAGTCGGTTAAGTGTACCCAGAGGCTCATGACTTAACCCTATCAAGTCAAATTGGTCAAGTAATAGCTTACCTTAATCCTATCGGATTATCTTGCTAGATCGATTAAGCATAGATTATCTTAATCCCATCAAATTATTGAGTCGGATTGGTTAAGTATAGGTTGGCTTAACCCCATCCTCTAATCGTACTACAATGGTTAAGTATATTCTAAAAAGGTCTTGTGACTTAACCTTATCAGGTCCGCGTATTAGATTGGTTAAGTGTAAGTTACTTAACCCCATCAAATCATCATGTATAATTGGTTAAGTATAAGTTGCTTAACCCCATTAAATTATCACGTTAAGTTGGTTAAGTATTGGTTACTTAACCTCATTGAATTACCGAGTTTAAATTGGTTAAGTGTTTAACTTAACCCCATCGAATTACCGTGTTTAGATTAGTTAAGTGTGGATTACTTAACCCCATCTAATTACTGTGTCGGATTAGTTAGGTGCAAATTACTTAACCCCATCCCCTAATCATCTTGTATGGTTAAGTGTCATTAAGAAAACTTACTTAACCTTGCCAAATTATCATGTTGGATTGATTAAGTGTTGGTTAACTTAATCCCCGTCCACTAGTCGTATAAAAATGGTTAAGCGTCATTAGGCAAATCAAATCACTTAACCTACCCAACCTTGTCATGCTTTGTTAAGTATCATTAGCCTAACCAATTTACTTAACCCATTTACCCATGTCATATTTGGTTAAGAGTCATTAATCAAATTAACTTAACCCTATCATGTGGCATTAATTACTTAATGCACCCCAACCTCTCACATTAGACTTTGTTGTGGTTACTAGTTAAGCCGGTCGGTTCCGGGTAGCTTTACACCACAACTTGGTCTAACCTCGGGTTCAAGCACAACATGACCAACTTCTCACATTGGGTCCTATTGTTTGCAACTACTAGTTAGGCCGGTCGGTTCCGGGTAGTTTTACGTTGCAAACTCAACCCAACCTCGAGTTGGCCACTTTCATGTTTAGTCTAGTGTCATGTTCATAGTCAAGTTTTCAAGCAATTGGGTAGACCTAACTTAATAGGTAAATTCCCAATGGGTAGACCTAACTTAATAGGTAAATTCCCAAGCTTATGTTTTTATGCATACTTACATGTCAACTTCCATGTTATATTTCAAGTCATGTTTTCAAGTATAAACACATGTCATATTTAACGTTACATGTTGTCATGTTTATACCCATTTACCCAAGTCATATTCATGTCATTATGTTTCCCCATAATGTGACCCCAACACTTTTTAAACTAGCATATACGTTCGCAACAACGTGATGGATTAAAAGAAGAGACTTGGCAAAGGAATGACAAAAATGGGTATTAAGCCACAAGTTAATCATGGTGGCAAATGAGGCACAAATGTGTTCATTAGCTTGCATGTTACATTCTTAAGCCTCAAAAACATGCATCAACCCAAACTTGGTACATAAGCGAATCATGGTGACAAAAGACATGGAATGATGGCTAGAAACTCGCATATATCATCATATAAGGATTATGACTTCATATGCAAGTTGACATAATGATTATGAAGATTCTCATGTTGCATAATGCAACATTTCAACATAAAGGTTGTGGCTTTTAGCTCATAAGATCAAGATAATGACTTCATAAACTTGCATAACATGATAGCATGCATCATTCCAATTAATCAAACCCAAACTTTCAACATGAACATTTAACTTCATAGTTAATATCTAAGAGTAGGGAAGGGCTTACATAGCTATGAAGGCCTAAATCGATTAAACTAAAGCTTGTGATGAAGCCTATGCATGCCATCACCCAAAAACCCAAAGATGAACACTCCAAATCAATAAAAACCCCATCTTTATGAACAAAGATCAAAGCTTTAGCCTTGAAATCAACTTGAGAAGCTCTCATACTAACATAGGGACTCTCTAATACTTTCATGATCATGAAACCTCTCATAGAAATGAAGTGGAGGCTAGGATAGTTGAGTGGAGGCCATGAGAGTAGGAATTTTGCCATAGTTTAGTTGCATGAATGAATAATGAGGATTTAGGATAGGTTAGGGTCTTATTTATAGATTAGGCAAGTGTTTTAGGCCATAGGATTAAACCTAGATTCAATCCAAGCCATCAAAGCCTGTCTTGGGGAAGAAGTCAAGTGTAGGAACCATCTAGGGCCTTTAGATTAAAGATGAACCATGAGAACCATCCAAATACAAAATCTGCATTTGAGCGAATCAGCCCATGGGTTGACAGCCAAACACCCTGGATTAACCCCTAGTCGACCCAGCGGGCTCGGGTCGACCTCAAAAATCGGCCGGTTCGGTTATTCCCCTATCCCAATTCGCTGTTTTGAACATTTTTGCATATTTATTTATTTAATTTTCAATTATATATATATATATATATATCAATATATATATATTTCTCTGCGCAACCCATTTCACTTAATTAAGTATACTTTAATTTGGGAATTTTTCGTGAAACTTCGCGAGGCCATATCTTGGTCATACGGACTCCGATTTTCGAAAACTCGGACTCTATTTCGCGTATTTTTCCGAGACGAACGCAATGGCATAGCCCGTTTCACTTGATTCAGAATTTAAAATTAAATTCTGCCTTGATTCTCGTCTTTAATCATGTTATCGAAATACGGGTTGTTACATAATACAATACACAACTAGAAGGAGATATACAGATACAAAGCTTTCCGGATATCGTTCCAGCTGTAAACCAGGATCCTGTGAATATAAATCTGCAAAACCAAAACTACTAGCTGCCCGTGTCAAAATAAGGGCACCCAGAGTTTAGGTTAAAACAATAAACTCCAGGTCAGTCATGTGACTGGTGTGAGAACTAAAACAGTTATAAATCTTTATTTTAAAGTTAGGTAAATCAAGGGACCACGCCGTATAACACGGAACGGGTTTCCTCCCAAGAATACCAGTGCATAAAACAAACAACGCAATGCTAAATAAAGAAAAATGAAGATGTTATAAGACCCAGGTCCTATCACACAATGCAACACAAGCCGGGGGATAGGGTTTTCCCTTATAACAGCCAAATAATGCTTGATACGTTTAAAACAAATCATTTGATACTATTATAAGTGCATAGTGTATAAAACAACTTCAAATCATAAGTATCAATCATAGGTGGCATGGGTACCATATATCATGTCGCCATACTAGTTCTACAATTAAAACCGCAAATGTCACGTATTTGGAAATTGGATTTCCATCTATGAACCGAGGCTAGGGATCGTCCTCTACCGATTCGTGACTCTCTAACCCGAGCCACAGGCAAGCGCGCAGGCAAGCCTTGGAGCGACAGGGCCGGTCCACCGATGTGGATTATTATGCCTGAACACTACGTTTCCCCGCCCTTTGGGGCGTAAATGAGCCAACGAATGACTCCATCGGACCCGGATCGTCCGATCAAACCGAGGCGCCTCGCAACAGCAACAACCACATAAGTCAAACTCGTCAGGGCGTGTAAAACCACTGATGCCACTTCTAACTAGAAAGAAACGCATGCCCTCCCTGAGGTCCGTCTACCGTTTTTGGTTCACAACCGGGGTGCGAAACTCGCGAAGTAAACGTTACACAAAGCTACGCCACAAGGCCGTGCTTTGATCATCACCACAAGACTTTGCTTTTCAACAGAAGCCTCGATCAATTGCCACTTAGGCATGCCACAAAGGCAATTCACTCCATGCGTTTGATATCCATCAATATATAACCCCTGAGCTCGTACGTCTCAGAGAAGGGCGTTAAGCAAGAGAATAAATTCTCCGCTGCCAAACAGATATATACTTAATAGAGATCAATCACACGGACTAAAATCCAATGTCAGACACACAGTCCATTTACAAGTCCGTTCTGGGTCTGAACGAAACCGGAGGCACCTAGTACCCCGCATATCCATCGATCTTCAAGTACGTCTGGACGATCACCAACTGTTTCCATCTTCTTGGGTGTACAGCCCAATCAAGATCATCAGTAATCACCCAAACGACGTGAAGACTTCTGGTCTTCGACCACCGTCTTCATCTTCGACTTATCGTCGTATCAGTTATTCAAAATGGGATAAACCCGGTCTTTCCGAATAACTCGCGTATACTTTAAATAAGTGTTACACAAACACAACATATGCCTCATTCCAATTCATCAGTCACTAACCGTAAATTAATCAAGAGAATAATTCCCCAAATATTAACCCCGAAGGCCGAAACAAACATCAGATCAATATCCAGTAAACCATTCTTCTTAGCTAACCGACAGTTAGTTTCTAACATTTCACATTCATAGGGAAAGGTTCCCATTAATTTTATCAAAGATAAATTCTTTAATTTATTCTTGAATCTACTTGTGAGTTTCGATTCAACTAGTCGGGATTAACGAACCTTACCGAAGTAATCATTTGTTTTAATTTCCCAATCCCAACCTATTCATCCCATGAAGTAAAACTGGTTATACTTCATATCTAACACCACGGTGTTATCGGTAAATTCAATTACCATTTCACGTTCAAATCTAATTAAAGATTTAACTAACGCCTGGAGCAAAACTGGTGACACTCCATTCTCGATTATTTCAATCTAATTAAAGATTCATTAAAACTCCACTTAGTTTTAATCACTAACTGGGTTAAAGAATCAGTGTCATTTAAAACACGGTTCACGATAAACCCAAAATCACATTCCATTAATTATCGGGTTAAAGAACGAGTGTTATTTAAAACACTGTTCACGATAAACCCAAAAATCAATACCAATTCAATTCCAATTAAATATTATTTAATTGGTACACTTCATTAAATCTAAAAAAAAATTTAATCTTTTCTCAACTGGGTTCAAGAACAGTGTTAATGAAGACACCATTCACGACAAACCCAAATCACATTTGATATTAAACACAAGGCTCTGAATAGAAAATATACCGGCTTATATTCGATATCAAATTCTACGACTAACAAATATTGTATTGGAAATAACGATATATATATATATATATATATCTTTCAAATTCCCATAACAATATCTGTATCATCACGAAATCCAACATTGAAATAATCCAAAGACAATTTCGATTCAAATCCATTCCAATATAATTATTGGAAATTCTGGTTATTTTCAAACCCATTTCTAATCCAGTTTATTTATTTTAAAAATAAATAGAATTATAATTCTAGTTCAAAACTAGTTCATTTCGATAAAAATCTATTTTTATCTTTTCAAATATGGAGTTTTCATCCCAATTCTTTCTAAATTATTTCTTATGATTTTACACAAATTATTACTATTTTTAATAATTTTATTAAGGCCCGTACAGTCGATTTCCATCAACGGTCATCGAACTGCACTTACAGCGACCTTTTTCAAATTTTATTTGGACATAATTCCAAATCCAACCGTTAGATTTCAAATTTCTAATATTCGTTAGAAAGCGCTTTTCGATACGAACCCAACGGTTTCGGTTTTAGGAGAATCCGACGGTCAGATCTCCCGTAATATCCGTTCAAAGTTAATGGTCGAAATTAGTGAACTGCCGCGGCGCGGCGAGTTCTATTCAGGCCATTATATTATATATATAATACATATAATATATATATAATATATATTTCGTCGATTACTATTTAAAACGAATTTTATAAATAGTTTTGAATTCGTTTCAAAAACAATTTCAACCTTTATTTCAAATTCAAATCAAAATTGAAATTTTCTATTATAAATCCTTTTTACTTTCATTTCTATTTGATTTTAATTCAAATCGATTTTAATTCGATTCGAATTCATTTTCTTTTCAATTCAGTTCAATTCGAATTCGTTTTCTTTTCAATTCAATTCGAATTCGTTTTCTTTTCAATTCAATTCGAATTCGTTTTCCTATTCAATTCAAATTCAATTCATTCCCTATTCAATTCAAAACCAATTCATTCTCTAATCAAATCAAATTCAATTCATTTTCTAATCAAATCAAATTCAATTCATTTTCTATTCAAATCAAATTCAATTCATTTTCTAATCAAATCAAATTCAATTCATTTTCTAATCAAATCAAATTCAATTCATTTTCTAATCAAATCAAATTCGATATATATTCAATTGAAATCAAATTCGTTATATATTCAATTTCAATTCGAATTCGTTTATATTCAATTTCAATTCGAATTCGTTTATATTCGATTTCAATTCGAATTCGTTTATATTCAATTTCAATTCGAATTCGTTTATATTCAATTTCAATTCGAATTTATGTTCAATTCTTTTCAAATATCAGATTTTGAAATCACTTTCGATATTCATTATAAAATGAATAAAATCGATATAAATATCGTTCACGTCAAAATGGCGTCAATCTAATCAATTCGGCTTCATATATTTCCATTTTCAAATATTCTATTTCGAATATTTCTATCTCAAATATTTCTTTTTTCAAATATTCTTTTTTCAAATATTTCTATTTCAAAGGTTTTTATTTCAAATATTTCTTTTTTTTTCGAAACTGGAATGAGGCCCAATCAATTACCATATAATGTTGATTATATGGATTTTCTACAACACATGTACATATCAACAACGATGAATAATCAACCATCATCCAAAGTGCATTCTACACTATATAAGCATCAAATATAAATATTCAACGCTTATAACAGTCTGTCAATCAATCGATCGACATACAACTAAACAATCGGGATAAGTGTACGTCAAATATCATCCCAATACCCGTGTGGGGTTTCAAACAATCAAACACAGATTTTATTTGTGCAGTTGGGCGATGTGTAAAATTTATCGTCCCAATCAATGTCCTTCAAATAGGTGTACATAAACAAACCGTCCGGTTTGTAAATGAATATTTATTTATTCACATTCACGTTAAAAATTATATTTTTAACGATCAAAATATTTTATTCAAACTATGAATATTCTATTCGGTTCATTTATTAAATAAAATGTTATCTTTATTTTTCTAACTTATTTTTAGAAAATTTCGGTGGCATAACGGCACGATACTAGAAACGGGACAGGGCCTAGCCTTATCCCCGGTCTAGTGAAGGCCCACGCCATTCACGCATCAATCAAATCAATTTCATTTCACCAAACAATTCAATTCAAACCAAATAATCTAACCAACTACACAACCAAACAATTAAACAAACAAGCCATCCATGGTCTGTGGATGACGGGTGTCGGGTGCTACTAAACACCGTTTGCATCCTAGTATATATATATATAACTAGAAAATTAAATTAAAGAGTGAGAAATTCTCACTGATAGCTATCCTAACTCCACGGCACTTCATTTATAGAAATCTTCGCCATTCTCGCTCTTCGTCACTTTCGTCGCCCGTAGCCACTACATATGTAAAAATCGAACTTTTACTTCGCTGTTCAATATATAAAAATCGAATTTTTTTATCTTACTATGCTATTCAATATATAAAAATCGAATTTTTCCTTTATAATTCAATATATAAAAATCGAATTTTTCCTTTATAATTCAATATATAAAAATCGAATTTTTCCTACGATGTCATATAGATAAAAATTCCATTTCTATCCCGCTATTCTTCATATAAAGATTTCGCCTTTTCAAAAATATATATTTCATCATTATAAAAATCACCACTTTATTTCAACGTATATAAAAATAAAAATCAGATTTTTATTTTTCTACATACACAAAGATGATATTTCTAATATTCCTATCATGCAAAAATTTATAGTTTTACTTCCCTACATAAACAAAAATCATATTTTTACTTTGCTATAAGTCTAATCCTTTCTGTAAATAAAAACTGTAGCTTTAACTATAAATATTCAATCTTTGTTGTCAATAAAAATCCGAACTATGTTGTCAATAAAAATCCGAACTTTGTTGTCAATAAAAATCCGAACTTTGTTGTCAATAAAAATCCGAACTTTTTATTTATAAACTAAAACTGAATTCAACCAAAGTAGTTTATAATTCAAAACTGAATTAAAATAAATAAATAATAAAATAAAATAAAATAAAATAGGAAAGCTCACTGTTTTTTTTGGAGGAGGAGGTGAATGTGGCTGCGCTGGAACGGGTTTCTCGAACTGGGGGGGGGGGGGGGCTCGAGCTGACGAAGCTCGCGTCGGAGCTGTGGAGGATCGGAAGGGTTCGTCGGCGTTGGTGGTAAAGGGGGGCAGAGCAACGGGTGGTGGAGGCGGTCGTGGGTAGCGTGGTGGTCTCGCGCGTCGAGCAGAAGGGGGGGGGGGAAGTGGAGGCTGACGCGGGTTGGCACGGGGAGGAGGGCGCCTGCCCTAGGTGGCGGCGAACGATCGGAGGGGGGCTTCGAGCTCCTCCGATCCCTTCTTCTTCCCTTTTTCTCTTTTTTTAATTTGATTTCATTCTGATAATAACGACACAGGGGGGGGGGGGGCTGCTTTGACCTAGTCAAAAGGAAAGGGGGTAGAGAGGAAAATTTATATTATTTATTTAATATTTACTTTGAATTTCAAATTCTATAAAGTACCCTTACCATACGAACTCGAAATCAAACCTGCCGACTGTCGTCCCTAGCGTATTACCACCATTCCGAACACAATGGGATATGTAACGTAGGCTGATTCGATCGTTTCGATCAGTTTTCGTCAAATTTACATTTAAATCATTATATTGAATTTTAAACGTACATTTCAATTTACCGGGGTCACATACTAACCCTAAAAATTCCAAAAAAATATTTTCTAGCTTTGTATTGACGATACGGTCCTAACAAAACTAGTTTCGTCGAATTCTGAGACCGTTGGAAAAATGGCCAATTTCCAGTCGATTAAAATCAACTGAAACTGGTCAAACTCGTTTTCCTTTGCCACGCCCACAAATTGATTCGAAAAATTATGAAATTTGGAATCTAGCAATAACTTTACATCACGGATCCAACAAAAGTGGTTTCGTCGAAATCCGAGGTCGTTTGCAAAATTTCCATTTTTAAGGGCCTGAATTCCATAGCGACTATTCAGAATTTTCAACTGGACATATCTTTTGATTCCCGCTATGAAATCTCGATTTTTTGGATTCGTTGGAAAGATATCATCAATTAGATCCTAATGTTTTTGGTTTCGCTAAAATACGGATTGTTTTGCACCCGGTACGTTCAATTGAAGTTTGAAATCGAATTATCGAACTACCGCGCCAATTTCAATTCTTTTTATAATTATATATAATTATTTATATTCTAACGATGATCTATATAATATATACGATTGAATTTTATTCGAAAGAAATTTCTCGTCGATATATATCGAATTGAAATCGAATATAACGAATTCGAATTGAAATTGAATATAAACGAATTCGAATTGAAATTGAATATATAACGAATTTGATTTCAATTGAATATATATCGAATTTGATTTGATTAGAAAATGAATTGAATTTGATTTGATTAGAAAATGAATTGAATTTGATTTGAATCAGGCACACGGCTCTGATACCAAATGTTACACAAACACAACATACGCCTCATTCCAATTCAGAATATTCTTTTATTCACAAAATCATATTCTTAGGGAAAGGTTCCCATTAATTTTATCCAAGATAAATTCTTTAGAATTTATCCTTTAATCTTCCTGTGGATGATCTATCAAACCAAATTATGGTTTTCCATCTAGTCGAGATTAGCGAACCACACCGAAGTAATTATTTATTTTATTTCCCAATCCCAACCTATTCATCCCATGAAGCAAAACTAGTAATACTCCATATCTAACACCACGGTGTTATCGGTAAAATTAATTACCATTTCACGTTCAAATCTAATTAAAGATTTAACTATCGCTTTGGAGCAAAACTGGTAATACTCCATATCTAACACCACGGTGTTATCGGTAAAATTAATTACCATTTCACGTTCAAATCTAATTAAAGATTTAACTATCGCTTTGGAGCAAAACTGGTAATACTCCATTCTCGCTCATTTTCTAAATTTGATAATTTAGATTACAAATTTACATTTCAATCTAATTGCAGATTCGTTAAAACTCCTTTTATTGGGTTAAAGAACTAGGTGTTATTTAAAACACAGTTCACGACAAACCCAAATCACATTCTATTTATCATCGGGTTAAAGAACTAGTGTTGTTTAAAACACAGTTCACGATGAACCCACAAATCAATTCTAGTTCAATCTAAATCAAATATATTAGGAATTCCGATTATTTAAAACCCCTTTTTAAATCTAATTTATTTATTTAAAAAGAAATCGGGTTTTAAATTTAGTTCAAACTAGTTCATTTCGATAAAAATCCATTTTTATCTTTTCAAATATGGAGTTTTTCATCCCAAATTTTCCCAAATCATTTCTTCTGATTTTACACAAATTATTGATATTTTTAATAATTTTATCAAGGCCCGTACAGTCGATTTCCATCAACGACCATCGAACTGCACTTACAGCGACCTTTTTCAAATTTTATTTGGACGTATCTCCAAATCCAACCGTTAGATTTCAAATTTCTAATATTCGTTGGAAAGCTCTTTTCGATACGAACCCAACGGTTCCGGTTTTAGGAGAATCCGACAGTCGGATCTCCCGTAATGTCCGTTTGAAATAAATGGTCGAAATTCACGAACTGCCGCGGCGCGGCGCGTTCTATTCAGGCCATTATATTATATATATATAATATATATTTCGTCGATTCTATTTAAAACAAATTATATAAATAGTTTTGAATTCGTTTAAAAAACATTTCAACTTCCATCTCAATTCAAATCAAAATTGAATCTTTCCTTATAAATTCGTTTTAAAATTCATTTCTATTCAATTCAAGTTTCAATTCAATTTGAATTCATTTCACTTCGTTTTAAATTCAATTCGAATTCGTTTTCAATTCGATTCAATTCAAAGTACTTTTCTATTCGATTCAAATTCGTTATATATTCAATTGAAACCAAATTCGTGTTCTATTCAAATCAAATTCATTATATATTCAATTGAAACCAAATTCGTTTTCTATTCAAATCAAATTCGTTATATATTCAATTGAAACCAAATTCGTTTTCTATTCAAATCAAATTCGTTATATATTCAATTGAATCCAAATTCGTTTTCCAATTCAGATCAAATTCGATTCGTTTTCTATTTGAATCAAATTCGATTCGTTTTCTATTTGAATCAAATTATATTATATATTAAATTCATTTCGAAATCGTTTCATATTCAATTCATTTCGAAATCGTTTTATATTCAATTCATTTCGAAATCGTTTTCAATTCAATTCATTTCGAAATCGTTTTCAATTCAATTCATTTCGAAATCGTTTTATATTCAATTCATTTCGAAATCGTTTTCAATTCAATTCATTTCGAAATCGTTTTCAATTCAATTCATTTCGAAATCGTTTTATATTCAATTCATTTCGAAATCGTTTTATATTCAATTCATTTCATTTCAAAATATTCGATTTCAAAATTACTTTTCAATATTCATTTTAAAATGAATAAAATCGATATAAATATCGTTCACGTCAAAATGGCGTCAATCTAATCAACACGGCTTCATATATTCCTTTACTCTATTCAACAAATGAATATTTATTTTTGTCAACACACGACTAATCTCAATGAATGAGTACTGTCCACATGTGACTATTTTTGTTAAATTATTTCGTTCAACACATGACTAATCTCAACGGATGAGTACAGTCAACACATGAACCTTTATTTAATAGTGATAAAGATATAAAATTTATTGTTAAAATATTACGTTCAACACATGACTAATCTCACGAATGAGTACAGTCAACACATGAACCTTTATATTATAATATTCTTTATTTTCTAAATTGGAATAAAGCCCAATCAATTATCATATAGCGTTAACTATATGGATTCCATACCACACATGCATATAATAGCATTGAAAAATAATCAACCATCAACCAAAGTGCACTACACTGTATAAGCATCAAATATAGATATCTAACGCTTATAACAGCCTGTCAATCAATCGATCGACATATTTAATCAATCAGGATGAGTGAACTTCAAATTTCATCCCAACACCCGTGTGGGGTTTTAAATAATCAAACACAGATTTTATTTGTGCAGTTGGGCGATGTGTAAAATTTATCGACCCAATCAATATCCTTCAAATAGGTGTACATAAACAAACCGTCCGGTTTGTAAATGAATATTTATTTATTTACATTCACTATATTAGTATTCACGTTAAAAATTATATTTTTAACGATAAAAACATTTTATTTCAACATATGAATTTCTATTCAGTTCATTTATTCAATAAAATGATATTTTTATTTTCTAACATATTTTAGGAAATTTCGGCGGCATAACGGCACGATACTAGAAACGGGACGAGGCCTAGCCTTATCCCCGGTCTAGTGAAGGCCCACGCCATTCACACATCAATCAAATCAATTTCATTTCACCAAACAATTCAAATTCAAATCAAATCATCTAACTAATTTTTGCAATCAAACAAACAAGTCCATGGTCTGTGGACGATTGTGTCGGGTGCTACTAAACACCGTCTGCATCCTAGTATTTTTGGTTTCACTAAAATCCGGATTGTTTTGCACCCGGTACATTCAATTGAAGTTTGAAATCGAATTATCGAACTACCGCGCCATTTTCAATTCTATTTATAATTATATATAAATATTTATATTCAAACGACGACACGTATAAAAATTTAATTTCGCCATTCAATTCAATATACAAAACTAGTTTCGGGTTGCTACAGTTGGAATCAAAAATGTGATTTTTGACTATATAGCAAAATTATGTGTTTGAAATGCAAGTCAACTAATTGATTGATGGTTGTGTTGTTTGATTACTGTTTTGATTAGTTGAAATTTTAACCATATAACCAATTTGATCAAATAGTGAGTTGTATTGGAAATTTGGTCGCATTTGCTTGCATATACAGGTACTTACATTGAACAGGTCATAGCAAAGAGGCTAGAGCCGAAGAATAAAATTTGTTTGCCCGACAAATAGGTACATGTTTACTATAAATTACTGTTTTGTTTGGGTGATGATGATTTTATGAGCCTATTGTCTAGCCGCTTGGCTTTTTCTTTTTGAGATCATAAGGCCTATATGGTAATTTCGGGATTTTCCCGTGGCTCCCGGTGCAGGGGAGGTTATGGCGAAATTTTTCGAAAATTTAGGGTATTAGCCAAATTTTTGAAATTTTTGGAAATTCTCAGAAACTGAAAAGTTAGAGAATGGAAGCCAGATCGAACGTAGAGTTGATTAATCAAACCACTTTCGACTTTGTTCCTTTTCGGGGACGAAAAGTTTTAAGTGGGGGAGAATGTAATAACCCGGAAAATCTGGGCCAGTTTAAAATTATTATTTTGGCAATTTTAGCGAATTTTGCATATTTAAAATAGATTATTTTAAATAATATCGACGAGAATTTATTTTGAATAGAATTCGATCGTATAAATTATATAGATCGTCGTTAGAATATAAATAATTATATATAATTATAAAAAGGAATTGAAAATGGCGCGGTAGTTCGATAATTCGATTTCAAACTTCAATTGAACGTACCGGGTGCAAAACAATCCGGATTTTATTGAAACCAAAAATAATAGGATCTATTTGATGATATCTTTCCAACGAATCCGAAAAATCAAAATTTCATAGCGGGGATAAAAAGATATGCCCAGTTGAAAATTCTGAATAGTCGCTATGGAATTCAGGCCCTTAAAAATGGAAATTTTGCAAACGACCTCGGATTTCGACGAAACCACTTTTGTAGGATACGTGATGTCAAATTATTGCTAGATTCCAATTTTCATAATTTTTCGAATCAATATGTGAGCGTGGCAAAGGAAAACGCGTTTGACCAGTTTTAGTTGATTTTAATCGTCTGGAAAATGACCATTTTTCAAACGGTCTCGAAATTTGACGAAATTAGTTTTGTTAGGACCGTATCGTCAATACGAAGCTAGAAAATGTTATTCTGGAATTTATAGGATTCGTATGTGACCCTGGTAAATTGAAATGTACGTTTAAAATTCAATATAATGAGTTATATTTTAAATCTAACGAAAACTGATCGAAACGATCGAATCATCTTGCGATACATATCCCATTGTGTTCGGAATGGGGGTAATTAGCTGGGGGAGACAGTCATTGGGTTCGATATGGGGTTCGTATGTAAAAATATCATTTTCGAATTAAATAATATTAAATATAATATATATATATATAACCAAATAAACCCTATTTCTCTTTCATTTTTCTGATCAGCCGGCCCTAGCAAAACAAATGGCCACGAAAGCCCTAAAATAAAATCACCAATTACTCCTTCCATCGTTCGAATTTCAATAGGAAACAAAAATAAAAATGGAAGAATAGATCGAGAGCTTTCTTTTAGTACCACTTTGATCAAGTTTGGGTTGATAAACCGCTCGAATTTCGAGCTCAACGCCGTCGACTTCAGCAGCGTTTTCCGACCAAAGGGGGGGCACCGAGTTCGAGGATATGGGCGGGTATGTGAAGCCGCCACCGACGTGGTTCTGGAGGGTATCGCCGATCCACCTCCGGCGATCGGATTTGGCTTGGGCGGCGAGCCCTAGGGCGGTGTTGGGTTCGACGAAGTACGGGTAACAACTTCCAGGTGATTAACGAAGGGTAGACGCAGTTTTTTCTTTCTCTCTTCTCTTCAGCAGAAGGTAAATTTCTTATTTTATTTCTTTTTAAATAAAATGAATTTCATATTGTTTATAAAATTTGAAAATTATAAATATCTTTGAATTGTAAAATATACATTGTTTGTTTTTGAAAGTAAAATATACATTCTTTGCTTTAAAATAAAATATAACTTTGGTTTTAAAATATAACTTCGGTTTAGAAAATATATAGAATGGTTTAGAAAATATAAAATCAGTTTGTTTAGATATGTAAAGAAGAAGTTTGAATTTATATAAAGAAGAAGATAACAAAAAATGAATTTGCTTTGAAAACAAAATTTGCATTCTTTTTGAAAATGAATTTTGCATTGATTTTGAAAATAAAATTAACATTGTTTTTAAAATAGGAATAGCAGATTAAAAAGATGATTTTTATATATTGAATAGCAGATTAAAAAGATGATTTTTATATATTGAATAGCAAAGTAAAAATTCGATTTTTATATATTGAATAGCAAAGTAAAAATTCGATTCTTATATATTGAATAGCGGAGTAAAAATTCGAGTTGTATATATGTAGTGAATACGGGCAACAAAAGTGACAAAGGCGAGAACGATGAAGATTTCTCTAGATGAAGAGTCGTGGTATTGGAATAGCTATTGGTGAGAATTTCTCACCTTTCAATTTCTTTTTCTAGTTATATATATATATATATATATATATATATATATATATACTAGGATGCAGACGGTGCTTAGTAGCACCCGACACAATCATCCACAGACCATGGACTTGTTTGTTTGGTTGTGTAGTTGGTTAGATTATTTGGTTTGAATTGAATAGTTTGGTAAATTGAATGGATTTGATTGATGTGTGAATGGCGTGGGCCTTCACTAGACCGGGGATAAGGCTAGGCCTCGTCCCGTTTCTAGTATCGTGCCGTTATGTCGCCGAAATTTTCTAAAATAAGTTAGACAAATAAAGAAATCATTTATTTAATAAATGAACTGAATAGAATATTCATAGTTTGAATAAAATATTTTGATCGTTAAAAATATAATTTTTAACGTGGAAATGAATAAAATAAAATGTTCATTTGCAAACCAGACGGTTTGTTTATGTACACCTATTTGAAGGACATTGATTGGGTCGATAAATTTTACACATCGCCCAACTGCACAACTAAAATCTGTGTTTGATTGTTTGAAACCCCACACGGGTGTTGGGATGAAATTTGAAGTTCACTCATCCTGATTGATTAAATATGTCGATCGATTGATTGACAAGCTGTTATAAGCGTTAGATATCTATATTTGATGCTTATACAGTGTAGTGCACTTTGGTTGATGGTTGATTATTTTTCAATGCTATTATATACATGTGTTGAATGGAATCCATATAATTAACTTTATATGGTAATTGATTGGGCCTCATTCCAATTTGGAAAATAAAGAATATTATAAAATAAAGGTTCATGTGTTGACAGTACTCATCCGTTGAGATTAGTCATGTGTTGAACGAAATATTTTAATAATAAAATTTACATCTTTATCAATAAAGGTTCATGTGTTGACCGTACTCATCCGTTGAGATTAGTCATGTGTTGAACGAAATATTTTAATAATAAAATTTACATCTTTATCAATATAAAATAAAGGTTCATGTGTTGACACTACTCATCCGTTGAGATTAGTCATGTGTTGAACGAAATATTTTAATAATAGAAATATTTGAAATAGAATATTTGAAATAGAATATTTGAAAATAGAAAACGATTTCGAAATGAATTGAATAGAAAACGATTTCGAAATGAATTGAATAGAAAACGATTTCGAAATGAATTGAATAGAAAATGATTTCGAAATGAATCGAATAGAAAACCAAAATGAATTGAATTTGATTTGATTTGAAAATGAATTGAATTTGAATTGAATAGAGAATGAATTGAATCTGAATTGATTAGAAAATGAATTGAATTTGAATTGAATAGAAAATGAATTGAATTTGATTTGATTTGAAAATGAATTGAATTTGAATTGAATAGAGAATGAATTGAATTTGATTTGATTTGAAAATGAATTGAATTTGAATTGAATAGAGAATGAATTGAATTTGAATTGATTAGAAAATGAATTGAATTTGAATTGAATAGAAAATGAATTGAATTTGATTTGATTTGAAAATGAATTGAATTTGAATTGAATAGAGAATGAATTGAATTTGATTTGATTAGAAAATGAATTGGATTTGAATTGAATAGAGAATGAATTGAATAGGAAAACGAATTCGAATTGAATTGAATTGAAAAGAAAATGAATTCGAATCGAATTAAAATCGATTTGAATTAAAATCAAATAGAAATGAAAGTAAAAAGGATTTATAATAGAAAATTCGATTTCGATTTGAATTTGAAATAAAGGTTGAAATTGTTTTTGAAACAAATTCAAAACTATTTATAAAATTCGTTTTAAATAGTAATCGACGAAATATATATTATATATATATTATATATATAATATAATGGCCTGAATAGAACGCGCTGCGCCGCGGTAGTTCGCGAATTTCGACCATTAACTTCGAACGGATATCACGGGAGATCCGACCGTCGGATTCTCCTAAAACCGGAACCGTTGGGTTCGTATCGAAAAGAGCTTTCTAACGAATATTAGAAATTCAAAATCTAACGGTTGGATTTGGAGATACGTCCAAATAAAATTTGAAAAAGGTCGCTGTAAGTGCAGTTCGATGGCCGTTGATGGAAATCGACTGTACGGGCCCTGATAAAATTATCAAAAATAGTAATAATTAGTGTAAAATCATAAGAAATGATTTGGGAAAAATTGGGATGAAAAACTCCATATTTGAAAAGATAAAAATAGTTTTTTATCGAAATGAACTAGTTTTGAACTGAAATTAAAACCCATTTATTTTTAAATAAATAAATTGGATTTGAAATGGGTTTAAATAGAATTGATTCATGGGTTTTTCGTGGACTGTGTTTTAAATAACACTAGTTCTTTAACCCGATGATAAATAGAATGTGATTTGGGTTTATCGTGAACTGTGTTTTAAATGACACTAGTTCTTTAACCCAGTAAAAAGAGTTTTAATGAATTTTCAATTAAATTGAAATGTGGATTGATAATTTAAATTATCAAATTTAGAAATGAGCAGGAATGGAGTATCGCCAGTTTTGCTCCAAAGCGATAGTTAAATCTTTAATTAGATTTGAACGTGAAATGGTAATTAATTTTACCGATAACACCATAGTATTAAATATGGAGTATTGCCAGTTTTGCTTCATGGGATGAATAGATTGGGATTGGGAAATAAAATAAATAATTACTTCGTTGTGGTTCGCTAATCTCGACTAGTTTGGAAAACCATAATTTGGTTTGAAATGACATCCAAAGGAAGATTAAAGGATAAATTTTAAAGAATTTATCTTGGATAAAATTAATGGGAACTTTTTCCTGAGAATATGAATTGGAATGAGGCGTATGTTGTGTTTGTGTAACATTCGTTTTAATATACGCGGGTTGTTCGGAAAGGTCGGGTTTATTCCCATTTTGAATAACCGATTCGACGATATGTCGAAGATGAAGACGGTGGTTGAAGGCCGGAAGTCTTCACATCATTTGGATAATTACTGACGATCCTGATTGGGCTGTACACCCAAGAGGATGGAAATAGTTGGTGGTCGTCCAGACGTACTTGGAGATGGATGGAAATGCGAGGAAAGAGCCTCCGGTTTCGTTCAGACCTAGAACGGACTTGTAAATGGATGGTTTGTTTGACATTGTATTCCTTTATGTTGTATTAGTTGATCTCTGCTAAATATATATCTGTTTGGCGGCGGAGAATTTATTCTCTTGCTTAACGCCCTTCTCTGAGACATATGAGCTCAGAGGTTATATATTGGCAGAAATCAGTGGTACGATATGGATTGATAGTGTGGCATGCTGAGATGCAGTGATCCAGACTTTTGTTGAAAAGCAAAGTTCGGTGGTTGATGATCAAAGCGCAGCTGATATAGCATGGCTTTGTGTATAGCGTTGATCCGCGAGCCTCACACCCTGGTATGGTGGTAAACTGATGGTTTGATCAGTATGCTTTTTCGTGGATGGGCACCTTAGTGGTGTCGTGGATTCGGTCGACCGAGATGAGCCTAGTGCTCAGGGATATATAGAGTAGGCGGTGTTTTCTCTCGCTGGGACGTAAGCCGCGGTGGTACTCTGGTCCCAAATGTGCGGATGCAGACGGTGTTTTCTCTTGTGGGGACGTAAGCCATGGTGAATTGCATTACGCGATCAATCTTTCAAATCAGGAGTCACCATGATGGAAATCCAATTTCCAATACGTGTATTTCGGTTTTATTTGTAGAGCCTAGTATGGCGACATAGTGGAATGGGGCACTTATGCCGTCTATGATTGATACTTATGATTTGAAGATATTTTATACAATATGCACTTATAAAAGTATCAAATGATTTGTTCTAAACGTATCAAGCATTCTTGGCTATTATAAGGTAAAAACCCTATCCTCCGGCTTGCGTTGCATTGTGTGATGGGACCTGGGTCTTATAATAGCTTCATTTTT
Organism: Allium sativum; assembly: GCA_030737875.1. Lineage (NCBI taxonomy): Eukaryota > Viridiplantae > Streptophyta > Magnoliopsida > Asparagales > Amaryllidaceae > Allium > Allium sativum. Next base: position 298,047,333 of record CM060921.1, read on the forward strand.
CTTTATTTAGCATTACGCTGTTGTTTTATGCACTGGTGTTCTTGGGAGGAAACCCGTTCCGTGTTATGCGGCGTGGTCCCTTGATTTACCTAACTTTAAAAATAAAGACTAATAACTGTTTTAGTTCTCACACCAGTCACATGACTGACCTGGAGTTTATTGTTTTAACCTAAACTCTGGGTGCCCCTATTTTCCACACGGGCAGCTAGTAATTTTGGTTTTGCAGATTTATATTCACAGGATCCTGGTTTACAGCTGGAACGATATCCAGAAAGCTTTGTATCCGTATATCTCCTTCAGTTGTGTATTGTATTATTTTCCGCTGCTATGTATTTAAATGTAATTTAAATCTCTGATATTTCTGTGTAATATTCATTTATACTCTGTATATTCTTGTATTTTGGTGCATTGTTGTAATATACAATGAAATGTTCTTCTGTTTTTGTTCTGGTTCGTCTTGTCCTCACAGTAATTCGTTCTTTCTCATCTCTTCGGAGACCGGGGAAGTTTCGGGTTTCTACAGTTGCTAGGGTGGTGTCAGTGACCTACCAGCCCTGACATTTATATACTTTTCACCTATGTGGTTGTTGCTGTTGCGAGGCGCCTCGGTTTGATCGGACGATCCGGGTCCGATGGAGTCATTCGTTGGCTCATTTACGCCCCAAAGGGCGGGGAAACGTAGTGTTCAGGCATAATAATCAACATCGGTGGACCGGCCCTGTCGCTCCAAGGCTTGCCTACGCGCTTGCCTGTGGCTCGGGCTAGAGAGTCACGAATCGGTAGAGGACGATCCCTAGCCTCGGTTCATAGATGGAAATCCAATTTCCAAATACGTGACATTTGCGGTTTTAATTGTAGAACTAGTATGGCGACATGATATATGGTACCCATGCCACCTATGATTGATACTTATGATTTGAAGTTGTTTTATACACTATGCACTTATAATAGTATCAAATGATTTGTTTTAAATGTATCAAGCATTCTTTGGCTGTTATAAGGGAAAACCCTATCCCCCGGCTTGCGTTGCATTGTGTGATAGGACCTGGGTCTTATAACAGCTTCATTTTTCTTTATTTAGCATTGCGTTGTTTGTTTTATGCACTGGTATTCTTGGGAGGAAACCCGTTCCGTGTTATACGGCGTGGTCCCTTGATTTACCTAACTTTAAAATAAAGATTTATAACTGTTTTAATTCTCACACCAGTCACATGACTGACCTGGAGTTTATTGTTTTAACCTAAACTCTGGGTGCCCTTATTTTGACACGGGCAGCTAGTAGTTTTGGTTTTGCAGATTTATATTCACAGGATCCTGGTTTACAGCTGGAACGATATCCGGAAAGCTTTGTATCCGTATATCTCCTTCTAGTTGTGTATTGTATTATTTTCCGCTGCTATGTATTTAAATGTAATTTAAATCTCTGATATTTCTGTGTAATATTCATTTGTTTATACTGTATATTCTTGTAATCTGATGCATTGTTGTAATATACAATGAAATGTTCTTTTGTATGCGTTCTATTTTGTCGTGTTCTCAAAACGATCGGGCGTTTCGAACGGTCTAGATTGGTTTAGCGATTGATTCGGACCGAGCGAAATTCCTTTTCGTCACAATTGGTATCAGAGCTTTGGTTTACAAAGCTCACAGAACAAGGCACCTTAGAACCATACGAAAGAATTCATCGGATATTGGATTAGTAATATCCAATGGGAATGACTCATTAGAGGTAGGATCAGTAGTATCCTAGAACGAGTGTGAAGAGTATATTTTTTAAATGAAAACCAATTTTGTTTTGAAAATTTAAAATCAATTATTCGTATTTGATTATTTATTTCATATTGATTAGGACAGTCCAATATATAAAGATTTTGCATATACGCCTTGCAAATGTGTATTTGAAGTTTTAATATACTGGATAGATATAGAATCACACTCTAGTCGCCCGGAGATGATTCTGATGATAGTTCGAACATCATCAGAATTGGTATTCGTGTTTCGAAGGTGTGATATCTATATATTTTCTATTGACTGGTGTGAGAACCAAAATTAGATAGGGCCTATTGTTGTGATTTGGCATCAAAAATCTAATTTTTGACTATGTATCAAAGTTATGAATTTGAAAACTCTAATCCACTAATTGATTGATGATTGTGTTGTTTGTTTATTTGTTTGACAATTTTGAGCCATTATGCCTAATAGAATCAAATATTGAACTGTATTGAAAATTGGTCGCATTTGCTTGCGTATACATGTATATCGTTGAACAGGTCATAACAAGGAGGCTAGAGCAGAGAATAAAATTTGTTTGCCCGACAAATAGGTACATGTTTACTATAATTTACTGTTTTGTTTGGGTGATGGTGATTTTATGAGCCGATTGGCTTTTTCTTTTTCTTTTTTAGATTAGAAGGCCTATATGGCAATTTCGAGATTTTCCCGTGGCTCCCGGTGCAGGGGAGGTAATGGCGAAATTTTTCGAAAATTTAGGGTGTTAGCCAAATTTTTGAAATTTTTGAAAATTCTCAGAAACTGAAAAGTTGGAGAATGGAAGCCAGATCGAACGTAGAGTTGATTAGTCAAACCACTTTCGACTTTGTTCCTTTTCAGGGACGAAAAGTTTTAAGTGGGGGAGATTGTAACAACCCGAAAATCTGGGCCAGTTTAAATTTTTTTTTATTTCGGCAATTTTAGCGAAATTTGATTATTTAAAATGAATTATTTTAAATAATATCGACGAAAAATTTCTTTCGAATAAAATTCAATCGTATATATTATATAGATCGTCGTTAGAATATAAATAATTATATATAATTATAAAAAGAATTGAAATTGGCGCGGTAGTTCGATAATTCGATTTCAAACTTCAATTGAACGTACCGGGTGCAAAACAATCCGGATTTTAGCGAAACCAAAAACATTAGGATCTAATTGATGATATCTTTCCAACGAATCCGAAAAATCGAGATTTCATAGCGGGAATCAAAAGATATGTCCAGTTGAAAATTCTGAATAGTCGCTATGGAATTCAGGCCCTTAAAATGGGAAATTTTGCAAACGACCTCGGATTTCGACGAAACCACTTTTGTTGGATCCGTGATGTAAAGTTATTGCTAGATTCCAAATTTCATAATTTTTCGAATCAATTTGTGGGCGTGGCAAAGGAAAACGCGTTTGACCAGTTTCAGTTGATATAATCGACTGGAAATTGGCCATTTTTCCAACGGTCTTAGAATTCGACGAAACTAGTTTTGTTAGGACCGTATTGTCAATACAAAGCTAGAAAATATTTTTCTGGAATTTTTAGGGTTAGTATGTGACCCCGGTAAATTGAAACGCGCGTTCAAATTCAATATATAGAGATATATGTTGATTTTGACGGAAACTGATCGAAATGGTCGAACCAGCCTGCGATACATATCTCATTGTGTTCGGAATGGGGGTAATACGCTAGGGACGACAGTCGTTGGGGCTCGTTTGGAGTTCGAACGAGAAAGTCAACATTTTGAAATTAAATTAAGTAATTAAATAAATAAAACCCTTTTTCCCAATACCCCCCTCCCCTTCCTTTCTTGTTCAGAACCCCCTCCCTCCCCTTATCTTCTCATTCTCGTTCAATGCTTAAAAAAAAAGAAAAAAAATAAAGTAAATATCGAACGGAGGCGCCCTCCCACAGATCGACGGCCGCCGCTCCGATCCCGCCACCATCCATCGCCCCCCCTCCTTCGCACCTCCTCCTTCTTCCCCAACCCCTCCTCTCCACTACCTCCCAGGCGCCAGTCCTTAGCCATAGCCATCGCCACCACCCCTACGCTGACTTGGACCACCACCGCCGCCTCTAATGGCCGCGCACCCCCCCAACCCACGACCACAGGCCCTCCGCCCTCCTCTAAAATGCGCCGCCCCAACCAAAACACCAAATCGATTTGAGAAAACCTGCCTCCAACGACGACCAGTGAAGCCCCGACCCTGAGCACCTTCGGCGCCCACCAACACCCTCGGGACAACGAGCATTTCCCCTCCTCCTTCGAGCAATGTAAGTTTTACATAAAGAAATCCTTATTTAAAATCAGTTTTCTACTTATAAAGTATTATTCAAAATCAGTTTTTCCCATTTGTAAAGTATATGCTAAGATAGGAATTTTATATATGAAAAGGTATGATTTTTATTGTTTGAAAGGTAATATAAAAATACGATTTTTATAAGGCAAATATCGATATTAAAATATGGTGGTTAATGTATATGATAGCATATATGAGATATGATCTTTATTCATATATTTAAAAAAAAACATAAAAATTAGATTTTTTTGGACGAAAAAGGCTGTAACTTTATAATTTAAAAGGTGAAAACTTTAGAATTTAAAAGGCGAGAACTTTAGAAGTTAAAAGGCGAAACCTTTATATTTTAAAAGGTGTGAACTTTATATTTAAAAGGGCGGAGACTATATATTTTATAGCATTGTAAAAATATAATCTTTGTTTATTTTATAGCGTTGTAAAAATATAATCTTTGTCTATTTTAAAAGCGTGTTAAAAATATAATCTTTTATATATATATAGCGTTGAAATAAAAATGTGATTTTTAACGCATACCGTGTGAAACAGAGTGCGATGGGACCATGTGGAAGAACGACAAAGATTTCTCTAAATGAAGTGTTGTGAAGTTGGATAGCTATCGGTGAGAACTTCTCACTCAAAATTCTTTTTCTAGTTATATATATATACTAGGATGCAGACGGTGTTTAGTAGCACCCAACACCCGTCATCCACAGACCATGGATGGCTTGTTTGTTTAATTGTTTGGTTGTGTAGTTGGTTAGATTATTTGGTTTGGAATTGAATTGTTTGGTGAAATGAAATTGTTTTGATTGATGTGTGAATGGCGTGGGCCTTCACTAGACCGGGGATAAGGCTAGGCCTTGTCCCGTTTCTAGTATCGTGCCGTAATGCCGCCGAAATTTTCTAAAAATAAGTTAGAAAAATAAAGATAACATTTTATTTAATAAACGAACCGAATAGAATATTCATAGGTTGAATAAAATAGTTTGATCGTTAAAAATATAATTTTTAACGTGAATGTGAATAAACAAATATTCATTTACAAACCGGACGGTTTGTTTATGTACACCTATTTGAAGGACATTGTTTGGGATGATAAATTTTACACATCGCCCAACTGCACAAATAAAAATCTGTGTTTGATTGCTTGAAACCCCACACGGGTATTGGGATGATATTTGACGTACACTAATCCCGATTGTTTAGTTGTATGTCGATTGATAGATTGACAGGCTGTTATAAGCGTTGGATATTTATATTTGATGCTTATACAGTGTAGAATGCTGTAACGACCCAGAAAATCTGAACCAATTTAAAATTTTTAAATTGGCTAAAATAATGGATTTTAAATATTTAAAATAAATATTTTAAATAATAGCGATGAAAACTGAGTTGAAATCGACATTTGAAAACCAATATAATTAATTATAATTATATATAGAATTGAAAATGGCGCGGTAGTTCGATAATTCGATTTCAAACTTCAATTGAATATACCGGGTGCAAAACAATCCGGATCTTAGTGAAACCAAAAATAATAGAATCTAATTGATGATATCTTTCTAACGAATCCGACCAATCGAAATTTGATAGCGGGAATCAAAAGATATGTCCAGTCGAAAATTCTGAATAGTCGCTATGGAATTCAGGCCCTTAAAAATGGATATTTTGCAGATGACCTCGGATTTCGACGAAACCACTTTTGTTGGGTCCGCAGTGTCAAGTTATTGCTAGGTTTCAAATTTCATAATTTTCGAATCAATATGTGAGCGTGGCAAAGGAAAACGCGTTTGACCAGTTTCAGTTGATTTTAATCGACTGGAAATTGGCCATTTTGCAAACGGTCTCAGAATTCGACGAAACTAGTTTTGTTAAGACCGTATCGTCGATACGAAGCTAGAAAATATTTTTCTAAAATTTTTCTAGTTAGTATGTGACCCCGGTAATTTGAAATGTACGTTTAAAATTCAATATAGTGATTTAAATGTAAATTCAAAAGGAAACTGACTGTAACGATCAAATCAGCTTGCGATACATATCCCATTGTGTTCAGAATGGGGGTATAACGCTATGGACGACAGGCGGTGGGCCTCGTTTAGAGGTCGTATGTAAAAGTCAACCTTTTTGCGAAATTAAATAATAAAATAATAAAATAATTTTTAATTCCCTCCCTCCCTCTTATCTTCTGCTTGCCCCCCCCCCCCCCCCCCGTTCGTTATAAAACATAACAGAAAGAAAAAAAAAAGAAAAAAAAAACCAAACCCTAAATCGATTCGACGAAGCAGCCCCCCTCGAGATCGCACCGACGAAGCAGCCCCCCCCTCGAGATCGCACCGACGAAGCAGCCCCCCCCCCCCCCCGAGATCGCACCGACGAAGCAGCCCCCCCCTCGAGATCGCACCGACGAAGCAGCCCCCCCTCGCAGCTAATCGGTGAGCATTTCTCTTTTTCTTTTTATTTTATTTATTTGTTCTGAAACAAAACTGATTTGTTCGAAGAAAAATGAAACTGATTTGTTTTGAAAAAGTACAAAACTGTTTTGTTTAAATATGAAAAACCGATTTTTTTTAAGTGTTTAAAACTGATGTTAAAAGATTTAAAAACTGATTTGGGTTTTAATAATAAAAACTGATTTTTAAATAAAATAAAAACTGATTTTTAAATAAAATAAAAACTGAAATTTTTAGAAAAGTTAGAACTGTTTTTATAAAGTAATTAAAAACTGTTTTTTTATAAAGCAATTAAAATTTGTTTTATGTTTAAAAAGGTTTAACAACTGGAATTTTTTTTAAAAGTATTAAAAACAGAAATTTATATAAAATTAAAACTGGTTTTCTTATTAGTAACAAAACTGATTTTGTTTTTAAGAAAAATAAAAACTGGTTTTGTCTTTGAGAAAAATGAAAACTGAATTTTGTTTTTAATAAAAAGAAAACTGATTTTACAATTCTTAAAAACTGAAATTTTAAAGAATATAAAAACTGATTTTAAAATGATTTATAAACTAGAAAACGGATTTTGTTTTAAAGTAAAAAAACATATTTTTATATGTTGAAAGTTAAAGTAAAAATCATATTTTTATATGTGAAAGCAAAAGTAAAAATCATATTTTTATATGTTGAAAGCAAAAGTAAAAATCATATTTTTATATGTTGAAAGCAAAAGTAAAAATCATATTTTTATATATTGAATAGCGAAGTCAAAATTCGATTTTTATATATTGAATAGCATAGTAAAAATTCTATTTTTACATATGCAGAGAATACGGGTGAAAGCGACAAATAGGCGAAGATTTCTATTAGGAAGAGTCGTGCAGTTGGATAGCTATTGGTGAGATTTCTGATTTAAAAATTTAAATATATATATGTGTTGAAAATGAAAGTGAATAGCTATATATAAATATCTATATATATATATATATATACGCCCCTCGTCCACAAACCATGGACGATATTTATTGGTTGAAATTGTTGTGAAAATTTGATTGATAGCGAATGATTGTTTGGGATTGTTTGTGATTGATATTGGTTGATGGTGGTTGAAAAATACCCATTTGTGGTTGTGAAATATTTGGTTGAAACCACATAGGATTAGTTTGTGGAAATGAAATAAATATATACATGCCGCCTGCGTGCGAACTAGATGCATGATCCCCATTGTCAAAAACCGCGAGGTTTTAAGGTAGAGCGAGGAGCCGTACTAGGGACGGTCCCGGTGTAACTACCCTGCCGTTATGCTGCCGAAATTTTGAATAATATTTGTGTGTTTGAATTATTTTCATATGCTTAAATTATATTTATTCATTGTATAGAAAACATTCATGTGTTGAATTGATATTCATTCGTTGTTTAGAAATTCATGTGTTGAATGGTATTCATATTTTGAAATAAATTGTTCGATAACAAAATCACATTTTTATCTATATATAAAAACTATTGAAAACATTCATGTGTTGAATTGATATTCATTCGTTGTTTAGAAATTCATGTGTTGAATGGTATTCATATTTTGAAATAAATTGTTCGATAACAAAAATCACATTTTTATCTATATATAAAAACTATTGAAAACATTCATGTGTTGAATTGATATTCATTCGTTGTTTAGAAATTCATGTGTTGAATGGTATTCATATTTTGAAATAAATTGTTCGATAATAAAAATCACATTTTTATCTATATATAAAAACTATTGAAAACATTCATGTGTTGAATTGATATTCATTCGTTGTTTAGAAATTCATGTGTTGAATGGTATTCATATTTTCAAATAAATTGTTTGATGGTAAAAATCGCCTTTTATCGACTATCTGAAACGTGTAAAATAATCTGGTTTTAAAAGAAATGGTTTTATGATAAAAATCCTATTTTTATCACTTATATGAACGATATAGAAAAATAGTGTCTTTGAAATGAATTGTTTTACAATAAAAATCACATTTTTATTGTATGCATAAATCGTTGAAATGTGAAGTGTTAAAAATAGCCACTTGTTCAAAATAAACATATATGAGTTGAAATATTCATTAATTAGCTAATGAAATGATTTACGCCTAATTATGTAACGTTAGAATGAATGGTGTTTTTAAACCAAATAGAAATCAAATATGAAGTTGAATAGAAAATGAAAAATGATATGGACTGTATATATATGTACATGCATATTCATTGAACAGGTTATAGCAAAGGGGCTAGAGAAGAGGAATAAAATTTGTGCCCGACAAATAGGTACACATTTACTGATTTGTTTGGGTGATGATTTTGAGCCTGTTGGCTAGCCGCTTGGCTTTTTCTTTTTGAGATTAGAAGGACCGGGACGCTATTTGCGATTTCCCGACGCTCCCGGTACAGGGGAGGTTGTGGCGAAATTTTTCCAAAATTTAAGGAGTTAGAAAATTTTTTGAAGTTAAAACGATATTGAAATCGTTGAATGAACTATATTTATATAACTATATAACTAAAAATAAAATTAAAACGAAACGAAGCCGTGCAGTTCGTATTTCGAAACCGTAATTTCAAACGACTAGTACGGGAAATCCGACCATTGGATTTTCCCGAAACCTCAACCGTCGGGTTCGCCTTGGAATAATCTTTCCAACGGCACCAACCTTGTAAAAATCCAACGGTTGGATTGTCTGGAATGTTTAATTCAAATCTGAAGAAAAACAGCGCCAGAAACGATTATATTTATTTATATATATAAATAAAATTATATTTAATCGAATAACGACGCTGCAGTTCGTATTTTGAAATCGAAATTTCAAACGATTGTACCGGGAGATCCGACCGTCGGATTTTCCCGAAACTGGAACCGTTGGATTCGTTTTGAAAAGACCTTTCTAATGATGTAAATTTTGTGAAGATCCAACGGTTAGATTTTCAGATATGTGTAAATCAAATCTGAAGAAAAACAGCGCCACGGCCACGTTATGGCCCGAAACGTCGTTTTGAATATATTAGCTGTTTTAAAATAAATAAAAATAGCGATAAATAGTTATAAAATATCGTAAGCGATATGGAACGGAAATAAACTGAATTTGCTTGATTTATGTGATGTTTGATGGTTGAATGTGTTTGGTGTGAAAACTATATAAAGAACACAATTGGTGTTGTCGAATAATTTAACCATTGAAATAAATCGATTTGAAATTCTAAATATACGTGAATTATTTGAAAAGGCCGAGTTAATTCTCATTTCGAATAATCGACCGACGATTGAAATTCGAAGATGAAGACGATGGTCGAAGACCGGAGATCTTCACCTCGTTTGGATGGTAACCGAGGTCCTGATTGGGAGGCATCCCGAAATATGGATAATGAGTGGTGATCGTTCAGACGTACGTGTTGATCGAAGGGTTTGCGAGGTATTTAGTGCCTCCGGTTTCGTTCAGACCCAGAACGGACTTGTAAATGGACTGTGTGTCCGACATTGGAATTTGTTCTGTGTGATTGATAGCCATCAGTTGCACGGGGTGAATTGCCTGTGTGGCATGCTAAGATGCAGTGCTCAGGGCTTATGTTGAAAAGCAAAGTCTTGAGGTGATGATCAAAGCATCGTCTGTGTGGCGTAGCTTTGTGTATAACGTAAATTCGCGAGCCTCACACCCCGGTATGAACCTAAAACGGGAGAAGGACCTCAGGGAGGGCATGCGTTTCCTTCTAGCTAGGGTGGTGTCAGTGACCTACCAGCCCTGACATTTATATACTTTTCACCTATGTGGTTGTTGCTGTTGCGAGGCGCCTCGGTTTGATCGAACGATCCGGGTCCGATGGAGTCATTCGTTGGCTCGTTGACGCCCCAAAGGGCGGGGAAACGTATTGTTCAGGCATTTTAATCCACATCGGTGGACCGGCCCTGACGATCCAAAGGCTTGACTGAGTACTTGCCTGAGACACGGGCTAGAGCGTCTCGAATTCGGTAAGGACTATCTTTTGCCTTGGTTCATGACGGAAATCCAATTTCCAAATACGAGACGATGCGATTTCGATTGTATATATATACATTTGGCGACATAGTGGCATGGGACGCTCATGACGTCTATGATTGATAGTTATGATTTGAAATTGTTTTCAAAACATATAAACACTAGCAATAATATCAAATGCCTTTGTTTTATTCGTATCAATCATATTTTGGCCGTTATAAGGTAAAAACTCTATCCTCCGGTTTGCATTGCATTGTGTGATGGGAACTGAGTCTTATAACGGCTTCATTTTTATAAAAAGCATAGCGATGTTTAAAAGAAAGATTTGTTTTAAAGCACTGGCAATCCAATGGAGTAAACCCGTTCCACGAAAGTGGCGTGGTCCTGTGATTAGCCAATTATATATGTGTTGAGTGGATTTCTCATACCAGTCCCATGACTGACTCGTAGTTTGTTTCACTCTCAAACTCGGGTGCCCCTTTTTCTACACGGGCAGCCTTGTATTCAGGTTTAGCTGGTTCTTTCTGGATAGCTGGAGCTGAAGATGGATTCTAGCATTTATTTCTTTTTATGCTGTCTCCTATTGTACATATTTTGTTTATTTCCGCTGTAGACATTTATGTATAGCTGAACTGTATTTGTACTAAGTAAGATCCTGTATACTGTGTAACTCTGATGATTACTTTTATCCAGTATATTTTGTTGTTCATTCTGGTGTATTTAATCAATTCTGTTCTGCTATTATATGTTTCTGTGTTATATTCCAAAGATAACCTTGTTTCCGTGAGAACGGGAAATCGGGTCGTCTCAACGTGGTATCAGAGCTTTGGTTAAGCTTAGTTCTGGAATATAACATTTGAACGAACTCGTCAGAAATAGAACCAGTAGTGTTCTAGGACGGGTAACTCTATACAGATAGGATCAGTAATATCCTAGTATGAGTAAAGCAGAATGAAATTACACCTTGATAGACACGTTTACATTTGAAGTATGTGTTTCTATATTTTAAAATACCTTTTCTGTGACCTGACACTTGATCTGCCATTTGCAGAAGTACTAGAAAAATGAGTGTCAGAAGCAGAAGGAATGCAGAACCGGATATTGAGGCCCTATTAATCAAATATCGAAATATGGGTGGAATACCGTTCTCTGGTGAAGAATCTATTATGAAGACACAAGCTTGGATTCGTTCGGCTGAGAAAATCTTCGAAGCATTAAAGCTTAGGGATGACCAGAAAAGATTACTGGCCTCCTGGGCATTCAAAGATGAAGCTTTGTTCTGGTGGGATTCAGTTATAGAGAATAATCCAGAAGGTGATATCACCTGGGATAGATTCAAAGTTATTTTCTTGGAAAGATTTACCCCTCCCGAAGCGACCGAACGGCTATGCGATGAATTTTCTTATCTAATTCAAGGAGACATGACCATTCCCGAATATCATAAGAAATTCAATGAACTTTCTCACTTTGCTCCTCATCTAATTCAAAACCCAAAGAGGAAGAATCTTAGATTTATCCATGGCCTTCAAAGGAAATACCAGAATAAGGTATTGGGGCATGTGAAGCTTCCTTTCTCAGAAATGATTTATATGGCTTATCAGTATGAAGATCTCCATAAGAAAGGAATGTTGCGCGACGAAGAGGAAGTTTGTTGTAGTGACAAAGCAGAGTCTGAAATTGATATTCCTGAAGCCAGTAAGAAGCCCAGTGTCAATAGAAAAAGGGCTAAATCTGAAAAGGAACCGGCAACGACTACCACTTGCTCTAACTGCCATCTGAAGGGGCATTTGTCGATAAATTGCGGGCCCTTAAAGAAGCGGATAAAAAGTGGATCCAAGCCCACTAAGAAACAAAGGAACCCCCATGGGGAAAGGAGATGCCATAAGTGCCTCCAGGCAGGTCATATTGCACGGGAGTGCCAACTCTCAAAGAAATCTGAAACCATATGTATAAATGAAGTAGCAGAAACTTCTGAGCCCTCAGCTAGTCAAGAAAGGCCCGATGTTTTAGAAGGCACGCTTACTGTCAAAAACATTCCAGTCAAAGTACTGTTTGACACAGGCGCGTCACGAAGTTTCATTGCCAAAGATGAAGCTAAGAAACTGGATTTGAATTTGAAAAAGCTAAAGGAACCCATGACTGTCCAGAATCCTGTTGGGGGTTCCATTGATCTAAGTTGGGTTTGTGGAGTCCCAGTTTCTTTCTCTCGTTATCGGTTTCCTACCATCACGGTCGTCATGAATTTTAAAGAGTTTGATCTTATCTTGGGGTTAGACTGGTTGACCAAATATGAAGCTGAAGTCAAATGCGCCGACAGAGTCGTAAAGGCGAAGATTAAATCAGGCGATTATATAACCATTCCCTGTGAAAGTCAGAATGCTAATAGAAAAGACTTCTGGGCAGCTTTGAATGTTTCTCCAGCCCAAATAGAAAATATCCCTGAAATCACTGAAAATATTCCTGACCTCATCAAAGATATTCCTGTCGTCAAGAATTATGCGGATGTGTTCGAGGAAGTTGTTCGCTTACCTCCGCAGAGAGAAATAGATTTCAGAATTGCTTTAATTCCAAATGCAAGGCCGGTAGTTCACGCTATTCGAAGAATGTCCTTGAAAGAGAAAGAGGAATTAGACAATCAAACAAGACAGCTAGTATGGAAAGGTCTGATCAGACCTAGTTTCTCTGATTGGGGTGCAGCAGTGGTATTTGTCCCAAAATCTGACGGTACTCTACGACTATGCGTGGATTATCGTGATTTAAACAAGCAGACTATAAAGAACAAATATCCATTGCCGCGGATTGATGATCTGTTGGATCGATTAAATGAAGCACAAGTATTTTCACGAATGGACCTAGCTACAGGTTTCCATCAACTTCGAATTGCCGAAGAATGTGTTCCAATGACAGCGTTCAGAGGCCCCGACTTATTCTACGAGTGGTTAGTAATGCCATTCGGCTTATGTAACGCTCCAGCTTATTTCGTCGATATAATGAACAGAGTATTCAGAGGAGTATTGAATAAATTTGTTCTGGTTTTTATTGATGATATTCTAATCTTCTCTAAATCAAAGGCCAAACATGAAAAGCATCTGGAACAAGTGTTAGAAATTCTCAGAAGGAATGTATTGAAATCCAAGTTTTCCAAGTGTATCTTCTGGCAAGATGAAGTGAAATTTCTGGGCCATGTAGTATCGAAAGATGGAATCGCTGTGGATCCAAGCAAAATCACAGCTATTCAAAATTGGAAACAGCCTAGTACTCCCACTGAAGTCCGCAGTTTTCTCGGATTAGCTAGCTATTACCGGAAGTTCGTTAAAGACTTTTCGAAGATATCTGGCCACTTAACGAAGCTTACAAAGAAGCATTCTAAGTTCAAATGGACTCAGGAAAGTGAGGAGGCTTTCGAAGAGCTAAAGTTAAGATTAACGACAGCTCCAGTGTTAACCATTATAGATGGCAACCAGGATTTAAAAGTGTGGACTGATGCTTCTAGAGAAGGCCTCGGCGCAGTGTTAATGCAAAGAGGTCAAGTGATTGCTTATGCTAGCCATCAACTGAAGCCGCACGAGAAAAACTATGTAACTCATGATCTTGAGTTATTGGCTATCATATTCTCTCTGAAAATCTGGAGACACTATCTTCTGGGCGAGAGATTTGAACTGTTTACAGATCACCAGTCGTTAAAGTATCTGTTCACTCAGAAGGACTTGAATTTGAGGCAGCAACGTTGGCTGGAGTTTCTTGCAGCATATGACTTTGAAATTATATATACTCCAGGGAAAGCCAATGTCGTGGCCGATGCGTTAAGCCGAAAAAATGAGATGATCGCCAGTTTCATCATTGCGACTTCGTTGATTGATAAGATATCGGCTCTCCAAGAAGACGACCAATTTATCAAAGGAATAAGTCAGCGAATCCGTGAGGGCAATGCTTCGGATTTCCAGTTAGACAGCGAAGGGATTCTGAGGTTAGAAGGGCGAATTTGCGTTCCAGATATTCCTGAACTCAGAAGAGAGGTGCTTGATGAATGTCACAAATCTAAGCTCAGTATCCATCCAGGTGTGAATAAAATGTATAACGACATCAAACGCACATTTTGGTGGAAGTCGTTAAAAAGAGACATCTCAATATATGTTAGTCGATGCCCTACTTGCCAGCTAGTTAAAAGCGACCAACAGAAATTGGCTGGATTATTACAACCACTGGAAGTTCCTGGTTGGAAGTGGGAGCATATTTCTATGGATTTCATTGATGGTTTTCCCAGAACCAGAAAAGGAAATGACAGTATTTGGGTGATCGTAGATCGTTTCACGAAGACCGCCCATTTCATACCTGTCAAATCAAATAGAACTGCTCAGAGTCTGGCGCAGATTTACTTCAGGGAAATAGTTAGACTACATGGAGTGCCGCTCAGTATAGTCAGTGATAGAGATACAATATTCACTAGCAAATTCTGGGAAGCATTTCAAGTCGAGCTAGGAACGAAGTTAAACTTGAGCACCGCTTATCATCCTCAGACAGACGGTCAGACTGAGAGGGTGAATCGTATTTTAGAAGATCTATTGCGGGCTTGTGTTATAGATTTCGGTGGATCATGGGAAGACCATCTACATTTGGCTGAATTCTCTTATAACAACAGCTATCAGGCAAGTCTGACAATGTCGCCATTCGAAGCATTGTATGGTAGACCGTGCCGATCTCCTGCTTGTTGGGTCGAGCCTGGAAATAGACTTGTGTTGGGTCCTGATATGATTCGAGAAGCTGCCAACAAAGTCGATTTTATTAGGAAGAGATTACTCGCCGCTCAAAGCCGACAAAAGAGCTATGCCGATAAAAGAAGAAGAGATATATCCTTTGAAGTTGGCGACTATGTATATTTGAAAGTATCGCCGATGAGAGGAGTTATCCGGTTCGGTAAAACTGGAAAGTTAGCACCCAAATTCATAGGTCCGTTTCCTATTCTGGAACGGATTGGAACTCTTGCTTATAGGGTCAAACTTCCTGATTGGCTGCCTGGAGTGCATGATGTATTTCATATATCTCAGCTTCGAAAGCACGTTCATGATCCAGACTTGATCGTGGAAGAAGCAGCTCAGCAGGACATTGAAATTACTCCAGAATTAGCCGTGAGGCGAGAGCCGCTAAAGATTATCGGCAAAGAAACCAAAGAGCTGAGAAACAAGAAGGTTCACTTAGTCAAGGTGCAATGGAGTGGAGATCCGCGAGATTGTACTTGGGAAACAGAGGAGAGCATTCAGAAAGCTTATCCTAGATGCCGAGTAGATATCTCTGATTGACTCTGGTGCAAGGTACATTTAACCTACTTTGCATTACCTTTTAGTTCTCTATTCTGTTGCTATTTTCTTCCCATGGATGTGCATTGTTTATTCTATACTCAGAATATTAAAAACAAATTGGTTGTTGTATTGTGGGATTGTAGAGATATCAAACCACTTTCGACTTTATTCCTTTTCGGGGACGAAAAGTTTTAAGTGGGGGAGATTGTAACGACCCAGAAAATCTGAACCAATTTAAATTTTTTAAATTGGCTAAAATAATGGATTTTAAATATTTAAAATAAATATTTTAAATAATAGCGATGAAAACTGAGTTGAAATCGACATTTGAAAACCAATATAATTAATTATAATTATATATAGAATTGAAAATGGCGCGGTAGTTCGATAATTCGATTTCAAACTTCAATTGAATATACCGGGTGCAAAACAATCCGGATCTTAGTGAAACCAAAAATAATAGAATCTAATTGATGATATCTTTCTAACGAATCCGACCAATCGAAATTTGATAGCGGGAATCAAAAGATATGTCCAGTCGAAAATTCTGAATAGTCGCTATGGAATTCAGGCCCTTAAAAATGGATATTTTGCAGATGACCTCGGATTTCGACGAAACCACTTTTGTTGGGTCCGCAGTGTCAAGTTATTGCTAGGTTTCAAATTTCATAATTTTTCGAATCAATATGTGAGCGTGGCAAAGGAAAACGCGTTTGACCAGTTTCAGTTGATTTTAATCGACTGGAAATTGGCCATTTTGCAAACGGTCTCAGAATTCGACGAAACTAGTTTTGTTAAGACCGTATCGTCGATACGAAGCTAGAAAATATTTTTCTAAAATTTTTCTAGTTAGTATGTGACCCCGGTAATTTGAAATGTACGTTTAAAATTCAATATAGTGATTTAAATGTAAATTCAAAAGGAAACTGACTGTAACGATCAAATCAGCTTGCGATACATATCCCATTGTGTTCAGAATGGGGGTATAACGCTATGGACGGCATGCGGTGGGCCTCGTTTAGAGGTCGTATGTAAAAGTCAACCTTTTTGCGAAATTAAATAATAAAATAATAAAATAATTTTTAATTCCCTCCCTCCCTCTTATCTTCTGCTTGCCCCCCCCCCCCCCCGTTCGTTATAAAACATAACAGAAAGAAAAAAAAAACCAAACCCTAAATCGATTCGACGAAGCAGCCCCCCTCGAGATCGCACCGACGAAGCAGCCCCCCCTCGAGATCGCACCGACGAAGCAGCCCCCCCCCCCCGAGATCGCACCGACGAAGCAGCCCCACCCTCGAGATCGCACCGACGAAGCAGCCCCCCCCTCGCAGCTAATCGGTGAGCATTTCTCTTTTTCTTTTTATTTTATTTTATTTTATTTATTTTATTTATTTGTTCTGAAACAAAACTGATTTGTTCGAAGAAAAAAAACTGAAACTGATTTGTTTTGAAAAAGTACAAAACTGTTTTGTTTAAATATGAAAAACCGATTTTTTTTAAGTGTTTAAAACTGATGTTAAAAGATTTAAAAACTGATTTGGGTTTTAATAATAAAAACTGATTTTTAAATAAAATAAAAACTGATTTTTAAATAAAATAAAAACTGAAATTTTTAGAAAAGTTAGAACTGTTTTTATAAAGTAATTAAAAACTGTTTTTTTATAAAGCAATTAAAATTTGTTTTATGTTTAAAAAGGTTTAACAACTGGAATTTTTTTTAAAAGTATTAAAAACAGAAATTTATATAAAATTAAAACTGGTTTTCTTATTAGTAACAAAACTGATTTTGTTTTTAAGAAAAATAAAAACTGGTTTTGTCTTTGAGAAAAATGAAAACTGATTTTTGTTTTTAATAAAAAGAAAACTGATTTTACAATTCTTAAAAACTGAAATTTTAAAGAATATAAAAACTGATTTTAAAATGATTTATAAACTAGAAAACGGATTTTGTTTTAAAGTAAAAAAACATATTTTTATATGTTGAAAGTTAAAGTAAAAATCATATTTTTATATGTGAAAGCAAAAGTAAAAATCATATTTTTATATGTTGAAAGCAAAAGTAAAAATCATATTTTTATATGTTGAAAGCAAAAGTAAAAATCATATTTTTATATATTGAATAGCGAAGTCAAAATTCGATTTTTATATATTGAATAGCATAGTAAAAATTCTATTTTTACATATGCAGAGAATACGGGTGAAAGCGACAAATAGGCGAAGATTTCTATTAGGAAGAGTCGTGCAGTTGGATAGCTATTGGTGAGATTTCTGATTTAAAAATTTAAATATATATATGTGTTGAAAATGAAAGTGAATAGCTATATATAAATATCTATATATATATATATATATACGCCCCTCGTCCACAAACCATGGACGATATTTATTGGTTGAAATTGTTGTGAAAATTTGATTGATAGCGAATGATTGTTTGGGATTGTTTGTGATTGATATTGGTTGATGGTGGTTGAAAAATACCCATTTGTGGTTGTGAAATATTTGGTTGAAACCACATAGGATTAGTTTGTGGAAATGAAATAAATATATACATGCCGCCTGCGTGCGAACTAGATGCATGATCCCCATTGTCAAAAACCGCGAGGTTTTAAGGTAGAGCGAGGAGCCGTACTAGGGACGGTCCCGGTGTAACTACCCTGCCGTTATGCTGCCGAAATTTTGAATAATATTTGTGTGTTTGAATTATTTTCATATGCTTAAATTATATTTATTCATTGTATAGAAAACATTCATGTGTTGAATTGATATTCATTCGTTGTTTAGAAATTCATGTGTTGAATGGTATTCATATTTTGAAATAAATTGTTCGATAACAAAATCACATTTTTATCTATATATAAAAACTATTGAAAACATTCATGTGTTGAATTGATATTCATTCGTTGTTTAGAAATTCATGTGTTGAATGGTATTCATATTTTGAAATAAATTGTTCGATAACAAAAATCACATTTTTATCTATATATAAAAACTATTGAAAACATTCATGTGTTGAATTGATATTCATTCGTTGTTTAGAAATTCATGTGTTGAATGGTATTCATATTTTGAAATAAATTGTTCGATAATAAAAATCACATTTTTATCTATATATAAAAACTATTGAAAACATTCATGTGTTGAATTGATATTCATTCGTTGTTTAGAAATTCATGTGTTGAATGGTATTCATATTTTCAAATAAATTGTTTGATGGTAAAAATCGCCTTTTATCGACTATCTGAAACGTGTAAAATAATCTGGTTTTAAAAGAAATGGTTTTATGATAAAAATCCTATTTTTATCACTTATATGAACGATATAGAAAAATAGTGTCTTTGAAATGAATTGTTTTACAATAAAAATCACATTTTTATTGTATGCATAAATCGTTGAAATGTGAAGTGTTAAAAATAGCCACTTGTTCAAAATAAACATATATGAGTTGAAATATTCATTAATTAGCTAATGAAATGATTTACGCCTAATTATGTAACGTTAGAATGAATGGTGTTTTTAAACCAAATAGAAATCAAATATGAAGTTGAATAGAAAATGAAAAATGATATGGACTGTATATATATGTACATGCATATTCATTGAACAGGTTATAGCAAAGGGGCTAGAGAAGAGGAATAAAATTTGTGCCCGACAAATAGGTACACATTTACTGATTTGTTTGGGTGATGATTTTGAGCCTGTTGGCTAGCCGCTTGGCTTTTTCTTTTTCTTTTTGAGATTAGAAGGACCGGGACGCTATTTGCGATTTCCCGACGCTCCCGGTACAGGGGAGGTTGTGGCGAAATTTTTCCAAAATTTAAGGAGTTAGAAAATTTTTTGAAGTTAAAACGATATTGAAATCGTTGAATGAACTATATTTATATAACTATATAACTAAAAATAAAATTAAAACGAAACGAAGCCGTGCAGTTCGTATTTCGAAACCGTAATTTCAAACGACTAGTACGGGAAATCCGACCATTGGATTTTCCCGAAACCTCAACCGTCGGGTTCGCCTTGGAATAATCTTTCCAACGGCACCAACCTTGTAAAAATCCAACGGTTGGATTGTCTGGAATGTTTAATTCAAATCTGAAGAAAAACAGCGCCAGAAACGATTATATTTATTTATATATATAAATAAAATTATATTTAATCGAATAACGACGCTGCAGTTCGTATTTTGAAATCGAAATTTCAAACGATTGTACCGGGAGATCCGACCGTCGGATTTTCCCGAAACTGGAACCGTTGGATTCGTTTTGAAAAGACCTTTCTAATGATGTAAATTTTGTGAAGATCCAACGGTTAGATTTTCAGATATGTGTAAATCAAATCTGAAGAAAAACAGCGCCACGGCCACGTTATGGCCCGAAACGTCGTTTTGAATATATTAGCTGTTTTAAAATAAATAAAAATAGCGATAAATAGTTATAAAATATCGTAAGCGATATGGAACGGAAATAAACTGAATTTGCTTGATTTATGTGATGTTTGATGGTTGAATGTGTTTGGTGTGAAAACTATATAAAGAACACAATTGGTGTTGTCGAATAATTTAACCATTGAAATAAATCGATTTGAAATTCTAAATATACGTGAATTATTTGAAAAGGCCGAGTTAATTCTCATTTCGAATAATCGACCGACGATTGAAATTCGAAGATGAAGACGATGGTCGAAGACCGGAGATCTTCACCTCGTTTGGATGGTAACCGAGGTCCTGATTGGGAGGCATCCCGAAATATGGATAATGAGTGGTGATCGTTCAGACGTACGTGTTGATCGAAGGGTTTGCGAGGTATTTAGTGCCTCCGGTTTCGTTCAGACCCAGAACGGACTTGTAAATGGACTGTGTGTCCGACATTGGAATTTGTTCTGTGTGATTGATAGCCATCAGTTGCACGGGGTGAATTGCCTGTGTGGCATGCTAAGATGCAGTGCTCAGGGCTTATGTTGAAAAGCAAAGTCTTGAGGTGATGATCAAAGCATCGTCTGTGTGGCGTAGCTTTGTGTATAACGTAAATTCGCGAGCCTCACACCCCGGTATGAACCTAAAACGGGAGAAGGACCTCAGGGAGGGCATGCGTTTCCTTCTAGCTAGGGTGGTGTCAGTGACCTACCAGCCCTGACATTTATATACTTTTCACCTATGTGGTTGTTGCTGTTGCGAGGCGCCTCGGTTTGATCGGACGATCCGGGTCCGATGGAGTCATTCGTTGGCTCGTTGACGCCCCAAAGGGCGGGGAAACGTATTGTTCAGGCATTTTAATCCACATCGGTGGACCGGCCCTGACGATCCAAAGGCTTGACTGAGTACTTGCCTGAGACACGGGCTAGAGCGTCTCGAATTCGGTAAGGACTATCTTTTGCCTTGGTTCATGACGGAAATCCAATTTCCAAATACGAGACGATGCGATTTCGATTGTATATATATACATTTGGCGACATAGTGGCATGGGACGCTCATGACGTCTATGATTGATAGTTATGATTTGAAATTGTTTTCAAAACATATAAACACTAGCAATAATATCAAATGCCTTTGTTTTATTCGTATCAATCATATTTTGGCCGTTATAAGGTAAAAACTCTATCCTCCGGTTTGCATTGCATTGTGTGATGGGAACTGAGTCTTATAACGGCTTCATTTTTATAAAAAGCATAGCGATGTTTAAAAGAAAGATTTGTTTTAAAGCACTGGCAATCCAATGGAGTAAACCCGTTCCACGAAAGTGGCGTGGTCCTGTGATTAGCCAATTATATATGTGTTGAGTGGATTTCTCATACCAGTCCCATGACTGACTCGTAGTTTGTTTCACTCTCAAACTCGGGTGCCCCTTTTTCTACACGGGCAGCCTTGTATTCAGGTTTAGCTGGTTCTTTCTGGATAGCTGGAGCTGAAGATGGATTCTATCATTTATTTCTTTTTATGCTGTTCAGCTCCTATTGTACATATTTTGTTTATTTCCGCTGTAGACATTTATGTATAGCTGAACTGTATTTGTACTAAGTAAGATCCTGTATACTGTGTAACTCTGATGATTACTTTTATCCAGTATATTTTGTTGTTCATTCTGGTGTATTTAATCAATTCTGTTCTGCTATTATATGTTTCTGTGTTATATTCCAAAGATAACCTTGTTTCCGTGAGAACGGGAAATCGGGTCGTCTCAACGTGGTATCAGAGCTTTGGTTAAGCTTAGTTCTGGAATATAACATTTGAACGAACTCGTCAGAAATAGAACCAGTAGTGTTCTAGGACGGGTAACTCTATACAGATAGGATCAGTAATATCCTAGTATGAGTAAAGCAGAATGAAATTACACCTTGATAGACACGTTTACATTTGAAGTATGTGTTTCTATATTTTAAAATACCTTTTCTGTGACCTGACACTTGATCTGCCATTTGCAGAAGTACTAGAAAAATGAGTGTCAGAAGCAGAAGGAATGCAGAACCGGATATTGAGGCCCTATTAATCAAATATCGAAATATGGGTGGAATACCGTTCTCTGGTGAAGAATCTATTATGAAGACACAAGCTTGGATTCGTTCGGCTGAGAAAATCTTCGAAGCATTAAAGCTTAGGGATGACCAGAAAAGATTACTGGCCTCCTGGGCATTCAAAGATGAAGCTTTGTTCTGGTGGGATTCAGTTATAGAGAATAATCCAGAAGGTGATATCACCTGGGATAGATTCAAAGTTATTTTCTTGGAAAGATTTACCCCTCCCGAAGCGACCGAACGGCTATGCGATGAATTTTCTTATCTAATTCAAGGAGACATGACCATTCCCGAATATCATAAGAAATTCAATGAACTTTCTCACTTTGCTCCTCATCTAATTCAAAACCCAAAGAGGAAGAATCTTAGATTTATCCATGGCCTTCAAAGGAAATACCAGAATAAGGTATTGGGGCATGTGAAGCTTCCTTTCTCAGAAATGATTTATATGGCTTATCAGTATGAAGATCTCCATAAGAAAGGAATGTTGCGCGACGAAGAGGAAGTTTGTTGTAGTGACAAAGCAGAGTCTGAAATTGATATTCCTGAAGCCAGTAAGAAGCCCAGTGTCAATAGAAAAAGGGCTAAATCTGAAAAGGAACCGGCAACGACTACCACTTGCTCTAACTGCCATCTGAAGGGGCATTTGTCGATAAATTGCGGGCCCTTAAAGAAGCGGATAAAAAGTGGATCCAAGCCCACTAAGAAACAAAGGAACCCCCATGGGAAAGGAGATGCCATAAGTGCCTCCAGGCAGGTCATATTGCACGGGAGTGCCAACTCTCAAAGAAATCTGAAACCATATGTATAAATGAAGTAGCAGAAACTTCTGAGCCCTCAGCTAGTCAAGAAAGGCCCGATGTTTTAGAAGGCACGCTTACTGTCAAAAACATTCCAGTCAAAGTACTGTTTGACACAGGCGCGTCACGAAGTTTCATTGCCAAAGATGAAGCTAAGAAACTGGATTTGAATTTGAAAAAGCTAAAGGAACCCATGACTGTCCAGAATCCTGTTGGGGGTTCCATTGATCTAAGTTGGGTTTGTGGAGTCCCAGTTTCTTTCTCTCGTTATCGGTTTCCTACCATCGCGGTCGTCATGAATTTTAAAGAGTTTGATCTTATCTTGGGGTTAGACTGGTTGACCAAATATGAAGCTGAAGTCAAATGCGCCGACAGAGTCGTAAAGGCGAAGATTAAATCAGGCGATTATATAACCATTCCCTGTGAAAGTCAGAATGCTAATAGAAAAGACTTCTGGGCAGCTTTGAATGTTTCTCCAGCCCAAATAGAAAATATCCCTGAAATCACTGAAAATATTCCTGACCTCATCAAAGATATTCCTGTCGTCAAGAATTATGCGGATGTGTTCGAGGAAGTTGTTCGCTTACCTCCGCAGAGAGAAATAGATTTCAGAATTGCTTTAATTCCAAATGCAAGGCCGGTAGTTCACGCTATTCGAAGAATGTCCTTGAAAGAGAAAGAGGAATTAGACAATCAAACAAGACAGCTAGTATGGAAAGGTCTGATCAGACCTAGTTTCTCTGATTGGGGTGCAGCAGTGGTATTTGTCCCAAAATCTGACGGTACTCTACGACTATGCGTGGATTATCGTGATTTAAACAAGCAGACTATAAAGAACAAATATCCATTGCCGCGGATTGATGATCTGTTGGATCGATTAAATGAAGCACAAGTATTTTCACGAATGGACCTAGCTACAGGTTTCCATCAACTTCGAATTGCCGAAGAATGTGTTCCAATGACAGCGTTCAGAGGCCCCGACTTATTCTACGAGTGGTTAGTAATGCCATTCGGCTTATGTAACGCTCCAGCTTATTTCGTCGATCTAATGAACAGAGTATTCAGAGGAGTATTGAATAAATTTGTTCTGGTTTTTATTGATGATATTCTAATCTTCTCTAAATCAAAGGCCAAACATGAAAAGCATCTGGAACAAGTGTTAGAAATTCTCAGAAGGAATGTATTGAAAGCCAAGTTTTCCAAGTGTATCTTCTGGCAAGATGAAGTGAAATTTCTGGGCCATGTAGTATCGAAAGATGGAATCGCTGTGGATCCAAGCAAAATCACAGCTATTCAAAATTGGAAACAGCCTAGTACTCCCACTGAAGTCCGCAGTTTTCTCGGATTGGCTAGCTATTACCGGAAGTTCGTTAAAGACTTTTCGAAGATATCTGGCCACTTAACGAAGCTTACAAAGAAGCATTCTAAGTTCAAATGGACTCAGGAAAGTGAGGAGGCTTTCGAAGAGCTAAAGTTAAGATTAACGACAGCTCCAGTGTTAACCATTATAGATGGCAACCAGGATTTAAAAGTGTGGACTGATGCTTCTAGAGAAGGCCTCGGCGCAGTGTTAATGCAAAGAGGTCAAGTGATTGCTTATGCTAGCCGTCAACTGAAGCCGCACGAGAAAAACTATGTAACTCATGATCTTGAGTTATTGGCTATCATATTCTCTCTGAAAATCTGGAGACACTATCTTCTGGGCGAGAGATTTGAACTGTTTACAGATCACCAGTCGTTAAAGTATCTGTTCACTCAGAAGGACTTGAATTTGAGGCAGCAACATTGGCTGGAGTTTCTTGCAGCATATGACTTTGAAATTATATATACTCCAGGGAAAGCCAATGTCGTGGCCGATGCGTTAAGCCGAAAAAATGAGATGATCGCCAGTTTCATCATTGCGACTTCGTTGATTGATAAGATATCGGCTCTCCAAGAAGACGACCAATTTATCAAAGGAATAAGTCAGCGAATCCGTGAGGGCAATGCTTCGGATTTCCAGTTAGACAGCGAAGGGATTCTGAGGTTAGAAGGGCGAATTTGCGTTCCAGATATTCCTGAACTCAGAAGAGAGGTGCTTGATGAATGTCACAAATCTAAGCTCAGTATCCATCCAGGTGTGAATAAAATGTATAACGACATCAAACGCACATTCTGGTGGAAGTCGTTAAAAAGAGACATCTCAATATATGTTAGTCGATGCCCTACTTGCCAGCTAGTTAAAAGCGACCAACAGAAATTGGCTGGATTATTACAACCACTGGAAGTTCCTGGTTGGAAGTGGGAGCATATTTCTATGGATTTCATTGATGGTTTGCCCAGAACCAGAAAAGGAAATGACAGTATTTGGGTGATCGTAGATCGTTTCACGAAGACCGCCCATTTCATACCTGTCAAATCAAATAGAACTGCTCAGAGTCTGGCGCAGATTTACTTCAGGGAAATAGTTAGACTACATGGAGTGCCGCTCAGTATAGTCAGTGATAGAGATACAATATTCACTAGCAAATTCTGGGAAGCATTTCAAGTCGAGCTAGGAACGAAGTTAAACTTGAGCACCGCTTATCATCCTCAGACAGACGGTCAGACTGAGAGGGTGAATCATATTTTAGAAGATCTATTGCGGGCTTGTGTTATAGATTTCGGTGGATCATGGGAAGACCATCTACATTTGGCTGAATTCTCTTATAACAACAGCTATCAGGCAAGTCTGACAATGTCGCCATTCGAAGCATTGTATGGTAGACCGTGCCGATCTCCTGCTTGTTGGGTCGAGCCTGGAAATAGACTTGTGTTGGGTCCTGATATGATTCGAGAAGCTGCCAACAAAGTCGATTTTATTAGGAAGAGATTACTCGCCGCTCAAAGCCGACAAAAGAGCTATGCCGATAAAAGAAGAAGAGATATATCCTTTGAAGTTGGCGACTATGTATATTTGAAAGTATCGCCGATGAGAGGAGTTATCCGGTTCGGTAAAACTGGAAAGTTAGCACCCAAATTCATAGGTCCGTTTCCTATTCTGGAACGGATTGGAACTCTTGCTTATAGGGTCAAACTTCCTGATTGGCTGCCTGGAGTGCATGATGTATTTCATATATCTCAGCTTCGAAAGCACGTTCATGATCCAGACTTGATCGTGGAAGAAGCAGCTCAGCAGGACATTGAAATTACTCCAGAATTAGCCGTGAGGCGAGAGCCGCTAAAGATTATCGGCAAAGAAACCAAAGAGCTGAGAAACAAGAAGGTTCACTTAGTCAAGGTGCAATGGAGTGGAGATCCGCGAGATTGTACTTGGGAAACAGAGGAGAGCATTCAGAAAGCTTATCCTAGATGCCGAGTAGATATCTCTGATTGACTCTGGTGCAAGGTACATTTAACCTACTTTGCATTACCTTTTAGTTCTCTATTCTGTTGCTATTTTCTTCCCATGGATGTGCATTGTTTATTCTATACTCAGAATATTAAAAACAAATTGGTTGTTGTATTGTGGGATTGTAGAGATATCAAACCACTTTCGACTTTATTCCTTTTCGGGGACGAAAAGTTTTAAGTGGGGGAGATTGTAACGACCCAGAAAATCTGAACCAATTTAAATTTTTTAAATTGGCTAAAATAATGGATTTTAAATATTTAAAATAAATATTTTAAATAATAGCGATGAAAACTGAGTTGAAATCGACATTTGAAAACCAATATAATTAATTATAATTATATATAGAATTGAAAATGGCGCGGTAGTTCGATAATTCGATTTCAAACTTCAATTGAATATACCGGGTGCAAAACAATCCGGATCTTAGTGAAACCAAAAATAATAGAATCTAATTGATGATATCTTTCTAACGAATCCGACCAATCGAAATTTGATAGCGGGAATCAAAAGATATGTCCAGTCGAAAATTCTGAATAGTCGCTATGGAATTCAGGCCCTTAAAAATGGATATTTTGCAGATGACCTCGGATTTCGACGAAACCACTTTTGTTGGGTCCGCAGTGTCAAGTTATTGCTAGGTTTCAAATTTCATAATTTTTCGAATCAATATGTGAGCGTGGCAAAGGAAAACGCGTTTGACCAGTTTCAGTTGATTTTAATCGACTGGAAATTGGCCATTTTGCAAACGGTCTCAGAATTCGACGAAACTAGTTTTGTTAAGACCGTATCGTCGATACGAAGCTAGAAAATATTTTTCTAAAATTTTTCTAGTTAGTATGTGACCCCGGTAATTTGAAATGTACGTTTAAAATTCAATATAGTGATTTAAATGTAAATTCAAAAGGAAACTGACTGTAACGATCAAATCAGCTTGCGATACATATCCCATTGTGTTCAGAATGGGGGTATAACGCTATGGACGGCATGCGGTGGGCCTCGTTTAGAGGTCGTATGTAAAAGTCAACCTTTTTGCGAAATTAAATAATAAAATAATAAAATAATTTTTAATTCCCTCCCTCCCTCTTATCTTCTGCTTGCCCCCCCCCCCCCCCCCCCGTTCGTTATAAAACATAACAGAAAGAAAAAAAAAACCAAACCCTAAATCGATTCGACGAAGCAGCCCCCCTCGAGATCGCACCGACGAAGCAGCCCCCCCCTCGAGATCGCACCGACGAAGCAGCCCCCCCCCGAGATCGCACCGACGAAGCAGCCCCACCCTCGAGATCGCACCGACGAAGCAGCCCCCCCTCGCAGCTAATCGGTGAGCATTTCTCTTTTTCTTTTTATTTTATTTTATTTATTTTATTTATTTGTTCTGAAACAAAACTGATTTGTTCGAAGAAAAAAAACTGAAACTGATTTGTTTTGAAAAAGTACAAAACTGTTTTGTTTAAATATGAAAAACCGATTTTTTTTAAGTGTTTAAAACTGATGTTAAAAGATTTAAAAACTGATTTGGGTTTTAATAATAAAAACTGATTTTTAAATAAAATAAAAACTGATTTTTAAATAAAATAAAAACTGAAATTTTTAGAAAAGTTAGAACTGTTTTTATAAAGTAATTAAAAACTGTTTTTTTATAAAGCAATTAAAATTTGTTTTATGTTTAAAAAGGTTTAACAACTGGAATTTTTTTTAAAAGTATTAAAAACAGAAATTTATATAAAATTAAAACTGGTTTTCTTATTAGTAACAAAACTGATTTTGTTTTTAAGAAAAATAAAAACTGGTTTTGTCTTTGAGAAAAATGAAAACTGATTTTTGTTTTTAATAAAAAGAAAACTGATTTTACAATTCTTAAAAACTGAAATTTTAAAGAATATAAAAACTGATTTTAAAATGATTTATAAACTAGAAAACGGATTTTGTTTTAAAGTAAAAAAACATATTTTTATATGTTGAAAGTTAAAGTAAAAATCATATTTTTATATGTGAAAGCAAAAGTAAAAATCATATTTTTATATGTTGAAAGCAAAAGTAAAAATCATATTTTTATATGTTGAAAGCAAAAGTAAAAATCATATTTTTATATATTGAATAGCGAAGTCAAAATTCGATTTTTATATATTGAATAGCATAGTAAAAATTCTATTTTTACATATGCAGAGAATACGGGTGAAAGCGACAAATAGGCGAAGATTTCTATTAGGAAGAGTCGTGCAGTTGGATAGCTATTGGTGAGATTTCTGATTTAAAAATTTAAATATATATATGTGTTGAAAATGAAAGTGAATAGCTATATATAAATATATATATATATATATATATATATATGTATACGCCCCTCGTCCACAAACCATGGACGATATTTATTGGTTGAAATTGTTGTGAAAATTTGATTGATAGCGAATGATTGTTTGGGATTGTTTGTGATTGATATTGGTTGATGGTGGTTGAAAAATACCCATTTGTGGTTGTGAAATATTTGGTTGAAACCACATAGGATTAGTTTGTGGAAATGAAATAAATATATACATGCCGCCTGCGTGCGAACTAGATGCATGATCCCCATTGTCAAAAACCGCGAGGTTTTAAGGTAGAGCGAGGAGCCGTACTAGGGACGGTCCCGGTGTAACTACCCTGCCGTTATGCTGCCGAAATTTTGAATAATATTTGTGTGTTTGAATTATTTTCATATGCTTAAATTATATTTATTCATTGTATAGAAAACATTCATGTGTTGAATTGATATTCATTCGTTGTTTAGAAATTCATGTGTTGAATGGTATTCATATTTTGAAATAAATTGTTCGATAACAAAATCACATTTTTATCTATATATAAAAACTATTGAAAACATTCATGTGTTGAATTGATATTCATTCGTTGTTTAGAAATTCATGTGTTGAATGGTATTCATATTTTGAAATAAATTGTTCGATAACAAAAATCACATTTTTATCTATATATAAAAACTATTGAAAACATTCATGTGTTGAATTGATATTCATTCGTTGTTTAGAAATTCATGTGTTGAATGGTATTCATATTTTGAAATAAATTGTTCGATAATAAAAATCACATTTTTATCTATATATAAAAACTATTGAAAACATTCATGTGTTGAATTGATATTCATTCGTTGTTTAGAAATTCATGTGTTGAATGGTATTCATATTTTCAAATAAATTGTTTGATGGTAAAAATCGCCTTTTATCGACTATCTGAAACGTGTAAAATAATCTGGTTTTAAAAGAAATGGTTTTATGATAAAAATCCTATTTTTATCACTTATATGAACGATATAGAAAAATAGTGTCTTTGAAATGAATTGTTTTACAATAAAAATCACATTTTTATTGTATGCATAAATCGTTGAAATGTGAAGTGTTAAAAATAGCCACTTGTTCAAAATAAACATATATGAGTTGAAATATTCATTAATTAGCTAATGAAATGATTTACGCCTAATTATGTAACGTTAGAATGAATGGTGTTTTTAAACCAAATAGAAATCAAATATGAAGTTGAATAGAAAATGAAAAATGATATGGACTGTATATATATGTACATGCATATTCATTGAACAGGTTATAGCAAAGGGGCTAGAGAAGAGGAATAAAATTTGTGCCCGACAAATAGGTACACATTTACTGATTTGTTTGGGTGATGATTTTGAGCCTGTTGGCTAGCCGCTTGGCTTTTTCTTTTTCTTTTTGAGATTAGAAGGACCGGGACGCTATTTGCGATTTCCCGACGCTCCCGGTACAGGGGAGGTTGTGGCGAAATTTTTCCAAAATTTAAGGAGTTAGAAAATTTTTTGAAGTTAAAACGATATTGAAATCGTTGAATGAACTATATTTATATAACTATATAACTAAAAATAAAATTAAAACGAAACGAAGCCGTGCAGTTCGTATTTCGAAACCGTAATTTCAAACGACTAGTACGGGAAATCCGACCATTGGATTTTCCCGAAACCTCAACCGTCGGGTTCGCCTTGGAATAATCTTTCCAACGGCACCAACCTTGTAAAAATCCAACGGTTGGATTGTCTGGAATGTTTAATTCAAATCTGAAGAAAAACAGCGCCAGAAACGATTATATTTATTTATATATATAAATAAAATTATATTTAATCGAATAACGACGCTGCAGTTCGTATTTTGAAATCGAAATTTCAAACGATTGAACCGGGAGATCCGACCGTCGGATTTTCCCGAAACTGGAACCGTTGGATTCGTTTTGAAAAGACCTTTCTAATGATGTAAATTTTGTGAAGATCCAACGGTTAGATTTTCAGATATGTGTAAATCAAATCTGAAGAAAAACAGCGCCACGGCCACGTTATGGCCCGAAACGTCGTTTTGAATATATTAGCTGTTTTAAAATAAATAAAAATAGCGATAAATAGTTATAAAATATCGTAAGCGATATGGAACGGAAATAAACTGAATTTGCTTGATTTATGTGATGTTTGATGGTTGAATGTGTTTGGTGTGAAAACTATATAAAGAACACAATTGGTGTTGTCGAATAATTTAACCATTGAAATAAATCGATTTGAAATTCTAAATATACGTGAATTATTTGAAAAGGCCGAGTTAATTCTCATTTCGAATAATCGACCGACGATTGAAATTCGAAGATGAAGACGATGGTCGAAGACCGGAGATCTTCACCTCGTTTGGATGGTAACCGAGGTCCTGATTGGGAGGCATCCCGAAATATGGATAATGAGTGGTGATCGTTCAGACGTACGTGTTGATCGAAGGGTTTGCGAGGTATTTAGTGCCTCCGGTTTCGTTCAGACCCAGAACGGACTTGTAAATGGACTGTGTGTCCGACATTGGAATTTGTTCTGTGTGATTGATAGCCATCAGTTGCACGGGGTGAATTGCCTGTGTGGCATGCTAAGATGCAGTGCTCAGGGCTTATGTTGAAAAGCAAAGTCTTGAGGTGATGATCAAAGCATCGTCTGTGTGGCGTAGCTTTGTGTATAACGTAAATTCGCGAGCCTCACACCCCGGTATGAACCTAAAACGGGAGAAGGACCTCAGGGAGGGCATGCGTTTCCTTCTAGCTAGGGTGGTGTCAGTGACCTACCAGCCCTGACATTTATATACTTTTCACCTATGTGGTTGTTGCTGTTGCGAGGCGCCTCGGTTTGATCGGACGATCCGGGTCCGATGGAGTCATTCGTTGGCTCGTTGACGCCCCAAAGGGCGGGGAAACGTATTGTTCAGGCATTTTAATCCACATCGGTGGACCGGCCCTGACGATCCAAAGGCTTGACTGAGTACTTGCCTGAGACACGGGCTAGAGCGTCTCGAATTCGGTAAGGACTATCTTTTGCCTTGGTTCATGACGGAAATCCAATTTCCAAATACGAGACGATGCGATTTCGATTGTATATATATACATTTGGCGACATAGTGGCATGGGACGCTCATGACGTCTATGATTGATAGTTATGATTTGAAATTGTTTTCAAAACATATAAACACTAGCAATAATATCAAATGCCTTTGTTTTATTCGTATCAATCATATTTTGGCCGTTATAAGGTAAAAACTCTATCCTCCGGTTTGCGTTGCATTGTGTGATGGGAACTGAGTCTTATAACGGCTTCATTTTTATAAAAAGCATAGCGATGTTTAAAAGAAAGATTTGTTTTAAAGCACTGGCAATCCAATGGAGTAAACCCGTTCCACGAAAGTGGCGTGGTCCTGTGATTAGCCAATTATATATGTGTTGAGTGGATTTCTCATACCAGTCCCATGATTGACTCGTAGTTTGTTTCACTCTCAAACTCGGGTGCCCCTTTTTCTACACGGGCAGCCTTGTATTCAGGTTTAGCTGGTTCTTTCTGGATAGCTGGAGCTGAAGATGGATTCTATCATTTATTTCTTTTTATGCTGTTCAGCTCCAATTGTACATATTTTGTTTATTTCCGCTGTAGACATTTATGTATAGCTGAACTGTATTTGTACTAAGTAAGATCCTGTATACTGTGTAACTCTGATGATTACTTTTATCCAGTATATTTTGTTGTTTATTCTGGTGTATTTAATCAATTCTGTTCTGCTATTATATGTTTCTGTGTTATATTCCAAAGATAACCTTGTTTCCGTGAGAACGGGAAATCGGGTCGTCTCAAATGCACTTTGGATGATGGTTGATTATTCATCGTTGTTGATATATACATGTGTTGTAGAAAATCCATATAATTAACATTATATGGTAATTGATTGGGCCTCATTCCAGTTTTAAAATAGAAATATTTGAAAAAGAAATATTTGAAATAGAATATTTGAAAATAGGAATATATGAAGCCGTATTGATTAGATTGACGCCATTTTGACGTGAACGATATTTATATCGATTTCATTCATTTTGTAATGAATATCGAAAATGATTTCAAAATATGATATTTTGAAAAGAATTGAAATTCGAATTGAAATTGAATAGAAACGAATTCGAATTGAATTGAAGGTAAAATGAATTCGAATCGAATTGAATGTATAATGAATTCGAATTGAATTGAATATAAAACGAATTCGAATTGAATTGAATTTAAAACGGATTCGTATTGAATTGAATTGAAAAGAAAATGAATTCAAATCGAATTAAAATCGAAATTGAATTGAAATCAATTTGAAATGAATTTAAAACGAATTTATATTGGAATATTCAATTTTGATTTGAAATTGAATATGAGGTTGAAACCGCTTTGAAAATGAATTTAAAACGATCTATATAATACGTTTTGAATTGAAATCGACGAAGTATATATTATATATATAATATAATGGCCTGAATAGAACGCGCCGCGCCGCGGCAGTTCGCGAATTTCGACCATTGACTTCGAACGGATATTACGGGAGATCCGACCGTCGGATTCTCCTAAAACCGGAACCATTTGGTTCGTATCGAAAAGAGCTTTCTAACGAATATTAGAAATTTGAAATCTAATGGTTGGATTTGGAATTATGTCCAAATCAAATTTGAAAAAGGTCGCTGTAAGTGCAATTCGATGGCCGTTGATGGAAATCGACTGTACGGGCCTTGATAAATTTTTTAAAAATAGTAATAATTTGTGTCAAATCATAAGAAATGATTTAGAAAGAATTGGGATGAAAAACTCCATAATTGAAGAGATAAAAATAGATTTTTATCGAAATGAACTAGTTTTGAACTAGAATTATAATTCTATTTATTTTTAAATAAATAAATTGGATTTGAAATGGTTTGGAAAATAACCAGAATTTCCAATATTTGAATTGGAATGGATTTGAATCGAAATTGCCTTCGGAATATTTCGATGTTGGATTTCGTGATGATATAGATATTGTTATGGGAATTTGAAAGATATATATATATATATATATATATATATATATATTTATATCGTTATTTCCAATATGATATTTGTTTGTCGTGGAATTTGATATTGAATATAAGCCGGTATATTTTCTATTCAGAGCCTTGTATTTAATATCTAATGTGATTTGGGTTTGTCGTGAATGGTGTCTTCATTAACACTGTTCTTGAACCCAGTTGAGAAAAGATTAAATCTTTTTATTTAGATTTAATGAAGTGTACCAATTAAATAATATTTAATTGGAATTGAATTCGAATTGATCTTTGGGTTTATCGTGAGCAGTGTTTTAAATAACACTCGTTCTTTAACCCGATAATTAATGGAAGGTGATTTTGGGTTTACCGTGAACCGTGTTTTAAATGACACTGATTCTTTAACCCAGTTAACGATTAAAACTAAGTGGAGTTTTAATGAATCTTTAATTAGATTGAAATAATCGAAATGGAGTATCACCAGTTTTGCTCCAGGCGATAGTTAAATCTTTAATTAGATTTGAACGTGAAATGGTAATTGAATTTACCGATAACACTGTGGTGTTAGATATGAAGTATAACCAGTTTTACTTCATGGGATGAATAGGTTGGGATTGGGAAATTAAAACAAATAATTACTTCGGTAAAGTTCGTTAATCCCGACTAGTTGAATCGAAATTCAAAAGAATATTAGAGAATAAATTCAAGGAATTTATCTTGGATAAAATTAATGGGAACCTTTCCCTATGAATGTGAAATTTAGAAACTAACTGTCGGTTAGCTAAGCAGAATGGTTTTCTGGATATTGATCTGATGTTGGTTTCGGCCTTCGGGGTTTATATTTGGGAAATTATTCTCTTGATTAATTTACGGTTAGTGACTGATGAATTGGAATGAGGCGTATGTTGTGTTTGTGTAACACCTATTTAAAATATACACGAGTTATTCGGAAAGACCGGGATTATCCCATTCTGAATAACTGATACGACGATAAGTCGAAGATGAAGACGGTGGATGAAGACCGGAAGTCTTCACATCGT
Organism: Allium sativum; assembly: GCA_030737875.1. Classification (NCBI taxonomy): domain Eukaryota; kingdom Viridiplantae; phylum Streptophyta; class Magnoliopsida; order Asparagales; family Amaryllidaceae; genus Allium; species Allium sativum. The sequence goes on from CM060921.1 coordinate 298,082,189, forward strand.
TTGGGTGATTACTGATGATCTTGATTGGGCTATACACCCAAGATGAGGGAATCAATCGGTGGTCGTCCAGACGTACTTGGAGATCGATGGATATGCGGGGTACTAGGTGCCTCCGGTTTCGTTCAGACCCAGAACGGACTTGTAAATGGACTGTGTGTCTGACATCGGATTTCATTCTGTGTGACTGATATCAGTTGCATGGAATGGTTTGCCTGTGTGGCATGCTAAGATGCAATTGATCAAGGCTTCTGTTGAAAAGCAAAGTCTTGTGGGGACGATCAAAGCACAGCCTGTGTGGCACAGCTTTGTGTAACGTGAATTCGCGAGCCTCGCACCCCGGTTGTGAACCAAAAACGGGAGAGGACCTCAGGGAGGGCATGCGTTTCTTTCTAGCTAGGGTGGTGTCAGTGACCTACCAGCCCTGACATTTATATACTTTTCACCTATGTGGTTGTTGCTGTTGCGAGGCGCCTCGGTTTGATCAGACGATCCGGGTCCGATGGAGTCATTCGTTGGCTCATTTACGCCCCAAACGGGGGGGGGGGGGGACGTAGTGTTCAGGCATAATAATCCACATCGGTGGACCGGCCCTGTCGCTCCAAGGCTTGCCTGCGCGCTTGCCTGTGGCTCGGGCTAGAGAGTCACGAATCGGTAGAGGACGATCCCTAGCCTCGGTTCATAGATGGAAATCCAATTTCCAAATACGTGACATTTGCGGTTTTAATTGTAGAACTAGTATAGCAACATGATATATGGTACCTATGCCACCTATGATTGATACTTATGATTTGAAGTTGTTTTATACACTATGCACTTATAATAGTATCAAATGATTTGTTTTAAACGTATCAAGCATTCTTTGGCTGTTATAAGGGAAAACCCTATCCCCCGGCTTGCGTTGCATTGTGTGATAGGACCTGGGTCTTATAACAGCTTCATTTTTCTTTATTTAGCATTGCGTTGTTTGTTTTATGCACTGGTATTATTGGGAGGAAACCCGTTCCGTGTTATACGGCGTGGTCCCTTGATTTACCTAACTTCAAAATAAAGATTTATAACTGTTTTAGTTCTCACACCAGTCACATGACTGACCTGGAGTTTATTGTTTTAACCTAAACTCTGGGTGCCCTTATTTTGACACGGGCAGCTAGTAGTTTTGGTTTTGCAGATTTATATTCACAGGATCCTGGTTTACAGCTGGAACGATATCCGGAAAGCTTTGTATCCGTATATCTCCTTCTAGTTGTGTATTGTATTATTTTCCACTACTATGTATTTAAATGTAATTTAAATCTCTGATATTTCTGTGTAATATTCATTTGTTTATACTCTGTATATTCTTGTAATCTGATGCATTGTTGTAATATACAATGAAATGTTCTCCCGTCTGCGTTATTCTGTGGCTTGTTCTCGAACTATCCGCCGCTTTCCTTTACGGGGAAGTTACGGGTCTTTACAGTATCGATGAATGGTGTCTTCATCGATGAATGGTGTCCAAGATTTTATTTGAGATTTCCCGATGCTCCCGGTGCAGTAGTGGTATTTGTCCCAAAATCTGATGGTACTCTACGTCTATGTGTGGATTATCGTGATTTGAACAAGCAGACCATAAAGAATAAATATCCATTGCCGCGAGTAGATGATTTATTGGATCGATTAAATGGAGCACAAGTATTTTCAAGGATGGACCTTGCTACAGGCTTCCATCAACTTCGAAGTGGCCGAAGTGCCTGCATCTTCGTCTGATCAGGAAAGGGAGGATGTTTTAGAAGGAACGCTTACTATCAAAAACATTCCAGTCAAAGTACTGTTTGACACAGGCGCGTCCCGAAGCTTTATTGCCAAGAGTGCCGCTAAGAAACTAGATTTGAATTTGAGGAAGCTCAAGGAACCAATGACTGCCCAGAATCCGGTCGGGGGTTCTATCAATCTCAGTTGGATTTGTGGGGTGCCTGTCTCTTTTTCTTACTATAAATTCCCTACCATCTCGGTCGTTATGAATTTTAATGAATTCGATCTTATTCTGGGATTGGATTGGCTAACCAAATATGAAGCAGAGGTTAGATGCGCCGAGAGAGTTGTTAAGGCCAAGGCACAATCAGGAAATTATATAACCATCCCCTGTGAAGGTCAGAAATCTGATAGAACAGACTTCTGGGCAGCTTTGAATGTTTCTCCAGCTCAAATGGAAAATATCCCTGAAATCCCAGAGAATATTCCCGACCTAGTGAAAGATATTCCTATCGTCAAGAACTATGCGGATGTGTTCGAAGAAGTTGTTCGCTTACCTCCGCAAAGAGAAATTGATTTCAAAATTGCTTTGATTCCCAACGCAAGGCCGGTAGTTCACGCTATTCGAAGAATGTCCTTGAAAGAGAAGGAGGAATTAGACAATCAAACACGACAGCTGGTATGGAAAGGTCTGATCAGGCCTAGTTTCACTGACACCACGTTGAGACGACCCCATTTCCCGTACTTACGGAGACAAGGGTTATCTTTGGAATATAACACAGAAGCATATAATAGCAGAATAGAATTAAATAAATACACCAGATAATGAACAATAGAATATACTGGATAAAAGTAATCATCAGAGTTACACAGTATACAGGATCTTACTTAGTACAAATACAGTTCAACTATACATAAATGTCTACAGCGGAAAACAAACAAAATATGTACAATAGGAGCTGAACAGCATAAAAAGAGATAGATGATAGAATCCATCTTCAGCTCCAGCTATCTAGAAAGAACCAGCTAAACCTGAATACAAGGCTGCCCGTGTAGAAAAAGGGGGCACCCGAGTTTGAAAGTGAAACAAACTACGAGTCAGTCATGGGACTGGTATGAGAAATCTACTCAACACATATATAATTTGGCCAATCACAGGACCACGCCACTTTCGTGGAACGGGTTTACTCCATTGGATTGCCAATGCTTTAAAAACAAATCTTTCTTTTAAACATCGCTATGCTTTTTGTAAAAATGAAGCCGTTATAAGACTCAGTTCCCATCACACAATGCAACGCAAACCGGAGGATAGAGTTTTACCTTATAACGGCTAAAATATGCTTGATACGAATAAAACAAAGGCATTTGATATTATTGCTAGTGTTTATATGTTCTGAAAACAATTTCAAATCATAACTATCAATCATAGACGGCATGGGTACCATATATCATGTCGCCATATATATACAATCAAAACCGCACGGTCACGTATTTGGGAATTGGATTTCCGTCATGAACCAAGGCAAAAGATAGTCCTTACCGAATTCGAGACGCTCTAGCCCGTGTCTCAGGCAAGCGCGCAGGCAAGCCTTGGAGCGACAGGGCCGGTCCACCGATGTGGATTATTATACCTGAACAATACGTTTCCCCGCCCTTTGGGGCGTCAACGAGCCAACGAATGACTCCATCGGACCCGGATCGTCCGATCAAACCGAGGCGCCTTGCAACAGCAACAACCACATAGGTGAAAAGTATATAAATGTCAGGGCTGGTAGGTCACTGACACCACCCTAGCTAGAAAGAAACGCATGTCCTCCCTGAGGTCCTTCTCCCGTTTCTGGTTCATACCGGGGTGTGAGGCTCGCGAATTCACGTTATACACAAAGCTACGCCACACAGGCGGTGCTTTGATCATCACCATAAGACTTTGCTTTTCAACAGAAGCCCTGATCACTGCATCTTAGCATGCCACACAGGCAATTCATGCCATGCGACTGATGTCCATCGATACACAACCTCTGAGCTCGTGCGTTTCAGAGAAGGGCGTTAAGCAAAAGAATAAATTCTTCGTCGCCAAACAGATGTATATTTAATAGAGATCAATCAACACAGAATAAAATCCAATGTCAGACACACAGTCCATTTACAAGTCCGTTCTGGGTCTGAACGAAACCGGAGGCACTAAATACCTCGCAAACCCTTCGATCACCACGTACGTCTGGACGATCACCACTCATTATCCATATTTCGGGATGCCTCCCAATCAGGACCTCGGTTACCATCCAAATGAGGTGAAGATCTCCGGTCTTCGACCATCGTCTTCATCTTCGAATTTCAATCGTCGGTCAATTATTTGAAATGAGAATTAACTCGGCCTTTTCAAATAATTCACGGATATTTAGAATTTCAAATCAATTTATTTCAATGGTTAAATTATTCGACAACACCAATTTTGTTCTTTAATGTAATTTTCACACCAAACACATTCAACCACCAAATACAACATAAACCAAGCAAATTCAGTTTATTTCCATTCCATATTGTTTATGATATTTTATAACGATTTATAGCTATTTTTATTTATTTTAAAATAGCCAATTTATTCAAAACGACGCTTCGGGCCATAACGCGGCCGTGGCGCTGTTTTTCTTCAGATTTGATTTACACATATCTGAAAATCTAACCGTTGGATTCTCATAAAATTTACATCATTAGAAAGGCCTTTTCAAAACGAATCCAACGGTTCCAGTTTTGGGAAAACCCGACGGTCGGATCTCCCGGTACAATCGTTTGAATTTTCGATTTCAAAATACGAACTGCAGCGTCGTTATTCCATTAAATATAATTATATATATATATATATATAAATATAATCGTTCCTGGCGCTGTGGGAGCACAACTGGCTCATTAGCTGGTCGAGCCATACGATTTTTTCTTCTGTTCCTGTCACTCATTTTCTAGTACGTCTGCAATTAGCAGACAAAGTGTCAGGTCAACAGAAAAGATATTTTCAAACATAGAAACATGCACTTACAATCCTTTTTATTTATAAACTAAAACTGAATTCAACCAAAGTAGTTTATAATTCAAAACTGAATTAAAATAAATAAATAATAAAATAAAAAAATAGGAAAGCTCACTGTTTTTTTTGGAGGAGGAGGTGAATGTGGCTGCGCTGGAACGGGTTTCTCGAACTGGGGGGGGGGGGGGGGCTCGAGCTGACGAAGCTCGCGTCGGAGCTGTGGAGGATCGGAAGGGTTCGTCGGCGTTGGAGGTGAAGGGGGGCAGAGCAACGGGTGGTGGAGGCGGTCGTGGGTAGCGTGGTGGTCTCGCGCGTCGAGCAGAAGGGGGGGAGGGGGAGTGGAGGCTGACGCGGGTTGGCACGGGGAGGAGGGCGCCTGCCCTAGGCGGCGGCGAACGATCGGAGGGGGCTTCGAGCTCCTCCGATCCCCTCTTCTTCCCTTTTTTTTTTAATTTGATTTCATTCTGATAATAACGACATGGGGGGGGGGGGGCTGCTTTGACCTAGTCAAAAGGAAAGGGGGTAGAGAGGAAAATTTATATTATTTATTTAATATTTACTTTGAATTTCAAATTCTATAAAGTACCCTTACCATACGAACTCGAAATCGAACCTGCCGACTGTCGTCCATAGCATATTTCCCTCATTTCGAACACAATGGGATATGTAACGTAGGCTGATTCGATCGTTTCGATCAGTTTTCGTCAAATTTACATTTAAATCATTATATTGAATTTTAAACGTACATTTCAATTTACCGGGGTCACATACTAACCCTAAAAATTCCAGAAAAATATTTTCTAGCTTCGTATTGACGATACGGTCCTAACAAAACTAGTTTCGTCGAATTCTGAGACCGTTGGAAAAATGGCCAATTTCCAGTCGATTAAAATCAACTGAAACTGGTCAAACGCGTTTTCCTTTGCCACGCCCACAAATTGATTCGAAAAATTATGAAATTTGGAATCTAGCAATAACTTTACATCACGGATCCAACAAAAGTGGTTTCGTCGAAATCCGAGGTCGTTTGCAAAATTTCCATTTTTAAGGGCCTGAATTCCATAGCGACTATTCAGAATTTTCAACTGGACATATTTTTTGATTCCTGCTATGAAATCTCGATTTTTCGGATTCGTTGGAAAGATATCATCAATTAGATCCTAATGTTTTTGGTTTCGCTAAAATCCGGATTGTTTTGCACCCGGTACGTTCAATTGAAGTTTGAAATCGAATTATCGAACTACCGCGCCAATTTCAATTCATTTTATAATTATATATAATTATTTATATTCTAACGACGATCTATATAATATACACGATTGAATTTTATTCGAAAGAAATTTCTCGTCGATATTATTTAAAATAATTCATTTTAAATAAACAAATTTCGCTAAAATTGCCGGAAAAAAAAAAATTTAAACTGGCCCAGATTTTCGGGTTGCTACACCAGTTTTGGGAAAATCCGACGATCGGATCTTTCGGTATAATCGTTTAAAGTTACGAATGCGAAACAGTACCGCTTGCGTTTCATTTTATTTTAATTTATATTTATTTATTTTATATAAATATAATTCGTTTGGCGATTTTAACTATCGTGTTAAAAATAATGTTTTAATCAAACAAGATCATATTCTAACTTATGACACTTTTATTCTAATTTAACATGATAAAAATCTCATTTTAATGACAAAACATGTTTTACATAAAATTCTTTTTATTCTAATCTAACATGTTGAAAGTTACATTTTAATGAACAAATCATATATTAACATGTAACTATTTTTCTACTAAGCTAACATGTAAATGATTACGTAAACCAAAACAGGTAATTCTATTTATCTACATAAACATGTTAAAAGTAACATTTTTAATGATAAGACCTATTTCAACATGTAATTCTTTTTATCTAAACAAACATGTTAAAAGTAACATTTTTAATGATAAGACCTATTTCAACATGTAATTCATTTTATCTAAAATAACATGTTAAAAGTAACATTTTCAATGACAAAACGTATTTTAACACGTTATTCTTTTTCTTCTAACTAGCATGTCAAAAATGATGTTTTTAACAAACAAATACATTTTAACATGTAATCCTTTTTATTCTAACTAGCCTGTCAAATATGATGTTTTGAACAAACAAATACATTTTAACATGTAATTCTTTTTATTCTAACTAGCATATTAAAAAAGATGTTTTTAACTAACAAATACATATTAACATGAAATTCTTTTTATTCTAACTAGCATATTAAAAATGATGTTTTTAACTAACAAATACATTTTAACATGAAATCCTTTTTATTCTAACTAACTTGTTAAAAATTATGCTTTTAACTAACAAATACATTTTAACATGAAATCCTTTTTATTCTAACTAGCATGTTAAAAATGATGTTTTAACTAACAAATACATTTTAACATGAAATCCTTTTTATTCTAACTAGCATGTTCAAAATGATGTTTTTAACTAACAAATACATTTTAACATGTAATCCTTTTTATTCTAACTAGCATGTTAAAAATGATGTTTTTAACTAACAAATACATTCTAACATGAACTTCTTTTTATTCTAACTTGCATGTTAAAATGGTGTTTTTAACTAACAAATACATTTTAACATGAAATCCTTTTTATTCTAACTAGCATGTTAAAAATGGTGTTTTTAACTAACAAATACATTTTAACATGTAATCCTTTTAATTCAAACTAGCATGTATTCATTTTTTTCTCCTTTACTAACATGCAAATAACATTTTGATTAACAAAATTTCTTTAATAAATCAAGCACACAATAAAAATATTTTTTTTTATTGTCTAATCTTTTTATTTAAAACATGATTCTTTTTAATGAATCAAACATATAATAAAAATGTATTTTTTTATCGTAAAAGAAAATTATGTTTTAAACATGAATATTCTATTTTCATGTATACAATAAAAAAATATGATTTTTATTGTATTCACACTTTTTTTTCTCAACATGAACATTAACATTGATTCATATATACAATAAAAATATGATTTTAATTGTATAAACAATTACTTTTCAAACAAGAACATTTCATTGATTCATATACACAATAAAAATATGATTTTTATTGTATAAACAATTTCTTTTCAAATAAGAACAAATTATTGATTCATATGTACAATAAAAATATGATTTTTATTGTTTAACAATATCTTTTCAAACAGGAACATTTTATTGATTCATATGTATAATAAAAAATATGATTTTTATTTTATAAGCAATTTTTAACAAACATGAACATTTTATTTTCATATATATACAATAAAAATATGATTTTTATTGTATAAACAAATTTTAACAAACATTAACATTAACATATATACATAATTCAATCCCATCACAATCAATCAATTTTAATCTCATACATTATATATATGAATTTTTAATAGCATATAAATTTCACATCGCAATCAACAATGAAATTTATTTTAAATTAGAGATCTCACAGTGTAAATTATAAATGGATATTTACAATTTAATTTCAACTATCACATTAATGTTAACATTATTTTTAATACGTTAAACATTACAAACACAACACAATACAGTTAAAGAAACCATCTATGGTTTTCAAACAACATTAAATGTGTACTAACAGGCACCGTACAACATTCTATGATAATTAAAACAGATAAAAATCAATAACGACAATCGATGTATGCAGTTATAAAATAATTAACTGTAAAAATATTTTAGTGAGAGAGTTCTCACCTTGATCGATTTCCACTCTGTCAGTCTTTATTTCTGATTTTTATTTTAATAAAATTAAATAGGTTGTTTAATTCTATCAAAAATCCCAACCGCTTCAGTTATTGTTGCGTTTTGTTCCAAGGAGTAGTATTTTTCATCGTAATTCCAACGCTTCAAAAATCATCTGATTCTGTTTTCGTTTGAATGAGACACACATGATTAAACATTTGAATTACATAATTTATAAATTAAATATAATTAATCTATTTAATTACATCATTAAGGGAAGTTAATCCCTTTCACCTCCGGATTTCGCCTCCGAACGCAACCACTTTGTGGCACAATTTCAACAACCACGAGTTGTAATTTCAGATCTTCACCGTCCACCCTATAGATCTTAACATGCTCTCTAATTTTTCCTTTAAATCTATGGTTTAATTTTGAGAAGATCGAGAGAAAGATGAGGAAGAACGGTAGAGTTTTGGGGCCATTCATTTGGTTTGGAGCGGCGGTTGGTTCATGGGAGAATAGGGTTAGGATTTGGAAGTGTTTCGGATGTTATATAGTGACACGACCCAACCTTCCCCGTAAAGGAAAGCACAGATTAAGTTGAGAACACTACAAATTAGAACACAAACAGAAGAACAGTTGATTGCTTATTACAACAATTTACATCAGAGTACAAGAATATACAGAGTAAGAACAAATAATATACATTTGATAAATGACAGAGATTTACAAATTACAATGCAATGGAAAATAATACAAAAACACAACTGAAAGAGGTAAACAGATACAGAGATTTCAAAATATCATTCCAGCTATAAACCAGGATCTTATGAATATAAATTTGCAAAACCAAAACTACTAACTGCCCATGTGGAAAATAGGGGCACCCAAAGTTTAGGTTAAAACAATAAACTCCAGGTCAGTCATGTGACTGGTGTAAGAACTAATTTTTTTATTAAATCTTTACTTTTGAAATAAGGTAAATCAAGGGACCATGCCGTATAGCACGGAATGAGTTTCCTCTCGAGAATACCAGTGCATAAAACAAACAGCGTAATGCTTTTTGTAATAATGAAGCTATTATAAGACCCAGGTCCCATCACACAATGCAACGCAAGCCGAAGGATAGGGTTTTCCCTTATAACAGCCAAACATGCTTGGTACGTTCAAAACAAATCATTTTGATACTATTATAAGTGCATAGAGTATAAACAATTTCAAATATAAATGTATCAATCATAGGTGGCATGGGTACCATCTACCATGTCGCCAATACTCACTACAACAAAAGTGATTTTTTACTGCATTCGGTATCAGCGTTTTAAATGTTAATGCGGTAGAAAGATAGTTGTAGGACGATTATTTCTGCGGCTAACGTTGACAAAACCGTCGGTCCTTTAATTTGGTCCGTCTCCTCCCTCATTCGGGAAAATTCACTTTCCCTCCGTACCTCCAAATAATTTTCATTTCTCGCTCCATCGATTTCCATTTCAGTTCCCTCCCGTGATGTTTCAATTCGACCGATGCTATTTTCCACATCTTCCTTCGTCCTCCTTGTCGATTTTGGTTGAGTGCCTTTATTTCCCTAAGCACGAGGGAGTACGAAACCTGGTGAGCGCTTTTTTTCCTCTCCTTAGATTTTAATTTAATTTCGAGATTCATGAATTATCTGATCGAATTCAAATTTTGCTATAGATTTGGTTTAGATCTTTGCTCATATGGTCATAATTAGTTTACGCTCCTGCTAGAATGGGAATATAATAATGGGTCTACACTTAGTTCAGGTTTCATTGCAAACAATGATGGAGTCTAAATTATTTGGTTTGGATTTTCGTTTAATTAGCTATACATTCTAATACATAAAAAATAAAAATAACAGTGGAATTTTATGAGAAACGAAGGACAAGATACAGATAGCAAATTACTTTAGATCATTGACACAAAACAATTATAGTTCAAAACATAGTAAATCACCGTTAAGTTAAAAATAGAAAATTTATTCATGTAGGTCACTTTGGAAACCTTCTACAAAGACAAGAACTGTCTCTGAACGAACGTTGGAAACAAACCTATTTCCGCCATGTATGCTGAAAAATAACTATGATGCATGGTTAGGATACTAGACCAATGCTGTGCTAAATTGCATTTCAAAATTTATTTTGCTTGCATGGTATAAACAAACCTCGCTTTGTAGTTACTTTGAAAACGGTGTTGTTTCTTCATTAGGTTTCGAAAATAGGCAACATGAATAAATTTTCCATTAAAGATGTTTGGATACAAGGTGAAACTCAATAAGGTTAGCAATGCAACCTGTTCTATTTCTTATTGGATGTAGAAGTATTATTCTCCAACATACCTGTTACATATGCCACAACATTTTCAGTTTAATGTTCAAAAGCTTCGGTTACCCCAAAACTTTTCCAAGCCATTTTCAAGTACATAAGCCTTGCCCTTATATATTGGTTGCTTCTGTTTTTTTTGGTGTTCATTAGTGTATGTATGAAGTTCATGACATCAAAAGTGAAATTATGTTTGTTAAAACTTTTAACATAGTATATGCATAAACTAATGACTAAGTGAGTTGGTATGAACTCTGTTAGTGTTACATGAATTAACTACAGAGGTGTTATATAACAACCATGTACTGAACTACAACCCTAGGTATTAACATGTTTAACTTTAATTTATAAGTAAACCTTGAAATCTGCTCTTGAATTTCCTTGTTCGATGGTTGCGGATTGTCAAACTTAATACTGACGGGTTCAACATAATTCTTATCTGATAGTTATAGCGGTGTACACTCATATTTCAGTATATATTAGTAATGCATATGTATTATTATTTCGGAAACATCCTTGTAAACTTGTTCTTTATTCTTATTATAAAAATATATATGTAAATACTGCATGGTGAATTGTTGATGTTATGTTTTGAGTTGAATGCAAAGTATAGCTGGTGTATGAAAAGAAAAAAAAATCTGATCATTATAAGGTGACTCCTTAATTTATGTATATGAATTTAATGATGTATCTCTACTTCCCTTATAACAGTGTAATGACTTCTGTTTTTGGCGTCACCTCCCTTAATTTCGACAGATCTTCCTTAATATTTATGATGGTTGATATATTGAGCTATTTTAACAAAAAAAAGATGCATCTTGTTTGCACTGCATGTCACTTTTACCAGTTAGATTTGATGTAATGTTCATAAAAGATTTAAGTATGTGTTTATAATATTAGCCAGATCACTTGTACTATATGAAAAATCAAAAATCATAGCAATCCTTTTAGAAGATATTTGTTTATCCATTAACCAGTGGACTTATTACTGATAGACCTTCAGAAAAGTAGACTAGGAACTGCTAGTCATTCCAAATTCGACATGTAAATCATACATAATGACTTATCTCGATCATACATCCGAATTCAAACAAATGCAAATTAGTAGTTTCAACCAGGGTATTAAAATGGTTGTTACAATATAATTAGTATTTTCAACCAAGGTATTAAAATCCAGCCAGCACGCCGGAATTCCGGCCATCTCGGTGCGGTTCCGGCGTGGACCGGACCGGATCTCTACCAGAAAACCATTTCGGTTTCCTTCTCAAAAAGGAAAAAAAATCAAAATGACCATGGCAGATCATCTGAATTCGGCCGGTTTCTTCCACCAGCTTCCCTTTCGTTTGCTATGTTTCCGATCGATCCAAATTAGGGCACAAATTTATTTGTGTTCGACTATGTTTAAGGAGGAAGAAAGGTTACGTAGGCTGGGCCGAGTAAGATAAATGGATAAGAGGCTTTGAATAATTAATGCAGTTAGGTTTTTCAGTTCTCTTTGTTGAACATGACCAGCAAGCCTGCTAGTGAAACAAAATAATTGATTAGTTTAGTGTAATTGATTAATTAATTTAAATAACTTTAGTGTGATTGACTATTAGGATCGCATATTTACAGAAAAAATACCGGAATTTGTCAAACTGGAATTACACCGGAGTTTCCGGAATATCCGGAACGGGACTGGATTGTTAAATTTTCTACGTGACCGGAAACCGGGATTTCAAACCTTGGTTTCAACAAAAAATCAGCCGAGACAACAAAAAAATAGAAAAATAAATGCTAGTCTTTATTGCTTATCCAAGCTTTCAAAGTTCAAAAATAATTATTTGTGGAAAGCAAGTGCATGCATCCTATTACAATATTAAACCTGGTATATTTGTAATAACTTTGTACTATAAAACCCGGTATATTTGTAATAAAGCAAGAAGTAATAACTCCATACTATAAAACATGGTATATTTGTAATAAATGTTAATTTAATGATTGAATATCGTTATTAATTAAAATTGGTATATTGGTAATTGTAATAACCCGGAAAATCTGGGCCAGTTTAAAATTTTTTATTTTGGCAATTTTAGCGAATTTTGATTATTTAAAATGAATTATTTTAAATAATATCGACGAGAAATTTATTTTGAATATAATTCGACGTATATATTATACGCGTCGTCGTTAGAATATAAATATTTATATATAATTATAAATAGAATTGAAAATGGCGCGGTAGTTCGATAATTCGATTTCAAACTTCAATTGAATGTACCGGGTGCAAAACAATCCGGATTTTAGTGAAACCAAAAATAATGGAATCTAATTGAGAATATCTTTCCAACGAATCCGGAGAATCGAGATTTCATAGCGGGAGTCAAAAGATATGTCCAGTTGAAAATTCTGAATAGTCGCTATGGAATTCGGGCCCTTAAAAATGGACATTTTGCAAACGACCTCGGATTTCGATGAAACCACTTTTGTTGGATCCGCAGTGTCAAATTATTGCTAGGTTTCAAATTTCATAATTTTTCGAATCAATATGTGAGCGTGGCAAAGGGAAACGCGTTTGACCAGTTTCAGTTGATTTTAATCGACTGGAAAATGGCCATTTTTCCAACGGTCTCAGAATCCGACGAAACTAGTTTTGTTAGGACCGTATCGTCAATACGAGTCTAGAAATAATTTTTCTGGAATTTTTAGAGTTCGTATGTGACCCCGGTAATTTGAAATGTGCGTTTAAATTAAATATATATTGATTTATGTTTTAATGTAAAGAAAAACCTATCGAAACGATCGAATTGGCCTGCGAAACATATTCCATTGTGTTCAGAATGGGGGTAATTAGCTGGGGGCGACAGTCGTTGGGCTCGATTTGGGATTCAGATTAAAAGTCAACCTTATGGAAATTAAAATAACTAATTAAATAATATATATATATTATTATTCTCACCTACCCCTCCCTCATTCCCACTTCAGCCCGATATGAAATTTCTTGACCCAGAATCCGCTCCACCACCAAATCGCTCCTCCGCCGATGTCGATCCTCTCCCCCTGTGCTCCGCCTCCTCCATCTTCCATCTCCTGCTCCCCCGCCTCTTCTTCACCTCTCTGAAATCGAGCCCACCTGAAACCCCCCTTCTTCCAGCGACGCAGCGCCGTCGCTACCTCGCCCCCTCGTTGACCGCGCCACCAGCGACCCCACACCGACCGCCTCTCCAAAGCGACAGCGCCTCCAGCATCGCTCAGGCGACGCAACAAATCCGAGCTCCTTCCTTGCTCGATTCAAACAACCGCGCATTAAACCCCCTTCCGATTTGAAGAACCCTAGCCACCGTGAATCGCCTGGAAACCGCCACCTGCTCGACGCTGCCAACCCCATGGATCTCCGGCGCCACCAACGAGCATCGACGTCCCTCCCCCTCTTCATTCTTGAGCTGTAAGTGGTTATTTCCATTTTTATTCGTGTAGACCATATAAAAATATGATCTTTATTAGTTTAAAAATAGGAAAATCGGTTTTGTTTTAATTTAAAACATATTATAACAGTCAATTTATATTTATATGTAGTTAAGAAAAAAATCGGGTTCTTATGCTTGTTAATATTCGTAGTTTAACAAATGCAAAGGTATAATAAAAATACGTTTGTAATAATAAAAATGTGATTTTTATTTAATAGAAAGGTGGGATTTTTATTTAGTGAAAGGCGAGTTAAAAATAAAATTCCTATATGATGAGAAGGTTAAAAATATTATTTTTATAAAGGCGAAATCTATATTTTTGAAATTCGATTTTTATATATTGAACAACGAAGTAAAAATTCGATTTTTAAATGTAGGAAGCGATTATAAAAATATGATTTTTATTTTAAAGACATCAGCAAATATAAAAATGTGTGATTTTTATATATATAGTGACTACGGGCACAAGAAGATGATAAAAAGGCGAGAAGAAGAGTCAAAATGATTGGATAGCTTTCGGTGAGAACTTCTCACCCTTCAAATTTCTTTATTCTAGTTATAAATATAAACTAGGATGCAGACGGTGTTTAGTAGCACCCGACACCCGTCATCCACAGACCATGGATGGCTTGTTTGTTAAATAGTTTGATTTCAAAAATTAATTAGATTATTTGATTGAAATTGAATTGTTTGGTGAGAATGAATGGATTTGATTGATGTGTGAATGGCGTGGGCCTTCACTAGACCGGGGATAAGGCTAGGCCTTGTCCCGTTTCTAGTATCGTGCCGTTATGCCACCGAAATTTTCTAAAATATGTTAGAAAAATAAAAATATCACTTTATTTAAAGAATGAACTGAATAGATATTCATATGTTAAAATAAAATGTTTTATCGTTAAAAATATAATTTTTAACGTGAATGTGAATAAAATATTCATTTACAAACCAGACGGTTTGTCTATGTACACTGATTTGACTAACATTGATTGGGTCGATAAATTTTACACATCGCCCAACTGCACAAATAAAATCTGTGTTTGATTGTTTGAAACCCCACACGGGTGTTGGGATGAAATTTGAAGTTCACTCATCCTGACTGATTAAATATGTCAATCGATTGATTGACAGGCTGTTATAAGCGTTAGATATTTATATTTGATGCTTATACAGTGTAGTGCACTTTGGTTGATGGTTGATTATTTTTCAATGCTATTATATACACGTGTTGTATGAAAATCCATATAATTAATTTTATATGGTGATTGATTGGGCCTCATTCCAATTTAGAAGATAAAGAATAATATAATATAAAGGTTCATGTGTTGACTGTACTCATCCGTTGAGATTAGTCATGTGTTGAACGAAATATTTTTATAATAAAATTTACTTCTTTATCAATATAAAATAAAGGTTCATGTGTTGACTGTACTCATCCATTGAGATTAGTCATGTGTTGAACGAAATAATTTAACAAAAATAGTCACACGTGGACGGTACTCATTCATTGAGATTAGTCGTGTGTTGACAAATAGAAATATTTGAAATAGAATATTTGAAATAGAATATTTGAAAATAGAAATATATGAAGCCGTGTTGATTAGATTGACGCCATTTTGACGTGAACGATATTTATATCAATTTTATTTGGAAATGAATTGAATATAAAACGATTTCGAAATGAATTGAATATAAAACGATTTCGAAATGAATTGAATATAAAACGATTTCGAAATGAATTCAATATAAAACGATTTCGAAATGAATTGAATATAAAACGATTTCGAAATGAATTGAATATAAAACGATTTCGAAATGAATTGAATATAAAACGATTTCGAAATGAATTGAATATAAAACGATTTCGAAATGAATTGAATATAAAATGATTTCGAAATGAATTGAATATAAAACGATTTCGAAATGAATTGAATATAAAACGATTTCGAAATGAATTGAATATAAGACGATTTCGAAATGAATTGAATATAAAATGATTTCGAAATGAATTGAATATAAAACGATTTCGAAATGAATTGAATATAAAATGATTTCGAAATGAATTGAATATAAAACGATTTCGAAATGAATTTAAATCGAATAGAAAACGACTATGAAATTGGATTGAATTGAAAACGAATTCAAATTTAATCGAAAGCAAAGTGAAATGAATTCAAATTGAATTGAAATTTGAATTGAATAGAAATGAATTTTAAAACGAATTTATAAAGAAGAATTCAATTTTGATTTGAATTGAAATGGAAGTTGAAATTGCTTTTGAAACGAATTTAAAACTATTTATATAATTCGTTTTAAATAGAAATCGACGAAATATATATTATATATATAATATAATGGCCTGAATAGAACGCGCCGCGCCGCGGCAGTTCGTAAATTTCGATCATTTATTTCAAACGGACATTACGGGAGATCCGACCGTCGGATTCTCCTAAAACCGGAACCGTTGGGTTCGTATCGAAAAGGGATTTCTAACGAATATTAGAAATTTGAAATCTAATGGTTGGATTTGGAAATACGTCCAAATCAAATTCGAAAAAGGTCGCTGTAAGTGCAGTTCGATGGCCATTGTTGGAAATCGATTGTACGGGCCTTAATAAAATTATTAAAAATATTAATAATTTATGTAAAATCATAAGAAATGATTTGGGAAGAATTGGGATGAAAAACTCCATATTTGAAAAGATAAAAATAGATTTTTATCGAAATGAACTAGTTTTGAACTAAATTTAAAACCTAATTATTTTTAAATAAATAAATTAGATTTAAAAGGGGTTTTAAATAATCGGGATTTCTAATATATTTGATTGGATTTGAAATGGGTTTATCGTGAACTGTGTTTTAAATAACACTAGTTCTTTAACCCGATAATAAATAGAATGTGATTTGGGTTTATCGTGAACTGTGTTTTAAATAACACCTAGTTCTTTAACCCAGTAAAAGGAGTTTAACAAATCTGCAATTAGATTGAAATGCGAATGGATAATCTAAATTATCAAATTTAGAAAATGAGCGAGAATGGAGTATCGCCAGTTTTGCTCCAAAGCGATAGTTAAATCTTTAATTAGATTTGAACGTGAAATGGTAATTAATTTTACCAATAACACCACGGTGTTAGATATGGAGTATTACCAGTTTTGCTTCATGGGATGAATAGGTTGGGATTGGGAAATAAAATAAATAATTACTTCGTTACGGTTCGCTAATCTCGACTAGTTGGAAAAACCATAATTTGGTTTTAAATGACATCCAAAGGAAGATTACAGGATAAATTTTAAAGAATTTATCTTGGATAAAATTAATGGGAACCTTTCCCTAAGAATGTGGAATTTAGAAACTAGCTGTAGGTTGGCTAAGAAGAATGGTTTCCTGGGTATTGATCTGATGTTGGTTTCGGCCTTCGGGGTTAATGTTTGAGAAATTGTTCTCTTGCTAATTTGCGGTTAGTGACTAATGAATTGGAATGAGGCGTATGTTGTGTTTGCGTAACATTTGTTTTTAATACGCGGGTTGTTCGGAAAGTCCGGGTTTATACCCATTCAGAATAACCGATTCGACGATAAGTCGAAGATGAAGACGGTGGTCGAAGACCGGAAGTCTTCACATCGTTTGGGCAATACTGACGATCCTGATTGGGCTGTACACCTAAGAGGATGGAAATAGTTGGTGGTCGTCCAGACGTACTTGGAGATGGATGGATATGCGAGGAAAGTGCCTCCGGTTTCGTTCAGACCCAGAACGGACTTGTAAATGGATTGTGTGTCTGACATTGGATTTTATTCTATGTTGATTGATTTCTATTAAATATACATCTGCTTGGCGGCGGAGAATTTATTCTTTTGCTTAACGCCCTTCTCTGAGACGTACGAGCTCAGAGGTTGTATATCGATGGACATCAGTCGCATGGCATGAATTGCCTATGTGGCACGCTAAGATGCAATGATCAAGGCTTCTGTTGAAAAGCAAAGTCTTGTGGTTGATGATCAAAGCATGGCCTTTGTGGCGTAGCTTTCTGTATAGCGTGAATTCGCGAGCCTCACACCTCGGTATGAGTTAAAAACGGGATACGGACTGCAGGGAGAGCACGACGTTTCTTTCTAGCTTTGGTGGTGTCAGTGACTTACCAGCCCTGACATTTATATACTTTTCACCTTTGTGGTTGTTGGATGAGGCGCTTCGATTATAGGTCTGTAAGGACCGGGAAACGTGTGTTCAGGCATAATTAATCCTCTAACGTAAGTGAGGACCGGCCCTGAAGCATCCAGGGGTTACCCAGTGTGCGTAACCCTGAGGCCTTTGCTAGAGTGTCTCGAACGCGGAGAGGAGCTTGCCCCTTGCCTCGACTCATGACGGAAATCCAATTTCCAATACGTGTATTTCAGTTTTATTTGTAGAGCCTAGTATGGCGACATAGTGGGATGGGGCACTCATGCCGTCTATGATTTATATTTATGATTGAAATGTTTTGACACTATACACATATTATAGTATCAAATGATTTGTTTTAAACGTACCAAGCATGTTTGGCTATTATAAGGGAAAACCCTATCCTCCGGCTTGCGTTGCATTGTGTGATGGGACCTGGGTCTTATAATAGCTTCATTTTTCGAAAAAGCATTGCGCTGTTTATTCTATGCACTGATATTCTTGGGAGGAAACCCGTTCCGTGTTATACGGCGTGGTCCCTTGAATCACTCTCTTTTAAAGTAAAGTTTTAAATAACTGTTTTAGTTCTCACACCAGTCACATGACTGACCTGGAGTTTATTGTTTTAACCTAAACTCTGGGTGCTCCTATTTTCCGCACGGGCAGCTAGTAGTTTTGGTTTTGCAGATTTATATTCACAGGATCCTGGTTTACAGCTGGAATGATATCCGGAAAGCTCTGTATCCGTATATCACCTTCAGTTGTGCTTTGTATTATTTTCCGCTGCTATGTAATTTATTGTAATCTCTGATATTTATCGAATGTAATTTATTCAATTATACTCTGTATATTCTTGTATCTGATGGAACTGTTGTAATATACAATGAAATGTTCTTCTGTTTGTGTTCTGATTTGTCCTGTTCTCAACGTTCAGGGGTTTCGAACGGTCTAGATCGGTTTAACGGCTGATTCAGATCGAGCGAAATTCCCGGCCGTCACATTTGGTATCAGAGCTTTGGTTTACAGAGCTCGAGAACAAGACACATTAGAACCATACGAAAGAATTCATCAGATATTGGATTAGTAATATCCAATTAGAATGACTCGTTAGAGATAGGATCAGTAGTATCCTAGAACGGGTGCGAAGAGTATATTTTTCAAATGAAAACAATTTTGTTTTGAAAATTTAAATTGTTTTAAACGTATTTGATTATTTATTTATTTTGAATATGGACAATCGAGTATATAAAGATTTCGCGTATACGCGTCATGAACGTATATTCGAAGTTTTAATATATTGGATAGATATAGAATCATACTCTAGTGGCCCGAAGATGATTCTAATGATTGACTAGTCGTCATTAGTATTCATGTTCGAGTAACGAAGGTGTGATATCGATATATTTCCATTCGACTGGTGTGAGAACCAAAACTAATATAGTTAGAACACTTTGTTGTGAATTGGCATCAAAAACATGATTTTTGGTATATGTATCAAAATTATGAATTTGAAAACTCTAACCCACTAATTGATTGATGTTTGTGTTGTTTGCCTATTTGTTTGCTAATTTTGAACCATTATGCCTAATATAACCAAATATTGAATTGTATTAAAAATTGGTCGCATTTGCTTGCATATACATATACTTACATTGAACAGGTCATAGCAAGGAGGCTAGAGCAGAGAATAAAATTTTTTTGCCCGACAAATAGGTACATGTTTACTACATAATTTACTGTTTTGTTTGGGTGATGATGATATTATGAGCCTATTGGCTAGCCGCTTGGCTTTTTCTTTTTCTTTTTGAGATCTGAAGGACCGGGGAAGCTATTTGAAATTCCCCGATGCTCCCGGTGCAGGGGAGGTTATGGCGAAATTTTTCGAAAATTTAGGGTGTTAGCCAAATTTTTGAAATTTTGAAAATTCTCAGAAACTGAAAAGTTGGAGAATGGAAGCCAGATCGAGCGTAGAGTTGATTAATCAAACCACTTTCGACTTTGTTCCTTTTCGGGGACGAAAAGTTTTAAGTGGGGGAGATTGTAATAACCCGGAAAATCTGGGCCAGTTTAAAATTTTTTATTTTGGCAATTTTAGCGAATTTTGATTATTTAAAATGAATTATTTTAAATAATATCGACGAGAAATTTATTTTGAATATAATTCGACGTATATATTATACGCGTCGTCGTTAGAATATAAATATTTATATATAATTATAAATAGAATTGAAAATGGCGCGGTAGTTCGATAATTCGATTTCAAACTTCAATTGAATGTACCGGGTGCAAAACAATCCGGATTTTAGTGAAACCAAAAATAATGGAATCTAATTGAGAATATCTTTCCAACGAATCCGGAGAATCGAGATTTCATAGCGGGAGTCAAAAGATATGTCCAGTTGAAAATTCTGAATAGTCGCTATGGAATTCGGGCCCTTAAAAATGGACATTTTGCAAACGACCTCGGATTTCGATGAAACCACTTTTGTTGGATCCGCAGTGTCAAATTATTGCTAGGTTTCAAATTTCATAATTTTTCGAATCAATATGTGAGCGTGGCAAAGGGAAACGCGTTTGACCAGTTTCAGTTGATTTTAATCGACTGGAAAATGGCCATTTTTCCAACGGTCTCAGAATCCGACGAAACTAGTTTTGTTAGGACCGTATCGTCAATACGAGTCTAGAAATAATTTTTCTGGAATTTTTAGAGTTCGTATGTGACCCCGGTAATTTGAAATGTGCGTTTAAATTAAATATATATTGATTTATGTTTTAATGTAAAGAAAAACCTATCGAAACGGTCGAATTGGCCTGCGAAACATATTCCATTGTGTTCAGAATGGGGGTAATTAGCTGGGGGCGACAGTCGTTGGGCTCGATTTGGGATTCAGATTAAAAGTCAACCTTATGGAAATTAAAATAACTAATTAAATAATATATATATATATTATTATTCTCACCTACCCCTCCCTCATTCCCACTTCAGCCCGATCTGAAATTTCTTGACCCAGAATCCGCTCCACCACCAAATCGCTCCTCCGCCGATGTCGATCCTCCCCCCCCCCCCCCCCCGTGCTCCGCCTCCTCCCTCTTCCATCTCCTGCTCCCCCGCCTCTTCTTCACCTCTCTGAAATCGAGCCCACCTGAAACCCCCCTTCTTCCAGCGACGCAGCGCCGTCGCTACCTCGCCCCCTCGTTGACCGCGCCACCAGCGACCCCACACCGACCGCCTCTCCAAAGCGACAGCGCCTCCAGCATCCCTCAGGCGACGCAACAAATCCGAGCTCCTTCCTTGCTCGATTCAAACAACCGCGCGTTAAACCCCCTTCCGATTTGAAGAACCCTAGCCACCATGAATCACCTGGAAACCGCCACCTGC
Organism: Allium sativum; assembly: GCA_030737875.1. NCBI lineage: Eukaryota > Viridiplantae > Streptophyta > Magnoliopsida > Asparagales > Amaryllidaceae > Allium > Allium sativum. Next base: position 298,104,004 of record CM060921.1, read on the forward strand.
TCGACGCTGCCAACCCCATGGATCTCCGGCGCCACCAACGAGCATCGACGCCCCTCCCCCTCTTCATTCTTGAGCTGTAAGTGGTTATTTCCATTTTTATTCGTGTAGACCATATAAAAATATGATCTTTATTAGTTTAAAAATAGGAAAATCGGTTTTGTTTTAATTTAAAACATATTATAACAGTCAATTTATATTTATATGTAGTTAAGAAAAAAATCGGGTTCTTATGCTTGTTAATATTCGTAGTTTAACAAATGCAAAGGTATAATAAAAATACGTTTGTAATAATAAAAATGTGATTTTTATTTAATAGAAAGGTGGGATTTTTATTTAGTGAAAGGCGAGTTAAAAATAAAATTCCTATATGATGAGAAGGTTAAAAATATTATTTTTATAAAGGCGAAATCTATATTTTTGAAATTCGATTTTTATATATTGAACAACGAAGTAAAAATTCGATTTTTAAATGTAGGAAGCGATTATAAAAATATGATTTTTATTTTAAAGACATCAGCAAATATAAAAATGTGTGATTTTTATATATATAGTGACTACGGGCACAAGAAGATGATAAAAAGGCGAGAAGAAGAGTCAAAATGATTGGATAGCTTTCGGTGAGAACTTCTCACCCTTCAAATTTTTTTATTCTAGTTATAAATATAAACTAGGATGCAGACGGTGTTTAGTAGCACCCGACACCCGTCATCCACAGACCATGGATGGCTTGTTTGTTAAATAGTTTGATTTCAAAAATTAATTAGATTATTTGATTGAAATTGAATTGTTTGGTGAGAATGAATGGATTTGATTGATGTGTGAATGGCGTGGGCCTTCACTAGACCGGGGATAAGGCTAGGCCTTGTCCCGTTTCTAGTATCGTGCCGTTATGCCGCCGAAATTTTCTAAAATATGTTAGAAAAATAAAAATATCACTTTATTTAAAGAATGAACTGAATAGATATTCATATGTTAAAATAAAATGTTTTATCGTTAAAAATATAATTTTTAACGTGAATGTGAATAAAATATTCATTTACAAACCAGACGGTTTGTCTATGTACACTGATTTGACTGACATTGATTGGGTCGATAAATTTTACACATCGCCCAACTGCACAAATAAAATCTGTGTTTGATTGTTTGAAACCCCACACGGGTGTTGGGATGAAATTTGAAGTTCACTCATCCTGACTGATTAAATATGTCGATCGATTGATTGACAGGCTGTTATAAGCGTTAGATATTTATATTTGATGCTTATACAGTGTAGTGCACTTTGGTTGATGGTTGATTATTTTTCAATGCTATTATATACACGTGTTGTATGAAAATCCATATAATTAATTTTATATGGTGATTGATTGGGCCTCATTCCAATTTAGAAGATAAAGAATAATATAATATAAAGGTTCATGTGTTGACTGTACTCATCCGTTGAGATTAGTCATGTGTTGAACGAAATATTTTTATAATAAAATTTACTTCTTTATCAATATAAAATAAAGGTTCATGTGTTGACTGTACTCATCCGTTGAGATTAGTCATGTGTTGAACGAAATAATTTAACAAAAATAGTCACACGTGGACGGTACTCATTCATTGAGATTAGTCGTGTGTTGACAAATAGAAATATTTGAAATAGAATATTTGAAATAGAATATTTGAAATAGAATATTTGAAAATAGAAATATATGAAGCCGTGTTGATTAGATTGACGCCATTTTGACGTGAACGATATTTATATCAATTTTATTTGGAAATGAATTGAATATAAAATGATTTCGAAATGAATTGAATATAAAACGATTTCGAAATGAATTGAATATAAAACGATTTCGAAATGAATTGAATATAAAACGATTTCGAAATGAATTGAATATAAAACGATTTCGAAATGAATTGAATAAAAAACGATTTCGAAATGAATTGAATATAAAACGATTTCGAAATGAATTGAATATAAAACGATTTCGAAATGAATTGAATATAAAACGATTTCGAAATGAATTGAATATAAAACGATTTCGAAATGAATTGAATATAAAACGATTTCGAAATGAATTGAATATAAAACGATTTCGAAACGAATTGAATATAAAACGATTTCGAAATGAATTTAAATCGAATAGAAAACGACTTTGAAATTGGATTGAATTGAAAACGAATTCAAATTTAATCGAAAGCAAAGTGAAATGAATTCAAATTGAATTGAAATTTGAATTGAATAGAAATGAATTTTAAAACGAATTTATAAAGAAGAATTCAATTTTGATTTGAATTGAAATGGAAGTTGAAATTGCTTTTGAAACGAATTTAAAACTATTTATATAATTCGATTTAAATAGAAATCGACGAAATATATATTATATATATAATATAATGGCCTGAATAGAACGCGTCGCGCCGCGGCAGTTCGTAAATTTCGATCATTTATTTCAAACGGACATTACGGGAGATCCGACCGTCGGATTCTCCTAAAACCGGAACCGTTGGGTTCGTATCGAAAAGGGATTTCTAACGAATATTAGAAATTTGAAATCTAACGGTTGGATTTGGAAATACGTCCAAATCAAATTCGAAAAAGGTCGCTGTAAGTGCAGTTCGATGGCCATTGTTGGAAATCGATTGTACGGGCCTTAATAAAATTATTAAAAATATTAATAATTTATGTAAAATCATAAGAAATGATTTGGGAAGAATTGGGATGAAAAACTCCATATTTGAAAAGATAAAAATAGATTTTTATCGAAATGAACTAGTTTTGAACTAAATTTAAAACCTAATTATTTTTAAATAAATAAATTAGATTTAAAAGGGGTTTTAAATAATCGGGATTTCTAATATATTTGATTGGATTTGAAATGGGTTTATCGTGAACTGTGTTTTAAATAACACTAGTTCTTTAACCCGATAATAAATAGAATGTGATTTGGGTTTATCGTGAACTGTGTTTTAAATAACACCTAGTTCTTTAACCCAGTAAAAGGAGTTTAACAAATCTGCAATTAGATTGAAATGCGAATGGATAATCTAAATTATCAAATTTAGAAAATGAGCGAGAATGGAGTATCGCCAGTTTTGCTCCAAAGCGATAGTTAAATCTTTAATTAGATTTGAACGTGAAATGGTAATTAATTTTACCGATAACACCACGGTGTTAGATATGGAGTATTACCAGTTTTGCTTCATGGGATGAATAGGTTGGGATTGGGAAATAAAATAAATAATTACTTCGTTACGGTTCGCTAATCTCGACTAGTTGGAAAAACCATAATTTGGTTTTAAATGACATCCAAAGGAAGATTACAGGATAAATTTTAAAGAATTTATCTTGGATAAAATTAATGGGAACCTTTCCCTAAGAATGTGGAATTTAGAAACTAGCTGTAGGTTGGCTAAGAAGAATGGTTTCCTGGGTATTGATCTGATGTTGGTTTCAGCCTTCGGGGTTAATGTTTGAGAAATTGTTCTCTTGCTAATTTGCGGTTAGTGACTAATGAATTGGAATGAGGCGTATGTTGTGTTTGCGTAACATTTGTTTTTAATACGCGGGTTGTTCGGAAAGTCCGGGTTTATACCCATTCTGAATAACCGATTCGACGATAAGTCGAAGATGAAGACGGTGGTCGAAGACCGAAAGTCTTCACATCGTTTGGGCAATTACTGACGATCCTGATTGGGCTGTACACCTAAGAGGATGGAAATAGTTGGTGGTCGTCCAGACGTACTTGGAGATGGATGGATATGCGAGGAAAGTGCCTCCGGTTTCGTTCAGACCCAGAACGGACTTGTAAATGGATTGTGTGTATGACATTGGATTTTATTCTATGTTGATTGATTTCTATTAAATATACATCTGCTTGGCGGCGGAGAATTTATTCTTTTGCTTAACGCCCTTCTCTGAGACGTACGAGCTCAGAGGTTGTATATCGATGGACATCAGTCGCATGGCATGAATTGCCTATGTGGCACGCTAAGATGCAATGATCAAGGCTTCTGTTGAAAAGCAAAGTCTTGTGGTTGATGATCAAAGCATGGCCTTTGTGGCGTAGCTTTCTGTATAGCGTGAATTCGCGAGCCTCACACCTCGGTATGAGTTAAAAACAGGATACGGACTGCAGGGAGAGCACGACGTTTCTTTCTAGCTTTGGTGGTGTCAGTGACTTACCAGCCCTGACATTTATATACTTTTCAGCTTTGTGGTTGTTGGATGAGGCGCCTCGATTATAGGTCTGTAAGGACCGGGAAACGTGTGTTCAGGCATAATTAATCCTCTAACGTAAGTGAGGACCGACCCTGAAGCATCCAGGGGTTACCCAGTGTGCGTAACCCTGAGGCATTTGCTAGAGTGTCTCGAACGCGGAGAGGAGCTTGCCCCTTGCCTCGACTCATGACGGAAATCCAATTTCCAATACGTGTATTTCGGTTTTATTTGTAGAGCCTAGTATGGCGACATAGTGGGATGGGGCACTCATGCCGTCTATGATTTATATTTATGATTGAAATGTTTTGACACTATACACATATTATAGTATCAAATGATTTGTTTTAAACGTACCAAGCATGTTTGGCTATTATAAGGGAAAACCCTATCCTCCGGCTTGCGTTGCATTGTGTGATGGGACCTGAGTCTTATAATAGCTTCATTTTTCGAAAAAGCATTGCGCTGTTTATTCTATGCACTGATATTCTTGGGAGGAAACCCGTTCCGTGTTATACGGCGTGGTCCCTTGAATCACTCTCTTTTAAAGTAAAGTTTTAAATAACTGTTTTAGTTCTCACACCAGTCACATGACTGACCTGGAGTTTATTGTTTTAACCTAAACTCTGGGTGCCCCTATTTTCCGCACGGGCAGCTAGTAGTTTTGGTTTTGCAGATTTATATTCACAGGATCCTGGTTTACAGCTGGAATGATATCCGGAAAGCTCTGTATCCGTATATCACCTTCAGTTGTGCTTTGTATTATTTTCCGCTGCTATGTAATTTATTGTAATCTCTGATATTTATCGAATGTAATTTATTCAATTATACTCTGTATATTCTTGTATCTGATGGAACTGTTGTAATATACAATGAAATGTTCTTCTGTTTGTGTTCTGATTTGTCCTGTTCTCAACGTTCAGGGGTTTCGAACGGTCTAGATCGGTTTAACGGCTGATTCAGATCGAGCGAAATTCCCGGCCGTCACAGTAATAGTTTACTCTGTTGATATGGTACTTATGTAAATGAATAAAAAAATTGTATGTAATAACAATACAGATTTTGAAATTCTATATTTTATAATATAGTGTTGTGTTGGAAGACTGATACATTTGCTAATATTCAACGCTACCTTTATTTAATTGAAAACAACATTTGATCAAAGATTTATGGATAAATTGTTGAAAAGATGGGAGTCAATAAAAATTCTTGATGTTTACTTCTGGTTCAGCAATTCTAATACATTATTGAATAAAAATGCTTCATTTATGCCAAAGCTGCAATGCTTCTGGTTTAGCAATGCTAACCATATCAGGCTGTATAAAATAGTATGCATAGGGGACATGTAATTTGGTTGCAGTTTAATACTGGACTAATTTAGCAATATGTGGTATTAACATTACTTCAATATTGGAAATAACCATCTTACAGTCTCCAGCAATAAGATGGGGGTTACATAGTATATAATATAAATTTGGCAAGTCTGAGCAAATGCTAACCAACCTCCCATCGAAATAAGTATTACTGCTCCACGAATCTCAAAGCCTAGTAGTTTAGTCAATTAATTCTCTAAAGTTTATGCTTTTTGATTAATTAACTGAAAAAGGAATCTCAGTATTTGACTAGCAAGTTAGATCATTGAATGCTAAGAACTTGAATAATTTTCTCTTTGTTGGTGACTTATTTACCAAGAGCCACCTTAGATTTGATACTATTTACCGTCAGCCTAGTGAAAATATCCAAAACAATAATAATATTTTAATAGTATTAGCATAACTCGAATAGGCTGTGGAGAATATTAGCAAATCGCCTGCACAAACTAAGTGAATACATACCTAAAAATTCAGCTCAGTAGATAAGTTAATTTTACCAGAAATTAGTTCATCAATGTTTAGAATGCAGTTAAAGTCTCATACAATTGTCTTAATCATACAGTTAGATTAGTACATACAGTTAGCTTAGGCAAAAGTGTTGTATTTTTAGTTTGTGTGGGCAGTAGTTCTTGTAATACTCAGTGAATGTAATAGCGTGGAAAGCAAGGGTCTTAATCCCCCTTTCAACCAACTAGACATTGCACAAACTTAATACTAAAAAAACAAAAAGATGTCCATTTGCTGGCTTATAAGAAAAACAAAGAAATTATTTATGAAGGTGGATATACAATCATCATGTAAGATCATCAAAGAAATTAATTACACATCTGCCTTATTGCTAGATTGACAAACCCACATAATCTTTCTTGATCCATCTTTCATTGTATTTTATACCTTTTTCACAGTTCAGCTAGCTTGGCAAATCAAAACTATGGCTTTCAATGGTTTTTTAATGTTTTGGAGCTCAATGATAATATAATTCATGATATATGATCGGGTTTTCAGAATGTGTCAATGTTAATTAGGTGTTTTCTTTAATCTATATTTTGTTTTAAATTATTTCAAAATTTGAAATATGATAGGTATTGTCTCAGAAAATACAATTTATTTATCTCATGTAAGCATATAAGAATAATCATCTTGATAGATCTATGTTACAACTTTCTATATGTAAAGTTAGATGTGAATCCAAACAAAAATGGTTTGAGTATGAAGGTGATGATGGAATTTAGGGTGGCAGGTTTGAGTATGAGTGAACCATATATATGAACCTACAATGATGAATTGATGCTTATGCCTAAGAGCAACTGCATGTTGAAATAGAGATAGGTCTTTAGAAGTTGTGCATGCATGTTTGACTTTCTGTAAGTTGGTACATAGTAGAGAACTGCTTAGCAGTTCATGCATATGCTGGTATTCAACTTCTGTTCTAAGTTTTTGTTATGGTGCCTACATACACCAACCGACACACATACATGTACATATATATAACATTTATTGTAGTGTCTCTTGTTCTAGGAAGTCTACTTCAGAAGGAACTTGATCCAGTTAAAGATTTGCCTACGCTACTACTTTCTTTGCTGGGTTATACAAGCAGCTCCTACAGGCTGGGATTTCTCACAAAAGGCATCCATTGGTTTTTTCCTTCAGAGCTTCATTCTTGTTTTCACCATCTAATTTTGAAATATCAATGACAGCGATTTTCACCATTTGGTTTGTTAGCTTAAAATGATTGATTGTTGGTTTCTGTTGTATGATTCGAGTGAAGACTGTGTTTGATCTTAGGGGGTACTTATAGTGTACTGGCACTGCATGTCAACCTTTAGTTCATTGAATTATGAGGGTATAATTAGAATTATATTATTTATGCCGGTGTGATCACTGAGTGAGTTTCAACTTCATATATGTTTGCAGGGTTGAGAAATTCAAAGGTCAATGCAGGAAATGGATCATGCCTTATAATCAAGCATTTTTTTATGATCAGGTCAGCATTACTTAGTTAAAATGTTCTCTTACTCAAACTGTGAATTTGTTGGAGTTAACTAGCAATCAACTTGAGGTTGTCTGGTAAAGACTTAAGTATGAAAAGTAGTCTATATGTTCCATCACTTGAATTTGTTACTTCTCCTTTAGTCATTTTACTGTTTGAATGGTAGGTTTGGAATTTTTAAGGAAGATGAAATTCTGGTGATATGCTGCATGCTTGTGATTGGGTGTAGAAGTTAGGTGTGTGTTGTAGGCGGCGGAGTCTATTTACTGTCGTAGGGATGACGAGTGAGGGAGGAGAAGGATGGATGATTAGTTGATGAGGTGAAGTTCTCTTGTGATGAATGTTTGGTTAGTGGTGGTTGAGACAGCTTCGGCTTGATGTGTGTTGATGTAGCAGTGCAATTGCAGTTAGGTGTTGGTGTGCAAGGGAAAAAGTGGCAAAATTAATAAAAACAGTATGATATTTCTTATGTCTGTGCTTGTTGTATATTAATCATGCATATAATATTTTTTCCTATCTTGTTTTTTCGTTTAAAATTGATGTATATTTTTTATTGGATCAAAAGGTCACTTTTTTTGCAGACTGGTATTTAAAGGTTCAAAAAATAGAGATCGATGTGAACGTAAACTTCATATGCAGGTGGTAATTTTAACTCCAAACTATGACCATGTTATTTTTAAGTACTTTTATAATTTAGTATTTATTTTCATAGATTTTTGTATGACTCAATATTTTATTTAATGCACTATTTCTTTCCTTAGCGATGGTTATTTTATACGTTAGTGTCATGTATCATGAACTTGTTAAGTATAACGAAAAGCACTTTCTAGTCTTGTCTTCCTTACCCTCATGTACGAACAATAGTGATTTTTTTATTTTTGTTTTACAGGTAGATAGACGAAATGCTGATGGAAAACATTGTTGCGTAGGTTGAAGTTATTCTTGCTGCTAAGACTATATTTTGGTTTGTAAGAATGTACGAATTACTATTTTTGGTCCCTACCACTTTGTGTATTTGTATATTTGATATCCTATCCAAGAAATTTGTGTTAAGGACAAAAAAAGAAAAAAGTTTGCCCAAAAGGACAAGAGCAAAAAAAGTTGCTCAAAAGGCCAACTTTTAGTGTAAAGTGGAAAAACAAAGGACCCCCTTGAATTCCACCATTTGCACTAGAAAATGTCCTTTTGGGCAAATTTTTTGCCTCTTGTCCTTTTGAGCAAACTTTTTTCGTCCTTGTGGCAAAAATCCCCGATTATATAATTTTACTTGTTGGTTATGAATAACGTGCTCAATATAAAATGTGTTATTAATATGATTCATTGATTATGAAACGTGGTATCGATATAATATGTTATTTTTAAATAGCTATAAAAATATTGAGATTGATTTTGGATTTTTTATGGCGTTTTTAAAATGCTATTGAAATTTTCATGGTGATTTTTCAACGGCATCTCTAAAATGCCATAAATGGTTTTTTCAAAAATTTACAAACAAACACTTACAACAATTTATAAAAGCTGTAAATAAATATCATGACAAAAGATAAACGCTATAAACAAATCAACTTAAACGCCATGAAATGTATTAACAACACAAAAGAAACGCCATTGGACAATACTTTTCACAGCGTTTCATTACTGATGTAGTATGTTTTTGACTTTTAACTGCATGTCGATACACAGCGTATATAAAAACGCTGTTAATACCTATTATGGCATTTTTTAAACGCTGTCAAAAGTCATATTTGTTGTAGTGGCTAGGCTCTACAATCAAAACTGAAATGTCACGTATTGGAAATTGGATTTCTGTCACGAGTCGAGGCAAGGGATCATCCTCGCCGGCTTCGAGACACTCTAGCAAATGCCTCAGGGTTCGGACGCTGGCGAACTCTTGGAATCGGTAGGGCCAGTCAACACATAGCAGAATAGTTATACCTTAACACACGTTCCCCGGTCCTATATGACCTATCCATCAGCTTCGTAGAGACCGATATATTTGAGGCGCCTCGCATTCCAACAACCACATAGGTAAAAATAATATACATGTCAGGGATTGCAAAACCCTGACATCACCCATAGCTAGAAAGAAACGTCGTGTTCTCCCTATGGTCCTGACCCCGTTTTTGACTCATACCGAGGTGTAAGGCTTGCGGATTAACGCTATACACAAAGTTATGCTATATTAAAGTCGTTATTTGATCATCAACCACAAGACTCTGCTTTTCAACAGAAGCCTTGATCATTTGCCACTCAGGCATGCCACGCAGGCAATTCATGCCATGCGACTGATGTCTATCGATATATAACCTTTGAGCTCGTACATCTCAGAGAAGGGCGTTAAACAAGAGAATAAATTCTCCGTTGTCAAACAGATATATATTTAATAGAGATCAATCAATACAGAATAAAATCCAACGTCAGACACACAGTCCATTTACAAGTTCATTCTGGGTCTGAATGAAACCGGAGGCACCTTATTCCTCATCCCGTATGTCCAATACAGGAGAGGGGTCCTTGCATATCCGGTCGATCTCTAAGTACGTCTGGACGATCACCACTTATTACCTTGTCTTGGGTGTACCGCCCAATCAAGACATCAATATTCATCCAAATGATATGAAGACCTCCGGTCTTCAAGCACCGTCTTCATCGTCGACTTATCATCGAATCAGTTATTCAGAATGGATATAAACCCGGCCTTTCCGATTAACTCGCGTATATTATAAACAAGTGCTATAAAACACAATATACGCCTCATTCCAATTCTGAATATTCTTTTATTTAAATATCCACATCTTTAGGTATTTGTTCCCATTAATTTTATCAAAGATAAATTCTTTAAATTTATTCTTTAATCTTCCTTTGGATATCATTCAAACCATATCAAGGTTCACCAAATTAGTCGGTATTAACGCACCTTACCGAAGTAATCATTTATTTAATTTCCCAATCCCAACCTATTCATCCCATGGAGCAAAACTGGTCGTACTCCATATCTAATGCCATGGTGTTATCAGTAAATTTAATTACCATTTCATGTTCAAATCTAATTAAAGATTTAACTATCGCTAGGAACAAAACTGGTGATACTCCATTCTCGATCATTTCTAAAATTTGATAATTTAAATTATCAATTGCTATTTCAATCTAATTAAAGATTCATTAAAACTCCACTTAGTTTTAATCTTCCTAAAAATCAATGTTGATGATTATTTAACTTTGGAAACACAAACATGTCGCATCGACAATCTACGCCGTATTATTGATTTCTGCCGATATACGACCTCTAAGCTCGTACGTATTAGAGAAGGGTGTTAAGCAAGAGAACAACCATACAATTCGAAATATAATGCTAGACATGTAATCCTGTCCTTAACTGGGTTAAAGAACTAATGTCATTTAAAACACAGTTCACAATAAATCCAAATCACATTCCATTTTCAATTCCAATTAAATATTAATTAATTGGTAATTCTTCTTTAAATCTTAATTAAAAGATTTATTTTTTTCACACTCGGTTTAAGAACAGTGATAATGAAGACACCATTCACGACAAACCCAAAATCCAATTCACTATTAAATACAAGGCTCTGACTAGAAATTATATTGGCTTATATTCAATATCAAATTCTGAAATCAACAAATATCGTATTGGGAATAACGATTTCAAAATTCCTCCACAATATCCGTATAATCATGGAATCCAATATCGAACTATTCCGAAGATAATTTCAATTCAATTCCATTTCAATTCATATATTAATAATTCTGGTTATTTTTAAAACCATTTCAAATCCAATTTATTTATTTAAAAATATTGGATTTATAATTCTAGTTCATAACTAGTTCATTTCGATAAAAATATATTTTTATCTTTTCAAATATGGAATTTTTCATCCTAATTCTTTCCAAATCATTTATTATGATTTTGCACAAATTATTGATATTTTTAATAATTTTATCATGGCCCGTACAGTCGATTTCCATAGACGGTCTTCGAACTGCACTTACAACGACCTTTTCCAAATTTGATTTGGATATAATTCCAAATCCAACTATTAGATTTCAAATTCCTTATATTCATTGGAAATCTCTTTTCGATACGAACCCAATGGTTCTAGTTTTAGGAGAATCTGATGGTCGGATCTCCCGTAATGTCCATTCGAAGTCAATGGTCCAAATTCGCGAAGTACCACGGCGTGGCGCGTTCTATTCAGGCCATTTAATATATATAATATATATATTATATATATTTCATCGATTTCCATTTTAACGTATTTTATAAATCACTTAAATTTGTTTTCAAAACGATTTCAACTTCATATTCAATTTCAAATCAAAAATGAATATTCCATATCATCAATATATAAATGATAATATTTTCCAAAACATTAGATTTTGAAACCACTTCCTTTTTTATATTCATTATAAAAATGAATAAAATCGATATAGATATCGTTCATGTCAAAATGGAGTTAATCTAATCAACACGGCTTTATATATTTAAATATTTTCGTGTCCATCCCAAATCGGACATCAAAATCATATTTTGATCCATTACTGAATATTATTTTAAAATGTTAGTTATTATAAAATATTTATATTCGTCAATGTTAAACATTCGTTAATTTAAAATATTCGTTCTATCCGAATTGGGATCAGACACAGTCAATTACCATATAATTTTATTTACATGGATTTCATGCACACATGTACACAACAATAATCAAACACAGTCAACCATCATCCAAAGTGCATTACACAACTGCATAAGCGCTGAATATGAATAATTAACGCTTACAACATCCTGTCAATTAGTCGACTGACATACAACTAAATATTGGGATTAGTGTATGTCCAATATCATCCCAATACCCCTGTGGGGTTTTCAAAACACTGCTTGTTATTTGTGCAGTTAGGCGATGTGTAAAATATATCGTCCCAATCAATATCAGTCAAATGTGTGTACATAAAAAATCATCCGATTTGTAAATAAATAATTATTTTATTCATATACACGTTAAAAATTATATTTTTAACTATAAAATATTTATTTCAACTCATGAATATTTTATACAGTTCATTTATACAATAAAAATGATATTTTTGTTGTTTTAACATTTTAGAAAACTTCGGTAGCACAACGACGCGATACTAGAAACGGAATATGGTCTAGCCTTATCCCTCGCCTACTAACGGCTCGCACCAAATACATACCAATTCTAATCAATTCATTTATTTCCTAAACCAAATTCAACCAAATAAACTAATCAACCAAACAAACAGGTTTCAAACAAAGGTGTCGGGTGCTACTAAGCACCTTCTGCATCCTAGTATGTATTTCTATCTAGAAAATAAATTAAAGTGAGAAGTTCTCACCTTTGGGATCCACTCCTCCATTCTATTCTGAATTTATGAATAGCCGGGATTTGCCTGAAATTCAACGTAGACTTTTCCACGCTGTTCATAGTAAAAATCACATTTTTAATATGATGTTTACATATTAAAAATCGCATTCTTATCGAAACTGTACATGATTAAAAATTACACTTTTATTATATCGCTACATGTATAAAAATTGCATTTTTATATTGCTAATACATATATAAAGATCGAATTTTTATAAATCATTATTCTGTATAAAAATCATATTTTTATTTCACTAATTTCATAATAAAAATCATATTTTTATAACGATACTTCTTATATAAAAATCATATTTTTATATCGTTACATATATGAAAATCATATTTTTATATCGTTACATATATGAAAATCATATTTTTATATCGTTACTTCTTACATAAAAATCATATTTTTATATCGTTACATATATAAAAAATCATATTTTTGTATATTGAAAAATCACTTCTTTATATAATTAAAAATCACTACTTTATATAATTAAAAATCACTACTTTATATAGGAATAAAAAAATTCAACAAACTTACAATCCTTAGGAATTTTTGAAGGTGGAGGGGCCACGATCGGAGATGGTGGCGGGGGTTGGTGGCGTCGGGGTTGGAGAAGCGGCGGTGGAGCCTCTTGGCGACTGGCAGCGGCTCTGAAAAGGGAGGGCGGTGGCTTTTAAGGATTTGGGGCTAGCGGGTGCTAAACGGAGGGAGGAGCAAAGGGGGGAGGGTACGGCGAAGCTGGGGAAGGGCGCCTCCGGCGCGGTGGTGGCGAGCGGCTGGGAGAGCGACGGGAACAAGAGCGGCTTTTTTTTACGAAACCTAATTTGAACGACGGGGTCTCACGAGAGAGGGGGGTGCGGGTATTTTTTTGTTCTGAGAGAGGGGGGGGGGTTTAATAATAATATATATTTTTTTATTTTATTTTATTTTTTTATTACAAAAAGTAAGTTTTTCATTCGACCTGCAAATCAAATCCAACGACTGTCGCCCCTAGCTAACTACCCCTATTCCGAGCACAATTGGATATTTTTCGTAAGCCAATTCGACCGTTTCGATCAGTTTTCATTTTAATTAAAGTATAATTCAATATATTGAATTTGAACGCACATTTTAATTTACTAGGGCCACATACTGACTCCAAAAATTCCTGAAAAAAAATTGTAGCTATATTTTGACGATACGGTCCTAATAAAACTAATTTCATCGAATTTGGAGACCGATTGAAAAACGTTTATTTTCCACTCGATTAAATTCAAACTTAACTGATCAAACACGTTTAAATTCACCATGCTCACATATTAATTCCAAAAATTATGAAAATTGGAATCTAGCAATAATTTGACATTCCGGATCCAACAAAAGTGGTCTCATCGAAAACGAAGGTTGTTTGCAAAATCGCTATTTTTAAGGGCTAAATTCCGTAGTGACTATTCTGAATTTTCAACTGGACATAACTTTTTATTCTCGCTATGAATTTTGGATTTTTCACATTCGTTGGAAAGATATTTTAAAACAGTTCAAATATTTTTGGTTTTACTAAATCCAGTTTATTTTGAATCCTGTACATTCATTTGAAATTTGAAATCGAAATTTCAAACTACCGCGCCATTTTCAATTCTTTTTATAATTAAAATAAGTATTTATTTTCTAACTTCAATTTAAATAAATATATATGTTCTAGTTCTATTCAAAATAAATTTCATTATTATTTAAAATAAATCATTTTAAATATTCAAAATTCATTAAAATTTCCAAAACAAAAATTTTAAATTGGTTCTGATTTTCCGGGTTGTTACATATAGTAGGAGGAAATAACTTTTTTTATTTTTATTTTATTCTTTACTTGTGTCTCTAAATTTGTAGTAGTTTACAAATGAAATAAATTCGTTAACTAGACATGACATGTCAATCAAATCAACACTTATTTCTTATTCAAAATTCAAAAGAAAAATACATAAGGAAAGAGAATAACGGAAAGTAATGAATTCATAATTTATTGTTTGATGCTAAATGCTAGAAAGTATATGACTTTTGAAATTTCAAACACATAATATTACATATCTGTGTTAAACATTTTGTATAGATAAATGTTAAAAAATTTATGGTATTTTATTTTTCTTCTGAATATAAACAACATGATATAAAATATAAGGAAAATAGATATATATACGAAAGAAGATACATGAAAATATAATGTTGGGAAAGAAATTATTAAACTGGAGGAAATAAACGAATGCTAGATTAATTATCTAATGCTAATTGTTAGAAAGTTTGCAACTTTTCAAATTTCAAAACATATAGTATTAAATATCATGTGTTATTACATAGATAACGTTAAGAGTTTTACGGTTTTTTTTTTTCTGAATATAAACAACATAATATAAAAGATAAGGGAATACATATATATAACAAAATGGAGAAAGGAGATTTAAAGGGATGTAGATTTAAGAAATGAGAATACATAATAAGATACATGTAAACAGAATGCAGGGAAGGAAATAAATGAATGTTGCATTAAGGAAATAACGAAGAGGGGAAGGCATTGAAAACGAATGCAACTATTTACATTTGAAAATTAATTAATTAACAAACGTTACACTTTGAATAAACAAGGAAAGTATTAAAGAGGATGGCTAAAGATATACACATGTATTTTGTCATAATTTATTTCATTTAGAATCTACATATTATTTTAAATCAACTATCAACATATATTAATAAATCTCATTATTTATTTAAAAACTTTTTTACTTTATTCAATAATTTAATTTCAAAAACGGAATTTTTAAATTCTGACGCATTTTCTAACAAAATTTCCTTAAAATAAAATTTTAAATTGGTTCTGGTTTTCCGAGTTGTTACAATATTTATATATATACTATATAAATATAAATTAAAATAAACAAATCGCGTGCGGTAGTTCGCGTATTGGAATCATAACTTTAAACGGTTATCCCGAAAGATCCGACCGTCGGATTTTCCCAAAACTGGAACCGTTCGGTTCGCTTTGGAAAGATCTTTCTGGCGATATTAAATTTGTTAAGATCCAATAGTTAGCTTTCAAGAAATGTGTAATTCAATCCGGATAAAAACAGCACCAGGGCCGCGTAATGACCTGAAACGTCGTTCGAATATAATAGGCTATTTTTATATAAATAAAATTAGCGAAAAATCGTTATAAAATATTTTAAATGATATGGAATGAAAATAAATCAATTTCCCTTAGTTTATAAAGTAATGTGGACGGTTAGATTTATTTGACATTAATTTATCAAACTGAATTAAATTTAACCAAAGAAAAAAGTGATTTGAATTATATATATATATATATATATTCAAGACTTATTTGGAAAGGCTGGGTTAAATCTCATTTCAAATAATTATATGACGATTAAAAGTCAAGGACATTGATGACGGTGGTTGAAGACCAGCGATCTTCACATCGAATGGATGACTATTGATGCCCTAGATTGGTTAGCTCCCAGGAAAGGGTTAAATTGGTAGTTGTCCGGATGTACTTGTCGATTATCCGAATATGCGAGAACCTCTCTTCCATATTGGACATACGGGACGAGGAATAAGGTGTCTCCGGTTTTGTTCAGACCCAGAACAGACTTGTAAATGGATGTGTCTCTAACATTGGATTTCGTTCTGTGTTAATTGATTTCTATTAAATATATATCTGTTTGGTGGCGGAGAATTTATTTTCTTGCTTAATACCCTTCTCTAAGACATACGAGCTTAGAGGTTATATATTGATAGACAACAGTTGCATTGCGTGGATTGTCAATGTGGCAAGCTAAGATGCAAATGATCAAGACTTTGTTGAAAAGAAAAGTCTCGTGGTTGATGATCAAAGCACAGCTTAAATTAGCACAGTTTTGTGTATATCATTACTTTGCGAGCCTCACACCCCGATAAGAGTATGAAACAGGATAAGGGAACGCAGGGAGTGCACGACGTTTCTTTCCAGCTAGAAGTGGTGTCATGGTATGGAGCCCAGACATTTTTACTTATGTGGATGATGGATTATGAGGGCCCTCGATATATAGGTCGCTACTGGCCAAGTGATAAGTCTGACAGGACCGGGAAACATGTGTTCAGGAATAACTAATCCACTAAAGTATATGTGGAATGGCCCTGCAGGATCCAAGGGTTCGCTAGCGTCCAAGCCCTGAGGCATTTGCTAGAGTGTCTTGAATCAGTAAGGAGACCGTCCCTAGCCTTGACTCATAATGGAAACCCAATTTCCAATACGACATTATAGATTTGATTGTAAACCTGTATATGGTGACATAGTATATTGTAGCTGTGTCGTCTAGGATTGATACATTTATATTAAAAAGTCTTTTAACTGACTAGACACTAGTAATAATATCAAATGATTTTCATTTTATTCGTATCAAGCATTTTTGGCCATCATAAGGTAAAATTCTATCCTCCGGTTTGCGTTGCATTGTGTGATGGGACTTGAGTTTTATATTGGTTTCATTTTGCTAAAAAGCATTACGTTGTTTAAAATATTTACTTTATTTTATGCACTAGCAATCCAATGGAGTAAACTCGTTCCGTATTAGCGACGTGGTCCGGTGATTAGCCTTATTATTAGATAAGTTAAGTAAGATTTCTTATACCAGTCCTATGACTGACTCGTACTTTGTTTTCACTTGCAAACTCGGGTGCCCTTATTTTTGCATGGGCAGGCAAGTAAACAGGTAACATGCTTCATTTTGGATATGCACCGTAGCATGGGGTGCTGTTTTGGCAGAAGACGAAGACTATCTTTTATCTCTTATTTTGGACATTTAGACATCACCTTATCTATGCTGTATTTTATGATGTTCTAGACTTATTTTCTATTTGTTGGAACCTTTTATGTACTAAACATTATCTTGTATCTGTGCTACTCTAAAGATGACGACATTTATGATTCCGCTACTATGATGATGAGTATTATTCTATGATTTCATATGTTATGCTATTATCTGTAATCTGCTGATGTGATAAGTGTGTTATATTCCAATGATTATCCTTGCTTCCGTGGCACGGGAGTTTGGGGTTATCACATTATAAATACCCTAAATTGAGATTCTGAAGTATTATGACTGAGAGAGCGTATTTTTGAAAATATGAATTATTGTGAAACTAAGTAAATCATTTTGAAGTATAAGGTATGATAAGAGTTTTGAGTGTATTACTAGACGCCGAGATTGGATTATCAAGT
Source organism: Allium sativum (assembly GCA_030737875.1). NCBI lineage: Eukaryota > Viridiplantae > Streptophyta > Magnoliopsida > Asparagales > Amaryllidaceae > Allium > Allium sativum. The sequence continues at coordinate 298,122,210 of CM060921.1, forward strand.
ATGTAAGGATTTTGAATATACGCCTAGCTAACGTATATGCGAGGTCCAATATATATCGAATAAATATAGAATCACACTCTAGTCGCTTGAAGATGATTATGTTGATGACTGCAGCATCATCAGTATTTATTTTTTGAGTTTTGAAAGTGGGATGACTATAAGATTCTGATTTAAACATCGGAAAATACTTACAATCATTAGATTAGTGTTTGAAATTACTTGGTTAAATTTTAATAAAACTTGTCGATAAATAAATATGAAATGAAATGATTAGCACAATTTAATAAGTGATGTATTCCTTGTCTGTAAAAATATAAATTGAGTTCGTAAATGAATAAAATCTGAACACTAATGAATGTTTTAAAAATAATTCTACCTCTTCGCTCGTTGTTGTGGTTGTTTTCTTCATCTTGTCATCATCCATCGCTTAACAATTCAAACCATTCGTGCTTGAATTCCATTTAAACAATCTGAATCCTATCACTAAATCCTTTGCCTTGCATCGACCAATCTACGGACAAGTTGAAGTAATAACATAGTTTTAGATTTGAAAATAAGTATTTTGAATTATCTCTTACTCTGAATTTGTATCAAGTACAAATGAATTTTAAAACTGTTGAGTTTATCCAATATGCTATATTGCAATATAATTTGAAATTAATTTTCATGAAAACTTGACATGGTCTACTAATTGAGATGGTTTGTAAAGCATATGATTTGGAAATTTGTAAAGTATAAATTGTACAATACTGGATTTAAGCTAAATTGTATTGTAATGTGAAAATTCTGATTTCCAAATAGGGAATGAAGTAAATTTTCCCAAGTCATTTAGATGTAAGTTCGACGACTTGAAATCCCCAGACTTTGAAACATGATTTGAAAATATTCATAAAATATTGTTGCGAAATGATTTATAACTTTGGGATATGAAATAAAATGATTTGATACTAAGATTCGAGTAACCGGTGATTAAAGAAAGGTATGAAATAGGTGCAAACCCTTGATTGATGATCTTCTTTGTGGTCCGAAGAGACATCATTTATCTATATCGATACATGTAGGCCGTGCCTAGTGGCCTTGTCACTGGGAAAACCTCTTGACTTGGAATGTAAATGTTTTATGTCATTTATCGGGAAATATTTGAAAATTTTCGAAATGATTTGGCTTTGTAATTCTGAAGTAAGTATGATTCAAAGGAGAAATTGTAACAACCCGTAAAATCTGGGCCAGTTTAAAATTTTTATTTTGGCAATTTTAGCGAATTTTGATTATTTAAAATGAATTATTTTAAATAATATCGACGAGAAATTTATTTTGAATATAATTCGAACGTATATATTATACGCGTCGTCGTTAGAATATAAATATTTATTTATAATTATAAATAGAATTGAAAATGGCGCGGTAGTTCGATAATTCGATTTCAAACTTCAATTGAATGTACCGGGCGCAAAACAATCCGGATTTTAGTGAAACCAAAAATAATGGAATCTAATTGTGGATATCTTTCCAACGAATCCGAAAGATCAAAATTTCGTAGCGAGAATCAAAAGATATGTCCAGTTGAAAATTCTGAATAGTCGCTATGGAATTCAGGCCCTTAAAAATGGACATTTTGCCAACGACCTCGGATTTCGACGAAACCAGTTTTGTTGGGTCCGCAGTGTCAGGTTATTGCTAGGTTTCAAATTTCATAATTTTTCGAATCAATATGTGAGCGTGGCGAAGGAAAACGCGTTTGACCAGTTTCTGTTGAATTTAATCGACTGGAAATTGGCCATTTTGCAAACGGTCTCAGAATTCGACGAAACTAGTTTTGTTAGGACCGTATCGTCAATACGAAGCTAGAAAATATTTTCTGGAATTTTTCTAGTTAGTATGTGACCCCGGTAATTTAAAATGTACGTTTGAATTTAATAATTAAATGATTTATAATTTATTTTAAAGAAAAATATATCGTAACAGCCGAATTGGGTTACGAGGTATATTCCATTGCATCCTGAAGGGGGGTATTTGCCTAGGGACAACACTCGTTGGGTTTGATTTCGGTTTGAGAGCGATATAGAAATTAATTGAAATTAAATAGAATTAAAATAAAGGAAAAATACGGTATAAATACCGTATACTATACTCAACCCTAATCCTCTATAACACAACCGCCGTATGTTTCAGTCAATGGTTAAAAACCTCCCAAATCAAATCGTTAAATTCTCCTTTCTTATGTCGAGTTAACTCATGAAACTAAAACCAAATGGAAGAGGACCCTGAGATCTTTCTTCTCAACAGTCGAGATGGAGTTTTATCGCCTGAGGAGGACGAATTTGGAGCTGGAAGTCGGCGGAGTGGTGCTCGTTTCCTGGGCCCACGGTGGAGTCGAGTTTGCTGGGAGGAAGGGTGGTTGCAGAGGGAAGGGAGGCGGTCGTCAGGAGGTCGGCCGATCTGGGTCCAACGTGGGGGATGGACGGCGGCAAGCGGGTTCAAATTTCGGCGATGGGTTTTGAACGATATAGAGGAACTAACGAAGAAGAACAATTAAGGGTAATAAGGGTTGAGCGGCAGTTCGACGTCCAAAGACCAATATCGGTGAGCATTTTCTTTTTATTTTTATTTTTTTTATTTTTTTTATTTTTATTTTATTTTATTTATTCTGTAAAAACAGATTTTTAAATAGGATTAAAAACAGATTTTTAAATAGGATTAAAAACAGATTTGTAAATAGGATTAAAAACAGATTTTTAAATAGGATTAAAAACAGATTTTTTAAATAGGATTAAAAACAGATTTTTAAATAGGAAAAAGATTTGAACTTTAAGAAGTAAAAATCATATTTTTATATATTGAAAGTCGAAGTAAAAATCATATTTTTATATATTGAAAGTCGAAGTAAAAATCATATTTTTATATATTGAAAGTCGAAGTAAAAATCAGATTTTTATATATTGAATAGCATCGTAAAAATTCGTTTTTTTACATGTGTAGAGAATACGGGCGAAAGCGACAAAAAGGCGAGTTGGCGAAGATTTCCTGCATTAGAAGTGCCGTGGAGCTAGGATAGCTATATGTGAGAATTTCTCACTCTTCAATTTCTTTTTCTAGTTATATATATATATATACTAGGATGCAGACGGTGCTTAGTAGCACCCGACACCCGTCCACAGACCATGGACTTGTTTGTTTGGTTGTGTAGTTGGTTAGATTAGTTGATTGAAATCGAATTGTTTGGTGAATTTGATTGATGTGTGAATGGCGTGGGCCTTCACTAGACCGGGGATAAGGCTAGGCCTCGTCCCGTTTCTAGTATCGTGCCGTTATGCCGCCGAAATTTTCTAAAATAAGTTAGAAAAATAAAATATCATTTTATTTAAAGAATGAACTGGATAGAAATTCATATGTTGAAATAAAATGTTTTATCGTTAAAAATATAATTTTTAATGTGAATGCGAATAAATAAAATATTCATTTACAAACCAGACGGTTTGTTTATGTACACTGATTTGACTGACATTGATTGGGTCGATAAATTTTACACATCGCCCAACTGCACAAATAAAATATTTGTTTGATTGTTTGAAACCCTACACGGGTGTTAGGATGAAATATGCAGTTCACTCATCCTGATTGATTAAATATGTCGATCGATTGATTGACAGGCTGTTATAAGCGTTAGATATCTATATTTGATGCTTATACAGTGTAGTGCACTTTGGTTGATGGTTGATTATTTTTCAATGCTATTATATACATGTGTTGTATGAAAATCCATATAATTAACTTTATATGGTAATTGATTGGGCCTCATTACAGTTTAGAAAATAAAGAATATTATAAAATAAAAGTTCATGTGTTGACAGTACTCATTCATTGAGATTGGTCATGTGTTGAACGAAATATTTTAGTAATAAAATTTACATCTTTATATTATAAAATAAAAGTTCATGTGTTGACAGTACTCATCCATTGAGATTGGTCATGTGTTGAACGAAATATTTTGATAATAACAAATATTTGAAAAAGAAATATTTGAAATAGAATATTTGAAAAATAGAAATTTATGAAGCCGTGTTGATTAGATAGACGCCATTTTGACGTGAACGATATTTATATCGATTTTAAAACGAATTTGAATTGAATTGAAAACGATTTCGAAATGAATTGAATAGAAAACGATTTCGAAATGAATTGAATTGAAAACGAATTCAAATTGAATTGAAATTTGAATTGAATAGAAATGAATTTTAAACCGAATTTATAAAGAAGAATTCAATTTTGATTTGAATTGAAAAAGGAAGTTGAAATTGCTTTTGAAACGAATTTAAAACTATTTATATAATTCGTTTTAAATAGGAATCGACGAAATATATATTATATATATTATATATATTATATAATGGCCTGAATAGAACGCGCCGCGCCGTGGCAGTTCGTAAATTTCGACCATTTATTTCAAACGGACATTACGGGAGATCCGACCGTCGGATTCTCCTGAAACCGGAACCGTTGGGTTCGTATCGAAAAGAGCTTTCTAACGAATATTAGAAATTTGAAATCTAACGGTTGGATTTGGAATTATGTCCAAATCAAATTTGAAAAAGGTCGCTGTAAGTGCAGTTCGATGGCCATTGATGGAAATCGACTGTACGGGACTTGATAAAATTATTAAAAATAGTAATAATTTGTGTAAAATCATAAGAAATGATTTAGAAAGAATTGGGATGAAAAACTCCCTATTTGAAAAGATAAAAATAGATTTTTATCGAAATGAACTAGTTTTGAACTAGAATTAAAATTCTATTTATTTTTAAATAAATAAATTGAATTAGAAAAGGGTTTTAAAAATAACCAGAATATCCAATGATTGCATTGGAGTGGATTTGAATCGAAGTTGTCTTCGGAATATTTCGATGTTGGAATTCGTGATTATACAGGTGTTGTTATGGAAATTTGAAAGATATATTTGTATCGTTATTTCCAATACGACATTTGTTAATCGTAGAATTTGATATTGAATATAAGCCGGGATATTTTCGATTCAGAGCCTTGTATTTAATATCAAATGTGATTTGGGTTTGTCGTGAATGGTGTCTTCACTAACACTGTTCTTGAACCCAGTTGAGAAAAGATTAAATCTTTTTATTTAGATTTAATGAAGTGTACCAATTAAATAATATTTAATTGGAATTGAATTGATATTGATTTTTGGGTTTATCGTGGACAGTGTTTTAAATAACACTCGTTCTTTAACCCGATCATTGATGAAATGTGATTTTGGGTTGTCGTGAACGGTATCTTCAATAATACAGTTCTTAGACCTAAAGGAGTTAAGAAAATCAGAAACTAACTGGAGATTAGTTAAGTTGAATAGTTTCCGAGGTATTGATCTGATGTTGGTTTCGGCCTTCGGGATTCATACTTAGGGAATTGCTCACTTGCTAATTTACAATTAGGGACTGATTAAAATGTGATGTGATTTTGGGTTTATCGTGAATCGTGTTTTAAATGACACTGATTCTTTAACCCAGTCACAGATTAAAACTAAGTGGAGTTTTAATGAATCTTTAATTAGATTGAAATAATCGAGAATGGAGTATCACCAGTTTTACTCCAAGCGATAGTTAAATCTTTAATTAGATTTGAACGTGAAATGGTAATTGAATTTACCGATAACAATGTGGTGTTAGATATGAAGTATTACCAGTTTTACTTCATGGGATAAATAGGTTGGGATGGGAAAATTAAAATAAAAGATTACTTCGGTAAGGTTCGCTAATCCCGACTAGTTTGAATTGAGATTCAAAAATAGAATAAAGAATAAATTCAAGGAATTTATCTTGGATAAAATTAATGGGAACATTTCCTTATGAATGTGGAATTTAGAAACTAATTGTCGGTTAGCCAAGTAGAATGGTTTTCTGGATATTGATCTGATGTTGGTTTCGGCCTTCGGGGTTAATATTTGGGGAATTATTCTCTTGATTAATTTACGGTTAGTGACTAATGAATTGGAATGAGGCGTATGTTGTGTTTGTGTAACACTTATTTAAAATATACGCGAGTTATTCGGAAAGACCGGGTTTATCCCATTCTGAATAACTGATACGACGATAAGTCGAAGATGAAGACGATGGTCGAAGACCGGAAGTCTTCACGTCGTTTGGGTGATAACTGATGATCTTGATTGGGCTGTACACCCAAGAAGATGGAAACAGTTGGTGATCGTCCAGACGTACTTGGAGATCGATGGATATGCGAGGTACTAGGTTCCTCCGGTTTCGTTCAGACCTAGAACGGACTTGTAAATGGACTGTGTGTCTGACATTGGATTTTAGTCCGTGTGATTGATTTCTATTAAATATATATCTGTTTGGCGGCGGAGAATTTATTCTCTTGCTTAACGCCCTTCTCTGAGACGTACGAGTTCAGGGTTTATATATTGATGGATATCAAACGCATGGAGTGAATTGCCTGTGTGGCATGCCTAAGTGGCAATTGATCGAGGCTTCTGTTGAAAAGCAAAGTCTTGTGGTAATGATCAAAGCACGGCCTTTGTGGCGTAGCTTTGTGTAACGTTTGCTTCGCGTGTTTCACACCCGGTATGAACCAAAAACGGGAGACGGACCTCAGGGAGGGCATGCGTTTCCTTCTAGATAAAAAGTGGCGTCAGTGGTTTTACACGCCCTGACGAGTTTGACTTATGTGGTTGTTGCTATTGCGAGGCGCCTCGGATTGATCGGTCGTTCTCGAACCGATGGAGTCATTTAGTTGGCTCATTTACGCCCCAAAGGGCGGGGGAACGCATGTTCAGGGTTTAAGTTTAATCCACATCGGTGGACCGGCCCTGTCGCTCCAAGGTCACTTGAGCTCTGACCTGAGACATGGGCTAGATTGTCTCGAATCGGTTGAGGACTATCTTTTGCCTCGGTTCATAGACGGAAATCCAATTTCCAAATACGTGACATTTGCGGTTTTATTTGTAAACCTATATATGGCGACATGATATATGGTACCCATGCCGCCTATGATTGATACTTATGATTTGAAGTTGTTTTATACACTATGCACTTATAATAGTATCAAATGATTTGTTTTTAAACGTATCAAGCATTCTTTGGCTGTTATAAGGTAAAAACCCTATCCCCCGGCTTGCGTTGCATTGTGTGATAGGACCTGGGTCTTATAACAGCTTCATTTTTCTTTATTTAGCATTGCGCTGTTGTTTTATGCACTGGTATTCTTGGGAGGAAACCCGTTCCGTGTTATACGGCGTGGTCCCTTGATTTACCTAACTTTAAAATAAAGAATTAATAACTGTTTTAGTTCTCACACCAGTCCCATGACTGACCTGGAGTTTATTGTTTTAACCTAAACTCTGGGTGCCCCTATTTTGACATGGGCAGCTAGTAGTTTTGGTTTTGCAGATTTATATTCACAGGATCCTGGTTTACAGCTGGAACGATATCCGGAAAGCTTTGTATCCGTATATCTACTTCTAGTTGTGTATTGTATTATTTTCCGCTGCTATGTATTTAAATGTAATTTAAATCTCTGATATTTCTGTGTAATATTCATTTTTACTCTGTATATTCTTGTAATCTGATGCATTGTTGTAATATACAATGAAATGCTCTTCTGTATGTGTTATGTTGTGGTTTGTTCTCGAACTATCCGACACTTTCCTTTACGGGGAAGTTACGGGTTTTCACAGTTGGTATCAGAGCTTTGGTTTACAAAGCTAGAGAACAAGACACATTAGAAACATACGAAAGAATTCATCAGATATTGGATTAGCAATATCCAATGAGAATGACTCGTTAGAGATGGGATCAGTAGTATCCTAGAACAAGCGTGAAGAGTATATTTTTGAAAATGAAAACAATTTTTGTTTTGAAAATTTAAATCGATTATTCGTATTTGATTATCTATTTATATTGATGTGGACAATCCAGTATATATAGATTTTGCGTATACGTCTGATCCGCGTGTATTCGAAATTTTAATATACTGGATAGATATAGAATTACACTCTAATCGCCCGGAGACGATTTTGATGATGGAGCTCCATCATTAGAATTTATGTTCGAGTGACGAAAGTGGGCTTTCTATATATTTCCTATTGACTGGTGTGAGAACCAAAATTAGATAGGGCCTATTGTTGTGATTTGGCATCAAAAATCTGATTTTTGACTATATATCAAAGTTATGCATTTGAAACTCTAATCAACTAATTGATTGATGTTTGTGTTGTTTGTTTATTTGTTTGCTAATTTTTAGCCATTTAGCCTAACTGAATCACATATTGAATTATATTGAAAATTGGTCGCATTTGCTTGCATATACATATATATCATTGAACAGGTCATAGCAAGGAGGCTAGAGCAGAGAATAAAATTTGTTTGCCCGACAAATAGGTACATGTTTACTACATAATTTCCTGTTTTGTTTGGGTGATGATGATTTTGTGAGCCTATTGGCTAGCCGCTTGGCTTTTTCTTTTTCTTTTTGAGATCTGAAGGACCGGGGAAGCTATTTGAAATTCCCCGATGCTCCCGGTGCAGGGGAGGTTATGGCGAAATTTTTCGAAAATTTAGGGTGTTAGCCAAATTTTTGAAATTTTTGGAAATTCTCAGAAACTGAAAAGTTGGAGAATGAAAGCCAGATCGAGCGTAGAGCCGAATAATCAAACCACTTTTGACTTTGTTCCTTTTCGGGGACGAAAAGTTTTAAGTGGGGGAGATTGTAACAACCCGTAAAATCTGGGGCAGTTTAAAATTTTTATTTTGGCAATTTTAGCGAATTTTGATTATTTAAAATGAATTATTTTAAATAATATCGACGAGAAATTTATTTTGAATATAATTCGAACGTATATATTATACGCGTCGTCGTTAGAATATAAATATTTATTTATAATTATAAATAGAATTGAAAATGGCGCGGTAGTTCGATAATTCGATTTCAAACTTCAATTGAATGTACCGGGCGCAAAACAATCCGGATTTTAGTGAAACCAAAAATAATGGAATCTAATTGTGGATATCTTTCCAACGAATCCGAAAGATCAAAATTTCGTAGCGAGAATCAAAAGATATGTCTAGTTGAAAATTCTGAATAGTCGCTATGGAATTCAGGCCCTTAAAAATGGACATTTTGCCAACGACCTCGGATTTCGACGAAACCAGTTTTGTTGGGTCCGCAGTGTCAGGTTATTGTTAGGTTTCAAATTTCATAATTTTTCGAATCAATATGTGAGCGTGGCGAAGGAAAACGCGTTTGACCAGTTTCTGTTGAATTTAATCGACTGGAAATTGGCCATTTTGCAAACGGTCTCAGAATTCGACGAAACTAGTTTTGTTAGGACCGTATCGTCAATACGAAGCTAGAAAATATTTTCTGGAATTTTTCTAGTTAGTATGTGACCCTGGTAATTTAAAATGTACGTTTGAATTTAATAATTAAATGATTTATAATTTATTTTAAAGAAAAATATATCGTAACAGCCGAATTGGGTTACGAGGTATATTCCATTGCATCCTGAAGGGGGGTATTTGCCTAGGGACAACACTCGTTGGGTTTGATTTCGGTTTGAGAGCGATATAGAAATTAAATTGAAATTAAATAGAATTAAAATAAAGGAAAAATACGGTATAAATACCGTATACTATACTCAACCCTAATCCTCTATAACACAACCGCCGTATGTTTCAGTCAATGGTTAAAAACCTCCCAAATCAAATCGTTAAATTCTCCTTTCTTATGTCGAGTTAACTCATGAAACTAAAACCAAATGGAAGAGGACCCTGAGATCTTTCTTCTCAACAGTCGAGATGGAGTTTTATCGCCTGAGGAGGACGAATTTGGAGCTGGAAGTCGGCGGAGTGGTGCTCGTTTCCTGGGCCCACGGTGGAGTCGAGTTTGCTGGGAGGAAGGGCGGTTGCAGAGGGAAGGGAGGCGGTCGTCAGGAGGTCGGCCGATCTGGGTCCAACGTGGGGGATGGACGGCGGCAAGCGGGTTCAAATTTCGGCGATGGGTTTTGAACGATATAGAGGAACTAACGAAGAAGAACAATTAAGGGTAATAAGGGTTGAGCGGCAGTTCGGCGTCCAAAGACCAATATCGGTGAGCATTTTCTTTTTATTTTTATTTTTTTTATTTTATTTTATTTATTCTGTAAAAACAGATTTTTAAATAGGATTAAAAACAGATTTTTAAATAGGATTAAAAACAGATTTGTAAATAGGATTAAAAACAGATTTTTAAATAGGATTAAAAACAGATTTTTTAAATAGGATTAAAAACAGATTTTTAAATAGGAAAAAGATTTGAACTTTAAGAAGTAAAAATCATATTTTTATATATTGAAAGTCGAAGTAAAAATCATATTTTTATATATTGAAAGTCGAAGTAAAAATCATATTTTTATATATTGAAAGTCGAAGTAAAAATCAGATTTTTATATATTGAATAGCATCGTAAAAATTCGTTTTTTTTACATGTGTAGAGAATACGGGCGAAAGCGACAAAAAGGCGAGTTGGCGAAGATTTCCTGCATTAGAAGTGCCGTGGAGCTAGGATAGCTATATGTGAGAATTTCTCACTCTTCAATTTCTTTTTCTAGTTATATATATATATACTAGGATGCAGACGGTGCTTAGTAGCACCCGACACCCGTCCACAGACCATGGACTTGTTTGTTTGGTTGTGTAGTTGGTTAGATTAGTTGATTGAAATCGAATTGTTTGGTGAATTTGATTGATGTGTGAATGGCGTGAGCCTTCACTAGACCGGGGATAAGGCTAGGCCTCGTCCCGTTTCTAGTATCGTGCCGTTATGCCGCCGAAATTTTCTAAAATAAGTTAGAAAAATAAAATATCATTTTATTTAAAGAATGAACTGAATAGAAATTCATATGTTGAAATAAAATGTTTTATCGTTAAAAATATAATTTTTAACGTGAATGCGAATAAATAAAATATTCATTTACAAACCAGACGGTTTGTTTATGTACACTGATTTGACTGACATTGATTGGGTCGATAAATTTTACACATAGCCCAACTGCACAAATAAAATATTTGTTTGATTGTTTGAAACCCTACACGGGTGTTAGGATGAAATATGCAGTTCACTCATCCTGATTGATTAAATATGTCGATCGATTGATTGACAGGCTGTTATAAGCGTTAGATATCTATATTTGATGCTTATACAGTGTAGTGCACTTTGGTTGATGGTTGATTATTTTTCAATGCTATTATATACATGTGTTGTATGAAAATCCATATAATTAACTTTATATGGTAATTGATTGGGCCTCATTACAGTTTAGAAAATAAAGAATATTATAAAATAAAAGTTCATGTGTTGACAGTACTCATTCATTGAGATTGGTCATGTGTTGAACGAAATATTTTAGTAATAAAATTTACATCTTTATATTATAAAATAAAAGTTCATGTGTTGACAGTACTCATCCATTGAGATTGGTCATGTGTTGAACGAAATATTTTGATAATAACAAATATTTGAAAAAGAAATATTTGAAATAGAATATTTGAAAAATAGAAATTTATGAAGCCGTGTTGATTAGATAGACGCCATTTTGACGTGAACGATATTTATATCGATTTTAAAACGAATTTGAATTGAATTGAAAACGATTTCGAAATGAATTGAATAGAAAACGATTTCGAAATGAATTGAATTGAAAACGAATTCAAATTGAATTGAAATTTGAATTGAATAGAAATGAATTTTAAACCGAATTTATAAAGAAGAATTCAATTTTGATTTGAATTGAAAAAGGAAGTTGAAATTGCTTTTGAAACGAATTTAAAACTATTTATATAATTCGTTTTAAATAGGAATCGACGAAATATATATTATATATATTATATATATTATATAATGGCCTGAATAGAACGCGCCGCGCCGCGGCAGTTCGTAAATTTCGACCATTTATTTCAAACGGACATTACGGGAGATCCGACCGTCGGATTCTCCTGAAACCGGAACCGTTGGGTTCGTATCGAAAAGAGCTTTCTAACGAATATTAGAAATTTGAAATCTAACGGTTGGATTTGGAATTATGTCCAAATCAAATTTGAAAAAGGTCGCTGTAAGTGCAGTTCGATGGCCATTGATGGAAATCGACTGTACGGGCCTTGATAAAATTATTAAAAATAGTAATAATTTGTGTAAAATCATAAGAAATGATTTAGAAAGAATTGGGATGAAAAACTCCCTATTTGAAAAGATAAAAATAGATTTTTATCGAAATGAACTAGTTTTGAACTAGAATTAAAATTCTATTTATTTTTAAATAAATAAATTGAATTAGAAAAGGGTTTTAAAAATAACCATAATATCCAATGATTTTATTGGAGTGGATTTGAATCGAAGTTGTCTTCGGAATATTTCGATGTTGGAATTCGTGATTATACAGGTGTTGTTATGGAAATTTGAAAGATATATTTGTATCGTTATTTCCAATACGACATTTGTTAATCGTAGAATTTGATATTGAATATAAGCCGGGATATTTTCGATTCAGAGCCTTGTATTTAATATCAAATGTGATTTGGGTTTGTCGTGAATGGTGTCTTCACTAACACTGTTCTTGAACCCAGTTGAGAAAAGATTAAATCTTTTTATTTAGATTTAATGAAGTGTACCAATTAAATAATATTTAATTGGAATTGAATTGATATTGATTTTTGGGTTTATCGTGGACAGTGTTTTAAATAACACTCGTTCTTTAACCCGATCATTGATGAAATGTGATTTTGGGTTGTCGTGAACGGTATCTTCAATAATACAGTTCTTAGACCTAAAGGAGTTAAGAAAATCAGAAACTAACTGGAGATTAGTTAAGTTGAATAGTTTCCGAGGTATTGATCTGATGTTGGTTTCGGCCTTCGGGATTCATACTTAGGGAATTGCTCACTTGCTAATTTACAATTAGGGACTGATTAAAATGTGATGTGATTTTGGGTTTATCGTGAATCGTGTTTTAAATGACACTGATTCTTTAACCCAGTCACAGATTAAAACTAAGTGGAGTTTTAATGAATCTTTAATTAGATTGAAATAATCGAGAATGGAGTATCACCAGTTTTACTCCAGGCGATAGTTAAATTTTTAATTAGATTTGAACGTGAAATGGTAATTGAATTTACCGATAACACTGTGGTGTTAGATATGAAGTATTACCAGTTTTACTTCATGGGATAAATAGATTGGGATGGGAAAATTAAAATAAAAGATTACTTCGGTAAGGTTCGCTAATCCCGACTAGTTTGAATTGAGATTCAAAAATAGAATAAAGAATAAATTCAAGGAATTTATCTTGGATAAAATTAATGGGAACATTTCCCTATGAATGTGGAATTTAGAAACTAATTGTCGGTTAGCCAAGTAGAATGGTTTTCTGGATATTGATCTGATGTTGGTTTCGGCCTTCGGGGTTAATATTTGGGGAATTATTCTCTTGATTAATTTACGGTTAGTGACTAATGAATTGGAATGAGGCGTATGTTGTGTTTGTGTAACACTTATTTAAAATATACGCGAGTTATTCGGAAAGACCGGGTTTATCCCATTCTGAATAACTGATACGACGATAAGTCGAAGATGAAGACGATGGTCGAAGACCGGAAGTCTTCACGTCGTTTGGGTGATAACTGATGATCTTGATTGGGCTCTACACCCAAGAAGATGGAAACAGTTGGTGATCGTCCAGACGTACTTGGAGATCGATGGATATGCGAGGTACTAGGTGCCTCCGGTTTCGTTCAGACCCAGAACGGACTTGTAAATGGACTGTGTGTCTGACATTGGATTTTAGTCCGTGTGATTGATTTCTATTAAATATATATCTGTTTGGCGGCGGAGAATTTATTCTCTTGCTTAACGCCCTTCTCTGAGACGTACGAGTTCAGGGGTTATATATTGATGGATATCAAACGCATGGAGTGAATTGCCTGTGTGGCATGCCTAAGTGGCAATTGATCGAGGCTTCTGTTGAAAAGCAAAGTCTTGTGGTGATGATCAAAGCACGGTCTTTGTGGCGTAGCTTTGTGTAACGTTTGCTTCGCGTGTTTCACACCCGGTATGAACCAAAAACGGGAGACGGACCTCAGGGAGGGCATGCGTTTCCTTCTAGATAAAAAGTGGCGTCAGTGGTTTTACACGCCCTGACGAGTTTGACTTATGTGGTTGTTGCTGTTGCGAGGCGCCTCGGATTGATCGGTCGTTCTCGAACCGATGGAGTCATTTAGTTGGCTCATTTACGCCCCAAAGGGCGGGGGAACGCATGTTCAGGGTTTAAGTTTAATCCACATCGGTGGACCGGCCCTGTCGCTCCAAGGTCACTCGAGCTCTGACCTGAGACATGGGCTAGATTGTCTCGAATCGGTTGAGGACTATCTTTTGCCTCGGTTCATAGACGGAAATCCAATTTCCAAATACGTGACATTTGCGGTTTTATTTGTAAACCTATATATGGCGACATGATATATGGTACCCATGCCGCCTATGATTGATACTTATGATTTGAAGTTGTTTTATACACTATGCACTTATAATAGTATCAAATGATTTGTTTTTAAACGTATCAAGCATTCTTTGGCTGTTATAAGGTAAAAACCCTATCCCCCGGCTTGCGTTGCATTGTGTGATAGGACCTGGGTCTTATAACAGCTTCATTTTTCTTTATTTAGCATTGCGCTGTTGTTTTATGCACTGGTATTCTTGGGAGGAAACCCGTTCCGTGTTATACGGCGTGGTCCCTTGATTTACCTAACTTTAAAATAAAGAATTAATAACTGTTTTAGTTCTCACACCAGTCCCATGACTGACCTGGAGTTTATTGTTTTAACCTAAACTCTGGGTGCCCCTATTTTGACACGGGCAGCTAGTAGTTTTGGTTTTGCAGATTTATATTCACAGGATCCTGGTTTACAGCTGGAACGATATCCGGAAAGCTTTGTATCCGTATATCTACTTCTAGTTGTGTATTGTATTATTTTCCGCTGCTATGTATTTAAATGTAATTTAAATCTCTGATATTTCTGTGTAATATTCATTTTTACTCTGTATATTCTTGTAATCTGATGCATTGTTGTAATATACAATGAAATGCTCTTCTGTATGTGTTCTGTTGTGGTTTGTTCTCGAACTATCCGACACTTTCCTTTACGGGGAAGTTACGGGTTTTCACAGAAATATAGGATTTCTAGTGATTCAAAAATTAAATCGGTACTTAAGTCAAAGAAATCATTTTGATTTCAAGTTTTAATCGAAATTAGATTTTGATAAAAATAGTTTTGATGTGGTTTTAGATTCTATTGCTTATTTTATTTGAATGTGGTATTAGTATAAGTGTTTATATATATATATATATATATATATATATATATATATAGGTTTAATTCTGCCAATCTCTCCTTCTCGAGGATGAAAAGTTTTAACGGTGGAAGATTGAAATGATCTAAATTTTTGACGTTTTAATATATCATTAATTTGAAATTTCTAAATATAGATTGAATTTGATAAAGTTCAAATTTAAATTTTGAGTCTTGAATAATATAAATATGATTTGTATTTTAAGACTTATACTTAATTTATAAAGATTTTGAATATTTTGTAGTTAACGATATTGTCTAATAATATATTGGCAATGATATAGGAATGTTAAATTTGTGAGGAATGGTTTATTTTAAAGATGTTATTTGAAATTATTTCAAATTTAAAGATTTGAATTTAGAATAAATTATAATTAAATAATAGGTTAAATTAACCGTTCAGTTTCTTAACACATGGTCTAAAAATATTTTATAGAATTTTACTGTAATTTTTAGTTTATAAAATAAGCATATATTTTTCTAGCATATTTTAAGGCAACCGTGATCCTTTTGACACTTTACAGAATTAATTAACCGGTCTATTTTATTACTGTTCTGGGATTGTGGCATATTCTTGTACACGATTATAACTTTTACTTCGCTACCGATGACAGTAAATAACTGAATAAATAAATAAATATACATTAATAATAAGTCATTTACTTTAGTTATTCAATTTAACATACTTGTTCTAATTTCAACAGATGCATACACTTGGTATTTTGTGTGAATGTTTACTAACATCTATGTTATTCAATTTGTACGCATATAGTGTATAAGTGAAATAAAATAAACTTTCAAATTGAAAATCCTCGAATGTATACTTATTACGTTTGTTAACAATCCAAACTTTAGCTTGTTCTTAAAGCTGCCCAAAACAATCCTAAGGAACAACCCCATATTGCTCTTCTTCTTTCTTCGCATGTTTTCTTTCCTAGGTTTTACAAAATTCATTTAATTACATCCGCGCATTAACACATGTAACATTTGTTAGATTTAAACAACACGTGTCTCACACTTGCTGGAAATTGTCACCCCATCTCCTCTCTTCCTCCTAAGCGTCTTCTTCCACAAGTTAAGAAAATGAATGAAACGAAAAGGGAACCTTGAAATAAAAAAACGCAAACAATCGGAGAAGAAAGAAAAAAACGAGATACTGGCACAAATCTATTATGCTACAACATGTTTCTCTCTTGACTATAGCATATCCATACCCGCAACTCTCTCACCTCTTCTGTATGTCAGCTTTCCCTTCCCTTATCCCCATCGCTCCCCATTTGAACCCTACACCAGGCTGCTCGCACCACCGACGATCATCCCCGGCTTCTCCTTCACCCGTTAGTTCACCCGCAAGTCCTTCACGGATGCCACGCTCCTTCATGGTTTGACACCATTACTGCTCCGCCCTTGGAAGGTGCAGTCGCGCCAAGGCTGCACCGCCCTCGCAATCAAGTCCATGTGTAGTTTCCTTTTATTTGAAGACTTGCGCTCCTCCTGTCGTAAAAGTTGTGCTGCCGAACCTCCTTTCTTCCAGTTAAAAACAGTACGTCCCTTTAATATAAAAAGAGAAGAAGAGAAAAAAAGGGTTTGCATGCACAGTGCACAACCGAATGGGGTTTAGGTGTGGAGAGAAGTAACGTGAGAAGAAGATGCAACAACCTGGAAAATCCAAACCAATTTAAAAATTTTATTTTGGTTATTTTAATGAATTTTGAATATTTAAAATGATTTATTTTAAATAATAACGATGAGAATTTTTTTTGAATAGATTTAGAACGTATATATTTATATGAATCGACGTTAGAATGTATTTGTTATGAAGCGACCCGAACTTCCCCGGTCTCCGAAGAGATGAGAAAGAACGAATTACTGTGAGGACAAGACAAAATAGGACGCATACGGAAGAACATTTCATTGTTATTACAACAATTCCATCAGATACAAGAATATACAGAGTATATATGAATAAATTACATTCGAAAAATATCAGAGATTACAATAAATTACATAGCAGCGGAAAATAATACAAAATCACAACTAGAAGTGATACACGGATACAGAGCTTTCCGAGCATCGTTCCAGCTGTAAATCAGGACCCTGTGAATATAAATCTGCAAAACCAAAACTACTAGCTGCCCGTGCGGAAAATAGGGGCACCTAGAGTTTAGGTTAAAACAATAAACTCCAGGTCAGTCATGTGACTGGTGTGAGAACTAAAACAGTTATTAATATTGGTTTTAAAGTTAGGTAAATCAAGGGACCACGCCGTATAACACGGAACGGGTTTCCTCCCAAGAATACCAGTGCATAGAACAAACAGCGCAATGCTAAATAAAGAAAAATGAAGCTGTTATAAGACCCAGGTCCCATCACACAATGCAACGCAAGCCGGAGGATAGGGTTTTCCCTTATAACAGCCAAAGCATGCTTGATACGTTTAAATCACATTATTTGATACTATTATAGGTGTATAGTGTCAAAACAATTTCAAATCATAAATATCAATCATAGGCGGCATGGGTACCATCTATCATGTCGCCATACTAGTTCTACAATTAAAACCGCAATATCACGTATTGGAAATTGGATTCCGTCATGAGCCGAGGCAAGGGGCAAGCTCCTCTCCGCGTTCGAGACACTCTAGCAAATGTCCCAGGACCCCACTATGATCCTTGGATCTTCAGGGCCGGTCCTCTCTTACTTTTGAGGATTAGTTATTCCTGAACACACGTTTCCCGGTCCTTACAGACCTATATCCGAGGCGCCTCATATCCAACAACCACACAGGTGAAAAGTATATAAATGTCAGGGCTGGTAGGTCACTGACACCACCCTAGCTAGAAAGAAACGTCGTGCTCTCCCTGCAGTCACTATCCCGTTTTTGACTCATACCGAGGTGTGAGGCTCGCGAATTCACGTTATACACAAAGCTACGCCACACAGGCCGTGCTTTGATCATCAACCACAAGACTTTGCTTTTCAACAGAAGCCTTGATCAATTGCCACTTACGCATGCCACATTGGCAATTCACTCCATGCGACTGATGTCCATCGATATACAACCTCTGAGCTCGTATGTCTCAGAGAAGGGCGTTAAGCAAGAGAATAAATTCTCCGCCGCCAAACAGATGTATATTTAATAGAGATCAATTAACACAGAATAAAATCCAATGTCAGACACACAATCCATTTACAAGTTCGTTCTGGGTCTGAACGAAACCGGAGGCACTTTCCTCGCATATCCATCCATCTCCAAGTACGTCTGGAAGATCACCAACTGATTCCCTCATCCTGGGTGTACAGCCCAATCAAGATCATCAGTAATCACCCAAACGATGTGAAGACTTCCGGTCTTCAACCACCGTCTTCGTCTTCGACATCTCGTCGAATCGGTTATTCAGAATGGGTATAAACCCGGCCTTTCTGAATACCCCACGTATATAATAAACAAATGTTACACAACCACAATGAACGCCTCATTCCAATTCAGAATATTCTTTTATTCACAAAATCACATTCTTAGGGAAAGGTTCCCATTAATTTTATCAAAGATAAATTCTTCTAAATTTATTCTTCAATCCTCCTTTGGATATCATTTCTAACTAGTCGGGATTAACGAACCACACCGAAGTAATTATTTATTTTATTTCCCAATCCCAACCTATATATCCCATGGAGCAAAACTGGTGGTACTCCATTCCTAACACCACAGTGTTATTGGTAAAATTAATTACCATTTCACGTTCAAATCTAATTAAAGATTTAACTATCGCTTTGGAGCAAAACTGGTGATACTCCACTCTCGATCACTTTTCAGATTTGATAATTTAAATTATCAATTCACATTTTAATCTAATTAAAGATTCATTAAAACTCCACTTAGTTTTAATCTTTTCAGAAATCGATATCTTGCCTTTAACTGGGTTAAAGAACCAATGTTATCTAAAACACGATTCACGATAAACCCAAATCACATTTGATATTAAATACAAGGCTCTGAATAGAAAATATACTGGATTATATTCAATATCAAATTCTGAAACCAACAAATATCGTATTGGAAATAACGATATAAAATATATCTTTCAAATTCCCATAACAATATCTGTATAGTCACGAAATCCAACATCGAAATATTCCGAAGATAATTTCGATTCGACTCCAGTCCAATTCACGTATTGGGAATATTGATTATTTTTAAAATCACTTTCAAATTCAATTTATTTATTTCAAAAATAAATTGAATTTAATTCCAGTTCAAAACTAGTTTATTTCGATAAAAATCTATTTTTATCTTTTCAAATGTGGGATTTTCCAGCCCAATTCTTTCCAATTCACATATTATAATTTTACACAAATTATCGATATTTTTAATAATTTTATCAAGGCCCGTACAGTCGATTTCCATCAACGGCTATCGAACTGCACTTACAGCGACCTTTTCTGAAATTGTTTTGGAAATAATTCCAAATCCAACCGTTAGATTTCAAATTTCTAATATTCATTGGGAAGCTCTTTTCGATACGAACCCAACGGTTCCGGTTTTAGGAGAATCCGACGGTCGGATCTCCCGCAATGTCCGTTTGAAATAAATGGTCGAAATTCACGAACTGCCGCGGCGCGGCGCGATCTATTCAGGCCATTATATTATATATATAATATATATAATATATATTTCGTCGATTTCCTTTTAAAAAGAATTATTTAAATAGTTTTAAAATTCATTTCAAAATCTATTTCAACTTCCATTTCCATTCAAAGCCAAAATTGAATTCTTCTTTATCAATTCGTTTTAAAATTCATTTCTATTCAATTCAAATTTTAATTCAATTTGAATTCATTTCAATTCACTTTCAATTCAATTCGAATTCGTTTTCAATTCATTTCGAAATCGTTTTCAATTCAATTCATTTCGAAATCGTTTTCAATTCAATTTAATTCAATTTGAATTCATCTCTATTTTATTCGACTTCAAGTTCACTTTCTATTCAATTCGAATCGAATTCATTTCTTTCAACACACGACTAACCTCAACACATGAGTACTGTCAACACCTCACTATTTTTGTTATGTAAAATATTTTATAAAACTATGGTATCTATCGTTTGATTTTAATTAGACTTCTACCGTAAAGTAGATTCTAATCGTAAATATGATAAAGATGTAATTTTTATTATATAAAATGTTTCACTCAACACATGAACATCGTCAACACATGGCTATTTTTATATTCAACACATGAATTTTCTTTTCTAATATTCATTATTTTCCCGATTGGAATGAGGCCCAATCAATCACCATATAACGTTAATTATATGGATTCCATACAACACATGTATATAATAGCATTGAAAAATAATCAATCATCAACCAAAGTGCACTACACTGTATAAGCATCAAATATAGATATCTAACGCTTATAACAGCCTGTCAATCAATCGATCGACATATCTAATCAATCAGGATGAGTGAACTTCAAATTTCATCCCAACACCCGTGTGGGGTTTCAAACAATCAAACACAGATTTTAGTTGTGCAGTTGGGCGACGTGTAAAATTTATCGACCCAATCGATATCAGTCAAATCAGTGTATATAAACAAATCGGCCTATTTGTTTATAAATATTTATTTATTCACTTTCACGTTAAAAATTATATTTTTAACGATAAACATTTTATTTTAACACATGAATTTCTATTCAGTTCATTTATTCAATAAAATGATATTTTTATTCTTCTAACATATTTTAGAAAATTTCGGCGGCATAACGGCACGATACTAGAAACGGGACGAGGCCTAGCCTTATCCCCGGTCTAGTGAAGGCCCACGCCATTCACACATCTATCAAATCCATTTCAATTCACCAAACAATTCAATTTCAATCAAATAATCTAACTAATCTATGCAACCAAACAAACAAGTCCATGGTCTGTGGACGATTGTGTCGGGTGCTACTAAGCACCGTCTGCATCCTAGTATATATATATAACTAGAAAAGAAATTGAAGAGTGAGAAATTCTCACCTTTGGGTTCCACTCCGCCATCTCATTTCTGAACGGTTCGGATTTGCTCGACATTCCAACTCAACCATTTCACGCTGTTCACAATAAAAATCACATTTTTATCTAACTAGAAATCATATTTTTCTATCGTTCATTTCATAACAAAGAATATATTTTTATACTGCTCATTTCATAACAAAGAATATATTTTTGTATCGTTCATTTCATAACAAAGAATATATTTTTATATCGTTTATTTCATTACAAAGAATATATTTTTATATCGCTCATTTCATAACAAAGAATATATTTTTATATCGCTCATTTCATAACAAAGAATATATTTATATACTTATACTATAATAAAAATTATATTTTTATTACTCTCATACTTCATAATAAAAATCGAAACTTTATTAATATACAAATCATAGCTTTCATGTTTATAAATCCTAACTTTTAAATAAACAAATAAAAATCAGTATTACAACTAAGTAAAAGTCAATTTTTTTCCTAATCAAAGCTCCGACCTTTCACCTTATAAAAATTCGAACTTTCATCTCATAAAAATTCAAACTTTTTATTTAAAATCTAATTTGTTTATTCTTTAACCAAAAATCTAACCTTTTTCATGTATACAATTCATAATTTATAAAAATTAGGAATTTAAAACAATTTTTAAATTAAATAAACCAAGAGAACGTACTGTCGAAGAGGGGCCGACGGGAGCTGCGCGTCGGAGGTGGTCACTGGGCTTGCAGGGGCTGCGGCAGTCGAGCACAGGTGGACGGTGGTGGTCAGCAAGGGCGCGACTGTCGATAGGTTGTGGGGCTTCGTGGTCTTCAAAATCGAGAAGGGGGGCTCGTCGATAGGAGGGAGGAGCGGAGGCTGGAGGGCGGTGGCCGGACTTCGGTGGGGTTGCGATGGGGAGGCGAGGCTGCTGGGCGATTTGGGGTTCAGAGAAGAGAGCGTCGAGAGCAGAGAGAAGCGGAGAAGGAGAAGGGGAGGGGGGGGGGTCTCGCGGCGGCGGCGCCACTGGGGGGGGGGGGGTGCGCGAGGTGGCGGCGGCGGCGGCTCTCCCCCCCGTCGCCTTCGTCTCTTTTTTTTTTTTCATCTGATCGAATGAAACGGGGGAAGGGAAATTATAGGGGGGGGGGGGTTTATGTAAAGTTTATTTTAATTTATTTAATTAATTTATGTTTCAAAAAGTTGACTTTTACATATGACCTCGAAACGAGGCCCACCGCCTGTCGTCCATAGCGTTTCACCCCCATTCTGAACACAATGGGATATGTATCGTAGGTTGATTCGATCGTTTGAATCAGTTTCCGTTGAATTTACATTTAAATCGCTATATTGAATTTTAAACGTACATTTCAAATTACCGGGGCCACATACTAACTAGAAAAATTCCAGAAAAATATTTTCTAGCTTCGTATTGACGATACGGTCCTAACAAAACTAGATTCGTCGAATTCTGAGACCGTTGGAAAAATGGCCATTTTCCAGTCGATTAAAATCAACTGAAACTAGTCAAACGCGTTTTCCTTTGCCACGCTCACATATTGATTCGAAAAATTATGAAATTTGAAACCTAGCAATAACTTTACATCACGGACCCAACAAAACTGGTTTCGTCGAAATCCGAGGTCGTTTGCAAAATGTCCATTTTTAAGGGCCTGAATTCCATAGCGACTATTCAGAATTTTCAACTGGACATATTTTTTGATTCTCGCTACGAAATTTTGATTTTTCGGATTCGTTGGAAAGATATTCACAATTAGATTCCATTATTTTTGGTTTCACTAAAATCCGGATTGTTTTGCACCCGGTTCATTCAATTGATGTTTGAAATCGAATTATCGAACTACCGCGCCATTTTCAATTCTATTTATAATTATATATAATTATTTATATTCTAACGACGACGTATATAAATATATACGTCGAATTCTATTCAAAATAAATTTCTCGTCGATATTATTTAAAATAATCTAGTTTAAATATTCAAAATTCGTCAAAATTGCCAAAACAAAAATTTCAAACTGGCTCGCATTTTACGGGTTATTACAATCTCCCCCACTTAAAACTTTTCGTCCCCGAAAAGGAACAAAGTCGAAAGTGGTTTGATCAATCAACTCTACGTTCGATCTGGCTTCCATTCTCCAACTCTTCAGTTTCTGAGAATTTTCAAAATTTCAAAAATTTGGCTAACACCCTAAATTTTCGAAAAATTTCGCCATAACCTCCCCTGCACCGGGAGCATCGGGGAATTTCAAATAGCTTCCCCGGTCCTTCAGATCTCAAAAAGAAAAAGAAAAAGCCAAGCGGCTAGCCAATAGGCTCATAAAATCATCATCACCCAAACAAAACAGTAAATTATGTAATAAACATGTACCTATTTGTCGGGCAAACAAATTTTATTCTTCGGCTCTAGCCTCCTTGCTATGACCTGTTCAAAAGATATACATGTATGCAAGCAAATGCGACCAAATTTCAATACAATTCAATATTTGATTATATTAGGCTAAATGGTTAAAAATTAGCAAACAAATAGGCAAACAACACAAACATCAATCAATTAGTGGATTAGAGTTTCAAATTCATAATTTTGATACATATATACAAAAAATCATGTTTTTGATGCCAATTCACAACAATGTGTTCTAACTATATTAGTTTTGGTTCTCACACCAGTCTAATGGAAATATATAGATATCACACCTTCGTTACTCGAACATGAATACTAATGACAACTAGTCAGTCATCAGAATCATCTTCGGGCTACTAGAGTATGATTCTATATCTATCCAGTATATTAAAACTTCGAATATACGTTCATGACGCGTATACGCGAAATCTATATATACTCGATTGTCCATATTCAAAATAAATAAATATTCAAATACGTATAAAGAGATTTAAATTTTCAAAACAAAATTGTTTTCATTTGAAAAATATACTCTTCACACTCGTTCTAGGATACTACTGATCCTATCTCTAACGAGTCATTCTAATTGGGTTTTACTAATCCAATATCTGATGAATTCTTTCGTATGGTTCTAATGTGTCTTGTTCTCGAGCTCTGTAAACCAAAGCTCTGATACCAACTGAAGCGACCCGAACTTCCCCGGTCTCCGAAGAGATGAGAAAGAACGAATTACTGTGAGGACAAGACAAAATAGGACGCATACGGAAGAACATTTCATTGTTATTACAACAATTCCATCAGATACAAGAATATACAGAGTATATATGAATAAATTACATTCGAAAAATATCAGAGATTACAATAAATTACATAGCAGCGGAAAATAATACAAAATCACAACTAGAAGTGATACACGGATACAGAGCTTTCCGAGCATCGTTCCAGCTGTAAATCAGGACCCTGTGAATATAAATCTGCAAAACCAAAACTACTAGCTGCCCGTGCGGAAAATAGGGGCACCCAGAGTTTAGGTTAAAACAATAAACTCCAGGTCAGTCATGTGACTGGTGTGAGAACTAAAACAGTTATTAATATTGGTTTTAAAGTTAGGTAAATCAAGGGACCACGCCGTATAACACGGAACGGGTTTCCTCCCAAGAATACCAGTGCATAGAACAAACAGCGCAATGCTAAATAAAGAAAAATGAAGCTGTTATAAGACCCAGGTCCCATCACACAATGCAACGCAAGCCGGAGGATAGGGTTTTCCCTTATAACAGCCAAAGCATGCTTGATACGTTTAAATCACATTATTTGATACTATTATAGGTGTATAGTGTCAAAACAATTTCAAATCATAAATATCAATCATAGGCGGCATGGGTACCATCTATCATGTCGCCATACTAGTTCTACAATTAAAACCGCAATATCACGTATTGGAAATTGGATTCCGTCACGAGCCGAGGCAAGGGGCAAGCTCCTCTCCACGTTCGAGACACTCTAGCAAATGTCCCAGGACCCCACTATGATCCTTGGATCTTCAGGGCCGGTCCTCTCTTACTTTTGAGGATTAGTTATTCCTGAACACACGTTTCCCGGTCCTTACAGACCTATATCCGAGGCGCCGAATATCCAACAACCACACAGGTGAAAAGTATATAAATGTCAGGGCTGGTAGGTCACTGACACCACCCTAGCTAGAAAGAAACGTCGTGCTCTCCCTGCAGTCACTATCCCGTTTTTGACTCATACCGAGGTGTGAGGCTCGCGAATTCACGTTATACACAAAGCTACGCCACACATGCCGTGCTTTGATCATCAACCACAAGACTTTGCTTTTCAACAGAAGCCTTGATCAATTGCCACTTACGCATGCCACATTGGCAATTCACTCCATGCGACTGATGTCCATCGATATACAACCTCTGAGCTCGTATGTCTCAGAGAAGGGCGTTAAGCAAGAGAATAAATTCTCCGCCGCCAAACAGATGTATATTTAATAGAGATCAATTAACACAGAATAAAATCCAATGTCAGACACACAATCCATTTACAAGTTCGTTCTGGGTCTGAACGAAACCGGAGGCACTTTCCTCGCATATCCATCCATCTCCAAGTACGTCTGGAAGATCACCAACTGATTCCCTCATCCTGGGTGTACAGCCCAATCAAGATCATCAGTAATCACCCAAACGATGTGAAGACTTCCGGTCTTCAACCACCGTCTTCGTCTTCGACATCTCGTCGAATCGGTTATTCAGAATGGGTATAAACCCGGCCTTTCTGAATACCCCACGTATATAATAAACAAATGTTACACAACCACAATGAACGCCTCATTCCAATTCAGAATATTCTTTTATTCACAAAATCACATTCTTAGGGAAAGGTTCCCATTAATTTTATCAAAGATAAATTCTTCTAAATTTATTCTTCAATCCTCCTTTGGATATCATTTCTAACTAGTCGGGATTAACGAACCACACCGAAGTAATTATTTATTTTATTTCCCAATCCCAACCTATATATCCCATGGAGCAAAACTGGTGGTACTCCATTCCTAACACCACGGTGTTATTGGTAAAATTAATTACCATTTCACGTTCAAATCTAATTAAAGATTTAACTATCGCTTTGGAGCAAAACTGGTGATACTCCACTCTCGATCACTTTTCAGATTTGATAATTTAAATTATCAATTCACATTTTAATCTAATTAAAGATTCATTAAAACTCCACTTAGTTTTAATCTTTTCAGAAATCGATATCTTGCCTTTAACTGGGTTAAAGAACCAATGTTATCTAAAACACGATTCACGATAAACCCAAATCACATTTGATATTAAATACAAGGCTCTGAATAGAAAATATACTGGCTTATATTCAATATCAAATTCTGAAACCAACAAATATCGTATTGGAAATAACGATATAAAATATATCTTTCAAATTCCCATAACAATATCTGTATAGTCACGAAATCCAACATCGAAATATTCCGAAGATAATTTCGATTCGACTCCAGTCCAATTCACGTATTGGGAATATTGATTTTTTTTAAAATCACTTTCAAATTCAATTTATTTATTTCAAAAATAAATTGAATTTAATTCCAGTTCAAAACTAGTTTATTTCGATAAAAATCTATTTTTATCTTTTCAAATGTGGGATTTTCCAGCCCAATTCTTTCCAATTCACATATTATAATTTTACACAAATTATCGATATTTTTAATAATTTTATCAAGGCCCGTACAGTCGATTTCCATCAACGGCTATCGAACTGCACTTACAGCGACCTTTTCTGAAATTGATTTGGACATAATTCCAAATCCAACCGTTAGATTTCAAATTTCTAATATTCATTGGGAAGCTCTTTTCGATACGAACCCAACGGTTCCGGTTTTAGGAGAATCCGACGGTCGGATCTCCCGCAATGTCCGTTTGAAATAAATGGTCGAAATTCACGAACTGCCGCGGCGCGGCCCGTTCTATTCAGGCCATTATATTATATATATAATATATATAATATATATTTCGTCGATTTCCTTTTAAAACGAATTATTTAAATAGTTTTAAAATTCGTTTCAAAATCTATTTCAACTTCCATTTCCATTCAAAGCCAAAATTGAATTCTTCTTTATCAATTCGTTTTAAAATTCATTTCTATTCAATTCAAATTTTAATTCAATTTGAATTCATTTCAATTCACTTTCAATTCAATTCGAATTCGTTTTCAATTCATTTCGAAATCGTTTTCAATTCAATTCATTTCGAAATCGTTTTCAATTCAATTTAATTCAATTTGAATTCATCTCTATTTTATTCGACTTCAAATTCACTTTCTATTCAATTCGAATCGAATTCATTTCTTTCAACACACGACTAACCTCAACACATGATGTAACGACCCGTGTTTTTCGACCATTTGAATATGAATATTTAAATTAGTTTTAAATATCATATTGGGAATATAATGGAATTTAATATTGAATTCGTTATTTGAAATGAAGTTAAACATTATATATTTATATATAATATAAATCGAGCTTGAAAATGGCGTGCAGTTCGTAAAATAAAGTTTTGAACTTCAACTAACGATACAGGATTCGATATAAGCCGGAATTCTGTGCAACAAGACACGTTGGAACCGTATTGACAATAATTTTCATATGAAAGAGAAAAATCCAGATTTCGTGTTATAGTTTGATATTTATGGCCAAATCAAATTTTGAAATAGTCGCTATGGAAAATCGTTATTAAATTATAGGCCTTTAAAATAGCCGTTTTGCAAACGGACTCAGATTTCGACGAAATCAGTTTCATTAGAACCATATCGCTAAATTATTGTACGGTGATGAATTGCGTGGAAAACCGATGTCGTATGTGACCACGGTAGCTATAAACGCCCGTTCAATTTCTATAGCGCGCATTTAAATAAATAAAAGGATATTTGAGTGTAACTTGAGAAGACGATCGAATTAGGCCACGAAACCAGTTCCGTTGAGTTCGTATCGTCGATTAGAGTCAGAATATGTATATAGTTTGTTATTTTTAGAGACCGGAAAATTTGGTGTTAAAAAGGGTAGGGCGGTTCAGGGTAAAAACAGCCTACCGGGGCAACAGTCTCAGAATGCGACGAAATTAGTGCCATTGGGTTCGTATCGAAAAGTTGTTGTCGATGTTCGCAGTTTCAAGTGGATTTGATTTATCTGGTGACCGTGGAAAAATTAAACGTGTGTTCATTTCTGGTTTCATAAAGGAAATTTTTTCATACGACCTCGGATTGCGACGAAACTTGTCCCATTGGATCCGGAATATCTTTTTACATCAAGATTAGTTTTTTCATCAGTAAACAAAGATCGTATAAAATATTTTTCTCTGGAAAAGCTGGCGGCAGGAGTTCGTTACATTATAATATAAATAAAACATACCCTAAACCTTACATACCCTAGTTCTACCTTGCTGCATACGGGTCAATTCCACCAACTAGGCCTAACCAACCTTTAAAATCTAAAGGGTGCGACAGCATGACTGTTCTTTTAAAATTAGTACTACCCAATCTGTGCAAATACAAGCATGACCTTACATACGCTTGAGTTGTTTGTACAAATACAAGCGCATGCCAAAGGAGAAGCAGACAATTCTGTGCAGCTACCCAATCTTTTCATTCAGCTACTCCACCATAAAATTTACCATGGTCCGGCATTCTGAAAAGAGATAACGTTCTATACAAAATCTTTACCCAGCCTACCCTATGTGTGCACATGCATGTCTTCTCCAGTGCAGTATACTTCAAGGCAGAAAGGTACGACACAGTCTACTCCCTTCCCTTTTCCAGATGCGCCCCACTGCCACCTTTCTGCCCAAGCCAACCAAGCCTACACTGAACTGCCCTGGCCTAAAATCTGTGCATCGACATATCTTTTCACACCGACATATCTTTTCCTTCTTCGATGTATATCTTCTCTTGCACACCGATATATCTTTTCAAATTTTAAATCCAGCACATGCATGTCCTCGTTGAGCTGCAGAGCTATACTCATAGCACAGCACCTACTTGTACGCAAGGATGTTACGTTGATCCTATCTTTATCTTGTTGCCTATATAAGCACCCTTCATCTTAAGATTTCCAGAACAAAACCATGCCGTGCTTTCATGGCTAATATAAAAGAATAAAAACCAATACAAACACTTCAATCAAAAAAAAAAAAACAAAACAAAACAAGAAAAGGGCGGAAGGAAGACAAACGTGAGGGGGGGGGGTTCTGGTGCACAAACGAAGCAAAGAAGAAGGATGCAAGAAAAAAAAAAAAGGAAAAAAAAAAAAATGACGTAAAGAAAGAAAAGAACAGGAAGGGTGTAGGAGCGGATGGGGTTTCTGGTGAAAAACGAGAGGATGTAAGGGAAGTTCAAAGCGGTTGAAGGGGGATCCGCATGTACGTGAGTAATTGGAGTAATGGGAACCCGAATGGAACCTGGAACCGAAATGACAGTACGAATTAAAGGAGCAGTGAAGTCAAAACATAATGAGATGGAAAACGTGAGAGGACAGATTTGAACGCGTATGGATATAGCAGGATTCCCAGTTAAATTAAATATTGGAAACGGTCGATATCTCGACGAACAGGAATCAAAGTGAGTTAAACTCACTCAGTTACCCTTTTTTATATTTTATATAAATTGGGTGTTTTTATTTTATGTGCTTTGCTTGCCAATGGTTGACTATTTTGCTAGTTATAAAATTGTTTGTTGATTTAACCGATGAAATTAAACTGTGTTTAATTTCAGTGAAATACCCCATCGTTATTTTTAACGATTGGTTCCAATAAAGGTAACTCACCTTGGTTGGTCACGTTTATTTATAAACGTGTTTAAAATGGTTGCATTGTTTGAATTGCTGATGGTTGATGTTAAATAGTCGTTATTCAATTCATCAGTTAAACAAAACTGAACAGTCTGATTTGAGAAAACCATTTGAATACAGGGAAGAACAGGTTGGAGGGACCCAACCGGATCCCTCAAATGTATTTTTATTTTCATATTCTCATATATGAACTGATCTGTTTGTGTGATTGATTTGATGGTTGATTATTGAATGTTCAACATCTGTTAGTTTAAAACCAATGGGTGATATTGGTTAAGTGTTTGGCAGAGTATGGCCTTTAAAAATCAATCGGTTTATAGATATGGATTCACCGTTAGGTGAGTCGATAAAAATGAAGTCATAAAGTTTATTTTATAACTGGACTCAGATCTAGAAATATATTATTTGAATAAAGTATAAAAGAGAATTAAATAAATATTTTATTTATTTAAGACCTTGATTTATGGTTGGTTTATTTTATAAAGTATATGCTGATGTTAATCAGATTTTCAAGTATGAAGATAAGAAATGAATTGAAAGGGTTAAACTTTGATCATTGTTTTGTAAAGAAACAAATAATTAGAATTTATTTAAATTAATTTTTAATTAATTTAAAGTGAGGATTAATTAGAATCGGTTAATGAGATAATCAAGTTTTTGAGTTAATTAAATCGACCGTTTGAAATTAGAATTGTTTATCAAGTTAATATGTTTTGACTAAAATAGTTAAATGAATATTGTTTGAATTTAAATAAGGATTTAAAAGGGATTTAATATTTAATTTAGTTAATAAAGGGATTAACTACTAAAGTAGTTAATGTTTGAAATAAGTTATTATTTTAATGATAAAGTTAGGAATATATTTTTAAATGGGAATTTATTTAAAAAGTTACCGAATGTGAGATGCAAGCCAATTGAATGGTGAAAGGAAATAAACGTACTCAATTATATGAATTAAGTGAAAGGAGATTACGATAAAAAGGGTTTATTATAAACCAGAGGTTTTAAGTGAGATTTAAAGTGTAAAGCGTTAACTTTACATTAACGTTACGTGAGAGTAAAATCAAGTAAAATGGGACAAGGGAAATAAGATCTCCAAAGTGGATAAGGGTTGAAAATAATTGAAAAGGGATCGATAGAAAATGAAATTTGGGGATAAAGCAATGGGTCATAAGATTGTATAACTAAACCCAAATTTGTCAATGGGAAATTGAATATAGTTATTCGAGATAGAATTAGCCAAACATAATTATTCGGCTAAGTTGCCATTGCGTACGACTGCTAGCGTAATTCACAGGGCTGCAGATAGCCTACGGCGGTCGGATGTTTCCTGAGGGAATCAGGCGTAACCATTGTGATCGCTGTGATCTAGAGTCAAGCGAATGGAGTTAAGACGAATGTTAATTAATCAATTAGAGTTATTCAAATATCGAAATTTTTGAATATTTAAAAGAGTTAGAAGTTTTAATTTAACAAAAGCAAATTAGTTTGTTAAAGGCCAAATGATGCAAAATGCTGAACCAATGAACTCATGGGAGTGTCATGATTGAAACACTGAATATTTTGATAGTTAAAACACCGACTATCAAATCTGGCCAATACGAGTGTTGGTACGGAAAGACCGGGATCGAATTTATATTCGAAACCATTCCGACCAACAAATGCGTGATGATCTCAGAAGATGTTCGAGATGGAGCATTGAAGACCGTGGACTATCATACACGGAAGAACCACTAATAGTCTCTGCCTGGCAAGCAGAGATAAACTGTGATTCTGTCGTAGTTGGAATCTACGGGTTGCAAGGACTTCTCGCTACTAATCCATGGGGTGATTCCTATATGGATGCGATAGGAGAGTGCCTTCGGTTCATCCTGTTCCTGGATGACGTATATGGACGAATGTCTGACAGAGTATTTCCAAAGGATCACGTACGTTGATTTCTTCAAACGTACTATGGTTGTTGGCGGAGAATTGCCGCTCTCTTAGCTTCCAGCTAGAGTATTTTTGTGGATATCAATTAGTGATATCTGATGGATTTGACAATGTGGCATTCAAAGTGAATGACGACCAGATGTTCAAGAGTTAATTCTGGCCTCAAGCCTCATCAACCGGGAAATGACAAAAATCGGGCAGGCAGCATGGCTATGTGGGTCGCTCCCATTAGGGTGTATGATCACCTATCTAGAGGAAATCCTATTTGTTTCTTAAATCTATGTTTCGATGCTGTCCCTTGTCGGGAGACGGTTGCTGATCCCAACCGTCGGTGATATACATTCGATACACTCAAGCGAAATGAGTGGTCGGTCATGTGAGGGCCGGGTTGCAAGAAGTTCTTGTTGAACCCAGTGTATTCGTCTCTAGAGATACACGATCGGAAGGTGGACCCATACCTTGTCAAGTCGGAATCCAATTCCCGATAAGCGCCTACGGGTTTTGATTGTATACTATATATGTAGAGCGTGAGATGCAAGCATTCTACTAGATTCTATTTACTTGTATTTAGACATTATTATAATATCAGACAAGATATTAGTTTCAAAACTGTTTTGGGTTATCGTAAGGTAAAAACCGTCCGTGTTTATGTGTGGATTTGGTCTTACGATTATCCTTTTTCTTTTGAAAGATTTTTGAACTCTAAAATCATGATTGGATGATTCACCCTTATTACTGTGCGAGTTTATCTCACTCTGGTTCACCAGACTGACCCGGTGTTTTGTAAATGCTCGGGTTAGGCCGGGTTGTACAGGTTCAGGTTATCGACTGATGTGAAGAGACGAGCTGGAAGAGCCCAGACGTATGATATTATATAGCTACTATTCCGCTGTGTGTTGTATATGGGAACGGGCCATTATAACTGTCCCATGGTATGATGTACTCTGATAATGTAAGTATTTAAAGCTTTCAATAAAGATTTACTTCTGTATTATATTTTGTTCCGCTGCGATGTGAGACTCTGTGTGGTGTCGTGTTTCTTCTTCTTCTTCTATTCTAATATTTCTATCTTATCTATTCTCACCCTCTAACTTCTTTCTATTAATGATCTGGAATATTCGATGTCTGAATGGTCAACATGGTAGTTTGATGTTGATTTTCGGAGTCGAAAATCCCGGTTCGTTACAGTGGTATCAGAGCTATTGGTTAAGTAATTACCTTGGCTCTGTGGCGTGACTCAATAGAGATGGGGTTAGCAATACCCTAGATTGAGTTTGAGTGTATATATATGAGCGCGTATTTGTAAATTGTTATAAAAACTGTCTTATATTGTGTTGATTGGTTTGTCGAGTAGTTTATGAATTCTGGTCGATACAGTAATGCAAACTGTGTCGATAAGTGTTTCTAAACTCTTGAACAGAATAATTCGACACAGTATGTTTTTGAAAGAGAGTAAATGAAATAATTTTACCCAAATGGTATTTTAATATAAAAGAATGATTAATATTTGAAGTATTATGATATATTGATTGTGTTGGTTGATTATAATTGAAATAGGTTATGAAATAACCAATCAGAATTCATATGGATATAATATATGGAACCAAATGAATTAAATCTGAAATTAAAATCAGAATTAGAATTAAAATTCATAAAAGTGGGAAAGGTGTTTGCAAATGAAATTGGATTTAATATATGAGAATTTTAAAATCCTGGGAGATTTTAAATTGTTTTACAAGCCTTGCAAAGGATATTTTGAAAATAGATTTCAAAATGAAAGCGGTTAAAATTGAAATTTTGCAAAGATATAGTATTGAACTCACTTCGATTGCTGGAAAATAGATTCCGATGATGATCCGGACATCATCGGTGTTCATTTTCGAGTTTGCAAGTGACGGATTACTACCAAAATTTTTGTTTTCGAATTGCTTTGAGAAGAAAACAAGCTGTTTAAAATCGTGAAAAGAAATATTTGATTTTTGAAAGCAATGAACTGTTTAAAAACTCCCAGGAAGATTGTTTGAACAAAAACAAATTAAATAGAAATTTGTGAAAGCAAATATGAAATAAACTGAAACCAATTAACTGGAAATTGAATCGAGATATATTATATCGAGTAGAATCAGATTTTGAATTGTGAGACAGGAATCTGAAATGGTGTGGACTGGTAAGTCAAGAGTTGAAATTGGTGATGAATGGAAATTGAGTTAAGAATGAGATTCGGCTTGTATGCATGAAGGATTTGGTTTTGAGGATAAAGTTGGAATTTTGGGAATGCAGTTGTATATGCTGACAGAACAGCAGACGGAAGGATATGATGATATGCCCGACAAAAAGGTACACGTTCACTTTATATGGGTTTGGTGATTTATGAGCCTGTTTGGCAAGCCGCTTGGCTGTTTTGTTTTCTTTTGGATTGGAGAAGGCCCAGAAAGGCGAGTTAGAGTTGTGGTTGTACCGATTGAGCCGTACAGAGGAGGTGCTGGCGAAATTTTTCGAAAATTTGAAGTGTTAGAAAATTTTCGATATTTTTGAAAATATTTATTCACAGTATTGAATTGGGTTCTAATTTAAAATAAATTAGATTTGAAAATGAATGAGTTTATAACGTTCTTTCTTACCTTAGCAATTTCGAGGACGAAATTATTTTAAGGGGGGAAGAATGTAACGACCCGTGTTTTTCGACCATTTGAATATGAATATTTAAATTAGTTTTAAATATCATATTGGGAATATAATGGAATTTAATATTGAATTCGTTATTTGAAATGAAGTTAAACATTATATATTTATATATAATATAAATCGAGCTTGAAAATGGCGTGCAGTTCGTAAAATAAAGTTTTGAACTTCAACTAACGATACAGGATTCGATATAAGCCGGAATTCTGTGCAACAAGACACGTTGGAACCGTATTGACAATAATTTTCATATGAAAGAGAAAAATCCAGATTTCGTGTTATAGTTTGATATTTATGGCCAAATCAAATTTTGAAATAGTCGCTATGGAAAATCGTTATTAAATTATAGGCCTTTAAAATAGCCGTTTTGCAAACGGACTCAGATTTCGACGAAATCAGTTTCATTAGAACCATATCGCTAAATTATTGTACGGTGATGAATTGCGTGGAAAACCGATGTCGTATGTGACCACGGTAGCTATAAACGCCCGTTCAATTTCTATAGCGCGCATTTAAATAAATAAAAGGATATTTGAGTGTAACTTGAGAAGACGATCGAATTAGGCCACGAAACCAGTTCCGTTGAGTTCGTATCGTCGATTAGAGTCAGAATATGTATATAGTTTGTTATTTTTAGAGACCGGAAAATTTGGTGTTAAAAAGGGTAGGGCGGTTCAGGGTAAAAACAGCCTACCGGGGCAACAGTCTCAGAATGCGACGAAATTAGTGCCATTGGGTTCGTATCGAAAAGTTGTTGTCGATGTTCGCAGTTTCAAGTGGATTTGATTTATCTGGTGACCGTGGAAAAATTAAACGTGTGTTCATTTCTGGTTTCATAAAGGAAATTTTTTCATACGACCTCGGATTGCGACGAAACTTGTCCCATTGGATCCGGAATATCTTTTTACATCAAGATTAGTTTTTTCATCAGTAAACAAAGATCGTATAAAATATTTTTCTCTGGAAAAGCTGGCGGCAGGAGTTCGTTACATTATAATATAAATAAAACATACCCTAAACCTTACATACCCTAGTTCTACCTTGCTGCATACGGGTCAATTCCACCAACTAGGCCTAACCAACCTTTAAAATCTAAAGGGTGCGACAGCATGACTGTTCTTTTAAAATTAGTACTACCCAATCTGTGCAAATACAAGCATGACCTTACATACGCTTGAGTTGTTTGTACAAATACAAGCGCATGCCAAAGGAGAAGCAGACAATTCTGTGCAGCTACCCAATCTTTTCATTCAGCTACTCCACCATAAAATTTACCATGGTCCGGCATTCTGAAAAGAGATAACGTTCTATACAAAATCTTTACCCAGCCTACCCTATGTGTGCACATGCATGTCTTCTCCAGTGCAGTATACTTCAAGGCAGAAAGGTACGACACAGTCTACTCCCTTCCCTTTTCCAGATGCGCCCCACTGCCACCTTTCTGCCCAAGCCAACCAAGCCTACACTGAACTGCCCTGGCCTAAAATCTGTGCATCGACATATCTTTTCACACCGACATATCTTTTCCTTCTTCGATGCATATCTTCTCTTGCACACCGATATATCTTTTCAAATTTTAAATCCAGCACATGCATGTCCTCGTTGAGCTGCAGAGCTATACTCATAGCACAGCACCTACTTGTACGCAAGGATGTTACGTTGATCCTATATTTATCTTGTTGCCTATATAAGCACCCTTCATCTTAAGATTTCCAGAACAAAACCATGCCGTGCTTTCATGGCTAATATAAAAGAATAAAAACCAATACAAACACTTCAATCAAAAAAAAAAAAAAAAAAACAAAACAAGAAAAGGGCGGAAGGAAGACAAACGTGAGGGGGGGGGGGGTTCTGGTGCACAAACGAAGCAAAGAAGAAGGATGCAAGAAAAAAAAAAAAAGGAAAAAAAAAAAAATGACGTAAAGAAAGAAAAGAACAGGAAGGGTGTAGGAGCGGATGGGGTTTCTGGTGAAAAACGAGAGGATGTAAGGGAAGTTCAAAGCGGTTGAAGGGGGATCCGCATGTACGTGAGTAATTGGAGTAATGGGAACCCGAATGGAACCTGGAACCGAAATGACAGTACGAATTAAAGGAGCAGTGAAGTCAAAACATAATGAGATGGAAAACGTGAGAGGACAGATTTGAACGCGTATGGATATAGCAGGATTCCCAGTTAAATTAAATATTGGAAACGGTCGATATCTCGACGAACAGGAATCAAAGTGAGTTAAACTCACTCAGTTACCCTTTTTTATATTTTATATAAATTGGGTGTTTTTATTTTATGTGCTTTGCTTGCCAATGGTTGACTATTTTGCTAGTTATAAAATTGTTTGTTGATTTAACCGATGAAATTAAACTGTGTTTAATTTCAGTGAAATACCCCATCGTTATTTTTAACGATTGGTTCCAATAAAGGTAACTCACCTTGGTTGGTCACGTTTATTTATAAACGTGTTTAAAATGGTTGCATTGTTTGAATTGCTGATGGTTGATGTTAAATAGTCGTTATTCAATTCATCAGTTAAACAAAACTGAACAGTCTGATTTGAGAAAACCATTTGAATACAGGGAAGAACAGGTTGGAGGGACCCAACCGGATCCCTCAAATGTATTTTTATTTTCATATTCTCATATATGAACTGATCTGTTTGTGTGATTGATTTGATGGTTGATTATTGAATGTTCAACATCTGTTAGTTTAAAACCAATGGGTGATATTGGTTAAGTGTTTGGCAGAGTATGGCCTTTAAAAATCAATCGGTTTATAGATATGGATTCACCGTTAGGTGAGTCGATAAAAATGAAGTCATAAAGTTTATTTTATAACTGGACTCAGATCTAGAAATATATTATTTGAATAAAGTATAAAAGAGAATTAAATAAATATTTTATTTATTTAAGACCTTGATTTATGGTTGGTTTATTTTATAAAGTATATGCTGATGTTAATCAGATTTTCAAGTATGAAGATAAGAAATGAATTGAAAGGGTTAAACTTTGATCATTGTTTTGTAAAGAAACAAATAATTAGAATTTATTTAAATTAATTTTTAATTAATTTAAAGTGAGGATTAATTAGAATCGGTTAATGAGATAATCAAGTTTTTGAGTTAATTAAATCGACCGTTTGAAATTAGAATTGTTTATCAAGTTAATATGTTTTGACTAAAATAGTTAAATGAATATTGTTTGAATTTAAATAAGGATTTAAAAGGGATTTAATATTTAATTTAGTTAATAAAGGGATTAACTACTAAAGTAGTTAATGTTTGAAATAAGTTATTATTTTAATGATAAAGTTAGGAATATATTTTTAAATGGGAATTTATTTAAAAAGTTACCGAATGTGAGATGCAAGCCAATTGAATGGTGAAAGGAAATAAACGTACTCAATTATATGAATTAAGTGAAAGGAGATTACGATAAAAAGGGTTTATTATAAACCAGAGGTTTTAAGTGAGATTTAAAGTGTAAAGCGTTAACTTTACATTAACGTTACGTGAGAGTAAAATCAAGTAAAATGGGACAAGGGAAATAAGATCTCCAAAGTGGATAAGGGTTGAAAATAATTGAAAAGGGATCGATAGAAAATGAAATTTGGGGATAAAGCAATGGGTCATAAGATTGTATAACTAAACCCAAATTTGTCAATGGGAAATTGAATATAGTTATTCGAGATAGAATTAGCCAAACATAATTATTCGGCTAAGTTGCCATTGCGTACGACTGCTAGCGTAATTCACAGGGCTGCAGATAGCCTACGGCGGTCGGATGTTTCCTGAGGGAATCAGGCGTAACCATTGTGATCGCTGTGATCTAGAGTCAAGCGAATGGAGTTAAGACGAATGTTAATTAATCAATTAGAGTTATTCAAATATCGAAATTTTTGAATATTTAAAAGAGTTAGAAGTTTTAATTTAACAAAAGCAAATTAGTTTGTTAAAGGCCAAATGATGCAAAATGCTGAACCAATGAACTCATGGGAGTGTCATGATTGAAACACTGAATATTTTGATAGTTAAAACACCGACTATCAAATCTGGCCAATACGAGTGTTGGTACGGAAAGACCGGGATCGAATTTATATTCGAAACCATTCCGACCAACAAATACGTGATGATCTCAGAAGATGTTCGAGATGGAGCATTGAAGACCGTGGACTATCATACACGGAAGAACCACTAATAGTCTCTGCCTGGCAAGCAGAGATAAACTGTGATTCTGTCGTAGTTGGAATCTACGGGTTGCAAGGACTTCTCGCTACTAATCCATGGGGTGATTCCTATATGGATGCGATAGGAGAGTGCCTTCGGTTCATCCTGTTCCTGGATGACGTATATGGACGAATGTCTGACAGAGTATTTCCAAAGGATCACGTACGTTGATTTCTTCAAACGTACTATGGTTGTTGGCGGAGAATTGCCGCTCTCTTAGCTTCCAGCTAGAGTATTTTTGTGGATATCAATTAGTGATATCTGATGGATTTGACAATGTGGCATTCAAAGTGAATGACGACCAGATGTTCAAGAGTTAATTCTGGCCTCAAGCCTCATCAACCGGGAAATGACAAAAATCGGGCAGGCAGCATGGCTATGTGGGTCGCTCCCATTAGGGTGTATGATCACCTATCTAGAGGAAATCCTATTTGTTTCTTAAATCTATGTTTCGATGCTGTCCCTTGTCGGGAGACGGTTGCTGATCCCAACCGTCGGTGATATACATTCGATACACTCAAGCGAAATGAGTGGTCGGTCATGTGAGGGCCGGGTTGCAAGAAGTTCTTGTTGAACCCAGTGTATTCGTCTCTAGAGATACACGATCGGAAGGTGGACCCATACCTTGTCAAGTCGGAATCCAATTCCCGATAAGCGCCTACGGGTTTTGATTGTATACTATATATGTAGAGCGTGAGATGCAAGCGTTCTACTAGATTCTATTTACTTGTATTTAGACATTATTATAATATCAGACAAGATATTAGTTTCAAAACTGTTTTGGGTTATCGTAAGGTAAAAACCGTCCGTGTTTATGTGTGGATTTGGTCTTACGATTATCCTTTTTCTTTTGAAAGATTTTTGAACTCTAAAATCATGATTGGATGATTCACCCTTATTACTGTGCGAGTTTATCTCACTCTGGTTCACCAGACTGACCCGGTGTTTTGTAAATGCTCGGGTTAGGCCGGGTTGTACAGGTTCAGGTTATCGACTGATGTGAAGAGACGAGCTGGAAGAGCCCAGACGTATGATATTATATAGCTACTATTCCGCTGTGTGTTGTATATGGGAACGGGCCATTATAACTGTCCCATGGTATGATGTACTCTGATAATGTAAGTATTTAAAGCTTTCAATAAAGATTTACTTCTGTATTATATTTTGTTCCGCTGCGATGTGAGACTCTGTGTGGTGTCGTGTTTCTTCTTCTTCTTCTATTCTAATATTTCTATCTTATCTATTCTCACCCTCTAACTTCTTTCTATTAATGATCTGGAATATTCGATGTCTGAATGGTCAACATGGTAGTTTGATGTTGATTTTCGGAGTCGAAAATCCCGGTTCGTTACACATGAGTACTGTCAACACCTCACTATTTTTGTTATGTAAAATATTTTATAAAACTATGGTATCTATCGTTTGATTTTAATTAGACTTCTACCGTAAAGTAGATTCTAATCGTAAATATGATAAAGATGTAATTTTTATTATATAAAATGTTTCACTCAACACATGAACATCGTCAACACATGACTATTTTTATATTCAACACATGAATTTTCTTTTCTAATATTCATTATTTTCCCGATTGGAATGAGGCCCAATCAATCACCATATAACGTTAATTATATGGATTCCATACAACACATGTATATAATAGCATTGAAAAATAATCAATCATCAACCAAAGTGCAGTACACTGTATAAGCATCAAATATAGATATCTAACGCTTATAACAGCCTGTCAATCAATCGATCGACATATCTAATCAATCAGGATGAGTGAACTTCAAATTTCATCCCAACACCCGTGTGGGGTTTCAAACAATCAAACACAGATTTTAGTTGTGCAGTTGGACGACGTGTAAAATTTATCGACCCAATCGATATCAGTCAAATCAGTGTATATAAACAAATCGGCCGATTTGTTTATAAATATTTATTTATTCACTTTCACATTAAAAAATATATTTTTAACGATAAACATTTTATTTTAACACATGAATTTCTATTCAGTTCATTTATTCAATAAAATGATATTTTTATTCTTCTAACATATTTTAGAAAATTTCGGCGGCATAACGGCACGATACTAGAAACGGGACGAGGCCTAGCCTTATCCCCGGTCTAGTGAAGGCCCACGCCATTCACACATCTATCAAATCCATTTCAATTCACCAAACAATTCAATTTCAATCAAATAATCTAACTAATCTATGCAACCAAACAAACAAGTCCATGGTCTGTGGACGATTGTGTCGGGTGCTACTAAGCACCGTCTGCATCCTAGTATATATATATAACTAGAAAAGAAATTGAAGAGTGAGAAATTCTCACCTTTGGGTTCCACTCCGCCATCTCATTTCTGAACGGTTCGGATTTGCTCGACATTCCAACTCAACCATTTCACGCTGTTCACAATAAAAATCACATTTTTATCTAACTAGAAATCATATTTTTCTATCGTTCATTTCATAACAAAGAATATATTTTTATACTGCTCATTTCATAACAAAGAATATATTTTTGTATCGTTCATTTCATAACAAAGAATATATTTTTATATCGTTTATTTCATTACAAAGAATATATTTTTATATCGCTCATTTCATAACAAAGAATATATTTTTATATCGCTCATTTCATAACAAAGAATATATTTTTATACTTATACTATAATAAAAATTATATTTTTATTACTCTCATACTTCATAATAAAAATCGAAACTTTATTAATATACAAATCATAGCTTTCATGTTTATAAATCCTAACTTTTAAATAAACAAATAAAAATCAGTATTACAACTAAGTAAAAGTCAATTTTTTTCCTAATCAAAGCTCCGACCTTTCACCTTATAAAAATTCGAACTTTCATCTCATAAAAATTCAAACTTTTTATTTAAAATCTAATTTGTTTATTCTTTAACCAAAAATCTAACCTTTTTCATGTATACAATTCATAATTTATAAAAATTAGGAATTTAAAACAATTTTTAAATTAAATAAACCAAGAGAACGTACTGTCGAAGA
Organism: Allium sativum; assembly: GCA_030737875.1. Taxonomy (NCBI): domain Eukaryota; kingdom Viridiplantae; phylum Streptophyta; class Magnoliopsida; order Asparagales; family Amaryllidaceae; genus Allium; species Allium sativum. The sequence continues at coordinate 298,164,276 of CM060921.1, forward strand.
GGGGCCGACGGGAGCTGCGCGTCGGAGGTGGTCACTGGGCTTGCAGGGGCTGCGGCGGTCGAGCACAGGTGGACGGTGGTGGTCAGCAAGGGCGCGACTGTCGATAGGTTGTGGGGCTTCGTGGTCTTCAAAATCGAGAAGGGGGGCTCGTCGATAGGAGGGAGGAGCGGAGGCTGGAGGGCGGTGGCCGGACTTCGGTGGGGTTGCGATGGGGAGGCGAGGCTGCTGGGCGATTTGGGGTTCAGAGAAGAGAGCGTCGAGAGCAGAGAGAAGCGGAGAAGGAGAAGGGGAGGGGGGGTCTCGCGGCTGAGGCGCGGCGACGGCGCCGCTGGGGGGGGGGGGCGCGAGGTGGCGGCGGCGGCTCTCCCCCCCGTCGCCTTCGTCTCTTTTTCTTTTTTTTTTATTTTCATCTGATCGAATGAAACGGGGGAAGGGAAATTATAGGGGGGGGGGGTTTATGTAAAGTTTATTTTAATTTATTTAATTAATTTATATTTCAAAAAGTTGACTTTTACATATGACCTCGAAACGAGGCCCACCGCCTGTCGTCCATAGCGTTTCACCCTCATTCTGAACACAATGGGATATGTATCGTAGGTTGATTCGATCGTTTGAATCAGTTTCCGTTGAATTTACATTTAAATCGCTATATTGAATTTTAAACGTACATTTCAAATTACCGGGGCCACATACTAACTAGAAAAATTCCAGAAAAATATTTTCTAGCTTCGTATTGACGATACGGTCCTAACAAAACTAGTTTCGTCGAATTCTGAGACCGTTGGAAAAATGGCCATTTTCCAGTCGATTAAAATCAACTGAAACTGGTCAAACGCGTTTTCCTTTGCCACGCTCACATATTGATTCGAAAAATTATGAAATTTGAAACCTAGCAATAACTTTACATCACGGACCCAACAAAACTGGTTTCGTCGAAATCCGAGGTCGTTTGCAAAATGTCCATTTTTAAGGGCCTGAATTCCATAGCGACTATTCAGAATTTTCAACTGGACATATTTTTTGATTCTCGCTACGAAATTTTGATTTTTCGGATTCGTTGGAAAGATATTCACAATTAGATTCCATTATTTTTGGTTTCACTAAAATCCGGATTGTTTTGCACCCGGTACATTCAATTGAAGTTTGAAATCGAATTATCGAACTACCGCGCCATTTTCAATTATATTTATAATTATATATAATTATTTATATTCTAACGACGACGTATATAAATATATACGTCGAATTCTATTCAAAATAAATTTCTCGTCGATATTATTTAAAATAATCTATTTTAAATATTCAAAATTCGATAAAATTGCCAAAACAAAAATTTCAAACTGGCTCGCATTTTACGGGTTATTACAAGTTAGTTAAAATTTGAACAAGTTAGAATAAAAAGAATTTCATGTTAGAATGTATTGGTTAGTTAAAAACGTCATTTTGGCAATTTTAGCGAATTTTGATTATTTAAAATGAATTATTTTAAATAATAACGACGAGAAATTTATTTTGAATAGAAATAGAACGTTTATATATATATATAGATCATCATTAGAAAATAAATATTTTATTTTAATTATAAAAGGAATTGAAAATGGCGTGGTAGTTTGAAAATTCGATTTCAAATTTCAAATGAACGTACAGGATTCAAAATAAACTGGATTTTAGCGAAACCAAAAATATTTGAATCTATTTGAAAATATCTTTCCAATGAATCTGAAAATTTAAAATTTCATAGCGGAAATAAAAAGTTAAATCCAGTTGAAAATTCAACATTGTTGCTATGGAGATATAGCCTGTAAAAATAGTGATTTTGCAAACGACCTCCGTTTTCGATGAAACTACTTTTGTTGGATCCGGGATGTCAAGTTATTGCTAGATTCCAAAATTCATAATTTTTCGGATGAATATGTGAGCGTGGCGAAGTAAAACATGTTTTGACAGTTAAAGTCAATTTGGATCAACCAGAAAACAACCATTTTTCAAACGGTCTCCAAATTCGATGAAATTAGCTTTGTTAGGACCGTATCTTTAAAACAAAGCTAGATTATTTTTCTGGAATTTTTGGGGTCTGTATGTGGCCCCGGTAAATTGAAATGTGCGTTTAAATTCAATATATAGATTTATATTTTGATTTTGACGGAAACTGATCGTAACAGCTGAACCGGCTTACGAAACATATTCCATTGTGTTCGGAATCGGGATAATTAGCTAGGCACGACAGTCGTGGGTTTGATTTGGTGTTCAAAATAAAAAGTTACTTTTTGGGAATTAAATATATAATTAAAAATAAAAAGTCTTTTCCCTTATCCCCCTCCCCACTCCTTTACCTTTCTCCCGTTCATTTTCAGTTTTAATAAAAAAAGGAAAAAACCGTCGCTTCCCTCCGCCGCTCAGCCTCCCACCGTCGCCGGACCCCCTCCCCTGACCTTCGATCACCGCTAGCCCGCTCCTCTCCTCCACCCATTTCTGCGCCGCCCTAGCCCCAAAACCCCCAGCGCCGTCGATATGGGCCCTGCCTCTGCTTGTAAACCGGCGCCACCCCTCCCCACCAACTTCAAGACCCCTCGCTGCACCTCCCCGCCTCCCACCTGAAGACTAACGCCCCCTCGAACCCAAATCAGCCTCCACCAAGCCAAAACCCCCTTCTTCGAATCGAGGTAAATTTTTATTTAAAGAAATTGAATTTTTATGCAAATAGAAATTTGATTTTGATGTCAATAGAATAGGATTTTTATATATGAAGAAAGAATAGATTTTTAGCGTTTAAAGACTCGATTTTTAACACATGAAAGAACAGATTTTTAGCGTATAAAGGTTAGATTTTTAATTAACAAAAGATGAGATTTTTTATTTAAGAAAATAGGAATTTCTTTGATTAGAAGAAAAAAAATAGATTTTCTTTGAAATGAAAAATAGGATTTTTATCGTATAATGGAAATCTTTTTAGTAAGTTAAAAATATGATTTTTAACTAGAACGACATGTAAATATTTTTAGAAAACTAAAAATAGGATTTTTAGCCTATGTACACTGTTAATAAAATAGTCATGTTATGGAATAACTTTTAATGCGATAAAAATATGATTTTCAGATTATATATGTGAAGAATAAAACACAACGAAAATTTCCTACATAAGATGAGTCGCAGCGTTTGTTTTAGCTTCTAGGTGAGAACTTCTCACTTTTATTTTATTTTCTAGTTAAAATATATACTATGATGCAGACGGTGCTTAGCAGCACCTGACACCCATCGTCCACAGACCATGGACGACTTGTTTGTTTGTTTGATTGTGTTGTGAAAATTGATTGTTTGATGTGGAATGGAATAAATGTTTTATAGTTAAAAATATAATTTTTAACCTGTATATGAATAAAATAAATATTCATAAACAAATAGGACGATTTGTTTATGTACACATATTTGGCTGATATTGATTGGGGCGATAAAATTACACATCACCCAACTGCACAAGTAAATCTGTATTTGTTGATTGAAACCCCACACGGGTATTGGGATGATATTGGATATACACTAGTCCCAATAATTAGCTGTATGTCAATCGATTGGTTGACAAGCTGTGTAAGCATTGAGTATTTGTATTTAATGCTTATGCAATGTAGAATGCACTTTGAATGATGGTTAACTGTGTTTGGTTATTGTTGTGTACATGTGTGCATGAAATCCATATAAATCAAATTATATGGTAATTAACTATGGCTGATTACAGTTCAGAAAGAACAAACATCTTAAAATAAATGAATATTTTAAAATAACGAATATTTTAAAATAATATTCAATAATGGATCAAAACCAGATTTTGATGTCCGATTTTGTGACGGCCCGTAACTTCCCCACAAAGGAAAGCGTCGGATAGTTCGAGAACAAACCACAACAGAACACATACAGAAGAACGTTTCATTGTATATTACAACAATGCATCAGATTACAAGAATATACAGAGTATAAATGAATATTACACAGAAATATCAGAGATTTAAATTACATTTAAATACATAGCAGCGGAAAATAATACAATACACAACTAGAAGGAGATATACGGATACAAAGCTTTCCGGATATCGTTCCAGCTGTAAACCAGGATCCTGTGAATATAAATCTGCAAAACCAAAACTACTAGCTGCCCGTGTCAAAATAAGGGCACCCAGAGTTTAGGTTCAAACAATAAACTCCAGGTCAGTCATGTGACTGGTGTGAGAACTAAAACAGTTATTAATCTTTATTTTAAAGTTAGGTAAATCAAGGGACCACGCCGTATAACACGGAACGGGTTTCCTCCCAAGAACACCGGTGCATAAAACAACTAGCGCAATGCTAAATAAAGAAAAATGAAGCTGTTATAAGACCCAGGTCCCATCACACAATGCAACGCAGCCGAGGATAGGGTTTTCCCTTATAACAGCCAAAGAATGCTTGATACGGTTAAAACAAATCGTTTGATACTATTATAAGTCCATAGTGTATAAAACAACTTCAAATCATAAGTATCAATCATACGCAGCATGGGTACCATATATCATGTCGCCATACTAGTTTTACAATTAAAACCGCAAATGTCACGTATTTGGAAATTGGATTTCCGTCTATGAACCGAGGCAAAAGATAGTCCTCAACCGATTCGAGACGCTCTAGCCCGTGTCTCAGGATCAGAGCTCGAGTGACCCTTGGATCGTCAGGGCCAGTCCACCGATGTGGATTAAACTTAAACCCTGAACATGCGCTTCCCCACCCTTTGGGGTGTCAATGAGCCAACAAATGACTCCATCGGTTCGAGAACGACCGATATATCCGAGGCGCCTCGCAACAGCAACAACCACATAAGTCAAACTCGTCAGGGCGTGTAAAACCACTGACGCCACTTTTTAGCTAGAAGGAAACGCATGCCCTCCCTGAGGTCCGTCTCCCGTTTTTGGTTCATACCGGGTGTGAAACTCGCGAATTCACGTTACACAAAGCTGTGCCACACAGGCTGTGCTTTGATCATCACCACAAGACTTTGCTTTTCAACAGAAGCCTCGATCTACTGCCACTTAGGCATGCCACACAGGCAATTCACTCTATGTGTTTGATATCCATCAGTATATAACCCTTGAGCTCGTATGTCTCAGAGAAGGGCGTTAAGCAAGAGAATAAATTCTCCGCCGCCAAACAGATATATATTTAATAGAAATCAATCACACAGACTAAAATCCAATGTCAGACACACAGTCCATTTACAAGTCCGTTCTGGGTCTGAACGAAACCGGAGGCACCTAGTACCCCGCATATCCATCGATCTCCAAGTACGTCTGGACGATCACCAACTGTTTCCATCTTCTTGGGTGTACAGCCCAATCAAGATCATCAGTAATCACCCAAACGACGTGAAGACTTCCGGTCTTCGACCATCGTCTTCATCTTCGACACCACGTCGAATCAGTTATTCAGAATGGGATAAACCCGGTCTTTCTGAATAACTCGCGTATATATTATAAAAGTGTTACACAAACACAACATACGCCTCATTCCAATTCAGAATATTCTTTTATTCAAATATTCCTATACTTTGGGAAAAGTTCCCATTAATTTTATCCAAGATAAATTCTTTAAATTTATTCTTTAATCTCCTTTGAATATCAATTCAAACTAGTCGGGATTAGCGAACCACACCGAAGAAATCATTTATTTTATTTCCCAATCCCAACCTATTCATCCCATGAAGTAAAACTGGTTATACTTCATATCTAACACCACGGTGTTATCGGTAAATTCAATTACCATTTCACGTTCAAATCTAATTAAAGATTTAACTATCGCCTGGAGTAAAACTGGTGATACTCCATTCTCGATCTTTTCAATCTAATTAAAGATTCATTAAAACTCCACTTAGTTTTAATATTTCTCTGGGTTAAAGAATCAGTGTCATTTAAAAACACAGTTCACGATAAACCCAAAATTACATTCATTAATTATCGGGTTAAAGAACGAGTGTTATTTAAAACACTGTTCACGATAAACCCAAAAATCAATATCAATTCAATTCCAATGAAATCTCATTTAATTGGTACACTTCATTAAATCCAAATAAAAAAATTTAATCTTTTCACAACTGGGTTCAAGAACAGTGTTAGTGAAGACACCATTCACGACAAACCCAAATCACATTCGATATTCAATACAAGGCTCTGAATAGAAAATATATCAGCTTATATTCAATATCAAATTCTACGACTAACAAACGTCGTATTGAAATAACGATATAAATGTATATCTTTCAAATTCCCATAACAACATCTGTATAATCACGAATTCCCACATCGAAATATTCCGAAGACAATTTCGATTCAAATCCACTCCAATGCAATCATTGGAAATTCTGGTTATTTTTTAAAACCCTTTTCAAATTCAATTTATTTATTTAAAAATAAATAGAATTATATTTCTAGTTCAAAACTAGTTCATTTCGATAAAAATCTATTTTTATCTTTTCAAATATGGAGTTTTTCATCCCAAATCTTCACAAATCATTTCTTATGATTTTACACAAATTATTACTATTTTTAATAATTTTATCAAGGCCCGTACAGTCGATTTCCACCAATGGCCATCGAACTGCACTTACAGCGACCTTTTTCAAATTTGATTTGGACATAATTCCAAATCCAACCGTTAGATTTCTAATTTCTCACATTCGTTAGAAAGCTCTCTTCGATACGAACCCAACGGTTCCGGTTTTAGGAGAATCCGACGGTCGGATCTCCCGTAATGTCCGTTTGAAATCAATGGTCGAAATTCGCGAACTGCCGCGGCGCGGCGCGTTCTATTCAGGCCATTATATTATATATATAATATATATATAATATATTTCGTCGATTTCTATTTAAAACGAATTATATAAATAGTTTTAAATTCGTTTCAAAAGCCATTTCAACTTCCTTTTCAATTCAAATCAAAATTGAATTCTTCTTTATAAATTCGTTTTAAAATTCCTTTCTATTCAATTCAAATTTCAATTCAATTTGAATTCATATTCAATTCAATTCATTTCGAAATCGTTTTCAATTCAATTCATTTCGAAATCGTTTTCAATTCAATTCATTTCGAAATCGTTTTCAATTCAATTCATTTCGAAATCGTTTTCAATTCGATTCATTTCGAAATCGTTTTCAATTCGATTCATTTCGAAATCGTTTTCAATTCGATTCATTTCGAAATCGTTTTCAATTCAATTCATTTCGAAATCGTTTTCAATTCAATTCATTTCGAAATCGTTTTCAATTCATTTCTTAATATTCATTTTAAAATGAATAAAATCGATATAAATATCGTTCACGTCAAAATGGCGTCAATCTAATCAACACGGCTTCATATATTGATATTTTCAAATATTCCATTTCGAATATTTCTATTTCAAATATTTCTATTTTGAAACTGGAATGAGGCCCAATCAATTACCATATAAAGTTAATTATATGGATTTTCATACAACACATGTATAATAGCATTGAAAAATAATCAACCATCAACCAAAGTGCACTACACTGTATAAGCATCAAATATAGATATCTAACGCTTATAATAGCCTGTCAATCAATCGATCGGCATATTTAATCAATCAGGATGAGTGAACTTCAAATTTCATCCCAACACCCGTGTGGGGTTTCAAACAATCAAACACAGATTTTATTTGTGCAGTTGGGCGATGTGTGAAATTTATCGACCCAATCAATATCAGTCAAATCAGTGTATATACAAACAAATCGGCCGATTTGTTTATAACTATTCATTTATTCACATTCACGTTAAAATTTATATTTTTAACGATAAAACATTTTATTTCAACCTATGAATTTCTATTCAATTCATTTACACCATAAAATGATATTTTTATTTTCTAACATATTTTAGAAAATTTCGGCGGCATAACGGCACGATACTAGAAACGGGACGAGGCCTAGCCTTATCCCCGGTCTAGTGAAGGCCCACGCCATTCACACATCAATCAAAATCACCAAACAACCAAATTCAAATCAAATCATATAACTAATCTATGCAACCAAACAAACAAGTCCATGGTCTGTGGACGATTGTGTCGGGTGCTACTAAGCACCGTCTGCATCCTAGTATATATATATAACTAGAAAAATTAAATTGAAAGGTGAGAAGTTCTCACCTATTGCTATCCAAGATCCACGGCACTTCCTTGCATAAAATCTTCGCCAATCTCTCCTTTGTCGCTTTGTTGCCCGTATTCTCTACATATGTAAAAATCGAATTTTTTACTATGTTATTCAATATATAAAAATCATATTTTTACCTCGATGTTTAATATATAAAAACCATATTTTTCTTTCGAAGTTCAATATATAAAAACCATATTTTTCTTTCGAAGTTCAATATATAAAAACCATATTTTTCTTTCGAAGTTCAATATATAAAAACCATATTTTTCTTTCGAAGTTCAATATATAAAAACCATATTTTTCTTTCGAAGTTCAATATATAAAAACCATATTTTTCTTTCGAAGTTCAATATATAAAAACCATATTTTTCTTTCGAAGTTCAATATATAAAAACCATATTTTTCTTTCGAAGTTCAATATATAAAAACCATATTTTTATTTTCTCTACATTATAAAGATTATATTTTTAATACTTCCTATCATGTAAAAAAATATATTTTTTAATTCTCTACCTAACCAAAATCATATTTTTACATCCTCTAGATAGTAAAAACTATATTTTGAATACTTGAACAATATAAAAAATCATATTTTTATTTCGTAGTCTCCTCCTTATATTTTGAAAAAAATCAAAACTCTTCTTGTTTGAATCAAAACTTTTCTTGTTCGAAAAAAATCAAAACCTTTCTGATGTAACCATTTAACCTTTTAATCCATATAAAAACTATTTTTAAAAATAGGGGTTTCAACATCTAATACTGATTTTATAAATATATTTTTTTAACATAAGAAAACTAATTTATACTATGCTAAACCTGTATAGGAAAACTGATTTTTACACATTGTAAAACTGTATTTCTATAGATTATAAAACTGTATTTTATTTATATAAAAAAAAACTGTGTTAGAAAACTGAAACGGTTGCAAAGGAAAACTCACTGTTTTTTTTCCCAGTCGATATATCGATCGACGTTCACCGATGTGGGTTCATCGCGGCCTCCTTCTCGCGGCGCCGGAGCTGGTGGATCTGCGGTGGAGCCTTCGAGGGTTTGGTGGGGGGGGGGTTGCAGGCGTCGGAGGTGTCTGTGGCAAGGCCTCTTCGGGTTTGGGTCTTCATCGATGGGGTAGAAGAGGAGAGAGAAAAGATCGAGAGGAGGGAGATGAGGTGGCGCGATGGCCGGAGGGGGAGGGGGAAAGGAATCGCCATCGACGGCGGTGGCGGCTTGGAAAGGGTTTTTTTATTTTTTATTTTCGATCTGAATCGAATATGAACGGGGGGGGGGGGTTATATGTATATAAAAAAAAACTTTATATTTTAATTTATTTATATTTTTTATATTTTTTTTTTTAATAAAAAGTTTACTTTTTATTTTGAGCTCAAAATTGACCCCACCGACTGTCGTCCATAGCGTTTCACCCCCATTCTGAACACAATGGGATATGTTTCGTATGTTGATTCGATCGTTTGAATCAGTTTCCGTCAAATTTACATTTAAATCACTATATTGAATTTTAAACGTACATTTCAAATTACCGGGGTCGCATACGAACCTTAAAAATTCCAGAAAAATATTTTCTAGCTTCGTATTGACGATACGGTCCTAACAAAACTAGTTTCGTCGAATTCTGAGACCGTTGGAAAAATGGCCAATTTCCAGTCGATTAAAATCAACTGAAACTGGTCAAATGCGTTTTCCTTTGCCACGCTCACATATTGATTCGAAAAATTATGAAATTTGAAACCTAGCAATAACTTCACCTCCCGGACCCAACAAAACTGGTTTCGTCGAAATCCGAGGTCGTTTGCAAAATGTCCATTTTCAAGGGCCTGAATTCCATAGCGACTATTCAGAATTTTCAACTGGACCTATCTTTTGATTCTCGCAATGAAGTCTCGATTTTTCGGATTCGTTGGAAAGATATCATCAATTAAATCCCATTATTTTTGGTTTCACTAATATCCAGTTTATTTTGCACCCGGTACATTCAATTGAAGTTTGAAATCGAATTATCGAACTACCGCGCCATTTTCAATTCTATTTATAATTATATATAATTATTTATATTCTAACGACGACGCGTATAATATATACGTTCGATTTATATTCAAAATAAATTTCTCGTCGATATTATTTAAAATAATTCATTTTAAATAATCAAAAATCGCTAAAATCGCCAAAATAAAAATTTTAAACTGGCCCAGATTTTCAGGTTATTACAATCTCCCCCACTTAAAACTTTTCGTCCCCGAAAAGGAACAAAGTCGAAAGTGGTTTGACTATTCAGCTCAACTTCCATTGTTTTGATTACGGCTTAAGTTCTTCAACTTTTTAGTTTCTAAGAACTTTTCAAAAATTTCAAAAATTTGTCTAACACCCTAAATTTTCGAAAATTTTTGCCATAACCTCCCCTGCACCGGGAGCATCGGGGAATTTCAAATAGCTTCCCCGGTCCTTCAGATCTCAAAAAGAAAAAGAAAAAGCCAAGCGGCTAGCCAATAGGCTCATAAAATCATCATCACCCAAACAAAACAGTAAATTATGTAGTAAACATGTACCTATTTGTCGGGCAAACAAATTTTATTCTCTGGCTCTAGCCTCCTTGCTATGACCTGTTCAATGATATACATGTATATGCAAGCAAATGCGACCAACTTTCAATACAATTCAATATTTGATTCAATTAGGCATAATGGTTCAAAATTACCAACCAAATAAATAAACAACACAAACATCAATCAATTAGTGAATTAGAGTTTCAAATTCATTATCTTTGATACATATACAAAAAATCATGTTTTTGATGCCAATTCACAACAATGTGTTCTAGCTATATATAAGGTTTGGTTCTCACACCAGCCTAATGGAAATATATAGAAAATCACACCTTCGAAACACGAAAATAATTACTAATGATGACGCGTCAATCATCAGAATCAGGTCCGTGCGACTAGAGTGTGATTCTATATCTATCCAATATATTAAAATTTTGAATACACGCGGATCAGACGGATACGCAAAATCTATATATACTGGATTGTCCACATCAATATAAATAAATAACTAAATATGAATAGTTGATTTAAATTTTCAAAACAAATTTTGTTTTTATTTTAAAAATTTACTCTTCACACTCGTTCTAGGATACTACTGATCCCATCTCTAACGAGTCATTCCATTGGATATTGCTAATCCAATATCTGATGAATTCTTTCGTATGGTTCTAATGTGCCTTGTTCTCTGAGCTTTGTAAACCAAAGCTCTGATACCAACTGTGACGGCCCGTAACTTCCCCACAAAGGAAAGCGTCGGATAGTTCGAGAACAAACCACAACAGAACACATACAGAAGAACGTTTCATTGTATATTACAACAATGCATAATATTACAAGAATATACAGAGTATAAATGAATATTACACAGAAATATCAGAGATTTAAATTACATTTAAATACATAGCAGCGGAAAATAATACAATACACAACTAGAAGGAGATATACGGATACAAAGCTTTCCGGATATCGTTCCAGCTGTAAACCAGGATCCCGTGAATATAAATCTGCAAAACCAAAACTACTAGCTGCCCGTGTCAAAATAAGGGCACCCAGAGTTTAGGTTCAAACAATAAACTCCAGGTCAGTCATGTGACTGGTGTGAGAACTAAAACAGTTATTAATCTTTATTTTAAAGTTAGGTAAATCAAGGGACCACGCCGTATAACACGGAACGGGTTTCCTCCCAAGAACACCGGTGCATAAAACAACTAGCGCAATGCTAAATAAAGAAAAATGAAGCTGTTATAAGACCCAGGTCCCATCACACAATGCAACGCAGCCGAGGATAGGGTTTTCCCTTATAACAGCCAAAGAATGCTTGATACGGTTAAAACAAATCGTTTGATACTATTATAAGTCCATAGTGTATAAAACAACTTCAAATCATAAGTATCAATCATACGCGGCATGGGTACCATATATCATGTCGCCATACTAGTTTTACAATTAAAACCGCAAATGTCATGTATTTGGAAATTGGATTTCCGTCTATGAACCGAGGCAAAAGATAGTCCTCAACCGATTCGAGACGCTCTAGCCCGTGTCTCAGGATCAGAGCTCGAGTGACCCTTGGATCGTCAGGGCCAGTCCACCGATGTGGATTAAACTTAAACCCTGAACATGCGCTTCCCCACCCTTTGGGGTGTCAATGAGCCAACAAATGACTCCATCGGTTCGAGAACGACCGATATATCCGAGGCGCCTCGCAACAGCAACAACCACATAAGTCAAACTCGTCAGGGCGTGTAAAACCACTGACGCCACTTTTTAGCTAGAAGGAAACGCATGCCCTCCCTGAGGTCCGTCTCCCGTTTTTGGTTCATACCGGGTGTGAAACTCGCGAATTCACGTTACACAAAGCTGTGCCACACAGGCTGTGCTTTGATCATCACCACAAGACTTTGCTTTTCAACAGAAGCCTCGATCTACTGCCACTTAGGCATGCCACACAGGCAATTCACTCTATGTGTTTGATATCCATCAGTATATAACCCCTGAGCTCGTATGTCTCAGAGAAGGGCGTTAAGCAAGAGAATAAATTCTCCGCCGCCAAACAGATATATATTTAATAGAAATCAATCACACAGACTAAAATCCAATGTCAGACACACAGTCCATTTACAAGTCCGTTCTGGGTCTGAACGAAACCGGAGGCACCTAGTACCCCGCATATCCATCGATCTCCAAGTACGTCTGGACGATCACCAACTGTTTCCATCTTCTTGGGTGTACAGCCCAATCAAGATCATCAGTAATCACCCAAACGACGTGAAGACTTCCGGTCTTCGACCATCGTCTTCATCTTCGACACCACGTCGAATCAGTTATTCAGAATGGGATAAACCCGGTCTTTCTGAATAACTCGCGTATATATTATAAAAGTGTTACACAAACACAACATACGCCTCATTCCAATTCAGAATATTCTTTTATTCAAATATTCCTATACTTTGGGAAAAGTTCCCATTAATTTTATCCAAGATAAATTCTTTAAATTTATTCTTTAATCTCCTTTGAATATCAATTCAAACTAGTCGGGATTAGCGAACCACACCGAAGAAATCATTTATTTTATTTCCCAATCCCAACCTATTCATCCCATGAAGTAAAACTGGTTATACTTCATATCTAACAACACGGTGTTATCGGTAAATTCAATTACCATTTCACGTTCAAATCTAATTAAAGATTTAACTATCGCCTGGAGTAAAACTGGTGATACTCCATTCTCGATCTTTTCAATCTAATTAAAGATTCATTAAAACTCCACTTAGTTTTAATATTTCTCTGGGTTAAAGAATCAGTGTCATTTAAAAACACAGTTCACGATAAACCCAAAATTACATTCATTAATTATCGGGTTAAAGAACGAGTGTTATTTAAAACACTGTTCACGATAAACCCAAAAATCAATATCAATTCAATTCCAATGAAATCTCATTTAATTGGTACACTTCATTAAATCCAAATAAAAAGATTTAATCTTTTCACAACTGGGTTCAAGAACAGTGTTAGTGAAGACACCATTCACGACAAACCCAAATCACATTCGATATTCAATACAAGGCTCTGAATAGAAAATATATCAGCTTATATTCAATATCAAATTCTACGACTAACAAACGTCGTATTGAAATAACGATATAAATGTATATCTTTCAAATTCCCATAACAACATCTGTATAATCACGAATTCCCACATCGAAATATTCCGAAGACAATTTCGATTCAAATCCACTCCAATGCAATCATTGGAAATTCTGGTTATTTTTTAAAACCCTTTTCAAATTCAATTTATTTATTTAAAAATAAATAGAATTATATTTCTAGTTCAAAACTAGTTCATTTCGATAAAAATCTATTTTTATCTTTTCAAATATGGAGTTTTTCATCCCAAATCTTCACAAATCATTTCTTATGATTTTACACAAATTATTACTATTTTTAATAATTTTATCAAGGCCCGTACAGTCGATTTCCACCAATGGCCATCGAACTGCACTTACAGCGACCTTTTTCAAATTTGATTTGGACATAATTCCAAATCCAACCATTAGATTTCTAATTTCTCACATTCGTTAGAAAGCTCTCTTCGATACGAACCCAACGGTTCCGGTTTTAGGAGAATCCGACGGTCGGATCTCCCGTAATGTCCGTTTGAAATCAATGGTCGAAATTCGCGAACTGCCGCGGCGCGGCGCGTTCTATTCAGGCCATTATATTATATATATAATATATATATAACATATTTCGTCGATTTCTATTTAAAATGAATTATATAAATAGTTTTAAATTCGTTTCAAAAGCCATTTCAACTTCCTTTTCAATTCAAATCAAAATTGAATTCTTCTTTATAAATTCGTTTTAAAATTCCTTTCTATTCAATTCAAATTTCAATTCAATTTGAATTCATATTCAATTCAATTCATTTCGAAATCGTTTTCAATTCAATTCATTTCGAAATCGTTTTCAATTCAATTCATTTCGAAATCGTTTTCAATTCAATTCATTTCGAAATCGTTTTCAATTCAATTCATTTCGAAATCGTTTTCAATTCGATTCATTTCGAAATCGTTTTCAATTCAATTCATTTTGAAATCGTTTTCAATTCAATTCATTTCGAAATCATTTTCAATTCAATTCATTTCGAAATCGTTTTCAATTCATTTCTTAATATTCATTTTAAAATGAATAAAATCGATATAAATATCGTTCACGTCAAAATGGCGTCAATCTAATCAACACGGCTTCATATATTGATATTTTCAAATATTCCATTTCGAATATTTCTATTTCAAATATTTCTATTTTGAAACTGGAATGAGGCCCAATCAATTACCATATAAAGTTAATTATATGGATTTTCATACAACACATGTATAATAGCATTGAAAAATAATCAACCATCAACCAAAGTGCACTACACTGTATAAGCATCAAATATAGATATCTAACGCTTATAACAGCCTGTCAATCAATCGATCGGCATATTTAATCAATCAGGATGAGTGAACTTCAAATTTCATCCCAACACCCGTGTGGGGTTTCAAACAATCAAACACAGATTTTATTTGTGCAGTTGGGCGATGTGTGAAATTTATCGACCCAATCAATATCAGTCAAATCAGTGTATATACAAACAAATCGGCCGATTTGTTTATAACTATTCATTTATTCACATTCACGTTAAAATTTATATTTTTAACGATAAAACATTTTATTTCAACCTATGAATTTCTATTCAATTCATTTACACCATAAAATGATATTTTTATTTTCTAACATATTTTAGAAAATTTCGGCGGCATAACGGCACGATACTAGAAACGGGACGAGGCCTAGCCTTATCCCCGGTCTAGTGAAGGCCCACGCCATTCACACATCAATCAAAATCACCAAACAACCAAATTCAAATCAAATCATATAACTAATCTATGCAACCAAACAAACAAGTCCATGGTCTGTGGACGATTGTGTCGGGTGCTACTAAGCACCGTCTGCATCCTAGTATATATATATAACTAGAAAAATTAAATTGAAAGGTGAGAAGTTCTCACCTATTGCTATCCAAGCTCCACGGCACTTCCTTGCATAAAATATTCGCCAATCTCTCCTTTGTCGCTTTGTTGCCCGTATTCTCTACATATGTAAAAATCGAATTTTTTACTATGTTATTCAATATATAAAAATCATATTTTTACCTCGATGTTTAATATATAAAAACCATATTTTTCTTTCGAAGTTCAATATATAAAAACCATATTTTTCTTTCGAAGTTCAATATATAAAAACCATATTTTTCTTTCGAAGTTCAATATATAAAAACCATATTTTTCTTTCGAAGTTCAATATATAAAAACCATATTTTTATTTCGAAGTTCAATATATAAAAACCATATTTTTCTTTCGAAGTTCAATATATAAAAACTATATTTTTCTTTCGAAGTTCAATATATAAAAACCATATTTTTCTTTCGAAGTTCAATATATAAAAACCATATTTTTATTTTCTCTACATTATAAAGATTATATTTTTAATACTTCCTATCATGTAAAAAAATATATTTTTTAATTCTCTACCTAACCAAAATCATATTTTTACATCCTCTAGATAGTAAAAACTATATTTTGAATACTTGAAAAATATAAAAAATCATATTTTTATTTCGTAGTCTCCTCCTTATATTTTTAAAAAAAATCAAAACTCTTCTTGTTTGAATCAAAACTTTTCTTGTTCGAAAAAAATCAAAACCTTTCTAATGTAACCATTTAACTTTTTAATCCATATAAAAACTGTTTTTAAAAATAGGGGTTTCAACATCTAATGCTGATTTTATAAATATATTTTTTTAACATAAGAAAACTAATTTATACTATGCTAAACCTGTATAGGAAAATTGATTTTTACACATTGTAAAACTGTATTTCTATAGATTATAAAACTGTATTTTATTTATATAAAAAAAACTGTGTTAGAAAACTGAAACGGTTGCAAAGGAAAACTCACTGTTTTTTTTCCCAGTCGATATATCGATCGACGTTCACCGATGTGGGTTCATCGCGGCCTCCTTCTCGCGGCGCCGGAGCTGGTGGATCTGCGGTGGAGCCTTCGAGGGTTTGGGGGGGGGGTTGCAGGCATTGGAGGTGTCTGTGGCGAGGCCTCTTCGGGTTTGGGTCTTCATCGATGGGGTAGAAGAGGAGAGAGAAAAGATCGAGAGGAGGGAGATGAGGTGGCGCAATGGCCGGAGGGGGAGGGGGAAAGGAATCGCCATCGACGGCGGTGGCGGCTTGGAAAGGGTTTTTTTTTTTTCGATCTGAATCGAATATGAACGGGGGGAGGGGGGGTTATATGTATATAAAAAAAAACTTTATATTTTAATTTATTTATATTTTTTATATATTTTTATTAATAAAAAGTTTACTTTTTATTTTGAACTCAAAATTGAGCCCACCGACTGTCGTCCATAGCGTTTCACCCCCATTCTGAACACAATGGGATATGTTTCGTATGTTGATTCGATCGTTTGAATCAGTTTCCGTCAAATTTACATTTAAATCACTATATTGAATTTTAAACGTACATTTCAAATTACCGGGGTCGCATACGAACCTTAAAAATTCCAGAAAAATATTTTCTAGCTTCGTATTGACGATACGGTCCTAACAAAACTAGTTTCGTCGAATTCTGAGACCGTTGGAAAAATGGCCAATTTCCAGTCGATTAAAATCAACTGAAACTGGTCAAACGCGTTTTCCTTTGCCACGCTCACATATTGATTCGAAAAATTATGAAATTTGAAACCTAGCAATAACTTCACCTCCCGGACCCAACAAAACTGGTTTCGTCGAAATCCGAGGTCGTTTGCAAAATGTCCATTTTCAAGGGCCTGAATTCCATAGCGACTATTCAGAATTTTCAACTGGACCTATCTTTTGATTCTCGCAATGAAGTCTCGATTTTTCGGATTCGTTGGAAAGATATCATCAATTAAATCCCATTATTTTTGGTTTCACTAATATCCAGTTTATTTTGCACCCGGTACATTCAATTGAAGTTTGAAATCGAATTACCGAACTACCGCGCCATTTTCAATTCTATTTATAATTATATATAATTATTTATATTCTAACGACGACGCGTATAATATATACGTTCGATTTATATTCAAAATAAATTTCTCGTCGATATTGTTTAAAATAATTCATTTTAAATAATCAAAATTCGCTAAAATCGCCAAAATAAAAATTTTAAACTGGCCCAGATTTTCGGGTTATTACAGATTTGGGAGGGACACGAATATATTTAAATATATAAAGCCGTGTTGATTAGATTAAAGCTATTTTGACGTGAACGATATTTATATCGATTTTATTCATTTTTATAATGAATATCGAAAAGGAAGTGATTTCAAAATCTAATGTTTTGAAAATATTATCATTTATATATCGATGATATGGAATATTCAATTTGGTTTGAAATTGAATATGAAGTTGAAATCGTTTTGAAAACAAATTTAAAACGATTTATAAAATACGTTTTAAATAGAAATCGATGAAATATATATAATATATATTATATATATAATGGCCTGAATAGAACGCGCCGCGCCGCGGTAGTTCGCAAATTTCGACCATTGGCTTCGAACGGACATCGGGAGATCCGACCTTCGGATTCTCCTAAAACTGGAACTGGTGGGTTCGTATCGAAAATGGCTTTCCAACGAATACAAGAGATTAGAAATCTAACGGTTGGATTTGGAATCATGCCCAAATCAAATTTGGAAATGGTCGCTGTAAGTGCAGTTCGATGAAGGCTTATGGAAATCGACTGTACGGGCCTTGATAAAATTATTAAAAATATCAATAATTTGTGTAAAATCATAATAAATGATTTGGAAAGAATTGGGATGAAAAATTCTATATTTGAAAAGATAAAAATATATTTTATTGAAAAGAACTAGTTATGAACAAGAATTATAAATCCAATATTTTTAAATAATTAAATTGGATTTGAAATGGTTTTAAAAATAACCGGAATTTCCAATATATGAGTTGGAATGGATTTGAATCGAAATTATCTTCAGAATATTTCGAAATTGGATTCCGTGATTATATGGATATTGTGGAGGAATTTGGAAGATATATGTATCATTATTCCAATATGATATTTATTGGTTTCAGAATTTGATATTGAATATAAGCCGATATATTTTCTATTCAGAGCCTTGTATTTACACTCAAATTGGATTTTCGGTTTGTCGTGAACTGTGTTTTAAATGACACTGTTCTTAAACCCAGTTGAGAAAAGATTAAATCTTTTTATTTAGATTTAATGAAGTATACCAATTGATTAATATTTAATTGGAATTGAATTGGGATTGATTTTTGGGTTTATCGTGAACGGTGTTTTAAATTACACTTGTTCTTTAACCCGATTAACAATGGAATGTGAATTAGGCTTATTGTGAACTATGTTTTTAACAACATTCGTTCTTTAACCCGATTTACAGTGAAATGTGATTTGGAATTTATAAATCTTTTTATTAAGATTTAACGGGAATTTTCCAAAGTAAAGTTTTCCAATTTAATATATTAAATTTGAGTTGAATGGAATTCGATTGATAATAATCGAAGTGAACTTCTGTGGAGGAAGATGTAACAACCCGGAAAATCAGAACCAATTTAAAAAAAATTATTTTGGCAATTTTAGTGAATTTTGAATATTTAAATAAATTATTTTAAATAATAACGACCAAAAATCTATTTGAATCGATGTTGGAAAGTAAATATATTTATTTTAATTATAAAACAATGCCTGAATTGGCGCGGCAGTTTGAAAATTTGAATTCGAACTTTAACTGACTGTACCGGAGGCAAAATAAAACGGATTTTACTGAAACAAAAAATAATTAAATCTGTTTATGATTATCCTTCTAATGAATCTGAAAAATCAAAATTTTGTAGCGGGAATCAAAAGTAATGGCCAAATGAATTTTCAGAAAGATCGCTATAGAGTATATATAGCCCTTGAAAATAGCTATTTTGCAAAAGACCTCCATTTTCGACGAAACCACTTTTGTTGGATCCAGGATGTCAAATTATTGCTAGATTTCAAATTCCATAATTTTTGAAGTTAATATGTGAGTGTGACAAAGGAAAATGTGTTTGGTTGATTTTAGTCAAATTGGATCGACCAGAAAATGGCCATTTTTCAAATGGTCTCAGAATTCGACAAAACTAGATTTGTAGGGACCGTATCGTCAATTCATTTCTAGATTTATTTTTCTGGAATTTTTAGGATCAATATGTGGCCCCGGCAAATTGAAATGTACGTTCAAATCCATATTTGAATGTTTTATATTTTGATTTGAAGAAAAACTAACTGAAACAGTCGAATGGGCTTACGAAAATATCCCATTGGGTTCGGAATGGGGGTATTTAGCTAGAAACGATAGTCGTTGGGTTTGGATTGGAGTTCGTATGTGATAGGGGGTATTTTCGGATTTAAATAAATTAAAAATTAAATATAAATCATAGCCCAATCACATTTCTTCTCTCACTTCATCATTGACCTGGAAATCCCGCTTCTCCCTCAAGCGAACGACAGAAGTCTTCCCACCCTTCTCCCTTCTTTTTCTCTTAAATCTCTTAACAAAATACCATGGTTCTTTGGAAGTTTTCATAGATCTAACCCTCCTCTTCAATTCCGTAACACTCTCGCCCTCCCTCGCCTCGTCTTCAACAAGAATCACGCCCAAGAAGTTGGAACCTTTCGACCGTCGGATCTCCTTCCTCCGTCCATCGATCGGCGTGAAACCCCCGGTGTCGTGAAGCCACTTCCAAGCCCTTCTACGCTGCATAACCTGATCGAAGCAACGCTGCACGGATTGGCCAATAAATCAAAACCTAGGTTTGAACATTTTCAGAAGGTACATGGTGAAATAAATTAAATGATTTATAGCACTTTAAAGCGCTACGATTTTTGATTTCATGATAAAAATCATATCTTTTTGCTATGTTGTCGAAATCCAGTGAAACAAGAGACAGTGGACTCGTGTGGACGTCTTCTACATTTTAGAAGAGACCGGATATTTTTCTGAGCCTTATACAATTTTTGGAGGAGTGGAACCCACTGTTAGGATTTCTGAATTATAAATGATATGGAATGACAATGTATAAATTATACGGTCGATGTATGAGTTATATAAGCGTTGTACACATCATGTATAAGCATTGTATAAGTTGTATGTGCGATGTATAAGTTATATATGCATTGTAAAAATCATATATGCGTTGAAATGATACTGAAATGATATTGAATTGAAATCGAAATATATTTATATATGAATATTTATAATATATATATATATATATATATATATATATATACTCCCCACATCCACAGACTATGGACAATATATATTGGTTGTGATTGTTTGGATTTTAGTTGTTGTGAAATTTGGTTGAATATCACAAATGGTTGATTTGATATGATTGATTGTGGTTGAAATCCCAATAGGATTAGAATATGGGAAAATTCGTCTGCGTACGAACTAGATATTGAAATCCCCATTGTCAAAAGCTGCGAGGCTTTAAGGTAGAGCGAGGAGCCGTACTAGGGACGGTGCTGGTTTTAATTACCCTATCGTTATGCTGCCGAAATTTTCTGAAATATTCCTGTGTTTGATGTATATTCATGTATTGGAATATATTCATGTATGGGAAAGATATTCATTTTTGAAATGAAATAAAATTGTTTGAACAATAAAAATAACATTTTTATCGAATGAATGAAATAAAATTGTTTGAACGATAAAAATAACATTTTTATCGAATGAATGAAATAAAATTGTATGAACGATAAAAATAACATTTTTATCGAATGAATGAAATAAAATTGTTTGAACAATAAAAATAACATTATTATTGAATGTTTGAAATAAATTATTTTACAAATAAAAATCACATTTTTATAATATATATAAATCGCTAAAAATCTTCATTTTAGAAATAAATTGTTTTAACAATGAAAATCACATTTTTGTCATCAATATGAAGTATATAAAATAACCGTGTTTTGAAATAGATTGTTTTGACAATAGAAATCACATTTTTATTATGTATATGAATTGTTAAAAATAGTCATGTGTGGAAATAAATATCTGTTGGATAAAAATATCATTTTTATCACATATATGAAATGAAATGGTTTTGAAATCGAAGAACGAATTATATTTATATATATATATATATATAATTAATTAATTAATTAAAATAAATCAAATAACGAAGCTGCAGTTCATATTTTGAAACCGTGTTTTCAAACGACTATTGCGGGAGATCCGACCATCGAATTTTCCCAAAACCGAAATCGTTGGGTTCGCTTTGGAAATATCTTTCCAATGACACCAACTTTACAATGATCCAACGGTTGGATTGTATGGAATGTTTAATTCAAATATGAATGAAAACAATGCCAGAATGGATTATATGTATATATATAATTAAAATAAATCGAATAACGACGCTGCAGTTTGTATTTTGAAATCGTAACTTCAAACGATTGTACCGGGAGATCCGACCATCGGATTTTCCTAAAACTGGAACTGTTGGATTCGTTTTGAAAAGATCTTTCCAATGATGAAAAATTTATAAAGATCCAACGGTTATATTTTCAGATATGTGTAAGTCAAATCTGAAGAAAAACATCGCCATGGTCGCGTTATGGCCTGGAGCGTAGTTTATATAAATTGGCTATTTTTAAATGAGTACAAAGGGAGATAAATCATTATAAAATATTATAAACGATATGGAATGGAAATAAACCGAATTTACTTGGTTTATTGGATATTTGATGGTTGAATGTGTTTGACGTGAAAATTACATTAATGAACTGAATTATGGATGTCGAATAATTTAACTAGGAATTGAATTGATATGAATTATAAATATACGTGAATTATTTGAAAAGGCCGAGTTAATTCTCATTTCAAATATTTGATCGACGTTTAGAAGTCGAAGATTTGAAGATGGTGCAAGACCGATGATCTTCAGGTCGAATGGATGGCTACTAATGCCTTTGATGGGAGTTGCTGCCCTGAAGGGGTTACAGTGGTGGTTGTCCGGACGTACTTGTTGATCGTTCGAATGTGCGAGGAATAAAGATCCTCCGGTTTCGTTCAAACCCAGACGATCCAAGGCTTGCCAGCGCGCTTGCTTGAGGCTCAGGCTAGAGAGTCGCGAAGCGGTAAGGACGATCCCTTGCCTTGGTTCATGACGGAAATCCAATTTTCAAATACGACATCGTGCGGTTTTGATTGTATACTCATATATGGCGACATGATATATGGTACACATGCCGTCTATGATTGATACTTATGATTGAAATCGTTTTTGAAACATATAAACACTAGTAATAATATCAAATGCTTTTGTTTTATTCGTATCAAGCATATTTTGGCCATTATAAGGTAAAACTCTATCCTCTGGTTTGCGTTGCATTGTGTGATGGGAACTGAGTCTTATAATGGCTTCATTTTTATAAAAAGCATTACGATCTTTAATTGATTTACTTGTTTAAAGCACTGGCAATCCAGTGGAGTAAACCCGTTCCGCGTTAGCGGCGTGGTCCTGTGATTGGCCCTATTATTAAAATAAGTTAAGTAGATTTCTCATACCAGTCCCATGACTGACTCGTAGTTTGTTTCACTTTCAAACTCGGGTGCCCTATTTTCTACACGGGTAGCCTTGTATTCAGGTTTTAACAGGTTCTTTCTGGATAGTTAGAGCTGAAGATGGATTCTATCATTTCTTTATTTTTATGCTGTTCAGCTCCTATTGTACATATTATGTTTTGATTCCGCTGTAGACATTTATGTAAAGCTGAACTGTATTTTGTACTAAGTATGATCCTGTATACTGTGTAACTCTGATGAGTGTGTTTATCCAGTGTATTCCATTGTACATTATTTGGTGTATTTAGTTATTTCTATTCTGCTGATTATCTATTTATGTGTTATATTCCAAAGATTACCACTGCCACTGTGGAACGGGGTTTGGGGTCATCACAGTAGATTGTTAATACATATGGAATTTAAAATGCTTTGCCGTTATTCCATTTATATTATTAGTCGGGTACGGAAATTGATATCGATTATATATTGTTTTGTTTTCCATGAAGATTCCATAATTAATGGAATGTGATTTGGGTGTATCGTGAACTGTGTTTTAAATGACATTAGTTCTTTAACCCAGTTAAAGATAGGAGTACATGTCTGTCATTGTACTTCGAAATGTATGGTTGATCTCTACTAAATATATATCTATTTGGTGGCAGAGAATTTATTCTCTTGCTTAACACCCTTCTCTGGGATGTACGAGCTCAGAGGTTATATATAGGCAGAAATCAATAGTACGGTGTAGATTGTCGATGCGACATGTTTGTGTTTCCAAAGTTAAACAATCATTAATAATGATTTTTGGGAAGATTAAAACTAAGTGGAGTTTTAATGAATCTTTCATTAGATTGAAATGCGAATTGATAATTTAAATTATCAAAATTGGAAAATGATCGAGAGTGGAGTATCACCAGTTTTGCTCCAAGCGAAAGTTAAATCTTTAATTAGATTTGATCGGGAAATGGTAATTAAATTTACCAATAATATTGTGGTGTTAGTTATGGAGTACTACCAATTTTGCTCCATGGGATGAATAGGTTGGGATTGGGAAATAAAATAAATGATTACTTTGGTAAGGTGCGCTAATCCCGACTAGTTTGGAAAATTGTAACATGGTTTGAAATGATATCCAAAGGAAGATTAAAGAATAAATTTAAAAGAATTTATCTTTGATAAAATTAATGGGAACAAATCCTTAAAGATGTGAATATTTAAATAAAAGAATATTCAGAATTGGAATGTGGCATTTATAGCACTTGTTTATTATATACGTGAGTTATTCGGAAAGGCCGGGTTTATACCCATTCTGAATAACTGATTCGACGATATATCGACGATGAAGACGGTGGTTGAAGACCGGAGGTCTTCACATCGTTTGGATGATTATTGATGTCTTGATTGCACTGTACACCCAAGACAAGGTAATAAGTGGTGATCGTCCAGACATACTTGGAGATCGACGGATATCTGAATGCCTCTCTCCTGTATTGGACATACGGGATGCGGAATAAGGTGCCTCCGGTTTCATTCAGACCTAGAATGAACTTGTAAATGGATTGTGAGTCTGACATTGGATTTTATTCTATGTTGATTGATTTCTATTAAATATATATCTGTTTGGCGGCGGAGAATTTACTCTTACTTAATGCCCTTCTCTGAGACGTACGAACTCAGAGGTTATATATGGATTGATATCAGTCGCATGGCATGAATTTCATGTGTGGCATGCTGAGATGCAGTGATCAAGGCTTTTGTTGAAAAGTAGAGTCTTATGGTTGATGATCAAAGCACGGCTTTAATACAACGTGGCTTTGTGTATGGCGTTAATTCGCTAGCCTCACACCTCGGTATGAGTCAAAAAAAGGATCTTGACTGCAGGGAGTGCACGACGTTTCTTTCTAGCTATGGGTGATGTCAGCGTTCTACTGGCCCTGACATTGTTGTTATTTTTACCTATGTGGTTGTTGGATTGCGAGGCGCCTCGGATATAGCGGTCTCTTCGGAGCCGATGGATATAGGTCCGATATGACCGGGAAACGTGTGTTTAGGAATAACCAATCCTCAAACATAAGGGAGGACCGGCCCTGAAGATCCAGGGGTCTTCTACGGGAGATCCTGAGGCATTTGCTAGAGTGTCTCGAATCGGTGAGGAGCCATCCCTGGAGTCGACTCATGACAAAAATCTAATTTCCGATACGTGACATTTCAGTTTTATTTGTAGATCCTATTATGGCGACATAGTGGGATGGGGCGCTATGCCGTCTATGATTGATACATTTATATTTGAAGTTGGTTTCTTCACTTATAGTAATAATAAAAGATTAAATTTCGCATATCAAGCATTACTTGGCTATTATAAGGTAAAACTCTATCCTCCGGCTTGCGTTGCATTGTGTAATGGGACCCGGGTCTTATAATAGCTTCATTGTATTTTATTTAGCATTGCGCTGTTTGTTTTATGCACTGGTATTCTTGGGAGGAAACTCATTCCATGTTATACAGCATGGTCCCTTGATTTACCTAACTTTAAAAATAAAGATTAATAACTGTTTTAGTTCTCACACCAGTCACATAACTAACCTGGAGTTTATTTTTTTAACCGAAACTCTGGGTGCCCCTATTTTCCACATGGGCAGCTAGTAGTTTTGGTTTTGCAGATTTATATTCACAGGATCCTGGTTTACAGCTGGAATGATATTCGGAAAGCTCTGTATCCGTATATCTCCTTCAGTTGTGTTTTGTATTAATTTTCCGCTGTAGTAATGTATTTAAATCTCTGATATTTTATGATGAGTAATATTTATTCATACTCTATATATTCTTGTATTATGATGGACTTGTTGTAATAAGCAATGAAATGTTCTTCTGTTGTGTTATGATTCGTCTTGTCCTCAAAGCAATCTGGGCTTTCCTTCACAGGGAAGTTCAGGTCACCACATTTGGTACCAGAGCTTTGGTTTACAGAGCTCGAGAACAAGGCACATTAGAACCAGACAAAAGAATTCAATAGAGATTGGATTAGCGATATTCAATGAGAATTACTCGTTAGAGATAGGATCAGTAGTATCCTAGAACGAGTGTAAAGAGTATTATTTTTAAAATAAAAATGAAAACAAATTTTTGTTTTGAAAATTTAAATCGTATTATATGTATTTGAATATTTATTTTAAATCGATTTAGACAATCAATATATAAAGATTTTGCGTATATGCCTTGCGAACGTGTATTCGAAGTTTTAATATACTGGATAGATATAGAATCACACTCTAGTCGCCCGGAGATGGTTTTGATGATTGCTATAGTACGTACATCATCAGAATTTATATTCGAGTTTCGAAAGTGGGATCTCTATATATTTCCAATTGACTGGTGTGAGAACCAAAACTAGATAGGACCGAGAAACGTGTGTTCAGGAATTGTCAATCCTCAAACGTAACGGAGGACCGGCCCAACCGATCCAAGGGTTGCCTAGAGTGCGTAGTACTGAGACATGGCTAGAGTGTCTCGAAGCGTTGAGGAGCCATCCCTGGCCTCGACCCATGACGGAAATCCAATTTCCAATATGTGACATTCGGTTTCATTTGTAGAGCCTAGTATTGGGGACATAGTAGCACGGGATGTTATGCCGTCTATGATTGATACATTTATATTTGAAGTTGTTTTCATACACTTTACACTATAATAGTATCAAAATGATTTGTTTTAAACGTGGCAAGCATGTTTGGCTATTATAAGGTAAAACTCTATCCTCCGGCTTGCGTTGCATTGTGTGATGGGACCTGAGTTTTATAACAGCTTCATTTTTCCAAAAAGCATTGTGCTGTTTGTTTTATGCACTGGTGTTCTTGGGAGGAAACCCATTCCGTGTTATACAGCATGGTCCCTTGATTTAATTTATTTTAAAGTAAAGATTTAATAATTGTCTGAGTTCTCACACCAGTCACATTACTGACCTAGAGTTTATTGTTTTAACCTAAACTCTGAGTGCCCCTATTTTCCACACGGGCAGCTTGTAGTTTTGGTTTTGCAGATTTATATTCACAAGATCCTGGTTTGCAGTTGGAATGATATTCGAAAAGATCTGTATCCATTTATCTCTTTCAGTTGTGTTTTGTATTATTTTCCGCTGCTATGTAATGTAATTTAAATCTCTGATATTTTTCTGATGTGTGATATTTATTCATACTCTATATATTCTTGTATTCTGATGAAATTGTTGTAATTAACAATGAAATGTTCATCTGTTTGTGTCCCGATGTGGCTTGTTCTCAACTCAATCCAGGCTTTCCTTTACGGGGAAGTTCGGGTCGTTTCAGAAGAAAAGCCTCAAAATAGACAGTTCAAGGGGAATATATGTACTTCCTGCGATAGAAGCCTTCAAGATCCGTATATTCATTTCTCCCTTGGGTGTAAGGTAATAAACATCATCTGAATTTTTGTAAAGCATAAGTACTAAAGATAGAAAAGTTCTTCATATGTGTGTGTACACGTATGTAGATGTGTTAATATGAGCGTGCATTAAAAATTTGACACCGAGACAGTTAAATCAAAAACTGTGATCTTTTAAAAAGGGATCTCATGGTCTAATACTTTACTGAAACCTTGGCTGATCAAAAGATTTGGACTATCCGACATGATCTTGAGTCTCTAAAACTGTTAGTTATCAAAACTTGTATCAATTCATCGGGAAATTAGGCACCGTCTCTAAACCATGTAATAAGTCTTATCATTACTTTAAATAATAAGTCAAGCAACTATGACAGTATGACCATAAGAGGGAATTTGACAATAAATTATAATGAGCATAAAGTAGCTTGGAAGTTACTTTTGTAATTTGAAGTGTATATCAATAACTTATAAACTTTCCGATTTGAAAGTAATATATGGTATGTTTTTTATTAATCAGTTAAATTTAATTTAAATAAATTCTAAATGTTCTTATCTCACCATTTTAAATCAGTTTGACTCGCTGTTGATAGTGATAAAACCGTACGAATAGTACACCATGATACATAATATTGACCATGTTGGTTAAGTACAGAGATGTGACAAAATAAAGGTCTGTATATATACATAGTACATCATTATAAATTTCTGTTCAATATTAATTAACAAAAAAATCACCAACTGCAAATCGAAATAGGATTGGGAAGGAGAGAAGTTGTCTGCGCATCATCCGTTGGCTTCTTCGATGTTGCTACGGGATTTGACAGTGAAAAGTTTTGAAGCAATATCAGTGAGAATTCTAATTTAATTTGTTTTAAATTTGTTAGAACGGTTAATTTTATTTAGTCATTAATTATAATTAGTTAATAATTAGTTGATGACCATCGATTGCTTATGAATGGTTGCTATTGAGTGTTTAATGGATATTCAGGTAGTTAAACCAAGAACGCTAAGTGTTATTGACTATAACGCTTTGCGCATAGTAAATTGGTTATTTTCAATTGTTGTGATTGTTATTTATGAATTCATGCTTATTATTTGGTTGATTTATTTGATTGATTTTGGTTGTGTGAAATCACACGCACCATACTTATGGAATCATATCGGTAATTGATTTAAATCTCCTTTTCATGTAAATAATTATAATTAAGACAATGATTGGAAGTTTAGTTTTAAATTTAATTCTAAAACTGTTTGGAAATCGGAAGTGGGTAAACAATATTTGGAAATGGTTTTGAAAATAATTACAATCGCTCATGGGATTGTTTAGATATTGATTGGGATCGGAAAATGATTTAAAAATATGTATTTAAATTTAGTTTGTGCAAACGATTTTAATGATAATTTTTAAATAATTAACGAGTTTGGTAAAAGTATTATTATTTCGATTTAATTTGAAATGAAAGTTTGGAACTTGGAATGATGATTTTTGCAATAAGTTATTTTGGAAACAAAATGGGAATATTAAATATTGTTTTGGGAATGGAGAGTTGGAATATAATTTTAAACTTAAATTATGAAAATTCAAATTTATTGTATAAAGATTTGGACGATTCATGATTTAAATTGTTATATGGTTTGAATTGAATGTGTCGCGTAGTGGCAGTTCGTTATTATCAATCCTAAATTTTCGGACGACTATAACTTGAATGTTTCAAATTGGAATAACATGAAACGACATAATTCTATTAATAATACTACTTGAATAGAAAAGAAATTTTCAAATTCCACTATATAATTTTCAAGTTATGTTTAAATCAAAATTAGAAAGATCGCTATACGTGTAGTTCGGCGATCGTAAAGGAAAATCGAATAAAACGGATTTATAGAAATTATTAAGAATTTGGGAAGTTATGATAAATCATATTTAATTATTTAATTGTAATGTAAATTGTAATATTTGAAATTTGGTGAAATTTGAATCTACTTGGACTAAATATCCATTTCGACACTTTCAGTCGTTTTTAACGTTATTGTAAATTTTTCTTTGAAATGATTTGGTTTACATATTTTTAAGCCATGGATTATTGTTTAAACCTATGGAAAAGTGTTTTTTTAAATATTTAGAAAGATTTTGGAAGAACTAAAATTTATTTTGCATGAAATTTGTTTAAATATTACCGATTTTAAGTAAGATATTGAAAGTTGAAAACGAAAAAGGAAACGAGTTTGGTTAGGGTTAGTCGAACATTCGAGATGAGAAAAAAAAATATAAATTGTTATGGAAATTAAATTTTTGCTTGGGTTGCGAATCGATATTGACTAATAAGTCGATTTAACTCTATTCGAAATATAAATTGTGTGAATTATCATGAATGGAATATAAAACCAAAAATTAAGATTTGGTAATTTTTGGAAATTTATGAAAAGGACAACATCAAATAAAAGAATCGTGTTTTGAATATAATATTTGAAAATGAATATTAAATTTCAAGGAAGGGTTAAGGTAATAACGGGGTTTATGGAATTTGAATGAATCCAACTTTGGTTGTAAATAAATTAGAAATGGTTTGGAAGGAGATTTGAATCGAAAACTTGTATAATTCATTGTTATTGTTTTAAGAATATGCTTATTACTTGGTAAGGCCGGGATCGAATATATGTTCGAAAACCATTCCAAGTGATAATACTATGTTATAAACGAATTGAATACTAGAAAATTGATAAGTGAAGACCAAGAATTTTTGAATTGTTTGGATTAAGTGTTGATGACTTGTTTGGGCCAATCACCCAATATGAGGTTATAAGTGGCATGAGATCTGAATATATTTGTAGATTTTCGGATTTGTTGTTCCGTTCAGGCCCAGAACGGACTTGTATGGATTGTGTGTTTGACATTGAAATTAACTGCATAGCACTGATTTCTGTTAATATATAACATACGAATTTAGAGGTTATGTATTGATAGAAATCAGTTACATGTTGTGAATTGTCAATGTGGCATATTCAAGTTATGAAATGAGCCAGTGATGATCAAAGCATGGCTTATTGAAGCGTAGCTTTGTGTATATCGTCACATCGACGAACCTCACACCCCGGATTAATGGTAAACTGGCAGTTAGGTTGTAAACATAATATCTAGTAAAAATCGAAAGCTGCAGCAGTAGATCTACCTCAAAACCTGAGGAAACAAAGTATATACGGTGTCCGATGTCTAGATGAAAACTGGGATATATACTTCGCGCTCTGTATTCAGTGTCTGTGTCTGGATGTTAACAGGAGATACTTAGCTTCATGTCCTTGATTGATCTTTCGTGCCAGGAATCATCATGTTGGAAAACCTAATAACCAATACGAGCCTTTCAATTTGTTTGTAAACCATGTATGTGGGCATAGTTACTATGCTTGCAAAGATTAATATATTTATTTGTGAAATGTTTTTCAATACTATGCACTAATGATAATATTAAGAGGATTTTCACGTATTAAAGCATTATTGGTTATCATAAGACAAAAGTCGCTCATTTGGTGTGCGCTTGCATTATGTGATATGGGACGAGCTTACGATAGCTTCATTTTCCGAAGTCATTGCAAATTTCTTTACACAGGAATTCACATGGAGCAAACCCGTTCCGCGTTAGCGGCATGGCCCGGTGAATTTCCGAACTTTGAAATAAACCCGAAATAATAACTACTTTGAGTTCTCACACTAGTCCTATGGCTGACCTAGAGTTTGTATTAAGTACTCTGAATTTGTATTAAGTACAAACGAATTTAAAAAATGTTGAGTTTATCCAATATGCTATATTGCAATATAATTTGAAATTAATTTTCATGAAAACTTGATATGCTCTACTAATTGAGATGGTTTATAAAGCATATGATTTGGAAATTTGTAATGTATAAAATTGTACAATACTGGATTTAAGCTAAAGTGTATTGTAATGTGAAAATTCTGATTTCCAAATAGGGAATGAAATAGTTTTTTCCAAGTCATTTAGATGTAAGTTCGACGACTTGAAATCCCGAGAATTTGAAATATGATTTGAAAATATTTGTAAAATATTGTTGCGAAATGATTTATAACTTCGGGATATGAAATAAAATGATTTGATACTAAGATTCAAGTAACCTGTGACTAAAGAAAGGTATAACGTGGGTGCAAACCTGTAATAACCCGGAAATCCGAGCCAATTTAAAAAAATTATTTTGGCAAATTTAGTGAATTTTGATTATTTAAAATGAATTATTTTAAATAATATCGACGAGAAATTTATTTTGAATAGAATTCGAATGTATATATTTATATAGATCGTCGTTAGAATATAAAATATTTATTTATAATTATAAAAGGAATTGAAAATGGCGCGGTAGTTCGATAATTCGATTTCAAAATTCAATTGAATGTACCGGGTGCAAAATAAACCGGATTTTAGTGAAACCAAAAATATTAGAATCTAATTGAGAATATCTTTCCAACGAATCTGGAAAATTGAAGTTTCATAGCGGGAATCGAAAGATATGTCCAGTTGAAAATTCTGAATAGTCGCTATGGAATTCAGGCCCTTAAAAATGGGAATTTTGCAAACGACCTCGGATTTCGACGAAACCACTTTTGTTGGATCCGCGATGTCAAGTTATTGCTAGATTCCAATTTTCATAATTTTTCGAATCAATATGTGCGCGTGGCAAAGGAAAACGCGTTTGACCATTTTCAGTTGATTTTAATTGACTGGAAAATGGCCATTTTTCAAGCGGTCTCAGAATTTGACGAAATTAGATTTGT
The DNA here is from genome assembly GCA_030737875.1 of Allium sativum. NCBI lineage: Eukaryota > Viridiplantae > Streptophyta > Magnoliopsida > Asparagales > Amaryllidaceae > Allium > Allium sativum. The sequence goes on from CM060921.1 coordinate 298,196,866, forward strand.
TAGGACCGTATCATCAATACGAAGCTAGAAAATATTTTTCTTTAAATTTTCGAGTTACTATGTGGCCCCAACGAATTGAAATGCACGTTCAAATTCAATATATAGAGTTATATGTTGATTTTGATGAAAACTGATTCAAACAGTCGAATCAGCCTACGATACATATCCCATTGTGTTCAGAATGGGGGTAATTAGCTATGGACGACAGTCGTTGGACCTCGTTTGGAGTTCGGAGATAAAGTCAACCCTTTTGGGAAAATATATATAAATTAAAATATAAAATTACTTTTACAAAGACCCCCTCCCCCTTTACTTTCCTTCCCCCGTCGATTTCATTGCTCAAACGAAAAAAAAACCAAAAAAAAAAAACCCGATGTTCCCCTTCCACCGCCGTCGACAGGCGATCGCCCCCCCCCCCCAAAACCGCTCCTCCTCCGCCGCAAACCCACACCTCCACTCCCCAGTCAACGCACCGTCACCGCCCCCCCCTTCTCAAACGCGACTCGATCCCCCAAACCCTAGTTTGCCAAATCGCGCCGCCCGCCACCCATTTGCTCGACCCCTGCCTAGCCGACGCCCCCTTCAGCACATATCTTCTTCCTTCCTGTGACGTGCGGGCCCCACAAGCGAAAACAGCGAAAAGAAAAGAGAGAGGTGAGTTTTTTTGTTTAATTCGTTTAAATTCAAATAATCAGTTTTTATATGTATTTAACCTTATAAAAACTCTGATTTTTTTCCTTATAAAATTCTTATTTTTAATGATGTTAAGTTAGGATTTATATGAAGATAAAGCTTTGATTTTTAAAAAATGAACATCGATATAAAAACTTGATTTTTAAAACAAAGAAAGACGATATTTTTATATTATAGAAAAGTTAAAAATATAATTTTTATAATATAGCAAGGTTAAAAATATAATTTTTATATAAAATAGATGATAAAAATTCGATATTTATTATGTAGGAGATATAAAAATATGATTTTTACATTATATAAAGTATAAAGATATGATTTTTATTATATATGTGTTGAAATAAAAATGTGATTTTTATAGCGATGATATAAAAATTCGATCTTTGTATATGAAGTAGAAATGTAAAAATATAATTTTATATAGAATGAAGCATCGAAAATATATATGAAGTGGAAATAAAAATGTAATTTTTACTATGAAGTTGAAGTGATAAAAATACGATTTTACTATGAAGTTGAAGTTATAAAAATATGATTTTTATAGAGTTAAAAGGTGAAATCTTTATATTTGGAAAGGTGAAATCTTTATATTTGAAAAGGCGAAATCTTTATATAGAGTGGCGAGATAAAAATATAATCTTTATTATATGAGTACCGATGTAAAAATAGAATTTTATCCATATGGAGTGATTATAAAAATATGATTTTATATACATAGCAACAATATAAAAATGTGATTTTTATATATGTAGTGGCTACGGACAACGAAAGTGACAAAAGGCGAGAACGGCGAAGACTTCTACATTTGAAGTGTCGTGGAGTTGGGATAACTTTGGTGAGAACTTCTCACTTTTAATTTAATTTTCTAGTTAAAATATATACTAGGATGCAGACGGTGTTTAGTAGCACCGGACACCCGTCGTCCACAGACCATGGACGGCTTGTATGCTTGTTTGTTTGATTTGGATATGTAGTTGATTGTGTGATGTGATGTGACGTTGAGACGACCCGAAATCCCGTTCTCACGGAAACAAGGGTTATCTTTGGAATATAACACAGAAACAGATAATAGCAGAACAGAATTAAATAAATACACCAGATAATGAACAATAGAATATACTGGATAAAAGTAATCATCAGAGTTACATAGTATACAGAATCTTACTTAGTACAAATACAGTTCAGCTATACATAAATGTCTACAACGGAAATAAACAAAATATGTACAATAAGAGCTGAACAGCATAGAAAGAAATAAGTGATAGAATCCATCTTCAGCTCCAGCTATCCAAAAAAAGAACCAGCTAAACCTGAATACAAGGCTGCCCGTGTAGAAAAAGGGGCACCCGAGTTTGAAAGTGAAACAAACTACGAGTCAGTCATGGGACTGGTATGAGAAATCCACTCAACACATATATAATTGGCTAATCATAGGACCACGCCACTTTCGTGGAACGGGTTTACTCCATTGGATTGCCAGTGCTTTAAAAACAAATCTTTCTTTTAAACATCGCTATGCTTTTTATAAAAATGAAGCCATTATAAGACTCAGTTCCCATCACACAATGCAACGCAAACCGGAGGATAGAGTTTTCACCTTATAACGGCCAAAATATGCTTGATACGAATAAAACAAAGGCATTTGATATTATTGCTAGTGTTTATATGTTTTGAAAACAATTTCAAATCATAACTATCAATCATAGACGGCATTAATGCCCCATACCATTATGTCGCCATATATATAGGTATACAATCAAAATCGCACGATGTCGTATTTGGAAATTGGATTTCCATCATGAACCAAGGAAAAAGATAGTCCTTACCGAATTCGAGACGCTCTAGCCCGTGTCTCAGGCAAGTGCGCAGGCAAGCCTTGGATCGTCAGGGCCGGTCCACCGATGTGGATTATTATGCCTGAACAATATGTTTCCCCGCCCTTTTGGGGCGTCAACGAGCCAACGAATGACTCCATCGGACCCGGATCGTCCGATCAAACCGAGGCGCCTCGCAACAGCAACAACCACATAGGTGAAAAGTATATAAATGTCAGGGCTAGTAGGTCACTGACACCACCCTAGCTAGAAAGAAATGCATGTCCTCCCTGAGGTCCTTCCTCCCGTTTTAGGTTCATACCGGGGTGTGAGGCTCGCGAATTTACGTTATATACAAAGCTACGCCACACAGGCGGTGCTTTGATCATCACCACAAGACTTTGCTTTTCAACAGAAGCCCTGATCACTGCATCTTAGCATGCCACACAGGAAATTCACACCGTGCAACTGATGGCTATCAATCACACAGAACAAATTCCAATGTCGGACACACAGTCCATTTACAAGTCCGTTCTGGGTCTGAACGAAACCGGAGGCACTAAATACCTCGCAAACCCATCGATCACCACGTACGTCTGAACGATCACCACTCATTATCCATATTTCGGGATGCCTCCCAATCAGGACCTCGGTTACCATCCAAACGAGGTGAAGATCTCCGGTCTTCGACCATCGTCTTCATCTTCGAATTTCAATCGTCGGTCAATTATTCGAAATGAGAATTAACTCGGCCTTTTCAAATAATTCACGTATATTTAGAATTTCAAATCGATTTATTTCAATGGTTAAATTATTCGACAACACCAATTGTGTTCTTTAATGTAATTTTCACAACAAACACATTCAACCATCAAAAGCCACATAAATCAAGCAAATTCAGTTTATTTCCATTCCATATCGCTAATGATATTTTATAACTATTTATCGCTATTTTTGTTTATTTTAAAATAGCTAATTTATTCAAAACGACGCTTCGGGCCATAAAGCGGCCGTGGCGCTGTTTTTCTTCAGATTTGATTTACACATATCTGAACATGTAACCGTTGGATCTTCACAAAATTTACATCATTAGAAAGGTCTTTTCAAAACGAATCCAACGGTTCCAGTTTCGGGAAAATCCGACGGTCGGATCTCCCGGTACAATCGTTTGAAATTTTGATTTCAAAATACGAACTGTAGCGTCGTTGTTCGATTAAATATATAATTATATTTATATATATATAAATATAATCGCTTCTGGCGCTGTTTTTCTTCAGATTTGAATTAAACATTCCAGACAATCCAACCGTTGGATTTTTACAAGGTTGGTGCCGTTGGAAAGATTATTCCAAGGCGAACCCGACGGTTGAGGTTTCGGGAAAATCCAATGGTCGGATTTCCCGTACTAGTTGTTTGAAATCACGGTTTCAAAATACGAACTGCACGGCCACGTTTCGTTTTAATTATTTATATTTATATAATTATATAAATATAGTTCATTCAATGATTTCAATATCGTTTTCACTTCAAATATTTCACTAACGCCTTAAATTTTTGGAAAATTTCGCCATAACCTCCCCTGCACCGGGAGCATCGGGAAATCGCAAATAGCTTTCCCGGTCCTTCTAATCTCAAAAAGAAAAAGAAAAAGCCAAGTGGCTAGCCAATAGGCTCATAAAATCATCACCCAAACAAAACAGTAAATGTGTACCTATTTGTCGGGCACAAAATTTTATTCCTCTTCTCTAGCCCCTTTGCTATAACCTGTTCAATGAATATGCATGTACATATATATACAGTTCTTATCATTTATCATTTTCTATTCAACTTCATATTTGATTTCTATTTGGTTTAAAAACACCATTCATTCTAATGTTACATAAATAGGTGCAAATCATTTCATTAGCTAATTAATGAATATTTCAACTCATATATGTTTATTTTGAACAAGTGGCTATTTTTAACACTTCACATTTCAACGATTTATGCATACAATAAAAATATGATTTTGTTTGTAAAACAATTCATTTCAAAACACTATTTTTCTATATAGTTCATATAGGTGACAAAAATAGGATTTTATATATAGATAAAAGGTGATTTTTATTATCAAACAATTTATTTCAAAAATATGAATACCATTCAACACATGAATTTCTAATCAACGAATGAATATCAATTCAACACATGAATGTTTTCTATAGTTTCTATATATAGATAAAAATGTGATTTTTATTATCAAACAATTTATTTCAAAAATATGAATACCATTCAACACATGAATTTCTAATCAACGAATGAATATCAATTCAACACATGAATGTTTTCTATTCAAGGAATAAATATAGTTTAAGCATATGAAAATAATTCAAACACACGAATATTATTCAAAATTTCGGCAGCATAACGGCAGGGTAGTTAAAACCGGGACCGTCCCTAGTACGGCTCCTCGCTCTACCTTAAAACCTCGCGGTTTTTGACAATGGGGATCATGCATCTAGTTCGCACGCAGGCGGCATGTATATATTTATTTCATTTCCACAAAACTAATCCTATGTGGTTTCAACCAAATTTTTTCAACCACAAACGGGTATTTTTCAACCACCATCAACCAATATCAACCACAAACAATCCCAAACAATCATTCGCTATCAATCAATTTTCACAACAATTTCAATAACTAAATATCGTCCATGGTTTGTGGACGAGGGGCGTATATATATATATATATATATATATATATATATATATATTTATATATAGCAATTCACTTTTATTTCAACACATATATATAGCTAGGAAAAGAAATGGAAGAGTGAGAAATTCTCACCAATAGCTATCCAATACTACGACTCTTCCTTTAGAGAAATCTTCGCCAATCTCGCCTTTCGTCGCTTTCGTTGCCCGTATTCTCTACATATGTAAAAATCGAATTTTTCTTCGTTATTCAATATATAAAAATTGCATTTCAAAAATATAGATTCCGCCTTTTCAAAAATAAAGATTATATTTTTAATATTAAAAATATAAAAATCATATCTTACTTCTTCTACTTAATAAAAATTCCGTCTTTTCTATTTTAAAAAATATGATCTTTATCTTTCTAAAAAATCTGATCTTTCTATCCCAGTTCAAATCCTTTTCTATTTAAAGTTCAACTCTTTTTCTATTTAAAGTTTAAATCTTTTCCTTTTTAAAATTCAAATCCTTTTCTTTTTAAAGTTTAAATCTTTTCCTTTTTAAAGTTCAAATCTTTTTCTTTTTAAAATTCAAATCTTTTTCTATTTTAAATCTTAAAATTAAAATCAGTTTAAACCTTTTAAAAAAAACAGTTTTTAAACCCTTTAAAAAAGATATCAGTTTAAACCTTTTAAAAAAAAACAGTTTTCTAAACCTTAAAAAAATATATCAGTTTAAACCTTTTTTTTAAAAAAAAAAAATACTTACTTTGTCTGCGAAGAAAGGGGGGGTCGTTTTGGGTCAGGTGGCGGCGCTGGAGGTGGGGCGGCCTTCAGTTCGTCGGCGGTGGAGGCGGTGTGGGGTGCGTCGCAATGCTTCCGGGGGGGTTTGGGTGCGTCGCGAGGTGGAGAGGATCGAGAAGGAGGAGATGGAGGCGCGGCGGTCGTGGGTCATCAGGGCGGAGCTTCGGTGGAGGCGGCGGCTGCTGCCTCGTTCTTCTTCTTCTTCTTTTTTTTTTCTGATTAATGAAATCGGGGGGGGGGGCCAGAAAGGGAAAAGGGAGGGAGATAATTAATTTTTTTTTATTATTTTATTAATTAATTTAATTGCATATAGTTGACTTTTCCCACGACCTCGAAACGAGGCCCACCGCCTGTCGCCCATAGCGTTTTACCCCCATTCCGAACACAATGGGATATGTATCGCAAGCTGATTTGATCGTTACAATCAGTTTCCTTTTGATTTACATTTAAATCATTATATTGAATTTTAAACGTACATTTCAAATTACCGGGGTCACATACTAACACTAAAAATTCCATAAAAATATTTTCTAGCTTCGTATTGACGATACGGTCCTATTAAAACTAGTTTCGTCGAATTCTGAGAACGTTTGAAAAATGGCCAATTTCCGGTCGATTAAAATCAACTAAAACCGGTCAAACGCGTTTTCCTTTGCCACGCTCACATATTGATTCGAAAAATTATGAAATTTGAAACCTAGCAATAACTTCACATCCCGGACCCAACAAAAGTGGTTTCGTCGAAATCCGAGGTCGTTTGCAAAATGTCCATTTTTAAGGGCCTGAATTCCATAGCGACTATTCAGAATTTTTCAACTGGACATATCTTTTGATTCCCGCTATCAAATTTCGATTGGTCGGATTCGTTAGAAAGATATTACCAATTAGATCCTAATGTTTTTGGTTTCACTAAAATCCGGATTGTTTTGCACCCGGTATGTTCAAATGAAGTTTGAAATCGAATTATCGAACTACCGCGCCATTTTCAATTTTATATATAATTATAATTAATTATATTCGTTTTCAAATGTCGATTCAAACTCAGTTTTCATCGCCATTATTTAAAATATTTATTTTAAATATTTAAAATCCATTATTTTAGCCAATTTAAAAATTTTAAATTGGTTCAGATTTTCTGGGTCGTTACAATCTCCCCCACTTAAAACTTTTCGTCCCCGAAAAGGAATAAAGTCGAAAGTGGTTTGATAAATCTACAATCATACAACAACCAATTTGTTTTTACCCTTCAAAAATATACTAATCAAATCCTATCTCATTTTCTAGTACTTCTGCAAATGGCAGATCAAGAGTCAGGTCACAGAAAAGGTATTTTAAAATATAGAAACACATACTTCAAATGTAAATGTGTCTATCGAGGTGTAATTTCATTCTGCTTTACTCGTACTAGGATATTGCTGATCCTATCTGTATAGAGTTACCCGTCCTAGAACACTACGGGTTCTATTTCTGACGAGTTCGTTCAAATGTTATATTCCAGAACTAAGCTTAACCAAAGCTCTGATACCACGTTGAGACGACCCGAAATCCCGTTCTCACGGAAACAAGGGTTATCTTTGGAATATAACACAGAAACAGATAATAGCAGAACAGAATTAAATAAATACACCAGATAATGAACAATAGAATATACTGGATAAAAGTAATCATCAGAGTTACACAGTATACAGAATCTTACTTATTACAAATACAGTTCAGTTATACATAAATGTCTACAGCGGAAATAAACAAAATATGTACAATAGGAGCTGAACAGCATAAAAAGAAATAAGTGATAGAATCCATCTTCAGCTCCAGCTATCCAAAAAAAGAACCAGCTAAACCTGAATACAAGGCTGCCCGTGTAGAAAAAGGGGCACCCGAGTTTGAAAGTGAAACAAACTACGAGTCAGTCACGGGACTGGTATGAGAAATCCACTCAACACATATATAATTGGCTAATCACAGGACCACGCCACTTTCGTGGAACGGGTTTACTCCATTGGATTGCCAGTGCTTTAAAAACAAATCTTTCTTTTAAACATCGCTATGGTTTTTATAAAAATGAAGCCATTATAAGACTCAGTTCCCATCACACAATGCAACGCAAACCGGAGGATAGAGTTTTCACCTTATAACGGCCAAAATATGCTTGATACGAATAAAACAAAGGCATTTGATATTATTGCTAGTGTTTACATGTTTTGAAAACAATTTCAAATCATAACTATCAATCATAGACGGCATTAATGCCCCATACCACTATGTCGCCATATATATAGGTATACAATCAAAATCGCACGATGTCGTATTTGGAAATTGGATTTCCATCATGAACCACGGCAAAAGATAGTCCTTACCGAATTCGAGACGCTCTAACCCGTGTCTCAGGCAAGCGCGCAGGCAAGCCTTGGATCGTCAGGGCCGGTCCACCGATGTGGATTATTATGCCTGAACAATATGTTTCCCCGCCCTTTTGGGGCGTCAACGAGCCAACGAATGACTCCATCGGACCCGGATCGTCCGATCAAACCGAGGCGCCTCGCAACAGCAACAACCACATAGGTGAAAAGTATATAAATGTCAGGGCTAGTAGGTCACTGACACCACCCTAGCTAGAAAGAAACGCATGTCCTCCCTGAGGTCCTTCCTCCCGTTTTAGGTTCATACCGGGGTGTGAGGCTCGCGAATTTACGTTATACACAAAGCTACGCCACACAGGCGGTGCTTTGATCATCACCACAAGACTTTGCTTTTCAACAGAAGCCCTGATCACTGCATCTTAGCATGCCACACAGGCAATTCACACCGTGCAACTGATGGCTATCAATCACACAGAACAAATTCCAATGTCGGACACACAGTCCATTTACAAGTCCGTTCTGGGTCTGAACGAAACCGGAGGCACTAAATACCTCGCAAACCCATCGATCACCACGTACGTCTGAACGATCACCACTCATTATCCATATTTCGGGATGCCTCCCAATCAGGACCTCGGTTACCATCCAAACGAGGTGAAGATCTCCGGTCTTCGACCATCGTCTTCATCTTCGAATTTCAATCGTCGGTCAATTATTCGAAATGAGAATTAACTCGGCCTTTTCAAATAATTCACGTATATTTAGAATTTCAAATCGATTTATTTCAATGGTTAAATTATTCGACAACACCAATTGTGTTCTTTAATGTAATTTTCACACCAAACACATTCAACCATCAAAAGCCACATAAATCAAGCAAATTCAGTTTATTTCCATTCCATATCGCTTATGATATTTTATAACTATTTATCGCTATTTTTGTTTATTTTAAAATAGCTAATTTATTCAAAACGACGCTTCGGGCCATAAAGCGGCCGTGGCGCTGTTTTTCTTCAGATTTGATTTACACATATCTGAACATCTAACCGTTGGATCTTCACAAAATTTACATCATTAGAAAGGTCTTTTCAAAACGAATCCAACGGTTCCAGTTTCGGGAAAATCCGACGGTCGGATCTCCCGGTACAATCGTTTGAAATTTCGATTTCAAAATACGAACTGCAGCGTCGTTGTTCGATTAAATATATAATTATATTTATATATATATAAATATAATCGCTTCTGGCGCTGTTTTTCTTCAGATTTGAATTAAACATTCCAGACAATCCAACCGTTGGATTTTTACAAGGTTGGTGCCGTTGGAAAGATTATTCCAAGGCGAACCCGACGGTTGAGGTTTCGGGAAAATCCAATGGTCGGATTTCCCGTACTAGTTGTTTGAAATCACGGTTTCAAAATACGAACTGCACGGCCACGTTTCGTTTTAATTTTATTTATATTTATATAATTATATAAATATAGTTCATTCAATGATTTCAATATCGTTTTCACTTCAAATATTTCACTAACGCCTTAAATTTTTGGAAAATTTCGCCATAACCTCCCCTGCACCGGGAGCATCGGGAAATCGCAAATAGCTTTCCCTGTCCTTCTAATCTCAAAAAGAAAAAGAAAAAGCCAAGCGGTTAGCCAATAGGCTCATAAAATCATCACCCAAACAAAACAGTAAATGTGTACCTATTTGTCGGGCACAAAATTTTATTCCTCTTCTCTAGCCCCTTTCCTATAACCTGTTCAATGAATATGCATGTACATATATATACAGTTCTTATCATTTATCATTTTCTATTCAACTTCATATTTGATTTCTATTTGGTTTAAAAACACCATTCATTCTAATGTTACATAAATAGGTGCAAATCATTTCATTAGCTAATTAATGAATATTTCAACTCATATATATTTATTTTGCACAAGTGGCTATTTTTAACACTTCACATTTCAACGATTTATGCATACAATAAAAATATGATTTTTATTGTAAAACAATTCATTTCAAAACACTATTTTTCTATATAGTTCATATAGGTGACAAAAATAGGATTTTATATATAGATAAAAGGTGATTTTTATTATCAAACAATTTATTTCAAAAATATGAATACCATTCAACACATGAATTTCTAATCAACGAATGAATATCAATTCAACACATGAATGTTTTCTATAGTTTCTATATATAGATAAAAATGTGATTTTTATTATCAAACAATTTATTTCAAAAATATGAATACCATTCAACACATGAATTTCTAATCAACGAATGAATATCAATTCAACACATGAATGTTTTCTATTCAAGGAATAAATATAGTTTAAGCATATGAAAATAATTCAAACACACGAATATTATTCAAAATTTCGGCAGCATAACGGCAGGGTAGTTAAAACCGGGACCGTCCCTAGTACGGCTCCTCGCTCTACCTTAAAACCTCGCGGTTTTTGACAATGGGGATCATGCATCTAGTTCGCACGCAGGCGGCATGTATATATTTATTTCATTTCCACAAAACTAATCCTATGTGGTTTCAACCAAATATTTTTCAACCACAAACGGGTATTTTTCAACCACCATCAACCAATATCAACCACAAACAATCCCAAACAATCATTCGCTATCAATCAATTTTCACAACAATTTCAATCAATAAATATCGTCCATGGTTTGTGGACGAGGGGCGTATATATATTATATATATATATATATTTATATATAGCAATTCACTTTTATTTCAACATATATATATATATATAGCTAGGAAAAGAAATGGAAGAGTGAGAAATTCTCACCAATAGCTATCCAATACTACGACTCTTCCTTTAGAGAAATCTTCGCCAATCTCGCCTTTCGTCGCTTTCGTTGCCCGTATTCTCTACATATGTAAAAATCGAATTTTTTCTTCGTTATTCAATATATAAAAATTGCATTCCAAAAATATAGATTCCGCCTTTTCAAAAATAAAGATTATATTTTTAATATTAAAAATATAAAAATCATATCTTACTTCTTCTACTTAATAAAAATTCCGTCTTTTCTATTTTAAAAAATATGATCTTTATCTTTCTAAAAAATCTGATCTTTCTATCCCAGTTCAAATCCTTTTCTATTTAAAGTTCAACTCTTTTTCTATTTAAAGTTTAAATCTTTTCCTTTTTAAAATTCAAATCCTTTTCTTTTTAAAGTTTAAATCTTTTCCTTTTTAAAGTTCAAATCATTTTCTTTTTAAAATTCAAATCTTTTTCTATTTTAAATCTTAAAATTAAAATCAGTTTAAACCTTTAAAAAATCAGTTTTTAAACCCTTTAAAAAAGATATCAGTTTAAACCTTTAAAAAAACAGTTTTCTAAACCTTAAAAAAAATATTAGTTTAAACCTTTTTAAAAAATAAATAAAATAAAATACTTACTTTGTTTGCGAAGAAAGGGGGGGTCGTTTTGCGTCAGGTGGCGGCGCTGGAGGTGCTGGAGGTGGGGCGGCCTTCAGTTCGTCGGCGGTGGAGGCGGTGTGGGGTGCGTCGCGATGCTTCAGGGGGGGATTTGGGTGCGTCGCGAGGTGGAGAGGATCGGGAAGGAGGAGATGGAGGCGCGGTGGTCGTGGGTCGTCAGGGCGGAGCTTCGGTGGAGGCGGCGGCTGCTGCCTCGTTCTTTTTTTTCTTCTGATTAATGAAATCGGGGGGGGGGGGGGGGGCAGAAAGGGAAAAGGGAGGGAGATAATTAAATTTTTTTATTTTATTAATTAATTTAATTGCATATAGTTGACTTTTTCCCACGACCTCGAAACGAGGCCCACCGCCTGTCGCCCATAGCGTTTTACCCCCATTCCGAACACAATGGGATATGTATCGCAAGCTGATTTGATCGTTACAATCAGTTTCCTTTTGATTTACATTTAAATCATTATATTGAATTTTAAACGTACATTTCAAATTACCGGGGTCACATACTAACACTAAAAATTCCAGAAAAATATTTTCTAGCTTTGTATTGACGATACGGTCCTATTAAAACTAGTTTCGTCGAATTCTGAGACCGTTTGAAAAATGGCCGATTTCCAGTCGATTAAAATCAACTAAAACCGGTCAAACGCGTTTTCCTTTGCCACGCTCACATATTGATTCGAAAAATTATGAAATTTGAAACCTAGCAATAACTTCACATCCCGGACCCAACAAAAGTGGTTTCGTCGAAATCCGAGGTCGTTTGCAAAATGTCCATTTTTAAGGGCCTGAATTCCATAGCGACTATTCAGAATTTTTCAACTGGACATATCTTTTGATTCCCGCTATCAAATTTCGATTGGTCAGATTCGTTAGAAAGATATTACCAATTAGATCCTAATATTTTTGGTTTCACTAAAATACGGATTGTTTTGCACCCGGTATGTTCAAATGAAGTTTGAAATCGAATTATCGAACTACCGCGCCATTTTCAATTTATATATAATTATAATTAATTATATTCGTTTTCAAATGTCGATTCAAACTCAGTTTTCATCGCCATTATTTAAAATATTTATTTTAAATATTTAAAATCCATCATTTTAGCCAATTTAAAATTTTTAAATTGGTTCAGATTTTCTGGGTCGTTACATGAAATGAAATAAAATATTTATATAGTTGAAATAAAATATTTTATAGTGGAAAATATTTTATAGTTAAAATTAGAATTTTTAACGTGTATATGAAATGAAATAAAAATAAACAAATCGGACGATTTGTTTATATACACACATTTGACTGATATTGATTGGGACGATAAATTTTACACATCGCCCAACTACACAAATAAAATCTATGTTTGATTGTTTGAAAACCCCACACGGGTATTGGGATGATATATGACATACACTAGTCCCAATAATTAGTTGTATGTCGATCGATTGATGGACAGACTGTTATGAGCATTAAAAATTTATATTTGATCCTTATACAGTGTAGAATGCACTTTGGATGATGGTTGATTATTCATCGTTGTTATTATATACATGTGTTGTAGAAAATCCATATAATTAACATTATATGGTAATTGATTGGGACTCATTCCAGTTTTGAAATAGAATATTTGAATAAGAAATATTTGAAAAAGAAATATTTGAAATAGAATATTTGAAAATAGAAATATATGAAGTCGTGTTGATTAGATTTACGCCATTTTGACGTGAACGATATTTATATTGATTTTATTCATTTTACAATGAATATCGAAAGTGATTTCAAAATCTGATATTTTGAAAGGAATTGAAATTTGAATTAAATTGAATTGAAATGAAATTCGAATTAAACTGAACAGAACTGAAATTTGAATGAGATTGAAATAGAATTGAAATCGTTTTGAATTGAATTTAAAAAGTATTGAAATTGAACTGAAACTGATTTGAATTGAAACCGATTTGAATTGAAATAGAATTGAAATGAATTTTAAACGAATCTATATTGGAAAATTCAATTTTGATTTGAAATTGAAAAGGAAGTTGAAATCATTTTGAAAACGAATTTAAAACAATTTATAAAACACGTTTTAAAAGGAAATCGATGAAGTATATATTATATATATTATATATATAATATAATGGCCTGAATAGAACGCGCCGCGCTGTGGTAGTTCGTGAATTTCGACCATTGACTTCAAATGGATATTGCGGGAGATCAGACCGTCGGATTCTCCTAAAACCGGAACCGTTGAGTTCGTATCAAAAAGAGCTTTCCAATGAATATTAGAAATTAGAAATCTTACGGTTGGATTTGGAATTATGTCCAAATCAAATTTGGAAAAGGTCGCTGTAAGTGCAGTTCAATGGCCGTTGATGGAAATCGACTGTATGGGCCTTGATAAAATTATTAAAAATAGTAATAATTTGTGTAAAATCATAAGAAATGATTTGTGAAGAATTGGGATGAAAAACTCCATATTTGAAAAGATAAAAATAGATTTTTACCGAAATGAACTAGTTTTGAACTAGAATAGTAATTTATTTATTTTTAAAATAAATAAAGTGAATTTGAAATGGTTTTGAAAATAACCAGAATTTCCAATAATTGAATTGGAATAGATTTGAATCGAAATTGTCTTCGGAATATTTCGATGTTGGATTTCGTGATGATACAGATATTGTTATGGGAATTTGAAAGATATATTTATATCATTATTTCCAATACGATATTTGTTAGTCGTAGAGTTTGATATTGAATATAAGCCAATATAATTTCTATTCAGAGCCTTGTATTTAATATCAAATGCGATTTGGGTTTGTCGTGAATGGTGTCTTCATTAACACTGTTCTTAAGCCCAGTTGAGAAAAAGATTAAATCTTTTTATTTAGATTTAATGAAGTGTACCAATTAAATAATATTTAATTGGAATTGAATTGGAATTAATTTTTGGGTTTATCATGAATAGTGTTTTAAATTACACTTGTTCTTTAACCCGATAATTAATGGAATGTGATTTTGGGTTGTCGTGAACGGTATCTTCAATAATACTATTCTTAGACCCAAGGAGTTAAGAAAATCAGGAACTAACTGGAGATTAGTTAAGTTGAATGGTTTCTGAGGTATTGATCTGATGTTGGTTTCGGCCTTTGGGGTTAATGCTTAGGGAATTGCTCACTTGCTAATTTACGGTTAGGGACTGATTGAAATGTGATGTGATTTTGGGGTTTATCGTGAACCGTGTTTTAAATGACACTGATTCTTTAACCCAGTCACAGATTAAAACTAAGTGGAGTTTTAATGAATCTTTAATTAGATTGAAAAGATCGAGAGTGGAGTATCACCAGTTTTTCTCCAGGCGATAGTTAAATCTTTAATTAGATTTGAATGTGAAATGGTAATTAAATTTACAGATAACACCGTGGTGTTAGATATGAAGTATGACCAGTTTTACTTCATGGGATGAATAGGTTGGGATTGGGAAATTAAAACAAATGATTACTTCGGTAAGGTTCGTTAATCCCGACTAGTTTGAATTGATATTCAAAAGAAGATTAAAGAATAAATTTAAAAGAATTTATCTTTGATAAAATTAATAGGAACCTTTCCCTAAAAATGTGAAATTTGGAAACTAGTTGTAGGTTGGCTAAGCAGAGTGATTTCTTAGGTATTGATCTGATGTTGGTTTCGGCCTTCGGGGTTAATATTTGGGGGATTATTCTCTTGATTAATTTACAGTTAGTGACTGATGAATTGGAATGAGGCGCATGTTGTGTTTGTGTAACACTTGTTTATTATATACGCAAGTTATTCGGAAAGACCGGGTTTATCCCATTCTGAATAAATGATACGACGATAAGTCGAAGATGAAGACGGTGGTTGAAGATCGGAGGTCTTCACGTCGTTTGGATAATTACTGATGATCTTGATTGGGCCGTACACCCAAGAGGAGGGAATCAGTTGGTGATCGTCCAGACGTACTTGGAGATAGATGGATATGCGGGGTACTAGGTGCCTCCGGTTTCGTTCAGACCCAGAATGGACTTGTAAATTGACTGTGTGTCTGACATTGGATTTCAGTCTGTGTGATTGATTTCTATTAAATATATATCTGTTTGGCGGCGTAGATTTTATTCTCTTGCTTAACGCCCTTCTCTGAGACGTACGAGCTCAGGGGTTATATATTGGTGGATATCCATCGCATGGAATGAATTGCCTGTGTGGCATGCCTAAGTGGCAAATGATCAAGGCTTCTGTTGAAAAGCAAAGTCTTGGGGTTGATGATCAAAGCACGGCCTGTGTGGCGTAGCTTTGTGTAACGTTGATTCGCGAGCCTCACACCCCGGTGTGAACCAAAAATGGGAGAGGACCTCAGGGAGGACATGCGTTTCTTTCTAGCTAGGAGTAGCATCAGTGGTTTTACACGCCCTGACGAGTTTTACTTATGTGGTTGTTGCTGTTGCGAGGCGCCTCGGTTTGATCGGACGATCCGGGTCCGATGGAGTCATTTGTTGGCTCATTTGCGCCCCAAAGGGCGGGGAAACGTAGTATTCAGGCATTTTAATCCACATCGGTGGACCGGCCCTGATGATCCAGGGGTCACTCGAGCTCTGATCCTGAGACATGGTAGGCTAGATTGTCTTGAATCGGTAGAGGACTATCTTTTGCCTCGGTTCACAAACGGAAATCCAATTTCCAAATATGTGATTTTGCGGTTTTAATTGTAGAACTAGTATGGCGACATGATATATGGTACACATGCCGTCTATGGTTGATACTTATGATTTGAAGTTGTTTTATACACTATGCACTTACAATAGTATCAAATGATTTGTTTTAAACGTACTAAGCATGTTTGTCTATTATAAGGGAAAACCCTATCCCCCGGCTTGCGTTGCATTGTGTGATAGGACCTAGGTCTTATAATAGTTCATTTTTCCAAAAAGCATTGCGCTGTTTTGTTATATGCACTAGTATTCGTGGGAGGAAACCCGTTCCATGTTATACGGCGTCGTCCCTTGATTTATCCAACTTTAAAGTAAAGTTTTAAATAACTGTTTTAGTTCTCACACCAGTCCCATGACTGACCTGGAGTTTATTGTTTTAACCTAAACTCTGGGTGCCCTTATTTTGACATGGGCAACTAGTAGTTTTGGTTTTGCAGATTTATATTCACAAGATCCTGGTTTACAGCTGGAATGATATCTGGAAAGCTTTGTATCCGTATATCTCCTTTAGTTGTGTATTGTAATAATTTCCGCTGCTATGTAATGTATTGTAATCTATGATATTTGGTAAATGTGTAATATCCATTTATACTATGTATATTCTTGTATTCTGATGGAATTGTTGTAATATACAATGAAATGTTCTTTTGTCTGTGTTCTGATTTGTCGTGTTCTCAAAACAATCAGGCATTTCGAACGGTCTGGGTCGGTTTAGCGACTGATTCGGATCGAGCGAAATTCCTTGTTGTCACAAAACCCTTGATGGATGATCTTCTTTAGGGTCCGAAGAGACATCATTTATCTATATCGATACATGTAGGCCGTGCCTAGTGGCCTTATCATTGGGAGAAACCTCTCGACTTGGAACGTAAATGTTTTATGTCATTTATCGGGAAATAATTGAAAATTTTCGAAATGATTTGGTTTTTTAATTCCGAAGTAAGTATGATTCAAAGGAAAATTATAGGATTTCTTGTGATTCGAAAATGAAACCAGTTCTTAAGTCGAAGAAATCATTTTGATTTCAAGTTTTGATCGAAATTATATTTTGATAAAAATAGTTTTGATGTGGTTTTAAATTCTATTGCTTATTTCATTTGAATGTGGTACTAGTATAAGTGTTGTCATATATATATATATATATATAGGTATATAGGTATAATTCTACCAATCTCTCCTTTTCGAGAACGAAAAGTTTTAATGGGGGGAGATTGTAACAATCTAAATTTTTGACGTTTTAATATACCATTAATTTGAATTTTCTAAATACAGACTGGATTTAATAAAGTTTAAATTTAATTTTTGAGTCCTGAATATATAAATATGATTTGTGTTGGAAAACTTATAGTTAATTTATAAAGATATTTGAATATTTTGTAGTTAATGGTATTTTCTAATAATATATTGACATTGATATAGGAATATTAAATTTGTGAGGAATGGTTTATTTTAAAGATGTTATTTAAAAATTTTGCAAATTTAAAGATTTGAATTTAGAATAAATTATAATTAAATATTAGATTAAATTAACCGTCCAGTTTCTTAATGCGCAGTCTAAAAATATTTTATAGAATTTTACTGTAATTTTTAATTTAGAAAATAAGCATATATTTTTCTAGCATATTTTAGGGCAACTGTGATCCTTTTGAAACTTTACAGAAATAATTAACCGGTCTATTTTATTACTGTTCTGGGATTGTGGCATATTCTTGTACACGATTATAATTTTTACTTCACTACCGAGTAGTAAATAACTGAATAAATAAATAAATAAATATTAATAATAAGTCATTTACTTCAGTTATTCAATTTAACATACTTTTTCAAATTTCAACAGATGCATACACTTGTTATTTTGCGTGAATGTTAATTAACATCTATGTTATTCAATTTGTACGCATATAGTATATAAGTGAAATAAAATAAACTTTCAAATTGAAAATGCTCGAATGTATACTTATTACATTTGTTGACAATCCAAACTTGAGCTTGTTCTTAAAGTTGCCCCAAAACAATCCTAAGGAACAACCCCACATTGCTCTTCTTCTTTCTTCGCATGTTTTCTTTCCTAGGCTTTACGAAACTCATTTAATTAAATCCACGCATTAACACATGTAAAATTTGTTAGATTTAACTAACATGTGTCTCATAATTGTTGGAAATTGTCACCCTGTGTCCTCTCTTCCTCCTAAGCGTCTTCTTCCATAAGTTAAGAAAATGAATGAAATGAAAAGGGAACCTTAAAATCAAAAATGCAAACAATCAGAGAAGAAAGAAAAAAACAGATATTGGCACAAATCTATTATGCTACAATATGTTTCTCTCTTGTCTGTAGCATACCCGTACCCACGACTTTCTCCTCTTCTATACGTCAGATTTCCCTTCCCTTAACCCCATCGTTGCCCGTTTGAACCCCACACCAGTCTGCTTGCACCATCGACGATAATCCCCGGCTTCTCCTTCACCCTTTAGTTCACCCGCAAGTCCTTCACACGAATGCCAGGATCCTCCATGGTTTGACACCATTACTTCTCCACCCTTGGAAGGTGTAATCGAGCCAAGGTTGCATCGCCCTCACAATCAAGTCCATGTGCAGTTTCCTTTTATTTGAAGACTTGCTCTCCTCCTATCGTAAAAGTTGGGTTGCCGAACCTCCTTTCTTCCGATTAAAAATAGTATGCCCTTTAATATAAAAAGAGAGGGAGAGAAAAAAGGGTTTTCATGCACGGTGCACGACCGAATGGGTTTTAGGTGTGGAGAGAAGTAGCATGAGAAGAAGAAGAGCCTCAAAACAGACAATTCAAGGGGAATATATGTACTTCCTGTGATAGAAGCCTTCAAGAGCCATATATTCATTTCTCTCTTGGGTGTAAGGTAATAAACATCATCTGAATTTTTGTAAAGCATAAGTACTAAAGATAGAAAAGTTCTTCATATGCGTGTGTACATGTATGTAGATGTGCTAATATGAGCGTGCATTAAAAATTTGACACTGAGACAGTTTAATCAAAAACTGTGATCTTTTAAAAAAAGATCACATGCCCTAATACTTTACCGAAACCTTGGTTGATCAAAAGATTTGGACTATCTGACATGATCTAGAGTCTCTGATACTGTTAGTTATCAGAACTTGTATTAATTCAATGGGAAATTAGGCACCTTCTCTAAACTATGTAATTAGTCTTATCAGTGCTTTAAATAATAAGTCAAGCAACTATGATAGTATGACCATAAGAGGGAATTTGACAATAAATTATAATGAGCATAAATGAGACGACCCCAAACCCGTACTGACGGTGGCATGGGTAATTTTTGGAATATAACACATAAACAGATAATAGCAGAACAGAAATAAATAAATACACCAGATAATGAACAAATATTACACTGGATAAACGAAATCATCAGAGTAACACAGTATACAGGATCATACTTAGTACAAATACAGTTCAGCTATACATAAATGTCTACAGCGGAAATAAACATAATATGTACAATACGAGCTGAATAGCATAAAAGAGATAAATGATAGAATACATCTTCAGCTCCAGCTATCCAGGAAGAGCCTGCTAAAACCTGAATACAAGGCTGCCCGTGTAGAAAAGGGGCACCCGAGTTTGAAAGTGAAACAAACTACGAGTCAGTCATGGGACTGGTATGAGAAATCTACTTATCACATTATACAATTGGCTAATCACAGGACCAAGCCACTTTCGTGGAACGGGTTTACTCCATTGAATTGCCAGTGCTTTAAAAAAAAATTCTTTTAAACATCGCAATGCTTTTTATA
This sequence comes from Allium sativum, assembly GCA_030737875.1. Lineage (NCBI taxonomy): Eukaryota > Viridiplantae > Streptophyta > Magnoliopsida > Asparagales > Amaryllidaceae > Allium > Allium sativum. The sequence continues at coordinate 298,217,181 of CM060921.1, forward strand.
AAAATGAATCCATTATAAGACTCAGTTCCCATCACACAATGCAACGCAAACCGGAGGATAGAGTTTTACCTTATAATGGCCAAAATATGCTTGATACGAATAAAACAAAAGCTTTTGATATTATTACTAGTGTTTACATGTTTCAAAAACAATTTCGAATCATAACTATCAATCATAGACGGCATGGGTACCATATATCATGTTGTCATATGTATATACAATCAAAACCGCACAGTCACGTATTTGGAAATTGGATTTCCGCCATGAACCAAGGCAAAAGATAGTCCTTACCGAATTCGAGACTGCCTAGCCCGAGCCTCAGGAATAGCCGCAACTGCACCTTAGAGCGATAGGGCCGGTCCACCGATGTGGATTAAAATTCCTGAACACTGCGTTTCCCCGCCCTATGGGGCATAAATGAGCCAACGAATGACTCCATCGGTCCCGGATCGACCGACATAACCAAGGCGCCTCGCAACAGCAACAACCACATAGGTGAAAATAATATAAATGTCAGCCAGTTTAAGCACTGACACCACCTCTAGCTAGAAAGAAACGCATGCCCTCCCTGAGGTCCTTCTCCCATTTCTGGTTCATACCGGGGGTGTGAGGTTCGCGAATTCACGTTATACACAAAGCTACGCCACACAGGCGGTGCTTTGATCATCACACAAGACTTTGCTTTTCAACAGAAGCCTTGATCATTTGCCACTTAGGCATGCCACACTAGCAATTCATGTCATGTGACTGATGTCCATCGATATACAACCTCTGAGCTCGTGCGTCTCAAAGAAGGGCGTTAAGCCAAAGAATAAATTCTCCGCCGCCAAACAGTTGTATATTTAATAGAGATCAATCAACACAGAATAAAACCCAATGTCAGACACGCAATCCATTTACAAGTCCGTTCTGGGTCTGAACGAAACCGGAGGCACTATATACCTCGCAAACCCATCGATCTCCACGTACGTCCGGACGATCACCACTCATTATCCATATTTCGGGATGCCTCCCAATCAGGACATCAGTTACCATCCAAACGAGGTGAAGATTTCCGGTCTTCAACTACCGTGTTCATCTTCGATTTCTTATCGTCGATTTAGTTATTCAGAATGGGATAAACCCGGTCTATCTGAGCAACTCGCGTATATAATAAACAATTGCAACACAAACACAACATACGCATCATTTCAATTCATTAGTCACTAACTGTAAATCAGTAAGAGAACGATTTCCCAAATATTAACCCTGAAGGCCGAAACCAACATCAGATCAAAATCTATGAAACCATTCGACTTAACCAATTTTCAGTTAGTTTCTAAATTTCACATCCATATTGTTTATAATATTCTATAATGATTTATCGCTATTTTTATTTATTTTAAAATAGCCAATTTATCCAAACGACGCTTCGGGCCATAACGCGGCCGTGGGGCTGTTTTTCTTCAGATTTGATTAACACATATCTGAAAATCTAACTATTCGATCTTCACAAAATTTATATCATTAGAAAGATCTTTTCAAAACGCATCCAACGGTTCTCGTTTCGGGAAAATCCGATGGTCGGATCTCCCGGTATAATCGTTTGAAGTTTCGATTTCAAAATACGAACTGCAACGTCGTTATTCATTTTAATTTTATTATATATATATATATATATATATATATATATATAATCGATTCTGGCGCTGTTTTTCTTCAGATTTGAATTAAACATTCTAGACAATCTAACCGTTGGATTTTTACAAAATTGGTGTCGTTGGAAAGATATTTCCAAAGCGAACCCGACGGTTTCGGTTTTGGGAAAATCCGATGGTCGGATCTCCGGCACTAATCGTTTGAAATCACGGTTTCAAAACACGAACTGCAGTTTTGTTATTCGTTATATTTCAATTCTATTTGTATATATATTTCGATTCTTTGATTTCAAAACTATGTTCTTTTCATACATTTGATAAAAATGATATTTTTATCCAACTGACAATTATTTCAACACTTCGCTATTTTTAACAACTCATGTGTACAGTAAAAATGTGATTTTTATTGTAAAACAATTCATTTCAAAACACGATTATTTTATATAGTTCATATAGGTAATAAAAATATGATTTTTATTATAAAACAATTTCTTTCAAAATATGAATACCATTCAACGCATGAATTTCAATTCAACGAATGAATTTTGATTCAACACATGAAGGTTTTCTATAGTTTGTATATATAGCGTAAAAAATGTGATTTTTATCGTTAAAACAATTTATTCAAAACACGAATACCATTCAACACATGAGTTTCTTTTCAACGAATGAATATCGATTCAACACATGAAGGTTTTCTATAGTTTGTATATATAGAGTAAAAATGTGATTTTTATCGTTAAAACAATTTATTCAAAACACGAATACCATTCAACACATGAATTTATATTCAACGAATGAATATCTATTTAACACATGAAGGTTTTCTATAGTTTGTATATATAGAGTAAAAATGTGATTTTTATCGTTAAAACAATTTATTCAAAAAACGAATACCATTCAACACATGAATTTCTGTTCAACGAATGAATATCGATTCAACACATGAAGGTTTTCTATAGTTTGTATATAAAGAGTAAAAATGTGATTTTTATTGTTAAAACAATTTATTCAAAACACGAATATCATTCAACACATGAATTTCTATTCAACGAATGAATTTCTATTCAACACATGAAGGTTATTCAATATATGAAAATAATTCTAACACATGAAAATTATTCAAAATTTCGGCAGCATAACGGCAGGGTAGTTAAAACCGGGGTCGTCCCTAGCACGGCTCCTCGCTCTACCGTAAAGCCTCGCAGCTTTTGACAATGGGGAATCATGCATCTAGTTCGCACGCAGGCGGCATGTATATTTTTTTCATTTCCACAAACTAATCCTATGTGGTTTCAACCAAATAATTCTCAACCACAAACGAGTAATTTTCAACCACAATCAATCGATTTCAACCACAAACAATTCTAATCAACCATTCGCTATCAATCAATTTTCACACCAATCACAACCAATAAATATCGTCCATGGTTTGTGGACGAGAGGCGTATATATATAAGCATTTCACTTCTATTTCAATACATAATATAATTTTTCCAACGCATATATAACTTATACATCGAACGTACAACTTATACAACGCTTATACAAGAGGTGTACAACACTTATATAACTCATACATCGACTATATAATTTATACATCATCTTTTTCCATATCGTTTATAAATTAGAAATCTCACTTTGGGTTCCACTCCACCAAAAATAGCAGAAGGCTCAGAAAAATATGCGGTCTCTTCTAAAATGTAGAAGACGTCCACATGAGTCCACTGTCTCTTGTTTCACTGAATTTCGTCAACATAGCAAAAAGATATGATTTTTACATGTTCGTAACGGTTTAAAAGTGTTGAAACTGATTTAAATTAACAAAGCCGATTACCTCACTGATTTGTTCAAAACTAGGTTTGCAGTTTTCGCGAAAACCGAGCAGTGTGGAGACGATCGGAGGGTACCACGGCCTAAAGCTACGAGAGAGCTTCCCGGCGTGGTAGGTCACGGCCAGCTCGGATCTCCGATGGCGGCGATTTCTGGCTCGACGGCAGCAGACTTCCCAGGCGCGAATCTCGAGAATGACGCAACGACAGAAGGCGAGGCTAGGATTGATGTGTAGATCGAAGTGGGCTCTCTGAAATCCCTAACTGGAGCGATGTGCTTTGATGCATGGATTAGAAGTTAAGGAGGAGAGAAGAATTGAAGAGGAGGCGTCGTTCGATTTGGGGGACTATCGAGGAAGAAAAATAATGATGGCCCAATGAGATTTTTTCTTTAATTTATTTATTTTTAAATTTCGAAAATACCCCCTTTCACACACGAACCCCAATCCAAACCCAACGACTGTCGTCCCTAGCGTTTTACCCCCATCCCGAACACAATGGGATATGTTTCGCAGGCCCATTCAACTGTTTCAGTCAGTTTTTCTTCAATTTAAAATATATAACATTCAATATTCGATTTGAACGTACATTTCAATTGGCCAGGGCCACAAATTGACGATACAGTCCCAACAAAACTAGTTTCGTCGAATTCTAAGACCATTTGAAAAATTGGCCAATTTTGGTCGATCCAATTTAACTGTAATTGACCAAAAAACGTTTTCCTTTGCCACGCTCACATATTAACTTCAAAAATTATGAAATTTGAAACTAGCAATAATTTAACATCCCGGATCTAACAAAAGTGGTTTCGTCGAATTCTGAGGTCATTTGCAAAATGGCCATTTTCACGGGCTATATAAATCTTATAGCGACCTTTCTGAAATTCATTTGGCCATAACTTTTTCTTCCCGCTATGGAACTTCAATTTTTCAGATTCGTTAGAAAGGTATTCACTAACAGATTTAAATATTTTTGGTTTCACTCAAATCCGTTTTGTTTTGCACCCGGTACAGCCAATCATAGTTTGAATTCAAATTTTGAAACTGCCGTGCCATTTCAGGCCTTGTTTATTATTAGAATTAATTGTATTCGTTTTCAAATGTCGATTCAAACTTACTTTTCATCGTTGTTATTTAAAATATTTATTTTAAATATTTAAAATCCACTAAAATAGCCAATTTAAAAAAATTTAAATTGGTTTAGATTTTCCGGGTCGTTACAATCTCCCTCACTTAAAACTTTTCGTCCCCGAAAAGGAACAAAGTCGAAAGTGGTTTGATTAATCCACTCTACGTTCAATCTGGCTTCCATTCTCCAACTTTTCAGTTTATGAGAATTTTCAAATTCTTCAAAAATTTGGCTAACACACGGAATTTTCGAAAAATTTCGCCATAGCTTCCTTTGTATGGGGAGGGGTTTGGAAATTTATTGGGCCGTACTAGGTACCCAATAAATCCTATAAAGCATACACATATTTATAGTGATATATTCTGGTGTTTACAGGGGAGCGTGTATAGATAATAACTCCAGAGAATAAGTTCTCGTCACCCTGTCAAAGCCTGAGGGAGTGTGTATTTTAATTGCTCCAGAGAATAAATTCTCGTCACCTCGTCCCGTGTGGGAAATAAATAATCCATGTGCCGTATCTAATGACTAGAGAGACATGATTATTGTCAACTCCAGACTCGTGTGGGGTTTTTATTAATCTGGCAATTTATCGTTACAATTTTATATGGTCATATCAGTCATCAGTTCAACCTGTAAAATATAGTCATCGCCATACAAGCCTCTCGCTCGTATGGTAAATCTTCCACCTCGTCACACAAACTCCAAATGCTTATGTGGTATATGATGAAGTATGCCTATCTTCCAGAAGTATGCCATGTAATGTAGTTCAAAATTAATTGTTACTATCCTATGGCGATGTTTATTATTACACACAGAACAACCAGCACTCCGCATCCAATGGCATTCACAGGAGTTGATATAATAATATTTCGCATCCAACTCATTAAGGTTTACCTGTTTGTCGGGCACGCAAATAAAATCTTTACTCAACAGCTAATCCATTTACATGTTCAAACATATATAATGCACATGTATATATCTCTATCTATTTTTAAATCAGTTTAATGTGTGATATAATCGAATAAATTCTACCATTCATTCTCTTATTGCTTAAATTAACTATTATTCTAATAATTTAATTAATCAAATCTACTATCACACAACACAAACAACAATCAATTTGTTTTTAACTTTTCAAAAATATACTAATCAATCCCTATACTTTTTTAAAATCATTCAGACTATAGAATTAAAAGTGAACATCCAAGGAAAGAAGATAACAACAGAGTAGAGAATTAAATGGAAATCTCAAAATATGGTAAATGTACCTTGCACCGGAGTCAATCAGAGATATCCACTCGACACCTAGGATAGGCTTTTTGAATGCTCTCCTCAGTTTCCCAAGTACAATCTCGCGGGTCTCCACTCCATTGCACTTTGACTAAGTGAACCTTCTTGTTCCTCAGTTCTTTGGTTTCTTTGCCAATGATCATTAGCGGCTCTCTTCTCACAGCTAATTCTGGAGTAATTTCAATATCTTGTTGTGCGGCCTCTTCCACAACCAAGTCTGGATCATGGATGTGCTTTCGAAGTTGAGATATGTGAAATACATAATGCACTCCAGGCAATCGAACCCTGTAAGCGAGAGTTCCGATCCGTTCAAGAAAAGGAAATGGACCAATGAATTTGGGCGCCAACTTCCCAGTTTTAACGAAACGGATAACTCCTCTCATCGGCGATACTTTCAAATACACATAGTCGCCAATAGCAAATGATATATCTCTTCTTCTCTTATTAGCATAGCTCTTTTGTCGGCTTTGAGCGGTGAGCAATCGTTTCTTAGCGAAATCGACCTTGTCGGCAGCCTCGCGGATCATATCAGGTCCCAATACAAGTCTATTATCGGGCTCGACCCAACAAGTATGAGATCGGCACGGTCTACCATACAACGCTTCGAATGGTGACATTGTCAGGCTCGCCTGGTAGCTGTTGTTGTACGAGAACTCTGCCAAATGTAAATGTTCTTCCCATGATCCACCGAAATCGAGAACACAAGCCCGCAATAAATCTTCTAAAATGCGATTCACCCTCTCAGTCTGACCATCTGTCTGAGGATGATAGGCGGTGCTCAAGTTCAGCTTCGTTCCCAGCTCTACTTGAAATGCCTCCCAGAATTTACTAGTAAATATCGGGTCTCTATCACTAACTATACTGAGCGGCACTCCATGTAGTCTAACAATTTCCTTGAAATATATTTGCGCCAGACTCTGAGCAATTCTATTCGATCTGACAGGTATAAAATGGGCGGTCTTCGTGAAACGATCTACGATCACCCAAATACTGTCATTTCCTTTTCTGGTTCTGGGCAAACCATCTATGAAGTCAATGGAAATATGTTCCCACTTCCAACCTGGAACGTCCAGCGGTTACAACAATCCAACCAGTTTCTGTAGGTCGCTTTTGACTAGTTGCCAAGTAGGGCATCGGCTAACATATAAAGAAATGTTCCTCTTCATCGACTTCCACCAGAAAGTGCGTTTGATGTCATTATACATTTTGCTTACTCTCGGATGGATACTAAGCTTTGACTTGTGGCATTCATCCAGCACTTCCTTTCGGAGCTCAGAGATGTTAGGAACACAGATTCGACCTTTTAGCCTTAGAATCCCATCATTATCAACCTGAAAACTCGAGGGCTCGCCTTTCTGAATTATCTCTCTGATCTTCTGAATGAAGTGATCATCCTTCTGAAGAGCAGATATTTTATCTATCAATGAAGTCGTGATAATAAAACTGGCGATCATTTCATTCTTTCAGCTTAACGCATCGGCCACGACATTGGCTTTCCCTGGAGTGTATAGAATCTCAAAATCGTATGCTGCAAGGAACTCTAGCCAACGTTGCTGCCTCAGATTCAAGTCTTTCTGGGTGAATAGATACTTTAATGACTGATGATCTGTAAACAGTTCAAATCTCTCGCCCAGAAGATAATGTCTCTAGATTTTCAAAGCGAATACTATAGCCAATAACTCAAGATCATGAGTGATGTAGTTTTTCTCGTGCGACTTCAGTTGACGGCTAGCATAAGAGATCACTTGACCTCTTAGCTGGGTGCGATGTAAGGTTACGGGGATGTAAATGAAGTTGCGATGCATAGGAAGCAAGGCGATGTGGAGGTCAATAGCGATGGTTGCGAGTGGCCTTTCAGGGTGGTTTCTGGGTTAATGGAGTTCTTTCTTCCGCACTCGAATGGAGGAAGCTGTTTCAATCATTGAACAGAGTGTAACACCCCACGTCCATTAATGTCACTCACAAAGGGAATGCATTAACTTCCATGGAGGTTTTAAGTGAATATAGAACAGTAAAATTACAACAAGACGGATATAAAATAGTACTTGGAAATTCAAAAACTTTATTTCATTGTAGCAGAAGTCAAAACATGTTTGATTACATCATAACACCATATTCAATGTCAAGTACAATATCTATCTTGATAAAACAAGTACATAATCCCATTACATGAATAGCCATTAAAAAGAAAGATAACAAGCTGGACTTTACTTCAGCAGTCCAAGCTTTCCAGAAGATAAGCGATCCAACTAGACTCCACTAGAACTTGGCCCAACCTGCGGACCTGAAGGGAGAAAAAGGATGGAAAAGAGGGGGTCAGACATAAAGTCTGGTGAATATGATAATTCTACAATACTATTACCAAAATAACTGGACTAAGGCATAAGCTGGAAAACAAGAAAATGTCTATGAAGAGTAGATTAAGGACATAGACAATCGCTAAAGGCAACGTTATAGGCGCTCCTAAATACTAAAGGATAAACACTATACTGCACCACACCAGTCACCCTAAAGATTCATCCCACTTAGCTTCACTTAGAAACTTTCCCAATGGCTTTACGTACCCCTAGCTGACTACATAGGTGCCACCTGCCCCTATCTCCACTAGGTGTACCCTACTTCCCATTATTCGATCGGCTCCCTAACTCGTAGATACCCGTGCTGGCCCCACAGTGGGGTGTATCACTCCCCTAAAGTGGCAACCTGATACAACGGACATGCACGGCTTATACCTACACGATGCAACAACGTCTTACCTACCAGCCCGGGTCCACACACGCATATGAAACCCGTTGGACTTGCGTTGCCAGCGCTCCCTGTTTTGGCCTCTTATAGTCAAACCCAGTATGCGTGTCCCGTCCTCGACTTGGGTCGAGCCCACAAAGATACGTTTTGGGATACTGGTTGAAATGGGCCCCCACTATTTACCACAAGCATTCCACCTAAGCTTGTCCCCATTAGTCCATCCCACTTAACCCACTTAGTCATGTTCATTTACATGTGTGTTTGGTTAAGTCTAATCGTATTTCAAATGCCTCTAAAGGCAACCACCAGATTCCTCATGCCACCCAAGGCACCTACTTAACCCCCATGTCCCACCTTACATGATTATCTGGTTAAGTATTTCTTAGTTCATTAAGGCCATAACGTCATAAAGACCTCTCACATTAGACTGGCATTTATGGCAGCTGGATTTGCCGGGCGGGTCCTGGCAGTCTTACACCATAAAAGAGTCTAACCTCGTGTCTTTACAACTGTTATGCTTTAGTTTGGGCCTAGGACCTCTCACATTGGGCCGACATTTGTGACTACTGGATTTGCCGGGCGGGTCCGGGCAGGTTTACATCACAAACGGGTCCAACCTCGTGTCCTAAGCATTGATTATTAATAATAATCCACTTTCCCCCAATTTTAATAATTCCCTACTTGAATTATTAATTACTTCCAATTTTTAACAATGTCCATAATTGACTCAATTATGGACATTCATTCATGGTATGCAACATCTTACAAAATTGCACCCAATTTATTAATTCCTAATATTACCCCTACCCCACGTTTGAACGTTTATTCGCAAAATATATGTTAGACTCGAATAGCCTAACTCATAGCATAAAAGAGATTATCATAATAACAACATGTATATGTGACCAAATGAATCATAATAAGGGGTGAAACTTGCATATGCCCAACTTGCATAGATTATACATGTCATGGACCTAAAGGTGTCAACTTGTTCAAAATTCACCTAATATAATCTCAATCAATTTTCATAAACTTACATATGAACATGTGTGAATCAACATCATCTAATTTTTTAACAACATGGTTTTATATGGGTACACCTAACTCAATAGGCAAATTCCCATAATCAAGTTTTATTTAATTATAGTTTCAAGTTTATGGGTACACCTAACCTAATAGGCAAATTCCCATAAACAAGATCCATTTAAATTAAAAAAAACATAACTTTAAGCATGTTCCAACAACATCATGATTTTTCAACATAATATAGCATGATTTATAACATGGCATAGTATGATAGTATAACATAGCTTGACATGATTCTCAACATAGCACGACATAGCATAAGAGAATTTACAACATAGCATGACATAGCATATATAATTTACATCATACGACAACATAATAACATAATAAGAGATCCACAATATATAGAATTTACAATTACAAATCACATCACTTTCTTGTGATCCATTCATAACTGAGTCAAATTAGTTTGTAATAGTCTTGTGAGAATCATCATACTCACCAACAAAAGAAAAGAATTAGAGAAAGTGAGATCTTTTGATTTGATTTGTGTAGATTTAGTTGTAGATGATTAGGCTTCCTCTTCTTAGTTTGTGACGGCTACGTTGAACTCCATGGCAGCAGCATGACGGTAGCTTCTCTAATTTTACAAGTGATTTAGGTTTAGGGTCTACCCACTTATTTATAGATTTTAGAATGCATTTAGGCCATTAGATTTAACCTAGAAATAACCGCAGCCGTTCAGACAAGATGGGGTTTATCTTGTTGACTCAGCAATGAGTCAGAAGTGACTCAGCAATATATATTCTACAATGTACACATTAGATACATCCCCCCCCCCCTTTTACACACTTATTATTGTTTTTATATACATATTAGATACATCCCCTCTCTTACACACTTATTAATATTTTTATATTCATATTAGATACATCCCCTCTCTTACACACTTATTAATATTATTATATTCATATTAGATACATCCCCTCTCTTACACACTTATTAATATTATTATATTCATATTAGATACATCCCCTCTCTTACACACTTTTATATTCATATTAGATACATCCCCCCTCTTACACACTTATTAATATTTTAGCAACTTTAGTGTTAATAGAAAATTCGGGGTGTTACATTCTCCCCTCCTTTTAGGATTTCGTCCCCGAAATCTTCAAGTCTGGAAGAATGTATATCCTACCATCCAAACGTCCATCTACACATCCATCATACACAGGCATCCATTGTCCTTACAGACTTCTAATGCTTTCATGTTTAAATGCACAGTGAGTGTATATGTCCGTATCTAATGCAAAATCAGGCAGTCCACTGATTCAGTTGACCTCCTTAATGCAACTATGATCGTGCCATGCATCCATTATGTATGCAAAAGATTCTTAATGCTACATAATACTTCTATATGCGTGCACAACCATCATCTGAATGCAGCATCCACATGATAATACAACCATCATTCATCCATTTTACTAAATACATCCATATATATGCAATATGCAATATGTAGTGACTGAGCCGATCTAGTGCCTAAAGTGTGTGTATATATGCATCCACGAGCAACCACTAGCAAACACTTGCATCCATTTTGCATCCATCATACATAACATGTCTCAAACACATGTTTCAACCATTGGATTATCCTAACTAAAGGTCAAAGATACTAATGAGAGGACATACTAAAGATAAGATAAGATAAGCTAAGCGATAAAGGAGAAATTAAAAGACATACCCTCAAAAAGAAAAGGGTACAACGAACGCATCTTCTCTCCTGTCTCCCAAGTTGCGTTGCTCTCATCATCTCCCCATTGCACTTTAACCAGTCTGACCTCTCGATTCCTCAACTTTTTGATCTCCGACCCAAGAATGCATGTAGGAGCTCGTCTAATTGTTGCATCACGCTCTATTTCCACCTCTTTAAGCAAGCTCGGCTCTACCACCTCCGCGGTCTTGTGCAAACACTTCCTCAAATGTGATACATGGAATACGTCGTGTACTCCACTAAGTTTCTCAGGCAACTACACCCTATATGCCATCTTCCCAATCCTGTTTTTTTACAGGAAACGGCCCTACAAACCTTGGTGCTAATTTCCCCACGGACCCAAAGCGAACAACATTCTGTAACGGAGATACTTTGATAAAAACCATGTCCCCAATGTCAAACTCAAGATCTGTCCTCCTCTTATCAGCATACGATTTCTGCCTATCTTGTGCTGCTTTCATCCTCCTTCGAATCAACTCAATCTTCTCCGAGGTTTCCCTAACCATATCGGGCCCAAGTAGGATTTTATCGGTAGATTCCCACCAACATGTAGGCGAACGGCAAGGCCTTCCATAAAGAGCTTCGAAAGGTGCCATGCCAATACTAGACTGAAAGCTATTGTTATATGCGAATTCTACTAACGGAAGGTGCTCTTCCCATGTACCCCCAAAGTCTAGGATACAAAGCCTTAAAAGATCCTCTAGAATGCGATTCACCCTCTCGGTCTGGCCGTCTGTCTGAGGATGATATGCGGTGCTCAAACATAGCTGAGTCCCTACCGCCTCTTGTAAACTCTTCCAAAATTCGCTAGTAAAGATGGGGTCACGGTCGCTTACTATACTAGAAGGAATACCGTGCAAACGAACTATCTCCTTAATGTATACAGAAGCCAACCACGGAGCAGTCCTCTTACTTTTCACGGGAATAAAATGGGCGCTTTTAGTAAGTCTATCTACTATAACCCAAATCCCTGTGTTACCCTTCCTTGATCTTGGTAATCCATCCACAAAATCCATTGAGATGCTTTCCCATTTCCATAGTGGAACTTCTAATGGGTGAAGCAACCCACTGGGTTTCTTTTGTTCTGCTTTAACTCGTTGGCACACCAAGCATCTAGCGACGTACTCGGCCACATCCCTTTTCATACCGGCCCAAAAGAAAACCCGCTTCATATCTTTGTACATCTTATCCCCGCCGGGATGAATGGTCATTTTTGAGCGATGAGCATCATCAAGAATGGCCTTCCTTAAGTCTTCGTCTTGCGGTACACAAAGTCTATTATCCCTTCGTAACCAACCCTTATCGTCTAGGGTATACCTACGAAGATGGCTTGACGACTCCCCCCCCCTTTGAGCTTTCTACTATCTCAACCAACCGTGGGTCGTCTCGCTGTGCCTCACCAACCCGTCCTAGAAGTGTAGGTCTAACCTCCAAGGATGCTAACAGACCGGGTACTAAGTCAACGGAGGGTCTAAAGTCAAACATAGAGATGAATTCTAAGCTTTGTCGTTCAACAAACAACGGACTCAAGGACAACCTTTTCCTACTTAAGGTGTCTGCCACCACGTTACCCTTGCCCGGGGTATATGCTATTTCAAAATCATAGGAGGCTAAGAATTCCATCCACCGTTGCTGCCTTAAATTCAAATCCTTCTGAGAGAATAAGTATTTTATTGATTTGTGGTCAGTGAACAGTTCGAATTTCTCACCAAGAAGATAGTGACGCCAAGACTTAAGCGCGAAAACAATTGCGGCTAGCTCTAAGTCATGCGTGGGGTAATTCTTTTCATGAACCCTCAACTGCCTTCCACCATAGGCTATTACTCTTCCCTCTTGCATGAGGACCGCGCCAAGTCCCGTCCCACAAGCATCAGTATGGATGGTAAACGGTTTATTCCCGTCTGGCAGCACTAAGACTGGGGCTGAAGTTAAGGCTCTCTTTAAACGTTGGAACGCATCATCGCAATCTTTGTCCCACGTAAAAACTAGGTTCTTCTTCGTTAACCGTGTTAATGGAGCTGATATTTTTGCGAAGTCTTTGATAAACTTCCTATAATAGCCAGCCAACCCCAAGAAACTTCTTACTTCGGTTGCATTTTTAGGGACCTTCCAATCTTGGATGGCCACCACCTTTGCAGGATCCACTGCTATCCCTTCTTTGGAAACCACATGCCCTAAGAACCGTACTTCCTTCCTCCAGAAGTGACACTTAGAAAATTTTGCCTTAAGGTTATGCGCTCGAAGGGTTTCCAACACTTCCCTAAGATGTAGGGAGTGCTCTTCTTTATTCTTAGAAAAGACTAAGATGTCATCCACAAAGACTACCACGAATTTGTTAAGGTATTCCCTAAACACCCTACTCATCAAATCAACAAAATATGCAGGGGCGTTTGTCAAACCAAAGGGCATCACTAGCCATTCATAGAATCCGTCAGGAGTCCTAAAAGCAGTCTTATCTATACTATCCTCAGCCACTCTCAGTTGATGAAAGCCAGTGGCTAAGTCCAACTGCGAAAACACTGAGGCGCCAACTAACTGATCAAAGAGATCGTCAATCCTCGGCAGTGGGTGTCGGTTCTTTTTAGTAAGCTTGTTTAGTTCTCTATAGTCCATACAAAGTCTAAGAGACCCATCCGCCTTTGTGGCAAAAACTACTAGAGCACCCCACTCCGATATACTACGTCTTATGAACCCCTTCTCAAGCAACTCCTTTACTTGCTTATTGAGTTCCCTCCTTTCACGAGGAGCCATGTGGCGCACTGGCAAAGATACGGGTTTAGCATTATCCACAAGATAAATTCGAAAGTCTATCTCCCGCTTTGGAGGTAAGCCCTTCACCTCCTCAAACACATCCGAATATTCCCGGACCACTTCTACCGATCGCAGGTTCTCTACAGACGCGTCAAGCGATTCAAGATAACTTAGCATAACGGAATTTATGGGATTACAAAAGATGTCAAGAGCATTACCAAGGCGAGTCACAAGCCTAACTACTCTCCTTTCACAATCAAGAATGGCCCTATTTCTAGACAACCAATCCATTCCTAAAATTAGCCCATAGCCCGTGAAGCCCAATACATAAGCATCACATCTAAATTCAACGCTAAGTATAGAGATTTTCAAATCCAAACATATCATGGTCAAATGAGCCGAACCCCCAATTGGATTTGAAACGACCAAGGGATCTTCTACTAAACTGGTGTTCAAGTGCAGTGATTCAACTAATGATGCAGAGATAAACGAATGAGATGCGCCAAAATCGAATAAGGTACGGACAGGATGATCAAACAGAAAAACTAAGCTTTCAACAGAAATTGTTCTACCTCTTTCTTGCAGCGGTGGGGCCGCAATAGCCTGAACTTGCCCCCTTGCCTGCCCTGGTGCCATAAGAGCATGCACCTGTCCTCCCGAGGTAGACCCTGCCCTCTGCCCCTTCTTTGGACAGTTCTTCAATAAATGTCCCGCATCTCCACAATGAAAACAACCAGTCTTCTTTTTCTTTCTACAATCTTTGCTGAGATGGCCAGGCGTCCCACAATTGAAGCATTTCTTCTTCCCTTTGCCATTATTGTTTTTACCACCCTTCTTATTTTGCTGTTGGGGTTTCTTCTGATCCCCTTTCTTTTCAACTGCCTTATCCTCATGCATAAGTGTCATTTCTACTAGCTTTTCAAAGGTGGCTCCCATAGGGATGTGGGTCATAGCCAACCCTTGCAACGGTTCATTCAAGCCTCTAACGAACCTCAAAGCTTTCTTCTCTGGCGTGTTCACCAACTCCAAGCCAAACCTTGCTAACTGATTAAATTTATTGACATATTCCTTTACTGATGAGCTCCCATGCTTTAGTGCCAGGAATTTTTCCATATTTAAGTTCTCCTCTGCCCTTGAAAGAAACTTTGCCTCAAACCTTCGTTTGAAATCCACCCATGAATCAACTGGACGTTCCCCGTTAGTGACCTCCCACCAAAACGAGGCCTCTCCCTTCATTAACCAAGCAGCTAAACGGACTTTCCTCCCATCTTCCACTTCAAAGATATCCAACAATTCCTCAGTCTCCTTAAGCCAATCTCTGGCCTCCACAAACGTCTCAGTCCCTTGAAAAGTTTTTCCTCCCATAGCCTTGAATTCCTTGCACGTCTTTGCAAAAGTGTCAACATGAGGAGGAGGAGGAGGAGGAGGAGGAATGGGTGCAACTAGGGGTGGAGGAGTATCCGCTGGGCCTGCAGTGGTGGCCCTAGCCTCCAAGTATCTCCTAAACCACCCTGGAATCGTCACACCTTCTGGGAGATTAAGATCTTCAGCCATGCTGAAACGAAAAAGGAAAGATTCAAAATGGAGAATTCGAAAGATAAAGATAAGGATGTGGCTATTTGGGATTATGTTTTTCATAAAAACTCTCTTTAAATAACATGTTTTTTTTTTTTTTGAAAGCACTTCTTCCAAAAATACTTTAGAGAAAAAAAATATTTTTCTAAAATTTTTTTTTTATCTGTTCTGGTAACCTTATGCTCTGATACCACGTGTAACACCCCACGTCCATTAATGTCACTCACAAAGGGAATGCATTAACTTCCATGGAGGTTTTAAGTGAATATAGAATAGTAAAATTACAACAAGACGGATATAAAATAGTACTTGGAAATTCAAAAACTTTATTTCATTGTAGCAGAAGTCAAAACATGTTTGATTACATCATAACACCATATTCAATGTCAAGTACAATATCTATCTTGATAAAACAAGTACATAATCCCATTACATGAATAGCCATTAAAAAGAAAGATAACAAGCTGGACTTTACTTCAGCAGTCCAAGCTTTCCAGAAGATAAGCGATCCAACTAGACTCCACTAGAACTTAGCCCAACCTGCGGACCTGAAGGGAGAAAAAGGATGGAAAAGAGGGGGTCAGACATAAAGTCTGGTGAATATGATAATTCTACAATACTATTACCAAAATAACTGGACTAAGGCATAAGCTGGAAAACAAGAAAATGTCTATGAAGAGCAGATTAAGGACATAGACAATCGCTAAAGGCAACGTTATAGGCGCTCCTAAATACTAAAGGATAAACACTATACTGCACCACACCAGTCACCCTAAAGATTCATCCCACTTAGCTTCACTTAGAAACTTTCCCAATGGCTTTACGTACCCCTAGCTGACTACATAGGTGCCGCCTGCCCCTATCTCCACTAGGTGTACCCTACTTCCCATTATTCGATCGGCTCCCTAACTCGTAGATACCCGTGCTGGCCCCACAGTGGGTTGTATCACTCCCCTAAAGTGGCAACCTAATACAACGGACATGCACGGCTTATACCTACACGATGCAACAACGTCTTACCTACCAGCCCGGGTCCACACACGCATATGAAACCCGTTGGACTTGCGTTGCCACCGCTCCCTGTTTTGGCCTCTTATAGTCAAACCCAGTATGCGTGTCCCGTCCTCGACTTGGGTCGAGCCCACAAAGATACGTTTTGGGATACTGGTTGAAATGGGCCCCCACTATTTACCACAAGCATTCCACCTAAGCTTGTCCCCATTAGTCCATCCCACTTAACCCACTTAGTCATGTTCATTTACATGTGTGTTTGGTTAAGTATAATCGTATTTCAAATGCCTCTAAATACAACCACCAGATTCCTCATGCCACCCAAGGCACCTACTTAACCCCCATGTCCCACCTTACATGATTATCTGGTTAAGTATTTCTTAGTTCATTAAGGCCATAACGTCATAAAGACCTCTCACATTAGACTGGCATTTATGGCAGCTGGATTTTCCGGGCGGGTCCGAGCAGTCTTACACCATAAAAGAGTCTAACCTCGTGTCTTTACAATTGTTATGCTTTAGTTTGGGCCTAGGACCTCTCACATTGGGCCGACATTTGTGACTACTGGATTTGCCGGGCGGGTCCGGGCAGGTTTACATCACAAACGGGTCCAACCTCGTGTCCTAAGCATTGATTATTAATAATAATCCACTTTCCCCCAATTTTAATAATTCCCTACTTGAATTATTAATTACTTCCAATTTTTAACAATGTCCATAATTGACTCAATTATGGACATTCATTCATGGTATGCAACATCTTACAAAATTGCACCCAATTTATTAATTCCTAATATTACCCCTACCCCACGTTTGAACGTTTATTCGCAAAATATATGTTAGACTCGAATAGCCTAACTCATAGCATAAAAGAGATTATCATAATAACAACATGTATATGTGACCAAATGAATCATAATAAGGGGTGAAACTTGCATATGTCCAACTTGCATAGATTATACATGTCATGGACCTAAAGGTGTCAACTTGTTCAAAATTCACCTAATATAATCTCAATCAATTTTCATAAACTTACATATGAACATGTGTGAATCAACATCATCTAATTTTTTAACAACATGGTTTTATATGGGTACACCTAACTCAATAGGCAAATTCCCATAATCAAGTTTTATTTAATTATAGTTTCAAGTTTATGGGTACACCTAACCTAATAGGCAAATTCCCATAAACAAGATCCATTTAAATTAAAAAAAACATAACTTTAAGCATGTTCCAACAACATCATGATTTTTCAACATAATATAGCATGATTTATAACATGGCATAGTATGATAGTATAACATAGCTTGACATGATTCTCAACATAGCACGACATAGCATAAGAGAATTTACAACATAGCATGACATAGCATATATAATTTACATCATACGACAACATAATAACATAATAAGAGATCCACAATATATAGAATTTACAATTACAAATCACATCACTTTCTTGTGATCCATTCATAACTGAGTCAAATTAGTTTGTAATAGTCTTGTGAGAATCATCATACTCACCAACAAAAGAAAAGAATTAGAGAAAGAGAGATCTTTTGATTTGATTTGTGTAGATTTAGTTGTAGATGATTAGGCTTCCTCTTCTTAGTTTGTGACGGCTACGCTGAACTCCATGGCAGCAGCATGACGGTAGCTTCTCTAATTTTACAAGTGATTTAGGTTTAGGGTCTACCCACTTATTTATAGATTTTAGAATGCATTTAGGCCATTAGATTTAACCTAGAAATAACCGCAGCCGTTCAGACAAGATGGGGTTTATCTTGTTGACTCAGCAATGAGTCAGAAGTGACTCAGCAAACACTCAGCAATATATATATATATATATATATTCTACAATGTACACATTAGATACATCCCCCCCCCTTTTACACACTTATTATTGTTTTTATATACATATTAGATACATCCCCTCTCTTACACACTTATTAATATTTTTATATTCATATTAGATACATCCCCTCTCTTACACACTTATTAATATTATTATATTCATATTAGATACATCCCCTCTCTTACACACTTATTAATATTATTATATTCATATTAGATACATCCCCTCTCTTACACACTTTTATATTCATATTAGATACATCCCCCCTCTTACACACTTATTAATATTTTAGCAACTTTAGTGTTAATAGAAAATTCAGGGTGTTACACAGAGGAGAGAAGATAAAGTTAATTTTGATTAAGGTAAACATAAAATTATTTATTTTTAGTTTAGTGTTAATTGCATTATAATTCAAATAGAGACTTTGGAAATAATTTATAAGCTAAATTAGATTGTTATGGTAGGAAATTTATTTTAAGTTAGGTAATTAACTTAGTTATTATTATTAGTGTGGAATAAATAAAAGTTTAAATGCCTAGTAAATTAGATTAAACAATTGGAAATTGATTTAAATAAATTAGTTATATAATTAGTGTGTATGAAAGTAATTAGTTAATGAAGAAATAAATGCATAAACTAATCGTTTAAATAAAATTAAGGCTTAAAGTGGAATTTATTTTATATGAGTAATTAATTAATTTGAACCCGTAAAATTTAAATAACTCGAATTTTAATAATTATTGTTTTACAGTGGAAAACAAACATATGGAGGAATCGCTATAAAATTTATATAATATTCTTCACTGGATATTCAGCGCAGTAAAAATCACGGTGAGTAAATCTTACTCATTTTATTTAGAATTATTTTTATTCGTTAAAAATAATTGTTTGATGCTTATTTGAAATGCTTTCTGGTTGATTTAAAAATATTAGTTATTTAGGGTTGACTATTATATATATATATATATATTGGTTTGGTGATTGGATTGTTCCCGCAATATCATTAGCGGATGCCCGCAGTATCATTAGCGGATGACCCTACGCCCACGTATATAAGTGGATCCCCTTTTATACCGCGATATCCTTCCACGAAGCAGGATGGGTATTATTTATGTTGACTAACGTCTGTGAATGCAGGAAAACAGGTTGGAGGAATCCGACTGGATTCCTAAAAAATATATTTTCTGTTTGTTTATTTGCTTGCATATATACTATCATATATGATGTGTTAGAAAACCTGAAATAAATACCTAGTTGTTTGGTGTTTAAAAATCACTGGGCCTAAGTGTTGATATTTAAAATATCATGAAAAAGAATATTTGAGATTTAAAAGGGAAATTCTATTTTTCTTAAATAGAATTTGAATTTTTAAATAGATTTGAAATATAAACTTGTTTTGAAAAATAAAACAAGTAGTTCCTTTATAAACAAAGTTTATAAATAGTTCTTTTATAACGAAATTATAAATGAAGTGAAAGGAATTATCATTTGATAATTCAGAAATAAAAATACAAGTGTGAAATTGAAAAGGGAAATCTATTAAAAAAAATAGAAATATTGATTTCAAAAGGAATTGAAATCGAGACTTGTTTAAAGAAATTGAATATAAAAATTCAAATACAAATTGAATATAGAAAATATAAAGGAATTCAAATAGATACAGACTTTGAGTATAGAATTTAATAGAGTTAAAATGGAATTTGAAAATGGAATTTGAAAATGAAATTCAAATAGAATTTATACAAAGAAAATTTAAATAGAATTTGAATATATTGAATTTGAATATACAGAAATTCGAGTTCAGAAGAATTCAAATAGAATTTGAATTCAAAGGAATTCAAATGGATTTGAATAAAAAGAATTCAAATGGAGTTAACTATAGAGATTTGAAAATAGAATTCAAATGGAGTTAACAATAGAGATTTGAAAATAAAATTCAAATGTGGTCTAACTATAGAATTTGAAATTAGAAGTGAAATGGAATTTAAGCCATGGAGTTTGAATATAGAATTCAAATAGGAATTCAAAGGGGATTTGAATATAGAAATTCAAATGGAGTTCGAATATATGAAATTCAAAGGAAAGTCAAATATAGAATTTGAACGTAGAAATTCAAATGGGATTTGAATAAAGGAAATTCGAATATAGAAATTCAAATAGAATTTGAGAAAAAATAGGAGTGAAATAGATCGAAAATATTATGTTGAAATGGAAAATGGATTTGATATCTATTAGAAATATATCAGAGTAGAGTTGAATTTATATAAACGAAGTTTAAAATTTAAAACGAACTCGCCGCAGCGCTGTAGTTCGTAAATTGGCGATTTGAACATCAATTGAGTATATAGAACTCAATTGAAGTCGGAATTCTTTGAAACAAGAAACGTCAGGACCGATTTGATAATAGTTTTCTAATGAAAGAGAAAAATCTGGATTTCGTCGTATAGATTTTGAGTTATGACAAAAATCAAATTTTCAGAAAAGCAGCGCCATAACCATTTAAAAACCATAACGGTTTATTTAATTTTATAATAGGATTTTAAGCAAATAAAATCCGAATTTCTATTTAGAAAATTTCAGATTTTGAGTTGTAAATTATATGCGAACTTAAGTGGAGTAATGAATTGATTTTTGAAACAGAAATCAGATTTTTGATTATTGAATAGAATTAAATAATTCGAATAGTAATTAGTTAATGAGATTTTGAATTAATATTGAGCTTTGAATAATTGAATTCGATTTGAAAATTTATATTCGAAATCAAAAAGGGAAACTAGAATTGGAATTGAAATTCAATTTGGTTCTGAGCAAGTTAAATTTTTGTTTGAACATGTTATGTTCAAACAAAGAAGTAAAATAGGCAAAATAGCTAATTAAACAATAAATGAGCGAAACTGAATTCAAACGATTGGATTGAGTGGAATTGATTTGAAAACAGGTGAGCATGTGTAGGCCGGTATGGGATGAAGTGTATGAAGATTTTATTTTATGTGCCCAACAAAAAGGTACATGTTTAAATTCATATATGAGATTTTATGCGCCGTATCGGCAAGCCGCTTGGCTTTTCCTTTTTCTTTTGGATTGGTGAGGACCATGGGAGACTATTTGAAATATCCCGATGCTCCCAGTACAAGGGAGGTTATGGCAAATTTTTCCGGGAATTTAAGGAGTTAGAATATTTTTAAGATAATTTGATAGTTAGAAATCAATGTATAGATGTATATAAAATTCGATAATGAAACGAAATTAAAAATAGAATATTGTAAACAAAAAGGGAAATCTATAAATTAGAAATAGAAAGTGAACCATATACATGTTTTAAAAATGAATAATTGGGTTTTATAGTTTGTTTATTCGAGGTAAGTGGTTTTGTCGTTTTGAAGTTGAGGATGTTTTCAGTCAAGGTCTGAGAGGTAATTTTACCCCAACTTGATTGATTTCATTTTTAATTGATAAATAGCAAGATCCAGTCTCGAAGAGAAGTGTTTGAAAAAGGGTTAGTTGAATAAAATATCTTGTGTTATTGTAATGATGTTTTATACAGCATTCGCTTTAACCCAAGTGATGGAGTTTTGGAAATATAAAGGTAAATATTTCCTGAGTATAATTAAAGTAGTCGGGAAAGAGATAAGTGATTGAAAATGTTTTCAATTGCGAATAGAATATATTTTCTAACTATAGAAAATAATAGAAGGTGATATATGGAAATGTTTCCCAAATAGCGTAAGAGACCAATAAGATTACTGAGAATATTTGGTTAACAAACATTGATAAGGAAATGGAATAAGGATTTAATTAATGAAATATCAATTAAAGGGCCCAATGATTGTTGGATGTTGTGAATGGATATTTGTTTTTCTTCGATGGTTAAATAACCGACTATCGAAGTGTTTGCCAATTGCGTTATCAATATGGAGAGACCGGTGGGATTATAATCTGAGAACCACTCGGTATTGGCAGTAGCGTTGCGAATCAGATTATAAGAAGATAATCGAAGACGGGGTGAAGTACAAGGGCTTTTTCTATTAATTGAAATTGTGCCTTCGGTTTCGTTCAGTCCCTGAACGAACATATATAGACGAATGTCTGACAAAGTATTTCCAATAATCTAATGGGTTGGTCTGTATAAATATATATGGTTGCAACGGATTTATTCCCTTAGCATAATATCCATAATATTTATGCAAATCAATTAGTGATTAACGGATTTGACAATGTGGCATTCAAAGTGATTGTGCTATCAATGAATAGAAAGTAATCGTAGCCTCAGGCCTCGACAACCGGGAAATGACAAAAATCGGGCAGGCAGCATGGTTATGTGGGTCGCTCCCATAATTAGGATGTATAATCACCTATCTAGAGATTCATTTAATTTCTTATTCTATTCGATGTTGTCCCATTCGGGAAACGGTTGCTGATCCCAACCGTTGGTGATATACATTTGATACACTCAAGCGAAATGAGTGGTCGGTCATGTGTGGGCCGAGTTGCAAGATGTTCTTGTTGAACCCCAGTGTATTGCCTCTAGAGTACACTGATCGGAAGGTGGTTCCATACCTTGTCATGTTGGAAATTCAATCTCCAATAAGCGCCCTGCGATTTTTGATTTTATACTATGTATGTGGAGCGTGAGATGCAAGCGTTTCACTAGATTCTATTTATTTGATTTAGACACTATTATAATATCATTGGATTTTTGTGTCAAAGTGTTTTTGGGTTATAGTAAGGTAAAAACCGTCCACATTTATGTTGTGGGTTGGTCTTACTATTATCTTTTCTATCGAAAGGATTATGAAAGTTAAACAATTGGTTGGAGTTTACTCACACCAGTCCCATGACTGACCCAGAGTTTATTTTGTTTGTTTTCCCTAAACTCTTGGGTGTCCAAATTTGTATGGGCAGTCAAGTAGTCGAGATTTTTTTTTTCAGATTCACTTGGAAGAGCTGGAAGCAGGAGGCTTCACCAGTTAGCTATAGACTATCATATTTCCGCTGTGTACTGTGTTGTATATGGAAACAGGTGTTTATAACTGTTCTAGGAATAGCTGTTGTGCTCTGATGATGGTATGTATACAAAGTTACTGATTTGTATTTCAAAGTTATGTTATATAATATATTTTATTCGTTCCGCTGTGAGATTTGTCTTCTTTGTTTTCTTCTATTCTAATATTTCTTCCTTTCTATTTCTCATCCTCTAACTTCTTTCTAATAATGATTCGTATTTCTATGCAATTTGGGTTGGACGTGTGGTATTATTAGTCAACTCAGATAATACGGATTTGCGGGTCATTACAAAAATCAAATAAAACGGACTTATAGAAATTATTAAAAATTTGGGAATTTATGATAAATCATATTTATTATTTAAAGGTAATGTAAGTTGAAATATACGAAATTTGGGGAAATTTGAAATTATTTGACCTAAATATCCATTTTAACACTTTCAGTAACGTTTTTAACGTTATTATAAATTTTTCTTTGAAATGATTTGGTTTAAAGATTTTTTAACCATGGATTTTTGTTTAAACCTATGGAAAAGAGTTTGTTAAATATTTTGAAAGGTTTTGGAGGAGCTAAAATTTATTTCATATGAAATTTGTTTAAATGTTAATGATTTTAAGTAAGATATTAAAAGATGAAAACAAAAAAGTAAATGAGTTTGGTTAGGATAGTCGAACATTCGAGATGAGAAAAAACATAAATTGTTATGGAAATCAAATCTTTGCTTGGGTTGTGAATCGATATCGACTAATAAGTCGATTTAACCCTATTAAAAATATAAATTGTATGAATTATCGTGAATGGAATTTAAACCAAATTAAGATTTGGTAATTTTTGGAAATTTATGAAAAGGATAATAATAAATAAAAGAATCGTGTTTTGAATATAAAAATTGGAAATGAATAGTAAATTTCAAGGAAGGGTTGAGGCAATAACGGGGTTTATGGAATTTGAATGAATTCAACTTTAGTTGTAAATAAATTAGCAATGATTTTGAAGGAGATTTGAATTGCAAACTTGTACAAATTCATAGTTATTGTTCTAAGAATGCGCTTATGACTTGGTAAGACCAGGATCGAATATATGTTTGAAAACCATTCCAAGTCATAATACGACATTATAATGGAATTGAATACTTGAAAATCGATAAGTAAAGACCGAGAATTTTCGAATTTTTTGGATTAAGTGTTGATGTCTCGTTTGGGCCGATCACCTAATACGAGGTTATAAGTGGCATAAGATCTAAATATATTTGTGGATTTTCGGATTTGTTGTTCCGTTCAAGCCCAAAATGGATTTATATGGATTATGTGTCTGA
The DNA here is from genome assembly GCA_030737875.1 of Allium sativum. NCBI lineage: Eukaryota > Viridiplantae > Streptophyta > Magnoliopsida > Asparagales > Amaryllidaceae > Allium > Allium sativum. Next base: position 298,242,129 of record CM060921.1, read on the forward strand.
CATTGAAATTAACTGCATAACATTGATTTCTGTTAATATATATTGGATTTGTGCAGTAATTATTCTCGTCTCTAAGACATACGAACTTAGAGGCTATTTATTGATAGAAATCAGTGACATGTTGTGACTTGTCAATGTTGCATATTCGAGTTAGGAAATGAGCTAATGTTGATCAAAGCATGGTTATGAAGCATAGCTTTGTGTATATCGTGACATCGACGAACCTCACACCACGGACAAATGGTAAACTGGCGGTTAGGTTGTATACATAATCTCTAGTGAAAATCGAAAGCTGCGGAAATAAAGTATATACGGAGTCCGATGTATGGATGAAAACCGAGATATATACTTCACGCTCTGTATTGGGTGTCCATATCTGGATGTTAACCAGGAGATACCTAGCTTCATGTCCTCGATTGATCTTTCGTGCCAGGATCCATCATAATAGAAAACCAATAACCAATATGAGCCTTTTGATTTGTTTGTAAACCACGTATGTGGGCATAGTTACTATGATTGCTAAGATTAATATTTTTATTTGTGAAATGGTTTTCAATACTATGCACTAATGATAATATTAAAAAGATCTTTACGTATTAAGCATTATTGGTTATCATAAGACAAAAGTCGCCCATTTGGTGTGCGCTAACATTGTGTGATGGGACGAGCTTATGATATCTTCATTTTCCGAAGTCCTTGTGAATTTCTTTGCACGAGAATCCACATGGAGTAAACCCGTTCTGCATTAGCGGGGTGGTCCGATGAATTTTCCTAACTATAAAATAAACCCGAAATAATAACTGCTTTCAGTTCTCACACCAGTCCCATGACTGACCTAAAGTTTATTGTTCCCTTACCTAAACTCTGAGTGCCCATAATTTTGCAGGCAGCTAGTGCTTTAGTTTGCAGGTTTGGTTTCAGAGCTAGATTCAGATTTGGAGCTAGAGTTTGTTACGGTTTTACTTCTTCCGTTGTAAGTGTTTTGTCTACGCTGAGCTTATGTTGTACTCTATTTAACTGTAACTCTGATGTGAAAATTTTGTAATGAAATAAAAAGTTTTGTTCTTTGTGTTCAAATATGTCTGTACCCATAACTATCCGTCTTTATGAATAATTTAAGTTGGTTTAATTACCGGCGAAAATCATGCAATGGATTAATGATACACATGTTCATTTTGACGTGGAGGGGAAGTTAAGGCAGCTTCTGGTTGAGATAGAAAGTGAGAAAATCTTTGGAATACAAGTGAACTCATAATATCTTTGAAGTTTGAACTTGAAATGAATCATATATATATATATATATATATATATATATATATATGTGTGTGTGTGTGTGTGTGTGTGTGTATGTTAAAATTGTTATTGTATAAATTTATGTTTGTTGTTTTCTTTCAGGTATGTGCATATAAAGGTGGATGTGTCATTATTGATACCACTGCTGGTGTGCTTGGGAGATATGATCCTCGACCTGTTCAACCCGATACCTTATTTCCAATTTTTTATATAACTAAAGGCATCACTGTAGGAATGGTACATTGGCTTGCTGATAATCAGTAAGTATTATTTGGAGTATTTCTAAGTTATTATTTGCCATGTTTAAGTTTGATATTAATAATCATTTGTATTTCATATCCTGGTATAATTACATCTAATTTTAGAAATGATATCTCTTCCTAATTGTGCTCTTTATGATTTGCTTGATATGTTGTTTCCTTTGACATACCCTAAACTTTGTATTGTTTTCAAGAGAGATATCATTGTTGAGAAAATATTAAACAATAACTTCACCTATAATGTCTTCGCTTTTATCATGGGTATTGTTTGTAGTAAGGAACTCGTCTCTCTATAATACACTATCATATTAATTATACTAAACAAATTTTGTTCTGGAAACTCAAATATGATGAATCCATTGCTAATATTTGGCCAGACTTTGGAAATAATGGAAAAGAGCTTATAAAGGTGTGTAGTCATATCTAAGCGATCATGTAGTAATTCTTTACTCATAAGGAATTGTTGACCAATTACATTAATTTATATACTAGGTCCTCCATGTCCTTAACCATACGTTTGGTCTACATAATGAAACGGGTGATGTTTTAAAGAGCAATCTTGTAGCTTATATAATCATACAATAAATCATACAATAATCAGACAATTCATTACTCTCTTATTATGGTAAAACCCAATAATTACAAGCAAGCAATCTTGTAGTTTCTATTACATGCTTTATTATTAGAAGTTTTTTTAAGTGAAAGAGGAAATTAGGAATAGTGAAATAGAGCTTGAAAAATATGTTATAACAAAGACTTTAACTAAACCTTCAGAAGACTACCCTAATGCTAAGAACCAAGCTCATATGCTGGTAAAAAAATCTTTTGCATGGTTTTCTTGGTTATATAAATGAAATTTCCGTGTTGATGCTTCACTGGTACTTGTTTTACCATCCTATAGGTTGCTCTTAGATTGAAGCAACAGGGTTACACAAGTTGTTCCCCTAGGGATACAATTTCTTATTTCATTTGTTGTCAGCAGGGCGTATATATTCCTTTCTTTCTTCGAGTCATTATTTTTGTGTCCCATATTGTTCTGATGTACACATCTGACACTTTCCATATATGCATTAATGTTTTAAGAATTCTACTATCTGACCAGGATACTGGTTCTCATTCTACCGGAATAGCCCAAAGAGCTAGGCATCCTGATGAGCTCAAGAAAGACGACTATAGTTGGATGGTTGATTTTGACTATTACCTTTTACAACAGATTTCTTCATCTTTTTTCTTATTTTTTTCTTTTGTATCCTTCATTGTACTTTTTATTTATTTTATTTACATGTTCTTTCTTTTGACAGATTCATCCTGTCGTGTCACGACTTTGTTCCTCAATAGAAGGTACAAGTCCAACACGGTTAGCAGATTGTAATAGACTAGATTTATTCAAGGTAGGATTCATTTCAACTATCTTGTTTTCATCTCTTCACTGTTTTGATATCCATTCATAAGGTTTTGTTTTGTTCCTGAGTGTTCTTATTTATCCCGAGTGTTATTAACTGAAATGAGCATTGAATTATTTCTAATTTCTCAGTATGCGACTTTGGAGGTGCAATCTACATTCTTTAACTGCAACATCTAATTATTTTTGTGTAGGTTACATGTCCTTTTTGGAAAGGTGTATGGACTTGGTTCGAACCGAACAAGTTCTTATGCTTAGGTTTTGTTTGCAAGCATGTACTGGTTTGTATTTGTTCATTTCACCAACTTTGTGAAAGAATTAGGTGGTGTTGAAGATGTAGTAACTTTAATGAAAATTTATGGAATGTAAATGCAATCTCTTGATATCTATTTGTGATATTCTAAAATAAATGCTTGTATTGATCACTGATTGTAATGACCCGCATTGGCAGAGGTATTATAATTGATTTATTTAATTATTGAAATGGTGGTTTAGAGAATTTAATGGTCATGGAATTTAATAATGGTGAATGTTTAATTAAAATAGTAAATTAAATAATATATTTAATTCTGAAATAATCATAATTGACCGAAATGACGATATGGTGTGAACCGGATCATCTGTGATATTTAATTCAGCTTGGAATTGAATTTGAATAACGAATATATTCAATCGTCGACAGTTGAACGTATAGTTTATAATATAATTATGAATGAGCTTGAAATGGCGCTGCAGTTCGTAAATTGGCAATTCGAACTTCAACTGAATGTACAGGATTCGTTTTAAGCCGGATTTCTGTGAAACAAGAAACGTGTGGAGCTAGTGAAGTATATCTTTCTAGTGGAAGAGAAAAATCAGGATTTCGTCATGTAGATTTTGATTCACGTCCAAATCAAATTTTAGAAAAGTCGTCGTGGAATTCCTTTATAATTTATAAAGGAATTATTTATATTTTTAAAAGGAATTTCAATATAAATCGAATATCGGGTTGACCCAGAAGTGAATATCGAGTTAAAAATCCCTGTAGAGATGTATGGTATTCCATTGTGAGTATATACTATAATATAAATTTCTTTGTATTTAATTTAATTGTATTTAAATATATTTATATATTTAAATGGGTCATCCAGAGCTTTAAAAATAGCCACTTTTGCAAACGATGTCGGAATTCGACGAAACTAATTTTGTTGGATTCGCAATGTCAAATAGTTGTTAGATTTCCAGTTTCATGATTTTTAGAGTCACTGTGTATTCGTATGGATTTTTAGAGTGAGAAATAATCGGTATTTCAACGGTTAAAAATACGCTGTGTGAGCATACGGAGTCGGAATTCGACGAAACCAGTTTCGTTTGGACCGTAATGTCAAACTCTAGGGGCATGTCGATTTTTGAGATTTTTGGATATCGTATGTGGTCACAGGGATTTTTAAGGACCGCGAAGAGTATAAAAGCAATAAATTAAAATATAGAAAATCAAAATAAAAATATCCCATCATTTTTCGTGGACAATAGGAAGGCCACGCGACCTGGTTTCTCAGCCACTACTTAGAAATGGCAACCACACTTCCACGTTTCAAATTCAAACTCTATAAAATACAAAACGCAAAAGAGAGCCGCCAGTCTTTCTCTTCCAAAACGCAAGAAAATCCTAAAAGAAAATCCAAGATCAAATACAATAAATTCCTATAAATTACAGTAGGGATATATATGGATTCAACGAGGCAAAAACTTCATTCCAGTATGTGTAATTACCAGTTCGACGTTCATTTTGAGGAGGGATTTTGCGACAGTAAAATTAGGGTTAAGGTTCGTAGGCTTTAGAAGCAACAATCCAAGTTTTTGTGATTGATAATGTGTTGAGAGCATCGAATGGAGTCTGTGGGAGTATTTTTGTGCTGTTCGAACTCAAAATGGTTCGGTATTGTGCTCGAACGCCTCAGGACGCATCTGAATGGGAGGGACCGAGTTCGAGAGGAAGTATATGTGGAGGAAGAGGAAGTTGAGAGAAGAATTTTGGTTATTTTTGTGGGATTTATAATTGAAAGGAGGAGCCGTGGTTTGGGGTTGAGAATTTGCAATGGAGCACGGTGGAACATCATCGTTTGGGGAAGAAGGAGAAGTGATCTGGCGGGTTGGGTATTTTCAGTTTTCATGGGCTAAGGAATAAGAAATGAGAACCGTAAGTTGCGTTGGGATCATATGGACAGACACTACATGATGGAATCGATTGCAAGTCCATCCGAGCTCGTTACAATTTATGGCGAAATAAATTGTCAGACTGAATCAAATAACACAAACTGTTAACGGCTAACGCACAAATGTGAGTAAATCTCACTAACTCTGAACAGTTTATAATTTCATGTTGTATTTTTAGAACCGTTAAATATTGGTTGATTGACTGTGTGTTGACTGTTTGATTGAACTGCTAGTCAGTTTGTTGAATTTCTATATTGATTCTGTTTAACAGAATATATCATATGGAACTGAAAGTAATGTTGATTTTATTGTATAACATCTGTGGATGCAGGGAAACAGGTTGTAGGAATCCAGCTGGATTCCTCAACAGTTATTTTATTGTTTTCATATATTGTGATATATGATGTGATATATAATCTGATGTCGATTATATGCGTTGGGACGATACTGATCATCGTGATTTGATATATTGAATACCATAACATACCGAAATGTTGATAAGGGAATATTTTCAAAGTGATATTTGAAAATAAAATATTTATAAATGGAATTTTTATAAATAAGAAATATTTATAAATTGGAATATTTATAAATAGGAGACATTTAGAAAAAGGGAAAACGTTATAAAAAGGAAACTGTTATAAGAAGGAAATCATTTTAAAGTGGAGAACCGTTACTAAAAGTAATTCTTTAAAATGAATAAATGTTGTTAAAAAGGAAATCTTTATAACGCGAATAAAGGAGTTAAATCGAATATGGTATTCGAAAGGAGTTAAATCGAATATGGTATTCGAAAGTAGTTAAATCGAATATGGTATTCGAAAGGAGTTAAATCGAATATGGTATTCAAAAGTAGTAAATCGAATTAGTTATTTGAAAGGGGTTAGTCGAGTCGAGTCAGTTGAATAGAGTAATCGAATATTTGTTATTCGAATAAGAGTTAACTAGATGGTGTTAATCAATTAGAGTTAACCAGTTAGAGTTAAACCAGTAGGAGTTAATCGATTAGAGTTAAAGCAAATAGAGTTAATCAAATATAGTTTATTCGAATAGAGTAAAAGGAGTTAATCGAATATAGTTTATTCGAATAGAGTAAAAAGAGTTAATCGAATATAGTTTATTCGAATAGAGTAAAAGGAGTTAATCGAATATAGTTTATTCGAATAGAGTAAAAGGAGTTAATCGAATATAGTTTATTTGAATAGAGTAAAAAGAGTTAAATGATTATAGTTTATTCGAATAAAGTAATAGGAGTTAATCGAATATAGTTTATTAGAATAGAGTAAAAGGAGTTAAAAGGAGTTAATCGAATATAGTTTATTCTAATAGAGTAAAAGGAGTTAATCGAATATAGTTTATTCGAATAGAGTAAAAGGAGTTAATCGAACATATAGTTTATTCAAATAGAATTAAAAGAGTTATCGAATATAGTTTATTTGATAGGAGTTAAGTGAATAGAGTTAGAGTTAAATCAAAAGAGTTAAGTGAATAGAGTTAGAGTTAAATCAAAAGAGTTAAGTGAATAGAATAAATTGAATAGAGCTATCGAATATACCTTATCGAAGGAAAGAATTATTGAATAGAAAAGATTTGAAAGAGAGTTACGTAAGGGAGTTAGTTAAAGAAATATAAAGTGAACTTTGCCTATTTCAAGGTTAGAATTGTTGTACAGTTAAGGTCTGAGAGGTAGTATTACCCCAACTTGATTGACTTCATTTTTAGCTAAGGAATGGTTAAGGTTCGATAGTAAAGGATGGTTAAGTGAATTTAATAATTAAAGGAAATGGTTTGAGTTGGCATCACGATGGTTTGTTTAATAAGTCCAATGAAGAAGCTTTGGAAATGTTTTGCAAATAAGAAAGCAGAAATGTTTTCTAATAAAGAAAACAAGAAATGGAAATGTTTTCCATTGTTAATAACGTATATTTTCCAAATTTAGGAAATAAGAAATATTGAGTATGGGGAAACAGGAGATAAGTAAATTAATGAAATAAAGAGATAAATGTTGAATGATGTTTGATCGATATAAATTTCCATTTGGAAATAATATCGTTGTTTGCACACCTGTTTTTCTTCGATAGTTAAATCACACACTATCTAAGTTTTGACCATTTTAACGTTGTTAATATGGAGAGACCGGTTGGATTATTATCCAAAGAACCACTCTGTATTGGCATAAGCGTTGCAAATCATATATGCCAAAGGAAATTGAAGACGGAGTTATGCAAGGGCTATCCTGTTTCCAGAATAGTGCCTTCGGTTCATCCTATTCCTGGATGGCTTGTATGGACGGATGTCTGACAGAGTATTTCCAGACGATCACATATATTGATTTCTCCAACCATACCAAGAGTGGAAGCGGAGAAGGAAACTTCTTTTAGCTAACACATAATGTATGGTTGAGGACGTCAATTGGTGATTTGATGGATTTGATGATGTGGCATTCAAAGTGAATCTGGTGTGATGATAAAGCGTAGCTTCCAGCCTCATCAACCGGTATATGACAGAAATCGGGAAGGCAGCGTGGCTAAGTCGGTCGCACCGAAGTAGGGTGTATAATCACCTGATCTAGAGTTTCATTTACTTCTAAAAATCTATTGTTGATGCTGTCCCATTTGGGAAACGGTTGCTGATCCCAACCGTTGGTGATATACATTCGATACATTCAAGCGAAATGAGTGATCGGTCATGTGTGGCCGGGTTGCAAGATGTTCTTGTTGAACCCAGTGTATTCCTCTCTAGAGGTACACTAGCGAAAGGTGGTTCCATACCTTGTCATAGTTGGAAATCCATTACCCAATACGTGCTTGCGGTTTTGATTGTATACTATATATGTAGAACGTGAGATGAAAGCGTTTCTGCTAGATAATTATTATATTGTGGTTGATAGACATTATTATAATATCAAAAGGTTTTTGATATAAAGATATTTTGGATTCTCATAAGGGAAAACCCCGTTCCGTTATACGGCGTGGTCTTATGAGATATCGTTTATTTGTTCAAATTGTTTTAACTGTTTTACTCATTTCAGTCCCATGACTGACCCGGAGTTTTATTTTGTTGTTTTCCCTAAACTCTAGGGTGCCCAATTTTGTATGGGCAGTCAAGTAGTCAGGATTTACAGATATACTGGAAGAGCTTGGAGCAGGAGGCTTCAGGATCATATAGTTATAGTTATTTCCGCTATGTTCTAAGTATTGTACTTTGATAATGATGTATATTCAAGTACAGATGTATATTTCATGTTATGTTATATATATTATATGTTATTTGTGCCGCTGTGTGGTTCGTGCTACTCTGATGTTGTGTTCTTCTTCTTCTATTCTAAGTTTCTATCTTATCTTTCCTCACCCTCTAATTTCTTTCATTAATGACTGGTATTTTTTGATGTTTGGTTAATCATCAGTGAGTTTATGGCGATAACCAAAGTCGACAAAAACCCGGGTCATTATAGTTGGTATCAGAGCTTAAGTTAAGAATTACCTTGGCTTTGTGGCGTGACTCGGTAAAGATGGGGTTAGTAATACCCTAGTTTGAGTTGAGTGTATATATACGAGTGAACGTATTTGTTATTGATATATAAAAAATTTGTTTTATATTGTGGTGATTTATTGGTTGAGTTGTTTATGAGTTCTGGTCGATCAATTTGATCCACTGTATCGGTAGGAGTTTATAAACTCTCGAATATGATGGGTCGACACGATATGTTTTGAAAAGAGGGTAAATAAAATAAGTTTACCCAAGGTATATCTTGATATAGAGAAGATATTTATATCAAAATTATAATATAGTGGATATATTGGTTGTGATTATAATCGAGTAAGATTACAAATTAAATGGTAATGTAAATAACCAATCAGAATTCATATAAGTGAAATACATGAAATCAGATGAGTTGAATCTAAAATTTTAAAACCAGAAATTAAATTAAAACTATAGAAAATTGGATAAGTGTTGGTAAATGGATTTGGATTAAAAATAAGGAAAATTTAAGATCCTGGGAGATTTTAAATTATTTTACAAGCAGTGTGAATTATATTTTGAAATGAATTTCAATGTGGAAATGTTTGGAAATGGATTTATAGTATTGAACTCACTTCAATCGCTGGAAAATAGATTCCGATGATGACAGCTGCATCATCAGTATTCATTTTTGAGTTGTAAGTGACGAATTACTACCAGAGATACTGTTTTGAATTTGTTTTGGGAAAGACAAGTTGTGTTGAATTTCAAAATGGGATTTATAATAAAGAATGAATAATGAAAGTTTGAAATAGAATTTGAATATAGAAATTCAAAGGGAGTTTGAATATATGAAATTCAATGGAATTGAAATAGATATTGAATATAAAAATTCAAAGGGAGTTTGAATATATGAAATTCAATGGAATTGAAATAGAAATTGAATATAAAAATTCAAAGGGAGTTTGAATATATGAAATTCAATGGAATTGAAATAGAAATTGAATATAGAAATTCAAAGGGAGTTTGAATATATGAAATTCAATGGAAGAGATATAGAATTTGAATATAGAAATTCAAATGGAGTTTGAATATAGAAATTCAAATGGAATTTAAACTATAGAATTTGAATATAGAAAATATAAAGGAATTCAAATATAGGATTTGAATACATAGAATTTGAATATAGAATTCAAATGGAATTTAAACTGTAGAATTTGAATATATAGAATTTGAATAGAATTTGATAATAGATTTGAATAATAGAAGTGATATAAAATTTGAATAGAAATTGAGCAGAATTAACTAAGTCGAAGAGGAATTAGTTAATCGAGTTTTAAATTTGAAGTTGAACTTTGAAAGGTGAATTGGATTTGTAAATGGATATTCGAAATCGAATATAGAACTTAAATTTGAAATTTGGATTGAAATTAGTTAATAAGCAAGTTAAAATATATTTGAACATGTCATGTTCAAATATAAAAGTGAAATAGACTAAAGAGTTAATTAACAAATTAATTAACGAATTGAGTTAAAACGATCAGATATAGTTAAAATAGATTGGGCAGGTATAAATATACATGAGATAGGTATGGATAAGGTATGAAGGTATATAAATAGAATGCTCGACGAAAAGGTATGTATTTAATTCATATATGAGATTTTATGCGCCGTATCGGCTAGCCGCTTGGCTTTTTCTTTTGGATTGGTGAGGGCCATGGGAGGTTATTTGAAATATCCCGTTGCTTCTGGTACAAAGGAAGTTATGGCGAATTTTTCCAGGAATTTAACGAGTTAGAATATTTTTAAGATAATTTGATAGTTAGAAATCAACGTATCGATATATATATATAGAAGTCGATAAGGAAACGAACTTAGAAATAGAATAGTGAAATCAAAAAGGAAGACTAAGAATAAAATCTAGTAAGAATAGAAAGAGGAAGTGTATACATGTTTAAAAGTGGATAAGTAGTTGTATGGTATTGATTATTCGAGTAAGTAGTCATATCTGTTTTGACGTTATAAATGTTATTCAGTCAAGGTCTGAGAGGTAGTTATACCCCAACTTGATTGATTTCATTATTAACAAATAAATAGTAAGATTTCAGGCTCGAAGATCAATGTTGAATAAGAGTTAGTTGAATATAGTATTTGGGTCGTCGTAACGATGTTTTACACAACATCCGTTTTAACCCAAATAAGTGTAAGCTTGGAATTATAATAAAGAATATTTCCTAAGTATAGAAATAAACGAGATCGGAAAAGAGATAAGTAATTGGAATATTTTCCAGTTATAAATAGCATATATTTTCTAAAGTTTAGAAAATAAAAGAAGGCGATATTCAGAAATGTTTTCCAAATAACATAAAAGGCCAATGTGGTTATTGAAAATATTTGGTTAACAAATATTGATAAAGAAATAGAGAAGTGATTTAACTAATGGAATATTAATTACGGGCTCAGTGACATGTTCAAAAGAAAAATTTGATTTTTGAAAAGAGTAAACTGTTTGAAAACTCCCAGGGAATGACTATTTGAATTAAAAACAAATTTAACAGAAATTTGTGAAAGAAAAATTGAATTAAAGTAAAGCCAGTAAAGTGGTAACTGAGATTGAATTAGAATGATATCAAGACAAATTGGATTGTGAGATTCAAATTTGAAGTGTAATGTGATAATCAAGTTAAGAGTTGGAAATCGAGAAGAAACTCGAGTTGAAATGATATTTGGCTCAGATATAAGCGAATGGTTGTGTTGTGGATAAAAGCAGATTGGAATTTGATTGGGATGACCCTTATATCTGCTGAATTGATAACAGGTGGAAAGGATATAATGATATGCCGAAAAAAGGTACAAGTTTATATTTCTATTGGATATAAGATTTATGAGCCGAATTGGCAAGCCACTTGGCTGTTTGGTTTCCTTTTGGGATGGAGATGGCCCAGAGAGGCGAGTTGGAGTTTGACCGATTGACCGGTACAAAGGAGGTGCTGGCGAAATTTTTCAAAGAGTTAAGGAGTTAGAAAATTTTCAGGATTTTTGAAAATTTTTGTTGATAAGAATTAATTAATAATTTAATTGAAATTAAATTGGTTCAGTTGAAACTGAAGTTAAGAAGTAAACAAATATGTTCTAACCAGTCGATAGGGTCGTTGTCTACCTTAGCAATTTCGAGGACGAAATTATTTTAAGTGGGGAAGATTGTAATGACCCGCATTGGCAGAGGTATTATAATTGATTTATTTAATTATTGAAATTGTGGTTTAGAGAATTTAATGGTCGTGGAATTTAATAATGGTGAATGCTTAATTAAAATAATAAATTAAATAATATATATAATTCTGAAATAATCAGAATTGGCCGAAATGACGATATGGTGTGAACCGGATCATCCGTGATATTTAATTCAGCTTGGAATTGAATTTGAATAACGAATATATTCAATCGTCGACAGTTGAATGTATAGTTTATAATATAATTATAAACGAGCTTGAAATGGCGCTGCAGTTCGTAAATTGGCAATTCGAACTTCAACTGAATGTACAGGATTCGTTTTAAGCTGGGTTTTTGTGAAACAAGAAACGTGTGGAGCTGGTGGAGTATATCTTTCTAGTGGAAGAGAAAAATAGGGGTTTCATCGTGTAGATTTTGATTCACGTCCAAATCAAATTTTAGAAAAGTCGCCGTGGAATTCCTTTATAATTTATAAAGGAATTATTTATATTTTTAAAAGGAATTTCAATATAAATCGAATATCGGGTTGACCCACAAGTGAATATCGAGTTATAAATCCCTGTATAGCTGTATGGTATTCCATTGTGAGAATATATGATAACATAAATTTCTTTGTATTTAATTTAATTATATTTAAATATATTTATATATTTAAATGGGTCATCCGGAGCTTTAAAAATAACCACTTTTGCAAATGATGTCGGAATTCGACGAAACTAATTTATTTGGATCCGCAATGTCAAATAGTTGTTAGATTTCCAGTTTCGTGATTTTTAGAGTCACTATGTGGTCGTACGGATTTCAAGAGTGAGAAACAGTCAGTATTTCAATAGTTAAAAATATGTTGTGTGAGCACACGGAGTCGAAATTCGACGAAACCAGTTTCGTTTGGACCATAATGTCAAACTCTAGGGGCATGTCAATTTTCGAGATTTTTGGATATCGTATGCGGTCGCAGGGATTTTTAAGGACCGCGAAGAGTATAAAAGCAATAAATTAAAATATAGAAAATCAAAATAAAAATATCCCATCATTTTCATGGACAATAGGAAGGCCACGCGACCTGGTTTCTTTGCCACTACTTAGAAATGGCAACCACACTTCCACGTTTCAAATTCAAACTCTATAAAATACAAAACGCAGAAGAGAGCCGCCAGTCTTTCTCTTCCAAAACACAAGAAAATCCCAAAAGAAAATCCAAGATCAAATACAATAAATTCGTATAAATTACAGTAGGGATATATATATGGATTCAACGAGGCAAAAACTTCATTCCGGTATGTGTAATTACCAGTTCGACGTTCATTTTGAGGAGGGGTTTTGCGACAGTAAAATTAGGGTTAAGGTTCGTAGGCTTTAGAAGCAACAATCCAAGTTTTTGTGATTGATAATGTGTTGAGAGCATCGAATGGAGTCTGTGGGAGTATTTTTGTGCTGTTCGAACTCAAAATGGTTCGGTACTGTGCTCGAACGCCTCAGGACGCGTCTGAATGGGAGGGACCGAGTTCGAGAGGAAGTATATGTGGAGGAAGAGGAAGTTGAGAGAAGAATTTTGGTTATTTTTGTGGGATTCACAATTGAAAGGAGGAGCTGCGGTTTGGGGTTGAGGATTTGCAATGGAGCATGGTGGAACATCATCGTTTGGGGAAGAAGGAGAAGTGATCTAGCGGGTTGGGTATTTTCAGTTTTCATGGGCTAAGGAATAAGAAACGAGAACCGTAAGTTGCGTTGGGATCGTATGGACGGACACTACATGATGGAACCGACTGCAAGTCCATCCGTGCTCGTTACAATTTATGGCGAAATAAATTGTCAGACTGAATCAAATAACGCAAACCGTTATTTAACGGCTAACGCGCAAATGTGAGTAAATCTCACTAACTCTGAATAGTTTATAATTTCATGTTGTATTTTTAGAACCGTTAAATATTTGTTGATTGATTGTGTGTTGACTGTTTGATTGAACTGCTAGTCAGTTAGTTGAATTTCTATATTGATTCTATTTAACAGAATATATCATATGGAACTGAAAGTAATGTTGATTTTATTGTATAACATCTGTGGATGCAGGGAAACAGGTTGGAGGATTCCAACTGGATTCCTCAACAGTTATTTTATTGTTTTCATATATTGTGATATATGATGTGATATATAATCTGTTGTCAATTATATGTGTTGGGACGATACTAATCATCGTGATTTGATATATTGAATACCCTAACATACCGAAATGTTGATAAGGGAATATTTTCAAAAGTGATATTTGAAAATAAAATATTTATAAATGGAATATTTATAAATAAGAAATATTTATAAATTGGAATATTTATAAATAGGAGATATTTATAAAAAGGGAAAACGTTATAAAAAGGAAACTGTTATAAGAAGGAAATTATTTTAAAGTGGAGAACCGTTACTAAAAGTAAATCTTTAAAATGAATAAATGTTGTTAAAAAGGAAATCTTTATAAAGCGAATAAAGGAGTTAAATCGAATATTGTATTCGAAAGGAGTTAAATCGAATATGGTATTCGAAAGTAGTTTAATCGAATATGGTATTCGAAAGGAGTTAGATCGAATATGGTATTCGAAAGTAGTAAATCGAATTAGTTATTTGAAAGGGGTTAGTCGAGTCAAGTCAGTTGAATAGAGTAATCGAATATTTGTTATTCGAATAAGAGTTAACCAGATGGAGTTAATCAATTAGAGTTAACCAGTTAGAGTTAAACCATTTAGAGTTAATCGATTAGAGTTAAAGCAAATAGAGTTAATCAAATATAGTTTATTCGAATAGAGTAAAAGGAGTTACTCGAAAATAGTTTATTCGAATAGAGTAGAAAGAGTTAATCGAATATAGTTTATTCGAATAGAGTAAAAGGAGTTAATCGAATATAGTTTATTCGAATAGAGTAAAAGGAGTTAATCGAATATAGTTTATTCGAATAGAGTAAAAGGAGTTAATCAAATATAGTTTATTCGAATAGAGTAAAAGGAGTTAATCGAATATAGTTTATTCAAATAGAGTAAAAAGGGTTAATGGAATATAGTTTATTCGAACAAAGTAAAAGGAGTTAATCGAATATAGTTTATTCGAATAGAGTAAAAGGAGTAAATCGAATATAGTTTATTCGAATAGAGTAAAAGGAGTTAATCGAATATAGTTTATTCGAATAGAGTAAAAGGAGTTAATCGAATATATAGTTTATTCAAATAGAATTAAAAGATTTATGGAATATAGTTTATTCGATAGGAGTTAAGTGAATAGAGTTAGAGTTAAATCAAAAGAGTTAAGTGAATAGAGTTAGAGTTAAATCAAAAGAGTTAAGTGAATAGAATAAATTGAATAGAGTTATCGAATATACCTTATCGAATAAAAAAGATTTGAAAAAGAGTTACGTAAGGGAGTTAGTTAAAGAAATTTAAAGTGAACTTTGCCTATTTCAAGGTTAGAATCGTTGTTCGGTTAAGGTCTGAGAGGTAGTATTACCCCAACTTGATTGACTTCATTTTTAACTAAGGAATGGTTAAGGTTCGATAGTAAAGGATGGTTAAGTGAATTTAGTAATTAAAGGAAATGGTTTGAGTTGGCATCGCGATGGTTTGTTTAATAAGTCCAATGAAGAAGCTTTGGAAATGTTTTGCAAATAAGAAACCAGAAATGTTTTCTAATAAAGAAAATAAGAAATGGAAATGTTTTCCATTGTTAATAACGTATATTTTCCAAATTTAAGAAATAAGAAATATTGAATATGGGGAAACAGGAGATAAGTAAATTAATGAAATAAAGGGATAAATGTTGAATGATGTTTGATCGATATAAATTTCCATTTGGAAATAATATCGTTGTTTGCACACCTGTTTTTCTTCGATAGTTAAATCACAGACTATCGAAGTTTTGACCATTTTAACGTTGTTAATATGGAGAGACCGGTTGGATTATTATCCAAAGAGCCACTCTGTATTGGCATAAGCGTTGCAAATCATATATGCCAAAGGAAATTGAAGACGGATTTATGCAAGGGCTATCCTGTTTCCAGAATAGTGCCTTCGGTTCATCCTATTCCTGGATGGCTTGTATGGATGGATGTCTGACAGAGTATTTCCAGACTATCACGTATATTGATTTCTCCAACCGTACCAAGAGTGGAAGCGGAGAAGGAAATTTCTTTTAGCTAACACATAATGTATGGTTAAGGACGTCAATTGGTGATTTGATGGATTTGACGATGTGGCATTCAAAGTGAATCTGGTGTGATGATAAAGCGTAGTGTAACGACCCAGAAAATCTGAACCAATTTAAAATTTTTAAATTGGCTAAAATAATGGATTTTAAATATTTAAAATAAATATTTTAAATAATGGTGATGAAAACTGAGTTTGAATCGACATTTGAAAACGAATATAATTAATTATAATTATATATAGAATTGAAAATGGCGCGGTAGTTCGATAATTCGATTTCAAACTTCAATTGAATATACCGGGTGCAAAACAATCTGGATCTTAGTGAAACCAAAAATAATGGAATCTAATTGATGATATCTTTCCAATGAATCTGACCAATCGAAATTTGATAGCGGGAATCAAAAGATATGTCCAGTTGAAAATTCTGAATAGTCGCTATGGAATTCAGGCCCTTAAAAATGGACATTTTGCAAATGACCTCGGATTTCGACGAAACCACTTTTGTTGGATCCGCAGGGTCAAGTTATTGTTAGGTTTCAAATTTCATAATTTTTCGAATCAATATGTGAGCGTGGCAAAGGAAAACGCGTTTGACCGGTTTCAGTTGATTTTAATCGACTGGAAATTGGCCATTTTTCAAACGGTCTCAGAATTCGACGAAACTAGTTTTGTTAGGACCGTATCGTCAATACGAAGCTAGAAATATTTTTCGGGAATTTTTAGAGTTAGTATGTGACCCCGGTAATTTGAAATGTGCGCTTAAAATCCAATATAGTGATTTAAATGAAAATTCAAAAGGAAACTGATTGTAACGAGCAAATCAGCTTGCGATACATATCCCATTGTGTTCGGAATGGGGGTAAAACGCTATGGACGACAGGCGGTAGGCCTCGTTTCGAGGTCGTATGTAAAAGTCAACCTTTTTGCAAAAATTAAATAATTAAATTAAAAAAAAAATATTCTTCCCTCCTTTTCTTCTGCTTGCCCCCCCCCCCCCCCGATTCATTATTCAGAAACGAAATAAAAAAAAAGGAAAAAAGAAAAACCCTAACCTAATCGAGCCGCTCCTCCCTCCGGACATCGCCGCCAACACCTCGACGCCGACGAACCCTCGCGACGCCCCCCCCCCCTCCGTCCGACCCCGCCTTCACCTCGAAACCCTCGAACACCCCCCAGTCGAATCAAATCAAGCCGCCGCCCTGAAGCCACATCGCCGCCGACACCACCGAACAGCCCTCGAAGCCTGCCACCGACGCTCCTTCTTCTTCCCTCCACTTCGCAAGCTATTGGTGAGATTTCTGATTTAAAAATATTATATATGTGTGAAATGAAAGTGAATTGCTATATATATATATATATATATATATATATATATATATATATATATATATACGCCCCTCGTCCACAAACCGTGGACGATATTTATTGGTTGAAATTGTTGTGAAAACTGATTGATAGCGAATGGTTGTTTGGGATTGTTTGTGATGGATATTGGTTGATTGTGGTTGAAAAATACCCGTTTGTGATTGTGAAATATTTGGTTGAAACCACATAGGATTAGTTTGTGGAAATGAAATAAATATATACATGCCGCCTGCGTGCGAACTAGATGCATGAACCCCATTGTCAAAAACCGCGAGGTTTTAAGGTAGAGCGAGGAGCCGTACTAGGGACGGTGCCGGTTTAACTACCCTGCCGTTATGCTGCCGAAATTTTGAATAATATTCGTGTGTTTGAATTATTTTCATATGCTTAAACTATATTTATTCATTGCATAGAAAACATTCATGTGTTGAATTGATATTCATTCGTTGATTAGAAATTCATGTGTTGAATGGTATTCATATTTTGAAATAAATTGTTTGATAATAAAAATCACATTTTTATCTATATATAGAAACTATAGAAAACATTCATGTGTTGAATTGATATTCATTCGTTGATTAGAAATTCATGTGTTGAATGGTATTCATATTTTGAAATAAATTGTTCGATAATAAAAATCACATTTTTATCTATATATAGAAACTATAGAAAACATTCATGTGTTGAATTGATATTCATTCATTGATTAGAAATTCATGTGTTGAATGGTATTCATATTTTGAAATAAATTGTTCGATAATAAAAATCACATTTTTATCTATATATAGAAACTATAGAAAACATTCATGTGTTGAATTGATATTCATTCGTTGATTAGAAATTCATGTATTGAATGGTATTCATATTTTGAAATAAATCGTTTGATAATAAAAATCACATTTTTATCTATATATAGAAACTATAGAAAACATTCATGTGTTGAATTGATATTCATTCGTTGATTAGAAATTCATGTGTTGAATGGTATTCATATTTTGAAATAAATCGTTTGATAATAAAAATCACATTTTTATCTATATATAGAAACTATAGAAAACATTCATGTGTTGAATTGATATTCATTCGTTGATTAGAAATTCATGTGTTGAATGGTATTCATATTTTGAAATAAATTGTTTGATAATAAAAATCACATTTTTATCTATATATAGAAACTATAGAAAACATTCATGTGTTGAATTGATATTCATTCGTTGATTAGAAATTCATGTGTTGAATGGTATTCATATTTTGAAATAAATTGTTCGATAATAAAAATCACATTTTTATCTATAAATAGAAACTATAGAAAACATTCATGTGTTGAATTGATATTCATTCGTTGATTAGAAATTCATGTGTTGAATGGTATTCATATTTTGAAATAAATTGTTCGATAATAAAAATCACATTTTTATCTATATATAGAAACTATAGAAAACATTCATGTGTTGAATTGATATTCATTCGTTGATTAGAAATTCATGTGTTGAATGGTATTCATATTTTGAAATAAATTGTTCGATAATAAAAATCACATTTTTATCTATATATAGAAACTATAGAAAACATTCATGTGTTGAATTGATATTCATTCATTGATTAGAAATTCATGTGTTGAATGGTATTCATATTTTGAAATAAATTGTTCGATAATAAAAATCACATTTTTATCTATATATAGAAACTATAGAAAACATTCATGTGTTGAATTGATATTCATTCGTTGATTAGAAATTCATGTGTTGAATGGTATTCATATTTTGAAATAAATTGTTTGATAATAAAAATCACCTTTTATCGACTATATGAACTATGTAAAATAACCTCGATTTAAAAGAAATAGCTTTATGATAAAAATCTCATTTTTATCACCAACTTGAACTATATAGAAGAATAGTGTTTTGAAATGAATTGTTTTACAATAAAAATCACATTTTTATTGTATGCATAAATCGTTGAAATGTGAAGTGTTAAAAATAGCCACTTCTTCAAAATAAACATATATGAGTTGAAATATTCATTAATTAGCTAATGAAATGATTTTCACCTATGTATGTAACATTAGAATAAATGGTGTCTTTAAACCAAACAGAAATCAAATACGAAGTCGAATAGAAAATGATAAATGATAAGAACTGTGTATATATGTACATATATATTCATTGAACAGGTTATAGCAAAGGGGCTAGAGAAGAGGAATAAAATTTTGTGCCCGACAAATAGGTACACATTTACTGCTTTGTTTGGGTGATGATTTGATGAGCCTGTTGGCTAGCCGCTTGGCTTTTTCTTTTTCTTTTTGAGATTAGAAGGACCGGGAGCGCTATTTGCGATTTCCCGATGCTCCCGGTGCAGGGGAGGTTATGGCGAAATTTTCCAAAATTTTAAGGTGTTAGAAAAATATTTGAAGTGAAAACGATATGGAAATCATTGAAGGAACTATATTTATATAAATATATAAATATAAATAAAATTAAAACGAAACGAAGCAGTGCAGTTCGTATTTTGAAACCGTGATTTCAAACGACTAGTACGGGAAATCCGACCATTGGATTTTCCCGAAACCTCAACCGTCGGGTTCGCCTTGGAATAATCTTTCCAACGGCACCAACCTTGTAAAAATCCAACGGTTGGATTGTCTGGAATGTTTAATTCAAATCTGAAGAAAAACAGCGCCAGAAGCGATTATATTTATATATATATATAAATATAATTATATATTTAATCGAATAACGACGCTGCAGTTCGTATTTTGAAATCGAAACTTCAAACGATTGTACCGGGAGATTCGACCGTCGGATTTTCCCGAAACTGGAACCGTTGGATTCGTTTTGAAAAGACCTTTCTAATGATGAAAATTTTGTGAAGATCCAACGGTTAGATTTTCATATATGTGTAAATCAAATCTAAAGAAAAACAGCGCCACGGCCGCCTTATGGCCCGAAGCGTCGTTTTGAATAAATGGGCTATTTCAAAATAAATAAAAATAGCGATAAATCATTATAAAATATCATAAACGATATGGAATGGAAATAAACTGAATTTGCTTGATTTATGTGATATTTGATGGTTGAATGGGTTTGGTGTGAAAATTACATTAAAGAACAGAATTGGTGTTGTCGAATAATTTAACCATTGAAATAAATCGAATTGAAATTCTAAATATGCGTGAATTATTTGAGATCGCC
Source organism: Allium sativum (assembly GCA_030737875.1). NCBI lineage: Eukaryota > Viridiplantae > Streptophyta > Magnoliopsida > Asparagales > Amaryllidaceae > Allium > Allium sativum. Next base: position 298,262,716 of record CM060921.1, read on the forward strand.
GAGTTAATTCTCATTTCAAATAATTGACCGACGATTGAAAGTCGAAGATGAAGACGATGGTCGAAGACCGGAGATCTTCACCTCGTTTGGGTGGTAACCGAGGTCCTGATTGGGAGGCATCCCGAAATATGGATAATGAGTGGTGATCGTCCAGACGTAAGTGGTGATCGAAGGGTTTGCGAGGTATTTAGTGCCTCCGGTTTCGTTCAGACCCAGAACGGACTTGTAAATGGACTGTGTGTCTGACATTGGATTTTATTCTGTGTAGATTGATATCTGTTAAATATACATCTGTTTGGCGGCGGAGAATTTATTCTTTTGCTTAACGCCCTTCTCTGAGACGCACGAGCTCAGAGGTTGTATATCGATGGACATCAGTCGCATGGCATGAATTGCCTGTGTGGCATGCTAAGATGCAGTGATCAGGGCTTCTGTTGAAAAGCAAAGTCTTGTGGTGATGATCAAAGCACCGCCTGCGTGGCGTAGCTTTGTGTATAACGTGAATTCGCGAGCCTCACACCCCGGTATGAACCTAAAACGGGAGAAGGACATCAGGGAGGGCATGCGTTTCTTTCTAGCTAGGGTGGTGTCAGTGACCTACCAGCCCTGACATTTATATACTTTTCACCTATGTGGTTGTTGCTGTTGCGAGGCGCCTCGGTTTGATCGGACGATCCGGTCCGATGGATTCATTCGTTGGCTCGTTTACGCCCCAAAGGGCGGAGGAACGTATTGTTCAGGCACTATAATCCACTCCGTGTGGACCGGCCCTGACGATCCAAGGGGCAGTTGCGGCTGTTCCGGAGACATGGGCTAGATTGTCTCGAATTCGGTAAGGACTATCTTTTGCCTTGGTTCATGACGGAAATCCGATTTCCAAATACGACATCGTGCGGTTTCGATTGTATATATACATTTGGCGACATAGTGGCATGGGACGCTCATGTCGTCTATGATTGATAGTTATGATTTGAAATTGTTTTCAAAACATATAGACACTAACAATAATATCAAATGCCTTTGTTTTATTCGTATCAAGCATATCTTGGCCGTTATAAGGTAAAAACTCTATCCTCCGGTTTGCGTTGCATTGTGTGATGGGAACTGAGTCTTATAACGGCTTCATTTTTATAAAAAGCATAGCGATGTTTAAAAGAAAGAGTTGTTTTAATGCACTGGCAATCCAATGGAGTAAACCCGTTCCACGAAAGTGGCGTGGTCCTGTGATTAGCCAATTATATACGTGTTGAGTGGATTTCTCATACCAGTCCCATGACTGACTCGTAGTTTGTTTCACTCTCAAACTCGGGTGCCCCTTTTTCTACACGGGCAGCCTTGTATTCAGGTTTAGCTGGTTCTTTCTGGATAGCTGGAGCTGAAGATGGATTCTATCATTTATTCCCTTTTATGATGTTCAGCTCCTATTGTACATATTTTGTTTATTTCCGCTGTAGACATTTATGTATAGCTGAACTGTATTTGTACTAAGTAAGATCCTGTATACTGTGTAACTCTGATGATACTTTTATCCAGTATATTTTATTGTTCATTATCTGGTGCATTTATTTAATTCTGTTCTGCTATTATATGTTTCTGTGTTATATTCCAAAGATAACCTTGTTTCCGTGTGAACGGGAATTCGGGTCGTCTCACGTAGCTTCTAGCCTCATCAACCGGTAAATGATTGAAATCGGGCAGGCAGCATGGCTAAGTCGGTCGCACCGAAGTAGGGTGTATAATCACCTGATCTAGAGTTTCATTTACTTCTAAAAATCTATTGTTGATGCTGTCCCATTCGGGAAACGGTTGCTGATCCCAACCGTTGGTGATATACATTTGATACACTCAAGCGAAATAAGTGGTCGGTCATGTGTGGCCGGGTTGCAAGATGTTCTTGTTGAACCCAGTGTATTCCTCTCTAGAGGTACACTAGTGAAAGGTGGTTCCATACCTTGTCATAGTTGGAAATCCATTACCCAATACGTGCTTGCGGTTTTGATTGTATACTATATATGTAGAATGTGAGATGAAAGCGTTTCTGCTAGATGATTATTATATTGTGGTTGATAGACATTATTATAATATCAAAAGGTTTTTGATATAAAGATATTTTGGATTCTCTTAAGGGAAAAACCCGTTCCATTATACGGCGTGGTCTTATGAGATATCGTTTATTTGTTCAAACTGTTTTAACTGTTTTACTCATACCAGTCCGATGACCGACCTGGAGTTTTATTTTGTTGTTTTCCCTAAAATCTTGGATGCCCAATTTTGTATGGGCAGTCAAGTAGTCAGGATTTACAGATATACTGGAAGAGCTTGGAGCAGGAGGCTTCAGGATCATATAGTTATAGTTATTTCTGTTGTGTTGTAAGTGTTGTACTTTGATAATGTAATAACCCGGAAAATACGAGCCAATTTAAAATTTTTAAATTGATTATTTCAAAGCAATTTGAACCATTGAAATAGAATATTTCAATAAATTAGTGAATTAGAAATAGTAAGTCAGTTTGAAATTTTGAATTCGAACTTTGACCGACTGTGCAGGGTGGAAAATATAACGGATTTTAGTGAGACCAAAAATATTTAAGTCTGTTAGTCAATACCTTTCTAAAGAATCTGAAAAATCGAAGTTTCATAACGGGAATCAAAAGTTATGGCCGAATGAATTTTCAGAAGAGTCGGTATATAGAATATATAGGCCTGGAAAAATTGATATTTTGCATATGGCCTCGGAATTCGACGAAACCACTTTTGTTTGGTGTGAAAACCCGTAACTTCCCCGTAAAGGAAAGCGTCGGATAGTTCGAGAACAAGCCACAACAGAACACATACAGAAGAACGTTTCATTGTATATTACAACAATGCATCAGATTACAAGAATATACAGAGTACAAATGAATATTACACAGAAATATCAGAGATTTAAATTACATTTAAATACATCGCAGCGGAAAATAATACAATACACAACTAGAAGGAGATATACAGATACAAAGCTTCCCGGATATCATTCCAGCTGTAAACCAGGATCCTGTGAATATAAATCTGCAAAACCGAAACTACTAGCTGCCCGTGTCAAAATAAGGGCACCTAGAGTTTAGGTTAAAACAATAAACTCCAGGTCAGTCATGTGACTGGTGTGAGAACTAAAACAGTTAATCTTTATATTTTAAAGCTAGGTAAATCAAGGGACCACGCCGTATAACACGGAACGGGTTTCCTCCCAAGAATACCAGTGCATAAAACAAACAGCGCAATGCTAAATAAAGAAAAATGAAGCTGTTATAAGACCCAGGTCCCATCACACAATGCAACGCAGTCGAGGATAGGGTTTTCCCTTATAACAGCCAAAGAATGCTTGATACGCTTTAAAACAAATCATTTGATACTATTATAAGTGCATAGTGTATAAAACACTTCAAATCATAAGTATCAATCATAGGCGGCATGAATGGCCCATAACACTATGTCGCCATATATAAGTTTACAATCAAAACCGCAAATGTCGTATTGGAAGTTGGGTTATCATTTATGGTATGAACCGAGGCTAGGGGCAAGATCCTCTACCGATTCGAGACTGTCTAGTCCGAGCCTCAGGATCAGAGCTCGAGTGACCCTTGGATCGTCAGGGCCGGTCCACCGATGTGGATTAAAATGCCTGAACATGCGTCTCCCCCCCCCCTTTGGGGCGTAAGCCTGGCCCGTCAGCCGACCAGAAGCATTGGCCGAAACCGATATCACGAGGCGCCTCGCTTTTCAGCAAGTAATAATAAGTAACATCCACATGAGTCAAACTCGTCAGCCAGTTCAAGCACTGACGCCACTCATAACTAGAAAGAAACGCATGCCCTCCCTGAGGTCCGTCTCCCGTTTTTGATTCATACCGGGTGTGATACTCGCGAATCAACGTTACACAAAGCTACGCCACAAAGGCCGTGCTTCGATCATCAACCACAAGACTTTGCTTTTCAACAGAAGCCTTGATCATTTGCCACTTAGGCATGCCACACAAGCAATTCACTCCATGCGATTGATATCCATCAATATATAACCCCTGAGCTCGTACGTCTCAGAGAAGGGCGTTAAGCAAGAGAATAAATTCTCCGCCGCCAAACAGATATATATTTAATAGAGATCAATCACACGGACTAAAATCCAATGTCAGACATACAGTCCATTTACAAGTCCGTTCTGGGTCTAAACGAAACCGGAGGCACCTAGTACCCCGCATATCCATCGATCTCCAAGTACGTCTGGACGATCACTAACTGTTTCCATCTTCTTGGGTGTACAGCCCAATCAAGATCATCAGTTATCACCCAAACGACGTGAAGACCTCCGGTCTTCGACCATCGTCTTCATCTTCGACTTATCGTCGTATCAGTTATTCAGAATGGGATAAACCTGGTCTTTCCGAATAACTCGCGTATATTTAAATAAGTGTTACACAAACACAACATACGCCTCATTCCAATTCATCAGTCACTAACCGTAAATTAATTAAGAGAATAATTCCCCAAACATTAACCCCGAAGGCCGAAACCAACATCAGATCAATATCCAGAAAACCATTCTACTTGGCTAACCGACAGTTAGTTTCTAAATTTCACATTCATAGGGAAAGGTTCCCATTAGTTTTATCAAAGATAAATTCTTTAAAATTTATTCTTTAATCTATTTTTGAATATCAATTCAAACTAGTCGGGATTAGCGAACCTTACCGAAGTAATCATTTGTTTTAATTTCCCAATCCCAACCTATTTATCCCATGAGGTAAAACTGGTAATACTTCATATTTAACACCACAGTGTTATAGGTAAATTCAATTACCATTTCACGTTCAAATCTAATTAAAGATTTAACTATCGCCTGGAGCCAAACTGGTGATACTCCATTTCGATTATTTCAATCTAATTAAAGATTCATTAAAACTCCACTTAGTTTTAATCTTCGACTGGGTTAAAGAATCAGTGTCATTTAAAACACGGTTCACGATAAACCCAAAATCACATTCATTAATTATCGGGTTAAAGAACGAGTGTTATTTAAAACACTGTTCACGATAAACCCAAAAATCAATATTAATTCAATTCCAATTAAATATTATTGAATTGGTACACTTCATTAAATCTAAATAAAAAGATTTAATCCTTTCTCAACTGGGTTCAAGAACAGTGTTAGTGAAGACACCATTCACGACAAACCCAAATCACATTTGATATTAAACACAAGGCTCTGAATAGAAAATATATCGGCTTATATTCAATATCAAATTCTACGACTAACAAATGTCGTATTGGAAATAACGATATAAATATATCTTTCAAATTTCCATAACAACACCTGTATAATCACGAATTCCAACATCGAAATATTCCGAAGACAATTTCGATTCAAATCCACTCCAATGCAATCATTGGAAATTCTGGTTATTTTTAAAATCCTTTTCAAATTCAATTTATTTATTTAAAAATAAATAGAATTATATTTCTAGTTCAAAACTAGTTCATTTCGATAAAAATCTATTTTTATCTTTTCAAATATGGAGTTTTTCATCCCAATTCTTCACAAATCATTTCTTATGATTTTACACAAATTATTACTATTTTTAATAATTTTATCAAGGCCCGTACAGTCGATTTCCATCAACGGCCATCGAACTGCACTTACAGCGACCTTTTTCGAATTTGATTTGGACGTATCTCCAAATCCAACCATTAGATTTCAAATTTCTAACATTCGTTAGAAAGCTCTTTTCGATACGAACCCAACGGTTCCGGTTTTAGGAGAATCCGACGGTCGGATCTCCCGTAATGTCCGTTTGAAATAAATGGTCGAAATTCGCGAACTGCCGCGGCGCGGCGCGTTCTATTCAGGCCATTATATTATATATATAATATATATAATATATACTTCGTCGATTTCTATTTAAAACGAATTATATAAATAGTTTTAAATTCGATTCAAAAGCAATTTCAACTTCCGTTTCAATTCAAATCAAAATTGAATTCTTCTCTATAAATTCGTTTTAAAATTCATTTCTATTCAATTCAAATTTCAATTCAATTTGAATTCGTTTCAATTTGCTTTCAATTCAATTTGAATTCGTTTTCAATTCAATTCATTTCGAAATCGTTTTCAATTCAATTCATTTCGAAATCGTTTTCAATTCAATTCATTTCGAAATCGTTTTCAATTCAATTCATTTCGAAATCGTTTTCAATTCAATTCATTTCGAAATCGTTTTCAATTCAATTCATTTCGAAATCGTTTTCCATTCAATTCATTTCGAAATCGTTTTCAATTCAATTCATTTCGAAATCGTTTTCAATTCAATTCATTTCGAAATCGTTTTCAATTCAATTCATTTCGAAATCGTTTTCAATTCAATTCATTTCGAAATCGTTTTCAATTCAATTCATTTCGAAATCGTTTTCAATTCAATTCATTTCGAAATCGTTTTCAATTCAATTCATTTCGAAATCGTTTTCCATTCAATTCATTTCGAAATCGTTTTCAATTCAATTCATTTCGAAATCGTTTTCAATTCAATTCATTTCGAAATCGTTTTCAATTCAATTCATTTCGAAATCGTTTTCAATTCAATTCATTTCGAAATCTTTTTCAATTCAATTCATTTCGAAATCGTTTTAAAATCGATATAGATATCGTTCACGTCAAAATGGCGTCAATCTAATCAACACGGCTTCATAAATTTCTATTTTCAAATATTCTATTTCAAATATTTCTTTTTCAAAATAGTTGTTATCAAAATATTTCGTTCAACACATGACCAATCTCAATGGATGAGTACTGTCAACACATGAACTTTTATTTTATAATATTGATAAAGATGTAAATTTTATTACTAAAATATTTCGTTCAACACATGACCAATCTCAATGGATGAGTACTGTCAACACATGAACTTTTATTTTATAATATTCTTTATTTTTCAAATTGGAATGAGGCCCAATCAATTACCATATAAAGTTAATTATATGGATTTTCATACAACACATGTATATAATAACATTGAAAATAATCAACCATCAACCAAAGTGCACTACACTGTAAAAGCATCAAATATAGATATTCAACGCTTATAACAGCCTGTCAATCTATCGATCGACATATTTAATCAATCAGGATGAGTGAACTTCAAATTTCATCCCAACACCCGTGTGGGGTTTCAAACAATCAAACACATATTTTATTTGTGCTGTTGGGCGATGTGTAAAATTTATCGTCCCAATCAATGTCATTCAAATAGGTGTACATAAACAAACCGTCTGGTTTGTAAATGAATATTCTATTTTATTCACTTCACGTTAAAAATTATATTTTTAACGATAAAACATTTTATTTCAACCTATGAATTTCTATTCAATTCATTCTTTAAATAAAATGATATTTTTATTTTTCTAACTTATTTTAGAAAATTTCGGCGGCATAACGGCACGATACTAGAAACGGGACAAGGCCTAGCCTTATCCCCGGTCTAGTGAAGGCCCACGCCATTCACACATCAATCATATCAATTTCAATTTCACCAAAACAATCAAATCCAAATCAAATAATCTAACTAACAACACAGCCAAACAAACAAGTCCATGGTCTGTGGACGATTGTGTCGGGTGCTACTAAGCACCGTCTGCATCCTAGTATATATATATATAACTAGAAAAATAAATTGAAAGGTGAGAAATTCTCACATATAGCTATCCTAGCTCCACGGCTCTTCTTTTGCAGAAACTTCGTCGTTCTCGCCTTTTTGTCATCTTCGTTGCCCGTAGCCACTACATATGTAAAAATCGAATTTTTACTTTGCTTTTCAATAAATAAAAATCGAATTTTTAATTCGAAGTTCAATATATAAAAATCATATTTTTAATTCGAAGTTCAATATATAAAAATCATATTTTTAATTCGAAGTTCAATATATATAAATCATATTTTTAATTCGAAGTTCAATATATATAAAAATCATATTTTTAATTCGAAGTTCAATATATAAAAATCATATTTTTACTTCGCTATTCAATATATAAAAATCGAATTTTTACTTTGGTATTCAATATATAAAAATCGAATTTTTACTCTAACGCTATATATATATATATACATATAATCCCATTCTTATACTATGTTTATATTTTAAAAATGTGATATTTCTATTTTTAAAAACAATTCTACTTCTATATTTTTAAAATCAATTCTGCCTTTATTTTCAAAAATAGTTCTAATTTTATTTTCTCTTTTAAAAACAATTTTATTTTCTATTTTAAAAACAATTTTATTTTCTCTTTTAAAAACAATTTTATTTTCTCTTTTAAAAACAATTTTATTTTCTCTTTTAAGAACAATTTTATTTGTAGACAAAGCGAAATATATTTTTAAACACAATGCTTTTTATATTTTTAAAACGATGTATATTTTCATTTTCAACCACATTTTCATAACATTATATTTTTAAACAGTGTTATATATATATAATTTCAGACTTTAAAATCAATAATTTATATATACATTTCAGATTTTCTAAAACTATGCTATTTAATTAAAATATTTAAACTAAAAATGAACTTACTGTTCCTCATTTCCGCTGAACCCATAGTCGGAGGGGAGAAACCACCCACCGTGCCACTTGTGAGCCACCAGGACCGAATCCGACCGTTCCCCATCAACCTCCGCCTCAAGCCGCCCCTTCGTCCTCGCCTGCGCAACTTCCGGTGGCCCTCAATCTATTCCGCCCGCTAGCCCTAGTCGAAACCCAAACAGTCCAAAAGGGATTCGAACTCAACAGAACAAGCATCAATTTGAAGAGGAGCTTATGGCGATCCCAAATATACTTATTTGAAGATTTTTAGATTTTATTTTGATTTTCTTTCTGATTTTTATAAATCTCGTATTTCGTTGAAGAGGAAAGGGACTTTGGCGGCTGTGTCGAACGATTGGAGAAATAGGGTTTCCTAGTTTTTTTTTCTAAAGGGTTATATATATTATATAAATTAATCTTTAATTCAAAAATAAGTTGTTTATCGATTCGAACTCCCAACCAACCGCAACGACTGCCGCCCCTAGCCAATTACCCCTATCCCGGACACACTGGAATATGTTTCGTAGGCCATTTCGGCTGCTACATTCAGTTATTCTTCAAATTAAAGTATAAAACATTTAATTTTCAAATTTGAACGTACATTCTAATTTGCCGGGGTCACAAACTAACTAGAAAATTTCCAGAAAAATATTTTCTAGCTTCGTATTGACGATACGGTCCTAACAAAACTAGTTTCGTCGAATTCTGAGACCGTTGGAAAAATGGCCAATTTCCAGTCGATTAAAATCAACTGAAATGGTCAAAACACGTTTTCCTTTGCCACGCTCACATATTGATTCGAAAAATTATGAAATTTGAAACCTAGCAATAACTTTACATCCCGGACCCAACAAAACTGGTTTAGTCGAAATCCGAGGTCGTTTGCAAAAGGGCTATTTTCAAGGCCTTTATATTATATAAAATATATATAAATTCTACAGCGACTATTCTGAATTTTCAACTGGACGTATCTTATCATTTCTAAAGTGAAATCCCAGTTTGTCAACTTCATTAGAAAGATATTCTTCATCAGATTCAAATATTTCTTGTTTCGTCCAATTCCGACTTAAAACGAATTCTGTATATTCATTTGAAATTAGAAATCGAATTTTCGAACTACCGCGCCATTTTCAATTCCTTTTATAATTATATATAAATATTTATATTCTAACGACGACGTATATAAATATATACGTCGAATTCTATTCAAAATAAATTCCTCGTTGATTTTATTTAAAATAATTCATATTAAATAATCAGAATTCGCTAAAATTGCCAAAATAAAAATTTCAAACTGGCTCGCATTTTACGGGTTGTTACATTTGGTCCGGGATGTCAAACTATTGCTAGGTTTCAAATTTCATAATTTTTCGAATCAATATGTGAGCGTGGAAAAAGAAAACGCGTTTGACCAGTTTCTGTTGAATTTAATCGACTGGAAATTGGCCATTTTTCAAACGGTCTCAGAATTCGACGAAACTAGTTTTGTTAGAACCGTATCGGCAATACGAAACTAGAAAATATTTTTCTGGAATTTTTCTAGTTAGTATGTGACCCCGGTAATTTGAAATGTACGTTTAAAATTCAATATAAGGATTTAAATGTAATTTCAACGGAAACTGATTGTAACGATCAAATCAGCTTACGATACATATCCCATTGTGTTCGGAATGGGGGTAAAACGCTATGGACGACAGGCGGTAGGCCTCTTTTCGAGATCGTATGTAAAAGTCAACCCTTTTGCAAAATTAAATAATAAAAGAAAAAAAGAAAAAAAATATATATTATTTTAATTTCTCCCCCCCCCCCTTTTTCTTCTTCATTGCCCCCCCCCCCTCCCCCCCGATTCATTAATCAGAAAGAAAAAAAAAATATAAAAACCTGAACCTACCACCGCCCTCATCCCGAAGACCCCGCCCTCATCTCGAAGCCGCCGACGAAGACATCGCCGCCGCCCTTACCTCGAGACATCGCCGCACCTCCCTGAGCAACCGCACCTCCCTGAGCAACCGCGCCCCCCTCGAACACCCTGCCGCCGACACCATCGAGCAACCCAGCGAACACCACCTCGAAGTCGCCGATGCCTTCTTCTTCTTCCCTCCCTTTTCGCAGGCTGCGGTGAGTGATTAGGTAATTTCATTTTCATTTTTATTTTTTTTTGTTCTGCTAAAACTGTTTTTTTAAGTTTTAAAAACTGATTTTTTAAGAAGTTTATAAACTGATTTTTTAGGAATTATAAACTGATTTAAAGATTTATAAACTGATTTAAAGAATTTTAAAACTGATTTAAAAAGAATTTTAAAACTGATTTAAAAAGAATTTTAAAACTGAATTTTTAAAGATTTATAAACTGATTTGAAAAGAATTTTAAAAACTGATTTTTAAAAGAAATAAAAACTGATTTTATTTTAAGGTTTAAAATAGAAAAAAAGGGTTTAAATTTTGAAATAGAAAAAGGTTTAATCTTTTAAAAGAAAAAGATTTGAACTTGCAAAAATAAAGATCATATTTTTAAAAAGAGAAAAAGATGGAATTTTTATTAGGTAAAAGGAGTAAGATATAATTCTTATATTTTTAAAGCAATAAAATATAATTTTTACATCATAGGAATATTAAAAACATAATCTTTGTTTTTAGAATGCAATCTTTATATATTGAATAACATAGTAAAAATTCGATTTTTACCTATGTAGAGAATACGGGCAACGAAAGCGACAAGAAGACGAAATAGGCGAAGATTTCTCTAAAGGAAGAGTCGTGTTATTGGATAGCTATCGGTGAGAATTTCTCACTCTTCAATTTCTTTTTATATATATATATATGTGTGTGGAAATAAAAGTGAATTGCTATATATATATATATATATATATATATATATATATATATATATATATATATATATATATATATATACGCCCCCTCGTCCACAAACCATGGACGATATTTATTGGTTGAAATTGTTGTGAAAATTGATTGACGGCGAATTGTTGTTTGGGATTGTTTGTGGTTGATATTGAATTGATTGTGGTTGAAAAATACCCGTTTGTGATTGGAAAATATTTGGTTGAAACCACATAGGATTAGTTTGTGGAAATGAAATAAATATAAACATGCCGCCTGCGTGCGAATTAGATGCATGATCCCCATTGTCAAAAACCGCGAGGTTTTAAGGTAGAGCGAGGAGCCGTACTAGGGACGGTGCCGGTTTAACCACCCTGCCGTTATGCTGCCGAAATTTTGAATAATCTTTGTGTGTTAGAATTATTTTCATATGTTGAAATTATTTGCATGCATAGAAATTAAAGCCATATATTGAAACTATATCCATGTGTGGAAATGTTCATGTGTTGAAAAGTGTTGTGTGAAAATAAAATTCATTTGTGAATGAATGAAGTGTATAAACAATAAAAATCACATTTTTATATATGTATGAAGTATGAAAAATATTCGCCTTATATGAATAGTTTCAACAATCAAAATTTCATCTTTCTAATATGAACAACATAAATAAATTGTCCATGTGTGGAAATACTCATTTGTTGAGAAATGTGTGTAGTGGAAAAGTTCATGTGTTGAATAAAAAGATTGAACGATAAAAATTACATTTTTATTGAAACTATGAAGTGTTGAAACCATACATTGGTTGAATAAATATTTTAAATGATAAAAATATCATTTTTATCATATGTGTGATATGCTAAAGATATGCAGACGTTGAAACAAATATTTGTGATAGAAATATTATTTTTAACATGCATAAGAACTAAATAAAATAGTCATGTGTTGAAATCTATTTTAGTTCACCAAAATTATCATCTTTTGAAATATAAAGTGTTAAGAATATCCACTTGTTCAAATAAACGTGCATGAGTTGAAATATACATTAACTAGCTAATGATATGATTTTAGCCTATGCACGCGATATTAGGATGAATGGTATTTTTAGACCAAAGCAAATCAAATATGAAGTTGAATAGAAAATGATAAATGTCAGAAATTGTATATATGTGCATGCATATCTATTGAACAGGTTAAAGCAAAAAGGGGCTAGAGAAGAGGAATAAAATTTTGTGCCCGACAAATAGGTACACATTTACTGTTTTGTTTCGGTGATGATTTTATGAGCCTGTTGGCTAGCCGCTTGGCTTTTTCTTTTTCTTTTTGAGATTAGAAGGACCGGGAACGCTATTTGCGATTTCCCGATGCTCCCGGTGCAGGGGAGGTTATGGCGAAATTTTCCAAAATTTTAAGGTGTTAGAAAAATATTTGAAGTGAAAACGATATAGAAATTATTGAATGGACTATATTTATATAAATATATAAATATATAAATATAAATAGAATTAAAACGAAACGAGGCCGTGCAGTTCATATTTTGAAACCGTGATTTCAAACGACTAGTGCGGAAGATCCGACCATTGGATTTTCCCGAAACCTCAACCGTTGGGTTCGCCTTGGAAATATCTTTCCAACGGCACCAACTTTGTGAAGATCCGACGGTTGGATTGTCTGGAATGTTTAATTCAAAATTAGTGAAAAACAGCGCCAGAAACGATTATATTTATATATATATATATATAAATATAATTAAATTAAATCGAATAACGACGCTGCAGTTCGTAAATTGAAATCGTAACTTCAAATGGTTAGTGTGGAAGATCCGACCGTCGGAATTTCCCAAAACTGGAACCGTTGGGTTCGTTTTGAAAAGACCTTCCTAATGATGTAAAATTTGTGAAGATCCAACGGTTAGATTTTCCTATATGTGTAAAACAAAATTAGTGGAAAGCAACGCCAGTGCGTCGACACGACCTGAAACGTCGTTTAATTAAATATGGTCGTTTTAAATTAAATAAAATTGGCGATATATCGTTATTAAGTGCTATAGACGATATAGAGTGAAAATAAACCAATTTTGTTGTGTTTGCTTGATATGTGATGGTTGAATGTATTTGACGTGAAAATTATAACTAAATAACTGAAATGTGAATGTTGAATAGTTCAACCCTGTGATTAATTGGTTTGAAAATCTAAATATACGTGGGTTATTTGAAAAGGCCGAGTTTATCTCATTTCAAATAATCGATCGACGTTGAGAAGTCGAAGACGACTGAAGACCGACGATCTCCACGTTGGATGGATGGGCGCTACTGATGCTCGTGATTGGAGTAGCTACCATGAAGGAATTGAAGTAGTAGTCGTCCAAACATAGTGTTGATTGTACGGATATGCGAGGAATTGGTGCCTCCGGTTTCGTTCAGACCCAGAACGGACTTGTAAATGGACTGTGTGTCTGACATTGGATTTTGTTCTGTGTTGATTGATCTCTGTTAAATATATATCTGTTTGGCGGCAGAGAATTTATTCTCTTGCTTAACGCCCTTCTCTGAGACGTACGAGCTTAGAGGTTATGTATTGACAGAAATCAGTCGCATGGAGTGGATTGCCTGTGTGGCACGCCTAAGTGGCATATGATCAAGGCTTCTGTTGCAAAGCAAAGTCTTGTGGTTGATGATCAAAGCATAGTCTGTGTGACGTAGCTTTGTGTATAACGTGAATTCGCGAGCCTCACACCCCGGTATGAGTCAAAAACGGGAGAAGGACCCAAGGAGTGCATGACGTTTCTTTCTAGCTATGGTGGTGTCAGTGACCTCCCAGCCCTGACATTTATATCTTTTTCACCTGTGTGGTTGTTGGAATGCGAGGCGCCTCGATTATAGGTCTGTAAGGACCGGGAAACGTGTGTTCAGGAATAATTAATCCTCAAAAGTAAGAGAGGACCGGCCTTGGAGGATCCAGGGGATTGCTGTGTGCGGTCCTGGGACATTTGCTAGAGTGTCTCGAATCGGAGAGGAGCTTGCCCCTTGCCTCGACTCATGAAGGAATCCAATTTCCAATACGATATGTGCGGTTGTGATTGTATTACTAGTATGGCGACATAGTGGTATGGGTCATTTATGCCGCCTATGATTGATATTTATGATTGAAATCGCTTTTGAAACATATATGCACTAGTAATAATATCAAGCACTTTTGTTTATTCGTATGAAGCATCTTTGGCCATTATAAGGTAAAAACTCTATCCTCCGGCTTGCGTTGCATTGTGTGATGGGACATGAGTCTTATAATGGCTTCATTTTATAAAAAGCATTGCGTTGATTTAATCATTTATTTTATCTCATGCACTAGCACTCATTGGAGTAAACCCGTTCCGCGAAAGTGGCGTGGTCCTTTGATTTGCCTTATTATTGTTGTTAATAAGTTGAATGGATTTCTCATACCAGTCCCATGACTGACTCGTAGTTTGTTTCACCTTGCAAACTCGGGTGCCCTTATTTTCACACGGGCAGCCTAGTTACAGGTTTCTGACGCACCTTTTGGCTCATGGCGAGGCTTGACTACACTGTGCTGACTTGGATTTTCTCCGCCATTATTGTGTCTATATTATGATTCCGCCATTGGCGATGTAGACTGATATTCCTTTTGTGTACTCTTATGTATGATTCCGCCTCAGGCGATGGTGACTGATTATGTATCATTATGCACTAAGTTGTATCCTGTACTGTGCTTCTTTGATGTGATGTTATCTATATGATTCCGCTGTCATATGTGTGTAAATTATTCTATTTTCTGTTTATGCTATTATCTGTGATCTGCTAATGATGATTAATGTGTTATATTCGAATGATTATCCTTAACACCGTGTCACGGGGTTTTGGGATCGTCACAGCTGGTATCAGAGCTTTGGTTAACCTTAGTTCTGGAGTCTAACACATTAAACACTTCGTCAAAATAGAATCAGTAGTATTCTAAGGCGAGTCGCTCATTAGAGATGGGACTAGTAAAGTCCTAGAATGAGCTGAGCAGAATAGCAAAAATAATTGATCGGTCCATCGTTATCTTTCTGTAGGAATTTCTGCTTAACTATGCAATAGACTATTATTTCTATTAACTGACTTTTTTGTTACTTATACAGAATTTGACAAATGGCTACCAGAGGAGCCGCCGCTAGAGGAGGCCGTGCCGGCCGAGGCCGAGGAAGGGGAGAAATCCCAGCTCAGGAAGGACCTTTGATACAACCTCCGGCAGCTCAATACTTCGAGCTCGACCGTGTAGCTAAGAGATATAAGAACTTAGGAGGCAAGACCTTCTCGGGAACTGGCACCGTAATAGAGGCCCTTGCATGGCTCAAAACATGCGAGAAAATTCTTGAAGGCCTAAGGCTAGGAGACGAAGACAAAGCTATTATGGGCGCCTGGCTTATGCAGGAACAAGCCGAATTATGGTGGGAATCTCTTACCGCCAGGAATAGAGAAGCTGGAAGAACATGGGATGGATTCAAAGAACTCTTCAAGGAGAAATATGTCCCAGAACAAGCTCTAGAAAGAATGCACGATGACTTCGCCAATCTCCAGCAAGGGGATCTTTCCGTGCAAGATTATCTGAACAAATTCACAATGTTGTCGCCCTATGCTCCAGAACTTGTTGCTACCGCGAAATCCAAAAATAAGAGGTTTATCTTTGGACTAAGAAGTCAATATCATGATAGAGCCATGGCCCATGTCAAGCTGGATTTCAACGAGCTAGTGGAAATGACATGCAACTATGAAGACCTTGATCAGAGGCATCTGCATCAGGATCGCGCTAGAAGTCAAGCAGGAAACAAGCGCAAGCCTACTGTGAATCAGGGCGAGTCAAGCCAAGCAGCATCTTCAAAGCCTCAGACTGGCAAGCCGCCAAGAGGAAATTGCTTTAACTGTGGTAAGCCGGGGCACTACTCAAACGTCTGCACAGCTCCAAAGAGACAGAAAACAAATTCTCAAGGCTCGAGCCAAGGCTCTCAGAACCCTCGCTCGTGCTTCAACTGTCGCAAGACCGACCATCTGGTCAAAGACTGTCCTTTGCTAAAGAAAGCTACTGTAGCTCATGTCTATGACGGGTCTAGGCCGCCAGCTGCTTCCGATGGAGCAGGTAAACCCGATGTTTTGGGAGGTACCCTTACAATTAAAAATATTCCTGTTTCTGTATTATTTGAGACAGGTGCATCCCGTAGTTTTATTGCTAGAAACACAGTGCACAAACTAAAGTTAAAACAGCGAAAGCTTAAAGAATCGGTTGAAGTTCATAACCCGATAGGGGGTCCTATTACTCTCGGTTCATATTGTAAAGTACCTATTTCTTTTTCACGATACAAGTTTCCTTTTGATTTAATCGTTATGGATTTTCCCGAATTCGATATTATTCTCGGGCTGGATTGGTTAACGAAATATGAAGCTGAAGTGAATTGTGCGGAAAGAATCGTTAAAATTCGAACGAAGCTTGGATATATTACGGTTCCCTGTCATGGTTCGAATCCGAATAGAGAAGAATTTTGGTCAGCATTAGAACTTATCCCCACTTCCATAGAAAAGATTCTGATTGTTAGCAACTATGCGGATGTGTTTGAAGAAGTTGAAAACTTACCTCCGCAAAGAGAAATAGAATTCCGAATCGATCTAATCCCTAATGCCAGACCCGTGGTACATCCAATCCGTAGAATGACTCCGAAAGAAAAAGAAGAATTAGGCGATCAAACTCGTCAACTGTTGTGGAAAGGTCTAATCAGACCGAGTTTTTCTAATTGGGGTGCAGCTGTTGTGTTTGTCCCAAAGTCAGACGGTACTCTTAGATTATGTGTTGATTACCGAGACCTCAACAAACAGACGCTCAAAAATAAATATCCACTACCCCGCATTGATGATTTGCTAGACCAATTGAATGGGGCGAAAGTATTTTCCCGAATGGACCTAGCTACAGGTTTTCATCAATTGAGAATAGCAGAAGAGTGTGTTCCTTTGACCGCTTTCAGAGGCCCAGACATATTTTATGAATGGTTAGTAATGCCGTTTGGCCTATGCAACGCCCCAGCATACTTTGTCGATCTAATGAATAGAGTGTTCAGGGGAGTTCTGAATAAATTTGTCCTCGTATTCATCGATGATATTTTAATCTACTCCAAATCAAAACCCGAGCATGAAAAACATTTAGAACAAGTATTGGAGATTCTAAGGAAGAACGTCTTCAAAGCCAAATTCTCTAAATGTGTCTTCTGGCAAGAAGAAGTCAAATTTCTTGGCCATGTCGTGTCAGGGAAAGGAATTTCTGTTGACCCAAGCAAAATAATAGCGATTCAAGACTGGAAACAACCCACTACTCCCATAGAAGTTAGAAGTTTTATGGGGTTGGCTAGTTATTATCGAAAGTTCGTTAAGGATTTTTCGAAGATATCCGGTCCGTTAACGAAGCTCACAAAGAAACATGAGAAGTTTAAGTGGACTTCCGACTGTGAAGAAGCTTTCCAGGAATTGAAATCGAAGCTTACCACCGCTCCAGTATTAACTATTATTGATGGCAATCAAGATTTAACGGTTTGGACAGATGCTTCTATTAGAGGTCTTGGTGCAGTGTTAATGCAGAGAGGCCAAGTAGTCGCTTATGCAAGCCGCCAATTGAAACCACATGAGAAGAATTATGTGACTCATGATCTTGAGTTGCTAGCCATCGTATTTGCCTTGAAAATCTGGAGGCATTACTTATTGGGTGAGAAATTTATATTGTACACAGATCACCAATCATTGAAGTATTTATACACCCAAAAAGATCTGAATCTGAGACAGCAGCGTTGGCTAGAATTTCTTGCAGCGTATGATCTTGATATCCTGTATACGCCGGGGAAAGCTAACGTAGTAGCGGATGCACTTAGTAGGAAGACCGCAATTGTTGCCCATCTTATAATTACACCTGGATTGATTGATAGGATTTTAGCCCTTCAGAAAAAAGATGAATTCATTCAGAGAATCAGTAAGAGAGTCCAGGAAGGTGAAACCACGAGTTTCCGTATTGACAATAAGGGGGTTCTCAGGTTAAATAACAGGATTTGCATCCCAAATATTCCAGGCCTTCGAAGAGAAGTGCTAGATGAATGCCATAAATCCAAATTTTGCATCCACCCGGGGGTGAGTAAAATGTACAACGATATCAAACGCACTTTCTGGTGGAAGGCAATGAAAAGAGATATTTCTTTGTATGTTAGCAGATGCCCTACTTGTCAATTGGTCAAGAGTGACCAACAGAAGCTAGTTGGACTGTTGCAACCGTTGGAAGTCCCAGGTTGGAAATGGGAACAGATTTCCATGGATTTCATAGATGGTTTGCCGCGAAACAAGAAAGGTAATGACAGTATTTGGGTAATCGTAGATCGCTTCACGAAGACTGCCCATTTTATACCTGTCAGGTCCAATCGAACTGCCCAAAGTCTAGCACAGATATATTTCAAAGAAATTGTTAAGCTGCATGGAATTCCCATCAGCATAGTCAGTGACAGAGATCCCCTATTTACTAGCAAGTTCTGGGAGGCTTTCCAGACTGAATTGGGAACAAAACTGAATATGAGCACCGCTTATCACCCTCAAACAGATGGCCAAACTGAGCGGGTGAATAGAATTCTGGAAGATTTATTGCGGGCTTGTATAATCGATTTTGATGGGTCATGGGAAGATCATTTGCATTTGGCAGAATTCTCATATAACAATAGCTATCAAGCAAGTTTGAGGATGTCACCATTTGAAGCATTATATGGCAGACCCTGCAGATCTCCAGCATGTTGGGTAGAACCTGGCAACCGACTTGTACTAGGACCCGATATGATTAGGGAAGCATCTGATAAAGTGGACTTCATCAAGAAGCGATTGAAAACCGCCCAAAGCCGACAGAAAAGTTACGCAGACTCTAGAAGGAGAGATTTGACATTTGCTGTTGGTGAACACGTTTATTTAAAGGTTTCTCCGATGAGAGGAGTAATCAGATTTGGAAAGACTGGGAAGTTGGCACCGAGATTTATTGGTCCCTTTCCTATACTTGAGCGAATTGGAACTCTTGCTTATAGGGTTCAATTGCCAGACTGGTTGCCTGGAGTGCACAATGTATTTCACGTATCTCAACTTAGGAGACATGTGCATGATCCGGATCTTGTTGTAGAAGAAGCAACGCAACAGGATGTGGAGATAACTCCAGAATTAGCACTCAGAAGAGAGCCATTAAAAATTGTTGGCAAAGAAACTAGAGAACTCAGAAGCAAAAAGGTTCATTTAGTTAAAGTGCAGTGGAGCAGTGATCCTAGAGACTGTACTTGGGAAACTGAGGAAAGCATTAAGCAAGCTTACCCCAAATGCAGAGTGGATATCTCTGACTAACTCCGGTGCAAGGTACCTTTACCATACTTTGCATTTACATTTTATTTCCTACTTTACTGTTGTTTCCTTTTTGAGGACGAAAAGTTTTAAGTAGGGGAGATTGTAATAACCCGGAAAATACGAGCCAATTTAAAATTTTTAAATTGATTATTTCAAAGCAATTTGAACCATTGAAATAGAATATTTCAATAAATTAGTGAATTAGAAATAGTAAATCAGTTTGAAAATTTGAATTCGAACTTTGACCGACTGTGCAGGGTGGAAAATATAACGGATTTTAGTGAGACCAAAAATATTTAAGTCTGTTAGTCAATACCATTCTAACGAATCTGAAAAATCGAAGTTTCATAACGGGAATCAAAAGTTATGGCCGAATGAATTTTCAGAAGAGTCGGTATATAGAATATATAGGCCTGGAAAAATTGATATTTTGCATATGGCCTCGGAATTCGACGAAACCACTTTTGTTGGGTCCGGGATGTCAAACTATTGCTAGGTTTCAAATTTCATAATTTTTCGAATCAATATGTGAGCGTGGCAAAAGAAAACGCGTTTGACCAGTTTCTGTTGAATTTAATCGACTGGAAATTGGCCATTTTTCAAACGGTCTCAGAATTCGACGAAACTAGTTTTGTTAGAACCGTATCGGCAATACGAAACTAGAAAATATTTTTCTGGAATTTTTCTAGTTAGTATGTGACCCCGGTAATTTGAAATGTACGTTTAAAATTCAATATAAGGATTTAAATGTAATTTCAACGGAAACTGATTGTAACGATCAAATCAGCTTACGATACATATCCCATTGTGTTTGGAATGGGGGTAAAACGCTATGGACGACAGGCGGTAGGCCTCTTTTCGAGGTCGTATGTAAAAGTCAACCCTTTTGCAAAATTAAATAATAAAAGAAAAAAAAATATTATTTTAATTTCTCCCCCCCCCCCTTTTTCTTCTTCATTGCCCCCCCCCCCGATTCATTAATCAGAAAGAAAAAAAAATATAAAAACCTAAACCTACCGCCGCCCTCATCCCGAAGACCCCGCCCTCATCTCGAAGCCGCCGACGAAGACATCGCCGCCGCCCTTACCTCGAGACATCGCCGCACCTCCCTGAGCAACCGCACCTCCCTGAGCAACCGCGCCCCCCTCGAACACCCTGCCGCCGACACCATCGAGCAACCCAGCGAACACCACCTCGAAGCCGCCGACGCCTTCTTCTTCTTCCCTTCCTTTTTGCAGGCTGCGGTGAGTGATTAGGTAATTTCGTTTTTTTTTTTTTTGTTCTGCTAAAACTGTTTTTTTTAAGTTTTAAAAACTGATTTTTTAAGAAGTTTATAAACTGATTTTTTAGGAATTATAAACTGATTTAAAGATTTATAAACTGATTTAAAGAATTTTAAAACTGATTTAAAAAGAATTTTAAAACTGATTTAAAAAGAATTTTAAAACTGAATTTTTAAAGATTTATAAACTGATTTGAAAAGAATTTTAAAAACTGATTTTTAAAAGAAATAAAAACTGATTTTATTTTAAGGTTTAAAATAGAAAAAAAGGGTTTAAATTTTGAAATAGAAAAAGGTTTAATCTTTTAAAAGAAAAAGATTTGAACTTGCAAAAATAAAGATCATATTTTTAAAAAGAGAAAAAGATGGAATTTTTATTAGGTAAAAGGAGTAAGATATAATTCTTATATTTTTAAAGCAATAAAAATATAATTTTTACATCATAGGAATATTAAAAATATAATCTTTGTTTTTAGAATGCAATCTTTATATATTGAATAACATAGTAAAAATTCGATTTTTACCTATGTAGAGAATACGGGCAACGAAAGCGACAAGAAGACGAAATAGGCGAAGATTTCTCTAAAGGAAGAGTCGTGTTATTGGATAGCTATCGGTGAGAATTTCTCACTCTTCAATTTCTTTATATATATATGTGTGTGTGTGGAAATAAAAGTGAATTGCTATATATAAATATATATATATATATATATATATATATATACGCCCCCTCGTCCACAAACCATGGACGATATTTATTGGTTGAAATTGTTGTGAAAATTGATTGACGGCGAATTGTTGTTTGGGATTGTTTGTGGTTGATATTGAATTGATTGTGGTTGAAAAATACCCGTTTGTGATTGGAAAATATTTGGTTGAAACCACATAGGATTAGTTTGTGGAAATGAAATAAATATAAACATGCCGCCTGCGTGCGAATTAGATGCATGATCCCCATTGTCAAAAACCGCGAGGTTTTAAGGTAGAGCGAGGAGCCGTACTAGGGACGGTGCCGGTTTAACCACCCTGCCGTTATGCTGTCGAAATTTTGAATAATCTTTGTGTGTTAGAATTATTTTCATATGTTGAAATTATTTGCATGCATAGAAATTAAAGCCATATATTGAAACTATATCCATGCGTGGAAATGTTCATGTGTTGAAAAGTGTTGTGTGAAAATAAAATTCATTTGTGAATGAATGAAGTGTATAAACAATAAAAATCATATTTTTATATATGTATGAAGTATGAAAAATATTCGCCTTATATGAATAGTTTCAACAATCAAAATTTCATCTTTCTAATATGAACAACATAAATAAATTGTCCATGTGTGGAAATACTCATTTGTTGAGAAATGTGTGTAGTGGAAAAGTTCATGTGTTGAATAAAAAGATTGAACGATAAAAATTACATTTTTATTGAAACTATGAAGTGTTGAAACCATACATTGGTTGAATAAATATTTTAAATGATAAAAATATCATTTTTATCATATGTGTGATATGCTAAAGATATGCAGACGTTGAAACAAATATTTGTGATAGAAATATTATTTTTAATATGCATAAGAACTAAATAAAATAGTCATGTGTTGAAATCTATTTTAGTTCACCAAAATTATCATCTTTTGAAATATAAAGTGTTAAGAATATCCACTTGTTCAAATAAACGTGCATGAGTTGAAATATACATTAACTAGCTAATGATATGATTTTAGCCTATGCACGCGATATTAGGATGAATGGTATTTTTAGACCAAAGCAAATCAAATATGAAGTTGAATAGAAAATGATAAATGTCAGAAATTGTATATATGTGCATGCATATCTATTGAACAGGTTAAAGCAAAAAGGGGCTAGAGAAGAGGAATAAAATTTTGTGCCCGACAAATAGGTACACATTTACTGTTTTGTTTGGGTGATGATTTTATGAGCCTGTTGGCTAGTCGCTTGGCTTTTTCTTTTTCTTTTTGAGATTAGAAGGACCGGGAACGCTATTTGCGATTTCCCGATGCTCCCGGTGCAGGGGAGGTTATGGCGAAATTTTCCAAAATTTTAAGGTGTTAGAAAAATATTTGAAGTGAAAACGATATAGAAATTATTGAATGGACTATATTTATATAAATATATAAATATAAATAGAATTAAAACGAAACGAGGCCGTGCAGTTCATATTTTGAAACCGTGATTTCAAACGACTAGTGCGGAAGATCCGACCATTGGATTTTCCCGAAACCTCAACCGTTGGGTTCGCCTTGGAAATATCTTTCCAACGGCACCAACTTTGTGAAGATCCGACGGTTGGATTGTCTGGAATGTTTAATTCAAAATTAGTGAAAAACAGCGCCAGAAACGATTATATTTATATATATATATAAATATAATTAAATTAAATCGAATAACGACGCTGCAGTTCGTAAATTGAAATCGTAACTTCAAATGGTTAGTGTGGAAGATCCGACCGTCGGATTTTCCCAAAACTGGAACCGTTGGGTTCGTTTTGAAAAGACCTTCCTAATGATGTAAAATTTGTGAAGATCCAACGGTTAGATTTTCCTATATGTGTAAAACAAAATTAGTGGAAAGCAGCCCCAGTGCGTCGACACGACCTGAAACGTCGTTTAATTAAATATGGCCGTTTTAAATTAAATAAAATTGGCGATATATCGTTATTAAGTGCTATAGACGATATAGAGTGAAAATAAACCAATTTTGTTGTGTTTGCTTGATATGTGATGGTTGAATGTATTTGACGTGAAAATTATAACTAAATAACTGAAATGTGAATGTTGAATAGTTCAACCCTTTGATTAATTGGTTTGAAAATCTAAATATACGTGGGTTATTTGAAAAGGCCGAGTTTATCTCATTTCAAATAATCGATCGACGTTGAGAAGTCGAAGAGTCGAAGACGACTGAAGACCGACGATCTCCACGTTGGATGGATGGGCGCTACTGATGCTCGTGATTGGAGTAGCTACCATGAAGGAATTGAAGTAGTAGCCGTCCAAACATAGTGTTGATTGTACGGATATGCGAGGAATTGGTGCCTCCGGTTTCGTTTAGACCCAGAACGGACTTGTAAATGGACTGTGTGTCTGACATTGGATTTTGTTCTGTGTTGATTGATCTCTGTTAAATATATATCTGTTTGGCGGCAGAGAATTTATTCTCTTGCTTAACGCCCTTCTCTGAGACGTACGAGCTTAGAGGTTATGTATTGACAGAAATCAGTCGCATGGAGTGGATTGCCTGTGTGGCACGCCTAAGTGGCATATGATCAAGGCTTCTGTTGCAAAGCAAAGTCTTGTGGTTGATGATCAAAGCATAGTCTGTGTGACGTAGCTTTGTGTATAACGTGAATTCGCGAGCCTCACACCCCGGTATGAGTCAAAAACGGGAGAAGGACCCAAGGAGTGCATGACGTTTCTTTCTAGCTATGGTGGTGTCAGTGACCTCCCAGCCCTGACATTTATATCTTTTTCACCTGTGTGGTTGTTGGAATGCGAGGCGCCTCGATTATAGGTCTGTAAGGACCGGGAAACGTGTGTTCAGGAATAATTAATCCTCAAAAGTAAGAGAGGACCGGCCTTGGAGGATCCAGGGGATTGCTGTGTGCGGTCCTGGGACATTTGCTAGAGTGTCTCGAATCGGAGAGGAGCTTGCCCCTTGCCTCGACTCATGAAGGAATCCAATTTCCAATAAGATATGTGCGGTTGTGGTTGTATTACTAGTATGGCGACATAGTGGTATGGGTCATTTATGCCGCCTATGATTGATATTTATGATTGAAATCGCTTTTGAAACATATATGCACTAGTAATAATATCAAGCACTTTTGTTTATTCGTATGAAGCATCTTTGGCCATTATAAGGTAAAAACTCTATCCTCCGGCTTGCGTTGCATTGTGTGATGGGACATGAGTCTTATAATGGCTTCATTTTATAAAAAGCATTGCGTTGATTTAATCATTTATTTTATCTCATGCACTAGCACTCATTGGAGTAAACCCGTTCCGCGAAAGTGGCGTGGTCCTTTGATTTGCCTTATTATTGTTGTTAATAAGTTGAATGGATTTCTCATACCAGTCCCATGACTGACTCGTAGTTTGTTTCACCTTGCAAACTCGGGTGCCCTTATTTTCACACGGGCAGCCTAGTTACAGGTTTCTGACGCACCTTTTGGCTCATGGCGAGGCTTGACTACACTGTGCTGACTTGGATTTTCTCCGCCATTATTGTATCTATATTATGATTCCGCCATTGGCGATGTAGACTGATATTCCTTTTGTGTACTCTTATGTATGATTCCGCCTCAGGCGATGGTGACTGATTATGTATCATTATGCACTAAGTTGTATCCTGTACTGTGCTTCTCTGATGTGATGTTATCTATATGATTCCGCTATCATATGTGTGTAAATTATTCTATTTTCTGTTTATGCTATTATCTGTGATCTGCTAATGATGATTAATGTGTTATATTCCAATGATTATCCTTAACACCGTGTCACGGGGTTTTGGGATCGTCACAGATAATGATGTATATTCAAGTACAGATGCATATTTCAAGTTATGTTATATATTATATGTTATTCGTGCCGCTGTGAGGTTCGTGTTACTCTGATGTTTTGTTCTTCTTATTCTTCTTCTTCTTCTATTCTAAGTTTCTATCTTATCTTTCCTCACCCTCTAATTTCTTTCATTAATGACCGGTATTTTTCGATGTTTAGTTAGTCATCAGTGAGTTTATGGCGATAACCAAAGTCGACAAAAACCCGGGTCATTACACTGATATTCTAGTAGGACAATGTATTTTTTTTTTAATTAGATAGATACGACCATTAGGCGTATCTATTTTTAAATTTGATACGGCCATTAGCCGTATCTAATTGAGAATTTGATACGCTTAATGGTCCTATCTTGTTTTAAATTTGATTCAGCCATTAGCCATATCAAATTGAGAATTTGACACGGCTAATGGCCATATCAAATTGGCAAAGATGCCAAAATTTTATACTGCTCATAGCACTACCAACACTACAAGAAACATTGCAAATTTCGATAGGAAGGGGCGATGGTTTGCGACGGCTAATTTCCGATGTCTTTCGATGGGCCGTCGGCGGCCGTCGGAAATCGTCGACTATAAACGTATTATACATCTATCATGACCCTTTCTTCCCTACTCTCCATTTGCTCAAAACATTTCCAGCATGAAAATAAAACCCTTCCCAGCCCCAAAATCGATTTTTTCACCCCCAATCGTCAATTTCTTCGCGTATAATCATCCCTGCCTTCATCTCTAACCTCTTATGCAAGCAACTTAAGGTATAATCTCTTTATTTACTTAAAGATCAAATTTTTTCCTTAACCTCTTCATGTCCTAAATCAAAAATTATGGTTAATCATTGATTGTAATTGGTTCAATAGCATAGTAGTGGGTATTAACATCTTATTATGTGCATATTTCATGTGATATAGTAAAACTGAAAATTTTATGTGCAATGTTTGGTTATTTGTGAACGTTTTTCCCTTTAGCTTGGTTTTTGTTGTTGTATAATTGAGGATATTTATATGTTCACCTTTGTGTGCTTGTCATTCTTGTATGTGTTAGTTGATATAGGAAAAAATGAATGCACAAACTAGGAATAGTACATTGTGCACATTTTGACTTATGCACTAAAAAAGCATGAGTTTAAATTCTAGTTGAGTAAATTGAAACGACAATAATAGTAACTTGCCTTTAAGTTAATTGATACATCAAGCAGATGTGATAAAACATAATATTTTTGTGTTGTAGTAAAACTGGATTTTTATAGTAAAATGTGCACATCTGATTGACTGGTATCCCCTAGAATGTTTATTGCCCCGTCCGACGAGTGTTATACATGATTGTTATATAAATAGTCGTTTTTTTCAAATTAGAAAACGACATTTATATTCATATCGTACAATATTTGTTGGATTTTTCCTTGTATTGGACAAGTTATAAACGTAGTAAGCATCTATAATTCGTGTACTACTTTGTTTCAAAAGATTCACAAAATTTTGGTTTAATATTTTTTTTTGTTTCTTGCGTACATGTGTACAATGCAGGAAACAAAAGAGAAATGCTTCCGAAATTATATTGAATCATTTGAGATGAAGTAGTATACAGATTGTAAATGTTTACTGTGTTTATATGGAAAGTAAGACGCCTGACCATGTTAAAGTGTTGCATTAAAAAAAAGTGTCAGGTTTGAAATTATTTTTAACTTAATGAAAATGTTATTTGCTTTCAACCATTATATATATATATGCGTTTTATGACCACAAAAACAAATTTTTTCGAATTCGTATTCTTGAAAATAAATACTAATTTTTGAACTTGTGACTAAATTTCTCAAATAGGAAAAATGATTGATTATTTTGTTGATCGGAGGAGTTGGATGTATCAAAGAATAGGACCGGGCGGTTCAATAAAAGAAGATTTTTATAATGGTATAAATGTCTTTGTTGAATTTGCCTTAAGTAATAGTGGAAGCGATCCTAAAATTCATTGTCCGTGTATCAAGTGTAGACATTTGAAGTATTTGTTACCCGATGTTGTGAAAGTCCATTTGTGCAAAAACGGATTCGTACCCGAGTATAATTTTTGGGATCTTCGTGGAGAAGTTGTATCAAATACTCCTGTAGAGACTGAGGTAGAAAGCGTTGTTGATGAAAATCTTAGTATAGCCCGTATTGAAAATATGGTCAAAGATGCAGCACGATCAATGTTTCTTATGGTTGCAGTTGACGACGATAATGGAAATGATGGAGAACCGAATATTGAAGCTAAGAAAATTTATTATTTGTTTGATAATGCTATTAAAAGCAACACTCAGCTATTGGTTATCGCAGAATACATTGCGATAAAGTCAAAATACAACATCAGTGAAGCTGGGTTTACAGCTATTGTACATGCTACAAAAAGGCACATGCCGCCCAATAATTTGATGTATGAAAATCACTACGAAGTTAAAAAACATATGTCGGCATTTGGTTTACCTTATCAGAAAATAGATACATGTTTAAAAGGATGCATGTTGTTTATGAAAGATGATGTAAACCTTAAAAATTATAAAACATGTAACCAAGAAAGATATAAGCCAAGAAAGAAAAAGGGAAGTTCCATTTAAACGTATGCATTACTTACCCATTACTCCAAGGCTTCAAAGATTATATGCATCTTTTGTAACTGCATCTCATTTAGATGGCATAAGGCGAGATCAGAGGAAGAAGGTACGTTGATCCATCTGGTCGATTGGGAAGCATGGAAGCATTTCGATAAAGCTTATCTCAAATTTGCAATGGAGAGTCGTAATGTTAAACTAGGACTATGTACGGATGATTTTTCACCATTTTCTCAATTTGGTTCTAAATATTCATCACGACCCATTATCATCATACCTTATAATTTACCTTCATGGATGTGTATGAAAACGCAATATAAGTTTTTTTACTATTGTTGTTTCGGCCTCAACGATCCGACACAAGGAATTGATGTTTACTTACAACCATTAATTGAAGAATTAAGAACATTGTGGAATGAAGGAGTAGAAACATATGATGTTTCGAGGAATATTTTTTTTATGTTTGCTTCACTGTTGTGGACTATAAGTGATTTTCCTGCCTATGTAATGCTTTTAGGATGGAGTACTGCTGCTCGTCTATCATGTCCATATTGCGTGGAAGAGATACGAGTGTTTTCCTTACCGTTTAGTAAGAAAATTTCATGGTTTGAATGTCATTCATGTCTTCTCAATGTAAATCATCCTTTCAGAGTAGACAAGAAAAACTTTTTGGCTAACAAAGTAGAAACCAGACAACCTCCACGATATGGTCTAGCGAACAGATATATGAACTGGTTAAAGATTATTCAAAGATACATGAAATTGGAGTTCAAATAGAAATTGAAGGCAAATCGATTTATCACAATTGGGGAAAACAGTCTATTTTTTGGGAGTATTGCCATATTGGAAACATCTTCTTGTTCGTTATAATATTGATGATGTCCAAAATGAGAAAAATGTATTTGATAATGTCTTTAACACAGTTTTGAATGTTAAAGGGTAAATTAAAGATGATTTGAAATCAAGGCGCGATATAGAAGAATTATGCAAATGTCCCGAGCTTCATATGAAACTAAATGATAGTAAAAAAAACCAAAGTATGTTATGAATTAGATAATAATCAAGTTAAAGTTGTGTTAAATCGGTTGAAGGGTTAAGATAACCTGATGGTATTTCATCAAACTTTCATAGATGTGTTGACTTCAAAAATGGTAAATTGGGCGGAATGAAAAGTCATGATTGTCACATTATAATGGAGCATTTATTTCCCATTATGTTCAAAGAACTACTGCCGTTAAAAGTTTGGAAAGTAATAACGGAGCTTGGTTTGTTTTACAAAGTGCTTTGTTCGACTACTTTAAAAGTGGAACGTTTATGTAAATTTGAAGTAGATATTCCAATATTGCTTTGCAAATTGGAGAAAATATTCCTGCCAGGTTTTTTAATGTAATAAGGCATTTACTTATTCACCCTCCAACTGAAGCGCCGACTTCGAGGTCCCGTCCAATATGAATGGATGTATCCATTTGAGAGCTAAATATAAACATGTTACCTACTAATTTAATTGCACTTAAAATATGAAATAATGTAAATTAATTTTGCATAGATATCTGAATCATTTGAAGAAAAAAGTAAGACAAAAAGCACGAATTGAAGGTTCGTTATGTAAATCTTACATCAAAGAAGAAGCTTCGTTCCTTTTCTCTTATTATTTCAGTGATCATGTGAATATATCATTTGAAAGTGTTCCTCGAACGAAGTAGAATACGAACAAGAATCGTCTCAAATAGTGTTGTCGACTTTTAGATAACTTGGTCGACCTTCCGGGAAATATGTAGATGTATGGCTAAACAATAAAAATCTCCATGTAGCACACACTGATATTCTTCTAAATTGTGCTAAAGTTGCGTCGTTTGTTAAATAATCTAAAATATCAATTAGTGCTTTATCCATTTCTACATGTTTGCATGTGTATGATCTAATGTAATATTTTATTATATTTATAACGTTTATGAACGTGAACATCCAAATGGAGATATCAGTAAAGAAATTTCTGCTTAGTTTACAAATTATGTTTAAGAACCCAGAATTGTGTTCTTGATGAAGGGTTGAAACATCTTGCAATGAGACCAAAAAGATTGGTCAAGACATATCCAATATACTTTGTTAATGGATATAAATTTAACACCAAAGAATACGATGCTAAAAAATTAATGAACAATACGGGTATATTCGTTAATGGTAGTGATGATCTTGAAAATAACATTAATGATTTTTGTGGCGTTTTAACACAAGTTTTGCAACTGGCGTATTTCTCACGACCTGCGGAGGATGTGTTTCTACTTAAATGCAATTGGTTTATCAGTGTTCCAGGTTCTGGGACTAATGTGCATAAGGATTATAATATGATTGAAATAAAGCATACATCGCACTATTACAAGTATGATCCTTTTATACAGGCCAAACAAGCATTTCAAGTTTATTACACTCCTTGCTCGTCCCTAAAAGATATAAAGCAGATTGGTTAATAGTTTTTAAAACAAAGGCTAGATTTACGTTCGACGGAAAGAATATTCGAGAAGAAAGAGCCTATTAGGCAGAACTCGAACAGAACAATGAAATAATAATTGAAGACGATCATGCAGATTTTGGACCTTTGGTCAACGAGACAAATGTTTTGGTAGAAGCGTTCGAGAGTGCGGAGGAAGATATTGTAGTATTTGAGGCCGATTTTGAATCAGAAGTAGATGACGACTGATGTACATGATGAGTATTATCTTTCTAGTTGTAATGTAATTATGGAGTATGCGACGTATATTTTGCAATTCATGTAACTCTATTAAATTTTGGAATATTATGATCATTTTTTTACATCTTTCATGTCATATGCAGTTTTTCCTGTTTATTCATCTTAAATCTGCAATGTCATATGTTACTCCTTGGAATATGAGACTCAATCAAATACAGGTATAAACAATTTCATTATGTTTGATGTCATTTATTTATTAGCTTGTCTCGTTTGTGTAAGTTAGCTATAAAATAAATTTGAATATGATGTTATTGCTTTTAAAATGATTTGTATGTGATAGGTACGTGATTTAGAGGGAATTCTTCAAGCGAGGGATCTAGATCGCAACCCTCTCAGTGTCCAGATGTCTCCTTGGTTCCTACGAGTACAGGGTAAAAAATAAACTTTACTTAGCATGTTAATTACTTTTTACTACACTTATGAATATCATATTTAACGCATGGTTTTTGATCTTCAACCTTCGAAGGTTATTTTGGGCGTTTCGAGAGAAGCATATAGGGATCGGATGTTGG
Organism: Allium sativum; assembly: GCA_030737875.1. NCBI lineage: Eukaryota > Viridiplantae > Streptophyta > Magnoliopsida > Asparagales > Amaryllidaceae > Allium > Allium sativum. The sequence continues at coordinate 298,294,248 of CM060921.1, forward strand.
GATGTTGACCGAAGTGGGATCTGATCCCACCTCACATACATGAGGTCATTTGGCAGGATGTGCTAGAAAGTATTTTCTTATATATTTTTTGCATTCTAATTTCTTTTAATCGCTGATATATTGTACATATGTGAATGTAATGTTTGTTTAACGTGAAATACAGGCTGAGGTGGATATACAGACACATGATTTACAGCTGGTTAAGACGTACTGGATGCAGAAAATAAGAAAAAATTATAAACATGGCATATCAACAATGAATAAAAGCATGAAAAAACCGAGTTGGATGGGAGCAAGCATGTGGGATGGATTTCTGAGGTATTAGAAGAGTGATGAAGCGAAGGTTAGTGTACTAATTTTTTTTTAATGTAAAAAATATTTACTTGATAAGTAATGTATCAAATTTTGAATATACAGGCAGAGTCAGAAAAAAACACTGTAAATCGAAATAAAAATTCAGTCAAGCATCGAGGAACATCGAAGTCATTAAACAGTATCTGCAGGAGTTAGTAAATTTTTTAAATGCGACTTATATAACAATTAATATGCTATATAATTTTGAACATCTAATAACTGCGTGTAATAATCAAATTCAGGAGACTGAGGGGCAGGGTCAAGTCTCGTGTATGGACGTGTTCACCAGTACACCTTCCATCGAGCATGTCTATGGAGACAGGAACATCACATACACATGGCATGACGACAAATCTAGGAAGAGTCGTGTAAGATTTCATTTTACGTAGAAGTATTTGTAGTAATTGTTAAATTATAATAAAATAAGCTAATTAATTTTATATACATTTTTATTTGGTCTTGAAGAAGTTTATGAAGCAGCATCAAAAGCGTCTAGTTGAGACTGTACATGAGTAGCTCACGACTGACGACGAGGACATTATCTTCCAGGCAGTGATGGATCCAGTGACGCAGAATAGACGTTATGGATTTGGAAATCAAGTGGTATAGGATTTTTACCTTAATTTAATTTTTAGTTTAGAAATAAAATTACTTTTATGATTTGCAGGTTATTAATATAATCGTACATTATTAAAAGATTTTTAAATAATTGTTACAGTCCACCACTCAAAAGGGACGGAGCAAACAGACTAGAGATGCTATAGACGCCGCAGAGATTGAGGAGTTGAGAGCTAGGGTGGCACAACTTGAGGAACTGAATCATCGTCAAGACATTAAGACGACTCAGCTTTTAGATCGACACTTAGCGGAGTTTGCGCAGCAGTACGGGCGCTTCCCCTCATCAGCCGGTTTTGTAGAAGATGACGATCAGTGATGGATGGATATATATATATGTTTTTCTGTTGGGGCATGTACATATGACTGGGTTGCTATGACTATGGTATGGGTGTATGACTTTGGTTTGACATTTTGTATGTATTATGACGATAGACATGTTGTGGTAGGGTTGATGTGGTAGACTTGATGTATTATATGTTGTTATGATGGTAGATTTGATGTATTTTGTATGCATTTATGTTGTTATTTTGGTTTTCATGATTTTTTGGTTGATATGTTGTGTTTTTGATGAATTTTTGAGTGTTGGGATTATAAACTGATGGTTTGAGATGAATGTGGGCTGGAAGGCTAAATAGCAATAAAAATTTAAAAAAAAAATTGCAGGTTTCTGACGGCTACCGGTGGCTTATAGGTACACGCATAAGTAACGGTTTCCGACGGCTTGGGATGGTTTACTGGTATCGCATACGTAACGGTTTTTGATGGCTACCGACAGCCGTCGAATCGTTGGAAGCTGATACACATAGTCCCAAGCCGTAGGAAACGAGAATGACGGGTTGTGTCGATAACCGTCAGAAACTCTGTTTCTCGACGGCTTAAATTGCTACAGGCATTTCTGACGGTTGTCGACCGCTTTCAATGGTCGTCATGGTTTACAGCTGTCGAAAATCCATAACTTTCTTGTAGTGCAAATTGAATTAGATATGGCCATGAACACTGCCTAATTGGCATTTCTAGTGTAGTGGTATCTATTTTGCCATGAGGCAGTTCTTTTTCATCAAATGTTGAAGAGAAGAGAAGTGATTTGCTATCGCCATTATATGGGTCTGTAATCGTGAACTGGCATGCATGAGATAACTTCTGCCTATGTTGAGAATAATACACATTTTATTTATGTTGTTATTTATTGTTAGTTGATTGAGATGGATTTGGGTTTTTACACCTGTTTTGTCTCACATACAGTATTATCATCATGGTCAGGACATTTCTTTGTACATATTTCTTCAATGTGGCTTTATTGTATATAGACTCCATTTTTTCCATAATATTGTGGCTTTATGGTATGTATTTTGTTGCATATATTTCTTTAGCCTGGCAGGGGCATTTACTGTATATATTTCGTTGTAAATATTTCTATCATGCTATTGTCCCACAATTTATGTCTTCATAATATCTTAATCCTGATATATATATCCCTTTTTTCAGTGATGACATTCAAGCTTTAATAATTTTATATCATTTGCCTTTTATTCTCTGAAAGAAAGTGCGAAGAAAATATTTGCAGCAATGGTAGTTAGTCGTAACGAAAAATTCTTATAAAATTATGAACTACAAAGAAAAATGTAAAGAATACACAACTTTATTATAACCAAGCATGACAATAACATGCATTCGACTTCCTAACTAACAGAGTTTTAATACAATTCTTTGAATAAACAAGTTATCCCTAACCAAAAATCTTTTTAACATAATCCTTTGAATAAACAAATTAGTGTCAAAATATACAAATAATCATTTAATAAAAGAGATAAAGGATACAGCCGATAATACACATTATGTGAAGATAGGCCGAAGCCCATCAAAGCCCAAGTCTCTCAAAGCCTGAAGACCCAATTGCTGCTATTACAAAACGTTCATTATGTATCTATAAATAAGGCTTATGTAAACATTTCTGTAATCAATTCCTTTTCAACAATACAACTTTCCTTTTGATGTACACTTTCTGAAAACCAACAAGATCAAACCACTTCATTTGTAAATCAAAATCATTTTCAGAAGTAAATCTCAAGAACAGAATTCACAAATTCTTTTATGGTATCAGAGCATCTCGCTTTACAGCAAGATCCTCATCTGAAAATCAAGAAAGAATTGATTTGGCATCCCCATCAGAGAAATTTCATCATTTGGGGATTCCTCTCATCAAAGTGTATACACTCATCACTTGAGAGTTGTCGTGATCATTAAGATCTGCACCACACCAGGTCAAAGTCACTGGCAGCTTCGGAACCGAGCCTTGCCAAGCATATTTTCTTGGCTGCTACAGATCCAAGCCTCGCCAAGCAACCATAACTAGCTGCGCAGATCCTGATAATCAGTTCTTGGACAGTTCAAAAAAAAAATTTTTGCAGAAGCAAGAAATACAAAGTTCAGATCGCCTGAAAATTCAAGAAAGTCATTCAAAAGCATTGCCATACCAGAAAAAGGTTAAATACTATCCTGATTGCACTATACTCCTGAAGTGCAGTCTTTAATTTTGGCATTCTGAACTCTAAATTTCTGTAAGTATCCTCTCTGCTATTTTCTTGATTTCATTTGTCATCATGGTTGACAAATCTGGAACTGGATCTGTCTCATCAAATGTTCCATCTGCTACACCCACAATTATTCCATCACCTGTAGATCAGTTAGTCAAGACATCCATTAGTCCTCAGACCCAATTAATTTCAATAAAACTTGATGAAACAAACTATTTGAATTGGAAATATCAAATAGAAACAGCCATTCAAGGATATGGTCTTGAGGGATATATCTATGGTACCCTACCTGTTCCATCTACGTACATTACTGATCAAGAAAACAGAGTAATACCCAATGAAGAATATATAAAGTACCACAGACAAGACAGACTAATTAGTTCTTGGTTGTTGTCATCTATTAGCAACAGTCTCATATCTCAGGTGGTAGGGTGTAAAACTTCAAATGAAATTTGGATAAATGTTGAAAGAAATTTTAATGCTCAGTCCTCTGCCAAAATAATGCATTATAGAAGACAAATTCAGAATGCTAGAAAAGGCAATAGTACAATGAGAGAGTACCTATCTAAGATGAAGACATTAAGTGATCAACTTGAGGCTGCAGGTTATAAAGTGACTGATTCTGAGCAAGTTTTGAACATTCTGAATGGTCTAAGCAATGATTATGAAGCTGTCGAAGCAATCATCTCATCTCAAAGAGTTACTCCACCTCTTGAAGAGGTTCATTCAATTCTACTAGCTCATGAGGCAAGATTAGAGAGCAAGAAAATCCAAGAAACAGATCTATCCATAAACTATGCAAACAGTTTCAGAAACAGGGATCAAAGATCTGCACAAAATCCTCAAAGGGGAGGTTTCAATGGTAACAGAGGAAGAGGAAGAAATAACAACAATAACAGGCCAAAGTGTCAAATCTGTGAAAGAACTGGACATACAGCATTGAAATGCTATTTCAGATTCAATCAGAATTACACACCAAATCAGTCTACAAGTAATCAAAGAAATAATGCAAATGCAAATGTTGCACAAATGCAGAATGACATAACCAATCAAAGTGATGGAAAGACCGTGAGTGGTGAAGAGACAACGAGAACAGACCACATAAATGATGAAAGCTGGTATCCTGATTCTGGAGCAACAAATCATTTAACAAACAATCTAGAAAATCTGAATTTGGGGTACAAAGACTACAGAGGTAAGCAATCTGTCTCTATGGGAAATGGTAAGTCTATTTCTATTACTCACACAGGTTGTGGCATGATAAATGGGAATAAAAATTTACTCTTGAAAAACCTGTTAAGAGTACCAGACATAAAGAAGAACCTACTAAGTGTGTCACAGTTTGCTCAGGACAATCAAGTATACTTTGAATTTTTTCCTGAATACTGTTTAATCAGAGATATTCTAACTAATAAAATCTTGTTGCAGGGCAATGAAGTCAATGGACTATACAAATTCAATCAGAACTCCAGCAACAATGATGGAAGAAGAAAACTGAATTGCTATTTCAGTAGTAATGTTTCTGAGAAAGAAATAAGTGTGTTTGATATATGGCACAACAAACTAGGTCACCCTAGCACTAGTGTTACTAAGCAGGTCATTGTAGAAAACAATATTAAGTGTAATGACATTTCTCTACCTTACCTATGTACTTGCTGTCAAATGGGTAAATCTCATAAGTTGCCATTTACAGACTCAATTACTGAGTATACCAAACCATTAGAACTAATTGCCACAGATCTTTGGGGTCCTGCACCAACCAACTCAGATTATGGGTTTAATTACTACATATCATTTGTGGATGCTTATAGCAGGTTCACATGGATTTACCTATTGAAATCAAAGTCAGATACATGTAATGCTGTAATACATTTTATCACTCAAGCTGAAAAGCAAACTAATTTTCAGTTAAAGGTGTTACAGTCAGATGGTGGTTCAGAATTTAAACCATTGAAAGATTATTTCCAGAGAAAGGGAATAATTCACAGAATTACTTGTCCACACACTTCTGAACAAAACGGACTTGTGGAAAGGAAGCACAGACATATAGTTGAAACTGGCTTGACACTATTAGCCCAAGCAAAATTACCATTAAAATTCTGGCCTGATTCTTTTAAAACTTCTGTATATTTGATAAATAGATTACCTACCAAGGTACTTAAAGGAATCAGTCCATTTCAAAGACTATTTAAAGCAAAACCAGATTATAATTTTCTGAAATCATTTGGATGTTTATGTTATCCATACCTAAGACCATATAACAGACATAAATTTGATTACAGGTCAAAGCCTTGCACTTTCCTAGGATATGCTGAAAATCAGAAAGGGTACAAATGTCTAGATGACAGTGGTCATGTATATATTAGCAGACATGTCATGTTTAATGAGAAAATTTTTCCATATCATGAAATTACTATGAAAACCACAAAGAAAATGCATGATGCTAATGTAACCATACCTCCCATACCTGTATATACAGACTTCTTACGTGCAGGTGAGACTGCGCAAACGCATGAAGAAACAGCACCACTAAACAGTAGCACTGTTCAATCATCTGGTCAACACAGCATGTCACCTGTCCCATACAACAATGAAGAGAATGTCAATATTGATGAAGATGAAGAGCAGAATGTTAATGAGGAAATTAGTGATGAAGAACAACCTGACACTCAACAACAACAAGCCAGACCCACACACCATATGATTACAAGGGCTAAGAGTGGAATTTTTAAGCCCAAAACATATGCTGCTGTCACTGATCAGACAGAACCATACAGCTATGAGGAAGCAAGAGCTAATAACAAATGGGTTAAGGCTATGAATGATGAATATCAAGCTCTCATAAGAAATCAAACATGGCAGTTAGTTGAACCACCTCAAGACAAAAACATAATAGGTTGTAAATGGACATACAAGATCAAAAGAAAATCAGATGGCTCTATTGACAGATACAAAGCAAGACTGGTGGCAAAGGGGTTTACACAACAACAAGACTTTGACTACAAGGAAACATTTTCTCCTGTAGTCAAGCCAACTACAATCAGAGTAATAATAACCATAGCTATCAGTAGAGGATGGAATCTTAGACAACTAGATGTCAATAATGCATTCCTCAATGGTATACTTGAAGAGGATGTGTATATGGAATAGCCACAAGGATATGTTCAGAATTCCAACCTTGTGTGCAAATTACACAAGGCAATCTATGGGCTTAAACAAGCTCCCAGAGTATGGTTTGATAGATTGAAGTCAAGTCTATCTAACATGGGTTTTCAACCTACCAAATCTGATAATTCTCTATTTTTAAGATCAGATAATGTCTGTACAATATATATACTTATCTATGTTGATGACCTAATTGTTACAGGTGACAACAGTACAGAAATCAGCAAACTAGTGAAGTACCTAGACCAGCAATTCTCTGTCAAGGATCTAGGAGATCTAAATTACTTTCTTGGGATTGAAGTAAACTCAAAATCATCAACTGAAATTACTTTATCTCAAAGGAAATACATTGGTGAATTGTTGACTAAAGCGAAAATGCATGAGGCAAAAGGTCAACCTACACCAATGATTAGTAGCCAATCTCTATCCAAATACAGGGGAGAATCCATATACAATACTAAACAGTACAGAAGTGTAGTTGGTGCATTACAATATGCAACAATTACAAGGCCTGACATATCATATAGTGTTAATAAAGTATGTCAATACATGCAGGATCCTATGGACACACATTGGAAAGCTGTAAAGAGGATACTAAGGTACCTAAAGGCTACTGCAAATCATGGTCTCACTTTCAAGGCATGCAACAACTACAACATTACAGGATATGCAGATGCTGATTGGGCATCAGACCCAGATGATCGAAAGTCAACAACAGGATATTGTATCTACGTTGGAGAAAACATCGTATCATGGTGTTCAAAGAAGCAGTCAACAGTGTCCAGATCCAGCACTGAAGCTGAATACAGGAGCACTGCCAACGCTACAGCAGAAATTATGTGGCTAAGATCCTTGCTTTCAGAACTAAAGGTCAAACAAGACAAATCAATACTATGGTGTGACAACTTAAGCACTGTGTACATGTCGGCAAACCCAATTTTACATGCAAGAACAAAGCATATCGAAATTGATCTCTACTTTGTTAGAGAACAAGTAATGAAAGGAAATATAGAGGTGAGGCACATACCTGCCACTTACCAGAGAGCTGATACCCTCACCAAGCCGCTGTCGTCAAACAACTTCATCAAGTACAGAGAATTACTGAGAGTTGAAGACATCAGAAGTAAACCGAAGGAAAAGCCCAAATCAACGTCTGATCCAAAGCCGAGCTGGAGACCTAAGATAAAAGACGAAGGATTTGAAGACAAAGAGCTCAACAAACTAGAAAAGGAACCAGAAGTTACATCAATCAAGGGATCTAAGCATACAAGAGGAACAAGCTCAACAAAAACCATCATCAAAGACAGGAAATTGGAGACGAAATCAGAGAATCGCTCAAGAGATAGCAGCGGAAAACCTAACCCTAGTATCGATTTGTGGGGGGGTAATAAAAGAGATAAAGGATACAGCCGATAATACACATTATGTGAAGATAGGCCGAAGCCCATCAAAGCCCAAGTCTCTCAAAGCCTGAAGACCCAATTGCTGCTATTACAAAACGTTCATTATGTATCTATAAATAAGGCTTATGTAAACATTTCTGTAATCAATTCCTTTTCAACAATACAACTTTCCTTTTGATGTACACTTTCTGAAAACCAACAAGATCAAACCACTTCATTTGTAAATCAAAATCATTTTCAGAAGTAAATCTCAAGAACAGAATTCACAAATTCTTTTATCATTGTAGTCGTACATTATCTACTTGGTATAAATTATAAATACATGAAATAAGGAAAAAAAATTAAATGATTCTTGATTGTGACTCTTTACATATTTGAGGCTTACATATATATCATAGAAATACTCCTTTTTCAGGCGTTTGAAATGTCTAAAATGCCATTTCAAATTGTGCCATATGATAATGGTATTTTAATCACTTTAATTTATCATGTTCTTAATACGCTTTCCCGAACATTTTTCTTTTCCAACCCTAACGTGGTATGATTTATATACCTAATGCTTCTCCTTCCACTCTCGCATATTGGCCATGGGTACACAATCTACTTAGTCGTCGCTTAGAAGACCTATAACTGTTGCCTCTTCACCTTTTCTTGTTGACCTAGCACTGCGCCTTCCCTTATCTACTACAATCAAATTTTCCTATGCTGCCTTCTTTCTTAGTTTCATCTATAAATTTTCCTGCTTCATTCTGAATGATCAGCTTTGATACTTATGCTCAAATGTGTTCATGATCAGACTTTGAGAAAAGAATAGACGGTGTTGCACTTTGAAACGAAGATTGGTGTAAGGCTTGACTAAACACATAACATATGCTTTGTAATTTCAAATTCAATTTATCATGTTGTTAAGTAGTATGACTTAATCTAATTGTTTTGTTCGTGTTGGTGATGATAATCCAATCTTTCCTATTCATATAGTGTAGAACTTCATGGATTATCAAGTCATGTAGTTGCTACGTGGCATGATTTTGAAATTGTTTAGCAGAAAAGGTTATGAATTTCTTATTTTTTATTAGGTTTTTGTAGTTGATATAACATTGTAATTCACCAACACCAATACGGAGACTGATTCTTAATTGCTCAGCCAGTGGTCAAATGATTAAGTATTATCTTGGTATATTTTAATTTCAATATTTTTTTATTAACAGATTTTAGTAATCATCTTAGAATTTGAAAACGTTAACTATTAGAAATAATAAAATCTTCTGCCCTTAAAAAAAATTAAACCATAATTTAACCAATTTGTGTTAGATATAGTGCTAGAAGTTTCAGTGTTTCTGCACTTATACCACAAAGTTATACTTTGTTTGTTCATAATGAATATTCAATAATCCATTAGTGTTGACATGTTATTTAAAAATCAATTACAAAAGAGATCATCACATAAATGTTTATTTTTTTACTTAATATAAGCATATTACTATTATGCACAATTGCAATGACAAGCTAAACTACGGTGGGATCATATACGCAGTGAGGCTATACCTCATGAGCCAGTTATTGAATAAAGATAGATGCGGGGTTTCAGTAGACCAGTGCCAGTAGATTTCCACCTATTGTATAGTGCAAAATAAACAGCTTGGTATTGGAGAATGGAGTTGAATGAACTGCATGATGTTTGTAACAAGTTTTTCTAGGTGCTGAGGTTATAAAGCACTCAATTGATGAAACTTAATGGGTCATCAAGCATGTGCTGAATTCGTATGAGGCAGCTCTGAGTAGAGAATGAAGATCTCAAGAAAAACACTTTTCCTTGAGCTAAGGTAGCAAACAATGATCCACATGTGGCCAATGGTAAGCGTAATAAGTAGTGCTATTAGGAGATCCATATGTGTTGAGAACCTACATGATGAGATGCAGGATCAACGATCAAACTAGAAGAATTGACATTCAACCAGGGAGAATTAGGTAGAATGATTAACATCAAAGCGAACTATAATAGTAACATAGAACGACTATTGAAAGCGAATTACGGAGTTGTTACGTAGTGCGAGATCAGCATGAAAAGAAATCGACTACAAGCCTGAAGGAGGTGAAGCCGAGCTAGATGGGCACAGAGAACTCGAATGATTGTATTTCCTTAATCTCAGTGGAGCGAAAAGAAAGTTTTTGCAAAGATTATTTAAGGTCTATCGATAAAAAACTATAGTATTCATAGAATTGAGAAATTCCTTGCATAAGGTGTTAGTACATTAAAAGAAATGCGTGACAGTAAACGAAATATAGAATATGGTCAGTATGTTAAACTATACCTATTGTGTTAATATATGCATACAAGTGCAGTGACAAATAGATATGTTACGAGTTATATTTAAAAATTAAGTTATTTATCAAAGTTTCCTGAGCTTACCTATCATTTGCAGAGATGAACATAGTGGCCAAAATTCGTCTCTTTCAATATTTTGGTTATCATTTGTTCATATGATACACTGTTTCGGTGCATAGTACAAAGTTTGGTATATTGAATTTTCAATTCATTTAATCGTTTGAGTTATGCATACTTTTCCATCTATTGTTTATTTTGTTACATAGCCTTATTTTGCACCATTATAAATGTGTTTACTCAATGATTGGTCCAAATATTTCATATTCTAGATATTTATATTGGACCAACCATGGCTTTCTGTGTATATCTATAATTAAACTAAATACTAAGTGACATGAAATATGACTAAATTAAAGCATCCACTGATTAAATTAACTTTGATGAATTACGTATTACTTAAGTTAATAAGCATGCATGGTAATGTAGTATTGCCAAGTAAGAAATAATAGACATATAATGTCCTTTTTGTATAACTCCATTATTTTCTAATAAAATCATTATGGTTTATGTGCTTCAACATTACCTAAGTGGATCAATAATTAATCATCTCTATTGATGTTCAATAAATAAACCAATCAAAACAAACATAATCCACAAATATACATTTTCATTTCGTATGGCTGAAATTTAAGAACTTATATTTAAACAAGTTTTCAGTGGCCCCACTGTGCATAGCATGGGTTTACACTAGTGTGTGTGTGTGTGTATATATATATATATATATATCATTTCAACTTATTCCACAACATAGGTAGTCGTTGTCCAAAAGATGTATACAACAACTATAAAGTTTCAATGGTATTCATGATGATGACATGGATATATCATAGAAAAAACTATCCACAATTACATCCAATCAGAAATCAGATCCACCAACAAGAATACATATGTAATGATCGTCACAACAAGCAATATATCACCACAGTTTCTAGTATCATAACAAGTAATAAACATAAACATATATAATGTACCATTATATTAATTTTTAATTGCATGAATCTTAAAAAGTTTTTTTTGATATTTATCAAATAAATTTCATCAAATAGAACTAATTTTTCTAAGGTGGGACTGTTGTTAAATTTAATTTTCCCCCCTTTTTGCTCCTGTTTTACATTTAATGCATATAGTGGCATCACGATGATTATCCTACTTACAAAAATTTATACTATGAAAAATCCTTTACACGAATTGTTATATATTTATCATTTTTTAAACGTCATGGATAGTTTATGGAGGCAGCTGTTGTAATATATATATATATATATATATATATATATATATATATATATATATATATATATATATATATATGAGTGTTGTGAATATGCTTTTATTAGTTCTATGTTTAGTCCCACATCATCGGAATAAGCTAAAGATCGGCTCCAAAAGCCTATATATAAAGGAACCAATGTAATAAAATGTACATACTTCTGAATGAATAGAAATGTCCTCTCTCCCTTGTTTCTTCTATTTGTGTTCGTTTTATAACACGTTATCAGCACGAGATTCTGTTATAGTTATTTGTTAAAATCTTCTAGATCTACGTATATGAATTTGTCATATAAGTAATTTTTGTTTGAGAATATCAATTCATGGATTTCTATATTTATTCTACAATTTATTCTGTTTGAGAATATTTGATCTATAGATCCATATATTTTTTATAGATCTAGAATATGTTCCAGTGGATCTAAACTTTTTAGATCTAATTATTTTTTAACTTAGTGGTTTTTAGATATCCACCTATTCATATTTGATCTGGTATTATGATATACCAAATACTTTTTAGGAAGATCCATTCATTTTCTTCTTATAATATTATATATGGATCTTTTACCCCCATATGCCATACATAAATCATCTTCATTTGCTATTTTATCTCTTCAATAATAGAGAAGCCATTGCTAATAGGTATGCATATATGTAAATAGCAAGTTGCTTATTAGCCAACATATGTATTACTGTGGCCATTATTTTTGTTATGTAACATGTTGTATGGCTCCTTGACGGTTTGTATTGTTTCATTATTGTAAGAAGTTCATTGTAAATGTGTAAAGAAAGACTTGCAGATTTGGATTTTTTTATGATTCCATGCTGTAATATATTCAATTTATTACATGCATGTATACAGTCCTATTCTATTTTACAAGATTTGCATATTTTTTTATGATATAACAGTACTACGGTTTCATCGTTTTGTCTGTTCGTTAATTTGTTAATTAGTTTTGATAATTATAGAACATGTATACTTATATGTGAATTTTGTTTAATTAAGCATCTGCAGTAATTATTTTTTTGTATTTCACAAAAATGTCGAACATTGAAATCCATTTACAATCTCAATGCTTAGAGAGTACCATTAAAAATGGTAATAATATGTCCCAGCAGGACAAAGCAAAGGCCCAGATATTTTTAAGAGGTCATATCCACGATGATCTAAAGCAGAATATTTAACTAAAAAAAGATCCTTTCCACTTAAGGAACTCCCTGAAGGGCATTATGACCACCAGAAGATAGTCATAGTTTCAAACACAAAGCTGGAGTCGTTGAACCTGAAGTTCACATACAAATGACATGAAGCTCATATGATCAATAGTTTATATACAAATTCTTTCTAATAAGGAACCTGAAGTTCATATGTAAACAAGGAACCTGAAATTCATATGCAAACAAGGAACCCGAAGTTTATATTCAAACGAGAAACATGAAATAAAGCATAAAAGCATATAATTGCATTTAATATTTGCATATAGCAAATGACCTGTGAAAGGAAAGGATTTGAAAAATCAATGAAAGGAAAATTTTCAAATAAAAGGAAAAAGCCTTATATTCCAACTTTATGATACATATAATTTCTTGAAGAAACTTATTATTGGAATAGATCATTACATTTATAATAAATACTATTTTCTTGAAGAAAAATAGTAAAATGACTCTCATATGTAACTTTCTAGAAAAGTTGCTTCAATTTAAAATATATAATAACAATATATGAATTATGATAAAACTTGAAGTTTTACTATAGTCATTTTAGAACATATTATAAATCTAGAAGAAATATTTTATTGTTTCTTAGGAAAACTTTTATAAAGAAAATATGCATCTTGAAGATCATATTGAGTTAAGATGTAACAACCCGCAAATTCCGAACCAATTTAAAAATTTTATTTTAGAAAATTTTAATGAATTTTGAAAATATAAAGTGATTTATTTTAAATAATAATAGCTAGAATTTATTTTAATCGAAGTTAAAACAAATAAATTAAATTTATATATAAAAGGAGTTAGAAATGGCGCGGTAGTTTTAAAATTTGATTTTAAACTTTAATATGATGTACAGGATTCAAAATAAATCAGAAATGAGTGAAACCAGAAATATTTAAATCTGTTTAACCATATCTTTCTAACGAATCTGAAAAATTGAAATTTCATAGCGGAAATCAAAAGTTATGGCCAATTCAATTTTTAGAAAGGTCGCTGTAGAATATATATATATATATATATATATATATATATATATTATATAGGGCCTGAAAGGCTACTTTTCACATATGTAGGAATTTGGGCTCGAAACCACTTCCATTGAGTCTGGAATGACGTTTCTGCATTGGCAAAGTATAAAAACTTATATATTTTGAGTTTCGGGATTTATTTGTTTAAAAATGTATTTTTAATATTAAATATATTGGCCTTAAAAATAGTCATTTTCCAAACGATCTTTGTTTTCGACGAAACCACTTTTGTTAGAACCGGAATGTCAAATTATTGCTAGATTTCAATTTTCAGAATTTTTCGAATTAATATGTGAGCATGGAAAAAGAAAATGTGTTTTGACTATTTCAATTAAATTTAAACACCTTAAAAATAGCTATTTTTCAAACAGTCTCAGAATTCAACGAAAATAATTTTCTTGGATTCGTATCGTCATAAGAAAGCTAAAAATATTTTTTTTTTAGAATTTTCTGAGGTCGTATGTGGCCCCGGCATATTTATATGTACGGTCAATATTTAATTAATTAATTTTTAATGTAATTTTAAATAAAATTTCTACAGATTTCGGAATTGGACCCCGAGACCCGTCCCATTGTGTTCAGAAGGCCTCAAAACGTTAAGATCGACAGTAAGCAAGCCCAATTCGGAGACAGCCCGCATTTTCACCTATATAACACATTTTTAATAATAAAAAAATAAAAAAATATATAACCCTAACCCTAAAACACATAGCCGCCGACTATGCCTATTCAATGGCTAGAAACTTCCCAACTTCAAACATCAGTTTCTCTCAATCTGTTCAGTGAAAATTTACAAATAATATATCAAATCGAAGAGGACGGAGAGCTCTACAAATCCGTATGGTTAAGATCAGTTTTTAGTGCACGGATTTCGCGAATTCTGGCGAGGAAGTGGGGGCGTTTGGGTTCGATTTTCGAAAGGAGGAGGAGGCCGAGTTCGGAGCTATTGGGGGTGGTGGTGGCTCGCAGGCGGGGCGTCGGATTGGCGGGGTCTGATCGGCGGTCGGTGGCTCGGATGGGGTGCGACGTGAAGGGTGTGGACGTGATATTTGGGTTCGGCCGATACAGAGGGAATGTGGAGGAAGAAGGTTTTTTTTATTATTATTTTATTTATTAAATATTTTATTTATCCGATCTTTAAAAATCAATATCTCTTTCGTACGAGGTCCATTTCTCGAACCATTAGTTGCGTTGGACTCGTCTTTCCGAGAACTTTGCGATGGCGCAGACCAGAGCTGATTCCGAGACAGTCAAATTTTCAGTAAAAATCAATGTGAGAATTCTGAATTTTATTATTTAATTAATTATAAATTATTTTTCTTGCATTAAAAATAATTGTATTGTGATGTAATTCAGATCTGAAATGTTCTGTGATTGATGAATGTTGATTGTTGTTGGTGGTTTGCTTTATTGCTCATGTTATGTTAGATCCGCATTGAAATCTCATACATGGTTGAATTTTATTTACATTTAGAAAATAAATCTAAATTTAGATTTAAATCATATTTTATTTAGATCTAGTTATTCTAAATTATTTAAAAAAAATTATTTTTATTATTATTCTGAGATGAACAATAGAAGTTGATCGACAAATAAAAACTTATTTTTATTTGTTGGTATTACATTAGAATTTGATCGACAAATAAAAACTTATTTTTATTTGTTGGTATTACATTAGAATTTGATCGACAAATAAAAACTTTATTTTGTTTATTTTGCAACAGAAAATGAACAACAAATAAAACCTTACTTTTATTTGTTTACTTTGCATTAAGATTTGAACGACAAATAAAATATTATTTTATATGTTTATTTTACAATAGAATATGAACAACAAATAGAATATATTTTCATTTGTTTACATTACGACAGAATTTGGCTAACTAATAAAAATCCTATTTTTGTGGTTTACATTTAGAACACGGTTTACGAGTTACAATAAAAACATAAAACGTTCATTTGTTTGAATTGAAACCATGTTAACGATAAAATTTACATTTTTACCGTATATATAGAATAGATTAAAAATGTTCATCTATTTGAAATGGAAACATGAAACATCAAAAATCTTATTTTTAATGAAAAGAATTATTCATATGAAAATTGTTCATGTTAAAATAAAAGTGTTGAAAAATCACATTTTTAATGTAAAGAATGATTCATATGAAATTTGTTTATGTTAGAATTGTCGAAAGAAGAAAAAACAAAGTTATTCTTTTTATTTGTTTTTGTTGAAATGTTAGAATTAAATCAAAAAGATTACATTTTTAATGTAATTAGAAATAAATTAAAAAGATTACATTTTTCAATGTAATTAAAATTGAAAAAAATGATTACATTTTTCAATGTAATTAAAATTGAAGTAGAATGATTATATTTTCAATATAATTAATATTGAAATAAAAATAACATTTCGGTTAAGGCATAAGTATTGGAAATAAAGTTTTGTTCTTTATTTTGTGTTCAAAAATGTAAACATGTTTTGAAAATAAAGTTTGTACTACTATTTACATTCAGCCATGCAAACATATATAGTAAATAGAAAGGGTGCGTTTTTTACAGGTCCCTGTTATAGTTTCAAAATAGAAAAAAAAATCGGTCATCAAACATAGTATTATGTCCCTATTTTCTAATTTGTTGAAAGGGTCTGACAATGTGACATGCTAAGATGCAAATGATCAAGGCTTTGTTGAAAAGCAGGCCTTGTGGTTGATGTAAAACCCGTAACTTCCCCGTAAAGGAAAGCGTCAGATAGTTCGAGAACAAGCCACAACAGAACGCAAACGAAAGAACATTTCATTGTATATTACAACAATGCATCAGATTACAAGAATATACAGAGTATAAATGAATATTACACAGAAATATCAGAGATTTAAATTACATTTAAATACATCGTAGCGGAAAATAATACAATACACAACTAGAAGAGATATACGGATACAAAGCTTTCCGGATATCGTTCCAGCTGTAAACCAGGATCCTGTGAATATAAATCTGCAAAACCAAAACTACTAGCTGCCCGTGTCGAAAATAGGGGCACCCAGAGTTTAGGTTAAAACAATAAACTCCAGGTCAGTCATGTGACTGGTGTGAGAAGTAAAAACAGTTATTTATCTTTATTTTCAAAGTAAGGTAAATCAAGGGACTACGCCGTATAACACGGAACGGGTTTTCTCCCAAGAATACCAGTGCATAAAACAACAGCGCAATGCTAAATAAAGAAAAATGAAGCTGTTATAAGACTCAGGTCCTATCACACAATGCAACGCAAGCCGGGGTATAGGGTTTTCCCTTATAACAGCCAAAGAATGCTTGATACGTTTAAAAACAAATCATTTGATACTATAATAAGTGCATAGTGTATAAAACAACTTCAAATCATAAGTATCAATCATAGGCGGCATGGGTACCATATATCATGTCGCCATACTAGTTCTACAATTAAAACCGCAAATGTCACGTATTTGGAAATTGGATTTCCATCTATGAACCGAGGCAAAAGATAGTCCTCAACCAATTCGAGACTCTCTAGCCCGAGCCTCAGGACCCAGACTCAGGTGGGCCCTTGGATCGTCAGGGCCGGTCCACCGATGTGGATTATTATGCCTGAACACTACGTTTCCCGACCCTATGGGGTGTAAGTCTGGTCCGTCTGCCGACCAGAATGCATCGGCCGAAACCGATATCACGAGGCGCCTCGCAACAACAACAACCACATAAGTCAAACTCGTCAGGGCGTGTAAAACCACTGACGCCACTTCTAGCTAGAAAGAAACGCAAGTCCTCCCTGAGGTCCGTCTCCCGTTTTTGGTTCATACCGGGTGTGAAACTCGCGAAGTAAACGTTACACAAAGCTACGCCACAAGGCCGTGCTTTGATCATCACCACAAGACTTTTCCTTTCAACAGAAGCCTCGATCAATTGCCACTTAGGCATGCCACACAGGCAATTCACTCCATGCGTTTGATATCCATCAATATATAACTCCTGAGCTCGTACGTCTCAGAGAAGGGCGTTAAGCAAGACAATAAATTCTCCGCCGCCAAACAGATATATATTTAATAGAGATCAATCACACGGACTAAAATCCAATGTCAGACACACGGTCCATTTACAAGTCCGTTCTGGGTCTGAACAAAACCGGAGGCACCTAGTACCCCGCATATCCATCGATCTCCAAGCACGTCTGGACGATCACCAACTGTTTCCATCTTCTTGGGTGTACAGCCCAATCAAGATCATCAGTAATCACCCAAACGACGTGAAGGCTTCCGGTCTTCGACCATCGTCTTCATCTTCGACTTATCGTCGTATCAGTTATTTAGAATGGGATAAACCCGGTCTTTCCGAATAACTCGCGTATATTTTAAATAAGTGTTACACAAAACACAACATACGCCTCATTCCAATTCATCGGTCACTAACCGTAAATTAATCAAGAGAATAATTTCCCAAATATTAACCCCGAAGGTCGAAACCAACATCAGATCAATATCCAGAAAACCATTGTGCTTGGCTAACCGACAGTTAGTTTCTAAATTTCACATTCATAGGGAGAGGTTCTCATTAATTTTATCAAAGATAAATTCCTTATATTTATTCTTTAATCTATCCTTTTGAATTTCGATTCAACTAGTCGGGATTAACGAACCTTACCGAAGTAATCATTTATTTTAATTTCCCAATCCCAACATATTCATCCCATGAAGTAAAACTGGTAATACTTCATATCTAACACCACGGTGTTATCGGTAAATTCAATTACCATTTCACGTTCAAATCTAATTAAAGATTTAACTATCGCCTGGAGTAAAAACTGGTGATACTCCATTCTCGATTATTTAAATCTAATTAAAGATTCGTTAAAACTCCACTTAGTTTTAATCGTTAACTGGGTTAAAGAATCAATGTCATTTAAAACACAGTTCACGATAAACCCAAAATCACATTCCATTAATTATCGGGTTAAAGAACGAGTGTTATTTAAAACACTGTCCACGATAAACCCAAAAATCAATATCAATTCAATTAAATATTATTTAATTGGTACACTTCATTAAATCCAAATAAAAAGATTTAATCTTTTCTCAACTGGGTTCAAGAACAGTGTTAGTCAAGACACCATTCACGACAAACCCAAATCACATTTGATATTAAATACAAGGCTCTGAATAGAAAATATATCGGCTTATATTCAATATCAAATTCTACGACCAACAGATATCGTATTGGAAATAACGATATACATATCTATATCTCTCAAATTTCCATAACAACATCTGTACAATCACGAAATCCAACATCGAAATATTCCGAAGACAATTTTGATTCAAATCCATTCCAATGCAATCATTGGAAATTCTGGTTATTTTCAAAACCATTTCACATTCAATTTATTTATTTAAAAATAAATAGAATTATAATTCTAGCTTAAAACTAGTTCATTTCGATAAAAATCTATTTTTATCTTTTCAAATATGGAGTTTTTCATCCCAATTCTTTCTAAATATTTCTTATGATTTTACACAAATTATTACTATTTTTAATAATTTTATCAAGGCCCTACAGTCGATTTCCATCAACGGCCATCGAACTGCACTTACAGCGACCTTTTCCAAATTTGATTTGGACATAATTCCAAATCCAACCGTTAGATTTCTAATTTCTAATATTCGTTAGAAAGCTCTTTTCGATACGAACCTAACGGTTCCGGTTTTAGGAGAATCCGACTGTCGGATCTCCCGTAATGTCCGTTTGAAATCAATGGTCGAAATTCGCGAACTACCGCGGCGCGGCGCGTTCTATTCAGGCCATTATATTATATATATATATATATAATATATATTTCGTCGATTACTATTTAAAACGAATTTTATAAATAGCTTTGAATTCGTTTCAAAAACAATTTCAACTTCCATCTCAACTCAAATCAAAATTGAATCTTTCCTTATAAATTCGTTTTAAAATTCATTTCTATTCAATTCAAATTTCAATTCAATTTGAATTCATTTCAATTCGTTTTAAATTCATTTCATTTCAAAATCGTTTCCAATTCTATTATAAAATTATATATAAATATTTATATTTTAACGATGACGTATATATATATATATATATACGATTGAATTCTATTCAAAATAAATTTCTCGTCGATATTATTTAAAATAATTCATTTTAAATAATCAAAATTCACTAAAATTGCCAAAATAAAAATTTTAAACTGGCCCAGATTTTCGGGTTGTTATAGTTGATGATCAAAGCATAGCCTGTTTAGGCATAGCTTTGTGTATAGCGTGACTTCGCGAGCCTCACACCCCGGTATGAGTCAAAAACGGGATTAGGACTGCAGGGAGTGCACATGTTTCTTTCTAGCTAGGGGCAGTGCCGGTGCTTTAACACGGCCCAGCATTTTACTTATGTGGATTGTGGATTGAGGTACCTTGGGTTTTTTATAGGCCGAAAGTGGTCATACTATAGGTCCAAAGGGACCGGGAAACGTGTGTTCAGGAATTGCCAATCCACTACCGTTAGGTGGGGACCGGCCCTGAAGATCCAAGGGTTCACTGCGGGGGATCCTAATGCATTTGCTAGAGTGTCTCGAATCGGAAGAGGATGATCCCTAGCCTCGATTTCATGACAGAAAACCAATTTCCAATACGACATTACGATTTTGATTGTAAACTTATATATGGCGACACAGTAAATGGTACCTATGCCGTCTAAGATTAATACATTTATATTGAAATGTTTTAAATATATATTGTAGTAACCCGCATTTTTAGCTGTTGAATAGTTTATTTATTTAATTATTAAATATCGATTTATCGATATTGAGAACGTGAATTAAATAATATTGAATATTTAATTTATAATTATAATATAATAAAATATATTATAATGTCGAAATAGTCAAAAATAGCTGAATTCACAATACAGTGTGAATTGGGTTATATATAAGGTATAATTCAGTTTGGAATTGAATTTGAATAACGAATATATTGAATCGAAGACAGATGAACGTATAATTTATAATATAATTATAAACGAGCTCGAAATGGCGCTGCAGTTCGCTATTTGGCGATTTGAACTTCAACTGAGTATACAGGGTTCGTTTTAAAGCGGATTTCTGTGAAACAAGAAACGCGTGGAGCTGGTGGAGTATATCTTTCTAGTGGAAGAGAAAAATCGGGATTTCGTCGTGTAGATTTTGATTCACGTCCAAATCAAATTTTAGAAAAGTCGCTATGGATTTCCTTTATAATTTGCGACGCTTTATAAACGTTATAAATCGATTTTTCGATACGAACTGAATATCGATCAAATCAGAATTCTGGAAATCAAGCCATAAATTCTGGCCGGATATTCTGGAGCCGTACGACATCATCTGTGGATATATACGAGAATATTAATTTATTAATATTTAATTTAGTAATATTTAAATATATTTATATATTTAAAAGGTCAGTTCAGCGCTTGAAAAATAGCCAGTTTTTCATACGACCTCGGAATTCGACGAAACTAGTTTTGTTGGATCCGCAACATCAAATTTTTGTTAGATTTCAAGTTTCGTGATTTTTAGAGTCACCGTGTGGCCGTACGGGATTTTAGAGTGGAAAACAGTCAGTATTTCGACGGTTAAAAATACGCCGTGTGAGCATACGAAGTCGGAATTCGACGAAACTAGTTTCGTTGGGACCGTAATGTCGAACTCTAGCTACATGTCCAGTTTGGTAATTTTTGGGTATCACATGTGAGTACAGGAATTTTTAGAAGACAATACAAATAGCAGTTGATTTTATATTAATATAATATTTGAATATAAAATCATTATACCTCCTCTATAAGTACCCAACACTACTTCTAAACCTAATTCAATTTCGTTCTCAAGTCAAGAAATATCTGGCCGCCACTTCAATGAAAAAAAAACGAAAACAAAGAAAACCAAAAGAAAATGGAAAGAAATCCTAAAAATTCTCAAACATATATATTCCGGATGCTTATCAGTTGCTCTTCGATTCCCTGTTCGTTTTACTGCTCGCGATACAAATTCCGTCATGTTCGAAATAGGGCAGCATCCTAGGGTTGACGATTTGTAGCAGAGTGAGGCATCGAGTGAATTTTCGTGGGTGGTTTTGGATTCACGAAGTGAAACCGTACTCCCTTGATTTATTTTGCAGTATTCGGTTGTGAAATCCATCAAGTCATCGTGGGAACTGCTGATGTCGAGGTCGGAAATGTGACAACGAGTTGGGTAAATTGGTGATGGGATTGGAAAGGATGCTGTGCTGAGTTCAATGGTGGCGTCAGTGTTGGTTTCGGTTGTGTAAAGAGGGAGGACGAGGTGTTTAAAACTTTGAGCAATGTCTGTGTTTTACTGGAAGCTTGATTACCGAATTGGGGAAGGAGGATTAAAGGTGCGGGTTGGCATTTGAGGTTGGGTATTGGGCCGGGAAGGTAATGTAAGGCCCAAAGTCAAGAAATGTTTTATTTAAATTTAAATAAATTTGTGTACCAACTTTGAAATGTTGTATCTCGTCCATACGAACTCAGATTGACGAGCCGTTGGTCACGTTGAAATCATATGATCTCAGGCTACGCAGTGGAACTAACGGGAAGTGAATCCGAGCTCGTTACAATTTATGGAGAAATAAATTGTCCGTCGAAATCAAAGAACGTAAACCGATATTTTTCGGTTAACGCGCAAATGTGAGTAAAAACTCACTAACTCTCCTCAATTTATATTTTAATATAAATTGTATTTTATTTCTGTATTTGACTGCCAGTTATGTACTGTTAAGTTGTATTGTTAAATTGGACTGTAGATTGTACTGTTAAATAATTGATTGAAAACAGTATGGATATATATATATCTACATATACATATATATCGTTATTAAACGGTGATTTTGTTATCAGTGTATTTCATTAGAAATGCAAGTGATGTTATATACGTTGTTTAACATCGGTGGATGCAGGGAAATAGGTTGGAGGAATCCGACTGGATTCCTCAACATTTATTTTACTGTTATTTGTATATTGTGATATATACTGTGATATATAATCTGTTGTTGATTGTATATGTTTGGATGATATTGATCATTGACAGTTGGTTGTTTAAAAACAATAGAAAACATTGAAAATGTAGAAATGAGAATTTTCAATATTTATATTGAAAAGAATCTATTGATAAAATCGAAGGATTTTATAAAAGGATATTTATTTAGAAATAAATAAATAAAATAAAGGAATGTTTATTTAGATTAAATAAATAGAAAAAAGGATATTTAATTAGGGATTAAATAATTAGAGTGATAAAGGAAAATCTATTTAGGAAAATAAATAGATTATACAAAAGGAAATCTATTTAGGAAATAAATAGAAGTTAAAATAAATAGAAATAAAAGAAAAGTTAGTTAGTCGGATATAAATATTCGAATCAAGTTAGTTAAGTGGTCAAACCAAGCTAGTCGAACCAAACTAGTCAAGCTAGTCGAACCCAACCGAGTCGAATGGTCGAGTTGAACCAATCGAGCCCAAATGGTCGAGTCGAACCAAATCGAGCCAAATGGTCGAGTCGAACCAAATCGAGCCAAATGGTCGAGTCGAACCAATCGAGTCAAGATGGTCGAGTCAAACCAACCGAGTCGAGCTGGTCGAGTCGAACCAATCGAGTCAAGCTGGTCAAGTTATTCGAACCTGGTCAGTACAACCAAGCTGGTCAAGTTAGTCGAACCGGGTCAGTCGAGTCGAGTAAATTAAAACTTAGTTAATCGAAAGGAGTTTATCGATTTAGTTAATCGATAGGAGTTAATTGACTTAGTCAATCGAGATGAGTTAATCGGTTTTAATGAATCGAGAGGAGTTAGTCGAATATGGTATTCGAACCAAATGGTCAAACCAAGTGGTCGAACCAAGTAGTCAAGCCCAGTGGTCAAACCAAAGGGGTCAGGTTAGCCAAACCTGGTCAGTCAAACCAAAGGGGTCAGGTTAGCCAAACCTGGTCAGTCAAACCAAATGGGTCAGGTTAGTCAAAACTGGTCGGTCGAACCACGTTAGTCGAGTTAGCCGAATAGGGTTAGTCAAATAGAATTAATCGATTAGGGTTAAACCATAGAACTAATCGATTAGAGTTAAACAAATATAGTTAGTCGAGCCTAGTTAATCGAATCGAATTGGTCGAACCAAGTAAGTCGAGTTAAGTTAGTCAAGTTAGTCGAGCCTAGTTAATCGAATCGAATTGGTCGAACCAAGTAAGTCGAGTTAGTCGAGTCAGGTTAAGTTAGTCGAGTAAAGTTATCGATGTTAGTTTCATCGAAAGGAGTTATCGATGTTAGTTTCATCGAAGGGAGTTATCGATTATAGTTTAATCGAAGTGAGATTTTCAAATATGCGATATTTGAAAAGGAAGAGTTACCGAATATTAGTTATTTGAAGAGAGATTATCGAATATCGTTTATTCGAAAGAAGTTAATCGAATATAGCTTATTCGAAGAAGAATTAATCAAATAGAGATTTCTCGAAGAGAGTTAATCGGCAAATTCGATTATATCGAATTCGGGAAAGTACTTATACTTTCCAGTGTCTAAATAGAGATTTATTTATTTATAAATAAATAAGTGTTAGGTTAATTATTCACTAATAAGAATAGAAGTTATAATTAAAAAGTTAGATAATTCGAAAGTAGGGATTATAACGTTATTGTTATAACCAATGTTTTAAATATAGAAGTGGACTAGTAAAATTGAATCCGAGAAAGGCGTAAAGAAGTTGTTAAGATTTAAAAGATAAACTTTGACCATTTCGAAGTTATAACGTTGTTCAGTTAAGGTCTGAGAGGTAATTATACCCCAACTTGAGTGACTTCCTTCTTAACTAAGAAATGGTAAGGTTTGATCGTAAAGGAGTTTTGGAAATGTTTTCCAAACGAGAATCAGAAATGTTTTCTGATAAAAGAAAATAAGAATTTAGAATATAGGGAAACAGAAGATAAGTAAATAAATGAACTAAAGAGATTAATGTTAAATGATGTTTGTTCGATATAATTTCCATCTGGGAATAATATCGTTGTTTGCACACTAGTTTTTCTTTGATAGTTAACTCCCCGACTATCGAAGTTTTGACCATTTTAACGTTGTTAATATGGAGAGACCGGTTGGATTTTTATCCAAAGAACCACTCTGTATTGGCATAAGCGTCGCGAATCATATATGCCAAAGATAATTGAAGACAGTGTAAAATGCAATGGCTATCCTGTTTACAGAATAGTGCCTTCGGTTTGTCCAGTCCCAGGACAACTTGTATGGACGAAGGTCTGACAGAGTATATCTAATGGATCGCGTAAGTTGATCTGTTCAAACGTATTCACATTTGGTGGCGGAGGAATTCGTTTCTCTTAGCTGTATACCCGTGTTATTTTTGGATAAGTCAATTTGTGATTTGGCGGGTATGACGATGTGACATTTTAAGTGAATGAAGATGGATGTCTGACAGAGTATTTCCAGAAAAGCCACGTACATTGATTTCTTCAACCGTACCAAGAGTGGAAGCGGAGAAGGAAACTTCTTTTAGCTGACACGTAATGTATTGTTGTAGACGTCAATTAGTGATTTTCGATGGATCTGACAATGTGGCATTCGAAGTGAATCTATTGTGATGATAAAGCGTAGCTTCTAGCCTCACAACCGGTAAATGACAGAAATTGGGCAGGCAGCATGGCTAAGTCGGTCGTACCGAAGTAGGGTGTATAATCACCTATCTAGTGAATATTCATTTGTTTCTTAAATCTATCAATGTTGTCCCATATATATACGGGAACGGTTGCTGATCCCAACCGTTGGTGATGTACATTCGATATACTCAAGCCAAATGAGTGGTCGGTCATGTGTGGCTGAGTTGCAAGATGTTCTTGTTGAACTCCAGTGTATCGTTCCTAGAGTACACTGATCGGAAGGTGGTTCCATACCTTGTCATAGTTGGAAATCCATTATCCAATACGTACTTGCGATTTTGATTGTATACTATATATGTAGAACGTGAGATGAAAGCGTTTCTGCTAGTTGATATCTATTTGTACATAGACATTATTATAATATCAAAAGGTTTTTGATATAAAGATATTTCGGATTCTCATAAGGGAAAACCCGTTCCGTTCTACGGCGTGGTCTTATGAGATATCGTTTACTTGTTCATATACCCATTTAAACTGTTTTACTCATACCAGTCCCATGACTGACCCGGAGTTTATTTGTTTTGTTTTCCCTAAACTCTTGGGTGCCTAAATTAGTACGGGCAGTCAAGTAGTCGGGAATTTACAGATACACTTGGAGAGCTTGGAGCAGGAGGCTTCAGGATTCTATAGCTATTATTATTTCCGCTGTTGTTGTAAGTGTTGTACTATGATAAGTGTTATTGTATACATATAATGATGTTATTTCAAAGATATGTTATGTTATATTTTATTCGTTCCGCTGTGAGATTCGTGTTTACTCTGATGATGATGTTCTTCTTCTTCTTCTTCTATTCTATAAGTTCTATCTTATCTATTCTCACCTTCTAATTTCTTTCATTAATTACCGGGATTTTTCGATGTTTTGGTTATCAACGTCGAGCTTACGTCGATAACCAAAGCCGCTCAAAATCCGGGTCACTACAGTTGGTATCAGAGCATTGGTTTAGTTATTACCTTGGCTCTGTGGCGTGATACAGTAGAGATGGGATTAGTAATATCCTAGACTGAGTTTGAGTGTATATATACGAGTGAACGTATTTGTTAGTTAATATAAAATGATTTTATATTGTGGAGTTTTATTGGTTGAGTGGCTTATAAATTCTGGTCGATCAGTTTGATCCACTGTATCGGTAGGAGTTTTATAAACACTTGAACACGATGAACCGACATGGTATGTTTTGAAATTAACATAGTATATTGGTTGTGTTGGTTGTTATTATAATCGAGTAAGATTATAAAAAGGTAAAATGATTTTAAATGACTAATCAGAATTCATATAAGTAAAGTATATGAAATAGAATGAAGAAAAATCTGAATTTAAATCAGATTGGAATTAAAATAAGGAAATTTTAAGTTCCTGGGAGATTTTGAAAACGTTTTTCAAACTGAAGGTGATATAGTATTGAACTCACTTCGATAGCTGGAAAATAGATTCTGATGATGAATCGCGACATCATCAGTGTTCATTTTCGAGTTCTAAGTGACGGATTACTACCAAAGGTTTTGTTTCTGATTTGTTTTGAGAAAACAAGTGGTTTAGAAATTCAAATGTTTTGAATTGGAATTATGATCTCAAATTGATTTGAAATAGACCCAGGAAATTAAGTTTCGGAATTTAATTTTAACTTATGAAGTTAAATAGAATAAGATAGTAGAAATAAATTGAAATATTAACTTGAACTGAGTTAAATAGAATTGAATTGGATTAGAGAATAATCTGTTATGGAATTGGGTTGATGAGTTAAGAATTTGAAATTTGATATTCGAGTTCGAATGAAATTCGATTTGGATTTGAGGATATGAACTGATTGAAATTTGATGGAAATAACATTGGTATATGCTGAGTTGATAGTATATGGAAGTGATAGAGTTGATATGCCCGACAAAAAGGTACCAGTTTATATTATATATGGATATGAGATTTATGAGCCGAATTGGCAAGCCGCTTGGCTATTTGATTTTCTTTTGGGTTAAAGAAGGCCCAGAGAGGCGAGTTGGAGTTTGAGATATTGACCAGTACAAAGGAGGTGCTGGCAAAAAATTTTCGAAAAGTTAAGGTGTTAGAAAATTTTCAGAATTTTTGAAAATTTAGTTAGTCGGAATAAATTAATATTTTAGTCGATATTAATTGGTTCAGTTGAAACCGGAGACAAGAGGTAAACAGATAAATTTTTACCCAGAAGATAGGGTCATCCCCTAGCTTAGCAATTTCGAGGACGAAATTTTATTAAGGGGGGAAGATTGTAGTAACCCGCATTTTTAGCTGTTGAATAATTTATTTATTTAATTATTAAATATCGATTTATCGATATTGAGAACGTGAATTAAATAATATTGAATATTTAATTTATAATTATAATATAATAAAATATATTATAATGTCGAAATAGTCAAAAATAGCTGAATTCACAATACAGTGTGAATTGGGTTATATATAAGGTATAATTCAATTTGGAATTGAATTTGAATAACGAATATATTGAATCGACAACAGTTGAACGTATAATTTATAATATAATTATAAACGAGCTCGAAATGGCGCTGCTGTTCGCTATTTGGCGATTTGAACTTCAACTGAGTATACAGGGTTCGTTTTAAAGCGGATTTCTGTGAAACAAGAAACGTGTGGAGCTGGTGGAGTATATCTTTCTAGTGGAAGAGAAAAATCGGGATTTCGTCGTGTAGATTTTGATTCACGTCCAAATCAAATTTTAGAAAAGTCGCTATGGATTTCCTTTATAATTTGCGACGCTTTATAAACGTTATAAATCGATTTTTCGATACGAACTGAATATCGATCAAATCAGAATTCTGGAAATCAAGTCATAAATTCTGGCAGGATATTCTGGAGCCGTACGACATCATCTGTGGATATATACGAGAATATTAATTTATTAATATTTAATTTAGTAATATTTAAATATATTTATATATTTAAAAGGTCAGTTCAGCGCTTGAAAAATAGCCAGTTTTTCATACGACCTCGGAATTCGACGAAACTAATTTTGTTGGATCCGCAACATCAAATTTTTGTTAGATTTCAAGTTTCGTGATTTTTAGAGTCACCGTGTGGCCGTACGGATTTTTAGAGTGGAAAACAGTCAGTATTTCGACGGTTAAAAATACGCTGTGTGAGCATAGGAAGTCGGAATTCGACGAAACTAGTTTCGTTGGGACTGTAATGTCGAACTCTAGCTACATGTCCAGTTTGGTGATTTTTGGGTATCACATGTGAGTACAGGAATTTTTAGAAGACAATACAAATAGCAGTTGATTTTATATTAATATAATATTTGAATATAAAATCATTATACCTCCTCTATAAGTACCCAACACTACTTCTAAACCTAATTCAATTTCGTTCTCAAGTCAAGAAATATCTGGCCGCCACTTCAATGAAAAAAAAACGAAAACAAAGAAAACCAAAAGAAAATGGAAAGAAATCCTAAAAATTCTCAAACATATATATTCCGGATGCTTATCAGTTGCTCTTCGATTCCCTGTTCGTTTTACTGCTCGCGATACAAATTCCGTCATGTTCGAAATAGGGCAGCATCCTAGGGTTGACGATTTGCAGCAGAGTGAGGCATCAAGTGAATTTTCGTGGGTGGTTTTGGATTCACGAAGTGAAACCGTACTCCCTTGATTTATTTTGCAGTATTCGGTTGTGAAATCCATCGAGTCATCGTGGGAACTGCTGATGTCGAGGTCGGAAATGTGACAACGAGTTGGGTAAATTGGTGATGGGATTGGAAAGGATGCTGTGCTGAGTTCAATGGTGGCGTCAGTGTTGGTTTCGGTTGTGTAAAGAGGGAGGACGAGGTGTTTAAAACTTTGAGCAATGTCTGTGTTTTACTGGAAGCTTGATTACCGAATTGGGGAAGGAGGATTAAAGGTGCGGGTTGGCATTTGAGGTTGGGTATTGGGCCGGGAAGGTAATGTAAGGCCCAAAGTCAAGAAATGTTTTATTTAAATTTAATTAAATTTGTGTACCAACTTTGAAATGTTGTATCTCGTCCATACGAACTCAGATTGACGAGCCGTTGGTCACGTTGAAATCATATGATCTCAGGCTACGCAGTGGAACTAACGGGAAGTGAATCCGAGCTCGTTACAATTTATGGAGAAATAAATTGTCCGTCGAAATCAAAGAACGTAAACCGATATTTTTCGGTTAACGCGCAAATGTGAGTAAAAACTCACTAACTCTCCTCAATTTATATTTTAATATAAATTGTATTTTATTTCTGTATTTGACTGCCAGTTATGTACTGTTAATTTGGACTGTTAAGTTGTATTGTTAAATTGGACTGTAGATTGGACTGTTAAATAATTGATTGAAAACAGTATGGATATATATATCTACATATACATATATATCGTTATTAAACGGTGATTTTGTTATCAGTGTATTTCATTAGAAATGCAAGTGATGTTATATACGTTGTTTAACATCGGTGGATGCAGGGAAACAGGTTGGAGGAATCCGACTGGATTCCTCAACATTTATTTTACTGTTATTTGTATATTGTGATATATAATCTGTTGTTGATTGTATATGTTTGGATGATATTGATCATTGACAGTTGGTTGTTTAAAAACAATAGAAAACACTGAAAATGTAGAAAAGAGGATTTTCAATATTTATATTGAAAAGAATCTATTGATAAAATCGAAGGATTTTATAAAAGGATATTTATTTAGAAATAAATAAATAAAATAAAGGAATGTTTATTTAGATTAAATAAATAGAAAAAAGGATATTTAATTAGGGATTAAATAATTAGAGTGATAAAGGAAAATCTATTTAGAAAAATAAATAGATTATACAAAAGGAAATCTATTTAGGAAATAAATAGAAGTTAAAATAAATAGAAATAAATAGAAATAAAAGAAAAGTTAGTTAGTCGGATATAAATATTCGAATCAAGTTAGTTAAGTGGTCAAACCAAGCTAGTCGAACCAAACTAGTTAAGCTAGTCGAACCCAACCGAGGCGAATGGACGAGTCGAACCAATCGAGCCCAAATGGTCGAGACGAACCAAATCGAGCCAAATGGTCGAGTCGAACCAATCGAGTCAAGATGGTCGAGTCAAACCAACCGAGTCGAGCTTGTCGAGTCGAACCAATCGAGTCAAGCTGGTCAAGTTATTCGAACCTGGTCAGTACAACCAAGCTGGTCAAGTTAGTCGAACCGGGTCAGTCGAGTCGAGTAAATCAAAACTTAGTTAATCGAAAGGAGTTTATCGATTTAGTTAATCGATAGGAGTTAATTGACTTAGTCAATCGAGATGAGTTAATCGGTTTTAATGAATCGAGAGGAGTTAGTAGAATATGGTATTCGAACCAAATGGTCAAACCAAGTGGTCGAACCAAGTAGTCAAGCCCAATGGTCAAACCAAAGGGGTCAGGTTAGCCAAACCTGGTCAGTCAAACCAAAGGGGTCAGGTTAGCCAAACCTGGTCAGTCAAACCAAATGGGTCAGGTTAGTCAAAACTGGTCGGTCGAACCAAGTTAGTCGAGTTAGCCGAATAGGGTTAGTCAAATAGAATTAATCGATTTAGGTTAAACCATAGAACTAATCGATTAGAGTTAAACAAATAGAGTTAGTCGAGCCTAGTTAATCGAATCGAATTGGTCGAACCAAGTAAGTCGAGTTAAGTTAGTCAAGTTAGTCGAGCCTAATTAATCGAATCGAATTGGTCGAACCAAGTAAGTCGAGTTAGTCGAGTCAGGTTAAGTTAGTCGAGTAAAGTTATCGATGTTAGTTTCATCGAAAGGAGTTATCGATGTTAGTTTCATCGAAGGGAGTTATCGATTATAGTTTAATCGAAGTGAGATTTTCAAATATGCGATATTTGAAAAGGAAGAGTTATCGAATATTAGTTATTTGAAGAGAGATTATCGAATATCGTTTATTCGAAAGAAGTTAATCGAATATAGCTTATTCGAAGAAGAATTAATCAAATAGAGATTTCTCGAAGAGAGTTAATCGGCAAATTCGATTATATCGAATTCGGGAAAGTACTTATACTTTCCAGTGTCTAAATAGAGATTTATTTATTTATAAATAAATAAGTGTTAGGTTAATTATTCACTAATAAAAATAGAAGTTATAATTAAAAAGTTAGATAATTCGAAAGTAGGGATTATAACGTTATCGTTATAACCAATGTTTTAAATATAGAAGTGGACTAGTAAAATTGAATCCGAGAAAGGCGTAAAGAAGTTGTTAAAGATTTAAAAGATAAACTTTGACCATTTCGAAGTTATAACGTTGTTCAGTTAAGGTCTGAGAGGTAATTATACCCCAACTTGAGTGACTTCCTTCTTAACTAAGAAATGGTAAGGTTTGATCGTAAAGGAGTTTTGGAAATGTTTTCCAAATGAGAATTAGAAATGTTTTCTGATAAAAGAAAATAAGAATTTAGAATATAGGGAAACAGAAGATAAGTAAATAAATGAACTAAAGAGATTAATGTTAAATGATGTTTGTTCGATATAATTTCCATCTGGGAATAATATCGTTGTTTGCACACTTGTTTTTCTTTGATAGTTAACTCCCCGACTATCGAAGTTTTGACCATTTTAACGTTGTTAATATGGAGAGACCGGTTGGATTTTTATCCAAAGAACCACTCTGTATTGGCATAAGCGTCGCGAATCATATATGCCAAAGATAATTGAAGACGGTGTAAAATGCAAGGGCTATCCTGTTTACAGAATAGTGCCTTCGGTTTGTCCAGTCCCAGGACAACTTGTATGGACGAAGGTCTGACAGAGTATATCTAATGGATCGCGTAAGTTGATCTGTTCAAACGTATTCACGTTTGGTGGCGGAGGAATTCGTTTCTCTTAGCTATATACCCGTGTTATTTTTGGATAAGTCAATTTGTGATTTGGCGGGTATGACGATGTGACATTTTAAGTGAATCAAGATGGATGTCTGACAGAGTATTTCCAGAAAAGCCACGTACATTGATTTCTTCAACCGTACCAAGAGTGGAAGCGGAGAAGGAAACTTCTTTTAGCTGACACGTAATGTATTGTTGTAGACGTCAATTAGTGATTTTTGATGGATCTGACAATGTGGCATTCGAAGTGAATCTAATGTGATGATAAAGCGTAGCTTCTAGCCTCACAACCGGTAAATGACAGAAATCGGGCAGGCAGCATGGCTAAGTCGGTCGCACCGAAGTAGGGTGTATAATCACCTATCTAGTGAATATTCACTTGTTTCTTAAATCTATCAATGCTGTCCCATATATATACGGGAACGGTTGCTGATCCCAACCGTTGGTGATGTACATTCGATACACTCAAGCGAAATGAGTGGTCGGTCATGTGTGGCTGAGTTGCAAGATGTTCTTGTTGAACTCCAGTGTATCGTTCCTAGAGTACACTGATCGGAAGGTGGTTCCATACCTTGTCATAGTTGGAAATCCATTATCCAATACGTACTTGCGATTTTGATTGTATACTATATATGTAGAACGTGAGATGAAAGCGTTTCTGCTAGTTGATATCTATTTGTACATAGACATTATTATAATATCAAAAGGTTTTTGATATAAAGATATTTTGGATTCTCATAAGGGAAAACCCGTTCCGTTTTGCGGCGTGGTCTTATGAGATATCGTTTACTTGTTCATATACCCATTTAAACTGTTTTACTCATACCAGTCCCATGACTGACCCGGAGTTTATTTGTTTTGTTTTCCCTAAACTCTTGGGTGCCTAAATTTGTATGGGCAGTCAAGTAGTCGGGATTTTACAGATACACTTGGAGAGCTTGGAGCAGGAGGCTTCAGGATTCTATAGCTATTATTATTTCCGCTGTTGTTGTAAGTGTTGTACTCTGATAAGTGTTATTGTATACATATAATGATGTTATTTCAAAGATATGTTATGTTAAATTTTATTCGTTCCGCTGTGAGATTCGTGTTTACTCTGATGATGATGTTCTTCTTCTTCTATTCTATAAGTTCTATCTTATCTATTCTCACCTTCTAATTTCTTTCATTAATTACCGGGATTTTTCGATGTTTTGGTTATCGACGTCGAGCTTACGTCGATAACCAAAGCCGCTCAAAATCCGGGTCACTACATATATATACACACTAATAATAATATCGTTTTTACGTATCAAGCATCTTTTGACCATTATAAGGTAAAATCCTATCCTCTGGTGTGCGTTGCATTGTGCGATGGGACCTGGGTCTTATAATGGTTTCATTTTTCTAAAAAGCATTACGTTATTTGACAATTTACTTTAATTATGCACTGGCAATCCAATGGAGTAAACCCGTTCCGCATTAGCGGCGTGGTCCTGAGATTTGCCTACTTATTAGATAAGTTTAGTATAGAATTCTCACACCAGTCCCACGACTGGCTTGTAGTTTGTTTCACTTTGCAAACTCGGGTGCCCTCTTTACACACGGGCAATCGAGTACCTTTTTGCAGATATAGTTAAGCAGGATCCTGGATTGAAGTCTGAAGCTGGGTCCATGTGACGAGAAGGAATTTCGCTCGGTTCGAACCAGTCGCTAAACCGACCCAGACCGTTCGAAACGCCCTATCGTTTGAGAACACGACAAGATAGAACGCATATAAAAGAACATTTCATTGCATATTACAACAATGCATCAGATTACAAGAATATACAGAGTATAAATGAATATTACACAGAAATATCAGAGATTTAAATTACATTTAAATATATCGCAGCGGAAAATAATACAATACACAACTAGAAGAGATATACGGATACAAAGCTTTCCGGATATCGTTCCAGCTCTAAACCAGGATCCTGTGAATATAAATCTGCAAAACCAAAACTACTAGCTGCCCGTGTCAAAAATAGGGGCACCCAGAGTTTAGGTTAAAACAATAAACTCCAGGTCAGTCATGTGACTGGTGTGAGAACTAAAACAGTTAATCTTTATTTTAAATCATTAGGTAAATCAAGGGACCACGCCGTCTAACACGGAACGGGTTTCCTCCCAAGAATACCAGTGCATAAAACAAACAGCGCAATGCTAAATAAAGAAAAATGAAGCTGTTATAAGACCCAGGTCCCATCACACAATGCAACGCAGCCGAGGATAGGGTTTTCCCTTATAACAGCCAAAGAATGCTTGATACATTTAAAACAAATCATTTGATACTATTATAAGTGTATAGTGTATAAAACAACTTCAAATCATAAGTATCAATCATAGGCGGCATAGGTACCATATATCATGTCGCCATATATAGGTTTACAAATAAAACCGCAAATGTCACGTATTTGGAAATTGGATTTCCATCTATGAACCGAGGCAAAAGAAAGTCCTCAACTGATTCGTGACTCTCTAGCCCGAGCCACAGGACCCAGACTCAGGTGGGCCCTTGGATCGTCAGGGCCAGTCCACCGATGTGGATTAAACTTAAACCCTGAACATGCGTTTCCCCACCCTATGGGGCGTAGGTGAGCCAACTAAATGACTCCATCGGTTCGAGAACGACCGATCAATCCGAGGCGCCTCGCAACAGCAACAACCACATAAGTCAAACTCGTCAGGGCGTGTAAAACCACTGACGCCACTTTTTAGCTAGAAGGAAACGCATGCCCTCCCCGAGGTCCGTCTCCCGTTTTTGGTTCATACCGGGTGTGAAACACGCGAAGTAAACGTTACACAAAGCTACGCCACAAAGGCCTTGCTTTGATCATCACCACAAGACTTTGCTTTTCAACAGAAGCCTCGATCAATTGCCACTTAGGCATGCCACACAGGCAATTCACTCCATGCGTTTGATACCCATCAATATATAACCCCTGAGCTCGTACGTCTCAGAGAAGGGCGTTAAGCAAGAGAATAAATTCTCCGCCGCCAAACAGATATATATTTAATAGAGATCAATCACACAGACTAAAATCCAATGTCAGACACACAGTCCATTTACAAGTCCGTTCTGGGTCTGAACGAAACCGGAGGCACCTAGTACCCCGCATATCCATCGATCTCCAAGTACGTCTGGACGATCACCAACTGTTTCCATCTTCTTGGGTGTACAGCCCAATCAAGATCATCAGTTATCACCCAAACGACGTGAAGACCTCCGGTCTTCGACCATCGTCTTCATCTTCGACTTGTCGTCGTATCAGTTATTCAGAATGGGATAAACCCGGTCTTTCCGAATAACTCGCGTATATTTTAAATAAGTGTTACACAAACACAACATACGCCTCATTCCAATTCATTAGTCACTAACCGTAAATTATTCAAGAGGATAATTCCCCAAATATTAACCCCGAAGGCCGAAACCAACATCAGATCAATATCCCGAGAACCATTCTGTTTGGCTAACCGACAGTCAATTTCTAAATTTCACATTCATAGGGA
Organism: Allium sativum; assembly: GCA_030737875.1. NCBI lineage: Eukaryota > Viridiplantae > Streptophyta > Magnoliopsida > Asparagales > Amaryllidaceae > Allium > Allium sativum. The sequence continues at coordinate 298,330,336 of CM060921.1, forward strand.
AAGGTTCCCATTAATTTTATCCAAGATAAATTTCTTGAATTTATTCTATAATCTATTTTTGAATATCAATTCAAACTAGTCGGGATTAACGAACCTTACCGAAGTAATCATTTGTTTTAATTTCCCAATCCCAACCTATTTATCCCATGAAGTAAAACTGGTAGTACTTCATATCTAACACCACGGTGTTATCGGTAAATTCAATTACCATTTCACGTTCAAATCTAATTAAAGATTTAACTATCGCCTGGAGCAAAACTGGTGATACTCCATTCTCGATCATCTCAATCTAATTAAAGATTCATTAAAACTCCACTTAGTTTTAATCGTTAACTGGGTTAAAGAATCCGTGTCATTTAAAACACGGTTCACGATAAACCCAAAGTCACATCCCATTAATTATCGGGTTAAAGAACGAGTGTTATTTAAAACACTGTTCACGATAAACCCAAAAATCAATATCAATTCAATTCCAATTAAATATTATTTAATTGGTACACTTCATTAAATCTAAATAAAAAGATTTAATCTTTTCTCAACTGGGTTCAAGAACAGTGTTAGTGAAGACACCATTCACGACAAACCCAAATCACATTTGATATTCAATACAAGGCTCTGAATAGAAAAATATCCCGGCTTATATTCAATATCAAATTCTACGACCAACAAATATCGTATTGGAAATAACGATATATAAATATCTTTCAAATTTCCATAACAACACCTGTATAATCACGAAATTCGACATCGAAATGTTCCGAAGACAATTTCGATTCAAATCCATTCCAATGCAATTATTGGAAATTCTGGTTATTTTCAAAACCATTTCAATATTCAATTTATTTATTTAAAAATAAATAGAATTGTAATTCTAGTTCAAAACTAGTTCATTTCGATAAAAATCTATTTTTATCTTTTCAAATATGGAGTTTTTCATCCCAATTCTTTCTAAATCATTTCTTATGATTTTACACAAATTATTGCTATTTTTAATAATTTTGTCGAGGCCCGTACAATCGATTTCCATCAATGGCCATCGAACTGCACTTACAGCGACCTTTTTCGAATTTGATTTGGACATAATTCCAAATCCAACCGTTAGATTTCAAATTTCTAATATTCGTTAGAAAGCTCTTTTCGATACGAACCCAACGGTTCCGGTTTTAGGAGAATCCGACGGTCGGATCTCCCGTAATGTCCGTTTGAAATAAATGGTCGAAATTCGCGAACTGCCGCGGCGCGGCGCGTTCTATTCAGGCCATTATATTATATATATAATATATATTTCGTCGATTTCTATTTAAAACGAATTATATAAATAGTTTTAAAATCGTTTCAAAAGCAATTTCAACTTTCTTTTCAATTCAAATCAAAATTGAATTCTTCTTTATAAATTCGTTTTAAAATTCATTTCTATTCAATTCAAATTTCAATTCAATTTGAACTCATTTCAATTCGCTTTCAATTCAATTAGAATTCGTTTTCAATTCAATTAGAATTCGTTTTCGATTCAATTCATTTCGAAATCGTTATATATTCAATTCATTTCGAAATCGTTATATATTCAATTCATTTCGAAATCGTTATATATTCAATTCATTTCGAAATCGTTATATATTCAATTCATTTCGAAATCGTTATATATTCAATTCATTTCAAAATCGTTATATATTCAATTCATTTCGAAATCGTTATATATTCAATTCATTTCGAAATCGTTATATATTCAATTCATTTCGAAATCGTTATATATTCAATTCATTTCGAAATCGTTATATATTCAATTCATTTCGAAATCGTTATATATTCAATTCATTTCGAAATCGTTATATATTCAATTCATTTCGAAATGAATAAAATCGATATAAATATCGTTCACGTCAAAATGGCGTCAATCTAATCAACACGGCTTCATAAATTTCTATTTTCAAATATCTTATTTCCAATATTTCTTTTTTCAAAATAGTTGTTATTATCAAAATATTTCGTTCAACACATGACCAATCTCAATGGATGAGTACTGTCAACACATGAACTTTTATTTTATATCGATAAAGATGTAAATTTTATTACTAAAATATTTCGTTCAACACATGACCAATCTCAATGGATGAGTACTGTCAACACATGAACTTTTATTTTATATCGATAAAGATGTAAATTTTATTACTAAAATATTTCGTTCAACACATGACCAATCTCAATGGATGAGTACTATCAACACATGAACTTTTATTTTATATCGATAAAGATGTAAATTTTATTACTAAAATATTTCGTTCAACACATGACCAATCTCAATGGATGAGTACTGTCAACACATGAACTTTTATTTTATAATATTCTTTATTTTCTAAATTGGAATGAGGCCCAATCAATCACCATATAATGTTAATTATATGGATTTTCATACAACACATGTATATAATAGCATTGAAAAATAATCAACCATCAACCAAAGTGCACTACACTGTATAAGCATCAAATATAGACATTTAACGCTTATAGCAGCTTGTCAATCAATCGATCGACATATTTAATCAATCAGGATGAGTGAACTTCAAGTTTCATCCCAACACCCGTGTGGGGTTTCAAACAATCAAACAAATATTTTATTCGTGCAGTTGGGCGATGTGTAAAATTTATCGTCCCAATCAATGTCCTTCAAATAGGTGTACATAAACAAACCGTCTGGTTTGTAAATGAATATTTATTTATTCACATTAAAAATTATATTTTTAACGATAAAACATTTTATTCCAACATATGAATTTCTATTAAGTTCATTCTTTAAATAAAATGATATTTTTTTTATTTTTCTAACACATTTTAGAAAATTTCGGCGGCATAACGGCACGATACTAGAAACGGGACGAGGCCTAGCCTTATCCCCGGTCTAGTGAAGGCCCACGCCATCCACACATCAATCATATCAATTTCATTTCACCAAACAATTCAAATCAACTCAAACAATCTAACTAACAACACAGCCAAACAAACAAGTCCATGGTCTGTGGACGATTGTGTCGGGTGCTACTAAGCACCGTCTGCATCCTAGTATATATATATATATATATAACTAGAAAAATAAATTGAAAGGTGAGAAATTCTCACCTATAGCTATCCTAGCTCCACGGCACCTCATTGATAGAAATCTTCATCGCTATCGCATCTTCGTTGCCCGTAATCACTACATATATAAAAATCACACATTTTTATATTTTGATGTCTTTAAAATAAAAATCACATTTTTATTTATTCACCTTCAATTTAAAAATCATATTTTTATTACTATAAATATACAAAGATCATATTTCTATCTTTCTACATATAAAAGATTATATTTTTACTACTTTAAAATATAAAAATCATATTTTTATTACCAAAAACCCTGTCTATAACTAAATAAAAATCCTACCTTCATCACAACAATGTCCTTCAAATAATTTATTCACTAATTTAAATAATTACATTAAATAATATCGAATAAAACTCACTGTTTTTCGTGTACTGGATGTTGAGCAGCACGGATCGAGGGGGCGAAGGCTGTCTCGGGCATTGGTGAACCCAAAGCAGTGGTGGCGGCGCATCTTCTAGGGTTTCTGGCGTCGGGGTGGAGTCTGAAGGTCGGGGGATGCAGTGCTCGAATTGGGGGTTTAGGGTTCGGGTTTGGGTGGGGTTCGATGCGGGTTCCGGTCTTGGCTGCTGCGGAGGAGAGAGAGGGAGGAGGGGGTCTCGATGGCAGGCGGAGGGAAGGGGGCGGTGGCGACGAGGCACGGTGGCCGGTGGCTGGTGGCGGTGCGGCGTCAGGTCGCCATCTTTTTTTTTTTTTTTTCCATTTTCTGTCGGGGGAGGAAGAAAAGAAGTGGGGGGGGGGGGGCTAAGTGATAAAGGAAATTTTATATTATTTTATTATTATTATTTTTTTTCAAAGTTGACTTTTCATACGACCTCGAAATCAAACCTGCCGACTGTCGTCCCCAGCGTATTACCCCCATTCCGAACACAATGGGATATGTATCGTAAGCTGCTTCGACCGTTACAATCAGTTTCCGTTGAATTTACATTTAAATCGTTATATTGAATTTTAAACGTACATTTCAAATTACCGGGGTCGCATACGAACTTTAAAAATTCCAGAAAAATATTTTCTAGCTTCGTATTGACGATACGGTCATAACAAAACTAGTTTCGTCGAATTCTGAGACCGTTAGAAAAATGGCCAATTTCCAGTCGATTAAAATCAACTGAAACTGGTCAAACGCATTTTCCTTTACCACGCTCACATATTGATTCGAAAAATTATGAAATTTAAAACCTAGCAATAACATGACATCACGGACCCAACAAAAGTGGTTTCGTCGAAATCCGAGGTCGTTTGCAAAATATCCATTTTTAAGGGCCTGAATTCCATAGCGACTATTCAGAATTTTCAACTGGACATATCTTTTGATTCCCGCTACGAACTTTTGATTTTTCGGATTCGTTGGAAAGATATTCACAATTGGATCCTAATGTTTTTGATTTCACTAAAATCTGGATTGTTTTGCACCCGGTACATTCAATTGAAGTTTGAAATCGAATTATCGAACTACCGCGCCATTTTCAATTCTATTTATAATTATATATAAATATTTATATTCTAACGACGACGCGTATAATATATACGTTCGAATTATGTTCAAAATAAATTTCTCGTCGATATTATTTAAAATAATTCATTTTAAATAATCAAAATTCGCTAAAATTGCAAAAATAAAAATTTTAAACTGGCCCAGATTTTCGGGTTATTACAATCTCCCCCACTTAAAACTTTTCGTCCCCGAAAAGGAACAAAGTCGAAAGTGGTTTGATTATTCAGCTCTACGCTCGATCTGGCTTCCATTCTCCAACTCTTTAGTTTCTGAGAATTTTCAAATTTTCAAAAATTTGGCTAACACCCTAAATTTTCGAAAAATTTCGCCATAACCTCCCCTGCACCGGGAGCATCGGGGAATTTCAAATAGCTTCCCCGGTCCTTCAGATCTCAAAAAGAAAAGGAAAAAGCCAAGCGGCTAGCCAATAGGCTCATAAAATCATCATCACCCAAACAAAACAGTAAATTATGTAGTAAACATGTACCTATTTGTCGGGCAAACAAATTTTATTCTCTGGCTCTAGCCTCCTTGCTATGACCTGTTCAATGATATATATGTATATGCAAGCAAATGCAACCAATTTTCAATAATATTCAATATTTGTTTCAATTAGGCTAAATGGCTAAAAATTAGCAAACAAATGAACAAACAACACAAACATCAATCAATTAGTGGATTAGAGTTTCAAATTGATAACTTTGATACATAGTCAAAAATCAGGTTTTTGATGCCAAATCACAACAATAGGCCCTATCTAATTTTGGTTCTCACACCAGTCTAATGGAAACATATAGAAATCACACCTTCAAAACACGAATATAAATGTTGATGATGCGATCGCTATCATCAATATCATCTTCGGGCGACTAGAGTGTGTTGCTATATCTATCCAATATATTAAAATTTCAAATACACGTGGATCAGACGTATACGCAAAATCTTTATATACTGGATTGTCCAACTCAATATAAATAGATAATCAAATACGAATAATTGATTTAAATTTTAAAAACAAAGATTTGTTTTCACTTTAAAAATATACTCTTCACACTCGTTCTAGGATACTACTGACCCCATCTCTAACGAGTCATTCCACTGGATATTACTAATCCAATATCTGATGAATTCTTTCGTATGATTCTAATGTGTCTTGTTCTCTGAGCTTTGTAAACCAAAGCTCTGATACCAACTGTGACGAGAAGGAATTTCGCTCGGTTCGAACCAGTCGCTAAACCGACCCAGACCGTTCGAAACGCCCTATCGTTTGAGAACACGACAAGATAGAACGCATATAAAAGAACATTTCATTGCATATTACAACAATGCATCAGATTACAAGAATATACAGAGTATAAATGAATATTACACAGAAATATCAGAGATTTAAATTACATTTAAATATATCGCAGCGGAAAATAATACAATACACAACTAGAAGAGATATACGGATACAAAGCTTTCCGGATATCGTTCCAGCTGTAAACCAGGATCCTGTGAATATAAATCTGCAAAACCAAAACTACTAGCTGCCCGTGTCAAAAATAGGGGCACCCAGAGTTTAGGTTAAAACAATAAACTCCAGGTCAGTCATGTGACTGGTGTGAGAACTAAAACAGTTAATCTTTATTTTAAATCATTAGGTAAATCAAGGGACCACGCCGTCTAACACGGAATGGGTTTCCTCCCAAGAATACCAGTGCATAAAACAAACAGCGCAATGCTAAATAAAGAAAAATGAAGCTGTTATAAGACCCAGGTCCCATCACATAATGCAACGCAGCCGAGGATAGGGTTTTCCCTTATAACAGCCAAAGAATGCTTGATACGTTTAAAACAAATCATTTGATACTATTATAAGTGTATAGTGTATAAAACAACTTCAAATCATAAGTATCAATCATAGGCGGCATGGGTACCATATATCATGTCGCCATATATAGGTTTACAAATAAAACCGCAAATGTCACGTATTTGGAAATTAGATTTCCATCTATGAACCGAGGCAAAAGATAGTCCTCAACCGATTCGTGACTCTCTAGCCCGAGCCACAGGACCCAGACTCAGGTGGGCCCTTGGATCGTCAGGGCCAGTCCACCGATGTGGATTAAACTTAAACCCTGAACATGCGTTTCCCCGCCCTATGGGGCGTAGGTGAGCCAACTAAATGACTCCATCGGTTCGAGAACGACCGATCAATCCGAGGCGCCTCGCAACAGCAACAACCACATAAGTCAAACTCGTCAGGGCGTGTAAAACCACTGACGCTACTTTTTAGCTAGAAGGAAACGCATGCCCTCCCCGAGGTCCGTCTCCCGTTTTTGGTTCATACCGGGTGTGAAACACGCGAAGTAAACGTTACACAAAGCTACGCCACAAAGGCCTTGCTTTGATCATCACCACAAGACTTTGCTTTTCAACAGAAGCCTCGATCAATTGCCACTTAGGCATGCCACACAGGCAATTCACTCCATGCGTTTGATACCCATCAATATATAACCCCTGAGCTCGTACGTCTCAGAGAAGGGCGTTAAGCAAGAGAATAAATTCTCCGCCGCCAAACAGATATATATTTAATAGAGATCAATCACACAGACTAAAATCCAATGTCAGACACACAGTCCATTTACAAGTCCGTTCTGGGTCTGAACGAAACCGGAGGAACCTAGTACCCCGCATATCCATCGATCTCCAAGTACGTCTGGACGATCACCAACTGTTTCCATCTTCTTGGGTGTACAGCCCAATCAAGATCATCAGTTATCACCCAAACGACGTGAAGACCTCCGGTCTTCGACCATCGTCTTCATCTTCGACTTGTCGTCGTATCAGTTATTCAGAATGGGATAAACCCGGTCTTTCCGAATAACTCGCGTATATTTTAAATAAGTGTTACACAAACACAACATACGCCTCATTCCAATTCATTAGTCACTAACCGTAAATTATTCAAGAGGATAATTCCCCAAATATCAACCCCGAAGGCCGAAACCAACATCAGATCAATATCCCGAGAACCATTCTGTTTGGCTAACCGACAGTCAATTTCTAAATTTCACATTCATAGGGAAAGGTTCCCATTAATTTTATCCAAGATAAATTTCTTGAATTTATTCTATAATCTATTTTTGAATATCAATTCAAACTAGTCGGGATTAACGAACCTTACCGAAGTAATCATTTGTTTTAATTTCCCAATCCCAACCTATTCATCCCATGAAGTAAAACTGGTAGTACTTCATATCTAACACCACGGTGTTATCGGTAAATTCAATTACCATTTCACGTTCAAATCTAATTAAAGATTTAACTATCGCCTGGAGCAAAACTGGTGATACTCCATTCTCGATCATCTCAATCTAATTAAAGATTCATTAAAACTCCACTTAGTTTTAATCGTTAACTGGGTTAAAGAATCCGTGTCATTTAAAACACGGTTCACGATAAACCCAAAGTCACATCCCATTAATTATCGGGTTAAAGAACGAGTGTTATTTAAAACACTGTTCACGATAAACCCAAAAATCAATATCAATTCAATTCCAATTAAATATTATTTAATTGGTACACTTCATTAAATCTAAATAAAAAGATTTAATCTTTTCTCAACTGGGTTCAAGAACAGTGTTAGTGAAGACACCATTCACGACAAACCCAAATCACATTTGATATTCAATACAAGGCTCTGAATAGAAAAATATCCCGGCTTATATTCAATATCAAATTCTACGACCAACAAATATCGTATTGGAAATAACGATATATAAATATCTTTCAAATTTCCATAACAACACCTGTATAATCACGAAATTCGACATCGAAATGTTCCGAAGACAATTTCGATTCAAATCCATTCCAATGCAATTATTGGAAATTCTGGTTATTTTCAAAACCATTTCAATATTCAATTTATTTATTTAAAAATAAATAGAATTGTAATTCTAGTTCAAAACTAGTTCATTTCGATAAAAATCTATTTTTATCTTTTCAAATATGGATTTTTTCATCCCAATTCTTTCTAAATCATTTCTTATGATTTTACACAAATTATTGCTATTTTTAATAATTTTGTCGAGGCCCGTACAATCGATTTCCATCAATGGCCATCGAACTGCACTTACAGCGACCTTTTTCGAATTTGATTTGGACATAATTCCAAATCCAACCGTTAGATTTCAAATTTCTAATATTCGTTAGAAAGCTCTTTTCGATACGAACCCAACGGTTCCGGTTTTAGGAGAATCCGACGGTCGGATCTCCCGTAATGTCCGTTTGAAATAAATGGTCGAAATTCGCGAACTGCCGCGGCGCGGCGCGTTCTATTCAGGCCATTATATTATATATATAATATATATTTCGTCGATTTCTATTTAAAACGAATTATATAAATAGTTTTAAAATCGTTTCAAAAGCAATTTCAACTTTCTTTTCAATTCAAATCAAAATTGAATTCTTCTTTATAAATTCGTTTTAAAATTCATTTCTATTCAATTCAAATTTCAATTCAATTTGAACTCATTTCAATTCGCTTTCAATTCAATTAGAATTCGTTTTCAATTCAATTAGAATTCGTTTTCGATTCAATTCATTTCGAAATCGTTATATATTCAATTCATTTCGAAATCGTTATATATTCAATTCATTTCGAAATCGTTATATATTCAATTCATTTCGAAATCGTTATATATTCAATTCATTTCGAAATCGTTATATATTCAATTCATTTCGAAATCGTTATATATTCAATTCATTTCGAAATCGTTATATATTCAATTCATTTCGAAATCGTTATATATTCAATTCATTTCGAAATCGTTATATATTCAATTCATTTCGAAATCGTTATATATTCAATTCATTTCGAAATCGTTATATATTCAATTCATTTCGAAATGAATAAAATCGATATAAATATCGTTCACGTCAAAATGGCGTCAATCTAATCAACACGGCTTCATAAATTTCTATTTTCAAATATCTTATTTCCAATATTTCTTTTTTCAAAATAGTTGTTATTATCAAAATATTTCGTTCAACACATGACCAATCTCAATGGATGAGTACTGTCAACACATGAACTTTTATTTTATATCGATAAAGATGTAAATTTTATTACTAAAATATTTCGTTCAACACATGACCAATCTCAATGGATGAGTACTGTCAACACATGAACTTTTATTTTATATCGATAAAGATGTAAATTTTATTACTAAAATATTTCGTTCAACACATGACCAATCTCAATGGATGAGTACTGTCAACACATGAACTTTTATTTTATATCGATAAAGATGTAAATTTTATTACTAAAATATTTCGTTCAACACATGACCAATCTCAATGGATGAGTACTGTCAACACATGAACTTTTATTTTATAATATTCTTTATTTTCTAAATTGGAATGAGGCCCAATCAATCACCATATAATGTTAATTATATGGATTTTCATACAACACATGTATATAATAGCATTGAAAAATAATCAACCATCAACCAAAGTGCACTACACTGTATAAGCATCAAATATAGACATTTAACGCTTATAGCAGCTTGTCAATCAATCGATCGACATATTTAATCAATCAGGATGAGTGAACTTCAAGTTTCATCCCAACACCCGTGTGGGGTTTCAAACAATCAAACAAATATTTTATTCGTGCAGTTGGGCGATGTGTAAAATTTATCGTCCCAATCAATGTCCTTCAAATAGGTGTACATAAACAAACCGTCTGGTTTGTAAATGAATATTTATTTATTCACATTCACGTTAAAAATTATATTTTTAACGATAAAACATTTTATTCCAACATATGAATTTCTATTAAGTTCATTCTTTAAATAAAATGATATTTTTTTTTATTTTTCTAACACATTTTAGAAAATTTCGGCGGCATAACGGCACGATACTAGAAACGGGACGAGGCCTAGCCTTATCCCCGGTCTAGTGAAGGCCCACGCCATCCACACATCAATCATATCAATTTCATTTCACCAAACAATTCAAATCAACTCAAACAATCTAACTAACAACACAGCCAAACAAACAAGTCCATGGTCTGTGGACGATTGTGTCGGGTGCTACTAAGCACCGTCTGCATCCTAGTATATATATATATAACTAGAAAAATAAATTGAAAGGTGAGAAATTCTCACCTATAGCTATCCTAGCTCCACGGCACCTCATTGATAGAAATCTTCATCGCTATCGCATCTTCGTTGCCCGTAGTCACTACATATATAAAAATCACACATTTTTATATTTTGATGTCTTTAAAATAAAATTCACATTTTTATTTATTCACCTTCAATTTAAAAATCATATTTTTATTACTATAAAAATACAAAGATCACATTTCTATCTTTCTACATATAAAAGATTATATTTTTACTACTTTAAAAATATAAAAATCATATTTTTATTACCAAAAACCCTGTCTCTAACTAAATAAAAATCCTACCTTCATCACAACAATGTCCTTCAAATAATTTATTCACTAATTTAAATAATTACATTAAATAATATCGAATAAAACTCACTGTTTTTCGTGTACTGGATGTTGAGCAGCACGGATCGAGGGGGCGAAGGCTGTCTCGGGCATTGGTGAACCCAAAGCAGTGGTGGCGGCGCATCTTCTAGGGTTTCTGGCGTCGGGGTGGAGTCTGAAGGTCGGGGGGTGCGGTGCTCGAATTGGGGGTTTAGGGTTCGGGTTTGGGTGGGGTTCGATGCGGGTTCCGGTCTTGGCTGCTGCGGAGGAGAGAGAGGGAGGAGGGGGTCTCGATGGCAGGCGGAGGGAAGGGGGCGGTGGCGACGAGGCACGGTGGCCGGTGGCCGGTGGCTGGAGGCGGTGCGGCGTCAGGTCGCCATTTTTTTTTTTTGTTTTTCCATTTTCTGTCGGGGGAGGAAGAAAAGAAGTGGGGGGGGCTAAGTGATAAAGGAAATTTTATATTATTTTATTATTATTATTTTTTTCAAAGTTGACTTTTCATACGACCTCGAAATCAAACCTGCCGACTGTCGTCTCTAGCGTATTACCCCCATTCCGAACACAATGGGATATGTATCGTAAGCTGCTTCGACCGTTACAATCAGTTTCCGTTGAATTTACATTTAAATCGTTATATTGAATTTTAAACGTACATTTCAAATTACCGGGGTCGCATACGAACTTTAAAATTTCCAGAAAAATATTTTCTAGCTTCGTATTGACGATACGGTCCTAACAAAACTAGTTTCGTCGAATTCTGAGACCGTTAGAAAAATGGCCAATTTCCAGTCGATTAAAATCAACTGAAACTGGTCAAACGCGTTTTCCTTTACCACGCTCACATATTGATTCGAAAAATTATGAAATTTAAAACCTAGCAATAACATGACATCACGGACCCAACAAAAGTGGTTTCATCGAAATCCGAGGTCGTTTGCAAAATATCCATTTTTAAGGGCCTGAATTCCATAGCGACTATTCAGAATTTTCAACTGGACATATCTTTTGATTCCCGCTACGAACTTTTGATTTTTCGGATTCGTTGGAAAGATATTGACAATTGGATCCTAATGTTTTTGGTTTCACTAAAATCCGGATTGTTTTGCACCCGGTACATTCAATTGAAGTTTGAAATCGAATTATCGAACTACCGCGCCATTTTCAATTCTATTTATAATTATATATAAATATTTATATTCTAACGACGACGCGTATAATATATACGTTCGAATTATGTTCAAAATAAATTTCTCGTCGATATTATTTAAAATAATTCATTTTAAATAATCAAAATTCGCTAAAATTGCAAAAATAAAAATTTTAAACTGGGCCAGATTTTCGGGTTATTACAATCTCCCCCACTTAAAACTTTTCGTCCCCGAAAAGGAACAAAGTCGAAAGTGGTTTGATTATTCAGCTCTACGCTCGATCTGGCTTCCATTCTCCAACTCTTTAGTTTCTGAGAATTTTCAAATTTTCAAAAATTTGGCTAACACCCTAAATTTTCGAAAAATTTCGCCATAACCTCCCCTGCACCGGGAGCATCGGGGAATTTCAAATAGCTTCCCCGGTCCTTCAGATCTCAAAAAGAAAAGGAAAAAGCCAAGCGGCTAGCCAATAGGCTCATAAAATCATCATCACCCAAACAAAACAGTAAATTATGTAGTAAACATGTACCTATTTATCGGGCAAACAAATTTTATTCTCTGGCTCTAGCCTCCTTGCTATGACCTGTTCAATGATATATATGTATATGCAAGCAAATGCAACCAATTTTCAATAATATTCAATATTTGTTTCAATTAGGCTAAATGGCTAAAAATTAGCAAACAAATGAACAAACAACACAAACATCAATCAATTAGTGGATTAGAGTTTCAAATTGATAACTTTGATACATAGTCAAAAATCAGGTTTTTGATGCCAAATCACAACAATAGGCCCTATCTAATTTTGGTTCTCACACCAGTCTAATGGAAACATATAGAAATCACACCTTCGAAACACGAATATAAATGTTGATGATGCGATCGCTATCATCAATATCATCTTCGGGCGACTAGAGTGTGTTGCTATATCTATCCAATATATTAAAATTTCAAATACACGTGGATCAGACGTATATGCAAAATCTTTATATACTGGATTGTCCAACTCAATATAAATAGATAATCAAATACGAATAATTGATTTAAATTTTAAAAACAAAGATTTGTTTTCACTTTAAAAATATACTCTTCACACTCGTTCTAGGATACTACTGACCCCATCTCTAACGAGTCATTCCACTGGATATTACTAATCCAATATCTGATGAATTCTTTCGTATGATTCTAATGTGTCTTGTTCTCTGAGCTTTGTAAACCAAAGCTCTGATACCAACTGTGACGAGAAGGAATTTCGCTCGGTTCGAACCAGTCGCTAAACCGACCCAGACCGTTCGAAACGCCCTATCGTTTGAGAACACGACAAGATAGAACGCATATAAAAGAACATTTCATTGCATATTACAACAATGCATCAGATTACAAGAATATACAGAGTATAAATGAATATTACACAGAAATATCAGAGATTTAAATTACATTTAAATATATCGCAGCGGAAAATAATACAATACACAACTAGAAGAGATATACGGATACAAAGCTTTCCGGATATCGTTCCAGCTGTAAACCAGGATCCTGTGAATATAAATCTGCAAAACCAAAACTACTAGCTGCCCGTGTCAAAAATAGGGGCACCCAGAGTTTAGGTTAAAACAATAAACTCCAGGTCAGTCATGTGACTGGTGTGAGAACTAAAACAGTTAATCTTTATTTTAAATCATTAGGTAAATCAAGGGACCACGCCGTCTAACACGGAATGGGTTTCCTCCCAAGAATACCAGTGCATAAAACAAACAGCGCAATGCTAAATAAAGAAAAATGAAGCTGTTATAAGACCCAGGTCCCATCACACAATGCAACGCAGCCGAGGATAGGGTTTTCCCTTATAACAGCCAAAGAATGCTTGATACGTTTAAAACAAATCATTTGATACTATTATAAGTGTATAGTGTATAAAACAACTTCAAATCATAAGTATCAATCATAGGCGGCATGGGTACCATATATCATGTCGCCATATATAGGTTTACAAATAAAACCGCAAATGTCACGTATTTGGAAATTGGATTTCCATCTATGAACCGAGGCAAAAGATAGTCCTCAACCGATTCGTGACTCTCTAGCCCGAGCCACAGGACCCAGACTCAGGTGGGCCCTTGGATCGTCAGGGCCAGTCCACCGATGTGGATTAAACTTAAACCCTGAACATGCGTTTCCCCGCCCTATGGGGCGTAGGTGAGCCAACTAAATGACTCCATCGGTTCGAGAACGACCGATCAATCCGAGGCGCCTCGCAACAGCAACAACCACATAAGTCAAACTCGTCAGGGCGTGTAAAACCACTGACGCTACTTTTTAGTTAGAAGGAAACGCATGCCCTCCCCGAGGTCCGTCTCCCGTTTTTGGTTCATACCGGGTGTGAAACACGCGAAGTAAACGTTACACAAAGCTACGCCACAAAGGCCTTGCTTTGATCATCACCACAAGACTTTGCTTTTCAACAGAAGCCTCGATCAATTGCCACTTAGGCATGCCACACAGGCAATTCACTCCATGCGTTTGATACCCATCAATATATAACCCCTGAGCTCGTACGTCTCAGAGAAGGGCGTTAAGCAAGAGAATAAATTCTCCGCCGCCAAACAGATATATATTTAATAGAGATCAATCACACAGACTAAAATCCAATGTCAGACACACAGTCCATTTACAAGTCCGTTCTGGGTCTGAACGAAACCGGAGGAACCTAGTACCCCGCATATCCATCGATCTCCAAGTACGTCTGGACGATCACCAACTGTTTCCATCTTCTTGGGTGTACAGCCCAATCAAGATCATCAGTTATCACCCAAACGACGTGAAGACCTCCGGTCTTCGACCATCGTCTTCATCTTCGACTTGTCGTTGTATCAGTTATTCAGAATGGGATAAACCCGGTCTTTCCGAATAACTCGCGTATATTTTAAATAAGTGTTACACAAACACAACATACGCCTCATTCCAATTCATTAGTCACTAACCGTAAATTATTCAAGAGGATAATTCCCCAAATATTAACCCCGAAGGCCGAAACCAACATCAGATCAATATCCCGAGAACCATTCTGTTTGGCTAACCGACAGTCAATTTCTAAATTTCACATTCATAGGGAAAGGTTCCCATTAATTTTATCCAAGATAAATTTCTTGAATTTATTCTATAATCTATTTTTGAATATCAATTCAAACTAGTCGGGATTAACGAACCTTACCGAAGTAATCATTTGTTTTAATTTCCCAATCCCAACCTATTCATCCCATGAAGTAAAACTGGTAGTACTTCATATCTAACACCACGGTGTTATCGGTAAATTCAATTACCATTTCACGTTCAAATCTAATTAAAGATTTAACTATCGCCTGGAGCAAAACTGGTGATACTCCATTCTCGATCATCTCAATCTAATTAAAGATTCATTAAAACTCCACTTAGTTTTAATCGTTAACTGGGTTAAAGAATCCGTGTCATTTAAAACACGGTTCACGATAAACCCAAAGTCACATCCCATTAATTATCGGGTTAAAGAACGAGTGTTATTTAAAACACTGTTCACGATAAACCCAAAAATCAATATCAATTCAATTCCAATTAAATATTATTTAATTGGTACACTTCATTAAATCTAAATAAAAAGATTTAATCTTTTCTCAACTGGGTTCAAGAACAGTGTTAGTGAAGACACCATTCACGACAAACCCAAATCACATTTGATATTCAATACAAGGCTCTGAATAGAAAAATATCCCGGCTTATATTCAATATCAAATTCTACGACCAACAAATATCGTATTGGAAATAATGATATATAAATATCTTTCAAATTTCCATAACAACACCTGTATAATCACGAAATTCGACATCGAAATGTTCCGAAGACAATTTCGATTCAAATCCATTCCAATGCAATTATTGGAAGTTCTGGTTATTTTCAAAACCATTTCAATATTCAATTTATTTATTTAAAAATAAATAGAATTGTAATTCTAGTTCAAAACTAGTTCATTTCGATAAAAATCTATTTTTATCTTTTCAAATATGGAGTTTTTCATCCCAATTCTTTCTAAATCATTTCTTATGATTTTACACAAATTATTGCTATTTTTAATAATTTTGTCGAGGCCCGTACAGTCGATTTCCATCAATGGCCATCGAACTGCACTTATAGCGACCTTTTTCGAATTTGATTTGGACATAATTCCAAATCCAACCATTAGATTTCAAATTTCTAATATTCGTTAGAAAGCTCTTTTCGATACGAACCCAACGGTTCCGGTTTTAGGAGAATCCGACGGTCGGATCTCCCGTAATGTCCGTTTGAAATAAATGGTCGAAATTCGCGAACTGCCGCGGCGCGGCGCGTTCTATTCAGGCCATTATATTATATATATAATATATATAATATTTATTTCGTCGATTTCTATTTAAAACGAATTATATAAATAGTTTTAAAATCGTTTCAAAAGCAATTTCAACTTTCTTTTCAATTCAAATCAAAATTGAATTCTTCTTTATAAATTCGTTTTAAAATTCATTTCTATTCAATTCAAATTTCAATTCAATTTGAACTCATTTCAATTCGCTTTCAATTCAATTAGAATTCGTTTTCAATTCAATTAGAATTCGTTTTCGATTCAATTCATTTCGAAATCGTTATATATTCAATTCATTTCGAAATCGTTATATATTCAATTCATTTCGAAATCGTTATATATTCAATTCGTTTCGAAATCGTTATATATTCAATTCATTTCGAAATCGTTATATATTCAATTCATTTCGAAATCGTTATATATTCAATTCATTTCGAAATCGTTATATATTCAATTCATTTCGAAATCGTTATATATTCAATTCATTTCGAAATCATTATATATTCAATTCATTTCGAAATCGTTGTATATTCAATTCATTTCGAAATCGTTATATATTCAATTCATTTCGAAATCGTTATATATTCAATTCATTTCGAAATGAATAAAATCGATATAAATATCGTTCACGTCAAAATGGCGTCAATCTAATCAACACGGCTTCATAAATTTCTATTTTCAAATATCTTATTTCCAATATTTCTTTTTTCAAAATAGTTGTTATTATCAAAATATTTCGTTCAACACATGACCAATCTCAATGGATGAGTACTGTCAACACATGAACTTTTATTTTATATCGATAAAGATGTAAATTTTATTACTAAAATATTTCGTTCAACACATGACCAATCTCAATGGATGAGTACTGTCAACACATGAACTTTTATTTTATATCGATAAAGATGTAAATTTTATTACTAAAATATTTCGTTCAACACATGACCAATCTCAATGGATGAGTACTATCAACACATGAACTTTTATTTTATATCGATAAAGATGTAAATTTTATTACTAAAATATTTCGTTCAACACATGACCAATCTCAATGGATGAGTACTGTCAACACATGAACTTTTATTTTATAATATTCTTTATTTTCTAAATTGGAATGAGGCCCAATCAATCACCATATAATGTTAATTATATGGATTTTCATACAACACATGTATATAATAGCATTGAAAAATAATCAACCATCAACCAAAGTGCACTACACTGTATAAGCATCAAATATAGACATTTAACGCTTATAGCAGCTTGTCAATCAATCGATCGACATATTTAATCAATCAGGATGAGTGAACTTCAAGTTTCATCCCAACACCCGTGTGGGGTTTCAAACAATCAAACAAATATTTTATTCGTGCAGTTGGGCGATGTGTAAAATTTATCGTCCCAATCAATGTCCTTCAAATAGGTGTACATAAACAAACCGTCTGGTTTGTAAATGAATATTTATTTATTCACATTCACGTTAAAAATTATATTTTTAACGATAAAACATTTTATTCCAACATATGAATTTCTATTAAGTTCATTCTTTAAATAAAATGATATTTTTTTATTTTTCTAACACATTTTAGAAAATTTCGGCGGCATAACGGCACGATACTAGAAACGGGACGAGGCCTAGCCTTATCCCCGGTCTAGTGAAGGCCCACGCCATCCACACATCAATCATATCAATTTCATTTCACCAAACAATTCAAATCAACTCAAGCAATCTAACTAACAACACAGCCAAACAAACAAGTCCATGGTCTGTGGACGATTGTGTCGGGTGCTACTAAGCACCGTCTGCATCCTAGTATATATATATATATAACTAGAAAAATAAATTGAAAGGTGAGAAATTCTCACCTATAGCTATCCTAGCTCCACGGCACCTCATTGATAGAAATCTTCATCGCTATCGCATCTTCGTTGCCCGTAGTCACTACATATATAAAAATCACACATTTTTATATTTTGATGTCTTTAAAATAAAAATCACATTTTTATTTATTCACCTTCAATTTAAAAATCATATTTTTATTACTATAAATATACAAAGATCATATTTCTATCTTTCTACATATAAAAGATTATATTTTTACTACTTTAAAAATATAAAAATCATATTTTTATTACCAAAAACTCTGTCTCTAACTAAATAAAAATCCTACCTTCATCACAACAATGTCCTTCAAATAATTTATTCACTAATTTAAATAATTACATTAAATAATATCGAATAAAACTCACTGTTTTTCGTGTACTGGATGTTGAGCAGCACGGATCGAGGGGGCGAAGGTTGTCTCGGGCATTGGTGAACCCAAAGCAGTGGTGGCGGCGCATCTTCTAGGGTTTCTGGCGTCGGGGTGGAGTCTGAAGGTCGGGGGGGTGCGGTGCTCGAATTGGGGGTTTAGGGTTCGGGTTTGGGTGGGGTTCGATGCGGGTTCCGGTCTTGGCTGCTGCGGAGGAGAGAGAGGGAGGAGGGGGTCTCGATGGCAGGCGGAGGGAAGGGGGCGGTGGCGACGAGGCACGGTGGCCGGTGGCTGGAGGCGGTGCGGCGTCAGGTCGTCATTTTTTTTTTCCATTTTCTGTCGGGGGAGGAAGAAAAGAAGTGGGGGGGGCTAAGTGATAAAGGAAATTATATATTATTATTATTATTATTTTTCAAAGTTGACTTTTCATACGACCTCGAAATCAAACCTGCCGACTGTCGTCCCCAGCGTATTACCCCCATTCCGAACACAATGGGATATGTATCGTAAGCTGCTTCGACCGTTACAATCAGTTTCCGTTGAATTTACATTTAAATCGTTATATTGAATTTTAAACGTACATTTCAAATTACCGGGGTCGCATACGAACTTTAAAAATTCCAGAAAAATATTTTCTAGCTTCGTATTGACGATACGGTCCTAACAAAACTAGTTTCGTCGAATTCTGAGACCGTTAGAAAAATGGCCAATTTCCAGTCGATTAAAATCAACTGAAACTGGTCAAACGCGTTTTCCTTTACCACGCTCACATATTGATTCGAAAAATTATGAAATTTAAAACCTAGCAATAACATGACATCACGGACCCAACAAAAGTGGTTTCGTCGAAATCCGAGGTCGTTTGCAAAATGTCCATTTTTAAGGGCCTGAATTCCATAGCGACTATTCAGAATTTTCAACTGGACATATCTTTTGATTCCCGCTACGAACTTTTGATTTTTCGGATTCGTTGGAAAGATATTCACAATTGGATCCTAATGTTTTTGGTTTCACTAAAATCCGGATTGTTTTGCACCCGGTACATTCAATTGAAGTTTGAAATCGAATTATCGAACTACCGCGCCATTTTCAATTCTATTTATAATTATATATAAATATTTATATTCTAACGACGACGCGTATAATATATACGTTCGAATTATGTTCAAAATAAATTTCTCGTCGATATTATTTAAAATAATTCATTTTAAATAATCAAAATTCGCTAAAATTGCAAAAATAAAAATTTTAAACTGGCCCAGATTTTCGGGTTATTACAGTCCAGAATATTGATGGCATTCCGTTGAGATTAGTTCCGCTGCAATGTATTTAATTTATTGTAAATGTATCTTCCACTGTATTATTTATTGATGTACTCTGATATATTCTGTACTCTGATGTAACATTTATTATTGATGTTATAAAAGTCTGTGTTGTCGTTCTGATGTGTTGTAAGCCCAAAGTTAACGTATGCGGGTTTTGAACGGTCTTGATCGATCTTACGATCGATTGGGGTCGGGCGAAATCCGGGTCGTTACAGCTGGTATCAGAGCTCAGGTTAGCTCAAATCTTTGGGGTACAATTCATTAGAACTAAACAGAAGTGTAACAACCCGGAAAATACGAGCCAATTTAAAAATTTTAAATTGGTTATTTTATAGGGATTTGAACAATTGAAATAGAATATTTCAATAAAATAGTGAATTAGAAATAGTGAGTCAGCTTGAAAATTTGAATTCAAACTTTGACTGACTATGCAGGGTGGAAAATATAATGGATTTTAGCGAAACAAAAAATATTTAAATCTGTTTATCAATACCTTTCTAATGAATCTGAAAAATCGAAGTTTCATAACGGGAATCAAAAGTTATGGTCGAATGAATTTTCAGAAAGGTCGCTATATAGAATATATAGCCCTGGAAAATTGATGTTTTGCAAACGAACTCGGAATTCTACGAAACCACTTTTGTTGGGTCCGGGATGTCAAACTATTGCTAGGTTTCAAATTTCATAATTTTTGAAGCTAGTATTTGAGCGTGGCAAAAGAAAATGTGTTTGGTCAATTTCTGTTAAATTGGATCGACCAGAAAATGGCCATTTTTCAAACGATCTCAGAATTCGATGAAACTAGTTTTATTGGGACGTAGCGCTAAAACATAGCTAGATTTATTTTTCTGGAATTTTTCGAATCAGTTTGTGGCCTTGGCAAATTGAAATGTACGTTCAGAGTTAAAATTAAATGTTTTATACTTTAATTTGAAGAATAACTGACTGTAACAATCGAATTGGCCAACGAAACATATCCCATTATGTCCGGGATGGAGGTATTTAGCTAAGGGCGACAGTCTTTGGGTTTCAATTGGGGTTCGTAAGTGAAAACCCTAATTTTCTGAATAATATATATATCGGCGAATCAGAAAATTCCTTTCATAAATTAAAAAAATAAAAAAACCCGCTTCTCTCTCTCACCGACGGCGAAAACCGTTCTAACCTTCCTAGGCAAATCGCCGCCGCCACAACCACCTACCGACGCCGCCACCACCTCGAATCGACGTGCCTCTCTCCCCTCTTCAAATCCGACCAACCCCTGACCCCTATCGTCGCCGCATCGACGAGAACCATGTACCCAAAGTCGTCGACTTCCCACCGTCGCTGCGCCTTCCTCTGACCTCCGAACCGCCTCCAACCACCAGCGATCGACTCCCCTTTCCTCCCTCTTCCACGCTGTACCTTCCGATCGTAGTATCGTGCCTCGGTTTTCGCAAAAACTGCAACCCTAGTTTTGAACCATCGATAAAGGTGAGTTCTTTTTTATGTTTGCACTTTGAAAAATCATATCTTTATGGTGTGTTGACGAAATTCAATGAAATAGGAAACATCGGGACCGCAAGGAAGCTCTCTACCACATAGAAGGGACCACGGATTTTTCTGAGTCATCTACAATTTTTAGCACTCCGAAAACCAATGTGAGAAATCTAAATTATATGAATTTGAATGGAAAATGTCGTGTATAAATTATATGAGCGAAATATAAATTACACACGTGTTGTATACCTCATGTACATGCGTCGGGTAAGCTATATAAGCGAAGTATGAATTATACATGCATAAATAATTGATATATGTGTTGAAATGCAAGTGAAATATAATATATATATATACTCCCCTCGTCCACAAACCATGGACGATATTTATTGTTGTGAATTGGTGTGAAATATTGGATGAAAATGCGAATGGTTGAATAATTGTTTGTGGTCGATATTGTTTGGTTGTGGTTGAAAAATACCCATTGGTGATTGAAATAAATTGGAAATAATTGTGGAAATAAAAATAAAACATGCCGCATGCATGCGAATTAGATGCATGAATCCCCATTGTTAAAAACTGCGGGGTTTTAAGTTAGAGCGAGGAGCCGTACAAGGGACGGTGCTGGTTTTAACTACCCTGCCGTTATGCTGCCGAAATTTTGAATAATATTCATGTGTCAGAATTATTTTCATATGTTGAAATTATCTTCATGCGTTGAAATTAAAGTCATGTGTTGAAACTATATCCTTGTATGGAAATGCTCATGTGTTGAGAAGTGATGTGTGAAAATTAAATTCATGTGTAAATGAATGAAGTGTTTAAACAATAAAAATCACATTTGTATAATATATATGAAGTATGTGAAATATTCGCTTTATATATATAAATAGTTTCAACAATAAAAATTTCATCTTTCTTATATGAACAACATATATAAATTACCCATGTGTGGAAATGCTCATGTGTTGAGAAGTGTGTGTGTTAGAAAAGTTCATGTGTTGAATAAAAAGATTGGACAATAAAAATTACATTTTTATTGAAACTACGAAGTGTTAAAAACATTCATTGGTTGAATAAATATTTTAAATGATAAAAATATCATTTTTATCATATATGTGATATGCTAAAGATATGCGAGCGTTGAAATAAATATTCGTGAGAAAAATATTGTTTTTAACATGCATAGGAACTAAATAAAATAGTCATGTGTTGAAATATATTTTAGTTCGCCAAAATTATCAATTTTGAAATGTGAAGTGTTAAAAATAGCCACTTGTTCAAATAAATATGCATGAGTTGAAATATTCATTAATTAGCTAATGATATGATTTTTGCCTACGCATGCAACATTAGAATGAATGGTGTTTTTAAACCAAAGTGAATCAAATATGAAGTTGAATGGAAATTGATAAGTGATAAAAATTGCATATATGTACATGCATATTTATTGAATAGGTTATAGCAAAGAGGCTACAGAAGAGGAATAAAATTTTGTGCCCAACAAATAGGTACACGTTTACTGTTTTGTTTGGGTGATGATTTTATGAGCCTGTTGGCTAGCCGCTTGGCTTTTTCTTTTTCTTTTTGACATGAGACGCCCGTGTGGCTATTTGGGAATTTTCCCAGCCCCTCCCGTACAAAGGAGGTTATGGCGAAGTTTTCCAAAATTTAAAGGCGTTAGTGAAATATTTGAAGTGAAAACGATATTGAAATCGTCGAATGAACTATATTTATATAAATATATAAATATAATAAAATTAAAACGAAACGTGGCCGCGCAGTTCGTGTTTTGAAACCGTGATTTCAAACGACGAGTGCGGGAAATCCGACCATTGGATTTTCCCGAAACCGCAACCGTTGGGTTCGCCTTGGAAATATCTTTCCAACAGCACCAACTTTGTAAAGATCCGACGGTTGGATTGTCTGGAATGTTTAATTCAAATCTGAAGAAAAACAGCACCAGAAACGATTTTATATATATATTATTAAATTAAATCGAATAACGACGCTGTAGTTCGTATTTTGAAATCGTAACTTCAAACGACGAGTGTGGAAGATCCGACCGTCAGATTTTTCCCGAAACTGAAACCGTTGGATTCGTTTTGAAATGATCTTTCTAATGATATAAAATTTGTGAAGATCCAACGGTTAGATTTTCAGATATGTGTAAAACAAATTTAGTGAAAAACAGCGCCAGTGCATCGGCATGACCTGAATCGTCGTTTAATTAAATATGGTCGTTTTAAATAAATAAAAATGGCGATATATCGTTATAAAATACTATAGACGATATAGAGTGGAAATAAACCAGTTTTGTTGTGTTTGCTTGAGATGTGATGGTTGAATGTATTTAACATGAAAATTATAACTAAAGAACTGAAATGTGAATGTTGAATAGTCCAACCATGTGATAAATTGATTTGAAAATCTAAATATACGTGGGTTTTTTGAAAAGGCCGAGTTCATCTCATTTCAAATAATCGATCGACGTTGAGAAGTCGAAGAGTCGAAGACGGCTGAAGACCGACGATCTTCACATTGGATGGATGGGCGCTACTGCTCGTGATTGGAGTAGCTACCGTGAAGGAGCTGAAGTAGTAGCCGTCCAGACATACTATTGATTGTACGGATATGCGAGGAATTGGTGCCTCCGGTTTCATTCAAACCCAGAACGGACTTGTAAATGGACTGTGTGTCTGACATTGGATTTTGTTCTGTGTTGATTGATCTCTGTTAAATATATATCTGTTTGGCGGTGGAGAATTTATTCTCTTGCTTAATGCCCTTCTCTGAGACGTACGAGCTCAGAGGTTATGTATTGATAGAAATCAGTCACATGGAGTGGATTGCCTGTGTGGCACGCCTAAGTGGCATATGATCAAGGCTTCTGTTGCAAAGCAAAGTGTTGTGGTTGATGATCAAAGCATGGTCTGTGTGATGTAGCTTTGTGTATAACGTGAATTCGCGAGTCTCACACCTCGGTATGAGTCAAACACGGGAGATGGACCGCTGGGAGAGCACGACGTTTCTTTCTAGCTAAGGTGGTGTTAGTGACCTACCAGCCCTGACATTATATATACTTTTCACCTGTGTGGTTGTTGGAATGCGAGGCGCCTCGATTATAGGTCTGTATAGACCGGGAAACGTGTGTTCAGGAATAACTAATCCTCAAAAGTAAGAGTGGACCGGCCCAGCTGATTCCATGGATCATAGTGGGGTCCTGGGACATTTGCTAGAGTGTCTCGAATCGGAGAGGAGCTTGCCCCTTGCCTCGACTCTTGAAGGAATCCAATTTCCAATACGAAATATGCGGACGTGATTGTATTACTAGTATGGTGACATAGTAGATGGTAGTTATGCCGCCTAGGATTGATATTTATGATTGAATTTTCTTTCGAAAACATATATGCACTAGTAATAATATCAAACACTTTTGTTTTATTCGTATGAAGCATTTTTGTCCATTATAAGGTAAAACTCTATCCTCCGGCTTGCGTTGCATTGTGTGATGGGACCTGAGTCTTATAATGGCTTCATTTTATAAAAAGCATTGCGATGATTTAATCATTTACTTTATTTCATGCACTAGCACTCATTGGAGTAAACCCATTCCGCGAAAGTGGCGTGGTCCTTTGATTTGCCTTATTATTGTTGTTAGTAAGTTAAGTAGATTTCTCATACCAGTCCCATGACTGACTTGTAGTTTGTTTCACCTTGCAAACTCGGGTGCCCTCATTTTCACACGGGCAGCCTAGTTACACGTATATGGTGCACCTTTTGGCTCATGGCGAGGCTTGACTACACCGTGCTGACTTTGACTCTTTCCGCCATTTTAGTATATGTATTATGATTCCGCCATTGGCGATGTAGACTGATATTTATTTTGTGTACTCTTTATGTATGATTCCGCCTCTGGCGATGGTGACTGATTATGTATTATTATGCACTAAGTTGTATCTTGCACTGTGCTCTCTGATGTGGTGATATCTATATGATTCCGCTGTCATATGTGTGTAAATTATTCAATTTTATGTTTATGCTATTATCTGTGATCTGCTAATGATGATTAATGTGTTATATTCTAATGATTATCCTTAACACCGTGTAACGGGGTTTTGGGGTCGTCACAGCTGGTATCAGAGCTTTGGTTAAACTTAGTTCTGGAGTCTAACACATTAAACACTTCGTCAAAATAGAATCAGTAGTATTCTAAGCCGAGTAGCTCATTAGAGATAGGACTAAGCAGAATAGCAAAAACAATTTGATCAGTCCATCGTATCATTCCTTAAATTTTCTGCTTAACCATACAATAAATTATCGTTTTTGTAAGCTGACTCTTTTCTTGCTTGTACATAAATTGAAAAATGGCTACCCGAGCAGCCGCCGCTAGAGAAGGCCGTGCTGGCCGTGGCAGAGGACGGGGAGAAGTTCCAGTTGAAGAAGGACCCTTGATACAACCCCCGGCCGCTCAATACTTCGAGCTGGACCGCGTAGCTAAGAGATACAAAAACCTAGGAGGCAAGACCTTCTCGGGAACTGGCACAGTAATAGAGGCCCTTGCATGGCTCAAAACATGCGAGAAGGTACTAGAAGGCCTAAGGCTTGGAGACCAAGATAAAGCTATTATGGGTGCCTGGCTTATGCAAGAACAAGCTGAACTATGGTGGGAATCTCTCACCGTCGGGAATAGAGAAGCTGGAAGAACCTGGGATGGATTCAAAGAACTGTTCAAAGAGAAATATGTCCCGGAATAAGCCCTAGAACACATGCACGATGACTTCGCCATCCTCCAGCAGGAGGATCTTTCAGTGCAGGATTATCTGAATAAATTTACACAGTTGTCAGCCTATGCTCCGGAGCTTGTCGCCACTGTAAAGTCCAAAAATAAGAGGTTCATCCTCGGGCTGAAGCGACAGTATCATGATAGAGCCATGGCCCACGTCAAGCTGGGATTTAATGAATTGATGGAAATGGCATGCAACTACGAAGACCTTGACCAAAGGCACCTGGAGCAGGATCGTGCTAAAAGCCAAGCCGGGAACAAACGCAAGCCTGCTGTGAATCAAGCTGAGTCAAGCCAAGCAGCATCCTCGAAACCACAGACTGGCAAGCCGCCAAGAGGAAGCTGCTATAATTGTGGAAAAATGGGGCACTTCTCTAATGTGTGCACAGCCCCAAAGAGGCAGAAGACAAATTCACAAGGTTCAAGCCAGGGCTTTCAGAACCCTCGCTCTTGCTTTAATTGCCGCAAGACGGATCATCTTGTCAAAGACTATCCTTTGCTGAAGAAGGCCGCAGTAGCTCACATCTATGACGGGTCGAGCCCGCCGGCTGCTTCCGATGGAGCAGGTAAACCCGATGTTTTGGGAGGTACCCTTACAATTAAAAATATTCCTGTCTCTGTATTGTTTGACACAGGTGCGTCGCGTAGTTTTATTGCTAGTAACTCAGTGCACAAATTAAAGTTACAACAGAGAAAGCTTAAAGAATCGGTGGAAGTACATAACCCGATAGGGGGTTCTATTATTCTCAGTTCGTGTTGTAAGGTGCCTACTTCTTTCTCCCGATACTAGTTTCCTTTTAATCTAGTCGTTATGGATTTTCCCGAATTCGATATCATTCTCGGGCTTGATTGGTTAACGAAATATGAAGCCGAAGTAAAGTGTACGGAAAGAATCGTTAAAATTCGAACGAAACTTGGATATATTACTGTACCATGTCATGCTTCGAATCCAGATAGAGAAGAATTTTGGTCGGCATTAGACGTTATCCCCACTTCCCTAGAAAAGATTCCTATTGTCAGAAACTATGCGGATGTGTTTGAAGAAGTTGAAAATTTACCTCCGCAAAGAGAAATAGAATTCAGAATCAATCTAATTCCCAATGCCAGACCAGTGGTACATCCAATTCGCCGAATGACTCCAAAGGAAAAAGAAGAATTAGGTGATCAAACTCGTCAACTGTTGTGGAAGGGTCTAATCAGACCTAGCTTTTCTAATTGGGGTGCAGCTATTGTGTTTGTCCCAAAGTCAGACGGTACTCTTCGATTGTGCGTTGATTACCGAGACCTCAACAAACAGACGCTCAAAAATAAATACCCCTTACCCCACATCGATGATCTGCTAGACCAATTAAATGGGGCGAGAGTATTTTCCCGAATGGACCTAGCTACAGGTTTTCATCAATTGAGAATAGCAGAAGAGTGCGTTCCTTTGACAGCTTTCAGAGGTCCAGACATATTTTATGAATGGTTAGTAATGCCGTTCGGCCTGTGCAACGCTCCAGCATACTTTGTCGATCTAATGAATAGAGTGTTCAGGGGAGTTCTGAATAAATTTGTCCTCGTATTCATCGATGATATTTTAATCTACTCCAAATCAAAACCCGAGCATGAAAAACACTTAGAACAAGTATTGGAGATTCTAAGAAAGAACGTCTTCAAAGCCAAATTCTCTAAATGTTTCTTCTGGCAAGAAGAAGTGAAGTTTCTTGTCTATGATGTGTCAAAGAAAGGGATTTCTGTAAATCCAAGCAAAATAACAGCGATTCAAGACTAGAAACAACCCACTACACCCACAGAGGTTAGAAGTTTTATGGGGTTGGCTAGTTATTATCGAAAGTTCGTTAAGGATTTTTCGAAGATATCTGGTCCGTTAACGAAGCTCATGAAGAAGCATGAGAAATTTAAGTGGACTTCCGACTGTGAAGAAGCTTTCCAGGAATTGAAATCGAAACTGACAATTGCTCCAGTGTTAACCATTATTGATGGCAATCAAGATTTGACGGTATGGACAGATGCTTCTATTAGAGGTCTTGGTGCAGTGTTAATGCAAAGAGGCCAAGTAGTCGCTTATGCAAGCCGCCAACTGAAACCGCATGAGAAGAACTATGTAACTCATGATCTTGAGTTGCTAGCTATCGTTTTTGCATTGAAAATCTAAAGGCATTATTTATTAGGCGAGAAATTTGTATTGTACACTGATCATCAATCATTGAAGTATTTATACACCCAGAAAGATCTGAATTTGAGACAGCAGCGTTGGCTAGAATTTCTTGCAGCGTATGATCTTGATATCCTGTATACGCCGGGAAAGGCTAACGTGTTAGCGGATGCGCTTAGTAAAAAAACAGCAATCATTGCCAATCTTATAATTACACCTGGATTGACCGATAAGATTTCAGCCTTTCAAAAAGACGATGAATTCATTCAGAGAATCAGTCAGAGGGTCAAGGAAGGTGAAACCACAAGTTTCCGTATTGACGATAAGGGGGTTCTCAGGTTAAATGATAGGATTTGCATTCCAAATATTCCAGGCCTTCGAGGAGAAGTGCTAGATGAATGCCATTAATCCAAACTTTGCATTCATCCTGGTGTGAGTAAAATGTACAACGATATCAAACTCACTTTCTGGTGGAAGGCAATGAAGAGGGATATTTCTTTGTATGTTAGCAGATGCCCTACTTGTCAATTGGTCAAGAGCGACCAACAGAAGCTAGATGGACTGTTGCAACCGTTGGAAGTCCCAAGTTGGAAATGGGAACAGATTTTCATGGATTTCATAGATGGCTTGCCGCGAACCAGGAAAGGTAATGACAGCATTTGGGTAATCGTAGATCGCTCCACGAAGACTGCCCATTTTATACTTGTCAGATCCAATAGAACCGCTCAAAGTCTAGCACAGATATATTTCAAAGAAATCGTTAAGCTGCATGGAATTCCCATCAGCATAGTCAGTGATAGAGACCCGATATTTGCTAGGAAATTCTGGGAGGCTTTCCAGACAGAATTGGGAACGAAACTGAATATGAGCACTGCTTATCACCCTCAAACAGATGGCCAAACTGAGCGGGTGAATAGAATTCTAGAAGTTTTATTGCGGGCTTGTATAATTGATTTTGGTGGGTCATGGGAAGATCACTTGCATTTGGCAGAATTCTCATATAACAATAGCTATCAAGCAAGTTTGGGAATGTCGCCATTTGAAGCATTATATGGCAGACCGTGCAGGTCTCCAGCATATTGGGTAGAACCTGGAAATAGACTTGTGTTAGGACCTGATATGATTAGAGAAGCATCTGATAAAGTCGACTTCATAAAAAAGCGATTGAGAACCGCCCAAAGCCGACAGAAAAGTTATGGAGATTCTAGAAGAAGAGATTTGACATTTGCTTTTAGTGACCATGATTATTTGAAAGTTTCTCCGATGAGAGGAGTAATCAGATTTGGCAAAACTGGGAAGTTGGCACCGAGATTTATTGGTCCCTTTCCTATACTTAAACGAATTGGAACTCTTGCTTATAGGGTTCAATCACCAGATTGGTTGCCTGGAGTGCATGATGTACTTCACGTATCTCAACTTAGAAGACATGTGCATGATCCGGATCTTGTTGTAGAAGAAGCAGCGCAACAGGATATAGACATAACTCCAGAATTAGCAGTCAGAAGAGAGCCATTAAAGATTGTTGGTAAAGAAACTAGAGAACTAAGAAGCAAAAAGGTTCATTTAGTTAAAGTGCAGTGGAGTAGTGATCCTAGAGACTGTACTTGGGAGACTGAGGAAAGCATTAAGCAATCTTAACCCAAATGCAGAGTGGACATCTCTGACTAACTCTGGTGCAAGGTACCTTCACAATACTTTGCATTTACATTTTGTTTCCTACTTTACTGTTGTTTCCTTTTCGAGGACGAAAAGATTTAAGTGGGGGAGATTGTAACAACCCGGAAAATATGAGCCAATTTAAAATGTTTAAATTGGTTATTTTATAGGGATTTAAACAATTGAAATAGAATATTTCAATAAAATAATGAATTAGAAATAGTATGTCAGCTTGAAAATTTGAATTCAAACTTTGACTGACTGTGCAGGGTGGAAAATATAACGGATTTTAGCGAAACCAAAAAAATATAAATCAGTTTATCAATACCTTTCTAACGAATCTGAAAAATCGTAGTTCCATAACGGGAATCAAAAGTTATGGCCGAACGAATTTTCAAAAAGGTCGCTATATATAATATATAGCCCT
Source organism: Allium sativum (assembly GCA_030737875.1). Taxonomy (NCBI): domain Eukaryota; kingdom Viridiplantae; phylum Streptophyta; class Magnoliopsida; order Asparagales; family Amaryllidaceae; genus Allium; species Allium sativum. Next base: position 298,361,061 of record CM060921.1, read on the forward strand.
GGAAAATTGATATTTTGCAAACGACCTCGGAATTCGACGAAACCACTTTTGTTGGGTCCGGGATGTCATACTATTGCTAGGTTTCAAATTTCATAATTTTTGAAGCTAGCATGTGAGCGTGGCAAAAGAAAATGTGTTTGGTCAATTTCTGTTAAATTGGATCTACCAGAAAATGGCCATTTTTCAAACGATCTCAGAATTCGACGAAACTAGTTTTGTTGGGACTGTAGCGTCAAAACATAGCTAGATTTATTTTTCTGGAATTTTTAGAATTAGTTTGTGGCCCTGGCAAATTGAAATGTATGTTCAAAGTTAAAATTAAATGTTTTATACTTTAATTTGAAGAATAACTGACTGTAAAAGTCGAATTGGCCAACGAAACATATCTCATTGTGTCCGGGATGGGGGTATTTAGCTAGGGGCGACAGTCGTTGGGTTCGAATTGGGGTTCGTAAGTGAAAACCCTAAATTTCTGAATAATATATATATCGGCGAATCAGAAAATTCCTTTCATAAATTAAAAAAAATAAAAAAAACCCGCTTCTCTCTCTCACCGACGGCAAAAACCGTTCGAACCTTCCCAGGCAAATCGCTGCCGCCACAGCCACCTACCGACGCCGCCACCACCTCGAATCGACGTGCCTCCCTCCCCTCTACAAATCCGACCAACCCCTGACCCCTATCGTCGCCGCATCGACGAGAACCGTCGACCCAAAGTCGCCGACTTCGCACCGTCGATGCGCCTTCCTCTGACCACCGAACCGCCTCCAACCACCACCGATTGGCTCCCCTTTCCTCCCTCTTCCACGCTGTACCTTCCGATCGTAGTATCGTGCCTCGGTTTTCGCAAAAACTGCAGCCCTAGTTTTGAACCATCGATAAAGGTGAGTTCTTTTTTATGTTTGCACTTTGAAAAAACATATCTTTATGGTGTGTTGACGAAATTCAATGAAACAGGAAACATCGGGACCGCAAGGAAGCTCTCTACCACATAGAAGGGACCACAGATTTTTCTGAGTCATCTACGATTTTTAGCACTCCGAAAACCAATGTGAGAAATCTAAATTATATGAATTTGAATGGAAAATGTCGTGTATAAATTATATGGAGAAATATAAATTACACACGTGTTGTATACCTCATGTACATGCGTCGTGTAAGCTATATAAGCGAAGTATGAATTATACATGCATAAATAATTGATATATGTGTTGAAATGCAAGTGAAATATAATATATATATATACACTCCCCTCGTCCACAAACCATGGACGATATTTATTGTTGTGAATTGGTGTGAAATATTGGATGAAAATGCGAATGGTTGAATAATTGTTTGTGGTTGATATTGTTTGGTTGTGGTTGAAAAATACCCATTGGTGATTGAAATGAATTGGAAATAATTGTGGAAATAAAACTAAAACACGCCGCCTACGTGCGAATTAGATGCATGAATCCCCATTGTCAAAAACCGCGAGGTTTTAAGGTAGAGTGAGGAGCCGTACTAGGGATAGTCGGTTTTAACTACCCTGCCGTTATGCTGCCGAAATTTTGAATAATATTCATCTGTTAGAATTATTTTCATATGTTGAAATTATCTTCATGCGTTGAAATTAAAGTCATGTGTTGAAACTATATCCATGTGTGGAAATGCTCATGTGTTGAGAAGTGATGTGTGAAAAATAAATTCATGTGTGAATGAATGAAGTGTTTAAACAATAAAAATCACATTTTATAATACATATGAAGTATTCGAAATATTCGCCTTATATATATAAATAGTTTCAACAATAAAAATTTCATCTTTCTTATATGAACAACATATATAAATTACCCATGTATGGAAATGCTCATGTGTTGAGAAGTGTGTGTGTTAGAAAAGTTCATGTGTTGAATAAAAAGATTGAACAATAAAAATTACATTTTTATTGAAACTATGAAGTGTTAAAACATTCATTGGTTGAATAAATATTTTAAATGATAAAAATATCATTTTTATCATATATGTGATATGCTAAAGATATGCGAGCATTGAAATAAATATTTTTGAGAAAAATATTGTTTTTAACATTCATAGGAACTAAATAAAATAGTCATGTGTTGAAATATATTTTAGTACGCCAAAATTATCAATTTTGAAATGTAAAGTGTTAAAAATAGTCACTTGTGCAAATAAATATGCATGAGTTGAAATATTCATTAATTAGCTAATGATATGATTTTTGCCTATGCATGCAACATTAGAATGAATGGTGTTTTTAAACCAAAGTGAATCAAATATTAAGTTGAATGGAAATTGATAAGTGATAAAAATTGCATATATGTACATGTATATTTATTGAACAGGTTATAGCAAAGAGGCTAGAGAAGAGGAATAAAATTTTGTGCCCAACAAATAGGTACACTTTACCGTTTTGTTTGGGTGATGATTTTATGAGCCTGTTGGCTAGCCGCTTGGCTTTTTCTTTTTCCTTTTGACATGAGACGCCCGTGTGGCTATTTGGGAATTTTCCCAGCCCCTCCCGTACAAAGGAGGTTATGGCGAAATTTTCCAAAATTTAAAGGCGTTAGTGAAATATTTGAAGTGAAAACGATATTGAAATCGTCGAATGAACTATATTTATATAAATATATAAATATAATAAAATTAAAACGAAACATGGCCACGCAGTTCATGTTTTGAAACTGTGATTTCAAACGACGAGTGCGGGAAATCCGACCATTGGATTTTCCCAAAACCGCAACTGTTGGGTTTGCCTTGGAAATATCTTTCCAACGGAACCAACTTTGTAAAGATCCGACGGTTGGATTGTCTGGAATGTGTAATTAAAATCTGAAGAAAAACAGCGCCAAAAATGATTATATATATAATTAAATTAAATCGAATAACGACGCTGCAGTTCGTAATTTGAAATCGTAACTTCAAACGACGAGTGTGGAAGATCCGACCGTCGGATTTTCCCGAAACTGAAACCGTTGGATTCGTTTTGAAATGATCTTTCTAATGATATAAAATTTGTGAAGATCCAACGGTTAGATTTTCAGATATGTGTAAAACAAATTTCGTGAAAAACAGCGCCAGTGCATCGGCATGACCTGAATCGTCGTTTAATTAAATATGGCCGTTTTAAATAAATAAAAATGGCGATATATCGTTATAAAATACTATAGACGATATAGAGTGGAAATAAACCAGTTTTGTTGTGTTTGCTTGAGATGTGATCGTTGAATGTATTTAACATGAAAATTATAACTAAAGAACTGAAATGTGAATGTTGAATAGTCCAACCATGTGATAAATTGATTTGAAAATCTAAATATACGTGGGTTATTTGAAAAGGTCGAGTTTATCTCATTTTAAATAATCGATCGACGTTGAGAAGTCGAAGAGTCGAAGACGGTTGAAGACCGACGTTCTTCACATTGGATGGATGGGCGCTACTGATGCTCGTGATTGGAGTAGCAACCGTGAAGGAGTTGAAGTAGTAGCCGTCAAGACATACTGTTGATTGTACGGATATGCGAGGAATTGGTGCCTCCGGTTTCGTTCAAACCCAGAACGGACTTGTAAATTGACTGTGTGTCTGACATTGGATTTTGTTCTGTGCTGATTGATCTCTATTAAATATATATCTGTTTAGCGGTGGAGAATTTATTCTCTTGCTTAACGCCCTTCTCTGAGACGTACGAGCTCAGAGGTTATGTATTGATAGAAATTAGTCGCATGGAGTGGATTGCCTGTGTGGCACGCCTAAGTGGCACGCCTAAGTGGCATATAATCAAGGCTTCTGTTGCAAAGAAAAGTCTTGTGGTTGATGATCAAAGCATGGTCTGTGTGACGTAACTTTGTGTATAACGTGAATTCGCGAGCCTCACACCCCGGTATGTGTCAAAAACGGGAGATGGACCGCTGGGAGAGCACGACGTTTCTTTCTAGCTAAGGTGGTGTCAGTGACCTACCAGCCCTGACATTATATATACTTTTCACCTGTGTGGTTGTTGGAATGCGAGGCGCCTCGATTATAGGTCTGTAAGGACCGGGAAACGTGTGTTCAGGAATAACTAATTCTCAAAAGTAAGAGAGGACCGGCCCAGCCGATTCCAAGGATCATAGTGGGGTCCTGGGACATTTGCTAGAGTGTCTCGAATCGGAGAGGAGCTTGCCCCTTGCCTCGACTCATGAAGGAATCCAATTTCCAATACGAAATATGCGGACGTGATTGTATTTCTAGTATGGCGACATAGTAGATGGTAGCTATTCCGCCTAGGATTGATATTTATGATTGAATTTGCTTTCGAAAACATATATGCACTAGTAATAATATCAAACACTTTTGTTTTATTCGTATGAAGCATTTTTGGCCATTATAAGGTAAAACTCTATCCTCCGGCTTGCGTTGCATTGTGTGATGGGACCTGAGTCTTATAACGGCTTCATTTTATAAAAAGCATTGCGATGATTTAATCATTTACTTTATTTCATGCACTAGCACTCATTGGAGTAAACCCATTCCGCGAAAGTGGGGTGGTCCTTTGGTTTGCTGTAACGACCCGGAAAATCCAAGCCAATTTAAAAATTTTTATTTTTAAGTAATCTAGTTGGAAAATGAGGCAGAATTTAAAATTTTCATTTTAAATAATGATTAAAGCCAGTGAAAATAGCCAATTTTCAAACGATCTCTGTTTTCGACGAAACCAATTTCATCGGAACCGGAATATCATATTATTGCTAGGTTTCAATTTTTAGAATTTTCCGAATTTATATGTGAGCATGGCAAAGGAAAATGTGTCTTGTCCATTTCAGTCAAATTTAATCGACTGAAAAATAGCCATTTTTCAAACAGTCTCAGAATTAGACGAAATTAATTTTGTTAAGACCGTATCGTCATAACGAAGCCAAATATATTTATTTTGAATTTTTCTGAGTCCGTACGCGGCCTCGGTGGATTTATTTGTACAACAGAATTTAAATTATAAAGGATTTAAATATTATTTTAAATAATACAGGCCACAGACAGCCGTTTGGACTGACGGGACCTAGCCCGTTGGATCCGGAATAGGGTCTATTTGCTAGTATGGGCTTCAGTTGGACTGGAATTGAATCAGTTTGAAAGAAATGGATTTATTCGTAAAATTGCAATTAAAGGATTATAAAATAGGATTTTAAAACCCTAATCTACTTTTCACTGTACATCTCCTTCAGCCGCCGCTTCTATCCCATGGCCGAAATGGCCCCTTGCTTCTCCCTCTAAAATCTCTCCATCCATTCACCGAAACCCCATCCACCTTTGGAGAGTATCGTGGAGATTTCTGCGGGCTTCACATCCATACGGACAAGGCTACCCGAAATCGCCCCTAGCTCCCACCTCACCTCCACGAACGTTGGCCAAACAGACCGCCGCCCTTCCTCCAAGGCTCCATCGAGCTGGCCGAAACCGGGTCCCCCCGAAGCGCCGTGCTCCCCCCTACCGCGTCACATCACCAGTTTCCGACCTCGAGCCTCCTGCCGCGAGCATAGTCGAACCCTAGTTCTGGGAGAAATACAGTAGGTGGCGGCCGAACTTCAGACAAGAGGAAAAGGGTTTAAATTCCTAATTAATTATTTAGTTAATTAAATAAATTATTCTATGACTTAAATTGACCATAACTCGTTCGATTTCACTCAGAATTCGACGATTTCAGAAGCGTTAAAATCGTAGAGTCCTGATCTACATTCCTGGACTGAAACGGGACCATTCAGAACAACTTGAAAATTTGACAAATCGCAAACGAATGTGAGAGATTCTATCCTTTTATTTAATTATTTAAAATCTGTGAATAGTGAATGTAGTGTTACTCATGCGCTATAATATTCCGCTGAATGCCACGTATGGTTTGATGTGTGATTTGTGTGTTCTGTTGATCTGCTAGAATTGGATTAAACAAAGTTATTATCTTGTTTTATTAAAACTGTTGTATTAAAAATTAACATTGGAGTTATTAGGAAATTAGGTTAGACAGAATTTACCATTCTATTTATTAGATTTGTTGAAACCAATAATAACATCGTTTTTGTCAAATTTGTTTAGTTAGAATAACAACATCGTTTTCGTCAATTTTGTTTAGTTATAAATGGTCACTTTAGTTAAATTTGATATGTTAATATAAAATCATCGTTTTAGTCATAAAGATACCATTTTAGTTAAGATATCACTGTAGTGATAATTGTCATGTTAATATGGAATAAACATTTTGTTGGAAAATGTTGTATTAGAATTACATGACTTTTTAGTTAGAAATGTTAGCCTTAGAAATAAAATTTATCATTTATGTTAAATTGGCACACTAGAATAGAAACTACCATTTTGGTTGAAGTGTGACATTAGAAGTGATGACTTATGTCGAACAAGATTTGTGTTGAATCATCCGTCGTCAAATTCCTTGTTTTTTTTTTTTTTTGCATTAGAATCTGCGAGCAAAAATATGTTAAACACTAAAATTTTCATTTTTTTTTTTGTATATATATAATGAAGTAAATAAGAAATGTACATGTTATATAAATTGAAACATGTTTCTCATCAAAATTTTCATTTTAATGTAAAGGAGTGAGAAATAAAATGTTCATATTTTTAATTTAAATGAACATGCTTTACATACTAGTATAAAGTAGTCATTTTTATTGGAAATGTTTCTTTAGGAATAAAAGACCATTATATTAGAAATGTCAAATTAGATTAAAAAGGGTCATCTTTATCAAAAACGTTAAATTAAAATAAAAACGTGCATTAGAATAAACTCTCATTTTAGACAAGAATGTCATTTTACTTATAATTATCATTTTAGTTATAATTATCATGTTTGTATAAATTGTCTTTAGACAAAAATGTCTCTCTGATGTAAAATGTTTCTTTTTATTTGAAATGACTTAATGAGGGTACAGATACCGTTTTGTCATAAAGGTTTACATTTTTGGTGTAACATTATTCTCAGTAAACAAATAAAAAGGGAAATTACATTCTTCTATGTGAAAAAGAAAAATGAAAGGGGAAAAAAATTACATTTTCCATGTAATTAAACAATTAAAGAAAAATTTCCTATTCTATGTGGTTAAGGAATAAAAGAAATTACATTTTCTATGTAATTACAAGAATGTGGAAAAAAAATTTGCATTTTATTATATAATATTGTTTTCGAAAGAGAAAAGAAAGCAACATAAAAGATTATGTTTTTTATTGTTCATTGTTTTCAATAAAAATATTGTACATTAAAAATTACATCTTTTTATGTAATTTAGATTTCATTGAAAGACTAGAATAGAAAGATTAAATCTTTGTGGTCATTTTTGAAACATGAAAATGCATATGATATATAATCATACTTTTGAGACATGAAAAATGCATATGATATATAATCATACTTTTGAGACATGAGAATGCATATGAAAATAATTATATTTGGAAACCATGAAAATGCCTATGAAATATAGACGTATTATTTGTTATGATAAAATATTAGAAATGAATACATTTTATGTGCCAAGTTAATACATTGGAAATAAACGATGTAATGATTTTTTTTTTTATTTTATATAAACATATAAAAGAAAAAGAACACATTTTCATTTGCCTTTTTGTGCAAATAAAAACCCTAGGAAATGAATATATATAAATTACACTTTCTATTTGCAAGTTAGTTGCAAATAAAAACAAGGGGATATAAAGTTCATTTTTTTATATGCAATCTAGTTGTCATAATAATATTATATAAAAATAAAAAAAAGGGGCTGACATCCTTATCTTACGTTAGATATAAATAAAACATGTTTTGAAAAAGAATATTTTATTTATATATATTGAAAAAAATGGAAGACAAAAAGGTACATTTTTATCCACATTTAAGAGGTGAATAAAACCTAAGAGGAAAAGAAAAAAAGTGTATTCTTATTTACACTTTAGATGTAAGTAAAAACGTAGTATTAAGAAGAGTAGAAATAAAAGTGATATTTTTTTTTTTATCGTCATTTTAAATACGATAAAAAGAATTGGTCGTAGGAGTTGAAATCGCCCACGATTTATATTTATTCATATATAAACATAATTTAAAATAAATCGAATCGCGCTGCTGCAGTTCGCGATTTGAAATCATAACTTTAAACGGTTATACCTAAAGATCCGACATTCGGATTTTCCCAAAACTGGAACCGCTAGGACCGCTTTGGGAAGATCTTTCCACCGATATAAATTTCGTCAAAATCCAACAGTTAGATTTCAGGATATGTGTAAATCAAAATTGGCTGAAACAGCGCCAGAGTCGCCATTGACCCGAAGCGTCGCCAAATTATTTAGGCTACTTTTATATAAATAAAAATAGCGATAGGTCGTTATCAAATATTAATCACGATAGGGAATGTTTTCAAAGTATATGTATATATGCGAGAATCATTTGAGAAGGCCGAGTTCAATCTCATTTCAAATGATTATACGACGTTCTAAAACTAAGAGTTGGAGACGGCGATTGAAGACCGACGATCTTCACATTGAATGGGTAACTAGCGTTGAGGTCCTTGATTGATTTGCTCCCAAGATGGGGCTAAGATGGTAGTTATCCGGACATAGTGTTGATTTGTACGGATTTGACTTTCGCTCAGACCCAGAGCATAAGTTTATAAATGGAATGTATGTCTGACGTTGTAGTCCTTTATACTACATTCGTTGGTCTCTGTTAATATATATCTGCTTGGTGGTTAACACCCTTCTCTGAGACGTACGAGCTTAGAGGTTATATATTGGTAGAAATTAAGGGTATAGTATGGACTGACAATGTGGCATGCTAAGATGCATTGATCAAGGCTTTTGTTGAAAAGCAGGCCTTGTGGTTGATGATCAAAGCACGGCCTGTTTAGGCGTAGCTTTGTGTATAACGTGACTTCGCGAGCCTCACACCCCGGTATGAGTCAAAAACGGGATACGGACCGTAGGGAGTGCACACGTTTCTTTCTAGCTAGAGTTGTGTCAGGGACCTACCAGCGCTGACATTTTACTTATGTGGATGATGGATTTTGAGGTACCTCGCGTTCTATAGGCCGTTGGTGGTCATACTATAGGTCCAAAGGGACCGGGAAACGTGTGTTCAGGCATAACCAATCCACACACATATGTGTGGACCGGCCCTACCGCTTCCAAGGGTTCACTGCGGGGAATCCTGAGGCATCTGCTAGAGTGTCTCAAATCGGAGAGGAGCTTGCCCCTAGCCTCGACTCATGATGGAAACCAATTCTCCAATACGACATTACGATTTTAATTGTATACTTATATATGGCGGCATAATATATGGTACCTATGTCGTCTAGGATTAATACATTTATATTGAAATGATTTATGAAAACATATGCACACTAGTAGTAATACGTTTGACGTATTTATCATCTTTTGATCGTTATAAGGAAAAACCCTTTCCTCTGGTGTGCGTTGCATTGTGTGATGGGACTTGGGTCTTATAACGATCTCATTTTTCTTTAAATGCATAGCGTTATTCAAACGACTTACTTAATTATGCACTGGCAATCCAATGGAGTAAACCCGTTCCGCCTTAGCGGCGTGGTCCTGTGATTCGCCATATGGTTGTTAGTATAGAAAGATTTCTCATACCAGTCCCACGACTGACTCGAATTTTGTTTCACTTTGCAAATTTCGGGTGCCCTCTTTCCACACGGGCAGTGTAAAGACCCGGAAATTCCCGCTCTTTGAATCGACCATAAACCACACAGGTCTGACCCAAAGGTTGGAAATCTTCGAATACTTTAACTTTGGGAATACAAAACATCAGAACAACAACAGCAGACTTTTATTTCATTATAATAATGTTACATCAGAGTACAGAATATATCAGAGTACATTGAAATAAAATTACAGCGGAAGATAAACTACAAAAGATTTAATACATAAAATAAAATACAGTAAACAGCGGAAGACTACTAAGCTCTGGACACAGCTTTAGGCTTCGATCCAGGATCCTGCTAAAAGAATAGATATCTGCAAAAAGCTACTCGACTGCCCGTGTGGAAAAGAGGGCACCCGAGTTTGCAAAGTGAAACAAACTACGAGTCAGTCATGGGACTGGTGTGAGAATTCTAAACTAATATAACTAATAAGACAAATCCAAGGACCACGCCACTTTCGCGGAACGGGTTTACTCCTATGGATTGCCAGTGCATAAACCAAAGTAAATCGAGAAATAACGCAATGTCTTTTTGGAAAAATGAAACCATTATAAGACCCAGGTCCCATCACATAATGCAACGCACACCAGAGGATAGGGTTTTACCTTATAATGGTCAAAAGATGCTTGATACGTATAAAACGGATTTGATATTATTATTAGTGTATATATGTTTTAATAAAAAGATTTGAATCATAAGTAGCAATCCTAGACGGCATGGTTACCATATAGCATGTCGCCAATACTAGTTATACAATTAAAACCGCAAGGGCGTATTGGAAATTTGGATCCCATCATGAGTCGAGGCTAGGGGCAAGATCCTCTCCGATTCGAGACACTCTAGCAAATGCCTCAGGATTCCCCGCAGTGAACCCTTGGAAGCGGTAGGGCCGGTCCCCGCCTATGGGCAGTGGATTGGTTATGCCTGAACACACGTTTCCCGGTCCCTTTGGACCTATAGTATGACCACCAACGGCCTATAAAAATAACGAGGCGCCTCAAAATCCATCATCCACATAAGTAAAATGTCAGGGCTGGCAGGTCGCTGACACCACTCTAGCTAGAAAGAAACGTGTGCACTCCCTACGGTCCATATCCCGTTTTTGACTCATACCGGGGTGTGAGGCTCGCGAAGTCACGGTATACACAAAGCTATGCCTAAACAGACTATGCTTTGATCATCAACCACAAGGCCCTGCTTTTCAACAAAAGCCTTGATCAATGCATATTAGTATGCCACATTGTCAGTCCATACTATACCCTTGATTTTTGCCAATATATAACCTCTAAGCTCATATGTCTCAGAGAAGGGTGTTAATCACCAAGCAGATATGTATTAACAGAGATCAACGAATGTAGTATAAAGGACTACAACGTCAGACATACATTCCATTTATAAACTTATGCTCTGGGTCTGAGCGAAAGTCAAATCCGTACAAATCAACACTACGTCCGGATAACTACCATCTTAGCCCCGTCTTGGGAGCAAATCAATCAAGGACCTCAACGCTAGTTACCCATTCGATGTGAAGATCGTCGGTCTTCAATCGTCGTCTTCAATTCTTAGATTTAAAACGTCGTATAATCATTTGAAATGAGATTGAACTCGGTCTTCTCAAATGATTCTCGCATATATATATAATAATTTGAAAACATTTCCTATCGTTATTAATATTAGATAACGACCTATCGCTATTTTTATTTATATAAAAAAAAAATAGCTCGAATAAATTTAACGACGCTTCGGGTCAATGAGCGACCCTGGCGCTGTTTTCAACCAAATTTGACTTATGCATATCTAACCGTTGGATTTTGATGAAATTTATATCATGGGAAAGATTTTCCCAAAGCGGTCCTAACGGTTCCTGTTTTGGGAAAATCCGACGGTCGGATCTTTCGGTATAACCGTTTAAAGTTACGATTGCCGATACGCGAACTGCCGTGCGCGTTCCGTTTAATTTATAATTTATATTTGTATATATATTAATATAAATCATTTGGCGATTTCAACTATTAACGTCTATTCTTTTATCGCATTTAAAATGACGATAAAAATATCACTTTTATTTTACTCTGTTTTTATTTACATTTAGAATGTAAATAAAATGTGCTTTTTAAATTCACTTTAATTCATGCTTTATTTACACCAAATATGAATAGATATTCTTTTCCTATCTTTGGTTTATTTACACTAAATGTAAATAAATAATCTTTTCTATCTTTTGATTTATTTACTCTAAATGTAAATAAATATTCTTTCTTACCATTTATTTATTTACCTAGATATAAATAAATGTTTTCATTTTCCTTTTCTTATTTCTTTACCCAAATGTAAATAAATAGTTTTTCTCCTTCTACTTTTTCTTATTTATTTACACTATTTGTAAATAAATGTTTTTACTTTTCTTTTATCTTATTTATTTACACTATTTGTAAATAAATGTTTCAATTTCCTTTGTAAATCCTATTTACATAGTAAATATAAATAATTGTATTTCTTTAACTCTTTTCTAATATTCCTTTTTAACATAAAAAGAATATCTTATGTTAATTCTTTTCTAACCTTTCCTTTTTATTATATACATAAGAAAATGTAAATAATTACTATTTACAAATTGGTTCTTTTTATTTACATAAGAAAATGTAAATAAATCCTATTCATATAATTATTCTTTTAATTCTTTTTATTTACATAAGAAAATGTAAATAAATACTTATGCACATAATAATTATTTTTATTATTATTTTTTATTACATAAAATATAATTTTCTCCCTTATAATCTTAATTACATAAAAATGTAATTTAGTTCTTATAATCTTAATTACATATAAATGTAATTTCTTTTCAGTGTAAAACATATTCTTTAATTACATATAAAAATGTAATTTACTTAATCTCTTATTTATCTAATGTAAATATATGTGTATTCCTATTTCTATGTTTTATTTATTTATACTTAATATTTATAGTAATTTACATATGCTTAAACCTCCCACATTGGATAGGTATTGTTGTGACTACTGGACAGCCGGGCGGGTCCGGGCAGGTTTACATCACAACTCAATCCAACCTCGTGTTTAAGCATCATATTTCTTATTTATTTACCTAAGTGTAAATAAATGTTTTCCTTTATTTTACTTTACAAAAAAAAATATAACTTTTTATTCTATTCTTTACAATAGGAAAATATAACTTTTTAGTTTATTTCCTATACATTGAAATAAATATAAATGTCCTTTTATTTCTTATACATTGAAATAAATATTTCCTATAGCTTATGTGAATATCCTTCATGGTATCAGCATTTCTAAATATATTTATATGTCAATCTTTGATTCATTCCTACTATACAAACATGACGGTGTAATTTATGTCATTACAACTAAGATTAGCTCAACGATGTTTTTGTGTCATCACAAATAAATTAACACACGATGGTTTTGTGTCATTACAACAAAAATTTAACATAACAATGTATTGGTGTTATTACAACTAAAATTTAACACAACAATGTTTGGTGTCATTTCAACTAATTTAACATAAACAACATAATATCTGATTTGGTGTACTTTTGATGAATCACAATAAAGGTCTCATCTTTATTTTTATTTGTTAATGAAAATAAAGATTTAAAAACTTGCATTTTATTTTATGAGTAAAATAAAGATTAAACTTGCCCTTTTATTATATTCACAAAATAAATGTAACACTTTGTTCTTTAATTTGTAAACAGAATAAACACCAAAATTTTCTCTTTTATATTTCTGTTAACAAAATGAGCACTAAACTTGTTCCTTTACTTTGCAAATAAAATGAGCGCAAAATTTGTTCTTTTACTATGTTAACAAAATTAACGTAAAGATTTTTTCTTTTCTTTGTTAACAAAATCAACATGAAAATTTATCCTGTTCCTATGTTTACACAATGGCATAAAAGTTTATCCTTTATATATTAACAAAACAATGTTAACTTTGTCCCTTTTTTTTTATTAACAAATTTTGACAAAATATTGCTCTTTTGTTTTATGTAAACAAAAACTTGCCTTTTATTTTACAATCAAATTTCATGTTAAAATTATCTTTTATTTTGCTTGTAAACAAGATAAACAAAGCAAGAATAAATATTCTAATTTTTATTTAAGAAAATACGATGAGAATAAAAATCAAGGTAAAAATTTTGTCATTTATTTTGTAAACAAATTTGTATAAAAACTTTGTCTTCTCATTATGTAAACAAATCTTTGTCTTTTTGTTTTACTAACAAAATCTATGTTAAAACCTATGTTAACAAAATAATATTAAAAATTGTCCTTTTATTTTATGTAAACAAAACAATGTTGAAAATTGTCCTTTTAACTGTTAATCAAAATTAATGTTAAAATGGTCTTTTATTTGATTAACCAAAATTTATGAAAACTTTGTCCTTTTATCTTGTTAACAAATTGTGTTAAAAATTATGTCTTTTGTTTTAACAACAAAATTGAGTAAAAATGCCTTTTTGTCTTTAACAAACAAATTATGTGAAAATGTTCTTTTGTTTCAACAAACAAATTAAGTAGAAAATGTCCTCTTGTTTTAACAAACAAATATGGACCCAAAATAATCCTTTTTATTTTGTTTACAAAAATTTGTCTCTTCTTATGTACACAAAATGACATGAAAATAATTCTTTTTATTTAAAAAAATTTGTCTTTTGTTTTATGTAAACAAAGTGACGGGTAAAAGTTGGATTTTATTCTGTTCACAAAAATAAAGCTTGTATTTTACAAGCAAAACTAAGATTAAAATTGGCATTTCAATTGTAAACCAAATAAAAGATTTAAAACTTGCTTTTTATTTTGTAAGCAAAATGAAGATTAAATTTGGCATTTCAATTTTGTAAACAAAAATAAAGATTTAAACTTTATTTATCTTTAAATTTAAAAATCATAATTATATGTCCATATTATATTCCAATGTCAAGGTCAACAAATAAAAATCAATGTTTTTATTCTGGTTTGGCGATACATCATTTGATTTTGTTTAATCCAATTCAACCAAAAAGACAACCTAATTCTTGTCCATTAAAATCAACAATTTGATCATGGTGAATCTAATTTAAATCAAAATGACAATTCAACCATTGTCACAAACACGATATGATTATTCCCAACAATCCTATATTACAACCATGGTAATTCTAATTCACATATCAGCATAACAGTGTCATCAGCCAAATTAAATATATAACCAACGGAATTTAGCGACACAAAATTCCACAACACAATTTCTAGAACAGGTCAAGTATCAAAAATTTTATTATAAAAATAAATAAATAAAGAGGCAGAATTTCTCACCGATGAATTTATTCAGATTCGGAATTTGGTCAAAATTGGATATGCTCAGAATTTGTTCTCGTTTGTTCCACAGTGTAGGTCTTGGAAAGACGAGTTCAACGCATTTCAGTTTGCTGAATTTCGATAAGATTTGAAAGAGTTATGTATTAATTTACATTGTTAAACTTTATATAAAACAAATTAATTAAATAAATAGAGTATTACTTTCTTCTTCCTTGTTCGTTTACAGGCCGCAAGCTCCACAATTGGGTTCCGTTCTAGGTCTCAAGTTTGCACGAACACCGAGGCACGAGGCGTCGATCTGAAGGCACCACGTCGACGGGCTCCAGGAGTCGCACCTGCGCCACCCCGAGTTGGCCAGCTCGCACGCCTTTTGGAGGCTCGGCGGCGGTGAATACGGCACGGGTTTGGGCCTGAAATCCGAGTGGCTCGAGCCACTAAATCCGATCATGTCCGTTGATTGTTTAGCTCTCACCTAGGGGTTCGATTTTGGTTTGTATTCCTTCATGAAAGATTTGGGGAATTGAGAGAACGAGAGGGGCAAAGGGGGGACAACGATGGCCATTGATTACAAGGGGTGGCGGCTGAGTATTGGGGTTCTAAGAATGAATGGTAATTAGGATAAAATATATAAGTGGAGAGAAAAGATAGGAATAAGAAACGTACAGGAAGCGGTAAACATTAATTTCAAAATAAAGAAAATTTTCTTTCCCTTTTTATTTATTTATTCAAATTTCAAATGTAATTAACAAGGAGAGAGAGAGAGTGAACGGAAAGAAATGAATAAACGAAGGGTTGATTTCAGGAATGTATTTAAATTTACTTCCATGATTACACATGCTTTGTGAAAAAAATTCCTTTTTCCTATTATTCAATCTATTAAAATTGCTTCCTTGTTACATTTAAGCATTTTCCCTTTTTTTTTTGGATATTTAACTACATTTTCTATTGGGAACGCATGTGTGGATACCTTCCATATGATCAATGATACATTCCATACGATCAATTATAGCTATTTATTATAATATATCAATAATCGTTACCTTATCCTCTCCAATTTTACATCAATCCTATGTTTATTATATTATAATTTAATTTCATACAATTTATACTTATCAATGAATTTTTTTTTTATTTAGAAACGGTTTATCAACTAAATTCTCTTTTCATTCAAACATTGAATAAATCATCAATGTTAATTCATTTCCATTAATAATTCATAAATCAATTACATGGATTAATAATTCAAAATCTTGTCTTAATGTTCATAAAATTCTTAGTAGAAACAATTAAAGCAAATAAATGTTTTTATCATTTGCTTATGTGTCATTTACTTATTTGTGTGTTAGCAATAAATGCCAATTTCATGTGTTTACATAATAATAATAAATAAATAAAAAAAAGATGATTTTTATTGTATAGCAATTTTCCAAAAATATGTTTACATTTACAATAAAGATATTATTTTTATATTGTTACCAACTTCCAAACAAAATTGTGTTTATATTAACATGTTTACAGGTTCACAAATCAATGTTAATCAATGCTAATTATTAACATGTTTAAAATCAATGTAAAATAGCATGTTTACATAATAAATGTCATGTTTACAAATCTAAGCTAATTAACATATATATATATACTTTTTTTTTTGCAATGAATGACATGCCTCTTATTCCCATTGATTATAATTTCAAATTTTATTTATTTTATGAAGGAGGCGACTTTTCTTTTATTATATATATATATATACTTCCTTTATTTGGTTATATGTTTTACTTTATTTCTTACTTGTGTCCCTACGTATGCTTTATGTTACAAGGGAAATATTCAAGATGACAGCCAAAGATGTATACATACATATATACATACATACATACATACATATGTATATATATATATATATATATTGTCATAATTTATTTCATTTATAACCTACACATTAATTTCAGTCAATGCATTAATAAATGTCATTAAAGTTCCTACATAACGTTAAAAGAATAAATTTTTAATGTGAAACATTTCATGTTTCTACATGACATTAAAAGATTAATTTTTAATGTTAACCAAATTCATGTACTTACATGTCATTAAAAAGTTAGACTTTTAGCACTAATCAAAATATGTTCATTTACATTAAAAAGAATAAATTTTTAATGCAAATCATTTTTATGTTCTTACATTTAAATAAAGACTAACATTTATTTTAAAACATATTTCATTCATAAATAATATCTTAATTAAAAAGTATTTTCTTTTCCCGTCGTTATTATTTAAAATAAATTATTTTAAATATAAAAGTTCATTAAAATTTCTAAAATAAAAAATTTTAAATTAGCCCCAAAATTCAGGGTTGTTACAGTCTCCCCCACTTAAAATCTTTTCGTCCTCGAAAAGGAACGTAGCTAAATGTTGTTTAATTATCTAACCAAATTTTAATTTTCTTTTATTAATTTTATTTGTTGACTAACTTATCAAATATATATATACTTTTATATATTTAAAATCATATTTTCAAAAATAGATTATATATAATTAAAATACGTTAATTATAAGCTTATCACTCTGAACTCATTCTAGGGCATTACTAACCCCATCTCTAATGAGTTTTCTCATTCTAGGATACTGCTGATCCTATCTCTAATGAGTATTCTTATTGGACATTACTAATCCAATCTCTGATGAGTCTTTTGTTCAGTTCTAACGAGTTGTATCCCAAAGATTTGAGCTAACCAGAGCTCTGATACCACCTGTAAAGACCCGGAAATTCCCGCTCTTTGAATCGACCATAAACCACACAGGTCTGACCCAAAGGTTGGAAATCTTCGAATACTTTAACTTTGGGAATACAAAACATCAGAACAACAACAGCAGACTTTTATTTCATTATAATAATGTTACATCAGAGTACAGAATATATCAGAGTACATTGAAATAAAATTACAGCGGAAGATAAACTACAAAAGATTTAATACATAAAATAAAATACAGTAAACAGCGGAAGACTACTAAGCTCTGGACACAGCTTTAGGCTTCGATCCAGGATCCTGCTAAAAGAATAGATATCTGCAAAAAGCTACTCGACTGCCCGTGTGGAAAAGAGGGCACCCGAGTTTGCAAAGTGAAACAAACTACGAGTCAGTCATGGGACTGGTGTGAGAATTCTAAACTAATATAACTAATAAGACAAATCCAAGGACCACGCCACTTTCGCGGAACGGGTTTACTCCTATGGATTGCCAGTGCATAAACCAAAGTAAATCGAGAAATAACGCAATGTCTTTTTGGAAAAATGAAACCATTATAAGACCCAGGTCCCATCACACAATGCAACGCACACCAGAGGATAGGGTTTTACCTTATAATGGTCAAAAGATGCTTGATACGTATAAAACGGATTTGATATTATTATTAGTGTATATATGTTTTAATAAAAAGATTTGAATCATAAGTAGCAATCCTAGACGGCATGGTTACCATATAGCATGTCGCCAATACTAGTTATACAATTAAAACCGCAAGGGCGTATTGGAAATTTGGATCCCATCATGAGTCGAGGCTAGGGGCAAGATCCTCTCCGATTCGAGACACTCTAGCAAATGCCTCAGGATTCCCCGCAGTGAACCCTTGGAAGCGGTAGGGCCGGTCCCCGCCTATGGGCAGTGGATTGGTTATGCCTGAACACACGT
This sequence comes from Allium sativum, assembly GCA_030737875.1. Lineage (NCBI taxonomy): Eukaryota > Viridiplantae > Streptophyta > Magnoliopsida > Asparagales > Amaryllidaceae > Allium > Allium sativum. Next base: position 298,379,782 of record CM060921.1, read on the forward strand.
TTCCCGGTCCCTTTGGACCTATAGTATGACCACCAACGGCCTATAAAAATAACGAGGCGCCTCAAAATCCATCATCCACATAAGTAAAATGTCAGGGCTGGCAGGTCGCTGACACCACTCTAGCTAGAAAGAAACGTGTGCACTCCCTACGGTCCATATCCCGTTTTTGACTCATACCGGGGTGTGAGGCTCGCGAAGTCACGGTATACACAAAGCTATGCCTAAACAGACTGTGCTTTGATCATCAACCACAAGGCCCTGCTTTTCAACAAAAGCCTTGATCAATGCATCTTAGTATGCCACATTGTCAGTCCATACTATACCATTGATTTTTGCCAATATATAACCTCTAAGCTCATATGTCTCAGAGAAGGGTGTTAATCACCAAGCAGATATGTATTAACAGAGATCAACGAATGTAGTATAAAGGACTACAACGTCAGACATACATTCCATTTATAAACTTATGCTCTGGGTCTGAGCGAAAGTCAAATCCGTACAAATCAACACTACGTCCGGATAACTACCATCTTAGCCCCGTCTTGGGAGCAAATCAATCAAGGACCTCAACGCTAGTTACCCATTCGATGTGAAGATCGTCGGTCTTCAATCGTCGTCTTCAATTCTTAGATTTAAAACGTCGTATAATCATTTGAAATGAGATTGAACTCGGTCTTCTCAAATGATTCTCGCATATATATATAATAATTTGAAAACATTTCCTATCGTTATTAATATTTGATAACGACCTATCGCTATTTTTATTTATATAAAAAAAATAGCTCGAATAAATTTAACGACGCTTCGGGTCAATGAGCGACCCTGGCGCTGTTTTCAACCAAATTTGACTTATGCATATCTAACCGTTGGATTTTGATGAAATTTATATCATGGGAAAGATTTTCCCAAAGCGGTCCTAACGGTTCCTGTTTTGGGAAAATCCGACGGTCGGATCTTTCGGTATAACCGTTTAAAGTTACGATTGCCGATACGCGAACTGCCGTGCGCGTTCCGTTTAATTTATAATTTATATTTGTATATATATTAATATAAATCATTTGGCGATTTCAACTATTAACGTCTATTCTTTTATCGCATTTAAAATGACGATAAAAATATCACTTTTATTTTACTCTGTTTTTATTTACATTTAGAATGTAAATAAAATGTGCTTTTTAAATTCACTTTAATTCATGCTTTATTTACACCAAATATGAATAGATATTCTTTTCCTATCTTTGGTTTATTTACACTAAATGTAAATAAATAATCTTTTCTATCTTTTGATTTATTTACTCTAAATGTAAATAAATATTCTTTCTTACCATTTATTTATTTACCTAGATATAAATAAATGTTTTCATTTTCCTTTTCTTATTCCTTTACCCAAATGTAAATAAATAGTTTTTCTCCTTCTACTTTTTCTTATTTATTTACACTATTTGTAAATAAATGTTTTTACTTTTCTTTTATCTTATTTATTTACACTATTTGTAAATAAATGTTTCAATTTCCTTAGTAAATCCTATTTACATAGTAAATATAAATAATTGTATTTCTTTAACTCTTTTCTAATATTCCTTTTTAACATAAAAAGAATATCTTATGTTAATTCTTTTCTAACCTTTCCTTTTTATTATATACATAAGAAAATGTAAATAATTACTATTTACAAATTGGTTCTTTTTATTTACATAAGAAAATGTAAATAAATCCTATTCATATAATTATTCTTTTAATTCTTTTTATTTACATAAGAAAATGTAAATAAATACTTATGCACATAATTTTTTTTTTTATTACATAAAATATAATTTTCTCCCTTATAATCTTAATTACATAAAAATGTAATTTAGTTCTTATAATCTTAATTACATATAAATGTAATTTCTTTTCAGTGTAAAACATATTCTTTAATTACATATAAAAATGTAATTTACTTAATCTCTTATTTATCTAATGTAAATATATGTGTATTCCTATTTCTATGTTTTATTTATTTATACTTAATATTTATAGTAATTTACATATGCTTAAACCTCCCACATTGGATAGGTATTGTTGTGACTACTGGACAGCCGGGCGGGTCCGGGCAGGTTTACATCACAACTCAATCCAACCTCGTGTTTAAGCATCATATTTCTTATTTATTTACCTAAGTGTAAATAAATGTTTTCCTTTATTTTACTTTACAAAAAAAAATATAACTTTTTATTCTATTCTTTACAATAGGAAAATATAACTTTTTAGTTTATTTCCTATACATTGAAATAAATATAAATGTCCTTTTATTTCTTATACATTGAAATAAATATTTCCTATAGCTTATGTGAATATCCTTCATGGTATCAGCATTTCTAAATATATTTATATGTCAATCTTTGATTCATTCCTACTATACAAACATGACGGTGTAATTTATGTCATTACAACTAAGATTAGCTCAACGATGTTTTTGTGTCATCACAAATAAATTAACACACGATGGTTTTGTGTCATTACAACAAAAATTTAACATAACAATGTATTGGTGTTATTACAACTAAAATTTAACACAACAATGTTTGGTGTCATTTCAACTAATTTAACATAAACAACATAATATCTGATTTGGTGTACTTTTGATGAATCACAATAAAGGTCTCATCTTTATTTTTATTTGTTAATGAAAATAAGGATTTAAAAACTTGCATTTTATTTTATGAGTAAAATAAAGATTAAACTTGCCCTTTTATTATATTCACAAAATAAATGTAACACTTTGTTCTTTAATTTGTAAACAGAATAAACACCAAAATTTTCTCTTTTATATTTCTGTTAACAAAATGAGCACTAAACTTGTTCCTTTACTTTGCAAATAAAATGAGCGCAAAATTTGTTCTTTTACTATGTTAACAAAATTAACGTAAAGATTTTTTCTTTTCTTTGTTAACAAAATCAACATGAAAATTTATCCTGTTCCTATGTTTACACAATGGCATAAAAGTTTATCCTTTATATATTAACAAAACAATGTTAACTTTGTCCCTTTTTTTTTATTAACAAATTTTGACAAAATATTGCTCTTTTGTTTTATGTAAACAAAAACTTGCCTTTTATTTTACAATCAAATTTCATGTTAAAATTATATTTTATTTTGCTTGTAAACAAGATAAACAAAGCAAGAATAAATATTCTAATTTTTATTTAAGAAAATACGATGAGAATAAAAATCAAGGTAAAAATTTTGTCATTTATTTTGTAAACAAATTTGTATAAAAACTTTGTCTTCTCATTATGTAAACAAATCTTTGTCTTTTTGTTTTACTAACAAAATCTATGTTAAAACCTATGTTAACAAAATAATATTAAAAATTGTCCTTTTATTTTATGTAAACAAAACAATGTTGAAAATTGTCCTTTTAACTGTTAATCAAAATTAATGTTAAAATGGTCTTTTATTTGATTAACCAAAATTTATGAAAACTTTGTCCTTTTATCTTGTTAACAAATTGTGTTAAAAATTATGTCTTTTGTTTTAACAACAAAATTGAGTAAAAATGCCTTTTTGTCTTTAACAAACAAATTATGTGAAAATGTTCTTTTGTTTCAACAAACAAATTAAGTAGAAAATGTCCTCTTGTTTTAACAAACAAATATGGACCCAAAATAATCCTTTTTATTTTGTTTACAAAAATTTGTCTCTTCTTATGTACACAAAATGACATGAAAATAATTCTTTTTATTTAAAAAAATTTGTCTTTTGTTTTATGTAAACAAAGTGACGGGTAAAAGTTGGATTTTATTCTGTTCACAAAAATAAAGCTTGTATTTTACAAGCAAAACTAAGATTAAAATTGGCATTTCAATTGTAAACCAAATAAAAGATTTAAAACTTGCTTTTTATTTTGTAAGCAAAATGAAGATTAAATTTGGCATTTCAATTTTGTAAACAAAAATAAAGATTTAAACTTTATTTATCTTTAAATTTAAAAATCATAATTATATGTCCATATTATATTCCAATGTCAAGGTCAACAAATAAAAATCAATGTTTTTATTCTGGTTTGGCGATACATCATTTGATTTTGTTTAATCCAATTCAACCAAAAAGACAACCTAATTCTTGTCCATTAAAATCAACAATTTGATCATGGTGAATCTAATTTAAATCAAAATGACAATTCAACCATTGTCACAAACACGATATGATTATTCCCAACAATCCTATATTACAACCATGGTAATTCTAATTCACATATCAGCATAACAGTGTCATCAGCCAAATTAAATATATAACCAACGGAATTTAGCGACACAAAATTCCACAACACAATTTCTAGAACAGGTCAAGTATCAAAATTTTTATTATAAAAATAAATAAATAAAGAGGCAGAATTTCTCACCGATGAATTTATTCAGATTCGGAATTTGGTCAAAATTGGATATGCTCAGAATTTGTTCTCGTTTGTTCCACAGTGTAGGTCTTGGAAAGACGAGTTCAACGCATTTCAGTTTGCTGAATTTCGATAAGATTTGAAAGAGTTATGTATTAATTTACATTGTTAAACTTTATATAAAACAAATTAATTAAATAAATAGAGTATTACTTTCTTCTTCCTTGTTCGTTTACAGGCCGCAAGCTCCACAATTGGGTTCCGTTCTAGGTCTCAAGTTTGCACGAACACCGAGGCATGAGGCGTCGATCTGAAGGCACCACGTCGACGGGCTCCAGGAGTCGCACCTGCGCCACCCCGAGTTGGCCAGCTCGCACGCCTTTTGGAGGCTCGGCGGCGGTGAATACGACACGGGTTTGGGCCTGAAATCCGAGTGGCTCGAGCCACTAAATCCGATCATGTCCGTTGATTGTTTAGCTCTCACCTAGGGGTTCGATTTTGGTTTGTATTCCTTCATGAAAGATTTGGGGAATTGAGAGAACGAGAGGGGCAAAGGGGGGACAACGATGGCCATTGATTACAAGGGGTGGCGGCTGAGTATTGGGGTTCTAAGAATGAATGGTAATTAGGATAAAATATATAAGTGGAGAGAAAAGATAGGAATAAGAAACGTACAGGAAGCGGTAAACATTAATTTCAAAATAAAGAAAATTTTCTTTCCCTTTTTATTTATTTATTCAAATTTCAAATGTAATTAACAAGGAGAGAGAGAGAGAGAGAGTGAACGGAAAGAAATGAATAAACGAAGGGTTGATTTCAGGAATGTATTTAAATTTACTTCCATGATTACACATGCTTTGTGAAAAAAATTCCTTTTTCCTATTATTCAATCTATTAAAATTGCTTCCTTGTTACATTTAAGCATTTTCCCTTTTTTTTTTTTTTTTTTTGGATATTTAACTACATTTTCTATTGGGAACGCATGTGTGGATACCTTCCATATGATCAATGATACATTCCATACGATCAATTATAGCTATTTATTATAATATATCAATAATCGTTACCTTATCCTCTCCAATTTTACATCAATCCTATGTTTATTATATTATAATTTAATTTCATACAATTTATACTTATCAATGAAATTTTTTTTTTTATTTAGAAACGGTTTATCAACTAAATTCTCTTTTCATTCAAACATTGAATAAATCATCAATGTTAATTCATTTCCATTAATAATTCATAAATCAATTACATGGATTAATAATTCAAAATCTTGTCTTAATGTTCATAAAATTCTTAGTAGAAACAATTAAAGCAAATAAATGTTTTTATCATTTGCTTATGTGTCATTTACTTATTTGTGTGTTAGCAATAAATGCCAATTTCATGTGTTTACATAATAATAATAAATAAATAAAAAAAGATGATTTTTATTGTATAGCAATTTTCCAAAAATATGTTTACATTTACAATAAAGATATTATTTTTATATTGTTACCAACTTCCAAACAAAATTGTGTTTATATTAACATGTTTACAGGTTCACAAATCAATGTTAATCAATGCTAATTATTAACATGTTTAAAATCAATGTAAAATAGCATGTTTACATAATAAATGTCATGTTTACAAATCTAAGCTAATTAACATATATATATATACTTTTTTTTTTTTGCAATGAATGACATGCCTCTTATTCCCATTGATTATAATTTCAAATTTTATTTATTTTATGAAGGAGGCGACTTTTCTTTTATTATATATATATATATACTTCCTTTATTTGGTTATATGTTTTACTTTATTTCTTACTTGTGTCCCTACGTATGCTTTATGTTACAAGGGAAATATTCAAGATGACAGCCAAAGATGTATACATACATATATACATACATACATACATACATACATACATATGTATATATATATATATATTGTCATAATTTATTTCATTTATAACCTACACATTAATTTCAGTCAATGCATTAATAAATGTCATTAAAGTTCCTACATAACGTTAAAAGAATAAATTTTTAATGTGAAACATTTCATGTTTCTACATGACATTAAAAGATTAATTTTTAATGTTAACCAAATTCATGTACTTACATGTCATTAAAAAGTTAGACTTTTAGCACTAATCAAAATATGTTCATTTACATTAAAAAGAATAAATTTTTAATGCAAATCATTTTTATGTTCTTACATTTAAATAAAGACTAACATTTATTTTAAAACATATTTCATTCATAAATAATATCTTAATTAAAAAGTATTTTCTTTTGCCGTCGTTATTATTTAAAATAAATTATTTTAAATATAAAAGTTCATTAAAATTTCTAAAATAAAAAAATTTAAATTAGCCCCAAAATTCAGGGTTGTTACAGGCAGCCAATTGACAGGTTGTTAGGTCGCTTCCTTGGAGTTGTTGAACTTGGAGCTTGCTTATTTGCTTTGGTGTTGCTGCTTATCGAGGTGCTTTGTTGAACTATGCAGACCCTCACCTTTTTCTTTGTTTCTGCTTAGACTTTGAGACATTCAAACCATATTCCACTTCATTTCAAACTGTATCTTTAACATTATGTACTTGTTTCCTTTTGTTGGGATTTTGATGTAATAAGTAGGACTCTGTGACTGGGATTCTGTGTTATGATAACATCCATATTCCGCTGCTATGTTGATGTTGTTGTTTTATAGATTCTTATATTTATGTTGTTATCTGTGTTATGTGTTGCTATATTTATGTTATATTCCAATGATCATCTCAACTTTCGTTCTGCGTAAGTTTGGGGTTATCACATTTGCCTTATTATTGTTGTTAATAAGTTAAGTAGATTTCTCATACCAGTCCCATGACTCACTCGTAGTTTGTTTCACCTTGCAAACCCGGGTGCCCTCATTTTCACACGGGCAGCCTAGTTACAGGTATGTGGTGCACCTTTTGGCTCATGGCGAGGCTTGACTACACCGTGCTGACTTTGACTCTTTCCGCCATTTTAGTATATGTATTATGATTCCGCCATTGGCGATGTAGACTGATATTTATTTTGTGTACTCTTTATGTATGATTCCGCTTCTAGCGATGGTGACTGATTATGTATTATTATGCACTAAGTTGTATCCTGCACTGTGCTCTCTAATGTGGTGATATCTATATGATTCCGTTGTCATATGTGTGTAAATTATTCTATTTTATGTTTATGCTATTATTTGTGATCTGCTAATGATGATTAATGTGTTATATTCCAATGATTATCCTTAACACCGTGTAACGGGGTTTTGGGGTCGTCACAAGAAGACTCATCAGAGGTTGGATTAGTAATATCCAATAAGAATACTCATTAGAGATAGGATCAGCAGTATCCTAGAACGAGAATACTCATTAGAGATGGGGTTAGCAACGCCCTAGAATGAGTCAGAGTGAAGAAGAAATTCATAATTAACGTACTTGTTATTATATATAGTTCAATTTTAGAAAATATGATTTTGAATATATAAAAGTTATGTTTTTGAAAATTTAATCAACTAATTGATTGATGATTGTGTTTTGTGAATATGAATTCAACTAATGAAATTATTAAACAATTAAAGAATGAAAATTAAATTAGTTAAATAAACAACTTTAGCTTCATTTCCTTTTCGAGGACGAAAAGATTTTAAGTGAGGGAGATTGTAACAACCCGCAAATTCCGAACCAATTTAAAAAATTTATTTTAGAAAATTTTAACGAATTTTGAAAATATAAAGTGATTTATTTTAAATAATAATGGCTAGAATTTATTTTAATTGAAGTTAAAACGAATAAATTAAATTTATATATAAAAGGAGTTAGAAATGGCGCGGTAGTTTTAAAATTTGATTTTAAACTTTAATGGGATGTACAAGTATCAAAATAAATCAGAATTGAGTGAAACCAGAAATATTTGAATCTGTTTAACCATATCTTTCAAACGAATCTGAAAAATTGAAATTTCATAGCGGAAATCAAAAGTTATGGCCAATTCAATTTTTAGAAAGGTCGTTGTAGAATTTATATATATATATTATATAGGGCCCGAAAGGCTACTTTTCACATATGTAGAAATTTGGGCTCGAAACCACTTTCATTGAGTCTGGAATGACGTTTCTGCATTGAAAAAGTATAAACACTTATATATTTTGAGTTTCGGGATTTATTTGTTTAAAAATGTATTTTTAATATTAAATATATTGGCCTTAAAAATAGTCATTTTTCAAACGATCTCTGTTTTCGACGAAACCACTTTTGTTGGAACCGGAATGTCAAATTATTGCTAGATTTCAATTTTCATAATTTTTTGAATTAATATGTGAGCATGGCAAAAGAAAATGTGTTTTCGAATTAATATTGCTAGTTTTTTTTATTCATTTATTATTATTTAATTATTTAATTCAACCTAAAGTTGACTTTTTCATACGACCTCGAAACGAGGCCCACCGCCTGTCGTCCATAGCGCATTACCCCCATTCCGAACACAATGGGATATGTTTCGTAGGTTGATTCGATCGTTTGAATCAGTTTCCGTTGAACTTACATTTAAATCACTATATTGAATTTTAAACGTACATTTCAAATTACCGGGGTCACATATTAACTCTATAAATTGTAGAAAAATATTTTCTAGCTTCGTATTGACGATACGGTCCTAACAAAACTAGTTTCGTCGAATTCTGAGACCGTTTGAAAAATGGCCAATTTCCAGTCGATTAAAATCAACTGAAACTGGTCAAACGCGTTTTCCTTTGCCACGCTCACATATTGATTCGAAAAATTATGAAATTTAAAACCTAGCAATAACTTGACACCACGGACCCAACAAAACTGGTTTCGTCGAAATCCGAGGTCATTTGCAAAATGTCCATTTTTAAGGGCCTGAATTCCATAGCGACTATTCAGAATTTTCAACTGGACATATCTTTTGATTCCCGCTATGAAATTTTGATTTTTCGGATTCGTTGGAAAGATATCATCAATTTGATTCTATCATTTTTGGTTTCACTAAAATCCGGATTGTTTTGCACCCGGTACATTCAATTGAAGTTTGAAATCGAATTATCGAACTACCGCGCCATTTTCAATTCCTTTTATAATTATATATAATTATTTATATTCTAACGATGACGTATATAATATATACGTCGAATTATATTCAAAATAAATTTCTCGTCGATATTATTTAAAATAATCTATTTTAAATATTCAAAATTCGCTAAAATTGCCAAAATAAAAATTTTAAACTGGCCCAGATTTTCGGGTTATTACAATCTCCCCCACTTAAAACTTTTCGTCCCCGAAAAGGAACAAAGTCGAAAGTGGTTTATTTAATCAACTCTACGTTCGATCCGGCTTCAATTCTCCAACCTTTTAGTTTCTGAGAATTTTCAAAATTTCAAAAATTTGGCTAACACCCTAAATTTTCGAAAATTTTTGCCATAACCTCCCCTGCACCGGGAGCATCGGGGAATTTCAAATAGCTTCCCCGGTCCTTCAGATCTCAAAAAGAAAAAGAAAAAGCCAAGCGGCTAGCCAATAGGCTCATAAAATCATCATCACCCAAACAAAACAGTAAATTATGTAGTAAACATGTACCTATTTGTCGGGCAAACAAACTTTATTCTCTGGCTCTAGCCTCCTTGCTATGACCTGTTCAATGTAAGTACAAGTATATGCAAGCAAATGCGACCAATTTTCAATATAGTTCAATATTTGGTTCAATTAGGCATAATGGTTAAAAATTATCAAACAAATGAACAAACAACACAAACATCAATCAATTAGTGAATTAGAGTTTCAAATTCATAATTTTGATACATATACAAAAATCAGATTTTGATGCCAATTCACAACAATGTGTTCTAACTATATTAGTTTTGGTTCTCACACCAGTCAATAGGAAATACATAGATATCACACCTTCGAAACACGAATACCAATTCTGATGATGTTCGAACTATCATTAGAATTATCTCCGGGCAACTAGAGTGTGATTCTATATCTACCCAGTATATTAAAACTTCAAATACACGCGGATCAGACGTATACGCAAAGTCTATATATACTGGACTGTCCAAATTCAAACATAATAAATAACCAAATACGGATAATTGATTTAAATTTTCAAAACAAAAATTTGTTTTCACTTGAAAAATATACTCTTCACACTCGTTCTAGGATACTACTGATCCTATTTCTAACGAGTCATTCTCATTGGATATTACTAATCCAATATCTGATGAATTCTTTCGTATGGTTCTAATGTGTCTTGTTCTCTGAGCTTTGTAAACCAAAGCTCTGATACCAACTGTCAAAACCCGTAACTTCCCCGTAAAGGAAAGAGCGAATAGTTCGAGAACAAGCCACAACAGAACGCATACAGAAGAACATTTCATTGTATATTACAACAATGCACCAGAATACAAGAATATACAGAGTATAAATGAATATTACACAGAAATATCAGAGATTTAAATTACATTTAAATACATAGCAGCGGAAAATAATACAATACACAACTAGAAGGAGATATACGGATACAAAGCTTTCCGGATATCGTTCCAGCTGTAAACCAGGATCCTGTGAATATAAATCTGCAAAACCAAAACTACTAGCTGCCCGTGTCCAAATAGGGGCACCCAGAGTTTAGGTTAAAACAATAAACTCCAGGTCAGTCATGTGACTGGTGTGAGAACTAAAACAGTTATTAATCTTTATTTTAAATCATTAGGTAAATCGAGGGACCACGCCGTATAACACGGAACGGGTTTCCTCCCAAGAATACCAGTGCATAAAACAAACAGCGCAATGCTAAATAAAGAAAAATGAAGCTGTTATAAGACCCAGGTCCCATCACACAATGCAACGCAGCCGAGGATAGGGTTTTCCCTTATAACAGCCAAAGAATGCTTGATACGGTTAAAACAAATCGTTTGATACTATTATAAGTGCATAGTGTATAAAACAACTTCAAATCATAAGTATCAATCATAGACGGCATGGGTACCATATATCATGTCGCCGTACTAGTTCTACAAATAAAACCGCAGGATCACGTATTTGGAAATTGGATTTCCATCTATGAACTGAGGCAAAAGATAGTCCTCAACCGATTCGAGACGCTCTAGCCCGCCCCTCAGGATCAGAGCTCGAGTGACCCTTGGATCGTCAGGGCCGGTCCACCGATGTGGATTAAAATGCCTGAACATGCGTTTCCCCGCCCTTTGGGGCGTAAATGAGCCAACGAATGACTCCATCGGACCCGGATCGTCCGATCAAACCGAGGCGCCTCGCAACAGCAACAACCACACAGGTGAAAAGTATATAAATGTCAGGGCCGGTAGGTCACTGACACCACCCTAGCTAGAAAGAAACGCATGCTCTCCCTGATGTCCTCTCCCGTTTTTGGTTCACAACCGGGGTGTGAGGCTCGCGAATTCACGTTACACAAAGCTGTGCCACACAGGCGGTGCTTTGATCATCACCACAAGACTTTGCTTTTCAATAGAAGCCTCGATCAATTGCCACTTAGGCATGCCACACAGGCAATTCACTCCATGCGTTTGATATCCATCAATATATAACCCCTGAGCTCGTACGTCTCAGAGAAGGGCGTTAAGCAAGAGAATAAATTCTCCGCCGCCAAACAGATATATATTTAATAGAGATCAATCACACGGACTAAAATCCAATGTCAGACACACAGTCCATTTACAAGTCCGTTCTGGGTCTGAACGAAACCGGAGGCACCTAGTACCCCGCATATCCATCGATCTCCAAGTACGTCTGGACGATCACCAACTGTTTCCATCTTCTTGGGTGTACAGCCCAATCAAGATCATCAGTAATTACCCAAACGACGTGAAGACCTCCGGTCTTCGACCATCGTCTTCATCTTCGACTTATCGTCGTATCAGTTATTCAGAATGGGATAAACCCGGTCTTTCCGAATAACTCGCGTATATTTTAAATAAGTGTTACACAAACACAACATACGCCTCATTCCAATTCACCAGTCACTAATTGTAAATTAATCAAGAGAATAATTCCCCAAATATTAACCCCGAAGGCCGAAACCAACATCAGATCAATATCCAGAAAACTATTCTGCTTGGCTAACCGACAGTTAGTTTCTAAATTTCACATTCATAGGGAAAGGTTCCCATTAATTTTATCCAAGATAAATTCCTTGAATTTATTCTTTAATCTATTTTTGAATATCAATTCAAACTCGTCGGGATTAGTGAACCTTACCGAAGTAATCATTTGTTTTAATTTCCCAATCCCAACCTATTCATCCCATGAAGTAAAACTGATAATACTTCATATCTAACACCACGGTGTTATCGGTAAATTCAATTACAATTTCACGTTCAAATCTAATTAAAGATTTAACTATCGCCTGGACCAAAACTGGTGATACTCCATTCTCGACCATTTCAATCTAATTAAAGATTCATTAAAACTCCACTTAGTTTTAATCGTTAACTGGGTTAAAGAATCCGTGTCATTTAAAAACACGGTTCACGATAAACCCAAAGTCACATTCATTAATTATCGGGTTAAAGAACAAGTGTTATTTAAAACACTGTTCACGATAAACCCAAAAATCAATATCAATCCAATTCCAATTAAATATCATTTAATTGGTACACTTCATTAAATCTAAATAAAAAGATTTAATCATTTCTCAACTGGGTTCAAGAACAGTGTTAGTGAAGACACCATTCACGACAAACCCAAATCACATTCGATATTCAATACAAGGCTCTGAATAGAAAATATACCGGCTTATATTCAATATCGAATTCTACGACTAACAAATGCCGTATTTGAAATAACGATATAAATATATATCTTTCAAATTTCCATAACAACACCTGTATAATCACGAATTCCAACATCGAAATATTCCGAAGACAATTTCGATTCAAATCCACTCCAATGCAATCATTGGATATTCTGGTTATTTTCAAAACCCTTTTTAAATTCAATTTATTTATTTAAAAATAAATAGAATTATAATTCTAGTTCAAAACCAGTTCATTTCGATAAAAATCTATTTTTATCTTTTCAGATATGGAGTTTTTCATCCCAATTTTCCCAAATCATTTCTTATGATTTTACACAAATTATTACTATTTTTAATAATTTTATCAAGGCCCGTACAGTCGATTTCCATCAATGGCCATCGAACTGCACTTACAGCGACCTTTTTCGAATTTGATTTGGACATAATTCCAAATCCAACCGTTAGGTTTCTAATTTCTAATATTCGTTAGAAAGCTCTTTTCGATACGAACCCAACGGTTCCGGTTTTAGGAGAATCCGACGGTCGGATCTCCCGTAATGTCCGTTTGAAATAAATGGTCGAAATTCGCGAACTGCCGCGGCGCGGCGCGTTCTATTCAGGCCATTATATAATATATATAATATATATAATATATATTTCGTCGATTTCTATTTAAAACGAATTATATGAATAATTTTAAATTCGTTTCAAAAGCAATTTCATCTTCCTTTTCAATTCAAATCAAAATTGAATTCTCCTTTATAAATTCGTTTTAAAATTCATTTCTATTCAATTCAAATTTCAATTCAATTTGAATTCATTTCAATTTGCTTTCAATTCAATTTGAATTCGTTTTCAATTCAATTCATTTCGAAATCGTTTTCAATTCAATTTGAATTCGTTTTCAATTCAATTCATTTCGAAATCGTTTTCAATTCAATTCATTTCGAAATCGTTTTCAATTCAATTCATTTCGAAATCGTCTTCAATTCAATTCATTTCGAAATCGTCTTCAATTCAATTCATTTCGAAATCGTTTTCAATTCAATTCATTTCGAAATCGTTTTCAATTCAATTTGAATTCGTTTTCAATTCAATTCATTTCGAAATCGTTTTCAATTCAATTCATTTCGAAATCGTTTTCAATTCAATTCATTTCGAAATCGTTTTCAATTCAATTCATTTTGAAATCGTCTTCAATTCAATTCATTTCGAAATCGTTTTCAATTCAATTTGAATTCGTTTTCAATTCAATTCATTTCGAAATCGTTTTAAAATCGATATAAATATCGTTCACGTCAAAATGGCGTCAATCTAATCAACACGGCTTCATAAATTTCTATTTTCAAATATTCTTATTTCAAATATTTCTTTTTCAAAATAGTTGTTATTATCAAAATATTTCGTTCAACACATGACCAATCTCAATGGATGAGTACTGTCAACACATGAACTTTTATTTTATAATATTCTTTATTTTTCAAATTGGAATGAGGCCCAATCAATTACCATATAAAGTTAATTATATGGATTTTCATGCATTACACACATATAATAGCATTGAAAAATAATCAACCATCAACCAAAGTGCACTACACTGTATAAGCATCAAATATAGATATCTAACGCTTATAACAGCCTGTCAATCAATCGATCGACATATTTAATCAATCAGGATGAGTGAACTTCAAATTTCATCCCAACACCCGTGTGGGGTTTCAAACAATCAAACGCATATTTTATCTGTGCAGTTGGGCGATGTGTAAAATTTATCGACCCAATCAATGTCCTTCAAATAGGTGTACATAATCAAACCGTCTGGTTTGTAAATGAATATCTATTTATTCATATTCACGTTAAAAATTATATTTTTAACGACAAAACATTTTATTCCAACATATGAATTTCTATTCAGTTCATTTTTTTAAATAAGATGATATTTTTATTTTTCTAACTTATTTTAGAAAATTTCGGCGGCATAACGGCACGATACTAGAAACGGGACAAGGCCTAGCCTTATCCCCGGTCTAGTGAAGGCCCACGCCATTCACACATCAATCATATCAATTTCATCTCACCAAACAATTCAATTCAAACCAAATCATCAAATTAATTTATGCAACCAATCAAACAAGTCCATGGTCTGTGGACGATTGTGTCGGGTGCTACTAAGCACCGTCTGCATCCTAGTATATATATATAACTAGAAAATAAATTGAAGAGTGAGAAATTCTCACAGATAGCTATCCAAACATCTTGACTCTTCTTTGATAGAAATCTTCGTCGTCATCGCATCTTCGTTGTTATAGCCACTACATATGTAAAAATCGAATTTTTACTTCGTTATTCAATATATAAAAATCGAATTTTTATTTCGAAGTTCAATATATAAAAATCATATTTTTATTTCGAAGTTCAACATATAAAAATCATATTTTTATTTCGAAGTTCAACATATAAAAATCATATTTTTATTTTGAAGTTCAATATATAAAAATCATATTTTTATTTCGAAGTTCAACATATAAAAATCATATTTTTATTTCGAAGTTCAATATATAAAAATCATATTTTTATTTCGACTCCATATATGAAAATTATATCTTTAACCTTTTTATTTTTAAAAAAATCTCCTCTTCCTTATAAATAAAAATCGAAACTTTCATTAATAAAAATCCGACCTTTCATAAATAAAATCCTTATCTTTTCATTAGTAAAAATTCAATCTTTCTCCTTATTTAAAAATCAAATCTTTTCTAATTTACTTTTAAAAATCCTAATCTGAAAAATAAATAATAAAGTAAATAAAATAAAAACAAAATTAAAAGGGAAACTTACAGTATCCGATACAGGGGGGAAGGGGGTTTGTTGTCGCGGGTTCGGGACTGGGGGGTCTGCGGTCAGCATCGGGATAGGGGAGGGGGTTTCTGGTCGAGGCTAAGGAGGAGGATGGGGGTGGGAGTATCGACTTCGCGGCGGCGCAGGGGAAAAGGGGGCGCGGGGCTCGATGTTACAGGCGAGGGGGAAGGTGATCGATGTCGCAGGCGAGGGGGAAGAGGGGGGGTCTCCGATGAGGCGCGGTGGCCCTTGGGGAGGGCGCGGCTCCTCTCCGCCTTCGTCGCCTCCTTCGTCTTCTCTTTTTTTTTTTTGTATTTCTAAAATGAAATGAACGTGGGGGGGCCAGAAAGATAAAGGGAGGAGAGTTTTTTTTTTATTCATTTATTATTATTTAATTATTTAATTCAACCTAAAGTTGACTTTTTCATACGACCTCGAAACGAGGCCCACCGCCTGTCGTCCATAGCGCATTACCCCCATTCCGAACACAATAGGATATGTTTCGTAGGTTGATTCGATCGTTTGAATCAGTTTCCGTTGAACTTACATTTAAATCACTATATTGAATTTTAAACGTACATTTCAAATTACCGGGGTCACATATTAACTCTATAAATTGCAGAAAAATATTTTCTAGCTTCATATTGACGATACGGTCCTAACAAAACTTGTTTCGTCGAATTCTGAGACCGTTTGAAAAATGGCCAATTTCCAGTCGATTAAAATCAACTGAAACTGGTCAAACGCGTTTTCCTTTGCCACGCTCACATATTGATTCGAAAAATTATGAAATTTAAAACCTAGCAATAACTTGACACCACGGACCCAACAAAACTGGTTTCATCGAAATCCGAGGTCATTTGCAAAATGTCCATTTTTAAGGGCCTGAATTCCATAGCGACTATTCAGAATTTTCAACTGGACATATCTTTTGATTCCCGCTATGAAATTTTGATTTTTCGGATTCGTTGGAAAGATATCATCAATTTGATTCTATCATTTTTGGTTTCACTAAAATCCGGATTGTTTTGCATCCGGTACATTCAATTGAAGTTTGAAATCGAATTATCGAACTACCGCGCCATTTTCAATTCCTTTTATAATTATATATAATTATTTATATTCTAACGATGACGTATATAATATATTCGTCGAATTATATTCAAAATAAATTTCTCGTCGATATTATTTAAAATAATCTATTTTAAATATTCAAAATTCGCTAAAATTGCCAAAATAAAAATTTTAAACTGGCCCAGATTTTCGGGTTATTACAATCTCCCCCACTTAAAACTTTTCGTCCCCGAAAAGGAACAAAGTCGAAAGTGGTTTGATTAATCAACTCTACGTTCGATCCGGCTTCCATTCTCCAACATTTTAGTTTATGAGAATTTTCAAAATTTCAAAAATTTGGCTAACACCCTAAATTTTCGAAAAATTTCGCCATAACCTCCCCTGCACCGGGAGCATCGGGGAATTTCAAATAGCTTCCCCGGTCCTTCAGATCTCAAAAAGAAAAAGAAAAAGCCAAGCGGCTAGCCAATAGGCTCATAAAATCATCATCACCCAAACAAAACAGTAAATTATGTAGTAAACATGTACCTATTTGTCGGGCAAACAAATTTTATTCTCTGGCTCTAGCCTCCTTGCTATGACCTGTTCAATGTAAGTACAAGTATATGCAAGCAAATGCGACCAATTTTCAATATAGTTCAATATTTGGTTCAATTAGGCATAATGGTTAAAAATTATCAAACAAACGAACAAACAACACAAACATCAATCAATTAGTGAATTAGAGTTTCAAATTCATAATTTTGATACATATACAAAAATCAGATTTTGATGCCAATTCACAACAATGTGTTCTAACTATATTAGTTTTGGTTCTCACACCAGTCAATAGGAAATACATAGATATCACACCTTCGAAACACGAATTCCAATTCTGATGATGTTCGAACTATCATCAGAATCATCTCCGGGCGACTAGAGTGTGATTCTATATCAACCCAGTATATTAAAACTTCAAATACACGCGGATCAGACGTATACGCAAAGTCTATATATACTGGACTGTCCAAATTCAAACATAATAAATAACCAAATACGGATAATTGATTTAAATTTTCAAAACAAAAATTTGTTTTCACTTGAAAAATATACTCTTCACACTCGTTCTAGGATACTACTGATCCTATTTCTAACGAGTCATTCTCATTGGATATTACTAATCCAATATCTGATGAATTCTTTCGTATGGTTCTAATGTGTCTTGTTCTCTGAGCTTTGTAAACCAAAGCTCTGATACCAACTGTCAAAACCCGTAACTTCCCCGTAAAGGAAAGAGCGGATAGTTCGAGAACAAGCCACAACAGAACGCATACAGAAGAACATTTCATTGTATATTACAACAATGCACCAGAATACAAGAATATACAGAGTATAAATGAATATTACACAGAAATATCAGAGATTTAAATTACATTTAAATACATAGCAGCGGAAAATAATACAATACACAACTAGAAGGAGATATACGGATACAAAGCTTTCCGGATATCGTTCCAGCTGTAAACCAGGATCCTGTGAATATAAATCTGCAAAACCAAAACTACTAGCTGCCCGTGTCCAAATAGGGGCACCCAGAGTTTAGGTTAAAACAATAAACTCTAGGTCAGTCATGTGACTGGTGTGAGAACTAAAACAGTTATTAATCTTTATTTTAAATCATTAGGTAAATCGAGGGACCACGCCGTATAACACGGAACGGGTTTCCTCCCAAGAATACCAGTGCATAAAACAAACAGCGCAATGCTAAATAAAGAAAAATGAAGCTGTTATAAGACCCAGGTCCCATCACACAATGCAACGCAGCCGAGGATAGGGTTTTCCCTTATAACAGCCAAAGAATGCTTGATACGGTTAAAACAAATTGTTTGATACTATTATAAGTGCATAGTGTATAAAACAACTTCAAATCATAAGTATCAATCATAGGCGGCATGGGTACCATATATCATGTCGCCGTACTAGTTCTACAAATAAAACCGCAGGATCACGTATTTGGAAATTGGATTTCCATCTATGAACTGAGGCAAAAGATAGTCCTCAACCGATTCGAGACGCTCTAGCCCGCCCCTCAGGATCAGAGCTCGAGTGACCCTTGGATCGTCAGGGCCGGTCCACCGATGTGGATTAAAATGACTGAACATGCGTTTCCCCACCCTTTGGGGCGTAAATGAGCCAACGAATGACTCCATCGGACCCGGATCGTCCGATCAAACCGAGGCGCCTCGCAACAGCAACAACCACACAGGTGAAAAGTATATAAATGTCAGGGCTGGTAGGTCATTGACACCACCCTAGCTAGAAAGAAACGCATGCTCTCCCTGATGTCCTCTCCCATTTTTGGTTCACAACCGGGGTGTGAGGCTCGCGAATTCAGTTACACAAAGCTGTGCCACACAGGCGGTGCTTTGATCATCACCACAAGACTTTGCTTTTCAACAGAAGCCTCGATCAATTGCCACTTAGGCATGCCACACAGGCAATTCACTCCATGCGTTTGATATCCATCAATATATAACCCCTGAGCTCGTACGTCTCAGAGAAGGGCGTTAAGCAAGAGAATAAATTCTCCGCCGCCAAACAGATATATATTTAATAGAGATCAATCACACGGACTAAAATCCAATGTCAGACACACAGTCCATTTACAAGTCCGTTCTGGGTCTGAACGAAACCGGAGGCACCTAGTACCCCGCATATCCATCGATCTCCAAGTACGTCTGGACGATCACCAACTGTTTCCATCTTCTTGGGTGTACAGCCCAATCAAGATCATCAGTAATTACCCAACGACGTGAAGACCTCCGGTCTTCGACCATCGTCTTCATCTTCGACTTATCGTCGTATCAGTTATTCAGAATGGGATAAACCCGGTCTTTCCGAATAACTCGCGTATATTTTAAATAAATGTTACACAAACACAACATACGCCTCATTCCAATTCACCAGTCACTAACCGTAAATTAATCAAGAGAATAATTCCCCAAATATTAACCCCGAAGGCCGAAACCAACATCAGATCAATATCCAGAAAACCATTCTGCTTGGCTAACCGACAGTTAGTTTCTAAATTTCACATTCATAGGGAAAGGTTCCCATTAATTTTATCCAAGATAAATTCCTTGAATTTATTCTTTAATCCATTTTTGAATATCAATTCAAACTCGTCGGGATTAGCGAACCTTACCGTAGTAATCATTTGTTTTAATTTCCCAATCCCAACCTATTCATCCCATGAAGTAAACCTGGTAATACTTCATATCTAACACCACGGTGTTATCGGTAAATTCAATTACCATTTCACGTTCAAATCTAATTAAAGATTTAACTATCGCCTGGAGCAAAACTGGTGATACTCCATTCTCGACCATTTCAATCTAATTAAAGATTCATTAAAACTCCACTTAGTTTTAATCGTTAACTGGGTTAAAGAATCCGTGTCATTTAAAAACACGGTTCACGATAAACCCAAAGTCACATTCATTAATTATCGGGTTAAAGAACAAGTGTTATTTAAAACACTGTTCACGATAAACCCAAAAATCAATATCAATCCAATTCCAATTAAATATCATTTAATTGGTACACTTCATTAAATCTAAATAAAAAGATTTAATCATTTCTCAACTGGGTTCAAGAACAGTGTTAGTGAAGACACCATTCACGACAAACCCAAATCACATTCGATATTCAATACAAGGCTCTGAATAGAAAATATACCGGCTTATATTCAATATCGAATTCTACGACTAACAAATGTCGTATTTGAAATAACGATATAAATATATATCTTTCAAATTTCCATAACAACACCTGCATAATTACGAATTCCAACATCGAAATATTCCGAAGACAATTTCGATTCAAATCCACTCCAATGCAATCATTGGATATTCTAGTTATTTTCAAAACCCTTTTTAAATTCAATTTATTTATTTAAAAATAAATAGAATTATAATTCTAGTTCAAAACCAGTTCATTTCGATAAAACTCTATTTTTATCTTTTCAGATATGGAGTTTTTCATCCCAATTTTCCCAAATCATTTCTTATGATTTTACACAAATTATTACTATTTTTAATAATTTTATCAAGGCCCGTACAGTCGATTTCCATCAATGGCCATCGAACTGCACTTACAGCGACCTTTTTCGAATTTTATTTGGACATAATTCCAAATCCAACCGTTAGGTTTCTAATTTCTAATATTCGTTAGAAAGCTCTTTTCGATACGAACCCAACGGTTCCGGTTTTAGGAGAATCCGACGGTCGGATCTCCCGTAATGTCCGTTTGAAATAAATGGTCGAAATTCGCGAACTGCCGCGGCGCGGCGCATTCTATTCAGGCCATTATATTATATATATAATATATATTTCGTTGATTTCTATTTAAAACGAATTATATGAATAGTTTTAAATTCGTTTCAAAAGCAATTTCATCTTCCTTTTCAATTCAAATCAAAATTGAATTCTCCTTTATAAATTCGTTTTAAAATTCATTTCTATTCAATTCAAATTTCAATTCAATTTGAATTCATTTCAATTCGCTTTCAATTCAATTTGAATTCGTTTTCAATTCAATTCATTTCGAAATCGTTTTCAATTCAATTTGAATTCGTTTTCAATTCAATTCATTTCGAAATCTTTTTCAATTCAATTCATTTCGAAATCATTTTCAATTCAATTCATTTCGAAATCGTCTTCAATTCAATTCATTTCGAAATCGTCTTCAATTCAATTCATTTCGAAATCGTTTTCAATTCAATTCATTTCGAAATCGTTTTCAATTCAATTTGAATTCGTTTTCAATTCAATTCATTTCGAAATCGTTTTCAATTCAATTCATTTCGAAATCGTTTTCAATTCAATTCATTTCGAAATCGTTTTCAATTCAATTCATTTTGAAATCGTCTTCAATTCAATTCATTTCGAAATCGTTTTCAATTCAATTTGAATTCGTTTTCAATTCAATTCATTTCGAAATCGTTTTAAAATCGATATAAATATCGTTCACGTCAAAATGGCATCAATCTAATCAACACGGCTTCATAAATTTCTATTTTCAAATATTCTTACTTCAAATATTTCTTTTTCAAAATAGTTGTTATTATCAAAATATTTCGTTCAACACATGACCAATCTCAATGGATGAGTACTGTCAACACATGAACTTTTATTTTATAATATTCTTTATTTTTCAAATTGGAAAGAGGCCCAATCAATTACCATGTAAAGTTAATTATATGGATTTTCATGCATTACACACATATAATAGCATTGAAAAATAATCAACCATCAACCAAAGTGCACTACACTGTATAAGCATCAAATATAGATATCTAACGCTTATAACAGCCTGTCAATCAATCGATCGACATATTTAATCAATCAGGATGAGTGAACTTCAAATTTCATCCCAACACCCGTGTGGGGTTTCAAACAATCAAACGCATATTTTATCTGTGCAGTTGGGCGATGTGTAAAATTTATCGACCCAATCAATGTCCTTCAAATAGGTGTACATAAACAAACCGTCTGGTTTGTAAATGAATATCTATTTATTCATATTCACGTTAAAAATTATATTTTTAACGACAAAACATTTTATTCCAACATATGAATTTCTATTCAGTTCATTTTTTTAAATAAGATGATATTTTTATTTTTCTAACTTATTTTAGAAAATTTCGGCGGCATAACGGCACGATACTAGAAACGGGACAAGGCCTAGCCTTATCCCCGGTCTAGTGAAGGCCCACGCCATTCACACATCAATCATATCAATTTCATCTCACCAAACAATTCAATTCAAACCAAATCATCAAATTAATTTATGCAACCAAACAAACAAGTCCATGGTCTATGGACGATTATGTCGGGTGCTACTAAGCACCGTCTGCATCCTAGTATATATATATAACTAGAAAATAAATTGAAGAGTGAGAAATTCTCACAGATAGCTATCCAAACATCTTGACTCTTCTTTGATAGAAATCTTCGTCGTCATCGCATCTTCGTTGTTGTAGCCACTACATATGTAAAAATCGAATTTTTACTTCGTTATTCAATATATAAAAATCGAATTTTTATTTCGAAGTTCAATATATAAAAATCATATTTTTATTTCGAAGTTCAATATATAAAAATCATATTTTTATTTCGAAGTTCAACATATAAAAATCATATTTTTATTTCGAAGTTCAACATATAAAAATCATATTTTTATTTCGAAGTTCAATATATAAAAATCATATTTTTATTTCGAAGTTCAACATATAAAAATCGTATTTTTATTTCGAAGTTCAATATATAAAAATCATATTTTTATTTCGACTCCATATATGAAAATTATATCTTTAACCTTTTTATTTTTAAAAAAATCTCCTCTTCCTTATAAATAAAAATCGAAACTTTCATTAATAAAAATCCGACCTTTCATAAATAAAATCCTTATCTTTTCATTAGTAAAAATTCAATCTTTCTCCTTATTTAAAAATCAAATCTTTTCTAATTTACTTTTAAAAATCCTAATCTGAAAAATAAATAATAAAGTAAATAAAATAAAAACAAAATTAAAAGGGAAACTTACAGTATCCGATACAGGGGGGAAGGGGGTTTGCTGTCGCGGGTTCGGGACTAGGGGGGGGTCTGCGGTCAGCATCGGGATAGGGGAGGGGGCTTCTGGTCGAGGCTAAGGAGGAGGATGGGGGTGGGAGTATCGACTTCGCGGCGGCGCAGGGGAAAAGGGGGCGCGGGGCTCGATGTTACAGGCGAGGGGGAAGGTGATCGATGTCGCAGGCGAGGGGGAAGAGGGGGGGGTCTCCGATGAGGCGCGGTGGCCCTTGGGGAGGGCGCGACTCCTCTCCGCCTTCGTCGCCTCCTTCGTCTTCTCTTTTTTTTTTTTTGTATTTCTAAAATGAAACGAACGTGGGGGGGCCAGAAAGATAAAGGGAGGAGATTTTTTTTTATTCATTTATTATTATTTAATTATTTAATTCAACCTAAAGTTGACTTTTTCATACGACCTCGAAACGAGGCCCACCGCCTGTCGTCCATAGCGCATTACCCCCATTCCGAACACAATGGGATATGTTTCGTAGGTTGATTCGATCGTTTGAATCAGTTTCCGTTGAACTTACATTTAAATCACTATATTGAATTTTAAACGTACATTTCAAATTACCGGGGTCACATATTAACTCTATAAATTGCAGAAAAATATTTTCTAGCTTCGTATTGACGATACGGTCCTAACAAAACTAGTTTCGTCGAATTCTGAGACCGTTTGAAAAATGGCCAATTTCCAGTCGATTAAAATCAACTGAAACTGGTCAAACGCGTTTTCCTTTGCCACACTCACATATTGATTCGAAAAATTATGAAATTTAAAACCTAGCAATAACTTGACACCACGGACCCAACAAAACTGGTTTCGTCGAAATCCGAGGTCATTTGCAAAATGTCCATTTTTAAGGGCCTGAATTCCATAGCGACTATTCAGAATTTTCAACTGGACATATCTTTTGATTCCCGCTATGAAATTTTGATTTTTCGGATTCGTTGGAAAGATATCATCAATTTGATTCTATCATTTTTGGTTTCACTAAAATCCGGATTGTTTTGCACCCGGTACATTCAATTGAAGTTTGAAATCGAATTATCGAACTACCGCGCCATTTTCAATTCCTTTTATAATTATATATAATTATTTATATTCTAACGATGACGTATATAATATATACGTCGAATTATATTCAAAATAAATTTCTCGTCAATATTATTTAAAATAATCTATTTTAAATATTCAAAATTCGCTAAAATTGCCAAAATAAAAATTTTAAACTGGCCCAGATTTTGGGGTTATTACAACTTTCATGCATACATCCGTGCATATTTTTCACTACATACATCTTCGTTTATTTTTATTCATGCAAATAAATGCATACATGTGCGCAAATATTTCAAATACTTTCATACATTTGTGCAGGTTTATTTTTAGATTTTAATCTGAAAACAGCTTACAGAAAAGTTGCATACATATATGCAATTATCAGTAATAATTGCATAAATGTATGCAACTATTTTTTTTCGATTTCCGTAGATTCCTGACATTATTTCCATATTTTAGTTTTTTTTTTTATGAACGTACGCACATTTTTTAAAAAAAAATACAAAAAGGCGGAAAAAATAAAATAGGGGGCCGGTTTAAAAATTTTCAGAACTTTGTTTTTTTTTTTTTATAAATTAGGTCCCTACTTTTTATCCTATAAAAATGTTGCACACATGTGTGCATTTTTTTGAGAAATTTGCACATTTGGATGCAAATAAAAATGAACTGGAATATTAAGTTAAATCTATCCGCTGGAAGAACTGCAGTTAATTGCATATATGCATGCAATAAAATCAAAAAGGTGCATAATATTATGCATTTAACTGCAGTTTTTTCTGTTTTTTTGCTGTTTTCTTCTTTCTGACATTATTTTTGTTGTTTTTTGAACTGAATTTTTTTTATAATGCGTAATATATTTTATTACTAATTTACGAATTTTTTTATTTTTTTAATTATTATTTTATAAGTTTTTAAAACAGGGACTAATTTAAAATAAGTTTATGACCGGGTTTTTTTTATATTTTGAAACTAAATAGTGACCTCTAAAAAACACACCCTAAATTTAAACGCCTTAAAATAGCTATTTTTCAAACAGTCTCAGAATTCGACGAAAATAATTTTGTTGGATTCGTATCGTCAGAAGAAAGCTAAAAATATTTTTTTTTAGAATTTTCTAAGGTCGTATGTGGCCCCGGCATATTTATATGTATGGTCAATATTTAATTAATTAATTTTTAATGTAATTTTAAATAAAATTTCTACAGATTTCTGAATTGGACCCCGAGACCCGTCCCATTGTGTTCAGAAGGCCTCAGAACGTTAAGATCGACAGTAAGCAAGCCCAATTCGTAGACTGCCCGCATTTTCACCTTTATAACACATTTTTAAAAATAAAAAAATAAAAAACCCTGACCCTAAAACACATAGCCGCCGCCTTTGCCTATTCAATGGCTAGAAACTTCCCAACTTCAAACATCAGTTTCTCTCAATCCGTTCAGTGAAAATTTACAAATAATATATCAAATCGAAGAGGACGGAGAGCTCTACAAATCCGTACGGTTAAGATCAGTTTTCAGTGCACGGATTTCGCGAATTCTGGCGAGGAAGTGGCGGCGTTTTGGTTTGATTTTCGAGAGGAGGAGGAGGCCGAGTTCGGAGCTATTGGGGGCGATGGTGGCTTGCAGGCGGGGCGTCGGATTGGCGGGGTCTGATCGGCGGTCAGTGGCTCGGATGGAGGTGCGACGTGAAGGGTGCGGACGTGATATTTGGGTTCGGCCGATACAGAGGGAACGTGGAGGAAGAAGGTTTTTTTATTATTTTATGTATTAAATATTTAATTTATCCGATCTTTAAAAATCAATATCTCTTTCATACTAGGTCCGTTTCTCAAACCGTCAGTTGCGTTGGACTCGTCTTTCCGAGAGCTTCGCAATGGCGCAGACCAGAGCTGATTCCGAGACGGTCAAATTTTCAGCAAAAATCAATGTGAGAATTCTGAATTTTATTATTTAATTAATTATAAATTATTTTTCTTGCATTAAAAATAATTGTATTGTGATGTAATTCAGATCTGAAATGTTCTGTGATTGATGAATGGTTGATTGTTGTTGGTGGTTTGCTTTATTGCTCATGTTATGCTAGATCCGCATTGAAATCTCATACATGGTTGAATTTTATTTCCGTTTAGAAAATAAATCTAAATTTAGATTTAAATCATATTTTATTCAGATCTTGTTATTCTAATTTATTTAAAAAAAAAATATTTTTATTATTATTCTGAGATGAACAATAGAAGTTGATCGACAAATAAAAACTTATTTTTATTTGTTGGTATTACATTAGAATTTGATCGACAAATAAAAACTTTATTTTTGTTTATTTTGCAACAGAAAATGAACAAAAAATAAAACCTTACTTTTATTTGTTTACTTTGCATTAAGATTTGAACGACAAATAAAATATTATTTTATATGTTTATTTTACAATAGAATATGAACAACAAATAGAATATATTTTCATTTGTTTACATTACGACAGAATTTGGCTAACTAATAAAAATCATATTTTTGTGGTTTACATTTAGAACACGGTTTATGAGTTACAATAAAAACATAAAACGTTCATTTGTTTGAATTGAAACCATGTTAACGATAAAATTTACATTTTTACCGTATATATAGAATAGATTAAAAATGTTCATCTATTTGAAATGGAAACATGAAACATTAAAAATCTTAATTTTAATGAAAAGAATTATTCATATGAAAATTGTTCATGTTAAAATAAAAGTGTTGAAAAATCACATTTTTAATGTAAAGAATGATTCATATGAAATTTGTTTATGTTAGAATTGTCGAAAGAAGAAAAAACAAAGTTAATCTTTTTATTTGTTTTTGTTGAAATGTTCGAAATAAATCGAAAAGATTACATTTTTAATGTATTTAGAAATAAATTAAAAAGATTACATTTTTCAATGTAATTAAAATTGAAAAAAATGATTACATTTTTCAATGCAATTAAAATTGAAGTAGAATGATTATATTTTCAATATAATTAATATTGAAATAAAAATAACATTTTGGTTAAGGCATAAGTATTGGAAATAAAGTTTTGTTCTTTATTTTGTGTTCAAAAATGTAAACATGTTTTGAAAATAAAGTTTGTACTACTATTTACATTCAGCCATACAAACATATATAGTAAATAGAAATTGATCTTTTATTTGCATTTACCAATGCAAATGTATATTGAGACAAATTATTCATTTGCACTCACCAATGCGAATACATACAAATATATTGAAAATAAAGTTTATTTCTTTGTTTGCATTTATCAATACATATATGCATTGAAATTAAGGTTTATTCTTTTATTTGCATTTATCAATGCAAATATTCAATGAAACTATAGTCTATTTTCTTTATCTACATTTACCAATACAAATGTACACACTTTTATACATTTAATAGAATTTGTTTAAAACATACTTTGAAAATAAATTTTGTTCTCTTATTTACATTAACTAATGTAAATATAATTTATAGACAAAACTATTCTTTGTTTGCATTCATAAATGCAAATACTCTTTTAAATAAAATTTGTTTCTTTTATGTCAATACACTTTAGAAATGAGGTTCTTTTTACATTCTCTCAAATATACTCTTAAATATAAATAAAAGTTACATTGGTTATTTGCATTCCTTGTTGCAAATAAAACCTTTAAATAAAGTTCATCTTTGTTTGCAGTTCATTAATGCAAACAAACCATCAGATTTAAAAATTATATTCTTGATTTATAATTTTGATATGAATAAAGATTGTTTGAAATAAAGGATAGAATTTAAAAGTTACATTTTAATAACTAAACATTCACATTTTTATCATTAAAGTAAAATAGACAAAAACACTTATTTTGTCTAAATTAAAAGAATGAAACAAAATATAGCATTGGTATATTATATAAGAATTGAAACACAAATTATTCATTGTTGTAAATTTATATTAGTTAAAACCAATTATTCATTCTTGTTCATTTACATTAGCTAAAAACAACTATTCATTTTAGTCAATTTATACTAGTTAAAACAAATATTTACTTTTGTCAATTCACTCTAGTTAAGACCAATTATTTACTTATGCCAATTTACATTGGTTGAAACCAATTATTTGCTTGTCATGGTTGTATATATTGTGTATTACACTTCCATTCACAAGTTACCCGACTTGTGTATGTGATTGGGACGATAATTTTTCACACATCGCCCAAGTGCACAAATTAGTTTATTATTTGTTTGTTGGTTGAAACCCCACACGGGTGTTGGGATGAAATTTATAACACTAATCACAATATTTAGTTGTATGTTGATCGTTAGATCGACAGGCTGCGATGAGCGTTATTATTTAACTTTAACGCTTACACAGTGGAAATTACACTTTGGATGTAGATGGATGATTTGATGATTTTGCTATTATTGTCATATACATAATGTGTGTGAAATCCATATAATCCAAATTATATGGTAAATGTTTGAGTCGCATTTCGATTCAGGTGTTCTTTTAAATAAGAATATTTTTACATTAGAAATCCTTTTTATATATAAAGTATATATATTTTCAAAGTATATATTGTTAATCAAGTATATGTTAAAACAAAGAATATTTGTAAAAGATAAAGAATTTGTAATATAAAGAATACTTCTCATTTAGAGTCTTTATATAAAGAATATTTTTATGATTATTTTAAAATATGTTTTCAAAAGATTACTAGCATTTGCAATTATATTTTGTAATATGAAATAAATTGAGATGTGAAGTGGATTTATCGTGGACGATGTTTTAAACGACATTTGTCCTTTAATCCAATTTACATTGAAATTATTATTTGGAACTTATGAATCTATTTTATGGATAAAAAAGGCATTTTTTAAAAAAAATCAAGTTTTCAATTTAATATATTAAATTGGAATTAAGTGGAAATTCGATCGGTAATAATCGGAATGGGCTTCTGTAAAAGAAGACCGATATTATAGGTGGAATTTAAGAGGCTTTGCCATTATTCCATTTATATATTAGTCTGATACAGAAATCTATATCGATTATGTATTGATTTGATTTCTGTGAAATTTCCTATTGCAGAAATTGATTTATAGATTTTATTTTTAGTGTTTATCTTTTATAAAATTAATGAGAATCTTCTAATACGAATACCTTATTAAAAGAATACTCGGAGTTGGAATGTGACGAAATGTGTGATTTTCCAATATTTGTTTTTAATCCCAAAATACGCGAGTTATTCAGAAAGACCGGGTTTAACCCATTCTGAATAATCATCACGACGATCAAGAGTCGAAGATGAAGACAGTGATTGAAGACCGAAGGTTTTCACATCGTTGGGATGATGATGACTGGTATCTTGAATTGGGATAGGCCTTCCAAGGAAAGGTATTTGGTGATGGTCGCCCAAACGCATTTGGAGATCGACGGACACGTTGTTTCGCTCAGACCTAGAGTGGACTTGTAAATGGATTGTGTGTCTGACATTGTACTCATTTCTGTTGTATTTGTTGAACGCTACTGATTATATATTTCTATTTGGTGGTGAATAATTTATTCTTTACTTATCACCCTTCTCTAAGACATATGAGCTTAGAGGTTATATGTATGGTAGGGTCTGACAATGTGACATGCTAAGATGCAAATGATCAAGGCTTTGTTGAAAAGCAGGCCTTGTGGTTGATGATCAAAGCATAGCCTGTTTAGGCATAACTTTGTGTATAGTGTGACTTCGCAAGCCTCACACCCCGGTATGAGTCAAAAACGGGATTAGGACTATAGGGAGTGCACACGTTTCTTTCTAGCTAGGGGTAGTGCCGGTGCTTTAACACGGCCCGACATTTTACTTATATGGATTATGGATTGAGGTACCTTGGGTTTTTTATAGGCCGGAAGTGGTCATACTATAGGTCCAAAGGGACCGGGAAATGTGTATTCAGGAATTGCCAATCCACTACCGTTAGGTGGAGACCAGCCCTGAAGATCCAAGGGTTCACTGCGGGGGATCCTGAGGCATTTGCTAGAGTGTCTCGAATCAAAAGAGGACGATCCCTAGCCTCGATTTCATGACAGAAAACCAATTTCCAATACGACATTACGATTTTGATTGTAAACTTATATATGGCGACATAGTATATGGTACCTATGCCGTCTAAGATTAATACATTTATATTGAAATGTTTTAAATATATATATACACACTAATAATAATATCATTTTTACGTATCAAGCATCTTTTGACCATTATAAGGTAAAACCCTATCCTCTGGTGTGCGTTGCATTGTGTGATGGGACCTGGGTCTTATAATGGTTTCATTTTTCTAAAAAGCATTACGTTATTTGACGATTTACTTTAATTATGCACTGGCAATCCAATGGAGTAAATCCGTTCTGCATTAGCGGCGTGGTCCTGAGATTAGCCTACTTATTAGATAAGTTTAGTATAGAATTCTCACACCAGTCCCATGACTAACCTGTAGTTTGTTTCACTTTGCAAACTCGGGTGCCCTCTTTACACACGGGTAGTCGAGTAGCTTTTTGCAGATATAGTTAAGAAGGATCCTAGATTGAAGTCTGAAGCTGGGTCCAGAACATTGATGGCCTTCCGCTGAGATTAGTTCCGCTGCAATGTATTTAATTTATTGTAAATGTATCTTCCGCTGTATTATTTATTGATGTACTCTGATGTAACATTTATTATTGATGTTATAAAAGTCTGTGTTGTCATTCTGATGTGTTGTATGCCCAAAGTTAACGTACGTGGGTTTTGAACGGTCTTGATCGATCTTGTGATCGATTGGGGTCGGGCGAAATCCGGGTCGTTAC
The DNA here is from genome assembly GCA_030737875.1 of Allium sativum. NCBI lineage: Eukaryota > Viridiplantae > Streptophyta > Magnoliopsida > Asparagales > Amaryllidaceae > Allium > Allium sativum. Next base: position 298,411,364 of record CM060921.1, read on the forward strand.
ATAAGATCTAAATATTGATCTTAATTTTGCACACTAGAAGTGAATGCAAAAATAATTTTTGTCATTACATGAAAATTTAGAACCTGCAGTTTCTAAAAAGGCAAGAAGCAATTTTGATATAAAAAGAAAGATCTAAAAGATCTTTATATGGGTTGTATATTTTGAATCCAAAAAAAAATATGTAATTTTTATATTTGTGAATTTTATGTATAAATTTACAAGTTTTTCAAATCATTCATATTGAAGAATGAGAAAAAAAAATTGAATATGAGATATGTAGTTTATCTTTGTTTATTGTTGTGAATTTTATGTACATATCTGTAAATTTTTGAACCATTCATGTTAGAGAATGTAAAATGTTGATTATATGATAAATATATTATATTACCTTATTGTCATAAATGCATTGAATGTTAGAGAATGCATTGTTATGATAATATATTATGTTACCTTATTGTAGTAAATGCATTGAATGCATTAGTTGTTGTTAGTTAATTGATGTATGTTTGTATTTGGAATATGAATAAACATATGTATTATTATTCGATGTATTTAGATAGTAATAACTAATGTTATGGAAGAAAGGATAGAACCACAACCTGAAGTTGTGCAAAGAAAATATTTATACTGGAAGTTGTATAACTCAAAGTCTTGGACCTGAAGTATTGCATTATATATATATATATATATATATGTGTGTGTGTGTGTGTGTGTGTAAACATTTTTGATAAAGTATACAAGTTTGAAATCTTGTCAATTAGCAAAAATGTAAAAGCTTCTAAATTAAAAGTATGTTAAAAGATTGAGAACCAGAAGTTCATCATAAATTTATAAAATTGATATGCATATATATATATATATGTGTGTGTGTGTGTGTGTGTGTGTGTGTATGCATAGGAACTCGAAGTTCCTCAATCAATGAATTTGAAATACTTCATAATTTAAAAGCCTGAAGCTTTATTCAAACCGTATGAAATAATAACATTACACTTCTTAGTTAAATCATATGAGACAATAATAAAGCATCCAAAGATTGCACAATTTTCAAAATGAGTTGTATCTTGCTTATATATTTATATTTACATATCGTATTGAAGAATAAATTTTAACAACTCGAAGTTGTTATATATTTTATTTGAACCAGAAGTTCAACACAGTAGAACCAAAAGTTCAATACAGTGGAACCAAAAGTTCAATACAGTGGAATCATAAGTTCAATACAGTTGAACCAGAAGTTCAATACAGTTTAACAAACTTGAAAATGTTTATATATTATTTGAACCAAAAGTTCAATATAGATAAACAACTTGAAGTTGTTCATATATTTCATTTGAACCAGAAGTTCAATACAGTTCCAAATCAAATATTTTGGATATTATGATACGATATTTAAGATTCACATTGATATTGCTTGATAAGCAAAAATTAATGATTGGAAACTTATGAACAATTTGTTCTAAAATAAGTAACTCGAATGAGAAAGAATATGCAAATCAATTACATATGTAATACGTGGACATACGTATATACACATATATGCAAAAAAAAAAATCAACAACCTGAAGTTGTCATGAGCTCATATTATAAATCATGCATATATTATATTTCAGAAAGTCAATTGAAATCAATATTGAATGACCTGAAGTCATGTGCATATTCAAATGATAGAAAATTCCTCCAAGTCATTGGATCAATGAAAGGGAATATGTAATGCAATATGAATGCATCTTATCAATTAATAAGAGCATTATCCTCCTACAATTGAAATATATCTAATGTATTTGCTAGCTATGATGCTAAAATGGATCAAAAATGAATCCAAAGTAGGTTTATTATTTAAAGTGACAATGTTTGTCAACATTGAGGGGAGGATAAAGGAATCATTGATGTTAAATATTTTCTAACATACAGAATTATGCAAAGTATTAAGTAACTTGCATAAATTATCAATTATGTCCCTCATAGACTTTCTCCAATATACATTTGAATCACCGAAGGATCAAAAGGTGTAAATCACAGCTGAAAATGTGGTATAAAAGTCAGTTCAAAATATCTTTGGGGTAAGATGCAAAATAAAGGAGGTATGTGTTCCTGAAGAAACACTTAAAGGTGCTTTAAAAGAAACCCATGACATATTTGTCAAATAACCCCAGAAGTGGTTTAGGTACCTAAAGTATGATAATTTTTTAAGATCTCAATAAATCATGTATAGAACTGACAAAAAATAATCATCGATGATAAATTAATAAATAATAAAGTGCTTACATTTATAAATGGATTAAAATCCCATATTAGAGAGAAACATGATTGGCCATCGTGAAATTCTCCTAAATAAGATATATGGACCTGTAGTCCATAAGACATGAACCTGTAGTTCATAAGATAAAATAGAAATATAGATAATGACAAAAGCACATGGAAGTTACTGAAATACCATAGAGTGTCAAGTGCCATGAGCATTGTATTTTTCACGGATAATTGAATTGATTAAAGGGGTGAAAGTGTTTAAAACACTTACAATACACTGAAGGTATAAACGATGAAAGTATACAAATTCTAGAACAATTTGAATAACTTTGGTAGTGATAAAGAGCAAGAAATGTAGATTACAACATTTTTTTAAGTATTGTTGCGATGAAAATCTTGAAATAATTCATGATGAGTTGCTTTCAAGAATTGTTGTAGTGAAACTATTAATATCCATTTGAAGTGGTAGTTGCGATATGCAAAAATTATTATAATATATAATTTCCCGAAGAACATAAAGAATACAAAGAACATGTCCGATAGATTACAGCATTCTTCTAAGTATTATTGTAATGAAAATCTTGATATACTTCAAGATGAGTAGATTACTTCCTGCTTAGTGTTGTTGTAATGAAAGTTGTCTCACTCATCAAATGTGTATTGCAATATTCAAGCCCAATTGAAACAGAAAATTATAAGCACCTGAAGTGTATTCATAAATGAATATTAGTATCATACAAATCACAAAAGGGAGGTGTTTTAAATAAGAAAGCGTGCCTGAAGCATGGAAATGCACATGAAGTTATAAAAGAAAAACTTCATTAAGAAGTATTTGTAAGCAATTTAAGTTATTGAATGAAGAATACGAATTCAGAGAAAATTATTAAATCGAGGGAGCATCCATAAGTATGATATAATGCACTCTTTTTCTTTAACTAAGTTTTTCCCCAATGGATTTTCTTAGTAAGGTTTTAATGAGGCATGGGTCATGATCCAGAAGTATCAACCCAAAGGTAACATAAAAAAATAAGTTATAATGTACTCTTTTTCCTTATTTAATATTTTTCCCATTGGGTTTTTCTTATTAAGGTTTTAACGAGGCATAACATTGATCCAGAAGAATCATACTACTTTTGAGGTAGTAAATATGAAATTGTATATTGTACTCTTTTTCCTTCACTAAGATTTTCCCATCGGGTTTTTCTTAGTAAGGTTTTAACAAGGCAACATTTTGATCCAAAAGTATATTTTGATGTAGTAAACTATTATTTATGAAGAAGACAAGGCAGTTCGGATGGCTCATATTTAAGTGAATTATATCAAGAACGATGGGACGGAGCACATTTCTTCTAAATTTATCTTCACACATGCATGAAAGGATAACAAGAAAGAGGAGAAACAAATTCAGTTTCAAGAAAAGAGGGTAGATCCTTTCACAAAGGCAATTTCCAAATCAACATTGCAGAAGATGATATACAAAATTGGCATGCGTCGACTACATCAATAGACTAATTGAATAATGAGTTATAAATAAGAGGGAGCATATAAAATTATGCTATAATGTACTCTTTTCCTTCAATAATATTTTTCCCACTAGGTTTTTGTTAGTAAGGTTTTAATGAGGTATTATCTTGATCCTAAAGTATCAACCCTTACGGTAACATTGTAAAACATGTTACCTAAAGAGGAAATAATTTTGCACTCTTTTCCTTGTTTATGATTTTTCCCATAGGGTTATTCATAAAAAGGTTTTTAATGAGGCATTGTTTTGATACTGAAACATCAAACTCTTTTGAGGAATATCATTTTAATATGATATTCATAATGCCAGACGTTATACTCTTTTTCTCCTGTAAGGCTTTTCCCATTAGGTTTTCCTGATAGAGTTTTGAAGGCAACAGACAATAGTTGTATCAACTGAACGGATATATGCAAGCAAGATAATAATAAAAGGGAGCAATCATCATATATTTTTTAAAAGGAACAACTTCAAGTTAGCAAAGCATTCAAGTTTTTGAAGACGCATATTCAAGGGGGGGTATTGTAATATATATATATATATATATATATATATATATGAATGTAACGCATTTGATCTATGCTGATGATCTATTGGTAGCCTTTAAAGCATCCATCCCAGCCATCTCTCAGTTAAAACTCATCTTTCACAACATGGAAAAATGGGTGGGACTTAAAGTGAATGAACTCAAAACTAAGTGCTACTTCAACAAATTTTGCAGAAGCAAAGGTTTGCTACTTGAAGCAATTGGAGTTCCAGAAGGTAACCTCCCTGTAAAGTACCTGGGAGTGCCTCTGTCTAATAATATCATTACTGATGCAGAATGTGGTAAGCTGGTAAATAGTATTCGTGACAAATTTCAGGGATGGAGATCAAAACTATTATCCTTTGCTGGTAGGGTGGAACTGGTACACACAGTGATCACCTCTAAAGTCAGATTCTGGCTTCAAACGTTTCAAATTCCAGACTGCTCGATTGCTAAAATCAATACAATATGTGCAGATTTCATTTGGAAGGGGGGATTGCATAAAATTAGCTACAAGCTTTTGTGCAGGCCCAAGAAAGAAGGGGGAGTGGGCCTGAAAATTTTATTTGAGCTGAAGAAAGCCTATGGGTTGAAATTGGCCTGGAATTTAATCCCATCTAAGAACATGTGGGCTGAATGGATGAGGGCCAGATACAACAAAAACAATTTTTGGACATCACCCATAGACAACAACTCATCTATCATCTGGAAAACTTGCCTTAAATTCAGAAATGAACTAAAATGTAGGATTCGGAGAGAAATCGCAAATGGCAACACTACTGACCGATGGAGGGACCCATGGCTAAATGGTCAAAGTCTTATTGATAGGCAAGGATGGGATAGTTACTCAGCTAATGGTGCCCCAACTGCTAAAGTAAGCACTATTATTTCAGATAACATGTGGGACTGCCTTAACAACTTGGTGGCACGTAATCTAGCAAATGAACTGGCTGAGATAACAATATATCAAGACAAAGAACAAGATGAATGGAAGTGGGCAGACGGCAAATTCATAATTAAAAGTGTGTGGGAGAGTCTCAGACATGAACATGAACAGGTTCCCTGGTTCAAAGTGGTTTGTACTAGGTCCTGTCCACCAAAATTCGCTCAAGTCCTATACAAAGCTATACTCAACAGACTGCCTACTAAAGAGAGACTACATAGCTGGGGAATCACAGAAGACGACACATGTTTACTATGTAAGAGAGAAAGGGAGACCCTTCACCACGTATTTTTTGAGTGCAATTACAGTAGAAGACTGTGGGCCATCCAAAAACTAAAGTGCTTTAACACAGACCAAATCGGAAGCTTAGAGGAAGAAATTGAATACCTGAACGATGGGAGTAACATGTCGAAGCTGATGATAGAGATTGGCAAGGTTGGCCTCGCAACCACAGTGTGGCAGACATGGCGAGAACGCAATACCCGTGCTTTCAAGAAGAAGGAGAAAGATGTGTTAGCTAACGCTGCATTGATTAACAGAGAAATTGCAATAACTATCGAAAGAATCAAACCAAAGTACTTTACCACTGCAACGGAACGAGAATTACTGCTATTGGAGAGGTGGAACTGGAGGGGAGTGACCGGAGGAAGGAGACGAGAGAACCTGCGGCCGCCATGAAGTATCCGTCGTAACCCTAATCTGAACAATGGGGCGCTTTTTGAAACTTTTTCAGAGAATGAGGAATGAACGAAAAGTGTTCTGTTGTTTGTATTATGTTTGTACCTGAGTGGATCAGGCTTTGTAACATTTGGGCCGGGCTTGGCTTTATAAGCTGAAATAAAATTTACCCAATTTCAATATATATATATATATATATATATATATAAATATGAATGTTGTGAATATGCTTTTATTAGTTCTGTGTTTAGTCCCACATCATGGGAATAAGCTAAAGATCAGTTCCAAAAGCCTATATATAAAGGAGCCAATGTAATAGAAAGTACATACTTCTGAATGAATAGAAATGTCCTCTCTCCCTTGTTTCTTCTGTTTGTGTTTGTTTTATAACAGCAGCGATAGTATTCTATATTTTACTAAATTATCATAACTTAGTTTCATTTTAGTTCAGATTTGACATTATCACTTACTTAGCTCCTTGTAATAGTACGAATCAGTAACAAACTAATGAACAGATTGTTGCTTATTCAAATGGCATAGATAGCGCTTGCTCTATTTTCCATTTCCATTGCACGAATAGTAATTTGAATTAAATTAACCCAGTTTTGCACGATTAAGGAAACTATATATAAATTTCATTTTATGAAGTAAAATGTATATATTATTTAAATCGAGAATGTTATTTCAATCGGCAATAAAAGCAATGAAAAACACCGGTGTAGAGATAGAAAGGGGTCCCTCCCTATTTTTTCTCCTGAATCATAGTTCCCATCCTCTAATCTTCATCATTTGATTTTTTTTGTCCACATCACCCATATGAATTTATTTCCGCTTGCTCTAGCATTGTCCTATTTAAATAGGATAGCAGAAATCAATGCTCTAATTTTTTGACATGTATCTTCTTTTATGACCCTCATGCATGCTGATTGTTGTTCTTTATTCGGTGTCCGAATAATAAGGACAACTGCACATGTGTCACACATTTTATATTTTATGAATATTTATCAAAAATTGTTCTAATTTCTCTATGTTATATGTAATCCACAGATATGGGGATCATTGATGGGTGAAAGTGGCAATCACCTTGATGGACGCACCTCTTTCTTCTCCATTTGTGGCTTCACACCGTCTTAACTCATAATGGAAAATCACTTCTCCTCCTTTTTAAGGTAGCGATTTTCTCACTTTTCGTTCGATTAACTTATTATGGGAATTCAGGACTAATTATGGATCTACGCCTAAATTGTTTTCACTTTGATTTGATTCATTCGTTCATGTTTTGCTCCTTTTGTTGCTTTCGAGGCTTGTAATGCTTTAACCTCTACATCTTAATTAAAAAAGAACTTATGTTGATTAGTTGATTTTTCAGACCAATTTGATGGATGTCTTCTATGTTTTGTGGATATATATATATATATATATATATATAAAAAGGATGGTTATTTTAGCATCTACCATGTTACCTTTCTAAATTTAATTCCTTTAGTACGCTGGCTGATTAAGCTATCTTGAATTTTTAGCCTAAGTCAACTGCTTTCGAAACAATAGATATAGATGTCATAATTAACCGAATTATAATCATGGTGGGTCTTTAAATGATTCTAGATACTAATTTTAGAATTGAATATTTGTTCCATGTTAGTCGTCCTCTATAATTAATTAATATACTTTGTTTCTCCATTAACTAAAATAGCATTAGTTCTGATAAACTATACGCTAATTAAATGCATGCATAAGGAAATAGAATTGTTTGAGAGGTAAAGTAGCATGAGTTAATTTTGTCCACTTGTACATAGCTTACAACCCACTTTAGTTTTTATTTTAATGTATTATAGACTTACAAAACATCCCACACTATACATTACAACTACAGATGCATATTTTATTTGCCTCTCCATCGTTCTTGATGAAATATCATTACCCTTGAAAGATAAGATTAGATTATTATAGTTGTTGTTCTATGGAAGTTCTGATTCTTTTATTCGATTACTAAATTACAATTTTTTTGGGGGTCTTTCTGTTTTTGTTAATGAAGTTTGTGATCAAAAATAATATTTTAAACTATGAAGTTGGATAATTACGAACATTCGAAGTTAGAAATTTTTAAACTACTATGGTAAAACCCTTAAATAAAATGAGAAAAACAATCTTGATTCTTGAACAGGAAGAAATGCATTAGGAAACAAAACATAAATAACTATTTTTTCGGTCTAACGTCAAAATTCATGGATGTCCGCTTAGTTGGTAAGTTCATTCCTTTAGGGTTCATTAGTTTTGGTGGATGGATGATTTACCTTTTAAGAATTTCATACTTAATAGTCAACTTGAAATGTAATTCTAGTTAAATAAACCTTGACTTGCACTCCGATAGGGGTGTGTCTGGTTATCGAAATGATACAAATCATGTGTTATTTTTTCAACTACTATAGGATTATAAAAGGAGGCAATCCATTGTTCTGTTTAAAAATATACAATGAATATGTTATACATCTGTTAAGCCTATGTTTGTTAGTTAGTATCTATATAATCGTCCAACACAACTGGAAAGTCCTTCAAGTTAGGATACATGAAATGTATAAATAGTGATTTGTTTGATGTTGGACTTACATGGATTATTATTTTAGAATCTTAACTTTTTGTTTATGGTTGAAGCATTGTTGTATGATGTGATACATTAGTTTTATATTGCAAACAAGAAATTATCCTTCATTTTTGAGTTGAAGTAATAAGACATTAGCTTTATACAACAAATATATTACAATATATCTACTGCAAGAACTTCACATTATCAATATGTTAGCATTATTATGATGTAGAGTAGTTAAATTATTAAAACCCAATTCATGGTCACATCTTTAGGATACTTTTGTATAAATGATGTGGTATTGATTTTCATTTTATTGATATAATAGTTTTGAAAGTAAACTTGAGTCACAATAATTGATCATAGTAAATTCCAGCATTTAAGATATGCTCAAATCAACTACCAAGCAGCAGTTACAGTTTAACCTCTTTTAAGTAAATTTATTAATTTGGGTTGAGTGATGTTGTTCTATTTTAGTACTAAAATGAAATGTATATTGCAAATGACAAAATGGAATCAGTACCTAATTTTTAAGATCTACTTAAAAGGGTTTTCATGTACTTCTATTTTCCTACTAAACATAGCATTTTTTATGTTTTCTTACTCTATCCAACTTAAAGAAAACAAATCCAAAAATATGCTTTAGATAATAATCACTTTTCTTACATTCTTAATACGAAATAACTACACTCTTTTAGTCCACATGCCCATAGTTAACTTTATTGTTCAAAACATACAACAACATCTTTCTCTTGTTTCTATTTAGGGTTTTTTCCTTAATCTTGTATTCGCTGAAACCTCAACTCATTTGTGCCTTTTGTCTCTCTGTTGTCATCTTCAATCTCTTATTCTCTTAAGCCCCTTTTAGCTAGGGTTTGCTAGTTCAGCAAAGTAAGTAGGTTGGTTTTGCAGTTTTTTTTAGATTTGGTTTTTTCTAGAGTTCTGGTTGTCTTTGCTGCCTCGTCGGACCTTTTCTTAGTCTTGTGATGCCTCTGTTGGCATGTGGGTAGTTTTACTTTATTGTCTGAAGCTATGATTTTGTTTTGGATCGTTTCCTCAGTTTTTGCCTTTCCTCCTTGCTAGTTGTTGCTCTATTTTGCTTGTGGGCCTAGTGCATAGTCTTTCTGTAGGTTCTCCGTATTACCAACCTCTTCATCCATCTTTCAGCATATCTTGGTGTAACACCTCGTAATTCTAACAACACTAAAGATGATAAATTAAAGAATAATTAAATACATATTCAGAATTAAGGGAAAACAGACTGCACCTTGCATTCGTCTTGGAATTCTGGTCAAAATAGACACCTGGTTTACGTAAAATGGATACTGTATGAGGAAGATATTAAGGTTTGAAGTTTGTATACATGTAAGCTAATTATATATATAATAAGTCAGGAAATTCAAAAATCAATTCAAATTCGAAGCGGGGAATCTGGGAAGGAATCGGACCCGTTGGGGGGTCTACACCCTAAGGGTGTCGACTCATGGGTCGACACCATAAGGGGGTGTCGACACCCATGTAGACACTCTCCAGATCCGAACCATGACCATTTCTGTTATGTTGACTAGTTTTCTAACCATATTCGTGAATCTATAAATAAGACCTTATTCTCAGTGTTTTATTAATTCTAAAATAATGGAGAACTAGATGTTTCCTCTGCCTTGATCGAATATAGCCTATTTTCTTCTGCAAACAAATCATTCAAGTTTAGAGATCTATGATTCAACATCTGCCATTACTCCTATCTATTTTCTTAGATCCATTAACTATGAGTCTACATTATTTTTAGATCTAAATATTTAAAAGTAAATTTTGACATGACTATAACTTGGATCTATGCCTGTGACTGTTTGAATCATATCAGTTCTACTATAACCTGTGTATTTAAGTTATTCTGACATGACTATAAACAAGATCTAAGCCTAACCATTTACTATGTCAGATCTGTCATTTTTAGTTGGTTTAATTTCGTTGATTAGATCTTATCATGCATGTTTATGACCATGAAACTATGCCTAATCAGTTTTATTACTGCATGTTCATCAGATCTGTTCCTATATGCCTATCTTGTCATTATGCCCAATATTGTCACTATATGTTGTTATGCCTATTTCTGTCATTATATGTCAATCTTGTTATTATGCTCATTTCTGTCCTCTTCCCTTTTTATTTTTATAGCTAGGCTACTTTCGAGCCTAGGCATGCCGTAGAAATATTCGAACGCGTTAAATTGGGAATGAGGGAAAACGTTAAAATTTGGGCGTAACTTGAATTAAAATGTGGATTTAGGCATAAACCAAAATTGTGATTAAAGACCTTAATTTGGGACATATAGTTCATTATGAACATGACTTGGGAAAGGGGCACGAAAACCTATAATGACATAGGAATAATTCGTTAATAATGGAAATGCCTAGAATTACAGAAATTAGAAACTTTAATCGTGCTTAGACACAAGGTTAGATTACATTTGTGGTAGAAGTCTGCCTGGAACCGAATGGCATATCCAGCAACCCCAAGTGGTGAATCTAATGTGAGGGGTTTAAGCGCATAAATACGTGACATGCTAAGGCACGAGGTTAAGTCCGACTTGTGGAAGAAGTCTGCCCGGAACCGACCGACATATCCAGCATCCGCAATTTGTAGGCTTAATGTGGGAGGTCTGGGGCATTATAACCGTAAATGAATATGGTAATTTTGACCTATTTGAATCCATAGGGATTGTTTGAACATGTAATACTATATAGGGGTTAAGTAAAAAAATTTGAATCAGAGGGAGGGTTAAGTATGTCTTGGGGTGGTGGGTAATATTAATATATATAGGTCAACAAACTTAACCTATGGGGTTATGCAGTCTTTTAACTCGGTAGGGCATAACCTGTGGAAAACCTAGTAGTAGGGATACAAGCGTAGGGGGAAGCTTGTACCTTCTTGTGTGTGGGACCCGTTTCAGTCAGTAACCCATATAAAGGTATCAAACGAGTACTCCAAACTAGGTTGGAGTCGGAGCACACTTACTCTGATGATTGTAAGAAATCCAGTGTGGGGGACGGTGTGGACGGCGCATACCGATGGAGTCATGTGCGTGCATGGGTCTGGCAGAGGAAGTTAAGACGCCATGACACATGTATATATGGTTGTGCACATCCTGAAAACGAATGGTTGCCACTTTAGGAAGTGGTACATCCTACTGTTGGGCCAGCACAGGGTATCTACGGAGTAGGGAGCCGATCGATTGAGGTAGTAATTAGGGTACAACTAGTCTTGCTTGTTAAGAAGCTTGTTATTCTTGTTGGGTGTAATACCTGTTATTCCTGTTGGGCTACCTGTTATTCTTGTTGGGGTAAATCCTGTTACTATAAGTACACCTAAGTCTACCATTCTATTCTAGCTGGGATCATCTTGTTCATATGAAACTAGTATTGGTGCAGAAAGGGAGAAAGTAGTAGAGAAGCGCAATGCTTTTCTGTTCAGTTTATCATGTTTACCTTGTCAAACCTGCCTTTTATGATGTTATCTCTCTTATCCATTTTATATGTCTATCATAATTCTTTTACTTATTTATATGCTAAAAATAACTGGACTCGCCAGACTTTATGTCTGACCTATTTTGTTTCCTCTTCTTTATCTTCCTTTTTCCTCCAGTTTCTCAGGGTGAGAATACTCAAGTTTGATCAGGATTCTGCTTAGCTTTGCTTAGAGCTACTTAAATGTACTGCTCGATTTCTTGTCTATGTACTATGGCTAAGTTTTTGGGCAACTATGCTCTTTTCATTATTATTGTACTCTTGACGATTTAAGTACAAGACAGAAGTTTTTAAGATTTATGTACTGGGCTTTTTGTATTTCAGACTTATGTTGTACTATGTTTTGAACCACAATGTTTTCTGCTTAATAAAATTTTAAATTCCGTTGTCTTGTTATATCTGTCTTGTAATTTTTCTGTTTCTGTTTACCTATAACGCTTCACGAAACTTAATGCATTCTCTTATTGAGTGAAATTAACGGACGTGGGGTGTCACACTAGGTATCAGAGCTGAAGTTTACCAGATCAAATAAAAGGTTTTGAAAATTGTTTTCGAAATAGTTTTAAAAGAAAGCATTTTCAAAGGAAAAGTTTGTTTTGAAAAACATATTCCCTAAAGCCATATGTAATATCTTTCGATACTCTGTTTGAATCCTTTTTCCTTTTTCTTTCAGCATGTCTGGGGAACCTAATATTCCTGATGGCGTTCAAATACCAACTTGGTTTCATAGGTATCTTAAGGCTACGGCGCCTGCTGAAGGCTAAGGAAACGTTCCTCCCCTTGCTTCACCCATTGTTCCTCCTCCTATGCGTGCTGATAATTTCTCTAAGATATGTAAAGACTTTCATGCTATAGGCGGAAAGCCATTCGATGGAAATGAGACTTTCGTGGAGGCAAGGAATTGGCTTAAAGAAACAAAGGATTTGTTTGGAATTTTGGAAGTTGGTGATTGTAGGAAGATTCAATTGGTCGTTTGGCTACTGAAAGACGAGGCTTCGTTCTGGTGGAAAGTGACGCAAGCAGGGCATCCGGTGGAGACTTGGAATGATTTCCGACAGAGATTCAAAATGAAATTTCTCTCTCAAGCCGAGCAAAGCATGAAAATGGAAAGGTTTCTGGCACTCAAGCAAGGAGGCATGAATGTCAAAGAGTATGTTAACAAATTCAACCAACTAGCAAGGTTTGGGTTGGAATTAGTGGATATCCCGCATAAGAAAGCTTTGCGGTTCGACAAAGGACTGAATGAACCCCTCCATGGGTCAGTTATGTCCCATATTCTGATAGAGCGACTTTTGAATGGCTCGTTGATATAACATTGATGCATGAGGAAGATAAAGCAGAAAAGAAAGAAGCTAAAGGGAAGGAAGCGCAAAACAAGAAAATATGGCCCAAGAAAGGACAACAACAATAGCAGTAGCAAAAGAAGGGTGGAAAAGACAGCAAGGCTAGGGATAAGAGGAAGTGTCATAATTGTGGACGTGAGAGTTATTTGGTCAAGGACTGCAATAGAAAGATGAATGCTTGTTTTAGTTGTGGAGAGGTCGGACACTTTTTAGGAGCGCCCGAAGAAGCAAGGACAAGGTCAAAGGGAAGAATCTTCTGGAGGGCAGGTGCATGCTCTCATGACCATTGCTCCTGATAAAGGTAGGAAAGTTTCCATGGAAGATTTGATTTCTCTTTCCAGTCATCCTATTAGAACCCTTTTTGATTCTGGTTCTTCACATTCATTTATATCTGATTTTGTGGTTGTTTGAACCTTAATACTAGTATGGTAGTGGATTCCGTTGTTGTCTCGAACCCCATTGGTGGTACGGCTCATTTGTCCATGATTTCTCGGGGTTTTAGAATATATGTGTTAGGCGTCGAGTTTGAGTGCGACGCATATGTGCTCAGTTTTATCGGGTATGGTTTGATTCTAGGGATGGATTGGCTAGCCAGGTACGGTTCCAATCTGGATTGTGAGATGAGGGTCGTTAGAGTTTTGAATTTCCATGGGAGGTCCCTCGAGATTTCTTGTGACCCTAAGGGGTCTATCATGCTTAGTTTCCTAGAGTCACTTCATGCATCTATCGATGATATGCGATCTGTATTAGTAGTCCGTGAGTATTCTGATGTTTTCGAGGAGGTCCAGGGTTTACCTCCGAGGCGCGAGGTTGATTTTCGTATATACTAGGTGGACAACGCAAAGCTAGTTGCATTGCCCGTGCGCCACATGGCTCCAAGGGAAAGGAGGGAGCTGTGCAAGCAAGTAGGGGAGCTACTTAAAAGAGGATTTATTAGGCGAATCATATCTAAATGGGGTGCTTTGGTGGTATTTGCAACTAAGGCAGATGGTTCGCTTCGCTTATGTGTGAATTATAAGGAGTTGAATAAACTCACTAAAAAGAATAGGCACCCACTCCTAAGGATAGATGATCTGTTTGACCAGCTTGTTAGTGCATTCGTTTTCTCTCAGTTAGACTTGGCCACGGGGTTTCATTAGTTGAGGGTGGCAGAGGACAATATAGATAAAACTGCTTTCAGAACTCCAAATGGTTTCTTTGAGTTGTTAGTCATGCCTTTTGGATTGATTAATGCACCCGCATATTTTACGGATCTGATGAGTAGAGTATTTCGGGAGTTTCTGAACAAATTTGTTGTGGTGTTTGTTGATGACATCTTAATTTTCTCAAAGTGCGAGGAAGAGCATGCCCAACATGTGAGAGAAGTTTTGAAGACTCTCTGTGCACATTAGCTTAAGGCAAAGTTCTCCAAATGTCATTTTTGGAGGAAAGAGGTGAGATTCTTAGGGCATGTGGTATCTAAAGATGGGGTAGTAATAGATCCCGCAAAGGTAGTTGCAGTTCAAGATTGCCAGATCCCAGAGAACGCAACAGTGGTGAGAAGTTTTCAAGGGTTAGCAGGCTATTATAGGAAGTTCTTTAAGGACTTCGCAAAGATATCAGCCCCACTCACCAGGCTGACGAAGAAGAATTTGATGTTTTCGTGGGATATAGTGTAACGACCTGCATTCTACGCATCGAAGGATCATAGAATATTTATTCCTCTCTCGTGCAAAGTCATATAGCCATGTAACTTTGGGAGACGACTATGGGGATCATTTCCCATGTTCATGATTTTTGCCATTTTTAAATGACCGTTTTGCCCCTAGCTGGTCTTATTTCGGCCATAACTTTTGATTGGTAAGGAGTTTTGACCTGAAACCACTTCCATTAGATCTGCATGATGGTTTACCTTTCCGTTGAGTGGCCACATTAGCCAAACGGACTTACCATTTGGGAGATATGGCTGAATTAAGGTTTAGAAGGTGAAAAACAGCTTAACCGGGGCAAATAGGGTGATTAACAGCTAGACCCATTGTGGGATTTCAGGATTAGGAGTTTGAAAGGACTGTTAGGGTTTAGGGAACATCCTTTTCTCATTTTCATCTGCGACCTATCATTCCCCTCAACCGAGCAATGGCCTCTACTTGCTAAAACACCCCAAATCACCTTCTAATCGCTAGTTAAGCCAAATCTACACCAAATCAAAGCGAATTAGCACAAAAATCGAGGTAGAGCTGCTGGAGTGTATTGCAATCCGAACCATTTTGTCCAAAAGTTTCGGATCTGAGTTTAATTGTGGCTAAGGTGAGTGATTTGCATAGTTTCTCACTAATTACGGTTGATTAGGGGTGATTAGTGTTAATTAGCGAAATTATAACTCTAGAAAAATCTAGAAATATTTGTAAAATTCTAAAATATTATTTTAGGGCTCTATTAGAAATTTGGGCTAATTTGGACAAGTTTTGCTAATCCTATCATTAGTTGTGCTTAAACATGATTAAGGGGAAAACAAGGGTTTTGGGTATTTTTGATCTATATTATCATGATTATTGGTTGTTTTGATGTTTATGGATGACTATACATGTTGCTATGACTATTTGGAATGTTTTGTAATTGTTTAGAATAGTTAGAATGGTCGAAAACGCCGTCGTGTGGCGTAAAAACAGTCGTTGGAAGTTGCAGGAAAAATATGCAGGAGCTAGACCGGATCGTATCGCGCCTACCCGAACCGAACCGATCGTGGCCACCTATCATGAGCCACTCCAGTACACAAACCGATCTGCTCGTGACATATGTGGCTCGATCCTAACCAGAAGATACCCATGAGCTGGGCTGATGGAGAGACGCGACCGACTCTGAGTTCAAACCCGACCCGATCTGGAGAGGAACCCACGAACCGACCCGGTGCCTAGAGTAGATCAAGAACCCGAACTGGAGCATAACCACGAGCCCGATCCGGACCAGTGAGTCTTTCACAAGTCCGAACCGAATGAAGTACCACGATCCGACCAGGAGATCATGAATTACTCGCACCTGTAGCTCACGACCCAATCCGTATGGACAGTCCGACCCGAACCAAAAGGGAGACTGCGAACCGAACCAAGGAGCTTAGATGCGAGGCATGAGCTATGAACCAAATGAAGACCGATCCGGAGGAGACCAAAACCCGAGATGCAATGGTAGTCCAAATGGGAAGTAGAACTCAGGAGCCAGATGGGAACCAACGAGTCAACTTCATGATTGGACTTTGTTGCGAGACATGTGCTAAGGAGTTGTCGACGTCCATAGCTTTGATTCACCACTGAGAGGCGATTATTAGGCTATGGATCAGTGCAATGGGGTATTTATTACTCCATGGGGTCAAGTGATCGTAGCATGGCTATGAGCCAGTGCAGTGGAGTCATTATGACTTCATGGGGCAGAGTGGACATAGCAAGGACTAGTGGCTATGGATCAGTGCAGTGGAGTCGCCATGACCCCATGGGGCAGAGTGATCATAGTAAGGATATGGTTGATTAAAGGGTGGATATTGTATGCTTTACACACTGCGTGAGAGATGTGAGGATGGTCGTTATGCTTGTTTGTTTGACATCACTATGACATGCACACCCACACCCCCGTATCTTTACACCATATGTTAGTGCCACCTTAGAGTATTATGCATATTGTTGTGCTAAATCTTTGGTTGCAGGTTCAGGTATGGTTAAGTATACCTGTTATTGTTCTGTTTTGCTGCTTATCGCTCATACCAGACTTTTGTCTGACCTAGAGTTTTATGTCTCTTCTTATTACTCTGGGTGCTCTTAAACGGGCAGACTAGAGACAGGTTAGCTGGTTATGCACGAGTAGCTGATCCGGAGACGAGCAGGAGGCTTCCACGTATGATATATATGTATATATTCTCCCTGTGTCGCTGTTGGTCACTACTTTGGGCATTACTAGCGTACTTTCTTTATTTTGCTTTAGAGACATTTTTTAAAAGTTGTAATAACGATGATGTGGATCATATGCTGTATTTGGATTATCTGCTGCTATGATGGTTTAGTTTTCAGCTTATGCACTGTCTCGCCTGTTTTATGTCAAGTATGTTATTATTATATTTTATTCCATGCGCTGTGAGACATTCTACAGGTTCCTTGCTAGTTCAAATTCCCTTCTTTCCTTTCTTTAACGACCGTCCCATGCTGGTTGGACATTGGCACAACGCACTTTCATTGGAAATGTCGGCTGGTGCGGGGCGGGCCGTCACATTTGGTATCAGAGCTAGGTTGCATGGTTAACCTAGGGAAGACGCCAGAGAGAGATAGTACGTATATGAGAGCGAGTATTTATGATATTTTGGTTTTCAAAAGCTATATATATATTATTAGTATATTTAAGGATGAAGTCGCACTGCACTGGCACCATTGAAGAAGTGGTTAATCGTTTTCTCCTTATAGATTGAACAATGAGCCAATATACTAGGGGTACTGGTAGAGGAGCTTATAATGGGAATGCTCCTGATATGAGGACGATGTTCACTGACCTCATGAGAGAGATGCTTAGGGGTGTTTAGAGGGCAGCTCCTAATACTGCAAATGGTGGTGGTGCAGCGGTGCAGGCGCCTAGGGCCGATTTCGCCAAGCTATGCAAGGATTACACTAGTCTTGGTGGAAAGCCGTTCCACGGAACGGAATCGGCTACAGAAGTTCAGGATTGTCTTGATATTTGTGAGCGCATCTTCAAAGACTTGGGTATCGAGGATGCGACGAAGAGAAAGTTAGCATCCTGTCAGCTGCAAGGACAGGCGGTGAATTGGTGGAATGTTATTAAGGCAGCTACTCCAGAGGATCAAGTTACTTTGGATCAATTTAGGCCCGATTCAGTGATAAGTTCATCCCAGATGCTCCGAATATTTTAGGAAAATTCTGGAGCTTAAGCAGAATGGTAGGGCAGTCTCGGAGTATATTGTTGAGTTCGATACTTTATCGAAGTATGGATTATCTCTTATCGACACTCCCGAGAAGAAGAATGAGAAGTTCATAACAGGCTTAGATCAATACTTGGGGGAAAGGCTTATAAACCATATCGATGAGACATTTGAATCGATTGTGCGAAAAGCTTTGAGATCAGAGAATCTATACCCTAAGTCGAAGACTGAGGTTGCATCTGCAGAGGAACCAAAACCGTAAGCAAGCTGTGGCAAGAAGGGCCATTATTCTAAAGAATGTCGAGCGAAGCCAGCGGACAAGAAGTGCTTCAACTGCGGCCAAATGGGACATCACAAGGATAAGCGTCTACAACCCTCTAAAGAAAAGCAGATTGTGAAAGCATATGCTATCAATGTTGTTCCTTCTTCGTTGAATGCCTCAGCTGCGACGGAGAAAGGAAAGAGTGTCGTCATTCAAGATATGCTTTCTATTTATGATGTTCCTATTTGAGTATTGTTTGATACCGGAGCCTCCTGTTCCTTCATATCTAGTGACCTGGTAGATAGGTTGGGATTGGAACCCGAGATAGTCGATAGACCTTTAGTGGTGACGAACCCGATTGGTGGTTCAACTAGCCTTAGCATGATTTGTCATAATGTGGTCTTATCGAGTCATGGATGTATGTTTTCTTGTGATTGTTTTGTGTTGGGCTTTACTGGATTTGGCATTATTTTGGGAGTCGATTGGCTCCAAAGGTACGGGGTGGTGGTAGACTGTGAGGGCTTTTTGGTGACAGTTAGAGCAGATGATGGGCGAAGGGTAGTGTTTGGTGGTCTACCTAGTGATGGGGTAATGGCTAGTTTTCTAAATTCCCTCTACATCCCGCATGATGAGTTGTCTGATGTGCATGTTGCTGGCCAGTATCTGTACATCTTCGAGGAAGTGACCGGACTTCCACCACACCGAGAGATTGAGTTTCGTATTGATTTAGTGAAAGATGCCAGACCTTTTGTGATGCCACTTCGTCATATGGCACCAAGGGAGCAGCGAGAGCTCGGGGTGCAAGTGAGAAATCTGTTGAAGAAGGGATTTATCAGAAGAAGTGTTTCTGAGTAGGGAGCACCAGTTGTGTTTACTACCAAGGCAGATGGTTCCCTTCGATTGTGTGTGGACAACCGCGAGTTGAATAAGGTGACGAGGAAAAATAAGTATCCTTTGCCGTGGATAGATGACTTGTTTGATCAGTTGAGTGGCGCAAGAATGTTCTCCTAGTTGGATCTCGCGATAGGTTTTCATCAGCTTAGGGTGGAAGCTGAGAGTACAGCTAAAACGGCATTTCGGACGCCGTCTGGATTCTATGAGTTGTTGGTCATGCCATTTGGGCTGACCGATGCACCAGCATATTTTGTGGATCTTATGAATAGAGTATTCCGAGATCAATTGAATAAGTTTGTTCTTGTGTTCGTGGACGACATACTTGTTTACTCAAGGACAGAGGAAGAACACAAGGAACACTTGAAGACAGCGATGAAGGTGTTGAGAAAACACCAATTGAAAGCAAAGTTTTCTAAGTGTCACTTTTGGAGGAAGGAAGTGAGATTCTTGGGCCATGTTGTTTCAGAGAATGGTATTGCATTGGACCCTGCAAAGGTGGCTACAGTACAAGATTGGTCTACGCCCAAGAATGCAACAGACGTAAGAAGTTCCTTGGGATTAGCTGGATGTTATCGTAAGTTTGTCCAAGACTTCTCCAAGATAGCGACACCATAGACTCAGTTAACCAAGAAAAAAAAAATTGTTTGGGACGAAAAGTGTGAGAATGCATTTAAGATTCTAAAGGAAAAGTTGACATGTGCACCAGTGTTAGTCATTCCTAAAGGGAATGAAGAGATGAAAGTATACAAAGATGTATGTGGTTCCGGACTAGGTACTGTGTTGAGGCAAGGAGGTAAGGTTGTAGCTTATGCTAGTCGGCAATTGAAACCGCATGAGAAAAGATATCCTACCCATGATTTAGAATTGGCAGCGATCGTATTCGCATTGAAGATGAGACATTATCTCTTGGGAGAAAGATTCGAGTTGTTTACCGATCATAAATCATTAAAGTATCTTTTCTCTCAGAAGGATCTAAATCTCCGATAGTAATGATGGTTAGAATTCTTGGCTTCCTATGATTTCTATATCACATATAAACCAGTAAAGGGCAATGTGGTAGCTGATGTATTGAGTAGAAGACATGCTAGTTTAGGGTCTATGTTTCTAGAATGGAAGCAACTGGAGTACATTGCTGGGTATGATTTCAGACCAAAGTGCGAATTGGATCCAGAAGTATTAGCAAGCTTGACGATCAGACCCACTTTGATTGAGCAGATTGGTTCTAGTCAGAGAGACGATCCTAACCTATTGGAAATCATCTCCAAGTTAGAGATGGGTATCGATGAGGAGATGAACAAGTATGGGCTTGATCAAGATGGATGGCTTAGAAAGAATGGAAGACTAGTTGTGCCCAATGTCAATGGATTGAGAGGTGAAGTGCTTAGAGAATGTCATCACTCGAAACTGACCATACATCCCGGTGGTAACAAAATGTATCGAGATATGAGGCAAACCTACTACTGGGAAGGGATGAAAAGAGACATTGGGAAGTTTATATCCAAATGCATGAATTGCCAACTAGTTAAAACTGAGCAAAAGAAGCCTAGTGGTTTGTTGCAACCATTAGAAATTCCAGAATGTAAATTTGAACAAGTCTCAATGGATTTCATTGATGGGTTACCAAGAACTAGATCGGGCCATGATAGCATTTGGGTGATTGTGGACCAATTGACCAAGAGTGCAAGGTTTATACTCGTCAAGTCAAATAGAACGACAACTAAGTTAGTGGAACTATATATGAAGTGGGTAGTGGGATTTCATGGAGTACCTAAAAGCATGGTGAGTGACCAAGACCCGTTGTTTACTAGTGGGTTTTGGAAGAGCTTACAAGAGGCTCTAGGGTCAGAATTATATCTTAGTACTGCGTACCATCCTCAAACCAGCGGTCAGACAGAGAGGGTGAATCGAGTATAAGAAGATCTCTTGAGAGCTTGCATATTGGATTTTGGTGGATTATGGGATGACCATTTGCATCTAGTAGAGTTTGCATATAATAATAATTATCAATCCAGTATTGGTATGGCTCCATATAAAGCTTTGTACGGAAGACCGTGCAACTCACGGTCATGTTGGTAAGAAACTGGCGAGAAGTTTGTGCTTGGACCAGATGTGATAAAAGAAAATTCATACAAGATTGAGATCATTCAACAGCGAATGAAGACTGCCCAAGATAGGCAGAAGAGTTATGCTGATAAGTGGAGAAGAGATTTAAAATTCTCCATTGGCGACTTAGTGTTTGTCAAGATTTCTCCGTTAAAGAGCGTGATACGATTTGGTAGGAGAGGCAAGTTAGCACCAAGACTTGTTGGTCCATTCCCAATCCTCGAGCAAGTTGGGAAATTGGCATATAAATTTGAATTACCAGAGAAGATGGCAGGAGTTCATAACGTATTTCATGTTTCCAGTTAAGGAAATTCGTGCACGACCCCGATATGACTATTTCACCTGATCAGTTGGATGATATTGAACTAGAACCCAAGGCGGTTGGGAAACGGAAGCCGACTCTCATTATTGAGCACAATACGAAGAAACTTCGAAGGAAAGCGGTGAATCTAGTCAAGGTTCAGTAGGGCGAGGTTGAAAATGACTGTACTTGGGAGACAGAGGAGAGCATTAAGAAGACGTATCTAGAACACTTTGCCTGGTAAGATTTCAATTGCGACTTAATTTTCCGCATGCTAGGATAGACTTGTTTATTTGTTTTTGTATGTTTAATTGTTGTGAATGGTCGGTAGGCATGCGGGATCCTTTGCTTGTTTCTTAGTTAAGGAATTTCGGGGGCGAAATTTCTTAAGGAGGTAGGATGTAACAACCCGCATTCTACGCATCGAAGGACTGTAGAATATTTATTTCTTTCTCATGTAAAGTCATATAGCAATGTAACTTTGGGAGATGACTATTGGGGTCGTTTCCCATGTTCATGATTTTTGCCGATTTTTAAATGATCGTTTTATGCCCCTATCTGATCTTGTTTCGGCCATAACTTTTGATTGGAAAGGAGTTTTGACCTGAAACCACTTCCTTTAGATCCGGATGATGGTTTACCTTTTCGTAAATTGGTCACATTAGCCAAACGGACTTACCATTTGGGAGATATAGCTGAATTAAGGTTTAGAAGATGAAAAACAGCTTAACCGGGCCAAATAGAGTGATTAACAGCTAGACCCATTGGTGGATTTCGGGATTAGGAGTTTAAAAGGACTGTTAGGGTTTAGGGAACATCCCTTTCTCATTTTTCAGCCGCCACCTATCATTCCGCTCAACCTAGCAATGGCCCCACTTGCTAAAACACCCCAAATCACCTTCTAATCGCTAATTAGGCCAAATCTACATCAAATCAAAGTGGATTAGCACAAAAATCGAGGTAGAGCTGCTAGAGTGTATTGAAATCCGAACCATTTTGTCCAAAAGTTTCAGATCTGAGTTTATTTGTGGCTAAGTTGAGTGATTTGCATAGTTTCTTACTAATTTCGGTTGATTAGGGGTAATTAGTTATAATTAGCGAAATTATAACTCAGAAAAATCTAGAAAAAAATGTAAAATTCTAAAATATTATTTTAGGGTTCTGTTAGAAATTTGGGCTAATTTGGATAAGTTTTGCTAATCCTATCATTAGTTGTGCTTAAACATGATTAAGGGGAAAACAAGGGTTTTGGGTATTTTTGATCTATATTATCATGATTATTGGTTGTTTTGATGTTTATGGATGACTATACATGTTGCTATCACTGTTTGGAATGTTTTGTAATTGATTAGAATAATTAGAATGCTCGAAAACGCCGTCATGTAGCATAAAAACAGTCGCTGGAAATTGCAGGAAAAAAATGTAGGAGTTGGACCGGATCGGATCATGCCTACCCGAAGCGAACCGATCGTGGCCATCCATCATGAGCCACTCCAGTACACAAACCGATCTGCTCATGACATATGTGCCTTGATCCGAACAAGAAGATACCCATGAGCTGGGATGATGGAGAGGCGCGACCGACCCGGACCTCGAACCCGACCCGATCTGGAGAGGAATCCACGAACCGACCCGGTGCTTGCAGTAGATCACAAACCTGAACTAGAGCATCACCACGAGCCTTATCTGGACCAGGGAGTCTTTCACGAGTCCGAACCAAATGAAGTACCACGATCCGACCAGGAGCTCACGAATTACTCGCACCTGTAGCTCACGACCCGACCCGTATGGACAGTCCGACCGGATCCAGAAGGGAGACTGCGAACAGAACCAAGGAGCTTGGATGTGAGGCATGAGCTACGAACCAAATGAAGACCGATCCGGAGGAGACCAAAACCCGAGATGCAAAGGTAGTCCAAATGGGAATAGAACTCAAGATCCAAATGGGAACCAACAAGTCAACTTCATGATTAGACTTTGCTACGGGACGTGTGCTAAGGAGTTGTCGACGTCCATAGCTTTGATTCACCACCGAGAGGCGATTATTAGGCTATGGATCAGTGCAGTAGGGTAGTTATTACTCTGTGGGCAGAGTGATCGTAGCATGTCTATGATCCAGTGCAGTGGAGTCATTATGACTTCATGGGGCAGAGTGGACATAGCAAGGACAGTGGCTATGGATCAATGCAGTGGAGTCGCCATGACCCCATGGGGCATAGTGATCATAGCAAGGATATGGGTGATCAAATTGGTGGATATTGTACGCTTTATGCAATGAGTGAGAGATGTGAGGATGGTTGCTATGCTTGATTGTTTGATATCACTATGACATGAACATCCCCACCCCCGTATCTTTACACCATATGTTAGTGTCACCTTAGAGTATTGTGCATATTGTTGTGCTAACTCTTTGGTTGCAAGTTCAGGTATGGTTTAGTATACCTGTTATTGCTCTGTTTTGCTACTTATAGCTCATACCAAACTTTTGTCTGACCTAGAGTTTTATGTCTCTTCTTATTACTCTGGGTGCTCTTAAATGGGCAGACTAGAGACAGGTTAGCTGGTTATGCACGAGTAGCTGATCTGGAAATGAGCAGGAGGCTTCCACGTATGATATATATATATATATATATTCTCCCTGTGTCGCTTCTGGTCACTACTTTGGGCATTAGTAGTGTACCTTCTTTATTTTGCTTTAGAGACAGTTTTTAAAAGTTGTAATAACAATGATGTGGAACATAAGCTGTATTTGGATTTTCCGCTGCTATGATGGTTTAGTTTTCGGCTTATGTACTGTCTCGTCTGTTTTATGTCAAGTATGTTATTATTATATTTTATTCCATGCGTTGTGAGACATTCTACAGGTTCCTTACTAGTTCAAAATCCCTTCTTTCCTTTCTTTGACGACCGTCCCGTGCTGGTTGGACATTGGCACAGCGCGCTTTCATTGGAAATGTCGGCTGGTGCGGGGCGGGCCATTACATATAGATTGCGATGTTGCTTTCCAACGATTGAAGAGGGCTCTGACAACAACCCCAGTCTTTACTTTGCCGGATGGGAACAAAGTGTTCACAGTATACATAGATGCGTGTGGTACTGGGCTTGGTGCGGTCCTAATGCAAGAGGGAAGGGTGGTGTGTTATGGAGGCAGACAGCTTAGAGTTCATAAGAGAAACTACACTACCCATGGCTTGGATTTAACTGCCATAGTCTTTGCGCTTAAGATATGGCGCCATTATTTGCTTGGAGAGAAGTTCAAATTGTACACTGATCATAAATCTGTCAAGCACTTGTTCTCGCAGAAGGATCTTAATTTAAGGCAACAAAGATGGATGGAATTCCTAGCATCTTATGACTTCAAGATTGCTTATACCCCTTGCAAGGGTAATGTGCTGGCAAACGCACTGAGTAGCCAAAGTATGACCTTTAGTCCTCTGTTTGCGGAGAGGAAAAGCTTGGAGTTTATATCGACTTTTGACTTTAGACCCTCCACCGAGTTTTTGTCTGGCTTATTAGCATCATTGGAGGCGCGACCTACTCTTATGGATCATATAGGAGCTTCGCAACGAAAGGATCCACAGATTTCAGACATATTGAATAGGCTCAGTAAAGGAGAGACTTCTAGTCACCTCAGTAGATATTCCATAGACGATAGAGGGTGGTTGCGACGAGATGGAAGGCTTTGTGTTCCCCAAGTTGGAAGTTTGTTGAAGACAGTCCTAGAGGAAGTCCATCATTCTAGGATAACTGTTCATCCAAGCGGTGATAAGATGTACATAGAAATGAAGAGGGTTTTATTTTGGGCTAGGATGAAGAAAGATGTGGCGAAGTTTGTTTCTCAATGTATGATTTGCTAGTAAGTCAAAGTTGAGCAAAAGAAGCCCGGTGGTTTACTTCATCCTTTGGAGGTCCCACAGTGGAAGTGGGAGAGTGTCTCTATAGATTTCATCGATTGTATGCCTAGATCAAGGAAGGGCAACACCAGTATCTAGGTTGTAGTGGACAGACTTACTAAGAGCGCTCGTTTCATTCCAGTTAAGAGTAAGAGGACGGCATCATGGTTGGCAGCAGTATATGTTTGTGAGATGGTCCGTCTTCATGGAGTACCTTCCATATCATAAGTGATCGTGACCTCATTTTCACTATGAATTTTGGAGAAGCTTGCAAGAAGCATTAGGTACACAGTTGTGTTTGAGCACCGCTTATCACCCTCAATCCGATGGACAAACGGAAAGTGTGAACAGAGTTCTTGAGGATCTTTTAAGACTGTGTATCCTAGACTTCGTAGGGACTTGGGAAGAGCATATTCCTTTAGAAGGGTTTGCCTACAACAACAGTTATCAAGCTAGTATTGGCATGGAACCTTTCAAAGCATTGTATGGGCGACCCTGTAGATCACCAACTTGTTGGTGGGAATCTACAGAAAGTCTTCTACTTGGACTGGATATGGTTAGATAAACTTCCAAAAAGATTGATCTTATTAGACGACGAATGAAGACCGCTCAGGATAGGTAGAAATCTTATGCAGATAGGAGAAGGAATAATATTGAGTTTGAGTTAGGAGACATGATTTTCATTAAGGTATCACCATTAAGGAATGTGGTTCGCTTTGGATCTGTAGGGAAATTGACATCCTGATTTGTAGGGTCATTTCCCATAACAGAAAGGGTCAGTCAAATGGCCTATAGAGTAAAGCTACTAGAGAGACTATCCGACGTTTATGATGTATTCCATGTTTCTCATTTGTGGAAGTGCTTGCATGACACCGCAGAAGTAGTTGAACCGAGTATGCATGAGGAAGAAGAAGTTCAACGGGAGGCGACAGTTAGACGAGTTCCTACCTGTACTCTTGGATCGGAAGTTAAGAAGCTACGCAATAAAGAAGTCAAGTTGATGAAAGTTCAATAGGGAGACAACCAAAAGGATGCAACTTAGGAGGCCGAAGACAAGATTCATGCTTCGTATGTTAGGAACTGCGGAATGGATCGTTCAGGCAAAGCAAACACTAGAGGGGCGGTGAATAGTGTTTGTAATAATTTAAACAAAACTAAAAACTAGAGAGAACTATGGGATGAATCAAACACCACAAACACAAACACAGACACAGATTCAAACACAGAAATAAAAGTGTAGAAAAGGAAAGAACACACCAGATTTTATACTGGTTCGGATCACTCCTACGTCTAGTCCCGCACAACACCGGATTGTGCAGAGTTTTATTTCCAATAGTAAAATTCAACCTCCTTGGTTTCACGACTCAACAAGGAGATACCGACTTCTATCCCTTGATTTCACGGCTCAACAAGGGCACACCGACTCTATTCCTTGATTTCACGGCTACAAGGATACACCGATTACTCTTTGACTTACAAACATGGTATATTCAGCCCAAGCAATTACAAAACCACCCTATAACTCTTCAATAGCACTTGTTTCAGAGAGTAGAGAGTGTAGAGAGAAGAAGTTTGATCAATTCAAAAGTGAATTCGGCAGAGTATAAGTGTGAAAACCATCAAAATGATTAAGAATAATGATAGGATGAAAGAGGATGAAGACGGAGAAGAAGAATGTTAAAAAATTCGGTTTTAACCTCTTCTTACAGAGTATGAAGGGTTGCAATGGTTCTGAAGTGTTTCAAATAGTTAAAAGACATTTCCCTTCAAAATTAGAAAAATAGCTGTTATATGTCGGCATACATATTTTGCTATGTCGACATAGTCATGTGTAATTTTCATTTTCAAAGTATTTTTCAAGTATTTTGATATAAAATTAATTCTGGTAATTCTTGAGTAAAATTCTAATGTTATAAATCAATATTATATGATAGAAAAACATATGAAAACATATTTTTAAACAATATAAATATATTTATAAAGTAATAAGGTTTTAAACTATATAAAATATAAATAAAGTATATATATGAAAATTTTAGTTTGAAAAACAAAGAAGAATAAAAATAGAAATAAATATATAAAAAAAAAAAGAAGATTGAGGAAAAAAACAAAATAGAGAAGATTGGGGAAAGAATCGAAAATCAAAATTTGAATTTGAACCTGGAGTGTTATTTAGTGTCTTACAAAAATCTAGACTCTATAAATATATTATTCTTGAACTCTTGAAATCTTGATTACTCATGAGTCTTGAATCTACTATGAATTCTAAATCTCTAAAAGCTCTTAAACTGTACAGTCTTTAGTATTAATTCATGTATACAAATCATGCATATGTGTATATGTGTGTATATATATTGTTGGCTAGCTTTTTGACCAAGCCACCCAGGTTCATTCATAAGAAGAAAGTATTAAACTACATTCCCTAAGTACATGAAGGAACGGATCGCACCATCGACTCGCCCCTTACCGGATCGCACCTCATCGGATCGCACCTCAACGGATCGCCCCCATTTCATCAGCGAAACGACACCTATATGCGATTCGATCCGTACATACATTACTGCCCAGTATAGACCGATCCGATCCCCTGATGCACGGCGAAGCCTCTGACCCGTTCAAGCACGAGCTAGTCTTCAGCGATCCGAGACGCACGGATCCAGCGACATGTGTCCCCAACCGTCATTTTGACTGATTCTCCCCATTTGCTCGATCCGATTTTCAAGGGGATCGCGACACCTGTCCACAACGGCAAATTTGACTATTTCTTCATCGGCTGCAATGCGATCCGATGTTCTCGGGATTCGTGCCACGTGTTACCACGATCCGCCTAACAAAATCAGCTATAAATAGCCCGGAGCTTGGCATTTTTGAGGATCCTTTTGGCAATATTGAGGACTGATTCCGCCATTATTGTCATACTACCATTTCTTATCAGTTTTATTACTAGATTACTGAGAGAAATCACAATTGTAAAAGTGAGTTAGAGAGAAATCATTGATTGTACCAGCATTCAAAGTATAATCAATAACATATAAAGTGGACGTAGGCTTGTTAACGCCGAACCACTATAAATTCTGTGTGTTATTTTCTTTTTCTTCATTCTTCAGTTAAAACTCTATAAGATTCAGAACAATTTGGGTGTTAGGTCCAAATTTTGATCTAACATTTTGGTGCTTTCACTGAGAAAACAGTCCTAAAGCTTCACTATTCAGTTCTTTGAAAATTCCAGCGACTCGGATATCATGGCTGGAAAGAGATCTAAGGAAGTACGAGCTTCACGAACCAATGAAACCGCGAATGAAGCAGTCGAAGAAAGTGTGCATGAGCTAGGCAATGAGGGAGCTTTGGATCGCGGAGCGCCAGGGGCGAACCGATCCGATGAAGATGCCACGCTCCGAGTCGACGAGAACGAGGCGATCCGGACTGCTGAAGGGGTTGTTACTCGATCCTGAGATAACGCCTCGAATCCTCCGCGTCCCGTGACCACGAACCAATCCCAGGGGGGCGCTGCGAGCCACCATCCTCGATCCACAGCGATCCGAATTGATGATCGGACTACAACTCGACCTGGAAAGGAGCCTATGGCTCACTCCTACCGTCCTGGCCCCTCCGCTCGACCTGGCTCAAGCTCTTTGCGCATAAGAGAAAGTGATGATGACCAATATGACCCTGCTGCCCCCGTTACTGAGGGGGATCTCTCTCGCTTTTCCGAAATGTGGGAGAGAATGTTTGATGAATTGGCTGCCCAAAGGCAGGAAAGCTCCGTTCTGCGACAAAATTTGACCGCTATGGATAGAAGGCTTAATGATCCCGTAAGGCAAAGGACGCTGCCAGCTCGTCCGCTCACTCCAGGATATTCTTCTTCGTCAGAGGAATTGCCGAGACCTCTGCGGTGACCATATGAGAGAGCCGAAAACATAGAGCAGCTTCGGTTCGGGACCCTGTCGTCACGAGAAGAAGAGGCACTGGGTGCAGGGCCCTCAAACCATAATGTGAACGATCACGCCGCAACTCCCAGAGCTTGAGGTGTGGACAGTCCTGTACAGAATAGACTACCGCAGCCCTATCGCCGCGCAAATGCTCATGGTAACAGGGGGCAACGAAGCCCAATCCGAGCCCCGGATTTTGCGACTGCTCCCGGAAGAGAGATTAGAGAACCCCGCCGAGCAAGAAGCACTGACCCTGAACCTCCGCTGACCAGTGCAAATGTTGCAGCTATGATCCATCAAATTCTGGCGGATAGCCGTGGACAACGGAATGAAGATTGGGGAATCGACCGCAATCACACCCCTTTCACTGATGATATTTTGGACGCGACTTTCCCGAGGCGTTTCAACATGCCACAGATGAACCGATACGCGGGTAGGTCTGATCCCGTCCAGCATCTGATGAGGTATTCTTGGTCAATGACCGCTGCCGTAGCTTCTGACGCTGTCAAGTGCAAAGCATTTCCCATATTCTTGGAGGATATAGCATTGTTATGGTTTACTCGCTTACCAGCAAGATCGATTTCTAGCTTCAGGGAGTTGAGTGAAAAGTTCGTAGAACAATTCCGCATCTATGCACAAAAGACAAAGAGTGTGATTGACTTGTTCCTTGTCAAGCAGCGACCAGGCGAGAGTTTGAGGGTGTACCTAGACCGTTTCAACTTGGCCACTACTGAAGTTAAAGATCCCCATGAGCCAACCGTTGTCGCAGATCTGATTGATGGAGTAGATAAAGACACTGAATTTGGGAGATACCTAGCAGGCAAGCCACCCCATACTAGAGAGTTATTCTACGAAAAAGCTAACGTACATTTACGCCGGGAAGAAGTATATACTAACGGAAAGGCAAAAACGGCCGATAAGGAGGAAATCCAAAGCAATGTCGCCATTAAGCAGACAGGAGACAGCTCGGGGAAGGTCGAAGTTAATGTCGAAAATCGGAATCAGGGTGGTCGTCAGTCAGGGAACAATGATAATAATAGTAATGGCAACAACCGGAAGAGGAACCGAGGGAACGACTCCCAGAGAAAGACTCGTCCCAGGGCCTTTGAGAGTTATACGCCAATAAATGATACTCTGGAAAATATCTTCATGGATTCGTACAACGTCCTCCAGAATAAGAGGCCGCCTCCCAGAGAGTCGACGGAGAAAGAACGTGAAACGGGGAAGTTTTGTCTCTTTCATCAGATTCATGGCCATTCGACAAATGAATGCCGTCACCTAAGAGATGTAGTCGAGAGGCTTCTTCGAGAAGGAAAATTAGATGAATACAGAGTAACGCCCAGAGATAGGGGCAAGCCGTACAGGCCCCAAATCAGAACCAGAATCAACTTGCTGCCAGGCCAACTGCCCAGCAAAAGGGAAAGGACATCGTTATCAATAATGTAATCGGAGGACTTTATCTCGCCGGACATAGTTCCAAGGCATTGGATCAATATGTCAATGCATCCAAGCAACACCTCGAGGTAGGGGAGTGTAGCAACCCCGAGGACAATATCCCGGTAAAGCAACAAAAGATGATGTCCGACGATGTCGTTTTCCGCGAACGAGAAAGCATTGGAGTCCATGCTTCGACTGAAGATCCATTTGTAATCACAGTACCTATTGGACCAACCATTGTTCATAAGGTTTTAGTGGACAACGGGAGTTCCGTCAACATTCTTTTCAAAAGGACATTCGACCAGATGAACCTCGAAATAAAAGACTTGAAGTCCTGTCAAGGATGGATCCGTGGGTTTAACGGAGCATCCACTGCTCCAATGGGTTATGTAGAGTTACCAGTTACGCTTGGGGAAGGAGAACGCCAGAGAGTGAGAATCCTTCCCTTCGTGGTTTTGGATGTTGAATCACCCTACAATGCCTTCTTGGGCCGACCGGCCCTCGCAAAGTTTAGAGCCTGTATAGCCCCCTGGTGCTTATTATTGAAATTCCCCACAGAAGCTGGCATTGGTATTGTCAGAGGAGATCAGTTTGCCGCACGAGCATGTTATGTTGTCGAGCTAAAGTTACTTCGCAATGGAGGGGACATAGAAACCAAGGGAGCTTCTCCCCCTACAAGGGCGGAGACCTTATAGCAACTAAAGAGGATAATCGTAGGAGAGTCGCCCAGAGAGTTGCCCAAGGATATAGATCCCAGGGAGGACCAAGAACCTGGGGGCAGAATGGCGACTCCCAATGAGACAACTGTGGATGTACCGATCGATGATAGTGACCCAGAGAAGGTCCTTAAGATTGGATCCCAGTTAAATCCGAATCTCGCTAAAGAACTGACGGATTTCTTAAAAAAATAACTTGGATGTATTTGCTTGGACCCACGCAGACATGTGCGGGATATCCCCATCAATCATGAGCCATTCATTAAGCATTAACCCTAAACATCCTCCGGTAAAGCAAAAAAGGCGAATGCTGGGCCCACAGAGGTCCGCTGCCTTGAAAGAAGAGGTTGGAAAGCTAAAGAGTAATGGATTTATCAGAGACTCGACCTACCCAGACTGGATTTCAAATCCAGTCCTGGTAAAGAAGGCCAACCGGAAGTGGCGAACGTGTATCGACTTCTCGGATTTGAACAAAGCCTGCCCAAAAGACAGTTTTCCGTTACCCCAGATCGACGAGTGGATTCAATGGCGGGTCATGAACTTCTCTCATTTATGGATGCTTACTCAGGATATAACCAGATTCCAATGCATGTTCCAGATCAAGAACACACTAGTTTTATCACGGATCTGGGATTATATTGCTATGTAGTGATGCCCTTTGGCTTGAAGAACGCAGGCGCTACATATCAACGTTTAGTCAACAGAATGTTCTATAACCAGATCGGGAAAACAATGGAAGTATACGTCGACAATATGTTGGTCAAGTCCAAGCAATCCTCCCATCACACTACGGACTTGGCAGAGATGTTCGGCATTCTTCGAAAGTACGGAATGAAACTCAACCCAACAAAATTTTCATTCGTTGTCGCCTCCGGAAAATTCTTGGGGTTCATCGTCAGTTCCCGTGGGATTGAGATTAATCCAGACCAGATCGCGGCAATCAGAGACATTCAGGAACCTAGGAAAATTAAGGATGTACAAAGCCTTGCAGGAAAAGTAGCCGCACTAAGCAGATTTATCTCCAGGGCTACGGACAAATGCATCCCATTCTTCGAATTAATAAAGCGGGGAAAACGCCACTTCAAATGGACGCCCGACTGCGTAGAAGCATTTCAGAACTTACTGAGGCACCTGGAGAAACCTTCGATATTATCTAAGCCGATGGATCACAAGGACTTATTCGTGTACTTGGCAGTGTCATCCCACGCGATCAGCTCAGCATTGGTAAGAGAAGAAGATAAGGTCCAAAGGCCTGTGTATCACGTGAGCAAAAAATTGACAGCAGCAGAGCATAATTATCCAAGGGTAGAAAAGTTGGCATATAGTTTACTGGTCGCCTCTAGAAAGCTTCGACATTATTTTCAGGCGCATCCTATTACCATATACATCGATCATCCACTCAAGCAAGTTCTACAGAGACCAGAGGCGTCTGGAAGATTACTCAAATGGAACATTGAGTTAAGTCAATTTGATCTGAACTTTCAGCCCAGACGGTCAATTCGGGGGCAAGTGATAGCCGACTTCATAGCAGAGTTTACCGTCCCGGAGGAGGATATAGCAAACGAAGAAGTTGATCCCTCAAAGTTACTCCTCGATCCCAATGCCTGGAGATTGTATACTGATGGCGCTAGGAATGATGAAAGATCCGGCGCTGGAATAGTGCTTGAAACTCCCGAGAAACGATTGATATCCTATGCTATCAGGATGGAGTTTCACGCCACTGACAACGAGTCCGAATATGAAGCCCTGATAGCCGGATTAAGGATCACAAAGGAGTTAGAGGTCACAAAGCTGAACATCTTTTGCGACTCCAAGTTAGTTGTGAACCAGGTTACTGGAAAATTCCAAGCTAAAAGTGCAAGATTGATTTTATACTTGAAGAAAATGAAGGAGTTGCTGAACAATTTTGATCACTACAGCATATCTCACATTCCGCGGTCAGAGCATCAGCAGGCGGATAAGTTGGCAAAGATGGCTAGTTCCGACGATCCTGAAGAGACCGGGCTAGCCCCCGTTGAAGTACTTCGGTCCCCTAGTATAGATCAAATGGAAATAGATCTAATACTAGAGACAGAACCAGAAAGGGAGTCGTGGATGACCCCTCTAAAGAATTTCTTGATGAATGGAGCGCTTCCGACCTAGAAAAGCGAGAGGCGTAAAGTAATTCGTAAAGCTGCCTGATACGTTCTGCAAGGCGGAGTTCTTTACAGACAGGGATTTTCGATGCCCCTTCTTCGGTGTATAGCCCACGATGACATCAAGCCTGTGCTGCAGGAGGTACACGAAGGCGAATGCGGCGATCACACTGGAGGGCAAACTTTGGCAAAAAAGGTGTTGCGGCATGGTTATTTCTAGCCTACCATAAACAAGGATGCAGCAAAATACGCACGACGGTGTGATGCGTGCCAGAGATTTTCAAAAATACCTAGAGCACCTCATAATCAGTTAAAAACAATGACGAGCCCATGGCCTTTCGCTATGTGGGGAATTGATATCATTGGAAGTCTCCCCATAGCTAGGGGCGGAGCAAAGTTCGCTATTGTGGCCGTGGATTATTTCACTAAGTGGGTCGAGGCTGAACCACTGACTACAATCACAACCAAACGAGTGATCAATTTTATCGTTAGAAACATCATCTGTCGATTTGGGATTCCAAAGATTGTGATAACGGATAACGGAACTCAGTTCGATAGCACTGAATTCATAAATTTCTGCCAAAAATACCACATTGAGAATCGGTACACCTCTGTGGCGCACCCGCAATCGACCGGACAAGTCGAAGCGATGAATAAAGTGATTAAGTCCATTCTGAAAAGAAGACTGAAGCAGGCCAGAGCCATGTGGGCTGATGAATTGCCCTTGGCACTATAGGCCTACAGGACAACATATAAATCGTCAACAAGACATACCCCCTTCTCCCTTGCATTTGGAACGGAAGCGGTCATCCCGGTTGAGATAAAGGTACCTTCTCACCGAGTGACTTATTATGATCCGATGACCAATAATGAATTGCTCCTTGAGTCCCTGGATATGATTGAAGAAAAGAGGGATGAAGCAGACCTACGTGCCTTGAGATGCAAACAACAGGTCGCTCGATACTACAATAAAAAGGTTCGAGCCCGAACCTGGGAACCCAGAGACTTGGTTCTGAAACGTGTCTTTCCACCCCCAACTCATATGGGAGCGAAGTGGGAAGGACCGTACTCCATTTTGAGCAAGCTTGATAATGGAACCTTCAAGCTGGCAACCGTAGATGGAAAGGAAATCCCCAGAGTGTGGAATGCCCAACATTTACGGCCGTACTTAACATGAAAGTTTCAAATCTATTCTTTTGCTTTGTTGAAAACCATGTACAAGGCACGACTTGCCTAGAATAGTCTGATTCCTTAAAGCAAAAAATTATAAAGTGGATGTAGGTCATGATTCGACCGAACCACTATAAAATATTGTGTGTCGTTTACCTTTATTGCATTATTTATCTGTCTTTCTATTTTTATGAAAATTACTGTGAATCATGCAATGATCCCAGAAGCATATGATTTTAGGTGTCATCCAGCAGAATGGAAGGTAATCACCAGTCAAAATTCTGAGGATAACGGATATGGAGGCGATGTACCATGATCGGAACCGCCGTGACCGAACTCTAACTCTCCAGAGAGAGAGAGAGAGTATAAAAGCGTCTCCGATTGAGCGCTGAGAAAGAGCTCCTTCCCCGCTGAAGGATCGGGGAGCGATTGAATTGCTGAGCTCGAACTCTAACTCTCCAGAGAGAGAGAGTATAAAAGCGTCTCCGATTGAGCGCTGAGAAAGAGCTCCTTCCCCGCTGAAGGATCGGGGAGCGGTTGAATTGCCGAGCTCGAACTCTAACTCTCCAGAGAGAGAGAGTATAAAAGGGTCTCCAATTGAGCGCTGAGAAAGAGCTCCTTCCCCGCTGAAGGATCGGGGAGAGGTTGAATTGCTGAGCTCGAACTCTAACTCTCCAGAGAGAGAGAGTATAAAAGCGTCTCGGAGTAAGCGCTGAGAAAGAACTCCTTCCCTGCTGAAGGAAGAAGGACCGACTGGACTATTGAATTTGAGCTCTAACCTCGGCGACTGCCAGGAGAGTATAAAGGAGTCTATGATTAAGCACTGAGAAAGGTGCCAGAAGTTCAGTACCACAAGAACAGTTATCTTATGAAATTTTCTAAGTCCCCCATATTCAGAAATAGGGGGCAACATGCGAATAATGCTAATCAATCTTTAATAAGCCCTAGTTAAGCGCCACATTAACGATTGATTGGGGGCCATATGCATATACACATGAACTTTAATGCAGCAATGCAGCACGAAATTTTTTAATTTTTCTTTCTGTTGTTTGACTAATTTGTAGCTATAATTAGACGGTCTATGACTAAACATGGAGAGTTTATTTGAATACAGGTACACAATGATGCAAAAAGAGATAAACTTTCCTTTATATACGGCAAGCCTACAAAGTGAAAAACAACCTAGAAAACAAAAGTGAGGGCCAGTCTCATAATTACATTTCCTGGCCAGTGGGAAACCTAAAGACAAAATATAAACCAGCGACGATATCCTATTTATGCTTTGACCTCTTCTCCTGCTTCTGTTTCTCCAGCTTCGCCTTGTCAACATTGGATCGATCTCCTTTCTCCCTCTTCCTTTTGTCTATGAGAGGAACATCCGACTCTTCGGAAGATTCCTCTTCCGCCTCCTTTCTCTTCCTTTAATCAGCAAGGGAAGCCGGGAAATCATCAGGATTCGCAAAATGAAGTTGTCTGCTGATGGATTTGGGCTGGATTTTCAAAATCATCCTAGTTTTGGGATCAAGTTCCGCGATAGGGACTATGTTCAGAGGCTCTTGTCCCTCCATCTTCAAAGCCATCTCCTTTTCCTGCCTAGCTTTTCTGCTGGCCAAAGTTTCGTCGTCATCGTCTTCGGTCTCTTTGGCGCCAATGATATCCTCCTCATCCTCTACATGGCGCCCATCCATGTCTTTCAAGGCCTCGATGGTTTCAGCATCCTTGGGGACATCAGCACTTGGTGCCAGGACGCTTTTTTCTTCTGTTGTATCCTTAGTCTGCTCCGATATATCAACACCGGCACCTGGCGAGACGACCTCCTTCTCCGCCTCTTTTCCTTTTTCAACACCCTTGTCGACGGGCTCACCACCTGTATTATAGGGAACACACGTTACTAATTCAATTGGTTGTTCTACCAGACGACGACAATTCACAATTGCTTTGACGAATTGTGGGGAAAAAAGGGAGATACCTTCCGTAGATCCTCCTTCTTGGGTAGCTACAGGAGCTCCAACAACCACAGGAGTTAGGCCCAAAGGGATTAGTGGATCATCAGGATGGTATTCCTCAACTCCGGAGGTCTTGGGCTCCACGGCTGAACTCGAACCTTCTTCAGCTTTGCCTTTACCCTTAGCCAGGGCCCTCTCCTTTTCCATCTCCGCTTGAATCAGATGACGACCCTCTACAAGGTCCTCGGGCTCGTTATCCCTCAAGATGCTCTTCATCAACTCATCTTCATCAATTTATTCGACTCCAAATCTCTGCTTCTCACCCTCAACAATGGCATCCCATAAATTGGATAAAA
Organism: Allium sativum; assembly: GCA_030737875.1. Lineage (NCBI taxonomy): Eukaryota > Viridiplantae > Streptophyta > Magnoliopsida > Asparagales > Amaryllidaceae > Allium > Allium sativum. The sequence continues at coordinate 298,448,764 of CM060921.1, forward strand.
TAACGTGGTAATCCGGGATCCACGAGATGTTGCGGGTTTTGAGGACTTGGCCAAGGAAGTCAAAAATCATCTCTTCAAACCCCTCGATATATTTTTCTCTCTCGATGAGCTTGTTGTTTGAAGCAGTAGCCATTTCAATGGCACTATCAACATTCTTTTCGGCAAGAGCCACGCGCCTCTCCGCATCCGCGACTTGATCATTCAAAATCACCTTTTCCGCTTCAGCCATAGCTAAACATTCTTTCCAACTTGCTTTTTCTGCCTCCCAAGAAGCTCTCTCAGCTTCAAAATGGCCTTGTGCTGTCTCCAACTCAATGTTGGCCATTTTGAGATCTTCTACCTCCTTCTTTAAGGCCATCTTCTCTTGGCTATTGGAGTCAAGTTCCGAATGAAAGCGCTTCTTAGCATTCTCCAATTCAATCTTATAATTTTCAGCATCTCTCCGCGCTAAGGCGGGTTGGGATTGAGCATCTTCTAGGTCCTTCTCCATCTTTGCCCTGGCCCTTTCGTTGTTATCAAGTTTCGCTTTAGATCTATGAGCTTCCATTTCGAGCATTCGTATGACTTTTGAAAGATTAACCGCATGTTTCTTCATCATCTCGTACTGTCTGGCTACATGGAGGATGTGCCCGACAACTTCATTATCCCAGTTCTTAGGGACCGGTTCCAAGGCTGGAACAAACGTCATCCTTTCGAAGAAAATGTCTGGGAATTGTTCCTGCAGCTTTTCCAGCCTACCTTGAATCTCGGGACCATGGATGTAATCCCGTGACCCGGGGGCAGCCAACTCTGGCTGGCTGGAAGGGACGATGTCACTCCTCTCCTTTTCAGACTCTTTGATTGGATCCTTGCCTTTATCTTTAGATTCGTGATGCCCTTTTGACGACCTGCTGTGAGAGGGTGCACTTTTCGGAGGAGTTAACTCTTTAGGAAGTTTCTTTCCCCCTGTAGGTACTACCGGATAACTGGGGAGCTTGGCATATGTCGATTTAGGCGGAGACCGGGGTTGCGAGGAAGTCGGCTTATGAGAAGGGCCGCGAGGGCGCTCAGTACCCGGATGAAGACTGGGTGTGCCCTCACGAAGAGAATGATAAGAATAAGATCGCCTGCGGGACATCTTTCCTACAAAAAAGAAAAGAGCGTATTAAAACTTTGAATACTGACGATATAAGAGTGCGGGGTCAGACAGTGTGTGTGATTTGTGTATCCCGTATAATTCCCCCTAACAGACCCAGGCCTGAAGATAGGCTCATCTGACTAGTTTCTTGTTCTCTAGTTGGAGCGATGGTCTCTTCAGAAGCAGGGAAGAATGGATCCCCTTCAAAGTCCCTTTCTGTGTATACATCATCGGGCATAGGAATTTTGCTTAGCTCGTTGAATAACTGTTCCTCTATCAAATCATCAGGAGCAGTGGGTTCGATTGGAGTAGAGACTGGGATTTCCTTGGACTTGTCACCGCAGGCCTCATCCCCTCTGTATATGTTCAGGTCCTCATCGTCTTGGATGACTATCGGGGAAGGACTCTTGCGAAATTTAGTAGTTTCTACTGCTTGCGATGTTCCCTCTCCCTCCGTTGGGGGCACGTATCTATAAGGTTTGCCGCCAGCGCCAAGTCCAAATCTTATATCCAGAAGATGATGCTTATGAAGATTCTCATCAGTGATGAATTTTTTGATCCTTAGAAAGTCGGATCTGCTTTGTAGAAGAATAGACAATCGACTGTTGTATAACGGACCCTCCGTTTTCGAGAAGACGTGATCTGTTTAAAACAAAGAAAAAGGGGGGAGAATGTTAATGCTTCGGCTTCTTGAACAAGATATTCAGTCAAAAGCTTAAAGTTTACTTGATTTAAGCCATCTTCTTGAGCATCCGGCCTGTTTCTTTATATAGAACCAATCAGACTTAGGATCCCCTATATTGTTGTATCCGTCGTACAGAACTTTCCTATTCGCCACCGATTCAAAGAAAGAGAAATTTGGAGTTGCCGAGGAATGATGCTTGAAAAGAAAGAAGAATGTCAAATCTCTAAATGTGAGTTCGGTATGTAGGATCTCCGCATATGCAATATATAGGGTGTATAGAGATGCATAGGTGTTAGGATGAAGCTGCATCGGAGCGATACCCAGTCGTTTTAAAGTCTCGATGACGATTGGAGGAAACTGAGGAATAGCTCCTACCAAGCACATGGTTCGACTGACTGCCATATACCCTTCCGGAGCTAAGTGGGGTCTATCTTCGCTACCGGGTGTCATCACATCATCCCAAGGGATCCCATGTCTCAGGCAGATTCTTTTAAGCTTTATATCATCGAGTTTAGATGCTAAAGAATCGGAAAATTTCTCTATCCCGAGCGCGCCAGCAATCTCGTCGGGAGCTCGCCTGTCTATCTCGGACTCTTCACTAGATGAAGTACTTTCAGACGGATCCGATTCCGTTGCCTCGTATTCAGAGCCAGAATCTTCACCTCCTGGGTTAATCGGAGGGATCTCGGGGTTGTATTGCTCAGGAACCTCGGACTCCGTTTCTGTAATGGATCTTGAAGAAGATTGATTATCCGACATTACTGTTAGGCGAGAAAACATGAAAAATGAGATTAAGACTACCCGTCCCCCGTGTGTGCAAGTGCCGGTGTGTGTGCTTGTGCATGCATTAAAGAAAAGCACAAGGGTCAATAAAATCATCCAGACATTGGACATCGTTCGATTGATAGATTATGCAGTTGTTCGATCTGGAATGTTCGTATCAAAGGCTCTAACCTAACTGTTCATCGATTTGTTAAAGTCGCATCATATTATTTAGTCAACAATCGGATCACAAGACATGTTCGGATTGCGAAGTAAGGACAGATCGTGGTGAAGGACTCGATACGCGGAAGGGTGTTAGGTTAGACAAAAGCTTGGAACCGTGAGATGTCCCAGCTCATCCTGAACGAATCGCGATGGCTTCTTGGCGATCCGTATCGCCCCCATCCTCCACGATCCGAAGCTCTAGTATCCCCGCGAAACGACACTCATACGAATCGAAGCCTTGTCATTTCCGCGATCCAATCCGCTACCCAAATCAACTTTCCAGTTCAGTACCCTCTCTCCTCGTTTCGCCACCGCTCCGACCTCGCCCACGAATCGACCTGATCATCTCTTCCTTCTTCTTCGTCAACTCTCCCCTTCGCACCAGGCACACTCACGTCCATTCTCACCAAATTTTATAAAATCCCGCAGTCCATTCTCTCTAAACTAGTGCGAACATGGTAGAAATTCAAGAGAAATCATCTATTTACCTTTTTAAAAGTTCGAAATCGAGAAAGAATTTGGAAATCGAAGATAAGGTTTTTCCTCAATGATGTTGGCGATACGATACAAAAGAAAGAAGAAGGAAGAAAGTGGAGAGGAGGGTCGACTTATATAGGCAAAAGGGCGACCGTTTGTCTCCCCTTTTTTGTCTTATTCGATCCGCGAAAATAGACGGACCGCGAACCAAAAGCCCACCACGTCTCGAAGAGAAGCCCATCTCGTTCCGTTCCGTGAAGAGGCCCAAGTGCTCACCAAAGAACGAGACGAATGGCTTTCTAACCGACCGCGACTCGAGCACGCGATCCGAATCGATAAATGACCGACAGATCCAGTGATGAAGACTCTGAAAGATCCCAGAAAAGGAATTGCTCACTGATTTGCGTCTCGTTGTGAAAAGACAATTCTATAGCTTCGAAGCATGTTCCATCATCGATAAAACAAACTTCGAGGGGGCAAAATGTTGGCTAGCTTTTTGACCAAGCCACCCAGGTTCATTCACAAGAAGAAAGTATGAAACTACATTTCCTAAGTACATGAAGGAACGGATCGCACCATCGACTCGCCCCTTACCGGATCGCACCTCATCGGATCGCACCTCAACGGATCGCCCCCATTTCATCAGCGAAACGACACCTCTATGCGATTCGATCCGTACATACATTACTGCCCAGTATAGACCGATCCAATCCCCTGATGCACGGCGAAGCCTCTGACCCGTTCAAGCACGAGCTAGTCTTCAGCGATCCGAGACGCACGGATCCAGCGACACGTGTCCCCAACCGTCATTTTGACTGATTCTCCCCATTTGCTCGATCTGATTTTCAAGGGGATCGCGACACCTGTCCACAACGGTTAATTTGACTATTTCTTCATCGGCTGCGATGCGATCCGATGTTCTCGGGATTCGTGCCACGTGTTACCACGATCCGCCTGACAAAATCAGCTATAAATAGCCGGAGCTTGGCGTTTTTGAGGATCCTATTGGCAATATTGAGGACTGATTCTGCCATTATTGTCATACTACCATTTCTTATCAGTTTTATTACTAGATTACTGAGAGAAATCACAATTGTAAAAGTGAGCTAGAGAGAAATCATTGATTGTACCAGCATTCAAAGTATAATCAATAACATATAAAGTGGACGTAGGCTTGTTAACGCCGAACCACTATAAATTCTGTGTGTTATTTTCTTTTTCTTCATTCTTCAGCTAAAACTCTATAAGATTCAGAACAATTTGGGTGTTAGGTCCAAATTTTGATCTAACATATATATATATATATTCTAGATAAAGATGTTAGTATATATTTTATAATCAGTGATAATTGAAATAAGGTTATTTTCATTAAAACTCCAATCTCCAACAATCTCCCCTTTTTTGATGATGACAACCTTAGTTTTTAAAATATCATACCTGTATATACCTGTTTGATGGTGATCCTCTTATACTCCCCATGTCTATAAGAATTCTATAAACCATGCCTATATTTTATAATTTCTCCCCATTTGGCATTATCAAAAAAAAGATAAAAGATATACTTCCCCTAAGTTTAACTGTAGAATCTAATTAATATTCCTAAAAATACCCCCTTAATTTAATAACTATTTGTATTTAGAATACTCCCCTTAATATGATAATCATATATTTATGTTATAGAAGGTTAGAACAATATCAATCGTAAACGAAAATTTTATTAAACAAACACGTGTACATATACATGGATTTATACATATACGACACACTATAAGAACGTAATAAAGCAAAATCTAGACAACCCTTAAACACTAAATTATTTGACAATAGGTGTAACAACCGGAAAATCCAAAATAATTTACAATTTTTATTTTGGCAATTTTAATGAATTTTGAATATTTAAAACGATTTATTTTAAATAATAATGATGAGCAATTTGTTTTGAATAGAATTAGAACGTATATATTTATATAGATCGACGTTAGAATATAAATATTAATTTTTAATTATAAAAGTAATTGAAAATGGGGCGGTAGTTTGAAAATTCGATTTCAAATTTCAAATGAATGTACAGGATTAAAAATAAACCGGATTTTAGTGAAACTAAAAATATTTGAATCTATTTGAGAATATCTTTCCAACGAATCCGAAAAAACAAAATTTCATAGCGGGAATAAAAAGTTATGCCCATTTGAAAATTCAGAATAGTTGCTATGGAATTTTGGCCCTTAAAAATGGAAATTTTGCAAATGACCTCCATTTTCGATGAAACCACTTTTGTTGGACCAGAGATGTCAAGTTATTGTTAAGTTTCAAAATTCATAATTTTCTGAATCAATACGTGAACGTGGCAAAAGAAAATGTGTTTTGACAGTTTTAGTCAATTTCGATCGACCAGAAAATGGCCATTTTTAAAACGGTCTCAGAATTTGACGAAATTAGTTTTGTTAGGACCATATCGTCAATACAAAGCTAGAAAATATTTTTGGGAATTTTAGAGTCCGTATGTGGGCCCAGTAAATTGAAATGTGCATTCAAATTCAATATATAGATTTATATTTTGATTTTGACGGAAACCGATCAAGACAGTCGAACTGGCTTACGATACATATCCCATTGTGCTCAAAATAGGGGTAATTAGCTATAAATGACAATCGGTGGATCTCGTTTGGAGGTCAAAATAAAAGGTTACTTTTTGAAATTAAAAATAATAATATATATATATAATATAACCCCCTTCTTCCCTCCTCTCTCTTTTCATTTGCAAATTGAAATAAAAAAAGGAAAGGGAGGAACGACGGAGGAGCCGCCGCCCCCTCTTCTTGCGCACCGCCAGCGCTGGCGTTGTGCCCCTCCCCCGATCCTCTCCCCTCCAGCCCCCTCGTCTCTGCTCTCTTCCTCTTCCACGAGACCCAAACCTCCCACGCCCTAACCCCGAGCCCTCGCGTGCCGCCTCCATCTTCTTCCCCCCTCCTGTCACGACCTCCCTCTTCTCCTCCACTTAGCAAGGTAAGTTTTTTATTTAAAGAAATTACATTCTTTTTTGCTAATAAAAATTGCATTTTTATGCTAATAAAATTGGATTTGTATGGTAATAATGACATGGGATTTTTGTGTAAGGAAAAGAGGAATAAAGAGATTTGATTTTTAATTTAAATTCGATTTTTAATTTAAATATGGTTTGATACATAATGGTAGGATTTTTCTATATGTAGTAGCGACATAAAGGTAGGATTTTTCTATATGTAGTAGCGACATAATGGTATGATTTTTATATGTAGAAAAGAAAATATATTTATTAATGAAAGATAAGATTTATAAACGATGAAAGATTTGATTTTTACCATGAAGTAACAAGTATAAGAAAATTTCGATTTTTATGTGTGAAGATCTGAAATAAAAAATCGATTTTTATATATGTTATAGCAAAATAAAAATATGATTTTTACATTTTAGAGATAATAAAAATATTTTTTTTATTATATAGAAGATATAAAAATATGATTTTTATTTATGTATAGTAGTAAAAATTCGATTTATATATATATAGAGCAGCGATAAAAATTCGATTTTTATATATATAGAGTAGCGATAAAAATTCAATTTTTATATATGAAGTAACGATGAAAAGATTATATTTTATATTTATATCATAGCAAAGATGATATTTTTATCATAGCAAAGATGATATTTTTATATATAGAAAGGCGATGTTTTTATATATAGAAAGGCGCGATTTTTATATATGAAGTGAAATTAAAAAAATCGATCTTTATATAAGAAGTAGAAATATAAAAATATAACTTTTAAATAGAAAGAAGCGTTGTAAAATATATGAAGTAGAAATAAAAATATGATTTTTATTTATTGGGATAAAATGATAAATATATGATTTTTACTATGAATAGCGGGAAAAGAGGGCGATGGTATCGACTGAAATCAAAATGAAATCCACTCTCTATACGATAAATATATGATTTTTACTACAAATAAACCAGAACCGTTGGGTTCATATCGAAAAGAGCTTTCTAACGAATATGAGAAATTAGAAATCTAACGGTTGGATTCGGAATTATGTCCAAATCAAATTTGAAAAAGGTCGTTGTAAGTGCAGTTCGATGGCCGTTTATGGAAATCGACTGTACGGGCCTTGACAAAATTATTAAAAATATCAACAATAAGTGTAAAATCATAAGAAATGATTTGGAAAGAATTGGGATGAACAATACCATATTTGAAAAGGTAAAAATATATTTTTATCGAAATGAACTAGTTTTGAACTAGAATTATAATTCAATTATTTTTAAAAATAAATAAATTGGATTTGATATGGTTTTAAAGATAACTAGAATTTCCAAAATATAAATTGGAATGGATTTGAATCGAAATTATCATCGAAATATTTCTATGTTGGATTCAGGATTATATGGATATTGTTATGGAAATTTGGAAGATATATTTTATACCGTTATTTCCAAAGCGATATTTGTTGGTTTCAGAATTTGATATTGAATATAAGCCGATATATTTTCTATTCAGATCCTTGTATTTAATATCGAATGGGATTTGGGTTTGTCATGAATGGTGTCTTCATTAACACTGTTCTTAAACCCAGTTGAGAAAAAATAAAAAAAATATTTAGATTTAATGAAGTGTTTAATTAATATGTTTAATTGGAATTGAATTAGAATTGTTTTTTGGGTTTATCGTGAACATTGTTTTAAATAACACTTGTTCTTTAACCCGATTATAAATGGAACGTGAATTGGGTTTATTGTGAATTGTATTTTTAATGACATTCATTCTTTAACCCGATTTACAGTGAAATATGATTTGGAATTTATAAATCTTTTTATAAAGATTTAATGGGATTTTCCAAAGTAACATTTTCTAGTTTAATATATTGAATTGGAATTGAATGGAATTCGATTTGATAATAATCGAAATGAAATTCTGTGGAGGAAGACTGTTAATACATATGGAATTTAAAAGGCTTTGTCATTATTCCATTTATATTATTAGTTGGATATACGGAAATTGATATCGGTTATATATTGATTTGTTTTTCCGTGAAGATTCCATAACTAATGGAATGTGATTTGGGTTTATCGTGAACTATGTTTTAAATGTCATTAGTTCTTTAACCCAGTAAAAGACAGGATTACATGTTTGTCGTTGTATTTCAAACTGTACGGTTGATCCCTGCTTAATATATAGCTTTTTGGCGGTGGAGAATTTATTCTCTTGCTTAACGCCCTTCTCTGAGACGTACGAGTTCAGAGGTTATATATCGGCAGAAATCAATAGTAAGGTGTAGATTGTCGATGCGACAGGTTTGTGTTTCCAAAGTTAAATAATCATTAATATAGATTTTTGGGAAGATTAAAACTAAGTGGAGTTTTAATGAATCTTTAATTAGATTGAAAGGTGGATTGATAATTTAAATTATCAAATTTGGAAAAGGATCGAGAGTGGAGTATCGCCAGTTTTGCTCCTAGCGATAGTTAAATCTTTAATTAGATTTGATCGAAAACTAGCTTTTTCTAGGTCTAGATTTGATCGAAATATGGATTGATACTAATGGTAGGTTTTTTCTATATGTAGTAGCGACATAAAGGTAGGATTTTTCTATATGTAGTAGCGACATAAATGTATGATTTTTATATGTAGAAAAGAATAGATGTTTATTAATGAAAGAAAAGATATTTAAACGATGAAAGATTCGATTTTTACTATGAAGTAACAAGTATAAAAAAAATTTGATTTTTATGTATGAAGATTAGAAATTAAAATTCGATTTTTATATATGTTATAGCGAAATAAAAATATTATTTTTATATTTTAGATATAATAAAAATATTTTTTTATTATATAGAAGATATAAAAATATGATTTTTATTTATGTAGAGTAGTAAAAATTCGATTTTTATATATAGAGAGTAGCGATAAAAAATCGATTTTTATATATATAGAGTAGCAATAAAAATTCGATTTTTATATATGAAGTAGCGGTGAAAAGATTATATTTTATATTTATATCATAGTAAAGATGATATTTTTATCATAGTAAAGATGATATTTTTATATATAGAAAGGCGATGTTTTTATATATAGAAAGGCGGGATTTTTATATATGAAGCGAAATGAAAAAAATTCGATCTTTATATAAGAAGTAGAAGTATAAAAATATAACTTTTATATAGAAAGAAGCATTGTAAAATATATGAAGTAGAAATAAAAATATGATTTTTATTTATTGGGATAAAACGATAAAAATATGATTTTTTACTGTGAACAGCGGGAAAAGATGGCGATGGTATCGACTGAAATCAAAACGAAATCCGAACCGTTCAGAAACAGAATTGGAGGAGTGGAACCCCAAGGGGAGAACTTCTCACTTTGATTTTATTTTCTAGTTAAAATATATACTAGGATGCAGACGGTGCTTAGCAGCACTCGACACTCATCGTCCACAGGCCATGGACGACTTGTTTGTTTGATTGATTTTGTTGTGAAATTGATTGTGTGATGTGGAATAGAATAAAATATTTTGTAGTTAAAAATATTTTATAGTTAAAAATATAATTTTTAATGTGTATATAAATAAATATTTAAAAACAAATCGGACGATATGTTTATGTACACACATTTGACTGATATTGATTGGGACGATAAATTTTACACATCGCCCAACTGCACAAATAAAGCCTGTGTTTGATTGTTTGAAACCCCACACGGGTATTGGGATGATATTGACATACACTAATCCCAGTATTTAGTTGTATGTCGATCGATTGATTGACAGGCTGTTATAATCATTAAATATTTATATTTAATGCTTATACAGTGTAAAATGCACTTTGGATGATGGTTGATGGTTTATCGTTGTTGTTGTGTGCATGTATTTATGAAATCCATATAAATAACATTATATGGTAATTGACTGTGTCTGATTCCAGTTCAGAACGAATAAATATTTTAAATAACGAATATTTTAAAATAATATTTAGCAAAGGATCAAAATTTGATTTTGATGTCCGATTTGGGATGGACACGAATATATTTAAATATGTATAGTTGTGTTGATTAGATTGACGCCATTTTGATGTGAACGATATTTATATCTATTTTATTTATAATGAATATCGAAAAGGAATTGATTCCAAAATATAATGTTTTGAAAATATTATCGTTTATATATCGATGATATGGAATATTCAATTTTGATTTGAAATTGAATATGAAGTTGTAACGACCCAGAAAATCTGAACCAATTTAAATTTTTTAAATTGGCTAAAATAATGGATTTTAAATATTTAAAATAAATATTTTAAATAATGGCGATGAAAACTAAGTTTGAATCGACAATTGAAAACGAATATAATTAATTATAATTATAAATAAGGCCTGAAAGGGCGCTGTAGTTTCAAAAATTGAATTCAAACTTTGTCGGACTGTACCGTGTGCAAAACAAAACGGATTTTAGCGAAACCAAAAATATTAAAATCTGTTAGTGAATACCTGTCCAACGAATCTGAAAAATCGAAATTTGATAGCGGGAATCAAAAGCTATGTCCAGTTGAAAATTCTGAATAGTCGCTATGGAATTCAGGCCCTTAAAAATGGACATTTTGCAAACGACCTTGGATTTCGACGAAACCACTTTTGTTGGATCCGTGATGTCAAATTATTGCTAGGTTTCAAATTTCATAATTTTTCGAATCAATATGTGAGCGTGGCAAAGGAAAACGCGTTTGACCGGTTTCAGTTGATTTTAATCGACTGGAAATTGGCCATTTTTCAAACGGTCTCAGAATTTGATGAAACTAGTTTTGTTAGGACCGTATTGTCAATACGAAGCTAGAAAATATTTTTCGAGAATTTTTCTAGTTAGTATGCGACCCCGGTAATTTGAAATGTACGTTTAAAATTCAATATAGTGATTTAAATGTAAATCTAACGGAAACTGATTGAAACAGCCGAATCAACCTACGATATATATCCCATTGTGTTCGGAATGGGGGTAATACGCTATGGGCGACAGGCGGTGGGCCTCGTTTAGAGGTCGTATGAAAAGTCAACTTTATATAAAAAAAAAAAAATTAAATTCCCCTTATATTCTCTCCCTCCCCTTTCCTTCTTGGTCAACCGACAGTCAAAAAAGAAAAAGAAAAAAAAACCTCGCTGCCTTCCCGCTCGTCGCCCACCACCGAAGCTCCACCCACGACCGCCGTGCCCCGCTCCACCCTCCGATCCCGCTCCTCTCCACCTCGACGCACCCGAACCCCCCCCCCCTCGCGACGCGTCCGCCCCCCCTGAAGCCATCGCGACGCCCCAATTCGCGAGCCCCCCCGTTCGAGACCACTGAAGCCACCGCCTGCTCCTCCTCCTGCCGCCGAGCCTGACGACCCCCCCTCTTCGCAGGTTACAGTAAGTTGTTGTTATTTTATTTTTATTTTAATTCTGTAAATTCTGATTTTTAAAAGGGTTTAAAACTGATTTTTAAAAGGGTTTAAAACTGATTTTTTAAAGGGTTTAAAACTGATTTTTAAAAAAGGTTTAAAACTGATTTGAACTTTAAAATAGGAAAAGATTTGAACTTTAAAATAGAAAAGGATTTGAACTTTAAATAGAAAAAGATTTGAACTTTAAATAGAAAAAGATTTGAACTTGGATAGAAAAGATCATATTTTTAAAATAGAAAAGACGGAATTTTTATTAAGTAGAAGAAGTAAGTTATGATTTTTATATTTTTAAAGTAATAAAAATATAATTTTTACATCATAGGAATATTAAAAATACAATCTTTATTTTTGAAAAGGCGGAATCTATATTTTTGAAATGCAATTTTTATATATTGAATAACGAAGCAAAAATTCGATCTTTACATATGTAGTGAATACGGGCAACGAAAGCGACAAAAGCCGAGAAAGGCGAAGATTTCTCTAAGTGAAGTGTCGTGAAGTTGGATAGCTACTGGTGAGAATTTCTCACTCTTCAATTTCTTTTTCTAACCATATATATATGTGTGGAAATAAAAGTGAATTGCTATATATAAATACATATATATACGCCCCTCGTCCACAAACCATGGACGATATTTATTGGTTGAAATTGTTGTGAAAATTGATTGATAGCGAATGGTTGTTTGGGATTGTTTGTGGTTGATATTGATTGATTGTGGTTGAAAAATACCCGTTTGTGGTTGAGAAATATTTGGTTGAAACCACATAGGATTAGTTTGTGGAAATGAAATAAACATATACATGCCGCCTGCGTGCGAACTAGATGCATGATCCCCATTGTCAAAAACCGCGAGGTTTTAAGGTAAAGCGAGGAGCCGTACTAGGGACGGTCCCGGTTTTAACTATCCTGCCGTTATGCTGCCGAAATTTTGAATAATATTCGTGTGTTTGAATTATTTTCATTTGCTTAAACTATATTTATTCATTGAATAGAAAACCTTCATGTGTTGAATTGATATTCATTCGTTGATTAGAAATTCATGTGTTGAATGGTATTCGCGTTTTAAATATAAAAATCACATTTCTATCTATATATAGAAACTATAGAAAACCTTCATGTGTTGAATTGATATTCATTCGTTGATTAGAAATTCATGTGTTGAATGGTATTCGCGTTTTAAATATAAAAATCACATTTCTATCTATATAAAGAAACTATAGAAAACCTTCATGTGTTGAATTGATATTCATTCGTTGATTAGAAATTCATGTGTTGAATGGTATTCGCGTTTTAAATATAAAAATCACATTTCTATCTATATATAGAAACTATAGAAAACCTTCGTGTGTTGAATTGATATTCATTCGTTGATTAGAAATTCATGTGTTGAATGGTATTCGCGTTTTAAATATAAAAATCACATTTCTATCTATATATAGAAACTATAGAAAACCTTCATGTGTTGAAATGATATTCATTCGTTGATTAGAAATTCATGTGTTGAATGGTATTCGCGTTTTAAATATAAAAATCACATTTCTATCTATATATAGAAACTATAGAAAACCTTCATGTGTTGAATTGATATTCATTTGTTGATTAGAAATTCATGTGTTGAATGGTATTCGCGTTTTAAATATAAAAATCACATTTCTATCTATATATAGAAACTATAGAAAACCTTCATGTGTTGAATTGATATTCATTCGTTGATTAGAAATTCATGTGTTGAATGGTGTTCATATTTTGAAATAAATTGTTTGATAATAAAAATCACCTTTTATCGACTATATGAACTGTGTAAAATAATCTCGTTTTAAAAGAAGTTGTTTTATGATAAAAATCCTATTTTTGTCACCTATATGAACTATATAGAAAAATAGTGTTTTGAAATGAATTGTTTTACAATAAAAATCACATTTTTATTGTATGCATGAATCGTTGAAATGTGAAGTGTTAAAAATAGCCAATTGTTCAAAATAAACATATATGAGTTGAAATATTTATTAATTAGCTAATGAAATGATTTGCACCTATGTATGTAACATTAGAATGAGTGGTGTTTTTAAACCAAATAGAAATCAAATATGAAGTTGAATAGAAAATGATAAATGATAAGAACTGTATATATATGTACATGCATATTCATTGAACAGGTTATAGCAAAGGGGCTAGAGAAGAGGAATAAAATTTTGTGCCCGACAAATAGGTACACATTTACTGTTTTGTTTGGGTGATGATTTTATGAGCCTGTTGGCTTTTTCTTTTTCTTTTTGAGAGTAGAAGGACCGGGAAAGCTATTTGCGATTTCCCGATGCTCCCGGTGCAGGGGAGGTTATGGCGAAATTTTCCAAAATTTTAAGGCGTTAGTGAAATATTTGAAGTGAAAACGATATTGAAATTGTTGAATGAACTATATTCATATAATTATATAAATATAAATAAAATTAAAACAAAACGTGGCCGTGCAATTCGCATTTCGAAACCGTGATTTCAAACAACTAGTGCGGGAAATCCGACCGTTGGATTTTCCCGAAATCTCAACCGTCGGGTTCGCCTTGGAAATATCTTCCCAACGGCACCAACCTTGCAAAAATCCAACGGTTGGATTGTCTGGAATGTTTAATTCAAATCTGAAGAAAAACAGCGCCGGAAGCGATTATATATATATATATATATATATATATATAATTATATATTTAATCGAATAACGACGCTGCAGTTCGTATTTTGAAATCGAAAATTCAAACGATTGTACCGGGAGATCCGACCGTCGGATTTTCCCGAAACTGGAACCGTTGGATTCGTTTTGAAAAGACCTTTCTAATGATGTAAATTTTTTGAAGATCCAACGGTTAGATTTTCAGATATGTGTAAATCAAATATGAAGAAAAACAGCGCCACGGCCGCTTTATGGCCCGAAGCGTCGTTTTGAATATATTAGCTATTTTAAAATAAATAAAAATAGCGATAAATCGTTATAAAATATCATAAACAATATGGAATGGAAATAAGCTGAATTTGCTCGATTTATGTTGTGTTTGATGGTTGAATGTGTTTGGTGTGAAAATTACATTAAAGAACAAAATTGGTGTTGTCGAATAATTTAACCATTGAAATAAATTGATTTGAAATTCTAAATATACGTGAATTATTTGAAAAGGCCGAGTTAGTACTCATTTTAAATAATTGACCGACGATTGAAATTCGAAGATGAAGACGATGGTCGAAGACCGGAGATCTTCACCTCGTTTGGATGGTAACCGAGGTCTTGATTGGGAGGCATCCTGAGATATGGATAATGAGTGGTGATCGTCCAGACGTACGTGGTGATCGAAGGGTTTGCGAGGTATTTAGTGCCTCCAGTTTCGTTCAGACCCAGAACGGACTTGTAAATGGACTGTGCGTCTGACATTGGATTTTATTCTGTGTCGATTGATCTCTATTAAATATACATCTGTTTGGCGGCGGAGAATTTATTCTTTTGCTTAACGCCCTTCTCTGAGACGCACGAGCTCAGAGGTTGTATATCGATGGACATCAGTCGCATAGCATGAATTACCTGTGTGGCATGCTAAGATGCAGTGATCAGGGCTTCTGTTGAAAAGCAAAGTCTTGTGGTGATGATCGAAGCACCGCCTGTGTGGCGTAGCTTTGTGTATAACGTGAATTCGCGAGCCTCACACCCCGGTATGAACTAGAAACGGGAGCAGGACCTCAGGGGGGACGTGCGTTTTCTTTCTAGCTAGGGTGGTGTCAGTGACCTACCAGCCCTGACATTTATATACTTTTCACCTATGTGGTTGTTGCTGTTGCGAGGCGCCTTGGTTTGATCGGACGATCCGGGTCCGATGGAGTCATTCGTTGGCTCATTTACACCCCAAAGGGTGGAGAAACGCATTGTTCAGGCATTATAATCCACTTCGTGTGGACCGGCCCTGACGATCCAAGGTACGGTTGCGGCTGTGCCTGAGGGGCGGGCTAGAGCGTCTCGAATTCGGTAAGGACTATCTTTTGCCTTGGTTCATGATGGAAATCCAATTTCCAAATACGACATCGTGCGGTTTCAAATTGTATATATATATATATATATATATATTTGGCGACATAGTGGCATGGGACGCTCATGTCGTCTATGATTGATAGTTATGATTTGAAATTGTTTTCAAAAACATATAGACACTAGCAATAATATCAAATGCCTTTGTTTTATTCGTATCAAGCATATTTTGGCCATTATAAGGTAAAACTCTATCCTCCGGTTTGCGTTGCATTGTGTGATGGGAACTGAGTCTTATAACGGCTTCATTTTTATAAAAAGCATAGCGACGTTTAAAAGAATGATTTGTTTTAAAGCACTGGAAATCCAATGGAGTAAACCCGTTCCACGAAAGTGGCGTGGTCCTGTGATTTGCCAAATTATATATGTGTTGAGTAGATTTCTCATACCAGTCCCATGACTGACTCGTAGTTTGTTTCACTCTCAAACTCGGGTGCCCCTTTTTCTACACGGGCAGCCTTGTATTCAGGTTTAGCTGGTTCTTTCTGGATAGCTGGAGCTGAAGATGGATTCTATCATTTATCTCTTTTTATGCTGTTCAGCTCCTATTGTACATATTTTGTTTGTTTTCCGCTGTAGACATTTATGTATAGCTGAACTGTATTTGTACTAAGTAAGATCCTGTATACTGTGTAACTCTGATGATTACTTTTATCCAGTATATTCTATTGTTCATTATCTGGTGTATTTATTTAATTTTGTTCTGCTATTTTCTGTTTCTGTGTTATATTCCAAAGATAACCCTTGTTTCCGTGAGAACGGGATTTCGGGTCGTCTCAGAAGTTGAAATCGTTTTGAAAACGAATTTAAAATGATTTATAAAATACAATTTAAAAAATATCGATGAAATATAATATATATATATATATATTATATATGTAATGGCCTGAATAGAACGCACCGCACCGCGGCAGTTCGTGAATTTCGACCATTGACTTCGAACGGACATTACAGGAGATCCAACCATCGGGTTCTCCTAAAACCGGAACCGTTGGGTTCATATCGAAAAGAGCTTTCTAACGAATATGAGAAATTAGAAATCTAACAGTTGGATTTGGAATTATGTCCAAATCAAATTTGAAAAAGGTCGCTGTAAGTGCAGTTCGATGGCCGTTTATGGAAATCGACTGTACTGGCCTTGATAAAATTATTAAAAATATCAACAATTAGTGTAAAATCATAAGAAATGATTTGGAAAGAATTGGGATGAAAAATCCCATATTTGAATTGAAATTATCGTCGGAATATTTCAATGTTGGATACGGGATTATACGGATATTGTTATAGAAATTTGGAAGATATATTTTATATCGTTATTTCCAAAGCGATATTTGTTGGTTTCAGAATTTGATATTGAATATAAGCCGATATGTTTTCTATTCAGAGCCTTGTATTAAATATCGAATGGGATTTGGGTTTATCGTGAATGGTGTCTTCTTTAACACTGTTCTTAAACACAGTTGTGAAAAGATTAAATCTTTTTATTCATATTTAATGATGTATACCAATTAATTAATATATTTAATTGGAATTGAATTAGAATTGATTTTTGGGTTTGTCATGAACGGTGTTTTAAATAACACTTGTTCTTTAACCTGATTATAAATGGAACGTGAATTGGCTTTATTGTGAACTGTGTTTTTAATGACATTCATTCTTTAACCCGATTTACAGTGAAATATGATTTGGAATTTATATATCTTTTTATAAAGATTTAATGGGATTTTCCAAAGTAACATTTTCCAGTTTAATATATTGAATTGGAATTGAATGGAATTCGATTTGATAATAATCGAAATGAAATTCTGTGGAGGAAGGCTTTTAATACATATGGAATTTAAAAGGCTTTGCCGTTATTCTATTTATATTATTAGTCGGATACGGAAATTGATATCGGTTATATATTGATTTGTTTTTCCGTGAAGATTCCATAATTAATGGAATGTGATTTGGGATTATCGTGAACTGTGTTTTAAATAACATTAGTTCTTTAACCCAGTAAAAGACAGGATTACATGTCTGTCGTTGTATTTCAAACTGTATGGTTGATCCCTGCTTAATATATATCTGTTTGGCGGTGGAGAATTTATTATCTTGCTTAACGCCCTTCTCTGAGACGTACGAGTTCAGAGGTTATATATCGGCAGAAATCAATAGTACGGTGTAGATTGTCGATGCGACAGGTTTGTGTTTCCAAAGTTAAATAATCATTAATATAGATTTTTGGGAAGATTAAAACTAAGTGGAGTTTTAATGAATCTTTAATTAGATTGAAAGGTGGATTGATAATTTAAATTATCAAATTTGGAAAAGGGTCGAGAGTGGAGTATCGCCAGTTTCGCTCCTAGCAATAGTTAAATCTTTAATTAGATTTGATCGAAAAATGGTAATTAAATTTACCGATAACACTGTGGTGTTAGTTATGGGGTAACAACAGTTCTGCTCCATAGGCTGAATAGGTTGGGATTGGGAAATAAAATAAATGATTACTTCGGTACGGTTCGTTAATCCCGACTGGTTTGGAAAACCGTAATATGGTTTTAAATGATATCCAAAGGAAGATTAAAGAATAAATTTTAAAGAATTTATCTTTGATAAAACTAATGGGAACAAATCCCTAAAGATGTAAATATTTAAATAAAAGAATATTCAGAATTGGAATGAGGCGTATGTTGTGTTTTTTATAGCAATTGTTTATTATACACGCGAGTTATTCGGAAAGGCGGGGTCTATCCCATTCTGAATAACTCATTCGACGATAAGTCGAAGATGAAGAAGGTGGTTGAAGACCGGAGGTATTCACATCATTTGAACGACTATTGGGGATCTTGATTGGGCTGTACACCCAAGAGGAGGGAAATAGTTGGTGATCGTCCAGACGTATTTAGAGATCAATGGATATGTGAGGTATAAGGTGCCTCCAGTTTCGTTCAGACCCTGAACGGACTTGCAAATGGATTGTGTGTCTGACATTGGATTTTGTTCTGTGCTGATTGATTTCTATTAAATATATATTTGTTTGGCGGCGTAGTATTTATTCTCTTGCTTAACGCCCTTCTTTGAGATGTACGAGCTCAGAGGTTATATATCGATAGATATCAGTCGCATGGCATGAGCTGCCTATGTGGCATGCTGAGATGCAGTGATCAAGGCTTTTGTTGAAAAGCAGAGTCTTGTGGTTGATGATCAAAGCATGGCTTTAATATAGCGTAGCTTTGTGTATTGCATTAATTCGCGAGCCTCACACCTTGGTATGAGTTAAAAAGGGGATACGGACCGTTGGTAGAACCCGACGTTTCTTTCTAGTTATGGGTGATGTCAGCCTTTTACTATCCCTGACATCGTTGATTATTATACCTTTGTGGATGTTGGAATAAGAGGCGCCTCGGATATATCGGTCTCTTCGGAGCCGATGGATATAGGTCCGATAGGACCGGGAAATGTGTGTTCAGGAATAACTAATCCACTTATGTAAGTGTGGACTGGCCCAGCCGATTCCAAGGGTTCTCTACAGGGAATCTTGAGGCATTTGCTAGAGTGTCTCGAAGCAGTGAGGAGCTTGCCCCTTGCCTCGTCTCATGACAGATATACAATTTCCAATAATACATTTCGGTTTTATTTGTAGAGCCTAGTATGGCGACATAGTAGCATGCGATACTATGTCGTCTATGATTGATACATTTATATTTGAAGTTATTTTCATACACTTTACACTATAATAGTATCAAAATGATTTGTTTTAAACGTACCAAGCATGTTTGGCTATTATAAGGTAAAACTCTATCCTCCGGCTTGCGTTGCATTGTGTGATGGGACTTGAGTCTTATAATAGCTTCATTTTTACGAAAAGCATTGCGCTGTTTATTCTATGCACTAGTATTCTTGGGAGGATACCCGTTCCGTGTTATACGGCGTGGTCCCTTGATTTACTATATCTTAATGTAAAGTTTTAAATAACTGTTTTAGTTCTCACACCAGTCACATGACTGACCTGGAGTTTATTGTTTTAACCTAAATTCTGGGTGCCCCTATTTTCCACATGGGCAGCTTGTAGTTTTGGTTTTGCAGATTTATATTCACAGGATCTTGGTTTATAACTGGAACGATATTCGGAAAGCTTTGTATCTGTCTATCTCCTTCAGTTGTGTTTTGTATTATTTTTCGTTGCTATGTAATGTATTGTAATCTCTGATATTTACTGAATGTATTTTTTATTCATACTCTGTATATTCTTGTATTCTGATGGAATTGTTGTAATAAGCAATGAAATGTTCTTCTATTTGTGTTCTAGTTTGTCTTGTCCTCAACTCAATCCATGCTTTCCTTCACGGGGAAGTTCGGGTCATTTCAATGGGAGATTTGTGAATTGGACAATTTGGATAATGGAGACAGAATTCTCCG
Organism: Allium sativum; assembly: GCA_030737875.1. NCBI lineage: Eukaryota > Viridiplantae > Streptophyta > Magnoliopsida > Asparagales > Amaryllidaceae > Allium > Allium sativum. Next base: position 298,468,954 of record CM060921.1, read on the forward strand.
TTCTTTTCAATCACATTCCCATTTTCGTCAAATAGTACCTCTCCTACGCACTCAATGTTATCGTCTTCGTCTGCAATCGTTGGTAGAGTTTCCTCCTCCATCATTTCTTCCTCTTCCGTTTCTTCTTCTGGATCTTCTTCTGGTTCTTCCTCTTCTTCCATTGGTTGATTATCATCATTGATGATAATCGGATTAGTCTCATTATTCATTATAAACTTTAAGAGACTTCTCATCACTTTTTCTTGTTTGTTTTGCTCTTGACTTAGTCTAATTTGAAGCACTTGCATCCCAGCCACCATTTGCAATAAATACTCCATTTTCTCTTCAATTTTAATTACTCTTAGAGATCGTAGATCATTGAAATGGACCCTCGGATGGTCCAACGCATGAATCAGAGTTGTTTAGATTATTTGGATTAGTGGAAGCCATGGTAATTTTTAATTTAGAGTTTTTACAGAGAGGAAGAACTAGAATGAAGAATAAAAGTCGAATTAAAGGATTTATATAGTTGGAATAACTAACTTTTGTGGAAATTAATTTTAAAAAAATTCAGTTATATGTCGACATAACATAAAATTTATGTCGACATAGTGTTGTTTTAAATTTTATTATTTTAATTCCTTATTATATTTTTATATATAACTTTTGTAGGAATTAATTTTAAAAAATTTCAGTTATATGTCGACATAGCATAAAATTTATGTCGACATAGTGTTGTTTTAAATTTTATTATTTTAATTCCTTATTATATTTTAATATATATTATTACTTTAATTATTCTAGCTCACTTAATGAACGTATACCTAATTCTCTCCTAAATTTTGTGAATGTTTCTTCATTTAATGGTTTGGTTAATATATCAGCTATTTGTTTATCTGTTTCTATAAATTCAGGTGAAATCTTTTCTTTACTTCCAATATCTCTTAGAAAAAGATGTCGCACATCAATATGTTTAGTTCTCGAATGATGAGTAGGATTTTTAGAAATATTTATAGCACTTGTATTATCGTAGTATATAAGTGATTTACTCATGTTTAAACCAAAATTGTTTAAAGTTTGTTGCATATAAATTACTTTTGAACATGCCAAAGCAGCAGGTATATATTATGCTTAAGTTGTTGACAAAGATATAGTATTTTGTTTCTTACTAAACCAAGATACAAGGGAATGTCCTAGAAAATGACATGTTCCACTAGTACTTTTCCTATCAGATTTACATCCAGCATAGTCAACGTCACAGTACGAAACTAAATTGAATGAATCATTTTTAGGATAAAATAACCCAAAATCTGATGTATGCTTTACATATCTCAGAATACGATTTACGGCTGTTAAATGAGTTTCCTTAAGTTGTGATTGTTATCTTGCACAGAGATATACACTATGCATTATTTCTGGTCTACTGGCGGTTATATATAATAATGATCCTATCATTCCTCTATATATTTTTTGATCAACGTCTTTTGATATATCATCTTAATTTAAAGCAATATTAGTTTCCATAGGTGTTGGTCTACCATTTGTTGTTGTTAGATTGTACTTATTAATTAAATCCCTTGCATATTTTTCTTAATTAATAAATATTCCATTCTTTAGTTGTCGAATTTGTAAACGTAAAAAATTGATAATTCTCCTATATGACTCATTTCAAATTCTTTGGTCATAATATCTGAAAATTATTTGTTCATTTTTTCATTTGTTGACCCAAAGATTATGTCATCAACGTATATTTGTACTAATTGTATATCTTTGTTATTTTTTTTAATAAGCAATGTATTATCTAGTTTTACTATTTCAAAGTTTGATTGTAATGAATAATTTCGTAATCTATCATACCAAGCTCTAGGAGCCTGTTTTAATTCATATGACGCTTTCTTCAGCTTATATACGTGATCGGGTAATTTTTCATCTTCAAATAGGGGTGGTTGCTCTACATATACGTCTTCTTTGACAAAACTATTTAGAAATGCGCTTTTAACATCCATTTGATATAATTGGAAATTATTATAATTTGCAAAGGCTAGTAAAATTCTAATAGCTTCTAGTCTTGCTACGGGGGCAAAAGTTTCATTGTAATCTATTCCTTATTCTTGAGTATATCCGTGTGATACTAGTCATGCCTTATTTCTTACTACCTCACTGTGTTCATTCATTTTATTTTTATAGACCCATTTGGTTCCTATAATTATTTTATCCTCTAGTCTAGGAACAAGTTCCCATACTTCATTCCTAGTAAATTGATTTAATTCTTCTTGCATAGCAAGTATCCATGAATCATTGAAAGAAGATTCTTTTGGATTTTGGGTTCTATAGTTGATATTAATGCAGTATCACTCATATTATTTAATTGATTACGAGCTCTAACAACATATTCAATATCCCCTAAGACATTTTCTACAGGATGGTCTCTAAGTAATCTAATTCTTTTATTTGGTTGGTTATCTTCATTATTTATTTCATTAATTTCATCCTCACAATCATCATCATTTTGAGTTATACTTTTATAGTTTTCATTAAAAGATACGTTTAATGTTTCTTCTATAGTGTTGGTTCGAGTATTAAAAACTCTATAAGCCTTGCTTCTTTCTGAATATCCAACAAAAATTCCTTTATCTGATTTTGAATCAAATTTGTCTAAATTATCCTTTGTATTACGTATAAAACATTTACATCCAAATATTTTATAATAAGATACTTTTGGTTTCTTATTATATAAAAGTTCGTAAGCAGTTTTATGAGTCAAAGGTCTAATTGAAATTCTATTAATAATATAATAAGCTGTTGCTACTACCTCAGCCCAAAAATTCCTTGGTAAGTTACTATCGGATAACATAGTTCTTGCACATTCTTGTATCGTTCTATTTTTACCTTCAACTACTCCGTTTTGTTGAGAAGTTCTTGGAATTGAAAATTTGTGGGTTATTCCATTTTTACTACAATATTTTTCAAAATTTTCATTTTCGAATTCTCCGCCATGGTCGCTATGTATTATTTTAATTTTTAGTGATAATAAATTTTGAATCCTTTTAGAAAAATTTTGAATTGAACGAAAGCATCACTTTTATTTTTAAGAAACAAAGTCCAAGTGTATCTAGAAAAATTATCGACTATTACAAATACATATCTACAAGGATTTATTGATTGAGTCTGAGATGAACCAAATAAGTCCATGTGTATTAACTCTAACTACTTTAAAGTAGTGATTTCTTCTTTTGATTTAAATGAACTTTTCCTTAATTTTCCAAATTGTCAAGCATCGCATTAGTTATTAACTTTAAATTTCATTTTCGGTAATCCTCTAACTGTATCTAATTTAAATATGTTTTAAATTTATATGACTGAATCTCTTATGCCAAATCCAGGGATCACTTGTATTGGCCATAAGACATAAATTATTGTTGGAAATTTTCATACCTAATATATAAATATTTTTCTTTCTATCTCCTTCTAATATAACTTTTGAATTCCTATCTTTATGAAACATTTATTCTTTTCAAATTTTATTTTATATCCCTTATCGCGAAGTTGACCTATACTTAGTAAATTGTGTTTTAAATTCCTAACTAATAAAACATCAGAAATAGGAGTTTCAAAATTACCGACATTATTGATATTAATGATGTATCCTTTAGAATTATCTTTAAAGTTTACTAATCCACCATCTTCATACTTCAGATTATTGAGTAGTTCTGGATTTCTGTTCATATGTCTCGACCGGCCACTATCCAGTATCCATTTGTCTTTTTTCATTTCCACCAATTGCTTTCCATAATTTGAATTTTTAATAGCCACATAACACACTAGTTCAAGATTTGAATTTCCAATAGCCACCTTTTCAGAATTTGAATTGCCAATAGCCACTTCACTCATCTTTTCAACATTTGAGTTTTCAAAAGTCATAGGAATCATCCTTTTCTGTATTGAACAGATCATATGCTTCTTTAACATTAACATATGCAAACTCTTTTAACATTGATGAAATGCATAAATTGACATTAATATTATCAGAGATTCCAAAATTTGCCATTTTATCAAATTTTCAAAAATCAGATTATGAATTTTTTGAAAGACCTTGCTCTGATACCAATTGTTAGGAACTGCGGAATGGATCATTCAGGCAAAGCAAACACTAGAGGGGGGTGAATAGTGTTTGTAAGAATTTAAACAAAACTAAAAAACTAGAGAGAACTATGGGATGAATCAAACACCACAAACAAAACACAGACACACACAGAGATTCAAACACTGAAGCAAAATAATCAGAAATAGAAGTGCATAAAAGGAAAGAACACAATGGATTTTATACTGGTTCGGATCACTTCTATATCCAGTCCCGCATAACGCTGGACTGTGTAGAGTTTTATTACTATTTCCAATAGTCAAATACAACCTCCTTGATTTCATGTCTCGACAAGGAGACAACGACTCCTACCCCTTGATTTCACGGCTCAACAAGGGCATATTGACTCCTATTCCTTGATTTCACGGCTACAAGGATATACTGATTACTCTTTGACTTACAAACAGGGTTTATTCAACCCAAGCAATTACAAAACATCCCTATAACTCTCCAATAGCACTTGATTTAGAGAGTAGAGAGTATAGAGAGAAGAAGATTGATCAATTCAGAAGTGAATTCGCCAGAGTATAAGTGTAAAAACCATCAAATTAATTAAGAATAATGATAGGATGAAAGACGATGAAGATGGAGAATTCGGTTTTAACCTCTTTTTATAGAGTATGAAGGGTTGCAATGGTTCTAAAGCATTTCAAACAGTGAAAAGACACTTCCCTTCAAAATTAAAAAAATAGTAGTTATATGCCAACATACATATTTTGCTATGTCGACATAGTCATGTTTAATTTTCATTTTCAAAGCATTTTTCAAGTACTTTGATATAAAATTAATTCTGGAAATTCTTAAGTAAAATTCTAATGTTGTAAATCAATATTATATGATAGAAAAACATATGAAAACATATTTTTAAACTATATAAATATATTTATAAAGTTATAAGGTTTTAAACTATATAAAATATAAATAAAGTATATATGTGAAAATTTTAGTTTGAAAAACAAAGAAGAATATAAATAGAAACAAATATAAAAACAAAATAAAGAAGATTGAGGAAATACCAAAATAAAGAGGATTGAGGATAGAATTGAAAAACAAAATTTGAATTTGGATTTGAACCTGGAGTGATATTTAGAGTCTTACAAAAATCTAGACTCTATAAATATATTATTCTTGAACTCTTGAAATCTTGATTACTCATGATTCTTGAATCTACTCTGAATTTTGAATCTCTAAAAGATCTTAAAATGTACAGTCTTAAGTATTAATTCCTGTATACAAATCCTGCATATATATATATATTCTAGATAAAGATGTTAGTATATATTTTATAATCAACGATAAATGAAATAAGGTTGTTGTCATCAAAACTCCATTCTCCAACATCATACCCTTTTCTTTTTAAGGGTGTGTTCTTAACTTCCTTTCCAAAGCTTTTATTCATGCTTGTTTCTATCATTTAAGTATATTCTATCGATCGAATCTTCGACCTTTAGTTAGGAATCCCATGGATGTAAAAATGTGTTGAGACATGTTATGTTTGATAGATACAAGTGGAAGCAAGCGTTTGTTAGTGGTTGCTGATGTTGAATCAAGGAATTCATGGCATTTTGATTAATGACAAGGAGAAGTTCAAGATCGACAAAAAGAAGAGATTCAATGGTATTGAAAGATAGAGGTTGATTATTTAGTGAATTAGTTGTGTTAAAATTATTAAAATCTATCCTCAAATAATCATATACCTCAGTAGTTTGAATATATATATATATATATATATATATGTATATATAAGAATGCACATTCATTGTGCATAATTGTAACACCCCGTATTTCTGTTAACAATAAAGTTGCTAATACAAAAATAAATGTGTAAAGGGGAGATGTATCTAATGTGCATTCAAGAATAATAATAAATGTGTAAAGGGGAGATGTATCTAATGTGCATACAAAAATAATAATAAATGCGTAAAGGGGAGATGTATCTAATGCGTACGTATTTATATGGATTGACAAATAATAGTAAATGTACATTAAGAAAGAAATGGTGAACATAATTGGCTTCTCTTTACAACGGACGTCACTGGTTAACCCTAGCTTCATCGACGGCTCAAATTAACTTGCAACTCTATAAAAAGACCTTAGGTTTCAAACTAAAAATTCACAAAAAATAATAATTAAGAATTGGAGCCACCATGCTGTCTGCTGAGAACTAGAGGGAGCCTCCACTTGAAAGAGACGAACAACATAGCGAATACAAACTAAAAGATTAAAAAGCAACAACAAATTAGAATCAAAGCAACGTCTTCCCAAAGGAAAGCTTTGCAAATTTAGAATTTCAGAACTCAGAAAACAAGACCGTCTACGACTGTAAGTTTAGCTACATTTTTAGAATGTGAATTAATATGAATATCATCTGTTGCGATGAAATGATAATAGTACGATACTCGTTATGTTATTAATATACGTTTGTGATTTGATTCTATTATCATGTTGAATTGAGAATTATTAAGTATGATGTTTATTATGTTTTATAATATTAATCTATGCCTGTGACTTGATTCTATCATCATGTTAAATTTGGGATTATTGGATTAGATTATTTGTATAAGCATGGACTTGGATTGTAACATCTTATGAGAATTGTGTAGTTTATTATGCAAGTTTATGTAGTGAAGTTATGCGACCAATTGTCAAATTTATATGTTCATGTTTATGCAAAACTTATGCCATGTTCGCACTTATCATATGTTGGGATTAATTTGCAAGTATGTTTAAATCTATGTTACTAATTAACACATGTGTATGTTGATTAGCCTATGTTGCTAACTCACATATACGTATGTTGATTTGCCTATGTTGCAAATTAACATATGTATATGGATTAGTTCATATTGTTAATTCTCATGTATGTTGTTAATATGGCCTATGTTAAAAACACATATATGTTGAGTTATCCTAGAAGTGCAAGTTCATACCTATACATTATAGTGTTTATGTTAGTCTTTTTGCAAGTTTGTACCTATGACATTATAATGTTCATGTTAGTTATTTTGCAAGTTAACCCCTAAAATGTTCATGTTAGTTATTTTGCAAGTACACCCTATTATGTTCATATTGATTATGCCATCAATGCCAAAGTTATACCCTTGTCATGTTTATGCTAATTTATGCCAATTTGCGTATATTAAATTAGGCTAAGTTTTTAGCCTAATACTTTACACCAAAAATCATGCGAACGTAAATTAGGCTAAGATGGTTAGCCTAATATTGGACGGGGTAACGTTGGGTTAAAATGATAATTTCAGGAAAACTTGCCATAAATTGGTCATTAACCACATAAGTGATTGATGGCGTAAAAAGGCATTAATTACCTTAATTAATGAGATTAATTGGAAATGAATGTGACAGTAATTTGAATATTTTCTAATTTACATATTGGTCATTAATCACATAAGTGATTTATGGCATAAAAAGGCATTAATTACCTTAATTAATGAGATTAATTGGAAATGAATGTGGCAGTAATTTGAATTTGAATAATTTAAATAATTAAAATGTAAATTAGAAAATACGAATGCACTTAACCCGAGGTTGGATTGAGTTATGACGTAAACCTGCCCGGACCCGCCCTGCTGTCCAGTTGTCACAACAATAGCTATCCAATGTGAGAGGTTAAGGCATGGGGCCCAATAAAGACCCGAGGTTAAACTGACTTGTGGCGTAAGACTGCCCGTACCCAACCGGCATACAGGCAGCCACAACAATATCTGTCTGATCTGAGAGGTTGGTGCTCTAATAAGACAATTAGAGCTGAGTTAGGACGGATAGGGTTAAGTCAATTTAATAAATACTTAACCAAATTCAACTTGTTAAATAATTTGGATGAGTGGGGGTTAGGTTCATTCATACACTTAACCACTTAACATGTTTGACTAGAAAACCTAGTAATGGGGACCCGTTTCAGCAGTAACCCAATTAGGTATCATGGTACCGTGAACTAGGCAGGGTGGGGCACGATTACTAGGCTGATCGTAAGCAGTCAAAAGCGACGGCGGTTGGTGCACAGTGTGGGTTCTAACAAAGTGCGGGCGTGCACACACTCTGGCACAGACAAGTCAGGGCACTGGAGCATCAGTAGTATACCCTATGCATGCTAGAATTATGTCGGGGCCGCCACCATGGGACTTGATACACCCCATGGTGGGACCAGCATAGGTATCTACCATATAGGGCCGTAGGACACATGTGAATATACGAGTTGGAGCCGATCTTTTAAAGAAAGAGAAAGGGATCACTTCACCCCAATCACGGGGTGCATGTTGGTATAAGAATTAGTAGGTGCAGAGATAGAGATTTAAAATAGGGTGCGAAGGGATGTTCGTTTTAGGATACTTTATCTAGTTCTAGGATAGTCTATTATCCTGATATCGTCCTGTTCTCACTTTATGCAAGTCATGATCTTTTTATTATTAACATTCTAGGAATATAGCTAGACTTACCATACTTATGTCTGACCCATTTTCCTTTCGTCTTCTTTTCTTCCGTCCCCCCCTGGCCCAAGGTCCACAGGGAGGAAACACCGTAGCCTAGTCAGTTTTTCATCCAGCTTGAAGTGAGAGAATGTATTGCTTGGATTTCTTTCATTTGGACCATGGCTTTGGATATCATTTATGGGGATTATGCAGCTTTATTTATGTTTCATGCTTCTTTAACTTTTAAAATCAAGACAGTAATATGGTTGTAATAATTGGAAGTTTGTTTTGAGACAATGTTGGAAATGTTCTGTATGAACACGTATTTATGATAATAAAAATCTGTTGGTTTTTCCGCTGCTTATTTTTATGTGTTTATATCTGTCTTGTGTTTTATCTGTGTCTTTTACTTATAAACCTCCACCAAAATTAAGGCATTCCCTTTGTGAGTGACCTTAACGGAGGTGGGGTGTTTCACTTGGTATCAGAGCATAGGTTTACCAGACCAGATAAAAAGTTTTTGAAACTATATTAAAATTAAAATTTAAAGAAGCATTTTTCAAGAAAAAGAATTGTTTTATAGTTTTAGAAAGGCATAATCCCCCAAAGCCATGTGAATTATCTATCCTTTGTTTTGAATCTTTCCTTTTTCGTTTCAGCGTGTCGGGAGAATTTAACCTTCCAGAATGTGTGACTGTACCTGGTTGGTTTAGAAGGTACTTGGAAGCTAGAGCCAATGAGGCGGGCCCAGCGAATCTTCCTCCCCCAGTTGCAGCAATTCCTCCTCCTCCTCCCCCTGTTGCTGAAATTTCCCCTCCCCCTCCTCCTCCTCCTCCGAGAGGAAATGCTTTTGCCAAGACATGTAGAGATTTTAAAGCTATGGGTGGGAAAGACTTTCATGGAACCGAGTCCTTCGTAGCAGCCAGGAACTGGCTGAAAGAGACCGAAGATCTTTTCGTTATCTTCGAGGTAGAAGACAGGCAGAAGGTAAGACTGGCAGTGTGGTTGCTCAAAGGAGAGGCTTCCTACTGGTGGGAAGTCACCAATGCAGAAAGACCAGTAGGAACGTGGGAAGATTTCAGATTTAGATTTGAGCTGAAGTTCCTTTCAGAAGCTGAGAGAAGTCTTCAAATGGAGAGGTTCCTATCCTTTAAGCAAGGGAGTATGACCTCAAAGAGTACGTCAACCAGTTTGATCAGCTGGCTAGGTTCGGACTGGAGCTAGTCAACACCCAACACAAGAAGGCTCTCCACTTTGTCAAGGGACTGAATGAGCCGCTTCATAGCCTGGCCATGACCCATATACCTATAGGAGCTATATATGAAAGGCTGGTACAGATGGCGTTACTACATGTGGAGGATAAAGGCAAGAAGGAGACAAAGGCGGAAGGGTCTCAAAGAAATAAAGAAGCTTTACAGCCTAAGAAAACAAACTTTAAGAAGGGCGGGAAAAACAACAAAGCTCGCAAAACAAGAAAGTGTAATTTCTGTGGTGTGGTTGGACATGTGGTGAAAGACTGCAGGAAGAAGAAGGCAAAGATGAATCGTGGTTGCTTTCATTGTGGAGAAACATGACACATAGCTAAGGACTGCCCTAAGAGGCGAGGGCAGGCGCAGAAAGCTGCATCCACTTCGGGTGGACAAGTTCATGCACTGGAGGCACCTCCTCTGCAACAGCGAGGTAGAAATACTTCTGTAGAAAGTGTAGTTTATCTTTATGATCACCCAGTTCGCACTTTATTTGATTCTGGTGCATCACTCTCCTTTATTTCATCTGTTTTAGTAGAATCTCTGCACCTAGAAACTAGTATGGTAGAGGATCGCTTGGTTGTCTCCAATCCAATTGGAGACCCAGCTTATTTGTCAATGATATGTATGAGTTTGAAAATCTCTATTCTAAGTGTAGAATTTAGAAGTAGTACCTTTGTTTTGGGCTTCTCGGGGTATGGATTGATTTTGGGCATGGACTGGCTATCCAGTAATGGTGCCATCCTTGATTGTGAGAAAAGAGTGGTTAGGCTTTTAACCCAACTCGGTAACACTCTGGAAATTATTTGTAATCCCTCGAATGTGGTTATGATTATTTATCTTGAATCGATTGATGCTTCTGTTGAGAATTTGCAGTCGGTTAAGGTGGTCCGAGAATATTCGGATGTCTTTGATGAGGTGAAGGGCTAAACTCCAGAACGGGAAATAAACTTCCGCATCTATCTTGTTGACAATGCGAAGCCCGTTGCTTTGCCTGTTAGGCACATGGCTCCTGGGGAAAGGAAAGAGCTCAGTAAGCAGGTTAAAGAGCTTTTAGAAAAGGGGTTCATTAGGCGGAGCATTTCAGAATGGGGCGCTCCAGTGGTGTTCGCTACAAAGGCGGATGGTTCACTCCGTCTATGTGTTGACTATAGGGAGCTAAACAAGCTGACTAAAAAGAATAGGCACCCTCTCCCTAGAATTGATGATTTGTTTGACTAGCTTGTAGGAGCGTCGGTTTTCTCCCAACTTGATTTGGCGACCGGATTTCATCAGCTAGCTAAGGGTAGCTGATGATAGCATCGATAAGACAGCTTTCAGAACACCAGACGGATTCTTTGAGTGGCTTGTCATGCCTTTTGGCTTGACAAACGCACCCGCTTACTTCGTGGACCTAATGAGTAGGGTGTTCAGAGATTTCCTCAATAAATTCATGGTGGTCTTCGTAGACTATATTTTGATCTTCTCAAAAAATGAGGAAGAGCATGCTCAGCACCTAAAGGCAATCATGGAGACTCTTAGAACACATCAGTTAAAAGCTAAATTCTCCAAGTACCACTTTTGGAGAGAAGAAGTGAGATTTCTTGGGCACATAGTGTCCTAAGAGGGGTTAGCTGTAGACCCCGCAAAAGTAGTGGCGGTGCAAGATTGGAAGGCACCAAGGAATGCAACCAAGGTTCGAAGCTTCCTCGGGCTTGCAGGCTTTTATCGGAAGTTCATCAGAGATTTTGCAAAAATCTCAGCTCCTCTTACAAGGCTAACAAAGAAGAATCTAGTTTTCTCTTGTAATTTGGATTGCGAGTTTGCTTTCCAATGCTTAAAAAGGGCTCTTACAACAGCCCCAGTTCTGACCTTGCCGGATGGAAGCAAAATGTTTACATTATACACGGATGCATGCGGGATAGGACTAGACGCTGTCCTAATGCAAGAAGGAAGGGTAGTAGCTTATGGCGGAAGACAATTGAAAGTTCATGAAAGGAACTACCCAACCCACGACCTTGAGTTGGCCGCCATCATCTTTGCGCTTAAGTTTTGGCTCCACTATCTCCTAGGTGAGAAATTTGAACTGTATACTGACCATAAATCTTTGAAGTATCTCTTCTCGCAGAAGGACCTTAACTTAAGGCAACAAAGGTAGATGGAGTTTCTTTCCTCGTATGATTTCGAGATTTCCTACACTCCTGGCAAGGGCAACGTAGTTGCAGATGCCTTGAGTAGAATGAAGCTAACGTTGAGCCCACTATTTGTTGAAAGGCGAAGCCTAGAATTTATAGCCAGTTTTGACTTTAGGCCCTCTTCTGATTTTGTACCCGGTCTGTTAGCATCGCTAGAAGTGCGGCCCACTTTCTTAGACTTAATAGGGACCGCACAACGAGAAGACCCTCAGCTTGTAGAAGTGGTTGATAAGCTCGTTAGGGGTGAGACTTCTAGTCACCTCGATAGATACACCATCGACGACAAAGGGTGGTTAAGACGGGATGGAAGACTATGCGTCCTTCAGGAAAAGGAGTTGGTGAAGAAAGTTCTTGAGGATGCACATCATTCCAAGATGACAATACATCCAGACGGGGACAAAATGTACAAGGACTTAAAGAGAGTTCTCTTTTGGAGTGGCATGAAGAAGGACGTGGCAGATTTTGTTTCTAAGTGCATGATTTGCCAACAAGTCAAGGCAGAGCAGAAGAAGCCTGGCGGTCTGCTCCATCCTCTAGAGGTCCCACAGTGGAAGTGGGATAGCATTTCAATGGACTTCATTGATGGGCTGCCTAGGTCTAGAAGAGGCAACACTAGCATTTGGGTAATAGTGGATAGGCTTACTAAAAGCGCCCACTTTTTACCTGTCAAGAGTAGAAGGACTGCCTCGTCTCCAGCATCCCTTTATCTTAAGGAGATAGTTCGACTCTATGGAATACCTTTCAGCATTATTAGCGACAGAGATCCTATCTTCACAAGCGAGTTTTGGCGGAGTCTGCAAGAAGCTGTAGGCACACAGTTATGTTTGAGCACGGCCTATCACCCCCAAACCGATGGTCAGACGGAAAGGTTGAACAGGATTTTGGAAGACCTTTTGAGACTTTGCGTTCTTGACTTTGGAGGGACTTGGGAGGACCATCTTCCTTTGGTGGAATTTGCCTACAACAACAGCTACCAAGCCATCATCGGAATGGCGCCCTTCGAAGCTTTATTTGGAAGACCGTGCTGATCGCCCACTTGTTGGTGGGAGTCTACTGACAAGCTCATACTTGGACCAGATATGATCCGAGAAACTTCAGAGAAAGTAGACTTAATACGGAGAAGAATGAAGACAGCCCAAGACAGACAAAAATCCTACGCAGACAAGAGAAGGACCGACCTTGAATTTGAGGTTGGGGACAGGGTTTTCCTTAAGGTATCTCCTTTAAGGAACGTCGTTCGCTTTGGATCCACAGGGAAGCTAGCCCCAAGGTTTGTAGGGCCGTTTCCTATCATCGAGAAAATTGGGAAGATGGCCTACAGGTTAGAGTTACCCGAGAGACTGGCCGGAGTTCACAACGTCTTTCATGTTTCTCACCTCCGGAAGTATCTACATGAGTCAGCGGAAGTGGTAGAGCCAAACATTCTAGAAGAAGCTGAAGTAGAACGTGAAGCAACTGTGAGGAAAGTTCCAACTCGCATCTTAGGAACTGAAGTGAAAAAGCTACGCAACTGCGAAGTCAAACTCGTCAAAGTTCAGTGGAGCGACGCCGAGGAAGACGCGACTTGGGAAACTGAGGATAGAATACGCGCAGCCTACCCTTTTCTTTTTGAGGGTACATTTTTTATCTCTCTTTTTTCCTTAAAGTCATGTTAGTATCTATCTTTTTAGGTATATCTCCCCAACCTTACCCTTTTATCCTTAGGTGGAAACCCCTTTGGATGTAAACATGTAATTGAAACATGTTATGGATGATGGTTGCAAGTGGTTGCAAATGTTTGCTAGTGGTTGCTCGTGGATGCATATACACACACAATCTAGGGTTTTAGATCGGCTCAGTCACTTCATATTGCATATGCATATATGTGTTTATGTTTGTATATGCTTGAAGCATAATATGTTGTCATATGGATGTCGCATTTGTTTGAATGATTGCGCACTCATGTAGAAATATGAATAGGAAAAAGTTTGCATACATAATGGATTCATGACACTTACATAATTTGCATTAAGGAGGTCAACTGAATCAGTAAACTGCCTGATTTTTGCATTAGATAAGGACATGTACACACACGATGCACATGATCATGAAGAATTAGAAGTCTTTTAAGGACAATGGATGCTCGTGTTTGATGATTGAGAAGATGGACATTTGGATGGTAGGATATATGTTCTCCTAGACTTGGAGATTTCGGGGACGAAATCCTTTAAGGAGGGGAGAATGTAACACCCCGTATTTCTGTTAACACTAAAGTTGCTAATACAAAAATAAATGTGTAAAGGGGAGATGTATCTAATGTGCATACAAGAATAATAATAGATGTGTAAAGGGGAGATGTATCTAATGTGCATACAAAAATAATAATAAATGTGTAAAGGGGAGATGTATCTAATGCGTACGTATTTATATGGATTGACAAATAATAGTAAATGTACATTAAGAAAGAAATGGTGAACATAATTGGCTTCTCTTTACAACGGACTGCTCTGGTTAACCCTAGCTTCATCGACGGGTCAAATTAACTTGCAACTCTATAAAAAGACCCTAGGTCTCAAACTAAAAATTCACAAAAAAAATTAAGAATTGGAGCTATCAAGCTGTCTGCTGAGAACTAGAGGGAGCCTCCACTTGAAAGAGACGAACAACATAGCGAATACAAACTAAAAGATTAAAAAGCAACAACAAATTAGAATCAAAGCAACGTCTTCCCAAAGGAAAGCTTTGCAAATTCAGAATTTCAGAACTCAGAAAACAAGACCGTTTACGATTGTAAGTTTAGCTACATTTTTAGAATGCGAATTAATATGAATATCATCTGTTGCAATGAAATGATAATAGTACGATACTCGTTATGTTATTAATATACGTTTGTGATTTAATTCTATTATCATGTTGAATTGAGAATTATTAAGTATGATGTTTATTATGTTTTATAATATTAATCTATGCCAGTGACTTGATTCTATTATCATGTTAAATTTGGGATTATTGGATTAGATTATTTGTATAAGCATGGACTTGGATTGTAACATCTTATGAGAATTGTGTAGTTTATTATGCAAGTTTATGTAGTGAAGTTATGCGACCAATTGTCAAATCTATATGTTCATGTTTATGCAAAACTTATGCCATGTTCACACTTATCATATGTTGGGATTAATTTGCAAGTATGTTTAAATCTATGTTACTAATTAACACATGTGTATGTTGATTAGCCTATGTTGCTAACTCACATATACGTATATTGATTTGCCTATGTTGCAAATTAACATATGTATATGGATTAGTTCATATTGCTAATTCTCATGTATGTTGTTAATATGGCCTATGTTAAAAACACATATAGGTTGAGTTAGCCTATAAGTGCAAGTTCATACCTATACATTATAATGTTTATGTTAGTCTTTTTGCAAGTTTGTACCTATGACATTATAATGTTCATGTTAGTTATTTTGCAAGTTCACCCCTAAAATGTTTGTGTTAGTTATTTTGCAAGTACACCCTATTATGTTCATATTTATTATGCCATCAATACCAAAGTTATACCCTTGTCATGTTTATGCTAATTTATGCCAATTTGCGTATATTAAATTAGGCTAAGTTTTTAGCCTAATACTTTACACCAAAAATCATGCGAACGTAAATTAAGCTGAGATGGTTAGCCTAATATTGGACGGGTAACGTTGGGTTAAAATGATAATTTTAGGAAAACTTGTCATAAATTGGTCATTAATCACATGAGTAATTTATGGCATAAAAAAGCATCAATTACCTTAATTAATGAGATTAATTGGAAATGAATGTGACAGTAATTTGAATATTTTCTAATTTACATATTGGTCATTAATCACATAAGTGATTTATGGCATAAAAAGGCATTAATTACCTTAATTAATGAGATTAATTGGAAATGAATGTGACAGTAATTTGAATTTGAATAATTTACATAATTAAAATGTAAATAAGAAAATACGAACGCGCTTAACCCGAGGTTGGATTGAGTTGTGACATAAACCTGCCCGGACCCGCCCGACTGTCCAGTTGTCACAACAATAGCTATCCAATGTGAGAGGTTAAGGCATGGGGCCCAATAAAGACCCGAGGTTAAACTGAGTTGTGGTGTAAGATTGCCCAGACACAACCGGCATACAGGCAGCCACAACAATATCTGTCTAATATGAGAGGTTGGTGCTCTAATAAGACAATTAGAGCTGAGTTAGGACTGATAGGGTTAAGTCAATTTAATAAATACTTAACCAAATTCAACATGTTAAATAATTTGGATGGGTGGGGGTTAGGTTCATTCAGACACTTAACCACTGAACATGTTTGACTAGAAAACCTAGTAACGGAGACCCGTTTCAGCAATAACCCAATTAGGTATCATGGTACCGTGAACTAGGCAGGGTGGGGCACGATTACTGGGCCGATCGTAAGTGGTCAAAAGCGACGGCGGTTGGTGCACAGTGTGGGTTCTAACAGAGTGCGGGCGTGCACACACTCTGGCGTAGACAAGTCAGGGCACTGGAGCATCAGTAGTATACCCTATGCATGCTAGAATTGTGTCGCGGCCGCCACCATGGGACTTGATACACCCCATGGTGGGACCAGCATAGGTATCTACCATATAGGGCCGTAGGACACATGTGAATATACGAGTAGGAGCCAATCTTTTAAAGAAAGAGAAAGGGATCACTTCACCCCAATCACGGGGTGCCAGTTGGTATAAGAATTAGTAGGTGCAGAGATAGAGATTTAAAATAGGGTGCGAAGGGATGTTCGTTTTAGGATACCTTATCTAGTTCTAGGATAGTCTATTATCCTGATATCGTCCTGTTCTCACTTTATGCAAGTCATGATCTTTTTATTATTAACATTCTAGGAATATAGCTAGACTTACTAGACTTATTTCTGACCCATTTTCCTTTCATCTTCTTTTCTTCCATTCTCCCCCTCCCCCTCTCCCCAGGTCCACAGGGAGGAAACACCGCAGCCTAGTCAGTTTTTCATCCAGCTTAAAGAGAGAGAATGTATTGCTTGGATTTCTTTCATTTGGACCATAGCTTTGGATATCATTTATGGGGATTATGCAGCTTTATTTATGTTTCATGCTTCTTTAACTTTTAAAATCAAGACAGTATTACGGTTGTAATGATTGGAAGTTTGTTTTGAGACAATGTTGGAAACGTTCTGTATGAATACGTATTTATGATAATAAAAGTCTGTTGGTTTTTCCGCTACTTATTTATATGTTTTTATATCTGTCTTGTGTTTTATCTGTGTCTTTTACTTATAAACCTCCACCAAAATTAAGGCATTCCCTTTGTAAGTGACCTTAACGGAGGTGGGGTGTTTCAATAATGCCAGAAACAGGTCGACCGGTTTCAATTTATACGGTCGACCGTTTCTGGGCGGAAATGCACAATGAACGTGCATACATGTATATAACATATATATATATATATTCAAATACCATTCTACTGGTTATTTTCTTACATGTCGACTGGTCTACGAACTGAAAGCAACTCTTCGTACAGACATCTACATTCATCAATGGTTGCTTCCTTTTCTTTTCATCAAAAATCATTTCTATTCAATACTTCTCTTCACCAATGATTACAACTCCTTATCCTCTATAAATACAACATGAAATCTTCAATTTAATTCAAATAATTCTTTCTATCTATTCTATTTATTTCTGATTTCATTTTTGATCATTCAAAGCACTCAAAAGCTCATAATCTTCTTATATCGCTATTGAATCCTAGAATCTACATATTATTCTTTTGATTCAAACACTATTATCTTCCATATCTTCACGAATTCAAATTCTATTTGAGGATAAGATTATAGGAAGGTTGTACAAAAACTGACAAATTCGTGTTATTAAGAACACACATTGTCAAATTACAAGTACACTCTTCTTGTGTGAAGTCCTCGTTGTTGTGAGAAGCAAAGTTGTGAAGTCCTCGTGTGTAAGAGGCGTGAAATCCCATTTGGTTGACTGGTGTTGTGAACCTGTTCCTCTGGGTGAAGCGAGGTAGTTGTTTAGTGAAAATCTAGAGAGAGGTCTGGGACTGGACGTAGGACGGTGCTCCGAACCAGTATAAAAATCCCTGATGTGATTTTCCTTTTTACTACATCTTCGATTTTATTGTTCTGTGATTAGCTATTACTTTATATGTGGAATATTGTTTATCATATTACACGATCCTTGTGAGAGTATTATACTTGACAAGTACGCACACACATTTTCAATTGGTATCAGAGCACGGTCATCATATAATCGTAACACAGTTATTTGATATATTCTTGTAGTATGGCAAATAACGCAAGTTCTAGCACTAACACCACTTACACTGAAGGGCAATCGACACAAAGACCTCCTTTCTTTAATGGTCTTAACTATAGTTATTGGGCAACTCGTATGGCTTTTTACATACAATCAACTACTCAGAAAGAAATAGTAAATCCAATGACTGAGTACACAGAATGGACGGCTGCGGAGAAAATCGCAGCAGTTGTAAATGCAAAAGCAATCAATATGTTATTTTGTACATTAGATCACAACGAATATAACCGTGTTAGTATCTATACCACTGCATATCAAATTTGGCAAACACTAAAAACCACTCATGAAGGTACTAACAAGGTTAAACAAGCAAAAATAGCTTTGTTGAAAAGTCAATTTCAAATTTTCAAAATGAAGCCAAATGAAACTATCAATGAGATGTATTCACGGTTTCAAACCATTCGTCATGCACTTATCGGATTAGGCCAAAAATATTCGGATTTTGATGTTGTTTCAACAGTCCTACATTCTCTGACTAATGAATGGGAAGGAAAAGTATTAGCAATAGAAGAAGCTAATGATCTTTCCACCATGAAGCCAGATGAATTGATAGAAAATCTTATGTCCTACGAAGCTAACTTGCAGGCTAGAAAAGAACTAAAAGAAGAAAAGAAAATTGTAGCTTTTCATGCTGAAAAGGATGAAGACATCTCAGATTCCGAAGATGAAGATCTAGCATTCATTGCAAAAGGATTCAAGAAATTCTTAAAGCAACGAAAAGCTAGTCTTTACAATAGAAAGAAGTTCGGATCAAATAAACCATCATCATCTAATGTAGAATGCTTCAACTGTCACAAGAAGGGACACATGCAAAAGGATTATCTGGAGCAAAAGAAGAAGATAGAAAATTAAAAATTCAAACACAAGAAGGACAAGTCAAAGAAACGAGCATTCTCAGTGACATGGGATGATTCAGACTCATCTTCATCTGATAGTGAAAGCGACTCAGACAATGAACAAGCTAATGTATGTTTCATGGCGACAGAAGATGAGGTACAAATTCCTTCTTTTGAAGAAGTTCTTAATATAAATGCCAAATTAATATTTAAATTTAAAGATATGAAATGACAATGCAAACAAGCTCAAGCAGATTTAAGTAGAGCAGAGTTTGAACGAGATATGTTAAAAGACGAGAAGAAAATATTAGAGGAAGAACTTGAAAAAGCTCAAGAATCATCATCTAATATTAATTCTCAACTATCTCTTTTGAGTCAAGAAATAGAAACTCAAAAA
The DNA here is from genome assembly GCA_030737875.1 of Allium sativum. Classification (NCBI taxonomy): domain Eukaryota; kingdom Viridiplantae; phylum Streptophyta; class Magnoliopsida; order Asparagales; family Amaryllidaceae; genus Allium; species Allium sativum. Next base: position 298,488,507 of record CM060921.1, read on the forward strand.
AAAAAAATGCTCTTACTACTGAAAATCAATAAGCTTAAGACAAAAGTCAAAATTCTAGACCTAGAAAAAGCTAGTTTACAAACTAAGTTAGACGACATCACTCAAAATGTTTCTAACTTCAACAAAGGTCGAGAAATTTTGACAAAAATTATTGAAAATTCACAAGCTGCTACGAATAAACAAGGTTTGGGGTATAAGAAACAAGATATCAAGAAACATCTTGGCAGTAAAAGAAAAAGAAAAAAGAAAAAAGTACAAGAAACTGAAGCTAAGAAAAATCTTAGTTTATTATATTCCAAACCGAAACCGGTTGTGAAATTTCAAAAGAAACATATCAAGTCTATCAAAATATGGGTTCCTAAAACAAATAACAATTTGATTAGGAAAAAATACATTCAGAATTTTTTGAATATTGTTCATCGTAATTCAAATTATTTATATAAAGGGGATACCGGACCCGTATGGGTTTGAACTCTTAGGACCCTAGAAAAAGGTGGGTACCATGAACTTAATTCTATTTTTTGCAGGTCCCACTTAAGAAAAGAGGAAAGTGGATACTGGACAGCGGTTGCTCGAAGCATGTGACTGGAGAGAAGAGCTTATTAACAAATATCACTTATTCAGATGGTGGCTCCGTCACTTTTGGAGATAATTCAAAAGGCTATATCATCGGCAAAGGCGATGTGAGCAATTGCGGTACATCTAACTTACCTCTTATTACTAATGTCATGCTAGTTAGAAATTTGAAACATAATTTACTTAGTATTAGTCAACTATGTGACAAGGGTTTTACCATTTCCTTTTCGAATAATAAATGTAGTATTTTATATAAAGATCGAAATCTAGTTTTTGAAGGTTATAGAGACAGAAATAACTATATTCTGAATATGAACATCAATCATAATTCAGATATGTGTCTTATAGCAAATGATAATGATCCATGGCTATGGCACAAACGTTTCTGTCACATAAACTTCAGAACTATCGACAAGCTAGCCAAAAATGATCTAGTTAGAGGACTACCCAAAATGAGCTTTACGGTTGATAATATTTGTGATGCATGTCAACTAGGAAAATTGACTAAATCGTCTTTCAAATCCAAGAAAGTCATATCAACATTACAACCACGTGAGCTATTACATATGGATTTATTTGGACCAACACAGGTTCAGTCAATAAATCATAGTCGATATGTGTTTGTAATTGTTGATGATTACTCTCGTTATACATGGGTGATTTTCTTAAAAAAACAAAAGTGACACTTTCAATCATTTCAAATCCTTCGTCAAAAGAATTCAAAAGTCAAAAGGGCTTAAGGTTAAAAAATATAAGAAGTGATCATGGCGAGAGTTCGAAAATAATGAATTTGACCATTTTTGTACAAAGAAAGGTATAAATCATAATTTTTCGTTTTCTAGAACTCCACAACAAAACGGAGTTGTAGAACGGAAAAATCGAACTTTACAAGAATGTGCAAGAACATTATTAAATGGATCCACTCTACCAAAATATTTTTGGGTAGAAACTGTTGCAACTGCTTGTTATGTTTTGAATTGTGTATCCATACGACCTCTCACAAAGAATACATCTTATGAATTATTTAATCAAAGAAAGCCAAATATCTCATACTTTAAAGTTTTCGGTTCAAAATGCTTTATTTTAAATACAAAAGACCATCTTGGAAAATTTGATCCAAAATCCGATGAAGGTATATTTGTCGGATATTCGGAACAAAGCAAGGCCTATCGTATATTTAATAAAAGAACTAAAACTATTGAAGAATCACTTCATGTCTCTTTCGATGAATTCTTTAAACCATCTCATAATATATCAGATGACGAAGAAACTATAGTCACTGATAATCCTATCATCACAAATAATGACTCTGATTCAGAAATCATTAAAGATATTCCTCAACCTGTTGTGGTACCTTCTCCACCAAGAGTTAGATCTCCTCCGAGAATTCTAAGAAATCATCTAGTTCAAAATGTTATTAGAGAAGTAACATCACAAATTAGAACAAGGAGTCAACTCAATCAAATGGGTCATGTCGCGTTTCTTTCAAATATCGAACCTAAGAATCCGAAAGAACCTGTTACTGATGATTACTGGATCATTGCCATGCAGGAAGAACTAAATCAGTTCGAGCGTAATGATGTCTGGGAACTTGTTCCACGACCGACTGATCAATCAGTTATTGGTATGAAATGGGTCTATAAAAATAAGGCTGGCGAAGAAGGAAATATAACCAGAAATAAAGCAAGATTAGTAGCACATGGATACAATCAAGAAGAAGGTATCAATTACGAAGAAACTTTTGCGCCCGTTGCTCGACTAGAAGCTATTTGAATCTTACTGTCCTTTGCTTGTCATCATAATTTTAAACTTTATCAAATGGATGTCAAAAGTTCATTTTTAAATGGGTTTATCAAAGAGAATGTATATGTCGAACAACCTCCCTTGTTCGTACATGAAAAACATCTTGATCAAGTATATAAACTTAAGAAAGATTTATACGGATTGAAACATGCACCTTGCGCTTGGTACGAGCGTTTACGAAGCTAACTTATTGATTTTGGATTTCAAATTGGTAAAGTCGATCAAACTTTATTTATCAAACATTCTCGAAAAGATATATTAGTTATCCAAATATATGTAGACGACATTATCTTTGGATCAACAAACGATAAACTCTGCAAAGAGTTTGCGAATATTATGACCAAAGAATTTGAAATGCCTTATATGAGAACTATCGTATTTTCTTGGTCTTCAAATCAAACAGCTTTCTAACGGTATTTTTATTAATAAAGAAAAATATTGTGGAAGTCTAGTCAAACGCTTTGGTTTAGAAAATACATCTGGTAAACCAACTCCTAGGAGTATGACTACACATCTTGAAAAAGATGAACATGGTAAATGTTGACCAGAAGTTATATCGAAGCATGATTGGCTCTCTCCTTTATCTTACCACAAGTCGTCCTGATATTATGATGAGTGTTTGTTTGTGTGCAAGGTTTCAAGCTAATCCTAAAGAATCACATTTACGAGCTGTAAAACGTATAATACGATATCTTAATAAAACCAAAGATTTTGGTCTTTTCTACCCGAAAGATTGTCCATTCGAATTAGTGTCATATAGTGATGCTGATTTCGGTGACTCCCGTATGGATAGAAAGAGTACAAGTGGTACGTGCCATTTTATAGGAAAATCACTTGTCTCTTGGTTTAGTAAAAAAACAAAATTGCGTTTCACTCTCGACATGTGAAGCTGAGTATATATCAGCAGCTCTAGCTTGTACTCAAGTACTATATATGCAACAAACACTTCGAGATTTTGATATTCATTTATTAAACTCCATCATATGCTATGATAATACAGGTGCGATTAACTTATCAAAAAACTCAGTCAACCATTCCCGAACAAAGCACATTGATATTCGACATCATTTCTTAAGAGTTAATATTGAAAAACGAACAATATGTCTCGAACATATCCAGACTGAACATCAACTAGCAGACATTTTTACTAAGCCTCTACTTGAATCAAGTTTTATTTCTTTGCGTAGAGAGATTGGCTTGATTTCTAGAACTGAACTCGATGTATAAATACACATATACACTATTAATTTCTCTTCTAGAAGGTGCTTACATTCTTTTATAACTTAACTATTTAGTAGCTTTTTCTATTATTAGCAAACAATTATGAGCTTTAAAATTTTTAATGGTTTATATTCTCTAAGTGTTTTATAACCATTGCTTCTTATTTACTAAATCATATATATATATATATATATATATATATATGCCCCTTTCTTATTTTTTTTCTGCATCTTCATCTTTGAGTCCTTTGTAACATCTGTGAACAAGTTCATATATTATTCAAAATGGCACACATTTGTGACGAATGTGCACAAAGATCACATATCTCGGTCACTAGTTCCGAACCGGAGGAATACTACTCTTCGAAGACCCCTAAAAGTAGACCAGAATGTTCGGATCCCCCAGATATACACCAAAGTCTAAACGTGCTAAGAAATCATTGTTTTGCTCCCCACGGACTAGAGAAAAGATAAGTGAGATTCACCATTACCAGAAACATCAGACAGATCTCCAGCGTCAACTTCATTACGAACAAAAACTTACGTCCGACCGGTTGACTCTCTTAGAACTCATGGCGCCATTTTTCTGTAGCACGGATAAACAAGGCGTTCATGAACCAATGCCACATTCTCCATCTTCATCTAGGAGTACTAACTCCTATGATCGTAACTACATGCGAAATGAAGGAGCAAAGGATACTTGGTCGCCATGGACACCAAGAGTTACCGATATTAAAGAAATATCCGAAGACAAGTCATCCACCTCCCATTAATTTTATATCGTTTTTACTTTTGTTTGGAAAATATGGTTTTGTTTTAAGTTTTATTTTTGTATTTGTTTTCATGTAACTTGGTTTAAATCCTTGTTGTTTTGAAATAAATTCAATTTGTATGTTGATATAGAGCTTCGTACAAATTCAGAGAACCAGAAAAACAAATCTTAGTAAAAATGGTCGACCGCTATATATTCACCAGTCGACCAGAAATGTATCTGGAAAACTTGATTTTCATGCTCTGGTCGACCGATAAAAAGTTACCAGTCGACCGTTTAAGTCTGTGGAAAAATTTCTGCTTTTCCATGAACCAGTCGACCGGTAGTATTTCGACCAGTCGACCGGAAAACTCTCTGGAAATCAACTTTTCACTTACCAATCGACCGATTAAAATCCAACGATCAACTAGTAACGTAATTTTATGTTTTTTTTAAAACCCTCAATCATCATGTCGGTTTCCTATAACTCACCCATTTGTATTCCTTTTATTCCTCAAACTATCAAACCCTTTGAACACAATCAAAAATTCCAAATTTTCAATCACTCAAACTATCATGGCTCCTCCTCAAAAGCGATTAAAGAAATCAAGTTCTACTCAACTCCAGCCTATTGATTCCAATATCAAACAATGGCTTTTGGATCCTATTGAAGTAAAACGTTGGAATTCTATGAAGGATTACACCATTCACGAAGGTTCTTTCATAAATATCTCTGATTTTATTCTTTACGATGTCGAAGAATTATCGGTCAAGGCTCTTATAAAATCACTCCTTACCTTTGATAAGAACAACAAAAAAATCAATCATATTATGATTAAGTTGTTCTATGCCAATCTTAACCTGGAGAAATTCAAACCAGAGAATGCTGCTAATTGTCTTTGGTCTGTAGTATGAGGTCAGCATGTTTTTATTTCGAAGGAACGAATTGCCATGGTTCTTGGTTCTCCTAATAGTGGAAGGGAATTTTCTTCAGATTTTTGTACTGTTCACACTCGTGATAAAGTTAGTCACCTTTTTGTTGAGGATCATAAAACCAGTACAAAAGCGATTAACCTACGACCTACTGCTCGAGTTTTACACCATGCTATCACACACTCCTTACTGCCAAGGATTGGTAATTTTGATGCCATCTATAAACAGAATTTCAAGGCATTATATGCGATATATGGAGATACAGAGATGAACTGGATAAGCATGATTTTGACAAAATTTTGCTTGTGAATGATCGCACAAGACCACATATTTTTTACAATGAATATGTCATGAGGTTTTTACTCGATTGTGGTCTCAAGTCTTGCGAGTCTAAAATCTCCAAGCCAAAGTGCATCGATAAAGCAACTACAAAAAGAATGAAGCTTCCTGAACCATGTGTAAATATCATTCCTTTCGAACAATATCAACACCAAGTTCCCCATGAAACCACTTCTTCTAAGGCCCCAAAACCTAAATCGGAAGAGGTTAAACTCCTTCAACCATCATCGTCTACAAAAGATTCACTAGCACAAATTGCAAGAAACCAATTCCTTCTCGAAGAGAGACTTAAACGCACCGACACCAAACTCGAACGTTTGGATACAAAGCTCGATAAACAGTTCTCGAAACTTAAGACTTTCTTTGGTATTCTTTGGGATGCAATTTCATGTGCATCGTCCTCCTCCTCTACCCAAATACAAGACCCTGGAAAACGTCCCATGCCTACATTTACATGGTCTTCATCCGAGGAAGGCACAAGTTCTGAAGCAATTGTTGGACATGGTCGTGGGGAATTTGAGACCGAGGAGGAAGACGAAGGAAACAACGAAGACGAAGGAGACAAGGAAGAAGGAGGAAACAAAGAGATTGATTGGGATGCTACGGAATCCGACTCTCCATCTCAGTAGTTTGTTTTCATTCTCGCTTTATGATACTATGTTTTTTATTTTTTATGCAAGACTTAAATCAGCACTTGTACATAAATAGTGCTGTATTTATTTTGGGTTTTACGTATTGACTATTAGGTACATGACTTGATTATGGTATGTCTGGTGTGTATTGTATGATACAATCTTTATGTTTTTTTCATGCTTTGGTTATGATATTTGTGTGATCACTACTCCTTTTTGTCTATGACAAAGGGGGAGAAAAATGTTACTAATATGTTTTGCAGATTCTTTTAAATATGTATTTCAGAGGGAGTGTATATTCAGGGGGAGTTATAAACAGTTTCACAGTTATGTTGTCATCAATCAAAAAGAGGGAGAAAAAAATGTTACTAACAATATGTTTTGCAGATTCTTTTAAATATGTATTTCAGGGGGAGTATATATTCAGGGAGAGTTATAAACACTTTCACAGCTATGTTGTCATCAATCAAAAAGGGGGAGAATGTTGAATCAAGGAATTCATGGCATTTTGATTAATGACAAGGAGAAGTTCAAGATCGACAAAAAGAAGAGATTCAATGGTATTGAAAGATAGAGGTTGACTATTTAGTGATTTAATTGTGTTAAAATTGTTAAAATCTATCCTCAAATAATCATATACCTCAGTAGTTTGAATATATATATATATATGTATATGTATGTATGTATGTATGTATATGAATGCACATTCATTGTGCATAATGTCAGAAACCGGTCTACCGGTTTTAAATTATACGGTCGACCGTTTCTGGGCAAAAATGCACAATGAACGTGCATACATGTATATAATGTATATATATTCAAATACCAGTCTACTGGTTATTTTTTTACTTGTCGACTGGTCTACGAACTGAAAGCAAATCTTCGTACAGACATCTGCATTCATCAATGGTTGCTTCCTTTTCTTTTCATCAAAAATCATTTCTATTTAATACTTCTCTTCACCAATGATTACAACTCCTTATCCTCTATAAATACAACATGAAATCTTCAATTTAATTCAACTAATTCTTTCTATCTATTCTATCTATTGCTGATTTTATTTTTGATCATTCAAAGCACTCAAAAGCTCATAATCTTCTTATATCACTGTTGAATCCTAGAATCTACATATTATTCTTTTGATTCAAACACAATATCATCTTCCATATCTTCACGAATTCAAATTCTATTTGAGGATAAGATTATAGGGAGGTTGTACAAGAACCAACAAATTCGTGTTATTAAGAACACACATTGTCGAATTACAAGTATACTCATCTTGTGTGAAGTCCTCGTTGTGTTGAGAGGCAAAGTTGTGAAGTCCTCGTGTGTAAGAGGCGTGAAATCCCGTTCGGCTGCTTGGGTGTTGTGAACATGTTCCTCCGGGTGAAGTGAGGTAGTTGTTTAGTGAAAATCCAGAGAGAGGTCTGGGACTGGACGTAGGACGGTGCTCCGAACCAGTATAAAAATCCCTGGTGTGATTTTCGTTTTTACTGCATCTTCGATTTTATTGTTCTGTGATTAGCTATTACTTTATACGTGGAATATTGTTTGTCATATTACACGATCCTTGTGAGTGTTTTATACTTGACATGTACGCACACACATTTTCAGCTCGTGGATGCATACACACACACATTATACACTAGATCGACTCAATCACTCTCATACTGCATGTGGATGTGTGTGCATTTTTTCTTCTTTTTATGGTTGGAAATGGATGTATCAACATATGGAGGTTGAATTTGGATGAATGATTGTGCACACATATAGAACTTACATGTTATAATAGGATTATTTGCATATATGTTGGATTCCTGACACTAACATACACTGCATTAAGGAGGTCGACTGAATCAGTTGATCGCCTGATCTTTCGCATTAGTATTGGGACATATACACACACCCTTGTATATGTTCATATAAGCATTAGAAGCCTTTAAGGACAATGGATGTCTGTGATTAGTGGATGAGTAAATGGGAGATGGATATTAGGAGATATGTTCTTCTTAACTTTGAGATTTTGGGGACGAAATCCTTTGAGTAGGGGAGAATGTAGCACCCCATAATTCTAACAACAATAAAGATGATAAATTAAAGAATAATTAAATATATATTCAAAATTAAGGGAAAACTCACTGCGCTATTGCATTCGTCTCAGAGTTTTGTCAAAATAGACACTTGGTTTACATAAAACGGATACTGTATGAAGAAGATATTAAGGTTTGAAGTTTGTATACATGCAAGCTAGTTATATATATAAAATAAGTCCATAAATTCAAAAATCGGTTTAAATTCGAAGCAGGGGATCTGGGAGGGAACCAGACCCATTGGGGGTTGACACACCCTTGGGGTGTCGACCCATGGGTCGACACCATAATTATGGTGTCGACACCAATATTGACACCCCCCAGATCCGAACAAGAATCATTTATGTGCACGTGGACTTGTTTTCTGACTAGATTCATGGACCCTAGGCTAGAAATAAGACCCTATTCTCAGTGTTTTATTCACTCTAAAACAATGGAGAACTAGATGTTGCCTCTGTGTGACGATTCCAAAACCCCGTGTCACGGTGTTAAGGATAATCATTGGAATATAACGCATTAATTATCATTAGCAGATCACAGATAATAACATAAACAGAAAATAGAATAATTTACACACATATGATAGCGGAATCATATAGATATCATCACATCAGAGAAGCGCAGTACAGGATACAACTTAGTGCATAATGATACATAATCAGTCACCATCGCCTGAGGCGGAATCATACATAAAGATTACACAAAAGAAATATCAGTCTACATCGCCAATTGCAGAATCATAATATAGATACAATAATGGCGGAGAAAATCCAAGTCAGCACGGTGTAGTCAAGCCTCGCCATGAGCCAAAAGGTACGTTAGAAACCTGTAACTAGGCTGCCCGTGTGAAAATGAGGGCACCCGAGTTTGCAAGGTGAAACAAACTATGAGTCAGTCATGGGACTGGTATGAGAAATCTACTTAACTTATTAACAACGATAATAAGGCAAATCAAAGGACCACGCCACTTTCGCGGAACGGGTTTACTCCAATGAGTGCTAGTGCATGAAATAAAGTAAATGATTAAATCATCGCAATGCTTTTTATAAAATGAAGCCATTATAAGACTCAGGTCCCATCACACAATGCAACGCAAGCCGGAGGATAGAGTTTTTACCTTATAATGGCCAAAGATGCTTCATACGAATAAAACAAAAGTGCTTGATATTATTACTAGTGTATATATGTTTCAAAAGCGATTTCAATCATAAATATCAATCATAGGCGGCATAAATGACCCATACCACTATGTCGCCATACTAATAATACAATCACGTCCGCATATTTCGTATTGGAAATTGGATTCCTTCATGAGTCGAGGCAAGGGGCAAGCTGCTCTCCGTTCGAAATACTCTAGCAAATGTCTCAGGACCCCACTATGATCCTTGGAATCGGCCGGGCCGGTCCTCTCTTACTTTTGAGGATTGGCAATTCCTGAACACACGTTTCTCGGTCCTTACAGACCTATAATCGAGGCGCCTCGCATTCCAACAACCACACAGGTGAAAAGTATATATAATGTCAGGGCTGGTAGGTCACTGACACCACCATATCTAGAAAGAAATGTCGTGCACTCCCAGCAGTCCGTCTCCCGTTTTTGACTCATACCGAGGTGTGAGGCTCGCGAATTCACGTTATACACAAAGCTATGTCACACAGACCATGCTTTGATCATCAACCACAAGACTTTGCTTTGCAACAGAAGCCTTGATCATATGCCACTTAGGCGTGCCACACAGGCAATCCACTCCATGCGACTGATTTCTATCAATACATAACCTCTGAGCTCGTACGTCTCAGAGAAGGGCGTTAAGCAAGAGAATAAATTCTCCATCACCAAACAGATATATATTTAACAGAGATCAATCAACACAGAACAAAATCCAATGTCAGACAAACAGTCCATTTACAAGTCTGTTCTGGGTCTGAACGAAACCGGAGGCACCAATTCCTCGCATATCCGTACAATCAACAGTATGCTTGGACGGCTACTACTTCAGTTCCTTCATGGTAGCTACTCCAATCACGAGCATCAGTAGCGCCCATCCATCCAATGTGGAGATCGTTGGTCTTCAGCCATCTTCGACTCTTCGACTTCTCAACGTCGATCGATTATTTGAAGTGAGATAACCTCGGCCTTTTCAAATAACCCACGTATATTTAGATTTCAAATCAATTATTCACATGGTTGGACTATTCAACATTCACATTTCAGTTATTTAGTTATAATTTTCATGTCAAATACTTTCAACCATCACATATCAAGCAAACACAAAGAAATTGGTTTATTTCCACTCTATATCGTCCATAGTATTTTATAACGATATATCGCCATTTTTAATTAATTTAAAACGGCCATATTTAATTAAACGACGTTTCAGGTCGTGCCGATGCACTGGCGCTGCTTTTCACTAATTTTGTTTTACACATATCTGAAAATCTAACCGTTGGATCTTCACAAATTTTATATCTTTAGGAAGGTCATTTCAAGACGAATCCAACGGTTTCAGTTTTGGGAAAATCCGACGGTCGGATCTTCCACACTAGCCATTTGAAGTTACGATTTCAATTTACGAACTACAGCGTCGTTATTCAATTTAATTTAATTATATATATATATATAATCGTTTCTGGCGTTGTTTTTCACTAATTTTGAATTAAACATTCCAGACAATCCAACCGTCGGATCTTCACAAAGTTGGTGCCGTTGGAAAGATATTTCCAAGGCGAAACCCAAGGTTGTGGTTTCAGGAAAATCCAATGGTCGGATTTCCCGTACTAGTCGTTTGAAATCACGGTTTCGAAACATGAACTGCACGGCCACGTTTCGTTTTAATTTTATTTATATTTATGTATTTATATAAATATCGTTCATTCAAAAAAAATTCCTATATCGTTTCCACTTCAATTATTTCACTAACGCCTTTAAATTTCGGAAAATTTCGCCATAACCTCCTTTGTACGGGAGGGTCTGGGAAAATTCCCAAATAGCCACACGGGCGTCTCATATCAAAAGGAAAAAGAAAAAGCCAAGCGGCTAGCCAACAGGCTCATAAAATCATCACCCAAACAAAACAGTAAATGTGTACCTATTTGTCGGGCACAAAATTTTATTCCTCTTCTCTAGCCCCTTTGCTATAACCTGTTCAATAGATATGCATGTACATATATACAATTTCTATCACTTATCATTTTCCATTCAACTTCATATTTGATTTACTTTGGTTTAAAAACACCATTCATTCTAATGTTGCATGCATAGGCTAAAATCATATCATTAGCTAATTAATGTATATTTCAACTCATGCACATTTATTTGAACAAGTGACTATTTTTAACACTTCACATTTCAAAGATGATAATTTTGGCGAACTAAAATAGATTTCAACACATGACTATTTTATTTAGTTCCTATGCATGTTAAAAATAATATTTCTTTCACAAATATTTATTTCAACGCTCGCATATCTTTAACATAACACACATATGATAAAAATGATATTTTTATCGTTCAAATTATTTATTCGATAAATGGATGTTTTCAACACTTCATAGTTTCAATAAAAATGTAATTTTTATTGTTCGATCTTTTTATACAACACATGAACTTTTCCACTATACACACTTCTCAACAAATGAGCATTTCCACACATGGACATTTTATTTACGTTGTTCTTATTAGAAAGATGGAATTTTTATTGTTGAAACTATTTATATAAGGCGAATATTTTTCATACTTCATATATATATATATATATAAAAATGTGATTTTTATTGTTTAAACACTTCATTCATTCACAAATGAATTTAATTTTCACACAATACTTTTCAACACATGAACATTTCCACACATGGATATAGTTTCAATATATGACTTTAATTTCGACGCATGAAAATAATTTCAACATATGAAAATTATTCTAACACATAAAGATTATTCAAAATTTCGGCAGCATAACGGCAGGGTAGTTAAAACCGGCACCATCCCTAGTACGGCTCCTCGCTCTACCTTAAAACCTCGCGGTTTTTGACAATGGGGATTCATGCATCTAATTCGCACGCAGGCGGCATGTTTATTTTTATTTCCACAAATATTTCCAATTCATTTCAATCACCAATGGGTATTTTTCAACCACAAACAATTATTCAACCATTCGTGTTTTTCATCCAATATTTCACACCAATTCACAACAATAAATATCGTACATGGTTTGTGGACGAGGGGAGTACATATATATATATAATTGCTATATTTCACTTGCATTTCAACACATATATCAATTATTCTATACATGTAAAATTCATACTTCGCTTATATAGCTTACACTACGCATGTACATGAGGTATACAACACGTATGTAATTTATATTTCGCTAATATAAATTATACACGACATTATCAATTCAAGTTCACGTTAATATAGATTTCTCACATTGGTTTTCGGAGTGCTAAAAATCGATACGATGTCAGAAAAATCCGCGGCTTCTTCTATTGGGTAGAGAGCTTCCTTACGGTCCCGATGTTTCATGTTTCATCGAATTTCGTCAACACATCAAAAAGATATAATTTTTCAAAGTGTAAAGATCAAAAAGAACTCACCTTTCACGAAGGTTCAAAACTAGGTTTGCGGTTTTCACGAGAACTGGGGCACGAGGGGATGATCGACGAGTTGGACGTGGAAGAGCTTCGAGAGGGCTACAGGCGCGCGGCGGTTTGGTGGCGTTCGGTGGTCCAGATCGGCGTCGGTGGTTTAAAGGTCGGAACTTTGGAGGGGGATATCTTGACGTAGAAGCAACGATAGGGGGAGCTCCTTATATGGATTTGAAGAGGGGAAGGAGAACTACAAAAAGTTGAACTGGGGGAGGAGCTAATTCGGGCTGTGGAGATCGGAAATCGCCAGGGAAAGGGGGAAGCTTTTCTGTCGTCGATGTCGGGGTCGGGGGGGAGGGGGGTTTCTGATATTTTTTTTTTTTATGAATGGAGAAATATGATTGGTCGATGGTTTTATTAAATTTTTAAATAGTGTTTTCTCAAACGAACTCCTTTTCAAACCCAACGACTGTCGCCCCTAGCTAAATACCCCCATCCCGGACATAATGGGATATGTTTCGTAGGCCAACTAGACTGTTACAGTCAGTTATTTTTCAAATTAAAGTATAAAACATTTAATTTTTAACTTTGAACGTACATTTCAATTTGCCAGGGCCACAAACTGATTCGAAAAATTCCAGAAAAATAAATCTAGCTATGTTTTGACGCTACGGTCCCAACAAAACTAGTTTCGTCGAATTCTGAGGTCGTTTGAAAAATGGCCATTTTCTGGTCGATCCAATTTAACAGAAATTGACCAAACGCATTTTCTTTTGCCACGCTCACATACTAGCTTCAAAAATTATGAAATTTGAAACCTAGCAATAATTTGACATCCCGGACCCAACAAAAGTGGTTTCGTCGAATTCCGAGGTCGTATGCAAAATATCAATTTTCTTGGGCTATATATTCTATATAGCGACCTATCTGAAAATTCATTCGGCCATAACTTTTGATTTCCGTTATGAAACTTCGATTTTTCAGATTCATTAGAAAGGTATTGACTAACAGATTTAAATATTTTTGGTTTCGCTAAAATCCATTATATTTTCCACCCTGCACAGTCAGTCAAAGTTTGAATTCAAATTTTCAAACTGACTCACTATTTCTAATTCCATATTTTATTGAAATACTCTATTTCAATTGTTCGAATTCTTATAAAATCACTAATTTAAAAATTTTAAATTGGCTCGTATTTTCCGGGTTATTACAATCTGCCTAGGTCGAATATAGCCTATTCTTCTTCTGCAAACAAGTCATTCAAGTTTAGAGATCTATGATTCAACATCTACAATTACTCCTCTCTATTTTATAAGATCCATTCACTTTGAGTCTACGTTATTTTTAAATCTAAATACTTAAAAGTAAATTTTGACATGACTATAACTTGGATCTATGCCTGTGACTATTTGAATCATATCAGATATGTTATAACCTGTGTATCTAATTTATTCTGACATGACTATGAACAAGATCTAAGCCTATACCTATTTACCATGTTAGGTCTGCCATTGTTAGTTGGTTTAAATTCACTGATTAGTTCTCATCATGCCTGTTTATGACCATGACACTATGCTTAATCAGTTTTATTATCTCATGTTCATTAGATCTGTTCTTATATGCCTATCTTGTCATTATGCCCAATATTGTCACTATATGTTGCTATGCCTATTTCTGCCATTATATGTCAATCTTGTTATTATGCTTATTTTTGTCCTCTTCCCTCCTTCTTTTTCCTTTTTATTTTTATAGCCAGGCTACTTTCAAGCCTAGGCATGCCGCGGAAATATGCAAATGTGTTAAATTGGGAACGAGGGGGAAACGTTAAATTTTGGGCATAACTTAAATTAAAATACGGATTTGGGCATAAACCAAAATTGTGATTAAAGACCTTAATTTGGGGTATATAGTTCACTATGAACATGACTTGGGAAAGGGGAATGAAAACCTATAATGATATAAGAATAATTGGTTAATAATGAAAATGCCTAGAATTACAGAAATTCGAAACTATAACCGCGCTTGGACACAAGGTTAGATTACACTTGTGGTAGAAGTCTGCCCAGAACCGACCGGCATATCCAGTGACCCCAAGTGGTGAATCTAATATAAGGGGTCTAAGTGCATAAACACGTGACGTGCTAAGACACGAGGTTAAGTCCGACTTGTGGAAGAAATATGCCCGAAACCGACCGACATATCCAGCATCCGCAAGTTGTAGGCTTAAAGTGGGAGGTCCAGTGCATTATAACCATAAATGAATAAAGTGATACTTAACCTAGTTGAATCCATAGGGCTTGTATAAACATGTAAAATGATATGGGGGTTAAGTAAACATGTATGAATCAAAGGGATGGTTAAGTATATCTTGGGGTGGTGTGTAACGACCCGGATTTTGAGAGGACTTTGGTTATCGACGTAAGCTCGACGTCGATAACCAAAACATCGAAAAATCCCGGTAATTATTGGAAGAAATTAGAAGGTGAGAATAGATAAGATAGAACTTATAGAATAGAAGAAGAAGAAGAACATCATCATCAGAGTAAACACGAATCTCACAGCGGAACGAATAAAATATAACATAACATATCCTTGAAATAACATCAGTATATGTATACAATAACACTTATCAGAGTACAACACTTACAACAACAGCGGAAATAATAATAGCTATAGAATCCTGAAGCCTCCTGCTCCAAGCTCTCCAAGTGTATCTGTAAAATCCCGACTACTTGACTGCCCATACAAATTTAGGCACCCAAGAGTTTAGGGAAAACAACAAAATAAACTCCGGGTCAGTCATGGGACTGGTATGAGTAAAACAGTTTAAACAGGTATATGAACAAGTAAACGATATCTCATAAGACCACGCCGCAGAACGGAACGGGTTTTTCCCTTATGAAAATCCAAAATATCTTTATATCAAAAACCTTTTGATATTATAATAATGTCTATGTACAAATAGATATCAATTAGCAGAAACGCTTTCATCTCACGTTCTACATATATGGTATACAATCAAAATCGCAAGCACGTATTGGATAATGGATTTCCAACTATGACAAGGTATGGAACCACCTTCCGATCAGTGTACTCTAGGAACGATACACTGGAGTTCAACAAGAACATCTTGTAACTCAGCCACACATGACCGACCACTCATTTTGCTTGAGTGTATCGAATGTATATCACCAACGGTTGGGATCAGCAACCGTTCCCGTATATATATGGGACAGCATTGATAGATTTAAGAAACAAATGAATATTCTCTAGATAGGTGATTATACACCCTACTTCGGTGCGACCGACTTAGCCATGCTGCCTGCCCAATTTCTGTCATTTACCGGATGATGAGGCTAGAAGTTACGCTTTATCATCACATCAGATTCACTTCGAATGTCACATCGTCAGATCTATCAGAATCACTAATTAACGTCTACAACCATACATTACATGTCAGCTAAAAGAAGTTTCCTTCTCCGATTCCACTCTTGGTACGGTTGAAGAAATCAATGTACGTGCCCTTCATAGAAATACTCTGTCAGACATTCATCTTCATTCACTTAGAATGTCACATTGTCATACCCGCCAAATCACAAATTGACTTATTCAAAAATAACACGGGTATACAGCTAAGAGAAACGAATTCCTCCGCCACCAAACGTGAATAGGTTTGAACAGATCAACTTACGCAATCCATTGGATATACTCTGTCAGACCTTCGTCCATACAAGTTGTCCTGGGACTGGACAAACCGAAGGCACTATTCTGTAAACAGGATAGCCCTTGCATTTTACTCCGTCTTCAATTATCTTTGGCATATATGATTCGCGACGCTTATGCCAATACAGAGTGGTTCTATGGATAATAATCCAACCGGTCTCTCCATATTAACAACGTTAAAATGGTCAAAAACTTCGATAGTCTGTGAGTTAACTATCGAAGAAAAACAAGTGTGCAAACAACGATCTAAATTCCAAATGGAATGTCAATCGATCAATCATCATGTATATCTACACATATTTTCTTATTTTCGATATTTAGAAAATATTTGTTATCAACATTGGAAAACATTTCCATTGTTTATTTATGTATCACTATCCTTCCACAACTATCAGACTCTAACTATAAACTAACAAGAGAACAACTTCCTAAGTATAAACCCCGAAGGCCGAAACCAACATCAGATCGATACCCAGGAAACCATTCAACTTATTAATCTCTAGTCAGATTCTAATTTTGCTTGACTCTATATTCTTTAACTCCATTCGCTCAACTCTAGATCGCAGCGATCACAATGGTTACGCCTGATTCCCTCAGGAAACATCCGAACGCCGTAGGCTATTTACAGCCCTACGAATTACGCTAGCAGTCGTGCTAAATGGCAACTCATCCTGAATAACTATGTTTGTTTTAACTCTAACTGTTTAACTCTAACTGTTTAGCTCTAACTGGTTAACTCTAACTGATTAACTCTAACTGGTTAACTCTATTTGACTAACTCGACTAGACTAACCCCTTTCGAATAACATATTCGATTAACTAACTTTCGAATACCATATTCGATTAACTCCTTTCGAATGTCTATATTCGATTAACTAACTTCGAATACCATATTCGATTTACTTTATTTTCATTATAAAGATTTCCTTTTTAACAACGTTTTATTCATTTGAAAAGATTTACTTTTAAATAACGGTTCTACACTTTAAAAATGATTTCCTTTTTATAATGTTCCCTTTCCAATTCTATTTGTAAATGGTTTACAAATATTTCCTTTTCAAATTTATTCTTGAAATATTCTAACTCCTTAAATTCCCGGGAAAATTCGCCATAACCTCCTTTGTATCGGGAGCATCGGGAAAATCCCCAAACTCGCCACACAGGCCTTTCCATTCAAAAAGAAATGTTTTGAATTTATTTCCTTTTCAAATATCTCCTATTTATAAATATTCCAATTTATAAACATTTCTTATTTATAAATATTCCACTTTATAAATATCTCTTATTTATAAATATTCCATTTTATAAATATTCTATTTTCAATATCACTTTGAAAAATCTCCTTTATCTACATTAAGGTATGTCATGGTATTCAATCATATCAAATCACGATGTTCAATATCGTCCATACACACACAATCAACAACAAGTTATAATTCACATCATATATCAAAATATATGAAAAACAATAAAATAACTGTTGAGGAATCCAGTCGGATTCCTCCAACCTGTTTCCCTGCATCACAGATGTTAGACAGTATAGATAACATCACTTTCAGTTCCATATGATATATTCTGTTAAACAGAATCAATATAGAAATTTAATTAACTGACTAGCAGTTCAATCAAATAGTCAACACACAATCAATCAGTCCATATTTAACAGTTCTAAAAATATAACATGAAAATATAAACTGTTCAGAGTTAGTGAGATTTACTCACATTTGGACGATCATCATCAATGACGATAATCATCTCTTGATTCAACGCTGGTTTATTTAATTTCAAACAGGTGTTTGAAATTAAATAGAATTCCGAACTCTTCAGAAAAATACCAATCCACTGCCTACACGAAGTACTCTTCACCACGATCTCAACGCAACTGACGGTTTGCAAATCGGTCGTTGTATGAGCTAGATACGGTGTTAACAAGTTAGGTATATTTTAAAACAAACAATAAAATAAAACATGAATTAACATATTGGGCTTTCCCTTAATAAATATCTTGGTCCATACTCACCCAGTACAAGCCCATACACCCTTAGAAGCCCACCCGTCCACTTTAAAGCCCACGCCCTCACTATTTCCTTCTTCCCCAAACACCCGATAATCTCCAGTAAAAAGAAACACAAATCCCATCGTGTTGACTCACCGTTGACCATCTTTCCCCGTTTGACTCGGCCACCAGCTTCCGGCGCAACCACCACCATCGAACTCCTTACTCCAATCTCCATCCCCCTATACCCCTCGTGAACAACTCGGTTCCCATTCCTCGAGCACGTCCTGACATTTCCACGGCGACAGTATGAAGTCGCATACCTCAATAACCCATCGCACTACGTATAAATCCAACCACGGGTGCTCCTCCCACCTCGCAACCTAATTCCGCCAGCCCCACGACCCCTCGTTGCTCCTATCGACCAACAATTGGAACCCTAGTTTGCTGTTGTGTATTTTCGATAGCACAAAAGTCGTTCGAACTCAACAAATGTTATATCAGAATGATGAGGATTGTTCAAGGATTATAACTATATATGTAAAAGAATTTATAAGCTTTTCCTTTGATTTCTTGGATTTTATTTTGATTTGAGAAGGTGCGATTTCTTCTTTTTGAGGAGAGTAACCCGGCGGCTACAGAAATGAGGACCATGGACTTTTTCCCAGGGTTAGAATGGAGGGTGGGGTATTTATACTAAATTTTAAATAATTTAATATTCAAACTTAACTAACCGTTGATTTTATTTATCATATAAAATTCCTATGGTTGCAAAAAATACCCAAAAATCACAAAACTGTACGAGTAGCTAGAGTTCGACATTACGGTCCCAACAAAACTGGTTTCGTCGAATTCCGACTCCGTATGCTCATACAGCGTATTTTTAATTGTCAAAATACTGCTTGTTTTACACTCTAAAAATCCGTACGGCCACACAGTGACCCTAAAAATCACGAAAACTGGACCCTAGCAATAATTCACTATTCCGGATCCAACAAAATTGGTTTCGTCGAATTCCGACTTCGTTTGCAAAACCGGCTATTTTTAAAGCTCTGGATGACCCATTTAAATATATAAATATATTTAAATATAATTAAATTAAATATTAATAAATTAATATTATCATATATCTTCACATATGATATCGTACAACTCCAGAATATCATATCAGAATTTACCGCTTGATATTTCAGATTCCAGATTATCCCGGTATTCAGTTTTATATCGAAAATCTCTTTTATAACGTATATAAAGCGTCGCAAATTATAAAGGAATTCCACAGCGACTTTTCTGAAATTTGATTTGGACATATCTCAAAATCTACCCGACGAAATCCTGATTTTTCTCTTCCACTAGAAAGATATACTCCACCAGCTCCACGCGTTTCTTGTTTCACAGAAATCCGGCTTAAAACGAATCCTGTACATTCAGTTGAAGTTCAAATCGCCAAATCGCGAACTGCAGCGCCATTTCAAGCTCGATTTTAAATTAAAATATAATTATACGTTCAAACTGACGTCGATTGAATATATTCGTTATTCAAATTCATTTCTAAACTGAATAAAATCTTCGGGATGACCCAGTTCACAGAATATTGTGATTTCCAATATTTTTGATTATTTCTGAATTAAATATATTATTTAATTATTTATTTTAATTAAATATTCCTTATTATTTAATTAACGACCATTTAATTCCTTAAATCACCATTTATATAATTAAATAAATTAATTATATACCACGGGAAATGCGGGTCATTACATTCTTCCCCACTTAAAATAATTTCGTCCTCGAAATTGCTAAGTTAGAGGACGACCCTATATATTGGAACTCCTAAGATTTATTTACCCCTTATTTCTGATTCCAACTGAACCAACTAATATCGATTTCAATATTAATTTATTCCGGCTAACTAAAATTTTCAAAAATTCTAAAAATTTTCTAACACTTTAAATCTTCGGAAAATTTCGCCATAACCTCCTTTGTACAGCCCTATCGGTAAAACCACAACTCGCCTCTCTAGGCCATCTCCAACCCAAAAGAAAATCAAACAGCCAAGCGGCTTGCCAATTCGGCTCATAAATCTCATGCTTATATCAAATATAAACTTGTACCTTTTTTGTCGGGTATATCAACTCTATCACTTCTATATGCTATCAACTCAGCACATACCAGTGTTATCTCAATCAAATTCCAATCAGTTCATATCTTCAAATCCAAATCGAATTCCATTCGAACCCCAATATCAAATTCCAAATTTTTGACTTATCAATTTGGTTCCATTCTAGATTATCTCTAATCCAATTAAATTTTTATTTAACTTAGTTCCCGTTAAATTTCAATTTATTTTTACCATCTCATTTTATTTAACTTTATTAGTTAAATTTTAATTCCAGAACTTAAATTCCTGGGTTTCTTTCAAATCAATTTGAAATCATAATACCAATTCAAAACATTTGAATTTCCTAAACCATTTTTTTTCTCAAAACAAAATCTTTGGTAGTAATCCGTCACTTTGAAACTCGAAAATCACACTGATGATGTGTACACCATCATCAGAATTATTTCCCAGCGATCGAAGTGAGTTCAATACTATATTTCTCGTTCAAATTTGAAAACAAATTTCAAACTCTCCCAGGAACTTAAAATTTCCTTATTTTAATTTCAATTCTGATTTAAATTCAGATTTAATTCATCCTCTTTCATATACTTTACTTATATGAATTCTGATTGGTTATTTATAACCATTTCACTTTATAATCTTACTTGATTATAATAACAACCAATATATCTAATATATACTTCCCCTATATCAGAATATACTATGGGTAAACTTATTTTAATTTACCCTCTTTACAAACATATCGTGACGACCCATCGTATTCAAGTGCTTAGTAACTCCTACCGATACAGTGGATCAAACTGATCGACCAGAACTCATAAACAACTCAACCAATGAATCTCCTCAATATAAAACAAATTTTTATATCAAATACAAATACGTTCACTCGTATATATACACTCAAACTCAATCTAGGGTATTACTAACCCCATCTCTACCGAGTCACGCCACAGAGCCAAGTAATTCTTAACTTAAGCTCTGATACCAACTGTAACGACCCGGATTTTGAGAGGACTTTGGTTATCGACGTAAGCTCGACGTCGATAACCAAAACTTTGAAAAATCCCGGTAATTATTGGAAGAAATTAGAAGGTGAGAATAGATAAGATAGAACTTATAGAATAGAAGAAGAAGAAGAACATCATCATCAGAGTAAACACGAATCTCACAGCGGAACGAATAAAATATAACATAACATATCCTTGAAATAACATCAGTATATGTATACAATAACACTTATCAGAGTACAACACTTACAACAACAGCGGAAATAATAATAGCTATAGAATCCTGAAGCCTCCTGCTCCAAGCTCTCCAAGTGTATCTGTAAAATCCCGACTACTTGACTGCCCATACAAATTTAGGCACCCAAGAGTTTAGGGAAAACAACAAAATAAACTCCGGGTCAGTCATGGGACTGGTATGAGTAAAACAGTTTAAACAGGTATATGAACAAGTAAACGATATCTCATAAGACCACGCCGCAGAACGGAACGGGTTTTTCCCTTATGAAAATCCAAAATATCTTTATATCAAAAACCTTTTGATATTATAATAATGTCTATGTACAAATAGATATCAATTAGCAGAAACGCTTTCATCTCACGTTCTACATATATGGTATACAATCAAAATCGCAAGCACGTATTGGATAATGGATTTCCAACTATGACAAGGTATGGAACCACCTTCCGATCAGTGTACTCTAGGAACGATACACTGGAGTTCAACAAGAACATCTTGTAACTCAGCCACACATGACCGACCACTCATTTTGCTTGAGTGTATCGAATGTATATCACCAACGGTTGGGATCAGCAACCGTTCCCGTATATATATGGGACAGCATTGATAGATTTAAGAAACAAATGAATATTCTCTAGATAGGTGATTATACACCCTACTTCGGTGCGACCGACTTAGCCATGCTGCCTGCCCAATTTCTGTCATTTACCGGATGATGAGGCTAGAAGTTACGCTTTATCATCACATCAGATTCACTTCGAATGTCACATCGTCAGATCCATCAGAATCACTAATTAACGTCTACAACCATACATTACGTGTCAGCTAAAAGAAGTTTCCTTCTCCGATTCCACTCTTGGTACGGTTGAAGAAATCAATGTACGTGCCCTTCATAGAAATACTCTGTCAGACATTCATCTTCATTCACTTAGAATGTCACATTGTCATACCCGCCAAATCACAAATTGACTTATTCAAAAATAACACGGGTATACAGCTAAGAGAAACGAATTCCTCCGCCACCAAACGTGAATACGTTTGAACAGATCAACTTACGCGATCCATTGGATATACTCTGTCAGACCTTCGTCCATACAAGTTGTCCTGGGACTGGACAAACCGAAGGCACTATTCTGTAAACAGGATAGCCCTTGCATTTTACTCCGTCTTCAATTATCTTTGGCATATATGATTCGCGACGCTTATGCCAATACAGAGTGGTTCTATGGATAATAATCCAACCGGTCTCTCCATATTAACAACGTTAAAATGGTCAAAAACTTCGATAGTCTGTGAGTTAACTATCGAAGAAAAACAAGTGTGCAAACAACGATCTAAATTCCAAATGGAATGTCAATCGATCAATCATCATGTATATCTATACATATTTCCTTATTTTCTATATTTAGAAAATATTTGTTATCAACATTGGAAAACATTTCCATTGTTTATTTACGTATCACTATCCTTCCACAACTATCAGACTCTAACTATAAACTAACAAGAGAACAACTTCCTAAGTATAAACCCCGAAGGCCGAAACCAACATCAGATCGATACCCAGGAAACCATTCAACTTATTAATCTCTAGTCAAATTCTAATTTTGCTTGACTCTATATTCTTTAACTCCATTCGCTCAACTCTAGATCGCAGCGATCACAATGGTTACGCCTGATTCCCTCAGGAAACATCCGAACGCCGTAGGCTATTTACAGCCCTACGAATTACGCTAGCAGTCGTGCTAAATGGCAACTCATCCTGAATAACTATGTTTGTTTTAACTCTAACTGTTTAACTCTAACTGTTTAGCTCTAACTGGTTAACTCTAACTGATTAACTCTAACTGATTAGCTCTAACTGGTTAACTCTATTTGACTAACTCGACTAGACTAACCCCTTTCGAATAACATATTCGATTAACTAACTTTCGAATACCATATTCGATTAACTCCTTTCGAATGTCTATATTCGATTAACTAACTTCGAATACCATATTCGATTTACTTTATTTTCATTATAAAGATTTCCTTTTTAACAACGTTTTATTCATTTGAAAAGATTTACTTTTAAATAACGGTTCTACACTTTAAAAATGATTTCCTTTTTATAATGTTCCCTTTCCAATTCTATTTGTAAATGGTTTACAAATATTTCCTTTTCAAATTTATTCTTGAAATATTCTAACTCCTTAAATTCCCGGGAAAATTCGCCATAACCTCCTTTGTATCGGGAGCATCGGGAAAATCCCCAAACTCGCCACACAGGCCTTTCCATTCAAAAAGAAATGTTTTGAATTTATTTCCTTTTCAAATATCTCCTATTTATAAATATTCCAATTTATAAACATTTCTTATTTATAAATATTCCACTTTATAAATATCTCTTATTTATAAATATTCCATTTTATAAATATTCTATTTTCAATATCACTTTGAAAAATCTCCTTTATCTACATTAAGGTATGTCATGGTATTCAATCATATCAAATCACGATGTTCAATATCGTCCATACACACACAATCAACAACAAGTTATAATTCACATCATATATCAAAATATATGAAAAACAATAAAATAACTGTTGAGGAATCCAGTCGGATTCCTCCAACCTGTTTCCCTGCATCACAGATGTTAGACAGTATAGATAACATCACTTTCAGTTCCATATGATATATTCTGTTAAACAGAATCAATATAGAAATTTAATTAACTGACTAGCAGTTCAATCAAATAGTCAACACACAATCAATCAGTCCATATTTAACAGTTCTAAAAATATAAAATGAAAATATAAACTGTTCAGAGTTAGTGAGATTTACTCACATTTGGACGATCATCGTCAATGACGATAATCATCTCTTGATTCAACGCTGGTTTATTTAATTTCAAACAGGTGTTTGAAATTAAATAGAATTTCGAACTCTTCAGAAAAATACCAATCCACTGCCTACACGAAGTACTCTTCACCACGATCTCAACGCAACTGACGGTTTGCAAATCGGTCGTTGTATGAGCTAGATACGGTGTTAACAAGTTAGGTATATTTTAAAACAAACAATAAAATAAAACATGAATTAACATATTGGGCTTTCCCTTAATAAATATCTTGGTCCATACTCACCCAGTACAAGCCCATACACCCTTAGAAGCCCACCCGTCCACTTTAAAGCCCACGCCCTCACTATTTCCTTCTTCCCCAAACACCCGATAATCTCCAGTAAAAAGAAACACAAATCCCATCGTGTTGACTCACCGTTGACCATCTTTCCCCGTTTGACTCGGCCACCAGCTTCCGGCGCAACCACCACCATCGAACTCCTTACTCCAATCTCCATCCCCCTATACCCCTCGTGAACAACTCGGTTCCCATTCCTCGACCACGTCCTGACATTTCCACGGCGACAGTATGAAGTCGCATACCTCAATAACCCATCGCACTACGTATAAATCCAACCACGGGTGCTCCTCCCACCTCGCAACCTAATTCCGCCAGCCCCACGACCCCTCGTTGCTCCTATCGACCAACAATTGGAACCCTAGTTTGCTGTTGTGTATTTTCGATAGCACAAAAGTCGTTCGAACTCAACAAATGTTATACGAGAATGATGAGGATTGTTCAAGCATTATAACTATATATGTAAAAGAATTTATAAGCTTTTCCTTTGATTTCTTGGATTTTATTTTGATTTGAGAAGGTGCGATTTCTTCTTTTTGAGGAGAGTAACCCGGCGGCTACAGAAATGAGGACCATGGACTTTTTCCCAGGGTTAGAATGGAGGGTGGGGTATTTATACTAAATTTTAAATAATTTAATATTCAAACTTAACTAACCGTTGATTTTATTTATCATATAAAATTCCTATGGTTGCACAAAATACCCAAAAATCACAAAACTGTACGAGTAGCTAGAGTTCGACATTACGGTCCCAACAAAACTGGTTTCGTCGAATTCCGACTCCGTATGCTCACACAGCGTATTTTTAATTGTCAAAATACTGCTTGTTTTACACTCTAAAAATCCGTACGGCCACATAGTGACACTAAAAATCACGAAAACTGGACCCTAGCAATAATTCACTATTCCGGATCCAACAAAATTGGTTTCGTCGAATTCCGACTTCGTTTGCAAAACCGGCTATTTTTAAAGCTCTGGATGACCCATTTAAATATATAAATATATTTAAATATAATTAAATTAAATATTAATAAATTAATATTATCATATATCTTCACATATGATATCGTACAACTCCAGAATATCATATCAGAATTTACCGCTTGATATTTCAGATTCCAGATTATCCCGGTATTCAGTTTTATATCGAAAATCTCTTTTATAACGTATATAAAGCGTCGCAAATTATAAAGGAATTCCACAGCGACTTTTCTGAAATTTGATTTGGACATATCTCAAAATCTACCCGACGAAATCCTGATTTTTCTCTTCCACTAGAAAGATATACTCCACCAGCTCCACGCGTTTCTTGTTTCACAGAAATCCGGCTTAAAACGAATCCTGTACATTCAGTTGAAGTTCAAATCGCCAAATCGCGAACTGCAGCGCCATTTCAAGCTCGATTTTAAATTAAAATATAATTATACGTTCAAACTGACGTCGATTGAATATATTCGTTATTCAAATTCATTTCTAAACTGAATAAAATCTTCGGGATGACCCAGTTCACAGAATATTGTGATTTCCAATATTTTTGATTATTTCTGAATTAAATATATTATTTAATTATTTATTTTAATTAAATATTCCTTATTATTTAATTAACGACCATTTAATTCCTTAAATCACCATTTATATAATTAAATAAATTAATTATATACCACGGGAAATGCGGGTCATTACATTCTTCCCCACTTAAAATAATTTCGTCCTCGAAATTGCTAAGTTAGAGGACGACCCTATATATTGGAACTCCTAAGATTTATTTACCCCTTATTTCTGATTCCAACTGAACCAACTAATATCGATTTCAATATTAATTTATTCCGGCTAACTAAAATTTTCAAAAATTCTGAAAATTTTCTAACACTTTAAATCTTCGGAAAATTTCGCCATAACCTCCTTTGTACAGCCCTATCGGTAAAACCACAACTCGCCTCTCTAGGCCATCTCCAACCCAAAAGAAAATCAAACAGCCAAGCGGCTTGCCAATTCGGCTCATAAATCTCATGCTTATATCAAATATAAACTTGTACCTTTTTTGTCAGGTATATCAACTCTATCACTTCTATATGCTATCAACTCAGCACATACCAGTGTTATCTCAATCAAATTCCAATCAGTTCATATCTTCAAATCCAAATCGAATTCCATTCGAACCCCAATATCAAATTCCAAATTTTTGACTTATCAATTTGGTTCCATTCTAGATTATCTCTAATCCAATTAAATTTTTATTTAACTTAGTTCCCGTTAAATTTCAATTTATTTTTACCATCTCATTTTATTTAACTTTATTAGTTAAATTTTAATTCCAGAACTTAAATTCCTGGGTTTCTTTCAAATCAATTTGAAATCATAATACCAATTCAAAACATTTGAATTTCCTAAACCATTTTTTTTCTCAAAACAAAATCTTTGGTAGTAATCCGTCACTTTGAAACTCGAAAATCGCACTGATGATGTGTACACCATCATCAGAATTATTTCCCAGCGATCGAAGTGAGTTCAATACTATATTTCTCGTTCAAATTTGAAAACAAATTTCAAACTCTCCCAGGAACTTAAAATTTCCTTATTTTAATTTCAATTCTGATTTAAATTCAGATTTAATTCATCCTCTTTCATATACTTTACTTATATGAATTCTGATTGGTTATTTATAACCATTTCACTTTATAATCTTACTTGATTATAATAACAACCAATATATCTAATATATAATTCCCCTATATCAGAATATACTATGGGTAAACTTATTTTAATTTACCCTCTTTACAAACATATCGTGACGACCCATCGTATTCAAGTGCTTAGTAACTCCTACCGATACAGTGGATCAAACTGATCGACCAGAACTCATAAACAACTCAACCAATGAATCTCCTCAATATAAAACAAATTTTTATATCAAATACAAATACGTTCACTCGTATATATACACTCAAACTCAATCTAGGGTATTACTAACCCCATCTCTACCGAGTCACGCCACAGAGCCAAGTAATTCTTAACTTAAGCTCTGATACCAAATGTAACGACCCGGATTTTGAGAGGACTTTGGTTATCGACGTAAGCTCGACGTCGATAACCAAAACTTCGAAAAATCCCGGTAATTATTGGAAGAAATTAGAAGGTGAGAATAGATAAGATAGAACTTATAGAATAGAAGAAGAAGAAGAACATCATCATCAGAGTAAACACGAATCTCACAGCGGAACGAATAAAATATAACATAACATATCCTTGAAATAACATCAGTATATGTATACAATAACACTTATCAGAGTACAACACTTACAACAACAGCGGAAATAATAATAGCTATAGAATCCTGAAGCCTCCTGCTCCAAGCTCTCCAAGTGTATCTGTAAAATCCCGACTACTTGACTGCCCATACAAATTTAGGCACCCAAGAGTTTAGGGAAAACAACAAAATAAACTCCGGGTCAGTCATGGGACTGGTATGAGTAAAACAGTTTAAACAGGTATATGAACAAGTAAACGATATCTCATAAGACCACGCCGCAGAACGGAACGGGTTTTTCCCTTATGAAAATCCAAAATATCTTTATATCAAAAACCTTTTGATATTATAATAATGTCTATGTACAAATAGATATCAATTAGCAGAAACGCTTTCATCTCACGTTCTACATATATGGTATACAATCAAAATCGCAAGCACGTATTGGATAATGGATTTCCAACTATGACAAGGTATGGAACCACCTTCCGATCAGTGTACTCTAGGAACGATACACTGGAGTTCAACAAGAACATCTTGTAACTCAGCCACACATGACCGACCACTCATTTTGCTTGAGTGTATCGAATGTATATCACCAACGGTTGGGATCAGCAACCGTTCCCGTATATATATGGGACAGCATTGATAGATGTAAGAAACAAATGAATATTCTCTAGATAGGTGATTATACACCCTACTTCGGTGCGACCGACTTAGCCATGCTGCCTGCCCAATTTCTGTCATTTACCGGATGATGAGGCTAGAAGTTACGCTTTATCATCACATCAGATTCACTTCGAATGTCACATCGTCAGATCCATCAGAATCACTAATTAACGTCTACAACCATACATTACGTGTCAGCTAAAAGAAGTTTCCTTCTCCGATTCCACTCTTGGTACGGTTGAAGAAATCAATGTACGTGCCCTTCATAGAAATACTCTGTCAGACATTCATCTTCATTCACTTAGAATGTCACATTGTCATACCCGCCAAATCACAAATTGACTTATTCAAAAATAACACGGGTATACAGCTAAGAGAAACGAATTCCTCCGCCACCAAACGTGAATACGTTTGAACAGATCAACTTACGCGATCCATTGGATATACTCTGTCAGACCTTCGTCCATACAAGTTGTCCTGGGACTGGACAAACCGAAGGCACTATTCTGTAAACAGGATAGCCCTTGCATTTTACTCCGTCTTCAATTATCTTTGGCATATATGATTCGCGACGCTTATGCCAATACAGAGTGGTTCTATGGATAATAATCCAACCGGTCTCTCCATATTAACAACGTTAAAATGGTCAAAAACTTCGATAGTCTGTGAGTTAACTATCGAAGAAAAACAAGTGTGCAAACAACGATCTAAATTCCAAATGGAATGTCAATCGATCAATCATCATGTATATCTATACATATTTCCTTATTTTCTATATTTAGAAAATATTTGTTATCAACATTGGAAAACATTTCCATTGTTTATTTACGTATCACTATCCTTCCACAACTATCAGACTCTAACTATAAACTAACAAGAGAACAACTTCCTAAGTATAAACCCCGAAGGCCGAAACCAACATCAGATCGATACCCAGGAAACCATTCAACTTATTAATCTCTAGTCAGATTCTAATTTTGCTTGACTCTATATTCTTTAACTCCATTCGCTCAACTCTAGATCGCAGCGATCACAATGGTTACGCCTGATTCCCTCAGGAAACATCCGAACGCCGTAGGCTATTTACAGCCCTACGAATTACGCTAGCAGTCGTGCTAAATGGCAACTCATCCTGAATAACTATGTTTGTTTTAACTCTAACTGTTTAACTCTAACTGTTTAGCTCTAACTGGTTAACTCTAACTGATTAACTCTAACTGATTAACTCTAACTGGTTAACTCTATTTGACTAACTCGACTAGACTAACCCCTTTCGAATAACATATTCGATTAACTAACTTTCGAATACCATATTCGATTAACTCCTTTCGAATGTCCATATTCGATTAACTAACTTCGAATACCATATTCGATTTACTTTATTTTCATTATAAAGATTTCCTTTTTAACAATGTTTTATTCATTTGAAAAGATTTACTTTTAAATAACGGTTCTACACTTTAAAAATGATTTCCTTTTTATAATGTTCCCTTTCCAATTCTATTTGTAAATGGTTTACATATATTTCCTTTTCAAATTTATTCTTGAAATATTCTAACTCCTTAAATTCCCGGGAAAATTCGCCATAACCTCCTTTGTATCGGGAGCATCGGGAAAATCCCCAAACTCGCCACACAGGCCTTTCCATTCAAAAAGAAATGTTTTGAATTTATTTCCTTTTCAAATATCTCCTATTTATAAATATTCCAATTTATAAACATTTCTTATTTATAAATATTCCACTTTATAAATATCTCTTATTTATAAATATTCCATTTTATAAATATTCTATTTTCAATATCACTTTGAAAAATCTCCTTTATCTACATTAAGGTATGTCATGGTATTCAATCATATCAAATCACGATGTTCAATATCGTCCATACACACACAATCAACAACAGGTTATAATTCACATCATATATCAAAATATATGAAAAACAATAAAATAACTGTTGAGGAATCCAGTCGGATTCCTCCAACCTGTTTCCCTGCATCACAGATGTTAGACAGTATAGATAACATCACTTTCAGTTCCATATGATATATTCTGTTAAACAGAATCAATATAGAAATTTAATTAACTGACTAGCAGTTCAATCAAATAGTCAACACACAATCAATCAGTCCATATTTAACAGTTCTAAAAATATAACATGAAAATATAAACTGTTCAGAGTTAGTGAGATTTACTCACATTTGGACGATCATCGTCAATGACGATAATCATCTCTTGATTCAACGCTGGTTTATTTAATTTCAAACAGGTGTTTGAAATTAAAT
Organism: Allium sativum; assembly: GCA_030737875.1. Taxonomy (NCBI): domain Eukaryota; kingdom Viridiplantae; phylum Streptophyta; class Magnoliopsida; order Asparagales; family Amaryllidaceae; genus Allium; species Allium sativum. The sequence goes on from CM060921.1 coordinate 298,519,902, forward strand.
AGAATTTCGAACTCTTCAGAAAAATACCAATCCACTGCCTACACGAAGTACTCTTCACCACGATCTCAACGCAACTGACGGTTTGCAAATCGGTCGTTGTATGAGCTAGATACGGTGTTAACAAGTTAGGTATATTTTAAAACAAACAATAAAATAAAACATGAATTAACATATTGGGCTTTCCCTTAATAAATATCTTGGTCCATACTCACCCAGTACAAGCCCATACACCCTTAGAAGCCCACCCGTCCACTTTAAAGCCCACGCCCTCACTATTTCCTTCTTCCCCAAACACCCGATAATCTCCAGTAAAAAGAAACACAAATCCCATCGTGTTGACTCACCGTTGACCATCTTTCCCCGTTTGACTCGGCCACCAGCTTCCGGCGCAACCACCACCATCGAACTCCTTACTCCAATCTCCATCCCCCTATACCCCTCGTGAACAACTCGGTTCCCATTCCTCGACCACGTCCTGACATTTCCACGGCGACAGTATGAAGTCGCATACCTCAATAACCCATCGCACTACGTATAAATCCAACCACGGGTGCTCCTCCCACCTCGCAACCTAATTCCGCCAGCCCCACGACCCCTCGTTGCTCCTATCGACCAACAATTGGAACCCTAGTTTGCTGTTGTGTATTTTCGATAGCACAAAAGTCGTTCGAACTCAACAAATGTTATACCAGAATGATGAGGATTGTTCAAGGATTATAACTATATATGTAAAAGAATTTATAAGCTTTTCCTTTGATTTCTTGGATTTTATTTTGATTTGAGAAGGTGCGATTTCTTCTTTTTGAGGAGAGTAACCCGGCGGCTACAGAAATGAGGACCATGGACTTTTTCCCAGGGTTAGAATGGAGGGTGGGGTATTTATACTAAATTTTAAATAATTTAATATTCAAACTTAACTAACCGTTGATTTTATTTATCATATAAAATTCCTATGGTTGCACAAAATACCCAAAAATCACAAAACTATACGAGTAGCTAGAGTTCGACATTACGGTCCCAACAAAACTGGTTTCGTCGAATTCCGACTCCGTATGCTCACACAACGTATTTTTAATTGTCAAAATACTGCTTGTTTTACACTCTAAAAATCCGTACGGCCACACAGTGACCCTAAAAATCACGAAAACTGGACCCTAGCAATAATTCACTATTCCGGATCCAACAAAATTGGTTTCGTCGAATTCCGACTTCGTTTGCAAAACCGGCTATTTTTAAAGCTCTGGATGACCCATTTAAATATATAAATATATTTAAATATAATTAAATTAAATATTAATAAATTAATATTATCATATATCTTCACATATGATATCGTACAACTCCAGAATATCATATCAGAATTTACCGCTTGATATTTCAGATTCCAGATTATCCCGGTATTCAGTTTTATATCGAAAATCTCTTTTATAACGTATATAAAGCGTCGCAAATTATAAAGGAATTCCACAGCGACTTTTCTGAAATTTGATTTGGACATATCTCAAAATCTACCCGACGAAATCCTGATTTTTCTCTTCCACTAGAAAGATATACTCCACCAGCTCCACGCGTTTCTTGTTTCACAGAAATCCGGCTTAAAACGAATCTTGTACATTCAGTTGAAGTTCAAATCGCCAAATCGCGAACTGCAGCGCCATTTCAAGCTCGATTTTAAATTAAAATATAATTATACGTTCAAACTGACGTCGATTGAATATATTCGTTATTCAAATTCATTTCTAAACTGAATAAAATCTTCGGGATGACCCAGTTCACAGAATATTGTGATTTGCAATATTTTTGATTATTTCTAAATTAAATATATTATTTAATTATTTATTTTAATTAAATATTCCTTATTATTTAATTAACGACCATTTAATTCCTTAAATCACCATTTATATAATTAAATAAATTAATTATATACCACGGGAAATGCGGGTCATTACATGGTGGGTAATATTTATATATATAGGCCCATAAACTTAACTTGTGGGGTTATGTAGTCTTTTAACTCTGGTAGGGCATAACCTATGAAAACCTAGTAGTGGGGATACAAGCATAGGGGGAAGCTTGTACCATCTTGTGTGTACGACCCGTTTCAGTCAGTAACCCATATATAGGTATCAAACGAGTACTTCGAACTAGGTTGGAGTTGGAGCATGCTTACTGGGTTGATTGTAAGAGATCCAAACGTAGGGGACGGTGTGGGTGGCACATACCGACGGAGTCGTGTGCGTGTATGTGTCCGACAGAGGAAATTAAGATGTCGTGACACCTGTAGATATGGTTATGCACATCCTAAAAACGAAGGGTTGCCACTTTAGGAAGTGATACATCCTATTGTGGGGCCAGCACAGGGTATCTATGGAGTAGGGAGCCGATCGATTGGGGTAGTAATTAGGGTACATATAGTCTTGCTTGTTGGGAAGCCTGTTATTCTTGTTGGGTGTAATACCTATTACTTCTGTTTGGCTACCTGTTGTTCTTGTTGGGGTAAAACCTGTTACTAGAAGTACACCTAAGTCTACCATTCTATTCTAGTTGGGATCATCTTGTTCATATGATACTAGTATTGGTGCAGAAAAGGAGAAAGTAGTAGAGAAGCGCAATGCTTGTTCTGTTCAGTTTATCCTATTTACCTTGTCATGTCTGCCTTTTATGATGTTATCTCTCTTATCCATTTTATATTCCTGTCATAATGCTTTTACTTATTTATATGCTAAAAGTAAATAGACTCGCTAGACTTTATGTCTGACCTATTTTGTTTCCTCTTCTTTCTCTTCCATTCCCCTCCCCCCAAGGTTCTCAGGGTGGAAATACTCAAGTTTGATCAGGATTCTACTTAACTTTGCTTGGAGCTGCTTAGATGTATTGCTCGATTTCTTGTCTATCTACTATGGCTAAGTTTTTGGGGAATTATGCTCTTTTCATTATTATTGTACTCTGATGATTTAATTACAAAATAGAAGTTTTTAAGATTTATGTACTGGGCTTTATGTATTTCAAACTTATGATGTACTATGTTTTGAACCACGATGTTTTTTGCTTAATAGAAATTTAAATTCCGCTGTCATGTTATATCTGTATTGTAATATTTATGTTTCTGTTTACCTATAACGCTTTACAAAACTTAATGCATTCTATTAATGAGTGACATAAACGGATGTGGGGTGTCACACTTGGACCCAATCCAAAGGCCATTATCTTCTTTTCTTGATTCATATTTCACTTTCAATCTCTGAGTGGTGGCAACTTCAGGCAATTTCGGGTTAGCGGTCCTCTTATCAACTGTCTGAACTGGACTGTTTGGTCTGATTTTCAACTAATGGTATTGTCTTGCTTTTGGCTTGGAAGGTTTTGTTTTGCAGGCGGGGGTGTTTTTGGAGTGTAGTAATGACTACTACCATGATTGCTATCGTGTCTCATCAGTCCTTGTCTGTTAAGCTGGTTATCTTTCTTTGAGTAGTGTGTTCATCATCTTTCGGTGGGATATTGCTTGTGTCTCAGCTTCAACAGCCTATGGGATGATTGTGTCGATATGATTATGGTGTCGCCGGTGTGAAGGTATTCGGTGATGTCGTCTTGTTCCATGAAAAACGAGGTTTGTCCTGTGACTTTGGAGGATGCGGGGTTTCGTTGCATCGTGGGTATTCCCTTTTTAAAGTTTGGAGTCTGTTTCACCTTTGGTTTTCTTGGGAGCATATCCTTGCTGTTGTGCTTTACTATGCTGCTTGCTTCTGGGTCTTGTTTTTGCTGCTTTGTTGCGTTTCCGAGTCTCATTTCAACCCGTTGTTGTTCTTGGCTGATGGATTGCTCTTGTCGTGCTCTGTTTTATCTAAGGCAGATTGGTGTTAGGATGTTTTCCTTATTCTGTATGTTCCTTTCTTTTTGTTCTGCTTCTTATCTTTGTGTTGTCTTTTGTTTTGTGGAGATTTTGGCTTCCATTTGGTTATCTCGCTTTGTATTTCCTTTTGTACTAGGACCTATAATAGTTTTTATTGAATGGAAAACCTTTTCCTAAAAAAAGTCTTTCTCTTTGTCTATTTTATGTAAAGTAGATTCATTTTATATGTTATGTCTTCAACCAGAAAGACGATGTTACTTGGGGAATATTTTAGTTATTTTTTTATATGTGTTAAACTTTAGTTTCTAATTCTTATTCAAAAGTAAATTCATTTTTAGAGTTTCTATTCCGATGAGACAAAATTATATCTACCAAGCTGTATCTCATCAGTTGTATAAAATGTTGTTACCTGTTATTTAATACTATCAAGGTCTGAATATTAATTATGCAAAAGTTTGTTATATATTTTATTACATTAGTCAATGTATTATCATGTCTAATGTATACCAAATATGCATTCTTCTCAGTGATCACATGATTCTTCGTCAACACAAAAATGCATGGGTTTAACTCTCCTTGAGTTGAAATTTGAAACTGTTAATATGCAAGTTAAATATATCATAAGGTGGTAACACTGTTTTATGTATTCATTTTTTTCATTCTTTACAAACTATGGTATAGCATCCTAGGTTTATTAGGTCGTTTCATAAACTAAACAAATCGTTTATATTGCTAAAGCATAGGATTTCGTTTTTTCCTTATGGGTGCATGGTTTTCCGTCTTCATATATGATTGCGAATTTCCAACTACTATATTTATTTATTCCTTTTTGGACTTGGTGTTAAGGAGAGGTAATTGTGATTATTGCTGCATTTGGTTCATTAATTTATAACCTACATGCCTGAAATCATTACAAAATATGTTTGAAGCTGTGTTTGCGGCTGACATTTATGTATGCGTTTTATGTTATAACCTACATGCCTGAAGTTATATTTTATTATTCTTTCACTAACGTCACTAAAGCAGAGTTAAAAAATTACTAATGTTTTGACAATAGAAAAAGAAAATAGACACTTTCTTCTCATGGTTTTCCATGTTTGAGCACTTTCCTATTGACTAACATTCTCTTTTTGTTTCTATAGATAAGATATGGTGCTTATGTATGGAAAAATGAACTCAATACGGTTAAGCAGGGGAATTAAATACTTGAATGAAACCATTTAGTGAAAAAATGCAGGTTATGTGTGAAAGTGTAGTTTGGGCGGGCATATGTCGCTACTGAGTCAGCAATAGCCGGTGTTGAGAATTTGATTGGTTAACCTAACAATTCTTTCAACCATGATTGTCTGGAAAGTTTTCATTGTATAAGTTTGCTATATTGTCACTTATGTCAAGCTGTAAATTGAATTATTTGACCTAATTTGAAGATGTTTTATAAAATATGTCATACTCTTTATTTAAGTCATTATCTGTTATCCCAGATCTTATGAATGACATTATAATCAATGTATTACCGCATGCAATGGATGCTAATTCTACAAAGAATGGATGTTAATTCTAAAAAGAATTTATGATGAGCTCTACGACACTTATCAATCTATACCAAAAATATTCAGGTTTCCTCTTTTTGCTTGATGATTGCTTTGCAAGTGGTTGTATCATGGTTCGTGGTTTCTTCCGGCACCCCGAGATTGCGGGGTTACCGGATCAGTTTCGTTGGACGGAAATCCGAAACTGTCCAACAAAATCAATTTTGCATTAGGGCACGAAAAAAAGAGAATCTCTTCGTATGCAGAAGAAACAACGCATGTGAAAGAAAGCACCAAAAGCAAAAAAAAAAAAGGAATCAAATAAAGCAAGTAAAATCAAATTTTTCGATCAAAAAAACCATGAATCAACAGTAATTTTAAGCCCTATAAAATACACTGCTTCGAATTTAAACTTACATCAACCAACTCCCGTAAAACTGAATACTTCAGCAATACTCCAGCGAGTTTCCTAATTTTTTTCTACCTCTGTGCGAGTTGAACGATCGATCGATTGAAATCAAATCGACTATTGAAATCGATTCGATTCGATCGATGCAGCACCATTATTTTTTGTTCGAAGAAACAGGAAAGAAGCAGTGGTGATCTATTTTCATCGTTGAGAATTCTGCTTTGTTTGAAATGGTTTGAAGTAATTTAATATGATGTGACTTGTAGTGTGCAACATGTCTGGTTTGGTTATTTCTTTTTAATTGTTGCAGCATGTTTGGTTAGTTTTTTTTAATATAATTGTGGAAGATCTCATATAATTTAAAGTAATGCTACGTTATGCTTCCAGTTCCAGCAGCTATAAAAAAACAAATGCTTCCATTTCCAATCTTTTGATTATTTTATTTACAGCAAAATTTTAGGCTAAGAAATGTAATTTAAATTTTTCTGATAATATTTTTCACAATATACAGGTACGTTATGGAAAACCAAACAAACACCACAGAGATCGGTTAGAATTACGGTACCCCAATCGATGGTAATGTATGAAAGAAGAAGTGCATGCAGTTTCTATAATAAAAAAATCAACGGTGGTGGTGTGACACATCTGAAAGAACATTTGGCAGGCGTAGGAAGGAATGTAATAACATGCAAACATTCCTCAAGGTGTTAAAAAACTTGTGTGAGCTCATATCATTGAAAAAAAAATGATTGTAATAAAGGGAAACTCGAGAAGCAACACATACAAGAAGAACTGATGAGTAGACCTCAACAATATGACTTATACACCGAAGACGATTAGAATGAAGATGATAGGAATGTTCGTCGTGCAATGCAGGAAAGCAGAGATATATTCAGAGAATAGGAAATGCAAAATCTCATAGGCAACCAGGTGTCGGTTCTAGTCAAACAGAGTGGAACGTTCGTGGTAAATCAATAAGAATGGAAGGTGATTTTGAAACTCGTACCACTACAAGAATAGATTCGTATATGCAAAATAAAGGAGATAGTTCTCAACCTTCTATTAAATCTGCAATAAAAATGCTAAAAAACATATAGGTCGTGCCATTGCTAATTTTTTTACTTCAATCATATTTCTCATAATATTGCAAGTAGTCCTTATTATGCAACTATAGTTGATGCTATTACGGAATATGGTCGTGGTATAGATTCACCTACAACGTATGTATTATCACATTAATATTTGAAAATGGAACTAGAAAAGGTTCGTTCATATATCAGCACTTTTCATAATTTCTGGGACGAGTATGGTTGTACATTGATGTGTGATGGTTGGAGTACTCAGTATCGAGGAAGAATTATAATTTTTCTTCCGTACTCCACCCATGAAACGATATTTCTCAAATCTATAGATGCTACTGATGAATTTCAAAGTGGAGAATATATATATGCAGATTGATGGATGAAGTTGTAGAGTCTATTGGAGAAAATAGAGTAGTGCAGGTTGTGACATATAACTGAGCTAACTACAAACCAACAGGACAATTATTGATGCAGAAAAGAAAACATTTATATTGGGCACCATGTGCTGCACACTGCATTGATCCGATTTTAGAAGATATTTCGAAAGAAGAAGAGATAAAAACTATCATTTCAAATTGTTAATTAATAACGACATTCATATACAATCATGGTTAGTTACTTTCCTTAATGAGAAAATAGAAAAACAGCAAAGAATTGATTAGACTAGCAATGACTAGATTTGCCACTCATTTCATTGCATTAGACTCCATTCATAAACACAAAAATGATTTAGGAAGAATGATCGCTACAAGGGAATGGGCATCAAAAATGCCTAGGCTCACTTTTAAGGATAAAAGAAAAACAACCAATGTTGCTGGTCGAATTTATGATGATACTTTTTGGATGGCTGCTGCTCCTGTAATTCTCGTATTTAAGCCATTAGTAAAAGTTTTAAGAATGGTGGATAGCAATGACAAAGCGGATTTGGGCTATCGTTATGAAGCAATGGATCTCGCAAAGGAGTCATGTAACAGCCCGCATTTTATGTATTCAAAGATCATAAAATATTTTTATTTCATTCTTTGAGGGTTGGATCATTCTCATCTTTTAATATGTTGCTTATGGGGATGTGAGATATGTCCATAATTTTTACCAATTTTTTTGTGACCATTTTGCCCCTATCAGCCTTGTGTAGGGCATAACTGTGACGGCAAGGAATTTCGCTCGGTCCGAACCAGTCGCTAAACCGACCCAGACCGTTCGAAACGCCCTATCGTTTGAGAACATGACAAAATAGAACGCATACCAAAGAACGTTTCACTGTATATTACAACAATGCATCAGATTACAAGAATATACAGAGTATAAATGAATATTACACAGAAATATCAGAGATTTAAATTACATTTAAATACATAGCAGCGGAAAATAATACAATACACAACTGAAGTGGATATACGGATACAAAGCTTTCCGGATATCGTTCCAGCTGTAAACCAGGATCCTGTGAATATAAATCTGCAAAACCAAAACTACTAGCTGCCCGTGTCAAAAATAAGGGCACCCAGAGTTTAGGTTAAAACAATAAACTCCAGGTCAGTCATGTGACTGGTGTGAGAACTAAAACAGTTATAAATCTTTATTTTAAAGTTAGGTAAATCAAGGGACCACGCCGTATAACACGGAACGGGTTTCCTCCCAAGAATACCAGTGCATAAAACAACAGCGCAATGCTAAATAACGAAAAGTGAAGTTGTTATAAGACCCAGGTCCCATCACACAATGTAACGCAGCCGAGGATAGGGTTTTCCCTTATAACAGCCAAAGAATGCTTGATACGTTTTAAAACAAATCATTTGATACTACTATAAGTGCATAGTGTATAAAACAACTTCAAATCATAAGTATCAATCATAGGCGACATGAGCGTCCCATGCCACTATGTCGCCATATATAGGTTTACAAATAAAACCGCAAAGTCACGTATTTGGAAGTTGGATTTCCATCTATGAACCGAGGCAAAAGATAGTCCTCAACCGATTCGAGACTGTCTAGCCCGAGCCTCAGGACCCAGACTCAGGTGGGCCCTTGGATCCTCAGGGCCAGTCCACCGTGTGGATTAAACTTAAACCCTGAACATGCATTTCCCCGCCCTATGGGGCGTAAACGAGCCAACTAAATGACTCCATCGGTTCGAGAACGACCGATCAATCCGAGGCGCCTCGCAACAGCAACAACCACATAAGTCAAACTCGTCAGGGCGTGTAAAACCACTGACGCCACTTCTAGCTAGAAAGAAACGCATGCCCTCCCTGACGTCCTCTCCCGTTTTTGGTTCATACCGGGTGTGAAACTCGCGAAGCAAACGTTACACAAAGCTACGCCACAAAGGCCTTGCTTTGATCATCACCACAAGACTTTGCTTTTCAACAGAAGCCTCGATCAATTGCCACTTAGGCATGCCACACAGGCAATTCACTCCATGCGTTTGATATCCATCAATATATAACCCCTGAGCTCGTACGTCTCAGAGAAGGGCGTTAAGCAAGAGAATAAATTCTCCGCCGCCAAACAGATATATATTTAATAGAGATCAATCACATAGACTAAAATCCAATGTCAGACACACAGTCCATTTACAAGTCCGTTCTGGGTCTGAACGAAACCGGAGGCACCTAGTACCCCGCATATCCATCGATCTCCAAGTACGTCTGGACGATCACCAACTGTTTCCATCTTCTTGGGTGTACAGCACAATCAAGATCATCAGTAATCACCCAAACGACGTGAAGACTTCCGGTCTTCGACCACCGTCTTCATCTTCGACTTATCGTCGTATCAGTTATTCAGAATGGGATAAACCCGGTCTTTCCGAATAACTCGCGTATATTTTATAAAAGTGCTACACAAACACAACATACGCCTCATTCCAATTCATTAGTCACTAACCATAAATTAATCAAGAGAATAATTCCCCAAATATTAACCCCGAAGGCCGAAACCAACATCAGATCAATATCCAGAAAACCATCCTGCTTGGCTAACCGACAGTTAGTTTCTAAATTTCACATTCATAGGGAAAGGTTCCCATTAATTTTATCAAAGATAAATTCTTTAAAATTTATTCTTTATTCTATTTTTGAATCTCAATTCAAACTAGTCGGGATTAGCGAACCTTACCGAAGTAATCATTTATTTTAATTTCCCCATCCCAACCTATTCATCCCATGAAGTAAAACTGGTAATACTTCATATCTAACACCACAGTGTTATCGGTAAATTCAATTACCATTTCACGTTCAAATCTAATTAAAGATTTAACTATCGCCTGGAGCAAAACTGGTGATACTCCATTTTCGATCATTTCAATCTAATTAAAGATTCATTAAAACTCCACTTAGTTTTAATCTTTAACTGGGTTAAAGAATCAGTGTCATTTAAAACACAGTTCACGATAAACCCAAAATCACATTCATTAATTATCGGGTTAAAGAACGAGTGTTATTTAAAACACTGTCCACGATAAACCCAAAAATCAATATCAATTCAATTCCAATTAAATATCATTTAATTGGTACACTTCATTAAATCTAAATAAAAAGATTTAATCTTTTCTCAACTGCGTTTAAGAACAGTGTTAGTGAAGACACCATTCACGACAAACCCAAATCACATTTGATATTCAATACAAGGCTCTGAATAGAAAATATACCGGCTTATATTCAATATCAAATTCTACGACTAACAAATATCGTACTGGAAATAACGATATATATATCTATATCTTTCAAATTTCCATAACAACAGTTGTATAATCACGAAATCCAACATCGAAATATTCCGAAGACAATTTCGATTCAAATCCGCTCCAATGCAATCATTGGAAATTCTGGTTATTTTTAAAACCCTTTTCGAATTCAATTTATTTATTTAAAAATAAATAGAATTATAATTCTAGTTCAAAACTAGTTCATTCCGATAAAAATCTATTTTTATCTTTTCAAATATGGAGTTTTTCATCCCAATTCTTTCTAAATCATTTCTTATGATTTTACACAAATTATTACTATTTTTAATAATTTTATCAAGGCCCGTACAGTCGATTTCCATCAACGGCCATCGAACTGCACTTACAGCGACCTTTTTCAAATTTGATTTGGACGTAACTCCAAATCCAACCGTTAGATTTTAAATTTCTAATATTCATTAGAAAGCCCTTTTCGATACGAACCCAACGGTTCCGGTTTTAGGAGAATCCGACAGTCGGATCTCCCGTAATGTCCGTTGGAAATAAATGGTCGAAATTCACGAACGGCCGCGGCGCGGCGCGTTCTATTCAGGCCATTATATTATATATATAATATATATATAATACATTTCGTCGATTTCTATTTTAAAACGAATTATATGAATAGTTTTAAAATCGTTTCAAAAGCAATTTCAACTTTCTTTCAATTCAAATCAAAATTGAATTCTTCTTTATAAATTCGTTTTAAAATTCATTTCTATTCAATTCAAATTTCAATTCAATTTGAATTCATTTTCAATTCGCTTTCAATTCAATTCGAAATCGTTTTCAATTCAATTCATTTCGAAATCGTTTTCAATTCAATTCATTTCGAAATCGTTTTCAATTCAATTCATTTCGAAATCGTTTTCAATTCAATTCATTTCGAAATCGTTTTCAATTCAATTCATTTTGAAATCGTTTTCAATTCATTTCATTTTGAAATCGTTTTCAATTCAATTCATTTCGAAAACGTTTTCAATTCAATTCATTTCGAAATCGTTTTCAATTCAATTCATTTCGAAAACGTTTTCAATTCAATTCATTTCGAAATCGTTTTCAATTCAATTCATTTCGAAAACGTTTTCAATTCAATTCATTTCGAAATCGTTTTCAATTCAATTCATTTCGAAATCGTTTTCAATTCAATTCATTTCGAAATCGTTTTCAATTCAATTCATTTCGAAATCGTTTTCAATTCATTTCATTTCGAAATCGTTTTCAATTCAATTCATTTCGAAATCGTTTTCAATTCAATTCATTTCGAAATCGTTTTCAATTCATTTCATTTCAAAATCATTTTCAATTCAATTAATTTCGAAATCGTTTTCAATTCAATTCATTTCGAAATCGTTTTCAATTCAATTCATTTCGAAATCGTTTTCAATTCAATTTGAATTCGTTTTCAATTCATTTCATTTCGAAATCGTTTTCAATTCAATTTGAATTCGTTTTCAATTCATTTCATTTCGAAATCGTTTTCAATTCAATTTGAATTCGTTTTCAATTCATTTCATTTCAAAATCGTTTTCAATTCAATTCATTTCGAAATCATTTTCAATTCAATTCATTTCGAAATCGTTTTAAATATCGTTCACGTCAAAATGGCGTCAAACTAATCAACACGGCTTCATAAATCTCTATTTTCAAATATTCTATTTCAAATATTTCTTTTTCAAAATAGTTGTTATTATCAAAATATTTCGTTCAACACATGACCAATCTCAATGGATGAGTACTGTCAACACATGAACATTTATTTTATATTGATAAAGATGTAAATTTTATTATCAAAATATTTCGTTCAACACATGACCAATCTCAATGGATGAGTACTGTCAACACATGAACTTTTATTTTATAATATTCTTTATTTTTCAAATTGGAATGAGGCCCAATCAATTACCATATAAAGTTAATTATATGGATTTCCATACAACACATGTATAATAGCATTGAAAAATAATCAACCATCAACCAAAGTGCACTACACTGTATAAGCATCAAATATTGATATCTAACACTTATAACAGCCTGTCAATCAATCGATCGACATATTTAATCAATCAGGATGAGTGAAATTCATATTTCATCCCAACACCCGTGTGGGGTTTTCAAACAATCAAACACAGAATTTAGTTGTGCAGTTGGGCGATGTGTAAAATTTATCGACCCAATCAATATCAGTCAAATCAGTGTATATAAACAAATCGGCCGATTTGTTCATAAATATTTATTTATTCACATTCACGTTAAAAATTATATTTCTAACGATAAACATTTTATTTCAACATATGAATTTCTATTCAATTCATTTATTCGATAAAATGATATTTTTATTTTTCTAACTTATTTTAGAAAATTTCGGCGGTATAACGGCACGATACTAGAAACGGGACAAGGCCTAGCCTTATCCCCGGTCTAGTGAAGGCCCACGCCATTCACACATCAATCAAATTCATTCAATTCACCCAAACAACTCAATTTCAATTCAAATATCCAACTAATCTATGCAACCAAACAAACAAGTCCATGGTCTGTGGACGATTGTGTCGGGTGCTACTAAACACCGTCTGCATCCTAGTATATATATATAACTAGAAAATAAATTTGAAAGGTGAGAAATTCTCACATATAGCTATCCAATCAACTTGACTCTTCTTTGATAGAAACCTTCTTCGTTCTCGCCTTTTTGTTACCTTCGTTGTCCGCTTTCACTACCTATGTAAAAATCGAATTTTTACTTCGCTATTCCATAAATAAAAATCATATTTTTATTACTATGTTAGATAGATAAAAATTATATTTTTATCACGCTATTTTCCATATAAAAATTTCGCCTTTATAAAAACATAGGCTTCGCCTTTTCAAATTCAAAGATTTCATCTTTATAAAATCTCATCTTTATTCTTCTACACATATAAAGATGATATTTTTAATATTCTTATCATGTAAAAATTATATTTTTAACTCTTTACCCAACCAAAAATCATATTTTTACATCTTCTACTTAATAAAGATTATATTTTTAATACTTTAAAAATATAAAAATCATATTTTTAATATTTCTATATAGTAAAGACTATATTTTTAATTCTTTAAAAATATAAAAACTATATTTTTATCACTTTAAAAATATAAAGATCATACCTTTTACCAAATAAAAATCCTATCTTTTCACCTTTTAAAGTTCTAATCTTTTTCCATTTAAAATTCAAACCTTTTCTATTTTAAATTCTTTTTAAAATCAGTTTTAAATCACTCTTTAAAATCAGTTTTAAAATTCCTAAAAAAAAATCAGTTTTAATTTTCTAAAAAAAATCAGTTTTAATTTTCTATAAAAAATCAATTTTAATTTTCTATAAAAAATCAGTTTTAATTTTCTATTTTTATAAAATAAAAATAAAACAAATAAATAAAAAAAATGACTTATAGGGGGGGACTGTGCTGGTGGCGTCTCGCCGGAGGTGGATCGGCGGTGCCCTCGAGGTGGCGCAGGCTCGGGGTGGCGGTCTTCAATTGCAGCGTCGAGATGAGGAGAGGGAGGTCGGAGGCGTGGGAGGGGGTTGCGACGTCGAGGGCCAGGCGGGGATGGATCCGAACGGTGGTGGCTTCGGAGGGCGTGAAGGCGGTGTGTCCATCTGGGGAGGGAAGAACGAGAGCAGTATGGTTTTTTCCTTCTTCTTTTTTTTTCTGTTTTTTTATTTATTTATTTTGAAATCCAATTCTGAACTGACGGGGAAGGAGAAGGTTAGGGGGGGTTGACCAAGGAAATGGAGAATATAAAATTAATTATTTAATTTAATTCTTCCTCTAAAAAGTAACTTTTTATTTTCAACTCGAAATCGAACCCACCGACTGTCGTCCCTAGCGTATTACCCCCATTCCGAACACAATGGGATATGCCACGTAGGCTGATTCGATCGTTTGAATCAGTTTCCGTTAAATTTACATTTAAATCACTATATTGAATTTTAAACGTACATTTCAAATTACCGGGGTCACATACCAACTAGAAAAATTCAAGAAAAATATTTTCTAGCTTCGTATTGACGATACGGTCCTAACAAAACTAGTTTCGTCGAATTCTGAGACCGTTGGAAAAATGGCCAATTTCCAGTCGATTAAAATCAACTGAAACTGGTCAAACGCGTTTTCCTTTGCCACGCTCACATATCGATTCGAAAAATTATGAAATTTGAAACCTAGCAATAACTCCACATCCCGGACCCAACAAAACTGGTTTCGTCGAAATCCGAGGTCGTTTGCAAAATGTCCATTTTTAAGGGCCTGAATTCCATAGCGACTATTCAGAATTTTCAACTGGACATATCTTTTGATTCTCGCTACGAACTTTTGATTTTTCGGATTCGTTGGAAAGATATTCACTATTAGATTCCATTATTTTTGGTTTCACTAAAATCCGGATTGTTTTGCACCCGGTACATTCAATTGAAGTTTGAAATCGAATTATCGAACTACCGCGCCATTTTCAATTCCTTTTATAATTATATATA
The DNA here is from genome assembly GCA_030737875.1 of Allium sativum. NCBI lineage: Eukaryota > Viridiplantae > Streptophyta > Magnoliopsida > Asparagales > Amaryllidaceae > Allium > Allium sativum. The sequence continues at coordinate 298,535,013 of CM060921.1, forward strand.
AATATTTATATTCTAACGACGACGTATATAATATATACGTTCTAATATATTCAAAAATAAATTTCTCGTCGATATTATTTAAAATAATTCATTTTAAATAATCAAAATTCGCTAAAATTGCCAAAATAAAAATTTTAAACTGGCCCAGATTTTCGGGTTGTTACAATCTCCCCCACTTAAAACTTTTCGTCCCCGAAAAGGAACAAAGTCGAAAGTGGTTTGATTAATCAACTCTACGCTCGATCTGGCTTTCATTCTCCAACTTTTCAGTTTCTGAGAATTTTCTAAAATTTCAAAAATTTGGCTAACACCCTAAATTTTCGAAAAATTTCGCCATAACCTCCCCTGCACCGGGAGCATCGGGGTATTTCAAATAGCTTCCCCGGTCCTTCAGATCTCAAAAAGAAAAAGAAAAAGCCAAGCGGCTAGCCAATAGGCTCACAAAATCATCATCACCCAAACAAAACAGTAAATCATGTAGTAAACATGTACCTATTTGTCGGGCAAACAAATTTTATTCTTCGGCTCTAGCCTCCTTGCTATGACCTGTTCAATGATATACATGTATATGCAAGAAAATGCGACCAATTTTCAATATAGTTCAATATTTGATTCAGTTAGGCATAATGGTTCAAAATTATCAAACAATTAAACAAACAACACAAACATCAATCAATTAGTTGATTAGCTTTTCAAATGCATAACTTTGATATATATAGTCAAAAATCAGATTTTTGATGCCAAATCACAACAATAGGCCCTATCTAATTTTGGTTCTCACACCAGTCAATAGGAAATATATAGAAATCTCACTTTCGTCACTCGAATATAAATACTGATAATGTGATCACAATTATCAGCATCATCCCCGGGCGACTAGAGTGTGATTCTATATCTATCCAGTATATTAAAATTTCGAATACACGCGGATCAGACGTATACGCAAAATCTATATATACTGGATTGTCCACATCAATATAAATATATAATCAAATACGAATAATTGATTTAGATTTTCAAAACAAAATTTGCTTTCACGTTAAAAATATACTCTTCACACTCGTTCTAGGATACTACTGATCCCATCTCTAACGAGTCATTCTAATTGGATATTACTAATCCAATATCTGATGAATTCTTTCGTATGGTTCTAATGTGTCTTGTTCTCTAGCTTTGTAAACCAAAGCTCTGATACCAACTGTGACGGCAAGGAATTTCGCTCGGTCCGAACCAGTCGCTAAACCGACCCAGACCGTTCGAAACGCCCTATCGTTTGAGAACATGACAAAATAGAACGCATACCAAAGAACGTTTCACTGTATATTACAATAATGCATCGGATTACAAGAATATACAGAGTATAAATGAATATTACACAGAAATATCAGAGATTTAAATTACATTTAAATACATAGCAGCGGAAAATAATACAATACACAACTGAAGGGGATATACGGATACAAAGCTTTCCGGATATCGTTCCAGCTGTAAACCAGGATCCTGTGAATATAAATCTGCAAAACCAAAACTACTAGCTGCCCATGTCAAAAATAAGGGCACCCAGAGTTTAGGTTAAAACAATAAACTCCAGGTCAGTCATGTGACTGGTGTGAGAACTAAAACAGTTATAAATCTTTATTTTAAAGTTAGGTAAATCAAGGGACCACGCCGTATAACACGGAACGGGTTTCCTCCCAAGAATACCAGTGCATAAAACAACAGCGCAATGCTAAATAACGAAAAGTGAAGCTGTTATAAGACCCAGGTCCCATCACACAATGTAACGCAGCCGAGGATAGGGTTTTCCCTTATAACAGCCAAAGAATGCTTGATACGTTTTAAAACAAATCATTTGATACTACTATAAGTGCATAGTGTATAAAACAACTTCAAATCATAAGTATCAATCATAGGCGACATGAGCGTCCCATGCCACTATGTCGCCATATATAGGTTTACAAATAAAACCGCAAAGTCACGTATTTGGAAGTTGGATTTCCATCTATGAACCGAGGCAAAAGATAGTCCTCAACCGATTCGAGACTGTCTAGCCCGAGCCTCAGGACCCAGACTCAGGTGGACCCTTGGATCCTCAGGGCCAGTCCACCGATGTGGATTAAACTTAAACCCTGAACATGCATTTCCCCGCCCTATGGGGCGTAAACGAGCCAACTAAATGACTCCATCGGTTCGAGAACGACCGATCAATCCGAGGCGCCTCGCAACAGCAACAACCACATAAGTCAAACTCGTCAGGGCGTGTAAAACCACTAACGCCACTTCTAGCTAGAAAGAAACGCATGCCCTCCCTGACGTCCTCTCCCGTTTTTGGTTCATACCGGGTGTGAAACTCGCGAAGCAAACGTTACACAAAGCTACGCCACAAAGGCCTTGCTTTGATCATCACCACAAGACTTTGCTTTTTAACAGAAGCCTCGATCAATTGCCACTTAGGCATGCCACACAGGCAATTCACTCCATGCGTTTGATATCCATCAATATATAACCCCTGAGCTCGTACGTCTCAGAGAAGGGCGTTAAGCAAGAGAATAAATTCTCCGCCGCCAAACAGATATATATTTAATAGAAATCAATCACACAGACTAAAATCCAATGTCAGACACACAGTCCATTTACAAGTCCGTTCTGGGTCTGAACGAAACCGGAGGCACCTAGTACCCCACATATCCATCGATCTCCAAGTACGTCTGGACGATCACCAATTGTTTCCATCTTCTTGGGTGTACAGCCCAATCAAGATCATCAGTAATCACCCAAACGACGTGAAGACTTCCGGTCTTCGACCACCGTCTTCATCTTCGACTTATCGTCGTATCAGTTATTCAGAATGGGATAAACCCGGTCTTTCCGAATAACTCGCGTATATTTTATAAAAGTGCTACACAAACACAACATACGCCTCATTCCAATTCATTAGTCACTAACCATAAATTAATCAAGAGAATAATTCCCCAAATATTAACCCCGAAGGCCGAAACCAACATCAGATCAATATCCAGAAAACCATCCTGCTTGGCTAACCGACAGTTAGTTTCTAAATTTCACATTCATAGGGAAAGGTTCCCATTAATTTTATCAAAGATAAATTCTTTAAAATTTATTCTTTATTCTATTTTTGAATCTCAATTCAAACTAGTCGGGATTAGCGAAGCTTACCGAAGTAATCATTTATTTTAATTTCCCCATCCCAACCTATTCATCCCATGAAGTAAAACTGGTAATACTTCATATCTAACACCACAGTGTTATCGGTAAATTCAATTACCATTTCACGTTCAAATCTAATTAAAGATTTAACTATCGCCTGGAGCAAAACTGGTGATACTCCATTTTCGATCATTTCAATCTAATTAAAGATTCATTAAAACTCCACTTAGTTTTAATCTTTAACTGGGTTAAAGAATCAGTGTCATTTAAAACACAGTTCACGATAAACCCAAAATCACATTCATTAATTATCGGGTTAAAGAACGAGTGTTATTTAAAACACTGTCCACGATAAACCCAAAAATCAATATCAATTCAATTCCAATTAAATATCATTTAATTGGTACACTTCATTAAATCTAAATAAAAAGATTTAATCTTTTCTCAACTGGGTTTAAGAACAGTGTTAGTGAAGACACCATTCACGACAAACCCAAATCACATTTGATATTCAATACATGGCTCTGAATAGAAAATATACCGGCTTATATTCAATATCAAATTCTACAACTAACAAATATCGTATTGGAAATAACGATATATATATATCTATATCTTTCAAATTTCCATAACAACAGTTGTATAATCACGAAATCCAACATCGAAATATTCCGAAGACAATTTCGATTCAAATCCACTCCAATGCAATCATTGGAAATTCTGGTTATTTTTAAAACCCTTTTCGAATTCAATTTATTTATTTAAAAATAAATAGAATTATAATTCTAGTTCAAAACTAGTTCATTCCGATAAAAATCTATTTTTATCTTTTCAAATATGGAGTTTTTCATCCCAATTCTTTCTAAATCATTTCTTATGATTTTACACAAATTATTACTATTTTTAATAATTTTATCAAGGCCCGTACAGTCGATTTCCATCAACGGCCATCGAACTGCACTTACAGCGACCTTTTTCAAATTTGATTTGGATGTAACTCCAAATCCAACCGTTAGATTTTAAATTTCTAATATTCATTAGAAAGCCCTTTTCGATACGAACCCAACGGTTCCGGTTTTAGGAGAATCCGACGGTCGGATCTCCCGTAATGTCCGTTGGAAATAAATGGTCGAAATTCACGAACGGCCGCGGCGCGGCGCGTTCTATTCAGGCCATTATATTATATATATATAATATATATATAATATATTTCGTCGATTTCTATTTTAAAACGAATTATATGAATAGTTTTAAAATCGTTTCAAAAGCAATTTCGACTTTCTTTCAATTCAAATCAAAATTGAATTCTTCTTTATAAATTCGTTTTAAAATTCATTTCTATTCAATTCAAATTTCAATTCAATTTGAATTCATTTTCAATTCGCTTTCAATTCAATTCGAAATTGTTTTCAATTCAATTCATTTCGAAATCGTTTTCAATTCAATTCATTTCGAAATCATTTTCAATTCAATTCATTTTGAAATCGTTTTCAATTCAATTCATTTCGAAATCGTTTTCAATTCAATTCATTTCGAAATCGTTTTCAATTCATTTCATTTCGAAATCGTTTTCAATTCAATTCATTTCGAAAACGTTTTCAATTCAATTCATTTCGAAATCGTTTTCAATTCAATTCATTTCGAAATCGTTTTCAATTCATTTCATTTCGAAATCGTTTTCAATTCAATTCATTTCGAAATCGTTTTCAATTCAATTCATTTCGAAATCGTTTTCAATTCAATTCATTTCGAAATCGTTTTCAATTCAATTCATTTCGAAATCGTTTTCAATTCATTTCATTTCGAAATCGTTTTCAATTCAATTCATTTCGAAATCGTTTTCAATTCAATTCATTTCGAAATCGTTTTCAATTCAATTCATTTCGAAATCGTTTTCAATTCATTTCATTTCGAAATCGTTTTCAATTCAATTCATTTCGAAATCGTTTTCAATTCATTTCATTTCGAAATCGTTTTCAATTCAATTTGAATTCGTTTTCAATTCATTTCATTTCGAAATCGTTTTCAATTCAATTTGAATTCGTTTTCAATTCATTTCATTTCGAAATCGTTTTCAATTCAATTCATTTCGAAATCGTTTTCAATTCAATTCATTTCGAAATCGTTTTAAATATCGTTCACGTCAAAATGGCGTCAAACTAATCAACACGGCTTCATAAATCTCTATTTTCAAATATTCTATTTCAAATATTTCTTTTTCAAAATAGTTGTTATTATCAAAATATTTCGTTCAACACATGACCAATCTCAATGGATGAGTACTGTCAACACATGAACATTTATTTTATATTGATAAAGATGTAAATTTTATTATCAAAATATTTCGTTCAACACATGACCAATCTCAATGGATGAGTACTGTCAACACATGAACTTTTATTTTATAATATTCTTTATTTTTCAAATTGGAATGAGGCCCAATCAATTACCATATAAAGTTAATTATATGGATTTCCATACAACACATGTATAATAGCATTGAAAAATAATCAACCATCAACCAAAGTGCACTACACTGTATAAGCATCAAATATTGATATCTAACGCTTATAACAGCCTGTCAATCAATCGATCGACATATTTAATCAATCAGGATGAGTGAAATTCATATTTCATCCCAACACCCGTGTGGGGTTTTCAAACAATCAAACACAGAATTTAGTTGTGCAGTTGGGCGATGTGTAAAATTTATCGACCCAATCAATATCAGTCAAATCAGTGTATATAAACAAATCGGCCGATTTGTTCATAAATATTTATTTATTCACATTCACGTTAAAAATTATATTTCTAACGATAAAACATTTATTTCAACATATGAATTTCTATTCAATTCATTTATTCGATAAAATGATATTTTTATTTTTCTAACTTATTTTAGAAAATTTCGGCGGCATAACGGCACGATACTAGAAACGGGACAAGGCCTAGCCTTATCCCCGGTCTAGTGAAGGCCCACGCCATTCACACATCAATCAAATTCATTCAATTCACCCAAACAACTCAATTTCAATTCAAATATCCAACTAATCTATGCAACCAAACAAACAAGTCCATGGTCTGTGGACGATTGTGTCGGGTGCTACTAAACACCGTCTGCATCCTAGTATATATATATAACTAGAAAATAAATTTGAAAGGTGAGAAATTCTCACATATAGCTATCCAATCAACTTGACTCTTCTTTGATAGAAACCTTCTTCGTTCTCGCCTTTTTGTTACCTTCGTTGTCCGCTTTCACTACCTATGTAAAAATCGAATTTTTACTTCGCTATTCCATAAATAAAAATCATATTTTTATTACTATGTTAGATAGATAAAAATTATATTTTTATCACGCTATTTTCCATATAAAAATTTCGCCTTTATAAAAACATAGGCTTCGCCTTTTCAAATTCAAAGATTTCATCTTTATAAAATCTCATCTTTATTCTTCTACACATATAAAGATGATATTTTTAATATTCCTATCATGTAAAAATTATATTTTTAACTCTTTACCCAACCAAAAATCATATTTTTACATCTTCTACTTAATAAAGATTATATTTTTAACACTTTAAAAATATAAAAATCATATTTTTAATATTTCTATATAGTAAAGACTATATTTTTAATTCTTTAAAAATATAAAAACTATATTTTTATCACTTTAAAAATATAAAGATCATACCTTTTACCAAATAAAAATCCTATCTTTTCACCTTTTAAAGTTCTAATCTTTTTCCATTTAAAATTCAAACCTTTTCTATTTTAAATTCTTTTTAAAATCAGTTTTAAATCACTCTTTAAAATCAGTTTTAAAATTCCTAAAAAAAATCAGTTTTAATTTTCTAAAAAAAATCAGTTTTAATTTTCTAAAAAAAATCAGTTTTAATTTTCTATAAAAAATCAGTTTTAATTTTCTATTTTTATAAAATAAAAATAAAACAAATAAATAAAAAAAACGACTTATGGGGGGGGGGGGGGACTGTGCTGGTGGCGTCTCGCCGGAGGTGGATCGGCGGTGCCCTCGAGGTGGCGCAGGCTCGGGGTGGCGGTCTTCAATTGCAGCGTCGAGATGAGGAGAGGGAGGTCGGAGGCGTGGGAGGGGGTTGCGACGTCGAGGGCCAGGCGGGGATGGATCCGAATGGTGGTGGCTTCGGAGGGCGTGAAGGCGGTGCGTCCATCTGGGGAGGGAAGAACGAGAGCAGTAGGGTTTTTTCCTTCTTCTTTTTTTTTCTGTTTTTTTTTATTTTGAAATCCAATTCTGAACTGACGGGGAAGGAGAAGGTTAGGGGGGGTTGACCAAGGAAATGGAGAATATAAAATTAATTATTTAATTTAATTCTTCCTCTAAAAAGTAACTTTTTATTTTCAACTCGAAATCGAACCCACCGACTGTCGTCCCTAGCGTATTACCCCCATTCCGAACACAATGGGATATGCCACGTAGGCTGATTCGATCGTTTGAATCAGTTTCCGTTAAATTTACATTTAAATCACTATATTGAATTTTAAACGTACATTTCAAATTACCGGGGTCACATACCAACTAGAAAAATTCCAGAAAAATATTTTATAGCTTCGTATTGACGATACGGTCCTAACAAAACTAGTTTCGTCGAATTCTGAGACCGTTGGAAAAATGGCCAATTTCCAGTCGATTAAAATCAACTGAAACTGGTCAAACGCATTTTCCTTTGCCACGCTCACATATCGATTCGAAAAATTATGAAATTTGAAACCTAGCAATAACTCCACATCCCGGACCCAACAAAACTGGTTTCGTCGAAATCCGAGGTCGTTTGCAAAATGTCCATTTTTAAGGGCCTGAATTCCATAGCGACTATTCAGAATTTTCAACTGGACATATCTTTTGATTCCCGCTACGAACTTTTGATTTTTCGGATTCGTTGGAAAGATATTCACTATTAGATTCCATTATTTTTGGTTTCACTAAAATCCGGATTGTTTTGCACCCGGTACATTCAATTGAAGTTTGAAATCGAATTATCGAACTACCGCGCCATTTTCAATTCCTTCTATAATTATATATAAATATTTATATTCTAACGACGACGTATATAATATATACGTTCTAATATATTCAAAAATAAATTTCTCGTCGATATTATTTAAAATAATTCATTTTAAATAATCAAAATTCGCTAAAATTGTCAAAATAAAAATTTTAAACTGGCTCAGATTTTCGGGTTGTTACAATAACTTTTGACTCATGTCGAATCAGAGGGTGAGACCTATGCCATTGGAAAGGAATTAATGATTGCCTTTCCGTAGGGTGGTTACGTTAAAGATTTGGCTCAGCGGTTTGGGTGGAATCGTTGTTTTAAGGTTTTACAGTTGGCTATTCATGTTTTGGAGCCTTGGTGGAATCCTATAAACAAGGGGTGAGAGTGAAGGGAAAATGTTTACTTTCCCATTCTCTCATTTGGAGGCATTGATCTCATTCTTCCTCTAACACATTTCCACCATTAAAAATCCAAATCTAAGGAGGGAAATCATATATATCTACAACATTGGAGGCTAGATCTACATCATTTCAAGTAAGGATTCATAAAATCGAAGGGCTAGGAGTTATCTCTTCGCTGTCTTGAATTTTATTTCATCATTTTGCTTTGTTTTGGATAATTGGTGAGTGATTTACATCTCTCACATGAATGCAATGAAGTATATGAGTATTTGTGCATGTTTCTCATCAAATTGGAATGCTTTACCATAGATTTACACCATTACATGTCCATTTTCATATGCATCACCCTATGATCTAATCTAATAAGTTTTACTCGTTAATTTCATGTCATTTTACATGTTTATGCTAGTTAGATTTCTCATTTTGATCATATGTTCATTTTAATGGTTTTTGGTAAAATTTACATCATTTTTGTGGTAATCGTCATATTCATGTGGTTAGTTATGTTATGATATGTTTATGGTTGTGTTTTATGATTTTGGTTGAGTTGGATTTGTCATTTGGCGAAGTTTTGGTCGAAATCGGAGTTGAATTGCAATATGCAGGTTTGACTCGGCGATAATTGACTCGGCCAGAATTGACTCGGCCAGAAGTTGGATCGGGCAGAAGTTGGCCCAGGCAGGAGTTGGATCGGGCAGAAGTTGGATCGGCCAGAAGTTGGAACAACCAGAAGTTGGATCGGGCAGAAGTTGGCTCGGCAAAAGTTGCATCGGGCAGAAGTTGGCTCAGGCAGAAGTTGGCTTGGCCAGAAGTTGGATCGGCCAGAAGTTAAATCGGGCAGAAGTTGGATCGGCCAGAATTGGCTCAGCCAGAATTGGATCAACCAGAAGTGATTCGGACTAAAGTTACCTGAACATTTCCAGTGATGGTGTGACTTCAAAGTAAATTTAATTGGGAAGTCAGGAAGTGCTAAAATAATGCTATGGATTGCTTTGAACCTTATAAAGATGTTGGTTGGTTCAACAATGGTTGTGGCTTCGACAAGATTCCAGAAGGGAATGTTCGAAATGATGTGATTTGTTCATTGATTGGTGAAAAGCAACGAATAGGCAGACAACTCAAAGGTCGTGAGTTGGTGGATAATGGTTGCTCGAGAAGGTCGCTTGAGCAGTAAATAGCTGTCAAGTTTGGACGACTAGAGATATTGATGGCCGAGAGATTATCATTGTCGTAAGTTCTAGTAGGCTCAAAGTAGGGGTACGATAGGGGCACCAAAAGACCGATTGTAGGTCGAGTACCTTGGGTATCATTGAAAGACCTAGTTGTCAAGGTTGGACATTGACAAGGTTGGACATATGGAGTTTATGCTAGAACTGGGGTTACCATTAGCCCTTGACATATGGCAAGGTTGGCCGTCATACGATTAATGATGATTTCAAAGCAAGATTGGCGGTGATAGCCAGAGTCAGTCATGGATGATTGGTTGTTCTGTTTATACTATCTCATATAGATTATCCAAAGTTGAGGGAGATGTTCTTTGATTGCTTAACTGATACTGGTTTAGGCCTCTGGGGAGGGGGAATGTTAAACTCGATTAGGGTTGTCTATGTGAGACCTATGTAATCTGGATGCTATGAATGTTATCAATGCTTGTTCTGGTTCCCATATATGAATTGTTATTCTTTTGGTTGAATAGATTGTAAAGGCTATCACTATCCGATGTAGGGAAGATAAGGTTGAGTTCTTTTCTGGTGTCGTGGGTAGATTAGTATGTTATCTATCCTTTCTCATACACTTTATTGTTGAACTTTGTTAGTTGTTTTATCGCTCACTAAGACTATTTTCTGACTCAAGGTTTCATGTTTCCTCTTATTACCTTGGGTTGTTCATCCGGTTGTGGATGGGCAGACTAGGTAACAGGTGACAGGTAATGCTTTAGTGAGGACGACTATGCTGATTGATGGCGTGCAGGAGGCTCACGTACCAGTTATACTACTATATAATAATTGGATTTCCGTTGTTTTCTTTTCTGAGTGATGTAGTGAGGCAACTTTGTATAAACACCATTTCCAAGTTGTGGATATTACTTTCTGGTTGTATGAAAGTCTTGTGTTTCTTCTTCACTATTACTACCTGTTGTATATGCTCTATTATATTTTATCCTTGCGCTGTGAGTTTACAACAGTTTCCGCTTGTGTTTACCTACTCTAATGATCGTCCATGACTGCCTGGCACATCCTTCGGCGGATTATTCCCCTTGTATAGTGTGGGGGTTATGGGCAGTCGTCACATTTGGTATCAGATCTCTGGTCAACGATTTTTGGCCAAAGTTCAAGGACATAATCACGTACGAGAGATGTACTTGTAGATTTTAGCTGGATGCTTACTATATATATTAGCATATATAGTAGTAACGGTTGTTTCCCTTTAGCAATTTTTCTTGAAAGTGACTAATTATTCTAAATTGCCGATTTAGAATGAGTAGACGAGAAACAAGACACGCTACTAGGGGAGCCAATACTGGAGGGGGAAATGGTGTCGAACCTAATTACCCGGCCATGTTTGAAGCCATGGAAGAAGCAATTATGCGAAGGGCACCCGCTTCAGTGGCAGCAACAGTAGATGTTGGTGTGCGAGTTCCTAGGGTAGTAGATTTTGCAAAGCTGTGCAAGGACTTTGCATCTCTAGGGGGAAAACCATTAAAGGGAACTGAACCAGCTGAAGAGGTTCAGAGGTGGATGGATTCATGTGTCCGAATCTTTGGAGACTTGGATATTGAGGATGCAATAAAGAGAAAGCTTGCATCAAGGCAACTGCAAGGCAGGGCCATGGAATGGTGGAATTCTGTTACACTTGAGACTCCAGAGGAAGAAATTTCATGGGAGCTATTCCAAGCTAAGTTTGAAGAAAATTTTATATCCACTGCTCAGAAGTTTATTCTCTTCAAGAAGTTCGTAGAGTTGAAGCAGAATGGCAGATCAGTTCTTGACTACATTTCTAATTTTAAGGCTTTGTCTAGATATGCTCGTTCATACATTGATACACCCTATCAAAAGAACGAGAAGTTTGTCTTGGGTTTGGATGCTTATATCGGAAAGCCGTTAGCGGACCATCTTGATGACTCATTTGAGAAGATTGTGGAAAAAACTATTCGTCATGAGAGCTTGTTTCCTAAGGAAGCAAATGTTGTCTCTGCGACCAAAAAGGCTCAAAAACCACAGCAGGGTGGTAATAATAAGAAGAGGGAGAAACAACAACAAAAAGGAAAAGATGGTCAAAAGAAGCCCAAGAGTGAGGTGGTTTGCTTTAACTGCCAACATAAAGGTCATTTTGCTAGTGAGTGCAAGAATCCCAAAGCTGAGAAGAAGTGCTTCAAATGTGGGAAGCCTGGGCATGAGAAGAAAGATTGTCCAGAATCAGCTAAGGGCAAGCAGATTGTGAAGGCATATGCTTTGGAAGTTATGCCATCTTCTTCGAGAGCTCCTACCGTAGTGGAGAAGGGAAAGGCTGTCATGGTGCAAGGTACTCTTTCTATTAAAGGTGTTTCAGTTCATGTGATTTTCGATACTGGAGCATCACATTCTTTCATTTGTAATGAGCTTGTGTGCCTCTTAGGTTTGGAACCTGAGATTTGTGATAGACCCTTCGTAGTGACTAATCCAATTGGGGGTTCGTCAAATCTTTGCATGATATGTCATGGTCTAGTATTGTCGAGTCATGGTTGCTCTTTTGTGTGTGATTGCTTTGTTCTTAACTTCGCTGGGTTTGGAATCATCTTGGGCATGTATTGGCTCAAGAAGTATGCGGCCAGGGTGAATTGCGAGAAGCTAGAGGTGAGGGTCGGGGATGTGGAAGGGCGAAAGGTGTTGATTTGATGTAAGCGCGAAGACGGGTCTTCGTGAGTTATCTATATTCGCTTGGGATTCCACAAGAAGACCTGTCATCAGTGTTGATCGCTAATGAGTATGTAAATGTCTTTGACGAGGTCAAAGGGTTGCCGCCGCATCGTGAGATCGAGTTTAGGATCGATTTAGTCGAAGGTGCTAGACCAATCGTTATGCCTCTTAGGTAGATGACGCCTAGGGAACAGCAAGAGTTAGAGGTGCAAGTTCGTGACCTTTTGGGAAAAGGATTCATTCGAAGAAGTGTTTCCAAGTGGGGTGCACCAGTCGTATTTGCAACCAAGGCGGATGGCTCGTTAAGATTGTGTGTGGACTATCGTGAGCTGAACAAGGTGACAAAGAATAATAAGTATCTGTTGCCAAGGATAGATGACTTGTTCAATCAGCTTCACGAAGCCAAAGTGTTTTCTCAGATGGATTTGGCAACAGGATTTCACCAGTTGAGGGTGGCTAAGGATAGTGTGTCAAAGACTGCTTTTAGGACACCATCTGGTTTCTTCGAATGGTTGGTGATGGTATTCTGGTTGACTAACGCACCAACGTATTTTGTGGATCTTATAAATAGAGTACTCAGAGACCAGTTGAACAAGAGTGTGCTTGTGTTCGTGGATGATATTCTGGTTTACTCCAGAAATAAGGGAGACCATAAGACGCACTTAACAGTTGTGTCAGAGATCTTGAGGAAGCATCAGCTTAAGGCTAAGTTCTCAAAGTGTCACTTCTGGAAGGATGAAGTGAGGTTCTTAGGTCATGTAGTTTCTGGAAAAGGGATAGCGGTTGACCCCACTAAAGTTGCAGCAATCTAGGACTGTGATCGACCTAAGAATGCGACGGATGTTCGGAGTTCCTTGGGTTGGCAGGATGTTACCGACGGTTTATCAAGGATTTCTCCAAAGTAGTTGCACCGTTGACAGGATTGATGAAGAAGAACCAAGCGTTCACATGGGATGCAAAGTGTGGATAAGTGTTTGAAATCCTGTAGGAGAGATTGATGAGTGCACCTATGTTGACCATTCCAAGTGGGAATGAAGAGATGGTGGTACATACTGATGCATGTGGTACTGGACTTGGAGCAGTTCTAATGCAGAAGGATAAAGTTGTGACCTACGCAAGTCGACAACTAAAGCCGCATGAGAAGAATTACCCAACTCATTATTTGGAGTTGGCGGCGATTGTATTTGCTCTGAAGATGTGGAGACAGTACCTATTGGGAGTTTAATTCGAGTTGTTTACGGATCACAAGTCATTGAAGTATCTTTCTCCCAAAAGGATTTAAATCTTCGGCAGCAAAGATGGTTAGAGTTTCTGGCGTCATATGATTTTGGCATAACCTATACACCGGGCAAGGGTAACGCAGTTCATTCAGAAACTAGAACCAGAAGATAAAGAGTTCGAGGTCGATCGAGAAGGTTGGCTTCGAAAGAAAGGGTGATTATTTGTTCCTGATATCGACGGATTGAGGGATGAGGTTCTGAGAGAATGTCACCACTCGAAGCTAACAATTCATCCCGGGGGAAATAACATGTATCAGGATGTAAAGAGAGTCTATTACTGGGATGGATGAAGCGAGATATTGGAAAGTTCATTTCCAAGTGTATGAACTGTCAGTTGGTGAAAGCTGAACAGAAGAAGCTGAGCTTTTTGCTTCAGCCATTGGAAGTTCCTACGTGGAAGTGGGAGCAAGTATCGATGGATTTTATCGATGGACTACCTAGAACAAGGGCAGAAAACGAAGGGATTTGGGTTATCGTGGATGGTTTGACCAAAAGTGCGAGATTTATTCCTATCAAGTCGACTAGGACGACATCAAAATTGGCTGAACTTTATGTAAAATGGATAGTTTGATTCCATGGTGTCCCAAAGAGTATAGTGAGTGACTGAGATCCATTATTCACGAGTGCATTTTGTAAAAGTCTACAAGAAGCTTTGGGAACCGAGTTGTGCTTGAGTACAACGTATCATCCCCAAACTGATGGTCAGACCGAGAAAATCAATCGATTTTTGGAAGATCTCCTGAGGGCTTGTGTGTTAGACTTCGGAGGATCATGGAAAGACCATCTAAATCTAGTTGAGTTTGCGTATTATAATAGCTACCGGTCTAGCATTGGGATGGCACCATACAAAGCATTGTATGGAATGCCGTGTAATTCTCCAACATGTTGGTTAGAAACGGGAGATAAGTTAGTACTTGGGCCTGAGATGATCAGAGAAACCTTGGATTGTATCGAGATAATTCGACAACGAATGAAGGCAGCCCAGGATCGTCAGAAGAGTTATGCCAACAAGCATCGTAAGGACTTGGAATTCGACGTGGGTGATATGGTTTTCGTGAAAGCTTCGCCATTGAAGCACATGGTTAGATTTGGTAAGAAAGGAAAGTTAGCTCCAAGGTTTGTTGGACCATTTTCGATAGTCGAGCGAATTGGAAAGCTCAGTATAGATTGGAGTTACCCGAGAAGATGCCGAGCGTGCATAATGTGTTCCATGTGTTGTTTCTATGGAAGTTCGTGCATGATTCGAATGTGGTGGTATCTCCAGAGCAATACGAAGACTTAGTTTCGAGACCTCGTAAGCCACTTCATGTTGTGGGGAATGACACGAAACAACTTAGGAGGAAGATGGTTAAGCTAGTCAAGGTACGATGGAGTGAGGATGGAGACGATTGTACGTGGGAGACAGAAGAGAGTATGAGAGCGACTCATCCAGAACTCTTCGTCGATAGGACCCTTCGATATCGTTTCTTCGTTATATCGTTGTATCTTGTTGTTGATTGTTAGAATTCCACATGCTAGGATAAGGCTATGGACGCATGGCTTGATGGTTGCAAGTTTGGATGATAGAATTGGCTTTTCATGGATGATAGGCATGCGGAATCATGGTGATTACTTGTGTTTGTTTGGAATTTCGGGGACGAAATTCTTGGGGGGAGGGATGTAATAGCCTGCATTTTATGTATCGAAAAATCGTAAAATATTTTTATTTCATTCTCTGTGGGTTGGATCATTTTCATCTTTTAATATGTTGCTTATGGGGATGTGAGACATGTCCATAATTTTTACCAATTTTGTTTGTGACCATTTTGCCCCTATCAGCCTTGTACAGGGCATAACTTTTGACTCAGGTCGAATCAAAGGGTGAGACCTATGCCATTGGAAAGGAATTGATGATTGCCTTTCCGTAGAGTGGTTACATTAAAGATTTGACTCAGAGGTTTGGGAGAAATCGTTGTTTTAAGGTTTTACAGTTGCCTATTCAGGTTTTGGAGTCTTGCTGGAATCCTATAAATAAGGGGTGAGAGTGGAGGGAAAAGGTTGCTTTCCCATTCTCTCATTTGGAGGCATTGATCTCCTTCTTCCTTTAACACATTTCCACCATTAAAAATCCAAATCTAAGGAGGGAAATCATAGGTCTACGCCATTGGAGGCTAGATCTGCATCATTTTAAGTAAGGATTCATCAAATCGAAGGGCCAGGAGCTATCTCTTCGCTGTTCGGAATTCTTTTTCATCATTTTACTTTGTTTTGGATGATTGGTGAATGATTTACATCTCTCACATGAATGTAATGAAGTATATGAGTATTTGTGCATGTTTCTCATCAAATTGGAATGTTTTGCCATAGGTTTACACAATTACATGTCCATTTTCATATGCATCACCCTATGATCTAATCTAACAAGTTTTACTCTTTAATTTCATGTCATTTTACATGTTTATGTTAGTTAGATCTCTCATTTTGATCATATGTTCATTTTAATGATTTTTGGTAAGATTTACATCATTTTTGTGGCAATCGTCATATTCATGTGTTTAGTAATGTTATGATATGTTTATGATTGTGATTGATGATTTTGGTTGAGTTAGTTTCGTCGGATTCGTCATTTGGCGAAGTTTTGGTCGAAATTGGAGTTGAATTGCAATATGCAGATTTTGACTCGGCCATAATTTACTCGGCTAGAAGTTGAATTGGGCAGAAGTTGGATCGGACAGAAGTTGGCTCGGCCAGAAGTTGGCTCTACCAGAAGTTGGATTGGGCAGAAGTTGGATCGGGCAGAAATTGGCTCGGCGGAAGTTGGATCGGGCAGAAGTTGGATCGGGCAGAAGTTGGCTTGGGTAGAAGTTGGATCGAGCAGAAGTTGGATCAGGTAGAATTGGCTGAGCCAAAATTGACTCAGCCAGAATTGGATCAGCCAGAAGTGATTCGGACTAAAGTGACCCGAACATTTGCAGTGGTGGTGTGACTTCAAAGTAAATTTAATTGGGAAGTCAGGAAGTGCTAAAATAATGCTATGGATTGCTTTGAATCATATAAAGATGTTGGTTGGTTCAACGATGGTGGTGGCTTCGACAAGAGTCCAGAAAGGGATGTTCGAAGTGATGTGATATGTTCGTTGATCGCTGAAAAGCAGCGAATAGGCAGACAACTCAAAGGTCATGAGTAGGTGGATAATGGTTGCTCGAGAAGCTCGCTTGAGCAGTAAATAGCCGTCAAGATTGGACGACTAGAGATATTGAAGGCCGGCTGAGAGATTATCATTGTCCTAAGTTCTAGCAGGCTCAAAGCAGGGGTACGATGGGGGAACACAAAAGACCGATTGAAGGTCGAGTACCTTGGGTATCGTTGAAAGGCCTAGTTGTCAAGGTTGGACATTGTCAAGGTTGGACATATGGAGTTTATGCTAGAACTGGGGTTACCATTAGCCCTTGACATACAAGGTTGGCCGTCATACAATTAACGATGATTTAAAAGCAGGATTGGCGGTGATAGCTGGAGTCAGTCATGGATGATTGGTTGTTCTGTTTATACTATCACATATAGATTATCCAAAGTCGAGGGAGTTGTTCTTTGAGTGCTTAACTGATATTGGTTTAGGCCTCTGGGGAGAGTATTTAGGGAATGTTAAACTCAATTAGGGTTGTCTACGTGAGACCTATGTAATCTGGATGCTATGAATGTTATCAATGCTTGTTCTGGTTCCCATGTATGAATTGTTATTCCTTTGGTTGAATATATTGTAAAGGCTATCACTATCCGTTGTGGGGAAGATAAGGTTGAGTTCTTCTCTGGTGTCGTGGGTAGATTAGTATGTTTATCTATCCTTTCTCGTACACTTTATTGTTGAAGTTTGTTAGTTGTTTTATCGCTCACTGAGACTGTTGTCTGACTCAGGGTTTCATGTTTCCTCTTATTACCTTGGGTTGTTCATCCGGTTGTGGATGGGCAGACTAAGTAACAGGTGACAGGTAATGCTTTAGTGAGAACGACTATGCTGATCGGTGGCGTGCAGGAGGCTCACGTACGAGTTTTACTACTATATAATAATTGAATTTCCGTTGTTTGCTTTTCTGAGTGATGCAGTGACGCAACTTTGTATAAATACTATTTCCAAGTTGTGGATATTACTTTCTGGTTGTATGAAAGTCTTGTGTTTCTGCTTCACTAATACTACCTGTTGTATATGCTCTATTATATTTTATCCTTGCGTTGTGAGTTTACGACAGTTTCCGCTTGTGTTTACCTACTCTGATGATCGTCCATGACTGCCTGGCACATCCTTCGGCACATTATTCCCCTTGTATAGTGCGGCGTTATGGGCGGTCGTCACAAGTTAATTAGGAATAATATCGGCGTGAGTCAATCACAAAAATGGTGGAATATTATTAAATGATGGGAGAGACAACTAAATCAACCAACTCATGCTGCGGGTATTTTAAAATTACTACTTCACAAAGTCAAAATTCAAAACATTACATTAATATTAGCATTTTCCAAAATTATAAGTTATTTCCTCAATCCTATCATTTAATATGGTAATGCATTAAATGATAATGAGGTAATAAATGAATTCAATAGTGTTGTTGCAAGAATGATCCCAGACAGGTGGACACAAATTAAAATTGGACAAGAGGTAAATTACATTACATATTTTTTAGATACATATCCCCATATTACAGTATATATGTTATGGAATTACATTACATTATGCAGGTCGACATTTATAGAATGAAAGTTGGCGAATTTGGCTCTTCAAAAGAAAGAGACGCCATAAGTATTTGTTCTTCTGCATAGTGATGGTCAATAATCGGCAGAATGGACGTCCCATACCTTACACGTTTAGCAATGCATATTCTCAGTCAGACGGTTTCTTCCTCAAATTGCAAAAGAAACTGGACTGCATTTTCCATGATTCATAAAAATCGAGAAAAAGAATCAAAATGGAAAGTCTTGAAAAACTTGTATATGTACATTACAATATGAGATTAAGATCTAAGAATATTAAACGTCGTGATACAAATGATAATTAATTGATCTAAATTATATATTTCACGAGGAGGATCCAATAGCAGAGTGGACTACAGAAGTTGAACCACGGTTACTTGACGATGAATCATGCGATGGTTGATATAACGCATAATGTTGTTGTTGTAGTGGATGGCATACCTGCATGAACAACAACAAGTCAAAGCACTGGAAATAGTAGTGGCTCCTAAAATGATGGTGCTGGTGGTCACAATATCGGTTTAACAAATAATTATGGTGTTGGATCTAGTGATGCTGGTGGTTCACATAGACCAACTACATCATATGTGCGGAGAGGTGTGGTGCGTAATCATGAAAGAAGAGATAGTAATTTAAATGTTCAATTAAATTTCATGAAATTATGATCATGCTAATAACCCATATACATCAAAAGATCCACCAAATTACAGGCATTCTACTACTGATTACACTGGACACCATTTCTATCACGGAGCAACTGAGACATACAACAGTGATATATCAAGTGATCAAAATAGTCAAACTGCATATGCAACACAGAATGATGAACCCTCCTCATTTGATAACATGTTGGCAACGTTCTTAGGTACAGGATTGACACGGTATGACTATCTATCACATCATGCTACAAAAATTGATGAAGAAGATTATGAAAATAATCTATATACATCTCCAAGAAATATTTATTAGATGTAGTAAATTTAGAATGGTGTATGTTGTATTCTATTTCTTTATGTAATATATTTTCATTTTATTTACTGTTAAAAAATTCATTACCAAAATACTGAAATCTGGACCGAAACCGAAACTAACGAAATTTACGAAACCCGCCAAAATGAACAAATTTTCAAACGGATGAAATCAAGACTGAAACTGAGTTCTTGAACCTTAGGTTGTATAATCAAGTCTGCATGGGAAAATTTTCCAATTGGTTTACTGATGCTTATACTCTTTAGACATGTCCTGGGTTCTTATCGGAACCTGTTTCAATCACATTTCAATGAGGGTATGAATTTTTTTATTAGGACATAAACATTTGACTTACCAAAACCTATGTGTGTCCTTGTCACATTATTATATTCCTATAGAGTTAATGGAACATGCTTGAAAATATTTGCATAGGAGTGATTTTTCACTGTCTTTTTAGTAATGTAAGAAGTTCAAAGTAGCAGCCTATCTAACTTATTCCATGGATCTAAGTATTATTACTTAATTCTTCAGTCACATCTTTTATTTTCTCTAAATGAAAGAAGGAAAATAAGATGACTGAATGAATAATAATTTTGTATCATAGTTTTGCTCTTAACAAGCAAAGCCCAAATATAGAACTAATGCCTTAACCAATATATCATAGTTTTCCACTTAACAAGCCCAGCCCAAATATAGACTAATGCTTTAACTAATTTGACACTATGAAATTTCTCACTTAGTATCAATCATGACAAACATTTCCCCTCACAACACTTGCATAGCACATTTCATAACTAACATGTTCAATAAAGATATTTCGTTTTAACAAGTATTACATGACTAAATTCACATAAAATAACAAGCAATTCATTACTACTAACATCATCCCATGTGCGTAGCACATGCCACATATTGGTATTTTACTAGAGTGGACTATCCAGATCTTATAAAACTAATCTAACGGACCATAGACACTTCAGTAACTACAAATAAGGTCATATCATCCCCTCTAGGCCCCACATTGTCTTTTCAACTCCGCCTCTATTCTTCTTCTCCTCCATTATTTTATATTCCAAAATTTAGGATAGGTTAGATTTCTTCCACTTCACTAACCTATTTCCCCATCTTTTCTAATAATATAGTTTTGTTATTATAGCCTGGAATTAGATAAATGTATATAGGACTCTAACCTGATTATTATATATACACATACATATATATATATATATACACATTTAGTGTGTGTGTATATATATATATTAGTTTCGGAGAAAGTTTGAAAAATGATATTTGCAAGGATACATCCAAAAGCTAGTTCTCCACTGCCCCCTCATCCTTTTCCTAGTAATCTTTTTAGTGAAAATTTTATAAGTTTACTATTTTCTGTAGTTTGTGTTGTAGAAATGGATTGTTATCCTAAAAGAGATTTGGAATTCTTACAAAAACTAAAATACATATAAATCTCCTAAATCCCTTATTTAATTAGGAAATTGTCAATCATCTGATATTATTGGGTTTTGGATTATGAAAATAGTGAAAGATTGGATTTTTGGTGTTGTATAATTTTGATATTTGGCCTGATTTATTTGTCTTCACTTTTATTGTAAATATGGATTTATGCAAAGATGCAGATTTGGGTATTGTAACTTATATATATATATATATATATATATATATATATATATATATATATATATGTTTAAATATCTATTTTCTTATAAAACAGATAGTTTAAAAGTATTAAAATATGTGTTACCAAATTTTAAGTTTTTGTACAAATCTTATATAAAAAGTAAAGCAATACCAAAAAGAAATCATATATATATTGTTGTCATATTGCAACTTGTCCTTTCTTTTATTAATGTAATAATCTTTAGGATGAGGTTACAAGTTATTTTGTATATGTTCTGTTATTTCCCTATTATTGATTTGAATGGAATAAACATAATATGTTATGTTGAGAAAGTTAGGGAAATAAACTTGTAATTCTCAATTTTTGGTTAGGTTTGGCATTTCTATATTTTAGGATGTCTCTTTATGCATGCCTTAATTACGTTTTATTTATTACTATTACTAGCATAATTTATTATAAATGGGTGTTAAATGCGTTTAATTAGCAATTCAAATTTAAATGTCCACATAGGAAAATTTGTATGTGTGTGTGTATTACTGGCTTTTATGACGCGTAGATATGAGAGGAGGAAGCAGTACCACCACCAATGGTCATGATGCTACACCAGTTAATGAAACTATGATTTAAGCCCCGACTCAAACTAGTTTTCCAATTCTGAAAAGGAATTATGCGAAACTGGATTGAAACCGTTTAAGGGATCTAATGACGTTATGGAAGCTCAAGCCTGGAATAACTCATGCAAGATGATTTTCAGAGGACTTAATCAGGAAGATAACCAGAAGAGGTTGCTAGCTACATGGCAGTTATAAGAAGGGGCAGCTGCATGATTGGAAACTATCGTTTAAGGAAAATTAGAAGACGATTTTTCATGGAAGGATTTCAAAAAAGTTTTCGAAGAAGGTTACATGTCTTTAGTAGGAATATATGAATCTTAAGCAAGGTGACATGTCATTTGAGGAATACTTGAATAAGTTCAACGATCATTCTCGCTTTGGACCTGAACTGATAGACAGACCGCTGGAAAAAATATGAAAGCTTTATTAAGGGGATGAATTTGAAGTATTATGAGAGGATGACTATGCACATCAAGCAATCATTCGTTGACATAGTAGATATGGAATATAAGTATGCAACGATGGATAAGTAGAACGGTATTGAAGCAAAGGAAGGAAATAGTGGTAGAAATGGAAAGAATAGAAAGTTCTTTGACAGAAAGAAGCCTTTGCAGAACAAAGCAAAGCCCGGAGCTAACAAGGATCATCTAAAGAAAATCACCTGGTATAATTGCCAAGAGAAAGGTCACTATTCCCACGAATGTAAGAACCCGAAGAAGTTAGGAAATCCAAACCAACGAACCCCATAATGTTTCTATTGCCACAAACCAGGACACATGATCAGAGATTGTCCTGTGATGAAGAAAGCTGAAGTGGAAAAGTTCTATGCTATCGAGGTTGACCCTTCGACTTTTAAGGGTGATAAAGAGAAAGATGTTTCAAAAGGTAATATTTTGTTTTTGATAGATTAATTCGAGTTCTGTTCGACACAAGTGCCTCACATAGTTTCATTTCAAAACCACTCGTAGAAGAATTAAAACTAAAGCCCAAATTTGTTGTCGAACCCCTATGTGTAAGTAATCCGGTAGGAGCCCTCACTAGCTTATGTTTGTATTATGAAAATATTTCTATCTCTTATTCACACTATGAGTTCCTTTCAATCTAGTCATCCTTGATTTCGATGCATTTGAGATTATACTTGGAATGGATTGGTTAAATAAGTATGAACCCAAATTAGATTGTGTAAATCGAAAAGCACTAATAAAAACGAGTTTTGCGAATTTCACTGAAATATCTTGTGTAGGCCCGAGTCCGAAAAGAGACAGCTTAATGTATACCACGGGTTACCCTAGCATCGAGCTAGAAACCATACCCATCATTAAGGATTTTCCCAATATATTTGAAGAAATTAATAGCCTTCCTCCATGCTAAGAAATTGAATTTAGAATCAACTTAGTGCCTATTGCTAGACCCACACTTTATCCTAGTCGTAGAATGGCCCCTAAAGAAAGGGAAGAGCTAAATAAGCAAATCCAAGATCTTTTGAAGAAAGGGTTCTTTCGACCTAGTCGTTCAAGTTGGGGATCGATAGTAGTATTCATAGATAAATCCAATGGTTCCTTGAGGCGCATTGACTATAGAAACCTTACTAACAAACCCTCATGAAAACATACATGTTTCCTTGTACAGTCGACCTATTTGGCCAGTTAAGTGGTGCCCGATACTTCTCGAAGATGGACTTAGCTACCGGTTTCCATTAATTGATAATTGCAGAGGATTGTATCCATTTGACTGCTTTTTGTGGACCTGATACCTACTACGAATGGTTAGTGATGCTATTTAGATTAACAAATGCCCCTACCTATTTTGTGGAACTGATGATTCGAGTATTTCATGACGTATTGAATAAATTCGTGTTAATCTTCATTGATGGCATCCTGGTATATTCTAAAACCGAGGAAGAATATGCTGAGCATTTGAGATTGCCCTGGAGATATTAAGAAGAAATGTATTTAAAGCTAAACTTTTCAAATGTCACTTTTGGAAAAGATAAGTAAAATTTCTCAGGTATATTATATTTGAAAAGGGAATTTCAGTAGATCCAGGAAAGATTTTCACTATTTATTGGAAGCAACCTACGACCCCGAAGGAAATGAGAAGTTTCTTAGGATTGGTTGGATATTATCGAAGGTTTGTCAAGATATTTCAAAAATAGCATTTCTTCCGACAAACTTAACCATGAAGAATACCAAATTTAATTGGTCCTCCAAATGTGAAGAAGATTTCAATGAATTGAAGAAAAGATTAACCACTGCCCTAGTGTTGGCTATTATTAATTGTAATAAAGGATTATTCGTTTATACTGATGCTTGAAAGAGGGAGTTGGTGCCGTTTTGATGCAAGAAGGCAAAGTAATCGACTATGCAAGTAGACAATTAAGACCCATGAAAGGAATTATCCGACTCATGATCTAGAGCTGCTAGCGGTGATATTCTCTTTGAAATTTGAGACACTATCTGCTTGGAGAAAAATTTAAGTTGTACACTGACCACAAGTCCCTGAAGTACCTGTTCACTTGGAATGATTTGAGTTTGAGACAGCAAAGATGGTTAGAATTCTTAGCATCTTATGATCTAGATATCCAGTATACCCTTGGAAAAGCCAACGTTGTTGTAGATGTCTTAAGTTGAAAGTATGTTGTCCTTACCTATTTAGTCATCACTCCGACTATTCTAGAGAAAATTGCACTCAACTAAAGAAAGGATGAATTTCTGTAAGGAATTTTCAAAAGAACTCAACAAGGTGAAAAGTCAAGCTTTGAAATTGATAATAAGGGTATCATAAGATTAAATGGAAGAATCTATGTCTCAAATATTAAAAAGCTCAAGCAAGAGGTGCTGGACGAGTGCCACAAGTCCAAGTTTGGCATCCATCAAGGAATTAATGAAATGTACCATGATATCAAGTACACTTTTTTCGTGGAAACAATAAAAAGGACATATATATTTATGTCAGCTGATGTGCCACTTGCCAGCAAATAAAGAGTGATCAGCAGAAGACTCGGGAATTGCTTCATCCTCCAGAGATACCAAAATGGAAATGGGATCAAGTTTCGATGGACTTCGTCAATGGTTTACCCCGCACTCTTAAATAAATGAAGGAATATTGGTTATTGTAGATCGCCTAACTAAAAGTTCCCATTTCATCCCAGTAAAACCTGCTTGGATTGTTATAAGTTAATCATAGTTATACATAAGGGAAATCGTTCGGTTACATGGAATTCCAAGCAGCATCATGAGTGATCGTGACCCTATCTTCACTAGTCGTTTTTGGGAAGCTTTTGAAGATGCTTTGGGAACTAAGTTAAACTTTCACACTACCTATCATCCACAACCAGACGGATAAACGAAAAGATTTAACAGTATTTTGGAATATTTGTTGGGAGAATTTGTTCTCGATTTTGGAGGTTCACGAGAAAATCACTTGTCAATGATTGAATTTTCCTATAACAACAGTTACCAAGCTGGTATTAAGATGGCCCTCTTTGAAGCACCCTATGATCGTCTATGCAAATCGCCGAAATGTTGGATTGAGCATGGAGATAAACTTGTTCTCGTATCAGATATGATTAGAGAAGCAATAGAGAAAGTGGAATTCATTAAGAAGAAGCTAAAAATTTCCCAAGATCGCCAGAAGTGCTATGTTGATCGAAGAAGAAGGGCTTTAGAATTTGCAGCTGGAGATTCCGTATTTTTAAAATTATACTCATTAAAAGAAGTTATTAGATTAAGGAAAACAAGAAAGTTAGCTCAATGGTATATCGGACCATTTCATGTTCTGGAGAGAATTAGACTGTTAGCTTATCGAGTACAATTACCAGAGTAAATGTCTGGTGTGCATGATGTGTTCCATGTATCTAATCTTAGGAAGTATGTGCATGACCCAGACCAGATTATAGAAGAAGCTACTCAACAGGATTTGGAGATCACACCTAATTTAGCAGTAAAAAGGAGCCCATTAAGATCATGGATCAGGATGAGAAAATATTAAGGAATAAGATTGTAAAACTTGTTAAGGTATAGTGGAGTGGTGATCCAAATGATTGTACTTGGGAAACTAAAGAGAATATGCAAAAACTCTACCCCAACTACCGAATAGATATTGAGACTTAGCCTAACTTCAGGTAAACTCTTATCTTTATCTATTTCATTTTGTATTCTTTTCTTATTTAGTTTCAAGGATGAAACTTCTTTAAGTGGGGAAGAATGCAACTTTCTTGAATTTTGCCAGTAGTAAACCAGGATTTTTCCCATTTAAAAAATTAAATTTAATAAATATATAAGTTTCTAAAGTAAATTAGATAAACTTATTTTCAGTTTAAAATGATTGAAAATTAGGTCAGGATGTGCTAGTATTGTTGGTCGTTTGATCAGAGTTATCAAAAGAGGAATAGAAGTTGAAATATAGTGATATATATAAGCATAACCATTTTGTAACGCTGCAAATAAGCACTTCAATTCTATGGTAAACCCATGTACAGTAGTCTATGGTTTTGAAATACAAAGGCACATATTTTTTTTCCTTATCCCATAGTTTTCCTCCTTGGAAAATTATACTTAGCCCCATCCTTTACCACTTTAAATATGCACCATCTCCGCCTTCCTTTCATTCCGTCCTCTTCATTTTCTACCTTCTTCTTAAGCTTAGCCATGGCATCCTAACCTCCTCCTTCTTTCTCCATTATCTCCTCCTCCCTCCCCTTGGTTTTCGGCCCCCCTTAGCGCTCCACCACCTCCTCCTTACCACGCCCAAAAACTCACCCTCCTTCTCCCTTTTTCACGTCATCACCACCCTCCTCATCTCGGCCTGCCCCGTTAGCACCCGGCCCCACCCCGTTGGCCACGCCACCCTCCCTCCACGACATCTACCTCGACCATCCTCCTCCCTAAGCTTGACCTCCACCTCCTCCTATTAAAAAATAAATTATTGTTTAAGTGTGTGTGTATATATATTTGTTAGAAAAGTCGATGATGTCAAATACTTAGTCCGGGATAGCTATAGTCGGTCTAGTAGCCTTACAATAAAGATTGGCGTAGTGGAACCCCAAGGTAAAAATTTGACACTTATATTTGTTTACTATTAATGTTGTGTGAATGGTTGTTAGTGATGTGGTTAATTAGTGATAATTATGGTATAAGCATTTATTGGGAAATGCTTATACCTACGTATATATGTTATTGTTTTGTGTGTGTGTGTGTATATATATATGTGTGTGTGTGTGTTGATGCCGAAAAATGATCATCAACATCCGAGAGTTCCAAAAATTTGAAACTTTTTGTCCAGAGTGGAAAAGTATGGGAGATGTAGTAATAATACACGGGAAAGTAAAGAAAACAGTTATTTATAGCGGTTCGGCCCATCAGGGCCTACGTCCACTTTGAAGGCTTTGTTGATTTTATTTCACTATTGAGAAAGTACAATGGAAGACATCATTACAATAAGTTACAATAATTAACGATGTTTAACTGATCCTTGTTGTCGAGCTTCCTTGCTGGTCGTGAGCAGTTGGTAAGTTCCCGAGGTCCAGAGTTAGTCGGGAAGTTCCAAAGTCCGAAAGGTGTCGGGAGGGTCCAAGAGGATGTCGAAGTTGGAGGGGTCTGAGAGGTTGTCAAAGTCGGAAGTGTTTGAGAGCTTGTCAGAGTTAGAAGGGTCCAAGAGGTTGTCGGAGTCGGAGGGGTCCGAGAGGTTGTAGGAGTTGGAGGGTCCGAGAGGTTGTCGAAGTATCCCGAAGGGAGGAGGAAGTATCCTGGAGGAAGCATCCTGGAGGAAGGAGGAAGTACGAAGTATCAAGAGGAAGTGTGAAGTATCACGAAGGAAGTGTGAAGTATCCCGGAGGAAGTATGAAGTATCCGGGAGGAAGTATCCCGGAGGAAGTATGAAGTATCCCGGAGGAAGTGTGAAGTATCCTGTAGGAAGTATGAAGAATACCAAAGAAAGAAGGAAGTATCCCGGAGGAAGCATGAGAAGAAAATCTTCTTCTTTCTATGTTGATGGAAGATGTTTAGTAGGTTTGGGGTGTACCAGGAAAATATGGAGCCCGAAGTGTACTTGGAAATCAGGAGGTCCGAGGTGTACCGGGAATCTGGATGTATGGAGTGTACTGGGGAAGTTGATGTCCAAGTGAATCAGGAGACCTGGAGGTCTGGGGTTATCTTCTTCCCCAAAGGCTATGCTGCCATTAAACGTGTCTCCAAGCTCTCAAGCCAACCAAAATACCAACCCTTGTAATGAATGAGCATGGGGGTATTTATAGTGGGAGGGTTCGGTGGGAGTAGGTAGGAAATGGAAGTAGGTAAAAAAGGAGTGGGAAAAGGGATAAAAAAGAGTGGGATGTGGGATCCTATCCCATGGGATGCGATAACATCGTATCCTTGTAGGATGCGATACAGAGGGTAGTAGTGCAAGGCGAGGCTTATGGGATGCGAGGCATGATGATGCGAGGAATGCTGATGCGAGGCATGCTGATGCGAGGCATGCTGATGTGAGGCATGTTGATGCGAGGCACGGTGATGCGAGGCACGCTAATGTGAGGCATGCTGATGCGAGGCATGTTGATGCAAGGCACAGTGATGCGTGGCATGTTGATGCAAGGCATGGTGATGTGAGGCATAGAGATACGAAGCATGATTATGCGATGCGATGGAGCCATGGTGGTGTAGGGCACGGTGATGCGAGGCATGTTGGTGCGAGGCATGGTGATGTAAGGTACGGATATGCGCATGCTAATGCGATGCAATGGAGCTATGGTGGTGCGAGTCATGGTGATGCAAGCCATGCTGATCGAGGCAAGGTGATGCGAGCCATATTGACGCGAGGCATGGTGATGCGAGGCATGTGATGTGAGGCATGATGAAGTGAGGCACAGAGATGTGAGGCATGGTGATGCGAGGCATGGTGATGTGAGCCACGGAGATGTGAGGCATGCTGATGCGATGCGATGGAGCCATGATGTGATGGAGCCATGGTGGTGCATGGCGCACTGATGAAATACGCGGTGATGCGAGGTATGCTGATGTGAGGCATGCTGATGCGAGACATGGTGATGCGAGGCACGGATATGCGAGGCATATTGATGTGAGGCATGGTGATGTGAGGCACGGATATGCGAAGCATTCTGATGCAATGTGATGGAGCCATGATGCGATGGAGCCACGGTGGTGCGAGGGAGCCATGATGCGCCCTTGGTATGGAGTAATATGGTATGTTCATTTTGAGAAGTTGATGGGGCAAGGGTCTAAAGAAGATCGCATCTGAGTGATGCAATATTTTGGGATGCAGATATTGGAGGCGGAGTGAGGGGGATACGAGATCATGGAAGTTGCCATGGTTAGATTCTGATGGTAATCCGCATGTGGTGATCCATGCTTTTGAGATGATCGTGCTGCGTTGCTCAACCATTGGAGGTGATCGACGCATGTCGGGCGATCGATCTTCATTGGTGATGAATCTCGCATCTAAGGGTTACGACATTCTGCCAGTGGCCCGACTCGAGTCTTTCGATGCCAGTACCATGATTTGCTTGATACGATTACACAGTTATTAGTGCGTTCACTTGATTTGTGACTTGTATTGGTCGGGAGCAGTTTGGCGAGCGACGACGACTATTCTTGCACAACCCTGTCTTATCTTGATTCCTAAAGATGTTGGCAACACTTCTAGGCTGTTGAACCACGCATTGGGTCGAGTCGTGTGGGCCTGGACTACTTCTGGTAACCGGACCAAAGAGCCAGTTAACATTTGCCCTCCAAAGTATGTCTTGTGTTAATGGGACATGCTTTGAAGAGAGACAAATCTGGCGATGGCCGAAAAGATCTACATGTTGTACCTAGCGATTGGTCGTGACATTTCCGTTAAGTCGTATGCCAGGGAGTACGCCGCTTCGGATTAGTTGAGATGCATTGTTGAAACCTATTGGTATGAGCCTGGGACTCCAACATTGTTTAGAGCTTTGACTCGCTTGAGCCTTGCCACTCAGGTTGGAACCTGTCTGATGCATCTAATTTCTGTAGATTAAAGATTTTATACATCAGTCGCAGACTGCTGATTGCACCAAAGTGCAAACTATTCGTTGTCGGGGCAGAATCGCATATGCACTCACACATTTGCATGTGGTTTTGCGCGATGCGATCCAAGTTGAAATAAGTAATACGAAATTAAATTGTATGTCGTGGACCTGTCATAGTGCAATATAGCTTTCGGAAAGTTTTCAGATTGGGAATTGATCTCTTGGTGTGCATACTTGAACCATTTAAGCATGTGGGCACACCTTTGGTTAATGAATCAAGTCGATCTGATCTGTTGAGATCTTGAAAGTGTGTATGCATGGTCATTATCGTGGCTTGGGCATGCGATCGCATAATGTGGGTATCGAAACACCGTTGGACTGGATCTTGATCATTTGGCATGTCCCGCCAAACCCCTTCGATCCATAAGCACAAAGTCGTTCAACGGTCCAAGGTGGTCCCGATGGTTAGAGTTTCAGGAACTCATATATGTGAACGGCGCCGTAAATAAAATACTTTGCACATGTCGTGGCATGTGATCACATTGATTTTCCTTTTAAGCGAAGCTGAACCCAAATTCCAAGCGCAAGCACTCGGATGGTTGGACATTTAGTTAGTACGCGAGTGGTTGTTGAGTCGGGATTGATTTGGTAGTCGGGGCCTCGAAGGCAAGTGAATGTGACCATAGCTTAGCGTACAGTCCCTAATTCCAATCCTGAGATGTTCGTTTAGAGCATGTCGATCCCAGAGTTGTACTTGCGTCCTCTCTTCTCTGGACAAAAAATCAGCTTAAGGCATGGAGGATACAAAATGTTGCTTTTGTATCTTGGATGTCCGAGTTGTTTTTGGGTTTCCGAGAGAAGGTAAGAGAGACATGGAAAGTGAGAGAGTTTCCGGGATTGGCACTCAAGAATGTGGAGTGGTGGATCTTGGGAAATGGAAGTAGGAGTTCAGAGAAAAGTCCCTAAGTATGTGCGAATATATGATTGGACTTCGTATCTCAGACACTTAATAAATCTTCTAGGTTTTTTACGGGCTTGAAGTTTGTTTGAGGCTAAAGGTTGCAATCGTGTTCTGAATCTCTTTCTTTTGTGGAGTCTCAACACTGATGGAATGTTGGAAACTTCCAGGGCCTGGACTCTGGCTCTGGATAGCCTTCTTCGTGAAGTGGAAGTGCCTCTTAAAAATGGTTGCTCCGGCGATTGTAGGAAAAGTGATGCCAGTAGGGATTCTCCTTTGGTCCTACGGCCAAGATGGTGCAAGAATTGATAGAGGAATACCCCCGAGCCCGTGTACCTCGGTGTCTCACGAGTCTGCCACTCCCAAGAAGGGCATAGGAGGGAAAGGAGGAAGCGGCTCTGGAAGGAGGAGGTCCACTATTGGTGGCAACTCACCTAATGTCGAATTTGTTAAGAAAAACAAAGAAGATGGACTCCGCCCTGCGTCCTTCTTATTATGCTTTCCAACGTCGTGTACTTGCACAAGTGTACTTGTTGTTACACTTAAACAAATGTAATTGGTGACTCCGCCTTACGGGTTCCCCCAATCGAGCGGAGGTCGTGTGCTGGTTCTGCTCTTGGTCTTCCTTTGGTCAGAATTCCCGAGCCGCGAGTGGTGTTGTTTACCCTTGGTCTTGTCATTGATTCGAGACTCGAGTGGACGTACCGGCTCCTGTGCTCGAAGTGTTGATCCGGTGTTAGTGTGCTAAACCCGAGCGTCGGTTGGTGCAGCGGACAACTCCTGTATGCTTTTTGGATTTAGGCCATCCTCCCTGCACGGTGCGTTCGCTCCCAAAAGTTCGCTTCATAGTGGCAGGGAAGATGTTAGTGGTGAGGATGTAGGGACTGGTGAAGGGCTGGTGCCCGAGGGTCTGCCCTCAAGCGGACCTCCGATAGTGCTTCCAGTCATGCCCCCAGTTAACTGGAGGGTTGCTAGAGCTTAGAAGGAGGAAGATGGTTATGACGCGACGAAGAAGAGGTATCTTTCAAGGGAGAAGGTTCGCTTTCCATTCCCACTTTTCCTTTGATAAAAGAGGCAATGGTGGGAATGAGACAGCACCATTGAAGATGACCTCAGAGATCCCCACGTCATAGAGGTCGATTGCAGGACTATTGGAGGACTGGTAACCTCGGGCCTGCTTCCCAGTGTGTCACCGGTAGTACTTCCCGGCATGCCATGGCCGGAGCACCGTGTGGAGGAAAAGAGCTATGACACAGCAAAGTGGATGTGTCTTTTGGAGAAGAAGGCTTGCTTTTCAATCGCATTTCACTTCGGATGAGGGAATAAAAGGTGGGAACGGGTCGGGAGCTGATATCTCCGATGATAACTTCAGGGATCACTGCATCATAGAGAACTATCGCAAGGCTGATGGGCGCCTGTAACAACCCGTATTTCGATAACATGATTAAAGACGAGAATCAAGGCAGAATTTAATTTTAAATTCTTAATCAAGTAAAACGGGCTATGCCATTGCGTTCGTCTCGGAAAAATACGCGAAATAGAGTCTGAGTTTTCGAAAATCGGAGTCCGTATGACCAAGATATGGCCTCGCGAAGTTTCACGAAAAATTCCCAAATTAAAGTATACTTAATTAAGTGAAATGGGTTGCGCAGAGAAATATATATATATTGATATATATATATATATATATATATAATTGAAAATTAAATAAATAAATATGCAAAAATGTTCAAAACAGCGAATTGGGAGAGGGGAATAACCGAACCGGCCGATTTTTGAGGTCGACCCGAGCACGCTGGGTCGACTGGGGGTTAATCCAGGGTGTTTGGCTGTCAACCCGTGGGCCGATTCGCTCAAATGCAGATTTTGCATTTGGATGGTTCTCATGGTTCATCTTTAATCTAAAGGCCCTAGATGGTTCCTACACTTGACTTCTTCCCCAAGACATGCTTTGATGGCTTGGATTGAATCTAGGTTTAATCCTATGGCCTAAAACACTTGCCTAATCTATAAATAAGACCCTAACCTATCCTAAATCCTCATTATTCATTCATTCAACTAAACTATGGAAAAATTGCTACTCTCATGGCCTCCACTCAACTATCCTAGCCTCCACTCCATTTCTATGAAAGGTTTCATGATCATGAGAGTATTAGAGAGTCCCTATGTTAGTATGAGAGCTTCTCAAGTTGATTCCAAGGCAAAAGCTTTGATCTTTGTTCATAAAGATGGTATTTTTGTTGATTTGGAGTGTTCATCTTTGGGTTTTTGGGTGATGGCATGCATAGGCTTCATCACAAGCTTTAGATTAGTCGATTTAGGCCTTCATAGCAATGTAAGCCCTTTCCCTACTCTTAGATATTAACTATGAAGTTAAATGTTCATGTTGCAAGTTTGGGTTTGATCATTGAGTATGATACATGCTATCATGTCATGCAAGTTTATGAAGTCATTATCTTGATCTTGTGAGCTAAAAGCTACAACCTTTATGTTGAAATGTTGCATTAGGCAACATGAGAACCCTCATAACCTTTATGTCAACTTGCATATGAAGTCATAACCCTTATATGATGATATATGTGAGTTACTAGTCATCATTCCATGTCTTTTGTCACCATGATTCGCTTATGTACCAAGTTTGGGTTTATGCATGTTTTTTAGGCTTAAGAATGTAACATGCAAGCTAATGAACACATTTGTGCCTCATTTGCCACCATGATTAACTTGTGGCTTAATACCCATTTTTGTCATTCCTTTGCCAAGTCTCTTCTTTTAATCCATCACGTTGTTGCGAACGTATATGCTAGTTTAAAAAGCGTTGGGGTCACATTATGGGGAAACATAATGACATGAATATGACTTGGGTAAATGGGTATAAACATGACAACATGTAACGTTAAATATGACATGTGTTTATACTTGAAAACATGACTTGAAATATAACATGGAAGTTGACATGTAAGTATGCATAAAAACATAAGCTTGGGAATTTACCTATTAAGTTAGGTCTACCCATTGGGAATTTACCTATTAAGTTAGGTCTACCCAATTGCTTGAAAACTTGACTATGAACATGACACTAGACTAAACATGAAAGTGGCCAACTCGAGATTGGGTTGAGTTTGCAACGTAAAACTACCCGGAACCGACCGGCCTAACTAGTAGTTGCAAACAATAAGACCCAATGTGAGAAGTTGGTCATGTTGTGCTTGAACCCGAGGTTAGACCAAGTTGTGGTGTAAAGCTACCCGGAACCGACCGGCTTAACTAGTAACCACAACAAAGTCTAATGTGAGAGGTTGGGGTGCATTAAGTAATTAATGCCACATGATAGGGTTAAGTTAATTTTATTAATGACTCTTAACCAAATATAACATGGGTAAATGGGTTAAGTAAATTGGTTAGGCTAATGATACTTAACAAAACATGACAAGGTTGGGTAGGTTAAGTGATTTGATTTGCCTAATGACGCTTAACCATTTTTATACGACTAGTGGACGGGGATTAAGTTAACCAACACTTAATCAATCCAACATGATAATTTGGCAAGGTTAAGTAAGTTTTCTTAATGACACTTAACCATACAAGATGATTAGGGGATGGGGTTAAGTAATTTACACTTAACTAATCCGACACGGTAATTAGATGGGGTTAAGTAATCCACACTTAACTAATCTAAACACGGTAATTCGATGGGGTTAAGTTAAACATTTAACCAATTTAAACTCGGTAATTCAATGAGGTTAAGTAACCAATACTTAACCAACTTAACGTGATAATTTAATGGGGTTAAGCAACTTATACTTAACCAATTATACATGATGATTTGATGGGGTTAAGTAACTTACACTTAACCAATCTAATACGCGGACCTGATAAGGTTAAGTCACAAGACCTTTTTAGAATATACTTAACCATTGTAGTACGATTAGAGGATGGGGTTAAGTCAACCTATACTTAACCAATCCGACTCGATAATTTGATGGGATTAAGATAATCTATGCTTAATCGATCTAGCAAGATAATCCGATAGGATTAAGGTAAGCTAGTACTTGACCAATTTGACTTGATAGGGTTAAGTCATGAGCCTCTGGGTACACTTAACCAACTTGTGGGACTAAGTCTTGAACTTAAATACTTAGCCAACCTATGACGTGATTCGTGGGCGGGTTAAGTCATGGACTTGAATGATAACACTTAACCCAATAGACAAACCCTAGCTAGAAGAACTAGGTAGAAAACCGTGGTTAATCAAGGATAACGGGAAAGGAAGCTAAGTGGTAAACCTTAGTTAAGGGTAACTAAGTAATAATTCTTAGCTAAGGACATAGGACTAATTCTCAAAACGATGAGTAACCTGATACGGTAGGTCATCACTTAGTATACGAGGGGGAGCAAGTTATCTGACTTGGATAAAAGCTCCAGCGCACTGGGTGCCGAAGTGGAAGCTTCGGGGGACGTGAGGATATTCTTGGGATCCCTCTGTGGGCTACCAGGTAATTATACTAGGCCCATGAGAGGTTAAGGTCTGTGTTAGAAGGACCAAGAGTATGCCTTGGTTGCTATGCGAGCAACCTAAAGACTGGGATGGATTAGCGTGGAGTCGATGATTCTTGTTTTTGCCCTGGATAGCGCATCGCCGACTACCTACCATCTTTAGTCAATCGTGTACGTGCAGAAAGGCAGGGAACCCCCAACAGACCATGTGCTTGCTATCTAGTCATGGGTGAGGTTGGCCCGTAGGAAAGTGGGCTATAGTGGAGCCGTGGAGTGGTTCTTATACATGATTTTTCTTGGATTGCCTTTCAGTAGTTGAGGGAGGGGTCACGTGGGACCATAGCCACGGGTACAAAAACAGACCTTGATATCTGCATCGGCAGACGTTTTAAAGCTCCCGACCGAGTTCCGTATTTCTTGATTTGCCCTGGCACGGAACTCGGATGGCACATTGGGGAACATGTGCATCTAGACATGGAAAACGATTCACGATACATACGTGGGATCAAGGGCGCGGTTGACGGGTGGCGTAATCCCTAGTGGTCCTAGGTGGCCAAAACCCAAACCGAGACACGGAAACGTTCATTAGGTAGCATAATCCCTAGCGGTCCTAGGTGGCATAAATCCTAAGTGGACGCGCGATAGTTCATGGTAAGGAAACACAACTAGATCAAGGGTTGCAGTCCAAAACAACTTCAAGGATAAACCGTTTACATGGGAAAGCCCGTACAGCCTACGGCAAAGAACTGAACTTATACATGGAAAGAAACATATGAGTTGAGTAACCTATATATGCGGCATATTAGGTTGACAGGGACCATTACACGACTTTTGAGTAAGGGTCATTCACGGATAACACGTAATACAGTTGGGATACTAGTACGGTAGGTGCAGAGCAGATGTACAGGATAGATACTATGGGACGTTATACGTGATAGATATCTTGGGATATTATACTTGATAGAAACCTGACGATGTGATACCTTGTTTTATCTTGACATCATAATTTATCATGACACCTTAGTTCACCTGAGTTCAGTAGTTCATCCTGTTATTTTGATTTAGCTTATCTATCTTGTTATCATGCTTATGTTCATCTCAGCTTCTCATGTCAGTTAACTTTACTAGTTTTTATACTAATAGTAGATAGGGCTTACTCAGTCTTTTTGACTGACCCGTTTTGTTTCGCCTCTTTTCTTCCGTTTCCCCCCCAGGTTACAGGGAGGAAATACTGCTGTTTAGTTTGGACTTCTTCTGCTTGAAGGTCATCATGGATGGCTTGGACTTTTCTTGGCTATGGATACTTTACTGTCTTTATTTGGGGAATAATTTATGAAAAAGTCTTTATGCTTCTTTACTATTGCAAGACAGGTTTTGATGTACTCTGATGTAAAAGGCTTTAGACCTTAATTATAAATGTTTATGAAAGTTCGATTTTACTTCCGCTATTTTATATGTTCTGTCTTGTGATATTTCTGTGCATGTTTACCAATAATGCCCCTCTAAAGCTAGTGCATTCCTTTGTGAGTGACCCTAGCGGAGGCGGGGTGTTACACGTGGTATCAGAGCAGAAGGTTACCAGACTGGGCAAAAGTTTTTAAAGACCTTCTGAAAACTATTTGAAAATCATTTATAAAGAAGCATTTTTCAGGAAAATTTTCTTTTAAAAGAAAAAGGCTATTCCCCAAAGGCCATTAGCACTATCCTTGTTTCCTTAATTGAATCTCTTTTCCTTTCTTTCCTCCATCTTTAGTCACAGTGGTTTTAACTGCGACTAGTCTTTTCTATCTACGAAAGTGTTTTCCTTACGATGGAGGTGGTTCTCGAGAGACCAGTGGCCGCGTTATAAGAAAGGATAGTGAGGAAGAGGATAAAGGATACGAGCTTAAGGATGAGCAACTTGTTGGTATGGCTCAGCCCAGGACGAGAGAGAAGGATGAACAATGAAACCCATGACGAGAGAGTACCTTTGGCATGGTAAAACGGGACGGATAGTTAAGTATTATGGGAAAAGGACAAGATCATCGGGAGGGCAGCAGTATGCTCTCATTTCTAGGGTACCTCGGAAGGAGGGTGACGATCTTGTTAAAGGTTTAGCTTTTCTTCTCTATCATCCCGTTAGGACTTTGTTTTGATCATCGTATCATTTAAGTCTGCTTCGACAGTTGAGTCTCTGCACCTTAAGTACTAGCGTAATAGAGAATCCCATTTTTGTCTCAAAGTCCTATTGGAGAATCAGTCCATTTATACATGACTTGTTTGGATTTGGGAATGTCTATGCCAAGTGTTGAGTTTGGAAATAATGCTTATGTTTTTAAGCTATGGATGGATTCTAGGGATGAAGTGGTTATCCAGTAAGGGGTGCCACTCTCGGTTTTGATAGGAGGGTAGTTAGACTCTTGACTAGCCTTGGTAATACCCTCGAAGTCTCGTGTAACCTTTTGGGTTCGGTCATGGTTAGTTACTTAGAATCCCTTGATGCCTTTATGGGAAATTGGAAGCCCAATCGAGTGGTGTTCGCCGATAAGACGGATGGTTTATTTCACTTATGCATGGGTTATAGAAATCACCTTAGTAAGTGCGCTTGATAACCTGGTTGGCATCTGTTTACTTTCAAGAGAAAGTTCTTCTATGTGGAATACCTTGTGGTACGAGGTCCGAGATTCATTAGTGAATTTTGGAAAGCTTGCATGAGATCATGAGTACGCAGTCATGTTTGCGTCAAGTATTTTAGGAAAAGGATAAGTGCAAGTGGAACGAGAGGCGACGAAGAAATGAGTTTCAGCTCATGTTATGGAAACAGGAAATAAGAAGCTACGAAATCGCGAAGTTAAGGGACTGTCAAGGCACAACGGAATTGAGCTCAAGGAAATACGACTTTGATGGTCAAAGACTAGACACGCGCATGATATCTCTTTTTGGGAGTATATCCTTGATCCCTGTTTTCTGTAGAGCTTACTTGTAGGCTATCTTTTGTGGACATCCTCTTGGTCCTATTTTCTGTTACAAACCCCATAAGGAGTTTGTCTTGTTTATCTTCTCGACCCTATTTCAGGGAATTCTAGGTAGAACCCTATGGATGTAAACATGTATTTGAAACATGTTATGATTGATATGGTTGCAAGTGGTTGCTCGTGGATGCGCGAATACACATTAGATTCTAGCTCGGCTCGGTCACATTTCATATTGCATATGCACGAGTATTTATACTTGTTTATGGATGAAATCGAATGTGTTATCATGCGGTTGTTGCATATGAATGAATGATTGTGCACGCATATAGTATCTATATGGCTAGGACTATTTGCATACATGTTGGATTCATGGCACTATACATATTTTTGCATTAGAAAGATTATTCAGGCCTGATCATTAGCATTAGCTAAGGAACATGTACACACACGTCTTGCATATATTCATACAGCATTAGAAATCATCTAAGGACAATGGTTGCTCGTGGATGATGTTTTGAGTAGATGGATGATGGATGGTAGGATATGTTCTTCCTAACTTGGAGATTTCGGGGACGAAATCCTAAAAGGTGGGGAGAATGTAACAACCCGTATTTCGATAACATGATTAAAGACGATAATCAAGGCAGAATTTAATTTTAAATTCTGAATCAAGTAAAATGGGCTATGCCATTGCGTTCGTCTCGGAAAAATACGCGAAATAGAGTCTGAGTTTTCGAAAATCGGAGTCCGTATGACCAAGATATAGCCTCGCGAAGTTTCACGAAAAATTCCCAAATTAAAGTATACTTAATTAAGTGAAATGGGTTGCGCAGAGAAATATATATATATTGATATATATATATGTATAATTGAAAATTAAATAAATAAATATGCAAAAATGTTCAAAACAGCGAATTGGGAGAGGGGAATAACCGAACCGGCCGATTTTTGAGGTCGACCCGAGCTCGCTGGGTCGACTGGGGGTTAATCCAGGGTGTTTGGCTGTCAACCCGTGGGCCAATTCGCTCAAATGCAGATTTTGCATTTGGATGGTTCTCATGGTTCATCTTTAATCTAAAGGCCCTAGATGGTTCCTACACTTGACTTCTTCCCCAAGACATGCTTTGATGGCTTGGATTGAATCTAGGTTTAATCCTATGGCCTAAAACACTTGCCTAATCTATAAATAAGACCCTAACCTATCCTAAATCCTCATTATTCATTCATGCAACTAAACTATGGCAAAATTGCTACTCTCATGGCCTCCACTCAACTATCCTAGCCTCCACTCCATTTCTATGAGAGGTTTCATGATCACGAGAGTATTAGAGAGTCCCTATGTTAGTATGAGAGCTTCTCAAGTTGATTCCAAGGCAAAAGCTTTGATCTTTGTTCATAAAGATGGTATTTTTGTTGATTTGGAGTGTTCATCTTTGGGTTTTTGGGTGATGGCATGCATAGGCTTCATCACAAGCTTTAGATTAGTCGATTTAGGCCTTCATAGCAATGTAAGCCCTTTCCCTACTCTTAGATATTAACTATGAAGTTAAATGTTCATGTTGCAAGTTTGGGTTTGATCATTGAGTATGATACATGCTATCATGTCATGCAAGTTTATGAAGTCATTATCTTGATCTTGTGAGCTAAAAGCTACAACCTTTATGTTGAAATGTTGCATTAGGCAACATGAGAACCCTCATAACCTTTATGTCAACTTGCATATGAAGTCATAACCCTTATATGATGATATATGCGAGTTACTAGTCATCATTCCATGTCTTTTGTCACCATGATTCGCTTATGTACCAAGTTTGGGTTTATGCATGTTTTTGAGGCTTAAGAATGTAACATGCAAGCTAATGAACACATTTGTGCCTCATTTGCCACCATGATTAACTTGTGGCTTAATACCCATTTTTGTCATTCCTTTGCCAAGTCTCTTCTTTTAATCCATCACGTTGTTGCGAACGTATATGCTAGTTTAAAAAGCGTTGGGGTCACATTATGGGGAAACATAATGACATGAATATGACTTGGGTAAATGGGTATAAACATGACAACATGTAACGTTAAATATGACATGTGTTTATACTTGAAAACATGACTTGAAATATAACATGGAAGTTGACATGTAAGTATGCATAAAAACATAAGCTTGGGAATTTACCTATTAAGTTAGGTCTACCCATTGGGAATTTACCTACTAAGTTAGGTCTACCCAATTGCTTGAAAACTTGACTATGAACTTGACATTAGACTAAACATGAAAGTGGCCAACTTGAGGTTGGGTTGAGTTTGCAACGTAAAACTACCCGGAACCGACCGGCCTAACTAGTAGTTGCAAACAATAAGACCCAATGTGAGAAGTTGGTCATGTTGTGCTTGAACCCGAGGTTAGACCAAGTTGTGGTGTAAAGCTACCCGGAACCGACCGGCTTAACTAGTAACCACAACAAAGTCTAATGTGAGAGGTTGGGGTGCATTAAGTAATTAATGCCACATGATAGGGTTAAGTTAATTTGATTAATGACTCTTAACCAAATATGACATGGGTAAATGGGTTAAGTAAATTGGTTAGGCTAATGATACTTAACAAAACATGACAAGGTTGGGTAGGTTAAGTGATTTGATTTGCCTAATGACGCTTAACCATTTTTATACGACTAGTGGACAGGGATTAAGTTAACCAACACTTAATCAATCCAACATGATAATTTGGCAAGGTTAAGTAAGTTTTCTTAATGACACTTAACCATACAAGATGATTAGGGGATGGGGTTAAGTAATTTACACTTAACTAATCCGACACGGTAATTAGATGGGGTTAAGTAATCCACACTTAACTAATCTAAACACGGTAATTCGATGGGGTTAAGTTAAACACTTAACCAATTTAAACTCGGTAATTCAATGAGGTTAAGTAACCAATACTTAACCAACTTAACGTGATAATTTAATGGGGTTAAGCAACTTATACTTAACCAATTATACATGATGATTTGATGGGGTTAAGTAACTTACACTTAACCAATCTAATACGCGGACCTGATAAGGTTAAGTCACAAGACCTTTTTAGAATATACTTAACCATTGTAGTACGATTAGAGGATGGGGTTAAGTCAACCTATACTTAACCAATCCGACTCGATAATTTGATGGGATTAAGATAATCTATGCTTAATCGATCTAGCAAGATAATCCGATAGGATTAAGGTAAGCTAGTACTTGACCAATTTGACTTGATAGGGTTAAGTCATGAGCCTCTGGGTACACTTAACCAACTTGTGGGACTAAGTCTTGAACTTAAATACTTAGCCAACCTATGACGTGATTCGTGGGCGGGTTAAGTCATGGACTTGAATGATAACACTTAACCCAATAGACAAACCCTAGCTAGAAGAACTAGGTAGAAAACCGTGGTTAATCAAGGATAACGGGAAAGGAAGCTAAGTGGTAAACCTTAGTTAAGGGTAACTAAGTAATAATTCTTAGCTAAGGACATAGGACTAATTCTCAAAACGATGAGTAACCTGATACGGTAGGTCATCACTTAGTATACGAGGGGGAGCAAGTTATCTGACTTGGATAAAAGCTCCAGCGCACTGGGTGCCGAAGTGGAAGCTTCGGGGGACGTGAGGATATTCTTGGGATCCCTCTGTGGGCTACCAGGTAATTATACTAGGCCCATGAGAGGTTAAGGTCTGCGTTAGAAGGACCAAGAGTATGCCTTGGTTGCTATGCGAGCAACCTAAAGACTGGGATGGATTAGCGTGGAGTCAACGATTCTTGTTTTTGCCCTGGATAGCGCATCGCCGACTACCTACCATCTTTAGTCAATCGTGTACGTGCGGAAAGGCAGGGAACCCCCAACAGACCATGTGCTTGCTATCGAGTCATGGGTGAGGTTGGCCCGTAGGAAAGTGGGCTATAGTGGGGTCGTGGAGTGGTTCTTATACATGATTTTTCTTGGATTGCCTTTCAGTAGTTGAGGGAGGGGTCACGTGGGACCATAGCCACGGGTACAAAAACAGACCTTGATATCTACATCGGCAGACGATTTAAAGCTCCCGACCGAGTTCCGTATTTCTTGATTTGCCCTGGCACGGAACTCGGATGGCACATTGGGGAACATGTGCATCTAGACATGGAAAACGATTCACGATACATATGTGGGATCAAGGGCGCGGTTGACGGGTGGCGTAATCCCTAGTGGTCCTAGGTGGCCAAAACCCAAACCGAGACACGGAAACGTTCATTAGGTAGCATAATCCCTAGCGGTCCTAGGTGGCATAAATCCTAAGTGGACGCGCGATAGTTCATGGTAAGGAAACACAACTAGATCAAGGGTTGCAGTCCAAAACAACTTCAAGGATAAACCGTTTACATGGGAAAGCCCGTACAGCCTACGGCAAAGAACTGAACTTATACATGGAAAGAAACATATGAGTTGAGTAACCTATATATGCGGCATATTAGGTTGACAGGGACCATTACACGACTTTTGAGTAAGGGTCATTCACGGATAACACGTAATACAGTTGGGATACTAGTACGGTAGGTGCAGAGCAGATGTACAGGATAGATACCATGGGACGTTATACGTGATAGATATCTTGGGATATTATACTTGATAGAAACCTGACGATGTGATACCTTGTTTTATCTTGACATCGTAATTTATCATGACACCTTAGTTCACCTGAGTTCAGTAGTTCATCCTGTTATTTTGATTTAGCTTATCTATCTTGTTATCATGCTTATGTTCATCTCAGCTTCTCATGTCAGTTAACTTTACTAGTTTTTATACTAATAGTAGATAGGGCTTACTCAGTCTTTTTGACTGACCCGTTTTGTTTCGCCTCTTTTCTTCTGTTTCCCCCCCAGGTTACAGGGAGGAAATACTGCTGTTTAGTTTGGACTTCTTCTGCTTGAAGGTCATCATGGATGGCTTGGACTTTTCTTGGCTATGGCTACTTTACTGTCTTTATTTGGGGAATAATTTATGAAAAAGTCTTTATGCTTCTTTACTATTGCAAGACAGGTTTTGATGTACTCTGATGTAAAAGGCTTTAGACCTTAATTATAAATGTTTATGAAAGTTCGATTTTACTTCCGCTATTTTATATGTTCTGTCTTGTGATATTTCTGTGCATGTTTACCAATAATGCCCCTCTAAAGCTAGTGCATTCCTTTGTGAGTGACCCTAGCGGAGGCGGGGTGTTACAGCGCCCCTGGGCCTTCTTCCAAACGGGCCTGCTATAGTGCTTAATGATGTGCCCCAACTAACCG
This sequence comes from Allium sativum, assembly GCA_030737875.1. Taxonomy (NCBI): domain Eukaryota; kingdom Viridiplantae; phylum Streptophyta; class Magnoliopsida; order Asparagales; family Amaryllidaceae; genus Allium; species Allium sativum. The sequence continues at coordinate 298,578,435 of CM060921.1, forward strand.
GAGAGTAGCCAAAGCATTAGATGGAGGAAAAAGGCTACGACATAGCGAAGGGGAGGTGTCTTTTGAAGAAGAAGGCTTGCTTTCCGTTCCTGTTTCACTTTCGATGAAGGAGGCAAAGGTGGGAGCAAGTCGCGAGCTGGTATTTCTGATGACAACCTCAAAGACCACTACATCGTATAGAACGACTGCAGGGATTGTGAAGGACCAGCGACCCCGGGCCTGCTCCCGAACGAGCCTCCGGTAGTGCTTCCTGGTGTGCCCCCCAGCTAAATAGAGGGTTATCGGAGCATCATATGGAGGGAAATGGCTATAGCATAGCGAAGAGGAGGTATCTTTTAGAGAAGAAAGCTTTCTTTTCATTCCTGATTCGCTTTCGATAAGGGAGGAAAAGGTAGGAATGAGTTACAAACCAGTATCTCTGATGACAACCTAGAGTCCACTGCGCCATGGAAGTTGTGGCCCTTAGTGCTCGAGTACCATGATTCGGCATTTCACTTAGGGTTTGGTCGAAACTCCACTCTTCAGAATTTTGAGTTGGGTAGAATTCGACGGTGTCGTTGGTTCGCCGAGTGTTTCCCGGATCCAGACCCTTCAGGTCGGATGGAGCTAAACGAGTGGCCAATGTTGCACCTATTCGATAGGTGGGCTGCCCCTAAGTCCAGAAACTTAGGAACTGGGTAGTTCATGTTTAGTCTTAATGAGCCGAGGAGATAATCTTAACGGATTAAGTTGTCGGTTGAGGTACTGGTCGGTTGGAATCTTTAATGGGCTTTGGGTAGTTCGGAGATCCCATGTGGTGGGCCCCCGTTGGTACTGCTCGAGGTGGTCCTTGCGGATGATGTTCAAGATGTTGTCCTGCAAGTGGCGACATCTGTTTGTGTCGCATTCATAGACGTTGTGGATCCAACAGTATTCTATAGCAAGTCCCTTGGTGCACTCATTGGACCCTTTAAGCCTTGGAATTTTGTATGGAACAACAATGCAAGTCGTGAGATAGATGTTCTCGTGGGTGTCCTCAAGAGGAGTGTGGTTGCGGAAGGATGGAAGTCGAAGATGCTTCCTCTTATTTTAGAAACTACCTTTTATGTTGCCGACATGAGCAAGATTGTGCAGAGCGATGGGATTAGAGTCATTGGAACTTTGGGTTTCATTTAGAGGTAGAATGTTGAGGTGAGGAGCTTGATTTCTTTGTGCTAACTCTTGGCGCAGGAAGTAGTGGGCTTTCTCTTAAGAGATCTTCAAAATATCTTGTTGCTTTCGATTGATCCATGCTCTGAATTCGGAATTATATTGTATAACCTTCGCAAGCTGGACGAGTATGATTCAAGGGGTAGGTTCCTCGACTTAGGCCGAGGCGGTGTTGAATCTTTCGAGGTAGTTTTTGAGAGTTCCACCAGTGCCTTGGTAAATATTCAAGACTTAAGAGGATGTCTGTGGGCATGGCGTCGTGCATCCTGGATTGCACGACCGAACTCCTGGTGAGTTGGTCGAAAGTCTAGATGGTACGGGAGTCGAGAGAATCGTGATAGAGATAAGTCTTCAATAAGGACGCGAAAGCACTTGCGCTTTACGTTGTCGGTAGCATGTGATGGATCTGTGCCATCTATGGCGATTAATGAAGTTTCGAAGATCAGAGTTCCCTGAGTAAGGAGTGAGTTTTGGCATGTTAAAGTGATTATGTCATTTGGCATTGCAGATAACTAGAGTAAAAGGGTTAACCCAGGAATTGGTTTACCGGACGTCATTTGCGTGCCCCGCGATTATCTCACCATCTTAGGATCATGTCGGCGAGAATTAGAGGTTGTGTTCATGCCGTATCATTATGGTCATGATCCCCTTGAGGAGTTGACTAGGGTGTCTTCTCGAAGGAAGGTCTTAGTTGTTCTGTGAGTTTTCAATCTCGATTGAACGACTCCATGGAAGTTAGTTGAGGTGAACTTGGGCCTAGTTGGATGCTAAAAGCATAGGCGACAAGTCTGGACTCGTGGCAGTCTGAGTCTACCTGGTGGAGGCTCGAGCACTATTCCCTTGGTCTAGATTAGGTTCAAGTCGGGAATGGCGGGGATTACGTGTTCCCTCTTTGATGGTGATCCTGACATTACCAAGGTTGATTTTAGGACGAGGGCTTCGGTTGTTAGGAAGAGAAACGGATGTGGAGCTCGAGAAGACATGGTTCGAGGGAGGCGTATTGTGCTCCTACTTGCCGTGAAACAGGCGATGTCTCATTGTGCATGTTTTTGGAATCGATGGGTCAACTTCGTGCTTTGCCCGACTTGGGCTTCGAGCTGTCGCTCGGTTTCTCCCAATCTCTGCGTAAGCGCGAGAAGCGGTGCTTGAGCCATTGGGGCCAAGCACCGGGGCCTCAGGGGACGGAAGAAGTTCCATGTCAACGATGGCTAAGATGTCGGAAAGAGGTTGTTGACGGAACGGAGTGCCTTGATTATCACTAGATGATTCGCAAAGGATAAATTTTCCTTGCTTGCCATTGTCGAAAAGCTTGCTCGGTGGACAAGATGGAATCCGAATAGCACAAACAAACTTGTGGTTGAGAATCGGTGGGACAAGTCGGTTTTGTCGAGTTTAAACAAAGGTATTGGTCGATGGAGGCTGAGAGCCCAAGTCTGCCTGAAGGTGGAGATTGTCTTGTTGATCTTATAGTTGAAGCCGTTTGTTGATCAACTTTTTGGCAAAAGCCGTCTTGGTTCTACGAATCGAAGCACAATGTCAGAGTGTTCATTTTTAATATCGGTCGATCGACCGATAGAACGTCCTACACTCCAGAAAGCCCAACCAAGATTCGTTTCTAGCCAACCTCCTTTAGAAATAGCCCGAACCTAGGACGGCCCAAATTGTTCTCCTTCAAATAAGCAGCTCATCGAGCCCAGAGAATCGCTCATCTCAATTGACTGAGTTCGTCGTTTCCCTCAAAGTAGGATCGACCAAATATTTCAGAATTCACTTAAAAATATCCAACTGAGTCATTCAGTACTCGGCTCGACTTTCAAGGCGGTCAACCACTCTAGGACAAAGCTCTACTTTTGATACACCTTACCTTGAGTGCCACGTAAGCCACTATTTCCGAGGATACCATTAATCAGCAGTGGACCGGCTCCCACCGCCGCAATTACAACCAATAATCGAGCTCCACGTCTTCAAGCTCCGAAAAAGAGGAAAGCCACGAGGCAGACCGCTCAACTCACTTCTTCACCTATAAATACATCCATGCTCAAAATGGAAAGGGACTTTGTAACACCCCACACCCGCTATGGTCACTCACTAAGGGAATGCCATAACATCGGTGGAGTATTTTAAGTGAATATAGAACAGAAAAATTACAACAAGACAGATATAAGTAATACTTGAGAATTTAAAACATCATTTCATTTCAGCGGAAAGTAAAACATGTTTGGTTACACCAAAACCATAAATAAGAGTCAAGTACATAATATCCATCCTGATAAAAACGGAAGTACATAATCCCACTACATAACCTAATAGCCATAATAGAAAAGATAAACTGAGCTTTACATCCACGGTCCAAGCTCCAAAAGATAGATAAAGCAGTCTGATCAAAGCCCACTAGTGCTAGGCCCACTCTGAAAACCTGAGGGTTGGGAAAAAGATAAAGAAACAACGGGGTCAGACATAAGTCTGAGTGAGTCCTATAACCATAACAATACAATCATTAAAGTAATTAGGGTATGATATAAACAAGGTACGGTACCTCTGGGGATAATGACTACACTAAGTAGCCAACTAAACACAGGACGTACTAAGATAACCGAAAAGACGCATTTATCCACCCAAGGATAATTACTGGATTACACCACCCCAGATCTACCCACCCAAGGGTAATTCCTACACTGCACCACACCAGTCATTCCTAACTTAAAGGTTGATCCCACCCATGGACTTAAAAAATTAACTTAATAGTTTTCGTGTACCCCTAGGTGACTAAGTAGACGCCACGGGGCCCTACAATCCACTAGATGTACACACTACTCCCCATTCGATCGACTCCCTAACGTAGATACCCGTGCTGGCCCCACCGTGGGGTGTACCATTCCCCAACGTGGCAACCTGATAAAACTAACGGTGCACAGCTTATATCTACACGATGCAACAACGTCTTATTTACCAGCCTGGGTCCACACACGCATATGAAACCCGTTGGTCATGCGTTGCCACCGCTAACCCATTTTGGCCTCTTATAGTCAAGCCCAATATGCGTGTCCTGTCACTCGACTAGAGTCGAGCCCACTAAGATACGTTTGGGATATTGGTTGAAATGGGCCCCCACAAGCTACCACCTAAGCTTGTTATTTTATCTAGTGTATCCCACTTAACCCCTTTTATAATCATGCCCACCTACATGTTAAGGTTTGGTTAAGTCATCTAATCATATATCAATTGCCACTTAAGGCACCCACTAGATTTCCACATGCCACCCAAAGCACTTACTTAACCCTTTACCCATGTTTAATTACATGTTCCTCTTTGGTTAAGTATTCTAATCGTATTTTCTATTGCCACCCAAGGCAACCCACTAGATTTCCACATGCCACCCAAGGCACCCACTTAACCCCTCATGTCCCTCTACATGCTAATATGGTTAAGTGTTTCTTAATTAATTAAGATCATGACCTCATAAAGACCTCTCACATTAGACCATCTTTTATGACTGCTGGATATGCTGGTTGGTTCCGGGCAGACTTTTGTCATAAAAAGGTCTAACCTCGTGTCTTTACTTTAATCACGTATTTAATTTATGACTAAGACCTCTCACATTGGGTCAATCATTTATAGCTGCTGGATGGCCGGTCGGTTCCGGGCAGACTTCCGCTACAAAAGGGTCCAACCTCGTGTCTTAGTTGATTAATTACACCTAATTAATCACCCCCATAATTTGAATTAATTATGCCTAATTAATTACACATTTTTAAGAATATGGGTAGACCTAACTCAATAGGTAAATTCCCAATTCCATAGTATGGGTAGACCTAACTTAATAGGTAAATTCCCAACTCCATAATATGGGTAGACCTAACTTAATAGGTAAATTCCCAGTTACGTCCATTTAATTTGTGGTATGATTAATCATACCCATTTCACATCATTTTATTAACATGCTTATTAACCCCATCGTTCCCCACGTAGTTCGTTCTCATAACACGACATAATAAAGGGAAGATTCATCACAAAGGTCATGGGTTTAGCCAACATAGCATGTAACTTTATCATGGGTTCAAAAGGTGTCAACTTGCATATATGAACATACATTAAACCCAACTAGTATTTAACCCAAACTTGCATTATGCATATCATAAAAGAGACAACTTGCATATGAACTTGCACATAAACTTGCATATGAACTTGCATCATAACTTGCATATGAACTTGCATCATAACTTGCATATGAACATGTATCATAACTTGCATATGAACTTGCATCATAACTTGCATATGAACTTGTATCATAACTTGCATATGAACTTGCATCATAACTTGCATATGAACATGTATCATAACTTGCATATGAACTTGCATCATAACTTGCATATGAACTTGCATCATAACTTGCATATGAACATGTATCATAACTTGCATATGAACTTGCATCATAACTTGCATATGAACTTGCATCATAACTTGCATATGAACTTGCATCATAACTTGCATATGAATATGTATCATAACTTGCATATATTATGCATATCATAAAAAGAGACAAACTTGCATAAAACCAAACACTTAGCATGCATAAAACCAAATACTTAGCATGCATAAAACCACATACATAGCATGCATAAAACCAAATACTTAGCATGCATAAAACCAAATACATAACTTGCATAACATGTTACATATAGACTTGCATATAATCTCCCATATAGCTTGCATAACATGTTACATATGAATCAATGTTCAACATAGTGTTTTGCATCATAAAACATAGCATTAAACTTGCATATAGCACACAACATACACTATACTAAACTTGCATAAACACATTGATTCCACGAACATAGCCATATCTTATCATATCCTATCATAATCAATTTAACAATTGATTGTTAAGTCTATAGAAACTCACCACTAAACTCCAATAAGCAAACCCTTGCCACAAATCACCCAAAAACTCTAGCCTTGAACATAAAGCTTGCAACTTGATGATGAATGCAAGCCAATGATCACTCATACAACTCAAAGATGCTTGTATGCACATGAAAGCCTTCATAGAAATAGTTTAGAAATAGGATGGAGGCTAGGGTTTTGAGTGGAGGCCATGATCATAGAAAATTTTGGCATAGTTTAGTTAGGAGATAGGATTATGACCATTTAGGGCTAGCTTAGGGTCTTATTTATAGGATTTTGAGTGGAGGCCATGATCCTTAGCTTAGCTCGCCCTAAATGGTCATAATCCTATCTCCTAACTAAACTATGCCAAAATTTTCTATGATCATGGCCTCCACTCAAAACCCTAGCCTCCATCCTATTTCTAAACTATTTCTATGAAGGCTTTCATGTGCATACAAGCATCTTTGAGTTGTATGAGTGATCATTGGCTTGCATTCATCATCAAGTTGCAAGCCTTATGTTCAAGGCTAGAGTTTTTGGGTGATTTGTGGCAAGGGTTTGCTTATTGGAGTTTAGTGGTGAGTTTCTATAGACTTAACAATCAATTGTTAAATTGATTATGATAGGATATGATAAGATATGGCTATGTTTGTGGAATCAATGTGTTTATGCAAGTTTAGTATAGTGTATGTTGTGTGCTATATGCAAGTTTAATGCTATGTTTTATGATGCAAAACACTATGTTGAACATTGATTCATATGTAACATGTTATGCAAGCTATATGGGAGATTATATGCAAGTCTATATGTAACATGTTATGCAAGTTATGTATTTGGTTTTATGCATGCTAAGTATTTGGTTTTATGCATGCTATGTATGTGGTTTTATGCATGCTAAGTATTTGGTTTTATGCATGCTAAGTGTTTGGTTTTATGCAAGTTTGTCTCTTTTTATGATATGCATAATATATGCAAGTTATGATACATATTCATATGCAAGTTATGATGCAAGTTCATATGCAAGTTATGATGCAAGTTCATATGCAAGTTATGATGCAAGTTCATATGCAAGTTATGATACATGTTCATATGCAAGTTATGACGCAAGTTCATATGCAAGTTATGATACAAGTTCATATGCAAGTTATGATGCAAGTTCATATGCAAGTTATGATACATGTTCATATGCAAGTTATGATGCAAGTTCATATGCAAGTTATGATGCAAGTTCATATTCAAGTTTATGTGCAAGTTCATATGCAAGTTGTCTCTTTTATGATATGCATAATGCAAGTTTGGGTTAAATACTAGTTGGGTTTAATGTATGTTCATATATGCAAGTTGACACCTTTTGAACCCATGATAAAGTTACATGCTATGTTGGCTAAACCCATGACCTTTGTGATGAATCTTCCCTTTATTATGTCGTGTTATGAGAACGAACTTCGTGGGGAACGATGGGGTTAATATGCATGTTAATAAAATGATGTGAAATGGGTATGATTAATCATACCACAAATTAAATGGACGTAATTGGGAATTTACCTATTAAGTTAGGTCTACCCATATTATGGAGTTGGGAATTTACCTATTAAGTTAGGTCTACCCATACTATGGAATTGGGAATTTACCTATTGAGTTAGGTCTACCCATATTCTTAAAAATGTGTAATTAATTAGGCATAATTAATTCAAATTATGGGGGTGATTAATTAGGTGTAATTAATCAACTAAGACACGAGGTTGGACCCTTTTGTAGCGGAAGTCTGCCCGGAACCGACCGGCCATCCAGCAGCTACAAATGATTGGCCCAATGTGAGAGGTCTTAGTCATAAATTAAATACGTGATTAAAGTAAAGACACGAGGTTAGACCTTTTTATGACAGAAGTCTGCCCGGAACCAACCGGCATATCCAGCAGTCATAAAAGATGGTCTAATGTGAGAGGTCTTTATGAGGTCATGATCTTAATTAATTAAGAAACACTTAACCATATTAGCATGTAGAGGGACATGAGGGGTTAAGTGGGTGCCTTGGGTGGCATGTGGAAATCTAGTGGTTTGCCTTGGGTGGCAATAGAAAATACAATTAGAATACTTAACCAAAGAGGAACATGTAATTAAACATGGGTAAAGAGTTAAGTAAGTGCTTTGGGTGGCATGTGGAAATCTAGTGGGTGCCTTAAGTGGCAATTGATATATGATTAGATGACTTAACCAAACCTTAACATGTAGGTGGGCATGATTATAAAAGGGGTTAAGTGGGATACACTAGATAAAATAACAAGCTTAGGTGGTAGCTTGTGGGGGCCCATTTCAACCAATATCCCAAACGTATCTTAGTTGGCTCGACTCTAGTCGAGTGACGGGACACGCATATTGGGCTTGACTATAAGAGGCCAAAATGGGTTAGCGGTGGCAGCGCATGACCAACGGGTTTCATATGCGTGTGTGGACCCGGGCTGGTAAATAAGACGTTGTTGCATCGTGTAGATATAAGCTGTGCACCGTTAGTTTTATCAGGTTGCCACATTGGGGAATGGTACACCCCACGGTGGGGCCAGCACGGGTATCTACGTTAGGGAGCCGATCGAATGGGGAGTAGTGTGTACACCTAGTGGATTGTAGGGCCCCGTGGCGTCTACTTAGTCACCTAGGGGTACACGAAAACTATTAAGTTAATTTTATAAGTCCATGGGTGGGATCAACCTTTAAGTTAGGAATGACTGGTGTGGTGCAGTGTAGGAATTACCCTTGGTTGGGTAGATCTGGGGTGGTGTAATCCAGTAATTATCCTTGGGTGGATAAATGTGTCTTTTCGGTTATCTTAGTACGTCCTGTGTTTAGTTGGCTACTTAGTGTAGTCATTATCCCCAGAGGTACCGTACCTTGTTTATATCATACCCTAATTACTTTAATGATTGTATTGTTAGGGTTATAGGACTCACTCAGACTTATGTCTGACCCCGTTGTTTCTTTATCTTTTTCCCAACCCTCAGGTTTTCAGAGTGGGCCTAGCACTAGTGGGCTTTGATCAGACTGCTTTATCTATCTTTTGGAGCTTGGATCGTGGATGTAAAGCTCAGTTTATCTTTTCTATTATGGCTATTAGGTTATGTAGTGGGATTATGTACTTTCGTTTTTATCAGGATGGATATTATGTACTTGACTCTTATTTATGGTTTTGGTGTAACCAAACATGTTTTACTTTCCGCTGAAATGAAATGATGTTTTAAATTCTCAAGTATTACTTATATCTGTCTTGTTGTAATTTTTCTGTTCTATATTCACTTAAAATACTCCACCGATGTTATGGCATTCCCTTAGTGAGTGACCGTAGCGGGTGTGGGGTGTTACAGACTTCTTTTTGCTACTTCAATCTGAACTTCTCTTCCATGGCTAAACCTAAAAATAGCCCATTATTCTTCTTCCCCAAGACATAAAAAGCATTATACTTGTAACCAAAAAAAGAATCAATATATAAAGTGGACGTAGGCACCATCTTTGTCGAACCGCTATAAAAAGTCTTGTGTGTTCCCTGTTTTCTCTACTTTATCTCATTCTATGATCATTATTCGTGTGTTCTTCACACGACTGGGGGTTAAGTGTCACAAGTGACCAACTTTTGACGTCAACACTTTGGCACGCCAGGAAGGGATAACACCAACATATCTTACGACCTTCAACAAGTTCCGACCCATAGTGAACAAGAGCAAAAAAGATGCAACATCTTCCCGTTCCACAAGCGCTGATGCAGCCGATACAAACACTGCAGAAGTAAGTTTGGATGCCTCCTCTCATGAAGACGCGTCTCGATATATTACCAAGGACGACGCGGACAAGATTTGGCCGAGTTCAAAGACCATATGACATCTCCGGGTAAACTCCTCGAACGTCAACAGCAGTTGATGGATCACCTTCTAGGCTGGATGGAGATGGGACTTAACGCATCAACAACAATTCCACCACTGACCGGGACTGGGGCAGCAACTGATCTTCGGTCTACACCAAATCAGGGCACTGATCAGATCCCACCTTTGTTTCCTCCTGGCTTGGCTCCACCTCCCGACCAATCACAGCCTGGAGTATCGCTTCCAGCAACCAGTGCAGCCGCAGTTGTAGATTCGTAGGAGGTTCGCGATCAAGATCTAGGTCATTCGACCGTATTGCCTCTGCTTCGATGACCAGCTCGACCCCTCGGATTAATCGAACAAATGTTGGGTCCATTATAATCAATGTCATTACCATTACAACCCGGTATCTTAACACAGACCAATCTAACCACTCTTCCCCCTCAACGAAGAGCTGGTGGAGTCTTCCCTTCGAACAAGAGAGACCACTCTACCATACCAGTCCTCACCGTGGCAGATGAAAACACTACTGTAGATCCTTCTAACATCGCCCCGACCGAGGACAACACCGAGCCCCGAACATCGCATGTTATGCTGGATCAACCCAGACCTATCGTCAAGGGTACTGCTTGATCCAACTCTCATCAAGTTCAAGAGGGGCCATTCTGCCCAGAATCACTAGCCGGGGATCAACCTTACCTGCACTCAACTCTCAGAGGCCGAGCCCAACCAACGGCCACCCTTCCGAGCATGCTTTTGTCGGATCCTCGTACTGGAGTTCTTCCGAATGCAGAGCTAGATTCATGGCAATGACTCCTCAAAGATGGAAGCCAGTTTGCAAGCATCATCCGACGTTTCACCTATGGCACCTCTTCTAAGTAGGATATAGACAATGTCCATCGTAGCCCCTTCACCCGGGAAATCAGAAACTCCCGAAACCCTCCGGACTTCAAGTTCCGGGCCATTGAACTTTACAACGGTTGGACCAACCCGACCATCCACCTCATGTGATATATGTGTCACATGGAGGTGCTCGGCACATCGACCAATGTTATGGCCAAATGCTTCCTTCTTTTTCTCATGGATATAGCCGGCATGTGGTTTAGGCAGTTAACAACATAGTCGATTGGCAGTTGAAACATGCTAGTCACCCGCTTCATCGAGCAGTTCAAAGTTCACATCTCTCGACCAAAGAGCGTCATGTTCCTGACCATCATCAACCAACAGTCGGGAGAAACACTGCGGTCTTTCCTACAAGATTCAATGTGGTCATAGCATCAGTCGATCGACCAGAGCCATTGATGGTGCTCATGGACGTCATTGGAGGCATCTAGAACTGATCAGATTTTTATGCAGAGGCCGAGCGATTCCTCTGATAAGAAGATGCCAGCATTGTGATAGAGAGCCTCGAGGTCCTCACTAGCAAACAAGCAGGTCCATCCAATGTCAATGGACAGAATAAAGGAAGAGGAAAGGCCTTAGAAAAGAATGAACACAACGTACGACCTCGGAAAGAAAATAAGTATAATCAATATACCGAGTTCAATTCTTCTCTGCTCGACATATATCTTGATGTACGAGGATTCCAGCCTTTCCCGAAACCTCCTCGAAGTGAGCCGACCAGAAAGATCTCGATTCTGGCAACCAGTGCATATTCCACAACATAGCTGGTCATAGCACCAATGAATGTAGGCACCTACGCGATCTCATCGAGGATATAGTCAGGTGAGGAGAACTTCCTGAGTATGTTAGAAAAAACACACCGGCGTTGCCACCTCAATTTTCTACCCAAGCTCCTTAGGTCGGTCCTCGAGCTCCTCGAAACGGAAAGGACCCTAAGCCCAGAACTCGCGGCATTATCATCAATTAATAAGATTTAGATTTCTTATTTTCAATGTATTGTTATTTCTTTCAATAAAATGAATATGTTGATGTACACTTGCATGGGGTTAGAGTTTAGTTCCTATGCATGCTCTGGAATAACTGTTCGCTCTCTTAGAATTTATTTTCATTTCTTTGTAATAGTTCTTTAGTAGTAATGAGCTTTCTTTTGCAAACATGGATTATGTTTGAATGATTTGAGTCAAGTCTGACTAGTGCTCACTAACCCAAATATGGTCAGTGCTAAGCCATCGTCCATAGGGCACGATCAAAGCCTACTACCATATATAAGCCTACTCTTTAAGCCGAGTATGGATTATACTCGCCCTTCCTCTAAACCAAGTGCACTTCCCACTTGTCGGGCTTCACAAATAATTTTACATGAGTCGAGCATAGTTAACACTTGCCATAAGCCTAGTGTGGATAATACTCGCCATCTCCAAGCCGAGTATGGATAATACTCGCCATCCCCATAAGCTGAGTATGAATAACACTCACCATCCCTGTAACCCAAGTATGGTTAATACTCGCTATACTTCAAAGCCAAGTGCGATTACTGCTCACCCCTATCTTTAAGCCGAGTATGGTTAATACTCACCCAATCACGGTCGAAAACCTTCTTTAGACCGAGAATAGCCTATACATTCTTTGTAGTTGTTGGATCTCACAAACAAAGCCAGCAATCACTCTCACGGCCTTAATACGGTCCTCAATGGTTGTCGGTTTTTCTGACCTTAATATGATCTACTTTGATTGTCAGTTTTCCTATCTCAATACAACCACCTGGATCGTAGGATTTCTGGTCTTAATATGGTTTGACGTAACCATCGCTACTCGCGCATTGAACTTTGATGCAAGGATCAGAACACACCTCCTTTATCAAGAAAGATGTATTCTAAAGAGCAAAGTATTGACCAACTTTTTGGCAAAAGCCGTCAAGGTTCAATGAATCGAAGCCCAATGTTAGAAAATTCATTTTTAATATTGGTCGATCAACCGATAGAATGACCTACACTCCAGAAAGCCTAGGCAAGATTCAGTTCGAACCAACCTCCTTCAAAAACATCCCGAACCTAGGATGATCTGAATTATTCTCCTTCAAATAAGTGGTTCATCGAGCTTGTAAGAATCGCTCATCTCAACTGATTGAGTTCGTTATTTCCATCAAAGTAGGATCAACAAATATTTCAAAATTCAATTAATAATATCTAGCTGAGTCACTCAATACCCGGCTCGACTTTCAAGGCGTTAAAAGCGGCCAACCACTCCCGGACTAAGCTCTACTTTGGATACACCTTACGTTGAGTGCCACGTAAGCCACCATTTCCAAGGATATTATTAATCTGCAGTGGATCGGGTCCCATCACCGCAATTACAACCAATAATCGAGATCCATGTGTCCAAGCTCTAAAAAAGAGGAAAGACATGTGGCGGCCTGCTCAACCCACTTCTTCACTTATAAATACATTCATGCTCAAAATGGAAAGGGACTTCTTTTGGCTACTTCAATCTTTGGCTGAACTTCTCTTCAATGGCTAAACCTAAAAATAGCTCATTCTTCTTCTTCTTTCTCAAAACAGAAAAAGCATTGTGCTTGTAACAAGAAAAAAAGAGTCAATATATAAAGCAGACATAGGCACCATCTTTGCCGAACCACTATTAAAAGTCATATGTGTACCCTGTTTTCTTTACTTTATCGCATTCTGTTATCATTATTCATGTGTTCCCCACATGATTGGGGTTGACTGCTACTAGTGACCAACTTTAACGTCAACATTGTGTTAATCCAATGTTCTAGTGGATTTTGTCGATAAGGCATCATTGAGTCTCATCCAACTTTCATGACGTTCTGTCGAATTGAGCTCGATCAATGAATGCATCAAGGTTGGGAGCATTAAGATTGGTCAGAGCTTAAGGGAGTCGAGGCTGAGGAGAAAATTCCGAATAGAGATCGATAGTGGAAGGTCCGGTCATGGGGATCTTTTCTTAGCTCACCATTGCCGAAGGGCTTGGTCGGTAAGTTTGAGAAAACTAAAGTAGTATCCAAAGTCTTGGTGACTGACTACAAGGAAAGGCGAGGTTTTGATTCCTTGAAGGAAGTGACAGAAAGTCGACCGTAGATGTGCGTTTTACTAATCCCTACTTGGCATGCCAAAAAGTTGATGCCCAACAATGGTCATCAATATCCGAGAGTTCCAAAAATTTGAAACTTTTTGTGCAGAGTGGAAAATTATGGGAAATGTAGTAATAATATGGAGGAAAGTAAAGAACACAATTATTTATAATGGTTTGACCCGTCGGGGCCTACGTCCACTTTGAAGGCTTTGTTGATTTTATTTCACTATTGAGAAAGTACAATGGAAGACATCATTACAAGAAACGATCCTTGTTGACGAGCTCCCTTGCTGGTCGCAATTAGTCGGTAAGTTCCCGAGGTCCAGAGTGAGTCGGGAAGTTTCGAGGTCGGAAAGGTGCCGTGAGGGTCCGAGAGACTGTCGGAGCTGGAGGGGTCTGAGAGGTTGTCGAAATTGGAAGGGTCCGAGAGGTTGTCAGAGCCGGAAGGGTCCAAGGGGTTGTCAGAGTTGGAGGAGTCCAAGAGGTTGTAGGAGTCGAAGGGTCCAAGAGGTTGTCGGAGTATGCCGAAAGGAGGATGAAGTATCACAGAGGAAGCATCCCGGAGGAAAGAGGAAGTATGAAGTATCCCAGAGGAAGTGTGAAGTATCCCGGAGGATGTATGAAGTATCCCGGATGTAACAAACTAGTTTTTCATTGTTTTAAATATATGAGATTGATTTGAATTTAGTATTTGAGAACTTATATTTGTTTATAATTTTAGAATCTAGTACATTTAAATTTATTTTTGAGTGAATTTTTGTAAGTGTGATTTTAAATTTTAATATTTAAGTTAGAATTGTTTTGTTAAACTTAATGATAGTAATATTTTATAAGTTTATTGATCTATACTATTTGAGAAATGACAAATTTGTTTAAAAATTTAAACTTAAGTTTTATTTAAAATTTGTTTTAGATTTGAATTTTGATTTAAAATTTAAATTAAGACTTGTATTCGGTAAAATATAAATAAACGTTAGTAATGTTTTTAAAACAGATTAAATAATTGTTGAAAAGTCATGAATTTGCTTTCAATTAATTAGAGATTTGTAATTGGATTTAAATAAATTTGTTTAATGAATATGGTTTTACATTAAATTTTGGAAATATATAAATAGATTGTATTGCGTTGTGTACATAGTATACTAAATGGTATGTACATTGAGAAAATATTTGTTGCCACTTGTTTTAAATTGCTGAATATTTTCACACTTATTGAAATTCGACGTAATTCGTTTGCACGTGTCATGGTTAACTCACTTCACCACTCGTCCTCTTATTTTTCCCTTCCTTTTTGTTTTTCTTCGCGCGTCCATCCCTTTTCCATTTATTCTTCCTTCAGTCGAAGTGATTCCATCCTCAAAATCAAAACAAAAATTGGACCTTCACCAAATAAAAGGAAACAATGGCCACTACTGATTTTGGCCCTTTCGTTCCACGCTCCAGCCACCACATCGCCTCCTTAAATTGATTCACTACAGCCTTCAATTGCAACGCCGTTACCACGCAACCATGAAGATCCCCTTATCCAGTGCCGAATACCATCCTTCACCTACTCAACGTCAACAGCAACTCGGCGATGGTTCGCCTTAGCCTCGAGAATCAAAGACTACGCCACAGAAACCGTCACCTTTCCTCTTTTGCCTCAGCCTCCAAGTTGATCCACCATCCAATCATCCAAAGTCACCACTGTCTTCACCATCAAAGCCGACTTCCTCTTTCAATCACGAGTGTTCGTTGTGCCTCTGAATGCAGCTGCGCTGCCACCTTCTTTAGCTCTGCAACTAGTTCGCTTTCACTCAGATCTCGACGGTCAGCCTTCGACTCCATCATTCAGAAGTGTTGCAAATCCTTGAAGCCAACTCTACCAATAAAGGTGAGT
This sequence comes from Allium sativum, assembly GCA_030737875.1. Lineage (NCBI taxonomy): Eukaryota > Viridiplantae > Streptophyta > Magnoliopsida > Asparagales > Amaryllidaceae > Allium > Allium sativum. Next base: position 298,594,236 of record CM060921.1, read on the forward strand.
ACCCTCTCACGATTCACTTTTATATAAGTTTTCAACACCAATATATATATATATACTGAAATTATAAAAGTGTACGCCCTGAACTGATGTTGGTCATATCCTCACCTGCGGTGTTTATCGATGTTGTTTGATGCTGCTCATATTGCATGTTTGTTTGGCCCAAGTGTTTTGGTATTGTTTGCTAACCATACACATTTCCCCACTATTGCACTTGGTTTTGAAACATGCGACACACATGCTGCTTTAATTGTGGAACCAATTTATGCCGTATGAAATTCATGGCATTTTGCCAGTGTTGGCTCGGCCTGTAGCTGGACTTAATGCATTGAACCATGAAAGTTTGTAAATGTGCGCTCATGATCCGCTTTATATATTATTACGAAAATATGACATGAGCTTTTTTTGTCCATTTTTATTGGAACTGCCAATACTTTGGACATATATTACAAGCTTCTATCTAGGTACAACTACAATGCTATTTATGAATTGTTTAATACTTTTTTTGAGACAAATTTTCATAGTGGTTTTGTGCAGCTACTTTGAAAACTACAATGCCATATACGAGTTGTCATGTGTTCATCCTTAAGACCCATGACCTGGTTGCCTTTTTATCTTTGTGCAACTTGTTGTTTCCTTTGCTAGATCCTCTATTCGTGCCAATCCTGAAATGTTTTTTTGTTATATTCCATTATTGGGTATATGTGTCCATTTGTAGATTGCTAGCCGTGACTGGCCAGGTGGCTTTAGAACTATCTTAGTGCATGCACTATTTATTAAGATATTTGTAAACATGTAGAGTGTTGCGCATTTTAGAATTGATTTTCAAACAGTTATAATTGCGCCTATATGTATATGTGTGTTCAGTTTTTTACATGTATATGGATATATACACCTGAATGAGTACATATATATATATATATATGTAGTTACCCACCAATTAATTTAAATTGTATTAGTAGTAGCCTTTAGCCGTTTGAGAACTCGTAGCCTTACTTTGTTTGTAAACTTGAAATACACAAGTTATGCTGTAAGATGTTGCTACTTCCCACCATATAACTTGACATGTGCATTTCTATTTTCTCACCATGTTGTCATGCACTTGTTTGTTTTAATTATATATGCGTGTGTATATATATATAAGTATGTGTATATGTACTGTGTTTTCCCGAAGTGTGTTGTAACCTAAACATATATTGCCTTGCTCTTGATTATGTCCAAGTCTAACTGTGACTATTCGACATATGAACATATTCGAAAATTTATGAATTCATTTAAGTTAGGATTAACCATTTTATTTTAGTATATTTTTGATGTTGTTTTACTTGAATAAAGTTAATCCTGATTCGAGTGCTTTATGTTTTGCATGGAACGCTCGGGTCAGGCCTAAGTGTTCCAAATTTGAAGTTTTCAGCTCGCAAAACTGGAGAGGAACATGAAGACGCGTACACGCGCAAGCCCGACTAAAAGTGTAAAGCTTTATTTAAAAAAATCATGTATATGTTTTATATTCTTCCGCTGTATAAAACTCTAATATTTTGTACATAAAATTCCGTTGTAAGATTCTGTTGTTCATTCTGTTATGTGATTATGTGTGATTTATTCTGTTAAACTCTATGAGCTAATAACGAACTGTCGTTTTGAACATTCTGAGTTGGTATGTTGGCTTAGATACTGACTTGAAGCGGTCAAAAAGGCAGGTCATTGCACCGGAGGAAGTGTGAAATATCCCGAAGGAAGTAGGAAGTATCCCGGAGGATGCATCTCGGAGGAAGTATGAAGTACCTCGAAGGAAGTATACCAGAGGAAGTATGAAGTATCCCAGAGGAAGTGTGAAGTATCCAGTAGGAAGTATGAAGTATCCCAGAGGAAGGTAGAAGTATCCCGGAGTAAGCATGAGGAGAAAATCTTCTTCTTTGTATGATGATGGAAGGTGTCTAGGAAGTTAGAGGTGTACCAGGAAAATCAGGAGTCCGGAATGTACTTGGAAATCAGGAGGTTCGGGGTGTACCGGGAAATCTGGATGTATGGAGCATACTGGGGAAATGGGAGTCTGGGGTGAATCAGGAGATCCGGGGTTATCTTCTTCCCAAAGGCTATGCTACCATTAAAGGTGTCTCCAAGCTCTCAAGCCAAGCAAAATGCCAACCCTTGTAATAAATGAGCATGGGGTTATTTATAGTGGGAGGGTTAGGCGAGAGTAGGTGGGATATGGAAGTAGGTAAAAAAAAGGAGTGGGATGCGGGATTGCATCCAGAGGGATGCGATAGCACCGCATTCAGTGGATGTGATAAAATCGTATCCCTGTGGGATGCGACACAAAGGGGAGTGGTGCAGGGCGAGGCTTATGCTATACGAGGCATGCTGGTGCGAGATATGGTGATGCGAGGCATGATAATGCAAGGCATGCTGATGCGAGGTAAGTTGACGCGAGGCATAGTGATGTGAGACACGGAGATGCGAGGCATGGTGATGCGAGGCATGTTGATGTGAGGCATGCTGATGCAAGGCATATTGATGTTTGGCATGTAGATGTAAGACATGATGATGCGAGGCATGTTGATGCAAGGCACAGAGATGCAAGGCATGCTAATGCGATGCGATGGAGCCATGATACGATAGAGCCATGGTAGTGCGAGGCGTGATGATGCAATGCTCTATGATTCTAGGCATGGTGATGCTGATGTGAGGCATGATGATGTGAGGCACGGAGATGCGAGGCATGCTGATGCGATGCAATGCGATGGAGCCATAGTGGTGTGAGGCTTGGTGATGCGAGGCATGCTGATGTGAGGCATGGTGATGTGAGGCATGCTGATGTAAGACATGGTGATGTGAGGCACGGAGATGTGAGTCACGGAGATGCGAGGCACAGAGATGCGAGACATGGTGATGTGAGGCATGCTGATGTGAGGCATGTTGATGCGAGGCACGGAGATGCGAGGCATGCTGATGCAATGCGATGGAGCCATGATGCGATGGACCTATGGTGGTGCGAGGCGCGGTGATACAATGTGCGGTGATGCGAGGCATGGTGATGTGAGGCATGCTGATGTGAGGCAGTTTGATGCGAGGCATGTTGATGCGAGGCATGGTGATGTGATGCACGAATATGTGAGGCATGCTGATGCAATACGATGGAGCCATGATGAGATGGAGCCATGGTGGTGCGAGGGAGCCATGATGCGATCTTGGTATGGAGTAATGCGGTATGTTCATTTTGAGAAGTTGTCGGGGCAAGGGGCTAGAGTGGATCGCATCATAGTAATACAATATTTTGGGATAAGGACATTGGAGGCGAAGTGAGGAGGATACGAGATCCTGGAGGTTGCCATGGTTAGATTCTGATGGTAATCCGCATGTGGTGACCCATGCTTTTGAGATGATCGGGCTACGTTGCTCAGCCGTTGGAGGTGATCGACGCACGTCGGGCAAGTGATCTTCATTGGTGATGAATCTCGCATCTGAGGGATGGGACATTCTTCCAGTGGCCTGGGATGAGTCTTCCGGTGCTAAGACCATGATTTTCTTGATACTATCACATAGTTATGCGTGCGATCACTTGATCCGTGACTTGTATTGCTCAAGAGCAGTTTGGCGAGCTATGATGACTATTCTTGCACAACCCTATCTTATCATTATTCCTGAAGATGTTGGCAACATTTCTGGGCCGTTGAACCACGCGATGGACCGAGTCGTGCGGGCCTGGACTACTTCTGGTAACTAGAACAAAAGGCCGGCTAATAATATGCTTGTGTGATGGAAGGATGAATGGTTGCTTTGTCGATGTTAATAGTGATAGTATGTGCACTACACAAGTTACGCACACATTTGTGGATTTATATGAGTATCGGTTAAGTCTCAGGACAGTTCGATAATATAATGAATATTTTATTCATTTAAATATATGGTGAAACTTGAAAAGTCGAAATATTGTTTTAAAATGGTTTAAAATAGCTTATATAAGTATATAATGATTTTCTAAAGTATTTCGAAGTAATTCATAATAATTTTTATATTAAGTATATTACGGTCAGAATAAGGCAAGTGGCGCAGCAGTAGTTCGCGAATTTCGACTGCTAACTTTAAACGCGTATAACTTGAGCAATTTAAATTGGATTTTCCTAAAACTAGAAACTCATATTTGTAAATATATTAGCTTTCAAATAAAAAGGAATTTTTAAATTCTAATATATATAATTTTCAATTTATGTTCAAAATAGTTTTGAAAGAGGTCGGTGTAAGTGTAGTTCGTTGACCGTAACGGTAAACGGCTGTTATAAATTATTTAAAAATATGGAAAATAATTAAAATCATAATTAAATATTTAGAAGTTATTTATGTTGAAATTATGAAGTTTTGGGTAATATAAAGGTCATTTTACTTAAATTAGCTAGTAACGGTATTTTGAAACACTTTTAGTAATGCTTTTATAACGCTGTTTATTTCAATATTGGGTTTTAAAGGGATTTGTAATGACCGAGATTTTCAGTCAACTAATTTTACATATTTAATATAGTTTTAAATATTGAGTCGATAATATAAATCGATTTTTATATTGAGTTATCGATTTAATAATCGAAATACGATTTATTTCGAATATATATATCTAATCGCATTAATTCGTAAATCAGATCGTATTAAAAACTATGTACTTATGATACCCTACCCTGTGTACCTCCTATAGACCTCCTTCCTTCACGTCTAAGCTTTCTTTCTCTATAAAATTATGATACCTTTCCACTTTTATTCCTCTTTACATTTTCGTTCATTTTTCAGTAAGAAATCAAAATCCCTCTTTCCCATTTTCAATCTGTTTCCGTTCGTATATATACATATATAATACGAATCGATTATTCGATTCGATGGGAATCACGATAGTCTTCTTTCGAAGGGGGTAATCCAAAGCTCTGTTATGCGATCGGTTATGGGCTCTGTTATGGGTTAGGTTATGGGCTCGGTTATGGGATTGGTTGTTAGCTCAATTGTAGGATCGGTTATTATGGGCTCAGTTATGGGTTCGGTTATGGACTTAGTTATTGGCTCGATTATGACCTCGATTATGAGCTTGGTTATGAGAAGTATATTCAATTATGGGTTTGGTTATGACCTCGGCTATGACCTTGGTTAAGAACTAGTTTATTACCTCTGTTATGAATTCTGTTAACAGCTCGGTTATGGGATTAGTTATGGGCTCGGTTGTGGGCTCGAATAAAAATATTCTAGCTAAATTGAAAGAAATAAAACATACAGTAAAAAAATATAAAGTTTAAATTATTAATAAAAATGAATTATAAATTAATAATTTCAATTATGTTCTTAGTTTTAGGCTTGGTTATGATCTCGATTATGTGCATGGTCATGAGCTTAGTTATGGGTTATATGTTTGCTTATGGGCATGGTTAAGGCCTTTGTCGTGGGCTCAGTTATGATTTCAATGTTCAGTTATGAGTTTATTTATATGCTTGATTATAGGCTTAGTAATTAGCTAGGTTATGGGCTTAGTAGAAATCTGTTCGATTATGCATTTGAGTATAGGCTCGATAACGTATTAGGTTGTGGACTCAATAACGTATTAGGTTGTGTAAAAGATCGATTATTACCCTGTTTATGGTTCAATTTGATTAGGGGGAAGGTTATAAAACTAGCTAGGGATGACTTACATATTAAATATAATTTGTATACTACAAATAAGAAAATGATAAATATAAAATCTAAATTAAAAAATATAAAATATAAATAAATATGTTCGGTTACGTGCTTGGTTATGATCTCGATTATGGGCAATGACCTGGATTATGACCTGGGTTATGAGCTTGGTTATAGGAACTATGTTCAGTTATAGGTTTAGTTATGTCTTCAGTTATGACCTCAGTTAAGAGTCCAGATATCACCTCAGTTACGAGCTGGGTTAAGAGCTCGGTTACGAGATCGGTTATAGGCTCGGTTATGGGTTAGGTTATAGTCTCAGTTGTTAGCTCAGTTGTGGGCTCGATTGTTATGGGCTCGGTTATAGGATTGGTTATGTGTTCGGTTATGAGCTTCATTATTGGCTTAATTATGGCCTCAGTTATGTGCTTGGTTATGAGAACTATGTTCAATTATGGGTTTGGTTATGACCTCGGTTATGAGCTCGATTATGTGCTTAGTTATGAGCTTGATTATAGGTTTATTTTTTGCTTATGGGCATGGTTATGGCCTTTGTCATTAGCTCGATTATGCATACTATGTTTAGATATGAGTTTGGTTATATGCTCAGCTATAGGCTTGGTTATATGCTGTAACGACCCGCATTCTACGCATCATAGGATCGTAGAATATTTATTTCTTTCACATATAAAGTCATATGGTCATGTAACTTTGGGAGGCGACTATTGGGGTCATTTCCCATGTTCATGATTTTTTCCGATTTTTAAATGACCGTTTTGCCCCTAGCTAATTTTGTTTTGGCCATAACTTTTGATTGGAAAAGAGTTTTGACCTGAAACCACTTCCATTTGCTCCGGATGATGGTTTATAATTCCGTAGAGTGGTCACATCAGCCAAACGGACTCACCGTTTGGGAGATATGGCTGAAACAAGTTTCAGATAGTGAAAAACAACTTAATTGGGCTTAATCGAGTGATTAACAGCTAGGCCCAATGGGGGATTTCGGGATTAGAGGTATTTAAGGGCTGCTAGGGTTAGGATTTCGGTTTTTCACTCATTTTCCAACCGCCACTGAAACACCCCATCTCCGTTAGGGTCACTCTCAAAGGGAATGCCCTAATTTTGGTGGAGGTTTATAAGTATAAGTCATAGATGCACAAGACAGATATAAGTACACATATTTTTGAAACAGCGGAAAACAACAGCAACTTTTTATTTCATCAAAATACGTGTTACACAAACCATGCCATAATTGTCTTACAATACTCCCAAAAACATTACATTTTCATAACTGTCTTGATTTCATTATTTAAAGAAGCATAAAAACATAAGTAAACTGCATAAGTCCCATAATTGCTGTCCAAAGCCATAGTCCAAAACGAAAGAGATCCAAGCAATACATTCTTTCTCTTCAAGCTGGATATAAAAACTGGTCAAGCTGCGGTATTCCCTCCCTGTGGACCTGGGGGGACGAAAGAAAAGAAGACGAAAGAAAAGTAGAGTCAGACATAAAGCCTGAGTAAGTCTAGGACTATTCAGTCTATGAATAAAGAATTGGGCATGATAAGTATAAACTGGAAATGGGAAAGCACTATAAACTAGGTTAAGTTGTCTAGAGTCGAATATACTATCGTGCCCCATATTAATCTCTGCACCCCTATAAACTAGTTCCCAACAGGCACCCCATAATCAGGGTGAAGTGATCCATTTCTAATGATCGGCTCCTACTCGCATAGTTACATGTGTCTTACGGCCCCCGATGTTGTAGTTACCTATGCTGGTCCCACCATGGGGTGTATCAAGTCCCATGGTGGCGGCCCGACACAATTCTAGAATGCACAGGTATACTACTGGTGCCCAGTGCCTTATTTTTCTGCGCCGGAGTGTGTGCACGCCCACACCCCGTTAGAACCTACACTGCTGCACCACCGCCGTCGATTTGACCTCTTACAGTCAGCCCAGTAATCGTGCCCCACCCTGCCTAGTTCAGGGTATCCTGATACACCTTGTAGGGTTACTGCTGAAAAGGGTCCCCCGCTACTAGGTTTTCTATTTCTAGCCAACATGCTAAGTTGGTTAAGTGTTTTGTAAACCTAACCCCCAATCAGTCTGTACAGTTTAGCATGTTCCATTTTGATTAAGTATTAATTCAATTTACTTAATCCTATAATCCTGACTCAGCCTTAATTGTCTTATTAAAGCCTCGACCTCTCACATTAGATAGGTATTGTTGTGACTGCCTGTTGCCGGTTGGTTCTGGGCTGTCTTACGTCACAACTCAGTCCAACCTCGGGTCTTTATTGGGCTCAATGTTTAACCACCCACATTGGATAGGTATTGTTGTGACTACTGGACAGCCGGGCGGTTCCGGGCAGGTTTACATCACAACTCAATCCAACCTCGGGTTAAACACATCGTGTTTTCTAAATTTACATATTTTGTCTCTTTTCTTTTTATATGTAAATATTTGCGGCCCATTATTCAAATTCATCTTTATTGGGTAAAATTAATTTATACCACTTGATTGTTTTCAAGGTCGTTGGCAGGCGTCAAACATGCCAACACATATGTTTTATATTTTAACCCAAACGTCATTACCCCCGTTTTATACGTTCGCTACAATATAACATATGTTGGGTTTAACATTTAAACCCAACTTAGCCACATGAAAAAGGGGAGGCATAGAACATGGTGTTTATATATTCTAAGTAACATCAAAAGGGGAGTGTGAACGCATGAACTTGCAACATAACGATCTAATTAACATAAATTAGGCACTTGTGAACTTGCATTGTAATAGCATATAATCATGACATAAAACATACCTAAACATGAATCATGGTTTTTAATCTATTCATGTGAACTTGCAATTGAAATGTAAATCTAGCTTAATTATGTGTCGCATATATTGTCATATGATTTTGATAACAGCATAGGCCTAAAACATATTTTGTTTGGGCATAAAGTCAAACATAAACTAGCCATGTTCATAAAGTCAACACAAGTTCACAAGGGTGCTTACTTTTGTCACTAACACAAAAGTATGGTTTTACACTTGAATCATGATGCCCATTTCCAACATAAATTCATATGAATCATAATACTCAAATGGATCCAATTACACTAAAAATGATCATAAAAATATACATCATGTTGGCATAATAATGAGTCATATACTTGCGTGAATCTCAACTTTGTTGTACAAACATATAGTCGTTAACTTTCAACATGAAACACATACTTGCAAATATCCAATAGGTGTTGTAATAAACTACCACAAACATATAGTCGTTAACTTTCAACATGAGTCATATACTTGCAAATATCCAATAGGTCTAACATCATTATACCACAACATCCCAAATCTATTCATAATTAGAATCATAGCAACATACAATTATGAATTATCATCACCACAAACTAAGTACAATTCCATTTCTCATTTACACAAATCAAAACACAATTATTCATTCATACCGGAATAGCATTCTGCTTACAACGTATGACGAATCTTCAATTCAGGTTTCTGAATTCTGAATTTGGAGATGCTATCCTTTGTTGTAGGCGTTGTTTTGATTTAGTTGTCGTTGCTTTAAGCTTTCGAATTGCCTCTTAATCGTCTCTCAATTTTGATGGCTACTTCTAGTCTTTCCTCAGCAGCATGACGGTCTCATTCTAATTTTTATTTGTATGAATTAGGTGGAGTCTTAGGTCCTTTTTATAGAGTTTGTGAATTGATTAGAACCGTTGATGGAGCTTGGATTAATATTAGCCGTTCGTTTGAAAGAGAGACCAATCAGGATCTGACACCTAGCCCTAGTGATAAGGCAAGGCTCAGAAATTCGGCCAAGCACAGAACAGGCCAGCCAGGAGGGGCTGGGTTCGACCTGGCTCAGGGGTCTGGTCGACTCCCCAATCGACCCCTGGGTCGACTGCATAGTCGACCTGGGTGCCCCAGGTCGGCTACCCAGTCGACCTGGGTGGCCCGGGTCGACTACCCAGTCGACCTGGGTGCCTTGGGCGGGAAAATTCCCGCCCTACCCAATCTGGCCCGATTTTTGAAATTTGAATTGGTTTTATGAGCTGTTTCTGTCTGTTTGAATTTTAAACTGAATTCTGAAACTTCCGGAGGCCATATCTCCCTCATATGGAGTCCGTTTTACGCAAACTCGGACTCTATCTCAAGCAGAATTCCGAGACGAACGCAATGGCATATCCCGTTTCCCTTAATTCTTTGATTTGAAATTAGTTATACTTTAATTTGTGAATTTCACTGTTATCGAATACACAGGGTGTTACATTCTCCCCCACTTAAAAGGATTTCGTCCCCGAAATCTTCAAGTTTAGGAAGAATGTATATCCTAACATCCAAATGTCCATCTACTCATCCAACAAACACGAGCGTCCATTGTCCTTAAAAGACTCTAATGCTTCATGATCATATGCGAAGTGTGTGTACATGTACTTATCTAATGCAAAATCAGTCGGTCTACTGATTCAGTTGACCTCCTTAATGCAAATTATGTAAGTGTCATGAATCCATTATGTATGCAAATTTTCCTATTCATGATTCTACATGAGTGTACAATCATTCATATAAATGCAACATCCATATGACAACACATTAAACTTCAACCACATACAAATGCAAACATATATATGCATATGAAATATGAGGTGACTGAGCCAATCTAATACCTAGATTGTGTGTGTATATGCAACCACGAGCAACCACTAGCAATCACTTGCAACCACTTGCAACCATCATCCATAACATGTTTCAATTACATGTTTTCATCCAAAGGGTTTCTACCTAAAAGATAAGGTCGAGGAGATATACCTAAAAAGATAGATAAAAGCGCAACTTAAGGAAAAAGAAAGATCAAAGATGTACCCTCGAAAAGAAAAGGGTAGGCTGCGCGCATTCTAGCTTCAGTTTCCCAAGTTGCGTCTCCCTCGGCGTCGCTCCACTGAACTTTGACGAGCTTGACTTCGCGGTTGCGTAGCTTTTTCACTTCCGTTCCTAATATGCGGGTAGGAACTTTCCTCACGGTTGCTTCGCGTTCCACTTCAGCTTCTTCTAGGATATTTGGCTCTACCACTTCAGCAGATTCATGTAGACATTTTCGGAGGTGCGAAACGTGAAAAACGTTGTGAGTTCCAGCTAGTTTTTCAGGTAGGTGTAATCTATAGGCCATTTTCCCAATTTTCTCGATGATAGGAAATGGTCCTACAAATCTCCGTTCCAGCTTTCCAGTGGTTCCAAAACGAACAACGTTCCTTAGAGGGGATACCTTAAGAAAAACCCTGTCTCCAACCTCAAATTCAAGGTCGGTCCTCCTCTTGTTGGCGTAGGATTTTTTTCTGTCTTGGGCTGTCTTCATTCTTATCCGTATTAAATCTACTTTTTCTGAAGTCTCTCAGATCATATCTGGTCCAAGTATGAGCTTGTCAGTAGACTCCCACCAACAAGTGGGCGATCGGCACAGTCTTCCATATAAAGCCTCGAAGGGCGCCATTCCGATGGTGGCTTGGTAGCTGTTGTTGTAGGCAAATTCCACCAAAGGAAGATGGTCTTCCCACGTCCCTCCGAAGTCAAGGACGCACAGTCTTAAAAGGTCCTCTAAAACTCTGTTCACTCTTTCTGTCTGGCCGTCGGTTTGGGGGTGATAAGCAGTACTCAAGCATAACTGTGTGCCTACCGCTTCCTGCAGACTCCGCCAAAACTCACTTGTGAAGATAGGGTCTTGGTCACTAACAATGCTGGAGGGTATTCCATGGAGTCGAACAATTTCCTTGAGATAAAGAGATGCTTGGGATGAGGCAGTTCTTTTACTCTTGATAGGTAAAAAGTGGGCGCTTTTAGTAAGCCTATCCACTATTACCCAAATGCTAGTGTTGCCTCTTCTAGACCTAGGCAGCCCATCAATGAAGTCCATTGAGATGCTATCCCACTTCCACTGCGGGACCTCTAGAGGATGGAGCAGACCGCCAGGCTTCTTCTGCTCCGCCTTAACCTGTTGGAAAATCACACACTTAGAAACGAAATCTGCCACGTCCTTCTTCATGCCACTCCAAAAGAAAGTTCTCTTTATGTCCTTGTACATTTTATCTCCGCCTGGATGTATCGTCATCTTGGAGTGATGAGCTTCCTCGAGAACCGTCTTTACTAAATCCCTTGTCTGTGGGACGCATAGTCTTCCATCTCTCCTTAGCCAACCCTTATCGTCAATGGAGTATCTGTTGAGGTGACTTGAAGTCTCACCCCTAATTAGCCTATCAATCGTCTCCACAAGATGAGGGTCATCGCGTTGTGCTGTCCCTATTGAGTCCACTAAAGTCGGGCGTACTTCAAGAGATGCTAGCAAGCCCAGTACAAAATCGGAGGAGGGTCTAAAGTCAAAGCAGGCTATAAATTCTAGGCTTTGCCTTTCAACAAACAGTGGGCTTAGGGTCAGTTTCTTTCGGCTCAACGCGTCTGCCACTACGTTGCCTTTGGCCGGAGTGTAGGAGATTTCGAAATCGTACGAGGCAAGAAACTCCATCCACCTCTGTTGCCTCAAGTTAAGATCTTTCTGCGAGAAAAGATATTTCAATGATTTATGGTCAGTATAAAGTTCAAACTTCTCACCTAGGAGATAGTGTCGCCAAGACTTGAGTGCAAAGACGATGGCGGCTAACTCAAGATCATGGGTCGGGTAGTTCTTTTCATGAACTTTCAATTGTCTCCTGCCATAAGCTACTACCCTTCCTTCTTGCATTAAGACAGCGCCTAGCCCTGTCCCACATGCATCTGTATAAACTGTGAACATCTTGCTTCCATCTGGCAACGTCAAAACTGGGGCTGTTGTAAGGGCCCTTTTTAGTCGTTGGAAAGCAAACTCGCAATCCAAGTCCCAATTGAACACTGGATTCTTCTTTATCAGCCTTGTGAGCGAAGCTGATATTTTTGCAAAGTCTCTGATGAATTTCCGATAGAAGCCTGCTAGCCCGAGAAAGCTTCGGACTTCTGTTGCGTTCCTTGGTGTCTTCCAATCCTGCACCGCTACTACCTTAGCAGGGTCCACGGCTAACCCTTCTTTGGATACTATATGCCCAAGAAACCTTACTTCCTCTCTCCAAAAGTGGCACTTGGAGAATTTGGCTTTTAGCTGATGGACTCGCAGAGTTTCCATGATTGCCCTTAGGTGCTGAGCATGCTCTTCTTCATTCTTTGAGAAGATCAAGATATCGTCTACGAAGACCACTACGAACTTGTTGAGGAATTCTCTGAACACCCTACTCATCAGGTCCACGAAGTAAGCGGGTGCGTTTGTCAAGCCGAAAGGCATGACAAGCCATTCAAAGAAGCCGTCTGGGGTTCTGAATGCTGTCTTATCGATACTATCTTCAGCCACCCTTAGCTGATGAAATTCGGTCGCTAAATCGAGTTGGGAGAAAACAGATGCTCCTACAAGCTGATCAAACAGATCGTCAATTCTGGGGAGAGGGTGACTATTCTTTTCTGTTAGCTTGTTGAGCTCCCTATAGTCAACACATAGACGGAGAGAACCATCCGCCTTTGTGGCGAACACCACTGGAGCGCCCCATTCTGAAATGCTCCTTCTAATGAAACCCTTCTTTAGAAGCTCTTTAATCTGTTTATTGAGCTCTTTCCTTTCCCGTGGAGCCATGTGTCTAACGGGCAACGCAACGGGCTTTGCATTATCTACAAGATATATGCGGAAGTCTATCTCCCGCTTCGGAGGTAAGCCCTTCACCTCTTCGAAGACATTCGGATATTCACGGACCACTCTAACTAATTGCAAACTTTCAACAGAAGCATCTAGCGATTCAAGATAACTAAGCATAACCGCATACGAGGGATTACAAGTAATTTCCAGAGTGTTACCGAGTTGGGTCAGAAGCCTGACCATCCTTTTCTCACAATCAAGGATGGCACCAATACTGGATAGCCAATCCATGCCCAAAATCAAACCATATCCCGAGAAGCCCAAAACAAAGGCACTACATCTAAATTCTACGCTTATAATAGAAATTTTCAATCCTACACTGATCATAGACAAAGGAGCCGGGCCCCCGATTGGATTTGAAACAATTAAGGGGTCCTCTACCATACTAGTTTCTAGGTGCAGAGATTCTACTAAAGCGGATGAGATAAAGGAGTGTGATGCGCCAGAATCAAAGAAAGTGCGAACTGGGTGATCATAAAGATAAACTACACTTTCTACAGAAGTATTTATACCTCGTTGTTGCAGAGGTGGCGCTTCTAGCTCATGAACCTGTGCCCCTAAGGTGGATCCAGCCCTCTGCCCCTGCCCTCGTTTCTTTGGGCAATTGTAACAACCCGAAAATCTGAGCCAGTTTAAAAATTTTATTTTGGCAATTTTAGCGAATTTTGATTATTTAAAATGAATATTTTAAATAATATCGACGAGAAATTTATTTTGAATATAAATCGAATGTATATATTATATAGTTCGTCGTTAGAATATAAATATTTATTTATAATTATAAAAGGAATTGAAAATGGCGCGGTAGTTCGATAATTTGATTTCAAACTTCAATTGAACGTACCGGGTGCAAAATAAACCGGATTTTAGTGAGACCAAAAATAATGGGATCTAATTGAGAATATCTTTCCAACGAATCCGAAAAATCAAAATTTCATAGCGGGGATCAAAAGATATGTCCAGTTGAAAATTCTGAATAGTCGCTATGGAATTCAGGCCCTTAAAAATGGCCATTTTGCAAACGACCTTGGATTTCGACGAAACCACTTTTGTTGGATCCGTGATGTAAAATTATTGCTAGGTTTCAAATTTCATAATTTTTCGAATCAATATGTGAGCGTGGCAAAGGAAAACGCGTTTGGCCAGTTTCAGTTGATTTTAATCGACTGGAAATTGGCCATTTTTCAAACGGTATCAGAATTCGATGAAATTAGTTTTGTTAGGACCGTATCGTCAATACGAAGCTAGAAAATATTTTTCGGGAATTTATAGAGTTAGTATGTGACCCCAGTAAGTTGAAATGCGCGTTCAAATTCAATATATAGAGTTATATGTTGATTTTGACGAAAACTGATCGAAACGATCGAATCAGCTTACGATACATATCCCATGGTGTTCGGAATAGGGGTAATTAGCTATGGACGACAGTCGGTGGGTTGGATTTTGAGGTCAAAATAAAAAGGTACCTTTTTGAAATAATAAATTAATTAAATAATATATATATTTATATACTCTCTCCTCTCTTTCACCCTCAGATCTGAATCGAGAAAAAAAAACACGCCGCCCAATCGCTTCAGCCCCCCCCCTCGCGATCCTCCACCCTCGTCGAGCAACCGCCAGCCTCCCCCTCAGACACCCCCCTCCGATGCTCCCCCCCCCCCCTTCTCCTTCTCGGTTGCGAACCAAGCCCCGAAGACAACCCAACACCATCACTCCAGACCCCCAACCGCCGGCCACTAGTGCGAACCCCCACCACCTGCGAGCAGCTCCGGCGAGGCAGCTTCCAATCCGGCAACGATGGTGTCTGTGGCGAGCGGCAGTGGAAAATCCACGTCGAACTGAGTTCGATGATTAACAGTGAGATTTTTTCTTTTGTAATTATTCTACTCTAATTAATTTAGCTTAAATAACTTTGATAAAAATCGGGTTTTTACCACTGAAATTATATATTTGTGTTTTAAAAACTGAAAATGAAGAATATATTTATGTTTTAAAATTTGAAAACGTATTATATATTATAAATAAAATTGTAAGACAAAGAAGTGATGAAGTGATTTTTCACTAGACAAAGTTGGGATTTTTAATTATAAAAGGTGTGATTTTTATATATTGAATAGCATAGTAAAAAATTCGGTTTTTTTATATATTGAATAGCATAGTAAAAAATTTGGTTTTTTTTATATATTGAATAGCATAGTAAAAAATTCAGTTTTTTTATATATTGAATAGCATAGTAAAAAAATTCGGTTTTTTTATATATTGAATAGCAAAGTAAAAATTCGATTTTTATATATTGAATAGCGAAGTAAAAATTCTATTTTTATATATTGAATAGCGAAGTAAAAATTCGATTTTTATATATTGAATAGCGAAGTAAAAATTCGATTTTTATATATTGAATAGCGAAGTAAAAATTCGATTTTTATATATTGAATAGCATAGTAAAAATTCGATTTTTATATATTGAATAGCGAAGTAAAAATTCGATTTTTACATATGTAGTGGCTACGGGCAACGAAAGCGACGAAAGGCGAGTACGATGAAGATTTCTATAAATGAAGGGTCAAGATGATTGGATAGCTATTGGTGAGAATTTCTCACTCAAAATTTCTTTTTCTAGTTATATATATATACTAGGATGTAGACGGTGTTTAGTAGCACCCGACACCCGTCATCCACAGACCATGGATGGCTTGTTTGTTTAATTGTTTGGTTGTGTAGTTAGTTAGATTATTTGGTTTGAATTGAATTGTTTGGTGAAATGGAATGGATTTGATTGATGTGTGAATGGCGTGGGCCTTCACTAGACCGGGGATAAGGCTAGGCCTTGTCCCGTTTCTAGTATCGTGCCGTTATGCCGCCGAAATCTTCTAAAATAAGTTAGAAAAATAAAGATAACATTTTATTTAATAAATGAACCGAATTGAATATTCATAGGTTGAATAAAATAGTTTGATCGTTAAAAATATAATTTTTAACGTGAATGTGAATAAATAAATATTCATTTACAAACCGGACGGTTTGTTTATGTACACCTATTTGAAGGACATTGATTGGGACGATAAATTTTAGACATCGCCCAACTGCACAAATAAAAATGTGTGTTTGATTGCTTGAAACCCCACACGGGTATTGGGAAGATATTTGACGTACACTAATCCCGATTGTTTAGTTGTATGTCGATCGATTGATTGACAGGCTGTTATAAGCGTTGAATATTTATATTTGATGCTTATACAGTGTAGAATGCACTTTGGATGATGGTTGACTATTCATCGTTGTTATTGTATACATGTGTTGTAGAAAATCCATATAATCAACTTTATATGGTAATTGATTAAGCCTCATTCCAGTTTTGAGATAGAAATATTTGAAATAGAAATATTTGAAATAGATTTCTAAAAATAGAAACATATGAAGCCGTGTTGGTTAGATTGACGCCATTTTGACGTGAACGATATTTGTATCGATTTTATTCATTCTTCAATGAAAATTGAATAGATTTGAAATTGAATAGATTTGAAATTCGAACTATATAGAAATGAATTCGAATGGAAAATAAATAGAAATGAATTCGAATTGAATTTGAATATAAATGAATTCGAATAGAAATCGATTTGAAAAGAATTTAAAACGAATTTATATTGGAATATTCAATTTTGATTTGAAATTGAATATGAAGTTAAAACCGTTTTGAAAATGAATTTAAAACGATTTATAAAGCACGTTTCGAATTGAAATCGACGAAGTATATATTATATATATAATATAATGGCTTGAATAGAACGCGCCGCGCCGCGGCAGTTCGCGAATTTCGACCATTGACTTCGAACGGATATTACGGGAGACCCGACCGTCGGATTCTCCTAAAACCGGAACCGTTGGGTTCGTATCGAAAAGAGCTTTCTAACAAATATTAGAAATTTGAAATCTAACGGTTGGATTTGGAATTATGTCAAATCAAATTTGAAAAAGGTCGCTGTAAGTGCAGTTCGATGACCGTTGATGGAAATCGACTGTACGGGCCTTGATAAAATTATTAAAAATAGTAATAATTTGTGTGAAATCATAAGAAATGATTTAGAAAGGATTGGGATGGAAAACCCCATATTTGAAAAGATAAAAATAGATTTTTATCGAAATGACCTAGTTTTGAACTAGAATTATAATTCTATTTATTTTTAAATAAATAAATTGAATTTGAAAAGGGTTTTTAAAATAACCAGAATTTCCAATGATTGCATTGGAGTGGATTTGAATCAAAAATTGTCTTCGGAATATTTCGATATTGGAATTCGGGATTATACAGATGTTGTTATGGAAATTTGAAAGATATATACATTTATATCGTTATTTCCAATACGACATTTGTTAATCGTAGAATTTGATATTGAATATAAGCCGATATATTTTCTATTCAGAGCCTTGTATTGAATATCAAATGTGATTTGGGTTTGTCGTGAATGGTGTCTTCACTAACACTGTTCTTGAACCCAGCTGAGAAAAGATTAAATCTTTTTATTTAGATTTAATGAAGTATGCCAATTAAATAATATTTAATTGGAATTGAATTGATATTGATTTTTGGGTTTATCGTGGACAGTGTTTTAAATAACACTCGTTCTTTAACCCGATAATTAATGGATGTGATTTTGGGTTTATCGTGAACTGTGTTTTAAATGACACTGATTCTTTAACCCAGTTAGCGATTAAAACTAAGTGGAGTTTTAATGAATATTTAATTAGATTGAAATGATCGAGAATGGAGTATCACCAGTTTTGCTCCAGCCAATAGTTAAATCTTTAATTAGATTTGAACGTGAAATGGTAATTGAATTTACCGATAACACCGTGGTGTTAGATATGAAGTAGGACCAGTTTTACTTCATGGGATTAATAGGTTGGGGTTGGGAAATTAAAACAAATGATTACTTCGGTAAGGTTCGCTAATCCCGACTAGTTTGAATTGATATTCAAAGGTAGATTAAAGAATGAATTTTAATGATTTATCTTGGATAAAATTAATGGGAATCTTTCCCTATGAATGTGAAATTTAGAAACTAACTGTCGGTTAGCCAAGCAGAATGGTTTTCTGGATATTGATCTGATGTTGGTTTCGGCCTTCGGGGTTAATATTTGGGGAATTATTCTCTTGATTAATTTACGGTTAGTGACTAATAAATTGGAATGAGGCGTATGTTGTGTTTGTGTAACACTTATTTAAAATATACGCGAGTTATTCGGAAAGACCGGGTTTATCCCATTTTGAATAACTGATACGACGATAAGTCGAAGATGAAGACGGTGGTCGAAGACCAGAAGTCTTCACGTCGTTTGGGTGATTACTGATGATCTTGATTGGGCTGTACACCCAAGAAGATTGAAACAGTTGGTGATCGTCCAGACGTACTTGGAAATCGATGGATATGCGGGGTACTAGGTGCCTCCGGTTTCGTTCAGACCCAGAGCGAACTTGTAAATGGACTGTGTGTCTGACATTGGATTTTAGTCCGTGTGATTGATCTCTATTAAATATATATCTGTTTGGCGGCGGAGAATTTATTCTCTTGCTTAACGCCCTTCTCTGAGACGTACGAGCTCAGGGGTTATATATTGATGGATATCAAACGCATGGAGTGAATTGCCTGTGTGGCATGCCTAAGTGGCAATTGATCGAGGCTTATGTTGAAAAGCAAAGTCTTGTGGTGATGATCAAAGCACAGCCTGTGTGGCACAGCTTTGTGTAACGTGAATTCGCGAGCCTCACACCCCGGTTGTGAACCAAAAACGGGAGAGGACGTCAGGGAGGACATGCGTTTCTTTCTAGCTAGGGTGGTGTCAGTGACCTACCAGCCCTGACATTTATATACTTTTCACCTGTGTGGTTGTTGCTGTTGCGAGGCGCCTTGGTTAGATCGGACGATCCGGGTCCGATGGAGCCATTCGTTGGCTCATTTACGCCCCAAAGGGCGGGGAAACGTAGTGTTCAGTCATAATAATCCACATCGGTGGACCGGCCCTGAGGATCCAAGGCTTGCCTGCGCGCTTGCCTGAGGCTCGGGCTAGAGAGTCTCGAATCGGTAGAGGACGATCCCTAGCCTCGGTTCATAGATGGAAATCCAATTTCCAAATACGTGACTTTGCGATTTTGATTGTATAACCTATATATGGCGACAAAGTGGTATGGGGCATTCATGCCGCCTATGATTAATACTTATGATTTGAAATTGTTTTATACACTATACACTTATAATAGTATCAAATGATTTCTTTTAAACGTATCAAGCATTCTTGGCTATTATAAGGAAAAAACCCTATCCTCCGGCTTGCGTTGCATTGTGTGATGGGAACTGGGTCTTATAATAGCTTCATTTTCTTTATTTAGCATCGCGCTGTTGTTTTATGCACTGGTATTCTTGGGAGGAAACCCGTTCCGTGTTATACGGCGTGGTCCCTTGATTTACCGAATTTTAAAAATAAAGATTAATAACTGTTTTAGTTCTCACACCGGCCCCATGACTGACCTGGAGTTTATTGTTTTAACCTAAACTCTGGGTGCCCCTATTTTGGCACGGGCAGCTAGTAGTTTTGGTTATGCAGATTTATATTCACAGGATCCTGGTTTACAGCTGGAACGATATCCGGGAAGCTTTGTATCCGTATATCTCCTTCTAGTTGTGTATTATATTATTTTCCGCTGCTATGTATTTAAATGTAATTTAAATCTCTGATATTTCTGTGTAATATTCATTTATACTCTGTATATTCTTGTAATCTGATGCATTGTTGTAATATACAATGAAATGTTCTTCCGTCTGCGTTCTGTTTTGTTGTGTTCTCAAACGATAGGGCGTTTCGAACGGTCTAGATCGGTTTAGCGATTGGTTCGGATCGAGCGAAATTCCCGATCGTCACAGTAATCCTTATCCATGTGGCCTGTCTCACCGCAAGAAAAGCACCCACCATTCATCTTGGCCTTCTTTTTCCGGCAATCTTTCACTAAGTGCCCCACTTTGCCACAGAAATTACACTTCCTCTTCTCTTTGTTGTCTTTCCTGCCCTTCTTAAAGTCTGTCTTCTTAGGCTGTAAACCCTCTTTCTTCCCTTGAGAGCTTTCTACCTTTGTCTCCTTCTTGCCCTTATACTCTTCGTTCAGCAATGCCATCTGCACCAACCTTTCATACGTAGCTACCATGGGTATATGGGTCATGGCCAAACTGTGTAATGGCTCATTAAATCCCTTGACAAAGCGGAGAGCCTTTTTGTGCGGAATGTTGACTAGGTCCAGTCCGAACCTAGCCTGCTGATCGAACTGATTAACATACTCTTTGACTATCATATTCCCTTGCTTAATGTAACACCCCACTCCCGCTATGATCACTCACTAAGGGAATGCCATACCATCGGTGGAGTATTTTAGTGAATATAGAACAGAAAAATTACAACAAGACAGATATAAATAGTACTTGAAATTTAAAACATCATCTCATAACAGCGGAAGTAAAACATGTCTGGTTACATCATAAAACCACAATAAAAGTCAAGTACAATATCCATCAAAATAAAGAAGTACATAATCCTACTCTCATACAATAGCCATTACAAAAGAAAAGATAACTGGGTAACTGGAGCTTTACATCTATCCAAGCTCCTAAAGACTGGAACAGCAATCCGATCAAGCTCCACTACTGCTAGGATCCACCGTAGGACCTGAGGGTTGGGGAAAAAAGATAAAAACAACGGGGTCAGACATAAGTCTGAGCGAGTCCTATAACTTTAACAATACAATCGTTAAAGTAACCAGAGAAGACATAAACTGATATACGGTAACTAATGGGGATGAATGGCTACACTAAGCAGTCAACTAAACTAAGATAAAAGATAAAGACGCATCTACCCTTCCAAAGGTAAATTACTAAACTGCACCACACCAGTCATTCCTAACTTAAAGGTTGATCCCACCCATGGACTTATAAAATTAACTTAATAGTTCTCGCGTACCCCTAGGTGACTAAGTAGACGCCACGGGGCCCTACAATCCACTAGGTGTACACACTACTCCCCATTCGATCGGCTCCCTAACGTAGATACACGTGCTGGCCCCACCGTGGGGTGTACCATTCCCCAACGTGGCAACCTGATAAAATTAACGGTGCACGGCTTATATCTACACGATGCAACAACGTCTTATTTACCAGCCCGGGTCCACACACGCATATGAAACCCGTTGGTCATGCGTTGCCACCGCTAACCCATTTTGGCCTCTTATAGTCAAGCCCAGTATGCGTGTCCCGTCCTCGACGTGGGTCGAGCCCACTAAGATACGTATGGGTTACTGGTTGAAATGGGCCCCCAGCACAAGCCATCCCCCTAAGCTTGGCCCACACACTAGTGTTTCCCACTTAACCCTTTAATCATGTTTAATTACATGTTTCATCTTGGTTAAGTATTTTATCATATTTTCTGTTGGCAACCACTAGCAATTTCCACATACCACCCAAGGTACCCACTTAACCCCCATGCCCCACTACATGCTTATCTGGTTAAGTGTTTCTTAATTGATTAACACCGTAACCGTGTAAAGGACCCCTCACATTGGACCGTCATTTGTAGATGCCTGGTTAAGCCGGTAGGTTCCGGGCAGTCTTACACTACAAACGGGTCCAACCTCGTGTCATTTACCCTTGTTACGTATTTAATTTATGATTAAGACCCCTCACATTGGACCGTCATTTGTAGATGCCTGGTTAAGCCAGTAAACTCCGGGCAGTCTTACACTACAAACGGGTCCAACCTCGTGTCTTAATCAATTAATTACTCCTAATTAATCACCCCCATAATTTGTGTTAATTATCATGTTTATTTTAGGAATATGGGTACACCTAACTTAATAGGCAAATTCCCAACTCCAAAGTGTGGGTACACCTAACTTAATAGGCAAATTCCCAACACATAGTATGGGTACACCTAACTTAATAGGCAAATTCCCATACTATGTTCATTTATTTTATGTTATGCATAATTATATTAATTTCACACAATCTTATTAACATATGCATTTAATTAACCCCATCGTTCCCACGAAATTTCGTTCCCATGACATAACACATATAAAAGGTGTCAACTTGCATATGTATGAACATGTTTCAAAGGTGCCATCTTGCATATTAACAAACACATAACTTGCATATGAACTTGCATAACATGTCACATAACTTGCATATAATCTTGTATAACATGTCACATAACTTGCATATAATCTTGTATAACATGTCACATAACTTGCATATAATCTTGTATAACATGTCACATAACTTGCATATTAACTTGCATAACATGTTACATAAACTTACATATTAACAAATACATGACTTGCATATGAACTTGCATAATATGTCACATAACTTGCATATGAACTTGCATAACATGTTACATAACTTGCATATGAACTCATAAACTTGCATATGAACTTGCATAACATGTTACATACTTGCATATGAACTCATAAACTTGCATATGAAGAAACATACAACTTGCATAATTATCATACATGTAACTTGCATATTATCATACATGTAACTTGCATATTAACATATGATCACAAAGCACAAAACTTGCATAACCCACATACATTAGCAAACTAACATCATGTCATATGACTTAAAACCCATTAATCCCCAAACAAAACCATATGATCTCATCATATCTCATCTACTTAGTTTAGCAATTGATCATTAGAGTGATAGAAACTCACAACTAGCCAATTTGCACTCCAAATGAAGAAGATTAAGATGCTTAGAATGGATTAGAGGTTGATTAGAGAGTGATTAGCTTGCAACCCTCTTCATAAATTAGTGGAGACTCCTTCTAAGATTTAATTTGGCGGCATGTAGCCCTCAATTCTATTTTTAGTATGGATTAGGGTAGGTTTAGGGTGTATTTATAGATTAGGTGAGTGTTTTAGGCCCTTAGATTAACCCTAAATTAGATTAGGACCCTTAGATTTCGGAACCTTCCAGAAACCAGCCCTAAGACCAAGCCCAAACCCCAAACTGGTGCACCCAACCACAGAACTCTCTAGAAACTGTGCAGGTTCCCTGTCCCGACATGGGCGCACTTCCCAAGTGCGCCAGTGTATTTTTGTACTGGCGCACTTCACAAGTGCGCCAGTGCATTTCTGGCCTGTTTCGGGTTTTTCTGCCTAACTTCGTTCGTCCATATCTCTTTCATACGGTACCCGTTTTACGCAAACTCGGACTCTATTTCGCGTTTTTTTTCCGAGACGAACGCAATGACGCAGCCCGTTTCCACTGATTCTCACATCTGAGATTATTTATACTTTAATTACTAACCATTAGTGTTAATTGAAATTCGGGGTGTTACATTCTCCCCTGCTTAAAGGATTTCGTCCTCGAAATCTCTAAGTCAAGAAGAACGTATCCTATCAACCAAAAAACCATCTACTAAACCATCAACTACAAGCAACCATTATCCTTAGAAACTTCTAATGATGTATGAACATATGCAGAAAGTGTGTGTATATGTCCGTATACTAATGCAAAATCAGGCGGTCTACTGATTCAGTCGACATCCTTAATGCAGACCATGATAGTGCCATGCATCCAATATGTATGCGAATCCCTATTGACACATACAATTTCTATATGCGTGCACAACCATACACAAAAATGCATCATCCACATGATAACACAGCCATGATACATCCATCAATCTAACTACCACATCCATTTATGCGATATGCAACATGAAGTGACTGAGCCGATCTAGTGCCTAATGTGTGTGTATATGCATCCACGAGCAACCACTAGCAAACAATTGCATCCACATGCATCCATCAACCATAACATGTTTCAAACACATGTTTCAACCATAGGTTTTACCCTATCTAAAGGTCATAGGTACTAGCGAGAGGATATACTAAAGATAAGATAAGTACTAGACAAGCGATAAAGGAGAAGTTAAAAGACATACTCTCAAAAAGAAATGGATACAAAGAACGCATCTTCGCTTCTGTCTCCCAAGTAGCATTGCTTTCGTCATCTCCCCATTGCACTTTAACTAGCTGAACTTCTCTGTTCCTCAACTTCCTAGTTTCTGACCCAAGGATGCGAGTAGGAGCTCGTCGAATCGTCGCATCACGCTCTACCTCTACATCTCTAAGCAAGCTCGGCTCTACCACCTCTGCGGTCTCATGTAAGCACTTCCTCAAATGTGATACATGGAATACATCATGAACACCACTAAGTCTGTTGGGCAACTCCACCCTATATGCCATCCGTCCAATCCTTTCCTTAATAGGAAACGGCCCAATAAACCTCGGTGCTAACTTCCCAACGGACCCAAAGCGAACAACATTTCTCAACGGAGATACTTTGACAAAAACCATGTCCCCAACCTCAAACTCAAGATCCGTCCTTCTCCGATCCGCATAAGATTTCTGTCTATCTTGCGCTGCTTTCATCCTTCTTCGAATCAAATCAATCTTCTCTGAAGTCTCTCTAACCATATCTGGCCCAAGCAAGATCTTATCCGTAGATTCCCACCAACATGTAGGAGATCGACAAGGCCTTCCATAAAGAGCTTCGAAAGGTGCCATGCCAATACTAGACTGAAAGCTGTTATTGTATGCGAACTCCACCAAAGGAAGATGTTCTTCCCATGTACCTCCAAAATCCAAGATACAAAGCCTCAAGAGATCTTCTAAGATACGGTTCACCCTCTCGGTCTGACCGTCCGTCTGAGGATGATATGCGGTGCTCAAACACAACTGAGTCCCTACCGCCTCTTGCAAACTTCTCCAAAACTCACTAGTGAAGATAGGATCTCGATCACTCACAATGCTGGATGGTACGCCATGCAATCTAACAATCTCTCTAACATAGACTGAAGCAAGCCATGGAGCGGTCCTCTTACTCTTCACGGGTATAAAATGGGCACTCTTGGTAAGTCTGTCTACCACAACCCAAATTCCCGTATTGCCCTTCCTCGATCTCGGTAACCCATCGATGAAATCCATCGAGACACTATCCCACTTCCATTGCGGAACTTCCAATGGGTGTAGCAACCCACCGGGTTTCCTTTGCTCCGCTTTAACTTGTTGGCACACTAAGCATCTAGCCACATACTCGGCCACATCTTTCTTCATACCGGCCCAGAAGAAAACTCTCTTCATGTCTTGGTACATTTTGTCTCCACCGGGATGAATAGTCATCCTTGAACGATGTGCATCCTCCAAAATAGCCTTCTTCAAACCCTCATCTTGCGGTACACAAAGTCTACCGTCTCTATGCAACCATCCCCTATCATCTATGGTGTATCTACCCAAATGGCTGGACGACTCCCCCCTTATAAGCTTCTCTACCACCTCAACCAACTGTGGGTCGTCTCGCTGAGCCTCGCCAATCCGTCCCAAAAGAGTAGGTCTAACCTCCAAGGATGCTAACAAACCAGGTACAAAGTCAACAGAAGGTCTGAAGTCGAACAAAGAAAGAAACTCCAAGCTTCGCCGTTCCACGAACAATGGACTCAAAGATAGCCTTTTTCTACTCAAGGCGTCCGCCACCACGTTACCCTTGCCAGGGGTATACGCTATCTCGAAATCATAGGATGCTAAGAACTCCATCCACCTTTGCTGTCTTAAGTTTAAATCCTTCTGAGAGAATAAGTACTTCAATGATTTATGGTCAGTGAACAACTCGAATCTCTCACCAAGAAGATAATGGCGCCAAGACTTAAGTGCGAAAACAATCGCGGCCAACTCTAGATCATGGGTAGGGTAATTCTTCTCATGCACTCTCAATTGCCTCCCTCCATAGGCTATTACCCTTCCCTCCTGCATCAAGACTGCGCCTAATCCTGTCCCACAAGCATCGGTATAAACAACAAACGGCTTACTCCCATCTGGAAGCACTAAAACTGGAGCGGTGGTCAAAGCTCTCTTTAACCGTCGGAAAGCATCATCACAATCTACGTCCCATGAGAAAACCAGATTCTTCTTCGTCAAGCGGGTTAATGGGGCTGATATCTTCGCGAAGTCTTTGATGAACTTCCTATAATATCCTGCCAACCCCAAGAAACTTCTTACTTCGGTAGCATTTCTAGGAACTTTCCAATCCTGGATAGATATTATCTTTGCGGGATCCACAGCTATCCCTTCCTTAGAGACCACATGCCCTAAGAATCGCACTTCTCTTCTCCAAAAATGACATTTAGAGAATTTAGCTTTAAGACTATGTGCTCGAAGAGTCTCCAACACTTCTCTGAGATGTAAGGCATGCTCTTCTTCACTCTTGGAAAAGACCAAGATGTCATCCACAAAGACCACTACAAACTTATTCAGATACTCTCTGAACACTCTACTCATCAGATCAACAAAGTATGCAGGGGCATTTGTCAACCCAAATGGCATCACAAGCCACTCATAAAAACCATCCGGAGTCCGGAAAGCAGTCTTCTCTATACTGTCCTCCGTCACTCTCAACTGATGAAACCCTGTAGCTAAGTCCATCTGCGAAAACACTGAGGCGCCAACCAACTGATCAAAGAGATCATCTATCCTCGGTAATGGGTGTCTATTCTTCTTCGTGAGCTTATTAAGTTCTCTATAATCCACACAAAGTCTGAGGGACCCATCCGCCTTCGTGGCAAACACTACTGGAGCTCTCCACTCCGATATAGTTCGCCTTATGAACCCCTTCTCAAGCAACTCCCCTACTTGCTTATGAAGTTCTCTTCTCTCACGAGGAGCCATGTGGCGCACTGGCAAAGACACTGGTTTGGCATTATCCACCAAATAAATTCGGAAATCTATCTCCCGCTTCGGAGGCAAACCCTTCACCTCTTCAAACACATCCGGATATTCCCGGACCACTCTGACAGAACGCAAACTCTCGACCGAAGCATCGAGCGATTCAAGATAACTTAGCAAAACAGATTCCATGGGATTACAAGAGATCTCGAGAGTATTACCCAAGCGGGTCATAAGCCTGACAACTCTCCTTTCACAATCAAGAACGGCACCATTACTGGATAACCAGTCCATGCCCAAAATTAACCCATAGCCCGTGAAGCCCAATACAAAAGCATCACATCCAAACTCAACGCTAAGTATAGAAATCTTCAAACCCAAACATATCATAGACAGATATATGGAGCCCCCAATTGGGTTTGAAACAACCAAGGGATCATCAACTAGACTGGTGTCTAAGTGCAGTGACTCAACTAACGATGATGAGATAAAAGAATGCGATGCGCCAGAGTCAAACAAAGTACGAACTGGATGATCAAACAGAAAAACCAGACTTTCAACGGAAATAGTTCTACCTCTCTGCTGAATCGGTGGAACTGAGAGAGCCTGAACTTGCCCCCCTGCCTGAGCTGGTGCCATAAGAGCTTGCACCTGACCTCCTGAGGTAGACCCCGTCTTCTGCCCCTTCTTTGGGCAGTCCTTCACAAGATGTCCTGCTTCACCACAATGAAAGCAACCGGTCTTCTTCTTTTTGCGACAATCCTTGCTGAGGTGGCCTGGGGTCCCACAATTGAAGCACTTCTTCTTCTTCTTCTTCCCCTTGTCACCATTGCCTTTTCCACCCTTGCCTTGTTGTTGTTGTTGCGGTTTCTTCTGATCCCCCTTCTTCTCTGGTGCCTTAGAACTCTTATCATCCTCATGCATAAGTGCCATGTAGACAAGCTTCTCAAAGGTGGCCCCCATAGGAATGTGAGTCATAGCTATTCCTTGCAATGGTTCGTTCAAGCCTCTAACGAACCTCAAAGCCTTCTTCTCCGGTGTATTCACCAACTCTATGCCAAACCTTGCTAATTGATTGAATTTGTTGACATATTCTTTCACCGTGAGATTCCCTTGCTTCAAATTCAAGAACTTCTCCATAAACAGATTCTCTTCCGCCCTTGAGAGAAACTTAGCCCCAAACCTTTGCTTGAAATCTGCTCAAGAGTCAACAGGGCGTTCTCCATTAGTGACCTCCCACCAGAATGAGGCCTCTCCCTTCATTAACCAAGCCGCCAACTTGACTTTCTTTCCCTCTTCCACTTCAAAGATATCTAGCAACTCTTCCACTTCCTTAAGCCAATCTCTAGCCTCTACGAAAGTCTCTGAACCTAGAAAAGGTTTTCCTCCTATAGCCTTGAA
Source organism: Allium sativum (assembly GCA_030737875.1). NCBI lineage: Eukaryota > Viridiplantae > Streptophyta > Magnoliopsida > Asparagales > Amaryllidaceae > Allium > Allium sativum. The sequence continues at coordinate 298,622,784 of CM060921.1, forward strand.
CTCCTTGCAAATCTTAGCAAAATTATCCACTCTAGGCTGAGGAGGAGGAGCGGTTGCCTCTGGTGTAGTAGCATTGGCTGGACCCGCAGCCGCGGCCCTAGCCTCTTGTAACCTCCTATACCATAGGGGTATAACTAAGCCCTCCGGGATGTTAAGATCTTCAGCCATGCTGAAACGAAAGAGGAAAGATTCAAAAAGGAGATTCCGAAAGATAAAGATATGGCTATTGGGGATTATGCTTTTCTTTTTCAAAAACTTTTCTCTTAAAAGACATGTTTTTGAAAATACTTTTTCCAAAAATAATACCTTTACTATTTTAAAAAAAAAGTATTTTTCTCGAAAATTTATCTGTTCCGGTAACCTTCAGCTCTGATACCACGTGTAACACCCCACTCCCGCTATGATCACTCACTAAGGGAATGCCATAGCATCGGTGGAGTATTTTAGTGAATATAGAACAGAAAAATTACAACAAGACAGATATAAATAGTACTTGAAATTTAAAACATCATCTCATAACAGCGGAAGTAAAACATGTCTGGTTACATCATAAAACCACAATAAAAGTCAAGTACAATATCCATCAAAATAAAGTACATAATCCCACTCTCATACAATAGCCATTACAAAAGAAAAGATAACTGGGTAACTGGAGCTTTACATCTATCCAAGCTCCTAAAGACTGGAACAGCAATCCGATCAAGCTCCACTACTGCTAGGATCCACCGTAGGACCTGAGGGTTGGGAAAAAAAGATAAAAACAACGGGGTCAGACATAAGTCTGAGCGAGTCCTATAACTTTAACAATACAATCGTTAAAGTAACCAAAGAAGACATAAACTGATATACGGTAACTAATGGGGATGAATGGCTACACTAAGCAGTCAACTAAACTAAGATAAAAGATAAAGACGCATCTACCCTTCCAAAGGTAAATTACTAAACTGCACCACACCAGTCATTCCTAACTTAAAGGTTGATCCCACCCATGGACTTATAAAATTAACTTAATAGTTCTCGCGTACCCCTAGGTGACTAAGTAGACGCCACGGGGCCCTACAATCCACTAGGTGTACACACTACTCCCCATTCGATCGGCTCCCTAACGTAGATACCCGTGCTGGCCCCACCGTGGGGTGTACCATTCCCCAACGTGGAAACCTGATAAAATTAACGGTGCACGGCTTATATCTACACGATGCAACAACGTCTTATTTACCAGCCCGGGTCCACACACGCATATGAAACCCGTTGGTCATGCGTTGCCACCGCTAACCCATTTTGGCCTCTTATAGTCAAGCCCAGTATGCGTGTCCCGTCCTCGACGTGGGTCGAGCCCACTAAGATACGTATGGGTTACTGGTTGAAATGGGCCCCCAGCACAAGCCATCCCCCTAAGCTTGGCCCACACACTAGTGTTTCCCACTTAACCCTTTAATCATGTTTAATTACATGTTTCATCTTGGTTAAGTATTTTATCATATTTTCTGTTGGCAACCACTAGCAATTTCCACATACCACCCAAGGTACCCACTTAACCCCCATGCCCCACTACATGCTTATCTGGTTAAGTGTTTCTTAATTGATTAACACCGTAACCGTGTAAAGGACCCCTCACATTGGACCGTCATTTGTAGATGCCTGGTTAAGCCGGTAGGTTCCGGGCAGTCTTACACTACAAACGGGTCCAACCTCGTGTCATTTACCCTTGTTACATATTTAATTTATGATTAAGACCCCTCACATTGGACCGTCATTTGTAGATGCCTGGTTAAGCCGGTAAACTCCGGGCAGTCTTACACTACAAACGGGTCCAACCTCGTGTCTTAATCAATTAATTACTCCTAATTAATCACCCCCATAATTTGTGTTAATTATCATGTTTATTTTAGGAATATGGGTACACCTAACTTAATAGGCAAATTCCCAACTCCAAAGTGTGGGTACACCTAACTTAATAGGCAAATTCCCAACACATAGTATGGGTACACCTAACTTAATAGGCAAATTCCCATACTATGTTCATTTATTTTATGTTATGCATAATTATATTAATTTCACACAATCTTATTAACATATGCATTTAATTAACCCCATCGTTCCCACGAAATTTCGTTCCCATGACATAACACATATAAAAGGTGTCAACTTGCATATGTATGAACATGTTTCAAAGGTGCCATCTTGCATATTAACAAACACATAACTTGCATATGAACTTGCATAACATGTCACATAACTTGCATATAATCTTGTATAACATGTCACATAACTTGCATATAATCTTGTATAACATGTCACATAACTTGCATATAATCTTGTATAACATGTCACATAACTTGCATATTAACTTGCATAACATGTTACATAAACTTACATATTAACAAATACATGACTTGCATATGAAATTGCATAATATGTCACATAACTTGCATATGAACTTGCATAACATGTTACATAACTTGCATATGAACTCATAAACTTGCATATGAACTTGCATAACATGTTACATACTTGCATATGAACTCATAAACTTGCATATGAAGAAACATACAACTTGCATAATTATCATACATGTAACTTGCATATTATCATACATGTAACTTGCATATTAACATATGATCACAAAGCACAAAACTTGCATAACCCACATACATTAGCAAACTAACATCATGTCATATGACTTAAAACCCATTAATCCCCAAACAAAACCATATGATCTCATCATATCTCATCTACTTAGTTTAGCAATTGATCATTAGAGTGATAGAAACTCACAACTAGCCAATTTGCACTCCAAATGAAGAAGATTAAGATGCTTAGAATGGATTAGAGGTTGATTAGAGAGTGATTAGCTTGCAACCCTCTTCATAAATTAGTGGAGGCTCCTTCTAAGATTTAATTTGGCGGCATGTAGCCCTCAATTCTATTTTTAGTATGGATTAGGGTAGGTTTAGGGTGTATTTATAGATTAGGTGAGTGTTTTAGGCCCTTAGATTAACCCTAAATTAGATTAGGACCCTTAGATTTCGGAACCTTCCAGAAACCAGCCCTAAGACCAAGCCCAAACCCCAAACTGGTGCACCCAACCACAGAACTCTCTAGAAACTGTGCAGGTTCCCTGTCCCGACATGGGCGCACTTCCCAAGTGCACCAGTGTATTTTTGTACTGGCGCACTTCACAAGTGCGCCAGTGCATTTCTGGCCTGTTTCGGGTTTTTCTGCCTAACTTCGTTCGTCCATATCTCTTTCATACGGTACCCGTTTTACGCAAAACTCTATTTCGCGTATTTTTCCGAGACGAACGCAATGACGCAGCCCGTTTCCCCTGATTCTCACATCTGAGATTATTTATACTTTAATTACTAGTCATTAGTGTTAATTGAAATTCGGGGTGTTACACTTAAGAAATAAGAATTTTTCCAACTGAAGACTCCTTTCAGCTTCTGAGAGAAATTTAGCCTCAAACCTTGCCCTAAAGTCCTCCCACGTTTCCACTGGTCTTTCTGCATTGGTGACTTCCCACCAGTAGGAAGCCTCGCCTTTAAGTAGCCATACTGCCAGTTGTACCTTCTGCCTATCTTCTACCTCAAAGATGACGAATAAGTCCTCGGTTTCCTTCAGCCAATTCCTGGCTGCCACGAAGGACTCGGTTCCATGAAAGTCCTTTCATCCCATAGCTTTAAAATCTTTACATATCTTAGCAAAAGTATTACCCCGCGGAGGAGGTGGAGGAAGAGGCATTGCTGCAGCTGGATGATTTCCTGCAGCTGGGGGAGGAGGAACGGTAGGACCTGGCTGAGTGGCCCTTGCTTCTAAGAATCGTCTAAACCAACCAGGTATTGGTATACCCTCTGGCAAGTTAAGTTCTTCGGACATGCTGAAACAAAAAGGATAGATTCAAAACGAAGGATAAAAGATAGTACCTATGGCTTTGGGGGACTATGCAATTTTAAAATAAAATAATATTTTATCTTTAAAAATGCTTCTTTATTTATTTATTTTTTTTGAAATGAATTTTCAAAACTTTTTATCTTATCTGGTAAACCTATGCTCTGATACCAAGTGAAACACCACACCTCCGTTAGGGTCACTCTCAAAGGGAATGCCCTAATTTTGGTGGAGGTTTATAAGTATAAGTCACAGATGCACAAGACAGATATAAGTACACATATTTTTGAAACAGCGGAAAACAACAGCAACTTTTTATTTCATCAAAATACGTGTTACACAAACCATGCCGTAATTGTCTTACAATACTCCCAAAAACATTACATTTTCATAACTGTCTTGATTTCATTATTTAAAGAAGCATAAAAACATAAGTAAACTGCATAAGTCCCATAATTGATGTCCAAAGCCATAGTCCAAAACGAAAGAGATCCAAGCAATACATTCTTTCTCTTCAAGATGGATGTAAAAACTGGTCAAGCTACGGTATTCCCTCCCTGTGGACCTGGGGGGAAACGAAAGAAAACAAGACGAAAGAAAAGTAGAGTCAGACATAAAGCCTGAGTAAGTCTAAGACTATTCAGTCTATGAATAAAGAATTGGGCATGATAAGTATAAACTGGAAATGGGAAAGCACTATAAACTAGGTTAAGTTGTCTAGAGTCGAATATACTATCGTGCCCCATATTAATCTCTGCACCCCTATAAACTAGTTCCCAACAGGCACCCCATAATCAGGGTGAAGTGATCCATTTCTAATGATCGGCTCCTACTCGCATAGTTACATGTGTCTTACGGCCCCCGATGTTGTAGTTACCTATGCTGGTCCCAACATGGGGTGTATCAAGTCCCATGGTGGCGGCCCGACACAATTCTAGAATGCACAGGTATACTACTGGTGCCCAGTGCCTTATTTTTTCGCGTCGGAGTGTGTGCACGCCCGCATCCCGTTAGAACCTACACTGCTACACCACCGCCGTCGATTTGACCTCTTACAGTCAGCCCAGTTATCGTGCCCCACCCTGCCTAGTTCAGGGTATCCTGATACACCTTGTAGGGTTACTGCTGAAAAGGGTCCCCCGCTACTAGGTTTTCTATTTCTAGCCAACATGCTAAGTTGGTTAAGTATTTTGTAAACCTAACCCCCAATCAGTCTGTATAGTTTAGCATGTTCCATTTTGATTAAGTATTAATTCAATTTACTTAATCCTATCAATCCTGACTCAGCCTTAATTGTCTTATTAAAGCCTCGACCTCTCACATTAGACAGGTATTGTTGTGACTGCCTGTTGCCGGTTGGTTCCGGGCAGTCTTACGTCACAACTCAGTCTAACCTCGGGTCTTTATTGGGCTCAATGTTTAACCACCCACATTGGATAGGTATTGTTGTGACTACTGGACAGCCGGGCGGTTCCGGGCAGGTTTACATCACAACTCAATCCAACCTCGGGTTAAACACATCGTGTTTTCTAAATTTACATATTTTGTCTCTTTTCTATTTATATGTAAATATTTGCAGCCCATTATTCAAATTCATCTTTATTGGGTGAAATTAATTTATACCACTTGATTGTTTTCAAGGTCGTTGGCAGGCGTCAAACATGCCAACACATATGTTTTATATTTTAACCCAAACGTCATTACCCCTGTTTTATACGTTCGCTACAATATAACATATATAGGGTTTAACATTTAAACCCAACTTAGCCACATGAAAAAGGGGAGGCTTAGAACATGGTGATTATATATTCTAAGTAACATCAAAAGGGGAGTGTGAACGCATGAACTTGCAAAATAACGATCTAATTAACATAAATTAGGCACTTGTGAACTTGCATTGTAATAGCATATAATCATGACATAAAACATACCTAAACATGAATCATGGTTTTTAATCTGTTCATGTGAACTTGCAATTGAAATGTAAATCTAACTTAATTATGTGTTGCATATATTGTCATATGATTTTGATAACAGCATAGGCCTAAAACATATTTTGTTTGGGCATAAAGTCAAACATAAACTAGCCATGTTCATAAAGTCAACACAAGTTCACAAGGGTGCTTACTTTTGTCACTAACACAAAAGTATGGTTTTACACTTGAATCATGATGCCCATTTCCAACATAAATTCATATGAATCATAATACTCAAATGGATCCAATTACACTAAAAATGATCATAAAAATATGTATCATGTTGGCATAATAATGAGTCTTATACTTGCGTGGATCTCAACTTTGCTGTACAAACATATAGTCGTTAACTTTCAACATGAATCACATACTTGCAAATATCCAATAGGTGTTGTAATAAACTACCACAAACATATAGTCGTTAACTTTCAACATGAGTCATATACTTGCAAATATCCAATAGGTCTAACATCATTATACCACAACATCCCAAATCTATTCATAATTAGAATCATAGCAACATACAATTATGAATTATCATCACCACAAACTAAGTACAATTCCATTTCTCATTTACACAAATCAAAACACAATTATTTATTCATATCGGAATAGCACTCTGCTTACAACGTATGACGAATCTTCAATTCAGGTTTCTGAATTCTGAATTTGGAGATGCTATCCTTTGTTGTAGGCGTTGTTTTGATTTAGTTGTCGTTGCTTTAAGCTTTCGAACTGCCTCCTAATCATCTCTCAATTTTGACGGCTACTTCTAGTCTTTCCTCAGCAGCATGACGGTCTCATTCTAATTTTTATTTGTATGAATTAGGTGGAGTCTTAGGTCCTTTTTATAGAGTTTGTGAATTGATTAGAACCGTTGATGGAGCTTGGATTAATATTAGTCGTTCGTTTGAAGGAGAGACCAATCAGGAGTTGACACCTAGCCCTAGTGACAAGGCAAGGCTCAGAAATTCGGCCAAGCACAGACCAGGCCAGCCAGGAGGGGCTGGGTTCGACCTGGCTCAGGGGCCAGGTCGACTCCCCAGTCGACCCCCAGGTCGACTCCCCAGTCGACCCCCAGGTCGACTGCATAGTCGACCTGGGTGGCCCAGGTCGACTACCCAGTCGACCTGGGTGCCTTGGGCAGGAAAATTCCCGCCCTGCCCAATCTGGCCCGATTTTTGAAATTTGAATTGGTTTTCTGAGCTGTTTCTGTCTGTTTGAATTTTAAACTGAATTCTGAAACTTTCGGAGGCCATATCTCCCTCATACGGAATCCGTTGTATGCAAACTCGGACTCTATCACAAGTAGAATTCCGAGACGAACGCAATGGCGTATCCCGTTTCCCTTAATTCTTTGATTTGAAATTAGTTATACTTTAATTTGTGAATTTCACTGTTATCGAATACACGGGGTGTTACAGCCACAAACCCTTTCTTTAACCTAACAATGGCCTCCAACTTCTAAAAACACCTCTAATCACTTCTCAATCAAGTTTTGGCTTAAACCACATCAAATTAAGGAGGAATAGTGCCAAAACAAGGTTAGAGTTGCTGTGTAGATTATTTCAGATCTAAATTTCATTTGTGGCTAAGGTGAGTGATTTGCATAGTTCCTCACTAATTACGGTTAATTAAGGGTAATTAGTGTTGATTAGCGAATTTATACACTAATAAATTTTGGAAAAATATTTATAAATTCTTAAATGATGTTTTAGACCTCTATTAGAAACTTGGATTAATTTGATTTAGTTTTGCTAATCATATCATTAGTTTTGCCTAAATATGTTTAAGGGAAAATATGGGATTTTGGATATGTTAGATCCATTTTACATGCTATGGTCGTTGTTTTGATGTTTATGGTTGATTTTCTATGTTGCTATGACTGTATGGTATGTTTTGTGATTGATTAGAACTGTTAGATTGGTCGAAAGTGCCGTCGTATGGCATAAAATAGTCGCTGGAAAGTCGCAGGAAATATGTAGGGTTTCGAACCAGACCGGATCAGATTATTGGGCTCGGATCGGATAGGAGAATCGGGCAAGTGGACTCGATTCAGATTGGAACTTATCATAAGGGGCTTGGCGAGAAGGAAGGGCATTTGCTTAGAGTTGGAGTTGGGCAGGGGATCGGATCGGAGAAGACAAAAAGGGGATCGGATCGGAGCTAGGGCGTGGGATCGGATCGGCTACCGAACCGAATCGGAGCATGTATCTACTGAGGCATGCAAATGAAAGAGACAACAAGGAAGGTTGGATCGGATCGGAACTTGACACTATAAGGAGGACCTTGGCACTTTACCACCGGACCGGACCGAGCCATAAGTGAGAAGCTGAACCGAACCGCATGGAGGAGATGAACCCGAACTGAACCGAGCATGGGTGACCGAACTGAACCGAGCGTGTATTCTATTTCTACGTGATGACTCTTCTGAAGGCAACTCCAATTCGACCAAAACCCGAGATGCAAAGGAGGTCCAAATGAGGAGCTTTGACTCAGGATCCAGATGGGAACCAATGAGTGAGCTTCATGATTGGGCTTTGCTGCAGGACGTGTCCTAAGGGGTTGTCGATGTCTGTAACTTTGAATCACTATGTGTAGGAAGTACGTGAATGGATTTAGGGCCACAGTGGCCTAGGTACGACTAAAGAGCTACAGACTAATGAAGTGGGGTCATTTGTAAAGATTTGGTCATGACTCCATGTGGTAAGCTTGGTAGTAGCAGTAGTTGTACGAGTCGAACTCCGTCACTACTTCGATGGGTCTAGTGATTGACAGTGGTGGACATCGTATGCTTTACGCACTGAGTGAGAGATGTGAGGATGATTGTTATGGTTGATTTGTTTGCCATCATTATGACATGCACACCCCCACCCCCGTTATTTTTACACCATCTGTTCAGTGGCACCTTAGAGTATTGTACGATATGTAGTGCTAACTCTTTGGTTGCAGATCCAGGTTCAGGTATGGTTTAGTATACCTGTCATTGTTCTATTTAGCTGCTTATCGCTCATACCAGACTTTTTGTCTAACCCAAAGTTTTATGTCTCTTCTTATTACTCTGGGAGCTCTCACGAGCAGACTAGAGAGTAGCTGATCCGGAGACGAGCAGGAGGCTTCCATGTATGATGCATATAGATATTCTCCTTGTGTTGTTGAAGATCACTGCTTGGGCATTAGTAGTGCATCTTCTACTTTAGCTTTCTTTTGCTTTAGATACGGTTTAAAGTTGTAATAAGCTGTATTTAGACTTCCACTACTCTGTTGTTGATGTTGGTTTTAGTTATCAGCTTATGCACTGTCTCGCCTGTTTTATGTCAAGTACATTATTATTATATTTTGTTCCATGCGCTGTGATACATTCTGCAGGTTTTTGATTAGTTTATTCTCTTCTTTCCTTTCTTTGGCGACCATTCTGTGCTAGTTGGGCATGTGTACGACGCACTTCGGAGGAAATGCCGACTGGTGCGGGGCGGGCCGTCACACTTGGTATCAGAGCTCTAGGTTGCATAGTTAACCTAGGGATGTTATCAGAGAAATATAGTATATGTATCTAAGAGCGCGTATTTGTGATTATTTTGGTTTTCAAAAGCTATATATATGTTATTAGTATAGCTAAGGATGAAGTCGCACTGCACTAGCACCACTATGGAGATGGTTAATCGTTTTCTATTTACAGATTGAACGATGAGCCGATACGCAAGAGGTGCCGGTGGAGGAGCCAATAATGGAAATGCTGCTGACATTAGGACGATGTTTACTGATCTCATGAGAGAGATGCTTAGGGATGTGCAGAGGGCAGCTCCTAATAATGGTAATGGTGGTGGTCCAATAGTGCATGCGCCTAAGGCCGATTTTGCCAAGTTGAATAAAGATTACACTAGTCTTGGTGGGAAGTCGTTCCACGGAACGAAGTCGGTTACAGATGTTCAGGATTGGTTGGATAGTTGCGAACGTATCTTCGAAGATTTGGGTATCGAGGATGCGATGAAAAGAAGGTTAGCATCCCGTCAGCTGCAAGGACGGACAATGAATTGGTGGAATGCTATAAAGGTAGCTACTCCCGAGGATCAGATTACTTGGGGTCAGTTTAAGGTTCGCTTTAGCGATAAGTTCATTCCAACTGCCCAGAAGTCAGTGCTGTTTAAGAAATTCTTGGAGCTCAAGCAGAATGGCAGAGCTGTCTCGGAGTATATTGCAGAATTCGACACTTGGTCGAAGTATGGGTTATCTCTTATTGATATTGCCGAGAAGAAGAACGAGAAATTCATAATTGGCTTGGATCAGTACTTGGGGGAAAGGCTTATTAACCACATCGATGAGACGTTTGAAACGATTGAGGGGAAAGCATTGAGGTTAGAGAGTCTTTACCCTAAGTCGAAGACTGAGGTCGCATCTGCAGAGGAGCCAAAGCCGCAAGCAAGCGGTGGAGGCAAGAATGGTTCTCAGAGTAAGAGAAAGCAGAATCAGACTAAGGATGGCCAAAAGAAAAATAATAAGCAAGATGTTGAGTGCTTCAGCTGTGGTAAGAAGGGCCACTATGCCAAAGAGTGTCGGGCCAAGCCAGCGGATAGGAAGTGCTTCAACTGTGGCCAAGTGGGACATCACAAGGACAAGTGTCTGCAACCCCCTAAAGAAAAGCAGATGGTGAAAGCATATGCCCTTAATGATATTCCTTCTTCATCGAATGACCTAACTGCGGCGGAGAAGGGAAAGAATGTCGTTATTCAAGGTATGCTTTTTGTTTATTATGTTCCTGTTAGAGTTTTGTTTGATACCGGGGATTCTAGTTCTTTCATATCTAGTGACCTGGTAGATAGGCTGGGATTGGAGCCCGAGATTGTCGATAGGCCTTTAGTAGTGACGGACCTGATTGGTGGTTCAACAAACCTTAGCATGATTTGTCGTAATGTGGTCTTATCGAGTCATGGATGCATGTTTGGTTGTGATTGCTTTGTTTTGGGCTTTACTGGGTTTGGCATTATTTTGGGAGTCGATTGGCTCCAAAGATATGGGGCGGTGATAGACTGTGAGGGCTTTTTGGTGATAGCTAGAGCGGATGATGGGCGGAGGGTAGTGTTTGGTGGTCTACCTAGTGACGGGGTAATGGCTAGTTTTCTAAATTCCCTCGACATCCCGCATAGTGAATTGTCTGGTTTTCCCATGGTTGGGCAGTATCTGGACGTCTTCGAGGAAGTGACCGGGCTTCCACCATACCGAGAGATTTAGTTCCGTATTGATTTAGTGAAAGATGCCAGACTTATAGTGATGCCACTTCGTCGTATGGCACCAAGGGAGCAACGAGAGCTCGGGATGCAAGTCAGCGATCTTTTGAAGAAGGGATTTATCAGAAGGAGTGTTTCTGAATGGGGAGCACCAGTTGTGTTTGCTACCAAGGCGGATGGTTCCCTTCGTTTGTGTGTAGACTACCGCAAGTTGAATAAAGTGACGAGGAAGAATAAGTATCCTCTACCGCGGATAGATGATTTGTTTGATCAGTTGAGTGGCGCGAGAGTATTCTCTCAGTTGGATCTCGCGACAGGTTTTCGTCAGCTTAGAGTGGAAGCTGAGAGTATAGCTAAAACGGCATTTCGGAAGCCGTCTGGATTTTATAAGTGGTTGGTCATGCCATTCGGGCTAACCAATTCCCTAGCATATTTTGTGGATCTTATGAATAGGGTATTCAGAGATCAATTGAATAAGTTTGACCTTGCGTTCGTGGATGATATTTTGGTCTACTCGTGGACAGAGGAAGAACACAAGGAACATTTAAGAATAGTGATGGAGGTGTTAAGAAAACACCAATTGAAAGCAAAGTTTTCTAAGTGTCACTTCTGGAGAAGGGAAGTGAGATACTTGGGCCATGTTGTTTCATAGAATGGTATTGCCGTGGATCCTGCGAAGGTGGCTACGGTACAAGATTGGCCTATGCCCAAGAATGCAACGGACATAAGAAGTTTCTTGGGGTTAGCTGGATATTATCGTAAGTTTATCAAGACTTCTCCAACATAGCAGCACCGTTGACTCAGTTGACCAAGAAGAATCAAGCTTTCGTCTGGGACGAAAGGTGCGAGAATGCATTCAAGAGTCTAAAGGAAAAGTTAACGCGCGCACCAGTGTTGGTCATTCCTAAGGGGAATGAAGAGATGACGGTATACACGGATGCATGTGGTACCGGACTAGGTGTTGTATTGATGCAAGGAGGTAGGGTTGTAGCTTATGCAAGTCAACAACTGAAACCGCATGAGAAAAGATACCCTACCCATGATTTGGAATTGGCAGCGATCGTGTTTGCACTGAGGATGTGGAGACATTATCTCTTGGGAGAAAGATTCGAGTTGTTTACCAATCATAAATCGTTAAAGTATCTCTTCTCCCAAAAGGATCTAAATCTCCGACAACAAAGATGGTTAGAATTCTTAGCTTCCTATGATTTCGACATCGCATATACACCAGGAAAGAGCAATGCGGTGGCTGATGCATTGAGTTGAAGACATGCCAGTTTAGGGGCTATGTTTCTAGAATGGAAGCAACTGGAGTACATCACTGGGTATGATTTCAGACCAAAGTGCGAATTGGATCCAGTAATGTTAGCAAGTTTGACGATCAGACCCACTTTAATTGAGCGGATTGGTTTCAGTCAGAGGAATGATCCTAACCTATTGGAAATCATCTCAAAGTTAGAGATGGGAATCGACGGAGAGATGAACAAGTGTGCGCTTGATCGAGATGGATGGCTTAGAAAGAATGGAAGACTAGTTGTACCCAATGTCAATGGATTGAGAGATGAAGTGCTTAGAGAATGTCATCACTCAAAACTGACTATACACCTGGTGGTAACAAGATGTACCGAGACAAAAAGCAGACTTACTACTGGGAAAGGATGAAAAGAGACATTGGGAAATTTATATCCAAATGCATGAACTTCCAGCTAGTTAAAGCTGAGCAAAAGAAGCCTAGTGGTTTGCTACAACCATTAGAAATTCCAGAATGGAAATGGGAACAAGTGTCAATGGATTTCATTGATGGGTTACCAAGGACTAGATCGGGCCATGATAGCATTTGGGTGATTGTGGACCGATTGACCAAAAGTGCAAGATTTATACCCGTCAAGTCAAACAGGACGGCAACTAAATTAGCGGAACTGTATATAAAGTGGGTAGTGAAATTTCATGGAATACCCAAAGGCATTGTGAGTGACCGAGATCCGTTGTTCACTAGTGGATTTGGAAAGAGCTTATAAGAGGCGTTAGGATCATAACTACATCTCAGTACCGCATACCATCCTCAAACCGACGGATAGACAGAGAGCGTGAATCGAGTGTTAGAAGATCTCTTAAGAGCCTGTATATTGGATTTCGGTGGATCATGGGATGACCATTTGCATCTAGTAGAGTTTGCATATAATAATAATTATCAATCCAGTATTGGTATGGCTCCATTTGAAGCTTTGTATGGAAGACCGTGCAACTCACCGTCATGTTGGGTAGAAACTGGTGAGAAGTTTGTTCTTGGACCCGATGTGATAAGAGAAACTTCAGCTAAGATTAAGATTATCCAACAGCGAATGAAGGCTGCCCAAGATAGGCAGAAGAGTTATGCTGATAAGAGGAGAAGAGAATTAAAGTTCTCCATTGGCGACTTGGTGTTTGTCAAGATTTCTCCGTTGAAGAGCGTGATACGATTTGTCAGGAGAGGCAAGTTAGCACCAAGATTTGTTGGTCCATTCCCAGTTCTTGAGCAAATTGGGAATTTGGCATACAAAATTGAATTACCAGAGAAGATGGTAGGAGTTCACAACGTATTTCATGTTTCCCAGTTAAGGAAGTTCGTATACGACCCAGATGTGACTATTTCACCTGATCAGTTGGATGATACCGAAGTTGAACCCGAGGCGGTTGGGAACCGCAAGCCTATGCGTATTGTTGGGAATGATACGAAGCAACTTCGAAGGAAGGCGGTGAATCTAGTCAAAGTTCAATGGGGCGAGAATGAGAATGACTGTACTTGGGAGATAGAGGAGAGCATTAGGGAGACGTATCCAGACCTCTTCGCCTGGTAAGATTTTAACTTCGATTTAGTTTTTCCGCATGCTAGGATAGGCTTGTTTTGTTTGTTTTGCATGATTGACTGTTGTATATGGTTGGTAGGCATGCGGGATCCTTTGTATGTTTTGGGTTAAGGAATTTCGGGGACGAAATTTCTTAAGGGGGGAGAGTGTAACGACCCGCATTCTACGCATCATAGGATCGCAGAATATTTATTTCTTTCACATATGAAGTCGTATGATCATGTGACATTGGGAGACGACTATTGGGGTCATTTCCCATGTTCATGATTTTCCCCGATTTTTAAATGACCGTTTTGCCCCTAGCTAATCTTGTTTTGGCTATAAGTTTTGATTGCAAAGGAGTTTTGACCTGAAACCACTTCCATTGGCTCCGGATGATGGTTTACAATTCCGTAGAGTGGTCACATTAGCCAAACGGACTCACCGTTTGGGAGATATAGCTGAAACAAGTTTCAGATAGTGAAAAACAACTTAATTGGGCTTAACCGCGTGATTAACAGCTAGGCCCAATGGGGGATTTCGGGATTAGAGGTATTTAAGGGCTTCTAAGGTTAGGATTTCGGTTTTTCACTCATTTTCCAGCTGCCACAAACCCTTTCTTCAACCTAACAATGGCCTCCAACATCTAAAAACACCTCTAAACACTTCTTAATCAAGTTTTGGCTTAAGCCACATCAAATTAAGGAGGAATAGCGCAAAAACAAGATTAGAGCTACTGTGTTGCGTTGGGAACAACGCCATAACAGTAGATTATTTCAGATCTGAAGTTCATTTGTGGCTAAGGTGAGTGATTTGCATAGTTCCTCACTAATTACGGTTAATTAAGGGTAATTAGTGTTGATTAGCGAATTTATACACTAATAAATTTTGGAAAAATATTTATAAATTCTTAAATGATGTTTTAGACCTCTGTTAGAAACTTGGATTAATTTGATTAAGTTTTGCTAATCATATCATTAGTTTTGCCTAAACATGTTTAAGGGAAAATATGGGATTTTGGATATGTTAGATCCATTTTACATGCTATGGTCGTTGTTTTGATGTTTATGGTTGATTTTCTATGTTGCTATGACTGTATGGTATGTTTTGTTATTGATTAGAACTGTTAGATTGGTCGAAAGCACCGTCGTATGGCATAAAACAGTCGCTGGGAAGTCGCAGGAAATATGCAGGGTTTCGAACCGGACCGGATCAGATTATTCGGCTCGGATCGGATAGGAGAACCGGGAAAGTGGACTCGATTCGGATTGGAACTTAGCATAAGGGGCTTGGCGAGAAGGAAGTCCATTTGCTTAGAGTTGGAGTTGGGAAAGGGATCGGATCGGAGAAGACAAAAAGGGGATCGGATCGGAGCTAGGGCGTGGGATCGGATCGGCTACCGAACCGAACCGGAGCAGGTATCTTCTGAGGTGTGCAAACGAAAGAGACAACAAAGAAGGTTGGATCGGGTCGAAACTTGACACTATAAGGAGGACCTTGGCACTTTACCACCGGACCAGACCGAGCCACATGTGAGAAGCTAAATCGAACCAGATGGAGGAGATGAACCCGAACCGAACCGAGCATGGGTGACCAAACCGAACCGAGCATGTACTTCTATTTCTACGTGACGACTCTTCTGAAGGCCAACTCCAATTCGACCAAAACCCGAGATGTAAAGGAGGTCCAAATGAGGAGCTTTGACTCAGGATCCAGATGGGAACCAATGAGTGAGCTTCATGATTGGGCTTTGTTGCGGGACGTGTGCTAAGGGGTTGTCGATGTCTGTAACTTTGAATCACTATGTGGCCTAGGTACGACTAAAGAGCTATAGACCAATGAAGTGGGGTCATTTGTAAAGATTTGGTCATGACTCCATGTGGTAAGCTTGGTAGTAGCAGTAGTTGTACAAGTCGAACTCCGTCGCTACTTCGATGGGTCTAGTGATTGACAGTGGTGGACATCGTATGCTTTACGCACTGAGTGAGAGATGTGAGGATGATTGTTATGGTTGATTTGTTTGCCATCATTATGACATGCACACCCCCACCCCCGTTATTTTTACACCATCTGTTCAGTGGCACCTTAAAGTATTGTACGATATGTAGTGCTAATTCTTTGGTTGCAGGTCCAGGTTCAAGTATGGTTTAGTATACCTGTCATTGTTCTGTTTAGCTGCTTATCGCTCATACCAGACTTTTTGCCGGACCCAGAGTTTTATGTCTCTTCTTATTACTCTGGGTGCTCTCACGAGCAGACTAGAGACATGTTAGCTGGGTATGCACGTGTAGCTGATCCGGAGACAAGCAGGAGGCTTCCAGTATGATGCATATAGATATTCTCCCTGTGTTGTTGAATATCACTGCTTGGGCATTAGTAGTGCATCTTCTACATTAGTTTTCTTTTGCTTTAGAGATGGTTTAAAGTTGTAATAAGCTGTATTTAGACTTCCGCTACTCTGATGTTGATGTTGGTTTTAGTTATCAGCTTATGCATTGTCTCGCCTGTTTTATGTCAAGTACATTATTATTATATTTTGTTCCATGCGCTGTGAGACATTCTACAGGTTTTTTATTAGTTCATTGTCTTCTTTCCTTTCTTTGGCGACCGTTCTGTGCTAGTTGGGCATGTATACAGCGCACTTTCAGAGGAAATGCCGACTGGTGCGGGGCGGGCCGTCACATATGCTCAGTCATAGGCTTAGTAATTAGCTCGTTTATAGGCTTAGTAGTAATCTATTCGATTATACGCATGATTATAGGCTCGATAACATATTAGGTTGTTTAAATGCTTGATTATTACTTTGTTTATGATTTAATTTGGTTACAGGAATTGTTACTAAACTAGCTAAGGATGAGTTACAAATTAAATATAGGTCAAAAATTATAAATAATAAAATAATAAACATAAAAGCTAAATTAGAAAGTATAAAAATATAAATATGAGTAACATATAAATAAATAATTTCGGTTATAGGCTCGATTATTATCTTGATTGTGGATAATATTTTTGGTTATGGGATCGGTTACAATCTTGGTTATGATCTTGATATGGGAACTATGCTTAATTATGGATTTGGTTATGAGCTCAGTTAAGACTTTGGTTAAGTGCTCAGTTGTGACCTCAGATACAAGCTGGGTTAAGGGCTTAATTATGACCTCGATTATGGGATTGGTTATTACCTTGGTTATTAACGCGGTTATGGATATTATGTTCGGTTATTGGCTCGATTATGAGCTCATTTGTGGTTATTATGTTCAGTTATGCATATTATGTCCAATTATGAGTTTGGTTATATGCTCGGTTTTTAGCTTACTAATTAGCTTGGTTATGAGCTTAGCTGTAATCTGTTTGGCTATGTGCACGATTATGGGCTTGATAATGTATTAGATTGTGCAAAAGCTCGATTATTGCTTCGTTTATGGTTTGATTTGGTTACGTGCATGGTTATGAAACTAGCTAAAGATGACTTACTGATTAAATATAAGTCGTATAATACAAATAATAAATATAAAAGCTAAATTGGAAAATATAAAATATGATTAAATATAAAAAAATAATTTCAATTATGGGCTTGGTTATGAGCTTGTTTATGGGAACTATGTTCAATTACGGGTTCTGTTATGACCATGGTTATGACCTCAGTTACTACCTAAGCTACAAGCTAGGTTAAGAGCTCTGTTATGGGCTCGGTTATGTGATCGGTTACGGTCTCGGATATAGATTTGGTTATGACCTCGGTTATGACCGCGGTTAAGAGATTGGTTATTACCTCAGTTATGAGCTAGGTTATTACCTCAGTTACGAGCTAGGTTATTACCTCAGTTATGAGCTATGTTAGGAGCACGGATATAGGCTCGATTAGGGTATCGGTTATGAGCTCAGTTATGGGATCAGTTATGGGTTCGGTTATAGGATCGGTTATGTCCTCAATTATGGGATTGGTTATTACCTCGGTTATTCACACGGTTATGGGTATTATGTTTGGTTATGGGCTCGACTATGAGCTCATTTGGATTTATTATGTTCGGTTACGCATACTATGTTCAGTCATGAATTTGGATATATGTTCGGTTATGGGCTTAATAATTAGCTCGGTTATGGGTTTAGTAGCAATCTGTTCGGTGATGCGCACAATTATAGACTCGATAATGTATTAGGTTGTGTGAAATCTCGATTACTACTTTGCTTGTAGTTTAATTTGGTTACTGGAACAGTTATGGGCTCGGCTGTGGGCTCGCTTATGGGCTCGGTTGTAGATTCAATTGTGTGCTTGATTACAAACTCTCAACTTATTGGTCGAATACATATAGAGACTACATGAATTCATGTCAAATAACAAACGGTCCAGTATCTACGAAAAAAATTATAGTTATGAACTATAGCCTCCAAGTATAGTTCATCCAAAGTTGGTACAATGAAACAGAACCAATAACCAAGGAAGACTACACTGGCAGAGGAACAGATAGCAAATTTACACATGCAATTTAAGTCGAATTTGAAGAAGTAAAAAAGAAATGAATTAATATGCAAATGCTTAATATAACTGAGTTAGGAGAATACATAAAGGATGGACATCCTTCTATATATAAAAAGCAATGGAATGCTTTAACGGAAGATCAAATTGCAAGTCCTGGCATTTATGTTTATCGGAAAAACAATGGTTGAGTCACATATAATGTAACGTCCCGTATTTTTTGACGGTTAACGTTGAATGAATAAAACATTTAAATATTTGCTTTGAATTTAAAATGAATGTTAATATGGAGTTTATCTATTTAACTTATTAAATAAGAATAATTAAATTGAATTTAATTGTAAATCGTCAGTTTAAATTAATATCTTTACGATCGAATGGGCCCTTGAAACTTGTTCCAATGAGTTTAGAATAGCGGTATTACCCTAGAAATGCCCTTTGCTGCATTTAAATGGGTGTTAGAAATCAGCGCGATATTTTAATTAAATAAATTTGCAGCGTTTAAAAATAAAATAGGGTAGCCTAACAATATATATTACCGACGAAGTACACCCCTGTTCCTTTCAAGTGATGGTATTCTGAAGCCTAATCTAACATAGCTGCCTCGTTCTTTCAAAATCACGACGTCATGTTCCTTTCAAATCTTTTCTGCAAACCTTTTCTTCCCATCAACGGAAGTTCTATGCAAGCTACTCCTTCACATGGATATACCAAGGCTACTTGTACTAACTGAAATGGTCGTTGTTCCCATCGTCTCCCTTCACACTATATAAACCGAGCCAATCCTTCGTTAATCCTCATCCCAAATCACACAAAAATATTTAGCCCCTTTCCATTTCTCTTCTTGTAAATCGATTTCATCAAAAAAGAAAAAGAAAAAAAATCGGAAATCTCGATTTGAAAAATGTCATGTTCTGGAACTCGAACCATACGAAAAATCGCGAATTGAAACAGAAAGCTCGTCATCAAGTTTGAAGCACTCGCGATGGAAAAAGAATAGGATTTTGTCATCGGTTGTTCTGGGAGTTGCGATGTAACAACCCGAAAATCTGGGCCAGTTTAAAATTTTTATTTTGGCCATTTTAGCGAATTTTGATTATTTAAAATGAATTATTTTAAATAATATCGACGATAAATTTATTCTGAATATAAATCAAACGTATATTTTATACGCGTCGTCGTTAGAATATAAATATTTATATATAATTATAAATAGAATTGAAAATGGCGCGGTAGTTCGATAATTCGATTTCAAACTTCAATTGAATGTACCGGGTGCAAAACAATCCGGATTTTAGTGAAACCAAAAATAATGGAATCTAATTGATAATATCTTTCCAACGAATGCGAAAAATCAAGATTTCATATCGGGAATCAAAAGATATGTCCAGTTGAAAATTCTGAATAGTCGCTATGGAATTCAGGCCCTTAAAAATGGACATTTTGCAAACGACCTCGGATTTCGACGAAACCAGTTTGGTTGGGTCCGGGATGTCAAGTTATTGCTAGATTCCAAATTTCATAATTTTTCGAATCGATATGTGAGCGTGGCAAAGGAAAACGCGTTTGACCAGTTTCAGTAGATTTTAATCGACTGGAAATTGGCCATTTTTCAAACGGTCTCAGAATTCGGCGAAACTAGTTTTGTTAGGACCGTATCGTCAATACGAAGCTAGAAAATATTTTTCTGGAATTTTTAAAGTTCGTATGTGACCCCGGTAATTTGAAATGTACGTTTAAAATTCAATATAGTGATTTAAATGTTAATTCAACGGAAACTGATTGTAACAGCCGAATCAGCGTACGATACATATCCCATTGTGTTCGGAATGGGGGTAGAACGCTATGGACGACAGGCGGTGGGCCTCGTTTCGAGGTCGTATGAAAAAAGTCAACTTAAGGTTGAATTAAATAATAATAAAATTAATAATAAAAAAAAAAAAAAAAAAAAAACTTCAGACATCGATCGCGCCCCCCAGAGTTTCGCCGCCGCCACAGGCGGAGCTGCCGCCGATCTTCCCCTCAGGTGCCTCCTCCCTCCAGCCTCGCTCCTCTCTCACCTGCCCTCCTCGACGGAGCGAAGCCCCCACGGCGCGACAACCCCGTAGTCCCCCCCCCTTTTGTTCAGCTCCGAATCGAAGCCCCTGCTGGCCACCACCTCGGCTCCGACGTCCAACCCCGCCTGATGACCACCGACAGCAGCATCCCCCCCCTTCTTCGCAGGTAACAGTAAACATTTTATTTTATTTTTATTTTAGGGTTTTAAACTGTTTTTTTTAAAAGCATTTTAAACTGGTTTTAATTAGATTTGTAAACTGATTTTTAAGAATTTTATAAACTGAATTTTTAAATATATAAAAACTGATTTGATAAGAGTTTAAAAACTGAATTTTTAAATATTTAAAAACTGATTTGATAAGATTTTAAAACTGATTTTAAAATAAAAGTAAAAACTGATTTTTAGAAAAAGGTTTGAACTTCAAAGACTATATTTTTTTATAAGGCGAAGACTAGATTTTTACATATTGAACTTCGAAAAAAAAATATGATTTTTATCTATTGAACTTTAAAATAAAAATTCGATTTTTATAAATTGAACTTTGAAATAAAAATTCGATTTTTATATATTGAACTTTGAACTAAAAATTTGATTTTTATATATTGAACTTTGAACTAAAAATTCGATTTTTATATATTGAACTTTGAACTAAAAATTCGATTTTTATATATTGAATAGCGTAGTAAAAAAATGTGATTTTTACGTGTGTAGTGAAAGCAGCAACGAAGGTGACAAAAAGGCGAAACGATGAAGTTTTCTATCAAAGAAGAGCCGTGGAGCTAGGATAGCTATAAGTGAGAATTTCTCACCTTTCTATTTCTTTTCTAGTTATACATATATACTAGGATGCAGACGGTGCTTAGTAGCACCCGACACAATCGTCCACAGACCATGGACTTGTTTGTTTGATTGATTGGTGATTGATTGCGATATTGGTTTGAATGTGATTTGTGGTATGAAAAATCGAATCGATGAATTGGTTAGGATTAGACGTGCGCCGTTATAAGGCGAAGGAGTAAGGCTAGGTTAGACCCTTACTCAAAATTTTGTGGTTTGCATAACGAAAGTGAATTTGATTGATGTGTGAATGGCGTGGGCCTTCACTAGACCGGGGATAAGGCTAGGCCTTGTCCCGTTTCTAGTATCGTGCCGTTATGCCGCCGAAATTTTCTAAAATAAGTTAGAAAAATAAAAATAGCATTTTATTTAAAGAATGAACTGAATAGAAATTCATATGTTAAAATAAAATGTTTTATCGTTAAAAATATAATTTTTAACGTGAATGTGAATAAACAAATATTCATTTACAAACCTGACGGTTTGTTTATGTACACCTATTTGAAGGACGTTGATTGGGTCGATAAATTTTACACATCGCCCAACTGCACAAATAAAATCTGTGTTTGATTGTTTGAAACCCCACACGGGTGTTGGGATGAAATTTGAAGTTCACTCATCCTGATTGATTAAATATGTCGATCGATTGATTGACAGACTGTTATAAGCGTTAGATATCTATATTTGATGCTTATACAGTGTAGTGCACTTTGGTTGATGGTTGATTATTTTCAATGCTATTATATACATGTGTTGTATGAAAATCCATATAATTAATTTTATATGGTAATTGATTGGGCCTCATTCCAGTTTTGAAAAAGAAATATTTGAAAAAGAAATATTTGAAATAGAATATTTGAAAATAAAGGAATATATGAAGCCGTGTTGATTAGATTGACGCCATTTTGACGTGAACGATATTTATATCGATTTTAAAAACGATTTCGAAATGAATTGAATTGAAAACGAATTCAAAATGAATTGAAAACGATTTCGAAATGAATTGAATTGAAAACGAATTCAAAATGAATTGAAAACGATTTCGAAATGAAATGAATTGAAAACGATTTCGAAATGAATTGAATTGAAAACGATTTCGAAATGAATTGAATTGAAAACGATTTCGAAATGAATTGAATTGAAAACGATTTCGAAATGAATTGAATTGAAAACGAATTCAAAATGAATTGAAAACGATTTCGAAATGAATTGAATTGAAAACGAATTCAAAATGAATTGAAAACGATTTCGAAATGAATTGAATTGAAAACGATTTCGAAATGAATTGAATTGAAAACGAATTCAAATGGAATTGAAAGCGAATTGAAATGAATTCAAATTGAATTGAAATTTGAATTGAATAGAAATGAATTTTAAAACGAATTTATAAAGAAGAATTCAATTTTGATTTGAATTGAAAAGAAAGTTGAAATAGCTTTTGAAACGATTTTAAAACTATTTATATAATTCGTTTTAAATAGAAATCGACGAAATATATATTATATATAATATAATGGCCTGAATAGAACGCGCCGCGCCGCGGCAGTTCGCGAATTTCGACCATTTATTTCAAACGGACATTACGGGAGATCCGACCGTCGGATTCTCCTAAAACCGGAACCGTTGGGTTCGTATCGAAAAGAGCTTTCTAACGAATATTAGAAATTTGAAATCTAACGGTTGGATTTGGAATTATGTCCAAATCAAATTCGAAAAAGGTCGCTGTAAGTGCAGTTCGATGGCCGTTGATGGAAATCGACTGTACGGGCCTTGATAAAATTATTAAAAATAGCAATAATTTGTGTAAAATCATAAGAAATGATTTAGAAAGAATTGGGATGAAAAACTCCATATTTGAAAAGATAAAAATGGATTCTTATCGAAATGAACTAGTTTTGAACTAGAAATATAATTCTATTTATTTTTAAATAAATAAATTGAATTTAAAAAGGGTTTTAAAAATAACCAAAATTTCCAATGATTGCATTGGAGTGGATTTGAATCGAAATTGTCTTCGGAATATTTCGATGTTGGAATTCGTGATTATACAGGTGTTATTATGGAAATTTGAAAGATATATATACTTATATCGTTATTTCCAATACGACATTTGTTAGTCGTAGAATTCGATATTGAATATAAGCCGATATATTTTCTATTCAGAGCCTTGTATTGAATATCGAAGGTGATTTGGGTTTGTCGTGAATGGTGTCTTTACTAACACTGTTCTTGAACCCAGTTGAGAAAAGATTAAATCTTTTTATTTAGATTTAATGAAGTGTACCAATTAAATAATATTTAATTGGAATTGAATTGATATTGATTTTTGGGTTTATCGTGAACAGTGTTTTAAATAACACTTGTTTTTTTTACCCGATAATTAATGAATGTGATTTGGGTTTGTCGTGAATGGTGTCTTCACTAACACTGTTCTTGAACCCAGTTGAGAAAAGATTAAATCTTTTGATTTAGATTTAATGAAGTGCACCAATTAAATAATATTTAATTGGAATTGAATGGATATTGATTTTTGGGTTTATCGTGAACAGTGTTTTAAATAACACTTGTTCTTTAACCCGATAATTAATGGGATGTGACTTTGGGTTTATCGTGAACCGTGTTTTAAATGACACTGATTCTTTAACCCAGTCACAGATTAAAACTAAGTGGAGTTTTAATGAATCTTTAATTAGATTGAAAAGATCGAGAATGGAGTATCACCAGTTTTGCTCCAGGCGATAGTTAAATCTTTAATTAGATTTGAACGTGAAATTTAGAAACTAACTGTCGGTTAGCCAAGCAGAAGGGTTTTCTGGATATTGATCTGATGTTGGTTTCGGCCTTCGGGGTTAATATTTGGGGAATTATTCTCTTGATTAATTTACGGTTAGTGACTAATGAATTGGAATGAGGCGTATGTTGTGTTTGTGTAACACTTTTATAAAATATACGCGAGTTATTCGGGAAGTCCGGGTTTATCCCATTCTGAATAATCGATACGACGATAAGTCGAAGATGAAGACGATGGTCGAAGACCGGAGGTCTTCACGTCGTTTGGGTGATAACTGATGATCTTGATTGGGCTGTACACCCAAGAAGATGGAAACAGTTGGTGATCGTCCAGACGTACTTGGAGATCGATGGATATGCGGGGTACTAGGTGCCTCCGGTTTCGTTCAGACCCAGAACGGACTTGTGAATGGACTGTGTGTCTGACACTGGATTTTAGTCTGTGTGATTGATCTCTATTAAATATATACCTGTTTGGCGGCGGAGAATTTATTCTCTTGCTTAACGCCCTTCTCTGAGACGTACGAGCTCAGGGGTTATATATTGATGGATATCAAACGTATGGAGTGAATTGCCTGTGTGGCATGCCTAAGTGGCAATTGATCGAGGCTTCTGTTGAAAAGCAAAGTCTTGTGGTGATGATCAAAGCACGGCCTTTGTGGCGTAGCTTTGTGTAACGTTTACCTCGCGTGTTTCACACCAGGTATGAACCAAAAACGGGAGACGGACGTCAGGGAGGGCATGCGTTTCTTTCTAGCTAGAAGTGGCGTCAGTGGTTTTACACGCCCTGACGAGTTTGACTTATGTGGTTGTTGCTGTTGCGAGGCGCCTCGGTTATATCGGTTTCGGCCGAATGCATTCTGGTCGGCTGACGGACCAGACTTACACCCCATAGGGTGGGGAGACGCATGTTCAGGCATTTTAATCCACATCGGTGGACCGGCCCTGAGGATCCAAGGGCCCACCTGAGTCTGGGTCCTGAGGCTCGGGCTAGACAGTCTCGAATCGGTTGAGGACTATCTTTTGCCTCGGTTCATAGAAGGAAATCCAATTTCCAAATACGTGACATTTGCGGTTTTAATTGTAATCCTATATATGGCGACATAGTGGGATGGGGCGCTTATGCCGCCTATGATTGATACTTATGATTTGAAGTTGTTTTATACACTATGCACTTATAATAGTATCAAATGATTTGTTTTAAACGTACCAAGCATTCTTTAGCTGTTATAAGGGAAAACCCTATCCTCGACTGCGTTGCATTGTGTGATGGGACCTGGGTCTTATAACAGCTTCATTTTTCTTTATTTAGCATTGCGCTGTTGGTTTTATGCACTGGTATTCTTGGGAGGAAACCCGTTCCGTGTTATACGGCGTGGTCCCTTGATTTACCTAATGATTTAAAATAAAGATTAATAACTGTTTTAGTTCTCACACCAGTCACATGACTGACCTGGAGTTTATTGTTTTAACCTAAACTCTGGGTGCCCCTATTTTGACACGGGCAGCTAGTAGTTTCGGTTTTGCAGATTTATATTCACAGGATCCTGGTTTACAGCTGGAACGATATCCGGAAAGCTTTGTATCCGTATATCTCATTCTAGTTGTGTATTGTATTATTTTCCGCTGCTATGTATTTAAATGTAATTTAAATCTCTGATATTTCTGTGTAATATTCATTTATACTCTGTATATTCTTGTAATCTGATGCATTGTTGTGATATACAATGAAATGTCCTTCTGTATGCGTTCTGTTGTGGCTTGTTCTCGAACTATCCGACGCTTTCCTTTACGGGGAAGTTGCGGGTTTTCACATTTGGTATCAGAGCTTTGGTTTACAAAGCTAGAGAACAAGACACATTAGAACCATACGAAAGAATACATCAGATATTGGATTAGTAAAATCCAACGGGAATGACTCGTTAGAGATGGGATCAGTAGTATCCTAGAACGAGTGTGAAGAGTATATTTTTGAAAGTGAAAACAAATTTTTGTTTTGAAAATTTAAATCAATTATTCGTATTTGATTACCTATTTATATTGATGTGGACAATCCAATATATATAGATTTTGCGTATACGTCTGATCCGCGTGTATTTGAAATTTTAATATATTGGATAGATATAGAGTCACATTCTAGACACCCGGGGATAATTCTGATGATGTGGCCACATCATTAGTATTTATATTCGTGTTTCGAATGTGTGATATCTATATATTTCCATTAGACTGGTGTGAGAACCAAAATTAGATAGGGCCTATTGTTGTGATTTGGTATCAAAAACATGATTTTTGTATATGTATCAAAATTATGAATTTGAAACTCTAATTCACTAATCGATTGATGTTTGTGTTGTTTCGTTATTTGTTTGCTAATTTTTAGCCATTTAGCCTAATTGAATCAAATATTGAACTGTATCGAAGATTGGTCGCATTTGCTTGCATATACATATATATATTGAACAGGTCATAGCAAGGAGGCTAGAGCCAGAGAATAAAATTTGTTTGCCCGACAAATAGGTACATGTTTACTACATAATTTCCTGTTTTGTTTGGGTGATGATGATTTTGTGAGCCTATTGGCTAGCCGCTTGGCTTTTTCTTTTTCTTTTTGAGATCTGAAGGACCGGGGAAGCTATTTGGAATTCCCCGATGCTCCCATTGCAGGGGAGGTTATGGCGAAATTTTTCGAAAATTTAGGGTGTTAGCCAAATTTTTGAAATTTTAGAAATTCTCAGAAACTGAAAAGTTCGAGAATGGAAGCCAGGTCGAGCGTAGAGTTGAATAATCAAACCACTTTCGACTTTGTTCCTTTTCGGGGACGAAAAGTTTTAAGTGGGGGAGATTGTAACAACCCGAAAATCTGGGCCAGTTTAAAATTTTTATTTTGGCCATTTTAGCGAATTTTGATTATTTAAAATGAATTATTTTAAATAATATCGACGATAAATTTATTCTGAATATAAATCAAACGTATATTTTATACGCGTCGTCGTTAGAATATAAATATTTATATATAATTATAAATAGAATTGAAAATGGCGCGGTAGTTCGATAATTCGATTTCAAACTTCAATTGAATGTACCGGGTGCAAAACAATCCGGATTTTAGTGAAACCAAAAATAATGGAATCTAATTGATAATATCTTTCCAACGAATGCGAAAAATCAAGATTTCATATCGGGAATCAAAAGATATGTCCAGTTGAAAATTCTGAATAGTCGCTATGGAATTCAGGCCCTTAAAAATGGACATTTTGCAAACGACCTCGGATTTCGACGAAACCAGTTTGGTTGGGTCCGGGATGTCAAGTTATTGCTAGATTCCAAATTTCATAATTTTTCGAATCGATATGTGAGCGTGGCAAAGGAAAACGCGTTTGACCAGTTTCAGTAGATTTTAATCGACTGGAAATTGGCCATTTTTCAAACGGTCTCAGAATTCGGCGAAACTAGTTTTGTTAGGACCGTATCGTCAATACGAAGCTAGAAAATATTTTTCTGGAATTTTTAAAGTTCGTATGTGACCCCGGTAATTTGAAATGTACGTTTAAAATTCAATATAGTGATTTAAATGTTAATTCAACGGAAACTGATTGTAACAGCCGAATCAGCGTACGATACATATCCCATTGTGTTCGGAATGGGGGTAGAACGCTATGGACGACAGGCGGTGGGCCTCGTTTCGAGGTCGTATGAAAAAAGTCAACTTAAGGTTGAATTAAATAATAATAAAATTAATAATAAAAAAAAAAAAAAAAAAAAAACTTCAGACATCGATCGCGCCCCCCAGAGTTTCGCCGCCGCCACAGGCGGAGCTGCCGCCGATCTTCCCCTCAGGTGCCTCCTCCCTCCAGCCTCGCTCCTCTCTCACCTGCCCTCCTCGACGGAGCGAAGCCCCCACGGCGCGACAACCCCGTAGTCCCCCCCCCTTTTGTTCAGCTCCGAATCGAAGCCCCTGCTGGCCACCACCTCGGCTCCGACGTCCAACCCCGCCTGATGACCACCGACAGCAGCATCCCCCCCCCTTCTTCGCAGGTAACAGTAAACATTTTATTTTATTTTTATTTTAGGGTTTTAAACTGTTTTTTTTAAAAGCATTTTAAACTGGTTTTAATTAGATTTGTAAACTGATTTTTAAGAATTTTATAAACTGAATTTTTAAATATATAAAAACTGATTTGATAAGAGTTTAAAAACTGAATTTTTAAATATTTAAAAACTGATTTGATAAGATTTTAAAACTGATTTTAAAATAAAAGTAAAAACTGATTTTTAGAAAAAGGTTTGAACTTCAAAGACTATATTTTTTTATAAGGCGAAGACTAGATTTTTACATATTGAACTTCGAAAAAAAAATATGATTTTTATCTATTGAACTTTAAAATAAAAATTCGATTTTTATAAATTGAACTTTGAAATAAAAATTCGATTTTTATATATTGAACTTTGAACTAAAAATTTGATTTTTATATATTGAACTTTGAACTAAAAATTCGATTTTTATATATTGAACTTTGAACTAAAAATTCGATTTTTATATATTGAATAGCGTAGTAAAAAAATGTGATTTTTACGTGTGTAGTGAAAGCAGCAACGAAGGTGACAAAAAGGCGAAACGATGAAGTTTTCTATCAAAGAAGAGCCGTGGAGCTAGGATAGCTATAAGTGAGAATTTCTCACCTTTCTATTTCTTTTCTAGTTATACATATATACTAGGATGCAGACGGTGCTTAGTAGCACCCGACACAATCGTCCACAGACCATGGACTTGTTTGTTTGATTGATTGGTGATTGATTGCGATATTGGTTTGAATGTGATTTGTGGTATGAAAAATCGAATCGATGAATTGGTTAGGATTAGACGTGCGCCGTTATAAGGCGAAGGAGTAAGGCTAGGTTAGACCCTTACTCAAAATTTTGTGGTTTGCATAACGAAAGTGAATTTGATTGATGTGTGAATGGCGTGGGCCTTCACTAGACCGGGGATAAGGCTAGGCCTTGTCCCGTTTCTAGTATCGTGCCGTTATGCCGCCGAAATTTTCTAAAATAAGTTAGAAAAATAAAAATAGCATTTTATTTAAAGAATGAACTGAATAGAAATTCATATGTTAAAATAAAATGTTTTATCGTTAAAAATATAATTTTTAACGTGAATGTGAATAAACAAATATTCATTTACAAACCTGACGGTTTGTTTATGTACACCTATTTGAAGGACGTTGATTGGGTCGATAAATTTTACACATCGCCCAACTGCACAAATAAAATCTGTGTTTGATTGTTTGAAACCCCACACGGGTGTTGGGATGAAATTTGAAGTTCACTCATCCTGATTGATTAAATATGTCGATCGATTGATTGACAGACTGTTATAAGCGTTAGATATCTATATTTGATGCTTATACAGTGTAGTGCACTTTGGTTGATGGTTGATTATTTTCAATGCTATTATATACATGTGTTGTATGAAAATCCATATAATTAATTTTATATGGTAATTGATTGGGCCTCATTCCAGTTTTGAAAAAGAAATATTTGAAAAAGAAATATTTGAAATAGAATATTTGAAAATAAAGGAATATATGAAGCCGTGTTGATTAGATTGACGCCATTTTGACGTGAACGATATTTATATCGATTTTAAAAACGATTTCGAAATGAATTGAATTGAAAACGAATTCAAAATGAATTGAAAACGATTTCGAAATGAATTGAATTGAAAACGAATTCAAAATGAATTGAAAACGATTTCGAAATGAAATGAATTGAAAACGATTTCGAAATGAATTGAATTGAAAACGATTTCGAAATGAATTGAATTGAAAACGATTTCGAAATGAATTGAATTGAAAACGATTTCGAAATGAATTGAATTGAAAACGAATTCAAAATGAATTGAAAACGATTTCGAAATGAATTGAATTGAAAACGAATTCAAAATGAATTGAAAACGATTTCGAAATGAATTGAATTGAAAACGATTTCGAAATGAATTGAATTGAAAACGAATTCAAATGGAATTGAAAGCGAATTGAAATGAATTCAAATTGAATTGAAATTTGAATTGAATAGAAATGAATTTTAAAACGAATTTATAAAGAAGAATTCAATTTTGATTTGAATTGAAAAGAAAGTTGAAATAGCTTTTGAAACGATTTTAAAACTATTTATATAATTCGTTTTAAATAGAAATCGACGAAATATATATTATATATAATATAATGGCCTGAATAGAACGCGCCGCGCCGCGGCAGTTCGCGAATTTCGACCATTTATTTCAAACGGACATTACGGGAGATCCGACCGTCGGATTCTCCTAAAACCGGAACCGTTGGGTTCGTATCGAAAAGAGCTTTCTAACGAATATTAGAAATTTGAAATCTAACGGTTGGATTTGGAATTATGTCCAAATCAAATTCGAAAAAGGTCGCTGTAAGTGCAGTTCGATGGCCGTTGATGGAAATCGACTGTACGGGCCTTGATAAAATTATTAAAAATAGCAATAATTTGTGTAAAATCATAAGAAATGATTTAGAAAGAATTGGGATGAAAAACTCCATATTTGAAAAGATAAAAATGGATTCTTATCGAAATGAACTAGTTTTGAACTAGAAATATAATTCTATTTATTTTTAAATAAATAAATTGAATTTAAAAAGGGTTTTAAAAATAACCAAAATTTCCAATGATTGCATTGGAGTGGATTTGAATCGAAATTGTCTTCGGAATATTTCGATGTTGGAATTCGTGATTATACAGGTGTTATTATGGAAATTTGAAAGATATATATACTTATATCGTTATTTCCAATACGACATTTGTTAGTCGTAGAATTCGATATTGAATATAAGCCGATATATTTTCTATTCAGAGCCTTGTATTGAATATCGAAGGTGATTTGGGTTTGTCGTGAATGGTGTCTTTACTAACACTGTTCTTGAACCCAGTTGAGAAAAGATTAAATCTTTTTATTTAGATTTAATGAAGTGTACCAATTAAATAATATTTAATTGGAATTGAATTGATATTGATTTTTGGGTTTATCGTGAACAGTGTTTTAAATAACACTTGTTTTTTTTACCCGATAATTAATGAATGTGATTTGGGTTTGTCGTGAATGGTGTCTTCACTAACACTGTTCTTGAACCCAGTTGAGAAAAGATTAAATCTTTTGATTTAGATTTAATGAAGTGCACCAATTAAATAATATTTAATTGGAATTGAATGGATATTGATTTTTGGGTTTATCGTGAACAGTGTTTTAAATAACACTTGTTCTTTAACCCGATAATTAATGGGATGTGACTTTGGGTTTATCGTGAACCGTGTTTTAAATGACACTGATTCTTTAACCCAGTCACAGATTAAAACTAAGTGGAGTTTTAATGAATCTTTAATTAGATTGAAAAGATCGAGAATGGAGTATCACCAGTTTTGCTCCAGGCGATAGTTAAATCTTTAATTAGATTTGAACGTGAAATTTAGAAACTAACTGTCGGTTAGCCAAGCAGAAGGGTTTTCTGGATATTGATCTGATGTTGGTTTCGGCCTTCGGGGTTAATATTTGGGGAATTATTCTCTTGATTAATTTACGGTTAGTGACTAATGAATTGGAATGAGGCGTATGTTGTGTTTGTGTAACACTTTTATAAAATATACGCGAGTTATTCGGGAAGTCCGGGTTTATCCCATTCTGAATAATCGATACGACGATAAGTCGAAGATGAAGACGATGGTCGAAGACCGGAGGTCTTCACGTCGTTTGGGTGATAACTGATGATCTTGATTGGGCTGTACACCCAAGAAGATGGAAACAGTTGGTGATCGTCCAGACGTACTTGGAGATCGATGGATATGCGGGGTACTAGGTGCCTCCGGTTTCGTTCAGACCCAGAACGGACTTGTGAATGGACTGTGTGTCTGACACTGGATTTTAGTCTGTGTGATTGATCTCTATTAAATATATACCTGTTTGGCGGCGGAGAATTTATTCTCTTGCTTAACGCCCTTCTCTGAGACGTACGAGCTCAGGGGTTATATATTGATGGATATCAAACGTATGGAGTGAATTGCCTGTGTGGCATGCCTAAGTGGCAATTGATCGAGGCTTCTGTTGAAAAGCAAAGTCTTGTGGTGATGATCAAAGCACGGCCTTTGTGGCGTAGCTTTGTGTAACGTTTACCTCGCGTGTTTCACACCAGGTATGAACCAAAAACGGGAGACGGACGTCAGGGAGGGCATGCGTTTCTTTCTAGCTAGAAGTGGCGTCAGTGGTTTTACACGCCCTGACGAGTTTGACTTATGTGGTTGTTGCTGTTGCGAGGCGCCTCGGTTATATCGGTTTCGGCCGAATGCATTCTGGTCGGCTGACGGACCAGACTTACACCCCATAGGGTGGGGAGACGCATGTTCAGGCATTTTAATCCACATCGGTGGACCGGCCCTGAGGATCCAAGGGCCCACCTGAGTCTGGGTCCTGAGGCTCGGGCTAGACAGTCTCGAATCGGTTGAGGACTATCTTTTGCCTCGGTTCATAGAAGGAAATCCAATTTCCAAATACGTGACATTTGCGGTTTTAATTGTAATCCTATATATGGCGACATAGTGGGATGGGGCGCTTATGCCGCCTATGATTGATACTTATGATTTGAAGTTGTTTTATACACTATGCACTTATAATAGTATCAAATGATTTGTTTTAAACGTACCAAGCATTCTTTAGCTGTTATAAGGGAAAACCCTATCCTCGACTGCGTTGCATTGTGTGATGGGACCTGGGTCTTATAACAGCTTCATTTTTCTTTATTTAGCATTGCGCTGTTGGTTTTATGCACTGGTATTCTTGGGAGGAAACCCGTTCCGTGTTATACGGCGTGGTCCCTTGATTTACCTAATGATTTAAAATAAAGATTAATAACTGTTTTAGTTCTCACACCAGTCACATGACTGACCTGGAGTTTATTGTTTTAACCTAAACTCTGGGTGCCCCTATTTTGACACGGGCAGCTAGTAGTTTCGGTTTTGCAGATTTATATTCACAGGATCCTGGTTTACAGCTGGAACGATATCCGGAAAGCTTTGTATCCGTATATCTCATTCTAGTTGTGTATTGTATTATTTTCCGCTGCTATGTATTTAAATGTAATTTAAATCTCTGATATTTCTGTGTAATATTCATTTATACTCTGTATATTCTTGTAATCTGATGCATTGTTGTGATATACAATGAAATGTCCTTCTGTATGCGTTCTGTTGTGGCTTGTTCTCGAACTATCCGACGCTTTCCTTTACGGGGAAGTTGCGGGTTTTCACATGCGAGGAGAATTGGGTCACGGCTTTATTGGGAGGGGATTGTCGATGGAATGAGTGGTGCGATGGTACGGTTGAGGTATCGCGTTTTCAAGAAGTTCGATGGTTGGTTTGTGGGTCTCAGTCGTGACTGAAAGGGGGAGGTGCGTTGTCTGGATGTGGCAATTAAGGGGAGTTCGGTCTGTTTCTTGTTGGGAAATGCTGGAGTTCGATTACTAATGGCTTTCTGGAGTTGGAGAGTGAACTGGGGTTGTCGCGATCTCTGGTCCGGCGCTGGGTTTTGTTGCGTTAGTGAAGGATTTCAATTTATTTGTTGGAGCACATAGTGCAGTTGAAAGTGGCAGTGCTGAGTTTGGTGATTAACTGGAATTCGGCAGTGAAGTTTGAGAGTTCAGACCTTACTTTTTTTCTGGGAAGTTTATGTGTAAATTTTTGGTTTGGAGTACGGGGAGGCATGATTGGAACTATGAACGTGAAGGGGTTTTTAGTGGGATCCAATATTGAAGGATGGTGCAGTGTTGGGGTCCAACAGAGGGTTGAACTGAGTTGAGTGGTGCAACATTATTGGCAGTAGGGTATGTGATAAAGGATGCCAGTGAGTTATCCGATGAAATGTCAGAAATGGATGATTGAAGTGTTTTTGGTCTATTTGCATTTTTTGGAGCTTGCCGAGGATTTGTTTCGGGATTAATTGAGTAATCGGCAAGGTGATAAGGTAATTCGTAATTTTAATTTCATAAAATATTTTGAATAGTTAATTTAAATTTAATAGTAGCTTATCGATAAATCAATTTATTTATTTAGTTATTTAATTTAAATTAACAACCATTTAATCGTTAATTAAAAATAATAAATAATTCGTAGGTGAATAATTCATTCAAGACGATTCGTAGACGCAGAAATGGACTTTAAACCAGAATATTCAGCTATAGAAAATCGAGGTGAGTTAAACTCACTCAGTTAAATTATTGGGAACTATTTTTAATAGTTCAAATTTAATTTATTGTTTGTTTGGATGATAACTTATCGATATAAAGTTATAATAGTATATATATATAATATAATAATAACATTGGTGATTGGTGATTGGATAATGCCCGCAATACCATTAGCGGATGATTTCCCTATACGCCCCCATAATATATATAGTGGATGACCATCTATACCGCAACATTCTACCTCGAAGCAGGATGAGTATTATTATTGTTGACTAACATCTGTGGATGCAGGAAAAACAGGTGGAGGGATCTAACTGGATTCCTCAACATTTATTTTATTTGTTTTCATATATATGTTGATATAGGATATGACTTATCACCAGTGACATTTGATGATTTGTTTGGAGGTATATTAACATTGGACCCTTATTTTAGATATTCTTGAATGTCAAAATAATAGATGGATTTTTAAAACAGAATTTTAAATATAATATGGGTAAAGGGAATTTAAGATATTTATTTAGAAACTACATTTATAAATAGAAATGAAAGTAAAGACGACTACTGAATTTTTAAGGAAGTGGATTATTGTTTTAAAGAAAGTTAATTATCATATTAATAGTAAATAATAAAATGAAGTATTTCTATTTTAGATAAAAACATGGAAATGAATTATTATCTAGTAATAATAAATCAGAGCGATAACCGAGTAATTAAAATTCATTTAGTGGAACTATGAAAGAAATATTATATAGAATATTGATTTCGAAACTGATCTAAATAGAATTTAAAGGTAAAGAGCTATTTTTAATAAAAGGAACATAAAGTAGATTTTATAAACGATGTTTATAAAGAAGTAGGGCATTCGAGAATTTAAAAATATAATTCGAAGGTAAATTTGGAAGGAAATAGAAATGTGGGTTGAATATTTATTTTAAATTACAAAGGAAACGACAAATTGGATTAAAGTGATGAGGCAAGTAAGTTATTAAGATGCGATCTAATTTCGCGATATAAAATAAGGTTTTATCAAGATAGGACTATATGGGTTTGAAATAAACTTGTCAGAAGTTTATGAAGATTTTGTTTGTAATAGAAGAAAAGATGTATATGTATTATTTTAAACGATTGTTAAAGTTTTAAAGGAAGTTTTAAGTAACAGTTTACTTGATACGTAAAGTGAGTAAATGTGTCAAAGTTGAAATAAGATTTCCAAGAAAGGGCGTGACATTAAATCCATCTTATACATTGGAAAGTAAATGGAATATATGGGATAATTAGTGAAATGGGATTTCGTTGATAAACTTCTTTATTTCTGAAGATAAAAATGTTGTTACTCAAGCTCTGAGAGGTAAATAAATACCCCAACTTGAACGACCTCATGATTATCCAAGAATGATATTAGTTTAGAAACGAGGGTGGTCAAGAGAAGTAGAATCAAAATTTCGATGAATGGTATTACTATTCACAATTAAAATGAGTAAGGAGGGTAAAATAAGTGGTGTGAAAAAATTGGAATTTATAAAAGTAAGTTAGAAAGGGTTTTTGGAACTATAAATTCTAATTGAATTTAAGTAGAGCTAATTTAAATAATATAATATAGATTATATTAAAGAATTTTACATATGGTTTGTAAATAACTAATATTATTAGAATTTGCAAATGATAATCATATACGAATATTTTAGAATAGAAGTTATAAATGGAATGAAGTTTTATTAAAATAAAACTGGACTGAGATAAACATATGTAGATGTTTGTAAAGATTACTCGTGGAATAAAGACTTGATAAAACATGGGTTACAAATATAAAACGAAACGGAATCGGTTAATGAAATTTATCGTTATAAGAAATCTTGTTTAAGAATACATACTTAGCAAATGTTTTGCAAACCAAACCCTTAGGTGGATATTTTATAAAGGTCGGAGCAATGTTTTGAAAATGTTATTTATAAGTGAAATATTTGAATAGTTATAATTCGAGATAAACATCTCATTTAAAATGATGGTTAATATTGGAAATTTCTATTCGTTAGAAATTAAGAAGTGAAGTCGATGGAATTAGAAACTAACCGGAGATTAGTTGAGATGAATAGTTTTCTGAGTATCGATCTGATGTTAGTTTCGGCCTTCGGGGTTGACATTTAGAGAATTATTCCCCTATAAATTGTACGGTTTAGAACTAAATGGCCAGAATGAAAAGTGTGTTCCAAAAGTATTGGAAATAAACGGTTTGAATATTCTTATACTAATATAAGAAGAGAAATGAATATTTCAGATGTTAGGGAAAGTAAGAAGTTTAATTAACGGATGATTAATTAAAGAGGCGAATATTGAATCAACAAATTCAATTTTCGGTTATGGATGAATGGTTGTTTTTATTTGATAGTTAAATAACCGACTATCGAATCTGGCCTAAAGCGAATGTTGGTACGGAAAGATCGGGATCGAACTTATATTCGAAAACCATTCTGACCAGCAAATATGTAAAACGTTGAATATATCAAATGCCGATCGAGATGGAGTATTGAAGACCGTAAATCTTCATAAAACGGAAGAACTACTTAAAATCTCTGGTTTAGCGGTCGGAGATATACTGTGGTTTTGTCATGGTTGGAATTTGCGGATTGCAAGGACTTCTCGCTACCGTTCTATAGGGTGATTCCTAGGATGCGGTAGGAGAGTACCTTCAGTTTCTCCAGTCCCAGGACAACTTGTATGGATGAAATGTCTGACAGAGTATTTCCCAAGGGATCACATACGTTGATTTTTACAAATGTATTCCTGTTGATGGCGGAGGATGGTCGTTCTCTTAGCTTGAACACTAGAATATTTTTGTGAACGTCAATTAGTGATATCTGACGGATCTGACGATGTGGCATTCAAAGTGAATGATGGCCAAATGATGTAAAAGGGAAAATTCTAAACCTCAAGCCTCGCAACTGGAAAATGACAAAAATCAGGCAGGCAGCATGGCTATGTGGGTCGCACCCATTAGGGTGTATTGTCACCATCTAGAGAATATTCATATTTGTTACTTCATTCATTTTTTGTATCTCTTGGGAACGGTTATGTTGCTAGCAACCGTAGGTGACAATATATTCAATACACTTAAGAGAAATGAGTGGTCAGTCATGTGTGGGCCGGGATGCAAGACGTTCTTGTTGAACCCAGTGTATTCCTCTCAAGAGATACACTATCGATAAGTGGTTCCATACCTTGTCATAGTTGGAAATCCAATCTCCAATAAGCGCCCGCGGTTTTGATTATATACTATATATGTAGAGCGTGAGATGCAAGCGTTCTGCTAGATTTTAATTATTTGTATTTGGACACTATTGTAATATCACACAAGATATTGATTTCAAAAATGGTTTGAGTTATCGTAAGGTAAAAACCGTCCGTGTTTACATGTGAATTGGCCTTGCGATTATTCTTTTCTTTCAAAATGATTTTTAACATTAAAATCAAGTTGAATGCTACCAATAATTTAGTGAGTTTTTCTCATGCTGGTTCACCAGAATGACCTGTGCGTTTGTAATGCTCAGGTCAGACCGAGTTGTGCAGGTTCAGGATAAGATATAGATTTCAGGAGACCAGACAAAGGAGTATATGTATATATTATTCCGCTATGTATTGTAAACAAGGACAAACTGTTATAATTGTCCAGATGAATGAAATGGCCGATGTACTCTGATGAAGTGTAAGTATATTTCAAGTTTTTCAATGAAGGTTACTTCTGTATTATATTTTATTCCGCCGCGATGTGAGACTGTGTATTATTGTTCTTCTTCTTTTCTTAACTTTTTTTCTATTTCTCATCCTCTTATTTCTTTCTATTAGCTTTCTGGGATTTCGTTACTTGAATTTGGACATGGAGTGTATAAATGTCGAGCAATGGTTTAGGAATAACCTTGGCTCTGTGGTATAACTCAATAGAGATGGGGTTAGTAATACCCTAGATTGAGTTTGAGCGTATATATGAGCGCGTATTTGTAGATTTTATAAAAATATTTTGTATTGTGTTATTTGATCGGTTCAATTTTGAACTGATGACTGATGCAATATTGTTTGGTAAGAAGGGTAAATAAAGTAATTTTACCCATACTATATTTTGTATATAAAATAAATAGTTTTCTTATATTTTGTTGGTATTTGATTGTTCGATTGATTTGAATAGAATTCAAATGAAATTATGGAATTGTAATAGTTTAATATAACAAGAAGATAAAATAAAGATTTTTGAAATAAAAATTGGATTGGAAATTATATATTATAAGCTAGTGGTAATAAGAATTAATAATGGATTGGAAATCAATTTGATATTAACAGAATTGATAAAATGATATGTTGGGCCAAAATAAACACAAACAAGGAAATATTAAATTTGCATATGAGTTCAATTTGTCATGCGTTGTTTGCTGATTGATTGTTAGATTGGTTGGATAGGAACCCGCCAACAATTAATGAAGTTAGATGAATAAATTGAAGCTAAGGAAGAAAATTCCAATATGAAGGAGTTGAATAAATTAGAACTTGATTGAAAGGCAAGTTAAATAGATCCGAATTGGAATTGAAATTATGTTAAATTTAAAAACGAACTCACCTCGTCGCGATAATTTGAAATATAACGATTTGAACTTCAATTGGATATATAGGATTCAATATGAGTCAAAATTCTTTGAAACAAAAATCGTTCGGATCTATGAGATTATAATTCTTTAATGAAAGAGAAAATTTGAGATTTTATATAGATTTTGGGTTATGTCAAAATCAAATTTTTAAAAAAAAATCGCTATGAATCGTTTATAAATTAAAATGATATATTAATCTAAATGGAATGAGTTTAAGATAATAAATTTGATTTACATTAATAAAATGTAGAATTTGAGTTATTAAATTAATATGGAATGAAAATTCTTAAATGGAAGTTGAAAGTATCAATAAATTGAATATTGATATTCTAAACGGAACTCGATCCATATGATTTGAATATGTCGAGTGGAATAAGAAGAGAAGTGAAATAAATCAAATTTGAATATAAATAACTGAATATGACTCGGAAGCATGAATCAAATTGAGTTAGTTGAAACTGAAATTGAAACTCAAATGAAAATGGACTCATATATTAAAAAATTAATGTGGAACTTGGGTTATAAATAAAACTTGACATATTCATAAGAAATATATATATATCTGAACATAGGTGTTTAAACGATAACGAGTTAAAGAATACAACTAGTTACTGGATAAATTGGCAAATTGGAAGTAAGAGGTTAAATTTTTATAATCAGTTAGAAATACAGGTTTATATGATTGAGCAATTTTATGAGATGGAAGGAGATATGAGAGAAGTATTATGGATTGCCCAACAAAAAGGTACATGTTTAATTCAATATGAAATTTTTATGAGCCTATTTGGCAAGCCACTTGGCCTTTTGATTTTCTTTTTGACTGAAGAGGGCCCAGAGAGGCATTTTGTAATTGTACCGATCAGCCCCTACAAAGGAGGTGCTGGCAAAAAGTTTCAAATTTTTTCAGCAGTTTTATAAAAAAATTGTCAACAAAATGTTCAATTGGAAATTAAAGTTGAGAATTTTTGGGTAAGCATGGAAACTAAAGTTGGTGGGTTGTTGGAGATTAAGGATGTTGAGATCAGTGTCGAGTTACATAAGTGAATTGTGGGAAGTGAATAAGATGTGGTACCATTTCCACTTAGTAATTTCGGGGACGAAATTCTTTTAAGGGGGAAGGAATGTAACGTCCCGTATTTTTCGACGGCTAACGTTGAATGATTAAAACGTTTAAATATTCGTTTTGAATTTAAAATGAACGTTAATAAGGAGTTTATCTATTTAATTTATTGAATAAGAATAATTAAACTGAATTTAATTGTAAATCGTCAGTTTAAATTAATATCTTTTCCATACGGTCGAATGGGGCCTTGAAACTTGTTCCAATGAGTTCAGAATAGCGGCATTACCCTAGAAATGCCTTTTGTTGCAGTTAAATAGGTGTTAGAAATCAGCACGATATTTTAATTAAATCAATTTACAGCGTGTAAGAACCCGTAACTTCCCTGTGAAGGAAAGAGCGAATGCTTTGAGGACAAGACGAATTAGAACGCAAACAAAAAACATTTCATTGTTTATTACAACAATTCCATCAGAATGCAAGAATATACAAAGTGAATAAATAAAATGCATTCTATAAATATCAGAGATTACAATAAATTACATAGCAGCGGAAAATAATACAAAACACAACTGAAAGGAATATGCGGATACAGAGCTTTCCGAATATCATTCCAGCTGTATACCAAGATCATGTGAATATAAATCTGCAAAATCCAAAACTACTAGCTGCCCATGTCAAAATAAGGGCATCCAGAGTTTAGGTTCAAACAATAAACTCCAGGTCAGTCATGGGACTGGTGTGAGAACTAAAACAGTTATTTAAAGCTTTACTTTAAATCAGGTATATCAAGGGACCACGTCGTATAACACGGAACGGGTTTCCTCCAAAGAATACCAGTGCATATAACAAAACAGCGCAATGCTTTTTGGAAAAATGAAGCTATTATAAGACCCAGGTCCCATCACACAATGCAACACAAGCCGGAGGATAGGGTTTTCCCTTATAATAACCAAACATGCTTGGTACGTTAAAAAAAATCATTTGATACTATTATAAGTATATAGTGTCAAAACAATTTCATTCATAAATATCAATCATATACGGCATGGGTACCATATATCATGTCGCTATACTAGGCTCTACAATCAAAACCGCAAATGTCACGTAACCAGGCAAAAGATAGTCCTCACCGATTCGAGACTCACTAGCCCGAGCCTCAGGATCAGAGCTCGAGTGACCCTTAGATCGTCAGGGCCGGTCCACCGATGTGGATTAAAATGCCTGAACACAGCGTTTCCCTACTCTTTGGGTGGTAAATGAGCCAATTGACTCCATCGGTTCCACACAGTCACCAATATATCTGAGGCGCCTCGCAACCCAACAACCACACAGGTGAAAATAAAATAAATGTTAGGGCTGGTAGGTCACTGACACCACCCTAGCTAGAAGGAAACGCATGCCCTTCCTGATGTCCTCTCCCGTTTCTGGTTCACAACCGGGGTGTGAGGCTCGCGAATCAACGTTACACAAAGCTATGCCACACAGGCGGTGCTTTGATCATCAACCACAAGACTTTGCTTTTCAACAAAAGCCTTGATCCTTTGCCACTTAGGCATGCCACACAGGCAATTCACTCCATGCGATTAATATCCATCAATATATAACCCCTGAGCTCGTACGTCTCAGAGAAGGGCGTTAAGCAAGAGAATAAATTCTCCGCCGCCAAACAGATATATATTTAATAGAAATCAATCACACAAAATAAAATCCAATGTCAGACACACAGTCCATTTACAAGTTCGTTCTGGGTCTGAACGAAACCGGAGGCACCTGGTACCTCGCATATCCATCGATCTCCAAGTACGTCTGGACGATCACCAACTGATTCCCTCCTCTTGGGTGTACAACCCAATCAAGATCATCGGTAATTATCCAAACGATGTGAAGACCTCCAGTCTTCGACCACCGTCTTCATCCTCGACACATCGTCGAATCAGTTATTCAGAATGGGATAAACCCAATCTTTCTGAATAACTCGCGTATATAATAAACAAGTGTTACACAAACACAACATACGCCTCATTCCAATTTAGAATATTCTTTTATTCAAATATTCTTATACTTTGGGAAAGGTTCCCATTAATTTTATCAAAGATAAATTTTTAAATTTATTCTTTAATCTTCCTTTGAATATCAATTCAAACCAAATTATGGTTTATCCAAACTAGTCGGGATTAATGAAACTTACCGAAGTAATCATTTGTTTTAATCTCCCAATCCCAACCTATTCATCCCATGAAGTAAAACTGGTAATACTTCATATCTAACACCACGGTGTTATCTGTAAATTCATTTACCATTTCACGTTCAAATCTAATTAAAGATTTAACTATCGCCTGGAGCAAAACTGTTGATACTCCATTCTTGGTCATTTCAATCTAATAAAATATTCATTAAAACTCCACTAGATTTTATTCTTCCCAAAAATCAATATTAATGATTATTTAACTTAGGAAATCTTATCCTGCCTTTAACTAGGTTAAAGAACAAATGTCGTTTAAAACACAGTTCACTATAAACCCAAAATCACACTTCACTGTAAATCAGGTTAAAGAACGAATTTCGTTAAAACACAGTTCACAACAAACCCAATTCCCTTTTGATATTAAATACAAGGCTCTGAATAGAAAATATATCGGCTTATATTCAATATCAAATTCTACGACCAACAAATATCGTATTGGAAATAAAGATAGAAATGTATCTTCCAAATTTCCATAACAATATCTGTATAATCACGAAATCCAACATCGAAATATTCCAAAGACAATTTCGATTCAAATCCATTCCAGTTCAATTATTGGAAATTCTGGTTACCTTTAAAACCCTTTCAAATCCAATTTATTTATTTCGAAAATAAATGGATTATAATTCTAGTTCAAAACTAGTTCATTTCTATAAAAATCTATTTTTATCTTTTTAAATCTGGAGTTTTTCATCCCAATTCTTTCCAAATCATTTCTTATGATTTTACACAAATTATTACTATTTTTAATAATTTTATCAAGGCCCGTACAGTCGATTTCCATCAACGGCCATTGAACTGCACTTATACAACGACCTTTTCCAAATTTGATTTGGACATAATTCCAAATCTAACTGTTAGATTTCTAGTTTCTTGTATTCTTTAGAAAGCTCTTTTCGATACGAACCCAACGGTTCCGGTTTCAGGAGAATCCGATGGTCGGATCTCCCGTAACGTCAATTCGAAGTCAATGGTCGAAATTCGCGAACTGTCGCGGCGCAGCGCGTCCTATTCAGGCCATTTAATATATATAATATATATATTATATATATTTCGTCGATTTCCTTTTAAAACGTATTTTATAAATCGTTTTAAATTCGTTTTCGAAACAATTTCGACTTCATATTCAATTTCGAATCAAAATTGAATATTCCACATCATCGATATACACATGATAATATTTTCAAAACGTTATATCTTGAAATCACTTCCTTTTCGATATTCATTATAAAAATGTAAAATCAATATGAATATCGTTCGCGTCAAAATGGCGCATATCTAATCAACACGGCTTTTATTCAACACATGAATGTTTATTCTATTCAACTCATGAATATTTATTTTATTCAACACATGAATATATATTCTATTCAACACATGAATTTTCTCAACACATGAGTATTTTCTTTTATTCAACACATGGATATATATTCTATTCAACACATGAATTTCCATTTTATTCAACACATGAATATATATTCTATTCAACACATGAATTTTCTCAACACATGAGTATTTTCTTTTATTCAACACATGAATTTTTATTCTATTCAACATATGAATTTTTTTTCTATTCAACACATGAATTTTCTGTCTATTCAACACATGAATTTTTATTCTATTCAACACATGAATTTTTTTCTATTCAACACATGAATTTTCTTTCTATTCAACACATGAATTTTCTTTCTATTCAACATATGAATTTTCTTTCTATTCAACACATGAATTTTCTTTTATAATATTCCTTATTTTCCAAATTAGAATGAGGCCCAATCAATTACCATATAATGTTAATTATATGGATTCCCTACAACATATGTATATAATAGCAACGATAAATCATCAACCATCATCCAGAGTGCACCACACAACTGTATAAGCATTAAATATAAATAATTAACGCTTACACAGTCTGCCGACCAATCGATCGACATACAGCTAAATAATTGGGATTAGTGTACGCCAAATATCATCCCAACACCCGTGTGGGGTTTCAAATCAACAAACACAGATTTTTTATTTGTGCAGTTGGGTGATGTGTAAAATTTATCATCCCAATTAATATCAGTCAAATGAGTGTATATAAACAAATCGTCCGATTCGTTTATAAATATTTATTTTACATACACGTTAAAAAAAATATTTTTAACTATAAAATATTTTCCACTATAAAATATTTTATTCCATTCCACATCACACAATCAACTTTCACAATACACC
Source organism: Allium sativum (assembly GCA_030737875.1). NCBI lineage: Eukaryota > Viridiplantae > Streptophyta > Magnoliopsida > Asparagales > Amaryllidaceae > Allium > Allium sativum. The sequence goes on from CM060921.1 coordinate 298,667,279, forward strand.
AATCAAACAAACAAGCCATCCATGGTCTGTGGACGACGGGTGTAGTATATATTTCAATTAGAAAATTAAAATAAAAGTGAAGAGTTCTCACCAAGAACTAAACCAAACGCCGCGACTCTTCATATGTAGAAAGTCTTCGCCGTGTTTCCAACGAGATCTGTTCAACACCATTTATATTACAAATTATATTTTTAAACAATGATCTTTATAAAAAAATCACATTTTTATTTTTATACTGTTCATATAATAATCACATTTTTATATGTCGATTCTTTCTATATAAAAATTATATTTTTATATTTCTACTTCTTAGATAAAGATCGAATTTTTATTTCGCTTCATATATAAAAATCTCGTCTTTCTATATATAAAAATATCGTCATTCTATATATAAAAATATCGTCTTTCCTATGATAAAAATATAATCTTTTCATCGCTACTTCATATATAAAAATCGAATTTATATTTTTCTACAATGATTCATATAATGAAAACCACTTCACATATAAAAATCGCATTTTTATTATCTATATAATATAAAAATCATATTTTTATTTTGCTATAATATAAAGATGATGTTTTTATTTCACTACTTATATAAAAAATCATATTTTTATTATTCTAAAAATAGAAAAATCATACTTTTATTACCTCTATCATATAAAAATCACATTTTTATTTATTCTATCATATAAAAATCACATTTTTATTCATTAAAGATCAGCTTTATATATATTCACAACATTATATAAACTAATTATTATATAAAATAAAGTAAAACTCACCCGAAATCGAACTCCTTTCTGTCTTGCCGGAGGTGGAGGTGCTCTCGCCGGAGCTCGACGTCGGAGGGTTGCGCAGGAGGCTGGGGGCCTGGTGGCTCACGGCGCAGTGGGTTTTGGGGGAATTGGGGGTAGGGTTTGGGGCTTCTTCGGCGTAGAGGGAGAAGAGGAAATGGGAGCTCGCGACTGGAGGAGGAAGATGGGGTCCGACGACTGGCGCGAGGAGGGAGGGTCTGGCGACTGGCGATGACGAAGGGGGTAGGGCGGGATCGGGTTTTCTTTGAGCGTTTTTTTTCTTTACATTCAACTGAAGTCAACGGTAAAAGGGAGGGGGGGTTTAGGAGAGAAGTTTATATTATATTATTTTATTTATTCCTTAAAGCAACTTTTTATTTCGAATTCAAAATCGAACCCACCGACTGTCGTCCCTAACCAATTACCCCATTCCGAACACAATGTGATATGTTTCATAAGCTGATTCGACTGTTTCGATCAGTTTTTGTCAAAATCAATATATATATATATATTGAATTTGAACACGCATTTCAATTTACCACGGCCACATACGGACCCTAAAGATTCCCGAAAAATATTTTCTAACCTCGTATTGACAATATGGTCCTATCAAAACTAATTTCGTCAAATTATGAGATCGTTTGAAAAATGGTCATTTTCTGGTCGATCGAAATTGACAGAAACTTTCAAAACACGTTTTACTTGGCCACGCTCACATATTAATTCGAAAAATTATGAATTTTGGAATCTAGCAATAATTCGACATCCCGGATCCAACAAAAGTGGTTTCATCGAAAACAGAGGTCGTTTGCAAAATTTCCATTTTTAAGGGCTAGAATTCCATAGCGACTATTCTGAATTTTCAACTGGGCATAACTTTTTATTCCCGCTATGAAATTTCAATTTTTCAGATTCATTGGAAAGATATTCTCAATTAGATTCTAGTATTTTTCGTTTCGCTAAAATCCGGTTTATTTTGAATCTTGTACCATCATTTGAAATTTGAAATCGAATTTTCGAATAACCGCGCCATCTTCAATTCCTTTTATAATTAAAATTAAATATTTATATTCTAACGACGATCTATATAAATATACACGTTCTAATTCTATTCAAAATAAATTTCTCGTCGTTATTATTTAAAATAATTCATTTTAAATATTCAAAATTCATTAAAATAGCTAAAATACAAATTTTAAATTTGCTTGGATTTCCAGGTTATTGCACAGCGATTCAAAATAAAATAGGGTAGCCTAACGATATATATTACCAACGAAGTACACCCCTATTCCTTTCAAGTGAAGGTATTCTGAAGCCTAATCTAACATAACTGCCTCGTTCTTTCAAAATCACGACGTCATGTTCCTTTTAAATCTTTTCTGCAAACCTATTTCTTCCCATCAAAGGAATTTCTATGCAAGCTACTCCTTTACATGGCTATACCAAGGCTACTTGTACTAACTGAAATGGACGTTGTTCCTATCGTCTCCCTTCACACTATATAAACTGAGCCAATCTTTCGTTAATCCTCATCCCAAATCGCACGAAAACATTTAGCCCCTTTCCATTTCTCTTCTTGTAAATCGATTTCATCAAAAAGAGAATAAAAATAAAAATCAGAAAACTCAATTTGAAAAATGTCATATTCTGGAACTCGAACCATACGGAAAATCGCGAATTGAAACCCAAAGCTCGTCATCAAGTTTGAAGCACTCGCGATGGAAAAAGAATAGGATTTTGTCATCGGTTGTTCTAGGAGTTGCGAGGAGAATTGGGTCACGACTTTATTGGGAGGGGATTGTCGATGGAATGAGTGGTGTGATGGTACGGTTGAGGTATCGCGTTTTCAAGAAGTTCGATGGTTGGTTTGTGGGTCTCAGCCGTGACTGAAAGGGGGAGGTGCGTTGTCTGGATGTGGAAATTAAGGGGAGTTCGGTCTGTTTCTTGTTGGGAAATGCTGGAGTACGATTACTAATGGCGTTCTGGAGTTGGAGAATGAACTGGGGATGTCACGATCTCTGGTCCGACGCTGGGTTTTGTTGTGTTAGTGAAGGAGTTTGATTTACACATAGTGGAGTTGAAAGTGGCAGTGCTGAGTTTGGTGATTAACTGGAATTCGCCAGTGAAATTTGAGATTTCAGACCTTACTTTTTTTTTCTGCGAAGTTTATGTGTAAATTTTTGGTTTGGAGTACAGGGAGGCATGACTGAAACTATGAACGTGAAGGTTTTTTTAGTGGGATCCAATATTGAGGGATGGTGCAGTGTTGGGGTCCAACAGAGGGTTGAACTGAGTTGAGTGGTGCAACAGTATTGGCAGTAGGGTATGTGATAAAGGATGCCAGTGAGTTGTCCGATGAAATGTCAGAAATGGATGATTGAAGTGTTTTTGGGCTATTTGCATTTTTTGGAGCTTGCCGAGGATTTGTTTCGGGATTAGTCGAGTAATCGGCAAGGTGATAAGGTAATTCGTAATTTTAATTTCATAAAATAATTTGAATAGTTAATTTAAATTTAATAGTAGCTCATCGATAAATTTATTTATTTATTTGGTTATTTAATTTAAATTAACAACCATTTAATCGATATTTAAAAATAATAAATAATACATAGGTGAATAATTCATTCAAGACGATTCGTAGACGCAGAAATGGAACTTAAACCGGAATATTTAGCTATGGAAAATCGAGGTGAGTTAAACTCACTCAGTTAAATTATTGGGAACTATTTTTAATAGTTCAAATTTAATTTATTGTTTGTTTGGATGATAACTGGTTGATATAAAGTTATAATAGTATATATATATTATATAATAATAATATTGGTGATTGGATAATGCCCGTAGTACCATTAGCGGATGCCCGTAGTACCATTAGCGGATGATGTCCCTATATGCCCCCACAATATATATAGTGGATGACCTTCTATACCACGATATCCTACCTCGAAGCAGGATGGGTATTATTATTGTTGACTAACATCTATGGATGTAGGAAAAGCAGGTTGGAGGGATCCAACTGGATTCCTCAACATTTATTTTATTTGTTTTCATATATATGCTGATATAGGATATGACTTATCACCAGTGACATTTGATGATTTGTTTGGATGTGTATTAACTTTGGACCCTTATTATAGATATTCTTGAATGTCAAAATAATATATGGATTCTTAAAACAGAATTTTAAATATAATATGGTTAAAAGGAGTTTAAGATATTTATTTAGAAACCACATTTATAAATAGAAATGAAAGTAAAGATGACTATTGAATTTTTAAGGATGTGGATTATTGTTTTAAAGAAATTTAATTATCATATTAACAGTAAATAATAAAATGAAGTATTTCTATTTTAGATAAAAACGTGGAAATGAATTATTATCAAGTAATAATAAATCAGAGCGATAACCAAGTAATTAGAATTCATTTAGTGGAATTTTGAAAGAAATATTATAAAGAATATTTATTTGGAAACTGATCCAAATAGAATTTAAAGGTAAAGAGCTATTTTTAATAAAAGGAACATAAAGTAGATTTTATAAACGGTATTTATAAAGAAGTAGGGCATTTGAGAATTTAAAAATATAATTCGTAGGTAAATTTGGAAGGAAATAGAAATGCGGGTTGAACTAATATTTTAAATTACAAAGGAAACGACAAATTGGATTAAAGTGATGAGGCGAGTAAGTTATTAAGATGCGATCTAATTTCACGATATAAAATAAGGTTTTATCAAGATAGGACTGTATGGGTTTGAAATAAACTTGTCAGAAGTTTATGAAGATTTTGTTTATAATAGGAGAAAAGATTTATATATATTGTTTTAAATGATTGTTAAAGTTATAAAGGAAGTTTTAAGTAACAGTTTACTTAATACATAAAGTGAGTAAATGTGTCAAAGTTGAAATAAGATTTCCAAGAATGGGCGTGATATTAAATCCATGCTATTCATTGGAAAGTAAATGGAATATATGGGATAATTATTGAAATGGGATTTCGTTGATAAACTTCTGTTATTTCTAAAGATAAAAATGTTGTTACTCAAGGTCTGAGAGGTAAATAAAATACTCCAACTTGAACGACCTCATGATTATCCAAGAATGATATTAGTTTAGAAACGAGGGTGGTCGAGAGAAGTAGAATTAAAATTTCGATGAATGGTATTACTATTCACAATTAAGATGAGTAAGAAGGGTAAAATAAGTGGTGTGAAAAAAAATTGGAATTTATAAAAGTAAGTTAGAAAGGGTTTTTGGAACTATTAACTCTAATTGAATTTAAGTAGAACTAATTTAAAGAATATAATATAAATTATATTAAAGAATTTTACATATGGTTTGTAAATAGTTAATATTATTAGAATTTGCAAACGATAATCATATACGAATATTTTAGAATAGAAGTTATAAATGGAATGAAGTTTTATTAAAATAAAACTGGACTGAGATAAACATATGTAGATGTTTGTAAAGATTACTCGTGGAATAAAGACTTGATAAAACCTGGGTTACAAATATAAAACGAAACGGAATTGGTTAATGAAATTTATCGTTATAAGAAATCTTATTTAAGAATAAATACTTAGCAAATGTTTTGCAAACCAAAACCCTTCGGTGAATATTTTGTAAAGGTCGGAGCAATGTTTTGAAAATGTTATTTATAAGTGAAATATTTGAATAGTTATAATTCGAGATAAACATCTCATTTAAAATGATGATTAATATTGGAAATTTCTATTCGTTGGAAATTAAGAAGTGAAGTCGATGGAATTAGAAACTAACTGTAGATTAGTTGAGATGAACAGTTTTCTACGTATCGATCTGATATTGGTTTCGGCCTTCGGGATTGACATTTAGAGAATTATTCTCCTACAAATTGTACGGTTAAGAACTAAATGGCCAAAATGAAAAGTGTGTTCCAAAAGTATTGGAAATAAACAGTTTTGAATATTCTTATACTAATATAAGAATAGAAATGAATATTTCAGATGTTGGGGAAAGTAAGAAGTTTAATTAACGGATGATTAATTAAAGAGGCGAATATTGAATCAATAAATTCAATTTTCTTTTATGGATGAATGGTTATTTTTATTTGATAGTTAAATAACCGACTATAAAATCTGGCCTAAAGCGATTGTTGGTACGGAAAGACCGGGATCAAATTTATATTCGAAAACCATTCCGACCAGCAAATACGTAAAACGTTGAATATATCAAATGCCGATCGAGATGGAGTATTGAAGACCGTAAATCTTCATAAAACGGAAGAACTACTTAAAATCTCTGGTTTAGCGACCGGAGATATACTGTGGTTCTGTCGTGGTTGGAATTTGCAGATTGCAAGGACTTCTCGCTACTGTTCTATAGGGTAATTCCTAGGATACGGTAGGAGAGTACCTTCGGTTTGTCCAGTCCCAGGACAACTTGTATAGATGAAATGTCTGATAGAATATTTCCCAAGGGATCATGTATGTTGATTTTTACAAACGTATTCCTGTTGATGGCAGAGGATGGCCGTTCTCTTAGCTTGAACACTGGAATATTTTTGTGAACGTCAATTAGTGATATATGACGGATCTGACGATGTGGCATTCAAAGTGAATGATGGCCAAATGATGTAAAAGAGAAAATTCTAAACCTCAAGGCTCGCAACTGGAAAATGACAAAAATCAGGCAGGCAGCATGGCTATATGGGTCGCACCCATTAGGGTGTATTGTCACTATCTAGAGAATATTCATATTTGTTACTTCTTTCATTTTCCGTATCTCCCGGGAACAGTTATGTTGCTAGCAACCGTAGGTGACAATATATTCGATACACCCAAGAGAAATGAGTGGTCGGTCATGTATGGGCCAGGTTGCAAGACGTTCTTGTTGAACCCAGTGTATTCCTCTCTAGAGATACACTATCGGTAGGTTGTTCCATACCTTGTCATAGTTGGAAATCCATTCTCAAATAAGCGCCCACGGTTTTTGTAACATCCCGTATTTCTGTTAACACTATAATAACAAATTAAAGGATAAATAATCTCAGATGTGAGAATTAAGGGAAACGGGTTGCGCCATTGTGTTCGTCTTGGAATTCTCGTTGAGATAGAGTCCGAGTTTGCGTGAATTGGACTTCGTATGAAGAAGTTATCGCCATCGGAAGTTTTAGAAAATTTTAAACAGATTTCGAAAATTCAAATTTCAGAGTCAGACAGGCTAGGCGGGAAAATCCCCACCGGGGCCAGGTCGACCATAAGGTCGACCTGGGGGTCGATCTAACCTGACCCGGTCGACCATAGGGTCGACCTACCCCCCCCCCCCCCCCGGGGCAGATTTGATTAGTGACCTGTTAATGACTGTGTGCTGACTCATTAGGGTTTCTGATCTGGTTTGATTGGCTATGATTAATTATGGGTTGATCGGACAGCCTAAACTAATCCTAAACTCTATAAAAAGACATGAAGACTCAAACCCTAAAATCAAATTAAAATTAGATTCATGGCCTCCATGCCGTCACCTTGCGACTCAGAATAGCCGCCACCAATTAGAGAGGAAGAAAGCAAATCAAATTCAATTCTATTCAACTCTAACAACGAATCTACTTCAAAGGAAAGCTAATACAATTTCAGAACTCAGATTTCAGAATGCAAGACCTTCTTTTTGTGAGTTCGATTTCTTTAATAAAATAATTAACAATTTAATTGGATTGAGTTATGATGCGGATTATATGGTTATGTTGTGAATTATTGACCGCAAGTTATCAGTCTATGTTGTAAAATTGTGATGTTATCATTTATGTTGTAAAATCTATGATGTTATCATCTATGTTGTAAATTCTATGATGCTATCATCTATGTTGTAAAGTTGTGATGTTATCATCTGTGTTGTAATTCTATGATTGGCTTATGTATAATCATGTTTCATATGCTAGTTTGGTTATGTTCATTCATGTGATAAATCACATGTATGTATGCAAGTTAGGATGTTAATTGAGACATAGATCATATGCAAGTCAGTGATAATTTTATGCATAACCTTACATGTTTCATGACATCTATTTTAGATATAAAGTTAGGCTATGACATGTGTGAGTTATATGCTAAATTTTACATGCTAGTTTATATGTTTAGATGTAAGTTTACACCATCGTTATGTTGCATAAATCACATATGCAAGTTTATATAAATATATGTGTTTGGAGTATGAATCATGTTATGTAAGTTTTTTGTTATTGCATATGCAAGTTTACACCTTTAGATGTAGATCTATGACATACATGATTTACGCAAGTTTACGACTATTGCCTAAACCAGTTCACACCTTTAGATTTAGATATATGACATATGTAGTTTTATGCAAGTTGTGACTTTGGCCTATGCAAGATTTTATGTAGAACCTCATTCACACATGCAAGTTCACCCCTTATGTTTAGATCTAGTTTTATCTATATGTATGTTGTGATGTTTTCTCTTTATTCCATAAGTTAGACTATTCGAGTCTAACGTATATTTTATGTTAAACGAACGAACGTAAAACGTGGGGTAATGGGATAATATTAAAAGATTTAATATTGAGAATTGGCATAAATGCCTTAAATGGCATAAAATAAATTTGTGATGAAAATTGGTATGATTTTGCATACCATAAATAGATGGACATAATTGAGTCAATTATGGCCATAGTTAAATTTGAAATTGATTGGTAATTTGAATAGGGAAATTAATTCAAATTGGGGAATGATTAATTTTGTGTAATTAATTGTCTAAGACACGAGGTTAGGCTCTTTTGTGGTGCAAGACTGCCCGGACCCGCCCGACAAATCCAGCTGCCACAAATGCCAGTCTAATGTGGGAGGTCTAAGGCATAAATTAAATGCGTAACAGTTGTAAAGACACGAGGTTAGGCTCTTTTGTGTTGTAAGACTGCCCGGACCCGCCCGACAAATTCAGCTGCCACAAATGCCAGTCTAATGTGGGAGGTCTTTATGAGGTTACGGTCTTAATGAATTAAGAAACACTTAAGCAGATAAACATGTAGTGGGACATGAGGGGGTTAAGTGGATGCCTTGGGTGGCATGGGGAATTTAGTGGGTGCCTTGGGTGGCATTTGAAATACGATTAGAAGCACTTAACCAAAATTTGAAACATGTAAGTGAACATGACTAAGAAGAGGGTTAAGTGGGATGTACTAGAGGGGACCAATCTTAGGTGGATAGCTTGTGTCAAGTAATGGGGGCCCGTTTCAACCAGTAACCCATACGTATCTTTGTGGGCTCGACCCAAGTCGAGGACGGGACACGCATACTAGGCTTGACTGTAAGAGGCCAAACCGGGTTAGCGGTGGCAACGCAAGTCCAACGGGTTCATATGCGTGTGTGGACCCGGGTAGTTAGGTAAGACGTTGTTGCATTGTGTAGGCATAAGCCATGCATTATTGGTGGTATTGGGTAGCCACTTTGGGGAGTGATACACCCCACTGTGGGGCCAGCACGGGTATTTACGAGTTAGGGAGCTGATCGCATGGAGGTAGTGGGTACACCTAGTGGAGATAGGGGCAGGCGGCACCTATGAAAGCAACTAGGGGTGCACGAAACTACCATTGTCATATTTAAGTTTTGTAGGCAGGATCAACCTTAGAGTAACTAGTGGTGGTGAAGTATAGTAGTGGTGGTGCAGTATAGTAATTATCTTATAGTGGTTTAGGTGCGCTTTAACGTTATCTTTGTTCATCTTGTTTCCTTGTTTACTCTGTTATACCCAATTGTTCACAGTCATTTCCCTATTTTCCAACTTATGCCTTAGCCTAGTTATTTTGGTAATTATATTGTTAAGGTTATCGCACTCGCTAGACTTTATGTCTGACCCCCTTTGTTTCCTTCTCTTTTCTTCCTCCCCCTCCCCCCCTAAGGTGCTCAGGTTGGAACTAGCACCAGTGGAGCTTGATTTTGGACAACTATATCTCTTGCTTTTAGAAGTTGCTTGGGTCGCTGAAGTAAAGTTCAGCTTCTCTTATTTATGGCTATTTTGTACTGGGGTTATGTCTTTCAATTTATGTACTTAGATTTAGTCAAGATGGATATTATGTACTTTGACTCTAGTTTTGATGATGTAATCAAACTTCTGTGTTTACCTCTGCAATGAATAAAGTTTTAAATTTCTAAGTACTGTTTATATCTATCTTGTTGTTAAGTTTCTGTTCTATACATACTTAAAATGCTCCATAGAAGTTAATGCATTCCCTTTGTGAGTGACATTACTGGACGTGGGGTGTTACAGTTTTGATTGTATACTATATTTGAAGAGCGTGAGATGCAAGCGTTCTGCTAGATTTTAATTATTTGTATTTAGACACTATTGTAATATCACACGAGATATTGATTTCAAAAATGGTTTGGGTTATCGTAAGCTAAAAACCGTCCGTGTTTATGTGTGGATTGGCCTTACGATTATTCTTTTCTTTCGAAATGATTTTTAACGTTAAAATCAAGTTGGATGCTACCAATAATTTAGTGAGTTTTTCTCACGCTGGTTCACCAGACTGACCTGTGCGTTTGTAATGTTCGGGTCAGACCGAGTTGGGTCAGACCGAGTTGTGTAGGTTCAGGATAAGATACAGATTTCAGGAGACCAGACGAAGGAGTATATGTATATATCATTCCGCTATGTGTTGTAAATGAGGACAGACTGTTATAATTGTCCAGATGAATGAAATGGCCGTTGTACTCTAATGAAGTGTAAGTATATTTCAAGTTTTTCAATAAAGATTATTTCTGTAATATATTTTATTCCGCTGCGATGTGAGACTGCGTATTATTGTTCTTCTTCTTTTATCAACTTTCTTTCTTTCTATTTCTGATCCTCTTTTTTCTTTCTATTAGCTTTCCGGGATTTCGATACTTGAATTTGGACATGGAGTGTATAAATGTCTGGATTCGAGAGTCGAAATTTCCGGTGCGCTACATATAAAGTCCTTCTCTTGAAGACATTTCGGCATGGTTTTCTTCTTAGTTATGAGATTGAATATGGGTATTATATTCAGTTATAGGCTCGGTTATGACCTTGGATACATGTGTTATGCAAGATTATGGGTTTATTTATGACCTTGGTTATGAATATGGTTATAGGTGTTTCATTCAATTATGGGCTCGATTATATGATCGGTTATAAATGCTATGTTCATTTTTGGTTCGGTTACCAACTTGGAGGTTGAACTCAAGCCTAAGTGGGTATTTACGAGATGTAAAGGACGGCCAGACTCAAGCCTAAGTGGGTACGGGGACAGAAAGGATAACTTACAGATTAAATATAAGTCATATGATACAAATAATAAATATAAAAGCTAAATTAGAAAATAAGAAATATAAAATATGAATAAAATATAAACAAATAGTTTTGGTTATGGGCTCGGTTATGATCTTGATTATGGGTATTATGTTTGGTTATGGGTTTGGTTACGACCTTGGTTTCGAGCTTGCTTATAGGAACTATATTAGTTATGGGTTTGGTTATGAGCTCAGTTAAGACCTTGGTTAAAAGCTCGGTTATGACCTTAGTTACGACCTCGGTTATGATGTCGATTATGGGATTGGCTATTGCCTCGGTTATTAACATGGTTATGGGTATTATGTTAGGTTATGGGCTCGATTATGAGCTCATTTGTGGTTATTATGTTCGGTTATGCATACTATGTTCAGTTATGAGTTTGGTATATGCTTAGTAACTAGCTCGGCTATGGGCTTAATAATAATCTGGCGGTTATGCGCACAAGTATAGGATCAATAACGTATTAGGTTGTGTAAAAGCTCGATTATTACTTTGTCTATGGTTTAATTTGGTTACGGCGATGGTTGCGGATTCGGTTATAGGTTCGGTTATGGGCTCGATAATGAGCTTGGTTATGTGATTGGTTATGGGCTCGATTATAGGCTCAATTATAGGTTTGGTCATGACCTCGTTTTTGACCATAGTTAAAAGCTTGGGTATTACCTTAATTTTGAGCTAGGTTAAGAGCTCGATTATAGGCTCAATTATGGTATCGGTTATGGGCTCGGTTATGAGATCGGTTATGAGTTCAGTTATGGGCTTGATTGTGGGCCCGGTTAAAAATATTCCAGCTAAATTGGAAAATATAAAACGTACAATATAAAATTTGAAATATAAAGTTCAAAATAAAAATAAAAATGAATTATAAAATTAATCATTTCAATTATGTGCTTTGTTTTACGTTTTGTTATAAGCTCGATTATATGCTTGGTTACGAGCTTGATTTTAGGTTATATGTTTGCTTATGGGCATGGTTATGGCCTTTGTCATGAGCTCGATTATGCATACTATGTTCAGTTATGAGTTTGGTTAAATTCTCGATTATAGGCTTAATAATTAGCTCGGTTATGGGCTTAGTAGAAATTTGTTCGTTTATGCACACGATTATAGGCTCGATAACGTATTAAGTTGTGTAAAAGCTTGACTATTACTTTGTTTATGATCTAATTTGGTTACAGGGATGGTTATGAAACTAACTAAGTATGGCTTATAGATTAAATATAAGTAGTAAAATACAAATAATAAAATAATAAATATAAAAGCTAAATTATAAAATATAAATAAATATTTTCAGTTATGGGCTCGGTTACACGCTTAGTTACAGTCTTGATTATGGGTAATATTTTTGATTATGGTCTCAGTTACAACCTTGCTTACACCCTCGGTTATGGGAACTATGTTTAATTATTGGTTTGGTTATGAGCCTGGTTAAGACCTCGGTTAAGAGCTCAGTTACAAGCTAGGTTATGGGCTCAATTATGACCTCGGTTATGGTTTTGGTTGTGAGACCGGTTTTTAACACGGTTATGGATATTATGTTCGATTATGGGCTTGATTATGAGCTCATTCGTGGTTATTATGTTCAGTTATGCACACTATTTTCGGTTATGAGTTTGGTTATATGCTCGGTTATAGGCTTAGTAATTAGCTCGGTTATGGGCTTAGTAGTAATCTTTTCTGCTATATGTACGATTATAGGCTCGATAACGTATTTGGCTGTGTAAAAGCACAACTATTACTTTATTTATGGTTTAAATTGGTTATGGGGATGGTTGTGAAACTAGCTTAGGATGACTTGCAGATTAAATATAAGTTGTAAAATACAAATAATAAATATAAAAGCTAAATTTGAAAATATGAAATATAAAACATAAAATGTAAAATATGAATAAAATATAAATAAATAATTTCGGTTATGGGCTCGGTTAAGAGTTTAGTTATGATCTTAATTATGGTAACATCTTTGGTTATGGGCATGGTTACGACCTTGGTTATGGGAATTATGTTTAATTATGGGTTTGGTTATGAGCTAGATTATGACCTTGGTTAAGAGCTCGGTTATGGCCTCAGTTACGAGTTGGGTTAAGGGCTCAATTATGATCTGATTATGGGATTGGTTATTACCTCGGTTGTTAACATGGTTATGGATATTATGTTCGGTTATGGGTTAGACTGTGAGCTCATTTGTGGTTATTATGTTCAATTATGCATATTATGTTCAGTTAAGAGTTTGGTTATATACTCGCTTATAGGCTTAGTAATTTTCTTGGTTATGGGCTTAGTATTAATCTGTTCGGTTATTTGCACGATTATAAGCTCAATAACGTATTTGATTATGTAAAAGCTCGATTATTACTTTGTATATGTTTTGATTTGGGGGATGGTTATGAAACTAGTAAAGGGTGACTTACAAATTAAATATTAGTCATATAATACAAATAATAAAATAATAAATATAAAAGTTAAATCAGAAAATATAAAATATATTATGGGATAGTAGTAATCTTTTCGGCTGTGCGCATGATTATAGGCTCGATAACGTATTAGGTTGTGTAAAAGCTCGATTATTACTTTGTTTATGGTTTAAATTGGTTATGGGGACGGTTATGAAACTAGCTAAGGATGACTTACGATTTAAATATAAGTCGTATAATACAAATAACAAAATAACAAATATAAAAGCTAAATTAGAAAATATAAAATATGAATAAAATATAAATAAATAATTTCGGTTATAGGCTTAGTTATAAGCTTAGTTATGATCTTGATTATGGGTAATATTTGTTGTTATCGGCTCGGTTACGACCTCAGATATGACCTTCATTATAGGAACTACGTTTAATTATAGGTTTGGTTATGAGCTCGGTTAAGATCTCTGGTATGACCTCGGTTACGAGCTGGGTTAAGGGCTCAATTATGACCTCGATTATGGTATTGGTTATTACCTCGGTTATTAACACAGTTGTGGATATTATGTTCGGTTATGGGCTCTATTATCATCTCATTTGTGGTTATTATATTTAGTTATGCATATTATGTTCAATTAGGAGTTTGGTTATACGCTCGGTTATGGGCTTAGTAATTTGCTCGGTTATGGGCTTAGTAATAATTTGTTCAGTTATGTACATGATTATTGGCTTGATAATGTATTAGGTTGTGCAAAAGCTTGATTATTACTTTGTTTATGGTTTAATTTAGTTACAGGGACGGTTATAGAACTGGCTAAGGATGCTTATAGATTAAATATAAGTTGTATAATACAAATAATAAAATAAAAAATATAAAAGCTAAATTACAAAAAATAAATAGATAATTTCGGTTATGAGCTCAGTTATGAGCTTAGTTATGATCTTGATTATGGGTAATAGTTTGGTAATGGGCTCGATTACAACCTTGGTTATGAGCTAGGTTATGAGAATTATATTTAACTATGGGTTTGGTTATGAGCCCAGTTATTAACATAGTTGATTTTATGTTCGGTTATGGGCTCGATTATGAGCTCGAACCTAGTTATTATGTTCGGTTATGCATATTATGTTTAGTTATGAGTTTGGTTATATGCTTGGTTATAGGCTTAGTAATTAGTTTAGTTATAGGATTAATAGTAATCCGTTTGGTTTTGCGCACGATTATAGGCTCAATAACGTATTAGGTTGTGTAAAAGATCAATTATTACTTTGTTTATGGTTTAATTTTGTTACGGGGATAGTTATAAAACTAAGGATTACAGATTAAATATAAGTCGTATAATACAAATAATAAAATAATAAATATAAAAGCTAAATTAGAAAATATTAAACATAAATTATAAAATTTGAATAAAATATAAATAAATAATTTCAGTTATCGGCTCAGTTATGATCTTGATTATGGGTAATATGTTTGGTTATAGGCTCGGTTACGACCTTGGTTATGAGCTTGGTTATGGAACAATGTTTAATTATGGGTTGGGTTATGACCTCGGTTAAGAGCTCGGTTATGACCTAAGTTATGAGGTGGATTAAGGGCCCAATTATGACCTTGATTATGGGATTGGTTATTACCTCGATTATTAACACAGTTATGGATATTATATTCGGTAAGGGGCTCTGTAACACCCAACCTCCGCCAGGGTGTCTCTTGCAAGCACTCTGACTTTGGAGGGGCGTTTGAATCAGGTAAACATGCATAATGATATATCAAGGCAGAACAAGAACATATGTATGTACGTAAACAGAGTAAATAAGATAAGTAAAACAGCGGAAGATTTCAAACTATTTCAAAACAAGTCTGGTACAACATAACTTTCCAAATAAACAAGTCTAGATAAAAACAACATCAACTGGAAAACTGAAATACATAAGTACTATCCCCAAAATAAGTGATAACCATAGCTAGCTTCATGTCGAAACCGTACATGAGCTGAAATCCCTCAACCAAGCAATCCGAAATCCAAGCTAAGCTCCAACGTTCCCACCCTGAGAACCTGGGGGGGAAACGGAAGAAAAGAGGCGAAAGAAAACAGGCCAGTCAAAAAGACTGAGTAAGCCCTACTACAATCAATGTAAACTGATAAAGTTAACTGGCATGATGAAAGCTGAGATTAACATATGGATAACTACATACTGGCATGATGATTAACTAACAAGGTAGATAAAGGTGTCATCGCATAATCAGGATTAAGGTTTTGCACCACAGGTGTACTAGCAAACTAACATGACTTGAATAAACAAGTATTGATCCCTTGGCCCAAGCTTTGGCCCAATAACATGAAGTGACCCTCATACGAGGTCCAATAACATGAAGCGACCCTAATATGAGGTCCACTAACATGGTTTGACCCTAATACGAGGTCCAATCAAACTGTCTAGTCGATCGGCTCCCTAAGCCTAACTCGTCACGTGTTGGTGTCAATGCGGCCCAAACATAATTGTAGTCAGACTGTGCAGGGTCTCCCGTCGGGTGTATCAAGCCCTAGGGTGTCAACCCCTGGACACCATAAACATGAGTGCACAGTCTCGATCTACTGGTACCCGTGCGTGTTTTCCCCGGCTTCGGACTATGTGCACGACCATGGTCCGCCCGGAACTACACCGGCGTACCACTCTGCCGTCGCTTTTGGTCACTTACCTCCAGTCCAGTAATCGTGCCCCCTCCCTAGCCTAGTCCCTAGGGCCTTAATGATACAAACTTGGGATTACTGCTGGAGTGGACCCCCATTGCTAGGATTTTTCTAGTGGGTTAAGTACGGTTTAACCCTCTTGCTAATCATGGATTAACTTGGTTAAGTGTAACGATGAGTTCACGACTTAACCCCGATTAATCTACCAAGCCCAAATTGGTTAAGTATTAAGTGGACCACGACTTAACCCTAATCATGAGGCATTAATTAATTTCACGTGCCTTAACCTCTCACATTAGACCTTGTTGTGGTTACTAGTTAAGCCGGGCGGGTCCGGGTAGCTTTACACCACAACTTGGTCTAACCTCGGGTTCAAGGCATCACATGGCCAACTTCTCACATTGGGTCCTATTGTTTGTAGCAACTAGTTAGGCCGGTCGGTTCCGGGTAGGTTTACGCTACAAACTCAACCCAACCTCGAGTTGGTCACACTTATATTTTCTAAGTGTCATGTCCATCATGTTTCCAAAACATATTACAAGTTTTCAAGCATTTGGGTAGACCTAACTTAATAGGTAAATTCCCAATGGGTAGACCTAACTTAATAGGTAAATTCCCAATCTAATGTTTTTATGTCTTTTAAGTTTACCCAACCCCAAACGCAATCCCATCGCTTACATATCGCAATAGCGCATAAAGGATAGAAAGAGGGAACTTGGCATAATCATGACATAAAGGTGTTGAAGCCACAAGTTCAACATGGTGGCATATGAAATGTACACATGTTCATATACTTGCATATTACATTTTTAGGCCTCAAAAGCATGCATAAAACCAAACTTAGCATATTGGTGATACATGGTGATAAATGACATGTAGAGATGGCCATAAGTTCGCATTTAGCCTCACATGCAAGTTATCATAAGGGATATGATAACTTACATGTTGCCAAAATGCAACCTTTAGCATAAAGCTTGAAGCTTTAAGCTCATAAACCCAAGATAAGCTTGCATAACATGATAACATGAACAAGATGATCAACCCAAACTTGCATAACATAACTTGCATATCATATGACAAACTTGCATATCAAACTTGCATAACATAACATGATAAACTTGCATATCATAACATATCAAACTTGCATAACATCACATAATGAACTTGCATATCATGGCAAACTTGCATATCATAATGATCAACCAAACTTGCATCATTCATTTAAATTTAGAGTTTAAATATGAAAGTAGAAAAGGGCTTACAATGCTTATGAAGACTCAAATATATATTTAGATTGAGACTAAGCCCTTATGCAATCAAATAAACCCAAAATGCAAGTTCCAACACAAAAACCCTTGAGCAAAATGATCAAAACCCTTGCTTTATGATGCAAATATAGAAACTTGACTTGAATGCAAGCTAATGACACTCATACAAGCTTGAAAACACTTGTATGCATGGAAAATCTCTCATAGAAATAATTTTAGAAATTTTATGAAGAGAGTGGAGGCCATGAGAGGATTGATTTTGCCATAGTTTAGTTGTAGGGTTGATTAATGATGGTTTAGGGCTAGCTTAGGGTCTTATTTATAGATTAGGCAAGTGTTTTAGGCCATTGGATTAAACCCTAGTTGCAATCTCAGCCCTTAAAACCGAATCTGGCCCCCAAACTCAACACAAACCCAAAATGGTGCACCAGGCAAAACTGCCCGGCTGAGCCAAGTCGACAGCCAAGTCGACAGGGCTGTCGACTTGGGTCCAACCAAGTCGACTCCCAAGTCGATAGGGCTGTCGACTTGGGTGCTCTGGCGAGAATTTTCCCGCCTGGCCCAATCTACCCTAATTTTCCAAATTCAAACTTGAATTTGAAATCTGTTTTTTACTTTGAAATTTTCTAAAAACTTCGTTGGGCCTTAATCGGGTCATACGGACTCCGATTTTCGAAAACTCAGACTCTATTTCGCGTATTTTTCCGAGACGAATGCAATGGCATAGCCCGTTTCCCTTGATTCAGATTTTAGAATTAAATTCTGCCTCGATTTACGTTATAACAGGTTATTGAAAATACGGGTTGTTACATTCTCCCCTCCTTAAAGGATTTCGTCCCCGAAATCTTCAAGTTAGGAAGAACGTATCCTACCATCCAACATCCATCTACTCAAAACATCATCCACGAGCAATCATTGTCCTTACAAGATTCTAAATGTTGTATGAACATATGCAAAGGTGTGTGTATATGTACTTATCAAATGCAAATATCATCAATGCAAATTATGTTAGTGAAATGAATCCATATGTATGCAATTCCTAACATAATGTATAACATCTATATATGTGCACATAACATACATCCATATGCAACATCCATGTGATAACACAAAAATTTTCATCCATGAATAAGCGTAAACACTCATGCATATGCAATATGAGGAGTGTGTGAGCCGATCTAGTGCCTAATGTGTATAATGCATCCACGAGTAACCACTTGCAAACACTTGCAACCACTTGCAACCACCAAGCATAACATGTTTCAAACACATGTTTCATCCAAAGGGTTTCTACCTAAGGTTCTCATGACAAGATTACACGATAAACTAGATAAACATGGATAGCAAAGAGAAAGATAATCAAAGAAAAGAGATTGAGAGTGTACCCTCAAAAAGGAATGGATAAAGCCCACGCATCTTCTCCTCGGTTTCCCAAGTTGCGTCTTCTTCGGCTTCACCCCATTGAACCTTCACCAACTTGACCTCTCGATTCCTTAGCTTCTTGGTCTCCGTCCCCAAGATACGAATCGGAGCTCTCCTCAAGGTAGCCTCTTTCTCCACTTCCACATCTTTCAGAACACTTGGCTCAACAACCTCTGCTGATTCATGCAAACACTTCCGGAGATGCGAGACATGAAAAACATCGTGTACTCCGGCAAGCTTCTCGGGCAACTCCACTCTATAAGCCATCTGACCGATCCTCTCTATAATAGGGAATGGTCCAACAAACCTCGGTGCTAACTTCCCAACGGCTCCAAATCGGACCACATTCCGCAAAGGAGAAACCTTCACGAAAACCATATCCCCAACATCAAACTCCAAATCAGTTCTTCGCTTATCAGCATAGGATTTCTGTCGGTCTTGGGCCGCTTTCATCCGTCTCCGAATCAACTCGACCTTCTCGGATGTATCTCTGATCATATCAGGCCCAAGTATAAGCTCATCTGTAGTCTCCCACCAACATGTAGGCGACTTGCACGGCCTCCCATATAAAGCTTCAAATGGTGCCATCCCTATGCCTGCCTGATAACTGTTATTATATGCAAACTCAACAAGAGGAAGATGGTCTTCCCAAGTGCCACCAAAATCCAGAATACAAAGCCTCAACAGATCCTCGAGTACCCTATTCACCCTTTTGGTTTGACCGTCCGTCTGTGGGTGATAAGCCGTACTTAGATTCAACCTCGTGCCCATAGCTTCTTGCAAGCTATTCCAGAATTGACTTATAAAGATTGGGTCACGGTCACTGACTATACTAGAAGGGACTCCATGTAGTCTCACAATCTCACGAAGATATACAGACGCTAGCCAAGATGCGGTCCTCTTGCTCTTCACCGGAATGAAATGAGCACTCTTCGTAAGTCTATCCACAATAACCCAAATGCTCGTATTCCCTTTCCTTGACCTTGGTAGCCCATCGATAAAATCCATGGAAATACTCTCCCACTTCCATAGTAGAACTTCTAGAGGATGCAATAGCCCACCGGGCTTCTTCGACTCGGCCTTAACTTGCTGGCAAATGATACATCTAGAGACAAACTCTGCCACATCCTTCTTCATCCCAGGCCAAAAGAAAATGCGCTTCATATCTTTATACATCTTATCTCCGCCCGGATGTATAGTCAACTTAGAGCGATGCGCTTCCTCAAGAACTTTTCTTACTAAATCTTCTACCATTGGAACACATAACCTTCCGTCTCTCCTCAGCCAACCCTTGTCATCAATAGAATATCGAGCGAGATGACTAGATGCCTCTCCTCGAATCAGCTTATCCATAACCTCAACTATCTGAGGGTCTTCTCTCTGCGAAGCCCCAACTTGATCAAGAAGGGTAGGTCTGAGTTCCAGAGATGCTAAAGAACCGGTCATCGACTCAACCGCCAAAGAGAAATCAAAGGTTGCCACATACTCTAAATTCTTCATCTCATCGAATAGAGGACTCAGAGTCAACCTTTTTCTACTTAATGCATCTGCTACCACATTCCCCTTGCCAGGGGTATAAGCTATCTCAAAATCGTAGGACGCCAAGAATTCCATCCATCTTTGTTGCCTCAGATTCAGATCCTTCTGAGAAAAGAGATACTTTAATGACTTGTGATCGGTATAAAGCTCAAATCTTTCTCCCAGAAGATAATGGCGCCAAGCCTTGAGTGCATATACTATTGCTGCCAACTCTAAGTCATGAGTGGGATAATTCTTCTCATGCACTTTGAGTTGTCTACCGCCAAAGCATATCACTCTTCCTTCTTGCATCAGAACAGCTCCCAACCCCGTGCCACATGCATCGGTGTATACTGTAAATAACTTCCCTCCATCGGGCAAAGCTAGAACAGGTGCTGATGTGAGAGCTCTCTTGAGCTTCTGAAAAGCAAGCTCGCATTCTATGCTCCAAGCAAAAACTAAATTTTTCTTCGTCAATTTAGTGAGAGGAGCGGAAATCTTCGCGAAGTCCTTGATGAACTTCCGGTAAAAGCCTGCAAGACCTAGAAAACTTCTCACTTCGGTTGCATTCCTTGGAGTCTTCCAATCCTGAACTGCAACTACCTTAGCGGGATCCACCGCTAAGCCTTGCTTAGATACTATATGCCCAAGGAATCTAACTTCCCTTCTCCAAAAGTGACACTTGGAGAACTTGGCCTTCAACTGATGCGCTCTAAGCGTATCCATCACCTCCACGAGATGCCTTGCGTGCTCTTCCTCATCCTTAGAGAAGATCAGAATATCATCTACAAAGACCACGACAAACTTGTTCAAGAACTCCCTGAACACCCTACTCATCAAGTCCACGAAATATGCGCGTGCATTAGTCAAGCCGAACGGCATGACAAGCCATTCGAAGAATCCATCTGGAGTTCTGAACGCAGTCTTGTCTATACTATCTTCAGCTACCCTGAGCTGATGGAATCCAGTAGCAAGATCAAGCTGAGAGAAAACAGAAGCACCGATAAGCTGGTCAAAGAGATCATCAATCCTCGGTAACGGGTGTCTGTTCTTCTTAGTCAGCTTATTCAACTCTCGATAGTCAACACAAAGCCGGAGAGAACCATCTGCCTTGGTAGCAAATACCACAGGCGCTCCCCATTCAGATATACTTCGTCTAATGAAGTTCTTCTCAAGCAACTCCTTCACTTGCTTACTTAGCTCCCACCTTTCACGCGAAGCCATGTGCCGAACGGGCAAAGAAACCGGCTTTGCATTATCCACCAGATAAATGCGGAAATCAATCTCTCGCTTAGGGGGCAACCCCCTAACTTCATCGAAAACATCCGGATACTCTCGAACCACTCTCACAGAATGAAGAGTTTCCATTGACGAGTCGAGTGATTCAAGATAGCACAACATGACGGGACCTCTCGGATTACACGAAATTTCTAGGGTGTTCCCGAGGCGAGTCACGAGCCTCACAACCCTATGCTCACAATCAAGGATGGCTCCATATCTGGACAACCAATCCATGCCCAATATCAATCTGTATCCCCTGAAACCAAGAACATAAGCACTACACAAGAACTCTACACTCAGTATAGAGATCCTCAAATCCCCACATAGCATAGACAGATGGGCGGAACCCCCAATAGGATTTGAGACACAGACGGGATCATCTACCAAGCTAGTACTAAGGTGCAAACTATCAACAAGATCAGATGAGATAAAACTATGCGATGCACCAAAATCAAACAAGGTACGAACTGGAAAATCAGAAATATATACAAGGCTCTCAACAGAAATACTACCTCGATCGGGAACTAGAGCGACATTGAGAGCATGAACTTGCCCTCCTGAAGGTCCAGCACGCTGAGTCTGACCCTGGCCTTGCCCTTGCTTCCTCGGCCAATCCTTACTGAAATGTCCAGTCTCACCGCAGAAAAAGCATTCACCATTCTTCCTTTTCCTCTTCTTACAATCCTTAATAAGATGCCCAACTGAACCGCAATAATGGCACTTCCCCTTTTTGTTCTTGCCCTTGTTGTTGTTCCCCTTGTTGCCTTGACTCTTGTTCTTGTTCTTGTTCTGATTGCCTTGACTGCTCTGGCCACTTGGATTACCCTGATTTCCTTTCCACTGGGAATCAGTCTTCTTGGCTTGAGTATCATTCATCTTGACCTCTTTCTTGACATCTCCCTGAAGTAACGCCATATCAACCAAGCTCTCAAACGTGGCCCCATGGGGAATATGTGACATAGCCAATCCCTGCAAAGGCTCATTCAATCCTCTAGCAAAACGAAGAGCCTTCTTTTGAGGAGTATTCACCATATCCAAGCCAAAACGAGCTAACTGATTGAACTTGTTCACATATTCTTTGACAGACATATCTCCTTGTTTCAAAGTTATGAACCTCTCCATTTGCAGATTCTCCTCAGCCGAAGATAGAAACTTAAGCACGAACCTTGCCCTGAAATCGGCCCAAGTCTCAACAGGCCTAGTACCATTGGTGACTTCCCACCAATAAGCGGCTTCATCCTTCATAAGCCAAACCGCCAACAAGATCTTCCTCTGATCGTCTAACCCAAAGATAGCAAATAAATCCTCGGTCTCTTTCAACCAATTTCTGGCCTCTACAAAAGTCTCAGTGCCTTGAAAGTTCTTGCCACCCATTGCTTTGAAATCTTTGCAAGTCTTTGCGAAATCAACTTGAGGATGCTGAGGGGGAGGAGGAACATCAGCGACAGGAGGAGGAGGAACATTAACTACCGGAGGAGGAGGAGGAACATCTGCGGGGCCGGCTTCGGTCGCCCTAGCCTCCAAAAGTCTCCTATACCAAACAGGTATGTGTACTCCCTCCGGAATAGCAAAGTTATCGGCCATACTGAAAACAAAGAAAAAGACAGATTCAGAATGGAGAAAAACGAGGGAATTTTCCTAATGGCTTTTGGGGAATAGCCTTTAAAATAAACTAGACTTTTCTTTGGAAAATACTTTATACTTGGTTTTGAAAATAGTTTTCCAAAAGTTTTCTAAAAACCTTTTTGTTCCCTTCTCATAAACCATATGCTCTGATACCAAATGTAACACCCAACCTCCGCCAGGGTGTCTCTTGCAAGCACTCTGACTTTGGAGGGGCGTTTGAATCAGGTAAACATGCATAATGATATATCAAGGCAGAACAAGAACATATGTATGTACGTAAACAGAGTAAATAAGATAAGTAAAACAGCGGAAGATTTCAAACTATTTCAAAACAAGTCTGGTACAACATAACTTTCCAAATAAACAAGTCTAGATAAAAACAACATCAACTGGAAAACTGAAATACATAAGTACTATCCCCAAAATAAGTGATAACCATAGCTAGCTTCATGTCGAAACCGTACATGAGCTGAAATCCCTCAAGCAAGCAATCCGAAATCCAAGCTAAGCTCCAACGTTCCCACCCTGAGAACCTGGGGGGGGGGGGGAAACGGAAGAAAAGAGGCGAAAGAAAACAGGTCAGTCAAAAAGACTGAGTAAGCCCTACTACAATCAATGTAAACTAATAAAGTTAACTGGCATGATGAAAGCTGAGATGAACATATGGATAACTACATACTGGCATGATGATTAACTAACAAGGTAGATAAAGGTGTCATCGCATAATCAGGATTAAGGTTTTGCACCACAGGTGTACTAGCAAACTAACATGACTTGAATAAACAAGTATTGATCCCTTGGCCCAAGTTTTGGCCCAATAACATGAAGTGACCCTCATACGAGGTCCAATAACATGAAGCGACCCTAATATGAGGTCCACTAACATGGTTTGACCCTAATACGAGGTCCAACCAAACGGTCTAGTCGATCGGCTCCCTAAGCCTAACTCGTCACGTGTTGGTGTCAATGCGGCCCAAACATAATTGTAGTCAGACTGTGCAGGGTCTCCCGTCGGGTGTATCAAGCCCTAGGGTGTCAACCCCTGGACACCATAAACATGAGTGCGCAGTCTCGATCTACTGGTACCCGTGCATGTTTTCCCCGGCTTCGGACTATGTGCACGACCATGGTCCGCCCGGAACTACACCGGCGTACCACTCTGTTGTCGCTTTTGGTCACTTACCTCCAGTCCAGTAATCGTGCCCCCTCCCTAGCCTAGTCCCTAGGGCCTTAATGATACAAACTTGGGATTACTGCTGGAGTGGACCCCCATTGCTAGGATTTTTCTAGTGGGTTAAGTACGGTTTAACCCTCTTGCTAATCATGGATTAACTTGGTTAAGTGTAACGATGAGTTCACGACTTAACCCCGATTAATCTACCAAGCCCAAATTGGTTGAGTATTAAGTGGACCATGACTTAACCCTAATCATGAGGCATTAATTAATTTCACGTGCCTTAACCTCTCACATTAGACCTTGTTGTGGTTACTAGTTAAGCCGGGCGGGTCCGGGTAGCTTTACACCACAACTTGGTCTAACCTCGGGTTCAAGGCATCACATGGCCAACTTCTCACATTGGGTCCTATTGTTTGTAGCAACTAGTTAGGTCGGTCGGTTCCGGGTAGGTTTACGCTACAAACTCAACCCAACCTCGAGTTGGTCACACTTATATTTTCTAAGTGTCATGTCCATCATGTTTCCAAAACATATTACAAGTTTTCAAGCATTTGGGTAGACCTAACTTAATAGGTAAATTCCCAATGGGTAGACCTAACTTAATAGGTAAATTCCCAATCTAATGTTTTTATGTCTTTTAAGTTTACCCAACCCCAAACGCAATCCCATCGCTTACATATCGCAATAGCGCATAAAGGATAGAA
This sequence comes from Allium sativum, assembly GCA_030737875.1. NCBI lineage: Eukaryota > Viridiplantae > Streptophyta > Magnoliopsida > Asparagales > Amaryllidaceae > Allium > Allium sativum. The sequence continues at coordinate 298,692,481 of CM060921.1, forward strand.
AGAGGGAACTTGGCATAATCATGACATAAAGGTGTTGAAGCCACAAGTTCAACATGGCGGCATATGAAATGTACACATGTTCATATACTTGCATATTACATTTTTAGGCCTCAAAAGCATGCATAAAACCAAACTTAGCATATTGGTGATACATGGTGATAAATGACATGTAGAGATGGCCATAAGTTCGCATTTAGCCTCACATGCAAGTTATCATAAGGGATATGATAACTTACATGTTGCCAAAATGCAACCTTTAGCATAAAGCTTGAAGCTTTAAGCTCATAAACCCAAGATAAGCTTGCATAACATGATAACATGAACAAGATGATCAACCCAAACTTGCATAACATAACTTGCATATCATATGACAAACTTGCATATCAAACTTGCATAACATAACATGATAAACTTGCATATCATAATATATCAAACTTGCATAACATGACATAATGAACTTGCATATCATGGCAAACTTGCATATCATAATGATCAACCAAACTTGCATCATTCATTTAACTTTAGAGTTTAAATATGAAAGTAGAAAAGGGCTTACAATGCTTATGAAGACTCAAATATATATTTAGATTGAGACTAAGCCATTATGCAATCAAATAAACCCAAAATGCAAGCTCCAACACAAAAACCCTTGAGCAAAATGATCAAAACCCTTGCTTTATGATGCAAATATAGAAACTTGACTTGAATGCAAGCTAATGACACTCATACAAGCTTGAAAACACTTGTATGCATGGAAAATCTCTCATAGAAATAATTTTAGAAATTTTATGAAGAGAGTGGAGGCCATGAGAGGATTGATTTTGCCATAGTTTAGTTGTAGGGTTGATTAATGATGGTTTAGGGCTAGCTTAGGGTCTTATTTATAGATTAGGCAAGTGTTTTAGGCCATAGGATTAAACCCTAGTTGCAATCTCAGCCCTTAAAACCGAATCTGGCCCCCAAACTCAACACAAACCCAAAATGGTGCACCAGGCAAAACTGCCCGGCTGAGCCAAGTCGACAGCCAAGTCGACAGGGCTGTCGACTTGGGTCCAACCAAGTCGACTCCCAAGTCGACAGGGCTGTCGACTTGGGTGCTCTGGCGGGAATTTTCCCGCTTGGCCCAATCTACCCTAATTTTCCAAATTCAAACTTGAATTTGAAATCTGTTTTTTACTTTAAAATTTTCTGAAAACTTCGTTGGGCCTTAATCGGGTCATACGGACTCCGATTTTCGAAAACTCGGACTCTATTTCGCGTATTTTTCCGAGACGAACGCAATGGCATAGCCCGTTTCCCTTGATTCAGATTTTAGAATTAAATTCTACCTCGATTTACGTTATAACAGGTTATTGAAAATACGGGTTGTTACAGGCTCGATCATGAGCTCATTTGTGGTTATTATGTTCACTTATACATACTATGTTCAGTTAAGAGTTTCGTTATATGCTCGGTTATAGGCTTTGTAATTAGCTCCGTTATGGGCTTAGTAGTAATCTGTTCGGTTATGTGCACGACTATAGGCTCGATCACGTACTACATTGTGTAAAAGCTTGATTGTTACTTCGTTATGGTTTAATTTGGTTACGGGGATGGTTATGAAACTAGCTCATGGTGACTTACAAATTAAATATAAGTCGTATAATACAAATAAGAAAATAATGAATATAAAAGCTAAATTAAACATATAAAATATAAATAAAATATAAATAAATAATTTCAGTTATGGGCTCGGTTATGAGCTTAGTTATGATGTTGATTATGGGTAATATGTTTGATTATGGGCTCGGTTACGACCTTGGTTATGAGTTTGTTTATAGGAACTATGTTTAATTATGGGTTTGGTTATGACCTCGGTTATTAACATGGTTATGGATATTATTTCTAACTGTGGGCTCAATTATGAGCTCATTTGTGGTTATTATGTTCAGTTATGGATAAAAGACATGTAAAAGACATCCAGATGCAAGACCTAATCGGGTACTCCAGCAACAAATCTGCACCGAGTTGGGATTGTTTAACCAAAACAGTACATATGACACGTAAAAGTCATTCGAACACATGGCTTAATTGGGTACCTATGACACGTAAAAGACATCCAGACGCAAGGACTAACCTTGTACCTATGATACGTAAAAGACATTATAAAGCAAGGCCTAATAGGGTACTTCAACAACAAATCTACACCCAGTAGGGATTGTTTCACCGAGCGGGTATCTATGACATGTAAAAACCATTCGGAAGCAAGGCTTAATCGAGCACTTATGACATGTAAAAGACATCCATACGTAAGGCCTAATCGGGTACTTCAGAATGAATCTGCATCTAGTATGGATTGTTTAATTGAGCGAGTACCTATGGCACATGAAAAACATCCAGACGCAAGGCCTAATCGGGCACCTATGAAATGTAAAATACATCCAGACGCAAGCCCTAATTATGTACTTAAACAACGAATCTAGACCCACTAGGGATTTTTTAACCGAGCGGGTATCTATGACACATAAAAGACATCTGGACGCAAGGCCTAAACGGGTATACCTATGACACGTAAAAAACATCCAGACGCAAGATCTAATTGGGTATGTATGACACGTAAAAGACATCTGGATGCAAGGCCTGATCGGGTACATCAGCAATGAATCTGCACCCAGTAGGGATTGTTTAACCGAGTGGGTAACAATGCCACATAAAAGGCATCCGGATGCAAGGCCTAATCAGGTACTTATGACATGCAAAAGACATCTGAACGCAAGGCTTAATTGGATACTTCAGTAATGAATCTGCACCCAATTTGGAATGTTAACTGAGCAGGTACCTATGATACGTAAAAGTCATCCGGACACAAGGCCTAATCGGGTACTTATGACACGTTAAAGACATCTGCAGCCTAATTGGGTACTTCAGCAACGAATCTGCACCCAGTAGGGATTGTTTAATCAAGAAGATACCTATGACACGTAAAAGACATCTGAATACAAGGCCAAATCGGGTACTTATGGCATGTAAAAGACATCCACAAGCAAGGTCTAATCGGTTACTTCAGCAACGAATCCGCACCCAGCAGAGATTGTTTAACCGAGCGGGTACCTATGACATGTAAAACACATCTGGACGCGAGGCTTAATTGGGTACTTATGACACGTAAAAGATATCCGGACACAAGGCCTAATGGCGGACTTATGACAGTAAAAAGACATCCGGACGCAAGGCCTAATCGGGTATTTCAACAACGAATCTGCACTCAGTAGGGATTGTTTAACTTAGCGAGGTACCTATGATACATAAAAGACATCCGGACGCAAGGCCTAATCGGATACCTATGACACGTAAAATACATGTGAACGAAATGCCTAATCATGTACCTATGACACATAAAAGACTTCCGGATGCAAGGCCTAATCGCGTACTTCAGCAACAAATTCGCACCAAGTACGGGTTGTTTAACCGAACGGGTACATATGACACATAAAAGACATCCAGACGCAATGCCTAATGGGACACCTATGACATGTAAAAGACATATGAATGCAAGGCCTAATTGTGTACCTATGACACGTAAAAGACATCCTGACGCGAGGCCTAGTCAGGCACTTCAGTAACGAATCTGCACACCCAGTAGGGATTGTTTAATTGAGAGGGTACCTATGACACATAAAAGACATCTAGACACAATGCCTAATTAGGTACCTATGACACGTAAAAGACATTCAGACGTAAGGCCTTATTGTTTAATGCAGCAATAAATCTGCAACCAGTAGAGATTGTTTAACCGAGCGGGTACAAATGACACGTAAAAGGCATCCGAACGCGAGGCCTATTCGGGTACCTATAACACATAAAAGGTATCCGCACACAAGGCCAAATCGCGTACTTCAGCAACGAATGTGCACCAAGTAGGGATTGTTTAACCGAGCGGGTACCCTAAGACATGGAAATGACATCCAGATGCAAGGCCTAGTCGGGTACATATAACATATAAAAAACATTCGCACACAAGGCCTAATTGGGTGCTTCAGCAAAGAATCTGCACCCAGTAGGGATGACACGTAAAAAATATTCGGATACAAGGCCTAATCGGGTACCTATGACATGTAAAAGACATCAGATGCAAGGCCTGATCGGGTATTTCAAGAATGAATCTACACCCAGTAGGGATTGTTTAACTGAGCGGATAAAAGACATCCGCATACAAGGCCTAATCAGGTACTTATGACAGGTAAAAGACATCCGGATGCAAGGTCTAATCGGATACTTCAGCAACGAATCTGCATACAATAGGGATTATTTAACCGAGCGAATACTTGTGAGACATAAAAGACATCCGAACGCAAGGCTTAATCGGATACTTCAGCAACGAGTCTGCACCTAGTAGGCATTGTTTAATCGAGCGTCTACCTATGAGACATAATAGACATCCGAATGCAAGACCTAATCGGGTACCTATGACACGTAAAAGACATTCAGACGCAAGGCCTAATCGGGTACTACAACATCGAATCTGCACCCAATAGGGATTGTTTAACCGAGTGGTTACCTATGACACGTAAAAGACATACGAACGCAAGTCTAATCGGGTACCTATGACACGTAAAAGACATCAGGATGCAAGGCCTAGTCGGGTACCTATGACACGTAAAAGACATCCGAACGCAAGGTTAATTGGGTACTTCAGCAACGAATCTGCATCCAGTATGAGTTGTTTAATCAAACGGGTGCCGATGACACGTAAAAAACATCCAAAAACAATGCTAATCGGGTACTTACGATAAGTAAAAGATATCTGCATGCAAAGCCTAACCAGGTACTTCAGCATTGAATTTGCATCCAGTGGGGATTGTTTTACCGAGCAGGTACCTATGATACATAAAATACATCCGCATGCAAGGCCTAATCGGGTACTTATGCTACGTAAAAGACATTCGGACGCAAGGCCTAATCGAGTACCTATGACATGTAAAAGGCATCCGGATGCAAAGTCAAATTGGGTATTTATGACACGTAAAAGATATTCGAACGCAAGGACTAATCGGGTAATTCATTAACAAATCTGCACCTACTAGGGATTGTTTAACTAAGTAGGTCCCTATGACACGTAAAAGACATTCGGATACATAACCTAATTAGGTACCTGTGACACGTAGAAGACATCCGGACGCAAGGGCATAATCGGGTACTTTAGCAACGAATCATGTAACACCCCGTAATTTTAAATATTAAATTAACAAATTTAAGAACATTTAATTTTTAGAAGAAGAATTGGGTGAAACGGGTTACACCATTGCGTTCATCTCGGAATTCTGCTTGAGATAGAGTCCGAGTTTGCGTGAATCGGACTCCGTATGAAGAAGTTATGGAGTTCAAAAGATTTCAAGTTTAAACAGAAATTAAAATAAAATAATAATTAAAAGTCAAAACTGTTCAAAATTCGAAATTCGGTCATAGTGGGCTGAGCGGGAAATTTCCCGCTCAGAGGCGTCAACCCCCCCCCCCCAAAGGGAGTCGACATAGGTGTCGACCCCCCTATAGGGGAGTCGATATAGGTGTCGACCCCTCATGTAGGGAGTCGGCCCCTGTTTGATCCAGATCCAATGACGTATTTTTACAGCCTAGGGCTGATGTGTCATTACCTGATTGGCCTGATGACAAATTTTCTTGGACTGGATGGCTTGGATGGATCCTAGGTTGATCTAAAGGCTCTTAATAATCCTATACATCTATATATACACTCATAACCCAACCTTAATTCTATTGCTCCAAAGCTATGACGCCGTCATGCTGTTCATCTTCAATCTAGCCTAGCCATCGCCATCTTCTCCAAACTAGAAATCAAATTAGAGAGCCTCAAATTAACTTTGAAGATTAATCAACATCAAATTAGAGTCTCTGCAACAACAACGATTCAATTATCTTTTCTTAATCCTAGAAATGTAAGTTCATGTTATTTTCAGATTTAAACACCTAAAAGTAATCTTGGCATGTAATAAAATGGATCTAAGTCTATGCTTGATGATGAGACAATCTTTTCATATTTACCCCAATCTTTCTATTGAATCTATGATTTTACATGCCTAAGAAGTTATTATATCGATTCAATCATGCTACCTTGGTTGAACATCGAATATATAATCCTTTGTGGTTCATGATGTTATTCTTATGCCTGCGATAATGATTGTATCTGCTTATTCAAGAATCTATCTTTGCTGGATCTAAATTTCTTGTATTAGGTCTGTTGTTACATGCCTATTTTTATACCTATTCTTATTTTATGCTCCTTCCCCTATTTCCTTTTTCTTTTATGAACCTGGATTACCTACGAACCTAGGCTGAAATCGCGAAATACGAACGATTGGAATACGTGTAATATTTGAGTATAACCTATTTTGGTGGAATTGTTGGGCATAACTTGAAATGATGTTGGGGAATAATTTGTAACTTGTGATTTGGAGGCATAATTGTAATTGTTGGGAACTTGGGGTAAATTATTTGGTAATAGTGGAACATAATTTGTAACTTGTGATTTGGAGGCATAATTGTTATTGTTGCGAACTTGGGGTAAATTGAAATATTAAATCTAGATTGGACGAAAACTGTAAATTGAAATATTAAATCTAGATTGGGCATAGCTATTGGTTGGGACGCCAAGCATAATGTACATTGCGAATTTGGGGAATGACTATTATTGCAAATTTGGGAGGATTGGGTATAACCTATATTTGAGTAATAACTTGTAATTGAATTTGTTGGGCATAACTTGGGAATTGGAACATGACTAGTTTGGTGAATTTGGGATAATTAGCATATAAGATTCTAGACTTGGACATGAATGGTAAATATGTAAATTGGCTAAAGATGAGCGTGCCTAACCCGAGGTTAGATTAAGTTGCGGTGTAAGACTTCCCGGAACCGCCCGGCACATCCAACGACCGCAACAATATAGATCTAATGTGAGAGGTTAGCGCATTAAGCCCAAAACCCGAGGTTAGAATGAGTTCGCGATAGAAGTCTGCCCGGAACCGCCCAGCACATCCAGAACCGCAAACAATAGTTCTAATGTGAGTGGTTGAGGCATTAATGAATGAATTAATTCTAATGAATGGACATGCTAAGAATGGTAGGGTTAAGTTAACACAAGAGGGCAACACTTAACCAATATAACATGACGTGTGATAGGGCAACACTTAACCAAGGTAACATGACAAGTGGAATGGTTAAGTTAATAGGAAACACTTAACCAAATTCAACATGATGAATGAGTAGGGTTAAGTTAACCAACATAACATGATGAACGAGTGGGGTTAAGTCAAGGGGAAACACTTAACCAATATAACATGATGAATGAACATGGTTAAGTTAACAGGAAACACTTAACCAATACAACATGATGAATGGGAATGGTTAAGTTAATAACAAATACTTAACCAATATGACATGTTAGGTGGGTGGACTAAGTTAACATTGACAAGAAGACAACTTAACCAATATTATATGAACAAAGTGGATAGGGTTAACACAAGCTTAACCAATAATACATATTGACTTGATAAGGGGAAGGGTTAAGTAAATCTTGGGTAAGTGGGTAATATTAGTATATATAGGCCCACAAACTTAACCATCAAATAAACATGTGTGAATCAGTGAGAGGGTTAAGTAACAAATGAATAGGCAACACTTAACCAGTACAACATGTTAATTAAGCAATTGGGTGGGGTTAAGTTAAATTGAGAAAACTTAACCATTAAAACATGTTGATTAAGAAACCCTAGTAACGGGGACCCATTTCAGCAGTATTGTAACACCCCACATCCGTTAGTGTCACTCACAAAGGGAATGCACTAAGTTCTGTGGAGCATTTAGGGTAAAAGATGTAGATAAATTACAAGACAGACAGAAATTAAATAGCGGAAAATAAAACTTTGCTTTATTGATAAAATAGTTTGTACAATGGTTTCTTTACAAAATCAGAGTATCATCTGTCTTACAAAATAAAGAAGCATAAAAACAACATTTATATTCCCCGATTTTAGCAAGAGCCAGCCATAGCATCTAAAAAGAGAATCCAAGCAAACTTTGACAAATCTTCAAGCTGGGAAAGAGTGGCAGTCCAACTTAACCTGAGCTAAACTATTCTCTCCTTTACTACCTGGGGGAATATAAATGTTGTTTTTATGCTTCTTTATTTTGTAAGACAGATGATACTCTGATATTGTAAAGAAACCATTGTACAAACTATTTTATCAATAAAGCAAAGTTTTATTTTCTGCTGTTTAATTTCTGTATGTCTTGTAATTTATCTGCATCTTTTACCCTAAATGCTCCACAGAACTTAGTTCATTCCCTTTGTGAGTGACACTAACGGATGTGGGGTGTTACACGTGGTATCAGAGCAAATAGATATCGTTTTAATCGTAAAGCTTAGAAACCTTGCGATGTTACTCTTGATAGAAACCATGCGGTGGGATACTTGATAGGAATTATGGGATGTTATACTTGTTTCATCGTGCCCGAAGTTTATCTTGCTACCTTAGTTTATCTTGTTATCATAGTTTATCTTGTTATCTTAGTTTATCTTGCCTACCTTGTCATCATGCTTATGTTTACTTTCAGTTTATTCATGCCATGTTATCTTTACTCATTTTTATGCTGAAAGTCACTAGGACTTACTCAGTCTTTATGACTGACCCGTTTTGTTTTGCCTTTTTTTCTTCCGTTCCCCCCCCCCCCCAGGTTCACAGGGTGGGAATACAGCTTAGTTCGGATCTTACCAAGCTCCAAGGCTCTTTCATGTATGGCTTGGATTTCTCTTGGCTATGGCTTGCTTTGCGTTATTGGGGAATACTACAGTTTGTTTTTATGCTTCTTTGTTTTTGAGCAAGACAGATATTTTAACTATGAAATTGGGTATTGAAAGTTGATGGGCTTTTCTTGTAAACATTTATATTTAATAAATGATTTGAAGTACTTCCACTTTATTTTCCGCTGTTTTATATATGTATGTCTTGTAATATTTCTGTTCCAGTACCCATAATACTCCATTGAAGTTAAGGCATTCCCTTTGTGAGTGACCTTAACAGATGTGGGGTGTTACATTTGGTATCAGAGCAGAAGGTTAGCAGACTGGGCAAAAGTTTTCAAAAACCTTCTGAAACTAGTTTTCAAACGAGAACTAGGTCAAGTAGGGAGCCGATCGATAAGGTAGTAAGGGTGCATCGAATATATACATGGCCATTGGGGTGATCGAGGTGGAATCCTCAAAATCGATGTACACCTGAAGGCTACCATAATTGCGGGGATTGGGATCACATTGTAATTATTATATAACACGGGCTACTAGTTGGGACACTAGTAGGGGGTACGGATCCTTGTTGCACAGGACACTAGTTGGGATACTAGTAGGAGTACAGATCATTCCATGTAAGACACTTATGAGGATGCTAGTTAGGTGGTGCAGAGCAAATAGATATCGTTTTAATCGTAAAGCTTAGAAACCTTGCTGTAATAACCCGAAAATTCTGAACCAGTTTAAAATTTTTATTTTGGCAATTTTGGCGAATTTTGAATATTTAAAATGAATTATTTTAAATAATATCAACGAGAAATTTATTTTGAATATAATTCGAACGTATATATTATATACGTCGTCGTTAGAATATAAATAATTATATATAATTATAAAAGGAATTGAAAATGACGCGGTAGTTCGATAATTCGATTTCAAACTTCAATTGAACGTACCGGGTGCAAAACAATCCGGATTTTAGTGAAACCAAAAACTTAGGATCTATTTGATAATATCTTTCCAACGAATCCGAAAAATCAAAATTTCATAGCGGGAATCAAAAGATATGTCCAGTTGAAAATTCTGAATAGTCGCTATGGAATTCAGGCCCTTAAAAATGGAAATTTTGCAAACGACCTCGGATTTCGACAAAACCACTTTTGTTGGATCCGTAGTGTCAAATTATTGTTAGATTCCAAATTTCATAATTTTTCGAATCAATATGTGAGCATGGCAAAGGAAAACACGTTTGACCAGTTTTAGTTGATTTTAATCGACTGGAAAATGGCCATTTTTCCAATGGTCTCAGAATTCGACGAAACTAGTTTTGTTAGGACCGTATCGTCAATACGAAGCTAGAAAATATTTTTCTGGAATTTTTAGAGTTAGTATGTGACCTCGGTAAATTGAAATGCGCGTTCAAATTCAATATATAGAGTTATATGTTGATTTTGACGGAAACTGATCGAAATGATCGAATCAGCCTACGATACATATCCCATTGTGTTCGGAATGGGGGTAAAACGCTATGGACGATAGGCGGTGGGCCTCGTTTAGAGGTCGTATGTAAAAGTCAACTCTTTGGGATTAAATAAATAAATAAAAAATAAAATAAAACTACCTTCCTCTCCCTATTACCCTTCTGCCCCCCCCCCCCCTTTCAGATCGATTCATTACAGAAAAAAAAAAGAACAAACGCGATCCGCCCCAGGCTGCCCACCCTCGTCGGAGGCGCATCCGCGCGCGGAGCCACCACCTCCGCAACTCCCTCTCCACGATCGCTTCCCCCCTCCACCTCGACCTCGCGACACACCCCCCCCCCCCCCCACCTTCGAGCACCGCAATCGACCCCCCTCCCCCCCGTTCGTCAGCCCACTGTCGCGACCCAACCCGATGCACCCCCTGAAACCCTCGCCTCCTCCTGGTTCTGACGCGCCTCAGACAGCCCCCCCCCCCCCCCCCCCCCCCCCCGCGCACCGACGCACCATCCCCCTCCTCTTGTAAGTTTTAATTATTTTATTTTATTTTAAATAATCAGTTTTATATATATATATATATTTTAAAGAACTGAATTTTATTGTTTATAAAGAAGTGATTTTCATTTATATGATTAACTTAAAAAGGTTTGATCTTTATAGCGAATAAGGATTATATGATAAAACAAAAGAAGAAATGGTTTTCATATGAAAAGAAGATATTTTTACAATGGAAAGAATGAATTTTTATTTACATAAAAGAAGGGACTTTTGTATACATGAAAGTTGGAATTCTCATTGAAGAAAGGTTAGACCTTTAAATTAAAGAAAGGATGAGATTTTTAAAGAAATAAAAATATGATTTTTACTATAGAAAGGTTATATTTTTATAAGTGTAAAAAGATAGAATTTTTATTCAAGAAAGATAGAATATATATTTTTGATGAAGAAAGAATATATTTTTATAGAGGAAATAATATATTTTTATAGAGGAAGGATTATATTTTTATAGATAAAAGATTATATTTTTATAACAAGAAAGATTCGATTTTTATAAGTGAAGTAGCAGAATAAAGATGCAAATTTTTTTATATGAAATGATTATAAAGATGAGATTTTTAACGAGATAAAAATACGATTTTTATCATGAAAGCGAATTAAAAATATGATTTTCATATTATAGAAGGAATAAAAATATAATCTTTATATTTGAAAAGGCGAAATCTTTATATTTGAAAAGGCGAAATCTTTATATGAAGAATAGCGTGCTAAAAATAGAATTTTTATCTATGTAACAGCATAGTAAAAATTCAATTTTTATATATTGAATAGTATAGTAAAAATTCGATTTTTATATATTGAATAGCAAAGTAAAAATTCGATTTTTATATATTGAATAGCGAAGTAAAAATTCGATTTTTATATATTGAATAACGAAGTAAAAATTCGATTTTTATATATTGAATAGCGAAGTAAAAATTCGATTTTTATATATTGAATAGCGAAGTAAAAATTCGATTTTTATATATTGAATAGCGAAGTAAAAAATTCGATTTTTATATATTGAATAGCGAAGTAAAAAAATTCGATTTTTGCATATGTAGAGAATACGGGCAACGAAGGTGATAAAAAGGCGAGAACGATGAAGATTTCTATCAATGAAGAGTCGTGGTATTGGATAGCTATCGGTGAGAATTTCTCACTCTTCAATTTCTTTTCTAGTTATATATATATACTAGGATGCAGACGGTGTTTAGTAGCACCCGACACAATCGTCCATAGACCATGGACTTGTTTGTTTGGTTGCATAAATTAGTTAGATGATTTGATTTGAATTTGGTTGTTTGGTGAATTTGATTGATGTGTGAATGGCGTGGGCCTTCACTAGACCGGGGATAAGGCTAGGCCTCGTCCCGTTTCTAGTATCGTGTCGTTATGCCGCCGAAATTTTCTAAAATATGTTAGAGAAATAAAAATATCATTTTATTGAATAAATGAACTAAATAGAAATTCATGTGCTAAAATAAAATATTTTATCGTTAAAAATATAATTTTTAACGTGAAAGTGAATAAATAAATAATTATAAACAAATCGGCCAATTTGTTTATATACACTGATTTGACTGATATTGATTGGGTCGATAAATTTTACACATCACCCAACTGCACAAATAAAATCTGTGTTTGATTGTTTGAAACCCCACACGGGTATTGGGATAAAATACGACATACACTAATCCCAATAATTAGTTGTATGTCGATCGATTGATTGACAGGCTGTTATAAGCGTTAGATATCTATATTTGATGCTTATACAGTGTAGTGCACTTTGGATGATGGTAGATTATTTATCGTTGCTATTATATGCATGTGTGGTATGGAATCCATATAATTAACATTATATGGTGATTGATTGGGCCTCATTCCAATTTAGAAAATAAAGAATATTATAAAGTAAAGGTTCATGTGTTGACTGTACTCATCCGTTGAGATTAGTCATGTGTTGAACGAAATATTTTAACAATAAAATTTACATCTTTATCAATATAAAATAAAGGTTCATGTGTTGACAGTACTCATCCGTTGAGATTAGTCATATGTTGAACGAAATATTTTAAAAATAGAAATATTTGAAAAAGAAATATTTGAAATAGAAATATTTGAAATAGAAATATTTGAAAAAGAAATATTTGAAATAAAAATATTTGAAATAGAAATATTTGAAAATGAAATGTTTGAAATAGAAATATTTGAAATAGAATATTAGAAAATAGAAGTATATGAAGCCGTGTAGATTAGATTGACGCCATTTTGACGTGAACGATATTTATATCGATTTTATTCATTTTAAAGTGATTTCGAAATCGAATATTTTGAAATGAAATTTGATTTCAATTGAATATATAACGAATTTGATTTGAATAAAAAACCAATTTGAATTGAATTGAATAGAAAACCAATTTGAATTGAATCGAATAGAAAACCAATTTGAATTGAATAGAAAACCAATTTGAATTGAATCGAATAGAAAACCAATTTGAATTGAATCGAATAGAAAACCAATTTGATTTGAATTGAATAGAAAACGAAATGAATTTGATTTGATTAGAAAACGAATTGAATTTGATTTGAATAGAAAACGAATTTGATTTGAATAGAAAACCAATTTGAATTGAATCGAATATAAAACCAATTTGAATTGAATCGAATAGAAAACCAATTCGAAATGAACTGAATATAAAACGAATTCGAAATAAATTGAATATAAAATGAATTCGAATTGAATTGAAAACGAATTGAAATAAATTCAAATTGAATTGAATAGAAATGAATTTTAAAACGAATTTATAAGGAAAATTTCAATTTTGATTTGAATTGAAATGGAAGTTGAAAATGTTTTTGAAAAAAATTCAAAACTATTTATATAATTCGTTTTAAATAGAAATCGACGAAATATATATTATATATATAATATAATGGCCTGAATAGAACGCGCCGCGCCGCAGCAGTTCGTGAATTTCGACCATTTATTTCAAACGGACATTACGGGAGATCCGACCGTCAGATTCTCCTAAAATCGGAACCGTTGGGTTCATATCGGAAAGAGCTTTCTAACGAATATTAGAAATTTGAAATATAACGGTTGGATTTGGAGATACGTCCAAATCAAATTCAGAAAAGGTCGTTGTAAGTGCAGTTCGATGGCCGTTGATGGAAATCGACTGTACGGGCCTTGATAAAATTATTAAAAATAGTAATAATTTGTGTAAAATCATAAGAAATGATTTGGGAAGAATTCGGATGAAAAACTCCATATTTGAAAAGATAAAAATAGTTTTTATCGAAATGAACTAGTTTTGAACTGAAATTTAAAACCCATTTATTTTTAAATAAATAAATTGGATTTGAAATGGGTTTTAAAAAGGATTGATTTATGGGTTTATCGTGAAGGGTGTTTTGAAATAACACTTACTCTTTAACCCGATAATAAATAGAAGGTGATTTGGGTTTATCGTGAACTGTGTTTTAAATGACATTAGTACTTTAACCCAGTAAAAGGAGTTTTAATGAATCTGCAATTAGATTGAAATGTGAAGTGATAATCTAAATTATCAAATTTGAAAAATAAGCGAGAATGGAGTATCACCAGTTTTGCTCCAAAGCGGTAGTTAAATCTTTAATTAGATTTGAACGTGAAATGGTAATTAATTTTACCGATAACACCGTGGTGTTAGATATGGAGTATCACCAGTTTTGCTTCATGGGATGAATAGGTTGGGATTGGGAAATAAAATAAATAATTACTTCGGTGTGGTTCGCTAATCTCGACTAGTTTTGAAAGCCATAATTTGGTTTGAAATGACATCCAAAGGAAAGATTAAAGAATAAATTTTAAAGAATTTATCTTGGATAAAATTAATGGGAACCTTTCCCTAAGAGTTGAAATTTAGAAACTAGCTGTAGGTTAGTTAAGAGGAATGGTTTCCTGGGTATTGATCTGATGTTGGTTTCGGCCTTCGGGGTTAATATTTGGGGAATTGCTCTCTTACTGATTTGCGGTTAGTGACTAATGAATTGGAATGAGGCATATGTTGTGTTTGCGTAGCATTTGTTTTTAATATACGCGGGTTGTTCGGAAAGGCCGGGTTTATACCCATTCTGAATAACCGATTCGATGATATGTCGAAGATGAAGATGGTGGTTGAAGACCGGAAGTCTTCACATCGTTTGGGTGATTACTGATGATCTTGATTGGGCTGTACACCCAAGATGAGGGAATCAGTTAGTGGTCGTCCAGACGTACTTGGAGATCGATGGATATGCGAGGAAAGTGCCTCCGGTTTCGTTCAGACCCAGAACGAACTTGTAAATGGATTGTGTGTCTGACATTGGATTTTATTCTGTGTTGATTGATTTCTGTTAAATATATATCTGTTTGGCGGCGGAGAATTTATTCTCTTGCTTAACGCCCTTCTCTGAGACGTACGAGCTTAGAGGTTATATATTGATAGATATTAATCGCATGACATGAATTGCCTGTGTGGCACGCTGAGTTGCATAGATCAAGGCTTCTGTTGAAAAGCAAAGTCTTGTGGTTGATGATCAAAGCACGCCCTTTGTGGGGTAGCTTTGTGTATAACGTGAATTCGCGAGCCTCACACCTCGGTATGAGTTAAAAACGGGATACGGACTGCAGGGAGAGCACGACGTTTCTTTCTAGCTTTGGTGGTGTCAGTGACTTACCAGCCCTGACATTTATATACTTTTCACCTATGTGGTTGTTGGATGAGGCGCCTCGATTTTAGGTCTGTAAGGACCGGGAAACGTGTGTTCAGGAATACTAATCCTCTAACGTAAGTGAGGACCGGCCCTGAAGCATCCAGGATTGCCCAGAGTGTGTAGTCCTGAGACATTTGCTAGAGTGTCTCGAAAGCGGAGAGGAGCTTGCCCCTTGCCTCGACTCATGAAGGAAATCCAATTTCCAATACGTGTATTGCGGTTTTAATTGTAGAACTAGTATGGCGACATGATGTATGGTACCCATGCCATCTATGATTTATATTTATGATTGAAATTGTTTTGACACTATACACTTATTATAGTATCAAATGATTTGTTTTAAACGTACCAAGCATGTTTGGCTATTATAAGGGAAAACCCTATCCTCCGGCTTGCGTTGCATTGTGTGATGGGACCTGGGTCTTATAATAGCTTCATTTTTCGAAAAAGCATTGCGTTGTTTATTCTATGCACTGGTATTCTTGGGAGGAAACCCGTTCCGTGTTATATGGCGTGGTCCCTTGAATTACTCTCTTTTAAAGTAAAGCTTTAAATAACTGTTTTAGTTCTCACACCAGTCACATGACTGACCTGGAGTTTATTGTTTTAACCTAAACTCTGGGTGCCCCTATTTTCCGCACGGGCAGCTTGTAGTTTTGGTTTTGCAGATTTATATTCACAGGATCCTGGTTTACAGCTGGAATGATATCCGGAAAGCTCTGTATCCGTATATCACCTTCAGTTGTGTTTTGTATTATTTTCCGCTGCTATGTAATTTATTGTAATCTCTGATATTTGTCGAATGTGATTTATTCATTTATACTCTGTATATTCTTGTATCTGATGGAATTGTTGTAATAGCAATGAAATGTTCTTCTGTTTGTGTTCTGATTTGTCCTGTTCTCAAACGATCAGGGATTTCGAACGGTTTAGATCGGTTTAACGACTGATTCGGATCGAGCGAAATTCCTTGCCGTCACACTTGCGGTGTTACTCTAGATAGAAACCATGCGGTGGGATACTTGATAGGAATTATGTAATGACCTGTATTCTACACATCATAGGATCGTAGAATATTTATTTCTTTCCCATGTGAAGTCGTATGGTCATGTAACTTTGGGAAACATCTATTAGAGTCATTTCCCATGCTTATGATTTTTTTCGATTTTTAAATGACCATTTTGCCCCTAGTTGGTACTGTTTTGGCCATAACTTTTGATTGGAAAGGAATTTTGACCTGAAACCACTTTCATTAGATTCGTTTGATGGTTTACCTTTCCGTAGAGTGGTCATAATAGCCAAACGGACTTACCGTTTGGGAGATATGGCTGAAACAAGGTTTGGAGGGTGAAAAACTGCTTAACCGGGCCAAATCAGGTGATTAGTGAGTAGGCCCATAATCCATTTCGGGATTAGGGTTATGGGAGGGCTGAAATGAGATGGAGAATCATTCCATTTCAGTTTTCTAGCCTCCACTTATCACCAAGAATCCCTAAAAATGGCCTCCAACCTCTAAATCACCTCCAAATCATCTTTTGGTCAAGGATTTGGCTTAGCAACCCCTAATCAAGGAAGATCTTCACCAAAGCAACAAAGGAGCTGCTGTTTGGCACTGAGATTCACATCAAATCAGAGAATTATTTCAGATCTTAGTTTATTTGTGGCTAAGGTGAGTGATTTGCATAGTTTTACACTAATTATGGCTAATTAGGGGTGATTAGTGCTAATTAGCGAATTTAAGCATGATAAAATTCGGGAAAAATGCTCATAAATTCCTAAATGATGTTTTAGACCTCTGATATGAATTTGGGTCAATTTGGTTAAGTTTTGCTAATCCTATCATTAGTTTCACGTAAACATGCTTAAGGGGAAATATGAGGTTTTGGGTATGTTTGATCCATTTTAACCTATGATATTGATGTGAATGATGTTTGTGGTTAATTATGAATGTTGTTATGACTGTATGAAATGCTTTGTGATTGATTTCAATAGTTAGAATGGTCGAAAACGTCGTCAAATGGCGTAAACACTTGTTGGAACAGTTTCAGAAAACAGTGCAGGGTTCGGATCGGATCGGACAAGGGGGCTCGGATCGGATATGTTGAACTGAGCAAAGAATCTGATCGGATCAGAACCCAACACTTGGGAAAAGTGGCAAAAAGGAAGGCCACGCTAGCTGAACTGGGATCAGATTAGATAGAGGAAGACGGATCGGATCGAGGAGGACGGATCAGATCGGAAGCACGAAGACGAATCAAAGCAGGAACACGGAAGCGGATCGGATAGGAGCACATGGAGGGAGCATGAAGACGGATCGAAAACGCGAACCAGAAGGACACCCGACCCGACCCGAAGGGAAGCATCCGACCCGACCCGAAGAGAAGCATCTGACTTGAACCCAGAGGAATACCCGACCCGAACCGCACCAGAAGGAGACCCGACCCGAACGGATGAAGGACACCGACCCGAACCGATGGCTTGAGGAGGAACCCGACCCGACCCAGTATTGACCAATAACCCGAGATGCAAAGGTAGTCCAATAAGGGAAGTTAGAGCTCAGAATCCAATTGGGAACCAAGGAGTTCACTTCATGGTTGGACTTTGCTGCGGGACGTGTGCTAAGGAGTTGTCGACGTTCATAACTTCGATTCACCACTAGAAATGAAGGGTGGCTACTTATCAGTGCAGTAGGGTCATTATGACCTGAGGGGCAAAGTGATGGTAGCAAGACTACGTTATCAGTGCAGTAGGGTCATTATGACCTGAGGGGCAAGGTGATGCGTAGTAAGACTATGAGCCAGTGCAGTGGGGTTCTTGTGACTCCATGGGGCAAAGTGGACATAGTAAGGATTGGTAAGGCTATGAGCCAGTGCAGTGGGGTTCTTGTGACTCCATGGGGCAAAGTGGACATAGTAAAGGATTAGTGGCTACGTTATCAGTGCAGTGAAGCCATTTATGACTTCATGGGGCAGAGTGATCGTAGCAAGGTATGTTGGGTGATCAAAGTGGTGAATATCGTACGCTTTATGCACTGAGTGAGAGATGTGAGGATGGATGATATGCTTGATTGTTTGCCATCATTATGACATGCACACCTCCCCCACCTCCGTATCTTTATACCGTTTGATATGGTACCTTAGAGTGTTGTACAGTATGTAGTGCTAACTCTTTGGTTGTAGGTCCAGGTTCAGGTATGTTTTAGTCTACCTGTTATTGTTCACTTTAGATGCTTATCGCTCATACCAGGCTTTATGTCTGACCCAGAGTTTTATGTCTCCTCTTATTACTCTGGGTGCTCACACGAGCAGACTAGAGACAGGTTAGCTGGTGATGCGCGAGTAGCTGATTCGGAGGCGGGCAGGAGGCTTCCACGTATGATATATATATATACACATTCTCCCTGTGTCGTTGGTGGTCGCTACTTGGGCATTAGTAGTGTACCTCATTTATCTTACTTTTGCTTTGAGACAGTTTGAAAGTTGCAATAAGCTGTATTTTGGATTTCCGCTGCTATGATGTTAGTTCTGATTTTCAGCTTATGCACTGTCACTCCTGTTTTATGTCAAGTATGTTATTATTATATTTTATTCTATGCGCTATGAGACATTCTACAGGTTCTTTGTATGTTCATTTCCTTCTTCCTTTTCCTTCTGGCGACCCGTTCCGTGCTAACCGGACATGTGTACAGCGCACTTTTGGAGTAGATGTCGGTTGGTGTGGGGCGGGCCGTCACAAATTATGGGATGTTATACTTGTTTCATCGTGCCCGAAGTTTATCTTGTTACCTTATTTTATCTTGTTATCATAGTTTATCTTGTTATCTTAGTTTATCTTGCCTACCTTGTCATCATGCTTATGTTTACTTTCAGTTTATTCATGCCATGTTATCTTTACTCATTTTTATGCTGAAAGTCACTAGGACTTACTCAGTCTTTATGACTGACCCGTTTTGTTTCGCCTCTTTTTCTTCCGTCCCCCCCCCCCCCAGGTTCACAGGGTGGGAATACAGCTTAGTTCGGATCTTACCAAGCTCCAAGGCTCTTTCATGTATGGCTTGGATTTCTCTTAGCTATGGCTTGCTTTGCTTTATTGGGGAATACTGCAGTTTGTTTTTATGCTTCTTTGTTTTTGAGCAAGACAGATATTTTAACTATGAAATTGGGTATTGAAAGTTGATGGGCTTTTCTTGTAAACATTTATATTTAATAAATGATTTGAAGTACTTCCACTTTATTTTCCGCTGTTTTATATATGTCTGTCTTGTAATATTTCTGTTCCAGTACCCATAATACTCCATTGAAGTTAAGGCGTTCCCTTTGTGAGTGACCTTAACAGATGTGGGGTGTTACAAGTATCCTACATAGATGTATCATGGTACCCTGAGCTAGGAAGGGTGGGGCACGATTACTGGGCTGATTATAAGCGGTCAAAATAGCGGTGGGTGGTGCAGCAATGTAGTTCCGATGAAGTATGGGCGTGCACGTGCTCCGGAGTGGAAAAGCAAGCACTGGGCATTAGTAGTATACAATGTGCATCTTGAATCGTGTCGGGTCGCCATTATGGGAATTGATACACCCCATGACGGGGCCAGCACAGGTATCTACATACAAGTGGGGTCGAATGATGAAACACCCCACCTCCGTTAGGGTCACTCTCAAAGGGAATGCCCTAATTTTGGTGGAGGTTTATAAGTACAAGTCACAGATATACAAGACAGATATAAGAACACATATTTGTAAACAGCGGAAGAACAACAAACTTTTATTTCATAAAGTCAAATACGTGTTACAACAACATCCTTTCCAAAAACATAACATAACACTTTCATAATCTGTCTTGAGTACATTATTTAAAGAAGCATAAATAAAACGTAGATAAACTGCAAAAGCCCCATAGTGGATTGTCCAAAGCCATAGTTCAAAACAGGAAAGTCCAAGCAATACATTTCTCTTCTTCAAGCTGGATGTTGAGGTAGGTCAAGCTGCTGTGTTCCCTCCCTGAGGACCTGGGGGGGGGGGGGGGGAAACGGAAGAAAGAAGACGAAAGAAAAATAGAGTCAGACATAAAGCCTGAGTAAGTCTAGTACTATTTTGTCTATGAATAAAGAACTGGGTATGATAAGTATAAACAAGAAATGGGCATGCACTATAAACTTGGTTAAGTTGTCTAGGGTCGAATATACTATCGTACCCCATGTTAATCTCTGAACCCATATAAACTAGTTTCCCACTGGCACCCCATAATCAGGGTGATGTGATCCATTCTATGATGATCGGCTCCTACTCGCATAGTTACATGTGTCTTACGGCCCCCGATGTCGTAGTTACCTATGCTGGTCCCACCATGGGGTGTATCAAGTCCCATAGTGGCAACCCGACACAACCTTAGAGTGCACAGGTATGCTACTGGTGTCCAGTGCCTTATTTTTCTGCGCCGGAGTGTGTGCACGCCCGCACTCCGTTAGAACCTACACTGCTACACCACCGCCGTCGATTTTTGACCTCTTACAATCAGCCCAGTAATCGTGCCCCACCCTGCCTAGTTTCAGGGTATCATGATACACCGTGTAGGGTTACTGCTGAAAAGGGTCCCCCGTTACTAGGTTTTCTATCTCTAGCCAACATGCTAAGTTGGTTAAGTGTTTTCTAACCTAACCCCACCAGTCCGTTTAGTTTAGCATGTTCCATTTTGATTAAGTCTTAGTCCACTTAATCCTAACAATCCTGATTCAGCCTTAATTGTCTTATTAAGGCCCTAACCTCTCACATTAGACAGGTATTGCTGTGGCTGCCTGTTGCCGGTTGGTTCCGGGCAGTCTTACGCCACAACTCAGTCTAACCTCGGGTCCTTATTGGGCTCCATGTTTAACCTCCCACATTGGATAGGTATTGTTGTGACTACTGGACAGCCGGGCGGTTCCGGGCAGGTTTACATCACAACTCAATCCAACCTCGGGTTAAACATATCGTATTTTCTACATTTATATATCTTGTCATTCTTCTTTATTTCTTATATGTAAATATTTGCGGCCCATTATTAAGTTAATGGTGTAAAGGTTACACCAATCATGGGCCCAACCCATACTTGAATTTGGGCCCTTCTACTTTAGTTTTCATTCATTAGTAATTTTAACCCAACATTATTTTCCCCCGTTTTACACGTTCGTTTATATATATTGGGCTTAGCCTTTTGAAGCCCAATTTAGCCATGCGAAAAGGGGAGGCTTAAAGCGTGATTACATACACAAAGAGGGGAAGGTGAGCGCATGAACTTGCATATGACGTTGGAAATACATAATAGAAACTGGTGTACTTGCATAGTGGTAACATAGGTGACATGAATCAAAGCATGTGAACTTGTAATTGAGATATCATTATTGACCCATGAACCTATATTTTTACTTAGGCATAATGTCAAACATAAGCATGGCATAAATACTTTTAGCATAAACATGGCATAATGTCAAACATGGCATAAATACTTCTAGCATAAACATGGCATAATGTCAAACATAAGCATGGCATAAATACTTCTAGCATAAACATGGCATAATGTCAAACATAAGCATGGCATAAATACTTCTAGCATAAACATGGCATAATGTCAAACATAAGCATGGCATAAATACTTCTAGCATAAACATGGCATAATGTCAAACATAAGCATGGCATAAATACTTCTAGCATAAACATGGCATAATGTCAAACATAAGCATGGCATAAATACTTCTAGCATAAACATGGCATAATGTCAAACATAAGCATGGCATAAATACTTCTAGCATAAACATGGCATAGGTATAGTTAAATTTGTTCATGGCATAAATATAAACAAGTCATGTTCATAAGGTTTCTACATGTTTACAAAGAGGATACTTTGTTACTAACACAAAAGCATAGTTCAACTTAATTAAATTTAATCACATAACGATGGTATACTTATGCATAAATATTCCTAATCATGGTGTTTGCTTTTAACTTGCAAAAAAGAGATTTTTGTGTCTAACTTAGCCATGTCTCACATATGTCATCATATAATTCTTTTAAACAAGATAGACTTAATCATGAATTTCAATTATGCCCAATATCATTCATAGCCTAGCCATATTCATAAGTTTTGCAAAAGCATGACTTAATACATGGATTATGGTGTCAAAATTCCAACATAGTTTCATATGAACTATAACAACCAAACTTGTCTCAATTACTTGCAAAATGATTTATGCACAAAATAGACATCATGATGACATAATAACAAAGCCCCAAACTTGCATGAATTTCAATCAACTACATACATGTAGCTTCAACATAGACTACATAATTTGCGCAATATTCCAAACGTATATTTGCATAGAACTACCGCATGTAGTTCTTTATAATTGAATGACATAATTCAGAATATCCAAAAGTATATAAATCGCACAAATACGAATTTCATTGCCACAATTCAAGCATACATATCTACACAATCATTTGTTCATACCAAAGTAATACTCTACTTACAATGGTTGCGGCAAATTCTCTAATTAAGAGATATGATTCCTTTGTTGAATTGATTAGCTTTAGGTTGCTTGAATTGCTTTAGGCTTTAGAACTTTCTCCCTAATCCTCTCTCTCTAGATGGCGGCTACTCTTAGTCGTTCCTCAGCAACATGGCGGCTATGCTCTTAATTTGAATGAATAGATTAGGGTTTAGTCTAGGGTTGTTTATATAGAGGTTAGGAATTGATTAGAACCATTGATGTTGCTAGGTTAGATCGTAGCCATTCATTAGATAGAGAGACCAATTAAAACTTGCCACCTAGCCCTAATGACAAAGCAACCCACAGAAATTGGACCAAACACAGACCAGGCCAGCCAGGAGGGACTGGGTTCGATTTTCAAAAATTAAACTTTAAATTGAGCTGTTTTAGTCTATTTGAATTTTATCTATTGTATACATATATTTTTGCATATATATATATATATATGTATATATATATATATTCTCATATATATACATATATTTTCTTTATTTTCTTATATGTACGTTCTTATCCTTTCAAAATTTGAATTTGTATACGTACATGTATTTGCATGCTCAGTTGGCCCTCTCTAAAACAGAGATAAAAATTATGTCACCGCCGGGGTTCGAACCCCCGACCTCCATGCTACAAATCCAATGCCTTAACCAACTGAGCTACAGAGGCTTTTGTTAATAAGTCTTAGAATAATAATAATTATTGTCCTCTCCTTACTTCTCTTTTTTCATGTTTTGCTGTAATATTTAAATTAAAGATATCTTCTTCATACGTTATCCGTTTTGCGCAAACTCGGACTCTATCTCAAGCAGAATTCCGAGACGAACGCAATGGTGATGTCCGTTTCCCTTAATTTTTCTGTTACAATTTAATTATACTTTAATTTGTTAATTTACTGTTAACGGAAAAATCCGGGGTGTTACAAATGACACAAGTAATGAATACATACAAGCAAGGTCAAATGACACTAGTAATACATACATGTGAGTTAGGGAGCCGATCAATAGGGTAGTAAGGGTACTTCTAACATATCCATGGCAATTAGGCAGATTGAGGTGGGATCCTCATAATAGATGTACACCTGAAGGCTACCACAATTGCTGGGATTGGGATCACATTATCATTGTATACAGATTTCTAGTTGGGACACTAGTTTGGTGGTGCAGAGATATAGAAACTAAAATAACAGGGTAGTAGCAAAGAAAAGAAAAAATAGAAGCGCATTCAGTTTATCTTGCCTTATCATATCTTATGCTAATCTTATCTTGTTATCCCTTTTATCACGGTATTGTCTTATATTCAGTTTATTCATGTCATGTAGCTTTTACCTGTTTACATGCTGAAAGTCACTGGACTTACCAGGCTTTATGTCTGACCCGTTTTCTTTCGTCTTCTTTTCTTCCGTTTCTCCCCCTAGGTAGTCAGGGAGGGAATAACTCAGCTCAGTTTGGACCGTTCCTCTTTCCAAGCTTGAAGATTCTTTGATGTATTGCTTGGATCCTCTTATCTTTGGCTATGGCTGTGTTTGCACTTTAATTTGGGGACTTATGCTACTTTGCTATGTTTTTATGCTTCTTATATACTTGGAAGTTTTTGAATCAAGACAGAAGTTTTATGTAGTACTTTTAAGTATGATTGAGTCAATTGTTGTAAAAGCTTGACTGAACTACGTTGCTTATAAAATGACTTTGTTTTCTGCTGCTTTATTTGTTTATCTTGTAATTTATCTACATCTTTTACCTATAACGCTTCACTGAAGTTAATGCATTCCCTTTGTGAGTGACATTAATGGAGGTGGGGTGTTTCACTTAAAATAAGAGCTAAAGGTTACTAGAACAGATAACAGATTTTTCAAAAGCATATTTTAAAAGGGGGGGTTTTCTAAAACATGTTTTAAAGAAGCGTTTTTCAAGGGAAAAGTATTGTTTATAAAAGGCATATTCCCCAAAGCCATATGCACTATCTTTCGATCCTCTATTTGAATCTCTTCTTCCTTTCTTTTCGCCATAGTTTGGTAGGCATACATGTCGAGGGCGAAGTAGTGCCCAACCTCCATCTATAGCCGCAGTAATTTCACATGCAGATAATTTTCTTTCAAGCCTTGTAGGTTGTCGTGCGATGGAGGTAGTTTCGAGAAACTAGTCAACAAGCTACACAAGGATAGTAAGGATGAGAATAAGGGAGTTTGGCCTAAGGAGCACAAGCCCAAGGATAAGAAGCTTGTTGATATGGCTTAATCCACGCAGAAGGAGAAAGGTGAAAAGAAAGAGGCCAAAGTGGAAGAATCACAAACAAGGGATTGGAATATAAGAAGGGTGGAGGAAATAATAGATCCCGCGACAAGAGGAAGTGTCTTTTCTATGGTATAGCGGGTCATTTAATTATAGGAAGAAGAAGACAGGTGGTTGTTTTCAGTATGGTGAAGCAGGGCATCTTATCAAGGATTGCCCAAAGGACAAGGACAAGGGGCAAAGGACATAATCTTCTAGAGGGCAAGTGCATGCTCTCGCTGTTAGTGTACCTAAGAGAGGTAGGAACGTTTCTGTTAAAAGTTTAGTTTTTCTTTTCAATCATCATGTTAGAACTTTGTTTGGTTCTGGCGCTTCACATTCTTTTCTATCTGCTTGCATAATTGAGTCTCTGCACCTTAGTACTGGTATAGTAGAAGATCCCATTATTCTCTCAAATCCAATTGGTGGTTCGGCCCATTTATCTTTGGTTTGTAAGGATTTGAGAATAGCTATATTAAGTATTGAGCTAAGTGTAATGCTTATGTTTTTGGTTTCATGGGCTAGGGTTGATTCTAGGCATGTATTGGTTAGCTAGTAATTGTGAAAGGAGGGTAGTTAGACTTTTGACTTGCCTCGGGAATACCCTCGAGATTTCATGCGATCCTAAGTGATCATTTTGGCTTAGCTACCTAGGATCACTTGATGCATCAGTCGACGATTTACGATCCGTTAGAGTAGTCCATGAGTACGCAGATGTTTTTGATTAGGTCAGGGGTTTGTCCCCAAAAACGCAAGATAGACTTCCGCATATATCTAGTTGACAATGCAAAGCCAGTTGCATTACCTGTACGACACATGACTCCAAAGGAAAGGAAGGGCTCAGTAAACAAGTAAAATAGTTACTTGAGGAAGGGGTCATAAGGCGGAGTATTTTTGAATTGGATGCTCCAGTTGTTTTAGCTACAATGACGGATGGTTCACTTCGCTTGTGCATAGATGATATTTTGGTTTTCTCTAAGAGTGGGGAAAAACATGCTTTGTATCTAAGGGAAGTCTCGAATACCCTTCAAGCGCATCAGCTTAAGGTTAGGTTCTCCAAATATCATTTTTGTAGAGAAGAAGTGAGGTTTCTAAGACATGTGATATCCAAGGAAGGGATAACAGTAAATCCTGCAAAAGTAGTTGTAGTGCAAGATTAGAAGGTCCCAAGAGATGCAACGGGAGTAAGAAGTTTTCTTGGATTAGCGGGTTGATATAGGAAGTTAATTAAGGGCTTTATGAAGGTATTAGCCCCACTTACTAGATTGACGAAGAAGAACCTAACTTTTTCCTAGGATTTGGATTGCGATGTTGCTTTCCAACGACTGAAGACAACCCAGTCTTGACATTGCCCGAAGGGAACAAGACGTTTACAGTTTATACGGATGCATGCGGGATAGGGTTAGGTGTTGTTTTAATGCTAGAAGAGAGGGTAGTTAGTTATGGAAGAAGACAGCTGAAAGTACATGAGAAAAACTATCCTACCCATGACTTGGAATTAGTTATTATAGTTTTCGCTCTTAATTCATGGCATCATTATCTTTTAAGAGAGAAAGTTTGAACTATATACGGATCATAAGTTCTTAAAATATTTGTTCCCGCAAAAAGATTTGAAATTGAGGCAACAACGATAGATGGAATTTCTTGCCTCATACGACTTTGAGATTGCTTATACCTCTAACAAGGGTAATGTTGTGACAGACGCCCTAAGTAGAAAGAGATTGACCTTAAGAGGAGTAAAATTCGAAGTACATAACAACCTTTAGACCCTCAGTCAAGTTTGCACCTGGTTTGTTAACAACGCTAGAAGAGCGGCCTACGCTTTTGGATCGGATAGGAGCGACGTAACTTGAATACCCTTAGATTTGTGACATGGTGGATAAGCTAAGTAGAGGAGAGACCTCTAATCATCTTAGTATATACACTTGGTATAATGGTTAACATCTACTTATATTGGAAAGATAGTCCGACTATATGGGATACCCTCTAACATAGTAAGTGATCGAGTTCCTATCTTTACTAGTGAGTTTTAGAAATGGAGGTCAAGAAGCTTTGAAATTGTGAAGTCAAGCTAGTTAAAGTACAATGGGGTGACGCTGAAGAAGACGCGACTTTGGAGACTGAAGACAAGATAAGCGCATCTTACCTTTTTCTTTTTGAGGGTACATCCTTGATCTCTTTTTCCATAAGTTTACGCATGCTTGTATCTATCTTTTAAGTATATCCTCTCGGTCTAGTTCTTGATGCTTAGGTAGAAACCAATGAATGTAAACATGTATTTGAAACATGTTATGATTGATGGTTGCAAGTGGTTGCTCGTGGATGCATATACACACGCATTAGGTACTAGATCGGCTAAGTCACTTTCATATTGCATATGAATATATGTATTTAGATATGGATTGAACCTTGATGTGTTAACATATGGATGTTGCATTTGTATGAATGATTGTGCACTCATGTAGAGGTTATAAGGTACGAATAGGAATAATTGCATGCATGATGGACTCATGGCACTGACATAATTCACATTAAGGAGGTCAACTGAATTAGTAGACAACCTGATTTTGCATTGGATAAGGGCATATAAACACACTACACATATGATCATGAAAGCATTATAAATCCTTTTAAGGACAATGGATGCCTGTAATTGAATGATTGAGTAGATGGACGTTAGATGGTAGGATATACATTCTTCTTGACTTGGAGATTTCGGGGACGAAATCCTTTAAGGAGGGGAGAATGTAACACCCCGTAATTTTAAATATTAAATTAACAAATTTAAGAACATTTAATTTTTAGAAGAAGAATTAGGTGAAACAGGTTACACCATTGCGTTCATCTCAGAATTTTACATGAGATAGACTCCGAGTTTGCGTGAATCGGACTCCGTATGAAGAAGTTATGAAGTTCAGAAGATTTCAAGTTTAAACAGAAATTAAATTAAAATAATAATTAAAAGTCAAAACTGTTCAAAATTCGAAATTCGGTCACAGCGGGCTGAGCGGGAAATTTCCCGCTCAGATGTGTCGACCCCCCGGGGGGAGTCGACATAGGTGTCGACCCCTATGTAGGGAGTCGACCCCTGTTTGATCCAGATCCAGTGACGTATTTTTACAGCCTAGGGTTGATGTGTTGTTACGTGATTGGCCTGATGACGAATTTTCTTGGGCTGGATGGCTTGGATGGATCCTAGGTTGATCTGAAGGCTCTTAATAATCCTAGACATCTATATATACACTCATAACCCAACCCTAATTCTATTGCTCCAAAGCTATGACACCGTCATGCTGTTCATCTTCAATCTAGCCTAACCACCGCCATCTTCTCCAAACTAGAAATCAAATTAGAGAGCCTCAAATCAACTTTGAAGATTAATCAACATCAAATTAGAGTCTCTGCAACAACATCGATTCAATTATCTTTTCTTAATCCTAGCAATGTAAGTTCGTGTTATTTTCAGATTTAAACACCTAATGGTAATCTTGGCATGTAATAAAATGGATCTAAGTTTATGCTTGATGATGAGACAATCTTTTAAGATTTACCCCTATCTTTCTATTGAATCTATGATTTTACATGCCTAAGAAGTTATTATATCGATTCAATCATGCCTACCTTTGTTGACCATCGAATATATAATCCTTTTTGGTTCATGATGCTATTCTTATGCATGCGATAATGATTGTATCAGCTTATTCAAGAATCTATCTTTGTTGGATCTAAATTTCTCGTATTATGTCTGTTGTTACATGCCTATTTTTATGCCTATTCTTATTTTATGCTCTTTCTCTCTCTTCTCCTATTTCCTTTTTCTTTTATGAACCAAGGTTACCTTCGAACCTAGGCTAAAATCGCGAAATACGAACGATTGGAATACGGGGAATATTTGAGTATAACCTATTTTGGTGAAATTGTTGGGCATAACTTGAAATTGATATTGGGGAATAATCTATTTGGTAATAGTGGAACATAATTTGTAACTTGTGATTTGGGGGCATAATTGTTATTGTTGCAAACTTGGGGTAAATTGAAATATTAAATCTAGATTGGATGAAAATTATAAATTGAAATAATAAGTCTGGATTGGGCATAACTATTGGTTGGGACGCTAAACATAATGTATATTGCGATTTTGGGGCATGACTATTATTGCAAATTTGGGAGGATTGGGTGTAACCTATTTTTGAGTAATAACTTGTAATTGAATTTGTTGGGCATAACTTAGGAATTGTAACATGACTAGTTTGGTGAATTTGGGATAATTAGCATATAAGATTCTAGACTTGGACATGAATGGTAAATATATAAATTGGCTAAAGATGAACGTGCCTAACCCGAGGTTAGATTGAGTTGTGGTGTAAGAACCCCCCCGGCACATCCAATGACCGCAACAATATAGATCTAATGTGAGAGGTTAGCGCATTAAGTCCAAAACCCGAGGTTAGAATGAGTTTGCGGTAGAAGTCTGCTTGGAACCGCCCGGCACATCCAGTGACCGCAAACAACAGTTCTAATGTGAGTGGTTGAGGCATTAATGAATTAATTAATGCTAATGAATGGACATGCTAAGAATGGTAGGGTTAAGTTAACACAAGAGGGCAACACTTAACCAACATAACATGACGTGTGATAGGGCAACGCTTAACTAAAGTAACATGACAAGTGGAAGGGTTAAGTTAATAGGAAACACTTAACCAAATTCAACATGATGAATGAGTAAGGTTAAGTTAACCAACATAACATGATAACGAGTGGGTTAAGTCAAAGGGAAACACTTAACCAATATAACATGATGAACGAACATGGTTAAGTTAATAAGAAACACTTAACCAATACAACATGATGAATGGGAAGGGTTAAGTTAATAACAAACACTTAACCAATATGACATGTTAGGTGGGTGGCCTAAGTTAACATGGACAAGAAGACAACTTAACCAATATTATATGAACAAAGTGGATATGGTTAACGCAAGCTTAACTAATAACACATATGGACTTGATAAGGGGAAGGGTTAAGTAAATCTTGGGTAAGTGGGTAATATTAGTATATATATAGGCCCACAAACTTAACCGTCAAATAAACATGCATGAATCAGTGAGAGGGTTAAGTAACATATGAATAGGAAACATTTAACCAGTACTACATGTTAATTAAGCAAATGGGTGGGGTTAAGTTAAATTGAGAACACTTAACCATTAAAACATGTTGATTAAGAAACCCTAGTAACGGGGACCCATTTCAGCAGTAACCCACATAGATGTACCATGGTACCCTGAGCTAAGCAGGGTGGGGCACGATTACTAGGCTGATTATAAGCGATCAAAATAGCGGTGGGTGGTGCAGCAGTGTGGTTCCAACGGAGTATGGGCGTGCACGTGCTCCGGAGTGGAAAAGCACGCACTAGGCATCAGTAGTATACATTGTGCATCTTGAATCGTGTCGGGTCGCCATCATGGGAATTGATACACCCTATGACGGGGCCAGCACAGGTATCTACACACAAGTGAGGTCGAATGACATGAGTAATGAATGCATACAAGAAAGGCCAAATGACACAAGTAATACATACGTGCGAGTTAGGGAGCCGATCAATAGGGTAGTAAGGGTACATCTAACATATCCATGACAATTAGGCAGATTGAGGTGGGATCCTCGTAATAGATGTACACCTGAAGGCTACCACAATTGCGGGGATTGGGATCACATTATCATTTTATACAGATTTATAGTTGGGACACTAGATAGGTGGTGCAGAGATATAGAAACCAGAATAATAGGGTAGTAGCGAAGCAGAGAAAAAGTAGAAGCGCATTCAGTTTATCTTGCCTTATCATACCTTATGCTAATCTTATCTTGTTATCCCTCTTATCACGGTATTGTCTTATATTCAGTTTATTCATGTCATGTTTCTTTTACCTGTTTACATGTTGAAAGTCACTGGACTTACCATGCTTTATGTCTGACCCGTTTTCTTTCGTCTTCTTTTCTTCCGTTCCCCCCCTCCCCCCCGGTAGTCAGGGAGGGAATAGCTCAGATCAGTTTGGACCGTTTCTCTTTCCAAGATTGAAGATTCTTTGATGTATTGTTTGGATCCTCTTATCATTGGCTATGTCTATGTTTACACTTTAATTTAGGGACTTATGCTACTTTGCTATGTTTTATGCTTCTTATATACTTGGAAGTTTTTGAATCAAGACAAAAGTTTTATGTAGTACTTTTAAGTATAATTAAGTCAATTGTTGTAAAAGCTTGACTGAACTACGTTGCTTATAAAATGACTTTGTTTTCCACTGCTTTATTTGTCTGTCTTGTAATTTATCTATATCTTTTACCTATAACGCTTCACTGAAGTTAATGCATTCCCTTTGTGAGTGACATTAATGGAGGTGAGGTGTTTCAAATCTGCACCCAATTGGGATTGTTTAACTAAGTGGGCATCTATGACACGTAGAAGACATCCAGACGCAAGGCCTAATTGGATACCTATGACACGTAAAAAACATCCGCACACAAGACCTTATCTGGTACTTCAGCAACAAATATGCACCCAGTAGGGATTGTTTAACCGAGCCGGTACCTATGACTTTCTTTATGGGCTTGGTTATGATCTTAGTTATAGGTATTATGCCTAGTTATGGGCTTGGTTATGACTTCCATTCAACTTGGGAGTAAAAAAATGCTGGTGTAAACTTTTAAACTCATATTTTACTACCAGTCTTTGCAAACTATCTATGCATCTGAAACTACACAAGCATGGAACTAATTTTATATTAACTACTATTTTTTGTACAATTGTTTCATTACAATTTTCTTCTTTTATTCACAAAATACCAATATCATCTAAGCAAAACCAAGCAGAAATGCACTACCAATATCAACTATCTGAACACTTCTGCCCGAACTCGTAGTGACATTTTTGTCATTTGTTCCAACATTGATCATAATCTCGAACTTGCATTTTCCAACCAAAGGATTGGTCCTTGTGACCATCAATATGTTATCGAACTTGCAAGCGCCTCTTTGTTGATTTACAAATTGAAACAACTGGTTAAAAGTGTACGATGCGTTGCTCCTCGCATCCAGCCCATTGCACGAGGCTCCATACCCAAGGCACATGCAATCCGCATACATGAACGCATATTCCATGTTCTTACTGATCCTCAGGTCTGTCGGCCTGTCGCGCTGATCCCCGGTGATAACACACACTATTGGTGATCCAAGTACCTCAGCCCGTAGCCGACACCAAGTTCCTACCATTACCGACCACAAGCGGGTACTTGACGCTTCCATAGTAGTTGAAAATTCCCCAATGCCGCTTGAAGTTCGAGCCCTGGTTGAACGCTTTCCACATCTTTGTCCAACAGCCCGAAGAAGTACACGTCCCTGCTTAAACTCATAAACATATTTGGTTGCAGAAAATATAAAATGAAAAATATAAAATGTTATTAACTTAAAAGTTAAATCAACAAATATAAAAGACAAACGGATTCTAAACCATCCAGAGTTCGACTGTAAGTTGTGATCCAAGGAGAGTGCAAATACTCTAATTATGAGACTGCCATTCATTAAGTAGCATATGCAAATTACACCGGATTATCTGGATGACAAGTTCCATCAAAAAGTAAATTACATGTGACAAACCACATGTACATTGAATGGAAAGCACATCAATCAAGCACTCAACCAAATTCAAAAAAAAAAAAAAAAAAAAAAAAAAAAAAAAAAAAAACTATACTATAGCTGTACATAGCTCAAGTCCAATATGACATCTACTAGCTGGATTTCTTAAAAATTGATCTGACTAAAAGCTACTGCCGTTAAATGCTTAGAGCATTCGAACGCTATAACAATCTATTTTTGAAAAATTAACGATGCAACACATTTCCATCATCCGTCTTGATCAAGCTCAAGCACACATAACAAGTACCTACTTCATAAAGCTTTCAACCTTGGGTCAATATATGTCCATTGCCTAATACAACTTCACAGTCCTTGTCTTCTTCCCAGTCACACTTTAACAATTTAAAAGTTATAAGAAAAAAACTAAACATTATATCATGTAAAGGGATATTGAAGATTTGTAAACTTGTAGATTGAATAAATGTGCATATCAGGTACCACTCTTTAGATTAAAAGTTTCAAGTTCTTGTTGGCTAGTCTCTCGCTGATTTGCATCCCGATAATAGTAACATAATATATATGTTAATCGAAAGTTGAAAACTTAACAATATACTGTAGATGTTATGCAAGTGTTTATGGCATTTCCTGTAAGGATGTGAAGAAAAATATAATTGTGTATACACACACACACACACACACACACACACACACACACACACACACATACATACGTAATTAAATAGATTGTATGTTATCTGCCTCTTTTTAAACAACAGGAAATAATCATGCTAACCCAAATAGTTAGTATCAAGAAAAATAACATAACACAAAATTATAATGATCCGTATTTCAACTCCAATTCTCAAGTAAACAAAAATAAGCAAAAACTTAACAATACATAGAGTATGTGTATGCTACAAATTATGGATATAAAATTATAATTGAAAAAATAACACGTACAAACAATGAAATATTTATTAATTCTATGAATTTATGGACCATAAGAAGAAAAATAAATCATCAAAACAACAACACAAAATTAAGTTCAATGAAAAACTGGAAATTAAAGTAATCGAGAATATATTTTAAAAATCTTTTTCCAATGACAGTTAGAAAATTTTATGGCAATTGCCTAAATATAGGACTTAAATGTATAGTTATTCGTTTTTGATAAATAGTATTGATAATTCTACAATTAATACCAAATATTAATATGATTTGTGTATGCATTGCCAAGCATAATTTACTTACTGTTTTGTCAGAATATCAAACAAATAATGGATTATATGATATAATAGGTGTTATATTGATCTTAACCTTAAAAAGTAAAACATGAGTGATGAGACTTGAGAAGCAGAAAAACCACACATGTGAAATATTATTTCGCTGCACCTGAGATATTATAGAACATATGGCATTTATTCTACTAAAATGGAGATTGAACAAAAAAAATTAATACGTGTTCTTTTTAACATATGAATTCTTTTAACATAAGAATTATGATGACTGGGGCTTCAGATATTATGTCACCCACTTTCCTTGTTTCTCATTTTTTTTCTTCCTTTTTTTCCAATGAAAGAACATAAACGGGAATTAAATTTTCAAATAACTTCTAATATTTTGACATACTATTGTCATATCCAAGCAAAGATATAAAGTCTATTTCATTCTCAGCTGTAGAACTCTATTTTTTTTACACATTTAGTAAACTAATTGTGTGTAAACACGAAAAAAAAGAAATTAAAGGATTATTAAGCTAAAATTGAGCAAGAAAATTATCTAGCAGAAGAACAGAACTATAAATATCCCCAAAAGTTGGCAAGATTCAAATTATATTTACATAACTAAATTTACACAGTTAACAAAAATTAAAATGCTAAAAGAGAAGATAAATTGAAAGCTAAAATACAAAATGGACATCCAATATCAAATGATATATGAAATATTCACAAATGAATGATAATACGTCAGAAAAGTGACAAAAAATGGTTGTAGCGGGTACTTGAGAATTGGCCCAAAGAAGAAGACATCTAGTTTTTCGTACAATCAATTAATCATACAGCTCTTTCATAGAAATATGGAACTAATTTTATCCACATTTATTTTACATGATCCATTTCTAAAACTTAATTCTACAGATCAATGATTTAATCTTTTGTCTAATTCTAATTGATATTTGCATTCTAAAATTATTTTGGATAAATGCTTTTTTAGGTATGTTTTTTGGGTGCTTTTACGATCATTTCTATACTTTATAGAACATAAAAACGTCAACTTATTCTCAAAATTTTGGAGGGAAGTAGATCAGTTATGATAGCTACCACAATCCAATGAGGAAGTTAAGCATAGCTCCAAACTTAGTTCCCCTTAGTATCCGTATTATTGTGTGAAACAATTTTGATAAGCAAGCATCAATATAAAACATTTTAGTAATTTGGTTATTATATTAAACTTCAAATAGCGTTTTCCAACATTGAAAATTAACTTCATTTAGGTATTCATCCATATCACTAACTTCATATTTATCCAAAAGATATAGAAGAAGTCGTTATAAGAACATTTGAATTTAGAGAGAGACAGAGAGAGAGAGAGAGAGATTATGTCTTAATGCCAAACCTGCATGTCATTGTATCTTGTGTCTAGTGCTTGCTACTTTTAACATATCTCCACCATTATCGTTGTACCTTCCTTTCCCATGACTATTTTCGTATGGATCAGAATGATATAAAATGCTATATCTACTTGATATATGGTAATTTCGACCACTAAAACAAATAAAAAAGATGAAAAGTACAACAAGCTTCACAAAAAAGGGGATGTCCGTGCCATTGCATCTCCCTTGCTCATGTGTTTATCGTAAAAGATTGAAATATGTAAAATATTTTGAAGAGTACAATGGTGTTCTTACTATGTTGGGTAAAATGCATAAGGTCTAGTTTAGAAAGGCCAAAATTTAAAATTTAATCTTTTTTCGAATAAGATCCATTAAATTTTACAAAAAAGATGAACATTCAATCTATTTACAGTAAAGATGTTTACATCCATTGCCCATTTGTGAATGAGATAAAGTCAATTATCTTTTCACGAAAGATAAATACAATTTTTTAAAGCGATTTGTCATCATGAAAAAGTATTCATTTATCTTTTGAGTAAAAAGATGAACTATTTTATCTTTTTGTTGATAACATAGGTTCATTATACCATCGAGAAAATCATAAATTCATTCATCCTTTCAATTAAATAAGATATTTTAACGTACAGTTTTGGTCAGATTATTAAATTCATTTACTATTCTAAATAAAAGACAACCATATTTCATTTTGACAAAGAGAATATCATTTTGATAAAAGAGCCTTTTCTATTAAAAATAACGTGACAGGAAGCATTCAAAAAGACATTTATTTACTTAGTTAAATAGCATGTGAACTGACTATGCACACACTAGCAATTACTGATGATATTTACTCAACTAAATAGCACACGAGCTGAGTATTTACACACCAGAAGGTAATACATAGAAAATGTTAAATCAAAACATCCAGTCTAGAAAAGCTACATAAGTAAGGAATTCAACATGTTTGTATTATGTTAGAATATGGTATAATACCTATATCTATAGGAGTTTACACGCTGCCAATATAAAGTATGGTGGCCATTTTGAATGAAATAAAACTAAGACCAATGGAAAATGTTCAGTAGATTGTCTAACTATATACTATTCAAAAACATAATAGTTTTCTGATTAGATACCGCCTGAACACCCAAAGTAGGGAAAGGAAATAAAATTGATAAAAGAAAATATGTAGAAATAAATTATAAATATAAATTTTAGTTACAATTTTCAAAAATATTACACGGAAGAAAGATTGATGATTGTCTTAGTTTTTCCCTCAATATATCTTCATGTCTAATGAAAAGGTTATGCGTATCTCAATGAGAAATAATCATAGCAAAAAATAATAATAATAATAATAATAATAATAATAATAATAATAATAATTCAACAATTACATCTTCTGGAGTGTTTAGCCTCTATTTGTTACATTCAAAAATTGTTTTTTGTTTATATGTTTTGCATTTGTATTCAACCTACGTAGTGACTGCTCTAAACATCAATAAGCCTAGGGAAGAAAGCTATGAGAAACCCTAAATCTGAAATCGTGGTAGATTAAAATTTTAAGACCTAGCCAATGCTATTATAAAAAATAATCTAACATTAAACAAAATTTTCTGTCAAAATAAAAATATATCACTGCAAGCGCTGTATCAAGAACATAATATAACTGTTATGATACTTTAAAACAATTTCCACCCAAAATCAATTCATAACTTAAACTGGAAAGTGGAAAACGAAAAAGTAAATACCTAGGTTTTTAACTTCACAGGTGACATGACAGCAGTAAAAGAAAGGACCGCGAGCAGAGAAAATCGTGAGGATTTAAAGGAAGGAATCGAGTGAAATACGAGTAATAAGGAATTGAGAAAAGAAATATCATTTCACGTTAACAGAGAAGAAGCTACACAAGATGAAAGAGGGATAATTTGGTCCTGTTATGAAACAAACACAAAACATAATAGATAAGAGATAAAGGACATTTTTATTCATTCAGATGTGTATATCTTTTCTATTTCATTGACTCTTATATATATAGTCTTTGGAGCTGGTGATTAACTTATCCCCATGATGTAGGACTAAACAAAAAATTATAAAAGCATATTCACTCCTATATATATTACAACACACACACACACACACACATACATACATACATACATACATACATACATACATACATATATATATATATATATATATATATATATATATATATATATATCAACACTCCCCCTTGAATATGCGTCTTCAGAATTTGGAATGCTCTGCTAACTTGAAGTTGTCCTTTTATAGAACATATATGACGATTGCTCCCCCTTATTATTATCTTGCTTGCACATGTTCATCAAGTCGATACAGCTGTTGTTTGTTACCTTAAAAACTCTATCAGGAAAACCCAATGGGAAAAACCTTGAACGAGAAAAAAGTGCAACATGTACCATTATGGATATCATATTAAAATGATTTTCCTTCTAAGAGTTTGATGCTTCGGGATCAATACAATGCCTCATTAAAACCTTACGAAGAAAAACTCAGTGGGAAAAAAATCTTAATGAAGGAAAAAGAGCACAATTATATATTTTAATATTTCATTTCAACTAATGAAATTTTGATTCTTCTGGATCAGGATAGTTCCTCATTAAAAACCTTACTAAGAAAAAGCATGTGGGAAAAATCTTAATAAAGGATAAAATATACAATTTAAAATGTCATATTTCAATCATTTATTATGTCAAATGGAATTTGATACTTCCGGATCAATATAATGCCTCGTTAAAAGCTTAACAAGAAAACCCAGTGAGAAAAGACTTAAATAAAGAAAAAGTGTACATTATAACTTATTTTTGTATGTTACTTTATGGGTTGATACTTCTGGATCAAGATAATGCCTCATTAAAACCTTACTATGAAAACTCAATGGGAAAAAAAACTTAGTTAAGGAAAAAGAGTGCACTATAATATACTTATGGATGCTCTCCCTGATGTGATAATTTATTTTGAATTTGTATTCTTCTTTCAATAACTCAAATTGCTTACAGATACTCCTTAATGAAGTTTTTCTTCGAAATCTTCATGTGCATTTCCATGCTTCGGGCATATTTTCTTATTTAAAACACCTTCTTTTTGTGATTTTATGCTACTAATATTCATTTATGAACACACTTCATGTACTTACAATTTTGTGTTTCAATCGGGTTTGCATATTGCAATACACATATAATGAATAAGACAAGTTTGATTACAACAACACTAAGCAGGAAGTAATCTACTCAGGTATGTCAAGATTTTCATTACAACAATATTTAGAAGAATGCTATAATATTCGTCCATGTCCTTAGCGTTCTTTATAAACACAAATGTTATTTATGTTCTTCAGGAACATATATATTTTAATAAGTTTTGCGTATTGCAACTACCACTTCAATAGATATCAACGGTTATATAAAAAAAATACCCAATATTTCCAACGGTTATCAACGGTTTCCAACGACCATAAGAACATTGTTTTCAAACGGTTTCCAACAGTTTGTGTTGTTGGAAGCCGTTGAAACAACAGTTGGAAAAAATCTGTTGTGTCCGATGGAAGCCGTCGAAAGTCGTGAACTCTATTTCAACGGCTTCCAACGACCGCCAATGACTAATAGTCGTTAGAATAGCCATATGTTATTGTAGTGGTCATGCATACCCAATTAAACTAAATACCTATCGTATGACCATACAGATTCGATTCAACATACGAAAACAACACCGGTAATAAGATCTAGAAATATGTAGATAAAACAAATCTAGATTTAATTTAAAACGAAATAGGAAATTTTCAATAACATCAAAGGAAGCATACCTGAATTTTTAATGAAGAAGAAAAAAAATTAGCTTGATCTTTCAAATTAACACAAACCTTGGATCTGATCTGTATCTAGAGTTTCGTGCTAATAACGTGTTGTGAAATAAACACAGAACAGAAGAGATAAGGGATAAAGGACATTTTTATTCATTCAGATGTGTACATCTTTTTTATTACATTGACTTCTATATATATAGTTTTTGGAGCTGGTGATTAACTTATCCCCATGACGTGAGACTAAACAAAAAATTATAAAAGCGTATTCACTCCTATATATATTACAACACACACACACACACACACACACACACACACACACACATATATATATATATATATATATATATATATATATATATATATATATAACAACAGGTCCGAGTTATTCGACAGATATGTACTTAAAAAATGACGTTTTAGTTTTACTGTTCTTATATTTACCAGATATAAGAAATCTATCCTGCAATTATAAATTGCGAAACAGGTGTCTTGGAACTTAAAAGAAAATGGGCCGACAAACCCTTAAAGCATCTTCAACAGAGCTTTGATTCAAATGTCTGAATCATGAATTGAAGAGCAAAACGGCTCCAACAAATATTTTTATCTGTAATATTCAGGGAAATATTATGGGTGTATGTTGAATTCTGAATTGGTCTCTCGCATTTAAAAAATCGGCGCTGTAGAGAAATGAAGTGAAAATTTTGGCGTACGCCTAAAAAATCGGCGCGGTACAATACAAAAAATGTAAAACCAGATATGAATCGGAGGTTTTCTTCTTCTTTGTTTTGACGCCGATAAAATCGGCGCTTTGCTATTAGGGAAATCACGAATTCCCCTCCTGAATATTACGTCTTGTAATATTCTTCCCCTGAATTCTATTGGAGAAGCTCTTACACATAATTTCCACTTATTAATAGGGTAAGTATCTCAATAATTAAAATTAAATTCAAATGCTTCCATTTTTAGTTAAGTATGGTTATCTAAAGCAATTGTTATAACTTACTAACTAAATTAGAGATATCATTTTTATCTCTAACAACTACATAAATATGTAATTATATTTATATTATTTACTCAATCTTAATTGTACTTAAATCAACCTTATTTCAATCAAAATTAATTTCAAGGCTTGCTATCTTTTCCAAAGGTCTCTTAATAGATTTTGATTAGAAAGCTGTAACATGAATGATGGAACAACATCGTCCAGATTTGCATTCAAAGCCATTGTTTTGTGTAAGTCGTCTTCAATTTGTTGGAAAAACAATGGCTGAGTCACGCACAAAGTTGCTCTCTTAAAGACGTGACGATGTGCTCAATGTGCAAAGCATTTCGTACCTTTCGCCGCCGCCTCTAAGAAAAAACAGTCTCTTCTTAGATATCAATTCGCTTGCATAAACGAATTGAGTCTAATTTGCACTTAAATTAAAAAAAATCCGTGCCACTTTTTTTTAATGAAAATTTTTCAGTGAAGATAAGGAGGTTTTTTTGAAGAGAGAGGAAAATAAAAAAATTGTTCTATCTTTTGCTTTGTCTATTCTATTTCTTATATAGACATAATGCAAAAATGTAATGTTCACTATGTTAGTGAAAATAAAGTTGGATCACAATTAATTCCATAGTAAATAAATAAAACTATCAAAAAACTGTAGTTTATAAAGTGATGAATGTTAATAAATTTTAATTTATTGTACGTTGCAATAATGCAATAATGACTCAATAATATTTTGTTCACGGTTAAAAAAGGGTGTCTCCATGTCAACTTATCCCTACCTGGGCTGAAAAACTATTTTCTACAATAAAGACCATGCCGATCGTAAGGTACTAAGGTTTGCGCTCACGGTCCATGTTAATCAATCATATAGAAGTGACGTGATCGATCAAAATAACTTTCAGCCAAACCCTATTACCTATTACGCGGACTATAAATTCGGCCGTGACAGTGTTCCAGCTGTAACTTGGCCGCCACTGTCCATAGCCGTTTTATGCTTTATCGTCTTCTCCGTTCAATTTCACACCCAAGTCAGAGTACCCTAGTTTCTCCTTTAGCACTCCTAGTTTTTCCACCTCGCCTATTCCGTTCCTACTCATCTGGCCTAACGATGGCAGGTCCTAACAAGTTGAAACAGGATGCAAAATGCAAGATTAAGGTCACGAAAGATCAGGCATATTTAGATAGCGTGATTGGTAAGCGAATTCAGATGTTTGAGTCCATTAAGGCGGAGCAGGCTGCAAACAGACAAAGCATTGGCGGGGAACCGATAAAGTAAGCTCTAATTTGACATGTTCTTGAAATAATCGTGTAAATTTGTATGATAAACGACCATTACTATCTTTATTCATGGGAATCAGTGCAAAATGGAAAATTTTAATGTTCTTAAAGGTAATCAAAGGCAGTTGATTTGGATATATATTATATAATGGGACGTTTTACAGCCCCCTTCAAATGTTTCAAACTTTACTTCCATCTATCCACCAAAAAACAGGTTTCACGAATAACTTTGTTAATGCTTTCAATGAAAATGTGCATTTTATACTGCACAACTTTGTTAACGTTTGCCTGTCTATACCGTAAAAATACACATTCCGCCAAATATGCTATCCACACTGCAAATGCTTATTTTACCGATATGTGCGTCATAAATTACAATTTTTGGCTGAGAACATCAACATAAATTTGGTGAAACTTGGTTCCGAGAACAGTTTATCAGGTATAAAGTTGAAAATAAGAGGTAGATCCTAATTTCCGCTTGCATGACTGATTGTGTGTGAATTTTTCAATGAGACTATATTGTGTAGGATAGTATTAGAAACACACAACAACCGTTTATGAGTAGTCTTTGTGTTTTTTTATTTGTATGTCTGACAACAAGATAGTTATGTTGACTTGCCATCATTTTCAGCTATTATCTATTTTAAATTTAACTTATTTAGTCATGCACTTCAGCCTTTTTAACCCTATGATTCCTTGGACATTTTGAACGGTCCATTCAGTGATCACGAAATCCTTATGTTGAACGTCTCCCATGGAACGCTCAAATACTAGAAAAACAGAGGTGATGATGATATAAAGCTTACGTATAAACGTAAGCCTGTTGGATGTGGGGATTTGGTTTTTATTTTTTAAAGTAACAGATACACATATATTTTAATGTGGGGGAGAAATCTTGGCATTCAGAATTCATACTCAAATTGATAGCCGTAGACCAAGGCAATCACGTAATCAAAATAATTACTAATTTACTACGAGAAAAACATGGGGAAAATTCAGGGAAATCAAAGTCAAGTTTTAAATTGAGTAAGATGTGAAGTAACAATGTTGAATATTTTTTTAAGAAACATTCCCAGCCTCACAATGTTGAATGTAAAAATCTTTTCCCTTTATTGTATGTTAATCATTAAATTTAATTTTGTTATTTACAACCAATAATTTGTTATAATTTATTAAGATATATAAATGTATATCTGTGAAGTGTTAAAATGATATCTGCAGGAGTGCCTGCACAAGAGGTTGCCATCCCTAAACTGCTCTGCATTGATAAACATTACAAAATAAAGTTATCCACTTATGTAAGATAAAAAATACCATGTTACGAAAATGAGCTAAAGGATTCTCAGTATTAAACACATCCCCTTCTCTCTACTTTGCAGATTTCAGACAAAAAAAATATCCTTATCCGAAAGTTTATGTTGAATTCAAGGGTTAATGTGTTAAATGTCATCTCAAACCAATGGTACAATTAAGATGGTTATATTTTAAACGTCATCACGTTCTTTAACTTACGTGGTCATTTTGGGAACCATGTAATCATTATACGTGGTTACTTCGTGGTTTGCAGGTGAAATATCTAAATATGTTGCATGGTAGTGTCGATTACATAAAAAACACACTAACTTCTAGCGTGACTTCTGTAGCGTGGTTTTTGTATGCCCATTGCTACATACTAATATCTGATTTGTACAAAATCCATGCTTCTTAGCAAGTGGTACAACTGCCTAGTCCATCATCTATCATTACAATTTTACACTGGACACTTTGGGTGTATTGTGGGGGTGAGAATTAGTTAGTGCAAAAAATTTTTGGCTGTAAATTAGCAAGATGGGTGCTAATAGAACAAACATAACACTGAAATAAATACCAGTAAAAAGGTAAAATATAATATTTAATTAATTTATTAGTTACAATTTATCGATT
The DNA here is from genome assembly GCA_030737875.1 of Allium sativum. Classification (NCBI taxonomy): domain Eukaryota; kingdom Viridiplantae; phylum Streptophyta; class Magnoliopsida; order Asparagales; family Amaryllidaceae; genus Allium; species Allium sativum. The sequence goes on from CM060921.1 coordinate 298,736,086, forward strand.
ATTATTCATAATTTGTCAATTATTCTTCATAATTTCTTGATGGGAAAGTCTATTTAGACACAAAATGTAGACACAATTGGTGATACAATGAATCTCTACCATTAGATTCTCCCCTGATTTCCATCTCTTCATATAAAGATAAAATGATCCAACGGTTAGGACTCTGTGTTTCTTAATTTGTGTCTAATTTTATGTTCAAATGTCGTCCCGTTTATTGATTATTAGTTATGTATAATTATAATTAAATTCATAATTTACCAAATAATAACTAATTGAATAATAAATAACATTACTTAGTGTAACATCCAAATCCACATTCCCCATTTATCGTGCCTAAGAATTCAAATTCAGTGTATCTCCATTCACTAAATTGGCATTTGCTAAACTAGCATTCGTTGCACCATCATCCGAGAATGAAGCCTCGTTTATTCACTTAAAACTGCTTGAATGTTGCAAGTTAAAACCATTTTTTATTTTAAAAATGTTGTTCAAAATGGCTTTCAGAAAATCACTTTCATATACACCAAGGAAGCACACATGATTTACTTATATGTTAATATAAATTACTGTTAATAATTTAGTTTTATGTTTGGGTCGCAAGGATTAAACTACCAGATGGAGCAGTCAAAGAGGGGAAGAAGTGGCTGACATCACCCATAGACATTGCTAAGGAGATATCTACTGGATTAGCTGCTAGTGTTTTGATCGCGCAAGTACTTGACTAGTTAGATTTTTCTCTCTCAGAAGTTTCTACCATTTTCTGAATATACTAATTTAGTTAACTCTAGGTTAACGGGAATCTTTGGGACCTATCAAGGCCATTAGAGGGAGATTGTGAAATGAAGTTATTTAAGTTTGATAGCAATGAGGGGCGTGATACTTTTTGGCATTCTAGCGCTCACATCCTTGGACAGGTGCGCTGATGTGTGACACTAACTGCAAATTTTAGTCTATGCACACACATATAAATTTATTTGCATCTTAGCATTGATATATATATTTGGCAGGCTTTGGAGGTGGAGTATGGATGCAAGCTTTGTATTGGGCCATGCACAACAAGAGGGGAGGTACTATTATGCATTTTATATAATTTTCAATCTATGATGCAAAATTTTGTTTTAGGCTATCTGATCAGTGTTTTTTTTTTTTTTTTTTTTAAAATTAAGTTTGCAGTGAATGTTGTACGCCTATTAATTACATGACCTTTGACACTAATGTCTTGTAGATTATAGTGTCAAGATCTAGCCATGCTTTGTAGACACAGTTGGATGAGGAGACTTGACACATGCATATAATTATAGGCAACTAATACATAAACTTCATACGCTGATCTGGTTTACATTTTTTTAGTAGATCTTTACTGTTAAACTTTTTTGATCAAGATCAGTTGATGCATTCTATTTTTATCTCTCAATCAATGATTATTCACTTCGGTAAAAATGAAAATGATAAATATAATGGATATTATCCTTCATCCATGAATGTTGTTGCTGCAATAAAAAAAGAAAATTGAAAAAAAAGTGTGTGTACACACACACACACGACATGATTGTGCATTCTAGATAAATCTATAAATCTTAATGTGGTACGCTAACATCCATCTGGAAGCAATATATATTGTATCTATTATATTGATTAGGAAAAGTTTTTTTTTTTTTTAAATAAAAATAAATCTTGCCCACATCCTTCACACCCACATTAGTGTTTTACCTATGACATGATTGTGTATTCTAGTTAAATCTGTAAATCTTAATATGGTACACGCTAACATCCATCTGGAAGCAATGTAATTGTCTATTATATTGATTGGCGAAGTTTTTTTTTGTTTTTTGTTTTTAAAAAAAATCTTGCCCACATCTTTATTTTTATCCCTATGGGCGGTTGAGCTCGTAATCTCATATCATGTAAATCAATACTAGGTACTGCCTCTGTTAGTGTAAAATCTTGCCCACTAATGTGTGTGCGTGTACACATACGCATTAGTGTTTTACCCAATGTATTAAAAAACGCGCCTCAGGCGCGCCTCAAGGCGAGGCGGTGGCTGAAACGCCTGGAGGCGTGATTCAAAAGGCGGTTTCCCCCAAAGGCGTACGCCTCAGTGGTTTGAGGCGTGGAAAGCGTGAAAAAACGCACGCCTCAGACTGAGGCGTGCGTTTATATATTTAAAAAAAAAACCCTAGCATACCTCGCTTAACTTCAGAGGTCGATTCGAGGTAAAAAAATTGAATTTTCAATTGCAAGATGAATCGAAATCGATTCCTGTTTGGAATCGAACTCGATTCCTTAACTGGAATCGAGTTCGATTCAGAATCGAGCTCGATTCCTTAACTGGAATCGAGTTCGATTCAGAATCGAGCTCGATTCCAGTTAAGGAATCGAGTTCGATTCCAGTTAAGGAATCGAGTTCGATTCCATAACTGGAATCGAGTTCGATTCCATAACTGGAATCGAATTCAATTCCTGTGAAGGAATCGAACTCGATTCCAGAGGAATCGAGTTCGATTCCTCTCTGGAATCGAAAGAGAAAAGGTTTTTTTTCTTGTCTTTTTTTTTTTTTTTTTAATACATACTGCAGCAGTTTTATTTTATTTTTTATAACTCTCCAAGTATGGTTCACGTTTTGAGCTTACATTAGTGTTATGTGTGTGATAAAGTGGAGCTTACATCAGATTTTTGAAGACTTTGTTGCAGCAGTTTAAAAATGAGCAAACACTTGCAGCAGTTTAAAAATGAACAAACGCCTCATCTTTCCCTGAAAGGCTTACGCCTCAACGCGTCGAGGCTTACGCCTCGCCTCACGGACCCGAAAACGCCTCACGTACGCCTTTTGCGTTTTAAAACATTGGTTTTACCCATGACATGATTGTGCATTCTAGTTAAATCTATAAATCATAATATGGTACACTAACATCCATCTGGAAGCAATATCTATAATATCAATTATATTGATAATCTTGCCCACATCCTTGTATCTTATCCCTATGGATGGTTGAGCTCGTAATCTCATATCATGTAAATCAATACCAGGTACTGCCTCTGTTAGTGTAGAACTGTAACAGAAGCTCAAGCGTGAAGCACCTAAGATCATTGCTTTTTGATGAACCACCGTAGTATTTGACAAAAATAACCCTCTTGCAGGGCTTTTATTACGATGCATATTATGAGGATTTGACTTTGAACGAGGAGCACTTTGACCAAATCCAGTCTCAAGCTGCCAAAGCTGCTGCGGTATGGTTTAATCCTATATCTTGTATGCTAGTGTAACACGGTTGTTGCACATGAAAATATTATTAAAAATAGCATATATTATTTTTGTGTTAAAATGATAACTTTGTTATGCAATATATGATATATTTTGATGTGAAATACATAAACTCTTAATTAAAATTATTATTATTGTTTGTGTGTCATTTATATTCAATAGCTTACACAAACAATATGCATGTGTATGTATTTGAGAATTTTTTTAAACCATTTTTGTTTCTATCTATCTATCTAGATATATATATACACACACATGTTGAAATTGATACATGTTAACGTGTTAGTAATTTATTTGATGAATTAGCATGAAGAATTGAAAAGAAATTTGCAAAAAAAGGTATAAATTTGTTGTGGAGTTGCTGATGTTCAAAAAGAATTTTATGATATAATATATGGTAAATTCTTGATATAAATGAATCATAACTAATTTACATATTAACTTTATCATCATTATTGATATACATAGTTCATGTTATGTGATTTATACATCTTTATAGTTGCATGTAAAACTATCTTTTTCTAATATGAATATATATAGAAAAATTGGTGTGTATTTTTAAGAGCTATTAGAAAAAAGTATTAAATACTTCTTAAGATTATTCAAATAATTAGAAAAAAGTAGCACTTTGACCAAATCCAGTCTCAAGCAGCCAAAGCTGCTGCGGTATGGCTTAATCCTATATCTTGTATACTAGTGTAACACATACTAGTGTAACACGGTTGTTGCACATGAAAATATTATTAAAAATAGTATTTATTATTTTTGTGTTAAAACGAGAACTTTGTTATGCAATATATGATATTAATTAAGATTATTATTATTGTTTGTGTGCCATTTATATTCGATAGCTTACACAAACAATATGCATGTGTATGTATGTATTTGAGAATTTTTTTTAACCATTTTTGTTAATATACATACATACATACATACATATATATATATGTATGTATGTATGTATATACATGTTAAAATTGATGTATGTTAACGTGTTAGTAATTTATTTGATGAATTAGCATGAAGAATTGAAAAGAAATTAGCGAAAAAGGTATAAATTTGTTGTGGAGTTGCTGATGTTCAAAAGGAATTTTATGATATAATATATGGTAAAATTTTGATATAAATGAATCATAACTAATTTACATATTATCTTTACCATTATTATTGATATACGTAGTTCATGTTATGTGATTTATATCTTTATAGTTGCATGTAAAACTGTCTTTTTCTAATATGAATGTATATAGAAAAATTGGTGTGTATTTTTAAGAGCTATTAGAAAAAAGGATTAAATACTCCTTAAGATTATTCAAATAATTAGAATTTAAGATTTCATCAGTACTTTAAATATATGGATTGAAATATAAAATATCAAAAAAGAATTGAGGAGGTTGAACAAATGATTGTAGAAATGTTAATATGCAGGTATTTAAAGTGGAAATTGTTTTGTTCAATTTATGATAAATTTATTGAGGTAAGTGTATAATATATTAATTTTTTATTATTGTTTACGTATATTATTTATACTATGTGACTTATTTAACTTCGTATTTGAAAGAAAAACTACTTTTGCCATTTTTGTCGATATGAACATGGTGCATATTTTAAAACATCACACTTAGCGCTAATTGGATGAATTAACAACAATTTATTGGTTGAATTCATTTGGTAAATTCAAAATCACATAACTAATTTAAACATATTGACTTAATAGTACAATGTTAAGTGATATTGTGCAGTGTTTTGTAAATAACTAAATAAATTATAAAATGTAGGTGTTTGATACTAATATTGCAATGCAACTCACTGTAAATATATTGACGTTTATGATAGTTATTTATGTGTATAATTTATGTTATATGATTGACGTATCTATATATTTGATTTTTTTTGTTAAAATGAACATGGTAATCTTGATGTGATTTATTAGGCGAATCAATGAATAATAGTTTGCTAAAGTTATTTAAATAGTGTTAATATTATGTAATCAATTATATAATATGGTATTAAATGTAAAATATTTCGAGAGAGACTTAAGTGATTATAGAAAATTTGAAGTGTATGTATTTGAAGCAAAAAAAAAAAAAAAACCCATAATTTTCTCATTTTTAATGTTTAAAAGAAATATTAATTAATTAAATTTATTTAAAATACTTAAGTTCTGAGTTTGTAATTAATTTAAATATTGGACTTAAATATAAAATGTTAAAAGCTAATTGTTAATAAATAATTGTGCAAACATTTAAAAGTTCATATCAAAATGTAAAATGATGGAAGAGGTAAAATAATATGAGAGAAATAGTAAATAAGTGTAAAGTAATAAACTAATTTTAAAATAAAATATCCAAAGAGAATTAAGGAGAAAAGATAAAGCTCCTAGAATTATTGGGAGAGCTTTAAAAGATTCTGTATTACTACTAGTTAATAGATAGATTCTTGGTTCTGCTAAACTTTAGTTTCTATCATGTGCTTAGCTTCAAATGTTTTCTAGATATGTATCATTTATAAAAAATATTTCCTGAGGAGCCTTTAGTTTTGGTCAATATTAGAATGGTACTGGTCTATTACCCTAATGTTAGCACTTAACATAAGTCTTTACAGATACCCACATAGCTGAAATATAGTATTGATACTGTAAACTGCTTTAGAAGTCGATGCCGAAAAGCAAACATGCATAACAGTGTATTATTGAATGCTATAACCGAATCTGGTCAAAAGCCAGCCATACTTTTTTCCTTCTAATTTGAAAGTAACAAACTTCTGGGTTTCTGCTTTGTGCATCTTCTAAAATGGTTAACTTAGTTATTACATTCTGATTTTAAAAATTATAAATGCTTCTTTAATTTTCATTTCAAAAAATTTAATGCACCACTTTTCCTTCCATTTTGCTGATGTTTGGTCAATATGACAGTTATAGTATAGAATCACATAAAAATGGCAGTTGTCTCCTTTTCCCTCTTTTCCTTTCAATTTGTTTTCTAATATTTTCACCTGTCACAGTATTCAGAAAGCTAATGAATAGATGCAGTTCTCTTTCAGTCTTTTACTGTTAACTGTAGCATCTGTTATGCATGACGTCTGATGCAGTTGGCTACTACTTTATTTCTTTAATAGGAAAAACAGCCATTTGAACGAATTGAAGTTTCCAGGTCACAGGCTCTGGAAATGTTTGCGGAAAATAAATTCAAGGCAAGTTCTTTTTGCCCATCATTTGCTAAATTATGTACTGTATTAATGACTATCTACTGCCTTGTTGAATGAAGAGCTTTTCTTAAGAATTCAAGTTAATTTGTTGCAAATGATATTACTCGTCGGATCGTTGGTTTCTTTGAGATTTTATGCATATTAATTAGTCTATATCACGGTTCCCAGGTTGAAATCATTAATGAATTACCAGAGGACAAGACTATCACTGTATACAGATGTGGCCCATTAGTTGATCTTTGTCGTGGGCCTCATATCCCAAACACATCTTTTGTGAAGGCCTTTGCTTGTTTAAAGGTACATCCATGTTAAACTAGGTCTTAAATTGAACTAGTTTATAATGCAACTAATGTGTTTATGCTATAGGCCTCATCATCTTATTGGAGAGGAAAAGCTGACCGTGAGAGCTTGCAAAGAGTTTATGGGATTTCATTCCCAGATTCTAAGCGTCTAAAAGTACAAAATATTTTCTCTTGCTTTATATTCCTTCACTTATTTTTTGAGATCATAATTTGGGGGGGGGGTGTCTATATATATATACACACACACACACATATATACATACATATATACACACATATATATATACACACACACAGACACACACACATACATACATACATACATATATATATACATATATATATATATATACATATATACATATATATATATACATATATATATACATACATACATACATACATACATACATACATACATACATATATATATATATATATATATATATGAAAATCTTACAATTTGAATTTGATTTTAAATTGAATATCTCCATCTTCAATATTCTCAATTTCTGATTCAAAACTCAATCATGACCATAATTGGCAAAAATCAGTCAATGTATGTCGAAATAAAGTAATACCGTGATACTTGATCTACAATTCAAAATTTATTGTTTACAAAAATATATATGAAATAAGTGAGAAAATTTAGTTTTAAGTATAGACATACAAATTCAGGCTTCAAATCAGTTTAAAAAATGTAGATAACAAAAATCATTATGATTTATCTATGTTATCTTGAAATGTTACAAATTTTTCTTTGTCTTTTCATAATTGAACTATACAGAAGCCTGGCACTCCTGGTTTTATAGCTTTAGTTTGCTGGTCATGCATTATTTATTTAAAGAACATGTATTATATGCCAATTTTTGTCCATCATTGGCTGTTATTATTGTCAGTGGTTTATTTCAGCAAATATTCTGATACATATGTTGTAGGAATACAGAACCATGCTAGAGGAAGCCAAGAAATATGACCATAGAATATTAGGGCAAAATCAGGAGCTTTTCTTTTTCCATCCTTTGAGGTAACATATGTTTTTTATAGTTTGCAAGCTAAATGAATGCATTAATGTAGTATATCAATCACACAATACGTATTCTTTCAGTCCTGGGAGTTGCTTTTTCCAACCGCACGGCACTAGAGTGTATAACAAGTTAATGGATTTCCTCCGAGAGCAGTACAGAGACAGGGGTTACCAAGAGGTTTTTATTTTGCCTATATTTTCATTTTATTTACGACCCAAATCTTATTGATAGTTCTAAACCTTTATTCTTTTTTCAGGTTTTAACTCCAAATATATACAACATGCAATTATGGGAAACATCAGGACATGCTGCAAATTATAAAGAAAACATGTTTTGTTTTCAGGTAGTCCTTATGCGGTAGTTTATTCTCCAGTGGAAAATTGTGTAGATCACGTTACTTAGTTAGGCCTTCGACAGTATACAAGCTTTCTCTTAACTTTTATTCTCAGTTGTGATACTGTTATTAATTACTGGTTACCGAATTTTCCTGTGCAGGTAGAAAATCAAGAGTTTGGGTTGAAGCCAATGAACTGTCCTGGACATTGTTTAATGTTTGAGCACAGGGTACGGTCATATAGAGGTGAGCCTGTCGTACCATCACCCTGTCACTGTTTTTAATTACCATAGGATTGCTTTATTCTTCTTCCATAGTCGGACGATGTAATGTCATAACACAAGTATGTTTGGCTAACTTTGAAGGGGTAGGAATTGGAATCATAGTTAGTCAAAAGGCTAAATACTCTCTTCTAAGGCCATTCACAGTGAGATACTTGTGTACACTGGTTCCTATCATGCTATATAGGCCAGTTATGTTGCCTGCTATGTTAAACAACTCTTGGTTCATGATTTACATGTTCAGTTGCTAGGATGTGAAGAAGTCTGTGAAATATTATATTTCATCTTCTTATTTACAATATGGGTGTATCTTACCAGTTACCACTGCATGAAAGTGGTGCACTGACAGGACAAGCATAATTAAATAATAAGCACTATTTCATTCAACCATAAATGGTTTGCAGCGTTTCAGGCTTAATGATCTTACCAGTTACCACTACTTGAAAGTGGTACACTGACAGGACAAACATATTTAAATAATAGGCACTACTGCATTCAACCATAAATGGTTTGCAGTGTTTCAGGCTTAATGATCTTTCTCTCTTCAGAATTACCACTTCGCCTGGCTGATTTTGGAGTTTTGCATAGGAATGAACTTAGCGGCGCTCTCACTGGTTTAACACGTGTCAGAAGATTTCAACAAGTAACTAAATTATTTTTGATCTTATTTTTTATTTTGTTACATAATTTATTTGCTATAATTTTTTATTTCACGTGGTTTGTTATGTCTTCCATTTACAATATGAAATACCACTCTTAATAGTTTCACGTGGTTTTGTAGGATGATGCTCATATATTTTGCAGGGAGAGCCAGGTACATTTTGTTGCAGTGCTACATCTTTTTTCATTGGATTTGTAAAAGAATCAATGTGATTTAGTGGGACTTGCTCTAGCATCTACTACATCTAGAACTTTGGCTGCTGGGGTTTCCTGTGTTTTATATGAATATGCTTAACATAATTAAATTGGTTTAATTCATCTGCCAACAAATATTAATTGGTTCCCATGTAATTTGAGATACTTATTTATGGGTTAGTGGCTGCAAGATAAATTGCCACTCTTAAACTAACTAGTTAACTTGTTTACTGATGTAGCTGAATGTGTCTTCTACTTTTTTTTTTTTTTTTTTTTTTTTGGCTATTAGTAAATGTCTTATTAATTAAGAGATCAACTTAGTGATGGGTACATACAGGAAATCAATGAGTGCTGGTATATGGGCTCAGTTGTCGATTCTATTAGAGTATTATTTTCCTGAAACATGTCCAATACTAAAGCCTGTATCACCCAAAAATAGCACTCAAGAATAATTAAATCATCTTTGATGGTAATCTTGTTTTATAAGATCTTTGTCAAAATCGCTTCTATTTTCGACTATAATGCAAATTTTTAGGTGCAGAAAAGCTTATAACGATACTAACTGAGTGCAAGATATCTAAACTAGGATAACTATTTAATGAGGCCTTAGAAAGAGATATATCAATGTAACAAAGCAGGCATTTAACTGTATCATGACATTTTCTTCATTCGTGCAGATCAAAGATGAGGTCAAGGGTGTACTTGAGTTCATAAGTTATGCCTACAAAGTATTTGGCTTCAGATTTGAGCTGGAGCTGTCAACGGTATGTTAAACTTGATTTACAGCATTATTTATATTCCTGAAGATCAAGGAACCATTTTACCAGGGATTATACCTTCTGATATGTCAATAACTATTGCTAAACTGCATCAATTTCTGCCTGAAAGTCAAAAAACAAAAAAGGAAAAAAAGAAGGAAAAGAAATTTTCATATAATCTGAGAATATATTCCATATAAGTATAGATTATAGAGTATATTGAATGCATTGTATTTTATAAAAGAAAACGGAAGCTGGGGTTATTTAGTATCTTTGATTCTTTCATAAACTTTTGTGTGTGATGGAAATTTTATGTTGCATAACTAAATTTTAGTATGTTAATATAATAACCATTCATGTAAATTTTACTCTATACGTCAGGGCACAGCAGGTAAGGCTGTCTACGGACGTGGATAATTATTTTACTCTATGCCGCATCCGCATTCAAAATTATTTTTGGATATCGGATATCTGCAACCGAGGATGTGGACAAATATTGGATAATTATCCGATGCGCCAACGATAAGTAAATCAAGGAACATAAATGGAAAATTTTAGTTTAACACAATTTTTTCAATCCAATTGATTACTAAAGTGCTACGAATAAACAAGCAGGATGATAACAACTAAAACGACCTGCCATTTTGACCGTCCAAAGTCGGTACTTAAACCAACTCGAAACGTTCAAAACGACAGATTGTTTTGGCTTACAGGGTTTAAACAGAATTATACACAGAATCACAGAGTACAATTACTTGCAGCGGAATATTTTTTTATACAAATATCAGAGTTTATACAATATGTTGTACAGCGGAAAAATCAATAAATACACATGAATTTAAACGAAATAGATATTTAGGTATAAAATAAGCAAATCATTTGTAAAAAAATGTTTCAATAAATACAAATAGTTTTAGTATAAGATAGGCTCAAATAGAAAGTTTAAATATTATATATGTATTTAAATAACCCATAGGTCCCAGGATCGAAATCTGGCTTTGATACCAACTATAACGACTCACTATTTCAAACCATTCAAATCGACAATAAACCACACATGTCAGACTTAAATCATTCAAAATAGTGAATTGTTATTTTAACTTTTGAGGTAAATACAAATCAGAAGACAGAACTACAGAAGCAGAAATAGATTGCCACCAAGTTGCTATAGACAGGCTCGACTTGTGACTTAGAGTCGTTACATTTTGAGCAATTAATATGAGCTTAGTGAGTAAATATAGACTTTTAACTTAATAAAATGATAAATTAGTATATTTTATTATGCTAAAATATATATAATTTAAGCTTATAAAAAAGCAGATGGATAATTTCCGGATGTGGATGTGTCTATATCCGCATTCATTCTTCCGGGTATCAGATATTTATCTGTTTTTTGGATGCGGATATGGATAGATTTTTAGGGTATTCATTAACAGCCTTAACAGCAGGTCCCTATTTTTGAAGTTGTTTTATAAGAAGTCTCTGTAACAATGAATCTGTAAATAAGGTACCTGTTTTTCTGAATTAGAAAGTGCAAACTAATTTGCAGTTTCTCTAATAAAAAATGCAAGTTTACTTGTGCTCTTCAATTTTTTTCTCGAAATTTGAAAAATCAAGTAGTTTTATTCTTCAATAATAATTATTTATTAAGTATAATATTTGTAAACAACTGCATTTTTTTCATCATTATTGTTTTTTTTATTAAATTATATATTTTTTTGGGGTAAAAACTGCAAGTTCTCTTGCATTTTCTGTCAGTAAACTGCAGGGTATCTTGCATTTTCTGTCAGAAAAGTGCAAGGTATCTTGCCTTTTTTATTGTTTTAAAAATAGGGACCTAATTTGTGCAGGGACTTTTCCTATAACATTAAAAATAGTGACATGTACCTTTTTTCTTGTATAATATCTTTTATGAACTCCGTATATGACCGATGTTTCTTGGATATAGATTCAACATATCACAAAATGGCTAGGCAAACTCATATTACTTATTGTCCCAAGTCCATTAACTAACATGAAACCGGTGTACTAATAATAGATAAGTATGCAATTGCTTGCACTACATTCTCTCCATGTGCGTAAATAAAAAAATTCATAACCAACTTGACCATCGAGGCTATATTTTTCCACAACATAGCGGCCAGAGAAGTATTTGGGAGATGTAGAAACATGGGACAAAGCTGAAGCTGCTCTAACTGAAGCTTTAAATGAATTTGGACAACCCTGGCAGGTATGCATACCTTTACAATCTAATTACTTTTGTGTACACTTGCATCTTAATTTTTCCTATTAGGTGTGCGCATGCAAATTCTTGTAAAAATATTTCCATCCACATGCAATTTTAGGTCATCTTAGGTGTGCCATTTTAAAAAATGATCATCTGAAGTCTATTCCATGCAGATTAACGAAGGAGATGGAGCATTCTATGGACCAAAGATTGATATAGGCGTCTTCGATGCATTGAAAAGAAAATTCCAGTGTGCAACTTTACAGGTCATACATCTCGTACAATGAACACAGTATTCCATATGCCAGTGTTCTGTTAACATGGTAATTTGGTAATAACAGTTGGATTTTCAACTTCCACTCCGTTTCAAATTAACATACTCAGCAGAGGATGAAGCTAAGCTCGAACGTCCTGTTATGATTCATAGAGCAATTCTAGGATCTGTAGAGCGGATGCTTGCTATCCTTTTGGAACATTACAAAGGGAAGTGGCCGTTTTGGCTTAGCCCAAGACAAGCCATGGTTTGTCCAGTATCTGATAAATCAGAGAATTATGGTAAAGAGGTAATCAAATTATATTTATAACCAGCAACATTTATGTTTATATTTACAGAAAGAGAGTATTTCCATATACACCAATAAAGGACTTTTACCCCTACTTCAGTTTACCCATATTTCTGGGCAGCAAAGTATTGTGACTCCGTGAGTGTAGAGTTATCGAGCAACATTCACTTGATAATGTAATGTGTAAACTGCAGTAAATTCTGCTTTGTTGCATTCCAGAGAAATATCATACCTAGCCTAATTCAATATGAACTATATGATGCCCCAAACCTTTAGATTTCATACCGAAGTAATTTTTTTTTCTATCAAAAAAGCTTTATACTTCTATACAAGCAGTTGGAGTTCTTACTGACATCAATCAGCGTCTACGATTGTGCGGTTATATTCAAAATAAACACTTGGGGTCTTATCTGGAAGACCTATTGTTAGATTGTACATATTGATGAACCCTAAGTATTTTGTTGTTTGTGTTGGCAAACCTTTGTTTTAGTAGTAAATAATACCAATCAAAGTTGATCCTTAAGCCTTTGCTTTAGTTGTAAATTATACTGTTCGATATTGAGCCCCAATAATCACTTTGTAATGAGAGGGATCCTCTCAAGATTATTAATTACTGTCAACTGCATAAGTTCTTGAGGTCACTTGATCGTTTAACGAAGGCATACTTCAGGAGCTCAATGCAGCAATCAAATATTGCATCAATTTTAATCAGTGTGTTATGGTGCTAAATTATGGATTCACTAATGACTGAAGCTTACTTGTGCTGCCATAGGTACAAAAATTAATACATCAGGCTGGGTATTTCGTGGATATTGATACATCAGACAGAACAATGCAAAAAAAGGTATTATATTTTGAGTTCGTTTGTACTTGTATTTGACCGTTCTTTTGATTTTATGTGGCTCTCATAATTTGATGTATGTGGAGGTGCGAGAGGCTCAGTTAGCTCAATACAATTATATACTTGTTGTTGGTGAAGAGGAGGCAAGCTCTGGAAAGGTTTTGTTCTCTGACCTGTTTGCTACTACCATTATTTGTCTTCGTATATCAATTGGTAATTTTGCACGTATGATGATGAATGGATGTGATATGAACTCGCGTTGGTAGTTTGATGTGAGAAAGAATAACAATTTAACCTCTAATCAATATTTTTGATAGGGAAAAATAGGCATAGGGACAAACTTTGTTTAAAAGAATTAGGCTGAACGGACAACATTTTGTTGTACCTAGCTTTTGTTTTCAGCCAAAAATAAAACTTGATGTATTTTAATCAATATTTTTCTTATGTTTTTCCTTCCTAATCCCCCAATTCGATAAAAGTAAAAACTAGATTAGCATAGTTTGTTGATTGTTTATTTGGAAAATATTAACATAAATAGTATATCACATATGTGTGGGTAGGCCTATGAGCAGTGCTGTTAAATGTGAAACGCACACCGAAGCGCCAATACCCTTGGAGCATAAGCAAAAAGAGCAAACGTGAAGCACACGCTTCATTAAAGAAAAGCGTACCATTTGTAAAATTTTAAATACACGGATCTTACACATGTAAACATTATATTTTAATAGAAAATAACACATTCGTAAGCAAATCAAATTGTCACTACATCGAATAAAGAGATTATAAACATCAAAGAACGTACAATGTGGCATTAGAAAGAAATGCATGGCGGTAGCTATGTTTATACAAACCAATTTAATACAAACAAACAGAATTAAAGAAACCCATGGAGTCATGGTGCAAAAATAGCTTCCCTGTCCTTATATAGTCAGAAAGAGAACTTGTACATAACTTGAATATATGTATGTATATAACGTGCACACAGGATAAATAACAAGTATTGAAGAACCCCATTAACAAAAGTAAAGCGAAGTACAAAAGATAACTTGTATATATGTGTGCGTAATATATTTATATGGACACACACACACATACATACAATACTAAAGAACGCATTTTAGTATTGAAGAAACTCAGTGAGACAAATTGACAAACACATAGAAGACTACATACGCCGGTAAAGAACTCATTTCATTACCGAGGAGACCCACTGAGACAAATTGACAAGCACATTGCAGATAGCAATCATCAGAATAAAAAGAAAACATAAAAAATAGGAGTTACAGATGAGATATATTAAAGGAGAGAAATATTAAAGAAGAAGAGAAGTTTATCTGATCATTGCATGAATTGAAGTCGTTGGAAGAAGAGGATCTCGTTTGATGTGGCTGATGTGAAGCTTGTATGAGTTAATTCAATTAGGGAAAACATAATTGTTCTAGACATTCAAACCTAATCAAAGTAGATCAATTATTTCCCCCTTTTTTCCATACCTTCGCACAACTTCAAATGAGCGCACATACTTAGCAGGTTGTGCATGGGGCATAAGTGATAAGCGCACACATAGTTCAAGTTGCATCGCATACCTTAAGTGAAACGCTTCAGGTGCGCATCATTGCGCATTTTAATAACGTTGGTTATGAGTTTTGGCTTGAGATCGGCCTGAACCCGCCATAGTAACGTAGTTATAGGTTTTGCCTTTGCTACTCAAACTCGACCAAGCCCGACCCGATTTCTATTAGGGTCAAACACAGTTTAATCAAAATCTGCTTAGGTTAGGGATCGACTCGATTATTAATTTTCCATCGTATCAAAACATGAGTGTATATGTTATTTATTTACTGTTAACGCGCCTTTTTACAAGGCTATTCACAACGGATTCAACATAATTTGGTACGTCATAAGCCAGATTGTTATAATTCAACACTCAATAATTTAGCTCATTAAAGACCACTCAATAACTTAGATTGACAAAGGAGATCGGCGAACAAACACCGATTTGGAAAGGGCGAACCAAGGTTGATTTTGAGAGATGCAGAATAAGGATCTTAAGGCTATATTAATACTAGAGGAAGGAGAAGGGAAGGAGAACAATGTTTACTTAAGTTTATGAATCTTTTCGAAATCGTTTGGATTATGCTTATAAATATGTACTTAATGATCACAAAATCAAATAACAAATAAAATAAATGCACTAAAGTAAAACAAAAGGAAAGAATACACCATATTTTTATATTGGTTCAGAGTTACTGTATTCAGTCCCGCACAAATTCCGTATGTTCTTTATCGCTTTCAATTCAATTATATCATTGATTTTAAGGCTACAAGAAAACACACTTCAGAATTTCAAACCTCTAGGCAGCTCAAACTTATTTTTTAGGCAAACAAGTCACTGTCAATTGCTTTTCAAGCACAATCAAACCCTACTTGATTTTAGGACTAACAAATCACGTCCGTATAAGTATTTCGATATTGGTTTTATAAAGAATGCGGATTTGAATCTTTTGAACTTGATTACAATTGCTTCTGTAACTCGGATTTGAATTTTGATCTTGAGAGAGCGATGAGAGATTGATATAGAATCAAATTAGAGTTGAATCGACTTGATTCGGTTTGAAAATTGACATCTTAGTTATGGGTTTCTTAGAAAATGAGAGGGGAGAGGAGTGAAGAAAGAGTAATCTTTCTGTTAAAATTTGTTTCTGGAAGAAGGCTATATATAAGAGTAAAGAGAAGTGTGACTGTTTGCGAAAGGTGGCAACGAAAATACACTTTAATTCAAATTTGAATTTTGAGAAATATCTATTATGTCAACATAGTCAACATACATATATCGACATGTTATGTAGTTTATTTGAAAAATAATTTTTATTTTAAATTTTTGGAAACTAGAAAACTATATATAATTATTTGAGACATTATGGAACTATTTTTTTTTTTTTGCAAGGCAACTTTATGGAACTATTTAATATAGTAAATGTATATTTCAAGCAAAAATAAAGTTAAAAGAATCTAAAATAAAGTATAGTATATATACTACAACAATATATAATCAATATATTAAACTTAAGATATGATCAAAAGCACCCCTATAGTCCCTTGATTTTCACCATTCATTCCAGGTTCTTTGTCTTTACACTAACTTTCTCTCTCCCTACTAAATGAATGACTAATATTTGGGTGCAAAAGGGGTGTCACGAAAGTGGGGGGTCATGTAACCCCTCTCATTAAACTTAAAATATAAATATCAAAACTAGTATCAAATTATAACCATTAAGACTAAATTATAACATAAAATCAAAGTCTAAAGTATAATTTAAAATCAAAGTATAAGTGTAAAACCCGAAGTATAAATGTTGAAATAAAATATATAATTATAATATTAAAATCAAAATATAGAAGTATTTCAAAATAAAAATGTTAAAAACTTCCTTTTTGAAAATACTTCGAAGAAAAAATTTAAAACTACATCAAATTATAATTATTAAAACTAAATTATAATATAAAATCAAAGTCTAAAGTATAAGTGT
Source organism: Allium sativum (assembly GCA_030737875.1). Lineage (NCBI taxonomy): Eukaryota > Viridiplantae > Streptophyta > Magnoliopsida > Asparagales > Amaryllidaceae > Allium > Allium sativum. The sequence continues at coordinate 298,753,274 of CM060921.1, forward strand.
AAAAACCGAAGTATAAACATTGAAATAGAAAATACAAGTATAATATTAAAATAAAAAATAGAAGTTTTTCAACCACACATTCCCGGTTCTTTGTCTTTACACTAACTTTCTCTATCCCTACTAAATGAATGACTAATATTTGGGTGCAAAAAGGGGTGTCATGAAAGAGGGTTGTCATATAACCCCTCTCATTAAACTTAAAATATAAATATCAAAACTAGTATCAAATTATAACCATTAAGACTAAATTATAACATAAAATCAAAGTCTAAAGTATAATTTAAAATCAAAGTATGTGTAAAAGACAAAGTATAAATGTTGAAATAAAATATATAATTATAATATTAAAATAAAAAATAGAAGTATTTCAGAGTAAAATGTTAAAAGCTTCCTTTTTGAAAATACTTTGAAAAAACATTTAAAACTACATCACATTATAACTACTAAAACTAAATTTTAATATAAAATCAAAGTCTAAAGTATAAGTGTAAAACCAAAGTATAAATATTGAAATAGAAAATACAAGTATAATATTAAAATAAAAAATAGAAGTATATAAAAGTATTTCAAAGTAAAAAAATTAAAATTTTCCTTTTTGAAAATACTTTGAAAATGTTTAAAACTAGAATATTTTGAAAACACTTTTTAAAGGAAATAAAGATATCAGATTTTGCAACTAGAGCTTTAACATTTAATTTAAAATTTAATAATTTATTTGGAACATCTTGAATTCTTGAACTTTTCAATACTCGTGAGTCTTCATTGTCTGACTCTTGATTCTTCCTATTGGCATCAATCCGAATCTTCTATTTTGATATTGTACAGTCTTCATTATCGATGCCCATCTAATAATTTGTACTATATACATTGTATATCTTGATAATAATTAATCATTAGTAACATGAGTAAATGTATTATGTCATTACCTAAGGTGGTTATTATTAAAATTACCATCCATGGTACTAACAGACTTGACCTAGAAATTGTGGACCCATCTCGACAACATTTCAGATCGGGTCGAATTTGGAATACATTGTCAGATAAGCCCATAATTTCTTATGTGGGTGCGCGTTGATTTCAGGGTCTTCTATATGAATTTTCAGTCTGAATTGAGCGTTTGTTCACCTATAAATATAGCAAACACTAAGACTTATCTGAGATCTTCTTTTTGGCCTGTTGAAACTTCCATTGCTCTTCTAAGCTTATAATCTTCTTCACTTTCCATTACTTTTCTAAGCTTAGAATATTCTTCACCTTCTTCAACTCCTTTAGATCTATTACAAATTTCTTGAATAAACAAGACTAATGTTTATCAACAGTATAACAAAAGATTACTTGGATTGGACGTATGTTAGAGTTTGCGAAGCCACTGTAAAAGTATGTTCTTTTTCTATTTTCTGTATTATGTGCTTTGATGTGTGATTGTGATGCTCCTATTCTCTGTTTGGGTGTTAGAGGTCAAAAAGTGTTAATATTTCGGAGCTTCCATTGTGAATTATTCGCACCTTTGGTTTTGGAAGAAGAGCTCAAGAAGTAGCAATGAAGACAAGGGAAGCTACAATAGCAGATGAAGAAAAGGGATGTCAAGAGGCTTCCTGAGGAGGGAAATCATCTTTCTACCTCAGCAGAGAAGAGATGGATGCTAGGATAAATCATTTACGGGTTGGGATGGCTAGATAGGAGGAGATACTGACAAAGTAAAAGGAAATGGTATCGACTTTCCTCCAAAAGATTGGGCAACTTGCAAGAGGCGAACTTTAAGATTTCGGACCCAAACTTGGAGCAAACCGAGAGACAGGGAGTCCGATCTTAGCCGCATGAATCGAGCCTCAACCAAGTTAAACGTATTGGTGTCAATCCAACCTTTTGGATGTGTACCATCCTCTACGAGCCGGCTTCGGCGTTACATGGAAGAAATTTGAATTGATTCGAAGCTGGATCGATGGGTGGACATGAAGGAATTAGGAATAGAACAAAGCAACCGAGTGCACCCCCTCCCCCCCGGTCCAATAGGTTCGGGTTAGATGTCGATCCCATTATTAAGATCAACGTCGATCCCACGATCCTTGGAGGTGTCCCCGAGTTAGATGAATGTCGGAGCTGGAAGGCCCGTAGCTGGTACGGTACAAGCTGGTGTCAATCATAATGTAGATTTGCAACATGAGTATGTACTTGAGAATCCTCGTGGATTTTCGAGAGGGGGAGGCTATGAACATGGTGCAAAGCCAACCATTGAATGAAAACGAGAGACTGGCGGGAACAATTTGACACGTAATGATAGATGGATTACCAAATCAAAGTTTGAGAATACGACAAGAACTTCATTCACTCCCAACATCAGGAATGCAAGGATTCCGTTGGAGGTTAGGTTATCGATATTGGATGCATATGACGGGCGGACCGATCCTATCGTTCGTCTAATGAGGTACATGAAGAATTTGGAAGTGTCGAGGGAGTCAAAGTGTTTTCCTTTTGTATTCGAAAGACATAGCAACATTATGGTTCAGACAATCAGAGAATGATTCAATTAGTACTTGGTCAGAGCTGATCAATCAGTTTATGAGACAGTTTCGGGTCCACATTGCGAGATTTAAGTTTGTGCTGACCCTCACAACTGTGAAGTAGAGGACATTCAAGACTTTGTAAATTTTCTAAGTCGGGTTTAACGTGGCAGTGGCTTCGATGGATCGATCAGATCCACTAATGATTTTAATGGTAGTTGTGTCAAGAGTGATAGATTATATGAATTTTAAAGTACCACTGGAACAGGAACCCCGAAGGGATCTTGGAGAATTTTACTATATGGCTGATAAATTTTGGCGACAGTATGATGCAAGAGCGGATGAAGAAGCCTTGGAAGTTAACTCGGTAAAGAGTAGGGACCATCAAAGGAAGAGGCAATCGAAAAGTTGATAGTGGGTGAAGACAGGTCGAGGAAACAAAGGAGAGAGCCGAAATTCGCTTATTTAGATTTGAATACAAACCTGGAGATGATGTATATGAAAATTTGGGAATGACTTCCGCATCGAAGGCCGACGAGGGAGCTAATTGAACACGAGCGGGCTTGGTGGAATGCATTGCATATGCTATGATTTGGATATGCATGATACAAATGACTACAAACATCTAAGAGATATCATCGAGGAACATGTGAGAAGCGTGCAACTCCCACAGTATGCCAGGGATATGGTAGTTGTGATAGAGCATAAGCATGCGTCATCTACTCAAAATTTGAGTGAGTTACACTCAAAGAACTAGTAATCATCTCTTGATGGAAATGACATAAACTAATATAATTTTCAACAAGTAAAGCGGCTAAGTCACTTGCACATGTACAAGATTGAGGATGGTCCCCGGGCATGCTCTGAGATAATGATGAACCATGTGTTTTCTAGATGTAAAAGTCTTAGGCAGTGTTCGATTTATCATTTCTTATTTCGGATTTTCGTATATACAAAAAATGCGAAGGACGCATACATACCGTGAAAAATGAACGTATTAAAAAACGAAGTTAACAAACAAAACATAATACAACTTTTTTGTTTTACGTGTTTTAAGAAATAATTGAAGAACGTTAGCAAATTCATCCATCCACCGACCTTCAAACCCCTTAATCTTTGTTCCATCCTCTCGATCATTCCTTAACTCTTCCCACATTTTGCAATTAACGTTGAAAACTTAAAACACAAAATAAGCCAAACGCCCCTTTAGTTTTGGAAACTTAATGTTTGTTTTGATAGCTCACTGTTTTATACTTTAATAATTAACTGGGCTGCGGTTGTAGTCCTGATCGGAGAGGCAAGACAACAACCGTGAGGTACTGGTCCCTGTGTTAGGCAAACACAAAAGAGTGGACTCATGCATCATGGACAAAGTACTCGAATGGGTATCGAGGTCGGAGGATATACCCCATTATGGTCATCAGGCATGGATTATGTCTGGGAAGCAGTGGACCGTCTCGTTGGGATACGAAGAGATCACTTGTTTAGGACGTCAAGTGTGGGCTATATTTGGTAAGGGATGTGCTGCTTTGACGGGACACGGCGAGGTCGTCTATTTAGATCGTCGAGTATGGATTATTTTCGACAAGGGTTCAAAAACACCAAAGTTGTCAAGTATGAATTATGCTTGGCAAAAGTCGAGAAAAATCAAGGTTGTCAACTATGGATCGTGCTTTATATTGACCCGGAGAGATCAAGGTTGTCGAGTATGGATTATGCTCGGACGATAGTTTGGAGAGATCAGGTTGTTAGGTATGGATTTGCTTGGCAAAAGAAAAACTATTTTGCCAGAGAGCGACAGGATCGACTAGGTATGGACTATGTTTGACAAGAGTTCGAAAAATTCATGGATGGACCCGTGGAGGTCATAAATTTGGATACCAGCTTCGAACAACAATAGATTTGACAAACAGTCTGATGAGATCGTTAATTTTGACTTTGGATGAATATGGATTTGATTATGGATTTGGGATGACATTGGAATCGGCTATCGACTTTAAACAATCGCAAGGTTTACCAACAAAGCATAGAGTTTAAGGTTCTGGCATGCAATCATAAAATCCCGGATGAACATGACAGAACTTATGTCATTTGGGTTGGCTAAAGGATTGGATTGGAAAGCTTAGTAGCTATCAGTGGATTACTAGTTTCAGATTCATGGCAATTGCAAAACACACATTTCTACCTCAAGGCATGAGTTGGGTGACAAATGTTAATTCTTTTTTTTACGAGACAGTTTCATAACGGTCTCAGCATAATTTGGATTCTCGAAATTCAGCACTCAACACTTAAGTTCATTAAAGATCAATGTATAACTTGAAATTGACAAAGGTGATCGACAAACAGACACTTGATTTAGAAAGGGCAAACCAAGAGGTACCTACCCCAGAAGTTGCAGGCCTCATTTTAACAACATTTTGGATCAGATCCTATTCAGAATATGTTGTTAGATGAGTCCGCGATTTCTCGTGTGGGCCTGTCTTTGTTCCAGTGTCTTTTACATGAATTTTCACCCATGTCTGATCTGGTCTCTTGAAGCCTCCATTGCTCTTCTAGGTTTGGAATATTCTTCAGCTTCAACTCATTAACATCCATTACAATTTTCTTACCTTGAAGAGAACTGTAATTGTAATTAATAATAGTAAAAGATTACTTGAAATGGACGTAAACTGGATTTTGCCGAATCATTATAGAAACCTGTTGTTTTTATTTTATTTTCTGGATTTTGTGATTTGATCGGTGATTGTGATACTACTATTCTTTGTTTGGATGTTAGTGGGCCTATAAAAAGGCTAACATTTACCATTTTGTTTGTTTGCATGAAGATGTTGTTCGTGCTTTTGTTTTGAGGTCTGCTATAACACCAAACAGTTTGTATGACATTGTTTGTGCATAAACTTGAAAATAATATGCAATTTTAAAGTCTGGTTTTTAACATGAACATTACGGGTTAGGTATATGGGTATACCCAGCACACTTGTAAGTCCCGATGTCTGGTCTTGGGTTTTGGTTTCGAAATGCCTTGCTGTTTCGGATCGGGCTTGAGTTTTCATTGTTGTAGTCAAGCTCAGGCTGAATTTTATGATAGCCGGACCGAACCTAACCCATTGACAGGTCGTGTGAGTGTGCATATTTGCATGCATTCATGATAGAATATACAAGGCAAATAGATCTTTGTAACTAAAATAAATAAGATTATAAATTGTAGACAATAAACTAACAAGAAAATGCAATTGTGAAATAAATAACCTAAAGCAAGCTGAAACACATTAGCGAGTATGTCAAATCTTTGCCAGAGAATGTTATCCTCAATAGTACAGCCTGGTGACATATATATGTAATGTTCATTTAGTTGTGTGTATATGAATTTTTACTAAATATTAACATGAATTGATTTATTGTTAAAAGGTCGTAAATATGAAATAAATAATCTCTGGAGGATTACGGACTTAGCACCTTGATAACAATTTCAGTTAAAATATAAGGTTCTGTAATTTTAGGGCAAAAAACGATATACTGAATATTTACAATATTTTTTTCTGCACAGGTTAGCGTTCGTGTGAGAGACCAGAAGGAACATTTGGTGATGGAAATTGCAGACTTAATCGCACATTTCAAGAAAGAAACTGAAAATTACCATTAGACTTCAAACTCACAAAATAGTTGCCATGCCTATGGAAGATTTTGATCATTTGGAATGTAAAATCGCTATTTATTGGTTTTCTTAACCTCTCAACTTTTATACATCAAATTTGCATTATTTTTCATGTCCGTTAGTCTGCTTCAACAGATATTTCTGTGTTGTCGCTCCTTATTCCATTGGTTAGCTCCGACAGATATTTATATGATGTGACTTATTTATGATAGATAAACGGATATCCTGATTTTATTTTTAGCTATTTTCAATGCATTTTATTTTCGATAGATTAGATAAACAGATACCGTGATTGTATATGTAATATTGAGTTGAAGGAATGTGAACTTAATTTGCTTCATGGACGTGGGTTGAAACTTGTAGCTAGAACTGTGTTATGTAGGCTTCAGTATGTTCTTGCATCTGTATTCTGCAAATCATTTCCTTGTGTAAAAATTGTGTACTGTGGTATGAGTGATGTATTTGCAGCGTTGGCAAGAAGGGTGCTTGATTTGAATAAAGCTGCTGTGTTACAGCTCAAAATGAGCTAGTAATCATTGATAAAAATCAAACGATATCAGTCTAATTACAACCAAATAATGGCCATAATATGTTTTTTTATTTATTTATTTTTTACACATGGATCACTGTAGTGTCTACATTACAACCTTTTATTTTAAAAGAAAACCAGTTTAATTGTGTTTTTATTAGTGATTATTGTGTTTTTGACATATGGCTACAATCAAACGATGTCAGATTATTGTGTTTTTTGCTCGCTTCCTTGTTCTATTACCCGACTACGTTGATTATTTCTGCAAGAGTTCATTTATAATCCAAATAAAATAGAGATTCAAACCTAAAAGGCAGGTACGTATCACATTTAGGGTTATAGCTCTTTATCTATTTTTGTGGGGGTGTTTGCCAATTTTTTAGCAAACGTTGCTGTTACTTTCACACGAAATAAATATTAGATTTAGGAGCAATTTTCATTTATGGCCTTTTTTTTTTTTTTTTTTTTTTTCCACTTCTAGCCTCTTTTCGCAAAATATCGCAAATACAACACTTTTTTAGCCACGTAAGTCTTGATCGGGTCAAGGTATAAATACTGGCGCAATCACAGATTGCACCAGTATTTTTAAAATAGAACTTTCTTTTGGGGTACAATCTAGGATTGCGCCCTAAGATATTTACAGAGAGCCACCAGCTCTTTGTAAATTCCCCTATCCTGAGGCGTAATCCTGACTTGCGCTCTTAGTAAATATAAGCTAAATTTCTATTGGGGCGCAATTCAGGATTGCGCCTCGAGAGATTTACAGAGAATGTAAATTTGTTTTTCCTTTATTTTTTCATTCTCCATTTCTCATTCTTCACTCCTCAATAGAAGAACCCAAAAGCTAAATTTAAAAACTTCAGATCCTTCATTGTTATTCAACAAAACAAGAATATTTTATTGTGGATCAAAGTGAGAAGTAAAAGAGTTTTGTTTTTGTTAGATTATCGAAAGGTATGGGTATGTTTTTCATTTTTTTTTTAGATCTATCCAATCTAAGTTTATATGAACTTGCGTCTAACGTAGAATGACGCCGAACTATATTGCTACTATATGCTATTATGACTAGGAATTGGTTGTTGATGAACATAAATGGGGAACATATAACGGTGGATCTAGTAAACCGGCAAAAGTTTTGAAAGGATCAAACTCTGTACAATTGAAGAAGGTTGTCTATAAAGCTACTAAAACTAAATCAGATGAGTTTGACATTGAGTTTAGTTTGCAATTGGCCGACCGATTCTAGATCTAAGGCAATTAAAATTGGAGACGATGCCGACGTTGAAATTATGTTGTCCGTCGTGTCAAAATCCATTGAATTATTTGTAACGAAAGAGATGAGATTGTCGGCAGAGCCATATGTAACTCCAGTCGTTGCGGCTCCCGCAACATACCATCTGAATCCGGCTATGAGCCTACCTACTTTTGAGCAACAACAAATGTGTTTTGGTTGGTATCCATTCGTGAATTCGCAACAACAAATGTGTTTTGGTTGGTATCCATTCGTGAATTCGCACCCTGACTATCCGTATCCGACACAAGATACTGTCCAAAATATGACTCAAGGGTAATCTGAACTGTAGAATTCTCCTATTGGATAACATAACCATTGTCTTGTGTATGATTAAAATTTTTGTTGTATGTTCAGGTTTTTTTTCGAATTATTCGCGACATAATCTTCAGTCGGACCATCTACAAGTTACCATTGTGCTCCCATGCACCCAACGCCCTCCAATGTTAATCACGTGAGCCAACAGTAAGTTACTTGTGTTATTGATGTAAAAATTATGTTGCGTATTAAAATGTACTCAAAAATATGTCGCTTGCGTACTCAGGTATCCGACACAAGCTACCGAAGCCGAATCCAACGTAGAACCGAATATTCCTGACGTTGATATGGAAATAGATGAATCAGACCTGGACGAGTTAAATCCGGATCCTTCACTTGATAGCATGACCGTTGTTAGCCTTCCTGATAATGACACGACATGGGTTGATTCAATGCAAGTAAACGATGCTCCCCTGAATTTTGATTTCGGAGGCGAAGACAATGCTCCGAAAGATAGTGATGACGAGGAGTCGGAGCTGGTGTTCGACGTACCATTGGATGATGATCTGTGCAATGCACAAATGTTGGCTAGATCCATGGTTGCTAATATGCAATTCAACAACGAAATTTTCTCATCGGCTTGTGTTCAGAATGGTTTCAAAATCGGTATGATGTTTGAAAGCAAAAGCAAATTTCTTCAACAACTTAGTGAATGGTCAATTTTGCATGCGGTTTCATTTAAGCTGATCCGGTCGAACAAAAAGATATGCACTGCTATTTGCAACATAGATCCCGACTATCCCTGGAGAATACCTGCCATAGATTTTAAAAAATCACAGAAAGGTTGGTGGATTATTACAAAATACACAGCTGAACATAGTTGCGTAAATCCAACAGTTAACTCCAATCACAAGCAAGCAAGTCCGCGTTTTTGGTTTCGAAGATCATGCCATTTTTTAAAGCAGATTTGAGTATTACTCCTGGGACAATGTAAGTGCTAATACAGGAGCAACTATTTATAAACATTGGATATACTAAGGCGAGCATTAAGCAAAGCAATCGAAGAGATATATGGTGACTGGGTGGAGTCATACTCCACCTTACGTCAGTATTTCGGCGAACTTATCAAAGCTAATTCCGGAAGTCTTGCCCATATAGTAGCCGAACCATGCGGTGTATTTGAAAGAGCATTTTGGGCATTGCATCGAAGGATTTGTACATTATCGACCTTTGCTTTCCATAGACGGTACACATTTATATGGTAAATACAAAGGTACGTTACTTGTTGCGACTGCTGTAGATGCGAATGATTCACTATACCCATTGGCTTATGGAATTGTTGAGGCCGAATCAGCCGATATTTGGGGTTGGTTTTTTGCGTGTATTCAAACATTCATCCATAGTGTTACCAATCGACGAATCAGTTTCATTTCTGAAAGGATGAAAGGAATACCGATAGCCTTAGAGGATCATTGGAGATACCCTCACAAACATAGATATTGCGCAAGGCATCTAAAAGCCAAATTTCAAGCTGTCGGGCATAAAGATAAAAAGTTGACAGGTTTATTTTATGCAGGAGCATGTGCTTCAGAGGTGATTGAATACAAAAGGATTTGTGACGAACTTAAACTAACCAGTGTTGATGCACATAATTGGATCGAGCGTAGTTTGCTTGGGAAGGAAGAGTACTGGGCTTATGTTTCGATGACGGGGGAATATTTCATGTCATGACGACAAATTCCTCCGAAAGCTTTAATGGTGTACTTAAAGGTGCACGATTATTGCCCGTCAAAGTTTTAGTTGCTCGCACGTTTTTCCGATCGGTAGATTATTTTTGTAAACGAAGAGAGCTTGGTATGTCACCTGCGGCTAAGTTAACCCCAAAATGGGAGTTAAAGATATGTGAAAGGGCAAATGAAGCAAGACATTGTCGCATTGTCCGATATAACGTAGGCGAGTGGGGAGTGATTACACATTTTGGTCACGAGTACAAAGTAATATTTGATGGAAACACATGTTCATGTACATGTAGAATTCCTTTACTTCAATATCTTCCATGTGAACACGTGATGGCGGCTTGTTCAAATGTAACCAACGGCGCTAATCGATTTCATCATGACTTTGCTTCCAAGTGGTATTCGGTCACGAAGTACTAAGCATCTTACAAACCATAATTTCATCATATTCCAGATAAACGGTATTGGACTGCATTCGAGGAACAGGTTCTTCTCCCGCCAACGGTGCGTGGAGCACCTGGGAGACCTAAATCAACAAGAATTAAAGGAACCATGAATGAAATGCGGGCTCCTAAAACAAATAGATGTAGTAAGTGCGGGGTGATTGGTCATAAAAGAAGCCAATGTAGATCAGTAAATTAGGATTTTGTTTTGCAGATTATGTTTGAACTATTTGTATTAATGTTTGATTGTAGAAGAACTTCTTTCTTTCTCTCAATGACAACAATTTGCAATGAGCTTATATTCATCACTTTCATTCGTACATTCAAGCAATACATACATTGCCGCAAACTACTTTAGTATTTGGATACATTTGATACATTGGTACACTGATACTACTCATTGGCATATCATGGAAGCTGGGCCTCTAAGTCCGAGTTCAATAATTTCAAACGGAAAATTTTCTTTTTAAGTCGTTCATTCTCATCCTGCATCTCCAATGCATACTCATGTCCTCTTCGGCACATCGGAGGATCAACCCACTCGCAATAATTACAAACTCGAAAGGTGTTCAGATAAAGGAGGATCATTTCATAGCGACTACATCTATACATCCTACGCCATGTACTAATGCTTCTATTTTTGTTCACAATCACGCAGCAGTCTGACCTGCAATAACAAATTTTTCTTGGTACTGGCTCTCCGATTGCTAGTGTTCGGCCTCGATTAACATATTTACCTCCATCCACCGCAATGAAATACTTTTGTGGTGCGCAAGGGAGATGATCTGGGAGTTCAACCATTTCGGACATTTCTGGATCATGGCAAATTTTCTTACCCGGTCGACGAACAATTGGTGATAATGGAGCTTATGGTGTAGCATCACATTTTGAATGCTGTGATACGCTCCTGACGTCAAACTTTCCTAATTCTCCGATAGAGTCTCGTCGTCAATTACCCATTCATCCATCCTGCCTAATGATAAAATTAATTTTGGGGAGACCCAATCGTATAACATTCAATGTATGAAAATAAGGGAAATCTTGAACATACCTTTGAATTTGAGCTCCAATGTTTGATTTTCAATTTTTATAAAGTAGAAGTAAAAAATGGTTATAAGGTAAGTTTTTGCGAAGGAATTTGGTAAAGTTTTGAGGAAGAAAGGGAAAGTGATTGGGATGTAGTAGTTGAGAGGGAATTTAAGAGAGCTGGTGTCTCTTTGTAAATCTCTCGGGTGCAATCCTGGATTGCGCCCCAAGAGAAATTTAGCCTATATTTACTAAGGGCTAATCCAGGATTGCGCCACAGGATAGGGCAATTTACAGAGAGCTGGTGGCTCTCTGTAAATCTCTTGGGGCGCAATCTTAGATTGCGCCCCAAAGGAAATTTCTTTTATAAAAATACTGGCGCAATCTGTGATTACGCCAGTATTAATGCCTTCGCCCGGTCAAGACTTACGTGGCTAAAAGGGGGCTATATTTGCAATATTTTGCAAAAAGAGGCTAAAAATGGAAAAAATGAGGCCACAAATGAAAATTGCTCTAGATTTAGGCTTACCTGCGTACTTTTACTGAGTTAAGACTCCTACGTTTTAATGCAATAAAATATGGACCTGAAGTAAGGACGACAGTTGTTGTCAACCATCAGAGGCTTGTCATAGTGAAGAATATGCAATCAGGCCGACCCGACCCAAGTAAATATACGGCCTTGGACAGAATATGTAATAACTAAATTATGCACCCAACAAGTTTTAAAATACAAAATTAATTAGTGACAAACACAACATGTGAGACTGGAAACAGGCGCATCTTGATCTCCATCTAGAATTAACAAAGCAACTAACATAATTTTGCTGATATTAACACTACAACCTTTTATTAAAAAAAAAACTAGTTTAATTGGCCCTCCTTCCAACCTGGACTTTAGACGGTTGCCCGGACAACCCAGACCCAAGGCTGGCTCTGTATGCAAGTAGGCCACCTTGGTCTATTTCTATATAGTTAATGTTTCGTTATTAACCCAATATAATCTGCTATATTTTGTACTGGATTTTTACTGGTGTGGTTTTTCCAAATAGCCTCTAAATAGCTTTTCCGTTTTAGAGCTCATTATATTCTGCTATTTCGGGTGTATCTCCTTATCTTCACTATATTTCATAATTTCCGTTATATTTTCTATAAAAGAAATAAATTGAAAAATAACACTTACACAAAACTAAACTTAATTTAAAATAATAATTTTCAAGTTAAAAAATGGTTTTCTTGTAAAAACGACCTCCTAGAATAAGCGTTTTTTCGACATGATCTTCTTCGTAATCTCACTGTCCTCCTTCCTACTCATCTAATTTCTTTCTGATGGCGTAAAACAAGAAATCAAAAGCAAGGTTTGTGAATAGCTCCACCAGATTTGGGAAGATCTATTCTGACCCAACCAGATACGACGGTTTTGGAAAGGAAATTCTGGTTGCCCCAGTCTCTCCTCCACCGATGCAAATCGTGGCCAAAGATTTTGTTGCTGCGCATGAGTTGCCAATAATGGGTATTGTGAATTTAGTTGAGACTCTTTTGTCTTCCTTGCTTGCTACAGACCTTGTTCGTTGGTCTCAGGAGGATTCCATGTTGAAGCTTGCATCTAATGTTGAGCTAATTGAAACAGGTAAAATACCTAAACCTCTCATTGATGCTGTTGTGGTTGGTTGGACATTGGAAAAAAACGTCGGTGACAAAATGTGAAATGGGGAGAGATACTAATGTGGATGTACATAATATGTTTGGCCTCCTCTGTGGTGCTACTGATATGGGTTCCAATCCCGTTCCAAATGGAATACAAACTACTCGAGCAAATGTTGCTCTGAAGTCTGCATTATCTTCCTCCTATAATGATGATGCAGTGACATATAAATCTGTACGAATCTTGCAAATGAGAATTATGTTTCTTTGAATGTTGCCCTAAAAGTGCCCAACGTTGGGCCTGCTCTGAATTCATAGAATACCACTGATACTATAGTGGCTGAAGTTCCCAACATGTTAATTCAAATGGAGTTCCAACTCCGAAATGGTCATCGCTGTTTGAGAAAACCCCGAGTAACAAGGGCTGTTATGAGCCTCGACACTTTGTCCATACAATCTCATATGGCGTTAGCTATTGTATATGACGTAGTTGTATACACAATTATATGATTTTTGTTTGATGATAACAACCAAATAAATTTTATTTTTGTGTTTGTTACTATACTGTTATTCTATATCACAGACAGGAATATAGTATTAATATTTATATAAAATACTACTGGACAAGAATTAAATATTCAAACAGTATTTTATTAAATATAATATTCTATTTCAACAATCAAACAGTACAATTTTATAACTCCACTATTTGTATATTCTTCATATGATATTGTACTTGTATATAAACTGAATATGTTAAACAAATTTGTTTGAACATAATATATTTCAATCAAATTTGTTTATTACAAATATCGGTACAATTTTTCTCATTTTTGTACATTTGTTCCTCACTACAACTCTCATCACTCTAGTATACAGTCATTCCCTCACCACTGCATTTCACTCATTCACATTGCAATTATGGCACATAAAAAAAAAGGAACAACAAGTTTAGCAACATATTTTTCTTTGGAAAACATTTTCTTTTCTTGTCAATCATGCAAGATCACAGCAGTGCATTCATATGAATTGCAAGGAAGCATTTGATCATGCAAGGAAACTTCAATCTGTTTAGATAATTTTTTTTGGTAGAATGCATATCTGGCATGAATGTATATTTGGGATGAATGCATATTTAGCATGAATGCATCATATTTAATCTTGCAAAGAAACTCCAAAAAATGACACACATCTTTTTAGCATGAAAGAAATCAAGTGCTAAATCAATACTCAAGTTATTTCAGGAAATATGTGTATGCAAAGAAGGAATGCATTCAAGGAATTCATTTTGGAAAATTGGCAATCTTTTATTTGTTTCAAAAAAAAAAAAAAAAAAAAAAAAATCGAACAAGGCAACAAAGTACAAATTTGGGCAAGAAAGAATCTATTTTTATTTGCAGAAACTAAACATGAGACATCAGTGCATTGAAGAATTTTTTTTTGGCAAGAGTTTAAAGCATTTCCATAAATCAACAAATCACGCATTCAGCATGCACAGTTTTGGGCAAGAGAAACGTCAACATGAAGATGACACAAACGTGATGTTGCAGCTTTCAAGTACTAGCTCAAAGAAATGGTGACAAAACTGGATTTCAACATGCATGAAATGTCAGGGGAGTTTTTTTTTAATACATTCAATCGAATAACATTTCTAGAAATAAATAATGTCATGAATGCAAGCATATATTCTTATTTTTAAAACATTTCCAGAAATGAATATTCAATCAGTGATGACAAAGCAGTGAATGGAATCTTTAGCATGGAAAGTTTTTTTTTCAACACCAAATTGGAGAAGCAAAAGGGTGCAAGTTCTTGGCAAGTATAAAATCAAGGAGGACCACAAACTCAAGTTTTCAATGCAAATATTTATTCCATAAAACGTTTCTAGAAACTCATATTTTGCAAGCTACATGAGCTAATCAAGCAACAATTTATTGGCAAGTTTTCAAGATGTTCAAAATCAACATGCAGGTGTTTTTCAATTCGGGGCCAAGAAAAACAATTGAATGATTTCCTGAAATCATGTTCAAGGTCACATATGCAATTGTTTTTCATAAATGAATAAATATTGTGGCAAGTGATTAATTCATTTCCAGAAATGCATATGTGAACAAATCAGTTCATACATGTATATATGGCAAGATTTTTGAATTACAGTTTTGCAATCAATGCTTATTGTTTTCTGAAATCATGTTGCCAAGAGATCATTTGTTTCCAGATATGATTATTTATTTCAAGGGGCCACAAATAAGATTCATTCATGGTCTACGTTTTTGGCAACAATTTTCAAAGGGGCAAAAATTTACTTCTAGACTTCTCGGCCAATTTAATCAAGGCAGCAATTCAAAAATCAGCTGATGCATGATGCTTTGATTGCAATTGAATGTCCATAGCAAAAGACAAATAATAGAAGAGGCATGCAAGAAATGGTGCAGGAATTATTTTAAAGCAGCACATAAATGAATGGAAAGTATTTAAATGTGCATTTGTGACATTAAATATTTTTGGCAATTGTTTTTTTTTTTGTTCTCAAAATTCAAAGAGGGACAAAAATTGACCAGGCAAGAAAGGATCTTTGTTGATTCCAGAAATATGCAAGCACCAAGAAAACAATTTGAAAAGTTTCCTGAATTCAACAAATCATACATGGCATTCACTCGACAGCAGACAATTCATTCAATGCCATGAAGCAAAAGGGGAAGTATCACGCAAATATCATTTTCAATTCAAGGCAACAAATAAAAGTCCATGCCCAATCAGAGCAAATCATTTTTTGTGAAATCAGAGGGGCTTAAGGTCTTCTATAACCTTACATAAGCACACACAAATCAACATGGGCAGACATAAAAAACCAGAGCAAAATTGAAAGATCAAATTCAGATAAACTCACAAAATTACTTCATTATTTTCGATCGCCAAAGAGTAGCCAAATCAATCGACCAAGGAGCATCAACTAATCGGGGCATCAGAGTATAATTCAGAGCCAACCTTTTTGAAGTCAAATTGATTTGGGGCAAAACCCTATTTCCCATTTCTCATCTGCCATCAACAAAGAGGAGACCAAGTTTTTTAATGACAAAGCAAAGTGGCAGGCTTATATTACTTTAGACAAAGGGATTTTTATTGGTTGTATTGTATTTTCTTTTTCTTTTATTTGTAAACCATTCTGAACAGTTGCTAGAGTCTGTAAAATTCTAGGGGATTCAGTTAGGGGTTAACTGACAGTTTCTAGAGTCTGTAAAATTCTAGGGGAATCTAGTTAGGGTGTTAACTGGCAGTTTACTAGCGTCTGTAAAACTAGGGGAAATCTGGTCTAGGGGATATAGACCAGTCTAGAGTTTTGAGCGTAGGGTTAGAATAGGAGCGAGGGGTTCACAAGTTTACATGGTCTTGTAAGCAGGATCTGTTCTATCACCTTGTAGAAACTTTAGGAATGCAGCAGTAGGCAGAGTCTTGCCGAAGCTGGGTATATCTGTGTGTGATTTATTTTCTGCACTTTTATTTCTGCTGCATTCTGTGATCTGTTTATTATTTTAATATCCTGTCAGCTTTTCAATTCAGTTTAAAAACTATGATAAACCCTATTCACCCCCCCTCTAGGGTTAATCTAGATCCAACAAGTGGTATCAGAGCAGGTTATTTCTTTAACTCTAGAGTCATGGGTCATTCTAGTTGTCAGTCCTTAGAGAGTCAGTCCAGTCACATTCCATCTATTTTTAATGGTTCAGATTTTTCAAATTGGAAGTCAGAAATGGAATCCTTTTTTAAATCTATTAATTTTAAATGTTGGGATGTTGTTATTAATGGTTATGATAAGGAAGATAAATGTTTTAATAATCATGCTACACATATCTTATATTCCCATATTGATGATGTTCAGTATGGCCTTATCTCCCATTGTTTAACTGCGCAGGAAATATGGAATACTCTCAATACGAGGTATGGAAAAATTGACAAAAACAGCTCAAAACCCAAAAAGATCAACTCAGATTCAGATCTATGCTCGGAAGAAGAAACAGATGAAAATTCAAGTAGATCAGACGATAGAGACTCAACAGACAATGAAACTGAAAGCTTCTCATATGAAGATTTGGTTTATATGTGTACTGATTTGACAAAAATCGTTGATAAACTCCATCGTAAAAATAAATCTTTAAAATAAAAAAATCACGAATTATATAGCAAAATTAACTTCTTGGAATCAGAAGTTACAAATGTCGTGAAATTAGAAAGTTCTAATTGTGAAAGTTGTTTGAAGCTGAAAACTGACGTCATTCATCTCAATAAAAATATTCAAAGGCTTAAAGAGGATATTTTGATTTTAAAAGATAACGAGGTTGAGTTAAAAGATTCAAACAATTCTTTGCAAAAAGAATTTAATAATTTTAAGGCCATCAAAAATTCCAAACATGAAATTGCTGAAAAAGAAAGCTTGTTGAAAAGTGATTTGATTTTAAATGAGCTTGAAAAAGAGATTGAAAATTTCAAGAAAGTTGAATTTGAAAAACAAATTAATTTTGAATCTGAGATTCTTGAATCCAAGACCAAAATCAAGTTCCTTGAAAATGAAAATTTGATTTTGAAACAGAAAGATACTGAAAAGAGAAAGATTAGCATTAATCGTTGTTCGAATCTAATGAAAGAGAATTCTGACCTTAAATCTAAAATTCAACAACTTGAATTAACTCTAATCAAATTCTCTAGCGGAGAAAAATCTTTAAATATGTTGTTGAAAAATCAACAATTTTCAAGAAATAAAAAGGGTATTGGTTTTGGGAAAAGAAATGATTTTTTGAGCTTGTGTGATTTTAAAAATCCTTCAAACTGCTTCAAGATGGGTCATTCTGAAATTTTGAATTGTGAAAATTCCAAAAGGTTTTTAAATCACAAACGAGACAAGAATTGGTTTGATAACAATCCAGTTGAACTGTTGTGGACCCCAAAAAGAAATAAAATGATTTTTGGAAAAACTAAACATGTTTGGGTTACCAAAGGCACAAAGGTAGATTCAAATGGATTGTTATACAAACAAGTTTAGGTACTGAAAGATGTTAACAAAACTGTGAGTGGTTTTACAAATTTTGTTAGACCACTCGATCCTTTCAACTGTTAGGTACCGAAGAAGGTTGAGGAACTGCTGTGCTGAAAAGAGATTGATTTCAAGTTGTTCTATATTTCTGTATTCTTTATAGTTCCTTGGCCAAGATTTGTTGAGTTAGAGATTCTGATTTACATTGGATTCTGGTATGATATCTAAACTCACCTTTGTGAATATTCTCTGTTTTTATTTTCTTTGTTTATTTCTCCTTCTGTCCCTTCTGTTTATTTTTCTTTGTTTTCTGTTTTGATTTGTCACTGTTATATCATTGTAACTTCTTTTGGGCTTCATTAACTTCCAATTGCATAACTCTTAATTTTTTGGAAATGCGCTTCACTTGAATGAAAATATGATGTTTTAGTCTTTTTCAGATCTTGAATATAAATTTGTAAATATCTGCAATTGTTTTGAAGTTTATTTTCTGTTTTCTGAATTCATAACAGTGTTGATGTATTCTTGTTATATCTTGAACACTGTTAATGTGAATTCTAAATTTTTGAAGATCTGAAAATTAAATGGAAATTCACGCACCTCTGCTGTTTTGAGTTTCTTCTAATTCATTTTAGAAAAGCTTGAAATATTATACTCATTACAGCACACTGCTACTTCTCAGTTGTGAAAATTTCATTGTTTTTTCAGATTGGCTTGGATATTTTGAAATGTCTTGAATTACAGTGATACATCTAAAAATTCTTCTTATATTCATGATCATTTTATGGTTGAAATCTGTTTGTTTGAAATCATCTGAAATACTTGATATTCTGAATCTCACATACCTCTTAAAATTGAAATTCTCAATCTTGTGTGACTGATTCATTATATCTCAAAACTTGACATTGATTCAAGTGATTTCAAATGAATTATTTTTTAATTTTCTGGATCATGAATATCTCTTAAGTTTGATGTAAATGATCTGAAATTACTCATGTGCTTGTCAGAAATTGTTTTGAAAAATTCCTTGAAAACTTTGGGTCTTGAAATTTATTGGTATTTCATGGTTATTTGATTTAAATATCTGTTTGTTTAAAATCATTTGAAATTATTGATTTACTGAATCACACACATATCTTGAATGTGAAACTAATAATTTGGTGTGATCGATTCATTGAATCTAGAGTTTTTCATATTCCACAAATGATTTCAAATAAACGGTATTTCTAATCTTGGATCATGAATGATCTTATGTGACCATCCTCTGACAAGTCTGCTGTGAGATTGTTTTCTGTGCTGCTCTGATACTGTTTTCAAATAACTGCCTGCTTTAATTTGACTGCTGCTCTGATAATTGTGCCAAATTTGTAATCTTGTCTGTTTGGGCTTTGTGTTTGAAATTTCTTTAATCTAGGGTGTGATTAAAATCCTCGAGAAGGAGACTACAAGTGGTATCAGCTTTTTCATCCATCTGTTTTTGAATTTTCACCTTGTATAGACACCATACACATTTTTCCCCCTTGTATAAATCTGTATAAATACCTCTTGTAATTGATTTTCAATTTTAAAATTATGTATTGATTATTCATTCAGAAATTGAAATCAATATCCAAATTGAACTATATATATAATTCATCAAAATTAGTATCAGATTTTGAAATTGTGATGAATTGCGATTGCAGTATATTTTCACAACAAGAGGAGATGTTATTTTGATTTTCATGATGGTTGAACGTTTATTATAATATCTTTGAACTGGCAATTATTTCACGACCATCTTCATTACCTATCATCCTTCTGCCATCCATGATAATTTTATATTAATGTGGAGAGTTTAATTTAAAAGAAAATCATCGTGAATAAACAGTGAAAATATTTGTGATAGAAATTGGACTATGTTATTTTTTTTAAGAATTGGTGACAATTGAAAATTTTCAATGATCCCAGCACAATCGAGCATATTTCATAATATAAGTAATTTAGAAATTTATTTCACAGTCCATTTCTGTACTTACCACATTTCTGTCATTCATATTGGTTGTATATACCGAGGAGTTTTTCTATTTAAAGCAAATGATAAAATATATAATTAATATATAAGTGTGTCTCTAACATCATTTAAAAATCCAAGCTCTGGTCATGCATGGTTAAGAGACAACTTATAATTTAAGCTGCGACTGACCTCATTTAAAAATCCAAGCTCTGGTTATGCGTGGTCAGTGTGCTCTTAAATAAAAGATAAAAAGAAAAAGGAAATAATGCGCTATAAATTAAAATTAATTTGAAATTCTCCTTGGTATTTATAAAAACCAGCCTATCAATCCATGTTCTAATCTGTGAAATGTGTTAATATCTTATGAAGTATTATGATTTGTTGATTGATAGCGATTGGGATTTGAGATTATTCGATTTTGTCACTTAAGTTGAAATTATAATTATAGTTCAAATCCATCACTGTTTTTGTGCCTCATTTTTATAAAAATTCTTTGGAAAATAATTGGAGCTCTTTTTTCTAACTCTCCCCATTTTATATAAAATTCATCGTAAATCCGTCATTCTCTACAATGTGAAATATGCCACCTGTTCTTAGAATATTATGATTTTTGTTTGACTGATTATGATTTATGATGACCGTTCTTTCTCCTAAGCTGAAATTATATCTTTAGTCATTTTTCATCTGTATTTTAAACTCTGAATCCTTTTGATGATAACAAAAGGGGGAGAATAGGTTGGGATTTTGATTTATGAATGAATATTTTATAAATATTTTATTTTTGAAAATTCATTATTATTCATTCATTTCACTCATGCATAGTTATAGGGGGAGTTTTCTGTTATAGGGGGAGCTAATAAATAGGGGGAGTTCAATATTCACTGTCAAACACATTTATTATGCTCAAAATCTTTTATTTGTTTGTCATCATCAAAAGGGGGAGATTGTTGTATATGACGTAGTTGTGTACACAATTATTTGATTTTTGTTTGATGATAACAACCAAATAAATTTTATTTTTGTGTTTGTTACTGTACTGTTATTCTATATCACAGACATGAATATAGTATTTATATTTATATAAAATACTACTGGACAAGAATTAAATATTCAAACAATATTTTATTAAATATAATATTCTATTTCAACAATCAAACAGTACAATTTTATAACTCCACTATTTGTATATTCTTCATATGACATTGTACTTGTATATAAACTGAACATGTTAAACAAATTTGTTTGAACATAATATATTTCAATCAAATTTGTTTATTACAAATATCGGTACAATTTTTCTCATTTTTGTACATTTGTTCCTCACTACAACTCTCATCACTCTAGTATACAGTCATTGCCTCACTACTGCATTTCACTCATTCACATTGCAATTATGGCACATAAAAAAAAGGAACAACAAGTTTAGCAACAAATATTTCTTTGGAGAACATTTTCTTTTCTTGTCAATCATGCAAGATCACATCAGTGCATTCATATGAATTGCAAGAAAGCATTTGATCATGCAAGGAAACTTCAATCTGTTTAGATAATTTTTTTTGGTAGAATGCATATCTGGCATGAATGTATATTTGGGATGAATGCATATTTAGCATGAATGCATCATATTTAATCTTGCAAATAAACTCCAAAAAATGACACACATCTTTTTAGCATGAAAGAAATCAAGTGCTAAATCAATACTCAAGTTATTTCAGGAACTATGTGTATGCAAAGAAGGAATGCATTCAAGGAATTCATTTTGGAAAATTGGCAATCTTTTATTTGTTTCAAAAAAAAAAAAAAAAAAAAAAAAAAAAAAATCGAACAAGGGAACAAAGTACAAATTTGGGCAAGAAAGAATCTATTTTTATTTGCAGAAACTAAACATGAGACATCAGTGCATTGAAGAATTTTTTTTTGGCAAGAGTTTAAAGCATTTCCATAAATCAACAAATCACGCATTCAGCATGCACAGTTTTGGGCAAGAGAAACGTCAACATGAAGATGGCACAAATGTGATGTTGCAGCTTTCAAGTACTAGCTCAAAGAAATGGTGACAAAACTGGATTTCAACATGCATGAAATGTCAGGGGAGTTTTTTTTTAATACATTCAATCGAATAACATTTCTAGAAATAAATAATGTCATGAATGCAAGCATATATCCTTATTTTTAAAACATTTCCAGAAATGAATATTCAATCAGTGATGACAAAGCAGTGAATGGAATCTTTAGCATGGAAAGTTTTTTTTTCAACACCAAATTGGAGAAGCAAAAGGGTGCAAGTTCTTGGCAAGTATAAAATCAAGGAGGACCAAAAACTCAAGTTTTCAATGCAAATATTTATTCCATAAAACGTTTCTAGAAACTCATATTTTGCAAGCTACAGGAGCTAATCAAGCAACAATTTATTGGCAAGTTTTCAAGATGTTCAAAATCAACATGCAGATGTTTTTCAATTCGGGGCCAAGAAAAACAATTGAATGATTTCCTGAAATCATGTTCAAGGTCACATATGCAATTGTTTTTCATAAATGAATAAATATTGTGGCAAGTGATTAATTCATTTCCAGAAATGCATATGTGAACAAATCAGTTCATACTTGTATATATGGCAAGAATTTTGAATTACAGTTTTGCAATCAATGCTTATTGTTTTCTGAAATCATGTTGCCAAGAGATCGTTTGTTTCCAGATATGATTATTTATTTCAAGGGGCCACAAATAAGATTCATTCATGGTCTACGTTTTTGGCAACAATTTTCAAAGGGGCAAAAATTTACTTCTAGACTTCTCGGCCAATTTAATCAAGGCAGCAATTCAAAAATCAGCTGATGCATGATGCTTTGATTGCAATTGAATGTCCATAGCAAAAGACAAATAATAGAAGAGGCATGCAAGAAATGGTGCAGGAATTATTTTAAAGCAGCACATAAATGAATGGAAAGTATTTAAATGTGCATTTGTGACATTAAATATTTTTGGCAATTGTTTTTTTTTTGTTCTCAAAATTCAAAGAGGGACAAAAATTGACCAGGCAAGAAAGGATCTTTATTGATTCCAGAAATATGCAAGCACCATGAAAACAATTTGAAAAGTTTCCTGAATTCAACAAATCATACATGGCATTCACTCGACAGCAGAAAATTCATTCAATGCCATGAAGCAAAGGGGGAAGTATCACGCAAATATCATTTTCAATTCAAGGCAACAAATAAAAGTCCATGCACAATCAGAGCAAATCATTTTTTGTGAAATCAGAGGGGCTTAAGGTCTTCTATAACCTTACATAAGCACACACAAATCAACATGGGCAGACATCAAAAACCAGAGCAAAATTGAAAGATCAAATTCAGATAAACTCACAAAATTACTTCATTATTTTCGATCGCCAAAGAGTGGCCAAATCAATCGACCAAGGAGCATCAACTAATCGGGGCATCAGAGTATAATTCAGAGCCAACCTTTTTGAAGTCAAATTGATTTGGGGCAAAACCCTATTTCCCATTTCTCAGCCGCCATCAACAAAGAGGAGACCAAGTTTTTTAATGACAAAGCAAAGTGGCAGGCTTATATTACTTTAGACAAAGGGGTTTTTATTGGTTGTATTGTATTTTCTTTTTTTTTATTTGTAAACCATTCTGAACAGTTGCTAGAGTCTGTAAAATTCTAGGGGATTCAGTTAGGGGTTAACTGACAGTTTCTAGAGTCTGAAAAATTCTAAGGGAATCCAGTTAGGGTGTTAACTGGCAGTTTACTAGCGTCTGTAAAACTAGGGGAAATCTGGTCTAGGGGATATAGACCAGTCTAGAGTTTTGAGCGTAGGGTTAGAATAGGAGCGAGGGGTTCGCAAGTTTACATGGTCTTGTAAGCGGGATCTGTTCTATCACCTAGTAGAAACTTTAGGAATGCAGCAGTAGGCAGAGTCTTGCCGAAGCTGGGTATATCTGTGTGTGATTTATTTTCTGCACTTTTATTTCTGCTGCATTCTGTGATCTGTTTATTATTTTAATATCCTGTCAGTTTTTCAATTCAGTTTAAAAACTGTGATAAACCCTATTCACCCCCCTTCTAGGGTTAATCTAGATCCAACATTAACAACCTGCTTGAGGAGGTTAAAGATGCGGGGGTTGATTTATGGACTGTTTGATTGGATTCTTCCCAGACACTCCTCCACCGTATATGGTAGTAAAAGAGCATTGCAGGAAAGTATGACGACTTCGTGGTGACCTCTAAGTTAGGATGGAATGAACAATGCTTTCAATGAAATTTTCCCTCGTGGAAGATCTTCTCCATGCCCTTTCGTAGAACCTACCATTATAAGAGAGAAACCATTTATTATTACTCTATGAAGTCCTGCAGTTGACAAAACCAAAGAGCATGTTCTCTTCATACCAGTATGGACATATTTCTCACACATCCCTTCGATACTGCAATCCCTGATTGGCCTAAACTGGTTGTACAATTATGTTGGGAAGTTTAGATGTTTTAATGATAACAAAGTAGCCAGAGACAAAATGTTCTATGCTAAAGCTCTAATTGAAATTACCTCTGACAAACCTCTTTCGAAAACTATAAAAGTTAGAATTGCAGATGACTTTGTGGCTAAGGTGCGAGTGCGCTATGGATGGAGGCCTGACATATGCTCCTTATGTCACTCATTTGTTCACTTACACACTTCTTGTTCTTGGAAATCTACAGCTTCTGCCACTACACATGTTTCTTCTTCTGAGCATGATCCACTTCTATGTCCATCAATTGTGAAATGGGTCTAGAAAGTATGACCAACCGCTAACATACCTAGCACTATAGATAAGGTTACCGTGCAAGAGGTAGAAGAAGTTGCTCTATCTGATAAGTCCATGGATTTCAATGGTATCTACTGGAGCTCGGATGATCATTCTTGGATTCATGACATTTCTAAGATGAGATATTGTCCTACTGAAAACATGTATTATAGACTTTAGAAAGATAATATATCAGGCTATGGGTGATGGATTTGAACTTATTGAGGAGGGTGAGCTAGATGAGTTGAATATGCCTCTATTCTATGATACTACTTGGGATTGGGTTGAAGAATTTTGCAATCCTAACCCATGTTTTGTTCCTAACCTTGCTGTACTTTTTTCTGAGTTCGTCAATGTTATAGGATCAAGTGATGACTTTTGTTATTCCACCCTTGTTGGGGACTGAAAATGATATACTTAGTAGTTGAAGCACACTCCTTCACTCATCTATTATCTTTAGTGCTCTGGCACTGGCTTGTAGCAGTTAGACAATGCGTCTAACTCCTGTACTCTCATATATTCATTTATTTGTTATAATGAAAGTGATCGCGACCACCATAAAAACCGGCTTAGCCTTGCTAAAAAATTACGAAATTAGTTTTTTTGATCGAAGTTTTTAAAATATATTTTTAGAAACAAAATTACTTTAATATTCTATTGTATTTTATTAAGTTAAATAAAGAATTACGTTTATTTGCATATATTTGCACATATTTTTATTTAAAATTGAGAATGTACTAATTATAATTAAACCAAATGTTAATTTTTCATTTAATTATCATTCACATTTTGAAAAAACATTAAGTATGAGTTTTATATGTTATTTTAGCGTCGTTCGCTAAATCCTCTCTATTTCCTTATTTTATTCCAACTATGACTTTTTATACTTCTGCCATATTGATTTTGATAAGCGTTTTAACTATACAAGTCCATCGTGATTGAATTAAATGCTCGGTTTACTATTCAACATTTGGTTATGGTAGACTAATTAATAACGTGCATTGGAAAATACTGAAACAATGACCAAACACTATATACATAGAGAGATAGGCCCTAGGGGACATATGAGGAGGAGATATAACTCTCGTTCAAGAAGAAATAGTAATTAATGCGATAGCAGAAGGAGAAGGCTATGGGAACAAGAGGAATGTAGTCACCGATCTAGAAATCAAACCAAAGCTAATTCCAAAAATCTATTGAAACACCAAATAAATTTGGGTTAGTATGGAACTTAGTCCAATTATGGTTAAGCCTAATTTGTTGATGCTCATTAAGATTTCTTTGGAAGTAAAAGTCACTCTCATGATTGACACTTTGTTAACATGAACGTGAAAGAAGAAAAGTTCCCACATAGAGAGATATATGGCAACCATGTTGACCGTCATACTATTTACCCCCACTAGAAGGGTATCCTTTGAGTTGGAGGTTAGAATTACTCGAATGATTGGTGATTATCTCTAGTTTAAGGAACAAGCTAGGATGTCACTAGAGGTAAGCTTACAAGTTCATTTACGTATGAGATAAGCGTTATAAAAAATCTTAGGGATTTAAGATGACTATAGTGGAGCCTTATAAAAGGATGATATACTCCATTGTGCATCTAAAATGGTATACACAACATATGTTAGTAGGGGCTATTGAAGAAGCATTAGGGAGGTGTTTTCTACTTTTTTATCCAAACTTAGTTATTATTTGGTTTTGTTGACTTCCACTCGGATCAATTATTTCTTTAATTTTTTTGGTGAGAAGTTCATTAGCCAATTCTACGTCCATGTCGAGTAGCTTACGTGTTACTAATGTGAAGAGAAGAAGCGGGGAGACTTTATGTCAATATTTAACTACGTGTATTGTTGCAGCTACCTGTTGAATATAACAGTATGATTTTATTTTATTTTTGATGATAAAAAGCTTATATTATTCTATAAATGTGTTTGTAACTGTATTATTCTATATTTCATCTCATACAGAAATAAATATTAATATTAAATAATAATACTATTGCACAAAATTTAAATATTCAAACAATATTTATTATTCAAGAAAATATTTTATTTCAAATATACAGGGTAGTACAGCTTTCGGAATTTTTTTACGGTACATATCACTGATCACATTCATATACATTATTTCCTCGCTACTGTTCACTCATTTCACTCGGTCATACATATGCACTCTCTCACATTCATTCAAATACACACTCATTGAGTTTTCGCAAGCTTCAGATCCTGTCCAGTCACCTGCATACCTGTTATAGAAACACATTGTAATAACCCGCATTCTATGTATCGAAGGATCGTAGAATATTTTTTTTTTCTTCATATGAAGTCGTACGGTCGTGTAACTTTGGGGATCAACTATTGGGGTCATTTCCCAGGTTCACGATTTTTGCCGATTTTTAAATGACCGTTATGCCATTAGCGAATCTTATTTTGCCTATAACTTTTGATTGGTAAGGAGTTTTGACTTAAAACCACTTCTATTGGATTTAGATGATGGTTTACCTTTCCGTAGAGTGGTCACATTAGCCAAACGGACTTTCTGTTTGGGAGATATGGCTGAAATAAGGTTTGGAAGGTGAAAAACGGCTTAACCGAGCCTAATTAGGTTGATTAGCAGCTAGGTCCATAACCAGTTTAGGGATTAAGGTTATGGGAAGGCTGAAATTAGTTAGGAAACGATTTTATTTCATTTTCTCAGCCGTCTAAAACATTTCTCTTACCCTAGCCATGACCTCCACCTTCTAAATCACTCCTAAATCACTCTCTAATCGCATATTAGCTTAATTTACATCAAATCAAGGCGAATCAACACCAAATCACAGTTGGAGCTGCTGTTTTGCATAGGAATTCGACCCAAAACAATAGAAAAGTTCAGATCTATAATTCTTTTGTGGCTAAGGTGAGTGATTTACATTGTTTTTCACTAATTCCGGCTAATTAGGGGTGATTAGTGAAAATAAGCGAAATTATGGCTTAGAAAAATTTGTAAAGTTCTACAATATTATTTTATGCCTCTGTTAGAAATTTGGGTTAATTTGGACATGTTTTGCTAATCGTATGGTTAAATCATGATTAAGAGGATTAAGGGAAAACATGGATTTTTGGGTATGTTTGATCCATATAATCATGTTAAATTGTTGTTTTGGTGTTTATGGTTGATCATACATGTTGCTATTACTGTTTGGAATGATTTGTGATTGCATAGAAAAGTTAGATTGGTCGAAAACGTCGTCGTGTGGCGTAAATAGCTTATAGGAAAAGTTGCAGGAATTTGGACCGGATCGGATCGCCCTACCCCGATCGTGGCACCGCCTCACGACCCGACCCGTTCATGACCAGGGCATCACGAACCACGAGCTGGAGCACTACCTTTCTCCGAACCGAACCGCATCATGAGCTACCTGTAGCCACGAGCCAGAGCTTGGAGCCACGACCTGGAATCACGACCCGAACCGGTGAAGGAGCTCGACTCGACCCGGAGTGTATGTTACGAACCGAACCGACCTGGATAGGGAGCCGACCTGACCCAGTGTGGATGATCACAAACCAAACTACTTCAGGAGGACCAGACCGAACTAAATGTAGCATTTTTTCTGAACTGATCCGGAGGAGACCAAAACCCGATATGCAAAGGAAGTCCAAATGAGGGGTGGTAGCTCAGGATCCAGATGGGAACCAACGAGCTAACTTCATGAGTTGGACTTTGTTGCGGGGCGTGTGCAAAGGGGTTATCGATTTCTATAGCTTTGAATCACCACTGAGAGACGGATATTGGCTATGGATTAGTGCAGTGGAGTTGTCATAACTCCATGGGGCAAAGTGATCGTGGCAGGGCTATAAGCCGGTGCAGTGGAGTTGTAATGACTCCGTGAGGCAGAGTGGACATAGAAAAGGATTAGTGGCTATGGATCAGTGCAGTGGGGTCATCGTGACTCCATGGGGTAGAGTGATCGTAGCAAAGGATTGGGTGATCAAAGTGGTAGATATCGTATGCTTTACGCACTGAGTGAGAGATGTGAGGATTATTGTTATGTTTGATGTTTGCTATTACCATGGAATGCACACACCCTCCCCATTATTTTCACACCATGTGTTAGTGTCACCTTAGAGTATTGTACAGCCTGTTGTGCTAACTCTTTGGTTGCAGGTCCAGATTCAGGTATGATTATGTATACCTGTTATTGTTCTGTTTTTGCTGCTTATTGCTCATAACAGACTTTTGTCTGACCCAGAGTTTTATGTCTCTTCTTATTACTCTGCGTGCTCCTAAACGAGCAGACTAGAGACAGGTTTGCTGGTTATGCACGAGTAACTATCCGGAGATGAGCAAGTGGCTTACACGTATCTTTTCCATATATTCTCTCTGTGTTATTGCTGGTCACTACTTTGGGCATTAGTAGGGCACCTTCCTATTTTTCTTTAGAGACAGTTTTGAAAGTTGTAATGGTGATGATCTGATCATTAGCTGTTTGAATTTTCCACTGCTATGATGGTTTAGTTTTCAGCTTATGCACTGTCTCACCTGTCTTATATCAAGTTATGTTATTATTATATTTTGTTCTATGTGCTGTGAGATATACTATAGGTTCTTTGATGATTCATAGTTTCAAATCCTTCCTTTTCCTTTCATTTGACGGTCGTCCCGTGCTGGTTGGACATCGGTACAACGCGTTTCACTGGAAATGTCAGCTGGTGCGGGGTGGGCCGTCATACACACACACACTGTAAACTGGAACACAATAGAATTTAGTGTAGATAGATATAAATTTATTTTAATTTTTATTTACTTCAGAATTTTCGGTGTGTTTCTCATCATCTTTCTAGACTTGGACTTATATATATATATGAGTCTAGATTGCTTGTGATATTCACAGCGACTCACTGTGAATACCACAAGGTAGACTGATTTTCTAGTACTCGCAAACCAGCCTCAACTCAGTTACAGCGGCCTGCTGATCAAGGCCAGCCTCATCTCACATATGTGGTCTACTGATCTTGACCAGCCTCAGCACAACATAACTGGTTTGCTGGATTAGAAATAATAAATATATGTATATACACAGAGGCAAAATTTGTTGAACATGGGCAATATGGTCAAATACAACTTAGCATGGCACATGATCGGATAAATCAGGCAACAAGTATGGAGCAAGCACATAGAACTAAGTGAAGCAAAACTATAAAACACACACACACATACATATATTGTTGACCAACCTTTTGGAAAAAGCCGTCACAACTCATGACCGAAGCTTGCTTCCAGATATCGGCCCATTTCTTCCTTCTAGGGTCAACTTTTATTATAGGTCAATCGATTACGACTCGACCCAAATTTGCTTCACAACAAATAAAGAAGCTCCCCCAAAAGACAGTGTTCTTCCGAAGTCAAAACTATACCAATGGATGAGTTATCTACCGAATGATCGAGTTGTTCCTGAAAGATCGGATCGAGCCAAGAATATCGGTGTAGGAATATCAAGATAAATTATTTACTACAAGACAAAGTCTTGCTCCCAAGGCTACAGAACCGGTCAGCTTTAAACCAGCACAGCTTTTTGTACGCCAAGTTTCAAGCTCCATATACGCCACGATTTCTGACAAGAAATGTTCATTAGCGGTAGGCTGGGTCCCTCCGCCTCAACTACTTTAATGGATCGAGTTACACGTGTCCAAGCCCTAAAGAGATAAGTGCCGTGCCGCATGCCAACTCGGCCCACATTCTTGCCTATAAATACAACTCTTTCCTGAAATGGAAAGACATCCTGAATCCACTATTCAAAATTTCCTAGTCGGCATCCCAGAAATAGCATGTCATATATTTTAAGTACAACACAAGGATTTTGTGAAAAGATCTCTTCTTTCTCTACTTTCTTCCACTAAAAAACAACTGTAACCTGTAATCGACAATATAAACAAATATTATAAAGTGGACGTAGGCTTGGATTAAGCCGAACCGCTGTAAAAATATTATGTCTTCCGTGTTCATCTACTTTTTCTCACATTCAGTGAATATTATTATGTGTGGTTAATGCAGTTTGGGGGTTGATCAACATAATACCAACTTTTGACGTCAACACTTTGGCGCACCGGGAAGGGGACCGCGGATATACCCTACGACCTTCGGTGATTATTAAAGAAACAATAAATAAACGGAAGAAGGAATGACACTTTCTCACGCTTAATCTCGACCTGCTGGTGCAGCAGAAACAACAGCAATGGGGGCAAGCCAGGAGGCTTCCTCCCATGAAGATCCATCCCAATACTTAACTGGGGGCAAGATGGATAAAGTTCTGGGTGAACTTAGAGCTCAAATGGCACACCAGGACGAACTTCTCACAAAGAAGTAGGAAATGATGAAGGATTTTCTCGCTCGAATCGAAGGGATACCGAGAAACCAAGCATCACTTCCTACACGAAATGAAGCTGGGGTAATAGTTAATATACGATATGATGAAATCTAAGCCCCAAATAGGTCTACTGTTCTTCCATGCTTATCTTCACTTCCCGATCGTCCAATTCTAAGATCATCACTTCCGACATCAAATGAAGCCGAGGTAGCGGCAGATTCTCAGGTCGGTCATGGCCATGTTCCTGACCAGTCGACCGTTTTGCCTCCACTCTAGGGTACGACTCAGCTCCCTGGACGAACGGCTCTTGAACAAGTGCAACTTCTAGGTCGACCAGAACACGGATAGATGCAACCTATGGTCCGACCCAGCATCTTACTGCAAACCTATCTTATGCAGCCTCCCCTGCAGCCTTCCCAGCTTGTCGATCCAAGAAGGGTTGGGGGCAATGACCCTCTGTGTCACCAAGACCACTCTAACATACCGGTCCACAATGTGACGGAGGGAAATGCTACAGTGTGTCACCCCAGGCGGGGGCAATACTGAGCCCTGAACAGGAAATGCTATCCCGAATTGGTCCCTTCCAACCAAAGCAGCCATGGTTCGGTCGAACACTTAGCTTAGCTAAGCGGCTCAAGTTACTCCTAAATTAAGGCATGAGGCTGTGGACTACCATCACTCAACTCTCGTGGGCCTAACCCAACCGATTTCAAGACCTTGGGACATGCTTCCACCCCATGCTAGTACTGGGATTTTCGCCAATATCCCAAATTCAGAATAGGATTCATGGAAACAACTCCATGGAGATGGAAGTCAGATAGCAAGTATCGTCAAACGCTTCACTAGAGGCACTTCTTCTCAATAGGATGTGGGTACCATCCATTGTTGTAACATCCTGAAATTTTAATGACACTAAAAGAGGATAAATTAAATTAATTATAATTAATTTAATATTCAGAATTAAGGAAAACGGACAGCTCCATTGTGTCCGTCTCGAAATTCTGGTCAAGATAGACATTTGTTTGCTCAAAACAGACACCATATGGAGAAGTTATGAGGGTTTTAAGTTTGCATACACGTAGAAAGAATATATATATACACATGAGTCAGAGATGAGTCAGAATTTTATCTAGAACAGTTCAAATTCGAAAAATGAATAATGGCGGCAGATTTCCCGCTCTAGGGGGTCGACCCCCCTAGAGGGGTGTCGATCTAGGGGTCGACCCCACCCACAGAGGTGTCGATGCCCTTAGGGCTGAGGTGGCAGTCGGTTTCAAAGGGTTTTGCAGCTATACATACATGGCTATTTCTCATATTTTCTTCATTCAGAATTCATGGTGGCCAAACTCTACCGGTGTCTGAACTGAATTGGATCTGTTAATCCCCTACAACTTTCAGCTTTGCAAATCAAATTCTGAGATTCAAGCATAGATTCAACACCAACTTCTTTTCTATCTTATTAACAATCCAAACAATATGAGTTGGTTATTTTAGGTTTAAATGAATAAAAGTAAATTGTAAAAGACTGTGATTTGGATATGTTGTAAACTTGAATCTATACTAGTGTTAAACCTTATACTATGTCATGATAGATCTAGTTCTCTAGATTTAATTCGATTGTGGTTATTCTATTATGTCGCCTTTGTGGATCTTGATTTGTAATTATATTGTGGGTAATATTAATTTGGATAGTTACAACATTGGTTAGATCTAATTCTTCATGTAAATCACCTTTCACCTGTCATATTGCAGTCAATTTAGATACGTTATAAATTAGACATGTGAGTCCATATTTAGATCTAAACATGCTACTATGTCATCCTAATTATGTGGACATTCTATGATGTAGATCTTAATCTCTATTTGTTAGATCTACTTTTACCTACTAGATCTGTATTATGTGTACACATAAATTATTAATCAGATCTAGTCTATTATTTGGATCCCCATGTGCTTCTCATATTAGATCTGAACTTGTTGGACATCTAAATTAAATTTAGATCTTGTCATGTTCATCTTATCACCCTTTCTATGTTACAACAAGTTATCTGCTACAAGTTCATTAGATCTATGCCTATATGTTCACCATGTTAGTATATGTTTATGCTAGTTATGTTAGAACATTCACCTTTGTCATATGTCCATTACCTTCCATTTTTATCGTTTATGATTAGGCTATTATTTAGCCTATATATGCCATAAATAGTGTGAACACGCTAGTTAGGGAACGGGGAGGGGAAAAGGTTAATATTGACATAACTTGAATATAAACATGAGTTGAACATATCATTAAAAAAGGGGAAAAGTGGGGACATAATCACCTATTAAAGACATAGGTAAGAATTGAATAAAAATGGAATGCCTAGTAATTACAATTAGGAATTGTAATTGCACTTATGACACGAGGTTAGGTTGCATTAGTGGTGGAAGTATGCCCGGACCCGACCGGCATATCTGTGACGGTCCTCCCCGAACCAGCCGGCATTTCCTTCGAAATGCACTGTACCGATGTCCAACTAGCACGAGACGGTCATCAAAAGAAAAGAAAAGAAAGTATTTTGAAGCTATGAACTAACAAGGAACCTGTAGTACATCTCGCAGCGCATGGAATAAAATATAATAATAAAATAACTTGACATAAAATAGGCGAGACAGTGCATAAGATGAAAACTAAATCATCATAGTAGCGGAATTCCAAAATACAGCTTATGATCAACATCATTATTACAACTTCAAAATACTGTCTCTAAAGCAAAACAGAAAAGGTGCACTACTAATGCCCAAAGTAGTGACCAATAACAACACAGGGAGATATATGTGTAAATAATACGTGTAAGCCTCCTGCTCGTCTTCGGACATCTACTCGTGTATATCCACCTGACCTGTCTCTAGTCTGCTTATTTAGGAGCACCAAGAATAATAAGAAGAGACATAAAACTATGGGTCAGACAAAAGTCTGGTATGAGAAATAAGAAACAAAACAAAATAATAACAGGTATAATCCAATCATACCTGAACTTGTTCCTGCAACCAAAGAGTTAGCACAACAAAATGTACAGTACTCTAAGGTAACACTAACATAAAGTGTAAATGGGGGTGTGGGTCATGGTGGTAGCAAACATCGAACATAGAAATTATCCTAACATCTCTCATTCAGTGCGTAAAGCATACGATATCCACTACTTCGGCCACCTAATCTTTGGGCCATGACGGAGTCCAACCCCGTACAACTATCACTACGATCCCCTAATCTGACTCTCTATGGTGAACCAAAGTTATAGGTATCGATAACCCCTTTGCACACGTCCCGCAGCAAAGTCCAACTCATGAAGTTAACTCGTTGATCCCCTTTTGGGATCCTGAGTAATAACCTCTCATTCGGACTACCTTTGCATCTCGGGTTTTTGGTCATTATTCCGGTTTGGTTTGTAACTCCAAATTTCCATTCAGTCCGTTCACTGTCCATGCTCAAAGATCAGCTTGTGATTCTCCTTCGATTTGCAGTTCGTGACATTGTACTTAGCTCGTGATGATCTCCAACTCCGGTTCGTGACCCACATGGTCGGTTCGTGACACCTCCTTGACATCGGTTTGTGACTCGTCCCTGGCATCAGATCGTGGTTCATGATGATCTCCTTCAGCCTGCGGCTCATGGTGTCGTGCTTTGCTTGTGGTTCGTGACTCCAGGCTTTGGTTCGTGGCACTCATCTCGAGTCGTGATCAAGTTTCTGGTCATGGTGCATCATGGCGATCAGTTCGTGAGGCGGTTCGTGGAGAGTAGGCGGTCTACGGTTCGGGTCATGATTCATACGTCACGAGCGGTCGGGGTCGTGATGCCTGCTCACGAATTGGACTGGTCTGACCAATTTCTGCAACTTTTCCAGCAAGCAATTTACGCCATACGACGGCGTTTTGGACCATTCTAACTTTACTGAGCAATCATAAAACATTTCAAATAGCAATAGCAACATATAGAATTGACCACAAACATTAAAAAAAATGAACAAATCATGTAAATATGGATCAAACATACCCAAAACCCATGTTTTTCCCTTAATCCTCTTAATCATGAATTAACCATATGATTAGCAAAACATATCCAAATTATCACAAATTTTTATCAGAGCCCTAAAATAATATTTTAGAATTTTACAAATTTTTCCAGATTTTTCCGAGCCATAATTTCGCTAATTATCACTAATCACCCCAATTAGCCGTAATTAGTGAAAAATAATGCAAATCACTCACCTTAGCCACAAATAAACTATCAAATCTGAAAAATTCACTGTTTGGGTTGAAATCTAATGCCTAGCTGTAGCTCTAACTCTATTTGGTGCTATTTCTTCTTGATTTGACGTAGATTAGCTTAATCCATGACTAAAGAGCGATTTGGGATGAAACTAGAAGGTGAAGGCCATTGTTAGGGTTTCTAAGAGGTAAATGGTGGCTAAAAAACTGAAATAGAATGAAAATCTAACACATTTCAGTCTCCCCATAACCCTAATTCCAAAATGGGTTATGGGCCCATTTGCTAATTACCCTAATTAGCCCACTTAAGTAGTTTTTCATCTTCTGAACCTTGTTTTAGCCATATCTCCCAAACGGTGTGTCCGTTTGGCTAATGCGACCACTCTAGAACCATCATCCGAATCCAATGGAAGTGGTTTTAGCTCAAAACTTCTTACTAATTAAAAGTTATAGCCAAAACAATATCATCTTGGGGGCAAAACGGTCATTTAAAAATTGGCAAAAATCGTGAACATTGGAAATGACCCAATAGTCGTTTCCCAAAGTTACACAACTATACGACCTCATATGAAAAAGAAATAAATATTCTACGATCCTTCGATACGTAGAATGCGGGTCGTTACAATATTCAGCAGCCACTAATGTTGAACCTAATGTTATAGGTCTAAGTGCGCAAATACGAATCGGTCTAAGACACGAGGTTAGGCCTAACGGTGGAATAAGACTGCCCGGACCCGACCGACATATCCAACATCCACAAGTCGTAAGCCTAATGTGGCAGGGCTAGCCCATTATAAACCATAAACGGACATGGTAATAAATTGGACTACTTAACCAAATCTAATCTATAGGGATTGTATGATTATGAACTAAAGTTAGGGTTAAGTAAAATTTGTTGGATAATGAATGGGTTAAGCAAATCTGGAGAGAGGGTAGGTATTATTTACATATAGGCCCATAAACTTAACCTGATAAGGTTATGTAATTAAAG
Organism: Allium sativum; assembly: GCA_030737875.1. Classification (NCBI taxonomy): domain Eukaryota; kingdom Viridiplantae; phylum Streptophyta; class Magnoliopsida; order Asparagales; family Amaryllidaceae; genus Allium; species Allium sativum. The sequence continues at coordinate 298,789,748 of CM060921.1, forward strand.
ACACCTAGTGGTATACATAACCAGAGGAAATAATAAAGTTATGTAATTAAAGACACCTTTAAGTTAAGCATAACTGGTAGAAAGATTGGGGTTATATAATTAAAAGCCACCCTTAGTGTAACGACCCAAGGATTTCTGACCACGAAAATCGAAATAAAATCACCATGTCGACAATTCAAGTATCGAAAGCACTGGATTGTCATGAGAAAGAAATTAGAGGGTGAGATAAGAAAGAAAGAAATATTAGAATAGAAGAAAGAAGAAGGACACCACATCGGAATCTCACAGCGGAACAGATAAAATATAATATCACGTATACAAAAGAATTGTATATACATACCAATCATCAGAGTACAACATATAACTGCACAGCGGAAATGACTTTATATAACTAGCGGTGAAGCCTCCTGCTTCCAGCTCCTGAAACTCAAAGTGAACCTAACCTGGAAACACACTCGGTCTGACCTGAGCACATTTGAAGCAAAGCAAAATACACCGGGTCAGTCTGGAATACTATCAGTGATAAATTCACAGAACACACACTTGCTTAACTTTGGAAAATTCTTTCTGAAATCAAAGGATAATAGTAAGACCAGCCCACACATAAATACGGACGATTTACCTTATTATAACCCAAAACGTTTTGAAATCATAGCTTGCTCTGATATTATCATAATGTCTAAATACAAATAATAACAATCTAGAGGAACGCTTGCATCTCATGCTCCCTATATATAGTATACAATCAAAAACCGCGGGCTCTTCTTGGATATTGGATTCCAACTTGACAAGGTATGGGACCACCTTCCGAACGTGTATCTCTAGAGGCGAATACACTGGGTTCAACAAGAACGTCTTGCAACCCGGCCCTCACATGACCGACCACTCATTTCGCCTGAGTGTATCGAATGTATATCACCGACGGTTGGGATCAGCAACCGCCTCCCGAAAAAGGGACAACATCGAAATATAGATTAAAGAAGCAAATAGATTTTCTTTAGATATGTGATTATACACCCTAATGGAAGCGACCCACATAGCCATGCTGCCTGTCCGATTTTTGTCATTTCCCGGTTGATGAGGCTTGAGGCCAGAACTTAACTTTGAAACATCTAGTCATCATTTACTTTGAATGCCACATCGTCAGTTCCGCCAGATCACATTTGATTGACGTCCACAAAAATACTTTAGTTTATTTGGCTAGAGAATAACCATTTCTCCGCCATCAACTATGGTACGTTTGGAGAAATCAACTCATGTAATTCCTTTGGAAATACTCTGTCAGACATCCGTCCATACAAGTCATCCAGGAACAGGATGAACCGAAGGTACTCTCCTACTGCATCTCATATAGGAATCACCCCATGGATCAGTAGCGAGAAGTCCTTGCAACCCGTAGATTCCAACCACGATAGAATCACAGCTTATCTCTGCTGGCAAGGCAGAGAATATTAGTGGTCCTTCCGTTTATGAAATTCTACGGTCTTCAATGCTCCATCTCGATCATCTTCTGATCTCTTCCCGTATTTGTTGGTCGGAATGGTTTTCGAATATAAATTCGATCCCGGTCTTTCCGTACCAACAATCGTATTGGACATATTTGATAGTCGGTGATTTAATTATCAAAATATATAGTGTTTCAAACATGACACGCCAATGAGTTTACTGGTTCAATATTCAGCATTACTTGGCCCTTTTAAAATTTAAAACAAACTAATTCAATTCTTCTTAATTAAGACTTCTAAACCTTTTAATATATTCAAATACGATAATTGAATTCTTATTTAATATACTAATGATATAAACCCAATTTTCTCTGATTAACTCTGACTGATTTACTTTGATCGATTAACTCTAACTTGACTAACTCGACTTATTTAACTCAACTGGACTAACTTGACTTGATTACTCCTATCGACTAACTAAAATTCGAATTACTCCATTCGCTTGACTCTAGATCGCAGCGATCACAATGGTTACGCCTGATTCCCTCAGGAAACATCCGATCGCCATAGGCTATTTGCAGCTCTGCGAATTACGCTAGCAGTCGTACGCAATGGCAACTCTTCTTGAATAACTATGTTTGGCTAACTCCACCTCAAATACTATATTTGATCAACTCTAATTGAATAACAAGTATTCAATATAATTTGAAATCAATATTCTTATTTCTTTTGAAACTAATATTGCAATATTATTTAATTCCCAAAACCTTGTATTAGAGTTTGATATTCCTCGTATAGGTAAAACCAATTTCAACACCTTTACTCGCTCCAAACTAATACCATTCCTCGATAATAGTGAAGCCAATCAAGTTGGGGTATTTTAGTTACCTCTCAGACCTTGATCGACGACGTTCTTAACTCAGAATAATAATAGTTTGTCACTTAACCACTGATATTCAAATCTCGTTTACCCCTTGATTTCAACTCCTGGTTTATAAATCATTTCATACTTTTGAAATCCTCGCTCAATTTACTTAATTCATTTGATTAAGTAAATTATCCATTTAAAATACAACTTTTAACTCAAACCATTACTTCGTTTATAACATTTCGATTTATAATAAGAATCCTTTATCAAATACTTTGCTTCCATCTATTGAGCCTTTCTATAACAAATTCTATCTTGGATTTTATAATTAAAATCCGCTTATCCCTCTTTTGTAATAAGACCTTTTTTTAAAACTTGGATATTATTTCCAAAAATCCATTTATCGCTATTTAAGACCATAGCTGTTGTATGGTTTTCTCTTTGTGTTGGAAATTCTTATTTCAATTACCGTACTTCGCTTAATTCAATTCTTCAACATTTAAGTAATCATTTTGGTCTTAAGGACCTCATTTCAAAACTTTGCTTGAATAATCCATTTACCATCTTTTTCCCAGCTTCTTAGATTTTATTCTACTAATCAATTTTCCATCTTCCCTAACAATTTCATACGACTGAATTTACTTAACTTGTTAAACATTACGGAAAAACCTTATTTATATCCTCGCATTCCCTTCTAAATTTCTTTTACCAATTTCGTTTGAAACTTGGTTTATAAATCCCTTTACCACAACCTGATTTAACTTCAATCGAACTCACCACCACTTAATTACTTCAAATAGAATTTCAAATAAAGGTCATTTCTTTAATTATTATTAATTCAAATAATGATTAACTTTAACATTAACTATATTAAAAATATTTAACCTTGCTATTAATTATAAATAGAATAATTAACGCCTTTAAAAAGCTTATCAAATAAAGATTAATTTTATTAACACTAAATACTTCAACAATTCCTTAATTTATAGTTAATCGAAGATTAACTAATGTTAATACTATTCAATTCATTTAACGAATATTCAAATTAATTCCATTATTTATTTCAGTTAAAAACGGTTGATTCCACCAACTGTACACAACAGTTAACTATTGACTGGTTTTCCATTTGTCGTTTCCCGTTTAAAATAATTGAACAATTTAATTAATTTAAATTCACTATTTAATTGTTATAGAAACAATTATTCTTTTTACCAACCCGTAGGTAATTTCTTTGCCCTTCTAGCTTTTAAATCCTGTATAAACCACTTTTATAATTTCTTATATAAACTTGATTTAAAACATATATTTGTAAATTTCAAAATCTAAATATTTACACAAAATAATTGAAGGACTTTAATTGAGTTATAAAAGAATTTATACTTTCAATTGCGTCAATTCACCGAATGATCAATTGACGTCAGAAATAACACATTTTAGGTCATTCACTGCCAATTACCCAATCAACACTGTCGGTTGATTTTAAACACAACACAGGTGAATATTTATTCAACCATCAACATACAGACATGTTTTGGTGTCAGTCAGGGTGAACAATTCATATATATGCACATCAAACAAAAATACAGTTTATTTGAGGAATCCGGTCGGATCCCTCCAACCTGTCCTTCTCTGCATCATAGATATCAGTTGATAAAAATACACGAATTAAATAAATGACGGAATATAAATAACTGCAACCAATCAAACCATAACAACCAATTTGCATCCATCATATCCAATCAACCAATTTATACTGTAAATTGTAGATTATATTTTTCTGTGGATTTACCACATCACAGGATTCCAGAAGGTGTGAGAATTAACTCACTAGATTATTTCGGTTGACGGTTGACGCGTTTGTTGCATCTAATTTGAGTCGAGCATTCAAAATTAACTGAAATTTTCACTACGTCGGATCAGTGCCTAGTCAGTGCCATCACCTAGGCCTCGTCCCTGCGATTCCAACGGATCCAGTTTCGTTAGATTTCGTTAACGCGTGAGAGAGTTACACCAGTTTACAGTTTGTATAACTTATACGATTATTAACTAATTAAATTAATTAATTAAACTTAATTACCTTTTAAATTGCCACGTCATCCTTGGTATTAACGAAAAACACGTTTCTCCCTTCGTTGCCTACTGAAACCCGTCTTTCTTCTTCATCGTGATGTTCAAACCCGCTTCCCTCCTAACTCCTCATCGCGCCGCCACTCCGGTGAAGATCACCTGACCGCCGACCTCCCAACACCTCCGCGCCAGAGAGAAGCCCCCATCGCCCCTGACCTAGTCCATTATCGCCTCCTTAGATCGCCAAAAACCCGCTCTCCCCCTTTTCCGTTCAACCACGAAATCCCCCCGCCACACACCACTTCCGATCACCGGACCACCTCCAATCTGACCGCCACCTTCACCTCTTCCATCGACCTTCAGCCAACATCCCCCTCGACTACCCAGTCGGCCGGAATTTCACCAAAACCGCCACCATCAAACAAATCCGAACTCAAAACACCACCCCACGTTCATTTAACAACTGCGACCACCACAGACCACCGGAGAACCTGAGACCACTGCCAAATTGAAGCCTTGCCTCTCCTCTACAAAACCCCCAAGGTCCCGACCTCCCAAATCAACCCAATCCTTGTAATTTGGGCCAAAAATGAAAACTGTTCTTCGTTGTTCATCACGAATTCCGGCCACCACCATCGCCCGATCACCCCCAACTTTTCTCAATAGCTAGACAACACCCCGATCTACCACTTTCCCTTTGGAACACCCCACGAATTCATAACGGATTGGAAAATATAAATTGATTTGTGTTGGAGGACTTTTTTGCAAAATGTGAAGGTGAAGAATGGGTTGTGGCTGGAAATTCTGAAGTATGGGGTATATATAGAGTGGAGAAAATATATTTTAAGTCGATGTGACAATCGACATTGACTAACGATTTTTATTTCGTACCTATCGCTATTTTAAACGTTGTTTATTCGCTGCTGCGCTCACATACAAACTCCGTTCGAGACGCGAATGGACGACATAGTATATCTTGACGATACGGTCCTAATGAAACTTGTTTTGTTGAATTTCGAGTCCGTTTGCTCAAATGGCCCTCGTTCACGTTCAAATAGTTGTTTTTATTTGTATTTTATTTTTCCATGCTCACAAATTAACACCGATTGACATGCAGTTTGAAAATCTAGCAATAATTTATTGTTGCGGTCCCAATAAAATTTATTTCGTCGAAAACTGAGGTCGTTTGAATAAAGGCCCTTTTATAACTGGCTAATTTAAATAAAATAAACCAGTTTTAAAACAATTCAATATAATATTATTAAAATATTGAAATTGGCCATACCTGACCAGAATATCATATACTACCACAATAAAATATCCCGGGTTGAATTCCAAGCCAAGTCGATATTTAAAATATTTAAAAACCCTCATTTTATATAAACACAGCGCTATATATATAAAGGAAATTTAGCGTTTTTTCAAAATTTGATTTGGTCATAAAAAAATCTACACGATGAAAATTGGAATTTTTCTCTGCCATTGGAAGGATATCGTCAAACCGGTCCCGATGTTTCTTGTTTCGAGGAAATCCGACTTATTTTGAACCCGGTACGACCAATTGAAGTACAAAACGCCAAATCGCGAGCTGCCGCGCCGCTGCAGCTCGTTATTTATTTAAATTATAAACCATATCGCTCGACCGTCGTTAAATAAACGAAATCGTCGTTGTAAATTTAATATAACCAATATTTGACCAATTTAAACTGTCCGGTCACAATATATGGCAAATTATATATTTTCCCAAATATTCTGGAAATTAAAGTATTATTTTATTATTTATTTATATAATATATTCCAAATAAAATCGTTAAATTCGATTATTTAAATCCAAACCAATATTTTAAATAATTAAAATATTAAAATATTCCAAATAAATAGGCAAAAAATACAGGTCGTTACATTCCTTCCCCCTTAAAATAATTTCGTCTTCGAAATTGCTAAGGCAGAAGAACGTTAAACCCCATTTATCTTTTCAAAAATAATTAATTTTAAAATTCGAATTTATTTCCAAACTAACCCAATTGGTTTTAAAACCAATTTATTTCAAGTAAAAGAATTTCCCAAAAATTTTCAAAAATTTTCTAACACCATAAATTTTGGAAAAATTTCGGCGGAGTCTCCCCTACACGGAGGACCATCTGCAATATTACAGGTTCAAGAAATGAATATACATCGACCATCACGGTTGGAAAAATCAAAGTCAAATCCCAAAATCCAAACAAAACCAAAATTTCATATTTGCGTGGGCGTACCTTTTTGCGAGCGTTATTATGCGATAAGCGATATATCTTATTCGAGCTTGCTCAATTATTTTGCAACTTTATTCGAACTAGATTCAAATAACTCCAAAATTTCTCTCTTGGATGGATTCTAATTCTGAATTGGTACTTCAGCACCTGTTCTCAACTCAAATGGATTTCATTAGTTCGCAAACAAATGTTAATTATGTTCAAAATACCCATATCATACATTACAACCAATTCACACACAATTTAATTCACATGGGATTTATAACCAAGTTATAACAATCCATTTATCTTTATAATTATCCATTCGGATTTATTTATCCAACTTATTCAACTTATTTATTTCATGTTGGGTTTCAATCAAATCGATTCATGTTCAAGTTTATATCCACGAGATCGAGCACACCATCCAAACATATCACACAATCAACATTAATAAATCCAAATAATTTGCCCATAATATAATGATTTGTGAAAATCATTACCTTTATTATTTTATAAATAAACCGGGCAAAAATAATTTCAAAAATAATTTTAATATCAAATCACAAATACGCGCTCTCGTTTATATACATGAACTCAATCTAGAGCATTACTAACCCCATCACTATTGAGTCACGCCACAGAGCCAGGGTTATCTCTAAACCAATAGCTCTGATACCATTGTAACGACCCAAGGATTTTCGACCTCGAAAATCGACATACAATCACCATGTCGACTATTCAAGTATCGAAAACACTGGATTGTCATGAGAAAGAAATTAGAGGGTGGGATAAGAAAGAAAGAAATATTAGAATAGAAGAAAGAAGAAGGACACCACATCGGAATCTCACAGCGGAATAGATAAATTATAATATCACGTATACAAAAGAATTGTATATACATACCAATCATCAGAGTACAACATATAACTGCATAGCGGAAATAACTTTATATAACTAGCGGTGAAGCCTCCTGCTTCCAGCTCCTGAAACTCCAAGTAAACCTTACCTGGAAACACATTCGGTCTGACCCGAGCACATTTGAAGCAAAGAAAAATACATCGGGTTAGTCTGGAATACTATCAGTGATAAATTCACAGAACACACACTTGCTTAACTTTGGAAAATTATTTCTGAAATCAAAGGATAATAGTAAGACCAGCCCACACATAAATACGGACGATTTACCTTATTATAACCCAAAACGTTTTGAAATCATAGCTTGCTCTGATATTATCATAATGTCTAAATACAAATAATAACAATCTAGAGGAACGCTTGCATCTCATGCTCCCTATATATATTATACAATCGAAAACCGCGGGCGCTTCTTGGATATTGGATTCCAACTTGACAAGGTATGGGACCACCTTCCGAACGTGTATCTCTAGAGGCGAATACACTGGGTTCAACAAGAACGTCTTGCAACCCGGCCCTCACATGATCGACCACTCATTTCGCCTGAGTGTATCGAATGTATATCACCGACGGTTGGGATCAGCAACCGCCTCCCGAAAAAGGGAGAGCATCGAAATATAGATTAAAGACGCAAATAGATTTTCTCTAGATAGGAGATTATACACCCTAATGGGAGCGACCCACTTAGCCATGCTGCCTGCCCTAATTTTGTCATTTCCCGGTTGATGAGGCTTGAGGCCAGAACTTAACTTTAAAACTCTGGTCATCATTTACTTTGAATGCCACATCGCCAGATCCTCCAGATCACATTTGATTGACGTCCACAAAAATACTCTAGTTTATTTGGCTAGAGAATAATCATTTCTCCGCCATCAACTATGGTACGTTTGGAGAAATCAACTCGTGTAATTCCTTTGGAAATACTCTGTCAGACATCCGTCCATACAAGTCATCCAGGAACAGGATGAACCGAAGGTACTCTTCTACTGCATCTCATATAGGAATCACCCCATGGATCAGTAGCGAGAAGTCCTTGCAACCCGTAGATTCCAACCACGACAGAATCACAGCTTATCTCTGCTTGCAAGGCAAAGAATATTAGTGGTCCTTCCGTTTATGAAATTCTATGGTCTTCAATGCTCCATCTCGATCATCTTCTGATCTCTTCCCGTATTTGTTGGTCGGATTGGTTTTCGAATATAAATTCGATCTCGGTCTTTCCGTACCAACAATCGTATTGGACAGATTTGATAGTCGGTGATTTAACTATCAAATATATAGTGTTTCAAACATGACATGCCAATGAGTTTACTGGTTCAATGTTCAGCATTACTTGGCCCTTTTAAAATTTAAAACAAACTAATTCAATTCTGCTTAATTAAGACTTCTATCCCTTTTAATATTTTCAAATACGATAATTGAATTCTTATTTAATATACTACTGATATAAACCCAGTTTCCTTTGATTAACTCTGACTGATTTACTTTGATCGATTAACTCTAACTTGACTAACTCGACTTATTTAACTCAACTGGACTAACTTGACTTGATTACTCCTATCGACTAACTAATATTCGACTTACTCCATTCGCTTGACTCTAGATCGCAGCGATCACAATGGTTACGCCTGATTCCCTTAGGAAACATTCGACCGCCATAGACTATCTGTATCCCTGCGAATTACGCTAGCAGTCGTACGCAATGGCAACTCTTCCTGAATAACTGTGTTTGGCTAACTCCACCTCAAATACTATATTTGATCAATTCTAATTGAATAACAAATATTCAATATAATTTGAAATCAATATTCTTATTTCTTTTGAAACTAATATTGCAATATTATTTAATTCCCAAAACCTTAAATTAGAGTTTGATATTCCTCGTATAGGTAAAACCAATTTCAACACCATTACTCTCTCCGAACTAATACCATTCCTCGATAATAGTGAAGCCAATCAAGTTGGGGTATTTTAGTTACCTCTCAGACCTTGATCGACGACGTTCTTAACTCAGAATAATAATAGTTTGTCAGTTAACCACTGATATTCAAATCTCGTTTACCCCTTGATTTCAAATCCTGGTTTATAAATCATTTCATAATTTTGAAATCCTCGCTCAATTTACTTAATTCATTTGATTAAGTAAATTATCCATTTAAAATACAACTTTTAACTCAAATCATTACTTCGTTTATAGCATTTCGATTTATAATAAGAATCCTTTATCAAATACTTTGCTTCCATCTATTGAGCCTTTCTATAACAAATTCTATCTTGGATTTTATAATTAAAATCCGCTTATCCCTCTTTTGTAATAAGACCTCTTTTAAAAACTTGGATTTTATTTCCAAAAATCCATTTATCACTATTTAATACCATAGCTACTCTATGGTTTTCTCTTTGTGTTGGAAATTCTTATTTCAATTACCGTACTTCGCTTAATTCAATTCTTCAACTTTTAAGTAATCATTTTGGTCTTAAGGACCTCGTTTCAAAACTTTGCTTGAATAATCCATTTACCATATTTTTCCCAGCTTCTTAGAGTTTATTCTACTAATCAATTTTCCATCTTCCCTAACAATTTCATACGACTGAATTTACTTAACTTAAATTAAACATTAAGGAAAAACCTTATTTAAATCCTTGCATTCCCTTCTAAATTTCTTTTACCAATTTCGTTTGAAACTTGGTTTATAAATCCCTTTACCACAACCTGATTTAACTACAATCAAACTCACCACCACTTAATTACTTCAAATGGAATTTCAATTAAAGGTCATTTCTCTAATTATTATTAATTTAAATAATGATTAACTTTAACATTAACTATATTAAAAATATTTAACCTTGCTATTAATTATAAATAGAATAATTAACGCCTTTAAAAAGCTTATCAAATAAAGATTAATTTTATTAACACTAAATACTTCAATAATTCCTTAATTTATAGTTAACCGAAGATTAACTAATGTTAATACTATTCAATTCATTTAACGAATATTCAGATTAATTCCATTATTTATTTCAGTTAAAAACGGTTGATTCCACCAACTGTACACAACAGTTAACTATTGTCTGGTTTTCCATTTGTCATTTCCCGTTTAAAATAATTGAACAATTTAATTAATTTAAATTCACTATTTAATTGTTATAAAAACAATTATTCTTTTTACCAACCCGTAGGTAATTTCTTTGCCCTTCTAGCTTTTAAATCCTGTATAAACCACTTATATAATTTCTTATATAAGCTTGATTTAAAACATATATTTGTAAATTTCAAAATATAAATATTTACACAAAATAATTGAAGGACTTTAATTCAGTTATGAAAGAATTTATACTTTCAACTGCGTCAATTCACCGAATGATTAACTGACTTCAGAAACAACACATTTTAGGCCATTCACTGCCAATTACCCAATCAACACTGTCGGTTGATTTTAAACACAACACAGGTGAATATTTATTCAACCATCAACATACAGACAAGTTTTGGTGTCAGTCAGGGTGAACAATTCATATATATGCACAACAAACAAAAATACAGTTTATTTGAGGAATCCGGTCGGATCCCTCCAACCTGTCCTTCTCTGCATCGCAGATATCAGTTGATAAAAATACACGAATTAAATAAATGGCGGAATATAAATAACTGCAACCAATCAAACCATAACAACCAATTTGCATCCATCGCATCCAATCAACCAATTTATACTATAAATTGTAGATTATATTTTTCTGTGGATTTACCACATCACAGGATTCCAAAAGGTGTGAGAATTAACTCACCAGATTATTTCGGTTGACGGTTGACGCGTTTGTTGCATCTAATTTGAGTCGAGCATTCAAAATTAACTGAAATTTTCACTGCGTCAGATCAGTGCCTAGTCAGTGCCATCACCTAGGCCTCGTCCCTGCGGTCCCAACAGATCCGGTTTCGTCAGATTTCATTAATATGTGAGAGAGTTACACCAGTTTACAGTTTGTATAACTTATACGTATATTAACTAATTAAATTAAATAAACTTAATTACCTTTTAAATTGCTATGTCATCCTTGGTATTAACGAAAAACACGTTTCTCCCTTCTTTGCCTACTGAAACCCGTCTTTCTTCTTCATCGTGATGTTCAAACCCGCTCCCCTCCATACTCCTCATCGTGCCGCCACTCCGGTGAAGATCACCTGACCGCCGACCTCCCAATGCCTCCGCGCCAGAGAGCAGCCCCCATCGCCACTGACCTAGTCCATTATCGCCTCCTCAGATCGCCAAAAACCCGCTCTCCCCCTTTTCCGTTCAACCACGAAATCCCGCCGCCACACACCACTTCCGATCACCGGACTACCTCCAATCTGACCGCCACCTTCACCTCTTCCATCGACCTTCAGCCAGCATCCCCCTCGACTACCTAGTCGGCTGGAATTTCACCAAAACCGCCACCATCAAACAAAACCGAACTCAAAACACCACCCCACGTTCATCTAACAACTGCGACCACCACAGACCACCGGAGAACCTGAGACCACCGCCAAATTGAAGCCTTGCCTCTTCTCTACAAACCCCCCAAGGTCCCGGCCTCCTAAATTAACCCAATCCTTGTAATTTGGGCCAAAAACAAAAACTGTTCTTCGCTGTTCATCGTGAATTCCGGCCACCACCATCGCCCGATCACCCCTAACTTTTCTTAGTAGCTAGACAACACCCCGATCTACCACTTTCGCTTTGGAACCCCCCCACAAATTCATCACGGATTGGAAAATATAAATTGAATTGTGTTGGAGAACTTTTTTGCAAAATGTGAAGGTGAAGAATGGGTTGTGGCAGGAAATTCTGAAGTATGGGGTATATATAGAGTGGAGAAAATATATTTTAAGTCGATGTGACGATCGATGTTGACTAACGATTTTTATTTCATACCTATCGCTATTTTAAACGTTGTTTATTCGCTGCTGCGCTCACATACAAACCGTGTTCGAGACGTGAATGGATGGGATAGTATATCTTGATGATATGGTCCTAAAGAATCTTGTTTTGTTGAATTTTGAGTCCGTTTGCTCGAATGGCCCTGTTCACGTTCAAATGGTCGTTTTTATTTGTATTTTATTTTTCCATGCTCACAAATTAACACCGATTGACGTGCAGTTTGAAAATATAGCAATAATTTACTGTTGCAGTCCCAATAAAATTTATTTCATCGAAAACTGAGGTCGTTTGAATAAAGGCCCTTTTATAACTGGCCAATTTAAATAAAATAAACCAATTTTAAAATACTTCAATATAATATTATTAAAATATTGAAATTGGCCATACCTGACCAGAATATCATATACTACCACAATAAAATATCCCAGGTCGAATTCCAAGCCAAGTCGATATTTAAAAACCCTCATTTTATATAAGCACAGCGCTATATATAAAGGAAATTCCAGCATTTTTTTCAAAATTTGATTTGGGCATAAAAAAAATCTACACGATGAAGATTGGAATTTTTCTCTGCCATTGGAAACATATCGTCAAACCGGTCCCGATGTTTCTTGTTTCGAGGAAATTCGACTTATTTTGAACCCGGTACGACCAATTGAAGTTCAAAACGCCAAATTGCGAACTGCCGCGCCGCTGCAGCTCGTTATTTAATTAAATTATAAACCATATCGCTCAATCGTCGTTAAATAAATGAAATCGTCGTTGTAAATTTAATATAACCAATATTTGACCAATTTAATCTGCCCGGTGTGACGATCCCAAAACCCCGTGGCACGGTGTTAAGGATAATCATTGGAATATAACGCATTAATCATCATTAGCAGATCACAGATAATAGCATAAACAGAAAATAGAATAATTTAAACACATATGACAGTGGAATCATATAGATATCATCACATCAGAGAAGCACAGTATAGGATATAACTTAGTGCATAATGATACATAATCAGTCACCATCGCCTGAGGCGGAATCATACATAAAGAGTACACAAAATAAATATCAGTCTACATCGCCAATGGCGGAATCATAATATAGATACAATAATGGCGGAGAAAATCCAAGTCAGCACGATGTAGTCAAGCCTCGCCATGAGCCAAAAGTGCGTCAGAGACCTGTAACTAGGATGCCCGTGTGAAAATGAGGGCACCTGAGTTTGCAAGGTGAAACAAACTACGAGTCAGTCATGGGACTGGTATGAGAAATCTACTTAACTTATTAACAACAATAAAAAGGCAAATCAAAGGACCACGCCACTTTCGCGGAACGGGTTTACTCCAATGAGTGCTAGTGCATGAAATAAAGTAAATGATTAAATCATTGCAATGCTTTTTATAAAATGAAGCCATTATAAGACTCAGGTCCCATCACATAATGCAACGCAAGCCGGAGGATAGAGTTTTACCTTATAATGGCCCAAAAATGCTTCATACGTATAAAACAAAAGTGTTTGATATTATTACTAGTGCATATATGTTTCAAAAGCAAATTCAATCATAAATATCAATCCTAGGCGGCATAGCTACCATCTACTATGTCGCCATACTAGTAATACAATCACGTCCGCATATTTCATATTGGAAATTGGATTCCTTCATGAGTCGAGGCAAGGGGAAAGCTCCTCTCCGATTCGAGACACTCTAGCAAATGTCCCAGGACCCCACTATGATCCTTGGATCTTCAGGGCCGGTCCTCTCTTACTTTTGAGGACTGGCAATTCCTGAACACACATTTCCCGGTCCTTACAGACCTATATCGAGGCGCCTCGCATTCCAACAACCACACAGGTGAAAAGTATATATAATGTCAGGGCTGGTAGGTCACTGACACCACCTTAGCTAGAAAGAAACGTCGTGTTCTCCCTGCAGTCACTCTCCCGTTTTTGACTCATACTGAGGTGTGAGGCTCGCGAATTCACGTTATACACAAAGCTACGTCACACAGACCATGCTTTGATCATCAACCACAAGACTTTGCTTTGCAACAGAAGCCTTGATCATATGCCACTTAGGCGTGCCACACAGGCAATCCACACCATGCGACTGATTTCTATCAATACATAACCTCTGAGCTCGTACGTCTCAGAGAAGGGCGTTAAGCAAGAGAATAAATTCTCCGCCGCCAAACAGATATATATTTAACAGAGATCAATCAGCACAGAACAAAATCCAATGTCAGACACACAGTCCATTTACAAGTCCGTTCTGGGTCTGAACGAAACCGGAGGCACCAATTCCTCGCATATCCGTACAATCAACAGTATGTTTGGACGGCTACTACTTCAGTTCCTTCATGGTAGCTACTCCAATCACGAGCATCAGTAGCGCCCATCCATCCAATGTGAAGATCGTCGGTCTTCAACCGTCTTCGACTCTTCGACTTCTCAACGTCGATCGATTATTTGAAATGAGATGAACTCGGCCTTTTCAAACAATCCACGTATATTTAGATTTTCAAATCAATTTATCACATGGTTGGACTATTTAACATTCACATTTCAGTGCTTTAGTTATAATTCTCATGTTAAATACATTCAACCACCACATATCAAGCAAACACAGAAAAATCGGTTTATTTCCACTCTATATCGTCTATAGTATTTTATAACGATATATCGCCATTTTTATTTAATTTAAAACGGCCATATTTAATTAAACGACGTTTCAGGTCGTGCTGATGCACTGGCGCTGTTTTTCACTAATTTTGTTTTACACATATCTGAAAATCTAACCGTTGGATCTTCACAAATTTGGTATCATTAGGAAGGTCATTTCAAAAAGAATCCAACGGTTTCAGTTTTGGGAAAATCCGACGGTCGGATCTTCCACACTAGCCATTTGAAGTTACAATTTCAATTTACGAACTGTAGCGTCGTTATTCGATTTTATTTAATTATATTTATGTATATATAAATATAATCGTTTCTGGCGCTGTTTTTCTTCAGATTTGAATTAAACATTCCAGACAATCCAACCGTCGGATCTTCACAAAGTTGGTGCCGTTGGAAAAATATTTCCAAGGCGAACCCAACGGTTGCGGTTTCGGGAAAATCCAATGGTCGGATTTCCCGCACTAATCGTTTGAAATCACGGTTTCAAAACACGAACTGCACGGCCACGTTTCGTTTTAATTTTATTTATATTTATGTATTTATATAAATATAGTTCATTCAAAAATTTCTATATCGTTTTCACTTCAATTATTTCACTAACGCCTTTAAATTTTGGAAAATTTCGCCATAACCTCCTTTGTACGGGAGGGGCTGGGAAAATTCCCAAATAGCCACACGGGCGTCTCATGTCAAAAAGAAGAAGAAAAAGCCAAGCGGCTAGCCAACAGGCTCATAAAATCATCACCCAAACAAAACAGTAAATGTGTACCTATTTGTCAGGCACAAAATTTTATTCCTCTTCTCTAGCCCCTTTGCTATAACCTGTTCAATAAATATGCATGTACATATATACAATTTTTATCACTTATCATTTTCCATTCAACTTCATATTTGATTTACTTTGGTTTAAAAACACCATTCATTCTAATATTGCATGCATAGGCTAAAATCATATCATTAGCTAATTAATGTATATTTCAACTCATGCATATTTATTTGAACAAGTGGCTATTTTTAACACTTCACATTTCAAAGATGATAATTTTGGCGAACTAAAATAGATTTCAACACATGACTATTTTATTTAGTTCCTATGGATGTTAAAAATAATATTTCGTTCAAAAATATTTATTTCAACGTCCGCATATCTTTAGCATATCACATATATGATAAAAATTATATTTTTATCATTTAAAATATTTATTCGACAAATGGATGTTTTCAACACTTCATAGTTTCAATAAAAATGTAATTTTTATTGTTCGATCTTTTTATTCAACACATGAACTTTTCTACTACACACACTTCTCAACGCATGAGCATTTCCACACATGGATATTTTATTTATGTTGTTCATATAAGAAAGATGGAATTTTTATTGTTGAAACTATTTATATATAATGCGAATATTTTACTTACTTCATATATATTATAAAAATGTGATTTTTATTGTTTAAACACTTCATTCATTCACAAATGAATTTGATTTTCACACTTCACTTTTCAACACATGAACATTTCCACATATGGATATAGTTTCAACACATGACTTTAATTTCAACGCATGAATATAATTTCAACATATGAAAATAATTCTAACACATGAATATTATTCAAAATTTCGGCAGCATAACGGTAGGGTAGTTAAAACCAGCACCGTCCCTAGTACGACTCCTCGCTCTACCTTAAAACCTCGTGGTTTTTGACAATGGGGATTCATGCATCTAATTCGCACGCAGGCAGCATGTTTATTTTTATTTCCACAAATATTTCCAATTCATTTCAATCACCAATGGGTATTTTTCAACTACAACCAAACAATATCAACCACAAACAATTATTCAATCATTCGTATTTTTCATCCAATATTTCACACCAATTCACAACAATAAATATCGTCCATGGTTTGTGGACGAGGGGAGTATATATATATATTATTGCTATATTTCACTTGCATTTCAACACATATATCAATTATTCTTTGCATGTATAATTCATACTTCGTTTATATAGCTTACACCACGCATGTACATGAGGTATACAACACGTGTGTAATTTATATTTCGCTTATATAATTTATACACGACATTTTCCATTCAAATTCTTTTAATTTAGATTTCTCACATTGGTTTTCGGAGTGCTAAAAATCGTAGATGACTCAGAAAAATCCGCGGCTTCTTCTATGTGGTAGAGAGCTTCCTTGCGGTCCCGATGTTTCCTGTTTCATCGAATTTCATCAACACACTAAAAAGATATGATTTTTCAAAGTTCAAACATAAAAAAGGACTCACCTTTCACGATGGGTTCAAAACTAGGTCTTCGATTTGCACTCAAACCGTGAAGCGATGCAAGGATCGGGCTACACGACGTCGAAGAGGGAGGTGCAGGCTTCTCAGCGTCGGCGGTGGGGTCCCCTGCGGTGGCCTGAGGCGAGCTCGGCGGCGGTCCAAAGGCGCTGCCTTTGTGGAGGTGGTTCGCACGATTTACACAACGATAAAATCCAATACAGGTATGGATTTGTAGAGGAAGGAACGAGCTTCAAAATGGATCCAAGAACTCTCGATTTCATTGAGAATCGGAAGAGAAATCGAAGAGAGAAGTTTGGGAGCAATTTCCGCCGTGCGCGCCTGATGATCAGGGAAAGAGAAAGTGATTTGGGGGAATGTGATTGGCCAGGTTTATTTTTATATATATTTAATTTCAAAAATCCGAAAATACCCCTTGTCTCATACGAACCCCAATCCAAACCCAACGACTGTCGTCCCTAGCTAAATACCCTCATTCCGAACACAATGGGATATGTTTCATTGGCCAATTCGACTATTACAATCAGTTATTTTTCAAATTAAAGTATAAAACATTTAATTTTAACTTTGAACGCACATTTCAATTTGCCAGGGCCACAAATTGATTTGAAAAATTCCAGAAAAATAAATCTAGCTATGTTTTCACGCTACGGTCCTAACAAAACTAGTTTCGTCGAATTCTGAGATCGTTTGAAAAATGGCCATTTTCTGGTTAATCCAATTTAACAGAAATTGACCAAACACCTTTTCTTTTGCCACGCTCACATACTAGCTTCAAAAATTATGAAATTTGAAACCTAGCAATAATTTGACATCCCGGACCCAACAAAAGTGGTTCCGTCGAATTCCGAGGTCGTTTGCAAAATATCAATTTTCCAGGGCTATATATTCTATATAGCGACCTTTCTGGAAATTCATTTGGCCATAACTTTTGATTCTCGTTATGAAACTTCGATTTTTCAGATTCGTTAGAAAGGTATTGATAAACAGATTTAAATATTTTTGGTTTCACTAAAATCCGTTATATTCTCCACCCTGCACAGTCAGTCAAAGTTTGAATTCAAATTTTCAAACTGACTCACTATTTCTAATTCACTATTTTATTGAAATATTTTATTTCAATTGTTCAAATTCCTTTGAAATCACCAATTTAATTTTTTTAAATTGGCCCGTATTTTCCAGGTTATTACACCCGGTCACAATATATGGCAAATTCTGTATTTTCCCAAATATTCCGGAAATTAAAATATTATTTTATTATTTATTTAAATAATATATTCCAAATAAAATCGTTAAATTCGATTATTTAAATCCAAACCAATATTTTAAATAATTAAAATATTAAAATATTCCAAATAAATAGGCATAAAATACGGGTTATTACATTCCTTCCCCCTTAAAATGAAATTGCTAAGGTAGAAGAACGTTAAACCCCATTTATCTTTTAAAAAATAATTAATTTTAAAATTTGAATTTATTTCGAAACTAACCCAATTGGTTTTAAAACCAATTTATTTCAAGTAAAAGAATTTCCCAAAAAAATTCAAAATTTTCTAACACCATAATTTTTGGAAAAATTTCGGCAGAGTCTCCCCTACACAGAGGACCATCAGCAATATTGCAGGTTCAAGAAATAAATATACATCGACCATCACAGCTGGAAAAATCAAAGTCAAATCCCAAAATCCAAACAAAACCAAAATATCATATTTGCCTGGGCGTACCTTTTTGCGAGCGTTATTATGCGATAAGCGATATATCTTATTCGAGCTTGCTCAATTATTTTGCAGCTTTATTCGAACTGGATTCAAATAACTCCAGAATTTCTCTCTTGGATGGATTTTAATTCTAAATTGGTACTTCAGCACCTGTTCTCAACTCAAATGGATTTCATTAGTCCACAAACAAATGTTAATTAAGTTCAAAATACCCATATCATACATTACAACCAATTCACACACAATTTAATTCCCACGGGATTTATAACCAAGTTATAACATTCCATTTATCTTTATAATTATCCATTCGGATTTATTTATCCAACTTATTCAACTTATTTATTTCATGTTGGGTTTCAATCAAATCGATTCATGTTCAAGTTTATATCCTTGAGATCGAGCACACCATCCAAACATATCACACAATCAGCATTAATAAATCCAAATAATTTGCCCATAATATAATGATTTGTGAAAATCATTACCTTTATTATTTTATAAATAAACCGGACAAAAATAATTTCAAAAATAATTTTAGTATCAAATCACAAATACACGCTCTCGTTTAAATACACGAACTCAATCTAGGGCATTACTAACCCCATCTCTATTGAGTCACGCCACAGAGCCAAGGTTATCTCTAAACCAATAGCTCTGATACCACTGTAACGACCCAAGGATTTTCGACCCCGAAAATCGACATAAAATCACCATGTTGACTATTCAAGTATCGAAAACACTGGATTGTCATGAGAAAGAAATTAGAGGGTGGGATAAGAAAGAAAGAAATATTAGAATAGAAGAAAGAAGAAGGACACCACATCGGAATCTCACAGCGGAACAGATAAATTATAATATCACGTATACAAAAGAATTGTATATACATACCAATCATCAGAGTACAACATATAACTGCACAGCGGAAATAACTTTATATAACTAGCGGTGAAGCCTCCTGCTTCAAGCTCCTGAAACTCCAAGTGAACCTAACCTGGAAACACATTCGGTCTGACCCGAGCACATTTGAAGCAAAGCAAAATACACCGGGTCAGTCTGGAATACTATCAGTGATAAATTCACAGAACACACACTTGTTTAACTTTGGAAAATTCTTTCTGAAATCTAAGGATAATAGTAAGACCAGCCCACACATAAATACGGACGATTTTTACCTTATTATAACCCAAAACGTTTTGAAATCATAGCTTGCTCTGATATTATCATAATGTCTAAATACAAATAATAACAATCTAGAGGAACGCTTGCATCTCACGCTCCCCATATATAGTATACAATCGAAAACCGCGGGCGCTTCTTGGATATTGGATTCCAACTTGACAAGGTATGGGACCACCTTCCGAACGTGTTTCTCTAGAGGCGAATACACTGGGTTCAACAAGAACGTCTTGCAACCCGGCCCTCACATGACCGACCACTCATTTCGCCTGAGTGTATCGAATGTATATCACCGACGGTTGGGATCAGCAACCGCCTCCCGAAAAAGGGACAGCATCGAAATATAGATTAAAGAAGCAAATAGATTTTCTTTAGATAGGAGATTATACACCCTAATGGGAGCGACCCACATAGCCATGCTGCCTGCCCTATTTTTGTCATTTCCCGGTTGATGAGGCTTGAGGCCAGAACTTAACTTTAAAACTCTGGTCATCCTTTACTTTGAATGCCACATCGCCAGATCCGCCAGATCACATTTGATTGACGTCCACAAAAATACTCTTGTTTATTTGGCTAGAGAATAATCATTTCTCCGCCATCAACTATGGTACGTTTGGAGAAATCAACTCGTGTAATTCCTTTGGAAATACTCTGTCAGACATCCGTCCATACAAGTCATCCAGGAACAGGATGAATCGAAGGTACTCTCCTACTGCATCTCATATAAGAATCACCCCATGGATCAGTAGCGAGAAGTCCTTGCAACCCGTAGATTCCAACCACGACAGAATCACAGTTTATCTCTGCTCTCAAGGCAAAGAATATTAGTGGTCCTTCCATTTATGAAATTCTACGGTCTTCAATGCTCCATCTCGATCATCTTCTGATCTCTTCCCGTATTTGTTGGTCGGATTGGTTTTCGAGTATAAATTCGATCTCGGTCTTTCCGTACCAACAATCGTATTGGACAGATTTGATCGTCGGTGATTTAACTATCAAATCATATAGTGTTTCAAACATGACATGCCAATGAGTTTACTGGTTCAATATTCAACATTACTTGGCCCTTTTAAAATTTAAAACAAACTAATTCAATTCTGCTTAATTAAGACTTCTAACCCTTTTAATATTTTCAAATACGATAATTGAATTCTTATTAAATATACTAATGGTATAAACCCAATTTCCTCTGATTAACTCTGACTGATTTACTTTGATCAATTAACTCTAACTTGACTAACTCGACTTATTAAACTTAACTGGACTAACTTGACTTGATTACTCCTATCGACTAACTAATATTCGACTTACTCCATTTGCTTGACTCTAGATCACAGCGATCACAATGGTTACGCCTGATTCCCTTAGGAAACATTCGACCGCCATAGGCTATCTGTATCCCTGCGAATTACGCTAGCAGTCGTACGCAATGGCAACTCTTCCTGAATAACTGTGTTTGGCTAACTCCACCTCAAGTACTATATTTGATCAACTCTAATTGAATAACAAATATTTAATATAATTTGAAATCAATATTCTTATTTCTGTTGAAACTAATATTGCAATATTATTTAATTCCCAAAACCTTGCATTAGAGTTTGATATTCCTCGTATAGGTAAAACCAATTTCAACACCTTTACTCGCTCCAAACTAATACCATTCCTCGATAATAGTGACGCCAATCAAGTTGGGATATTTTAGTTACCTCTCAGACCTTGATCGACGACGTTCTGAACAAAATAATAATAGTTTGTCACTTAACCACTGATATTCAAATCTCGTTTACCCCTTGATTTCAACTCCTGGTTTATAAATCATTTCATACTTTTTAAATCTTCACTCAATTTACATAATTCATTTGATTAAGTAAATTATCCATTTAAAATACAACTTTTAACTCAAATCATTACTTCGTTTATAACACTTCGATTTATAATAAGAATCCTTTATCAAATACTTTGCTTCCATCTATTGAGCCTTTCTATAACAAATTCTATCTTGGATTTTATAATTAAAATCCGCTTATCCCTCTTTTGTAATAAGACCTTTTTTAAAAACTTGGATTTTATTTCCAAAAATCCATTTATCACTATTTAATACCATAGCTATTGTATGGTTTTCTCTTTGTGTTGGAAATTCTTATTTCAATTACCGTGCTTCGCTTAATTCAATTCTTCAACTTTTAAGTAATCATTTTGGTCTTAAGGACCTCATTTCAAAACTTTGCTTGAATAATCCATTTACCATCTTTTTCCCAACTTCTTAGATTTTATTCTACTAATCAATTTTCCATCTTCCCTAACAATTTCTTACGACTGAATTTACTTAACTTAAATTAAACATTAAGGAAAAACCTTATTTAAATCCTTGCATTCCCTTATAAATTTCTTTTACCAATTTCTTTTGAAACTTGGTTTATAAATCCCTTTACCACAACCTGATTTAACTTCAATCGAACTCACCACCACTTAATTACTTCAAATGGAATTTCAATTAAAGGTCATTTCTTTAATTATTATTAATTCAAATAATGATTAACTTTAACATTAACTATATTAAAAATATTTAACCTTTCTATTAATTATAAATAGAATAATTAACGCCTTTAAAAAGCTTATCAAATAAAGATTAATTTTATTAACACTAAATACTTCAATAATACCTTAATTTATAGTTAATCGAAGATTAACTAATGCTAATACTATTCAATTCATTTAACGAATATTCAAATTAATTCCATTATTTATTTCAGTTAAAAATAGTTGATTCCACTAACCGTACACACCAGTTAACTATTGACTGATTTTCCATTTGTTATTTCCCGTTTAAATTAATTAAACAATTTAATTAATTTAAAATCACTATTTAATTGTTATAAAAACAATTATTCTTTTTACCAACCCGTAGGTAATTTCTTTGCCCTTCTAGCTTTTAAATCCTGTATAAACCACTTATATAATTTCTTATATAAACTTGATTTAAAACATATATTTGTAAATATCAAAATCCAAATATTTACACAAAATAATTGAAGGACTTTAATTCAGTTATAAAAGAATTTATTCTTTCAACTGCGTCAATTCACCGAAAGATCAACTGACGTCAGAAATAACACATTTTAGGCCATTCACTACCAATTACCCAATCAACACTGTCTGTTGATTTTAAACACAACACAGGTGAATATTTATTCAACCATCAACATACAGACTGGTTTTGGTGTCAGTCAAGGTGAACAATTCATATATATGCACAACAAACAAAAATACAGTTTATTTGAGGAATCCGGTCGGATCCCTCCAACCTGTCCTTCTCTGCATCACAGATATCAGTTGATAAAAATATACGAATTAAATAAATGACGGAATATAAATAAATGCAACCAATCAAACCATAACAACCAATTTGCATCCATCGCATCCAATCAACCAATTTATACTGTAAATTGTAGATTATATTTTTCTACGGATTTACCACATCACAGGATTCCCGAAGGTATGAGAATTAACTCACCAGATTATTTCGGTTGACGGTTGACGCATTTGTAGCATCTAATTTGAGTCGAGCGTTCAAAATTAATTGAAATTTTCACTGCGTCAGATCAGTGCCATCACCTAGGCCTCGTCCCTGCGATCCCAACGGATCCAGTTTCGTCAGATTTCGTTAATGTATGAGAGAGTTACACCAGTTTATAGTTTGTATAACTTATACAATTATTAACTAATTAAATTAATTAATTAAACTTAATTACCTTTTAAATTGCCATGTCATCCTTGGTATTAACGAAAAACGCGTTTCTCCCTTCGTTGCCTACTGAAACCCATCTTTCTTCTTCATCGTGATGTTCAAACCCGCTCCCCTCCAAACTCCTCATCGCGCCGCCACTCCGGTGAAGATCACCTGACTGCCGACCTCCCAATGCCTCCGCGCTAGAGAGCAGCCCCTATCGCCCCTGACCTGGTCCCCTATCGCCTCCTCAGATCGCCAAAAACCCGCTCTCCCCCTTTTCCGTTCAACCACGAAATCTCGCCGCCACACACCACTTCCGTTCACTGGACCACCTCCAATCTGACCGCCACCTTTACCTCTTCCATTGACCTTCAGCCAGCATCCCCTTTGACCACCCAATCGGCCGGAATTTCACCAAAAACGCCACCATCAAACAAAACCGAACTCAAAACACCACCCCACATTCATCTTACAACTGCGTCCACCACAGATCACCGGAGAACCTGAGACCACCGCCAAATTGAAGCCTTGCCTCTCCTCTACAAAACCCCCAAGGTCCCGGCCTCCCAAATCAACCCAATCCTTGTAATTTGGGCCAAAAACAAAAACTGTTCTTCGCTGTTCATCGCGAATTCCGGCCACCAACGTCGCCCGATCACCCCCAACTTTTCTCAGTAGCTAGATAACACCCCGATCTACCACTTTTGCTTTGGAACCCCCCACTAATTCATCACGGATTGGAAAATATAAATTGATTTGTGTTGGAGGACTTTTTTGCAAAATGTGAAGGTGAAGAATGGGTTGTGGCTGGAAATTCTGAAGATGGGGTATATATAGAGTGGTGAAAATATATTTTAAGTCGATGTGACGAACGACGTTGACAAACGATTTTTATTTCGTACCTATCGCTATTTTAAACGTTGTTTATTCGCTGCTGCGCTCACATACAAACTCCGTTCGAGACGCGAATGGACAACATAGTATGTCTTGACGATACGGTCCTATTGAAACTTGTTTTGTTGAATTTCGAGTTCGTTTGCTTGAATGGCCCTCGTTCACGTTCAAATGGTCGTTTTTATTTGTATTTTATTTTGCCACGCTCACAAATTAACACCGATTGACGTGCAGTTTGAAAATCTAGCAATAATTTACTGTTGCGGTCCCAATAAAATTTATTTCGTCGAAAACTGAGGTCGTTTGAATAAAGGCCCTTTTATAACTGGCCAATTTAAATAAAATAAACCAATTTTAAAATAATTCAATATAATATTATTAAAACATTGAAATTGGCCATACCTGACCAGAATATCATATACTAGCACAATAAAATATCCCGGGTTGAATCCCAAGCCAAATCGATATTTAAAATATTTAAAAACCCTCATTTTATATAAACAAAGCACTATATATATAAAGAAATTCCATAGCGTTTTTTTTCAAAATTTGATTTGGACATAAAAAAAATCTGCATGATGAAAACTGGAATTTTTCTTTTCCATTGGAAAGATATCATCAAACCGGTCCTGATGTTTCTTGTTTCGAGGAAATCCGACTTATTTTGAACCCGGTACGACCAATTGAAGTTCAAAACGCCAAATCACGAACTGCCGCGCCGCTGCAGCTAGTTATTTAATTAAATTATAAACCATAGCGCCCGACCGTGGTTAAATAAACGAAATCGTGATTGTAAATTTAATATAGCCAATATTTGACCAATTTAAACTGCCCGGTCACAATATATGGCAAATTCTATATTTTCCCAAATATTCTGGAAATTAAAATATTATTTATTTAAATAATATATTCCAATTAAAATCTTTAAATTCAATTATTTAAATCCAAACCAATATTTTAAATAATTAAAATATTCCAAATAAATAGGCAGAAAATACGGGTCGTTGCACTTAGGGTAAGTATAACCTGTGGAAAACCTAGTGGGGGATACAAGACAAAGGAAAGACCTTGTATTGTATTGTATTGTATTGTGTGGGACCCATTTCAGTTAGTAACCTGTAGTATGTATCGAGTAGAGAACTCCGAGTTAGGTCGGAGGTGGGGCACGCTTACTGACTAATTGTAAGAGATCCAAACGTGGAGGCGGTGTTGGCGGCGCAAACCGACTGGGCCATGTGCGTGCATGAGCCACGCCGAAGGGGATAAGATGACTATGACACATGTAGATATGGGCCTATGCACATCAACGCGGTGATACATCTTACTATGGGGCCGGCATAGAGTATCTAAGCCGATCGATTAGGATAGTAGTTAGAGTACATTTGGATGTATGTCTAAGTATACCACCTTATAATGGAAGGGAACATCCCATTCTGGTTATACTAGTAATAGTGCAGAGTAATTAACAGGGAAGCGTATATACCTTATCCTGTCTACCTTGTCACACCTGCCATTTATGTAGTGATCTCTCTTATTCACTTTATATACCTGTCATGCTACTTTTTTTTATTTACTGACTAAAAGTAACTAGACTCGCCAGACTTTACGTCTGACCCCTTTGTTTCTCCTTCTTTCTTTCATTCCCCCCAGGTTCTCAGGGAGGAAGCACTCAGGCTTGACCGTGATTCTGCTTATTTTGCTGGAGCTGCTGATATGTATGGCTCAAGCTCCTATCCTTGTTGCTGCAAAATATTTTGTTCTTGGGGAATTTTACTTCTTTTATGTACTCTGATATTTTTGAAGTACAAGACAGTAATTTTTATGTTGTAACAGGCTTTTATGTTTCAGACATGTTATGTTTTTGGACCACGATATCTTATGATAAATAAAGTTTTTATTCCTCTATTTTCTATATATCTATCTTGTAATATTCTGTGGCTAATTATCTATAGCGCTTCATGAAACTTAATGCATTCCCTTTGTGAGTGACAGTAACGACGTGGGGTGTCACACTTGGTATCAGAGCTGAAGGTTACCAGATTAGATAAAAGTTTTTGAAAATTATTATCAAAAAGATTTTAAAAGAAAGCATTTTCAAAAAGAAAAGTCTGTTTTGAAAAACAATCCCCAAAAAGCCATATGTAATATCCTTTGGTCCTTTGTCTAAATCTCTTCCTTTCCTTTTTCCGCATGTATAGGGAACAAAATATTCCTAATATCCCAGAGGGCGTCACGATACCCGGATGGTTCCGTAGGTATTTGGAGGCCACGACACCTGCCGAAGGCCAAGGAAATGTTCGTCCCCCAACTGCACTAGTCATTCCTCCTCCTCCCCCTTCAAGAGCAGATAACTTCACCAAGATCTGCAAAGACTTCCGTGCTATGGGAGGGAAGCCATTCCATGGGAACGAGACATTCGTGGAAGCGCGGAATTGGCTCAAGGAGACCGAGAACTTTTTCGTACTCTTTGAAGTAGAGGATAAAAGGAAGGTTCAGTTAGCCGCCTGGCTATTGAAAGGCGAAGCCTCATTTTGGTTGGAAGTTACATAAGCTAGACATCCGGTGGAAACTTGGGAAGATTTTGGATAGAGGTTTGAAATGAAATTTCTCTCCCAAGCTGAAAGAAGCATGCAAATGGAGAGGTTCTTAGCACTCAAACAAGGAAACTTGACATTGAAAGAGTATGTGAATAAATTCAACTAGCTAGCAAGGTTCAGGTTAGAGTTGGTGGATACGCCGCACAAAAGAGCTTTGTGGTTTGCTAAAGGATTGAATGAGCCTCTGCATGGGTTAGCCATGTCCCATATTCCAATGGTGGACACTTTTGAAAAGTTTTTCGAAATGGTCCTAATGCATGAGGAAGACAAGGGAGAAAGGAAGGAAGCAAAGGCTAAGGAGACATCGCAAAATAAGAAGGTGTCGTTGGATCTAGATTAACCCTAGAGAGGGGGGAGGGGTGTGAATACGGTTTATCACAGTTTTTCACTGAATTAAAAAACCGACATGATATTACAATAATAAACAGATCACAGAATGCAGCAAAAATTAAAGTGCAGAAAATAAATCACACACAGATATACCCAGCTTCGGCTAAACCGTGCCTACTGCTGCATTCCTAAGGTTTCCACTAGGTGAAAGAACAGATCCCGCATACAAGACCATGTACACTCGCGAACCACTTGCTCCTATTCTAATCCTATGCTCAAAACCCTAGACTGAACGATATCCCCTCGATCAAATTTTCCCTGATTACAACCCCGTAACCAGTAACTCTAGATTTACAGACTCTAGCAACTGTCAGTTAACCCCAAACTGAATTCCCAAGTATTTTACAGACACTATAACTATTTGGACGAATTTCAAAACAAAAAGAAAATACAACACAAAATTAAAAACATATAAAATAAAAACCCTAGGGCTTAAAAACAAGGGTCATCCCCTTTTTAAATCATTAGCTAGGTTAAGCCCACTAGCTTAAGTCCGGTCCATCCTTTTATTCCTTTTTGCCCGATCTTTTTGGAAAAAATATGGCGGCAGCTAGGGTTTTGGAAATCCTCTCAAATTCAGGTCGATTCGATGATGAAATTGTTTCAATGATGCCTTGAATCGTTGGATACTTTTAGTGCTCTGATTTCTTAGATCTATTGGTTTGGGATTTTTCTCTGGCGATCGAAATCCTAATTCGAATTGTGAGTTTTCTGATTTAAATCTTTTCTTGTAATTGTGATGCTTGTGGTTTCGTTCTACTATGACTGTGATGAAATAGGTGATGTTTATAGGATTATAAAATCCTACAATCACTCTCTGATTTCATTATATTAACTCGGCTGATTTTGGTTGCTTTCCCCTTTTGAAAACCATCGATTTTAATGGTGTTGCGTGATTTCCTGATTTGCTTGATTGAAAAATTGTTGCCAAATATGCTACTCCATTTCTGGAAATAGATTGTTGCCATGCTCGAATTCATTTGCAAAAGTATTTGTCTAAAACTGGAAACATACTGAAACTTGCATGAACATTTCTGGAAATTTAATTGTTTTCTTGTCAAGAACGTTCCCCGATTGCTGAAATCTTGTGTGCTCTGTTATGCCATTTCTGGAAAGCTGAACACAAACAAAATATCTTACCAAAATGTTTGCCAATCTTCCCTTGATTAATTCTGGAAAATATTGAATCAACAGATTTAAATCTCTTGCATTTCTGGTAAATCAAATTTCTCCCAAAAGAATTTCTGGTAATATATTGAATACTTGTCATTCTTGTTGTTTTCAATACACATGGGAATTTAATGATTTCCAGTAAATCATGCTGTATGAATGGTTGATATATTCTACCTGAACCATCCATACTAAAATACATGCCTTGACTTGTGCATATTTACCTTGTACGCTGACCTGAAATGCTCACTGTTTCACCTTTGAGCATGTTTGTTTACTGTACTGACACTGCTAGTTCAACTTGTCATCTATATGCTACTTGTACATGCTCACCTGAGATGAAATATGTTGCTTTAACCGTGCCAGATACTTGTACTTAAATTTTTCATGGTTGTGCTGTTCTACTTGTGTACTTGGACTGGTCTGGCTATCTCGAACTAGTCTTGATCATGTACACCATTTCATCTGCTTGTATATGTATGCTGATGTACTTATGACCATGCTGCTTCACTTGATAAGTTGGTCCATTGTTGTTTGATCATTTGTCATATGTTAAAAATGTCTTGAGCATGATCACCTGAACTGTTTTCCCTTGCAGAGCCATATCTGAACTGTTGTACTTAACCTGCTTTGAAAATTTGCACTTATGTTTACTCATGCTTCACCATTTATATGTTGTTCTAGCAATGTTCACCATTTATTTGAGACTGCCATATACATGCTGACTTGTAATCCAAGCTGCTGTTATGTACGCTTGTAAAAAGAAACTGAGTTGTTCTTGTTGCAATGCAAATTTCACTTGTCTCGACCATTCATGCTGATTGTGTACATCACTTGATCATTTACTTGGATCATGCTAAAATTACTTGAATGTATTGTTGCATGACCATGCCGTATTGCCTTATTTTGTTGCATGCTTGAACCTTCATGGTTTGACCTGTTGTATGCATCCTTTCCAAATTATTGCTGTGTGCTCTTGTTTGTCCTGTCCATTCTGGTTTTATCCTATTGTACTCCTAGCTGTCTCATTCTAGAACATGATGTATCACCATTTTGACATTGAGCTGTTTCCTTGTTCTTGTATACATGCATTTCTATTGCATTGTCCACTTGAGTGTGCACTGAGTCGAGACGGTCCGCGTGACTACTCCTCAGTTGCACACTGGATTGGCGAGGCAGTGCACACGTGAATATATATACACGTGTGTATATGCATCCATCCATACAAGTTTTCTTGTCCCTGCATTGATATATATATATATATATATATATATATATATATAAATATATGTGTGTTGTCTGCCTTGTGGTATTTACAGTGTATCACTGTGAATATCACAAGCTGCCTAGGCACAGTCAGATGGATATGAAAATCAGATTGAGTCAGAAAAATGATGAGAAACACACCAAAATTCTGAGGCAAATAAATTTTTAAAATAAAAATTATATTCGGTAGAATTTAAAAATTATTTCTATTCCGGATACTGTGTGTGTTTCCGTATGTGACGGGTATGAAGACTGGACTGACTGAAAGTTGTGAAGACAGAAGGCAGAAAACAGAAGATTGAAGACTGAAGACCGAGTGTAGAGTCAGTGAAGAAAAAAAAAATGAATGTGTTCGTATGTAAAAGAGTTGTGAATGGATGTATGTATGAAAATGTAAAATGAGCGACTGAATATTTGTGTAGCGAGGAGCAATTGTACTGAAAGAACGAATTTGTACTGAAATTTGTAATAAACAAATTTAATTGAAATAATTTTTTTTTTTGTGTTCAACCAAATTCGTCTATCATATTCAGTTTATTTTCCAGTACAATATCATGTGAAGAAATATCTGTGAATGTATACAAATAGTGGAGTTGTAAATCTGTACTGTTCGATTGTTGAAATAAAATATTATATTCAAATAAAATACTGATTGAATGTTTAATTCTTGTGCAGTGGTATTTTATTCAAATATTAATATTATATTCCAGTCTTTGATGTAATGTAACAGTACAATAACAAACACATTTAAAATAATATTTATTTGGTTGTTATCATCAAACAAAAATCATATAATTGTGTATACAACTACATCATATACAACAATCTCCCCCTTTTGATGATGACAAACAAATAAACGATTTTGAGCCCATTAAATGTGTTTGCCAGTGAATATTGAACTCCCCCTACAACAATCTCCCCCTTTTGATGATGACATACAAATAAACGATTTTGAGCCCAGTAAATGTGTTTGACATTGAATATTGAACTCCCCATATTTATTAGCTCCCCCTACAACAGAAAACTCCCCCCATAGCTGTACATAAGTGAAGTAAATGAATTTAATGAATTTTCAGAATTAAAACAGATAACTCCCCCAATAATTGTGCATAAGTGAAGTCAATGAATTTAATGAATTTTCAGAATTAAAAATATTTATAAAATATTCACTCATAAATCAAAATCTCCAACCCATTCTCCCCCTTTTGTTATCATCAAAAGGATTCAAAATTTAAAATATATATGAAAATTGACTAAAAATATAATTTCAGCATAAGAGGAAGAATGGTCATCATAAATCTCAATCAGTCAAACAAAAATCATAATAAACCGAGAATAGGTGGCATATTTCACATTGTAGAATGATGGATTTACAATGAATTTTATAAAAATGAGGAGAGTTATAAAAATATGAATTTCAATTATTTTCAAAAGATTTTTGTAAAATTAAGCACAAAGGCAGTGATGGATTTGGAATATAATTAATAATTCAATTTATGTGACAAAATCAAATAATCTCAAATCCCAATACCCATCAATCAACAAATCATAATATTTTCATAAGATTTCAACACATTTCACATATTAGAATATGGATTGATAGGCTGGTTTTTACACACCAAGGAGAGTTTCATATAAACTTTTATTTATTCAAATTATTTTCTTTTTTTTTCTTTTAATTTAAGAGCACACTGACCACGCATAACTAGATCTTGGATTTTTAAATGGGCTTAGTTGCAACTTAAATATAAGTAATCTCATAACCATGCATAACCAGAGCTTGGATTTTTAAATGAGGTTAGAGTAACACTTATGAATATTTTATTATTTTCAGTTTTAAAATGAAAAACTCCTCAGTATATAAACCAATACGGATGATAGAAATGTGATAAGTACAGAAATGGTTTGTGAAATAAATTTCTAAATTAACTATATTATGAAATATGCTTAATTGTATTGGGATCATTTAAAATTTTCAATTATCACTAATTCTTAATAAAAACATATTCCAATTTCTATCACAAATATTTTCACTCTTTATTTAAAATGTTTTTTTAAAAAGAAAAATATTAAACTCTCCACATTAATATAAAAAATATGATGGATGGCAGAATAGTGGTAGATAAAGAAGACGGTCATGAAATAACCGCCAATTCAAAGATATTATAATAATTATTCAACCATCATGAAATTTTTTAAATAAAATATCCTCTTGCTGTGAAATATATTGCAGTCACAATTCAACACAATTTCAAAATCCGATAATAATTTTGATGAATTATAAATTGTTCAGTTTGGTTATTGATTTGAATTTCTGAATGAATAATCTATAAATAATTTTAAAATTGAAAATCAATTACAAGAGGAATATGAAGAGCTATACATGACAAGAGGGATTAAAAAATATAAAAAAAAAATATTCAGAACTTCTAAACTGATACTACTTGATGTCTCTATTCATGAGGAAAAAAATGACATGGGAGACAAGTAAAGATATCTTAGACAACAATATCTTAATCGCAAAGCATAAGCAGACACGGTTAACAAATTAAGAAAATTAATTTCATCTATCAGAGTATTGTATATATTTGATACCAAAAACAAGCAGTCACCAAAAATATTTTTTCAAGAATAATATATGAGCAGCACAAAAAACATTTTCAAAGCAGTCTTGTGAAGGAGATGTTTCAAAGATATTTCAGTCAGTCAAAGAATGGTTCATGATCCAAGATTAAATATATGGTTTATGTTAAATCATTTGAAGGGATATGAAAAATCGAGATTCAATGAATCATTCACACCAAATTATTAATTTTAAATTCACGATGTGTGTGAGATTCAAGAAATCAATAATTTAAAATGATTTTAAACAAACAGATAACCATGAAACGACAGTATGTTTCAAGGACCAGATTTTTCAAAAGAATTCCTCTTTTTTTTACAACTTTTTCTGATAAGCACAAGAAAAATTCCAGATCATTTACATCACATTTAAGAGATATTCGTGACCCAAAATAATTTATCTGAAATCACTTGAATCAATGCCAAGTTTTGAGATATAATGAATTGATCACACAAGGTTGATAATTTCAAATTTAGGAGGTGTGTGAAATTCAAAATATCAAAAAATTTA
This sequence comes from Allium sativum, assembly GCA_030737875.1. Lineage (NCBI taxonomy): Eukaryota > Viridiplantae > Streptophyta > Magnoliopsida > Asparagales > Amaryllidaceae > Allium > Allium sativum. The sequence goes on from CM060921.1 coordinate 298,823,251, forward strand.
GATGATTTCAAATAAGCAAATTTTGATCATGAATACAAAATGAATTTCAAGATGTATCACTGAGATTCAAGACAGATTAAAAAATATCTAAGCTAATCTGGAAAATAATGAAATTATCACAACTGATAAATAGCAGTGTGTTGTAATGAGTATATTATTTCAAGCTTTTCTAAAATGAATTAGAAGGAACTCAAAACAGCAAATTTGTGTGAAATTTCAATTGTTTTTCAGATCTTTAAAATTGAAATTAACAGTGTTCAAGATATGGCAAGAATACATCAACACTGTTATGAATTTAGAAATCAGAAAATAAACTTCAAAACAATTACAAATATTTACAAAGTTAAAATTCAAGATCTGGAAAGTTTAAAAAAACATCAGAGTTCTATTCAAATAATGTGAATTTCCAAAAGACCATGAATACTACAATTGGAAGTTAATGAAGCCCAAAATGGAAAAAATATGGCAGTGACAAATTAAAAAAATTAGAAGAAGAGATAGAAGGAGAAATAAAAAATATATTTACAATATGAGTTCAGAGATCATACCTAACATCAATGTAAACCAGAATCTATGACTCAACAGATGTGGCTAAGATACTGTGATTGATTCAGTGATATGAAGCGGTTTGAATCCAATTTTTCTTTAGCAATGCAGTTCCTCAGCCTCCTCCGGTACCTAACAATTTAAGGGATCAAGTGGTGTAACGAAATTTGTAAAACCACTCACAATTGTATTCATATGTTTTGGTACCCAGACTTGTTTATATAATAATCCATCTGAATTTACCTTTGTACCCTTTGGAACCCAAATCTGTTTGAATCTAATGAAGTTTTTTTTATTTCTTTTTGGGATCCAGGATTGTTTAGATGAATTATTATAAAACAAATTCTCATCACGTTTATGATTCGGAAATCCTTTGAGACGACCAGAGATTGAATTTTCAAATCCATTATTTCCAAAGCAATTTGAAGGATTTTTCAAATCATACGAATTCAAATTTTCAGAAGCATTCGATTTCCCAAAACAAAGTCCACGTTTATTTCCAACAGAAAACTGGTTCTTCAATAACATGTTCAAAGATTTTTCTCCGTTAGAGAGTCTATCCAAAGTTAATTCGAGATGTTGAATTTTAGATTTAAGATTGTTATTCTCTTTCATCACATTTGAATAACGGTTAATATTGATCTTTCTCTTTTCAACATCGTTTTGTTTCAAAAACAAGTTTTCGTTTTCAAGCAATTTAATTTTGGTCTTGGATTCAAAGATCTCTGGTTCAAATTTAATTTGTTTTTCAAATTCAAATTTCTTGAGATTTTCATTCTCTTTTTCAAGCTCACTCAAAATCAGATCTGTTTTCAACAAACTATTATTTTCAGCAATTTCATGTTTGGAATTTTTGATAGCCTTAAAATTTATAAATTCCTTTTGTAAACAATTTTTTGTATCTTTCGGCTCAATCTCGTTATTTTTTAAAATCAAAATTTCCTCTTCAAGTCTTTGAATGTTTTTATTTAGATGAACCAGACCAGTTTCTAATTTCAAACAATTTTCACAATCAGAATTTTCTAATTTATGACACTTGAAAGTTTTGATTCCAAGCAATTAATTTTTCTGATCAACTCATGATTTTTAGATTTCAGAGGTTTACTTTTCAGTTGGAGTTTATCAACAGATTTAGTTAAATCAACACACATATAAACTAAATCTTCATATGAAAAAATTTCTTTCTCATTGTTTGTTGAATATCCATCGACTAAATCACTTGAATTTTCATTTGATTCTCCTTCCAGGCATAGATCTGAATCTGAGTTGGCCTTCTGGGGTTTTGCGCTACTGTTGTCAATGTGTCCATATTTCGTATTGAGAGTATTCCAGATTTCCTGCGCAGTTAAACAATGGGAGATAAGGCTATATTGAACATCATCAATATGAGAATATAAGATATGCGTAGCATGATTATTAAAACATATATCAAACTTATCATAACCATTAATAACAACATCCCAACATTTAAAATTAACAGATTTTAAATAGAATTCCATTTCAGATTTCCAATTCAAAAAATTAGTACCATTATAAATAGTTGGAATACGACTGGACTGACTCTCTATGGGCTGACAACTAGGGATCACCATTACTCTAGAGTTAATGGATACCAGGCTCTGATACCACTTGTTGGATCTTGATTAACCCTAGAGGAGGGGGTGAATAGGGTTTATCATAGTTTTTCACTGAATTAAAAAACTGACAAGATATTACAATAATAAACAGATCATAGAATGTAGCAAAAATAAAAGTGCAGAAAATAAATCACACATAGATATACCCAGCTTCGGCAAAACCCTGCCTACTGCTGCATTCCTAAGGTTTCTACTAGGTAAAGAACAGATCCCGCATACAAGACCATGTACACTCGCGAACCCCTCGCTCCTATTTTAATCCTTTGCTCAAAACCCTAGACTGACCGATATCCCCTCGATCAGATTTTCCCTGATTACAACCCCGTAACCAGTAACTCTAGGTTTACAGACTCTAGCAAATGTCAGTTAACCCCAAAATGAATTCCTTAGTATTTTACAGACACTAGAACTGTTTGGACGAATTTCAAAACAAAAAGAAAATACAACACAAAATAAAAAACATATAAAATAAAAACCATAGGACTTAAAAATAAGGGTCATCCCCTTTTTAAATCATCAGCTAGGTTAAGCCCACTAGCTCAAGTCCAGTCCACCCTTTTATTCCTTTTTGCCCGTTCTCTTTGGTAAAAATATGGCGGCAGCTAGGGTTTTGTAAATCCTCTCAAATTCAAGTCGATTCGATGATGAAATTGTTTCAGTGATGCGTTGAATCGTTGGATTCTTTCAGTGCTCCGATTTCTTTGATCAATTGGTTTGGGATTTTTCTCTGGCGATCGAAACCTTAATTCGAATTGTGAGTTTTCTTATTTAAATCTTTTCTTGTAATTGTGATGCTTTTGGTTTCGATCTACTATGCTTGTGATGAAATAGGTGATGTTTATAGGATTATAGAATCCTACAATCACTCTCTGATTTCATTATATTAACTCGGCTGATTTTGGTTGCTTTTCCCTTTGAAAACCCTCGATTTTAATGGTGTTGTGTGATTTCCTGATTTTCTTGATTGAAAAATTGTTGCCGAATATGCTACTCCATTTCTGGAAATAGATTGTTGCCATGCTCGAATTCATTTGCAAAAGTATTTGTCTAAAATTGGAAACATACTGAAACTTGCATGAACATTTCTGGAAATTTAATTGTTTTCTTGTCAAGAACATTCCCTGATTGCTGAATTCTTGTGTGCTCTGTTATGACATTTCTAGAAAGCTAGAAAAAAAACATTGATACACAAACAAAATATCTTACCAAAATGTTTGCCAATCTGCCCTTGATTAATTCTGGAAAATATTGATTCAGTAGATTTAAATCTCTTGCATTTCTGGTAAATCAAATTTCTCCCAAAAGAATTTTTGGTAATATATTGAATACTTGTCATTCTTGTTGTTTTCAATACACATGGGAATTAGATGATTTCCATTAAATCATGCTGTATGCATGGTCGATATATTCTACCTGAACGATTCATACAAAAATACATGCCTTGACTTGTGCACATTTACCTTGTACGCTGACCTGAAATGCTCACTGTTTCACCTTTGTGCATGTATGTTTATTGTACTAACATTGCTAGTTCAACCTGTCATCTATATGATACTTGTACATGCTCACCTTAGATGAAATCTATTGCTTTGGCCATGCCAGTTACTTGTACTTCAATTTTCCATGGCTGTGTTGTTTCACTTGTGTACTTGGACTGGTCTGGCCATGTCGAACTAGTCTTGATCATGTACACCATTTTAGCTGCTTGTATATGTATGTTGATGTGCTTATGACCATGCTGCTTCACATGATAAGTTGGTCCATTGTTGCTTGATCATTTGTCATATGTTAAAATTGTCTTGAGCATGATCACCTGAACAGTTTTCCCTTGCAGAGCCATATCTGAACTGTTGTACTTAACCTGCTTTGAAAATTTGCACTTATGTTTACTCATGCCTCACCATGAATATGTTGTTCTAGCAAAGTTCACCATTTCTTTGAGACTTCCATATACATGCTGACTTGTGATCCTAGCTGTTGTTTTGTATTCTTTTATAAAGAAACTGAGTTGATCTTGTTGCAATGCAAATTTCACTTGTCTCGACCATTCATGCTGACTGTTCACATTACTTGATCATTTACTTGGATCATGCTAAAATTACTTGAATGTATTGTTGCATGACCATGCTGTATTGCCTTATTTTGTTACATGCTTGAACCTTCATGGTTTAACCTTTTGTATGCATCCTTTCCAAATTATTGTTGTGTGCTCTGATTTGTCTTGTCCATTCTGGTTTGATCCTATTGTACTCCTAGCTATCTCATTCTAGAACATACTGTATCACCATTTTGACATTGAGCTATTTCCTTGTTCTTGTATACATGCATTTCTGTTGCACTGTCCACTTGAGTGTGCACTGAGTCAAGACAGTCCATGTGACTGCTCCTCAGTTGCACACTGGATTGGCGAGGCAATGCACACGTGTATATATTTATACACGTGTGTATATGCAACCATCCAGAAAAGTTTTCTTGTCCCTGCATTGATATACACATATATATATATGTTGTTTGCCTTGTGGAATTTACAGTGTATCACTGTGAATATCACAAGCTGTCTAGGCACAGTCAGATGGATATGAAAATCAGATCGAGTCAGAAAAATGATGAGAAACACACCAAAATTCTGAGGCAAATAAATTTTTAAAATAAAAATTATATTCTCTAGAATTTAAAATATTATTTTTGTTTCAGATACTGTGTGTGTTTCTATGTGTGACAAGTATGAAGACTGGACTGACTGAAAGCTGTGAAGGCAGAAGGCAGAAAATAGAAGACTGAAGACCAGCTGTAGAGTCAGTGAAGAAAAAAAATGAATGTGTCCATATGTAAAAGAGTTGTGAATGAATGTATGTATGAAAATGTAAAATGAGTGACTGAACATTTGTGTAGCGAGGTGCAAATGTACTGAAAGAATGAATTTGTACTAAAATTTGTAATAAACATATTTAATTGAAATAAAATATTATTTTTATTGTGTTCAACCAAATTCGTCTATCGTTTTTAGTTTATTTTCCAGTACATTATCATGTGAAGAAATACCTGTGAATGTATACAAATAGTGGAGTTGTAAATCTGTACTTTTCGATTGTTGAAATAAAATATTATATTCAAATAAAATACTGATTGAATGTTTAATTCTTGTGCAATAGTATTTCATTCAAATATAAATATTATATTGCAGTCTGCGATGTGATGTAATAGTACAATAACAAACATATTTAAAATATTATTTATTTGGTTGTTATCATCAAACAAGAATCATATAATTGTGTATACAACTACGTCATATACAACTGGTGTGGCCCAAGAAGGTGCAGCAGCAACAACAATAACAGAAGAAAGGAGGGAAGAATGACAAAGGCAAGGATAAGAGAAAATGTCACAACTGTGGGAAGGAAGGTCACTTGATCAAAGACTGTAAGAGAAGGAAGAACTCTTGCTACCATTGCGGAGTGGTTGGACACTTCGCTAGAGAGTGCCCGAAGAAACAGGGATCACAGGGACAGGGTCAAAGAACAGGGACTTCTGGAGGGTAGGTGTGTGCTCTCGCGATCAGTGCTCCAGATAGAGTTAGAAATTTTTTTGTGGAAGGTTTAATTTCTCTTTCAAACCATCCTATTAGAACACTTTTTGATTCTGTTGCCTCACATTCATTTATATCTAGTTCCGTGGTTGAATCTCTGCACTTAATTACTATTATGGTAGTGGATCCCGTAGTTGTTTCAAACCCTATTGGTGGTTTGACTCATTTATCTATGATTTGTCGGGGATTGAAAATATCTATGTTAGGCGTCGAGTTTGAATGCGATGCATATGTGATCGGGTTTATGGGCTATGGGTTGATTCTAGGAATGGATTGCCATACCACATATGGTGCCATTTTGGATTATGAGAAGAGGGTCGTTAGGCTTCTGACTTGTCATGGGAGGACCCTCGAGATTTCTTGTGACCTACAAGGGTTGGTTATGCTTAGTTTCCTAGAGTCTCTTGATGCATCTATCAATGAATTGCAATCTGTTCCAGTAGTCTAAGATTATTCTGATGTTTTTAATGAGGTTCGGGGGTTACCTCTGAGGCGCGAGATCTACTTTCGTATATATTTGATGGACAATGCAAAGCCAGTTGCATTGCCAGTGTGCCACATGGCTCCGAGGGAAAGGAGGGGGCTGAGTAAGCAAGTTGGGGAGCTGCTTGAGAAAGGGTTTATCAGACGAAGCATATCTGAATGGGGTGCTCCAGTAGTATTCGCAACTAAGGCGGATGGTTTGCTTCGTTTGTATGTTGACTATAGAGAGCTGAATAAACTTACTAAGAAGAATAGGCACCCGCTTCCGAGGATTGATGATTTATTTGATCAGCTTATTGGTGCCTCGGCATTTTCTCAGTTAGACTTTGCCACGGGGTTCCATCAATTGAGGGTAGCTGAAGATAGCATAGATAAGACTGCTTTAGAACTCCGGACGGTTTCTTTGAATGGCTAGTGATGCCTTTTAGGCTGACGAATGAACCCACCTATTTTGTCGATCTAATGAGTAGGGTGTTTCGGGAGTTCCTAAATAAATTTTTTGTAGTCTTTGTTGATGATATTTTGATCTTCTCCAAAAGCGAAGAAAAGCATGCCTAACATTTAAGAGAAGTTTTGAAAACTCTCCGTGACCATTAGCTTAAGGCGAAGTTCTCCAAATGCCATTTTTGGAGAAAAGAGATGAGATTCTTATGGCATGTGGTCTCCAAAGAAGGGATAGTTGTAGATCCCGCGAAGGTGGTTGCAGTACCAGATTGGCAGATTCCCAAAATGCAACCGAGGTGAGCAGCTTTCTTGGGCTGGCAGGTTATTATAGGAAGTTCATTAAGGACTTCGCAAAGATATCAGCCCCACTCACCAGGCCGACGAAGAAGAACTTGGCATTTTCATGGGATATAGACTGCGACGTTGCTTTCCAACCACCGAAGAGGGCTCTGGCAACAACCCTAGTCTTGACCTTGCCTGACGGGAGTAGAGTGTTTACTGTTTACACTGATGCATGTGGTACAAGGGTTGGTGCAGTTCTGATGCAAGAAGGGAAGTGTTGTGTTACGGGTGCAGACAGTTGAGGGTTCATGAAAAGAAATATCCCACCCATGATCTAGAGCTAGCTGCCATAGTATTCGCGTTAAAGACGTGGCCTCATTACTTACTTGGAGAGAAGCTCGTGTTATACACCAATCATAAATCTCTCAAGTATCTGTTCTCCCAGAAAGACCTCAATTTAAGGCAACAACGGTGGATGGATTTTCTAGCTTCTAATGATTTTGAGATTGCTTATACCCCTGGCAAGGGTAATGTGGTGGCAGACGAATTAAGTAGGCAGAGGATGGCCCTGAGTACTCAGTTTGTGGAGAGAAAGAACTTGGAGTTCATATCAGCTTTTGATTTTAAACCCTCCATTGAGATTTTGCCTGATTTGTTTGCATCCTTGGAGATATGACCAACTCTTGTGGACTAGATAGGAGCTTCATAACAAGGTAACCCACAGATTTTAGACATCATGGGAAAGCTCAAAAGAGGGGAGACTTCTAGTCAACTCAGTAGATATGCCATAGAAGAAAAGGGGTGGATGCGATGAGATGGAAGGCTTTGTGTTCCTCAAACTGGAAGCTTGATAAAGGCAGTCCTGGAAAAGCCCACTATTCTAAGATGACCATTCATCCAGGCAGTGATAAGATGTACAGAGACATGAAGATGGTTTTCTTTTGGGCTGGGATGAAGAAAGATGTGGCCGAATTTGTTTCCCAATTTTTAGTTTGCCAGCAAGTTAAAGCTAAGCAAAAGAAGCCCGGTGGTTTACTTCATCCTTTGGAGGTTCCTCAGTGGAAATGGGAGAGCGTCTCTATGGATTCATAGATGGTTTGCCTAGATCGAAGAAAGGCAACACCAGTATTTGGGTTGTGGTAGATAGACTCACTAAGAGCGCTCACTTTATTCCAGTTAAGAGCAAGAGGATGGAATCATGGTTGTCAGCAATTTATATTCATGAGATAGTTCGTCTTCATGGAGTACCTTCCAGCATTGTAAGCGATCACGACCCTATCTTTACCAATGAATTTTGGAGGAGCTTGCAAGAAGCATTAGGTACATAGTTATGTTTGAGCACTGCTTATCATCCTCAGACCGATGGATAGACGGAGAGGGTGAACAAGATTCTTAAAGATCTGTTGAGGTTGTGTATCCTAGACTTCGGAGGGACATGGGAAGAGCACCTTCCTTTAGTAAAGTTTTCCTATAACAACAGCTATCAGTCCAGAATCGGCATGGCATCCTTCGAAGCATTGTACGGACGACCATGTTGATCACCAACTTGTTGGTGGGAATCTACAGAAAGATTATTACTTGGACCAAATATGGTTAGAGAAACATCCGAAAAGATTGACCTCATTCGACAATGGATGAAGAAAGCTCAAGATAGGCAGAAGTCCTATGCAGACAAGAGAAGGACTGACATCGTATTTGAAGTGGGAGACTTAGCCTTTATCAAAGTATCACCTCTGAGGAATGTGGTTCGCTTCGGATCGGTTGGGAAGCTGGCGCCTAGGTTTGTGGGACCATTTCCCATAACCGAGAGGATTGGCCAAAAGGCTTATAGAGTAAAGCTCCCAAAAAATCTATCCGGTGTTCATGATGTTTTCACGTTTCTCATTTGCGGAAGTGCCTACATGACACTGTAGTAATTGTTGAGCCGAGTGTGTTGGAAGAAGTAGAAGTGGAACGGGAGGCGACAGTCAGGCGAGTCCCTACACGTATTCTTCGATCAGAAGTTAAGAAGCTATGCAATAAAGAGATCAAGTTGTTAAAGGTTCAATGGGGAGATAACTCATATGATGCGACTTGGGAGACCGAAGACAAGATTCATGCTTCATACCCTTTCCTTTTCGAGGGTACTCCTTTTTCAAAGTTTTATGAGTGCTTGTTTCTATCACTTCAGTATATCTTATGGATAGTATTTTCGACCTTTAGATAGGAATCTTATGGATGTAAACATGTGTTTGAGACATATTATGGTTGATGGATGCAAGTGTTTTCTAGTGGTTGCCTGTGGACGCATATACACACACATTAGGCACTAGATCGGCTCAATGACTCTCATACTGCATATGGATGTGTGTGCATTTTCTTTTCTTTCATGGATGGAAATGGATGAATTAGCATATGGATGTTGCACATGGACAGATGAGTGTGCACACATATAGAGCTTACATGTTATAATAAGATTATTTGCATACATATTGGATTCATAACACTAACATACATTGCATTAAAGAGGTCAACTGAATCAATAGACCGCCTGATTTTTGCATTACTGTTAGGTACACACCGTTGCATATATTCATATAAACATTAGAAGTCTTTAACGACAATGGATGTCAGTGATTGATGGATGAGTGGATGGATGATGGATGGTAGGATATGCATTCTTCTCAACTTAGAGATTTCGAGGACGAAATCCTTTGAGTAGGGGAGAATGTAACACCCCGAAATTTTAACAACACTAAAAGAGGATAATTTAAATTATAATTAATTTAATATTCAGAATTAAGGAAAACAGACGGTGCCATTTCGTCCGTCTCGAAATTCTGGTCAAGATAGACATTTGGTTTGCATAAAACAGACATTGTATGGAGAAGTTATGAGGGTTTTAAGTTTGTATATGCGCGTAAAGAATATATATATATATATACACATGAGTCAGAGATGAGTCAGAATTTTATTCAGAACAGTTCAAATTCGGAAAATGAATAATGACAGCAGATTTCCCGCTCTAGGGGGTCGACCCCCCTAGAGGGGTGTCGACCTAGGGGTCGACCCACCCACAGGGGTGTCGACACCCCTAGGGCTGAGGTGGCAGTCGGTTTCTGAGGGTTTTGCAGCTATATATACATGGCTATTTATCATATTTACTTCATTGAGAATTCATGGTAACCAAACTCTGCCGGTGTCTGAATTGAATTGGATCTGTTAATCCCCTATAACTTTCAGCTTTGCAAATCAAATTCTGAGATTTATGCATAGATTCAACACCAACTTCTTTTCTATCTTCTTAACAATCCAAACACTGTGAGTTGGTTACTTTTAGGTTTAAATGGATAAAAGTAAATTGTGAAAGACTGTGATTTGGATATGTTGTAAACTTGAATTATGCTAGTGTTAAATCTTATACTATGTCATGATAGATCTACTTCTCTAGATCTAATTCGATTGTGGTTATTTTATTATGTCGCCTTTGTGGATCTTAATTTGTAACTATATGGTGGTTAATATTAATTTGGATAGTTAAAACATTGGTTAGATCTAATTCTTTAGGTAAATCACCTTTACCTGTCATATTGCAGTCAGTTTAGATATGTTATAAATTGGACATGTGAATCCATATTTAGATCTAAACGTGCTACTATGTCATCCTAATTATGTGGACATTCTATGATGTAGATCTTAATCTATATTTGTTAGATCTACTTTTACCTACTAGATCTGTATTATGTGGACACCTAAATTATTAATCAGATCTAGTCTATTATTTGGATCCCCTTGTGCTTTTCATATTAGATCTGAACTTGTTGGACATCAAAATTAAATTTAGATCATGTCATGTTCATATTATCACCTTTTCTATGTTACAACAAGTTAACTGCTACAAGTTCATTGGATCTATGCTTATATGTTCACCATGTTAGTATATGTTTATGCTAGTTATGTTAGAACATTCACCTTTGTTATATTTCCATTACCTTCCCTTTTTATTGTTTATGATTAGGCTATTATTTAGCCTATACATTCCATAAATTATGTGAACACGTTAGTTAGGGAACATGGCGGGGAAAAGGTTAATATTGACATAATTTGAATATAAACATGAGTTTGACATATAATTAAAAAAGGGGAAAAGTGGGGACAGAATCACCTATTAAAGACATAGCTAAGAATTGAATAAAAATGGAATGTCTAGTAATTACAATTAGGAATTGTAATTGCACTTATGACACAAGGTTAGGTTGCATTAGTGGTGGAAGTCTGCCCGGACCCGACCGACATATCCAGTAGCCACTAATGTTGAACCTAATGTAAGAGGTCTAGGTGCGCAAATACGAATCGGGCTAAGACACGAGGTTAGGCCCAACTGTGGAATAAGACTGCTCGGACCCGACCGACATATCCATCATCCACAAGTTGTAGGCCTAATGTGGGAGGTCTAGCCAATTATAAACCATAAATGGACATGGTAATAAATTGGACCACTTAACCAAATCTAATCTACAGGGATTGTATGATTATGAACTAGAGTTAGGGTTAAGTAAAATTTGTTGGATAGTGGATGGGTTAAGCAAATATGGAGGGAGTGAGTAATATTTACATATAGGCCCACAAACTTAACCCGATATGGTTATGTAATTAAAGACACCAAGTGGTATACATAACCAGAGGAAATAATAAAGTTATGTAATTAAAGACGCCTTTAAGGTAAGCATAATTGGTAGAAAGATTAGGGTTATATAATTAAAGACACCCTTAGGGTAAGTATAACCTATGGAAAACCTAGTGGGGGATACAAGACAAGGGGAAGAGATTATATCATATTGTGTGGGACCCGTTTCAGTCAATAACCCGTAGTATGTATCAAGTAGAGAACTCCGAGCTAGGTAGGAGATGGGGCACGCTTACTGGCTAATTGTAAGAGATCCAAACATGGAGGCGGTGTTGGTGGTGCAAACCGACCAGGCCATGTGCGTGCGTGAGCCGCGCCCAAGGGGATAAGACGACCGTGACACATGTAGATATGGGGCTGTGTGCATCAACGAGGGGTTTCCACTTTAGGATGTGATACATCCTACTGTGGGGCCGACACAGAGTATCTAAGGAGTAGGGAGCCGATCGATTAAGGTAGTAGTCAGGGTACATTTGGACATATGCCTAAGTCTACCACCTTATAGTGGAAGGGATCATCTCATTCTGGTTATACTAGTAATAGTGCAGAGTAATCATTAGGGTAGCATACATATCTTATCCTGTCTGCCTTGCCACACCTTCCATTTATGTAGTGATCTCTCTTATCCACTTTATATGCCTGTCATGCTAATTTTATTTATTTACTAGCTAAAAGTAACTAAACTCGCCAGAATTTATGTCTGACCCCTTTGTTTCTCCTTCTTTCTTCCGTTTCCCCCCAGGTTCTCAGGGAGGAAACACTCAGGCTTGATCGTGATTCTGCTTATTTTGCTGGAGCTGCTGATATGTATGGCTCAAGCTCTTGTCCTTGTTGCTATGGCTATATTTTGTTTTATGGGAAATTTTACTTCTTTTATGTACCCTGATATTTTTAAAGTACAAGACAATAAATTTTGTGTTGTAATGGGCTTTTATGTTTTAGACATGTGATGTTTTTTGACCACAGAATCTTATGATAAATGAAGTTTTTATTCCACTGTTATTCTATATATATGTCTTGTAATATTTTGTGTCTGTTTACCTATAGTGCTTCATGAAACTTAATGCATTCCCTTTGTGAGTGACATTAACGGATGTGGGGTGTCACAATTGTAGTATGTACATGCGAGAAATCAAAAACTCGTGCAACCCTTTAGACTTCAAGCTTCCGGTCCTAGAGCCCTACAACGACAAGACTGACTCGACCTGACCATTCATCTCATGTAATACATACGACACATGGAAGTGCTTTCAGCATCGATCAAAGTCATGGCTAAGTGCTTCCCTCTTTTTCTCATTGACATAGCCGACATGTGATTTCAGAAACTAACAGTTGAATCGATCAACAATTGGAATATATTGGTCAGCCGCTTCATCGAGTAGTTCAGAGTTCATATCTCTCGACCAAAGAGCGTCATGTTCCTCACATCCATCAAACAACGGTCCGGCGAGAACCTATGCTTCTTCTTAGAAAGATTCAATGCAGATATAGCATCACTCGATTGACCAGAGTTATCGATGGTTCTTATGGCCGCCATTGCTGGCGTTCAGAGCCGATCTGATTTCATGATCTCCGTAACATGAGATCCCCCCAAAGATATTGAAGACTTCTATGTAGAAGCAGATAGATTCCTCCGGTAAGAAGAAGCTAGTATCGGGATGTAAAATCTCGAAGTACTTGCTCTCAAAGATGGAGGCCCATCCAATACCAATGGACAAAGGAAAGGAAAAGGAAAAGCCTCAAAGAAAAATGATCGTAACGTACGATTTCGGAGAGAAAACAAGTATGATCAATACACCAGGCTCAGCTCATCCTTACTAGACATCTACCTCAACATACGAGGATCTCTACCTTTCCCAAAGCCTGCTAAAAGGGAGCCAACTCAAAGAGAACCTGAATTAGGATAACACTGCATGTATCATAACATGACAGGTCACGACACCAATGAATGCAGACATTTGTGCAATCTCATCGAGGAAAGGGTTAGACATGGAGAGCTACCTGAGTATGTAAAGAAATATGCACTGGCTGCGCCGCCACTGCCTTCTTCACAAGCTCCTCAGGTCGATCCCCAATCTCTTTGAAACGGAAAGCACCCTAATCCTAGCAATCGCGACTTCATCATCAACTGGTCTGGATTGGATCATTGTGGATACATCCCATTTCAAGGATATAGGAAATGTACTTCTATTATTTTTCCCAATAATGTGGTTGTGTTGAAGTACACACGTGCGAGGTTTGGATTTAATCCTTAGGCGTGCTCTGGATTCGACTGTAGACCCATTAGGATTTGCTTTAATTTTTGTAATAACTATTTAGAAATAATAAACTTTATTTCTCTAATATGGATCATGTTTGACTGATTTAAGAACCTTGTCGTGATTTGACAAGTACCTCTTTAAGCCGAGTATAGTTAGTGCTCGCCAACCTCTTTAAGCCGAGTATGGTTAATTCTCGCCAATCTCTTTAAGCCGAGTATGGTTGATGTTTGACAACCTTTTTGAGACAAGTATGGTTAATACTTTCCAACTTCACAAAACTTGGTATAGATTATACTTTTCCTTTAGATAATAAATCACAAGTATGGTTCTTACTCAACTTACTCCCCGAGCATGACAGATGCTTGAGCCTCAATTTTGTCGGGTATGGTTTATACTCCCCTTTACTAAAACCGAGCATGGTTTATGCTCGTCTCCCTTAGAGACTATGGGTATGATTGATACCCCAATGTTAGTAATCGAGTATCGTTTATACTCGACCCCATAGGTATGGCTTATACCTCTTCTCAAAAAACTAAGTTTGTTTTGGGCTCATCCTCCTTGAACTCCAGGTATGGTTGATACCTTACATTAACCTTCTGAGTATGGTTTATACTCGACTTCCTGGGTATGTATTATACCCCCCTTAATTATATATTATGGTTTATACTCATATCACTCATCTAAGCATGGCTTATGCTTGAACACCTCAAATGACATTGTTAGGATTTAGCATGTCAAATCGTTTACGGGCAGTGTTTAACTTGGTAAGGTCCCGGTTCTACTGCACTTCTCTGAAGTCAACTTGGTATGGTCGACTAATTTTTTAGCACTCCTAAAGACCCGACCTTAATACGATCGTCGGATGATTGTTGGTTTTCTGACCTTAATACGATCCTCAATGGTTGTTGGTTTTCTGGCCTTAATACAATCATCGATCGTCGGTTTTATGGCCTTCACATAATATTGTTCGTCTTAACCATGGCTTCCTGAATTACAATATATTGACTTCTATTCAACATTTTCTAAAGAATCCAGAACACATCTTCTTTTTCCAAAAAGATATGTTTTGGGGGCAAAATGTTGACCAGCTTTTTGGCAAAAGGCATCATAAGTCAAGGCAGAAGCATGCTACCACATATCGGCCCATTTCTTCCTTCCAAGGTCAACTTTAATTATAGGTCGATCGATTACGACTGGACCCAAATTGGCTTCACAGCAAATAAAGACGCTCCCTCAAAAGACAGTGTTCTTTCGAAGTCAAAACTGAAGCAATCGATCGAGTTATCAACCGATTAAGCTGTTCCTGGAAGATCGGATCGAGCCAAGAATATCGGAGTAGAAATATCAAGATAAATTATTTACTAGAAGACAAAGTGCTATTCCCAAGGCTATAAAACTGGTCAGCTTAAAACCAGCACAACTTTTTATACGCCAAGTTTCAAGCTCCACGTAAGCCACAATTTCCGAGAAGAAATGTTCATCAGCAGTAGTCTGGGTCCTTCTGCCTATAACCATTTTAGTGGATCAAGTTACACGTATCCAACCCCTAAAGAGATATGTGCCACATCACATACCAACTCATCCCACATTCTTGCCTATAAATACAACTCTTTCCTGAAATGGAAAGGCATCTTGAATCCGCTACTCAAAATTTCTAGTCGGCATTCTAGAAATAATGCCATATATTCTAAGTACAACACAAGGATTTTGTGAAAAGAACTCTTATTTCTCTACTTTCTTCCACTGAAAAACAATCGTAACCTATAATCGACAATATAAACAAAAATTATAAAGTGGACGTAGGCTTGAATTAGGCCGAACCACTATAAAAATATAATGTCTTCCGTGTTCATTTACTTTTTCTTGCATTCTACTAATATTATTGTGTGTGGTTAACACCCTTTGGGGGTTGATCATCCTTAGATCAACTTTTGACATCAATATATATATATATATATGTGCATATGAAGGCAGTACATCATGCAAAGGCATGCACAAATTTTTTAGCAAAACATGGAAACCAAACATCGTAGGCCGGCCTCGATTACACAATTCAGGAAGTACATGAAGAGCTTCAAGTCACAAAAATGAACCAGGATGCAACACAGGGACAAGCCCATTTGAGCATCATCAAAGCAACATAGAATATGTCACTATGCCAAAAATCAAATCAAACGACAGATATCCACCGTTGTCTGATTGGATATCTATTTATCGTTAAATCCTGTGTCGTCTCATTCTACATAGACCACAGATATAGCCCGTTGTCTGATTTGAACTAGAATAACATATAGAAACATAGTTGTATGTTGTCTGATGTGGTGTTCTTGTTTTACAAATAGTTGTGATGAATATTATATGTTGTCCAAAAGTTACACTACAACAAATTGACCATATTACAATGGTACAAAACTGTAACAACCCGTAATTTTAACAACGCTAAAGACGATAAATTAAGGAATACCTAATTAAATATTCAGAATTAAGTGAAATGAACTACGCAATTGCGTTCGTCTCGGAGTTTTGGTCAAAATAGACACCTGGTTTGCGTAAAACGGACGTCATATGAAGAAGTTATTACGGATTGAAGTTTGTATACACATAAGAAGAATATATATGAGTAAAATAAGTCCAGAAATTCAAAACAATTCAAATTCGAGCAGAAAAAGGGGAGCAGGAAATTGTAGACCCCATCAAGGGGGTGTCGCCCCATGGGTTGACCCCATAAGTGGGGTGTCAATCCCTAGGTCGACACACCAAGGGGGGTCGACCCCCCTGCAGATCTGAGGCAGAATTCAATTTTTTGAACGTAGACTCCTTTCTTAACAATATTCGTTGATTCTAGGCTATAAATAAGACCCTATGCCAATTGTTTTCTTCACTCAAAAACAATGGAGAAATTGATGCTGCCTCTGCCCGGATTAAATCAATCCTTTTCTTCTTCAACAATCAAGTCATTCAAGCTTAGAGATCTGTGATTCAACATCAACAATCCCTCTTCTATTTTTTTAGATCTAATCGCAATGAGTCTACGTTATTTTTAGATCTAAATATTTAAAAGTTAATCTTGACATGGCTATAACTTGGATCTAAGCCTGTGACTATTTGAGTCATATCAGATCTGCTATAACCTGTGTATTTAAGTTATTCTGACATGACTATGAACTAGATCTAAGCCTATGCCTATTTATCATGTCAGATCTGCCATTATTTGAATATCTAATTAACTAATTAGATCTCATCATGCCTATTTATGACCATGACACTATGCCTAAATAGTTTTATTGTCACATATTCATCAAATCTGTTCCTTTACGCCTATCTTATCGTTATGCCCAACTTTGTCACTGTATGTTTATTACTTACTATGCCTATTTTACCATCATATGTCAATCCCGTTATTGTGATTACTTTTGTTCTCTTCCCTCCTTCTTTTCCCTTTTTATTTTCTAGCCAGGCTACCTTCGAGCCTAGGCATACCGCCGAAATATGCGAATGCGTTAAATTGGGAACGAGGCGAAAACGTTAAAATTGGGGTATAACTTGTATTGGGAAATTTGGGCATAACTTGAATGAAACATATGAATGTGGATTTTTGGCATAAACCAAAATTTTGATTAAAGACCTTAATTTGGGGCATATGGTTCATTATAAACATGACTTGGGAAAGAGGCATGAAAACCTATAATGACATAGGAATAATTGGTTAATAATGAAAATGCCTAGAATTATAGTAATTAGAAAATATAACCGCACTTAGACACAAGGTTAGATTACACTTGTGGTAGAAGTCTGCCCGAACCCGCCTGGCATATCCAGCGATCACAAGTGTGAATCTAATGTGAGAGGTCTAAATCCATAAATATGAAACGTGCTAAGACACGAGGTTAATCCCGACTTGTGGAAAAAGTCTTCCCGGACCCGCCCGGCATAACCAACATCCACAAGCTATAGGCTTAATGTGGGAGATCTAGCACATTATAACCATAAATGAATATATGGAAATGAAACTGAATATTTAACCAGGTTGAATCCATAGGGTTTGTATAAACATGTTAACTTGAGTAGGGGTTATGTAAACTTGTTTGAAATAGTGGGTGTGCTAAGTAAATCTTGGGGTGGTAGGTAATATTTATATATAGGCCCACAAACTTAACCTGTGGGGTTATGCAATCTTTTACTATGGCATGGCATAACCTTTGAAAAATCTAGTGGGGATGCAAGCGTAGGGGGAAGCTTGCATCATCTTGTGTGTGGGACCTATTTCAGTCGGTAACCCATATATGTATCAAACGCGTACAACTAGGACGGAATCAGGGAACGCTTACTGGGCTGATTGTAAGAGATCCAAACATAGGGGTACTATGGGCGGCGCATTCCGACGAGGTCATGTGTGTGCATGAGTCCGACAGAGGAGGTTTAGACGTCGTGACATCAACATATATGGTTGTGCACATCCTAAAAACGAAGGGTTGCCACTTTAGAAAGTAATATATCCTACTGTGGGGCCAACAAAGGGTATCTACGAAGTAGGGAGTCGATCGATTGGGGTAGTAATTAAGGTACATCTAGACTCTGGTATGTCTATGAGCCCGCCATTATCCCCAGGAGTAACTCCAATAGGTTGGGCTGCTTGTTGATTGTATGGGGTTAAATCTCTTACTAAAAGTACGCCTAAGTCTACCATCTTATAGTTGTTGGGATCATCTCATTCTAGTTACACTAGTATTGGTGCAGAGAGAAAGAGAAAGTACTAGAGAAGCGCAATACATTCTATCATGTTTATCCTGTTTAACTTGTTATACATGCCTTTTTATGATGTTATTTCTCTTATCCACTTTTTATACCTGTCATGATACTTTTACTTATTTATATGCTAAAAGTAACTGGACTCGCCAAACTTTATGTCTGACCCATTTTGTTTCCTCTTCTTTCTCTTCCGCTTCCCCCCAGGTTCTCAAGGTGGGAATACTCAAGCTTGATCGAGATTCTTCTTTCATCCTGCTTGGAGCTACTTAGATGTACAGCTTGATTTCATATCTCTCTACTATGGCTATGTTTTGGGGATTATGCTTCTTTTATTATTGTACTATAATGTTTTAAGTGCAAGACAGAAATTTTAATGATGTACTGGGTTTTATGCATTTCAGACATATGATGTAACTATGTTTTGAACTACGATGTTTTCTGCTTAATAAAATTTTAAATTCCGCTGCTATTTTATATCTATCTTGTAACGTTTCTGTTTCTGTTTATCTATAACGCTTCACGAAACTTAATGCATTCTCTTAATGTGTGACATTAACGGATGTGGGGTGTCACACTTGGTATCAGAGCTGAAGGTTACTAGATCAAATAAAAGATTTTAAAAATTATTTTCAAAAGAAGTTTTAAAAGAAAGCATTTTCAAAAGAAAATTCTGTTTTGAAAAACATATTCCCTAAAGCCATATGTAATACCTCTCGATTCTCCGCTTAGTTCCTTTTTCCCTTTTGTCTGGGGAAACCGCTTCTTCCTGTAAGGTGTCCCCATTGCGGCATGGTTCCATAGGCATGTTAAAACTACGATACATATCGAAGGGCAATGAAGTGCCCAACCTCCATCTGTAGCCATAGTAGTTTCACTTGCGGCTAATTTTCTCAAGCTATGTAAGGATTTCCGTGCGATGGAGGCAACTTTTAAGAGACTTATTAGCTTGTTACACAAGGATGGTAAGAAGGAGAATAAGAGAGTTAGGGCTAAGGAGCATAGCCTAAGGATGAGAAAAATGATGGCCTAGGAAGGGAGCATAGATAAAGTTCAAATAAAGGCAAGAAGAAATGTCATGAACACTTGGATCATTTGGTCAAGTAATGCAGAAGAAAGAAGAATGCCTGCTTCAGTTGTGGAGAGGTCGGACACTTTTCTAAGAAGTGCCCGAAGAAGCAATGACAAGGTCAAAGGGCAAGAGCTTCCGGAGGGCAGGTACATGCTCTCACGACTAGTGCTCCAGATCGAGGTAGGAAACTATCCATTGAAGGTTTGATTTCTCTTTCCAATCATCCAGTTAGAACTCTTTTTGATTTTGGCGCTTCACATTCTTTTATATCTGATTCAGTGGTTGAATCTCTGCACCTTAGTACTAGTATGGTAGTGGATTCCATTGTTGTCTCAATCCCCATTGGTGGTACGACTCATTTATCTATTATTTGTCGGGGTTTGAGAATATCTTTGTTAGGCATCGAATTTGAATGCGACACATATGTGCTTGGTTTCATGGGTTATGGGTTGATTCTATGGATGGATTGGCTAGCCATGTATGGTGCCATTCTGGATCGTGAGAGGAGGGTCGTTAGACTTTTGAGTTGCCGTGGGAGGACCCTCGAGATTTCTTGTGACCCAAAGGGGACTGTCATGCTTAGTTTCCTAGAGTCACTTGATGCATCTATCGATGATCTACAATTTGTACCAATAGTACGTGAGTATCTTGATGTTCTTAAAGAGGTTCAGGGATTACCTCCGAGGCACGAGATCAATTTTCGTATATACTTGGTGGACAATGTAAAGCCATATGGCTCCAAGGGAAAGAAGGGAGCTCAGCAAGCAAGTAGAGGAGCTACTTGAGAAAGGGTTTATTAGGCGAAGCATATATGAATGGGGTGCTCCGGTGGTATTTGCAACTAAGGCGGATGGTTCACTTCGCTTATGTGTGGACTATAGGGAGTTGAATAAACTCACCAAGAAGAATAGGCACCCACTCCCGAGGATAGATGATCTTTTTGACTAGCTTGTTGGTGCATCAGTCTTCTCTCAGTTAGACTTGGCCATGGAGTTTCATTAGTTAAGGTGGCCAAGGACAGTATAGACAAGACCACTTTTAGGACTCCAAATGGTTTCTTTGAATGGCTCGTGATGCCTTTTGGATTGACGAATGCACCCGCCTTTTTTGTTGATCTGATGAGTAAAATGTTTTGGGAGTTTCTAAATAAGTCTGTAGTGACGATATCTTGATTTTCTTGAAGAACGAGGAAGAGCATGCCTTACATGTAAGGGAGATTTTGAAAACTTTGTGTGCGCATCAGCTTAAGGCGAAATTCTCCAAACGTCATTTTTGGAGAAAAGATGGGAGATTTCTAGGGCATGTGGTCCCCAAAGATGGGATGGAATTAGATCCTGCAAATGTAGTTGTAGTTCAAGATTGGTAAATTCCCAAGAATGCAACGAAGGTGAGAAGTTTTTTTGGATTGGCAGGCTATTATAGGAAGTTCATTAAGGACTTCGCGAAGATATCAGCCCCACTCACCAGGCTGACGAAGAAGAATCTGACATTTTCTTGGGATATAGCTTGTGATGTTACTTTCCAGCGATTAAAGAGAGCTCTGACAACAGCCCCAGTCTTGACCTTACCTGATGGGAATAAAGTGTTTATAGTATACACTGATGCATGTGGTACAGTGCTTGGTGCGGTTCTGATGCAAGAGGGAAGGGTATTATGTTATGGAGGTAGATAGTTAAGGGTTCATGAGAAGAACTACCCTACCCATGATTTAGAGCTAGCTGCCATAGTACTCGCGCTTAAGACGTGGCGCCATTATTTACTTGGAGAGAAGTATGAGTTGTACACCGATCATAAATCTATCAAGTACTTGTTTTCGCAAAAGGATCTTAATTTAAGGCAACAAAGATGGATGAAGTTCCTAGTATCTTATGACTTTGAGATTGCTTATACACCTGGAAAGGGTTTGCACTGAGTAGGTAGAGGATGGCCTTAAGTCCTCTGTTTGTGGAGAGGAAGAGCTTGGAGTTTATATCGACTTTTGACTTTAAACCCTCCATTAAGTTTTTGCCTGGCTTATCTGCATCACTGGAGGTGCGACCTACTCTTATGGATCAGATAGGAGCTTCACAGCGAGGGGATCCATGGATTTCAGACATCTTGGATAGGCTTAGTAAAGGGGAGACTTCTAGTCACCTCAGTAGATATTCCACAGATGATAAAAAGTGATTGCGACGAGTTGGAAAGCTTTGCGTTCCCCAAATTGGGAGTTTGTTGAAGACAGTCCTAGAAGAAGCCCATCATTCTAAGATGACTATTCATCTAGGCGATGATAAGATGCATAGAGATATGAAGAGGGTTTTCTTTTGGGCTGGGATGAAGAAAGATGTGGTGGAGTTTGCTTCTTAATGTTTGATTTGCCAGCAAGTAAAAGCTGAGCAAAAGAAGCCCGATGGTTTACT
This sequence comes from Allium sativum, assembly GCA_030737875.1. Classification (NCBI taxonomy): domain Eukaryota; kingdom Viridiplantae; phylum Streptophyta; class Magnoliopsida; order Asparagales; family Amaryllidaceae; genus Allium; species Allium sativum. The sequence continues at coordinate 298,845,373 of CM060921.1, forward strand.
TCATCCTTTGGAGATCCCATAGTAGAAGTGAGAGAGCGTCTCTATGGATTTCAAAGATGGTTTGCCTAGATCGAAGAGAGGCAACACCAGTATTTAGGTTGTAGCAGATAGACTTACTAAGAGCGCTCATTTCATTCCAGTTAAGAGTAAGAGGACGGCAGCATGGTTGGCAGCAATTTACATTGATAAGATAGTCCGTCTTCATGGAGTACCTTCCAGTATCATAAGTGATTGTGACCCCATTTTCACCAATGAATTTTGGAGGAGCTTGATAGAAGCATTAGGTACACAGTTGTGTTTGAGCACCACTTATCACCCTCAGACCGACGGACAGACGAAAAAGGGTGAATAGAGTTCTTGTGGATCTTTTAAGACTGTGTATTCTAGACTTTGGAGGGACTTGGGAAGAGCATCTTCCTTTTGTAGAGTTCTCCTACAACAACAGTTATCAAGTTAGCATTGGCATGGCACCCTTTAAAGCATTATACGGACGACCCTGTAGATCACCGACTTGTTAGTGAGAGTCTACGGAAAGACTTCTACTTGGACCAGATATAGTTAAAGAAAGATCCGGGAAGATTGATCTTATTAGACGACTAATGAAGACCGCTCAGGATAGGAAAAAATCCTTTGCAGATAGGAGAAGGATTGAAATTGAGACGGAAAAGGGTGAACGGAGTTCTTGAGGATCTTTTAAGACTGTGTATTGTAGACTTTGGAGGGACTTGGGAAGAGCATCTTTCTTTAGTAGAGTTCGCCTACAACACAGTTATCAAGTTAGCATTGGCATGGCACCCTTCAAAGCATTATACGGACGACCCTTTAGATCACCGACTTGTTAGTGGGAGTCTACGGAAAGACTTCTACTTGGACCAGATATAGTTAGAGAAAGATCCGGGAAGATTGATCTTATTAGACGACTAATGAAGACTGCTCAGGATAGGAAAAAAATCCTTTGTAGATAGGAGAAGGATTGACAGTGAGTTTGGGATGGGAGACATGGTTTTTGTTAAGGTATCACCATTTAGAAATGTGGTTCGCTTTGGATCTATAGGGAAATTGGCACCAAGATTTGTTGGGCCATTTCCCATAACAGAAAGGATTGGCCAAATGACCTATAGAGTAAAGCTACCAGAAAGGCTATCCTGTGTTCATGATGTGTTTCACGTTTCTCATTTGCGGAAGTGCTTGCATGATACCGCAGAAGTAGTTGAGCCGAGTATATTGGAGGAAGTAGAGGTGGAACGGGAGGCGACAGTTAGATGAGTTCCTACCCTTATTCTTGGATCAAAAGTTAAGAAGCTACGAAACAAAGAAGTCAAGTTGATGAAAGCTCAACGGGGAGACAACCAAGAGGATGCAACTTGGGAGACCGAAGACAAGATTCGTGCTTCGTACCCTTTTCTTTTCAAGGGTATGTTCTTAACTTCCTTTCCAAAGCTTTTATTCATGCTTGTTTCTAACATTTAGGTATATTGTAACAACCCGTAAAATGCGAGCCAGTTTGAAATTTTTATTTTGGCAATTTTTGCGAATTTTGATTATTTAAAATGAATTATTTTAAATAATATCGACGAGAAATTTATTTTGAATATAATGAGAACGTATATATTATATACGTCGTCGTTAGAATATATAAATATTTATATATAATTATAAATAGAATTGAAAATGGCGCGGTAGTTCGAAAATTCGATTTCTAATTTCAAATGAATATACAGAATTCGTTATAAGTCAGAATTGAACGAAACAAGAAATATTTGAATCTGATGAAGAATATCTTTCTAACGAAGTTAACAAACCGAGATTTCACTTTAGAAATGATAAGATATGTCCAGTTGAAAATTCAGAATAGTCGCTGTGGAATTTATATATATTTTATATAATATATAGCCCTTAAAAATAGCCGTTTTGCAAACGACCTCGGATTTCGACGAAACCAGTTTTGTTGGGTCCGTGGTGTCAAGTTATTGCTAGATTCCAAATTTCATAATTTTTCGAATCAATATGTGAGCGTGGCAAAGGAAAACGCGTTTGACCAGTTTCAGTTGATTTTAATCAACTGGAAATTGGCCATTTTTCCAACGGCCTCAGAATTCAACGAAACTAGTTTTGTTAGGACCGTATCGTCAATACGAAGCTAGAAAATATTTTTCAGGAATTTTTCTACTTAGTATGTGACCCCGGTAATTTGAAATGTACGTTTAAAATTCAATATAGTGATTTAAATGTTAATTCAACGGAAACTGATTCAAACGATCGAATCAACATACGAAACATGTCCCATTGTGTTCGGAATGGGGGTAAAACGCTATGGACGACAGGCGATGGGCCTCGTTTAGAGGTCGTATGAGAAAGTCAACTTTTTGAAAAAAATAAAATAATTAAATTAAATAAAAAAAAAAAACTAAACCCTTCCCCTTTATTTCGTTCTGGCCCCTCCCCCTTTTCTTTTTATTTCCAAATCGATTTTACCAGAGGAAAAAAAAAAAAGAGAAGGACGGAGGAACGCAGCCGCCGCCGCCGCTCAGGGCAGGGCGCCCGACCTCCATCCACCACCGCTCCGGTTCCCCAACCCGCCTCCACCTCTTCCCCGATCCCTCTTCCTCCCTCTCACCTCCTCCACGAACGCGACGCCCCCAAAACGCCTGCCGCCCGCCGCAGATGACCTCCCGCCTCCCCGTTCGAACCCCGAGCTCCCCCCTCGAAGCGAGCGCCGACCGCCACCAGAAACCCCCCCCCTCAGTAAGTATTTTATCTGGTTATTTTATTTTAATGATTTAAAAAAAAAACTATGTTTTTTTTTTAATTTAAAAACTGATTTTCTTGTTTTAGATTAAAAACTGATTTTTAGAAAAAAAGAATTAAAAACTGTTTTTTTATTTACTTTAAACTGATTTTTTTTAAAGAATATAAAAACTAAATTGATTTTTAAAAAAAGATTAAAAACAGTTGATTTTTTTTAAAAGGTTAAAACTGATTTTAAGTTTAAGCAAAAGGTTTAAACTTTAAAAAGATCGGATTTGTAGAAAAGTAAAAAATCATATTTTTATATATTGAAAGTCGAGATAAAAATCATATTTTTATATATTGAAAGTCGAGATAAAAATCATATTTTTATATATTGAAAGTCGAGATAAAAATCATATTTTTATATATTGAAAGTCGAGATAAAAATCATATTTTTATATATTGAAAGCGAGATAAAAATTCGATTTTTATATATTGAATAGCGAGATAAAAATTCGATTTTTATATATTGAATAGCGAGATAAAAATTCGATTTTTATATATTGAATAGCGAAGTAAAAATTCGATTTTTATATATTGAATAGCGAAGTAAAAATTCGATTTTTATATATTGAATAGCGAAGTAAAAATTCGATTTTTATATATTGAATAGCGAAGTAAAAATTCGATTTTTATATATTGAATAGCGAAGAAAAAATTCGATTTTTATATATTGAATAGCGAAGTAAAAATTCGATTTTTATATATTGAATAGTGAAGTAAAAATTCGATTTTTACATAGGTAGTGGAAGCGGGCGACGAAGGTAACAAAAAGGCGAGAACGAAGAAGATTTATATCAATGAAGAGCCGTGGAGCTAGGATAGCTATCAGTGAGAACTTCTCACCTTTCAATTTCATTTCTATTTATATATATATACTAGGATGCAGACGGTGCTTAGTAGCACCCGACACAATCGTCCACAGACCATGGACTTGTTTGTTTGGTTGCATAGATTAGTTATATGATTTGATTTGAATTTGGTTGTTTGGTGATTTTGATTGATGTGTGAATGGCGTGGGCCTTCACTAGACCGGGGATAAGGCTAGGCCTTGTCCCGTTTCTAGTATCGTGCCGTTATGCCGCCGAAATTTTCTAAAAATATGTTAGAAAAATAAAAATATCATTTTATTTAAAGAATGAACTGAATAGAAATTCATATGTTGGAATAAAATGTTTTGTCGTTAAAGATATAATTTTTAACGTGAATGTGAATAAATAAATATTCATTTACAAAACCAGACGGTTTGTTTATGTACACCTATTTGAAGGACATTGATTGGGTCGATAAATTTTACACATCGCCCAACTGCACGAATAAAATATTTGTTTGATTGTTTGAAACCCCACACGGGTGTTGGGAGGAAATCTGAAGTTCACTCATCCTGATTGATTAAATATGTCGATCGATTGATTGACAGGCTGTTATAAGCGTTGAATATCTATATTTGATGCTTATACAGTGTAGTGCACTTTGGTTGATGGTTGATTATTTTTCAATGCTATTATATACATGTGATGTATGAAAATCCATATAATTAACATTATATGGTGATTGATTGGGCCTCATTCCAATTTGAAAAATAAAGAATATTATAAAATAAAAGTTCATGTGTTGACAGTACTCATCCATTGAGATTGGTCATGTGTTGAACGAAATATTTTGATAATAAAATTTACATCTTTATCAATATAAAATAAAAGTTCATGTGTTGACAGTACTCATCCTTTGAGATTGGTCATGTGTTGAACGAAATATTTTGATAATAACAACTATTTTGAAAAAGAAATATTTGAAATAAAATATTTGAAATGGAAATTTATGAAGCCGTGTTGATTAGATTGACGCCATTTTGACGTGAACGATATTTATATCGATTTTAAAACGATTTCGAAATGAATTGAATTGAAAACGATTTCGAAATGAAATGAATTGAATTGAAAACGATTTCGAAATGAAATGAATTGAATTGAAAACGATTTCGAAATGAAATGAATTGAATTGAAAACGATTTCGAAATGAAATGAATTGAATTGAAAACGATTTCGAAATGAAATGAATTGAATTGAAAACGATTTCGAAATGAAATGAATTGAATTGAAAACGATTTCGAAATGAATTGAATTGAAAACGATTTCGAAATGAATTGAATTGAAAACGATTTCGAAATGAATTGAATTGAAAACGATTTCGAAATGAATTGAATTGAAAACGATTTCAAAATGAATTGAATTGAAAACGATTTCGAAATGAATTGAATTGAAAACGATTTCGAAATGAATTGAATTGAAAACGATTTCGAAATGAATTGAATTGAAAACGATTTCGAAATGAATTGAATTGAAAACGATTTCGAAATGAATTGAATTGAAAACGATTTCGAAATGAATTGAATTGAAAACGATTTCGAAATGAATTGAAAACGAATTCAAATTGAATTGAAAGCGAATTGACATGAATTCAAATTGAATTGAAATTTGAATTGAATAGAAATGAATTTTAAAACGAATTTATAAAGATGAATTCAATTTTGATTTGAATTGAAATGGAAGTTGAAATTGCTTTTGAAACGAATTTAAAACTGTTTATATAATTCGTTTTAAATAGAAATCGATGAAATATATATTATATATATTATATATAATATAATGGCCTGAATGGAACGCGCCGCGCCGCGGCAGTTCGTGAATTTCGACCATTTATTTCAAACGGACATTGCGGGAGATCCGACCGTCGTATTCTCCTAAAACCGGAACCGTTGGGTTCGTATCGAAAAGAGCTTTCTAACGAATATTAGAAATTAGAAATCTAACGGTTGGATTTGGAGGTACGTCCAAATCAAATTCGAAAAAGGTCGTTGTAAGTGCAGTTCGATGGCCATTGATGGAAATCGACTGTACGGGCCTTGATAAAATTATTAAAAATAGTAATAATTTATGTAAAATCATAAGAAATGATTTGTGAAGATTTGGGATGGAAAACTCCATATTTGAAAAGATAAAAATAGATTTTTATCGAAATGAACTAGTTTTGAACTAGAATTATAATTCTATTTATTTTTAAATAAATAAATTGAATTTGAAAAGGGTTTTAAAAATAACCAGAATATCCAATGATTGCATTGGAGGGGATTTGAATCGAAATTGTCTTCGGAATATTTCGATGTTGGAATTCGTGATTATACAGGTGTTGTTATGGAAATTTGAAAGATATATATTTATATCGTTATTTCCAATACGGCATTTGTTAGTCGTAGAATTCGATATTGAATATAAGCCGATATATTTTCTATTCAGAGCCTTGTATTGAATATTGAATGTGATTTGGGTTTGTCGTGAATGGTGTCTTCACTAACACTGTTCTTGAATCCAGTTGAGAAAAGATTAAATCTTTTTATTTAGATTTAATGAAGTGTACCAACTAAATAATATTTAATTGGAAATTGAAATGATATTGATTTTTGGGTTTATCGTGGATAGTGTTTTAAATAACGCTCGTTCTTTAACCCGATAATTAATGGAATGTGGATTTGGGTTTATCGTGAACCGTGTTTTAAATGACACTGATTCTTTAACCCAGTCGAAGATTAAAACTAAGTGGAGTTTTAATGAATCTTTAATTAGATTGAAATGATCGAAAATGGAGTATCACCAGTTTTGCTCCAGGCGATAGTTAAATCTTTAATCAGATTTGAACGTGAAATGGTAATTGAATTTACCGATAACACCGTGGTGTTAGATATGAAGTATGACCAGTTTTACTTCATGGGATGAATAGGTTGGGATTGGGAAATTAAAAACAAATGATTACTTCGGTAAGGTTCGTTAATCCCGACTAGTTTTGAATTGATATTCAAAAGTAGATTAAAGAATAAATTCAAGGAATTTATCTTTGATAAAATTAATGGGAATCTTTCCCTATGAAAGTGAAATTTAGAAACTAACTGTCGGTTGGCCAAACAGAATGGTTTTCTGAATATTGATCTGATGTTGGTTTCGGCCTTCGGGGTTAATATTTGGGGAATTATTCTCTTGATTAATTTACGGTTAGTGACTGATGAATTGGAATGAGGCGTATGTTGTGTTTGTGTAACACTTATTTAAAAATATACGCGAGTTATTCGGAAAGACCGGGTTTATCCCATTCTGAATAACTGATACGACGATAAGTCGAAGATGAAGACGATGGTCGAAGACCGGAGGTCTTCACGTCGTTTGGGTAATTACTGATGATCTTGATTGGGCTGTACACCCAAGAAGATGGAAACAGTTAGTGATCGTCCAGACGTACTTGGAGATCGATGGATATGCGGGGTACTAGGTGCCTCCGGTTTCGTTCAGACCCAGAACGGACTTGTAAATGGACTGTGTGTCTGACATTGGATTTTAGTCCGTGTGATTGATCTCTATTAAATATATATCTGTTTGGCGGCGGAGAATTTATTCTCTTGCTTAACGCCCTTCTCTGAGACGTACGAGCTCAGGGGTTATATATTGATGGATATCAAACGCATGGAGTGAATTGCCTGTGTGGCATGCCTAAGTGGCAGTTGATCGAGGCTTCTGTTGAAAAGCAAAGTCTTGTGGTGATGATCAAAGCACGGCCTTTGTGGCGTAGCTTTGTGTAACGTTTACCTCGCGTGTTTCACACCCGGTATGAACCAAAAACGGGAGACGGACGTCAGGGAGGGCATGCGTTTCTTTCTAGCTAGAAGTGGCGTCAGTGGTTTTACACGCCCTGACGAGTTTGACTTATGTGGTTGTTGCTGTTGCGAGGCGCCTCGGATTGATCGGTCGTTCTCGAACCGATGGAGTCATTTAGTTGGCTCGTTTATGCCCCATAGGGCGGGGAAACGCATGTTCAGGCATTTTAATCCACATCGGTGGACCGACCCTGAGGATCCAAGGGCCCACCTGAGTCTGGATCCTGAGGCTCGGGCTAGACAGTCTCGAATCGGTTGAGGACTATCTTTTGCCTCGGTTCATAGATGGAAATCCAATTTCCAAATACGTGACATTTGCGGTTTTATTTGTAGAGCCTAGTATGGCGACATAGTGGGATGGGGCGCTCATGCCGCCTATGATTGATACTTATGATTTGAAGTTGTTTTATACACTATGCACTTATATTAGTATCAAACGATTTGTTTTAACCGTATCAAGCATTCTTTGGCTGTTATAAGGGAAAACCCTATCCTCGGCTGCGTTGCATTGTGTGATGGGACCTGGGTCTTATAACAGCTTCATTCTTCTTTATTTAGCATTGCGCTGTTTGTTTTATGCACTGGTATTCTTGGGAGGAAACCCGTTCCGTGTTATACGGCGTGGTCCCTTGATTTACCTAATGATTTAAAATAAAGATTAATAACTGTTTTAGTTCTCACACCAGTCCCATGACTGACCTGGAGTTTATTGTTTTGACCTAAACTCTGGGTGCCCCTATTTTGACACGGGCGGCTAGTAGTTTTGGTTTTGCAGATTTATATTCACAGGATCCTGGTTTACAGCTGGAACGGTATCCGGAAAGCTTTGTATCCGTATATCTCTTCTAGTTGTGTATTGTATTATTTTCCGCTGCGTTGTATTTAAATGTAATTTAAATCTCTGATATTCCGGTGTAATATTCATCTATACTCTGTATATTCTTGTAATCTGATGCATTGTTGTATATACAATGAAACGTTCTTTTATTTGTGTTCTGTTGTGGCTTGTTCTCGAATTATCCGACGCTTTCCTTTACGGGGAAGTTACGGGTTTTCACAGTTGGTATCAGAGCTTTGGTTTACAAAGCTAGAGAACAAGACACATTAGAACCGTACGAAAGAATTCATCAGATATTGGATTAGTAATATCCAATTAGAATGACTCGTTAGAGATAGGATCAGTAGTATCCTAGAATGGGTATGAAGAGTATATTTTTCAAAGTGAAAACAAATTTTGTTTTGAAAATTTAAATCAATTATTCGTATTTGATTATTTATTTATATTGATGTGGACAATCCAGTATATATAGATTTTGCGTATACGTCTGATCCGCGTGTATTCGAAATTTTAATATACTGGATAGATATAGAATCACACTCTAGGCGCCCGGAGATGATTCAGATGATGAGGCCTCATCATCAGTATTTATATTCGAGTGACGAAAGTGAGATTTCTATATATTTCCTATTGACTGGTGTGAGAACCAAAAATTAGATAGAACACATTGTTGTGATTTGGTATCAAAAACCTGATTTTTGTATATGTATCAAAATTATGAATTTGAAACTCTAATTTACTAATTGATTGATGTTTGTGTTGTTTGCCTATTTGTTTGATAATTTTGAACCATTAAGCCTATTTGAAACAAATATTGAATTGTATTGAAATTTGGTCGCATTTGCTTGCATACATATATATCATTGAACAGGTCATAGCAAGGAGGCTAGAGCCAGAGAATAAAATTTGTTTGCCCGACAAATAGGTACATGTTTACTACATAATTTCCTGTTTTGTTTGGGTGATGATGATTTTGTGAGCCTATTGGCTAGCCGCTTGGCTTTTTGTTTATCTTTTTGAGATCTGAAGGACCGGGGAAGCTATTTGAAATTCCCCGATGCTCCCATTGCAGGGGAGGTTATGGCGAAATTTTTCGAAAATTTAGGGTGTTAGCCAAATTTTTGAAATTTTGAAAATTCTCAGAAACTAAAGAGTTGGAGAATGGAAGCCTAATCGAGCGTAGAGCTGAATAATCAAACCACTTTCGACTTTGTTCCTTTTCGGGGACGAAAAGTTTTAAGTGGGGGAGATTGTAACAACCCGTAAAATGCGAGCCAGTTTGAAATTTTTATTTTGGCAATTTTTGCGAATTTTGATTATTTAAAATGAATTATTTTAAATAATATCGACGAGAAATTTATTTTGAATATAATGAGAACGTATATATTATATACGTCGTCGTTAGAATATATAAATATTTATATATAATTATAAATAGAATTGAAAATGGCGCGGTAGTTCGAAAATTCGATTTCTAATTTCAAATGAATATACAGAATTCGTTATAAGTCAGAATTGAACGAAACAAGAAATATTTGAATCTGATGAAGAATATCTTTCTAACGAAGTTAACAAACCGAGATTTCACTTTAGAAATGATAAGATATGTCCAGTTGAAAATTCAGAATAGTCGCTGTGGAATTTATATATATTTTATATAATATATAGCCCTTAAAAATAGCCGTTTTGCAAACGACCTCGGATTTCGACGAAACCAGTTTTGTTGGGTCCGTGGTGTCAAGTTATTGCTAGATTCCAAATTTCATAATTTTTCGAATCAATATGTGAGCGTGGCAAAGGAAAACGCGTTTGACCAGTTTCAGTTGATTTTAATCAACTGGAAATTGGCCATTTTTCCAACGGCCTCAGAATTCAACGAAACTAGTTTTGTTAGGACCGTATCGTCAATACGAAGCTAGAAAATATTTTTCAGGAATTTTCCTACTTAGTATGTGACCCCGGTAATTTGAAATGTACGTTTAAAATTCAATATAGTGATTTAAATGTTAATTCAACGGAAACTGATTCAAACGATCGAATCAACATACGAAACATGTCCCATTGTGTTCGGAATGGGGGTAAAACGCTATGGACGACAGGCGATGGGCCTCGTTTAGAGGTCGTATGAGAAAGTCAACTTTTTGAAAAAAATAAAATAATTAAATTAAATAAAAAAAAAAACTAAACCCTTCCCCTTTATTTCGTTCTGGCCCCTCCCCCTTTTCTTTTTATTTCCAAATCGATTTTACCAGAGAAAAAAAAAAAAAGAGAAGGACGGAGGAACGCAGCCGCCGCCGCCGCTCAGGGCAGGGCGCCCGACCTCCATCCACCACCGCTCCGGTTCCCCAACCCGCCTCCACCTCTTCCCCGATCCCTCTTCCTCCCTCTCACCTCCTCCACGAACGCGACGCCCCCAAAACGCCTGACGCCCGCCGCAGATGACCTCCCGCCTCCCCGTTCGAACCCCGAGCTGCCCCCTCGAAGCGAGCGCCGACCGCCACCAGAAAACCCCCCCCCCTCAGTAAGTATTTTATCTGGTTATTTTATTTTAATGATTTAAAAAAAACTGTGTTTTTTTTTAATTTAAAAACTGATTTTCTTGTTTTAGATTAAAAACTGATTTTTAGAAAAAAAGAATTAAAAACTATTTTTTTTATTTACTTTAAACTGATTTTTTTTAAAGAATATAAAAACTGAATTGATTTTTAAAAAAAGATTAAAAACAGTTGATTTTTTTTAAAAGGTTAAAACTGATTTTAATTTTAAGTTTAAGCAAAAGGTTTAAACTTTAAAAAGATCGGATTTGTAGAAAAGTAAAAAATCATATTTTTATATATTGAAAGTCGAGATAAAAATCATATTTTTATATATTGAAAGTCGAGATAAAAATCATATTTTTATATATTGAAAGTCGAGATAAAAATCATATTTTTATATATTGAAAGTCGAGATAAAAATCATATTTTTATATATTGAAAGTCGAGATAAAAATCATATTTTTATATATTGAAAGCGAGATAAAAATTCGATTTTTATATATTGAATAGCGAGATAAAAATTCGATTTTTATATATTGAATAGCGAGATAAAAATTCGATTTTTATATATTGAATAGCGAAGTAAAAATTCGATTTTTATATATTGAATAGCGAAGTAAAAATTCGATTTTTATATATTGAATAGCGAAGTAAAAATTCGATTTTTATATATTGAATAGCGAAGTAAAAATTCGATTTTTATATATTGAATAGCGAAGAAAAAATTCGATTTTTATATATTGAATAGCGAAGTAAAAATTCGATTTTTATATATTGAATAGTGAAGTAAAAATTCGATTTTTACATAGGTAGTGGAAGCGGGCGACGAAGGTAACAAAAAGGCGAGAACGAAGAAGATTTATATCAATGAAGAGCCGTGGAGCTAGGATAGCTATCAGTGAGAACTTCTCACCTTTCAATTTCATTTCTATTTATATATATATACTAGGATGCAGACGGTGCTTAGTAGCACCCGACACAATCGTCCACAGACCATGGACTTGTTTGTTTGGTTGCATAGATTAGTTATATGATTTGATTTGAATTTGGTTGTTTGGTGATTTTGATTGATGTGTGAATGGCGTGGGCCTTCACTAGACCGGGGATAAGGCTAGGCCTTGTCCCGTTTCTAGTATCGTGCCGTTATGCCGCCGAAATTTTCTAAAAATATGTTAGAAAAATAAAAATATCATTTTATTTAAAGAATGAACTGAATAGAAATTCATATGTTGGAATAAAATGTTTTGTCGTTAAAGATATAATTTTTAACGTGAATGTGAATAAATAAATATTCATTTACAAAACCAGACGGTTTGTTTATGTACACCTATTTGAAGGACATTGATTGGGTCGATAAATTTTACACATCGCCCAACTGCACGAATAAAATATTTGTTTGATTGTTTGAAACCCCACACGGGTGTTGGGAGGAAATCTGAAGTTCACTCATCCTGATTGATTAAATATGTCGATCGATTGATTGACAGGCTGTTATAAGCGTTGAATATCTATATTTGATGCTTATACAGTGTAGTGCACTTTGGTTGATGGTTGATTATTTTTCAATGCTATTATATACATGTGATGTATGAAAATCCATATAATTAACATTATATGGTGATTGATTGGGCCTCATTCCAATTTGAAAAATAAAGAATATTATAAAATAAAAGTTCATGTGTTGACAGTACTCATCCATTGAGATTGGTCATGTGTTGAACGAAATATTTTGATAATAAAATTTACATCTTTATCAATATAAAATAAAAGTTCATGTGTTGACAGTACTCATCCTTTGAGATTGGTCATGTGTTGAACGAAATATTTTGATAATAACAACTATTTTGAAAAAGAAATATTTGAAATAAAATATTTGAAATGGAAATTTATGAAGCCGTGTTGATTAGATTGACGCCATTTTGACGTGAACGATATTTATATCGATTTTAAAACGATTTCGAAATGAATTGAATTGAAAACGATTTCGAAATGAAATGAATTGAATTGAAAACGATTTCGAAATGAAATGAATTGAATTGAAAACGATTTCGAAATGAAATGAATTGAATTGAAAACGATTTCGAAATGAAATGAATTGAATTGAAAACGATTTCGAAATGAAATGAATTGAATTGAAAACGATTTCGAAATGAAATGAATTGAATTGAAAACGATTTCGAAATGAAATGAATTGAATTGAAAACGATTTCGAAATGAATTGAATTGAAAACGATTTCGAAATGAATTGAATTGAAAACGATTTCGAAATGAATTGAATTGAAAACGATTTCGAAATGAATTGAATTGAAAACGATTTCGAAATGAATTGAATTGAAAACGATTTCGAAATGAATTGAATTGAAAACGATTTCGAAATGAATTGAATTGAAAACGATTTCGAAATGAATTGAATTGAAAACGATTTCGAAATGAATTGAATTGAAAACGATTTCGAAATGAATTGAATTGAAAACGATTTCGAAATGAATTGAATTGAAAACAATTTCGAAATGAATTGAAAACGAATTCAAATTGAATTGAAAGCGAATTGACATGAATTCAAATTGAATTGAAATTTGAATTGAATAGAAATGAATTTTAAATCGAATTTATAAAGATGAATTCAATTTTGATTTGAATTGAAATGGAAGTTGAAATTGCTTTTGAAATGAATTTAAAACTGTTTATATAATTCGTTTTAAATAGAAATCGACGAAATATATATTATATATAATATAATGGCCTGAATGGAACGCGCCGCGCCGCGGCAGTTCGTGAATTTCGACCATTTATTTCAAACGGACATTGCGGGAGATCCGACCGTCGTATTCTCCTAAAACCGGAACCGTTGGGTTTGTATCGAAAAGAGCTTTCTAACGAATATTAGAAATTAGAAATCTAACGGTTGGATTTGGAGGTACGTCCAAATCAAATTCGAAAAAGGTCGCTGTAAGTGCAGTTCGATGGCCATTGATGGAAATCGACTGTACGAGCGTTGATAAAATTATTAAAAATAGTAATAATTTATGTAAAATCATAAGAAATGATTTGTGAAGATTTGGGATGGAAAGCTCCATATTCGAAAAGATAAAAATAGATTTTTATCGAAATGAACTAGTTTTGAACTAGAATTATAATTCTATTTATTTTTAAATAAATATATTGAATTTGAAAAGGGTTTTAAAAATAACCAGAATATCCAATGATTGCATTGGAGGGGATTTGAATCGAAATTGTCTTCGGAATATTTCGATGTTGGAATTCGTGATTATACAGGTGTTGTTATGGAAATTTGAAAGATATATATTTATATCGTTATTTCCAATACGGCGTTTGTTAGTCGTAGAATTCGATATTGAATATAAGCCGATATATTTTCTATTCAGAGCCTTGTATTGAATATCGAATGTGATTTGGGTTTGTCGTGAATGGTGTCTTCACTAACACTGTTCTTGAATCCAGTTGAGAAAAGATTAAATCTTTTTATTTAGATTTAATGAAGTGTACCAATTAAATAATATTTAATTGGAAATTGAATTGATATTGATTTTTGGGTTTATCGTGGACAGTGTTTTAAATAACGCTCGTTCTTTAACCCGATAATTAATGGAATGTGGATTTGGGTTTATCGTGAACCGTGTTTTAAATGACACTGATTCTTTAACCCAGTCGAAGATTAAAACTAAGTGGAGTTTTAATGAATCTTTAATTAGATTGAAATGATCGAAAATGGAGTATCACCAGTTTTGCTCCAGGCGATAGTTAAATCTTTAATCAGATTTGAACGTGAAATGGTAATTGAATTTACCGATAACACCGTGGTGTTAGATATGAAGTATGACCAGTTTTACTTCATGGGATGAATAGGTTGGGATTGGGAAATTAAAAACAAATGATTACTTCGGTAAGGTTCGTTAATCCCGACTAGTTTTGAATTGATATTCAAAAGTAGATTAAAGAATAAATTCAAGGAATTTATCTTTGATAAAATTAATGGGAATCTTTCCCTATGAAAGTGAAATTTAGAAACTAACTGTCGGTTGGCCAAACAGAATGGTTTTCTGAATATTGATCTGATGTTGGTTTCGGCCTTCGGGGTTAATATTTGGGGAATTATTCTCTTGATTAATTTACGGTTAGTGACTGATGAATTGGAATGAGGCGTATGTTGTGTTTGTGTAACACTTATTTAAAAATATACGCGAGTTATTCGGAAAGACCGGGTTTATCCCATTCTGAATAACTGATACGACGATAAGTCGAAGATGAAGACGATGGTCGAAGACCGGAGGTCTTCACGTCGTTTGGGTAATTACTGATGATCTTGATTGGGCTGTACACCCAAGAAGATGGAAACAGTTAGTGATCGTCTAGACGTACTTGGAGATCGATGGATATGCGGGGTACTAGGTGCCTCCGGTTTCGTTCAGACCCAGAACGGACTTGTAAATGGACTGTGTGTCTGACATTGGATTTTAGTCCGTGTGATTGATCTCTATTAAATATATATCTGTTTGGCGGCGGAGAATTTATTCTCTTGCTTAACGCCCTTCTCTGAGACGTACGAGCTCAGGGGTTATATATTGATGGATATCAAACGCATGGAGTGAATTGCCTGTGTGGCATGCCTAAGTGGCAGTTGATCGAGGCTTCTGTTGAAAAGCAAAGTCTTGTGGTGATGATCAAAGCACGGCCTTTGTGGCGTAGCTTTGTGTAACGTTTACCTCGCGTGTTTCACACCCGGTATGAACCAAAAACGGGAGACGGACGTCAGGGAGGGCATGCGTTTCTTTCTAGCTAGAAGTGGCGTCAGTGGTTTTACACGCCCTGACGAGTTTGACTTATGTGGTTGTTGCTGTTGCGAGGCGCCTCGGATTGATCGGTCGTTCTCGAACCGATGGAGTCATTTAGTTGGCTCGTTTACGCCCCATAGGGCGGGGAAACGCATGTTCAGGCATTTTAATCCACATCGGTGGACCGGCCCTGAGGATCCAAGGGCCCACCTGAGTCTGGGTCCTGAGGCTCGGGCTAGACAGTCTCGAATCGGTTGAGGACTATCTTTTGCCTCGGTTCATAGATGGAAATCCAATTTCCAAATACGTGACATTTGCGGTTTTATTTGTAGAGCCTAGTATGGCGACATAGTGGGATGGGGCGCTCATGCCGCCTATGATTGATACTTATGATTTGAAGTTGTTTTATACACTATGCACTTATATTAGTATCAAACGATTTGTTTTAACCGTATCAAGCATTCTTTGGCTGTTATAAGGGAAAACCCTATCCTCGGCTGCGTTGCATTGTGTGATGGGACCTGGGTCTTATAACATCTTCATTCTTCTTTATTTAGCATTGCGCTGTTTGTTTTATGCACTGGTATTCTTGGGAGGAAACCCGTTCCGTGTTATACGGCGTGGTCCCTTGATTTACCTAATGATTTAAAATAAAGATTAATAACTGTTTTAGTTCTCACACCAGTCCCATGACTGACCTGGAGTTTATTGTTTTGACCTAAACTCTGGGTGCCCCTATTTTGACACGGGCGGCTAGTAGTTTTGGTTTTGCAGATTTATATTCACAGGATCCTGGTTTACAGCTGGAACGGTATCCGGAAAGCTTTGTATCCGTATATCTCTTCTAGTTGTGTATTGTATTATTTTCCGCTGCGTTGTATTTAAATGTAATTTAAATCTCTGATATTCCGGTGTAATATTCATTTATACTCTGTATATTCTTGTAATCTGATGCATTGTTGTATATACAATGAAACGTTCTTTTATATGTGTTCTGTTGTGGCTTGTTCTCGAACTATCCGACGCTTTCCTTTACGGGGAAGTTACGGGTTTTCACATATATCCTATCGATCGAATCTTTGACCTTTAGGTAGGAATCCCATGGATGTAAACATGTGTTGAGGCATGTTATGTTTGATGGATACAAGTGGATGCAAGCGTTTGTTAGTGGTTACTCATGGATGCATATACACACACATTAGGCACTAGATCGGCTCAATCACTCTCATACTGCATATGGATGTGAGTGCATTTTTCCTTCTTTTTTTGGATGGAAATAGATGTATCATCATATGGATGTTGCATTTGGATGAATGATTGTGCACACATATAGAACTTACATGTTATAATAGGATTATTTGCATACATGATGGATTCATGGCACTAACGTACATTGCATTAAGGAGGTTGACTGAATCAGTAGACAGCCTAATCTTTCACATTAGTATAAGGACATACATACGCACACCTTTGCATTTCTTTGCATATGCATTAGAATTTTTTTAAGGACAATGGATGCCTATGATTGGTGGATGAGTAGATGGATGTGGATGTTAGGATATACATTCTTCTTAACTTGGAGATTTCGGGGTTGAAATCCTTTGAGTAGGTGAGAATGTAACACCCCATAATTTTAACAACACTAAATATGATAAATTAAGGAATACTTAATTAAATATTCAGAATTAAGTGAAACAGACTGTGCCATTGCGTTCGTCTCGGAATTCTGGTCAAAATAGACACCTGGTTTGCGTAAAACGGACACTGTATGAAGAAGTTATTAAGGTTTAAAGTTTGTATACACATAAGAAGAATATATATGAATAAAATAAGTCCAGAAATTCAAAACAATTAAAATTTGAGCAGAAAAAGGGGAGTAGGAAATTTCCCGTCCATAGGTGTCGACCCGTGGGTCGACCCCATAAAGGGGGTGTCGACCCCTGGGTTAACACACTAAGGGGGGGGGTGTGGTAAACTCCACTGCAGATCCGAGGCAGAATTCAATTTTCTGAACGTAGACTCATTCTTGCCCATATTCATTGATTCTAAGCTATAAATAAGACCATATACCCATTGTTTTCTTCACTCAAAAACAATGGAGAACTAGATGCTGCCTCTACCTAGATTAAATCAAGCCTTTTCTTCTTCAACAATCAAGTCATTCAAGTTTAGATATATGTGATTCAACATCTGCAATCCCTCTTCTATTTATTAGATCCAATTGCAGCGAGTCTACGTTATTTTCAGATCTAAATATTTAAAAGTTAATCTATTATCATATATTCATCAGATCTGTTCTTTTATGCTTATCTTATTATTATGGCCAACTTTGTCAATGTATGTTTATTAGTTGCTATGCTTATTTTACCGTCATATGTCAATCCTGTTATTGCGATTGCTTCTGTTCTCTTCCCTCCTTCTTTTCCCTTTTTATTTTATAACCAGGCCACCTTCGAGCCTAGGCATACTGCTGAAATTTGCGAATGCGTTAAATTTGGAATGAGGGGAAAATGTTAAAATTGGGGCATAACTTGTATTGGGAAATTTGGGCATAACTTGAATGAAATATATGAATGTGGATGGGAGGCGTAAACCAAAATTTTGATTAAAGACCTTAATTTGGGGCATATAGTTCATTATGAACATGACTTGGGAAAAGGGCATGAAAACCTATAATGACATAGGAATAATTGGTTAATAATGAAAATGCCTAGAATTATAGTAATTAGAAACTGTAACTGCGCTTAGACACAAAGTTAGATTACATTTGTGGTAGAAGTCCGCCCGGACCCCCCCGGCATATCCAGCAACCACAAGTGGTGATTCTAATGGGATAGGTCTAAATGCATAAACACAAAATGTGCTAAGACACGAGGTTAAGCCCGACTTGTGGAAGAAGTCTGCCCGGACCCGCCCGGCATAACCAGCATCTACAAACTGTAGGGTTAATGTGGGAGATCTAGCGGATTATAACCATAAATGAAACTATAGGCTTAATGTGGGAGATCTAGCGCATTATAACCATAAATGCTTAATGTGGGAGATCTAGCGCATTATAATTGTAAATGAATATATGGAAATGAAATTGAATACTGAACCTGGTTGAATCCATAGGGATTGTGTGAACATGTTAACTTGAGTAGGGGTTAAGTAAACTTTTTGAAATAGTGGGTGGATTAAGTAAATCTTGGGGTGGTGGGTAATACTTATATATAGGCCCATAAACTTAACCTGTGGGGTTATACAATCTTTTACTCTAGTATGACATAACATATGGAAAACCTAGTGGGGATGCAAGCGTAGGGGGAATCTTGTATCATCTTGTGTGTGGGACCCGTTTCAGTTAGTAACCCATATATAGGTATCAAACGAGTACTTTGAACTAGGTCGGAGTTAGGGCACGCTTACTGGGCTGATTGTAAGAGATCCAAACATAGGGGTGGTGTGGGCAGCGCATTCTAACGGGGTCATGTGTGTGCATGGGTCCGGCAGAGGAGGTTTAGACGCCATGACATCAGTAGATATGGTTGTACACATCCAGAAAACGAAGGGTTGCCACTTTAGGAAGTGATACATCCTACTATAGGGCCAGCACTGGGTATCTACAAAGTAGGGAGTCGATCGATTGCGGTAGTAATTAGGGTACATCTAAACTCTAGTATGTTCAGGAGCCCGTCATTATCCTTAGGGGTAACTACGGTATGTTAGGCTGTTTGTTGATTGTATGGAGTTAAACCTCTTACTAGAAGTACGCCTAAGTCTACCATCTTATAGTTGTTGGGATCATCTCATTCTGGTTATACTAGTATTGGTGCAGAGAGAAAGAGAAAGTACTAGAGAAGTGCAACACATTCTATCATGTTTATCTTGTTTACCTTGTCATACCTGCCTTTTTATGATGTTATCTCTCTTATCCACTTTATATGCCTATCATATTACTTTTACTTATTTATATGCTAAAAGTAACTGGACTCGCCAAACATTACATCAGACCCATTTTATTTACTCTTCTTTCTCTTTCGTTTCCACCCGAGTTCTCAGGGTGGGAATACTCAAGCTTGATCGGGATTCTACTTTCATCATGCTTGGAGTTACTTAGATGTACTGCTTGATTTCATATCTCTCTACTATGGCTATGTTTTTGGGATTATACTTCTTTTATTATTGTACTCTGATGTTTTAAGTACAAGACAGAAATTTTAATGATGTACTTGGTTTTATGCATTTCAGACATATGATGTAACCATGTTTTTAACTACGATGTTCTCTGCTTAATAAAATTTTAAATTCCACTGCTATTTTATATCTGTCTTATAATTTTTCTGTTTCTGTTTACCTATAACGCTTCACGAAACTTAATGCATTCTCTTAATGATTGACATTAATGGATGTGGGGTGTCACGCTTGTTATAAGAACCGAAAGTTACCAGATCGGATAAAAGATTTTGAAAATTATTTTCAATTTTTTTTAAAAGAAAGCATTTTCAGAAGAAAATTCAGTTTTGAAAATCATATTCCCTAAATCCATATGTAATATCTCTCGATTCTCCACTTAATTCCTTTTCGTTTGGGGAAACTGATTCTTCCCGAAAGGTGTCCTCATTGCGGCATGGTTCTGTAGGCATGTTAAATCCATGACACATATCGAAGGGCAATGAAGTGCCCAACCTCCATCTGTAGCCGCAGTAGTTTCACCTGCGGCTAATTTTCTCGAGCTTCGTAAGGATTTCCGTGCGATAGAGGCAGCTTTCGAGAGACTTGTTAGCTTGTTGCACAAGGATGGTAAAAAAAGAGAATAAGGGCGTTAGGGCTAAGAAGCATAGCCCAGGGATGAGAAAAATGATGTCCTAGGAAGGGAACATAGATAAAGATCAAATAAAGGCAAGAAAAAAATGTCATGAGCACTTAGATCATTTGGTCAAGTAATGCAGTAGAAGGAAGAATGCTTGCTTCAGTTGTGGAGAGGTCAGACACTTTTCTAAGGAGTGCCTGAAGAAGCAAGGACAAGGTCAAAGTGCACGAGCTTCTAGAGGGAAGGTGCATGCTCTCATGACCAGTGCTCCAGATCGACGTAGGAAACTTTTCGTTGAAGGTTTGATTTCTCTTTCCAATCATCCAGTTAGAACTCTTTTTGATTCTGGCGCTTCACATTCTTTTATATATAATTCTGTGGTTAAGTCTCTGCATATTAGTACTAGTATAGTAGTGGATCCCATTGTTGTCTCAAACCCCATTGGTGGTACGACTTATTTATCAATGATTTGTCGGGGTTTGAGAGTATCTGTATTAGGCATCGAATTTGAATGCGATGCATATGTGCTTGGTTTCATGCGCTGTGGGTTGATTCTAGGGATGGATTGGGTAGACATATATGGTGCCATTCTGGATTGTGAGAGGAGGGTCGTTAGACTTTTGACTTGCCATGTGAGGACCCTCTTGTGACCCAAAGGGGTCTGTCATCTTAGTTCCCTAGAGTCACTTGATGCATCTATCGATGATCTGCGATCTGTACTAGTAGTCCGTAAGTATCCTGGTGTTTTTAAAGAGGTTAGGGGATTACCTCCAAGGCACGAGATTGATTTTTGTATATACTTAGTGGACAATGCAAAGCCAGTTGCATTTCTTGTACGCCATATGGCTTCAAGGGAAAGAAGGGAGCTCAGCAAGCAAGTAGGGGAGCTACTTGAGAAAGGGTTTATTAGGCGAAGCATATCCGAATGGGGTGCTCCGGTGGTATTCGCGACTAAGGAGAATGGTTCGCTTCGCGTATGTATGGACCATAGGGAGTTGAATAAACTCACCAAGAAGAACAGGCACCCACTCCCTAGGATAGATGATCTTTTTGACCATCTTGTTGTTGCATCAGTCTTCTCTAAGTTAGACTTGGCCACGGGGTTTCATCAGTTGAGGGTGGTCGAGGACAGTATAGACAAGACCGCTTTTAAGACTCCAGATTGTTTCTTTGAATGGCTCGTGATGCCTTTTGGGTTGACGAATGCACCCGCCCATTTTTTTGATCTGATGAGTAGAGTGTTTCGGGAGTTTCTAAATAAGTTTGTCATGGTCATTGTTGATGATATCTTGATTTTATCGAAGAGTGAGGAAGAGCATGCCTTACTATAAGGGAGGTTTTGAAAACTTTGCATGCGCATCAGCTTAAGGCGAAATTCTCCAAATGCCATTTTTGGAGAAAACAGGTGAGATTTCTAGGGCATGTGGTCTCTAAAGATGGGATAGCAGTGAATCCCGCAAAGGTAGTTGCAGTTCAAGATTGGAAAATCCCAAATAATGCAACGGAGGTGAGAAGTTTTCTTGGATTCGCAGGCTATTATAGGAAGTTCATTAAGGAATTCGCGAAGATATCAGCCCTACTCACTAGGCCGACGAAGAAGAATCTGACATTTTCTTGGGATATAGATTGTGATGTTACTTTCCAGCGATTAAAGAGGGCTCTGACAACAACCTCAGTCTTGACCTTACCCGATGGGAATAAAGTGTTTACAGTATACATTGATGCATGTGGTATAACGCTTGGTGCGGTTCTGATGCAAGAGGGAAGGTTAGTATGCTATGGAGGTAGATAGTTAGGGGTTCATGAGAAGAACTGCCCTACCCATGATTTAGAGTTGGCTGCCATAGTATTCACACTTAAGACGTGGCACCATTATTTGCTTGGAGAGAAGTTTGAGTTGCACACCGATCATAAATCCCTCAAGTACTTGTTCTCTTAATTTAAGACAACAAAGGTGGACGAAGTTCCTAGCATCTTATGACTTTGAGATTGCTTATACACCTGGCAAGGGTAATGTGGTGGCAGACGCACTGAGTAGGCAGAGGATGGCCTTAAGTCCTCTGTTTGTGCAGGGGAAGAGCTTGGAGTTTATATCGACTTTTTACTTTAAACCCTCCACCAAGTTTTTGCCTGGCTTATTTGCATCACTGGAGGTGCGACCTACTCTTATGGATCAGATAGGAGCTTTGCAGCGAGAGGATCCACAGATTTTAAACATCCGGGACAGGCTCAGTAAATGGGAGATTTCTAGTCACCTTAGCAGATATTCCACAGACGATAAATGGTGGTTGCGACGAGATAGAAGGCTTTGTGATCCCCAAGTTGGGAGTTTGTTGAAGACAATCCTAGAAGAAGCCCATCATTCTAAGATGAGTATTCATCCAGGCGGTGATAAGATGTATAGAGAAGGTTTTCTTTTGGGCCGGAATGAAGAAAGATTTAATGGAAGTTGTTTCTCAATGTTTGATTTGCCAGCAAGTAAAAGCTGAGCAAAAGAAGCCTGGTGGTTTACTTCATCCTTTGGAGGTCCCACAGGGAAGAGGGAGAGCGTCTCTATGGATTTCATAGATGGTTTGCCTAGATCGAAGAAAGGCAACACCAGTATTTGGGTTGTATTATACAGACTTACTAAGAGCGCTCATTTCATTTCAGTTGAGAGCAAGAGGTAAGCAGCATGGTTGGCAGGAATTTACGTTCGTGAGATAGTCCATCTTCATGAAGTACCATCTAGTATCGTAAGTGATTGTGACCCCATTTTCACTAATGAATTTTAGAGGAGCTTGATAGAAGCATTAGGTACACAGTTGTGTTTGAGCACCGCTTATCACCCTCAGGCTGATGGACAAACAGAAAGTGTGAACAGAGTTCTTGAGGATCTTTTAAGACTGTGTATCCTAGACTTCAGAGGGACTTGGGAAGAGCATCTTCCTTTAGTAGAGTTCGCCTACAACAACAGTTATCAAGCTAGCATTGGCATGTCACCCTTCGAAGCATTATACGGACGACCTTGTAGATCACCGACTTGTTGGTGGGAGTCTACAGAAAGACTTCTACTTGCACCAGATATGGTTAGAGAAGCATCCGAGAAGATTGATCTTATTAGACGACGAATGAAGACTGCTCAGGATAGGCAAAAATCCTATAAAGATAGGAGAAGGACTGATATTGAGTTTGAGGTGGGAGACATGGTTTTCATTAAGGTATCACCATTAAGAAATGTGGTTCACTTTAGATCTATAGGGAAATTGGCACCAAGATTTGTAGGGTCATTTTCCATAACTGAAAGGATTGGCCAAATGAACTACAGAGTAAAGCTACCAGAAAGACTGTCTGGTGTTCATGGTGTTTTCCATGTTTCTCATTTGCATAAGTGCTTGCATGATACCGCCGAAGTTGTTGAGTCGAGTATATTGGAGGAAGTAGAGGTGGAATGGGAGGCGACAGTTAGACGAGTTCCTACCCGTATTCTTGGATCAGAAATTAAGAAGCTACGCAACAGAGAAGTCAAGTTGATGAAAGTTCAATGGGGAGACAACCAAGGGGATGCAACTTAGGAGACCGAAGACAAGATTCGCGCTTTGTACCCTTTTCTTTTCAAGGACATGTTCTCAACTTCCTTTCCAAAGCTTTTATTCATTCTTGTTTCTATCATTTAAGTGTATCCTATCGATCGAATCTTCGACCTTTAGGTAGGAGTCCCATGGATGTAAATATGTGTTGAGACATGTTATGTTTGATGGATACAAGTGGATGCAAGTGTTTGTTAGTGGTTGCTCGTGGATGCATATACACACACATTAGGCACTAGATCGGCTCAATCACTCTCATACTGCGTATGGATGTATGTGCATTTTTTTTCTTCTTTTTATGGATGGAAATGGATGTATCATCATATGGATGTTGCATTTGGTCGAATGATTGTGCACACATATAGAACTTATATTTTATAATAGGATTATTTGCATACATGATGGATTCATGGCACTAACAAACATTACATTAAGGAGGTCGACTGAATTAGTAGACCGCCTGATCTTTCGCATTAGTATAAGGACATACATACACACACCTTTTGCATATGTTCATATATGCATTAGAAATCTTTTAAGGACAATGGATGCCTATGATTGGTGGGTGAGTAGATGGGTGTGAATGTTAGGATATAAATTCTTCTTAACTTGGAGATTTCGGGGACGAAATCCTTTGACTAGGGGAGAATGTAACACCCCGTAATTTTAACAACACTAAAGATGATAAATTAAGTAATACTTTATTAAATATTCAGAATTAAGTGAAATGGACTGCGCTATTGCGTTCATCTTGGAATTCTGGTCAAAATAGACACCTGGTTTTCGTAAAACGGACACCGTATGAAGAAGTTATTATGGTTTGAAGTTTGTATATGCATAAGGCGAATGTATATGAATAAAATAAGTCCAAAAATTCAAAATAGTTCAAATTCTAGTAGAAAAAGGGGAGCGGAAATTTCCCGCCCATGGGTGTCGAACCCCATCGACCCCTGGGTCGACACACCAAGGGGGTCGACTCCCCTGCAGATCCGAGGCAGAATTCCATTTTCTGAGCGTAGACTCCTTTCTTGACCAGATTCATTGATTCTAGGCTATAAAATAAGACGTTATATCCATTGTTTTCTTCACTCAAAAGAAATGGAGAACTAGATGCTGCCCCTGCCTAGATTAAATCAAGACTTTTCTTCCTCAACAATCAAGTCATTCAAGCTTAGAGATCTGTGATTCAACATCATCAATCCCTCTTTTCTTTCTTAGATCCAATCGCAGTGAGTCTACGTTATTTTTAGATTTAAATATTTAAAAGTTAATCTTGACATGACTATAAGTTGGATCTAAGCCTGTGACTATTTAAATCATATCAGATCTGTTATAACCTATGTATTTAAGTTATTCTGACATGACTATGAATTAGATCTAAGCCTATGCCTATTTATCATGTCAGATCTACCATTATCTGTATATATAATTCACTAATTAGATCTCATCATGCCTATTTATGACCATGACACTATGCCTAAATAGTTCTATTGTCACAAATTCATTAGATATATTCCTTTATGCTTATCTTTTCATTATGCCCAACTTTGTCACTGTATTTTTATTAGTTGCTATGCTAATTTTACCGTCATATGTCAATCCTGTTATTGTTATTACTTTTGTTCTCGTCCATCCTTCTTTTCCCTTTTTATTTTATAGCCAGGCTACCTTCGAGCCTAGGCATACCATTGAGATATGTGAATGCGTTATATTGGGAACGAGGGGAAAACGTTAAAATTAGGGCATAAATTGTATTGGGAAATTTGGGCATAACTTGAATGAAATATATGAATGTGGATTTGGGGCATAAACCAAAATTTTGATTAAAGACCTTAATTTGGGGCATATGGTT
Organism: Allium sativum; assembly: GCA_030737875.1. Lineage (NCBI taxonomy): Eukaryota > Viridiplantae > Streptophyta > Magnoliopsida > Asparagales > Amaryllidaceae > Allium > Allium sativum. The sequence continues at coordinate 298,871,246 of CM060921.1, forward strand.
CATTATGTACATGACTTGGGAAAGGGGCATGAAAACCTATAATGACATAGGAATAATTGGTTAATAATGAAAATGCCTAGAATTATAGTAATTAGAAACTATAACCACGCTTAGACACGAGGTTAGATTACACTTATGATAGAAGTCTGCCCGGACCTGCCCGGCATATCCAGCGACCACAAATTGTGATTCTAATGTGAGTGGTCTAAATGAAAAAACACAAAACGTGCAAAGACACGAGGTTAATCCCGGCTTGTGGAAGAAGTCTTCCCGGACCCGCCCGGCATAACTAGCATCCACAAGCTGTAGGCTTAATGCGGGAGATCTAGCGCATTATAACCATAAATGAATATATATGGAAATGAAATTGAATACTTAACCTAGTTGAATCCATAGGGATTGTATGAACATGTTAACTTGAGTAGGGGTTAAGTAAACTTGTTTGAAATAGTGGGTGGGCTAAGTAAATCTTGGGGTGGTAGGTAATATTTATATGTAGGCCCACAAACTTAAGCTGTGGGGTTATGCAATCTTTTACTATGGCATGGCATAACCTATGGAAAACCTAGTGGGGATGCAAGCGTAGGGGCAAGCTTGTATCTTGTGTGTGGGACCCATTTCAGTCAGTAACCCATATATAGGTATCAAACGAGTACTCTGAACTAGGACGGAGTCGGGGAACACTTACTGGGCTGATTGTAAGAGATCCAAACGTAGGGATGGAGTGGGCGGCGCATTCCGACGAGGTCATGTGTGTGTGCATGGGTCCGACAGAGGAGGTTTAGACGTCGTGACATCAGCAGATATGGTTGTGCACATCCTAAAAACGAAGGGTTGCCACTTTAGGAAGTGATACACCCTACCGTGGGGCCAACAAAGGGTATCTACGAAGTAGGGAGTCAATTGATTGGGGTAGTAATTAAGGTACATCTAGACTCTGGTATGTCTAGGAGCCCGTCATTATCCCCAGGAGTAACTCCGGTATGTTGGACTGCTTGTTGACTGTATGGGGTTAAATCTCTTACTAGAAGTACGCCTAAGTCTACCATCTTATAGTTGTTGGGATCATCTCATTCTAGTTATACTAGTATTGGTGTAGAGAGAAAGAGAAAGTACTAGAGAAGCGCAATACATTCTATCATGTTTATCCTGTTTACTTTGTCATACCTGCCTTTTTATGATGTTATCTCTCTTATCCACTTTATATGCCTGTCATGGTACTTTTACTTATTTATATGCTAAAAGTAACTGGACTCGCCAGACTTTTATGTCTGACCCATTTTGTTTCCTCTTCTTTCTCTCCCATTCCCCCCCCCCCCAGGTTCTCAGGGTGGGAACACTCAAGCTTGATCATGATTCTGTTTTCATCCTGGTTGGAGCTGCTTAGATGTACTGCTTGATTTCATATCTCTCTACTATGGCTATATTTTGGGAATTATGCTTCTTTTATTATTGTATTCTGATGTTTTAATTACTGGACATAAATTTTAATGATGTACTTGGTTTTATGCATTTCAGAGATATGATGTCACCATGTTTTGAACTATGATGTTTTCTTCTTAATAAAATTTTAAATTCCGCTGCTATTTTATATCTATCTTGTAATGTTTCTGTTTCTGTTTACCTATAACGCTTCACGAAACTTAATGCATTCCCTTAATGAGTGACATTAACGGACGTGTGGTGTCACAAAAACTGTAGTAAAATACATTTTACAACGGTGGGGCAACCGTCGTATATTAAGAAGTTGTAATAAACTAAAATCTTTTACAACTTTTTTGCACCATTGTGACACTATTGTGATATGTATATATTACAACTGTTTTTCACCGTTGTAATAAACCTTTTTACAGCTGTTATGCATAGTTGGTGTTATAATTTTTACAACTGTTTATAACTGTTGTGATATATTTTATTAGAACTATTATTTTACAGTTGTAATATATCCACAAATTATATGTATATATATATTATATGTTCAACAATAAATAGATAAATAACATAAGAAATTGATGTAAATTTAAAGGCATCATGATCCATTCATTGATAAAAATCACAACTTTATATCCAGACTACAAATTGTAAATCAAATAACACATAAAAATGTATAAAATTACAACTGTCCTCCTCATTTGTCTCTAAAAGACTTTAACCCAATTACAAAGCTCATTGCCTATGAAATCTACAAAGCTCGTTTTCCTCTAAAATGTAATTGGCCTCCACCTAATGCTATCCTCATATCTTATATTTTGCGTTTAACCGTTAGTAAAAAGTTAAACTAATTGGGTTGATGTATATTATATGAAAACAACATAATATTTGGATATATAACAAGCTCCAAATATATAACAGGTTTCATCTCTTCGGCTTCTTCATAGAGTGAATGAATGAGTTGAACTCCAAAACTTTTGTATAGGATTTACCAGTGATCATGATCTTTCAGCATCTGGATCTTTAATTTCACAACCAAGAAAATAATAATCAGTATGATTCGATTAACATAATTAAACTTCGAAGCAAGGCAAGATGCATGGTAGTTTGCATCAGTTACCATTTAGCTAGGTTGTAGGGAAATTTTGACGTGCTTTTTTTGTGGCTTCAGATATAGTTTTCCTGGCTGGAAAATTGCAATGTTATAATTTAGAGTGATCAAGTTCATTGTGATTAGAAAAGATACAAAATAAAGCATTATAGTTAATAGGAAAATATTCAATGTTAGCATTATGAAGCTATAGTTCTCGCATGATGATAACATATTAATGCATTTTTTCCTAACAAAGTTGTTTCAAGTAAATCATAGTTGGTCAAAAGAAATGATATGTAGAAGTGGTATTCAGTTCTCGATTTTCAAAGGTAAGGGAAAGAGCACACCTTTGAACTTCCTTTTTTTGCTTGCTCTTCTCCTTTTACATCACTCATGCGTTAATTCTGCTTCTTCCTTGACATCGCCCTTTCCTTTGAATATCTCTTCAGGAGCAAGCATTGGAGCATTAGATACAGCTATAGGTGCAATCTACACATAATATCAAATGTTCATCTTTTGTGGGACAAAAAGTATGATCTAATATATATGATATATTCCACCTCTTCCATTGCAAGAGCAGGAACAATTGACTGTATAGACATCTCCTCGATAACCTACAAAAGTTGAGAAGTTGCTTGATGAAATGTGAGAGTGTAAAATTATATTTCAGCCTAAGTTGATGAGCATAGAAACTTTTGTACCGACTTTGGTGCAAAGTTGAATGAGACAATACATCCTACTTCAAACAAAATTTCTTGAATAACATAGTTGCCTAAAATGATCAAATAAGTATCAATCATGTTAGTCGAACAAGTATGTGTAACACACTATGGGTCTTTAGGGTGATTATAGACTAATTTTTGTATGGCCACATGCTTGGAATAAAGGAAAAGAATAGATGTGGTCGTATAAAGGCAGTTTATAGTCAAGCAAAGAGTGAGGCTGTTAAGGAAATCAGAGAAGTTAGTGTTTAGGTTTTTGTCAACTAAGACTACAAGCGAAAGAGGTCAGCAAAGGATAACACCAGCAGAGTCTCTAACAGCATAATGACAAGTAATTTATGGTATACCTTCGGAATAATCATTGATAACAAAATGCAAAGAAATCAACATTATAGAATAGGAATTTTATCAATCAATTCAGAGCATGATACATCATTAATGATCAAGAGCAAAGACTGTGGAATTGAGCTCAACTTAAAAGAAAATGGTATCTAATATCCGAAAATTTGATCATGTAAATCAATTCTAAATACGCTGATACAAAAAGAAGGATATGCATATGTAAAAAATGATAGTAAAGTCAGGATGTGTTTGCACTCAAAATATTATGCACAAACAAGATGACAGATGTCATAAAAAAGGAATGGAGGCCCATGCTACAAATCCATCATTTCAACTGTAAATGTTAGGGAAGACTAGCCATCTTCACAATGATAGAAAAATACATAAGACATGCAAATAAGTTGGACACTGAACCAAATAGGAAATATCTTTGCATATTCTTGTCCCGATATCATAAGTTTCCCACGCAATAGCAAAAAAGAATAATCAGTAAAAGTAATAAGAAACCACAAACTTAAAAAAATAAAAACATTAAAAAGATCTTAAAACAAACCAATCCATTAAGTAAAATAGGGGACTTAGACTGAGTATTTCGCAGAAAATTAGCTAAGTATGAGTTCCCTTGCCTAATCCCAAGCATGCTTTTGGTCGGCCCTATTGCTGATCCGGGTCATGACTAATGCCAGTGCTTGGGATAATCAAAAGATTACCAAAGTTATCAGGAACTTTTGCTCTACCCTCGGACAAAAGAGTGGTCCACGATACAAAAAGAGCTTGCTGGCAATGGACAAATAATGGATGTAGTTTCCACAAAAAAAGACTAGCAAAAAACTATGCATATTTTTTCCTTGTTCATATTTTTTTTGTGGAAACTCAGAAATAGCCTGATATATTTCACATTATGTGACTAGTAATAACATTTTCTTTCCTTTTCTAGTATATTTTTCTCCCACTTAGTTCATGATATATCAACGAATTAAAAACTATATCGTGTACTACAGTTCCTAAACCAGCTTATATAAAATCAAAGAGATGTATCAAAGACGTTAAGGAAGAGCAAAATGCACTGGAAGTAGAACCCAAAATATTACTATGTGAAACAAGACCTATCAGAAGTAAAAAAAAACCCGTAAACATCATCAAAAGAGTAATTCAGCTGCGAAAGCGAAGCATCAACGAAGTTAAGTCCTCTTATCAAAAGCATTGAATCTTCTCTATGCCTCTTGCCCCTCTCCGATTCAACAAATTTCAACTACAAATTACACAAAATAAGTCCTTGACGGATAGTTTATTGTTGCTTGCATCCATTAAAACAACTTGGATTATCAAATATTGAAATCATAGTTGAAGACATAAAGTACTTCCAACTTTCCACAAAATTGTGGTACTACATTTTACCAGAATAATAGTTGTATGTATGTTACCATTATAAAAGATTTATATTTAAATAAATATACAAATCAAATATGCTCATGCAGAATCATATTTTTAATCTAATAATAGTTATAAACATATTACCCTTATGTTAAAGCAATGATCATATAACTTTTTTTAAGTAATTGTCCTTATATTCAGGTTTTATCACAATACAACTGAAGCACAAAGTTCACAATGTTTTTGCAAAATAGTACAACTGTAAACTGCAATTCAAAATTAATCTTTGTATACTTATTCGTATACATAGCCAAAAGGGCATTTATAACAGAAAACAAGAATGAGCTCCAGTTCCAACATGTACTAGATAAAAAATGAGTAGCAAATTTTACACTTCAATAAACTTGAATGGTTACCCCTTTTTTTGGCTACTTCTATAAGCTATAAATAGTAAATATTACATGGAGCAAACCACTACTTTAACAGTTTCAAGCATGAGAGTTACGGAATGTTTATTTTCCATTGTGGCAACATATTCAACACGAATTTTCAAAGGGAAATTGTTTTGAATAGACAACTAAAGGATATAACCAGAGATATAACTTTGACAAAGGACGTAAAACATTAAGAGGATCTATAGCTAGATCGGGGTAACCTTGATGAATTTTACTTGTTGATGCATATGAGGAGAAAATCATATCAAATCGATTATACCAGCTGCTCTCAAACAAAACCGATAGAAAGTAGCCGACCGAAGTGAGGCGGAAGCAAATCTAATCATCGATCAGCTCCATCGTCATTAATACGCCAATTCAGTAGATTTATTCATGTTTGGCTATACCAGTTGGAATTAGCTGAGACGCAATTATTTTGGAGGAAGAGATTAGGGATCAACTTTGATTTAGGGAAGCGGAGATTTCGGCCCACATAAGGAGTATAAAATAAGAGAGATACTTTAGAGCCAAAATTCAATCTTCCGCTAAAATTTCTTTTTCCGCCAAAAGAGGACAACTGCTTTTTTTTAATAAGGTAGAGCCAGTTTTTTTATTGGTTGTAATTAAAATTTTATCCAAATTTATAAAATTAATATAACATTTCAAAATTAACAAGTAGAAAAATGATCTATTGAAAATAAGTTTTTATAATTTTCTAACAAAAACGTTTTAATTGCTAATCATAAAAATTTAATTACTAAATATTATATACTACTTCTTGATTATTACTTCTTAATTATTAATATTAAGGATTAGTTCCTAGTTATTTATTGTTAAAAATTAATAATTAATTATTTAATTATTATTATTATTATTATATATTACTTATTATACTAATTACGAATGTTAAATATTAATTATTAAAAATTATTTATTAATTATTTAATGAAAATAATTAATACTATTTATTAGTTATTATTGTTACAACATCTATTATCAATTATTTAATGTTAATTGTCAATAATATTTATTTCATATTTAAATAAATTATTATTATTATTATTATTATTATTATTATTATTTAATAGTGATTATATTTTAATATTAAACTTTTATTAGTTAATGAGTATTAATATTTAATATTAATTATTAATTTATTATTACCATGAGCAAGTGAAAAAGGTATTAATAAACATCTGTTACAACTTGTAAAGCATAAGATTTGTTAAAAATAGGAATCTACTACAACTGATAAAAAAGAAAGGTTGTAATAGATATCTATTACAAGTGGTAAAATGAAAAAGTTGTTGAAAGTACGTTTATTACAACTTTCAGAAAATGACAGTTGTAAAAAACTTTAATTACAACTGGCATGACTGTTGTAAAATTACAATTGTATTATGGTATTTTTGTTATAGTGTTAATAAAATAGTTGTTTTATGTTATCTAAACGAAATGCACATTTCCAGTAATTTTCACAACCATCTTCATACCATAGATATCATTTTTTGTATGTGTTGTTTCTTCTCAAATGAAATGGCATAAGGCAACTCAACTAACACAGCAGTTCAGATAACATAGAGCAGTTCGGATAACACAACATATAGACAATATTAAACAATATCAACATCGACCCCAAATCCAAATACATCCTACAAGCATCAGTTCAACACGAATTACAAGTCAAAATTGATAAAACAACTTTAGTTTTGATTTTTGAACATGAACAGGTTGGACTATATGTCTAAGATTCTTAAACAACTTAAGTATTCCTAATAAAAATGTCTTGCCATGGAGAACTGAAAAAGTGTGTGCAACCACTTTTTTAGTAATGTAATTAGCTTTGGATGTTCTGAATGGTCAAAACCAACAAAATCAAACAAAAAAATTGAAAAAAATATGACTATAGAGCTGTAAATTATAGTTGCTTGTAACTTAACTTACATTAATTCATCCTACCAAAAGTGTGCCTACAAACCACCATTAACAGTCCTACTAACACTGAAATAAGTTGTTGTTTTCTCTGTCATTTTTACAGTTGCAAGCACCAACAAACCAAATGGTCCGAGAAGCCCATGATGAGATGCACCATCACTTATGCTACAATTGTAAGTTACTTCTGCTTTGACACAATATCCACAGCTTCTTGGTTGATTTCAAACTCTGCTTCAATGTTAAGCTTGAATAGAAAATGAACAAGATGTTAACTCTGTATATCTTCCAAGTTATAAAGCTAGTACTTTTTGTAGATATTAGACTGTTGAACTTAAAAACTGTACCTGAGTTGCAATGCCAACATCAAGATGGTAAATGGACCCGGGTTCCTCAGTGACTCCATTAGACATTTTTCTTGTAATCCTAAGGGAATTCACCTCTTCTAACGGCCACACTAAAAAGTTGCTTCTAATCTCTACATTAAACAATATAGTTCTTGCCATGCTCAAAACATTAGCCCATCCCTTATGAATATCATATGCTTTATTATCAACCTCCCCAACATAACCCCACAAATAGGAAATGCAGAGGTTAACTTTACCCAGCATGTATCTCGATATATATATATATATATATATATATATATGTCTATATACAAGTGCGGTAATGCATGAGTCAACCTAACACAAGTGTTCGAGGAAAGCCCAACTAATCATGCTAACAAATAATTTCAAAGTATCTAACAAGGTCACACAATGAGACTGGAGACACATGAAAATTGTCGTGACCAGTCAGCAAGGAAGCAAGTCAGTAAAGATTTGTGCCAACAACATATCATAAATGAGTAGTACAATGGACAGTAACGCATATAAGTGTGGTAAACAGTGGTAAGTCCCGAGCAACAAGGAGAATGAGCAGATCACATTATAGACATCACATAAGGTGGCAGCAAGACATGTGCATTAAATCAAATTTGCACAAGACATTTGATGTGAACAGTTGTGTCATGCAGATGTATACGCCGTGTTAATGGATGACATTTTAAAATAGGTGCAGCACCTATCGTTGCAGCAACCATGATTCACACTTAAATAAATTGACCATAGTGCATGTCAATTATTTATATAAGAAGTATACCCACATGCAAGTGCAATATTGGACAGGAGAAAAATGCACAATGACATGGTAGAACAACATTGGGCACAACATGACTTCAATAATGGCAGTGACACAACATAACAATGGACATAACTAGGGTGCAGTGTACCGGAAGTATATTTTTCAAAGCACAAGGATTCAGTACACAAGAGGCATACATATATATATATATATATATATATGCATATATTACCTTAGCAGCCCATAGTTGATTCTTGTCTCCTATGATGTCTTTCATGTAGCACATAACCCACAATCCACACGTCAAATGACCTCTCTGTTTTGAGCTTCCTGAATGGGGCTATTCGAGTGATCACTAATATATACTTTTGAACACTATATGACTATGACCAACTTACGTAACTCAGTTAAGATATCAACCAACACTACATTTAGAGAAATTTCCTTCTACCCATCCACAGATCTAGCCATTTCTTCACTTGTGATGAAGTCCCATGACTCAAAACATAAAAAAAATACATAGGATTTACTCGACTTATGCTCAACTTGTACTCAAAATGTTATTAGCACTTTCTAAGAAAATAAATAAATAATCAGCAATAACATTAGCTTTGGAAGTTGAACTCAACCATCTAACATATACCCTAGAAAAATAAATAACCAGTTAGCAACAGACAACTAGCAAAAGACATGTACATCAGCTTTCAAATATCTCACAACAAGTTTATTTGCAATAAGTATCAGGGATTTAAAAAAAAAGGAAAAAATTTCATGCAAATGTTGGTCATTTAAATGCAAATGCAATGTGCTTAAAACGTAACCGATGAGCAAATGTAAGATCGAACTCTAAACATTCGTGTAACAAGTACTCCAGATAAGTTAAAATGCCTAAACATGGTTATACATGGTACTGAGCTACCAACTGAAACCAGCATCATAAATTTTTTCGTATTAGAGATTAACAGGCATAAAAGCTCAATCAAATTCTCGGTAACTATGAAGAGCACATACGGTTTCCTATATCAAGGTATGTTTCTCTGTTCAGTTTCCCACATCTATTCAGGTTTCTTTAGCCTTATTAATATTAATAATCGAGATTGCAAATATGGTTCAGTTTTAACTTGATCATTGATGGCCTAATACAAATTGTGCTTGTAGTAGGAAGCTACAAGAAATTATGCAATCTCGATTACTAATATTGATGAGGCAAGAGCCTAAAAAATATTGTCTTCGTCCACTTTGGGTGATCAGTTAAGAAGAAACTGAGTTTCCTATATAACATAATGCTTCTCCTGAGCCTATAGGAAAACTTTTATGACACGTTTCTGTTACATAACAATATAGTACTTCCACTGTTAAGTAGTAATGCCAAATAGTTTATTTCAGAACCATGTCGACGAGGTGTTCAATATCTTTAAGATACTGTGACCAAATTTCATAAAGATGGAACATTCACGTTTTATTAAGTACTAAATCACAATTTATATGCATATACCTGGAGATAAGGGAGGTACCGAACAAGCTTTCTGTGGGCTGGTTGAGGAAACAATCCAAAATGATAAAGTTGATCATATAGACGAATATTTTCATTAGGAAAAATCGTGTATATCTCGACAAGTTCAAGTGAGGAAACCCTTTTTTATGCCTTATTATTTAATGATTTGGTCTGGTTAACAAACTAACTAACCTCGATTTATCTTGGGAGTTACTAAATTGATCCATTGAAACTTCTCGATTTTTGGAACTTGAGTTGCTAAATTGGTATGGTTAACAAACCCTAGGCATATTGCGAAGCTCTTTAATGACTGAAAACTTTATTTTATAGTTTTCATCATTCTAGGTTGTTTCCTCAACCAATCCGTAGATAGCTAGGTCGATACCTCTCTACCTCCACATATATGCATACAACTCATGATTTGTTTCTTAATAACACGTAAATGTTCCATTTCCATGGAAATAAGTCGTAATATCCTAAAAATACTAAACATCTGCCGACATGGATCTAAAATATACCTCCTAACAACACTACTATACACTAAAAATGAACTTTAATAGGAGATCCTACCATGTTAGTGTTATGTTCAAATTTAGTAACTCCCAAGATAAATCGATCGTAATTTAGTAACTCTCAAGATAAATGGATCTCCCTAGATAAATCAATCTTAATTTAGTAACTCCCAAGATAAATCGATCTTAATTTAATAGTTACTTATATCAGTTCCTCGCCTTGAGTAAAATGAAAAATATACATTATGCAACTATATCTAGTTTTTCTAAACAACTCTGACTCTATGTGTGCTAGTCGATGCTCCAATTTCGACTAATCGACTAGTCGACGACTAGCTGCGACTAGTCAAGCGTCGTAATAACAGTGGTAAGTAGTCGATACCTTTTAGAGCATCATGCACTCCATCAACACCCTCCACAATAACTTAAGATCATCTACTAGGGCTTGAAGATAGATGTCGATATCATTACTCAGCTCTTTTGGTCCAGAAATTAATAACGTCAACATGATAAGCTTCCTCTTCATACATAGTCATAGAGGAAGATTATATGTGACAACCACGTAGGAAGATTACCCGGCTGTTTTGGCTCGTTTGGGTCAACTTATTTTTGGACCAAAACAGCTCGTTTGGTTGCATGTTTAATAGGCATCAACTACTATGCCTTAACTTATACAGGGACAAATTGAAGTGACCCACTATCTATACCCAATTATTAATAACAATAATTGTCCTGATTTTAGTATCAGATGTTAATTGGATCGCTTACTTAATAGGTTTCCCCTATTAAACCCCCAAGATCTCTCACACACCAATATAAACATATTAGTTCAGTTGGAATACAAGCTTCTTTGTTCGCATATTTGATGAATTTCCATAGCATTTTGTAAGGGAAAATGTTTATCTGCAAAATAGATTTCATAGGTTATTCAAATTATAACCATTTCTATTCTGATGCCAAAAGCATAGTTTAATCTTGACATATATAAATAATTATCCCATAAAATCCTTAGATTTAGAATTTTATAGTAAAAACCCATCAGAAAAAATATTACAAAAGAAAAGAGGAAACCTGGGTATTAAGGTTTTTGGGATTGTGCACATGCACAAGATGCACACATGCACAAATCATTTAAGTCCTGCTCCCAAGGGTTTCTAGTAACTTTCAAATACTTAAGTGATAAAACTAAGAGGATATGTAGGTAATATAAAGATTTAAAATAGTGAAATATGAAATCCCATAGAGGCATTTCCTCAAACACATGGTAAAGTGTATGATGAAATGACTCATTCAACCAACCCAATGGCTCTTTAAAGAAACTAAGTCTGTACTATCTTATAGGTTGTGTTTTACCTATACACATGCATATATCAAAACTTTGCAATTTGTTTGATTTCATATTTTATACTTGTGCTCAGCTATACCATGCTCATGCAGTAAAAACACATGTATTTGATTCACATGTCCTTCCATTTATGCACCTTATATATGTCTATAGCTAATATATGCACAAGCATAAGTAGATATGTGTTAAAAATAGAAAATATCCTTTTACACTCAATCATAATACGAGTATACATTTACTATATATATATATATATATATATATATGAGTATATAGCTTCAGGAAATACATCCTGATCATAGCAGATGCCATTTCCATATTTGAGCTTTTTATCTTTTAACATAATCAAATGTAAATACCCAAAAACAAGTGATAGCATTTAACTTATCAAATGCAAATGCATAGATTCTCCAGTAATATGATATAGACATTGCAACTTTGTAATCTACTACCATAATTCAAGCCTTTTTCTAAGTATATTAGCCTATAAAATATACTACCATTTCAGCTCATTCACTTAACCTGAAAACAAAGCATATAGTGCTCTTTTTATTACTAGTTTCGTAGTACTCAAACATTACATTTGATCAACCCATACAACAAGCAATGAACTAGTCGATTGCAAACACTTTGCAAACATTTATTTTAGGAACTAAAACTACTTAAGACTTTAGAATATCTGCAGTTATTCCTCTTGATAAAGCATCTCGAATAGCATCTTTATGACATCCTACTTAAGCATCCTTTCCTGGATTAACACTTTGGGCTTCCCCATCATGAATGAGACACCCCAATGGTTGAAGAAACATCCAAATAGGGTCAAACAAATAGTCCTGTATGAGCATAAATCAACATTCAAATAGCATTTTGGGTAAAGCTTTCACAACAAATTCTCTGTATATATTTACATGAAATAGTAAAGGTAGACACCCAAAATTACATCATATAACTCACATATATGATCCCAGTCCCCTTATAACATGTCATTACTCTATAATTCCATGTTATCTATCAGCCTGGACTGATTCAGGTTATATACCAGTGGGTCACAAACCTAGAGTAACATGTATTGAACACTTGTGCACATTATATTTCCTAAATACACAGAGGCCTGTAGGACTTGCATTAAGCAATATGCATACCTAACATCCTAACTTGATGCTAGATAGATCAATACAATAAGTGACAAGCACCACAACCTGACCCACTATCATGTTTCTAGTTAGGATTTAACTGTATTAACCTAACCATCCAATACACCCCACTGATGCAGGTAATCCCATCCAAAATGATGATAAACTTCATATGTTTGTATGTTATATATGCCTAGTGTATACTGATGTAAACATTCATCCATCGTCACTCTACATATAATTAGATCGTGCATCCTAAAACACATAAAATGTGGTAAACATAAACAGGTTTCAGTGATGAACACTAAGGTTATTAACCAACAATAACAATTATTTCCTTGAGCATGGGATAGAGATGACTAGGACACCCCTAACCTAATATTTCTCTTTATTAAATTGTAATCTGAATCAGAGAATTATTTATGGTAAATAGTTAAGCTTATGAGCACTTATCATATCTCCATTTACCATCATTAAGAGCACACATAAGCTTTAAACCTTCTTGTTTAATGATGCATGCCCTTAACTTATAAACCCTAACTCATGGCAATATGATGACTTAATAAAATCAGATCTATAAACACATATAAATACTTTATAATTTCAATTATAATCATTCAATTCATATAAACAAAACATATAGTACTTTGGAATAAACTATCAATCATTTAATAAACATTAGCTTCCTAATCAGGTCTTAATGCCTTTTAAATGGTGAAAATGCTCACCAACTTCCTTTAACTCTATATTTTCTAGTTTTCTTCCTTAATCTCCACGGCTTCATTAGCAGTTATTTTCCTGAGGAAATGTTATGGAATTAACCCTCTCAAGGATTGTTTATGTACTATTTTAACCAGTATATTCCCTAGGGTTTTTACTTACACCAAATACCAGTATTACCCCCTACATTTATTTATCCAATATAGCTACATTTTCAAGTATAATGATTCGCAGGTGTGCTATTCTTAATATATTTAAACTGTAGACTATAAATGGTAACATGCTTATCATTTAAACTATGTGATTCTGGATGGTCCCCTCCCTCTTTCTTTTGATTTCCCTTTGTTAAAAATAATGAGAAAAGGTTGCATAGTGACAAAAAACTGAATAGTAAATTCAAATCTCATTTTCCCTTCAGTTGCTATATGAAATATCCTAAGTGTAAATATTATATAAACACATACATTACATATTCAACCATAATCTATTACCTTCCTAAATGTTTCATGCTCTCAACATTATCATCATCTGATATTCTTTGATAAACTGCTGGTTTTATAATATTCAAAATGATCATTATTTATTATTATTTTTCACTTATGTAGAAAAGGGTCTAGCATACACAATTTTGAAATTTATAGGATTTAAAAACTTAGGGTTATCACACAAATTAAGCAATCTCCTAGAGCATTTTAATTTATACATGAGTTTGGGTGCTTATTTAATAGTCATATAAAGGTGAAAACTTGTTGATTCCAAGTTTTAATGACAACTTATAATTTCTACATTCATCTGCTTATGGAAGTGCTACCTAAAAAACAGAAAGTATAAGTTGTAGGTGCAAAAGAGATTACCATATCTTTGCAATGCTCTCATCGAATCCCTAATCATATTCTGCTTTTGTATTTTAATAGTGGAAGAAGGTGAAACATGGGACACTTCAAGGGAAATATCCAAATCTCCCCTTATCGAAGTGACAACCTGGATTAAAGTTATGAATAATTGCTACCACCTAGACCAACAATGTTGCAAGAACATGTTTACCGAAAAGATACTAATAAATATTTCAGTTGCTGATTAAGCTCTAACTGCAAAATGTAGATGCCTTCATTTTTAATCAATAATATACCATCACATCATAATATAACATAATTCTTTATTAACAACATGTAATCAAATGTAAAAGTACAAAACATTATTTCTTTCTGATAGCTATCTTTAACAGTAGATTTTGGCTGTTCTGATCAACCTTGTTTTCGATTACGTTTCATGATGTATTATTGTATACATTATGTAAGCTGGTTTCCTATATGAACATTGAATAATATTCACTATCTAACCTTTTTAACACTATAGCACTGGTAAAATTATATCATTATGCAATTGTAAAAGTAAAAACATTCCTTTTGACGTTAGTATTATACTTGATCAACTACAAAATCGCTTATTTAAAAAGAAGAATGCACATGTCAGAGAGTCTAAAGAGCATAAGAATACATGGAATTTCATCCAATATGAATATCAACTCAAACTTAACTAAAACAAAGAATGTCATAAACACATAATACATGGAAGAGGGAATGAAACTCACTTCTTTGGAAACTTGCTTCTTATCTTTTGATGACCTAGCGCAATTAACTAGCATTTGAAATAGAATTTTGAGGCAAGCAAATTAGTAGCATAAAATAGTTTGTAGAATCAATCTTTTTGCATGCTTTATAATTACAAAATGCATGACATGCTGTAAAAGAAAACGAAAAAAATGCTAAACAATATTGAGATCATAATTATGTACATGAATTATCTTGATCCAACATAGATCCGCAATAGAAGTCTTGTAACACCCCCATACTTTTCTGCATCCAAATTTCGACAAATATCGAAACTCAAACACATCCAAGCATGGAGCATGCATATCTGGTACCTGAAAATAAATGACCATGAGCGTAATCCGATAAGATAACTCACAGCGGAAACAAAATATGTTAAACTAGTATTAACTCAAGTAACTACCATTTTAAAGTAAGTCACTTTGCCAATACCGAGCATGGGAGAGAATGAGAACAGAAACCCAAACCAAAACACCTGTGAGAACCCGACCTTATCTAGAAAACCTAGGTGGTTGTAATGAGGAGGGGGTCAGAACAACAAAATACCGGTGAACAGGAAAGGTACAATACAGATGTATCCCGTTTGGATCAACCCAAGATGTATGCCTACCAAGATTAGTAGTTCTAGCTTAACCGTGTAATTGTTTACGCACGACCCTACTATTCTTCACATGGTAATGTTCCAAGCTATGATACCAAGATAGAACGTTTACGCATATATTTAGGAAGCCTTTAAACCATAATTTAGCTAATTATTTGATTGAGAAGTGAACCTCTAACTGCGGGGATTATATATATACACTCTTCCATCCACTTATCCTTTATTGTTCAACGCCTCACTATCAATGATAGATAGGGGTGGATTCTCCCGATCACTTAAGACCCTAAGTGGACTTATTGGTCGCTTAATACCTTTGATAATTTGTTCAATTTTCTTAAAAACTAGAGGGCACTAGCTACAGGCCCTACTAGTTAAGGCTTTCGTTATTCACACATATACCCTTGCCCCATATAGGGTGAGAGATGATATTTTATCGCTCGCTATACCTTCTAGCTGATCCTATTAGATAATCCCCGTAGTCGTTTATCACGCATCGAACATCGCCCAGTCCGAATTGATCGCTAAATCGACCAAGACTGTTCAAGAACGTGGATTGTGTGAGAACACATAAGAGCACAGAACAATAGAACATTTCATTGCTATTATAACAATATTGCATCAGAGTACAATAATATCATAGTACGAATAAACAATACACAGCGGAAAAATAATATTACAGATTAATAATTTACATAGTAGAGGAAATAAAAATGTATAAATACAATGCACAACGGAAATACATCAACAAACACAACTGAAAGAAATACATGGATACAAAGCTTTTCGAATATTGATCTAGCTGTAAACCAGGTTCCTGTTAAATAGGAATTTGCAAAACCAACACTACTAGCTTCTCATGTGGAAAATATGGGCACCTAGAGTTTAGGTGAAAAACAATAAACTCCAAGTTAGTCTGGGACTGGTGTGAGAACTTAAAACAGTTATTAAAACTTTACTTATTTAAAATAAGGTAATATCATGGGACCACGTCATATGATACAGAACGGGTTTGCTCCACATGAATATCAATTTAAAAAGAAAAACAACGCAATGCTTTTTGGAAAATGAAGCTATTATATGACTCAGATCCCATCACACAATGAAATGCAAACCGAAGGATAGAGTTCTACCTTATAATAGCCAAACATGCTTAGTATGCGTTAAAACAAATATTTTTGATACTACTATAAGTGCATAGTTTAGTAAACAAATTCGAATATAAATGTATCAATTATAGATGACACAGCACCCCGTCCTATTATGTCTCCATATAGGTTTAACAACTAAAACCGAAAAGTCGCGTATTGGAAATTGAATTTCCATCATGATTCAAGGTAAGGGATGATCTCCTTACCGATTCAGGCCATCTCCAGCAGGATGCCTAGGATCAATGCACGTGACCCTTGGATCATGCAAGGCTGGTCCACTCTAACTTTTGTGGACTGGTTATTCCTAAACAACACATTTCCCGGTCCTATTAGACCTGTCATCTGCCATTGTCTACCAATCATATCTGAGGGCACTCTCTATCTATCATCCACATAAGTAAAATGTTTAAGCTCCATACCATGACACCAGTTCTATCTAGAAAGAAACATATGCACTTCCTGCGTCCCTTATCCCATTTTAACTCATACCGGTGTGTGAGGCTCATGAATTAACGCTATACACAAAGAGGCACTATTTAAAATCATGCTTTGATCATCACCACAAGACTTTGATTTTCAACAAAAGCCTTGATCATTGCATCTCAGCATGCCACATTGAAAATCCATGCCACACAACTGATGCCTACCGATATATAACCTCTAAGCTTGTACGTTTCAGAGAAGGGTGTTAAGCAAGAGAATAAATTCTCAGCCACCAAAAAGATATATATTTAATAGAAATCAATCAATACAGAATGAAATACCGTGTTAGGCACACAATCCATTTACAAGTTCGTTCTGGGTCTGAACGAAACCGGAGGCACCTTATTTCTCATTCCGTATGTCCAATACAAGAGAGATGTCCTCGCATATCCGGTCGATCTCCAAGTACATTTGGACGATCACCACTTATTGCCTTGTCTTGGGGGATCATCCCAATCAAGATATCAGTAATCGCCCAACCGATGTGAAGATCTCTAGTCTTCAACCATTTTCTTCATCATCGACTTTTAATCGTCGTAATGATTATTCAGAATGGGTTAAACCCGATATTTTCGAATAACTGATGCATCTTTATTATCACGTGATAAATACACAAAGATAGCACTCATCTCATTCCAATCAAGAGTATTCTTTTATTCAAATATTCAATACTGTGGGAAAGGTTCCCATTAATTTTATCAAAGTTTTACATCGATTAAACCTTTGTTTAATCTTCCTTTGGATATAATTTCAAAAGATTTTATTACATCTTTTCACAATTTAAACCAAATTAAGATTTATGAAACTAGTCGGGATTATCGAGCCTTACCGAAGTAATCATTTATTTCATTTATCCTAATTCCAACCTATTCTTACCATGGAGCAAAACTGGTGGTACTCCATATTTAACACTCATTGTGTTATCCGTAAATTTAATTACCGTCTAACATTTCAAATCTAATTAAATATTTAACTACCGATGAAGTAAAACTGGTGGTACTCCATCTCGAACTTTTCTCAAATTCGGTAACTTTAATTACCAATTTTTATGTTTCAATCTAATTAAAGATTCATTAAAACTCTAATTAAGTTTTAACCTCAAAAATCATTATTGATTAACATAGAAATGTGTTTATTTTATGCTCGTATATTTTATCTTTTGTAAATAAATAAATGATACTTTGGTTACTTTTGTGTGTTTTTACAGGATGTCAAGAAATGCCTCCTTCGTTTCAAATTAAAGGCCAACTACAGATAAAAAGCTACTTCCCCGTATTAAAGCCATCTCAATTACAAAAGACGTTGTAGCTCACTGGTAATTGCATGGAAATTTGTACTGAGAGACATGAGTTCGATCCCCGTCGAGCTCACTTTTTGCCAAAGAACGGAACGCGTTCACACTGCCCCTTTGCTATGAAGGATATATTAATTAGTGTTATATTATATATATACATAGTCATGTGTATGTATGATATTCACTAATGGACCTTTCAGGAGTAATCATGGAAATCAATTCAGAACATTCATTTTTCAAATTCCAATTAGAAGAAATTCTGATAAAAATATTGCCAAGAAAAGATCAATTTTGAAGATTTTATCCCTTATTGCCTTTGGAGTCTAATGAGTATCCTTGTTTGAAAGAATTAATCACATACAATCTGCTCATCAATCTATCAATCAATTTGCCACATGGAAGATAGGGAAGATTTGGAAGATATTCACCGTGATTTGCTTTCCAATCAAGCTTGGTCAAGGAAGGCAAGAGATTTGATATTACTTCTTGGGAAAAGAGGGCCATTTAGTCATTGATTTGATTAGGATTTGGTCTACATCTCTATAAATATACATGATGTCCCATTGTAAATGCCATTCATTCAATTTTCTATTTTGTATTCTCTTTTGTTCTAATAAAAGTCTTTTCTTTTCTAGTTTTATTGTTATTTTAATTTCATAACAATTTATGTTATCTACCTAATTAGGTTTGGGTAGAACGCATATTGTTATTGTCTTTTATTACTGCTTGTTAGCGATTCACTATTTGATTAGTTTCAACAGGAATCCTACTTTTAATTTTTGTTATTGTTCTAGTCGTTATTCTCTTTTTCTAGTAATTGTTCCTTTTCTTTTCAATTGTTGAATTTGATACTGATTAGATTCAGAGTAATTTCAACAACATAAAAAACAACAACCCCAAACTTCGTCTAACTCGCCCAAGAATAAATAGATACTAATTTTTAATAACACCTCCCTTTGTTCGACCTGTATGCTACACACCTGTGCGCTTGCAGAATTTAATTTAAATGTCGCGCTTTTCTAATTCATAGATTAGCGTCGATCAAGTTTTTGGCGCCGTTGCCGGGGAGGTAACGATTAAATTTTATTGTTTATTTAATATCTGATTCGTGTTAGTTTTTATTTTTATTTTTTGTTTTTTTTTGTTTTTTTTTGTTTTGCTAAAAAAAATCTCTTTATTAGTTGATTTTGTATCAAACATTGGTGCTAGAATCATCTAAACAAGAGAAGAGAAAAAAATTTCTTGCCACTTTTGTCTCTTAGTTTCTTTTCTTTAATCTCATATATTCCTTCCTTCACAATTTTTACATTGGTTTGTTCCCTCTTGCGAATTTATTCCTACTTTAGGCAAATAAAAAAAAACTTGCCAAATTTTCTTGACCTTATTTCCTTTTTTTTTTTCTTTCATTTATTTATTTCCTTTTTATTTCTCAATCTCTTTCTTTTCTTTTATAAATTCTTCCTTCTTTTCAATTCTAAAGGAAAAAAAACCTTTCAATTTTTGCTTTATTTCTTTCCATCTTTCCATTTCTTTTTCCAATCTTCTACGTTCTCTTTCTTCTTTTACAAATCAGAAAAAAAAAGAAAATTTTTGTCATTATATTCTTCCCATTGTACAAATTCTTGCCATTTTCTTATAATTTCTTCTCACAAATCTCCTTCTGTTGCAAATCTCTTACCCTTTTTTTTTTAAAAAAAAAAACAAATTTCTTTCTAAATTTTCTCGTTGTTGCTGAATAATTCCATTACCCAAATTTCTTTCCATTTTGCAATCACCTTTTTAGTTTTCACATCTTTAATTTGCTTGCTATTTTCTCTTATTGCTTTCCTTTTATAAAAAAAAGTTGCCACTTTTTCTTTTAATTTCTTACCAATTTTTCAGTTTCTTTCCTTCATTTCCTTTCCTATTTTTTATACACCCTTTTTCTTCATTTTACAAATTTTAAAAGGAAAAAAAAAGTTACCAATTTTCACCTATTTCTTTCCTTTTTATTTCTCAATCCCATTCTCTTCTTTTACAAATTCTTTCTTCTTTTCAACATATTAATAAATAAAAAAAACTCTTTCCTTTTGCTTTTTCGTTCCCTGTTTTCAATAGAATCTCCTTCCCTCTTTCTCTTTTCATTTATTTTGTTTCCTTTTACTTTAGATTTATTTTCTTCCAATACTATTCCTTTCCATTTTTTTCTTAAAAAAACTCTTGATTGGCAGATTTGATGTTATTTATTGACATTGCAATCTCCAAAAACAAGAAAAAAAATATCTTGCTAGTTTTGTCTTCTATTCCTTTTTTTCCTTAATCTCTTTCCTTGTTTTAACAATTTCTTAAAAAAAGAAAAGAAAGAAAGAAATCAAAATCAAGATCAAGATCAAGCGAAGGAAGGAAAACAAGCAAGACCGAAGTGGAGAAATTCAAAAGTCAAACAATTGCAAATAGTTGAAGTCGAATTGTTGGAGCGGTTGCACACCAAGTGGGGTGTGAACGCGCTAGCGCTACCCAATTTCACTGGAGGACTGCCGATCAAGGTGATAAATTTTTAAAAAAACTCTACAGGTGCTCTGCCGCAAAGAAAAAATTATATATAGACAATTGTTGTAAAAAATTTCTGCAGGGGCAGCGGCTTGAATGTAATTTTTTGATTTCTGCAATTATTTTGTATGATTGTTGTTATTTCTGCATTTTTTTTATTCATTCTGTTAAGGGCAACACCCCAATTCACATAAGGTGAGGGATTTCATCACCCTTTCCTTAGCCCACAAATTGCATTTCATCATAGAATCTGACTAATAATAACGGTTAGACATTGGACTTAAGGGCGTCACGGGCTCATCTAGGGCTTAATTGTATTGTGATAGTTGATTCATTTGGAACAAATTATTTCTTGGTGTCTAGACTACGGCAGAGAAATAACCGTTTATAAATATTACGGTGATTCGTAAATATTATATCGGTTGTTACTCTGAAGGTACTTAAACCTTCGGCTGCATTGCTAGGGTGATTCCTGGTGCACCGATAACTCCTATCCGTTAACTGGCTGAGAAATCTTTTGATCTAAGTAATCAAATGCATCACTTTATAATTTTGGGTTAGGAGCCAATAAGGACAGAAAATTTCATTGTAGCTAATTTCTGTGCTTGCATTTAACAACAATGAGTGAAAAAAGTGTCAGCCAACAAAATTCTCCTAGGGGTTCTCGTATCAACCAAAATTTTCCAACCGAATTGGATCAAAATCGAGTGAATCAAAACTTTCCAAACTTTGTAGATCAAAATCAAATAAATCAAAATTTTCAAAATCTCAATATCCAAATGGATAGACCCTTGTCTCTTCGTGATCGATGTTATCCTACTAGGACCATTCAACCATCTGTCATTGTGTTCCCACCAGATGAAGGAAACAATTTTGAGCTAAAACATTCTTTTATCCAAGGGGAACCAAAGTTTACTGGGTCTGAAAATGCTTATGAATTTCTAAGTGAATTTGAATTGTATGCTTCCACAACAAAAATGCAACAACTATCTAACGAATCAATCAAGCTAAGGCTAATCCCATTTGCACTACTTGAATGCGCTAAAAGATGGCTAAATTCTCTTCCACGACATTCCATAAGAAGTTGGGATGAATTTGTCACTACATTCTTGAAAAAGTTTTTCCCTTTCCAAAAAACTCTAAAAATACGAACCGAGATAAATCAATTTTGTCAAAACGAGGGGGAAACTTTTTCAAAATACTTTGAGAGATTCAACCAGCTATTATATAGTTGCCCTCATCATGGAATTCTAAAAGACCACTTATGTCAAATTGCATATGAAGGGCTAAACTATCAGACTAGAACTCAACTAGAATCAATGTGTGGAGGAGATTTTATGTCTAAGACAGCCGATGAAGCTTGGCAATTCTTAGAAGATTATTCTGAAAAGGACATGCAATGGGAATCAATTCGTGTTCCCATTCGTACTTCTACTAGAGGTGTGCATGTCGTGGGCCCAAATCAAATTCCTTTAGAAAATCAGACTCCTTAAGCCGGAGAAGGGTTACCCCACTATTACTCTCAGGACCAAGCTAATGCCATAGCTCAAAATAATCCTTACTCATCCACATACAATCCTGGTTGGAGGAACCACCCAAATTTTTCTTGGTCAAACCCCAATAATTCGGCCAACCCAGCTCACATGCAACCCTTTATTCCCAATCCGAATTACCAAGCTCCTTCTTCCAATTCTCAAACATCTCAAGCTTCACCTCAATCCAAACAACCGTATAGGCACCCCAATTTTCAATCATCGAACCAATCCTCTCAATCTTCTCAACCGTCACACGAAATTGTGCGTCTAGAAAAACAGTTGAGCTCTTACGAAGCCAAAATAAACTCGCAAGACACTAAAATGGACCAAATGATGAATATGATAAAGGAAATGGCGAAAAATAATGAGAGGGGAAAATTGCCTAGTCAACCCGAGATGAATCCAAAATATAACTCTCGTGCTGTAAATTCTTGTAAGGATGAAAACCATAATCCAGTCAACGCTATTACAACCCTTCGATCTGGAAAGAGGATTGATAATAACGTGGGCGACCCTGACGAACCTTCTAACTCAACCCCAATCCCTGATCTTGATGATCACCCATTGGCTTCGAATGCCAATCCTTCTAAACCTCCATTTTCCTCAAATGTTGGCAATCCCAACAATTCTTCTTCCAGTGTCGGCAAACCCGACCCACCTTCGAAAATTAATGCTGGCAATACCAACATTCCATCTTCTACGACCTTACCACCTTCTATTTCCTTGGATAAACCTTCTTCCTCGAATGATGAAACTCATCACAGAGTTGAAAAACCAATAGCTCCATTTCCCCATAGGCTCAACAATAAGAAGAAAGTGGCAAATTTCGATAAAATCTTGGAAATTTTCAAACAAGTCCGTGTGAACATTCCCCTTTTAGACACAATCGAACAAATTCCTCAATATGCCAAATGTCTTAAGGAATTGTGCACACAAAAACGTGCAACTAATGTTACAAAAACCGCCTTTCTAACTGCGAATACAAGCTCTGCTCTTTCGAATCTTAGCCCAGTCAAGTACAAAGACCCTGGCTGCCCTACGATTGATTGCAAAATAGGAAACACCCATATCTCTCATGCTCTACTCGACCTTGGTGCCAGTGTCATTCTTCTTCCTTATACTGTTTATCGTCAACTTGGACTAGGGGAGATTAAACCAACAAACATCACTCTTTAGCTAGTTGATCGATCTGTTAAAAAGCCATTGGGAATTATCGAAGATGTCTTGATACAGATCGAACAGTTTTACTTCCCTGTCGATTTCATAGTTTTAGAAACAGAGCCTATCTCAAATCCCAAAGTTCAAATATCGTTGATTTTAGGACGGCCCTTCTTAGCAACATCTAATGCTGTCATTAATTGTAGGAATGGTCAGCTTCGACTTTCCTTCGGGCACCTAACCATTGAGCTAAACATCTTCAATCTCAACAAACAACCTAGGGATTTTGAGACCGATGAAATCGACATGATTCAAACCATAGTTGACGAAACCTCTAAAGACACTTCTGAAGCCTTGAAAATGTGTCTGGAACATTTCGACTCTGATTTCGACGAACTTGAATACATTTCTGAACTGAATGAATTTCTTGACTTAAATCCTTCGTCTTCTGAATCTAACCAAGGAATGTTAACCAACGTTAACACTCAAGAACATCCTAAGTTAGATCTCAAACCCTTGCCACAAGACCTTAAGTACGCATACTTAGACTGCTCAGAAACTCTTCCCATAATCTTGGCCTCTGATCTTACCGAGGACCAAGAAGAAAAACTCTTAGAAGTTTTGCGGGAAAATAAAGACGCCTTGGGATGGGAGCTGAGCGATATAAAAGGAATTAGCCCATCAATTGTGGAACATTGCATACACTTAGTTGATGAGGCTAAACCCATCCGTAAGGCTCAAAGGCGATTAAACCCAAACATGAGAGAAGTGGTCAAGGAGGAGATAATCAAATGTCTAGACAATAACATCATCTATCCCATCTCTGATAGTACCTGGGTGAGTCCGGTACAAGTCGTACCAAAGAAATCAGGAGTCACAGTGATCAAAAATGAAAGTAATGAGCTTGTCCCAACAAAAATCAAAACAAAATGGCGTGTATGTATCGACTATCGGAAGCTCAACGCAGCCACACGAAAAGACCATTTCCCCTTACCTTTTATTGACCAAATGCTCGAACACTTAGCAGGTCATGAGTACTATTGTTTTCTCGATGGATACTCTGGCTATAACCAAATCCCTGTTGCTTTAGAGGATCAACACAAGACAACCTTTACTTGTCCCTTTGGAACCTTTGCGTATCGTCGCATGCCTTTTGGTCTTTGTAATGCCCCCGCGACTTTCCAAAGGTGTATGATGAGTATCTTCTCTGATATGGTGGACGAATTCTTGGAAATATTCATGGATGATTTTTCAATCTATGGATCATCTTTTTCCCAATGCCTCACTCATTTAGAACTCGTCCTAAAACGTTGTAAGGAAAAATCACTCGTGCTTAATTGGGAAAAATGTCACTTCATGGTAAAAAGGGGGATAGTTCTAGGTCATGTCGTCTCCAAAGATGGCCTTGAGGTCGATAAATCTAAAATCGATTTGATTGCTAATCTGCCTCCTCCTAAGTCTGTTAAAGATGTTCGTTCATTTCTTGGCCACACGGGATTCTATAGAAGATTCATTAAGGATTTCTCGAAAATTTCAAAACCTCTCTCAAATTTACTTGCCAAAGACGTTAAGTTCGAATTCTCCAATGATTGCAAAACATCTTTTGAAACTCTTAAGTCAATCTTGACCACAGCTCCCATCATTCAACCTCCTGATTGGACTCAGCCCTTCGAACTTATGTGCGACGCTTCTGACTTTGCAGTTGGGGCCATCTTAGGTCAGCGTATCGATAAACTCCCTCGAGTCATTTATTACGCTAGCAAAACCTTAAACGAGGCCCAATTGAATTACTCAACTACTGAAAACGAATTTTTGGCAGTTGTCTTCACTCTTGAGAAATTCAGACCATATCTCATAGGATCCAAAGTCATAGTTTACACTGATCATGTTGCCCTACGATATTTGCTTTCTAAGAAGGATGCTAAGGCCCACTTGATTCGTTGGATCCTTCTTCTTCAAGAATTTGATATAGAAATACGAGATAAAAAGGGTTCTGAAAATGTCGTAGCTGATCATCTCTCTCGAATTGTGCACGAAAATGTTAACGACACCCAAATCGATGACTATTTTCCTGACGAACAAATTCTTTCCATCTCTAACACCCCTTGGTACGCTGACCTTGTGAATTATCTTGTCACACAACAAATGCCCGCTGAATGGTCGAAACAAGATAAACAAAAATTTCTCTCGAAAGTTCGAAACTTCTATTGGGACGACCTATATCTTTTCCAATACTGTCCAGACCAAATCATTCGAAGGTGTGTGCCCGATCATGAACACCAAAGTATTCTCTCCTTCTCACATGACCATGCTTGTGGCGGTCATTTTGGAGCAAGAAAAACTGCTGCAAAAGTTTTGCAAAGCTGTTTTTATTGGCCCACACTCTTCCGTGACGCTTTCGAATTTTGCTCTAAATGTGAGCGATGTCAAAGAACGGGTCGAATCACTAAGCGAAACATGATGCCTCTCAACCCCATTTTAGTGATTGGGTTATTCGATGTTTGGGGATTCGATTTCATGGGATCATTCCCTAATTCATTTGGGAATCTTTACATCTTGTTTGCGGTAGATTATGTCTCCAAATGGGTTGAAGCCATTCCGACCAAAACCAACGACAACAAGGTTGTTGTCAAATTCCTCAAAGAAAACATCTTTTCACGCTTTGGCACACCTCGAGCTATCATTAGCGATAATGGCACTCATTTCTGTAATTGTGCTTTTGAGTCCTTGCTCAAGAAATACACAATCACACACAAGCTGTCAACACCTTACCATCCACAAACTAGTGGACAAGTAGAAGTTTCCAATAGACAAATCAAACAAATTCTTGAGAAAACCGTAAATTCCAATAGAAAAGATTGGTCCGTAAAACTGATTGATGCACTTTGGGCTTTTCGCACTGCTTATAAAACCAATCTAGGGATGTCACCATATCGATTAGTCTTTGGAAAGGCCTGTCACTTACCTCTTGAATTGGAGCATCGTGCCCTTTGGGCCATAAAATTTTTGAATTTTGACTTAGAGAAAGCCGGCTCACATAGGAAGCTACAAATTTCTGAATTAGAGGAATTAAGAAATGAGGCGTATGAAAATGCGAAAATCTACAAAGAAAGAACCAAAGCCCAACACGACAAAAACATACTCCGTAAGGAATTCAACGTAGGTCAAAAAGTTCTTTTATACGACTCTAGACTTCACTTGTTTCCAGGAAAACTCAGATCTCGATGGACTGGACCTTATGTCATGAAAACAGTATATCCTCATGGAGCGGTTGAAATTAAAAATCCTAGGGATGGAAAAGTCTTCAAAGTAAACGGTCAACGACCGAAACCATTTTTGGAATTCGAGCAATATGACGAAGACGACCCTATCGATCTGCATGAGCCTGATCATCCACCATGAAATCAAGTGGTACACGTTCTTTTTCTGTTATTTTTCTTTTTTTATTTTATTTTTGTTTTTCTGCCTTAGACAGTTGGGACACTGTCTCAATCAAGTGTGGGAGGGGGGGGGGGGGCGGGGGGGAGTCTGCATTGCATTCTTTTGATTTTTCTTTAATTTTTTTTTCTTTTCATGTAGGACCATCATACGTTTTATATCGTAGTAACATACCATAATTTTTTTTTTAAAATACGACTCATTTTCAATTGATACAACAAAATAAGTTTACAATTTTTAGCCAGTTGATAGTATTTTTTTCTCTCAACTTAGATCGAATAAGAAATATAATGAAAAGTTTAATTTTGAGGGATAATAGTGTAACCGGTACATAGGGAGATTCTTAGGTGATGGCCATGAAATCTATTCTATATTGTAGACTTTGTTTAAATAAGTGGAGGACTTAAAATACTTATAATGGCTTGTCAAATCTTTAAAACTAAGTTATGCTAAGTTGAATTCGCTTAACTCTTTTTTTTTGTGCTTATAAATTCAATAATAATAATAATAATAATCCAAGGGTATCCAACATTGTTTGTATATCGAGCGTTGGTGTGCAAACCCGCCAAGCTCTATCCGACATGTTGTTGACAAAGTCAGCGTTGGAATATCTTGGTCTCATTTTATGAGATTGGACACCTAAGGATTACCGACACGTTGTTGACAAAGTCAAAGTCGACCTACACAATCCGCCAAGCTCTTTACCCACTCTCCGTTAGTCCGCAAGGCAGTGCATGGGTGGTAAACCTTGGTCTTCTAAGTTAGGTGTATGTACTTAATCATAAATTTTAAAATTTTATAGAATAAAGAATAAGCGATGATGCCCAAACACTTCTTGACCTTATTGATTTGACTAGCCATACATGAGAAAAATAGAATACCACTTTGCAAACTGTGCCAAGCAAACTAATAATTTATTTCATGGCTGCACTATGTTATCGACCGAACTAACTGGCCAAACTGGAATTTAACATTTGAAAACTTGATTTATATTGAAAAATTTGTGACAAGCTGAGGTATCTAAAATAAAATCAACTGATCAGAAATTGTTAACTTAATTTGTTGTACCACTTTCCTGAAATAAGTCGTGTTTTCATTTTTCGTTTTTATTTGCATATGTCCATTTCATTCATGTTGTTTCATGAGAATCATAGCATACTGCATTTGGATTTTGTGGGTAGTATCCGCTGAAAACCCTCACGAGACACCACTCGTCCTACTAGGGACACCTAGAGGTTTAACGGCTTGTTGCATACGCTCAATGCAATCGTGTTTCCTACGAAAGTGCGACCTATCTAGTTAGTTTTTCATTTTCTTTTTACTCGAGGACGAGTAAAAGATAATGTGTTTATTTTATGCTCGTATATTTTATCTTTTGTAAATAAATAAATGATACTTTGGTTACTTTTGTGTGTTTTTACAGGATGTCAAGAAATGCCTCCTTCGTTTCAAATTAAAGGCCAACTACAGATAAAAAGCTACTTCCCCGTATTAAAGCCATCTCAATTACAAAAGACGTTGTAGCTCACTGGTAAGTGCATGGAAATTTGTACTGAGCGACCTGAGTTTGATCCCCGTTGAGCTCACTTTTTGCCAAAGAACGGAACGCGTTCACACTGCCCCTTTGCTATGAAGGATATATTAATTAGTGTTATATCATATATATACATAGTCATGTGTATGTATGATATTCACTATTGGAACTTTCAGGAGTAATCATGGAAATCAATTCAGAACATTCATTTTTCAAATTCAAATTAGAAGAATTTCTGATAAAAATATTGCCAAGAAAAGATCAATTTTGAAGATTTTATCCCTTATTGCCTTTGGAGTCTAATGAGTATCCTTATTTGAAAGAAGTAATCACATACAATCTGCTCATCAATCAATCAATCAATTTTCCACATGGAAGATAGGGAAGATTTGGAAGATATTCACCATGATTTGCTTTCCAATCAAGCTTGGTTAAGGAAGGCAAGAGATTTGATATTACTTCTTTGGGAAAAGAGGGTCATTTAGTCATTGATTTGATCAGGATTTGGTCTACATCTCTATAAATATACATGATGTCCCATTGTAAATGCCATTCATTCAATTTTCTATTCTGTATTCTCTTTTGTTCTAATAAAAGTATTTTCTTTTCTAGTTTTATTGTTATTTTAATTTCATAACAATTTGTGTTATCTACCTAATTAGGTTTGGGTAGAATGCATATTGTTATTGTCTTTTATTACTGCTTGTTAGCGATTCACTGTTTGATTAGTTTCAACAGGAATCCTACTTTTAATTTTTGTTATTGTTCTAGTCGTTATTCTCTTTTTCTAGTAATTGTTCCTTTTCTTTTCAATTGTTGAATTTGATACTGATTAGATTCAGAGTAATTTCAACAACATAAAAAAAAACAACCCCAAACTTCGTCTAACTCGCCCAAGAATAAATAGATAATAATTTTTAATAACACCTCCCTGTGTTCGACCTGTATGCTACACACCTGTGCGCTTGCAGAATTTAATTTAAATGTCGCGCTTTTCTAATTCATAGATTAGCGTCGATCAATTATTCAGTGATGTCAACCTTTAGAAATTAATCTTGTTTTTATTTGGGTTATAGAACAAATGTCGCGTAAATACACCATTCACAATAAACCTAAAATCATCTTTCATTTAATATGGAATCTCCATTGAAATCTGAACAATTTATAGTTGATATAAATTTCCATATCAGACTAATACTATAGGTGGAATAGCAGTGAAGCCTTTTAAATTTCATTAAAAATAAAGCCCTTCCTTTATAGAAGCTCATTTTGATTATTATTAACTCGGATTCCATTCAATTCCAATTTAATTAAATAGATTGGATAATTTCTTTAAACCTTACTTAAAATATTTATTCCGTTCACCAATGGGTTCAATAACAGTATCACTGAAGATACTATTCACGACAAACTCAAAATCCCAACTTCCATTTAATTCCAATTTATGTGTTGGAAACTTTTGGTTACGACAAAACCGTACACAAGTCCAATTTATTATTTTTAGAAATCATTGGATCATTATTCTAGTTATTAATTAGTTCATTCGAAAAAATATCCTTTATCTTTTCAAATGTGGAATATTTTATCCAAAATCTGTTCAAATTGTTTATTATGATTTTACATAATTTATTCATATTTTTAATAATTTTATTTAGGCCCTTACAGTCAGTTTCCGATATCGGTCACCGAACTGCATCCATAGCAACATTTTCCAAATTAAATTTAGACATATTTTAAGATCTAACCATTCAAATTTAAACCCCTTATATTTATCGGAAAGGTCTTTTCGGTACAAACCCAAAGTTTCGGATTTAGGAGAATCCGACGGTAGGATCTCCCGTTGCGTCAATTCGAAGTTCATGGTCGAAATTCACGAACGGTCGTTGTGCGACACATTCTATTCAAGCCACTTAAATAAATAAATATATACAATATTTCATTGATTTTCATTCTAAATGTCTTTTATAAAACGTTTATACATTCGTTTAAAAAACGATTCCAACTTCCATTTCAAATTTTAAATTAAAATTGAAAATCCCATATTAATATAATCTCAAAATAATAATACTCTCAAAACATTAGATTTTGAAATTAAATCTTTTTGATATTCATGGTAAAAATGAATAAAATAAATATAAAATCCGTTCGAGTTAAAATGGCGTATATCTACTTAACTCGACTTCATGTTTTCCAATATTTTTGTGTCCATCCAAAATCAGACATTAAAGCCAAATTTCAATTTCATTGAATATTATATTATTAAACTATTCATGTTTTATTCCTGATTGGAATAATATTCAAAAAATATCCATATAAATAAATTTATAGGGATTTCATTCGTCATATATATCCAACAATAGTTGTAAACAACTATCAACATCCAAGACAACTTCCAGCCCACATATCGTGGTACATGCCATATAAGCATTAAACAGTTAATGCTTATATGGGTTCGTCAATCAATAGGTTAACCACAATATCAATCAATAATTCATCCATTGCCATTTACGGTGCCACAAAGTATCCATCCACGTTGTTCAAAATACGAGTGTCGTATATTCAAACAACGAAATAAATAGCTTAGTGAATAGTTCATGGTTGAACTCAAGGGATAATGCATGTAACAAATAAAAATCAGCATAGATAATCAATATATTTTCAGTTATAAAAGTAAATAACTGTACAAAATATTAGCAATATTTTACTAATTTACTCGGTTTCATTTTCTAAACATTTCACAAGTCAATATTTATTTAATCACCTAACAGCTAATTATTTAATAGTGTATTTACAATTAAACTACACCAATAAAATATTTAAAGTAAGAAACTCACACTGACAATCAAGATATTATTGAAATATAAATATAACAACATAATAAAATAATTGAATGAGAAAGAATTCTCACTTTGATCAGATAGAAAATCATTTAATAACCGTTATTTTAATTATATTAAACATGATGTTTAATATAACCAAAAATCTCAACTAACTCCATTTTTTTGGTCAGTTCCATGTTAAGAGCTCTGCAAGACAATTCTAACGCACTTGAAATTGTCGAATTCTGACGCCATATGAAAAATATGAATATTTACACTTTAACTACAAATTTAATATATTTAGATATAATAAACTTAACTTGATTAAGTCATTAAGGGTTTTAATCCCTTTTCTTCTCCAAGCCGACGTTGGGCAAATCAAACCCATCGTGACCCCTTTAGGGTTCAAAACCGCACCCCGTATGACGCATCAGACCATCATCAGCGAGCACCACATCAAAGGCCGGACCGCCACCCCTCTGTGTTGGCCATAATCGCCAGCTCAGCCCCCTCATCTCCTCGGTATGTGTGCATGAACCATCGGCCTTTGAGGCCAAAAAACTCACACCACAGAACCCTAAAAATGATCATACCCTTATGGATGGAAAGCTCATGAAATTCCCAACAAGATTCATGTAGAATGATTCACGAATTGATTCACGGATTTGAATTGATTAAGGAATAAAAATAGGAA
Organism: Allium sativum; assembly: GCA_030737875.1. Lineage (NCBI taxonomy): Eukaryota > Viridiplantae > Streptophyta > Magnoliopsida > Asparagales > Amaryllidaceae > Allium > Allium sativum. The sequence goes on from CM060921.1 coordinate 298,903,744, forward strand.
AACCGTGGCCATTTATTTTCTACGGTCGGCCGCTCCTGTTATGAGGGATATTAGGGTTAGGTTTTTATAGCTTATAAATATATTTAATTGTTATTTAATTACCTACTTGACTCTCTTTCGTCCAAACTCAAAATCAAACCCAACGACTGATGTTCCTAATTAAATACCCATATTCTGGACACAATTGTAATGGCGCGTTTTGTTAGCTGTCGAATAATTTATTTATTTAATTATTTATATATCGATTTGGCGATATTGATAACTTAAAGTAAACCGTTCGAACTTATAATTATAATTAAAACGAACCTGAAACGTCGTGGCAGTTCGCAAATTGGCGATTTGAACTTCAACTGAATGTACATGATTCATTTTAAGCCGGATTTTTGTGAACATCAAACGTGTGGAGCTGGTGGAGTATATCTTTCTAGTGAAAGAGAAAAATCAGGATTTTGTCGTGTAGATTTTGAGTTATGTCCAAAACAAATTTTAAAATAGTCGCTATAGAATCGTTTATCGACCGTATCGGTTTATTCGATATAACTAGAGATCGGGTTTGAATTTAGACAAGGTTCTTTTGAGGCGTAGTGATAATTTAATTTTTAGAATTTTATGGTAATTTTTAATTAATTTAATAAGCAACTTTTTATTTGGAGTATTTGGCACCCTGTATCGACATTTCGGGATTTCAAAATATGAGTCAATCTACCGGTATTATTAAATATTTGGGATCGTGACACTTTGGGCATCTCAACGGTATCTGTATTTTTGTCTATAACAGTCTGTTATGAGGGGAGTTTTACGAAATGAGTACCGATATTTTCTAACCATTTAATCTATGCACTTAAAAACAAAATATATAAGTTAAGTTGTCTAACATATAGGAAGCCATACAGTACAATGCATTTTTGCGGACTAATGAAGGCCACACAAGCTTACACTTTCAACCACACCAAAACTATGGTTTCTCAAACCTGAGCGTGGCTTCATCCTCCAACAATCAAAAGAAAACCGTATAGATATCCTAACTTTTGACTGATCAAAAACATGCCAAGTTCCCATCTCTCAACCACAAATGCAAGCTTAAAGGATCAACTGCCATCACTTATATTTTTTTTCCAGCAAACAACAAATCAAACCACAAGAAAGAAAATCAAAATAAAATTCAAATAAAACTCCTTTAAATCTAAATCAGTTATCAGTGGATTCCTCTTCAGATCCTCGTCGCGATGGTACCCATTTCACGCATCTCGACGGTGTCCTCTGGCTTGCGGTTTTAAGCACAACGAGCTAGGGTTGGGGTTTTGAGTCGAAGGAGGTGACTTTTGGAAGGAAGAAGGTCGGATTCAGACTAAGGAGATTAAATAGAAGGGTTCAGCAAAGTTTTTGGGTCTTCGGTGGTGAGGTTCGTCAATCGACGTCGTACAGAAGGGTTTCGACGGAAACCAGGAAGTGCCGTCGAGCTGCTCTCTAAGGGTACGGGGTTGTGCGACTTGAGGCGAGGGAGATGATGGTGGTTTTAGTTCGATTTGTCATGGTGAAGGGGAAGTGCGGTTCTGGATCGAATGGGTGAAAATGGTGTTGGGTGTATTTCCTGGAACCGTGCTTTTGTTTTGAGGAAGAAAGTAAAACGGGTCGGGTATGTTTGGGCCATGGGTTGAACGAAGGGGGTATTGGGCTGAGAAAATAGTGGTGAGGCCCGATTGTTTTAACTTAAGTTTTATTTAAAATTAAATAGTTATACAAACTGGTAATCATCATATCTTCTTCATACGAAATCAGAATCACAAACCGTAAGTTGCGTTGGGACCGTATGGACCAGAGCTTCTCAATGAAGCTGACTGGAAGTGGATTCGAGCTCGTTTGAATCTATGGCGAAATAAATTGTTTGATTCAAATCAAACCACAGTTTATCGTTCTTTAACGATGAACTGCAAATGTGAGTAAAACTCACCAACTCTGAACAGTTATAATTTCATGTTGTATTGTTAGAAATGTTAAAATTGTCTGTTTGACTGTGTGTTGATTGTTTGATTGAACTGCTAGTCAGTTAGTAGAGATTTTATATATATATTTACGTATGTATATATAAATATATAAACCGTCAAATAGTTATATGTTGATTCTGTTTATCAGAATATTATACTGGTGTTGTTTAACATCTGTGGATGCAGGGAAACAGGTTGGAGGAATCCAACTGGATTCCTCAACAGTTATTTTTACTGTGATTTATGTATTGTGATATATAAATGTGATGTATATAATCTGTTGTGATTACGTGTGGTTGGACGATATTCATCGTTGTGAGGTGATGTGTTAAAAACCATAAGAAATACCAGAGTGTGATAAAAGGATTAAACAAAGTAATTGGTTAGGTTAACCAAAGCAAGTTAGTCGAGTTAAACAAAGTAATTGGTTAGGTTAACCAAAGCAAGTTAGTCGAGTTAAACAAAGTAATTGGTTAGGTTAACCAAAGCAAGTTAGTCGAGTTAAACAAAGTAATTGGTTAAGTTAACCAAAGTAAATTAGTTAAGATGAACTAAGCGGTTAATCGAAGTGAATTAGTTAAGTTAAACTAATTGGTAAATCAAAGTGAATTAGCTGAGTAACTAAGTAAATCGATTAGAGTTAATCAAAGTGAATTAACTAAGTTAAACTAAGTGGATTAGTTCAGTTAATCGAGACAAGTAAATCAAGTTAGGTTAAACCATTTGAGTTAACCAGTTAGGTTAAACCATATGAGTTAACCAGTTAAAGTTTACCAGTTAAAGATAAAAAGTTAGAGTTGACCAGTTAAAGTTGACCAGTTAAAGTTGACCAGATAGAGTTGATCAGTTAGAGTTACTCAGTTAGAGTTGACCAGTTAGTGTTGACCAGTTAGAGTTATCCAAGTGGAGTTAATCGAGTAGAGTTGCCGAATATCACTTATTCAAAGTAGAGTTATCGAATATAGTGTATTCGAGGGAAGAGTAATCGAATATAGTTTATTCGAGTGGAGAAATCAAATGTTATTCATTTGAGAAGAGTTACCGAATATTATTTATTCGAAGAGTAGTTATCGAATATTGGTTATTCGAAGTTAGTTAATCCAAAGGAGTTATTCGAAGTTAGTTAATCCAAAGGAGTTATTCGAATTTAGTTATTCGAAATGAGTTACTCGAATTAGATATTTGAATAGAGTTAAACACATTAGAGTGATTTGAATTACTTATTCGAATAGAGTTAAACACGTAAGAGTTAATTGAATATTAGTTATTCAATTTGAGTTAATCGAATTTAGTTATTCGAGAAGAGTTAAATCGAATTTAGTTATTCGAAATGAGTTATTCGAATTAGATATTTGAATAGAGTTAAACACATTAGAGTGATTTGAATTACTTATTCGAATAGAGTTAAACACGTAAGAGTTAATTGAATATTAGTTATTCAATTTGAGTTAATCGAATTTAGTTATTCAAGAAGAGTTAAATCGAATTTAGTTATTCGAAATGAGTTATTCGAATTAGATATTTGAATAGCGTTAAACACATTAGAGTGATTTGAATTACTTATTCGAATAGAGTTAAACACGTAAGAGTTAATTGAATATTAGTTATTCAATTTGAGTTAATCGAATTTAGTTATTCAAGAAGAGTTAAATCGAATTTAGTTATTCGAAAGGAGTTAATCAATTTGAGTTAAGTTAATCGATTTGAATTAAGTTGAATCGAAATGGAGTAAATCGATTAGAATTAAGTTAATCGAGTTAGAGTAAATCGAATATTAGTTATTCGAAGGTAAGTTATTCGAATTAGTTATTCGAAGGAGTTAATCAATTAAGTTATTCGAATGAGTTATTCGAAGGAGTAAATCAAATTAAGTTAATCGATTAGAGTTGAGTTAATCGATTTGGGTTAAGTTAAGTTATCGAGTTAAGTAATCAAGTTAAGATTTATCGAGTTAAGTAATCGAGTTAAGTAATCGAGTTGAGATAATCGAGTTAAGAAAATCAAGTTCAGTTAATCGAATAAGTTATTCGATAAGAGTAAATCCATTTAAGTTAATCGAATGTTAGTTATTCGATAAGAATTGACACATTTAAGAAAATCGAATATTTGTTATTCGATAAGAGTTAATGAAATAGAGCCAACCAAGAAGAGTTATTCGAATATTAGTTATTCGATAGGAGTTAATCGAAATAGAGTTTATCGAATATAAGTTATTAAAAAGGGAGAGTTAATCGAATAGAGATTACTCGAAAGAGAGTTATACGTCAAATTCGATTATAGCGAATTCGGGGAAAATACTATTTACTTTCCAGGGTTTAAATCAAGATTTAGTTATTGATTTAGAAATTAGGTGTCTGTTAAATTATTCGAGTTAGGAGATAAAGTTATAATTTAGGTTAGACATTGCAGAAGTAGGAATTATAACGTTATAGTTATAATCAAACGTTTTCATATAAGAAGTAGATTCGTAACCTGAATCCGAGAATTTGCGTAAACAGATGATTGGAAAAAGTGAGTGACGAGCTTCATCTATTTCACAGTAAAGGACGTTGTTCAATTAAGGTCTGAGAGGTAATTATATCCCAACTTGATTGACTTCAGAATTAACAAAGGAATAGTTGTGGTTCGATAGAAAAGGTTGATTTGAAATATAGTTAAGTAATAAGCGATTAATGGATTAAGCATAACGATGTTTTATACAACGTTCATTTGAAATCCGTAAATGAGTTTTGGAAACGTTTTCCAAATATAGTCAGATATGTTTTCTAAACATAGAAAATGAAATGTTTTCATGATAAGAATTTAAGAAATAGAGTTAAGCAAATTCAGAAACTGACTGGAGAGGGTAAGTTGAACGGTTTTCTAAGTGACAATCTGATGTTGGTTTCGACCTTCCGGATTGATACTTAGAGAATTGTTCTCATACTAGTTACAGTTAGGGACTGATAGATGCGAAATAATAGTGATGTGAAAATAAGCTATGGAAATGTTTTCCAATGATTAATAACATATATTTTCTAAATATATGAAATAAGGAAATATGGACATATGATGATTGATCGATCGAATTCCCATTTGGAAATAAGATCGTTGTTTGTACACCGACATGTTTTCATTTGATAGTTGAATCACAGACTATCAAAGTTTTGACCATATTTACGTTGTAAATATGGAGAGACCGGTTGGATTATTATCCGAAGAACCACTCCGTATTAGCATAAGCGTTGCGAATCAAGTACGCTGAAGATAATTGAAGACGGAGTGAAGTGCAAGGGCTATTGTGAAAAGCCTAGGTAGGATAGATTCACTGAATAGTGCCTTCGGTTTATTCAGTCCCAGAACAACGTATATGGACGAGTGTCTGACAAAGTATTCTTAACGAATCATATATGTTGATCTCTTTAAACGTATTACGTTGGTGGCGGAGAAATTCGTTTCTCTTAACTTTTATACCCGTGATGCCTTGAGAAATCGATAATGATTTGGCGGGTATGACGATGTGGCATTCAAAGAAATTGAAGAAATAATCTGTCAAAGTGATAAACGTGACCTCAAAACCTCACAACCGGGAAATAACAGAAGTTGGGCTAGGCAGCATGGCTAGTTGGGCCATACCCAAGCAGGGTGTATTATCACCATCTAGAGAATATTCAATTGTACTTCTTTATAATCTATTTCAATGCTGTCCCTTATCGGGAAGGATGGTTGCTGATCCCAACCATCGGTGATAATATATTCATTACACTCAAGCTAAATGAGTGGACGGTCATGTGTGGCCGGGTTGCAAGACGTTCTTGTTGAACCCTAGTGTATCTTTTCTAGAGTACACTGATCGGAAGGTGCTCCCATACCTTGTCTGTTGGAATCCAATCTCCAATAAGCGCTCACGGTTTTATTTGTATACTATGAATGTGAAACGTGAGATGCAAGCGTTCTGCTAGATTGATATCTATTTGTATTTAGACATTATTATAATATCAGAAAGATATCCTTTATTTAACCAAGTGTTGGAGTTTTATTCACACCAGTCCCATGACTGACCCGGAGTTTATTTTGTTTGTTTTCCCTAAACTCTTGGGTGCCTAAATTTGTACGGGCAGTCAAGTAGTCGGGATTTTACAGATACACTTGGAGAGCTTAGAGCAGGAGGCTTCAGGATTATAGCTATTATTATTCTGCTGTGTTGTTAAGTGTTGTACTTTGAAATGGTATGTATATACGAGTACTGATTTGTATTTCAAAGTTATGTTATATTTTATTCGTTCCGCTGTGAGATTCGTGTTTACTCTAATGATGTAAGTTCTTCTTCTTCTTCTTCTATTCTATTAGTTCCATCTTTTCTTCCTCACCCTCTACTTTCTTTCACTAACGTCTCGGAATTCTCGACTCTCGAGGAGTCGAAAATTTCCAGCCGTTACAGTTGGTATCAGAGCTTAAGTTAAGAATTACCTTGGCTCTGTGGCGTGACTCGGTAGAGATAGGGTTAGTAATACCCTAGATTGAGTTTGAGTGTATATATACGAGTGCGTATTTGTTATTTAATATAAAGTGATTTTATATTGTGGAGACTCATTGGTTGAGTAGTTTGTGAATTCTTGTCGATCAGTTTGATCCACTGTATCGATAAGGGTTACTAAACACTCGAATACGATGAAACGTCATGGTAAGTTTTGAAAGAGGGTAAATGAAATAATTTTTCCCAAAATATATTTGTTTATAGAAGAAATATATATCTTGAAATTATTATAGTATATTGATTGTGTTGGTTGTTATTATAATCGAATAAGATTATAAAAGGGTTAAATGGTTATAAATGACCAATCAGAATTCATATGAATGTAATATATGAAATAGTTTGAATTAAATATGAATTTAAATCAGAATTTGGAATTTAAAATAAGGAAATTTTAAGTTCCTGGGAGATTTTGAAAATGTTTTTCAAATTGAAAATGATATAGTATTGAACTCACTTCGATAGCTGGAAAATAGATTCTGATGATGAATCTAGACATCATCAGTGTTCATTTTCGAGTTCTAAGTGACGGATTACTACCAAAGGTTTTGTTTTTGAATTGTTTTGAGAAAACAAGTTGTTTAGAAATTCAAAGGTTTTGAATTGGCATTATGATTTCAAATTGATTTGAAAGAAACCCAGAAACTTAAGTTCTGGAATTAAAATTTAACTAATGAAGTTAAATAAAATGAGATGGTAAAAATAAATTGAAATTTAACTTGAACCGAGTTAAATGCCCGACAAAAAGGTACAAGTTTATATCATATATGAGTTTGGATTTTATGAGCCGAATTAGCAAGCCGCTTAGCTATTTTGATTTCCTTTTGGATTAGAGGAGGCCTAGAGAGGCGAGTTGTGGTTTGACGTATTTAGCCGTACAAAGGAGGTTATGGCAAAAAAATTCGAAAATTTAAGGTGTTAATTTTTTTTTAGAATTTTTGAAAATTTTAGTTGGTCGGAAATGAATTAATAAATTAATTAAAATTAAATGGGTCCAGTCGAAACTGAAATTTAGAGGCAAAAAAAAAAGGATTTTTGAATCTAGTTAGTAGAGTTAGTAGCATTTTTCTAACTTAGCAATTTCGAGGACGAAATTATTTTAAGGGGGGAAGTCTGTAATGGCGCGTTTTGTTAGCTGTCGAATAATTTATTTATTTAATTATTTATATATCGATTTGGCGATATCGATAATTTAAAGTAAACCGTTCAAACTTATAATTTATAATTATAATTAAAACGAACCTGAAACGTCGCGGCAGTTCGCAAATTGGCGATTTGAACTTCAACTGAATGTACATGATTCATTTTAAGCCGGATTTCTGTGAAACATGAAACGTGTGGAGCTGGTGGAGTATATCTTTCTAGTGAAAGAGAAAAATCAGGATTTCGTCGTGTAGATTTTGAGTTATGTCCAAAACAAATTTTAAAATAGTCGCTATAGAATCGTTTATCGACCGTATCGGTTTATTCGATATAACTAGAGATCGGGTTTGAATTTAGACAAGGTTCTTTTGAGGCGTAGTGATAATTTAATTTTTAGAATTTTATGGTAATTTTTAATTAATTTAATAAGCAACTTTTTATTTGGAGTATTTGGCACCCTGTATCGACATTTCGGGATTTCAAAATATGAGTCAATCTACCAGTATTATTAAATATTTGGGATCGTGACACTTTGGGCATCTCAACGGTATCTGTATTTTTGTCTGTAGCAGTCTGTTATGAGGGGAGTTTTACGAAATGAGTACCGATATTTTCTAACCATTTAATCTATGCACTTAAAAACAAAATATATAAGTTAAGTTGTCTAACATATAGGAAGCCATACAGTACAAAGCATTTTTGCGGACTAATGAAGGCCACACAAGCTTACACTTTCAACCACACCAAAACTATGGTTTCTCAAACCTGAGTGTGGCTTCATCCTCCAACAATCAAAAGAAAAGCGTATAGATATCCTAACTTTTGACTGATCAAAAACATGCCAAGTTCCCATCTCTCAACCACAAACGCAAGCTTAGAGGATCAACTGCCATCACTTATTTTTTTTTCCAGCAAACAACAAATCAAACCACAAGAAAGAAAATCAAAATAAAATTCAAATAAAACTCCTTTAAATCTAAATCAGTTATCAGTGGATTCCTCTTCAGATCCTCGTCACGATGGTACCCATTTCACGCATCTCGACGGTGTCCTCTGGCTTGCGGTTTTAAGCACAACGAGCTAGGGTTTGGGTTTTGAGTCGAAGGAGGTGACTTTTGGAAGGAAGAAGGTCGGATTCGGACTAAGGAGATTAAACAGAAGGGTTCAGCAAAGTTTTTGGGTCTTCGGTGGTGAGGTTCGTCAATCGACGTCGTACAGAAGGGTTTCGACGGAAACCAGGAAGTGCCGTCGAGCTGCTCTCCAAGGGTACGGGGGTGTGCGACTTGAGGCGAGGGAGATGATGGTGGTTTTAGTTCGATTTGTCATGGTGAAGGGGAAGTGCGGTTCTGGATCGAATGGGTGAAAATGGTGTTGGGTGTATTTCCTGGAACCGTGCTTTTGTTTTGAGGAAGAAAGTAAAACGGGTCGGGTATGTTTGGGCCATGGGTTGAACGAAAGGGGTATTGGGCTGAGAAAATAGTGGTGAGGCCCGATTGTTTTAACTTAAGTTTTATTTAAAATTAAATAGTTATACAAACTGGTAATCATCATATCTTCTTCATACGAAATCAGAATCACAAACCGTAAGTTGCGTTGGGACCGTATGACGAGAGCTTCTCAATGAAGCTGACTGGAAGTGGATTCGAGCTCGTTTGAATTTATGGCGAAATAAATTGTTTGATTCAAATCAAACCACAGTTTATCGTTCTTTAACGATGAACTGCAAATGTGAGTAAAACTCACCAACTCTGAACAGTTATAATTTCATGTTGTATTGTTAGAACTGTTAAAATTGTCTGTTTGACTGTGTGTTGATTGTTTGATTGAACTGCTAGTCAGTTAGTAGAGATTTTATATAAATATTTACGTATGTATATATATAAACCGTCAAATAGTTATATGTTGATTCTGTTTATCAGAATATTATACTGGTGTTGTTTAACATCTGTGGATGCAGGGAAACAGGTTGGAGGAATCCAACTGGATTCCTCAACAGTTATTTTTACTGTGATTTATGTATTGTGATATATAAATGTGATGTATATAATCTGTTGTGATTACGTGTGGTTGGACGATATTCATCGTTGTGAGGTGATGTGTTAAAAACCATAAGAAATACCAGAGTGTGATAAAAGGATTAAACAAAGTAATTGGTTAGGTTAACCAAAGCAAAGTTAGTCGAGTTAAACAAAGTAATTGGTTAGGTTAACCAAAGCAAGTTAGTCGAGTTAAACAAAGTAATTGGTTAGGTTAACCAAAGCAAGTTAGTCGAGTTAAACAAAGTAATTGGTTAGGTTAACCAAAGAAAGTTAGTCGAGTTAAACAAAGTAATTGGTTAGGTTAACCAAAGCAAGTTAGTCGAGTTAAACAAAGTAATTGGTTAGGTTAACCAAAGCAAGTTAGTCGAGTTAAACAAAGTAATTGGTTAGGTTAACCAAAGCAAGTTAGTCGAGTTAAACAAAGTAATTGGTTAAGTTAACCAAAGTAAATTAGTTAAGATGAACTAAGCGGTTAATCGAAGTGAATTAGTTAAGTTAAACTAATTGGTAAATCAAAGTGAATTAGCTGAGTTAAACTAAGTAAATCGATTAGAGTTAATCAAAGTGAATTAACTAAGTTAAACTAAGTGGATTAGTTCAGTTAATCGAGACAAGTAAATCAAGTTAGGTTAAACTATTTGAGTTAACCAGTTAGGTTAAACCATTTGAGTTAACCAGTTAGGTTAAACCATTTGAGTTAACCAGTTAAAGTTTACCAGTTAAAGATAAACAGTTAGAGTTGACCAGTTAAAGTTGACCAGTTAAAGTTGACCAGTTAGAGTTGATCAGTTAGAGTTACTCAGTTAGAATTGACCAGTTAGAGTTGACCAGTTAGAGTTATCCAAGTGGAGTTAATCGAGTAGAGTTGCCGAATATCACTTATTCGAAGTAGAGTTATCGAATATAGTGTATTCGAGGGAAGAGTAATCGAATATAGTTTATTCGAGTGGAGAAATCAAATGTTATTCATTTGAGAAGAGTTACCGAATATTATTTATTCGAAGAGTAGTTATCGAATATTGGTTATTCGAAGTTAGTTAATCCAAAGGAGTTATTCGAAGTTAGTTAATCCAAAGGAGTTATTCGAATTTAGTTATTCGAAATGAGTTATTCGAATTAGATATTTGAATAGAGTTAAACACATTAGAGTGGTTTGAATTACTTATTCGAATAGAGTTAAACACGTAAGAGTTAATTGAATATTAGTTATTCAATTTGAGTTAATCGAATTTAGTTATTCGAGAAGAGTTAAATCGAATTTAGTTATTCGAAATGAGTTATTCGAATTAGATATTTGAGTAGAGTTAAACACATTAGAGTGATTTGAATTACTTATTCGAATAGAGTTAAACACGTAAGAGTTAATTGAATATTAGTTATTCAATTTGAGTTAATCGAATTTAGTTATTCGAGAAGAGTTAAATCGAATTTAGTTATTCGAAATGAGTTATTCGAATTAGATATTTGAATAGAGTTAAACACATTAGAGTGATTTGAATTACTTATTCGAATAGAGTTAAACATGTAAGAGTTAATTGAATATTAGTTATTCAATTTGAGTTAATCGAATTTAGTTATTCAATAAGAGTTAAATCGAATTTAGTTATTCGAAAGCTGTTAATCAATTTGAGTTAAGTTAATCGATTTGAATTAAGTTGAATCGAAATGGAGTAAATCGATTAGAATTAAGTTAATCGAGTTAGAGTAAATCGAATATTAGTTATTTGAAGGTAAGTTATTCGAATTAGTTATTCGAAGGAGTTAATCAATTAAGTTATTCGAATGAGTTATTCGAAGGAGTAAATCAAATTAAGTTAATCGATTAGAGTTGAGTTAATCGATTTGGGTTAAGTTAAGTTATCGAGTTAAGTAATCGAGTTGAGATAATCGAGTTAAGAAAATCAAGTTGAGTTAATCGAATAAGTTATTCGATAAGAGTAAATCCATTTAAGTTAATCGAATGTTAGTTATTCGATAAGAATTGACACATTTAAGAAAATCGAATATTTGTTATTCTATAAGAGTTAATGAAATAGAGCCAACCAAGAAGAGTTATTCGAATATTAGTTATTCGATAGGAGTTAATCGAAATAGAGTTTATCGAATATAAGTTATTAAAAAGGGAGAGTTAATCGAATAGAGATTACTCGAAAGAGAGTTATACGTCAAATTCGATTATAGCGAATTCGGGGAAAATACTATTTACTTTCCAGGGTTTAAATCAAGATTTAGTTATTGATTTAGAAATTAGGTGTCTGTTAAATTATTCGAGTTAGGAGATAAAGTTATAATTTAGGTTAGACATTGCAGAAGTAGGAATTATAACGTTATAGTTATAATCAAACGTTTTCATATAAGAAGTAGATTCGTAACCTGAATCCGAGAATTTGCGTAAACAGATGATTGGAAAAAGTGAGTGACGAGCTTCATCTATTTCACAGTAAAGGACGTTGTTCAATTAAGGTCTGAGAGGTAATTATACCCCAACTTGATTGACTTCAGAATTGACAAAGGAATAGTTGTGGTTTGATAGAAAAGGTTGATTTGAAATATAGTTAAGTAATAAGCGATTAATGGATTAAGCGTAACGATGTTTTATACAACGTTCATTTGAAATCCGTAAATGAGTTTTGGAAACGTTTTCCAAATATAGTCAGATATGTTTTCTAAACATAGAAAATGAAATGTTTTCATGATAAGAATTTAAGAAATAGAGTTAAGCAAATTCAGAAACTGACTGGAGAGGGTAAGTTGAACGGTTTTCTAAGTGACAATCTGATGTTGGTTTCGACCTTCCGGATTGATACTTAGAGAATTGTTCTCATACTAGTTACAGTTAGGGACTGATAGATGCGAAATAATAGTGATGTGAAAATAAGCTATGGAAATGTTTTCCAATGATTAATAACATATATTTTCTAAATATATGAAATAAGGAAATATGAACATATGATGATTGATCGATCGAATTCCCATTTGGAAATAAGATCGTTGTTTGTACACCGACATGTTTTCATTTGATAGTTGAATCACAGACTATCAAAGTTTTGACCATATTTACGTTGTAAATATGGAGAGACCGGTTGGATTATTATCCGAAGAACCACTCCGTATTAGCATAAGCGTTGCGAATCAAGTACGCTGAAGATAATTGAAGACGGAGTGAAGTGCAAGGGCTATTGTGAAAAGCCTAGGTAGGATGGATTCACTGAATAGTGCCTTTGGTTTATTCAGTCCCAGAACAACGTATATGGACGAGTGTCTGACAAAGTATTCTTAACGAATCATATATGTTGATCTCTTTAAACGTATTACGTTGGTGGCGGAGAAATTCGTTTCTCTTAGCTTTTATACCCGTGATGCCTTGAGAAATCGATAATGATTTGGCGGGTATGACGATGTGGCATTCAAAGAAATTGAAGAAATAATCTGTCAAAGTGATAAACGTGACCTCAAAACCTCACAACCGGGAAATAACAGAAGTTGGGCTAGGCAGCATGGCTAGTTGGGCCATACCCAAGCAGGGTGTATTATCACCATCTAGAGAATATTCAATTGTACTTCTTTATAATCTATTTCAATGCTGTCCCTTATCGGGAAGGATGGTTGCTGATCCCAACCATCGGTGATAATATATTCATTACACTCAAGCTAAATGAGTGGACGGTCATGTGTGGCCGGGTTGCAAGACGTTCTTGTTGAACCCTAGTGTATCTCCTCTAGAGTACACTGATCGGAAGGTGCTCCCATACCTTGTCTGTTGGAATCCAATCTCCAATAAGCGCTCACGGTTTTATTTGTATACTATGAATGTGAAACGTGAGATGCAAGCGTTCTGCTAGATTGATATCTATTTGTATTTAGACATTATTATAATATCAGAAAGATATCCTTTATTTAACCAAGTGTTGGAGTTTTATTCACACCAGTCCCATGACTGACCCGGAGTTTATTTTGTTTGTTTTCCCTAAACTCTTGGGTGCCTAAATTTGTACGGGCAGTCAAGTAGTCGGGATTTTACAGATACACTTGGAGAGCTTCGAGCAGGAGGCTTCAGGATTATAGCTATTATTATTCTGCTGTGTTGTTAAGTGTTGTACTTTGAAATGGTATGTATATACGAGTACTGATTCGTATTTCAAAGTTATGTTATATTTTATTCGTTCCGCTGTGAGATTCGTGTTTACTCTGATGATGTAAGTTCTTCTTCTTCTTCTATTCTATTAGTTCTATCTTTTCTTCCTCACCCTCTACTTTCTTTCACTAACGTCTCGGAATTCTCGACTCTCGAGGAGTCGAAAATTTCCAGCCGTTACAATAATGAAATATGTTTCGTATGCCATTTCAACTATTTTGATCAGTTTTTATCAATATTAAAATATAAATTTATATAACATTCAATATTGAATTTCAACAAACATTTTAATTTACCACGGCCACATACTAACTCCATAAATTACGAAATTTGAAATCTAGCAATGTTTTACAAATATGTTCTTAACAAAATTATTTTCGTCAAATTTGGAGATCATTTGAAAAATGGCCTTTTAATTAGCTTATTATATTCAACGGAATTCATAAAAAGAGTTTAAATTTAATATGCATACATACTAATCCCAATTGACTTGAAATTTTAAATCTGACAATCATTTGACGTTCCGTATACAACAAAATCAATTTCGTCGAAAATTGAGATAGTTTGCAAAATGGCTATTTTTAAGGGTTTAATATTATTAAAATAATAATAAATTCCATAGCGACTATTTGAAATTTTAATTTGGACATAACTAACAATTTATAAAGTGAAATATCAATTTCTTAAATTCGTTAGAAAAACATAGTTAATTAGATCCTAACATTTCTGGTTTCATCAAATTCTGACTTATACTGAATTTTGTACATTCATTTAAAGTTTAAAACTAAATTTCCAAACTACAGCGCCATTATAAGATCATTTTAATTAATTATAAATTCTTACGTTCAAACTTCTTTTTAAATAAATTCTAAGTCGTTTATTCTCAAAATAAATCATTAAAAATATTTAATTTCTATTAAAATCAATTAAAAATAAGTTTTAAATTAGTTCCAAAATTCCGGGTTGTTACACGCTTGCTACTTCTCGTAGGGTAAATAGCTATATCTGACGTTTTTAGTTTCCAGGTTTGGGTAGGCTCCACACACTTATGCCATTTAAGACCCCTAAACTGAAAGACCTACTCCTAGATGGACTCTTCAACCCCAACCGCATAAGACCCAGGAAGCGAACTGTACACGAAGGTTATTAGGTCATACCCCATTAGCCCTTGGTACCTTCCCCTATTGGGATAAAGTGGGCCACATCATTATGTCTTTTCCATTTAGTTACTCTCCACAGAAATGTTATATGCTTAAGATATATTATAGTCACAAGTTTCTATGGTTAATAATATTTTTACATCATTAATCTACTAAGTCCAAATCTACTTTTAATTATAAGTTCTATATTCATTAATATAAATAAGGAAAATTATATCCTCTTCATCCTAGGATATTTATTTGATTACTTCCCTAATTAGACTTAGTATTTAAACAACAATCAATATCTATTAATCCCCTTTTTACACCCATTTATTTCTTATTTCTTTATTTATTCCCCTTTATGATCATAACGGTTATATTTTCCTAAGGCAACCATTTATCAGTCCCAAGGTATCTAATTGTTGTATCTCAACAGACAGATACTATTCTGATTTATTTATTTGTTTTTTTATATATATATGTATATATATTATTTTTTAACTAGACCTCTCACATTAAGTTGACCACTTGTGGATGTTGGATTTGCCGGTCGGTTCCTGGCAAGCTTCTACCACAAGTTGAACTTAACCTTGTGTCTTGGTACATTTATATTTACGCATTAAACCCCTCACATTAAGCTGACTAACTGTGGATGTTGGATTAGTCGGTCGGTTCTGGGTAGACTTCTACCACAAATTAAGCTTAATCTCGTGTCTAAATACGTTTTCAGGCAGAGTTCTACCACAAGTTAAGCTTAACATGGATTACATTTTCATATAATTCCATAATTGAACGTCATTCAAACATTCAGTATAATGTATATTTTACAGTTTTACGCTGATTTGGACGGATAATATATATATATATATATATATATATATTTTTATGTTTTTACGCATCAACGTAGTTATTTTTTTTTGTTATTATTAAATTTAATGATTTGGTTTAATCAGTAACCAAACATTCCTTTTTGCATTCAATCTTGTCAAAAGGTTTCAAATCTTCCAAAAAGGCCGTTAGTTGTAACTATTGTAAATTATGCATGATTTGTGGAATAGACATATTTCAAATTCACAATATATATATATATATATATATGTTTATATATATATTTATAGAATAGTTGATGCAAACTATGCACAAATATATATATATATATATATATATATATATTTATATGTATGTTTGCACCACTTTTCCCTTTTCCAATCTTTTTGTTATATCTCTTGTGACTTCAAATAACATCTTTTTGTTCAAAAAGAGGAAAACAACATATTTATAACAATTAAGCCAAAACCCAACAACATTGAATACAAACGACATATTTCTTATAAAATATCAAATTCACAAATTTCACCATTTTATGTTTTACCCAAATTCACAAAATTCATTATTCAATACTGAAAGTAGAGATTTGGAATATAACAACATCTAAATGGTGTTCAATGGGACTGATTTTCAGATCTACAATGCTTTGCAACATCCAAATACGTTTTACAACATAATTTGTAGGAAATATATATGAATAAGGTTTAGGAATCCTACAATTAATATTATGCCTGACCACAATTTCACAACTTACAAGTTTAACAATATTTACAATCAGATCTGATAGGTGTCAATCCAAGTACAACAATTAAATGAACATATGTGATGGGAATAGGCATAAAATTTTAGATCTAGTTCAAATGAAATAATAGGCTATTATAACTGTATTCGTTAATTTACCACTCAGCTTAAGGCATCCAAATCCAGAGTTTGAATCCTTTAGGCCTACAATTCCCAAATTCTTATAAACCTACAATCTATCAGAAAAGGGGATAAATTTCAGATCTGTAGATGTGTAAGAAAATAGGAAGAGAGGAGAGAATGTGATTTGAAGCATCAATTCACATTCTTTTCCATTGAATATGATAATCCTCTCAATTTTATATAATTTGTTGTATATGAATATATTTTTATTTAAGAAATTAGGTTTGAAGAGAGCGGAAAATGCAGACCTTCGCTGCTGCCCACAGATTTATGTGGAAAAGAATGAGGCCTTACCCCTTTATTTATAGGAATGAAATTAGCCATAAATTGTTAGATTTGATTTATTAAACACTCGTCCGTACGTACATAATATTATATAGCAAAAACCCTAACCGTCACTGCCTGGCTCGGCCAAGCGGTCGCAGCCAACGGTCGACCTCCCCGGTCAACCACTTGGACGACCTGGTAGTGAGGTGGCTGGGGGATTATTACTCTCTATATATAATATTCTATTGTATTTATTTTCCGTCCGTTATCATATTTTTTCCGTAAAATTTTCATATGTGCTCCGTTCGCGAAAATCTAAATATGAAAGTTGACCAGAACTTCGAGACGAAGATATCAGATAAAGTTTCATGGTCAAATTCCATCATTTACAAAAATTCATATTTTTGAAATTCTAATAATTAATTCTTATTACCAAAAAATTTGGGTATTTACAAGTCTCACCTAAAAAGCATATCTCCATCATC
This sequence comes from Allium sativum, assembly GCA_030737875.1. NCBI lineage: Eukaryota > Viridiplantae > Streptophyta > Magnoliopsida > Asparagales > Amaryllidaceae > Allium > Allium sativum. Next base: position 298,921,205 of record CM060921.1, read on the forward strand.
TAGAACGCGCACACACCATACATCTTAGTAAAAGATAATATTCAAGTAATAAATTGATAAGTCAATCCTCTATTGTAGATTTAACAGAACAAAGATCAATAATGCAAACTTTCAAATAAGCTGAGCATCCATTGTACTGTTGATCTATAATGCTATTAAAACTGCATAAAAAACTTTTGAAACTCCTCGATAATGAAGTACATCTCTAGTCAAAACCTTATCAAGCATTATTCCCAAGCTCAAGGTAATGTAATCTAGCTGCATAAAGCTTCTGCATACATAACAACCAATTGTTTTGTATTTAGAAATTTGAAACATTAAATAAGAACTGAATCCAAAGGATAACATGTATCATTCATTTCAAATTTCTATAGCTACCAATAATGGGAGATGTAAAAAAGAAAGAAAATTACGAAATACATGTTCTGAACTAACCAAGATCAAAGGTATGATAAGTTACTAAAGTACAACACATGTAAGAACATTTTATGCACATATTAATTCTTGAGTAGTGGCTTTATATTTGCCCAAAAAAGAAGTCCAATCCAAGTACGATGTTAATTTACAAAATCAGCTGGCATTTAACAGTGCACAAATGTTGCAACAGAATTTCCGGACATGATACGAATTGCAGAAGCATGGTCATGTACTTGTACATCTAATGGAACATGCACAATAAGTAATTTTTAGTACAACTCATTTTTATTCAATTCTAACTGACAAAAGAGTTTAAATCACTGAATATAAACCAAAATAAGTGAGTAACATAACCAACAAGACGAAGAACAATAGTAGAGTACAATTGCAGTAAGCACAATAGCCAAATTTTCGAATAATAGAACAACTAATAATAACCGGTAACAATCCCCAAATTCTCATCATAATTCCATAAACAACACACAATAGAATTGGGGTTTACCTTACTATCGCATAGATTAAGGTTTCACAATATAAACCTATATCACGTAGTAAAAGTACAACAAAATATGGGCAAGCACTAAAAACATGAGCAATAGCCGACTTGAAAATTAATTTGGTTTTGACATGATACTAAAACTAATTTGGATCTATTTTGATGTATATTTCATACAAGCTAATTTGAAAAATTAATTTCCATAGCACCTACTTTTATACATGAAAACGAATTCACAATAAAATTAAAACATACTAAAAGGAAATCATAAAGTTTTTACCTTTTCAACTGAATGACTGATTCAGAACCCTAAAGCGTGATGGCCTATTGCTGAGGTTGAAACCCTGGAATCGCGAGAGCAAACAAGCCATGGATTATAAACAACAAAATTGCAAGAGAGTATGTATTAATCGTGTGAAATTATAGAAACCCTAAACTGTGATAAACTTAAATGTTTGGTGAATGCGTTAGCAAGGGAGAAACGGTGTAATGGCTACCGAATCGTCGAGACTAGGGTTCGATTATCTGGAGAGAGAAAGTGAAAAACAATAAGAAGAAGATGAGGGAAAATAAAATGGTGAGCAGGAAAGTAAAGTATAATGTGGATCTGAACACGTAATATTTTCACAACCCCAACAAACAACGGAAACGATAAAACCATATAAACGTGGAAACGGACCGAAAAGTAAGTTTTTTTGACTACTTCTTCAAACAATTGATAAATTTGATCTGAATACAAAATTTAAATATGAAAAGGAAAAGTCAAACTGTTGACCAATTTTTGGAGGGAGAGCAAATTTCTTTGGAGCCAAATCGGAATTTTTTATAACCCTAATCAAACAATATAAAAGTATGGTCTGAAATCATATCTAAAATATGAGAGGGAAATAAAACGTTGACCAACATTTTGGATGAAAAACATTTGTGTGAAGTCAAATCTAAATTTTCTTATAACCGCAATCAAATAACATATAAAATGTTGTTTGAATGTCATGCATGAAATCTTCATAACATGATGGTTTCATGGGCTTTGCTAGACAATAGATGATTCCTCCTTTTGTTGTGCTAAAATGTGGGATAATAAAAAATCTGTCTTATGTTGTGTCATCGCTGTTATCTGATTCAGTTTGTGGCGTAGTGTGTACAAAGATGTGAAAAGCATCAAGTTCAAGACAGAAATGTTACTACACTAAAGGGTGCACCAGTGCATAAGTATAATATGCAGAAAGGCTATGAAGAATACACAATGCGTGGTGGAACAAGCATGCACAACAAAGGCTACAGTTCAGTTGCAAATTACAAAGAATACAAGCAGAATGGTTCAGGTTTAACAAGCATGAACAAGGGGCATGTGTACTAGCTGATCGAGCAAAGGAAAGGCATAAGGGAATGCACATGCATAGCAGTGAGCTTACTAAAGTACATATATTTGCAAAGCAATAATACAATGCAACAAGCAAGGATGCACAATTCAAGCAAAAGAGCATGGGTAAAGTGGAAGGCAGATAACCACCAGCCAAGGAAGATATAAGCATACAAACACAGCTCAACACAACGTGAACTCAACAAAAGAGGGCGACAACATCACCATGCAAGACACACATACAACAAAAACAAGGCAGAAGAGAAAACAAGTACAATATGCTGAGTAACACAATAGTTCAAATGGTCACAGGTGAAAGGGGCAATCGAGTGTGCACGAGCATCAATGTACAACATGACATACATATACACACATAAATGTGTGTGTGTATATGTGTCTTTTTGCATATGGAGTCCTGAAGCAACAAGGCAGAAAGGGAACATAAATGCCAAGGCAACCACAAGTGAGAAACAGTCTGAATGGTCTCAGAAGAAAAGGCAGATTTTTTTAATAAACATTGAATTGTTCAAAAGTGTAATAGATCACAAATTTTATTCTTGGAAAATGTATAATTAGCAAGTAAATATTTAGACAAAGAATTTCATTTGTTCATGTGTTACTTTGGATTATTCAATCACTACCGACATGTATTAGGGATTTATTCACTAAATATACAATGAGCTAAAATTGGCACAAAAGTAAATTCCAGAAAGTCATAAAGATTTCATAAATGTTAATCATGCATACATGATCAAAGGTCTTGTTTTTTGGGCAAATAATGAATTCACTATTTCAAGACATTCAAGAAATTCATGAGAACAAAGAAAATCAATCGAGAATTTCCAGAAATCAATCGCATAACTCATGGTAAGCCATCAATGAAATCAGAGGGATTAGGGTTTGAAAACCATATAAAATCACCCATTTATCATCGGCAAAAATCATCCGAATCAAAGCAAACAATTCTAGCAATCAAAGAAATCATTTTATAGTGCTCACAATTTTAAAATCAAGAGAGAATGTTTGCTATTACAAATCATGGAAAGACAATGAGTGTATAATCATCAAAGATCGCCTAGAAATTCAATCAAGCAAGCCACGATTTGATGGAGAACGAAAAATCTAATTTCATCACTATTGATAAGAGAAAAAGGAGGCAGTCGTATGTTACAAAAGAAAAAGCAAAAAGGAGCCAAAATTTTCTCTTCTTATTCAAATGTTTGAATTTGGGTTTTATTCTCTTGTTAATTTCTTTGTTGTTAAAACTTGTTCTAATTAGATCGTGTAACTACAGGATTTTGTAGTTGAGAAAATCACAACTTAGATTTTAAGTGATTTCAAGATTTTGAGCATAAGATTAGAGCAGTAGCAGGGTTTGCGAGTTTACAGGGATTTGTAAGCGGGAAACTCTTTTAATACTAATAACTTGTAGAAATCTTGGAAATGCAGCAGTAGGCAAGGTTTGCCGAAGCAGGGTAATTCTTGTGTGTGATTTATCTTTTCTGTGATTACTTTATTATTCTATGTTATTTCTTATTTTTAACTTCCAATAAACCCTATTCACCCCCTCTAGGGTTTATTTAGATCCTACAATTGGTATCAGAGCTAGTTTCTAATTAACTCTAGATCATGAATTCAACAAACAATGATTTTTCTGAGGGACAATCCATAGCTAGGCCACCAATGTTCAATGGTAATGATTATGCTTACTAGAAAGTTAGAATGAATATTTATGTACTATTTGTTGATTACAATATTTTGGATATTATTGAAACAGGATACAAAACTCCCACTGTGATCATTAATGATGTTGAATTTCCTAAACCAAAGGATAGGTGGGATGTTGATGATCAGAAAATGTTTTCGACTAAAGCTAATGCAATGAATGCTTTAATTTATCCCCTTAACAAAACCGAATTTAGCGGAATTTCTCATTGTAATACTACGTAAGAAATATGGCATACTTTGGAGGTCACTAATGAAGGAACATCTCAAGTGAAAAAAATTCGACTTTGCTTATTCAGCAATAAGTACAAAAACTTCACGATGCAAAAGGACGAGAGTATAAAAGACATGCATGGTCGATTTCAAGTGTTGGTTTACAATGCTAGAGCTCTTGGAGAAGCGCACACTGAAGTAGAACTAGCAAGGAAAATTTTACGAGTTCTACCAACGAATTTTGGGGCTAAAGTCACGGCGATTCAAGAATTAAAGGATTTGAACAAATTGAGCATGGAAGAGCTAATTGGAAATCTTATGACATATAAAATGGAGTTGAAGGCAAGAGAAGAATGCAAAAACTCAGATTCCAAGAATAAGTAAATATTCTCAACAAACACTGTTGACAACGATGATGATATGGAAGATCCTTCCGAGAAGCTTGCTATGGATGTTAGACATCTCAAGAAATGGACCAAATTCAAACCATGAAAGAACAAGCCAAAATCCAATAAATCAAGATACTCTGAAAATTCAGATGAGGAAGCCCGGACACATTAAACCAAACTGCCCACTGCTTCAGACGGAAAAGGAAACAAAAAGAAGAAGAAAGATTTTACAACGACGTGGGATGATGAGAAAGGAGAAGAAGTTTCTGACAACAACAAAGAATAGGCTAATCTATGTTTTATGGCACAGTCAGATTCAGAAAACAGTGAATGTAACACCCCACGTCCATTAATGTCACTCACAAAGGGAATGCATTAACTTCCATGGAGGTTTTAAGTGAATATATAACAGTAAAATTACAACAAGACAGATATAAAATAGTACTTGGACATTCAAAAACTTTATTTCATTGTAGCAGAAGTCAAAACATGTTTGATTACATCATAACACCATATTCAATGTCAAGTACAATATCTATCTTGATAAAACAAGTACATAATCCCATTACATGAATAGCCATTAAAAAGAAAGATAACAAGCTGGACTTTACTTCAGCAGTCCAAGCTTTCCAGAAGATAAGCGATCCAACTAGACTCCACTAGAACTTGGCCCAACCTGCGGACCTGAAGGGAGAAAAAGGATGGAAAAGAGGGGGTCAGACATAAAGTCTGGTGAATATGATAATTCTACAATACTATTACCAAAATAACTGGACTAAGGCATAAGCTGGAAAACAAGAAAATGTCTATGAAGAGCAGATTAAGGACATAGACAATCGCTAAAGGCAACGTTATAGGCGCTCCTAAATACTAAAGGATAAACACTATACTGCACCACACCAGTCACCCTAAAGATTCACCCACTTAGCTTCACTTAGAAACTTTCCCAATGGCTTTACGTACCCCTAGCTGACTACATAGGTGCCGCCTGCCCCTATCTCCACTAGGTGTACCCTACTTCCCATTATTCGATCGGCTCCCTAACTCGTAGATACCCGTGCTAGCCCCACAGTGGGGTGTATCACTCCCCTAAAGTGGCAACCTGATACAACGGACATGCACGGCTTATACCTACACGATGCAACAACGTCTTACCTACCAGCCCGGGTCCACACACGCATATGAAACCCATTGGACTTGCGTTGCCACCGCTCCCTGTTTTGGCCTCTTATAGTCAAACCCAGTATGCGTGTCCCGTCCTCGACTTGGTTCGAGCCCACAAAGATACGTTTTGGGATACTGGTTGAAATGGGCCCCTACTATTTACCACAAGCATTCCACCTAAGCTTGTCCCCATTAGTCCATCCCACTTAACCCACTTAGTCATGTTCATTTACATGTGTGTTTGGTTAAGTCTAATCGTATTTCAAATGCCTCTAAAGGCAACCACCAGATTCCTCATGCCACCCAAGGCACCTACTTAACCCCCATGTCCCACCTTACATGATTATCTGGTTAAGTATTTCTTAGTTCATTAAGGCCATAACCTCATAAAGACCTCTCACATTAGACTGGCATTTATGGCAGCTGGATTTGCCGGGCGGGTCCGGGCAGTCTTACACCATAAAAGAGTCTAACCTCGTGTCTTTACAAATGTTATGCTTTAGTTTGGGCCTAGGACCTCTCACATTGGGCCGACATTTGTGACTACTGGATTTGCCGGGCGGGTCCGGGTAGGTTTACATCACAAACGGGTCCAACCTCGTGTCCTAAGCATTGATTATTAATAATAATCCACTTTCCCCCAATTTTAATAATTCCCTACTTGAATTATTAATTACTTCCAATTTTTAACAATGTCCATAATTGACTCAATTATGGACATCCATTCATGGTATGCAAAATCTTACAAAATTGCACCCAATTTATTAATTCCTAATATTACCCCTACCCCACGTTTGAACGTTTATTCGCAAAATATATGTTAGACTCGAATAGCCTAACTCATAGCATAAAAGAGATTATCATAATAACAACATGTATATGTGACCAAATGAATCATAATAAGGGGTGAAATTTGCATATGTCCAACTTGCATAGATTATACATGTCATGGACCTAAAGGTGTCAACTTGTTCAAAATTCACCTAATATAATCTCAATCAATTTTCATAAACTTACATATGAACATGTGTGAATCAACATCATCTAATTTTTTAACAACATGGTTTTATATGGGTACACCTAACTCAATAGGCAAATTCCCATAATCAAGTTTCATTTAATTATAGTTTCAAGTTTATGGGTACACCTAACCTAATAGGCAAATTCCCATAAACAAGATCCATTTAAATTAAAAAAACATAACTTTAAGCATGTTCCAACAACATCATGATTTTACAACATAATATAGCATGATTTATAACATGGCATAGTATGATAGTATAACATAGCTTGACATGATTCTCAACATAGCACGACATAGCATAAGAGAATTTACAACATAGCATGACATAGCATATATAATTTACATCATACGACAACATAATAACATAATAAGAGATCCACAATATATAGAATTTACAATTACAAATCACATCACTTTCTTGTGATCCATTCATAACTGAGTCAAATTAGTTTGTAATAGTCTTGTGAGAATCATCATACTCACCAACAAAAGAAGAGAATTAGAGAGAGAGTTCTTTGGTTTGATTTGTTTTGTTGAGTAGAATTTAGTTGTAGATGATTAGGCTTCCTCTTCTTAGTTTGTGACGGCTACGCTGAACTCCATGGCAGCAGCATGACGGTAGCTTCTCTAATTTTACAAGTGATTTAGGTTTAGGGTCTACCCACTTATTTATAGATTTTAGAATGCATTTAGGCCATTAGATTTAACCTAGAAATAACCGCAGCCGTTCAGACAAGATGGGGTTTATCTTGTTGACTCAGCAATGAGTCAGAAGTGACTCAGCAAACACTCAGCAATATATATATATATATATATATATATTCTACAATGTACACATTAGATACATCCCCCCCCCTTTACACACTTATTATTGTTTTTATATGCATATTAGATACATCCCCTCTCTTACACACTTATTAATATTTTTATATTCATAATAGATACATCCCCTCTCTTACATACTTATTAATATTTTTATATTCATATTAGATACATCCCCTCTCTTACATACTTATTAATATTTTTGTATTCATATTAGATACATCCCCTCTCTTACATACTTATTAATATTTTTGTATTCATATTAGATACATCCCCTCTTCTACACACTTATTATTATTTTAGCAACTTTAGTGTTAATAGAAAATTCGGGGTGTTACATTCTCCCCTCCTTTTAGGATTTCGTCCCCGAAATCTTCAAGTCTGGAAGAATGTATATCCTACCATCCAAACGTCCATCTACTCATCCATCATACACAGGCATCCATTGTCCTTACAGACTTCTAATGCTTTCATGTTTAAATGCACAGTGTGTGTATATGTCCGTATCTAATGCAAAATCAGGCGGTCCACTGATTCAGTTGACCTCCTTAATGCAACTATGATCGTGCCATGCATCCATTATGTATGCAAAAGATTCTTAATGCTACATAATACTTCTATATGCGTGCACAACCATCATCTGAATGCAGCATCCACATGATAATACAACCATCGTTCATCCATTTTACTAAATACATCCATATATATGCAATATGCAATATGTAGTGACTGAGCCGATCTAGTGCCTAAAGTGTGTGTATATATGCATCCACGAGCAACCACTAGCAAACACTTGCATCCATTTTGCATCCATCATACATAACATGTCTCAAACACATGTTTCAACCATAGGATTATCCTAACTAAAGGTCAAAGATACTAATGAGAGGACATACTAAAGATAAGATAAGATAAGCTAAGCGATAAAGGAGAAATTAAAAGACATACCCTCAAAAAGAAAAGGGTACAACGAACGCATCTTCTCTTCTGTCTCCCAAGTTGCGTTGCTCTCATCATCTCCCCATTGCACTTTGACCAGTCTGACCTCTCGATTCCTCAACTTTTTGATCTCCGACCCAAGAATGCATGTAGGAGCTCGTCTAATTGTTGCATCACGCTCTATTTCCACCTCTTTAAGCAAGCTCGGCTCTACCACCTCCGCGGTCTTGTGCAAACACTTCCTCAAATGTGATACATGGAATACGTCGTGTACTCCACTAAGTTTCTCAGGCAACTCCACCCTATATGCCATCTTCCCAATCCTGTCTTTTACAGGAAACAGCCCTACAAACCTTGGTGCTAATTTCCCCACGGACCCAAAGCGAACAACATTCTGTAACGGAGATACTTTGATAAAAACCATGTCCCCAATGTCAAACTCAAGATCTGTCCTCCTCTTATCAGCATACGATTTTTGCCTATCTTTTGCTGCTTTCATCCTCCTTCGAATCAACTCAATCTTCTCCGAGGTTTCCCTAACCATATCGGGCCCAAGTAGGATTTTTATCGGTAGATTCCCACCAACATGTAGGCGAACGGCAAGGCCTTCCATAAAGAGCTTCGAAAGGTGCCATGCCAATACTAGACTGAAAGCTATTGTTATATGCGAATTCTACTAACGGAAGGTGCTCTTCCCATGTACCCCCAAAGTCTAGGATACAAAGCCTTAAAAGATCCTCTAGAATGCGATTCACCCTCTCGGTCTGGCCGTCTGTCTGAGGATGATATGCGGTGCTCAAACATAGCTGAGTCCCTACCGCCTCTTGTAAACTCTTCCAAAATTCGCTAGTAAAGATGGGGTCACGGTCGCTTACTATACTAGAAGGAATACCGTGCAAACGAACTATCTCCTTAATGTATACAGAAGCCAACCACAGAGCAGTCCACTTACTTTTCACGGGAATAAAATGGGCGCTTTTAGTAAGTCTATCTACTATAACCCAAATCCCCGTGTTACCCTTCCTTGATCTTGGTAATCCATCCACAAAATCCATTGAGATGCTTTCCCATTTCCATAGTGGAACTTCTAATGGGTGAAGCAACCCACCGGGTTTCTTTTGTTCTGCTTTAACTCGTTGGCACACCAAGCATCTAGCGACGTACTCGGCCACATCCTTTTTCATACCGGCCCAAAAGAAAACCCGCTTCATATCTTTGTACATCTTATCCCCGCCGGGATGAATGGTCATTTTTGAGCGATGAGCATCATCAAGAATGGCCTTCCTTAAGTCTTCGTCTTGCGGTACACAAAGTCTATTATCCCTTCGTAACCAACCCTTATCGTCTAGGGTATACCTACGAAGATGGCTTGACGACTCCCCCCCTTTGAGCTTTTCTACTATCTCAACCAACTGTGGGTCGTCTCGCTGTGCCTCAACAACCCGTCCTAGAAGTGTAGGTCTAACCTCCAAGGATGCTAACAGACCGGGTACTAAGTCAACGGAGGGTCTAAAGTCAAACAAAGAGATGAATTCTAAGCTTTGTCGTTCAACAAACAACGGACTCAAGGACAACCTTTTCCTACTTAAGGCGTCTGCCACCACGTTACCCTTGCCTGGGGTATATGCTATTTCAAAATCGTAGGAGGCTAAGAATTCCATCCACCGTTGCTGCCTTAAATTCAAATCCTTCTGAGAGAATAAGTATTTTAATGATTTGTGGTCAGTGAACAGTTCGAATTTCTCACCAAGAAGATAGTGACGCCAAGACTTAAGCGCGAAAACAATTGCAGCTAGCTCTAAGTCATGCGTGGGGTAATTCTTTTCATGAACCCTCAACTGCCTTCCACCATAGGCTATTACTCTTCCCTCTTGCATGAGGACCGCGCCAAGTCCCGTCCCACAAGCATCAGTATAGATGGTAAACGGTTTATTCCCGTCTGGCAGCACTAAGACTGGGGCTGAAGTTAAGGCTCTCTTTAAACGTTGGAACGCATCATCGCAATCTTTGTCCCACGTAAAAACCAGGTTCTTCTTCGTTAACCGTGTTAATGGAGCTGATATTTTTGCGAAGTCTTTGATAAACTTCCTGTAATAGCCAGCCAACCCCAAGAAACTTCTTACTTCGGTTGCATTTTTAGGGACCTTCCAATCTTGGATGGCCACCACCTTTGCGGGATCCACTGCTATCCCTTCTTTGGAAACCACGTGCCCTAAGAACCGTACTTCCTTCCTCCAGAAGTGACACTTAGAAAATTTTGCCTTAAGGTTATGCGCTCGAAGGGTTTCCAACAATTCCCTAAGATGTAGGGAGTGCTCTTCTTTATTCTTAGAAAAGACTAAGATGTCATCCACAAAGACTACCACGAATTTGTTAAGGTATTCCCTAAACACCCTACTCATCAAATCAACAAAATATGCAGGGGCGTTTGTCAAACCAAAGGGCATCACTAGCCATTCATAGAATCCGTCAGGAGTCCTAAAAGCAGTCTTATCTATACTATCCTCAGCCACTCTCAGTTGATGAAAGCCAGTGGCTAAGTCCAACTGCGAAAACACTGAGGCGCCAACTAACTGATCAAAGAGATCGTCAATCCTCGGCAGTGGGTGTCGGTTCTTTTTAGTAAGCTTGTTTAGTTCTCTATAGTCCATACAAAGTCTAAGAGACCCATCCGCCTTTGTGGCAAAAACTACTGGAGCACCCCACTCCGATATACTACGTCTTATGAACCCCTTCTCAAGCAACTCCTTTACTTGCTTATTGAGTTCCCTCCTTTCACGAGGAGCCATGTGGCGCACTGGCAAAGATACGGGTTTAGCATTATCCACAAGATAAATTCGAAAGTCTATCTCCCGCTTTGGAGGTAAGCCCTTCACCTCCTCAAACACATCCGGATATTCCCGGACCACTTCTACCGATCGCAGGTTCTCTACAGACGCGTCAAGCGATTCAAGATAACTTAGCATAACGGAATTTATGGGATTACAAAAGATGTCGAGAGCATTACCAAGGCGAGTCACAAGCCTAACTACTCTCCTTTCACAATCAAGAATGGCCCTATTTCTAGACAACCAATCCATTCCTAAAATTAGCCCATAGCCCGTGAAGCCCAATACATAAGCATCACATCTAAATTCAACGCTAAGTATAGAGATTTTCAAATCCAAACATATCATGGTCAAATGAGCCGAACCCCCAATTGGATTTGAAACGACCAAGGGATCCTCTACTAAACTGGTGTTCAAGTGCAGTGATTCAACTAATGATGCAGAGATAAACGAATGAGATGCGCCAGAATCGAATAAGGTACGGACAGGATGATCAAACAGAAAAACTAAGCTTTCAAAAGAAATTGTTCTACCTCTTTCTTGCAGCGGTGGGGCCGCAATAGCCTGAACTTGCCCCCTTGCCTGCCCTGGTGCCATAAGAGCCTGCACCTGTCCTCCCGAGGTAGACCCTGCCCTCTGCCCCTTCTTTGGACAGTCCTTTACTAAATGTCCCGCATCTCCACAATGAAAACAACCAGTCTTCTTTTTCTTTCTACAATCTTTGCTGAGATGGCCAGGCGTCCCACAATTGAAGCATTTCTTCTTCCCTTTGCCATTATTGTTTTTACCACCCTTCTTATTTTGCTGTTGGGGTTTCTTCTGATCCCCTTTCTTTTCAACTGCCTTATCCTCATGCATAAGTGCCATTTCTACTAGCTTTTCAAAGGTGGCTCCCATAGGGATGTGGGTCATAGCCAACCCTTGCAACGGTTCATTCAAGCCTCTAACGAACCTCAAAGCTTTCTTCTCTGGCGTGTTCACCAACTCCAAGCCAAACCTTGCTAACTGATTAAATTTATTGACATATTCCTTTACTGATGAGCTCCCTTGCTTTAGTGCCAGGAATTTTTCCATATTTAAGTTCTCCTCTGCCCTTGAAAGAAACTTTGCCTCAAACCTTCGTCTGAAATCCGCCCATGAATCAACTGGACGTTCCCCGTTAGTGACCTCCCACCAAAACGAGGCCTCTCCCTTCATTAACCAAGCAGCTAAACGGACTTTCCTCCCATCTTCCACTTCAAAGATATCCAACAATTCCTCAGTCTCCTTAAGCCAATCTCTGGCCTCCACAAACGTCTCAGTCCCTTGAAAAGTTTTTCCTCCCATAGCCTTGAATTCCTTGCACGTCTTTGCAAAAGTGTCAACACGGGGAGGAGGAGGAGGAGGAATGGGTGCAACTAGGGGTGGAGGAGTATCCGCTGGGCCTGCAGTGGTGGCCCTAGCCTCCAAGTATCTCCTAAACCACCCTGGAATCGTCACACCTTCTGGGAGATTAAGATCTTCAGCCATGCTGAAACGAAAAAGGAAAGATTCAAAATGGAGAATTCGAAAGATAAAGATAAGGATGTGGCTAATTGGGATTATGTTTTTCATAAAAACTCTCTTTAAATAACATGTTTTTTTTTTGAAAGCACTTCTTCCAAAAATACTTTAGAAAAAAAATATTTTTCTAAAATTTTTTTTTATCTGTTCTGGTAACCTTAAGCTCTGATACCACGTGTAACACCCCACGTCCATTAATGTCACTCACAAAGGGAATGCATTAACTTCCATGGAGGTTTTAAGTGAATATAGAACAGTAAAATTACAACAAGACAGATATAAAATAGTACTTGGACATTCAAAAACTTTATTTCATTGTAGCAGAAGTCAAAACATGTTTGATTACATCATAACACCATATTCAATGTCAAGTACAATATCTATCTTGATAAAACAAGTACATAATCCCATTACATGAATAGCCATTAAAAAGAAAGATAACAAGCTGGACTTTACTTCAGCAGTCCAAGCTTTCCAGAAGATAAGCGATCCAACTAGACTCCACTAGAACTTGGCCCAACCTGCGGACCTGAAGGGAGAAAAAGGATGGAAAAGAGGGGGTCAGACATAAAGTCTGGTGAATATGATAATTCTACAATACTATTACCAAAATAACTGGACTAAGGCATAAGCTGGAAAACAAGAAAATGTCTATGAAGAGCAGATTAAGGACATAGACAATCGCTAAAGGCAACGTTATAGGCGCTCCTAAATACTAAAGGATAAACACTATACTGCACCACACCAGTCACCCTAAAGATTCATCCCACTTAGCTTCACTTAGAAACTTTCCCAATGGCTTTACGTAACCCTAGCTGACTACATAGGTGCCGCCTGCCCCAATGTAACACCCCGAATTTTCTATTAACACTAAAGTTGCTAAAATAATAATAAGTGTGTAGAAGAGGGGATGTATCTAATATGAATACAAAAATATTAATAAGTATGTAAGAGAGGGGATGTATCTAATATGAATACAAAAATATTAATAAGTATGTAAGAGAGGGGATGTATCTAATATGAATATAAAAATATTAATAAGTATGTAAGAGAGGGGATGTATCTATTATGAATATAAAAATATTAATAAGTGTGTAAGAGAGGGGATGTGTCTAATATGTATATAAAAACAATAATAAGTGTGTAAAAGGGGGGGGGATGTATCTAATGTGTACATTGTAGAATATATATATATATATTGCTGAGTGTTTGCTGAGTCACTTCTGACTCATTGCTGAGTCAACAAGATAAACCCCATCTTGTCTGAACGGCTGCGGTTATTTCTAGGTTAAATCTAATGGCCTAAATGCATTCTAAAATCTATAAATAAGTGGGTAGACCCTAAACCTAAATCACTTGTAAAATTAGAGAAGCTACCGTCATGCTGCTGCCATAGAGTTCAGCGTAGCCGTCACAAACTAAGAAGAGGAAGCCTAATCATCTACTACTAAATTCTACTCAACAAAACAAATCAAACCAAAGAACTCTCTCTCTAATTCTCTTCTTTTGTTGGTGAGTATGATGATTCTCACAAGACTATTACAAACTAATTTGACTCAGTTATGAATGGATCACAAGAAAGTGATGTGATTTGTAATTGTAAATTCTATATATTGTGGATCTCTTATTATGTTATTATGTTGTCGTATGATGTAAATTATATATGCTATGTCATGCTATGTAGTAAATTCTCTTATGCTATGTCGTGCTATGTTGAGAATCATGTCAAGCTATGTTATACTATCATACTATGCCATGTTATAAATCATGCTATATTATGTTGTAAAATCATGATGTTGTTGGAACATGCTTAAAGTTATGTTTTTTTAATTTAAATGGATCTTGTTTATGGGAATTTGCCTATTAGGTTAGGTGTACCCATAAACTTGAAACTATAATTAAATAAAACTTGATTATGGGAATTTGCCTATTGAGTTAGGTGTACCCATATAAAACCATGTTGTTAAAAAATTAGATGATGTTGATTCACACATGTTTATATGTAAGTTTATGAAAATTGATTGAGATTACATTAGGTGAATTTTGAACAAGTTGACACCTTTAGGTCCATGACATGTATAATCTATGCAAGTTGGACATATGCAAGTTTCACCCCTTATTATGATTCATTTGGTCACATATACATGTTGTTATTATGATAATCTCTTTTATGCTATGAGTTAGGCTATTCGAGTCTAACATATATTTTGCGAATAAACGTTCAAACATGGGGTAGGGGTAATATTAGGAATTAATAAATTGGGTGCAATTTTGTAAGATTTTGCATACCATGAATGGATGTCCATAATTGAGTCAATTATGGACATTGTTAAAAATTGGAAGTAATTAATAATTCAAGTAGGGAATTATTAAAATTGGGGGAAAGTGGATTATTATTAATAATCAATGCTTAGGACACGAGGTTGGACCCGTTTGTGATGTAAACCTGCCCGGACCCGCCCGGCAAATCCAGTGAACACAAATGTCGGCCCAATGTGAGAGGTCCTAGGCCCAAACTAAAGCATAACAGTTGTAAAGACACGAGGTTAGACTCTTTTATGGTGTAAGACTGCCCGGACCCGCCCGGCAAATCCAGTTGCCATAATTGCCAGTCTAATGTGAGAGGTCTTTATGAGGTTATGGCCTTAATGAACTAAGAAATACTTAACCAGATAATCATGTAAGGTGGGACATGGGGGTTAAGTAGGTGCCTTGGGTGGCATGAGGAATCTGGTGGTTGCCTTTAGAGGCATTTGAAATACGATTAGACTTAACCAAACACACATGTAAATGAACATGACTAAGTGGGTTAAGTGGGATGGACTAATGGGGACAAGCTTAGGTGGAATGCTTGTGGTAAATAGTGGGGGCCCATTTCAACCAGTATCCCAAAACATATCTTCGTGGGCTCGACCCAAGTCGAGGACGGGACACGCATACTGGGTTTGACTATAAGAGGCCAAAACAGGGAGCGGTGGCAACGCAAGTCCAATGGGTTTCATATGCGTGTGTGGACCCGGGCTGGTAGGTAAGACGTTGTTGCATCGTGTAGGTATAAGCCGTGCATGTCCGTTGTATCAGGTTGCCACTTTAGGGGAGTGATACACCCCACTGTGGGGCCAGCACGGGTATCTACGAGTTAGGGAGCCGATCGAATAATGGGAAGTAGGGTACACCTAGTGGAGATAGGGGCAGGCGGCACCTATGTAGTCAGCTAGGGGTACGTAAAGCCATTGGGAAAGTTTCTAAGTGAAGCTAAGTGGGATGAATCTTTAGGGTGACTGGTGTGGTGCAGTATAGTGTTTATCCTTTAGTATTTAGGAGCGCCTATAACGTTGCCTTTAGCGATTGTCTATGTCCTTAATCTGCTCTTCATAGACATTTTCTTGTTTTCCAGCTTATGCCTTAGTCCAGTTATTTTGGTAATAGTATTGTAGAATTATCATATTCACCAGACTTTATGTCTGACCCCCTCTTTTCCATCCTTTTTCTCCCTTCAGGTCCGCAGGTTGGGCCAAGTTCTAGTGGAGTCTAGTTGGATCGCTTATCTTCTGGAAAGCTTGGACTGCTGAAGTAAAGTCCAGCTTGTTATCTTTCTTTTTAATGGCTATTCATGTAATGGGATTATGTACTTGTTTTATCAAGATAGATATTGTACTTGACATTGAATATGGTGTTATGATGTAATCAAACATGTTTTGACTTCTGCTACAATGAAATAAAGTTTTTGAATGTCCAAGTACTATTTTATATCTGTCTTGTTGTAATTTTACTGTTCTATATTCACTTAAAACCTCCATGGAAGTTAATGCATTCCCTTTGTGAGTGACATTAATGGACGTGGGGTGTTACAGTGAAGAAGACTCTAGTGCGGTATACAGTTATAAAGACTTACTTTTGATGTGTCATGATCTTGCTAAAACTATTGATGCTCTAAGATTAAAAGTGAAGAAAATAAAATCTGATATATTAAATATGGTTCATAATAATGATAGGTTAGAATCTGAACTAGAAAAAATTACAAATATTTAAAACCTGGACTGTGATAAGTGCAAGTTTTTGAATCTAGAGCTATAAAAACTCAAATCAAGCATAAAAGATTCTGAAAATGAAATTTTGAGTTTGAAAGAGCGTGATGACATTAAAAGGAAGAATTTCATAAATAGATGCACCTCACTTTTGACTGAGAACACAACACTTAAAACCAAAGTCTGAGATATTGAGATTAGTTTGAATAAGTTTTCAACAGGTGAAACGCCTTTTAAATTATTGTTAGGAAATCAATTGTTTGCTTACAATGGAAAATGACTAGGTTTTGGAAAGACACAGATTAATGTGAACGATAATGCTAAAGATAGGAGCGTCTTTCCTTACTGTGTGAAATTTGCAAAATCATTGAAATATCCATAGAAGAAGAGGTAGTCTTGTGGCATAGGAGACTAGCACATGCTAATATGGATCTCTTCGAAACTTGAAACAAAATAAATTGTTAGAAGTCTACCACATTAGAAATTCAAAAATAATAAAATGTGTAAAGCATGTTCCATGGGCAAATTTAGTCGTTCATCATTTCGTTTTAAGAATGTTGATAGCACTTCTCGAGTTCAGACCAAACGGTAGTGCAAGCTTAAATGGAAAACATTATTGTTTTGTATTGGTTGATGATTAATCTAAATTCACAAGGGTTTATTTTTTAGCCAAAAAATCTAAAACTTTTGATTACTTTTCAAAGTTTTCAAAACTTGTTCAAAATGAAAAAGATGTTTCAATTAAAACTTTGAGAAGTGATCGTGGAGGTGAATTTGAAATTCTAGACTTGGAAATTTTTTGTGAAGAAAATGGTTTTAAACACGAAATTTGCGCTCCTCGAACACCTCAACAAAATGGGGTAGTCGAAAGGAAAAATCATACATTATAGGAATTGGATAGATCCATGTTGAGTGAGTATAAGTTGCCTTTAACTTACTGGGCAGAGGCAGTTAATACTTCTAGTTATGTATTGAATAAAGTATTGAATTGACCAATAAAACGTTATATGAATTATGGTTTGATAAAAAGACTAACATCTCATATTTTAGAGTATTTGGATGTCCTTGTTATATTCTTAACACATGAGATCAACTTGGAAAATTTGAGTCAAAAGCCGATGAAGGAATTTTCATGGGTTACTCTTCGAGAAGCAAAGCTTACAAAGTCTTCAACAAGTGATCAAAAACTATTGTTGAAACCATTAATGTGAGGTTTGATGAATCAGACTTGGAGATGGCTTATGGAAAGGATAAAGATGATGGTGTTGTGCAAGAAAGCGAAAGGAAAGAAATGAAATTGAAGCTAGCAGTGATGAGGTCATAAAAGCAACAGCTGAAGTTGAAGATTTGAAATTCTAACGTAATCATCCTCCAGAATTGGTCGTTGGAAGTACAACGACTGGTATTCGCACTCGTTCTTCTCTTAATAAGAATGTTTGTGCCTTTTGCATCCGAAATGCTTTTATCTCTGAAATTGATCCAAGTTCTTATGATGTTGCTCTTAACGATGAATGTTGCTTTTTAGCAATGCAAAATGAACTCAACAAGTTTGAGAGGAATACGGTCTGGAAATTAGTTCCTAGGCCAAATGACTATTCAATTGTTGGAACAAAATGGGTGTTTAAAAATAAACTTGAAAAATTTGGAAATGTAATTAGAAACAAAGCTGGATTGGTCGCAAAAGGATATAATCAAATAGAAGGCATTGATTTTGATGAAAAATTTGCTCTAGTTGCTAGGTTAGAAGCAATTGGAATTTTGCTTAGTTTTGCGTGTTTTAAGGGTTTCAAATTTAAGCAAATGGATGTAAAGAGTGCCTTTCTAAATGGAGAGCTAAAAGAAAAAGTTTTTGTTGAACAATCCCTTGGTTTTGAAAGTCATGAGTTCCCAAGTTATGTGTATAAACTTGAAAAAGCATTATATGGCCTTAAGCAAGCTCCTAGAGCTTGGTATGACTGTCTCTATACATATCTTTTGGAAAATGGTCTTGAAAAAGGATGTGTTGACACAACTTTATTTCTATTACATGATGGTAATGATTTTTTATCGTTCAGATTTATGTTGATGATATCATTTATGGTGCTATTAATGAAGGCTTATGTGAGAAATTTGAAAAAGCCATGTAGGATAAATTTGAAATGAGCTTGGTAGGTGAAGTGAAATACTTCCTTGGATTACAAATCAATTGATATAGCAAAGGAATTTTCATTTCTCAAACAAAGTACGTGATGGAATTGTGGAAAAGAATTGGAGTTGAAAATACAAAGCCATTGAGAACGCCAGTGAGCCTGTCAACTGTAACAACCTGGAAATCAGAACCAATTTAAAAAAAAATTAAGAAATTTTGTAAGAAAATGTGCCAGAATTTAAAAATTCCATTTTAAAAAAATAATAAAGCCATTAAAAATAGCCATTTTACAAATGACTTCCGTTTTCGATGAAACCACTTTTGTTGGATCCGAATGTTAAATTATTGCTAGGTTTAAATTTCCACAAATTTTGGAATTAATATGTGAGTATGGTGTAAAATGTGTTTGATAATTTCTGTCGAATTTGATCAACCGTTAAAAAGACCATTTTTCAAACGGTCTCCAAATTTGATAAAATTAATTTTGTTAGGATCGTATCGTCAAAACATAGCTATATTTATTTTTTGGGAATTTGTGGAGTTAGTATGTGGCCCCGGTAAATTAAAATGTAAGATCAAATTAAATAATTAAATAGTTTATATTTTAATTTAAAGAAAAGTGGGCTGAAACGATCAAATAGGTTGACGGGGCCTATTCCATTGTATCCAGAACAGGGGTATTTGGCTAAGGGCAACATTCGCTGGGTAGGATTTGGGGTTAGTAGGAATTAACGGTTTTTTTTGTGAATTAATGAATTAAATATTATTATATTATAAATACCCTAACTAATCAAACCCTAATTACATATACAGCCGTCGCCACCTTCAATTCCATGGTCAGAAAAGCTCCGTTTTTCTTCCATTAAAATCTCTCCATCCTCATAGTATAATTCCCCCTTCTTTTGACAATATTGTAGAACTCTTCATCCTCTTCACATCAGCACGGACAACACCCCCTATCATTGAATAACCGTCGCGTTCCAAGACCCCAAATACCTAACTTTTGGAGCACCGCCGCGCCCCCTAGCTCAGATCGAACTGACCATCGTGGGCCCCCCTCTGAGCGCCGCTCTCCCCACTCCATCGTGGCACCCTCCGATCGTCATGAAGTCGAGTGATTTAATCCCGAAAGCCTGAGCAAGTTTTGAACAAAATACAAAGACCGTCGACCTTGATCTGGAAGGAGGAAGAAGGTGGAATTTTTAATTTATTTATTTGATTAATTAAATTTAAAATATTATCAACACAATAAAATTCGTAACCTATTCATATATTATCGGAATTGCATGAAACAGGAATCGTTTGGATTGTGGCGGAGTCTATTTCATTTTAGAAGCGATCCGGGGATTTTAGATCGATCTGAAGGCTTTGATAAATTCCAAAGCACTGTGAGATTTCTTATTTAAAAATAAAAATAAAAATTAATTATTATTGCGTTGGAAATTTTTATATATATGCAGTTAAGATTCAGTTGTGTTGTACGAGATTTGGATTGACTGATTTTGTTTGTGGTGATCTGTTGGATCTAATTAGATATGTTAGAATTGGAGAAAATTATATATACAATAAAAATATCTTTTTTATTGCATATACATAAATGTTAGGATTGGAAAAAAATTGGTTATCAAATAAAAATACTCTTTTTATTTGTATATACATGAATTGGACAAAATTATATATATAATAAAGATATCTTTTTTATGGCATATACATAAATGTTAGGATTAGACAAAAAAAATTTATCAGAATTGGAAAGAATTGGTTATCAAATAAAAATCCTCTTTATTTGTATATACATGAATTGGACAAAATTATATATACAATAAAAATATCTTTTTAATTGCATATACATGAATGTTAGGATTGGACAAAAATTTGTTATCAAATAAAAATACCCTTTTTATTTGTATATACATGAATTGGTCAAAATTATATATACAATAAAAATATCTTTTTTACTGCATATACATGAATGTTAGGATTGGACAAAAATTGGTTATCAAATAAAATACTCTTTTTATTTGTACATATAAATCATAAAATTATGTAGACAACAAATATTCGTTTTATTTATACATAGGAAGTGCATAGAAATTTGTTATACAAATAAAACTCTCTTTTTATTTGTACATATGTAAACATAGGAATTGCATAGAAATTTGTTATACAAATAAAACTCTCTTTTTATTTGTACATATGAAAACATATGAATTGCATAGAAATTTGTTATACAAATAAAACTCTCTTTTTATTTGTATATATGTTAAACATAGAAATTGTAGACAATAAACATTCTCATTTTTTGTACATATGTTAAACATAGAAATTGTAGACAATAAACATTTAAACATAGAAATTGTAGACAATAAACATTCTCCTTTTTGGTCACATGTTAAACATAGAAATTGTAGACAATAAAAATTCTCCTTTTTATTTGTCATGATAACCATAAAAAAACATGTAGACAATAAAATATTCTTTTTATTTATATATATGAAATGTAGAAATTGTGTAGATTATAAAATTTTCTTTTTATTGTATATATGTGAACATAGGATTTGTTAAAATTGTGTAAACATTAAAAAGAAACATTTTTAATGTATAAATTGATTCATTATTTAAAGTAGCTTGTTTATTAGTAAATTTTGTAAACATTAAAAGGAAACATTTTTAATGTATAAAATGATTCATTATTTAAAGTAACATGTTTATTAGTAAATTGTGTAAACATTGAAAAGACACATTTTTAATGTATAAAATGATTCATTATTTAAAGTATCGTGTTTATTAGTAAATTGTGTAAACACTAAAAAGAAATATTTTTAATGTATAAAATGATTCATTATTTAAAGTAGCATGTCTATTAGTAAATTGTGTAAACATTAAATAGAAACATTTTTAATGTATAAAATGATTCATTATTTAAAGTAGCATGTGTATTAGTAAATTGTGTAAACATTAAAAATAAACATTTTTAGTGTATAAAATGATTCATTATTTAAAGTAGCATGTTTATTAGTAAATTATGTAAACATTAAAAAGAAACATTTTTAATGTATAAAATGATTCATTATTTAAAGTAGCATGTTTATTAGTAAATTGTGTAAACATTAAAAAGGAACATTTTTAATGTATAAAATGGTTCATTATTTAAAGTAGCATGTTTATTAGTAAATTGTGTAAACAATAAAAAGAAACATTTTTAATGTATAAAATGATTGATTATTTAAAGTAGCATGTTTATTAGTAAATTGTGTAAACATTAAAAAGACATTTTTAATAAATTAAATGATTCATTATTTAAAGTAGCATGTTTATTAGTAAATTGTGTAAACATTAAAAAGAAACATTTTTAATGTATAAAATGACTCATTATTTAAAGTAGCATGTTTATTAGTAAATTGTGTAAACATTAAAAATAAACATTTTTAATGTATAAAATGCATCATTATTTAAAGTAGCATGTTTATTAGTAAATTGTGTAAACATTAAAAAGAAACATTTTTAATATATAAAATGACTCATTATTTAAAGTAGCATGTTTATTAGTAAATTGTGTAAACATCAAAAAGAAACATTTTTAATGTATAAAATGATTCATTATTTAAAGTAGCATGTTTATTAGTAAATTGTGTAAACATCAAAAAGAAACATTTTTAATGTATAAAACGATTCATTATTTAAAGTAGCATGTTTATTAGTAAATTGTGTAAACATTAAAAAGAAACATTTTTAATGTATAAAACGATTCATTATTTAAAGCAGCATGTTTATTAGTAAATTGTGTAAACATTAAAAAGAAACATTTTTAATGTATAAAATGATTCATTATTTAAAGTAGCATGTTTATTAGTAAATTGTATAAACATTAAAAAGAAACATTTTTAATTTATAAAATGATTCATTATTTAAAGTAGCATATTTATTAGTAAATTGTGTAACATTAAAAAAGACATTTTTAATGAATGAAATGATTCATTATTTATATTGACATATCCATTATAATTTGTGTAGAGATTAAAAAGGACATTTTAATGTTTATTTAGTTTCATTAAAAAAGGACACTTTAATGTTTATTTAGTTTCATTAAAAATAACATTTTACATGTCTATTTGGATTAAAAAGAACAACATATTAAAATGGAACTTGTCATTAACATGTTAACGAAGTAGGAAAAGTGTTTATATGCTAATATATATTTTGTTCATTGGAAACATCACTTTTAACATGATTAGTGAAATCGTTGAACGATTTATATTTATATATATATATATTTAATATATAAATATAAATTAAAACTAAACGAATCGCGCGCGGTAGTTCGCGTTTTGGAATCATCACTTTAAACGATTATACCAAAAGATCCGACCATTGGATTTTTTCCAAAACTGGAACCGTTTGGTTCGCTTTGGAAAGATCTTTCCAATGATATTAAATTTGTTAAAATCCAATGGTTAGATTTTGAGAAATGTGTAATTCAAATTTGGATAAAAACAGCGCTAAGGCTGCATATTGACCTGAAGCGTCGTTAAATTAAATTATGCTATTTTATATAAATAAAAATAGTGACAAATCATTATAAAATAATATTAATGATATGAAATGATTTAAATTATATATATTCGAGAATTATTTGAAAAGACCGAGTTCAATCTCATTTCAAATAATTATACGACGATTTAAATCGAAGATATTGAAGATAGTGTTTGAAGACCGTCAATCTTCACATCGAATGGACGACTACTGATGCCTTTGATTGGAGTTGTTTCCTTCAAAGGGTTACAGTGGTAGTTGTCCGGACGTACTTGTCGATTGTCCGGATATACGAGAACCTCTCTTCCATATTGGACATACGGGACGAGGAATAAAGTGTCTCCATTTGTTCAGACCCAGAACGGACTTGTTAATGGATGCATGTCTGACATTAGATTTCGTTCTGTGTGAATTGATTTCTATTTAATATATATCTGTTTAGTGGCGGAGAATTTATTCTCTTTCTAAACACCCTTCTCTGAGACGTACGGGCTTAGAGCTTATATATTGATAGTTATTAGTCGCATGGCGTGGGTTGCCAATGTGGCATGCCAAGGTGCAAATGATCAAGGTTTTTGTTGAAAACCAGAGCCTTGTAGATGATGATCGAAGCACGACTTTATTTAGCATAGCTTTGTGTACAAGTATTACTTCGCGAGCCTCATACCCCGGCACGAGTCAAAAACGGGATAAGGGACCCAAGGAGTGCATGCGTTTCTTTCTAGCTAGAAGTGGTGTCGTGGTATGGAACCCAGACACTTTTACTTATGTGGATGATAGATTGCGAGACCTTGGTATATTCGTCACTACTGGCCAAGTGTTAGGTCCAATAGGACTGGGAAACGTATTGTTCAGGCATAACTAATCCACTAAAGTATTTGTGGACTGACCTTGGAGGATCCAAGGGCTCGCCAGCGTCCGAGTCCTAAGACATTTGCTAGAGTGTCTCGAATCGATAAGGAGACCATCCCTAACCTTGGCTCATGATGGAAACCCAATTTCCAATACGACATTACAGATTTGATTGTAAACTTATATATGGCGACATAGTATATGGTAGCTATGCGTCTATGATTGATACATTTATTTTGAAAGTGTTTTAAACTGACTAGACACCAATAATAATATCAAGTTTTATACGTATCAATCATGTTTCATCATTAAAAGGTAAAACTCTATTCTCCGATTTACGTTGCATTGTGTGATGGGACTTGAGTCTTATAATAGTTTCATTTTTCTAAAAAGCATTGTGTTGTTTTAAAAAGATTTACTTATTTTATGCACTGGCAATTCAATGGAGTAAACCTGTTCCGCATTAGCTGCATGGTCCTGTGATTAGCCTTATTGTTATATAAGTTAAGAAAGATTTCTCATACCAGCCCCATGACTGACTCGTAGTTTGTTTTCACTTGAAAACGTCGGTGCCCTTATTTTTACACGGGAAGCCAAACAACAGGTAACAAGTTATTTTGAATATGTACCGAAGTGGAGTATGATCTTGGGCAGAAGACGAAGATTATCTCTATCTTTTATTTCTATTTTGGAACATTTTGACATCATTTATCCATGTTGTACTTGATGATGTTGTAATGACCCGGATATTTGACGGTGTAATAATTAACTTATTTAATTATTTAAATAACGAATATATTATTTAATCGACGACGTTAGAACGTATAATTATATTATAATTAAAAATCGAGCTTGAAATGACGCTGCAGTTCATGAATTGGCGATTCGAACTTCAACTGAATATACAGAAGCCGTTTTAAATCGGATTTCTGTGAAACAAGAAACGTGTGGAGCTGGTGGATTATATCTTTCTAGTGGGAGAGAAAAATCAGGATTTTGTCGCATAGATTTTGAGATATGTCCAAATCAAATTTTAAAATAGTCGCTATAGAATCGTTTATCGACCGTAACGGTTTATTCGATATAACTAGAGATCGGGTTTGAATTTAGATAAGGTTCTTTTGGGAAATAGTGATAATTTAATTTTTAGAATTTTATAGAAATTTTTAATTAATTAAATAAGCAACTTTTTATTTGGAGTATTTGGCACCCTGTATCGACATTTCGGGGTTTCACAATATGAGTTCATTTACCGGTATTATTATATTTCTAGGATCGTGACTCCTCACTAAGCACGACTGTACACTTAGTTCTGTCTGTAGCGGACCGACTTTTATCGTATTCAAAACATGTTCATAGATGAAGTAAAACAAATAATATGAGGGTTTCCTTCTATGCTAAGTTATACTACTGCCATAACTTCAAAACGCGGTGACCCTGTAGGCTACGGTGAGCTATACGTGAAGGCTTATCAAATTTAAATGAACACTGCAGAGAAAACGTGCTCCATTCTCAACCACACACCGTATAATCAAAGCACCGACTTCATAGCCTATAAATAACCAATCCCTTAAACCTAATTCGATCTCCTCCAAAGTCAAAGTAACATTTCCGCCGCCACTTAAATGAAAGAACGAACAGAAATGTTCTAAAAGATTTTCCACTCATCTCGAAATACAAACATTATTCTCAAGAAAACGTTTGCTACCCCTTTGTTCTACATCTCGAGCTCGCGAGGACGGCTTCAGTCTTGAAGCCTGTACAGGCGATTTAGGCAACCGAGATGAAGGGGATTTGGACTGGAGATGGAGCCCACGTAGGACTTCGAGGGGATGTCGAACTCGGGGGAAAGAGGGACTGGAAGGTGCGGTTTCAGGTAAGAGACTCGGTGGTGACGTCGGCGTGAGGGTCTGTTGAGTGTCAGGTGATGGAGTTGCGATGTGGTATCAGTGATGAAATTGTTCGGTGGTGTCACCGTTGGGCGTGCAGGGGTCTGAAGGCGCCACGACCACGGTGAGGTCGAGTTGAACATTAGGGGGAGGAGGTTAAAGCTGGTGCGAAGTGGAGTTGTTCGGTGAGGTTATGTTGAAGGCGGTGGGAAGATGGAGGAGTAGTGGGTGGAGGAATCATCGGCTATGGCCTGTGAAGCATCGGATTCCTGTACAGTCGATTTGGGCAAGAAATCATTGGTGGGTGATTAACTAACCTTAAATTTTGTGTTATTGTGAACTAAATGATTTTGGTAAGAGTCGTTTGACTTTAAGTAATGAGGTGGAGTGAAATTTCAGAAATGGTTTTCAATGGAAACAAGGGATTGAGGGGTTACAGGAAAGAAGATGATTTTTGTTTTGGGTATTGTTTTGCTGATGGGTTTTTAGGCTGAGCCCAGCTCGAATGAAAGGAAAGAAAAGAAAGCCTATGAAGGAGATGCACAAAGGACGTGAGCTGCTTATGGTGTAAGGAGGAAGAAAGGGTAAACGGGAGGTCTGGGCTTGAAAGTGGAAATGGGTCGACGTTTGAAGGGTAAAGGCCCAATTCGAATTTTAAATATAAGTGTTTTAGTTTTAAATTAAAGTTAAAATGTGTATTAACTTCTTAGTGTTATATCTTGGTCATACGTTATTAGTTTGACGAACCGTAAGTTGCGTTGGGACCGTATGGACGAGAGCTTCACAATGAAGCTGACGGGAAGTGGATTCAAGCTCGTATGAATTTATGGCGAAATAAATTGTTTGATTCAAATCAAATAACAGTTTATCATTCTTTAACGACGAACTGCAAAAGTGAGTAAAACTCACTAACTCTCCTCAATTTATATTTTAATATAAATTGTACTTTATTTTGTTGACTGCTGTATATTGATTGTTAAACTGGACTATTAAATAGATTTGATTGAAAACATAGATATAGTCATAAGTTATATAGTTAATCAAATATTGATTTTGTCCAGTAGAATATTTCATATTGAAAATGAAATATGATATATATTATACTGTGTAACATCTGTGGATGCAGGGAGATAGGTTGGAGGAATCTGACTGGGTTCCTCAACAATTATTTTACTGTTTTCATATATTGTGTTATATGATGTGTTATATAATCTGTTCTGGATTATGTGTGTTAGAATGATATTAATCATTGTTATTCGATATTTTGAATATCATAAGAAACTCTGAGTTGTAAAAAGGAGTATTTCAATGTATATTGAAATAAAGGAAATTATTTATAAAACAAATAGAGTTTTATAAAAGGGGTATTTATGTAGAAAATAAATAGAATTGAAAAGGAGAATATTTATTTAGAAAATAAATAGAATAAAGGAATATTTATTTAGAAGATAAATAAAACGTTATAAATAGGAAATATTTGTAACGGTAAATAGAAGTTATAAATAGGAAATATTTGTAACGGTAATTAGAAGTTATAAATAGGAAATATTTGTAACGGTAAATAGAAGTTATAAATAGGAAATATTTGTAACGGTAAATAGAAGTTATAAATAGGAAATATTTGTAACGATAAATAGAAGTTATAAATAGGAAATATTTGTAACGGTAATTAGAAGTTATAAATAGGATTAATTGAATTAGAGTTAATCGAATCAGGGTTAATTGTATATTAGTTATTCAATTAGAGTCGATCGTATATAGTTATTCGAGATAGAGATAAAACAGACATAGTTAATTAGGGTAAGTACCATTTAGCACGACTGCTAGCGTAATTCGCAGGGCTGCAGATAGCCTACGGCGGTCGGATGTTTCCTGAGGGAATCAGGCGTAACCATTTTGATCGCTGCGATCTATAGTAAAGCAAATTAAAGTTAAATCGAATTTAGTATTCGAAGGAGCTAATCGAATTAGTTATTTGAAAGAGTTTATTGAATATTAGTTATTCAATTAGAGATAATCAAATAAAGTTAATCGATTAGAGATAATCAAATAAAAGTTAATCGAATTAGTCGAAGTAAGTTAATCGACTATTAGTTAGTCGAATTTTGGTTAAGCAAATAAGTGTAAATCGACTATTAGTTAGTTGAAGATTAGTTAATCGAATAAGAATAGTCTAATATTAGCTAATCGAATTTAGTAACCGAATACAAGTTAATCAAAAGGAGTTTATCGAATTTAGTTATTCGATAGAGTTAAATCAATAGAGTTAATCGACTTATAGTATTCAAATAAGAGTAAATCAAATAGAGTTAAACAATATTAGAAACTGACTGGAGATTGGTAAGTTGAATATTTTTCTGAGTGTTGATCTGATGTTGGTTTCGGCCTTCGGGGTTTATACTTAGAGAATTGTTCTCTTACTAGTTTACAGTTAGGGACTAATAGTTGTGGAATGATAGTGATGCGTAAATGAGGATTGGAAATGTTTTCCAATGTTGAAAATGTATATTTTCTAGTTTTAGAAAATAAGGAAATATGAATATATATATATATATATGATTGATGATTGGATCGATAATTCCATTTGGAATTAAGATCGTTGTTTGTACACCGACATATTTTCATTTGATAGTTAAATCACAGACTATCGAAGTTTTGACCATTTTACGTTGTTAATATGGAGAGACCGGTTGGATTATTATCCGAAGAACCACTCCGTATCGACATAAGCATTGTGATCAAATACGATGAAGAAATTGAAGACGGAGTAAAGTGCAAGGGCTGTCCTGTTTACAGAATAGTGCCTTCGGTTTCGTTCAGTCCCAGAACGAACGTATATGGACGAATGTCTGACAGAATAGTTCCAATGATCGAAAGAGTTGGACTGTACAAATATATATGGTGGCCAACGGATTTATTCCCTTCGCATAATATCCAGAATCTATTTGTGCAGATCCAACTAATGATTAACGGATCTGATAATGTGGCATTCAAAGTGATCGTGTTATCAATGAATGGAAAGTAAGCGTAGCTTCTAGCCGCACATCTGGTAAATGACAAAAATCGGGCAGGCAGCATGGCTAAGTCGGTCGCACCGAAGTAGGGTGTATAATCACCTATCTAGAGAATATTCATTTGCTTCTTTAATCTATCAATGCTGTCCCATATATATACGGGAAACGGTTGTTGATCCCAACCGTTGGTGATGTACATTCGATACACTCAAGCGAAATGAGTGGTCGGTCATGTGTGGCTGAGTTGCAAGATGTTCTTGTTGAACTCCAGTGTATCGTTCCTAGAGTACACTGATCGGAAGGTGGTTCCATACCTTGTCATAGTTGGAAATCCATTACCCAATACGTGCTTGCGGTTTTGATTGTATACTTTATATGTAGAACGTGAGATGAAAGCGTTTCTGCTAGATGATTATTATATTGTGGTTGATAGACATTATTATAATATCAAAAGGTTTTTGATATAAAGATATTTTGGATTCTCATAAGGGAAAAACCCGTTCCGTTATACGGTGTGGTCTTATGAGATATCGTTTACTTGTTCAAACTGTTTTAAATTGTTTTACTCATACCAGTCCCATGACTGACCCGGAGTTTACTTTGTTTTGTTCTACCTAAACTCTTGGGTGCCTAAATTTGTATGGGAAGTCAAGTAGTTCAGGATTTTTCAGATACACTTGGAGAGCTTGGAGCAGGAGGCTTCAAGATTCTATAGCTAGTATTATTTCCGCTGTTGTTGTAAGTGTTGTACTCTGATAAGTGCTATTGTATACATACACTGTTTGTATTTCAAAAGTTATGTTATATTTTATTCGTTCCGCTGTGAGATTCGTATTTGCTCTGATGATGATGTTCTTCTTCTTCTTCTATTCTAATAGTTCTACCTTATCTATTCTCACCCTCTATCTTCTTTCTATTAGTTTCTTGAATTTCCAGTGCAATTTGGGGTAGGACTTGTGTTATTTAGTCAGCTCAAATTGGTCCGGATTTTTGGGTCACTACAATTGGTATCAGAGCTTAAGTTTAGTGAATTACCTTGGCTCTGTGGCGTAACTCAGTAGAGATGGGATTAGTAATATCCTAGATTGAGTTGAGTGTATATATACGAGTGAACGTATTTGTTATTTGATATAAAAATTTGTTTTATATTGTGGAGCTTTATTGGTTGAGTGGCTTATGAATTCTGGTCGATGGTGGGGCACCACAATATTGATAGGGGTTTCTAAACACTCGAATACGATGAACCAACATGATATGTTTTAACATTAACATAGTATAATTGGTTGTGTTGGTTGTTATTATAATCAGATGAGATTATAAAAAGGCGAAATGGTTATAGATAACTAATCAGAATTCATATAAGGAAAATATATGAAATAAGATGAATTAAATCTGAAATTAAATCAGGATTAGGAATTAAAATAATAAAAATTTTAAGTTCTTGGGAGATTTTGAAAATGTTTTCAAATTGGAAGTGTTATAGTATTGAACTCACTTCGATAAACTGGGAAATAACCCTGATGAGTGTGGCCACATCATCAGTGTTCATTTTCGAGTTCTAAGTGACGGATTACTACCAAAGATTTTGTTTTTTTTTGAATTGTTTTAAGGAAAACAAGTGTTTAGAAATTCAAAGGTTTTGAATTGGTATTATGGTTTCAAATTGATTTGAAATAAACCCAGGAATCTAGATTCTGGAATTAAGATTTAGCTTATGAAGTTAAATAGATTAAAATATTGAATGTGAATAAATTAATTTGAATTAAACTTGGACAAGGTTATATATAATATGGAATTATATTGGGATGATATCGAGTAAGTTGATTGATTTTATAAGGATTTGGAATCAAGAATTGTACTTAAGTTTGAAATGGAATTTGACTTGAGTATAAGCAATTGCTTGAGTTTGAGGATAAAAACTGACAGGAGATGGATTGGAATGACATTGGTATATGTTAAGTTGATAACCAATGGGAATGGTATAATGATATGGTCAGCAAAAAGGTACAAGTTTATATTTCATATGAGTTGGAATTTATGAGCCGAATTGGCAAGCCGCTTGGCGTTTTGATTTTCTTTTGGGATGGAGAAGGCCTAGAGAGGCGAGTTGGAGTTTTACCGATAGGGCTGTACAAAGGAGGTTATGGCGAAATTTTCCGAAAAATTTAAGCGTTAGAAAATTTAGGTTAGTCGGAAGGAATTAATATTTTAGTCAATATTAATTGGTTCAGTTGAAATCAGAAATACGAGGTAAACAAATCTTAGGAATTCCAGTAGATAGGGTCGTCCACTACCTTAGCAATTTCGAGGACGAAATTATTTTAAGTGGGGAAGAATGTAATGACCCGGATATTTGATGGTGTAATAATTAACTTATTTAATTATTTAAATAACGAATATATTATTTAATCGACGACGTTAGAACGTATAACTATATTATAATTACAAATCGAGCTTGAAATGACGCTGCAGTTCGTGAATTGGCGATTCGAACTTCAACTGAATATACAGAAGCCGTTTTAAATCAGATTTCTGTGAAACAAGAAACGTGTGGAGCTGGTGGATTATATCTTTCTAGTGGGAGAGAAAAATCAGGATTTCGTCGCATAGATTTTGAGATATGTCCAAATCAAATTTTAAAATAGTCGCTATAGAATCTTTTATCGACCGTAACGGTTTATTCGATATAACTAGAGATCGGGTTTGAATTTAGATAAGGTTCTTTTGGGAAATAGTGATAATTTAATTTTTAGAATTTTATAGAAATTTTTAATTAATTAAATAAGCAACTTTTTATTTGGAGTATTTGGCACCCTGTATCGACATTTCGGGGTTTCACAATATGAGTTCATTTACCGGTATTATTATATTTCTAGGATCGTGACTCCTCACTAAGCACGACTGTACACTTAGTTCTGTCTGTAGCGGACCGACTTTTATCGTATTCAAAACATGTTCACAGATGAAGTAAAACAAATAATATGAGGGTTTCCTTCTATGCTAAGTTATACTACTGCCATAACTTCAAAACGCGGTGACCCTGTAGGCTACGGTGAGCTATACGTGAAGGCTTATCAAATTTAAATGAACACTGCAGAGAAAACGTGCTCCATTCTCAACCACACACCGTATAATCAAAGCACCGACTTCATAGCCTATAAATAACCAATCCCTTAAACCTAATTCGATCTCCTCCAAAGTCAAAGTAACATTTCCGCCGCCACTTAATTGAAAGAACGAACAGAAATGTTCTAAAAGATTTTCCACTCATCTCGAAATACAAACATTATTCTCAAGAAAATGTTTGCTACCCCTTTGTTCTACATCTCGAGCTCGCGAGGACGGCTTCGGTCTTGAAGCCTGTACAGGCGATTTAGGCAACCGAGATGAAGGGGATTTGGACTGGAGATGGAGCCCACGTAGGACTTCGAGGGGATGTCGAACTCGGGGAAAGAGGGACTGGAAGGTGCGGTTTCAGGTAAGAGACTCGGTGGTGACGTCGGCGTGAGGGTCTGTTGAGTGTCAGGTGATGGAGTTGCGATGTGGTATCAGTGATGAAATTGTTCGGTGGTGTCACCGTTGGGCGTGCAGGGGTCTGAAGGCGCCACGACCACGGTGAGGTCGAGTTGAACATTAGGGGGAGGAGGTTAAAGCTGGTGCGAAGTGGAGTTGTTCGGTGAGGTTATGTTGAAGACGGTGGGAAGATGGAGGAGTAGTGGGTGGAGGAATCATCGGCTATGGCCTGTGAAGCATCGGGTTCCTGTACAGTCGATTTGGGGAAGAAATCATTGGTGGGTGATTAACTAACCTTAAATTTTGTGTTATTGTAAACAAAATGATTTTGGTAAGAGTCGTTTGACTTTAAGTAATGAGGTGGAGTGAAATTTCAGAAGTGGTTTTCAATGGAAACAAGGGATTGAGGGGTTACAGGAAAGAAGATGATTTTTGTTTTGGGTATTGTTTTGCTGATGGGTTTTTAGGCTGAGCCCAGCTCGAATGAAAGGAAAGAAAGCCTATGAAGGAGATGCACAAAGGACGTGAGCTGCTTATGGTGTAAGGAGGAAGAAAGGGTAAACGGGAGGTCTGGGCTTGAAAGTGGAAATGGGCCGACGTTTGAAGGGTAAAGGCCCAATTCGAATTTTAAATATAAGTGTTTTAGTTTTAAATTAAAGTTAAAATGTGTATTAACTTCTTAATGTTATATCTTGGTCATACGTTATCAGTTTGATGAACCGTAAGTTGCGTTGGGACCGTATGGACGAGAGCTTCACAATGAAGCTGGGGAAGTGGATTCAAGCTCGTATGAATTTATGGCGAAATAAATTGTTTGATTCAAATCAAATAACAGTTTATCGTTCTTTAACGACGAACTGCAAAAGTGAGTAAAACTCACTAACTCTCCTCAATTTATATTTTAATATAAATTGTACTTTATTTTGTTGACTGCTGTATATTGATTGTTAAACTGGACTGTTAAATAGATTTGATTGAAAACATGGATATAGTCATAAGTTATATAGTTAATCAAATATTGATTTTGTCCAGTAGAATATTTCATATTGAAAATGAAATATGATATATATTATACTGTGTAACATCTGTGGATGCAGGGAGACAGGTTGGACGAATCCGACTGGGTTCCTCAACAATTATTTTACTGTTTTCATATATTGTGTTATATGATGTGTTATATAATCTGTTCTGGATTATGTGTGTTAGAATGATATTAATCATTGTTATTTGATATTTTGAATATCATAAGAAACTCTGAGTTGTAAAAAGGAGTATTTCAATGTATATTGAAATAAAGGAAATTATTTATAAAACAAATAGAGTTTTATAAAAGGGGTATTTATGTAGAAAATAAATAGAATTGAAAAGGAGAATATTTATTTAGAAAATAAATAGAATAAAGGAATATTTATTTAGAAGATAAATAAAACGTTATAAATAGGAAATATTTGTAACGGTAAATAGAAGTTATAAATAGGAAATATTTGTAACGGTAATTAGAAGTTATAAATAGGAAATATTTGTAACGGTAAATAGAAGTTATAAATAGGAAATATTTGTAACGGTAAATAGAAGTTATAAATAGGAAATATTTGTAACGGTAAATAGAAGTTATAAATAGGAAATATTTGTAACGGTAATTAGAATTTATAAATAGGAAATATTTGTAACGGTAAATAGAAGTTATAAATAGGAAATATTTGTAACGGTAATTAGAAGTTATAAATAGGAAATATTTGTAACGGTAAATAGAAGTTATAAATAGGAAATATTTGTAACGGTAAATAAAGTTATAAATAGGATTAATTGAATTAGAGTTAATCGAATCAGGGTTAATTGTATATTAGTTATTCAATTAGAGTCGATCGAATATAGTTATTCGAGATAGAGATAAAACAGACATAGTTAATTAGGGTAAGTACCATTTAGCACGACTGCTAGCGTAATTCGCAGGGCTGCAGATAGCCTACGGCAGTCGGATGTTTCCTGAGGGAATCAGGCGTAACCATTTTGATCGCTGCGATCTATAGTAAAGCAAATTAAAGTTAAATCGAATTTAGTATTCGAAGGAGCTAATCGAATTAGTTATTTGAAAGAGTTTATTGAATATTAGTTATTCAATTAGAGATAATCAAATAAAGTTAATCGATTAGAGATAATCAAATAAAAGTTAATCGAATTAGTCGAAGTAAGTTAATCGACTATTAGTTAGTCGAATTTTGGTTAAGCAAATAAGTGTAAATCGAGTATTAGTTAGTTGAAGATTAGTTAATCGAATAAGAATAGTCTAATATTAGCTAATCGAATTTAGTAACCGAATACAAGTTAATCAAAAGTAGTTTATCGAATTTAGTTATTCGATAGAGTTAAATCAATAGAGTTAATCGACTTATAGTATTCAAATAAGAGTAAATCAAATAGAGTTAAACAATATTAGAAACTGACTGGAGATTGGTAAGTTGAATATTTTTCTGAGTGTTGATCTGATGGGTGTTTCGGCCTTCGGGGTTTATACTTAGAGAATTGTTCTCTTACTAGTTTACAGTTAGGGACTAATAGTTGTGGAATGATAGTGATGCGTAAATGAGGATTGGAAATGTTTTCCAATGTTGAAAATGTATATTTTCTAGTTTTAGAAAATAAGGAAATATGAATATATATATATATATTTGATTGATGATTGGATCGATAATTCCATTTGGAATTAAGATCGTTTTTTGTACACCGACATATTTTCATTTGATAGTTAAATCACAGACTATCGAAGTTTTGACCATTTTACGTTGTTAATATGGAGAGACCGGTTGGATTATTATCCGAAGAACCACTCCGTATCGACATAAGCATTGTGATCAAATACGATGAAGAAATTGAAGACGGAGTAAAGTGCAAGGGCTGTCCTGTTTACAGAATAGTGCCTTCAGTTTCGTTCAGTCCCAGAACGAACGTATATGGACGAATGTCTGACAGAATAGTTCCAATGATCGAAAGAGTTGGACTGTACAAATATATATATGGTGGCCAACGGATTTATTCCCTTCGCATAATATCCAGAATCTATTTGTGCAGATCCAACTAATGATTAACGGATCTGATAATGTGGCATTCAAAGTGATCGTGTTATCAATGAATGGAAAGTAAGCGTAGCTTCTAGCCTCACATCTGGTAAACGACAAAAATCGGGCAGGCAGCATGGCTAAGTCGGTCGCACCGAAGTAGGGTGTATAATCACCTATCTAGAGAATATTCATTTGCTTCTTTAATCTATCAATGCTGTCCCATATATATACGGGAAACGGTTGTTGATCCCAACCGTTGGTGATGTACATTTGATACACTCAAGCGAAATGAGTGGTCGGTCATGTGTGGCTGAGTTGCAAGATGTTCTTGTTGAACTCCAGTGTATCGTTCCTAGAGTACACTGATCGGAAGGTGGTTCCATACCTTGTCATAGTTGGAAATCCATTACCCAATACATGCTTGCGGTTTTGATTATATACTATATATGTAGAACGTGAGATGAAAGCGTTTCTGCTAGATGATTATTATATTGTGGTTGATAGACATTATTATAATATCAAAAGGTTTTTGATATAAAGATATTTTGGATTCTCATAAGGGAAAAACCCGTTCCGTTATACGGTGTGGTCTTATGAGATATCGTTTACTTGTTCAAACTGTTTTAAACTGTTTTACTCATACCAGTCCCATGACTGACCCGGAGTTTACTTTGTTTTGTTCTACCTAAACTCTTGGGTGCCTAAATTTGTATGGGCAGTCAAGTAGTTCAGGATTTTTCAGATACACTTGGAGAGCTTGGAGCAGGAGGCTTCAAGATTCTATAGCTAGTATTATTTCCGCTGTTGTTGTAAGTGTTGTACTCTGATAAGTGCTATTGTATACATATACTGTTTGTATTTCAAAAGTTATGTTATATTTTATTCGTTCCGCTGTGAGATTCGTATTTGCTCTGATGATGATGTTCTTCTTCTTCTTCTATTCTAATAGTTCTACCTTATCTATTCTCACCCTCTATCTTCTTTCTATTAGTTTCTTGAATTTCCAGTGCAATTTGGGGTTGGACTTGTGTTATTTAGTCAGCTCAAATTGGTCCGGATTTTCGGGTCACTACAGATGTTTTAGACTTATTTCTATTTGCTGAAACTTTTTTTGTGCTAAGTTGTATCCTGTATTTGTGCCACTCTGATGTTTATGACATTTCTAATTTTTGCTGCTATGATGATATTATCTTATGATTTGATGTGTTATGTTGTTATCTGTAGTCTGCTGTTGTGATTAATATGTTATATTTCAATGATTATCCTTGCTTTCGTGTCACGGGAGTTTGGGGTCATCACAGTTGGTATCAGAGCTCAGGTTAACCTTAGCTCCGGAGTATAACATATTTAAATCAATTTTTCAAGTTAGAATCAGTAGTATTCTAAGGCGAGTAGCTCACTAGAGATAGGATTAGTAATGTCCTAGAATGAGCACAGCAGAATAGCACATCACAGTCAGTCACTAC
Source organism: Allium sativum (assembly GCA_030737875.1). Lineage (NCBI taxonomy): Eukaryota > Viridiplantae > Streptophyta > Magnoliopsida > Asparagales > Amaryllidaceae > Allium > Allium sativum. The sequence goes on from CM060921.1 coordinate 298,958,609, forward strand.
ATCATCATTTTTCCAAGTGTCTTTCTACTTTTACCATTCCTTAAAAATTATCATTTCTGTTGGTCTGACTCTTTCCTTAATGGTACAGAACTGACTAAGATGAGTACAAAGGCGAGTGCTAGAGGTAGAGGGGGAGCAGGCTGAGGTCAGGGAAGGGGTGAAATCCCCGCTGCTCAGGACCACCCTAATCTGGATGTTGTAGTGCCGCCACCACCACCTCCGCGGCCTTTTGATCTTAGATAAAGTAGCAAAGAAATTCAAGAATTCGGGAGGAGTGCCATTCACTGGCTGGGAGACAGTGAAAGAATCTCAGTCTTGGCTTAGGACGTGCAAGAAGATTTTTGCAGGCTTGGAACTAGAGGACCATCATAAGAGTTTTATGGCATCATGGCTGCTAAAGGACGAGGCTTTAATTTGGTCGGAGACAGCTACGATTGGAGATACTGATGCTGATATGTCTTGGGCAAAGTTCAAGGAGCTCTTTAATGAGAAGTTCACTCCTCGGTAAGAAGTCGAGCGTCTTCATGATGAATTTGCTAACTCGAACAAGGAAATCGGACTACTAATGAGTATGTGAGGAAATTTGACGAGCTCCCGATATGCCCCTGAACTGATTCAGGATTCGCTCCAGAAAAACAAGAGGTTCATTAATGGTCTTTCAAGGAAGTATCACAACAGGGTGACGACACATATTGAGCTTCCGTTTGACAAAGTGATTGAGATGGCTTGCAGATACGAAGAGATTGACTAGAGAAATTCTTAGTAGGACCATGAAAGAAATCAAGCCAATAACAAGAGGAAGCGGTCTGATCAGAAGCCAGAGGCGAGCAACACTACAGCCGCCAAGCCTCAAGAAAGTAAAAGGGCCAAGGTCAAGTGCTTCAACTGCCAGAAACTAGGACACTACAATTATGAATGCAAAGCTCCGAAGAGGCCAAGGAGGAGTGAATCAGGGCCCAGCCAGAATCCTCGCGGTACTAAGGAATGCTTTAATTGTCACAAGCCCGGACATCATATCAAGGATTGTCCATTGCTGAAGAAGTCCCAAGTAGCACATGTGTATGATAAAGTTAGTGCACCAGCTTCTTCTAAAGGAGCAGGTAAGCCAGATGTTTTGGGAGGTACCCTTACCGCTAAGAATATTCCTGTTATAGTATCATTTGACACTAGGGCATCACGAAGTTTCATTTCTAGTAATACAGTTAAAAGGTTAAATTTGAAACCAAAAGATCTTAAAGAATCAATTAGTGTCCATACTCCGATAGGGGGTTCTCTTGTTCTCAGGTTATTTTGCAAAGTGCCTATCTCCTATTCTTTTTACCGGTTTCCTTTCAATATGATTGCAATGAATTTTTCTGAGTTCAGTATTATTCTTAGGATGGAATGGTTAACGAAACATGAGGCCGAAGTTAAATGTGCCGAAAGAATTGCCAAAGTTAAAATGAAGCTCGGAGATATATTTATACCATGCCACAGCTCAGAAACCGATAGAAAAGAATTTTGGTCTTATCTAGAAGTTACTCCTACTTCTATTGAGAATATCCCTATTGTTAAAAATTACGCGGATGTGTTTGAAGAAGTTGATAGCTTACCTCCGCGAAGAGAAATTGACTTCGGGATCGATTTAGCTTCGAATGCAAGGCCAGTTGTGCATGCTATTCGGAGGATAACGCTGAAAGAGAAAGAAGAATTGAGCAATCAAACTAAGCAGCTTTTCTGGAAAGGTCTGATCAGGCCTAGCTTTTCAAATTGGGGTGCAGCAGTGGTATTTGTCCCAAAGTCATATGGTACTCTCCGACTGTGTGTGGATTACCATGACCTAAATAAGCAGACACCGAAGAACAAATATCCATTGCCACATATAGATGGTTAATTAGATCGCTTGAATGGAGCACAAGTATTCTCTAAGATGGACCTAGCTATAGGTTTCCATGAATTGTGCATTGCCGAAGAATGTGTTCCTTTGACAGCTTTCAGAGGGCCAAACTTATTCTATGAGTGGTTAGTAATGTCGTTCGGCTTATGTAACGCTCCTGCTTACTTTATCAATCTGATGAACAGAGTATTCCATGATGTCTTGAATAAATTTATGCTGCTTTTCATTGACGATATCTTAATCTTCTCTAAGTCCACTGCTGAGCATGAAAAGCATTTGGAAGAAGTTTTGGAAATTCTGAGAAAGAATGTATTAAAAGCCAAATTTTTTAAATGCATATTCTGGCAAGAAGAAGTAAAGTTCCTCGGTCATGTAGTATCGAAGAAAGGAATTTCAGTAGACCCAGTCAAAATCACAGCCATTCGAGATTGGAAGCAGCCTAGCACTCCTATAGAAGTCAGAAGTTTTCTAGGGTTGGCTGGCTATTATCGGAAATTCGTTAAAGATTTTTTGAAGCTATCTTATCCATTGACGAAGCTTACAAAGAAGCATACAAAGTTTAATTGGATGCTTGAGTGTGAGGCAGCTTTCCAAGAACTGAAATTGAGGTTGACTACTACTCCTGTGTTGACCATTATTGATGGCAAACAAGACTTGACAGTCTATACTGATGCTTCTATTGAAGGTGTTTGTGCGGTATTAATGCAAAGAGACAAAGTAGTTGCTTATGCTAGCCGTCAGTTAAAGCCGCATGAGAAGAGATATCCTACTCATGATCTTGAGTTGTTAGCCATCATGTTTGCTTTGAAGATATGGAGGCACTATCTTTTGGGTGAGAAGTTCGAATTATATAAAGATCATATATCATTGTAGTATCTGTTCACCCAGAAGGGCTTGAATTTGAGGCAGCAGCGTTGGTTAGAATTTCTTGCGGCACACGATCTGGATATCTTATATACTCTAGGGAGAGCCAATGTTGTGGCGGATGCACTCAGCAGGAAGAATGCGATCATTGCCAATCTTATCATCACACCTTCATTGATTGACAAAATCTCTACTCTTTAGAATAATGATGAATTTATTCAGAGAATTAGCAAAAGAGTTCAGGAAGGCGAACCCTCGAGTTTCCAGATTGACAACAAAGGGGTTCTGAGGCTATTAGGCTGAATTTATGTTCCGAACATTCCTGAGCTCAGAAGAGAAGTAATGGATGAATGTCACAAGTCCAAGCTTAGTATTCATCCTGGGGTGAATAAGATGTATCATGATCTCATGCGCACGTTCTGGTGGAGATCTATGAAGAGGGACATTTCCATATATGTTAGCAGGTGTTCCACTTGCCAACAAGTCAAAAACGGTCAACAGAAGCTCGCATGATTGTTGCAACCACTAGAGGTTCCAAATTGGAAGTGGGATCAAATTTGCATGGATTTCATAGATGGCTTGTCCCAAACCAGGAAAGGCAATGATAGTATATGGGTGATAGTAGATCGTTTCACGAAGACCGCCCATTTTATTCCTGTCCGATCTAATAGAACAACTCGAAGTCTGGCGCAGATTTATTTCACAGAAATTGTCAGACTACATGGAGTCCCCAGTAGCATTGTTAGTGATCGTGATCCGATATTCGCTAGTAAATTTCTGGGTAGCATTCAAAGAGGAGTTGGGGACAAAGTTGAATCTCAGCGCCGCTTATCATCCTCAAACAGATGGCCAGACAGAGAGGGTGAATCATATACTAGAAGACTTGTTGCGGGCATGCATTCTTGATTTTGGCGGGTCATGGGAAGATCACTTGCATTTTGTAACGACCCGGATTTTGACGATCTTGGTTATCCGATATACAACACATATCGAACATCCAAGGATCGAAAATAAGCGAATAGTTAATGAAAGAAATTAGAGGGTGAGGAAAGATAAGATATAAACTTAGAATAGAAGAAGAAGAAGAAGAAGAACACAACATCAGAGTAACACGAATCTCACAGCGGAACGAACAACATATAATAGATAATATATCCTTGAAATAAAATCAGTATATGTATACACATCATTATCAAAGTACAGCACTTACAACACAGCGGAATAATAATAGCTATATAATCCTGAAGCCTCCTGCTCCAGCTCTTCAAGTATCTGTAAATCCCGACAACTTGACTGCCCATACAAAATTGGGCACCAAGAGTTTAGGGAAAACAAAAAAAAATAAACTCTGGGTCATTCATGGGACTGGTATGAGTAAAACAGATTAAAACAGTTCAAACAGGTAAACGATATCACATAAGACCACGTCGTATAACGGAACGGGTTTTTCCCTTATGAGAATCCAAAATATCTTTATATTAAAAACCTTTTGATATTATAATAATGTCTATCAACCATAATATAATAATCATCTAGCAGAAATGCTTTCATCTCATGTTCTACATATATAGTATACAATCAAAACCGCAAGCACGTATTGGGTAATGGATTTCCAACTATGACAAGGCATGGAACCACCTTTTGCTAGTGTACCTCTAGAAAGGAATACACTGGGTTCAACAAGAACATCTTGCAACCCGACCACACATGATCGACCACTCATTTCGCTTGAGTGTACCGAATGTATATCACCAACGGTTGGGATCAGCAACCGTTTCCCGAATGGGACAACATCAACAATAGATTTTTAGAAGTAAATGAAACTCTAGATCAGGTGATTATACACCCTAATAGGTGCGACCTACATAGCCATGTTGCCCGCCCAATTTCTGTCATTTACCGGATGTGAGGCTAGAAGCTACGCTTATCTTTTACATGCCACATCTTCATTCACTTAGAATGTCACATCGTCATACCCGCCAAATCACAAATTGATTTATCCAAAAATAACACAGGTATATAGCTAAGAGAAATGAATTCCTCCGCCACCAACGTAAATACGTTTGAAAAGATCAACTTACGTGATCTACCAGATATACTCTGTCAGACCTTCGTCCATACAAGTTGTCCTGGGATTGGACAAACCGAAGGCACTATTCAATTTATCTATCTTAGGCACTGTTATCTAAGATTTATACAACAGCCCTTGCATTTTACTCCGTTTTCAATTATCTTTGGCATATATGACTCGCAACGCTTATGCTAATACAGAGTGGTTCTTTGGATAATAATCCAACAGGTCTCTCCATATTAACAATGTTAAAATGGTCAAAACTTTGATGGTCAGTGATTTAACTATCAAATGAAAACATGTCTGTGTACACACAACGATCTTATTTCCAAATGGAATTATCAATCCAATCATCAAACATATATATATATATATATTCATATTTCCTTATTTCTATGTTTGAAAAATATATGTTATTAACACTGGAAAACATTTCCATTGTTTATTTACATATCACTATCATTTCACAACTATCAGTCCCTGACAGTAAACTAGTAGGAGAACAATTCTCTAAGTATAAACCCCGAAGGCCGAAACCAACATCAGATTGATACTCAAAAAACTATTCAACTTAACTAATCTCTAGTCAGTTTCTAATCTTGCTTAACTCTATTTGATTTACTCTGTTCGATTAACTCCTTTCGATTAACTCGATTCGATTAACTCGATTCGATTAACTCCTCTATTTATTTTTCAAATAAATAATCCTTTATTCTATTTATTTTCTAAATAAATATTCTCCTTTATAATCTCCTATTTATTTTCTAAATAAATATTTTCAAATTATTTCCTTTTATAAAATCAGTTGATTTTATAAAATTCCTTTATTTCAATATATGTTGAAATATTCCCTTTTACATCCCAGGGTTTCTTATGATATTGAAAATATCGAATAACAATGATCAACATCATTCTAACACACATAATCCACAACAGATTATATATCACATCGTATATTCCAATACATGAACAGAACAATATTATAAATATTGAGGAGTCCAGTTGGAACCCTCCAACCTGTTTCCCTGCATCTCAGATGTTAAACACACGAATATAAAATATTCTATTAAAAAGAATCAATATTCGATTAAAGATTTATATATATATCGTTATCTATGATTTCAATCAATACACAAACAACTCAACCAACAGTTAACACACAGCAATCAGTCATCATTTATCAGTTCTAAATATACGTTAGAAAAATAGAACTGTTCAGAGTTGGTGAGTTTTACTCACATTGGCAGTTCATCGTTAAAGAACGATAAACTGTTTGTTTGATTTGAATCAAACAATTTATTTCGCCATAAATTCATACGAGCCCCAATCCACTTCCAGTCAGCTTCATTGTGAAGCTCTCGTCCAGACGGTCCCAATGCAACTTACAGTTCGTCAATCTGATATCGTATGTAGTAGATATTTAATTTAAAAGTTCGTACAACAATTTAATTAAACTACATTAAATAAATTCACTTGGGCTTAACTCTTTAAAATCACGGCCCACTCACGTTTAAAGCCAACGCCCGAAAATCCTTCTTCCCCAAACTAAGAAATCGCAACCTGCTCCTTACACAACACCATTTCCACTGATTTCATACTCCACCCATTCCCATTTCCATTTCCATTCTCGATGGAACCAACATCCATCACCACCAGCGAACTCCACGCGGGGATCTCCTCCTCCCCCTCACCCTGCGATCAACTCGACTTCACCAGACTTTTGCGTGACATTAGGAAGTTCACGAACCCCATAGGCAAAGTCGCGACCTCAAAAATCAGGAAATTTCGCCACAAAATTCACAACAGACTCCTTTCTCTTCCATAAACTCAGATATAACCTCGAATCCCACAAACAAATATGTAAACCCGAATTCACCACACTTTTACTCATTCGCTCCCAAATTTCATTTCAAGGTCCGCTATGGAAAATCCCTACCGCAGATGGGGACATCGAACACGGTGATAATCACATGGGAAGGATGGAAAACTCACAAAGGATTCATATATATGGCTATTATATTTTATAGATTTTTCTTTGATTTTGAAATTTGTAATCCTTCACGTTTTTAGCAAGAACAGATGGCGGCATGCTTGTTGACTGTGAAGAGAGGAGTTTAGGGTTTAAGGACAAATAAGGGGTATTTATAGGGTTTTTTGATTAAGATATTTTCATTGATATATTTTCTTTTTTTTCATTTTATATCCGTTTTGTCCCTTTAAAAATTCCTACGAACACATCTGATATCTAAAAATGATGAAACTATACATACACCTAGAGTTTGACATTACAGACCCAACGAAACTAGTTTCATCGAATTCTGACTCAGTTTGCTCACACAGCGTATTTTTAACCGTTAGAATATCGATTGTTTTTCACTCTAAAATTCCGTACGGCCACACATGACTCTAAAAATCACGAAACTTGACATGTAACAATAATTTAACATTGCAGATCCAACAAAATTAGTTTCGTCGAATTCCGACTTCGTTTGCAAAAGTGGCTATTTTTAAAGCCCTAAATAGCCCTTTTAAATATATAAATATATTTAAACATAATTAAATAAAATATTTATAAATAAATATTCTTGTATATATTCACACAGAATATTATTCAGCTCCACAATATTCCTATATAAATTTCTAACTCGATATTTCAAATCCCGATTAAATCGATATTCGATTTATAATGAAATTCCTTTTTAAAATATAAATAAATCGTTATAAATTATAAATGAATTCCACAACGACTTTTCTAAAATTTGATTTGGACGTGAATCAAAATATACACGGCGAAATCCTGATTTTTCTCTTCTACTAGAAAAATATACTTCACCAGCTCCTAACGTTTCTTGTTTCACAGAAATCCGATTTAAAAGGGCTTTTGTACATTCAGTTGAAGTTCAAATCGCCAAATCGCGAACTGCCGTGCCATTTCGAGCTCGATTTTAATTATAATATAATAATACGTTCAAACTGACATTATTTAAATATCTTCGTTACTCTAATTCAACTCTAAGCTGAATTAAATATTTTAAATCGCCCAGTTCACATTAAAATGTCAATTCACTATTTCTGATTATTTCAGAAATCAAATATATTATTTAATTATTAATTTTAATTAAATATTCAATATAATTGAATTAACGAACATTAAATCCCCTAAATCACTATATAAATAATTAAATAAATTAATTATTATATTGCTGAAAATGCGGGTCATTACATTCTTCCCCACTTAAAATAATTTCGTCCTCGAAATTGCTAAGTTATAAAACAAACCCTATCGACTGGTTAAATCTTATTTGTTCACTTTTTAATTCCAGTTTTCAACTGGACGAATTTAAATTCAATTAAAATATTAATTAATTCTTATCAATGAAAATTTTCAAAAATCCTGAAAATTTTCTAACGCCTTAACTTTTCGAAAAAATTTGCCAGCACCTCCTTCGTACCGGCCAATACGTCAAACTCCAACTCGCCTCTCTGGGCCATCTCTAACCTAAAAGAAAATCAAACAGCCAAGCGGCTTGCCAATTCGGCTCATAAATCTTATATCCAATAGAAATATAAACTTGTACCTTTTTGTCGGGCATATCAACTCTATCACTTCCAAATGCTATCAACTCAGCATATACCAATATTAATCAAATCAAACTCTAATCAATTTATCCTCAACATAACCATTCGCTTATCCAAGCCAAATATCATTTCAAATTCGAGTTCCAATCTCAATTTCAAACTCTAACTTACCAATCCAAAATCATTTCAGATTCCTATATCGCAATCCAATTCATTCGATATTTCTATTTCAATTCAGTTTCAATTACCACTTAATTGGCTTTAATTCAATTTCTGTTTGCTTTCCCAAATTTCAATTCAATTTGGTTTTTAATTCAAACAGTCTCTTTTTGGGAGTTTTAAACAGCTTTGCTTTTCAAAAATCAAACTTCCCTTTTCAGGATTCAAAACAACTTATTTTCTACAAACAATTCGAAATCAATATCTTTGGTATTAATCCGTCACTTACAACTCGAAAATGAACACTGATGATGCTGCGCAGTCATCATAAGAATTATTTTACAGCGACTGAAGTGAGTTCAATACTATATCACTTTCAAATCCATTTCTGAACACTTTTATTTTGAAACCAGTTCAAATTATCATTCAAAAATGCTTGGAATACAATTTAAAATCTCCCAGGATCTTAAAATTTACATATATTTAATCCAAGTCTATTTACAACTCTGTTCCAAATTTCTAGGGTTTTAATTTCAATTCTGATTCAAATTTCTAATTTAATTCACTTTGATTTCATATATTTCACTTATATGAATTCTGATTGGTTATTTACATAACATCTCACTTTTTAAAATCTTACTCAATTATAATAACAACCAATATATCCCATATATTATTAATTCAATATCTATATCAAATATACTTTGGGTAAAATTATCTCATTTACCCACTTTTCAAAACATACCATGATGGTTCATCGTATTCGAGTGTTTATAAACTCTTACTGATACAGTGGATCAAACTGATCAACCAGAACACATAAACAACTCAACCAATAAATCTCCACAATATAAAACAATTTTTATATCAATAACAAATACGTTCACTCATATATATACACTCAAACTCAATCTAGGGTATTACTAACCCTATCTCTACCGAGTCACGCCACAGAGCCAAGGTAATTCACTTAACCTTATGCTCTGATACCAACTGTAATGACCCGGATTTTGACGATCTTGGTTATCTGATATACAACACATATCGAACATCCAAGGATCGAAAATAACCGAATAGTTAATGAAAGAAATTAGATGGTGAGGAAAGATAAGATAGAAACTAAGAATAGAAGAAGAAGAAGAAGAACACAACATCAGAGTAACACGAATCTCACAGCGGAATGAACAACATATAATAGATAATATATCCTTGAAATAAAATCAGTATATGTATACACATCATTATCAAAGCACAGCACTTACAACATAGCGGAATAATAATAGCTATATAATCTTGAAGCCTCCTGCTCCAACTCTTCAAGTATATGTAAATCCCGACTACTTGCTGCCCGTACAAAATTGGGCACCCAAGAGTTTAGGGAAAACAAAACAAAATAAACTCCGGGTCAATCATAGGACTGGTATGAGTAAAACAGATTAAAACAGTTCGAACAGGTAAACGATATCTCATAAGACCACGCCGTATAACGGAATGGGTTTTTCCCTTATGAGAATCCAAAATATCTTTATATCAAAAACCTTTTGATATTATAATAATGTCTATCAACCACAATATAATAATCATCTAGTAGAAACGCTTTCATCTCACGTTCTACATATATAGTATACAATCAAAACCGCAAGAACGTATTGGGTAGTGGATTACCAACTATGACAAGGTATGGAACCACCTTTCGCTAGTGTACCTCTAGAAAGGAATACACTGGGTTCAACAAGAACATCTTGCAACCCGGCCACACATGACCGACCACTCATTTCGCTTAAGTGTACCGAATGTATATCACCAAGGTTGGGATCAGAAACCTTTTCCCGAATGGGACAGCATCAACAACATATTTTTAGAAGTAAATGAAACTCTAGATCAAGTGATTGTACACCCTAATATGTGCGACCTACATACCCATGCTGCCTGCCCGATTTCTGTCATTTACCGGATGTGAGGCTAAAAGCTACGCTTATCTTTTACATGCCACATCTTCATTCACTTAGAATGTCACATCGTCATACCCACCAAATCACAAATTGATTTATACAAAAATAACATGGGTATACAGCTAAGAGAAACGAATTCTTCCGCCACCAACGTAAATATGTTTGAAACGATCAACTTACGTGATCTACCAGATATACTATGTCAGACCTTCGTCCATACAAGTTGTCCTGGGATTGGACAAACTGAAGGCACTATTCAGTATATCCATCTTAGGCACTATTATCTAAGATTTATGCAACAACCCTTGCATTTTACTCCGTCTTCAATTATCTTTGGCATATATGATTCGCAACGCTTAAGCCAATACAGAGTGGTTCTTTGGATAATAATCCAACCGGTCTCTCCATATTAACAACGTTAAAATGGTCAAAACTTTGATAGTCGGTGATTTAACTATCAAACGAAAACATGTCTGTGTACACACAACGATCTTATTTCCAAATGGAATTATCGATCCAATCATCAAACATATATATATATATATATATTAATATTTCCTTATTTTCTATGTTTGGAAAATATATGTTATTAACACTGGAAAACCTTTCCATTGTTTATTTACATATCACTATCATTTCACAACTATCAGTCCCTGACTATAAACTAGTAGGAGAACAATTCTCTAAGTATAAACCCCGAAGGCCGAAACCAACATCAGATCGATACTCAGAAAACTATTTAACTTAACTAATCTCTAGTCAGTTTCTAATCTTGCTTAACTCTATTTGATTTACTCTGTTTGATTAACTCCTTTCGATTAACTCGATTCGATTAACTCCTCTATTTATTTTCCAAATAAATAATCCTTTATTCTATTTATTTTCTAAATAAATATTCTCCTTTATAATCTCCTATTTATTTTCTAAATAATTATTTTCAAATTATTTCCTTTTATAAAATCGGTTGATTTTATAAAATTCCTTTATTTCAATATATGTTGAAATATTCCCTTTTACATCCCAGGGTTTCTTATGATATTAAAAATATCGAATAACAATGATTAACATCATTCTAACACACATAATCCATAACAGATTATATATCACATCATATATTCCAATACATGAACAGAACAATATTATAAATATTGAGGAGTGCAGTTGGACCCCTCCAACCTGTTTCCTTCCATCACAGATGTTAAACACACGAATATAAAATATTCTATTAAACAGAATCAATATTCGATTAACGATTTATATATATATATATATATATATATATATATATCGTTATCTATGATTTCAATCAATACACAAACAACTCAACCAACAGTTAACACACAGCAATCAGTCATCATTTATCAGTTCTAAATATACGTTATAAAAATAGAACCGTTCAGAGTTCGTGAGTTTTTCTCACGTTGGCAGTTCATCGTTAAAGAATGATAAACTGTTTGTTTGATTTGAATCAAACAATTTATTTCACCATAAATTCATATGTGCCCCCAATCCACTTCCAGTCAGCTTCATTGTCAAGCTCTCGTCCATATGGTCCCAACGCAACTTACGGTTCATCAATCTGATATCGTATGTAATAGATATTTAAATTAAAAGTTTGTACAACAATTTAATTAAACTACATTAAATAAATTCACTTGAGCTTAACTCTTTAAAATCATGGCCCACTCACGTTTAAAGCCAACGCCCGAAAATCCTTCTTCCCCAAACTAAGAAATCGCGACCTGCTCCTTACACAGCACCATTTCCACTGATTTCATACTCCACCCATTTCCATTTCCATTCTCGATGGAACCAACATCCATCACCACCAGCGAACTCCACGCCGGGATCTCCTCCTCCCCCTCACCCTGCGATCAACTCGACTTCACCAGACTTTTGCGTGACATCAGGAAGTTCATGAACCCCATAGGCAAAGTCGCAACCTCAAAAATCAGGATATTTCGCCACAAAATTCACAACAGACTCCTTTCTCTTCCATAAACTCAGATATAACCTCGAACCCTACAAACAAATATGTAAACCCGAATTAACCACACTTTTACTCATTCGCTCCCAAATTTCATTCAAGGTCCACTGTGAAAAACCCAATCGCAAATGGGGACATCGAACATGGTGATAATCACATGGGAAGGACGGAAAACTCACAAAGGATTCATATATATAGCTATTATATTTTATAGATTTTTCTTTGATTTTGAAATTTGTAATCCTTCACGTTTTTAGCAAGAGCAGATGGCGGCATGCTTGTTGACCGTGAAGAGAGGAGTTTAGGGTTTAAGGACAAATAAGCGGTATTTATAGGGATTTTTGATTTAGATATTTTCAATGAGATATTTTCTTTTTTTTTTTCATTTTATATCCGTTTTGTCCCTTTAAAAATTCCTACGAACACATCCGATATCTAAAAATCATGAAACTATACATACAACTAGAGTTCGACATTGCGGACTCAACGAAACTGGTTTTGTCGAATTCCGACTCTGTTTGCTCACACAGTGTATTTTTAACCGTTAGAATATCGACTGTTTTTCACTCTAAAAATCCGTACGGCCACACACTGACTCTAAAAATCACGAAACTTGACATCTAACAATAATTTAACATTGCAAAAGGTGGATACCCAGTGCCAAAGGCTCTGGTACTCAAGCGCGAGGACTTCCCAGGTCAGTCTCCCGTCCTGGTACTATTCACGGCTTCCGGGGCTCTGGGGTGGTCGATTAGCGCGCGCAGCCTTTCCCTCACATTATGTGAAGAGGCCGGGGCTCGAACCTGTGCGCTCTAGATTACCAGCCGGGTAACCTTACCCTTGCGCCAGGCACCACCTTAATAATTTAATATTGCAGATCCAACAAAATTATTTTCGTCGAATTCCGGCTTCGTTTGCAAAAGTGGCTATTTTTAAAGCCCTAAATAGCCCTTTTAAATATATAAATATATTTAAATATAATTAAATAAAATATTTATAAATAAATATTCTTGTATATATTCACACAGAATATTATTCAACTCCACAATATTCCTATATAAATTTCTAACTCGATATTTCAAATCCCGATTAAATCGATATTCGATTTATAATGAAATTCCTTTTTAAAATATAAATAAATCATTATAAATTATAAAGGAATTCCACAGCGACTTTTCTAAAATTTGATTTGTACGTAAATCAAAATCTACACGACGAAATCCTGATTTTTCTCTTCCACTAGAAAAATATACTTCACCAACTCCTAACGTTTCTTATTTCACAGAAATCTGATTTAAAACGGCTTCTGTACATTCAGTTGAAGTTCAAATCGCCAAATCGCGAACTGCCGCGCCATTTCGAGCTCGATTTTAATTATAATATAATTATACGTTCAAACTGACGTTATTTAATTATCTTCGTTATTCTAATTCAACTCTAAGCTGAATTAAACATTTTAAATCGCCCAGTTCACATTAAAATGTCAATTCACTATTTCTGATTATTTCAGAAATCAAATATATTATTTAATTATTAATTTTAATTAAATATTCAATATAATTTAATTAACGACCATTAAATCCCCTAAATCACTATATAAATAATTAAATAAATTAATTATTATATCGCTGAAAATGCGGGTCGTTACATTTTTCCCCACTTAAATTAATTTCGACCTAGAAATTGCTAAGTTATAAAACAAACCCAATCGACTGGTTAGAACTTATTTGTTCACTTTTTAATTCCAGTTTTCAACTGGACCAATTTAAATTCAATTAAAATATTAATTAATTCTTATCAATGAAAATTTTCAAAAATCCTGAAAATTTTCTAACGCCTTAACTTTTCGAAAAATTTCGCCAGCACCTCCTTTGTACCGGCCAATACGTCAAACTCCAACTCGCCTCTCTGGGCCATCTCCAACCCAAAAGAAAATCAAACAGCCAAGCGGCTTGCCAATTCGGCTCATAAATCTTATATCCAATAGAAATATAAACTTGTACCTTTTTGTCGGGCATATCAACTCTATCACTTCCATATGCTATCAACTCAGCATATACCAATATTAATCAAATCAAACTCTGATCAATTTATCCTCAACACAACCATTCGCTTATCCAAGACAAATATCATTTCAAATTCGAGTTCCAATCTCGATTTAAAACTCTAACTTACCAATCCAAAATCATTTCAGATTCCTATATCGCAATCCAATTCATTCGATATTTCTATTTCAATTCAGTTTCAGTTACCACTTAATTGGCTTTAATTCAATTTCTGTTTGCTTTCCCAAATTTCAATTCAAGTTGGTTTTTAATTCAAATCGTCTCTTCTTGGGAGTTTTAAACAGCTTTGCTTTTCAAAAATCAAACTTCCCTTTTCAGGATTCAAAACAAGTTGTTTTCTCAAAACAATTCGAAATCAATATCTTTGGTAGTAATCCGTCACTTACAACTCGAAAATGAACACTGATGATGCTGCGCAGTCATCATCAGAATTATTTTCCAGCGACTGAAGTGAGTTCAATACTATATCGCTTTCAAATCCATTTCTAAACACTTTTTTTTTAAATCAGTTCAAAATATCATTCACAAATGCTTGGAATACAATTTAAAATCTCTCAGGATCTTAAAATTTACATATATTTAATCCAAGTCTATTTACAACTCTGTTCCAAATTTGCAGGGTTTTAATTTCAATTCTGATATAAATTTCTGATTTAATTCACTATGATTTCATATATTTCACTTATATGAATCCTGATTGGTTATTTACATAACCATTTCACTTTTTAAAATCTTACTCGATTACAATAACAAACAATATATCCCATATATTATTAATTCAATATCTATATCAAATATACTTTGGGTAAAATTATCTCATTTACCCTCTTTTCAAAACATACCATGACGGTTCATCGTATTCGAGCGTTTATAAACTCCTACCGATATAGTGGATCAAACTAATCGACCAGAACATAAACAACTCAACCAATAAATCTCCATAATATAAAACAATTTTTACATCAATAACAAATACGTTCACTCGTATATATACACTCAAACTCAATCTAGGGTATTACTAAGCCTATCTCTACCGAGTCACGCCACAGAGCCAAGGTAATTCACTTAACCTTATGCTCTGATACCAACTGTAACGACCCAGATTTTGACGATCTTGGTTATCCGATATACAACACATATCGAACATCCAAGGATCTAAAATAACCGAATAGTTAATGAAAGAAATTAGAGGGTGAGGAAAGATAAGATAGAAACTTAGAATAGAAGAAGAAGAAGAACACAACATCAGATTAACACGAATCTCACAGCGGAACAAACAACATATAATAGACAATATATCCTTGAAATAAAATCAGTATATGTATACACATCATTATCAAAGTACAACACTTACAACACGGCAGAATAATAATAGTTATATAATCTTGAAGCCTCCCGCTCCAGCTCTTCAAGTATCTGTAAATCCCGACTACGTGACTGCCCGTACAAAATTGGGTACCCAAGAGTTTAGGGAAAACAAAACAAAATAAACACCGGGTCAGTCATGGGACTGTTATGAGTAAAACAGATTAAAACAGTTCGAACAGGTAAACGATATCTCAAAAGACCACGTCGTATAACGGAACGGGTTTTTCCCTTATGAGAATCCAAAATATCTTTATATCAAAAACCTTTTGATATTATAATAATGTCTATCAACCACAATATAATAATCATCTAGTAGAAACGCTTTCATCTCACGTTATACACATATAGTATACAATCAAAACTGCAAGCACGTATTGGGTAATGGATTACCAACTATGACAAGGTATGGAACCACCTTTCGCTAGTGTACCTCTAGAAAGGAATACACTGGGTTCAACAAGAACATCTTGCAACACGGCCACACATGACCGACCACTCATTTCGCTTGAGTGTATCAAATGTATATCACCAACGGTTGGGATCAGCAACCGTTTCCCGAATGGGACAGTACCAACAATAGATTTTTAGAAGTAAATGAAACTCTAGATCAGGTGATTATACACCCTAATAGGTGCGACCTACATAGCCATGTTGCCTGCCCGATTTCTGTCATTTACCGGATGTGAGGCTAAAAGCTACGCTTATCTTTTGCATGCCACATCTTCATTCACTTAGAATGTCACATCGTCATACCCGCCAAATCACAAATTGATTTATCCAAAATAACATGGGTATACAGTTAAGAGAAATGAATTCTTCTGCCACCAACGTAAATACATTTGAAATGATCAACTTATGTGATCTACCAGATATACTCTGTCAGACCTTCGTCCATACAAGTCGTCCTGGGATTGGACGAACCGAAGGCACTATTCAGTATATCCATCTTAGGCACTGTTATCTAAGATTTATACAACAGCCCTTGCATTTTAATCCGTCTTCAATTATCTTTGGAATATATGATTCGCAACGCTTATGCCAATACAGAGTGGTTCTTTGGATAATAATCCAACTGGTCTCTCCATATTAACAACATTAAAATGGTCAAAACTTTGATAGTCTGTGATTTAACTATCAAATGAAAACATGTTTGTGTACACACAACGATCTTATTTCCAAATGGAATTATCGATCCAATCATCAAACATATATATCTATCTATATATATATATATATTCATATTTCCTTATTTTCTATGTTTGGAAAATATATGTTATTAACACTGGAAAACATTTCCATTGTTTATTTACATATCACTATCATTTCACAACTATCAGTCCCTGACTATAAACTAGTAGGAGAACAATTCTCTAAGTATAAACCCCTAAGGCCAAAACCAACATCAGATCGATACTCATAAAACTATTCAACTTAACTAATCTCTAGTCAGTTTGTAATCTTTCTTAACTCTATTTGATTTACTCTGTTCGATTAACTCCTTTCGATTAACTCGATTCGATTAACTCCTCTATTTATTTTCCAAATAAATAATCCTTTATTCTATTTATTTTCTAAATAAATATTCACCTTTACAATCTCCTATTTATTTTCTAAATAAATATTTTCAAATTATTTCCTTTTATAAAATCGGTTGATTTTATAAAATTCCTTTATTTCAATATATGTTAAATATTCCCTTTTACATCCCAGGGTTTCCTATGATATTAAAAATATCAAATAACAATGATCAACATCATTCTAACACACAGAATCCATAACAGATTATATATCTCATCATATATTCCAATACATGAACAGAACAGTATTATAAATATTGAGGAGTCCAGTTGGACCCCTCCAACCTGTTTCCCTGCATCACAGATGTT
The DNA here is from genome assembly GCA_030737875.1 of Allium sativum. Classification (NCBI taxonomy): domain Eukaryota; kingdom Viridiplantae; phylum Streptophyta; class Magnoliopsida; order Asparagales; family Amaryllidaceae; genus Allium; species Allium sativum. The sequence continues at coordinate 298,976,417 of CM060921.1, forward strand.
AAAAACATGAATATAAAATATTCTATTAAACAGAATCAATATTCGATTAACGATTTATATATATATATATATATATCGTTATCTATGATTTCAATCAATACACAAAAAACTCAACCAACAGTTAACACACAGCAATCAGTCATCATTTATCAGTTCTAAATATACATTATAAAAATAGAACTATTCAGAGTTGGTGAGTTTTACTCACATTGGCAGTTCATCGTTAAAGAATGATAAACTGTTTGTTTGATTTGAATCAAACAATTTATTTTGCCATAAATTCATACAAGCCCCAATCCACTTCCAGTCAGCTTCATTGTGAAGCTCTCGTCCATATGGTCCCAACGCAACTTACAGTTCGTCAATCTGATATCGTATGTAATAGATATTTAAATTAAAAGTTTGTACAACAATTTAATTAAACTACATTAAATAAATTCACTTGGGCTTAACTCTTTAAAATCACGGCCCACTTACGTTTAAAGCCAATGCCTGAAAATCCTTCTTCCCCAAACTAAGAAATCGCGACCTGCTCCTTACACAGCACCATTTCCACCGGTTTCATACTCCACCCATTTCCATTTCCATTCTCGATGGAACCAACATCTATCACCACCAGCGAACTCCACGCAGGATCTCCTCCTCCCCCTCACCCTTCAATCAACTCGACTTCACCAAGATTTTGTGCGACATCAGTAAGTTCACGAACCCTATAGGCAAAATCGCGACCTCAAAAATAAGGAAATTTCGCCACAAATCTCAGAACAGACTCCTTTCTCTTCCATAAACTCAGATATAACCTCGAATCCCACAAACAAATATGTAAACCCAAATTCACCACACTTTTACTCATTCGCTCCCAAATTTCATTTCAAGGTCCGCTGTGGAAAATCCCAACCGCAAATGTGGACATCGAACATGGTGATAATCACACGGAAGGACAGAAAACTCACAAAGGATTCATATATATGGCTATTATATTTTATAGATTTTTCTTTGATTTTGAAATTTGTAATCCTTCACGTTTTTAGCAAGAACAGATGGCGGCATGCTTGTTGACCGTGAAGAGAGGAGTTTAGGGTTTAAGGACAAACAAGGGGTATTTATAGGGATTTTTGATTTAGATATTTTCAATGAGATATTTTCTTTTTTTCCATTTTATATCCGTTTTGTCCCTTTAAAAATTCCTACGAACACATCTGATATCTAAAAATGATGAAACTATACATACAACTATTGTTCGACATTACGGACCCAATGAAACTGGTTTCGTCGAATTCCGACTCTGTTTGCTCACATAGCGTATTTTCAACTGTTAGAATATCGACTGTTTTTCACTCTAAAAATCCGTACGGCCACACACAGACTCTAAAAATCATGAAACTTGACATCTAATAATAATTTAACATTGCAGAACCAACAAAATTAGTTTCGTCGAATTCCGACTTGGTTTGCAAAAGTGGCTATTTTTAAAGCCCTAAATATCCCTTTTAAATATATAAATATAATTAAATTAAATATTTATAAATAGATATTCTCGTATATATTCATTATTCAGCTCCACAATATTCCTATATGAATTTCTAACTCGATATTTCAAATCCGATTAAATTGATATTCGATTTATAATGAAATTCCTTTTTAAAATATTAATAAATCGTTATAAATTATTAAGGAATTCCACAGCGACTTTTCTAAAATTTGATTTGGACGTAAATCAAAATCTACACGACGAAATCCTGATTTTTCTCTTCCACTAGAAGAATATACTTCACCAGCTCCTAACGTTTCTTGTTTAACAGAAATCTGATTTAAAACGGCTTATGTACATTCAGTTAAAGTTCAAATCGCCAAATCACGAACTGCCACGCCATTTCGAGCTCGATTTTAATTATAATATAATTATACAATCAAACTAACGCTATTTAAATATCTTCATTATTCTAATTCAACTCTAAGCTGAATTAAATATTTTAAATCACCCAGTTCACAATAAAATGTCAATTCGCTATTTCTGATTATTTCAGAAATCAAATATATTATTTAATTATTAATTTTAATTAAATATTCAATATAATTGAATTAACGACCATTAAATCCCCTAAATCACTATATAAATAATTAAATAAATTAATTATTATATCGCTGAAAATGCGGGTCATTACACATTTGGTTGAGTTCTCTTATAATTACAGTTACCAAGCAAGCTTGCAAATGTCGCCATTCGAAGCATTGTACGGAAGCATTGTACGATAGGCCATGTAGATCTCCAGCATGTTGGGTTAAACCAGGCAAATGGTTAGTATTGGGTCCCGACATGATTCATGAAGCATCGGATAAAGTTGACTTCATTAAGAAGCGGCTTCAGATAGCTCAGAGCCGACAGAAGAGCTATGCAGATTCGCGAAGAAGGGATTTAGAATTTTTTGTTGGCGATTATGTGTACTTGAGGGTTTTCCCATTGAGAGGAGTAGTTCGTTTCAGGAAGACGGGAAAGTTAGCACCTAAATTCATTGGTCAATTTCCTGTTCTCGAAAGAATTGGAACTCTCGCTTGCAGGGTTCAGTTGCCTGACTGGTTGCCAGGGATACATGATGTATACCGCGTGTCTCAACTTTGAAAGCATGTACATGATCCAGACTTGATTGTGGAGGAAGCAGCACAACAAGATTTGGAGATTACCCCAAGCTTAGCAGTGAGAAGAGAGCTAGTGAAAATTGTTGGCAAAGAAACCCGAGTTCTGAGAAGAAAGAGGATCCATTTAGTCAAAGTGCAGTGGAGCGGAGATCCTAGAGACTGTACATGAGGGACCGAGGATAGCATCAAACAAGCTTATCCCAAGTGCAGAGTGGATATCTCTAATTAGCTCTTGTATTGAGGTACATTTACAATATTTTGCATTTTCCGTTTTGTATCCTACTTTACTATTGTTTCCTTTTCAGGAACAAAAAGTTTTTAAGTGGGGGAGATTGTAACAACCTGGAAAATCAGAACCAATTTAAATTTTATTTTAAGAAATTTTGTTAGAAAATGTGCTAGAATTTAAAAATTCCATTTTTAAATAATAATAAAGCCAGTATAAATAGCCATTTTACAAACGACCACCATTTTCGATGAAACCACTTTTGTTGGATCCAGAATGTAAATTATTGCTAGGTTTAAATTTCCATTATTTTTGGAATTAATATGTGAGCATGGTAAATTAAAATGTGTTCGATAATTTCTATCGAATTTGATCGACCGTTGAAAAGGCCATTTTTCAAACGGTCCCCAAATTTGACAAAATTATTTTTGTTAGGACAGTATCGTCAAAACATAGCTAAATTTATATTTCGGGAATTTTTGGAGTTAGTATGTGGCCCAGGTAAATTAAAATGTACAATCAAATTAAATAATTAAATAGTTTATATTTTAATTTAAAGAAAAGTGGACTGAAACGATCAAATGGGCTGACGGGACCTAGTCCATTGTGTCCGGAATAGGGGTATTCGGCTAGGGGCAACATTCGTTGGGCTGGATTTGGGGTTAATAGGAATTAATGGTTTTTTTTTGTGAATTAATGAATTAAATATTATTATATTATAAATACCCTAACTAATCAAACTCTAATAACATATACAGCCACCGCCACCTTCAATTCCATGGCCAGAAAAGATATGATCTTCTTCCATTGAAATCTCTCCATCCGCACAGTAAAATTCCCCCCTCCTTTTGACAATATTGTAGAACTCTTCATCCCCTCCACATCAGTATGTACAACACCCCCTATCATTGAATAACCGTCGCGTTCCAGGACCCCAAACACCCACTGTTTCGAGCGCTGTCGCACCCCCTAGGTCAGATCGAACTGACTATCGTGGGCCACCCTCTGAGCGCCGCTCTCCCTCTCCGTCGTGGCACCCTCCGATCGTCATGAAGTCGAGTGGTTTAATCGCCAAAGCCTGACCTAGTTTTGAACAAAATACAAAGACCGTCGGCCTTGATCTGAAAGGAGGAAGAAGGTGGAATTTTTAATTTATTTAATTAATTAAATTTAAAATGTTATCAACACAATAAAATTTGTAACCTGTTCATATGTTATCGGAATCGCATGAAACTGAAATCGTTTGGATCGTGGCGGAGTCTACTTCATTTTAGAAGCGGCCAGGGGACTTTAGATCGATCTGAAATTTTTAGGAAAATCGAAAGCACTGTGAGATTTCCTATTTAAAAATTAAAATTAAAATTAATTGTTATTGCTTTGGAAATTTTTATATATATGTTGTTAAGATTCAGTTGTATTGTACAAGATTTGGATTGACTGATTTTGTTTGTGGTGGTCCTTTAGATCTAATTAGATATGTTAGAATTGGACAAAATTATATATACAATAAAAATATCTTTTTTATTGCATATACATGAATGTTAGGATTGGACAAAAATTGGTCATCAAATAAAAATACTCTTTTTATTTGTATAACATGAATTGGACAAAATTATATATATATATAATAAAAACATCCATTTTATTGCATATACATGAATGTTAGGATTAGACAAAAATTGATTATCAAAGAAAAATACTCTTTTTATTTGTATATACATGAATTGGAAAAAATTATATATACAATAAAAATATTTTTTTTATTGTATATACATGAATGTTAGGATTGGACCAAAATTTGTTATCAAATAAAAATACTCTTTTTATTTGTATATACATGAATTGGACAAAATTATATATACAATAAAAATATCTTTTTTATTGCATATACATGAATGCTAGAATAGGACAGAAATTGGTTATCAAATAAAAATACTCTTTTATTTGTACGTATAAGTCATAAAATTATGTAAACAATAAAATATTCTTTTTATTTATACAAAGGAATTGCATAGAAATTTCCTATACAAATAAAACTCTCTTTTTATTTGTACATATGTAAACATAGAAATTGCATAGAAATTTGCTATACAAATAAAACTCTCTTTTTATTCGTACATATGTGAACATAGGAATTGCATAGAAATTTGTTGTACAAATAAAACTCTCTTTTTATTTGTACATATGTTAAACATAGAAATCATAGACAATAAACATTCTCCTTTTTTGTACATATTTTAAACATAGAAATTGTAGACAATAAACATTCTTCTTTTTTGTCACATGTTAAACATAGAAATTGTAGACAATAAAAATTCTCCTTTTTATTTGTCATGATTAACATAAAAATCATGTAGACAATAAAATATTCTTTTTATTTATACATATGAAATGTAGAAATTGTGTAGACAAAAAAAAATTCTTTTTATTATATATATGTGAACATATGAATTGTCAAAATTGTGTAAACATTAAAAAGAAACATTTTTAATGTATAAAATGATTCGTTATTTAAAGTAGCATGTTTATTAGTAAATTGTGTAAACATTAAAAAGAAACATTTTTAATGTATAAAATGATTCATTATTTAAAGTAGCTTGTTTATTAGTAAATTGTGTAAACATTAAAAATAAACATTTTTAATGTATAAAATGATTCATTATTTAAAGTAGCATGTTTATTAGTAAATTGTGTAAACATTAAAAAGAAACATTTTTAATGTACAAAATGATTCATTATTTAAAGTAGCATGTTTATTAGTAAATTTTGTAAACATTAAAAAGAAACATTTTTAATATATAAAATGATTCATTATTAAAAGTAGCATGTTTATTAGTAAATTATGTAAACATTAAAAAGAAACATTTTTAATGTATAAAATGATTCTTTATTTAAAGTAGCATGTTTATCAGTAAATTGTGTAAACATTAAAAAGAAACATTTTTAATGTAAAAAATGATTCATTATTTAAAGTAGCATGTTTATTAGTAAATTGTGTAAACATTAAAAAGAAACATTCTTAATGTATAAAATGATTCATTATTTAAAGTAGCATGTTTATTAGTAAATTGTGTAAACATTAAAAAGAAACATTTTTAATGTATAAAATGATTCATTATTTAAAGTAGCATGTTTATTAGTAAATTGTGTAAACATTAAAAAGAGACATTTTTAATGAATGAAATGATTCATTATTTATATTGCCATATCCATTAGAATTTGTGTAGAGATTAAAAAGGACATTTTAATGTTTATTTAGTTTCACTAAAAAAGGACATTTTAATGTTTATTTAGTTTCATTAAAAATAACATTTTCCTTGTCCATTTGGATTAAAAAGGACAACATATTAAAATGGAACTTGTCATTAACATGTTGCCGAAGTAGGAAAAGTGTTTATGCGCTAATATATGTTTTGTTGATTGAAAACATCACTTTTAACATGATCAGTGAAATCGTCGAATGATTTATATTTATGTATATATATATATATAATATATATAAATATAAATTAAAATTAAACGAATCATGCGCAGTAGTTCGCATTTCGGAATCGTAACTTTAAACGATTATACCGAAAGATCCGACCGTCGGATTTTTCCAAAACTGGAACCGTTAGGTTCGGTTTGGAAAGATATTTCCAACGATATTAAACTTGTTAAAATCCAACGGTTAGATTTTGAGAAATGTGTAATACAAATTTGGACAAAAACAGCGCCAGGGCAGCATATTGACCTGAAGCATCGTTAAATTAAATTGGGCTATTTTTATATAAATAAAAATAGCGATAAATCGTTATAAAATAATATTAACGATATGAAATGATTTAGATTATATATATTTGAGAATTATTTGAAAAGACCGAGTTAAATCTCATTTCAAATAATTATACGATGATTTAAATCAAAGATATTGAAGAGGTGTTTGAAGACCGGCGACCTTCACATCGAATGGACGACTACTGATGCCTTTGTCCGGACGTACTTGTCGATTGTCCGAATATGCAAGAACCACTCTTCCTTGTTGGACATACGGGATGAGGAATAAGGTGTCTCCGGTTTCGTTCAGACCCAAAACGGACTTGTAAATGGATGCGTGTTTGATATTGGATTTCGTTCTGTGTGAATTGATTTCTATTTAATATATATCTGTTTGGTGGGGGAGAATTTATTCTCTTGTTTAACACCCTTCTCTGAGACGTACGAGCTTAGAGGTTATATATTGGTAGTTATCAGTCGCATGGCGTGGATTGCCAATGTGGCATGCCAAGGTGCAAATGATCAAGGTTTTTGTTGAAAAGCAAAGCCTTGTGGATGATGATCGAAGCACAGCTTTATTTAGCATAGCTTTATGTATAAGCGTTACTTCATGAGCCTCACACCCCGGTATGAGTCAAAAATGGGATAAGGGACCCAAGGAGTGCATGTGTTTCTTTTTAGCTAGAAGTGATGTCATGGTATGGAGCCCAGACACTTTTACTTATATGGGTGATAGATTGCGAGGCCTCGGTATATTGGTCGCTACTGGCCAAGTGTTAGGTCCAATAGGACTAGGAAACGTATTGTTCAGGCATAACTAATCCACTAAAGTATTTGTGGACACGCCTTGGAGGATCCAAGGGCTCGCCAGTGTCCGAGCCCTGAGACATTTGCTAGAGTGTCTCGAATCGGTAAGGAGGCCATCCCTAGCCTTGACTCATGATGGAAACCCAATTTCCAGTACGACATTACGGATTTGATTGTAAACTTATATATGGCGACATAGTATATGATAGCTATGCCGTCTAGGATTGATACATTTATTTTTAAAGTGTTTTGAACTGATAGACACCAATAATAATATCAAGTTTTATACGTATCAATCATTTTTGATCACTATAAGGTAAAACTCTATCCTCCGGTTTGCGTTGCATTGTGTTATGGGACTTGAGTCTTATAATGATTTCATTTTTCTAAAAAGCATTGCGTTGTTTTGAAAAGATTTACTTATTTTATGCACAGGCAATTCAATGGAGTAAACCCGTTCCGCGTTAGCTGTGTGGTCCTATGATTAGCCTTATTATTAGATAGTTAAGAAATATTTCTCATACCAGTCCCATGACTGACTCGTAGTTTGTTTTCGCTTGCAAACTCAAGTGCCCTTATTTTTACAAGGGCAGCCAAGTGACAGATAACAAGTTATTTTGAATATGTACCGAAGTGGAGTATTGTAACGACACGGATTTCTCCCGGATCTAATCGATCCCTAAATCGACCAAGACTGTTCGAATCTCGCATACGTTAACTTTAGGGAATACAATGCATCAGAAAAAATAACAAAAGACTTTCATAAATATTATAATAATGTTGCATCAGAGTACAGAATATCAGAGTACATCGAATAAATAATAATATAGCGGAAGATTAATTTACAACAAATTTAATACAATGCAGCGGTAGACTATCAATGCTCTGGACAAAGCTTTAAGCTTCGATCCAGAATCCTGCTCAGAAGATAAATATCTGCAAAACAAGCAACTCGACTGCCAATGTGGAAAAATATGGGCACTCGAGTTTGCAAGTGAAAACAAACTACGAGTCAGTCATGGGACTAGTATGAGAAATCTTACTTAACTTATCTAATGATAGGGCTAATCACAGGACCACGCTGCTAACGTGGAACGGGTTTACTCCATTGGTTAGGAAGTTATGAAGTTATGACCAAAACAACATTGGTGTTCAATTCAGATTTTTATTTTCTGCGTGTACAACTACAACTAATTCTCAGATTTCAACCTAATAAACATGAAAATTAGACAAGGCCCTATTAGCAAAAGTTTTAGTTCAAGTTCCAAGGTTTTCAAATTGTCCTGAATCATCGAATTTCGATCAGCCATTCAAAAGTTATGACCATTTTACTTCAGCTTATCCAATATTCAGGTTTTTTTGCATAATTGTCGATTTATTTTATTTAGAGTTTCGAACTTTGGATTTTAAAATTTTTAACCAAACTTAATTATCTAGAATGGATTATCGCTCCATTTAGCACATAATACTATTTACCCTTTCATTTTCTTTCATTTATTCATTCAATCCTTTATATCCACCTCATAATCCAAGAAATGAATTTTCATTAAATTTCTTTCTTTGTTCTAATATATTTTCTATTCGTTTCTCGTTATACTACGCATTAAATCCCCAAATGAACTTGAATTTATTCTAACTTCCAGCTAACTTGGTTATATTTCATTCTTAATTAATTAACATGGATCGATTTGCCAATTTCATTACTTATTTCTATTTACTTCATCTATATTCCATTGAATTGTCATTCCATTTTCCATATTCGATTAGCCATTTACTTGAATTAATTCAAATTTATTTATTCGAATTATTCAAGTTCATCCTCACCTCATCTTCCTTTATTATTTGGTTCTAAATCGACCAATTAAATTTCTCGGATTTACTTGCCTATACATTTCTCGTTAGTATGGATCAAATTTTACTTACTCGACCAAACTATCTACATTGATTCAAACTCAACTTGTTTAAATTCCCTAAGTCGATTCGTTTTATCAATCCATTCAACTCAGGTTAAGGTTTAATTTTTATTTCATTCCAATATTTCCATTAACTCAAGTGTTAATTCTCAAATCGTTTTTATTCGGTTTCCTGAGTTAAACTTCATTTAACTCGATTGCTCTACTCAAGTTAGGTTATATTTCATTCAACAAAACGATTTGCATCCCATTCATTTCACATGTACACTAACATATCATTAAATTTCTTATTTCAATTTATCGACCCTTCATACTTATTAACAAAATAAATTTCTTTTCAGTTCCTTCTCGACTAACTTCCCATACTTATTAATTAGCCAAGTCATAAGCTGTTTCCTTTCTTGTTTACACAACTTAATCTTCCATTTCATTTTGATCGACCCTAGTCGAGCTTTGTTTCATAGTTAACTTAAGTGTTTCTCTAACACTTATATCGACTAAATTTGGAATTTGCTTAAACTTTATATCACACTTATTTAAGAGTTTATGAGACAATTTCTATAAATACCTAAGTCCATTTCATGATTACTCAAGATATATATTCAAATGAATGGATTTACCTTAACATTGGACTTAACATTATTAGTTAAAATGAACCAAAATTCTTGATCCCGAGTTCATAAACTAAGATTTAAAATAATATATGTACTTATTCTATTTTATAGAAAACCATACCATATATAGGAATTTAAATCCAAACTTAAATTAACCAAGAACATAGGAATTTCAATTATGGTTTAATTCAATTTAAATTTAAATAACATACATAAATACTTTTATATATTCTTTATACTATATGGAATTTAAATCCAAAAACCCTTGTCAAACTGGATATGAAAATACTGAGTGGTCTCCCCCACTTAGACGCTTCAGAATAATCGTCGATAATGCCTGCAATTATTACCGAAGTTATTTCCGATGTTCTGAGAAGGAATTTCACACTTTGAAAAATCTTTAAAACCATTTCTTTTCGATCATACCTATAATATGATATTATTTAAAACTTTGGCAAAACTATTCCCAAAGATACCCCAGGATCAAGTTTCAAGTTCATTTCTATTTCAATCACAAACCTTGTACACCCAATTATACCTACAGGTATTTCATTTCAAATATATTCTAAATTCATTAAATTTTCCTTATTAGATTTATTATTTAATCAACCATAATAGGTAATAACTTAACATCACCACCTACTAAAACGAATACATACATACTTGAACCAATAATATATTTTTGATATATTTTAAAATATAATCGAAAACCATATCATGTCGATCATTTTGTTATATAATTTAGAAATTCCTATCGATTCTATGGCGTCCCATATATCGACCAAAATCCATAAATATTCAACATAACTAATCAACACAATGTAAAACCAATTCATATAAAAATACAAGTATGCTCTCTTATATCACTTAAACCCATTCTAGGGCGTTTCCAACCCCATCTCTAATGAGTTAATTCCCAAACAGAGCCAAGGTTATTGCTAACCTCGCTCTGATACCAAATTGTAACGACCCATAATTTTTGACCGTTCAAATCGACAATAAACCACACATGTCGATCCAAACAAATCGCAAATGCAGGTAGTTATTGGGAAAAGAAGAAAACGAAAGAAAGAAGAGAAAACAAATCACAGAATCTCACAGCGGAAGGACCATATAAAATAAACAAACAATGATTCAAAACACTTAAGTACATATGTAATTGAGTTACACTTCTCTCAGTTATCAGAGTTACACTAGCACAAATGTAAATAAATAGTAAGGCAGCGGAATAAAGTGCGGTGGTCAAACCATACTCATATTAGATATATACGCCAAACTTCGTCTTTATCCTCCAAGGCAAGGAAATCTTCGCTAACTGCAACATCTGCTGACCCGAGCGTATTGCATAAAAAGAAAACACAACAAACACTCGGATTAGCACTAAATCATTCTCATATTAGTCAAATCAAAAGACGAAATAACTTGAGTGTCATGGGTGCAGTAACTCAAGAGATGTTACGGGATTTTCCATCTCTCGAGGATCCGTTAAACTAATACATACATAGTATAATACGCTATTATGATAGTGTCTATCCAGTAAAGTATAAATACTGAAAATAGCGTAAGCGGGATTACATTTTTACCCTTACATAGTTTATAATATCGTACTCTATACAGTACCTTAAACCCACCGTAAACGATGGCATCAGAGGGAACTCCATAGGTACGATACAAATCAAAATCGTATGGGGCTCGATAAGGATAATATGACAAGGCACTCGAGGCAATGCCCAGGGCAGGATTCTACCAATTGCACTCCCGGACCGTGGTAACTCATAGCAGCCACTGCCGGCCACCTCGGAACATACTCCCAAAATCATAAATGGGCCCAAATCATCATCATCATAGTCATAGAAATAGTATCGAAGAAGTGTGTCCGATCAAAGGTGCTACCTCAATTAGTGACGGTATAGCTCTTGTTTTAGTCATTTCAATTCTGACCCGAAGGTCAGGGCTATTTCGTTGTCGTTCATCTTCTTCGATCCAATAATCGCCTCCAAGTCATCATACTCATCTTGGATACGTCATAACGTTTACAGTTGTCAAAGTGGTATCAACACTGATAGAGAGTATGCCTTATGTCGACTCCGGTCTCTTTAACAACCAACGCTTACGTTTTCTACATCAGTTGGTTCTTTTACATTTCTCAAAGGTTCATTTTCATATCAAATATCATATTTTGTTTCGAACCATATTTATATTCAAAAGAATATAATTTCATATCAACGTATCATAATCATTCCAAACCGATTTATATTCTAAACTAGAACATATTCATTTCATTATATTATAATCATATAATATTTCACCAAATCGATTTATATTCAAGTAGAATATACTTCATATCAAAGATTATAATTATCTTAAATCGATTTGAATTCGAAATCCATTCACATTAAATAGAGTATAAATTTCCATAACAACTCATTCATATCATTTATGGAATCCATTATATTCGAATAATATCGATTACATTTCCATATAAAATTGGTTAAAGTCAATTCATATTTGAATACTTTATCTCGACTCCATCTTGAATTGGGGTTTAAATCCAGCAGTTTCCATTCAGAAGAAAATTTACAATCATTTAATATAGCTTGAAAATAATTGCTTTCAGATAAAATCTTTATATAAACATATATGTATAGAAATAATGGTTAAAACAAAATAAGAAAATTTAGATCATTATGAATATATGAATATATAATAAAATTTTACTAATTAGTTTAAATAATAAAGTATAAGAAAATTTTAAGCTTAAATAAATAGTCTATATGTAAAGGTTAAATAATAAATTGAAGGAAAGAATAACTTTTTTTTTTTGAAATCAAACATTGCAAATATATATGAATAAAAAAAAATTCTTAAACCAAAATTTCTCTTTCTTCCGAACTTCAAATACTTGAACCCATACTCCAGTCTCCATGGAGTTACATAGTTCAAATCTTGTTTCAAACGCCATTCAAACCAATCTTTTAATTTCAAGAATTGAAATCAATATTCAAAACTGAGTTAAACAACTCAGAATGCCTCGATTCCCTTATTCAAAAATTTAATTCAATAAGAATTTATTTCATTCAAATCCACCCTATAAATTTGAATGATTTCAAATCATATTCACATCCCAAATTAAGAATTTCCACTTTGTTTTGGGGGGAAATTTCCTTAACCCTTTTTAATAGACATCCCAAGTTCAGAATCTTTAAAGAAATGAATTATCAAGTATCGGCACATTCTTTTAAATGAAAATGTTATCAAATAAAATTTCCAAATATTTAAAATCATTTAACCAACCGATGTCTGTATATAATTATCTATCCAATGACCAGGTGATTTTGAATTTAAATTTCTCGATATTCCAGGGATGGATCTATCATTTTAATCCAAATCAGGGTCACAGAGATTTATCATTTCACTCTGTGCTCTTAATTTATTTTAATCGATAAATCCCGGGTTTATTAGATGCCCGTAACATCAAGGGGTAAAAATTGGAATTCATCTTCAAAATTAACATGCAACATAATATACTGAATATGTAGCATTAGCAGTGTAAACATCAATTATGTAATAAAATTCAACCAAACATCCATCACAATCATTTCATCCAATTAACCAGTATTAAACTGTTCACGGGTTTGCAAGGATCAGGATTTCCACTAGTAATTAAATTAAATTAAATAACTGATTTTTGGCCTAAATTTTCAGATTATCATACTTGCATGTCTGTTTTAAATCGACACATCATCAATCATACACAACCACGCAACCGAACTCATTTCACAATTTAATTTAATAAATATGGGAATAATTCAGTATTTCGTAAGTGAGAAAATCACCCACCTTTGGATCCTTAGTGGATCAGACGTCCTACCCAAGCCCAAATTTCACAGTCTTCAAATGCAGCGAAACCAGTCTCAGATCGACCGCAATCTCGCCACGATCCCAACGCACCAAACCGCGTCCAAATCCGAGTTCGTATGTGAAAGTTATCAGTGTTTTATCTTTTGAAATTTTGAATTATATAAATTAATTACAAATTCTCTCACCCAATCTCTCACCGCCACGTCAGCTATCTTCTCACGCCCATTCTTTCTCCTCCGTCTACCGTAATACACCGCAAGAACCCATTCGAGCATTAGTATTTGACCGTAAAATACACCCACCTCCGGCCACCTGAAGCCTTGAACCTACCACAAATCGAAGCTAAGGGTCAGCCGCTCCTTCTCCCGTCGGTGCTGTCACCTCCAGTGGCTCAGGTGAACCGTACGACACAGCCCTAATTCCGACGCACGAAGCTTCCAACATCAAATTCGACCACTATACTTGACAATAGAATCTCCAACAACCTTCATTCGATTCCTTGAGACAAGCTCTACAAAACCCAGGTCCTAGTTTCTTCAATTTACGCCAAAATCAAAAAGCCCCAAATTTTGGTCTTAGGGTTCGAAAAATAGAAGTTTGACCATCGATTATCCGCCAATCCGGTTACTGCATGTCGAAACAGAGACTTCCCGCAGCTTGGTTGCATCGAGACCTTCATTTTGATATGTAGTTTGATGGGATTTGGAGAAGATTTATTTTTGGATTTGGATTTCATTTTGAAACTAGGGTTAGAGATTTTATTCAGCCATTAACGATGAGTTTTGATGGAGGAAAGTATACGTATGGTGAGAATGGGCTGATGAAGGGGTAAAAGGATTTATTTATATACTTGCATGAAGCCCAATATGATAAACACATAATTATCTTGTTCATTCTATTTTATTCACACTTTCTCTCGTACGGTCAAACAGTAAGTCGGATTGTACAGCAAATTGAAATCCTATCATAATCCACCGTTCCGGTTCCGATGGCGCCAGTTTCGTCGAAGTCCGAGACAGTCGCCAAACAGTTAAATTTCACAGTTAATTAATTAATAAAATATTCAATATTCATTTAACTGTTTTAATTTAATTTAAATATTAATAAAATTCTATTTAAATCAAATGTTCAACTTAAATAAATTTTCATAATATGATTTCACAAATTTTTTTTAAGTTCCAAATTTTTTATTATTAGAATTTAAATTTTGAATTTCAAAATTTAACTCAACAACTTAAATTTTATTAAATCATTTAAATATGAAACCCCAAATTACAACACTTCTAAATAAAGCTAAATTTGAATCTGTTCATACTCTATTCAAACATTCATTATCACTAAAATCAACAAAATTTGATTTTTTTTTCCAAATTATTCCACTCTATTTAATTTAAATCTGTAATAACCCGAAAATCTGGGCCAGTTTAAAATTTTTATTTTGGCAATTTTAGCGAATTTTGAATATTTAAAATAGATTATTTTAAATAATATCGACGAGAAATTTATTTTGAATTGAATTCGACGTATATATTATATACGTCGTCGTTAGAATATAAATATTTATATATAATTATAAAAGGAATAGAAAATGGCGCGGTAGTTCGATAATTCGATTTCAAACTTCAAATTTGAAGTTACGGGTGCTTACAGTGGTATCAGAGCTTTGGTTTACAGAGCTCGAGAACAAGACACATTAGAACCATACGAAAGAATTCATCAGATATTGGATTAGAAATATCCAATTAGAATGGCTCGTTAGAGATAGGATCAGTAGTATCCTAGAACGAGTGTGAAGAGTATATTTTTCAAATGAAAACAATTTTGTTTTGAAAATTTAAGCCATTTTAAAACGTATTTGATTATTTATTTATTTTGAATATGGACAATCGAGTATATATAGATTTCGCGTATACGCGTCATGAACGTATATTCGAAGTTTTAATATACTGGGTAGATATAGAATCACATTCTAGACACCCGGAGATGGTTCTGATGATTGATATATCATCATCAGAATTTATGTTCGTGTTTCGAAGGTGTGATTTCTATATATTTCCATTAGACTGGTGTGAGAACCAAAACTAATATAGATAGGTTTATGGTCGTGAATTGGCATTAAAAATGTGATTTTCTGTATATATATCAAAAATTTATGAATTTGAAACTCTAATCCACTAATTGATTGATGTTTGTGTTGTTTGTTTATTTGTTTGCTAATTTTTAACCATTTAGCCAAATTGAACCAAATATTGAATTATATTGAAAATCGGTCGCATTTGCTTGCATATACATATACTTACTTTGAACAGGTCATAGCAAGGAGGCTAGAGCCGAAGAATAAAATTTGTTTGCCCGACAAATAGGTACATGTTTACTACATAATTTCCTGTTTTGTTTGGGTGATGATGATTTTGTGAGCCTATTGGCTAGCCGCTTGGCTTTTTCTTTTTCTTTTTGAGATCTGAAGGACCGGGGAAGCTATTTGAAATTCCCCGATGCTCCCATTGCAGGGGAGGTTATGGCGAAATTTTTCGAAAATTTAGGGTGTTAGCCAAATTTTTGAAAATTTGAAAATTCTCAGAAACTGAAAAGTTAGAGAATGGAAGCCAGATCGAACATAGTGTTGAATAATCAAACCACTTTCGACTTTGTTCCTTTTCGGGGACGAAAAGTTTAAAGTGGGGGAGATTGTAATAACCCGAAAATCTGGGCCAGTTTAAAATTTTTATTTTGGCAATTTTAGCGAATTTTGAATATTTAAAATAGATTATTTTAAATAATATCGACGAGAAATTTATTTTGAATTGAATTCGACGTATATATTATATACGTCGTCGTTAGAATATAAATATTTATATATAATTATAAAAGGAATAGAAAATGGCGCGGTAGTTCGATAATTCGATTTCAAACTTCAAATTTGAAGTTACGGGTGCTTACAAAATCGGAATTTAAATATACAGAAAATATGGGATGTTACACTATGTGAGCATTAAAATAAATAAATAATGCTCATCACAGACTATCAATCCATCGATTGACAATTAATTAAATATTGGGACTAGAGTATGTCAAATATCATCCCAACACCCGTGTGGGGTTTCCAAACAACAACAATTTATTTATTTAGATAAATCATTGGTTAATACTTTAACCAATTCTAATTTGGTTTGAATTATTTTCTATTTAACAAATTTACACTGATTAAAATTATAAATGGATATTTATAATTTAATTTTACTATCACATTAATGTTAACATTATTTTTAATACGTTAAACATTTCAACATCACAACATATATTTCAAGACATGATTATTTATTTAATTTCATTAACATGATACAGACGATGTTTTTATCTAATAAAACATTTTAACAAATGATTATTTATTTTAATTTCTCAAGATAAAAATGTTTTTTTGTGACAATACATTTTTTACACCTAATTCTCTTTATTCTATCTTAACATGATAAAATTGACATTTTTGTCTAACGAGACATATATTTACCTGAAATGTTTTTATTCTTGTCTAACACGACAAAAGTGATATTTTTGTTTTCACAAAACATTATTCTAACTAATGTATTTTTATTTCACAAAACATGTCCTAACTAAATGGCATCTTTGTAATGCTAACAATGTTAAGTGACACTATTTTTAATGAATCAACCTATGTTTCATTAATGAACATTTTTCTATTTCACTAACATATAAATGATAATGTTTTAATTAACAAAACATAAATAATCAAATGAACATTTTACTATGTTTCTAACATATGAATGATAATGTTTTAACTAACAAAACATATATATTCAAATGAACATTTTACTATGTTACTAACATATGAATGATAACGTTTTAACTAACAAACATATATGATCAAATGAACATTTTTCTATGTTACTAGCATATGAATGATAATGTTTTTACTTACAAACATATATGATCAAATGAACATTTTTCTATGTTACTATAATGTTTTAACTAACAAACATATATATTCAAATGAACATTTTTCTATGTAAAACAATGCATGTTTTTAATCATTTCTAATATACAATAAAAATGTAAATTTTATTGTTGAACAATTTTCCACAGTTCCTATGCTCATATATGACAAATAAAAAGGGAATTTTACTTTCAATAATTTCAGTGTTCTTATATGACAAATAAAAAATGGTTTTTATTTTCATAACCTTGTCTACATTTCTAGTGTCAAATAAAAAAAACGTTTATTTGTCATAACATTGTCTACATTTCTAATGACAAAATAAAAGACAACTTTGTCATATGAACTTGTTTATATTTATAGTGACAAAATAAAAAGATAATTTATTTACATGACAATATAAAAAGATAATTTATTTTGTTGGCAAATCTATTTCAACAAAACAATTAAAAATGATATTTTTATTTTGTTAACAATAATCTAATTCGACAAAATTGATATTTTTGTTTTAACACAAATCTATTTGACGAAAATATAATTTTTGTTTTAACACTTTTCTATTTAACAAAAATGAATATTTTGTTTCAACGCTTTTCTATTTAACAAAAATGAATATTTTGTTTCAACACTTTTCTATTTAACAAAAATGAATATTTTGTTTCAACACGTTTCTATGTAACAAAAGTGAATGTTTTGTTTCACTTGACATTTTCTAATCAAAATGTTATTTTTATTTTTACATAAAATTATCTAACAAAATGTTATTTTTATTTTACATGAATATAATTCACCAAATCATCACAATCAATCTCAATTTTATACAACGCATATATGAAATTCACACCACAATCAATGATAAATTTTATTTTAAATTCAGAAATCTCACATTGTTATTTTACGTTTAAAATTGTAGAAAGCTCCAACTCTGTTCTGGTCAACTCCATGATGTAGCGTTCGTCAAGAGGGTTCCAACGCTTCGAAAATCGTTTGATTTCGATAAGATCTGAACAAGATATGACATATTAAATATTCATTTATAAACAATTTAAATATAATTAATTTAACTAATTAATTCTCTAATCACCCTCTTCTTTCTTTAATCCTTCTGGTCTTCTTCACGTTGCTTTCAGTCACAAAGAACCCTAAAAGCTCGATTCTTCTATCCAAAACCGCACCACCCTCGTTCGCCTATACTCTCATCTGACATCGCCACTTCGAAGGGCATCGTAGCCTCCACCAACGCCTCGAAGACTGGGCAGCTCGTACGCCTATTGGCCCCTTTAATAATGTTCGAACGATAGTCGTTTAGCCCCAAAATTCTCACCAAACACAGATTGAAATACGATTTTAAACATATGAATTTGAAGATCTAATATTGCTCTTTAATCTGTGCTTTGGATCCATGTTTTAATTTTGTGTGGATTGGGATTAATTAGTGTAACAACCCGGAAATCTGGGCCAGTTTAAAATTTTTATTTTGGCAATTTTAATGAATTTTGAATATTTAAAATGAATTATTTTAAATAATAACGATGAGAAATTTATTTTGAATAGAATTAGAACGTATATATTTATATAGATCGTCGTTAGAATATAAATATTTATTTTAAATTATAAAAGGAATTAAAAATGGTGCGGTAGTTCGATAATTCGATTTCAAACTTCAAATGAATGTACCGGGTGCAAAATAAACCGGATTTTAGTGAAACTAAAAATAATGGAATCTAATTAAGGATATCTTTCCAACGAATCCGAAAAATCAAAATTTCATAGCGGGAATCAAAAGATATGCCTAGTTGAAAATTCAGAATAGTCGCTATGGAATTCTGGCCCTTAAAAATGGAAATTTTGCAAACGACCTCGGTTTTCGACGAAACCACTTTTGTTGGATCCGTGATGTCAAATTATTGCTAGGTTCCAATTTTTATAATTTTTCGATTCGATATGTGAGCGTGGCGAAGGAAAACGTGTTTGACCAGTTTCAGTTGATTTTAATCGACTGGAAAATGACCATTTTTCAAACGGTCTCAGAATTTGACGAAACTAGTTTTGTTAGGACCGTATCGTCAATACAAAGCTAGAAAATATTTTTCTGGAATTTTTCGAGTCCGTATATGGCCCCGGTAATTTGAAATGTGCATTTAAATTGAATATATATATATATTTATATTTTAAATCCGACGAAAACTGATCGTAACGGTGAAATTGGCCTACGAAACATGTCCCATTGTGTTCGGAATAGGGGTAATTAGCTAGGGACGACAGTCGGTGGGTTTGATTTCGAATTCGGAAATAAAAGTTGCTTTTTGGGGTTAAATTAAATATTAAAATATATTATTATATAATAATCTCACTCCTTCATTCCTTGGGTCAACGCCCAAATCGATTTTCAGAAGAAAAAAAAGAGAGTGAGGGAGAGCAGCGACGGGGTGGGGGGGGGGGGGACCTACCGCCGTCGACGGCGAGCTCCAGCCTCAACCCCCCCCCCCCCCCTTCGCCGATCCCCTTCGCCTCCATCCTCATCTGCTCGGGAAAACCCCCCTTTCTTCCTCCTAAAACTGACAGTACCCACTTCAAGAAGCCCCACGCTCGCGTCCGACCACCTTGAACCCCCCTACCCCCTCGCCACTGACCTCCTCTTCCCTCTCCTCTTCTTCGACAGTCAAACCCCCCTAATCCGCTCGAACCCTCGGCCCCACTGAACCCTAACGTCGCCGTGAGCCAAAGCATGGCCTGCACTGGCCATTCACCACCTCCGCACCCGCCAGCGTCGGCTGCTGCCCCCCCTCTCGCGCGCGGTAAGTTTTTAAATTATATATTTCTTATATGATATTAAAACTTTAATTAGCACAAAAGAATGATTTTTATTCGAACAAAGGAATGATTTTTATATGCGTGGCAAACATCTAAAAATGTGATTTTTATCAAGTATGTAGCAAAGTAAGAATACAAATTTTTATTTGTTTGAACGACATAAACAAGATAATATTTTTTAGATATGAAGAGATTGGATTTTTAATATAGAAAAGAATAGATTTTTAGTTGGGATTTTTATTTGGTAAAAATTCGATCTTTCTACATATAGTTTTAAATTAAAGGTTTGATTTTTATTTATATGGCTAGCGTATAAAAATATGATTTTTATATAGGTATGATAGTGAAAATATGATTTTTATTTAATACGAGTAATAAAAATATGATTTTTATTATATGAGAAGTAAAATAAAAATACGATTTTTATGCTAGTATAAAGTTATGATTTTTATATATATTTGAGCAAAGTAAAAATATAATCTTTACAATGTATAGAGCGAAAAAAAAAATTATCCATGGAGTGATAATATAAAATATGTGATTTATATATATGTAGTGAACACGGGCAACGAAAGTGACAAAGGACGAAAAGGTGAAGATTTCCTACATAAGAAGAGTCGCGGTGAATGGATTTAGCTTGGGCGAGAACTCCTCACTTTTATTTTAAATTTCTAGTTAATATATATACTAGGATGCAGACGGTGCTTAGCAGCACCCGACACCCGTCGTCCACAGACCATGGACGGCTTGTATGCTTGTTTATTTGATTTTGATGTGAAAATTGAATGTGTGTTGTGGAATGAAATAAAATATTTATAGAGTGAAATAAAATATTTATATATTTATAAATATAATTTTTAACGTGTATATAAAATGAAATAAACATTTATAAACAAATCGAACGGTTGGTTTATATACACATATTTGACTGATATTGATTGGGACGATAAATTTTACACATCGCCCAACTGCACAAATGAAATCGGTGTTTGATTATTTGAAACCCCACACGGGTGTTGGGATGATATTTGGCATACACTAATCCCAATTATTTAATTGTATGTCGATCGATTGGTCGACAGACTGTGTGAGCGTTAATTATATATATTTAATGCTTATGCAGTTGTGTGGTGCACTTTGGATGATGGTTGATTATTTATCGTTGCTATTATATACATGTGTTGTATGGAATCCATGTAATTAACATTATACGGTAATTGATTGGGCCTCATTCCAATTGGGAAAATAAAGAATATTATAAAATAAAGATTAACGTGTTGACAGTACTCATTTGTTGAGATTAGTCATGTGGTGAAAGAAATATAGATTCATGTGTTGAATAGAATAAATATTCATTTGTTGAATAGAATAACGAAGTTATTGAAAAATATAAAGCCGTGTTGATTAGAGATGCGCTATTTTGACGCAAATGATATTGATATCGATTATATTCGTTTTTAAAATGAATATTTAGAAGGAGATAAATGAATTTGAATAGAATAGAATAGAAAATGAATTTGAATAGAATAGAATAGAAAATGAATTCGAATTGAATTGAATAGAATAGAATTCGAACTGAATAGAATAGAAATAGAAAATGAATTTGAATAGAATAGAAAATGAATTTGAATAGAATATAAAATGAATTCAAATTGAATAGAATATAAAATGAATTCAAATTGAATAGAATAGAAAATGAATATGAAATTGAATTGAATATAAAATGAATTCGAATTGAATTGAATATAAAAGAATTCGAATTGAATTAAATATAAAGTGAATTCGAATTGAATTGAATATAAAATGAATTCGAATTGAAATTGAATAGAATCGAAATTGAATTGAAATCAATTTGAAATGAATTTAAAACAATTTATAAAATTCGTTTTTAAAAGGAAATCGATGAAGTATATATATATATATATATATATATATATATATAATATAATGGCCTGAATAGAACGCGCCGCGCCGCGGTAGTTAGAGAATTTCGACCATTGACTTCGAACGGACATTACGGGAGATCCGACCGTCGGATTCTCCTCAAACCAGAACCTTTGGATTCGTATCGAAAAGAGCTTTCCAATGAATATTAGAAATTTGAAATCTAACGGTTGGATTTGGAATTATGTCCAAATCAAATTTGGAAAAGGTTGCTGTAAGTGCAGTTCGATGGCCGTAGGTGGAAATCGACTGTACGGGCCTTGATAAAATTATTAAAAATATCTATAATTTGTGTAAAATCATAAGAAATGATTTGGGAAAAACTGGGATGAAAAACTCCATATTTGAAAAGATAAAAATAGTTTTTTATCAAAATGAACTAGTTTTAAAACTAGAATTAAAATCAATTTATTTTTGAAATAAATAAATTGAATTTGAAAGGGATTTTAAATAACCAGAATTTCTAATATATTTAATTGGAATTGATTTTTGGGTTTATCGTGAACTGTGCTTTAAATGACATTAGTTCTTTAACCCAGTAAAAGGAGTTTTAATGAATCGATAATTAGATTGAAATATGAATTGATAATTTAAATTATCAAAATTTGGAAATGATCGAAAGGGGAGCATCACCAGTTTTACTCCTAGCGATAGTTAAATCTTTAATTAGATTTGAACGTGAAATGGTAATTAAATTTACCGATAACACCGTGGTGTTAGTTATGGGGTAATAACAGTTTTGCTCCATGGGATGAATAGGTTGGGATTGGGAAATAAAATAAATAATTACTTCGGTGTGGTTCGCTAATCTCGACTAGTTTGGAAAACCATAATTTGGTTTGATATGATATCCAAAGGAAAATTTATCTTTGATAAAATTAATGGGAACCTTTCCCTAAGAATGTGAAATTGACTGATGAATTGGAATGAGGCGTATGTTGTGTTTGTGTAACAATTGTTTATTATATACGTGGGTTATTCAGAAAGGCCGGGTCTATACCCATTCTGAATAACCGATTCGATGATAAGTCGAAGAGATTGAAGACGGTGCAAGACCGACGATCTTCACATCGAATGGATGGGAGCTACTGATGCTCACGATGGGAGTAGCTACCTTGAAGGGGGATGAAGTGGTAGCCGTCCAGACGTACTTGGAGATCGACGGATATGCGAGGAAAGTGCCTCCGGTTTCGTTCAGACCTAGAACGGACTTGTAAATGGATGGTGTGTCTGACATTGTATTCCTTTATATTGTATTCGTTGATCTCTGCTAAATATATATTTGTTTGGCGACGGAGAATTTATTCACTTGCTTAAAGCCCTTCTCTGAGACATACGAGCTCAGAGGTTATATATTGGCAGAAATCAGTGGTACGATATGGATTGATAGTGTGGCATGCTGAGATGCAGTGATCCAGACTTTTGTTGAAAAGCAAAGTTTGGTGGATGATGATCAAAGCGCAGCTTTAATATAGCACGGCTTTATGTATAGCGTTGATTCGCGAGCCTCACACCCCGGTATGGTGGTAAACTGATGGTTTGATCAGTATGCTTTTTAGTGGATGGGCACCTTAGTGGTGTCGTGGATTCGGTCGACCGAGATTGAGCTTAGTGCTCAGAGGGATAAGGTAAGCTGTGTTTTCTCTCGCCGGGACGTAAGCCGCAGTGATACTCGATTTCCCAAAAGTGCGGATGTGCATTACGGTGTTTTCTCTCGCTGAGACGTAAGCCGTTGTAGATGGCACTACGCGATCGATCTTTCGAATCAGGAGCCACCATGATGGAAATCCAATTTCCAAATATGACATTTTGCGGTTTTGATTGTAAAGCCTAGTATGGCGACATGATATCTGGTACCCATGCCGTCTATGATTGATATATTTATATTTGAAGATGTTTTCTTCACTTATAGTAATAATATAAGATGAAATTTCGCGTATCAAGCATATTTGGCTATTATAAGGGAAAACCCTATCCTCTGGCTTGTGTTGCATTGTGTGATGGGATCTGGGTCTTATAATAGCTTCATTGTTCTTTATTTAGCATTGCGCTGTTTGTTTTATGCACTGGTATTCTTGGGAGGAAACTCGTTCCGTGTTATACGGCGTGGTCCCTTGATTTACCTAACTTTAAAAACAAAGATTAATAACTGTTTTAGTTCTCACACCAGTCACATGACTGACCTGGAGTTTATTGTTTTCACCTAAACTCTGGGTGCCCCTATTTTCCACACGGGCAACTAGTAGTTTTGGTTTTGCAGATTTATATTCATAGGATCCTGATTTACAGCTGGAACGATATTCGGAAAGCTCTGTATCCGTGTATTACTTTCAGTTGTGCTTTGTATTGTTTTTCCGCTGCGATGTATTTAAATGTAATTTAAATCTCTGATATTTTTCTGTATAATATTTATTCATACTCTGTATATTCTTGTATTCTGATGGAATCGTTGTAATAAGCAATGAAATGTTCTTCTGTTTGCGTTCTGTTGTGGCTTGTTCTCAAAGTATCTGTTCTTTCCTAACCGGGGAAGTTACGGGTTTTCACAGTTAGCAAATAATTTTCGGAGCTTAAGCGCCATTGAAATCTGAGTGGCAGTTGTAAAAGTGAGGTGCTAGGGTTAGCTTAAGGTTTTGTGTCAAGGTTGTTTATATAAATTAATTATTTTATTTTTATTTCAATTTTAATTCAAAAATTAGGTTTTAATGCCACGTACTCCAAATAAAACCCAACAAGTGTCGCTGCTAGCTAAATACCCCCACTCTGGACACAATGGAATATGTTTCGTAACCCAATTCAGCTATTACGATCAGTTTTTATCGAAATTAAAATATGAATCAATGTATATTAAATTTGAACGTACATTTTAATTTACCGGGGCTACATACTGACTCGAAAAATTCCCAACAAATTATATCTAGCTATGTTTTGACGATATGGTCCTAACAAAATTAATTTCATTGAATTTGGAGACCGTTTGAAAAATGGCCACTTTCTGGTCGATCCAAATTGACTGAAATTGACAAAACACGTTTTCGTTTGCCACACTCACGTATTAATTCCAAAAATTATGAAAATTGAAATTTAACATTAAATTGACATTCCGCATCCATCAAAGTGGTTTCATCGAAAACGGAAGTCGTTTGTAAAATGGCTATTTTTATATTAAAATATATATATATATATATATATATATATATATATTCCATAGCAACTATTCTAAATATTTAATTGGCTATAACTTTTGATTCCCGTTATGAAATTTAAATTTTTCAGATTTGTTGGAAATATATTTTTAAACAGATTTAAATGTTTTTGGTTTTACTGAAATCCGATTTATTTTGAATCCTGTACATTCAGTCAAAGTTCGAATTCAAATTTTCAAACTACCGCGCTATTTCTAACTCCTTTTAAAATTAAAATAAATATATACGTTCAAACTTAAATTAAAATAAATTTTTAGTCGTTATTATTTAAAATAAATCATTTTAAATATTCAAAATCCATTAAAATTTCTAAAATAAAATTTTAAATTGGTTCCAAAATTCCGGGTTGTTACAATCTCCCCCACTTAAAATCTTTTCATCCTACAAAAGGAACGGAGCTGAAAGCTGTTTAATAAACCAACTCAACTTTCATTTTTTTCAATAATTTTATTAATTGAACTAATAATCACACAACACAATTATCAATCAATTAGTTAATTAATTTTTCAAATATATATATATATATATATATATATATATATATATCTTTTATATATTCAAAAATCATATTTTCTAAGATCGGATTATATATATATAATCGTAAATACGTTAATTATAACTTGTCACTCTCAACTCATTCTAAGGCATTACTAACCCCATCTCTAACAAGTTTTCTCATTCTAGGATGTTATTGATCCTATCTCTAATGAGTATTCTTTTATAGGATATTACTAATCCTACCTCTGATGAGTCTTTTGTTCAGTTCTAACGAATTGTACCCCAAAGATTTGGATTAACCAAAGCTCTGATACCACATGTAATGACCCGTCGAATTTTCCTTGCGGGAATTCGCCAAATACACTAACTTTGGGAATACAACGCATCAGAACAAATAACATAAGACTTTTATAAACAATATAATAATGTTATATCAGAATACAGAATAACATAGTACATCGAATAAATAATAATACAGCGGAAGATTAATTTACAACAAATTTAATACAATGCAGTGGAAGACTATCAATGCTCTGGACACAACTTTAAGCTTCGATCCAGAATCCTGCTCAAAAGATAAATATCTGCAAAATAAGCCACTCGACTTCCCGTGTGGAAAAATATAGGCACCCGAGTTTGCAAGTGAAAACAAACTAGGAGTCAGTCATGGGACTGTATGAGAAATCTTACTTAACTTATCTAATGATAGGGCTAATCAAAGGACCATGCCGCTAACGCGGAACGGGTTTACTCCATTGGATTGCCAGTGCATAAATAAAGTAAATTACTAAACAACGCAATGCTTTTTGGAAAAATGAAACCATTATAAGACTCAAGTCCCATCACACAATGCAACGCAAACCGGAGGATAAAGTTTTACCTTATAATAGTCAAAAATGCTTGATATGATAAAACGGATTTTATATTATTATTAGTGTCTATAAGTTTCAAAAACATTTCAGTCATAATGTATCAATCATAGATGGCATAGCTACCATATACTATGTCGCCATATTAGTTAAACAATCAAAACCGTATGTGTCGTATTGGAAGTTGGATTTCCATCATGAACCAAGGCAGGGGATCGTCCTTACTGAATTCAAGACTCTCTAGCCTAAGCCTCAGGATACAGCTGCAACTGCACCTAGGAGCGCCAGGGCCGGTCCACTAATATGTTAGTGGATTGGTTATGCCCGAACAATACGTTTTCCCGTCCTATGAGGCGTAAAATAGAGCCACTAGGGACTCAAATCCGAGGTACCTCACTTTCCATCATCCATATAAGTAAAAATATATGGGCTTGTAAAACCCAGACACGACTTCTAGCTAGAAAGAAATGCATGTTCTCCCTGGGGTCCTTCTCCCGTTTCTGGTTCATACCGGGTGTGAGGCTTGCGAAATATCGCTACACAAAGCTATGTTAAATAAAGTTGTGCTTTGATCATCAACCATAAGGCTCTTGTAATGTCCCGTATTTTTACGGATAATGATTTAATTTATTTAATTATTTAAAAAGTGATTTAGAGATTTTAATGGTTTAAACTAAATAACTTTGAATATTTAATTAATATAATAATTAAATAATATATTAAATTTTGAAATAATCAGAATTAGCTGAAATGGAAATATGGTGTGAATTAGGCAATTCAAAATATATAATTTAGTTTAAAATTGAATTACGATAGCGAACATATTATTTAAATGACAGTTGAACATATAGATTATATTATAATTATAATCGAGCTCGAAATGGCATTGCAGTTCGTAATTTGGCGATTCGAACTTCAAATGAATATATAGAATCCATTTTAAATCGGATTTCTATGAAACAAGAAACGTTCGGAGCTAGTGAAGTATATTTTTATAATGGAAGAGAAAATCGGGATTTCGTCGTGTAGATTTTGATTTATGTCTAAATCATATTTTCGAAAAGTCGCTATGGAATTCCTTTATAATTTATAACGATTTATTTATATTATAAATGGATTTTTAAATATAAATTGAATATCGATTCAACCGGGATTTGAATATCGAATTATAAATCCAATTGGAGTTGTATGGTATTCTATTGTGAATATACGATAATATTTATTTATAAATATTTAATTTAATAATTTTCAAATATATTTAATATTTAAACAGGTTTATTTAGACCTTAGAAAATAGCCATTTTTGCAAACGACCTCCGTTTTCAACGGAACTAATTTTGTTGGATCCGTAATATTAGATTATTGTTAGATTTCAATTTTCGTATTTTTGGAGTCAGTATGTGGCCGTACGAGATTTAAATGTGAAATACAGTCGATAATTTGACTTTAAAAATATGCTGTGTGAGCAAAATGAAGTCGGAATTCGACGAAACCAGTTTCGTTGGGTCCGTAATGTCAAACTATAGCTGCATGTCCATTTTCGTGATTTTTGGGTATTGTATGTGATCACATGGATTTTTAACGGTAGATACAAATAGCGTGGTAGAAAAAATGAATATTATATCAAATATTAAAATATTTAAAATATACTATAAATACACCTTAATATCCTAACCTAACCTAATTTCATTTTCCAGTCAACTGAAAAACTTGTCGCCACCAAAATCACTTCCAACGTGATGAAATCCATTTCAAAAATCAAAAGAAACCCAAACTAAATTATATAACTCATGAGATATACATTTAGGAGATCCTCTTGAGTAACTCTTCAATTCTATACTTGTTTGGGTGGGTGCGGTCATGTTTCTGTCGAGCTCGAAATTGTATTGTAGAGCCAGGGTTCCAACTTGTCGCGTATATGATGAGTTATCGAGAAAATGGAGTTTACTTTTGAGATCGGAAAGTGAATCCGCACCTTGCGTGCATTTTTGAGAAGGATCGGTGATCATTGAGTTCGGTGATTTTACAGTTGCGTGGAACTGGGGCCGACGACACCGGTTGGAAGGTGAGCGCGAGTTGGGAAGTTTGGTTATAGAGAGACGAAGAAAGTGATGAGGCTTTGAATGGATATTTTAGTTTGATTTTTGATGGTATGGTGGAGGTTCGGTTTGGATTTGAAGTGGGGGAATGGCATTCGAAGGTTTCTAGAATGGGAGGATTGAATTGGGGAAGAAGCGACTGTGCAGGGTGTCGGGTTGGAATTGTTTGGGGTTGATCAAATGGGTAAAGCCCATTAATTTAATTTAATTAAGCTTAATTACAAAAGAAACTAGTGTATTAACTTAACATTCTCATATCTTGATCATACTTTATCGGAATTGGACGAAACAAGATCCATTGGGATCGTATGGACGATGGCTTCACAATGGAACTGACTGGGAGTGGATTAGAGCTCGTCAAAATTTATTGCAAAATAAATTGTCCTTCTGAATTGAAGATAGTTAATCGTTATTTAACGATAACCATCCAATGTAAGTAAATCTCACTAACTCTGTACAGTTATATTTTTATAAATATAATCTATTATTGATAAATGATGATTGATTGTTGTGTGTTGATTGTTTGGTTGAATTGCTGATTTATTGGTTGAAATTGTAGATAACGATATATATAAATCATTAATCAAATATTGATTATGTTTATCAGAATATTTCATATTGAAATGAAATCGATGTTATTTATATTGTTTAACATATGTATATGCAAGGAAACAGGTTGGAGGGATCCAACTGGATTCCTCAATATTTATAATATTGTTTGTTTTCATATATTGTGATATATGATGTGATATATAATCTATGATTGATTATGATGACACTGGTTATGTTATTTGGTATTTTAAATACCATATGAAATACTAGAATGTAAAAAGGAAAATTTCAAAGTGAATATTGAAAATGAAATATTTATATATGAGATAAATAGGATATTATAAAAGGCAATAATTGGAAAACAAAGTTTGGAAAATATAATTAAAGAGATAAATGGGAAATGAATAGAATTATATAAAAGGCTTTGTATAGAATAAATATAATTATATAAAGGGAGTTATAAATAAGATTTTTACGAATAGTCTATAAATAGAATTTGGAATTGGAATATTGTTTTTAAATGTGGAATCAAACTGTTTTGATTATATATAGGAATATTATTCACATTTAATGTGAATAAAGGATTTAAGTAAATATTTTGCAAATAAAATATTATAAAGGAATTTGGGGTTTGAAATAGGAATTTAAAATGGAAGTATTGAAATTAGAAATTGACTGGAAATTAGTTGAATTGAATGACTTTTTGGGTATCGATCTGATGTTGGTTTCGGCCTTCGGGGTTAATACGTAGGGGGTTGTTCACTTACTAGTTTACAGTTAGAGACTGATAGAGGTGGGAAGATAATGATGCGCGAATCAGAAATGGAAACGTTTTCCAAAGTTAATAATGTATATTTTCTAAAATTAGAAAATAAGGATTTAATTAATATATGGAAACGAGAAATGGGGAAACGAATAAATGTTGATTGATGATTGGTCGATAAAATTTCCATCTGGAAATAATATCATTGGTTGCACATATGTTTTCCTTTGATAGTTAAATCACCGACTATCAAAGATTTTGACCATTTCCGTTGTCAATACGGAGAGACCGGGATCAGATATATTATCTGAAAACCACTCCATATGGCATTAGCGTTGCGAATCGAATATGATGAAGATAATTGAAGATGAAATTATGCAAGGGCTGTCCTGTTTACAGAATAGTGCCTTCGAATTGTCCAATCCCAGGACAACTTGAATGGACGAATGTCTGACGGAGTATGTCTGGCAAATCGCGTAAGTTGATCGTTTCAAACGTATTTACGTTGGTGGCGGAGGAATTCGTTTCTTTTAGCTTATACCCGTGGTATTTTTGGGGAAATAAATTTGTGATTTGACGGTATGACGATGTGGCATTCAAAGTAAATGAAGGAGCGATCTGTTAAAAGACACGTTATGACCTCAAGCCTCATCAACTGAGAAATGACAGAAATCGGGCAGGCAGTGTAATTTCCCGCATTTTTATCGGTTTGTATTTGAATATTTAAATCAGTTTAAATACTGAATTCGTAATACAAGTGAATTTATATATTAATTAAAACGAACTTGAACATATAAAAATATATATTAGTTATAATCGAGCTCATAACGACGCTGCAGTTCGTAATTTAACGTTCTGAACTTCAACTGCGTATACAGGACTCGTTATAAACCGGATTTCTTCGAAACAAGAAACGTTGGAATCTGTTGAACTGTATCTTTCTAACAGAAGTGAAAGATCGAGATTTCGCGTTATAGATTGCGAGTTATATCCAAACCAAATTTTCAAATAGTCGTTGTAGAACCGTTTATCGACCGTAACAGTTTATTCGATATAACTGCATATCGGTTTCAAATTTAGACAAGGTTCTTTTGAGACGTAGTGATAATTTAATTTTTATAATTTTACTGTAATTTTTAATTAATTAAAATACGCAACTTTTTATTTGGAGTATTGTGCACCCTATATCAATATTTTAGGGTTTCAAAATATGAGTCAACCTACCGATATAAATATATTTTTGGGATTGTGACACCTCGCTGGACACGACTGTATTCTTATTTCTGTCCGCAGCGGGTCGAACATAAGCACAATTTCACGTATAATGTGGAACACTTACAGTGTAGAACATAAAAGATAATGTAGATAAAGGGGTATAAAATTGGATCATTTGCTTTTATTGGAAAATCCCCTCTGCACAAGAATATCCCATGTTTTATCTAATTCTCGTATTTCTCTCATACATATCCACCATGCACCAGTAATGCTCCACCTCCCGCACAATACCACATTTATTTTCTTTGACATTTTGTGTTTGTATGCACATACCAATGTTTTGACTAAAACAAAGTAAAACAATATTCGCACTTATAAAACGGAGCTTTACACTTAACTTATAAAATGTATATACATTTCCTTGCTCGCCAAGGAAGCGTACGTTTTAAAAAATACGCAGAGAACAGTACCTCTCACATGTCAAGCAAAACAACTTGCTACCCAATATGTATTTTCACATCAATACTGACCTTAAACTGAAAAGAAAACACATAGCTGACCTTCCCCTACAACGCAGCACAGTGTTTCGAGCTGAAAATCCGGATGTCAAGACTTATCAAAGAAGCGCAGGCTATGGTTTTAAATGCCACATACCTAAGGACCTAGCTCTACTGTAAACCCCTTGGCCATCACGCAACTGTGAAACTATAAATACACAGGCAAAGAACTGGATATTTATCTTCACAGCTTCAAACTAAAGCTTTCTATGGCGTGAATATAAAATTAAAACAAAAGTAAAAAAAAAAAGAGAAAGAAAGAGTAATGTCGGTTGAAAATGTGAACTGGAGGTGGAATAAACGTAAGCAACAAAAGGATGGTGACCTGAGTAAAGCTAGAGATTGGATAAGAAGAAAGACTGTGGAGAGTTTCAAAATGCAATGGAGATGAGCGCGAGCAGCTAACTGGTGATGTTTGGCTTCAAGAATGGTCGGACTCTTCACTGGTCCATGAGCATGGGCTGTTGAACGTGAGTGGTAGGGTGGTGCGAGCTCGCTCCTTTTGGGTTAACAGTGGTTGAAGTCACGGATTGGAGTGGGATGATGCAGGTGAGATTGGTTTGTGTATCAGTGGGAGAGAAGAGAGTCCACGCGTTGAAGCTTTTGATATGGGGAGTACGTACCATACTGGGAACAGTGTTTGTTAATAAAGGAAGAAACAGTTTGCAAAAGTAAAAGAATAAAATACTGAGGAGGGGCTCCCATGAAATACATGTGTTACAAGGTGGGACTGTGCTGGTGGTATTTTAATGTAGTATGAGAGGGAAGATATCTTTGGTAGGTAGCGGTGCAAGTTTGGGCGTTGAAAGACATGAAGTGCGAGTTGGTACTGATGTGTATGGGGGTGATGTTTGTTTTAGAAGTAGTTGTGCATGTGAAGTGCGTGAGGAGTGGTGGCATTTGGAAGGGATGGTATTGTGCGGTAAAGTGGAAGAAGTTTGGGTATGCGGATTTGCATACTGGAAGAGGGAATGCATTTTACTGTGCAAGGCATTTAAAACATGAGTGGAGAGGGGGAATGATGCTGCTGTTAAATGTGGTTATGAGCGTTTTCAGCACTGAGGTATTACATGGGTTCATTTTTAAGGTGAGGAGTGGTCAAACGTGAAGTTTTGATGGTGAGCTTGGATGTATTCGTTCGTCGATTTCAGTAGTTTAAAAATATAAATTCCACTTGCTCAGAAGAGTCAGAGGTTTATGGGACATAGTTCGTTGGAGTTCAGATCTATTTGGCCATCAGTTCATGTTGGGCGTAACCAAAGAAAAACAAAAGAGAGAATAACGTATACATAAATAACCGGGTCAAAAATATCGGGTTTCAAGGGTTACCGTGGAAAGAAAAAGGGAAGCAGTGATAGACCAGCAAGGATTGGCGTGACTGGATTAATTTGTGAAGCATGGTGGTGAACTAATTCAGGTGGTGTACTGCTTTGGTGATGAGGTTGTGGCTATATACTGGAACCGGTCTAAAGCGATTTTGCGCTCGTCTAAATTCAGGAAAAAATAAACCGCTCAATCGAATCAGCCAACGCAAATCGTTATTTAACAGTTAATGCGCGAGGTGAGTAAATTCACTAACTCTGATCTATTTTAAAATATTATAATATTGGTTGAATGCTGTGTGATAGGTCGCTTCGGTAGATTACAATTAAATTGGTTGAAAAATATATATCGTTGCATATGTACGCATCATTTGGTTGGATACTGATTCCATCGATTAAAATATTTCCTAGTATGGAATCAGTGATAATTGTTTGACTAACATCGGTGGATGCAGGAAACCGGTTGGAGGAATCCAACCGGATTCCTCAATATTTATATGTATTGTTTGTTTTATATAGATGCACTGTTTGAACCCAAATGACTTTTGAAACCTTGTGTTGATATTAGCGTTGAATGGAAATTCAAACGTTATTTTGACTTAATCAATAGATGATATCGATTAAGAAAGTGGCAACAACCAACCATAAATGTATCATTTGTTTTAACAGCTATTGTTTTACCAAAATCCCACCGTGTGCGAAGCACATGTTTCACCATACTTACTAAATGATTTGGTAAAGTGGATTCTTATATTAATAAGATTAATAAGTAAGTAGGCGGAGATTGACTTGATGATTAATAACAAGAATTTATTGTTTTAAGAACAATTAAATGAGATATTTACAAATAGATTATGGTTGATTTCATATTAAGTAAGATTAGTTAGAATCGATTATTGTTTATTTAATAGTAAATGAGATTATTTAGAAATATATTATTATTTTTATAGTAATCGATACAAGTGAAATTATTTGGATTAATTAATGTTATTTATTCAAAATGAAAAGATTTGTTAGAATTGATTAGTGGGTTAGTCATGGCTAAATATTCACCAAGCAAACTGTTTTGATCAATAATTGGTTATTTAATTAAATTAGATTGGGCTGATTAATCTAATGTAATAAATTAACGAATAGTTGATTTAGTTTAAATAAGATTTTAAAGTATAAGGGATTTGTCTAAAGAAGACAAAGCGGAGAGAAATGTTTAAAATGGATTTGTATAAGCTAATGTAAATAACCGAGTTTTCAAAATAAGGATTAGGCGTCATAAAACCATATTTAAAATATAGCAAGAAGCACGTTTACGGATTTTAAAGTATAAGGGGTTAGAGTTACGAACTTATATCTATTCTAAGATAAGAATGTTGTTGATCAAGGTCTGAGAGGTAATTAAAATACCCCAACTTGAACGACTTCGCTATTATCGAAGGATGGTATTTGTTTGTAACGGAAAGAGATGTCAAGATTTTTGTAATAGAAAGAGATGTCAAGATTTTTGTAACGGAAAGGGATGTCAAGATTAGTTATAAAGAGAATATTACAGCGTATGACAAGTCCTAGAACTATAGCAATAAAATAACGCTGTTGACTAAACTTAAGCGTGACTGTTGTGTCGAGATTAGTTATAAGGGGAATATTACAGCGTATGACAAGTTTTGAACTATAACATTAAATTAACGCTGTTGGACAAGCTTAAGCGTGATTTTTATATATAGCACTATTCCCTAGGGAATGCAAACAATTTGGTTTGAAATCCACTTATTCTAAAGTAATAAGCAACGATGTTGTCCAAAGAAATATAAGAATAAGAGTATAATAACTGGCAATATTTTCCAAGAAGTGTGAAAGTGCTAAAACGAGATTTGGAAAATATCTGGTAAGATATGGGAATTCGAATAATAAACGAATGTTAAATAAGAAGTGTCGTGGTTGTGTGATGTTTAGTCGTACAATTGAATGGATGTTTGATTTTACTTCGATAGTTAAATAACCGAATATCGAAATGTTTTGACCATCGTTGTCAATACGGAGAGACCGGTTGGATATATTATCTAAAACCACTCCGTATAGGCATAAGCACTGCGAATTAGATTATGCTGAAGACAATTGAAGACGGAGTGAAATGCAAGGGTCGTTCTGTTCTAGAATGATGTTTTCTGTTTGTCCGATCCCAGGATAACTTGTATGGACGAATGTCTGACAGAGTATTCCCAACGGTCACATAAGACGATCTTTTCAAGGTATTACGTCTGGTGGCGAAGAAATTCGTTTCTCTTAGCTTTTATACCCATAATATTTTTGAGAAGATCAACTAGTGATTTGACGGGTTTGACGATGTGGCATTCAAAGTGTATGGCGGCCAGATGTTCTAAAAGATAGACGTAGCCTCAAGCTTCACGACCGGGAAATGACAAAAATCGGGCAGGCAGCATGGCTATGTGGGTCGCTCCCATTAGGGTGTATAATCACCTATCTAGAGAAATTCCTTTTACTTCTTAATCTAGTTCGATGTTGTCCCTTTTCGGGAAACGGTGGTTTGAGCCCAACCGTTGGTGATATACATTCGATACACTCAAGCGAAATGAGTGGTCGGTCATGTGTGGGCCGGGTTGCAAGACGTTCTTGTTGAACCCAGTGTATTCGCCTCTAGAGATACACTATCGGTAGGTGGTCCCATACCTTGTCATAGTTGGAATCTAATCTCCAATAAGCGCCCTGTGGTTTTTGATTTTATAATATGTATGTAGAGCGTGAGATGCAAGCGTTCTGCTATTTGGTTATTTACTTGATTAGACATTATTATAATATCACTGGATTTTGATATCAAAATGTTTTGGGTTATAGTAAGGTAAAAACCGTCCATGTTTATGTGTGGGTTGGTCTTACTATTATCTTTTCTTATAAAAGGATTTTCAAAGTTAAACCGTATGGTTGGAATTTACTCACACCAGTCCCATGACTGACCCAGAGTTTATTTTGTTTGTTTTCCCTAAACTCTTGGGTGCCCAAATTTGTACGGGCAGTCAAGTGTTTCAGGATTTGAAAATTCACTTGGAGGAGCTGGAAACAGAAGGCTTCACCATTAGTTAGTTAGAGATTATTTCCGCTGTGATATGATGTATTGTACTCTGATAATGGTATGAATATACAATACAGATTTGTATTTCAATGTTATGTTATATAATATATTTTATTCGTTCCGCTGTGAGATTCATGTTTACTCTGATCATGCTCAGTTGTGTTCTTCTTCTTCTATTCTATTAGTTCTATCTTATCTTTCTCATCCTCTTATTTCTTTCTATTAATGATCTGAATTTTCGTGCATTTTGAGTTGAATGTGTAGGATATTATCAGCTCAAATTGGTACGGATTTTTGGGTCGTTACAGTTGGTATCAGAGCTGAAGGTTAAGTGATTACCTTGGCTCTGTGGCGTAACTCAATAGAGATGGAGTTAGTAATGCTTTAGATTGAGTTCAAGTGTATATATATGAGCGTGTATTTGTAAATTGATATAAAAACTATTTTATATTATGTTGATTAATCTGGTAAGTGGTATATAAATTCCAGATCGACGCGTTTAGCTGACGAGGTCGATAGGGATTTTTAAACACTTGGATAGAGAAATTCGACATAATATTGTTTTGAAAAGGGGTAAATGAAATAATTTTACCCAAAAATATATTTTGATATAAAAGAAGTATATATTTTGGGATTATTATAGTATATTGGATGTTTTGATCATTATTATGATCAAATAAAGATTTATAATTGAGTTGGTTATATAAATAACCAATCGAAATATTACACAAATATATTATGCAAAATCAGATGAATTGAATCTGAATTTAAAACCAGAATTGAAATAAAACTCTAGAAACTTGGAAAAGAGTTGGAAATAATGTTTGGATTAAATATATGGGAATTTTAAATTCCTAGGAGATTTGAAATTGTTTTCCAAGTGTTGTGAAAGATATTTTGAAGTAAAATTCAAGATGGAAGTATTTTAAAATGAATTTTTGAAAAGTAATATAGTATTGAACTCACTTTGATCACTGGAAAATAAATTCTGATGATGACGGCCGCATTATCAGTGTTCATTTTCAAGTCTCTAAGTGACGGGTCACTACCAAAAGATTTTGTTTTTGGATTATTTTGAGGAACAAATTGTTCGAAAATTCAAATGTTTTGAATTGCTACTATGTTATGAATATATATGATTTCAACTAATTTGAAATGAAAACCCCAGGAATTTGAATTCTGAAATTTAAAATTTACTCATGAAGTAAATAAACAGAGAATTTAAATAAGTCAAATAAAAGTGGAGTTGAATTGAAGCCAAGTAAGTGGAAATCGTAATGGAATAAGGATTTGACTTGGCAAAGTAGTTGAGTTGTGAATTAAAATTTGGAATGGAACCGAACCTGGGGGTGAAATTTGATTATTGAGTAAAAATTGAAAATTGAAATGGAGTTGGCTTGGATGTAAGAGAATTATTGGTCAAGGATAAACTGACCGGAGATTAGTTGGAAATGCATTTGTGTATGCTGAATGGATTTCAAATGGAAGAGGTAAAGTTGAATACCCGACAAAAAGGTGCATGTTTAAATAATTTGAGCATGAGATTTCTGAGTCCTGTTGGCAAGCCGTTTGGCTATTTAGTTTTCTTTTGAAAGCCTAGAGAGGCGAGTTGTAGTTATACCGATTGAGCCATGTAGAGGAGATGCTGGTGAAATTCTCCGAAAATTTAAGCTGTTGGGAAATTTTCAGAACTTCTGAAAGTATATTGTTAATAAGAAGAAATTAATATTTTAATTGGAATAAACCGATTTTGTGAAAACTGAATTTAAGAAAGTTAAAGAAAATATTTTAATCTGGTTATAATAGCGTTTATAGCAGTTTACCTATCTTAGCAATTTCTAGGAAGAAATTATTTTAAGGGGGAAGGAATGTAATGTCCCGCATTTTTATCGGTTTGTATTTGAATATTTAAATCATTTTAAATATTGAATTCGTAATATAAGTGAATTTATATATTAATTAAAACGAACTTGAACGTATAAAAATATATATTAGTTATAATCGAGCTCATAACGACGCTGCAGTTCGTAATTTAACGTTCTGAATTTCAACTACGTATACAGGACTCGTTATAAACCGGATTTCTTCGAAACAAGAAACGTTGGAATATGTTGAACTGTATCTTTCTAACAGAAGTGAAAGATCGAGATTTTGCGTTATAGATTGCGAGTTATGTCTAAAC
Organism: Allium sativum; assembly: GCA_030737875.1. Taxonomy (NCBI): domain Eukaryota; kingdom Viridiplantae; phylum Streptophyta; class Magnoliopsida; order Asparagales; family Amaryllidaceae; genus Allium; species Allium sativum. The sequence continues at coordinate 299,015,286 of CM060921.1, forward strand.
CAAACTTTCAAATAGTCATTGTAGAACCGTTTATCGACCGTAACAGTTTATTCGATATAACTGCATATCGGTTTCAAATTTAGACAAGGTTCTTTTGAGACGTAGTGATGATTTAATTTTTAGAATTTTACTGTAATTTTTAATTAATTAAAATATGCAACTTTTTATTTGGAGTATTGTGCACCCTATATCAATATTTTAGGGTTTCAAAATATGAGTCAACCTACCGATATTAATATATTTTTGGGATCGTGACACCTCGCTGGACACGACTGTATTCTTATTTCTGTCCGCAGTGGGTCAGACATGAGCACAATTTCACGTATAATGCGGAACACTTAACGTGTAGAACATAAAAGATAATGTAGACAAAGCGGTATAAAATTGGATCATTTGCTTTTAATGGAAAATCCCCTCTGCGCAAGAATATCCCATATTTTATCTAATTCTCATACTTCTCTCATACATATCCACCATGCATCAGTAATGCTCCACGTCCCGCACGATACCACATTTATTTTCTTTGACATTTTGTGTTTGTCTGCACATACCAATGTTTTGACTAAAAACAAAGTAAAACAATATTCGCACTTATAAAACAGAGCTTTACACTTAATTTATAAAATATATATACATTTCCTTGCTTGCCAAGGAAGCGTACGTTTTAAAAAAAACGCAGAGAACAGTACCTCTCACATGTCAAGAAAAACAACTTGCTACCCAATATGTATTTTCACATCAATACTGACCTTAAACTGAAAAGAAAACACATAGTTGACCTTCCCCTACAACGCAGCACAGTGTTTCGAGCTGAAAATCCGGATGTCAAGACTTATCAAAGAAGCGCAGGCTATGGTTTTAAATGCCACATACCTAAGGACCTAGCTCTACTGTAAACCCCTTGGCCATCACGCAACTGTGAAACTATAAATACACAGGCAAAGAACTGGATATTTATCTTCACAGCTTCAAACTAAAGCTTTTTATGGCGTGAATATAAAATTAAAACAAAAGTAAAAAAAAGAGAAAGAAAGAGTAATGTCGGTTGAAAATGTGAAGTGGAGGTGGAATAAACATAAGCAACAAAAGGATGGTGACCTAAGTAAAGCTAGAGATCGGATAAGAAGAAAGACTGTGGAGAGTTTCGAAATGCAACGGAGATGAGCGCGAGTAGCTAACTGGTGATGTTTGGCTTCAAGAATGGTCGGACTCTTCACTGGTCCATGAGCATGGGTTGTTGAACGCGAGCGGTAAGGTGGTGCGAGCTCGCTGCTTTTGGGTTAACGGTGGTTGAAGTCACGGATTGGAGTGGGATGATGCAGGTGAGATTGGTTTGTGTATCAGTGGAAGAGAAGAGAGTCCACGCGTTGAAGCTTTTGATATGGGAAGTACGTACCGTACTGGGAACAGTGTTTGTTAATAAAGGAAGAAACAGTTTGCAAAAGTAAAAGAATAAAATACTGAGGAGGGGCTCCCATGAAATACATGCGTTACAAGGTGGGACTGTTCTGGTGGTATTTTTAGTGTAGTATGAGAGGGAAGATATCACTGGTAGGTAGCGGTGCAAGTTTGGGCGTTGAAAGACATGAAGTGCGAGTTGGTACTGATGTGTATGGGGGTGATGTTTGTTTTAGAAGTAGTTGTGCATGTGAAGTGCGTGAGGAGTGGTGGCATTTGGAAGGGATGGTATTGTGCGGTAAAGTGGAAGAAGTTTGGGTATGCGGATTTGCATACTGGAAGAGGGAATGCATTTTACTGTGCAAGGCATTTAAAACATGAGTGGAGAGGGAGAATGATGCTGCTGTTAAATGTGGTCATGAACGTGTTCAGCACTGAGGTGTTACATGGGTTCATTTTTAAGGTGAGGAGTGGTCAAACGTGAAGTTTTGATGGAGAGCTTGGATGTATTCGTTCATCGATTTCAGTAGTTTAAAAATATAAATTCCACTTGCTCAGAAGAGTCATAGGTTTATGGGACATAGTTCGTTGGAGTTCGGATCTATTTGGCCATCAGTTCATGTTGGGCGTAACCAAAGAAAAACAAAAAAGAGAATAACGTATACATAAATAACCGGGTCAAAAATATCGGGTTTCAAGGGTTACCGTGGAAAGAAAAAGGGAAGCAGTGATAGACCAGCAAGGATTGGCGTGACTGGATTAATTTGTGAAGCACGGTGGTGAGCTAATTCAGGTGGTGTACTGCTTTGGTGATGAGGTTGTGGCTATATACTAGAACCGGTCTAAAGCGATTTGGCACTCGTCTGAATTCAGGAAAAAATAAACCGCTCAATCGAATCAGCCAACGCAAATCGTTATTTAATGGTTAATGCGCGAGGTAAGTAAATTCACTAACTCTGATCTATTTTAAAATATTATAATATTGGTTGAATGCTGTGTGATAGGTCGCTTCGGTAGATTACAATTAAATTGGTTGAAAAATATATATCGTTGCATATGTACACATCATTTGGTTGGATACTGATTCCATCGATTAAAATATTTCCTAGTATGGAATCAGTGATAATTGTTTGACTAACATCGGTGGATGCAGAAAACCGGTTGGAGGAATCCAACCGGATTCCTCAATATTTATATGTATTGTTTGTTTTATATAGATGCACTGTTTGAACCCAAATGACTTTTGAAACCTTGTGTTGATATTAGCGTTGAATGAAAATTCAAACGTTATTTTGATTTAATCAACAGATGATATCGATTAAGAAAGTGGCAACAACCAACCATAAATGTATCATTTGTTTTAACCGCTATTGTTTTACCAAAATCCCACCGTGTGCGAAGCACATGTTTCACCATACTTACTAAATGATTTGGTAAAGTGGATTCTTATATTAATAAGATTAATAAGTAAGTAGGCGGAGATTGACTTGATGATTAATAACAAGAATTTATTGTTTTAAGAACAATTAAATGAGATATTTATAAATAGATTATGGTTGATTTCATATTAAGTAAGATTAGTTAGAATCGATTATTGTTTATTTAATAGGAAATGAGATTATTTAGAAATAAATTATTATTTTTATAGTAATCGATACAAGTGAAATTATTTGGATTAATTAATGTTATTTATTCAAAATGAAAAGATTTGTTAGAATTGATTAGTGGGTTAATCATGGCTAGATATTTACCAAGCAAACTGTTTTGATCAATAATTGGTTATTTAATTAAATTAGATTGGGCTGATTAATCTATTGTAATAAGTTAACGAATAGTTGATTTAGTTTAAATAAGATTTTAAATTATAAGGGATTTGTTTAAAGAAGACAAAGCGGAGAGAAATGTTTAAAAATGGATTTGTATAAGCTAATGTAAATAACCGAGTTTTCAAAATAAGGATATGGCGTCATAAAACCATATTTAAAATATAGCAAGAAGCACGTTTACGGATTTTAAAGTATAAGGGGTTAGAGTTACGAACTTATATCTATTCTAAGATAAGAATGTTGTTGATCAAGGTCTGAGAGGTAATTAAAATACACCAACTTGAACGACTTCACTATTATCGAAGGATGGTATCTGTTTGTAACGGAAAGAGATGTCAAGATTTTTGTAACAGAAAGAGATGTCAAGATTTTTGTAACGGAAAGGGATGTCAAGATTCGTTATAAAGAGAATATTACAGCGTATGACAAGTCCTAGAACTATAGCAATAAAATAACGTTGTTGACTAAACTTAAGCGTGACTGTTATGTCGAGATTAGTTATAAGGGGAATATTACAGCGTATGACAAGTTTTGAACTATAACGTTAAATTAACGCTGTTGGCCAAGCTTGAGCGTGATTTTTATATATAGCACTATTCCCTAGGGATTGCAAACAATTTGGTTTGAAATCCACTTATTCTAAAGTAATAAGCAACGATGTTGTCCAAAGAAATATAAGAATAAGAGTATAATAACTGACAATATTTTCCAAGAAGTGTGAAAGTGCTAAAACGAGATTTGGAAAATATCTGGTAAGATATGGGAATTCGAATAATAAACGAATGTTAAATAAGAAGTGTCGTGGTTGTGTGATGTTTAGTCGTACAATTGAATGGATGTTTGATTTTACTTCGATAGTTAAATAACCGACTATCGAAATGTTTTGACCATCGTTGTCAATACGGAGAGACCGGTTGGATATATTATCTAAAACCACTCTGTATAGGCATAAGCGCCGTGAATTAGATTATGCTGAAGACAATTGAAGACGGAGTGAAATGCAAGGGTCGTTCTGTTCTAGAATGATGTTTTCTGTTTGTCCAATCCCAGGACAACTTGTATGGACGAATGTCTGACATAGTATTCCCAACGGTCACATAAGACGATCTTTTCAAGGTATTACGTCTGGTGGCGGAGAAATTCGTTTCTCTTAGCTTTTATATCCGTAATATTTTTGAGAAGATCAACTAGTGATTTGACGGGTTTGACGATGTGGCATTCAAAGTGTATGGTGGCCAGATGTTTTAAAAGATAGACGTATCCTCAAGCATCACGACCGGGAAATGACAAAAATCGGGCAGGCAGCATGGCTATGTGGGTCGCTCCCATTAGGGTGTATAATCACCTATCTAGAGAAATTCCTTTTACTTCTTAATCTAGTTCGATGCTGTCCCTTTTCGGGAAACGGTGGTTTGAGCCCAACCGTTGGTGATATACATTCGATACACTCAAGCGAAATGAGTGGTCGGTCATGTGTGGGCCGGGTTGCAAGACGTTCTTGTTGAACCCGGTGTATTCGCCTCTAGAGATACACTATCGGTAGGTGGTCTCATACCTTGTCATAGTTGGAATCCAATCTCCAATAAGCGCCCTGCGGTTTTTGATTTTATACTATGTATGTAGAGCGTGAGATGCAAGCATTTTTCTATTTGGTTATTTACTTGATTAGACATTATTATAATATCACTGGATTTTGATATCAAAATGTTTTGGGTTATAGTAAGGTAAAAACCGTCCATGTTTATGTGTGGGCTAGTATTACTATTATCTTTTCTTATAAAAGGATTTTCAAAGTTAAACCATATGGTTGGAATTTACTCACACCAGTCCCATGACTGACCCAGAGTTTATTTTGGTTGTTTTCCCTAAACTCTTGGGTGCCCAAATTTGTACGGGCAGTCAAGTGTTTCAGGCTTTGCAGATTCACTTGGAGGAGCTGGAAACAGAAGGCTTCACCATTAGTTAGTTAGAGATTATTTCCGCTATGATATGATGTATTGTACTCTGATAATGGTATGAATATACAATACAGATTTGTATTTCAATGTTATGTTATATAATATATTTTATTCGTTCCGCTGTGAGATTCATGTTTACTCTGATCCTGCTCAGTTGTGTTCTTCTTCTTCTATTCTATTAGTTATATCTTATCTTTCTCATCCTCTTATTTCTTTCTATTAATGATCTGAATTTTCGTGCAGTTTGAGTTGAATGTGTAGGATATTATCAGCTCAAATTGGTACGGATTTTTGGGTCGTTACAGGCAGCATGGCTAAGTGGGCCTCACCCATTTAGGGTATATTGTCACCATCTAAAGAATATTCGTTTGTTAATTCTTTCGCTTTTGTATCTCCCGGGAACGGTTATGTTGGTATACCAACCATAAGGTGATAATATATTCGGAATATTCAAGCGAAATGAATGGCTGGTCATGTATGGCCGAGTTACAAGATGTTCTTGTTGAACTCCAGTGTATCGCTTCTAGGGTACGCTGATCGGAAGGTGGTTCCATACCCTGTCATAGTTGGAATCCATTATCCAATAAGAGCCCACGGTTTTGATTGTATATTATATATGTAGAGCGTGAGATGAAAGCATTCGACTAGATTGTTATGTACTTGATTTAGACATTATTATAATATCAGAAGATATTTGATATAAAGAGTATTTTGGTTGGTTGTAAGGTAAAAACCGTCCGTGTTTATGTGTGGATCGGTCTTACGATTATCCTTTGTTTTAAAACGATTTTGAAAGGTTAAACAAATGATTTAAGTTTACTCACACAAGTCACATGACTGTCCCGAAGTTTATTTTGTTTTGTTTTCCCTAAACTCTTGGGTGCCCAATTTTGTATAGGCAGTCAAGTAGTCGGGATTTTACAGATATACTGAGAGCTTGGAGCAGGAGGCTTCAAGATTATATAGCTATTGTTATTTCCGCTATGTTGAAGTGTTGTACTCTGATAATGTTACTGTATACGTATACTAGTTTTATTTCAAAGTTATGTATCTATTATATATTGTTCGTTCCGCTGTGAGTTTCATGTTACTCTGATGATGATGTATGTTCTTTTTCTTCTTCTACTTTAAGTTTCTATCTTATCTATTCTCACCCTCTAATTTCTTTCATGGACTATCTGGTATTTCCAATGCTTGAATAGTCGACATTGGGATTTATGTCGAGTACTCAAGGTCGCGAAAACCCGGGTCGTTACAGTGGTATCAGAGCTTAATGTTAAGTAATTACCTTGGCTATGTGGCGTGACTCAGTAAAGATGGGGCTAGTAATCCCCTAGATTGAGTTGAGTGTACATGTATGAGCGCGTATTTGTTATTTGATATAAAAATGGTTTTATATTGTGTAGATTTATTGGTTGAGTTGTTTATGAGTTATGGTCGATCAGTTTGATCCACTGTATCGGTAGGAGTTTCTAAACACTCGAATACGATGAATCGACACGGTATGTTTTGAAAGGAGGGTAAATGAAATAATTTACCCCAAATTATATTTTGATATAAAGGGTTTATATTGGAATGATTATAATATATTGGATATATTTGTTGTTATTATAATCGAGTAATATTATAAATGAAATGGTTATATAAAATAACCAATTAGAATTCATATAAGTGTAATATATGAAATCAGATGAATTAAATCTGAATCTAAATCAAAATTGGAATTTAAAATTCCAAAAAACATGAAAAGTGTTTGTAAATGGAATAGAATTAAATATATGGGAATTTTAAAATCCTGGGAGATTTTAAATTGTTTTAAAAACATTGTGAATTATATTTTGAAATGTATTTCAAAATGGAAGTGTTTAGAAATGGCTTTAAAATTGATATAGTATTGAACTCACTTCGATCGCTGGAAAATAAATTCCGATGATGAAGTCGACCATCATCGGTGTCCATTTTTGAGTTGTAAGTGACAGATTACTACCAAAGATATTGTTTTAGGAAACGTTTTGAGAAAACAAATTGTTTTGATATTCCGAAATGAATATTTGATCTTTGAAAAGCAAAGTTGTTTAAAAACTCCCAAAAACGGATTGTTTGAGTTAAAACAAATTAGATGGAAATTTGTGAAATTAAATTGAAAATCAAGAACGGTACTTGAGATTGTAATGGAAATTGGCTTGGATAAACGAATGGTCGTGTTGGAGATAAAAGTGATTGGAGTTTGGTTGGGATGACATTGATATATGCAGAATTGGTAACAGTTGGAAAGGATATAATGATATGCCCGACAAAAAGGTATAAGTTTATATTTCATATGGGTATGAGATTTATGAGCCGATTTGGCAAGCCGCTTGGCTGTTTGATTTTCTTTTGGGTTGGAGAAGGCCTAGAGAGGCGAGTTGTAGTTGTACCGATTGAGCCGTACAAAGGAGGTGCTGGCGAAATTTTTCGAAAATTTCGGGTGTTAGAAAATTTTCATAATTTTTGTTAATAGAAATGAATTAATAATTTAACTAAAATTAATTGGTTCAGTGAAACTAGAGTTAAGAAGTAAGCGAATAATTTTAACCCAGTTATTAGGGTTTGTTTTCTACCATAGCAATTTCGAGAACGAAATTATTTTAAGGGGTGAAGAATGTAATTGTAACAGCCCGCACCTCTGTTCATGCAAGATATTGTCCCCAACTTAGCCACCGTATAGGTGCGGGGTTTGGTTCCTCAAAAGGCCTCGGCATTAGTAAGAGATGGGCTCTACTATATAAGTATCCACTTCACACAGGCTTCCACGATGTGGGACTTAGGGGTGTTACATTCTCCCCTTCTACAGAGCCCAACGTCCCCGTTGGCTCACAAACACCTCTCCCAGGCACTGTGGTCCACACAGGAGCCACAATTCCGGCTGGGTATTGGCTCTGATACCACTGTAGCAGCCCGCACCTCCGTTCATGCAAGATATTATCCCTAACTTAGCCACCGTATAGGTGTGGGGTTTTGTTCCTCAAAAGGCCTCGGCATTAGTAAGAGATGGACTCTACTATATAAGTACCCACTTCACACAGGCTTCCACGATGTGGGACTTAGGAGTGTTGCAGTAATGTCCCGTATTTTTACAGAAAATAATTAATTTATTTAATTATTTAAAAAGTGATTTAGAGATTTTAATGGTTTAAATTAAATAACTTTGAATATTTAATTAATATAATCATTAAATAATATATTAAATTCTGAAATAATCAGAGTTAGCTGAAATGGAAATATGGTGTGAATTAGGCAATTCAAAATATATAATTCAGATTAAAATTGAATTACGATAGCGAATATATTATATAAATGACAGTTGAACGTATAGATTATATTATAATTATAATCGAGCTCGAAATGGCGCTGCAGTTCGTAATTTGGCGATTCGAACTTCAAATGAATATACAGAATTCGTTTTAAATCGGATTTTTGTGAAACAAGAAAAGTTCGGAGCCGGTGATGTATATTTTTCTAATGAAAGAGAAAAATTGGGATTTCGTCATGTAGATTTTGATTTATGTCTAAATCAAATTTTTGAAAAGTCGTTATGGAATTCCTTTATAATTTATAACGATTTATTTATATTATTTTTCAATATAAATTGAATATCGATTCAACCAGGATTTGAATATCGAATTATAAATCCAATTGGAGCTGTATGGTATTCTATTGTGAATATACAATAATATTTATTTATAAATATTTAATTTAATAATTTTCAAACATATTTAATATTTAAAAAGGTTTATTTAGACCTTAGAAAATAGCCATTTTTGCAAATGACCTCCGTTTTCGACGAAACTAATTTTGTTGGATCCATAATATTAAATTATTGTTAGATTTCAATTTTCGTGATTTTTGGAGTCAGTATGTGGCCTTACGGGATTTTAATGTGAAATACAGTCGATAATTTGATTTTAAAAATACGTTGTGTGAGCAAAATGAAGTCGAATTCGACGAAACCAGTTTCATTGGGTCCGTAATGTCAAGCTGTAGCTACGTGTCCATTTTCGTGATTTTTGGGTATTGTATGTGACCACAGGGATTTTTAACGGTAGATACAAATAGCGTAGTAGAAAAAATTAATATTATATCGAGTATTAAAATATTTAAAATATACTATAAATACACCTTAATATCCTAACCTAACCTAATTTCATTTTCCAGTCAACTAAAAAACTTGCCGCCACCAAAATCACTTCCAACGTGATGAAATCCATTTCAAAAATCAAAAGAAACCCTAACTAAATTCTATAAATCGTGAGATATACATTTAGGAGATCCTCTTGAGTTACTCTTCAATTCTATACTTGTTTGGGTCCTGTTTCTGTCGAGCTTGAAATTGTACTGTAGAGCTAGGGTTCTAACTTGTCGCGTATATGATGAGTTATCGAGAAAATGGAGTTTACTTTTGAGATCGGGAAGTGAATCTGCACCTTGCGTGCATTTTTTAGAAGGATCAGTGATCATTGCGTTCAGTGGTTTTATAGTTGCGTGGACCTGGGACCGACGACATAGGTTGGAAGGTGAGCGCGAGTTGGGAAGTTTGGTTATAGAGAGATGAAGAAAGTGACGAGGCTTTGAATGGATATTTTAGTTTGATTTTTTATGGTATGGTGGAGGTTCGGTTTGGATTTGAAGTAGGGGAATGGCGTTCGAAGGTTTCCAGAACAGGAGGATTGGATTGGGGAAGAAGCGACTGTGCAGGGTGTCGGGTTTGAATTGTTTGGGGCTGATCGAATGGGTAAATCCCATTAATTTAATTTAATTAAGCTTAATTACAAAAGAAATTAGTGTGTTAACTTAACATTCTCATATCTTGATCATACTTTATTGGAATTGGACGAAACAAGATCCGTTGGGATCGTATGGACGGTGGCTTCACAATGGAACTGACTGGGAGTGAATTAGAGCTCGTCAAAATTTATTGCAAAATAAATTGTCCGTTTGAATCAAAGATAGTTAATCGTTATTTAACGATAACCATCCACTGTGAGTAAATCTCATTAACTCTGTACAGTTATATTTTTATAAATATAATCTAGTTAATAAACGATGATTGATTGCTGTGTGTTGATTGTTTGGTTGAATTGCTTATTTATTGGTTGAAATTGTAGATAACGATATATATATATAAAAATCGTTAATCAAATATTGATTCTGTTTATCAAAATATTTCATATTGAAATGAAATAGATGTTATTTATATTGTTTAACATCTGTGAATGCAGGGAAACAGGTTGGAGGGATCCAACTGGATTCCTCAATATTTATAATGTTGTTTGTTTTCATATATTGTGATATAGGATGTGATATATAATCTGTGATTGATTATGATGACACTGGTCATGTTATTTGGTATTTTAAATACCATGTGAAATACTGGAATGTAAAAAAGAAATTTTCAAAGTGAATATTGAAAATGAAATATTTATATATGAGATAAATAGGATATTATAAAAGGTAATATTTGGAAACAAATATTGGAAAATATAGTTAAAGAGATAAATGGGAAATGAATAGAATTATATAAAAGGCTTTGTATAGAATAAATAGAATTATATAAAGGGAGTTATAAATAAAAAATTTACGAATAATCTATAAATAGAATTTGGAATTGGAATATTGTTTTTAAATGCGGATCAAACTGTTTAGATTATATAAAGGAATATTATTCACATTTAATGTGAATAAAGGATTTAAGTAAATATTTTGCAAATAAAATATTATAAAGGAATATGGGGTTTGAAACAGGAATTTAAAATGGAAGTACTGAAATTAGAAACTGACTGGAAATTAGTTGAATTGAATGACTTTCTGGGTATCGGTCTGATGTTGGTTTCTGCCTTCGGGGTTAATACGTAGGGGGTTGTTCTCTTACTAGCTTACAGTTAGAGACTAATAGAGGTGGGAAGATAGTGATGCGTGAATCTGAAAGGGAAATATTTTCCAAAGTTAATAATGTATATTTTCTAAAATTAGAAAATAAGGATTTGATGAGTATATGGAAACGAGAAATGGGGAAATGAATAAATGTTGATTGATGATTGATTGATAAAATTTCCATTTGTAAATAATATCATTTGGTTGCACGTAAGTTTTCCTTTGATAGTTAAGTCACCGACTATCAAAGATTTTTACCATTTCTGTTGTCAATATGGAGAGACCGGGATCAGATACATTATCTGAAAACCACTTCGTATTGCATTAGCGTTGCGAATCGAAGATAATTGAAGACAGAGTTATGCAAGGGTTATCCTGTTTACAGAATAGTGCATTTGGATTGTTCAATCCCAGGACAACTTGAATGGACGAATGTCTGATAGAGTATGTCTGGCAAATCGCGTAAGTTGATCATTTCAAATGTATTTACGTTGGTGACGGAGGAATTCGTTTCCCTTAGCTTATACCCATGGTATTTTTGGAGAAATCAATTTGTGATTTGACGGTATGACGATGTGGCTTTCAAAGTAAATGAAGGAGCGATCTGTTAAAAGATACGTTATGACCTCAAGCTTTATCAACTGGGAAATGACAGAAATCGGGCAGGCAGCATGGCTAAATGGGCCGCACCCAATTAGGGTATATTTTCACCATCTAAAGAATATTCATTTGTTACTTCTTTCGCTTATGTATCTCCCGGAAACGGTTATGTTCGTATAGCAACCATAAGGTGATAATATATTCGGATCATTCAAGCGAAATGAATGGCCAGTCATGTGTGGCCGAGTTACAAGATGTTCTTGTTGAACTCAAGTGTATCGCTTCTAGGGTACACTGATCGGAAGGTGGTTCCATACGTTGTCATAGTTGGAAACCATTACACAATAAGATCCCGCGGTTTTGATTGTATATTATATATGTAGAGCGTGAGATGAAAGCGTTCTACTAGATTGCTATCTACTTGATTTAGACATTATTATAATATCAGAAGAGATTTGATATAAAGAAAATTTTGGTTTGTCGTAAGGTAAAAACCGTCCGTGTTTATGTGTGGATCGGTCTTACGGTTATCCTTTGTTTTAAAAGGATTTTGAAACGTTAAATAAATGATTTGAGTTTACTCACACCAGTCACATAACTGACCCGGAGTTTGTTTTGTTTTCCCTAAACTCTTGGGTGTCCAATTTTGTACGGGCAGTCAAGTAGTCGGGATTTTACAGATATACATAGAGCTTGGAGCAGGAGGCTTCGGGATTATATAGCTATTGTTATTTCCGTTGTGTTGTAAGTGTTGTACTCTGATGACGTTACTGTATACATATACTAGATTTATTTCAAAGTTATGTATCTATTATATATTGTTCGTTCCGCTGTGAATTTCGTGTTACTCTGATGATGATGTATGTTCTTCTTCTTCTACTACTTTAAGTTTCTATCTTATCTATTCTCACCTTCTAATTTCTTTCATGGACTATCCGGTATTTCCGATGCTTGAATAGTCGACATTGGGATTTATGTCGAGTACTCAAGGTCGCGAAAACCCAGGTCGTTACAGCTATGCTTTTCAACAGTAAGCCTTGATCATTTGCATCTTAGCATGCCACATTGTCAATCCATACTATACCACTGATTTTTGCCAATATATAACCTCTGAGTTTGTACGTCTCAGAGAAGGGTGTTATGCAAGAGAATGAATTCTCCGCCACCAAAAAGATATATATTTAGCAGAGATCAACAAATACAGCATAAAGGAATAAAACGTCAGACGTACCATCCATTTACAAGTTAGTTCTGGGTCTGAACGAAACCGAAGACACCTTATTCCTCGTCCCATATGCCTAATACACGAGAGTGGTCCTCGCATATCTGGTCGATCTCCTAGTACGTTTGGACGATCACCACTTATTACCTTGTCTTGGGATGCCTTCCAATCAAGACATCAGTAATCATCCAAACGATGTGAAGACCTCTGGTCTTCAACCACCATCTTCGTCTTCGTCTCTTAATCGTCGTAGTAATTTTTCGGAATGGGTTAAACCCGGTCTTTCCGAATAACTCGCGTGTTTTATAATCGATAGTTAAGTGCTATAGAAACACATCATACGCTTCATTCTTGTAACGAACCGGGATTCCGAAAATCAACATCAAACTACCGTGTTGATCATTCAGACATCGAACATTCCAGATCATTAATAGAAAGAAGTTAGAAGGTGAGAATAGATAAGGTAGAAATATTGAATAGAAGAAGGAGAAGAAACACCACACAGAGTCTCACATCGCAGTGGAACAAAATATAATACAGAAATAATCTTTATTGAAAGCTTTAAAATACTTACAGTATCAGAGTACATCATACCATAGGATAGTTATAATAGCCTGTTCCCATATACAACACACAGCGGAATAGTAGTAATATCATACGTCTGGACTCTTCTAGCTCGTCTCTTCATAGCAGTCGATAACCTGAACCTGTACAACCCGGCCTAACCCGAGCATTTACAAAACACCGGGTCAGTCTGGTGAACTAGAGTGAGATAAACTCGCACAGTAATAAGGGTGAACCATCCAATCATGATTTTAAAGTTCAAAATCTTTTCAAAAGAAAAGGGTAATCGTAAGACCAAATCCACACATAAATACGGACGTTTTTTACCTTACGATAACCCAACCCACTTTTGAAATCAATATCTTTTCTGATATTATAATAATGTCTAAATACAAGTAAATAGAATCTAGTAGAACGCTTGCATCTCACGCTCTACATATATAGTATACAATCAAAAACCGCGGGCGCTTATTGGAGATTGGATTCCAACTTGACAAGGTATGGGTCCACCTTCCGATAGTGTATCTCTAGAGACGAATACACTGGGTCAACAAGAACTTCTTGCAACCCGGCCCTCACATGACCGACCACTCATTTCGCTTGAGTGTATCGAATGTATATCACCGACGGTTGGGATCAACAACCGTCTCCCGACAAGGGACAACATCGAAACATAGATTTAAGAAACAAATAGGACTTCCTCTAGATAGGTGATTATACACCCTAATGGGAGCGACCCACATAGCCATGCTGCCTGCCCGATTTTTGTCATTTCCCGGTTGATGAGGCTTGAGGTCAGAGTTTATTCTTGAACATCTGATCACCATTCACTTTGAATGCCACATCGTCAGATCCGTCAGATATCACTAATTGACATCCACAAAAATACTCTAGCTGAAAGCTAGAGGATGGCAATTCCCTGCCAACAACTATCGTACGTTTGAAGAAATCAACGTACGTGACCCTTTGGAAATACTCTGTCAGACATTCGTCCATATACGTCATCCAGGAACAGGATGAACCGAAGGTACTCTCCTACTGCATCCAATATAGGAATCACCCCATGGATCAGTAGCGAGAAGTCCTTACAACCCGTAGATTCCAACCACGACAGAATCACAGTTTATCTCTGCTTGCCAGGCCGAGAATATTAGTGGTTCTTCCGTTTGTGAAAACCCACGGTCTTCACAGCACCATCTCGATCATCTTCTGATATCTCCACGTATTTGTTGGTCGGAATGGTTTTCGAATATAAATTCGATCCCGGTCTTTCCATACCAACAATCGCATTGGACAGATTTGATAGTCGGTGTTTTAACTATCAAAATATACAGTGTTTCAATCATGACCCTCCATTGAGTTCACTGGTTCAGTATTCAGCATCATTTGGCCTTTAACAACTGATTTGCTTTTATTAAATTAAAACTTCTAACTCTTTTAAATATTCAAAAATACGATATTTGAATAACTCTAATTGATTAATTAACATTCGTCTTAACTCCATTCGCTTGACTCTAGATCACAGCGATCACAATGGTTACGCCTGATTCCCTCAGGAAACATCCGACCGCCGTAGGCTATCTGCAGCCCTGCGAATTACGCTAGCAGTCGTACGAAATGGCAACTTAGCCGAATAATTATGTTTGGCTAATTCTAGCTCGGACAACTATATTCAATTACCCACTTAAATCTTCTTTCAAATCATCTTCTAAATTCGGAAATCCATTAGTTTTAACAAAGAAATTTATAGCACATATGTTATAAAAAAAGCGTTATATTTACTATTTAGATTTACAAAACAACAGCGCTATAATCGCTGTTTAGGGTTACAACCCATTTACTATAGCAAAAGCGCTACAATCGCTATATCATATTTCAAACATATATTATAACAACAGCGCTAAAATCGCTGTTTAGGTTTCAAAACATATCTACTAATGTCTCTTGCGATTATCAACTAATACTATCTTCAGATAATCCCGATGTTGTTCAAGTTGGGGTATTTTGACTACCTCTCAGACCTTGATCAACAGCTTTTATATCTTCAGATAAATAATAGTTGTAATCAAAACCCAATATTCTATTCAAATCTCAAAACCAATTTCCATTTCAACTCGGATTTGGTTATACCATGACCTAGTTCCTTAACCCAATTTCACCTTTCCCAATCTTCCTTTAAATATATTTAACCATTTCCCACTTTTGAAATCTCATTTCAAAACTCCCTTGTTACTTGATCTCATTTTCAAATAACGTTAATGTAAAATTAACGTCTTAACACTTTGAAACTCATTTTTTTGGTTTATCTTAAATCCTTTTATCGAAATCTCCTTCGACTTAATTCAAATGATTACGTAATATTTAATTCAAGCTCTCATTCTCGCTTAAAATTCCTTTTATAACTTCGTTATAAAACTTAGGTTTAAAATAAAACCTATTCATGAACTCCTCATTTCGCTTAATCAAATAATTACCCAAGCTAAACCATTCAGCTTATTTCTTATTTCCGTACTTATCAATCTGATTAACTTTCTAAAATCACTTAATAATAAATCAAAGTCTTAAATAAGTAAACTATTCATTTATTTCTCTTTATATAACTTTTATTCAAAACAGTATATTCCAAAATTCTATTTCTAGTTATAAAATAAATTTTATAACTGCATCTCTATCGATTCACCTGACGGTGAATCAATATCTGTAACCCGATTGATTTTTAAAGGCCATACTCTGCCAAACACTTAACCAATATCGCCCATTGGTTTAAACCAAACAGATGTTGAATATCCAGTCAATAATCAACCATCCAATCAATCACACAAACAGATCAGTTCATATATGATCATATGAAAATAAATAATACATTTGAGGAATCCGGTTGGATCCCTCCAACCTGTTCTTCCCTGTATTCACAACGGTTATCTCAAATCAGACTATTCAGTTTTGTTTAACTGATAACAATAAATAACGGCCATTTAACATCAACCACACACAATTCAAACAATTCAATCATTTAAACACGTTTATAAATAAACGTGACCAACCAAGGTGAGTTACCTTTATTGGAACCAATCGTTAAAAATAACGATTTGGTATTTTACTGAAATTAAACACAGTTTAATTTCATTGGTTAAATCAACAGATAAGCAGATAACTAGCAAAACAGTCAACCATTGGCAAGTAGAGCACACAAAATAAAAATACCCAATTTATATAAAATATAAAAAGGGTAACTGAGTGAGTTTAACTCACCTTGAGTTGATTTGTTGAATGATTCGATTTCAATGAAATTCAACGGTCGTTTAATTTTATTGAAAGATCCTGCTGCTTTGAATCCCATCCAGGTTAGTTCCAGAATATAGCGTCCGACACTGCGGTTCCAATGTTGCTAGTTTCGTCCAATTCTGTTGTCGTAACAAAAAGTTATTAACGATTTAATTTATATAATTATCCCTTAATTACTACTACGGTTAACTAAATAAATAAATATTTTAATTAGTTTTATTTAAGCTAACTATTAATTTCCTTAATTAAGTTTTATTTTCACTAGACACATATTTAAGATTAACTAACTGATTTCTTCGTCAAAACAGTAAAATCGACTTAACCACTCTTTGATTAAATAACTAAAGTTAATTATTCGGTTACCCATATTTAGGCCAACTAATTCCTTTTGCTCATTTTTGTTCGGATTTCCCAATCTTCAGCGCGAATCACCCTGCATTGGTTCAAACGCATATGGATTAATTAAAATACCTTATTTAGCTGATCAAAGGTGTTAAATACGTTTATTACCCTAACACCGTTCTTATCCCAAAATATACAGTGAACTGTTTCCTTTTTCAACTCCCAGGTCTTCAATGTCTCAAGAAGCCTGCTGTACATAAGTGCTCACTTCCATACACACATGGACTTCACCGTATTTGCTTCCCCATGTTTCTTCATGCAAACATCCTTCCGCATGTAGCCTTCCCGCAACGCCTCACCCCTCTTACTTCGACCGAAGCTGCGTCCTTTCCAGTACCTCCTATCGCCACCACATCCCCACGCATGAGCCTTCCCCTCCCCATACTCTTCCAATCCTTAACGTTTTGTGTTTTTTTTTTCTTTTTTTTTTTCTGGTCCCTGTATGACTTACGCACGTTGATTCTTCATCGGTCAGAGCTACCACGGTTTCAATTCACACTCCATCCAACATTTTTTCAAAATTTCCTTTAATCCCTAATTACCGCAACTAATTACTGTTGAAGATGAGACACTGGCCATCGTTCCTGCTTTGCACCGTGAAGACCAGTATTTTCTTTATCATCGAACTGTTGCCATCCAAAGCCAAGGCTCCACGTCCCCCTTCCTTCTAAACCCAGTACCCACGTTAAGAATGGAACCCGCACACTTCTCCGCCCAGTACATGCTGACGCCCCCTCTTCTTCTCTTTTTTTTTTTAATAGGGAAGTTCGGTCCCAGCTTTCAAATGCTTCGGATCCGAGAAAGAAACGAATGGCTGAGAAAAAGATTGAAGCATTCAATTTATAGAGAACGACACGTGGTAGGCAAGTTATAGGCTATAGGGTGCACAGGAAAAAGTTGAACAGCTGTTGCGGTTTGGTGTTGGGATGTCCAAATTTTCTTTGTCGGCACGGAAAGGAAATTTGGCGACCAAGTAATTTAGATTACCTGGTAGTCAAGGAGAATGTACGGTTTGAAATGTACGCATAAAGGGAAGCATGTTTTTAGGTTAGCTGATCACGAAAAGAATGGCGGCAGTAGCATGTAAAATGCATATGGGTTTCAATGGTTTTATAAAATATCAATATTAAAACTTCAACGTAAAGTAGTTGATTAAAGCCTCTACAAATGATTTCTGTTAACTGATAAAAAAACTATTCCTGGTGTAAAAAGATATTCCGGATCCAATGGGACAAGTTTCGTCGAAATCCGAGGTCGTATGGAAAAAATTCCTTTATGAAACCGGAAATGAACACAAGTTTAATTTTTCCATGGTGACCAGATAAATAAAATCCACTTGAAACTGCGAACATCGACAATAACTTTTCGATACGAACCCAACGGCACTAGTTTCGTTGCATTCTGAGACTGTTGCCCCGGTAGGCTATTTTTACCCCGAACCGCAATACCCCTTTTAACACCAAATTTTCCGGTCTCTAAAAATAACAAACCATATACTTATTCTGACTCTAATCGACGATACGAACTCAACGGAACTGGTTTCGCGGCCTAATCCAATCGTTTGCTCAAGTTACATTCGAATATCTCTTTATTTATTTAAATACGCGCTATAGAAATTGAACGGGCGTTTTTGGCTACCGTGACCACATACGATATCGGTTTGCCACGCAACTCAACACCGTGCAATAATTTAACGTTACGGTCCCAATGAAACTGGTTTCATCGAAAATAGAGTCCGTTTGCAAAACGGCTATTTTAAAGGCCTATAATTAAATAACGGTTTTCCATAGCGACTATTTCAAAATTTGATTTAGCCATAACTTACTATTTATAACACGAAATCTGGATTTTTCTCTTTCATATGAAAACTATCGTCAATATGGTCCCAACGTTTCTTGTTTCACAGAAATCTGACTCATATCGAATCCTGTATTCTCAGTTGAAGTTCAAAACCAAATATTACGAACTGCACGCCAATTTGAGCTCAATTTATATTATATATAAATTATAACGTTCAACTTCGTTTTTAATAAACGAATTCAATATTAAATTCCATTAATATTCCCGATATAACATTTAAAACTAATTTAAATATTTATATTCAAATGGTCGAAAAACACGGGTCGTTACATTCTTCCCCCCTTAAAATAATTTCGTCCTCGAAATTGCTAAGGTAAGAAAGAACGTTATAAACTTATTAAATTTCAAATCCAGTTTTATATTAAATTATAAACCAATTCAATACTGTAAACAAATATTTTCAAAAATATTGAAAATTTTCTAACACCTTAAATTTCCGAAAATTTTGCCAGCACCTCCTCTGTACGGCTCAATCAGTACAACTCCAACTCGCATTTCTAGGCCTTCTCCAATCCAAAAGAAAATGAAACAGCCAAGCGGCTTGCCAAATAGGCCCATAAATCATCAACCCCATATGAAAATAAACATGTACCTTTTTGTCGGGCATATCATTATATCATTTCCATCTGCTGCCTTGTTAGCATTTACAAATGCACTTCCAGACAAATTCCAATTTATTCTCAAAACCAAATCCTTCACGTGTCCAAGCCAAATTCCATTCTTGACTCAATTTCCATCCATCATCAATTTCAATCTTTAACTTACCAGTCCAACATCATTCCAGATTCCTGTCTCACAATTCAAAATCTGATTCTACTCGATATATTATATCTCGATTCAAATTCCAGTTAATTGGTTTCAATTCAATTCATATTTGCTTTCACAAATTTCTATTTAATCTTTGTTCTTGTTCAAATACTTTCCCTGGGAGTTTTTAAACAGTTCAGCTCTTTCAAAAACTCCTTCCTAGGATTCAAAACAACTTGTTTTTCTCAAAGCAATTCAAAACAAAATCTTTGGTAGTAATCCGTCACTTACAACTCGAAAATGAACACCGATGATGTCCGGATCATCATCGGAATCTATTTTCCAGCTATTGAAGTGAGTTCAATACTATGTCACTTTCAAAACCAGTTCTAAACATTTTCATTTTGAAATCCATTTCAAAATATCCCTTTCAATGCTTGTAACAAAATTAAAATCTCCCAGGATTTTAAAATTCTCATATATTCAATCCAAGTTTATTAACAATACCTTTCCCACTTTTGGGAATTTTAATTCCAATTCTGATTTAGATTTCAGATTTAATTCATCTGATTCCATATTATACGAATTAAAAATGGTTATTTATATAACCATTTCAATTATAACCAAGCAACACATCCAATACACTATAATATCTCAAATATCAATCATTTTTTTTTATATCAAAATATAATTTGGGTAAAATTATTTCATTTACCCTCTTTCAAAAACATACTGTGTCGAATTATTCTGTTCAAGAGTTTAGAAACACTTATCGACACAGTTTGCATTACTGTATCGACCAGAATTCATAAACTACTCGCCAAACCAATCAACATAATATAAACAGTTTTTAAATCAATTTACAAATACGCGCTCATATATATACAGTCAAACTCAATCTAGGGTATTGCTAACCCCATCTCTACTGAGTCACGCCATAGAACCAAGGTAATTACTTAACCAATAGCTCTGATACCACTGTAACGAACCGGGATTTTCGACTCCGAAAATCAACATCAAACTACCGTGTTGATCATTCAGACATCGAACATTCCAGATCATTAATAGAAAGAAGTTAGAAGGTGAGAATAGATAAGGTAGAAATATTGAATAGAAGAAGGAGAAGAAACACCACACAGAGTCTCACATCGCAGCGGAACAAAATATAATACAGAAATAATCTTTATTGAAAGCTTTAAAATACTTACAGTATCAGAGTACATCATACCATGGGACAGTTATAATAGCCTGTTCCCATATACAACACACAGCGGAATAGTAGTAATATCATACGTCTGGACTCTTCCAGCTCGTCTCTTCATAGCAGTCGATAACCTGAACCTGTACAACCCGGCCTAACCCGAGCATTTACAAAACACCGGGTCAGTCTGGTGAACCAGAGTGAGATAAACTCGCACAGTAATAAGGGTGAACCATCCAATCATGATTTTAAAGTTCAAAATCTTTTCAAAAGAAAAGGGTAATCGTAAGACCAAATCCACACATAAATACGGACGTTTTTTACCTTACGATAACCCAACCCACTTTTGAAATCAATATCTTTTCTGATATTATAATAATGTCTAAATACAAGTAAATAGAATCTAGTAGAACGCTTGCATCTCACGCTCTACATATATAGTATACAATCAAAAACCGCGGGCGCTTATTGGAGATTGGATTCCAACTTGACAAGGTATGGGTCCACCTTCCGATAGTGTATCTCTAGAGACGAATACACTGGGTCAACAAGAACTTCTTGCAACCCGGCCCTCACATGACCGACCACTCATTTCGCTTGAGTGTATCGAATGTATATCACCGACGGTTGGGATCAACAACCGTCTCCCGACAAGGGACAACATCGAAACATAGATTTAAGAAACAAATAGGACTTCCTCTAGATAGGTGATTATACACCCTAATGGGAGCGACCCACATAGCCATGCTGCCTGCCCGATTTTTGTCATTTCCCGGTTGATGAGGCTTGAGGTCAGAGTTTATTCTTGAACATCTGATCACCATTCACTTTGAATGCCACATCGTCAGATCCGTCAGATATCACTAATTGACGTCCACAAAAATACTCTAGCTGAAAGCTAGAGGATGGCAATTCCCTGCCAACAACTATCGTACGTTTGAAGAAATCAACGTACGTGACCCTTTGGAAATACTCTGTCAGACATTCGTCCATATACGTCATCCAGGAACAGGATGAACCGAAGGTACTCTCCTACTGCATCCAATATAGGAATCACCCCATGGATCAGTAGCGAGAAGTCCTTACAACCCGTAGATTCCAACCATGACAGAATCACAGTTTATCTCTGCTTGCCAGGCCGAGAATATTAGTGGTTCTTCCGTTTGTGAAAACCCACGGTCTTCACAGCACCATCTCGATCATCTTCTGATATCTCCACGTATTTGTTGGTCGGAATGGTTTTCGAATATAAATTCGATCCCGGTCTTTCCATACCAACAATCGCATTGGACAGATTTGATAGTCGGTGTTTTAACTATCAAAATATACAGTGTTTCAATCATGACCCTCCATTGAGTTCACTGGTTCAGTATTCAGCATCATTTGGCCTTTAACAACTGATTTGCTTTTATTAAATTAAAACTTCTAACTCTTTTAAATATTCAAAAATACGATATTTGAATAACTCTAATTGATTAATTAACATTCGTCTTAACTCCATTCGCTTGACTCTAGATCACAGCGATCACAATGGTTACGCCTGATTCCCTCAGGAAACATCCGACCGCCGTAGGCTATCTGCAGCCCTGCGAATTACGCTAGCAGTCGTACGAAATGGCAACTTAGCCGAATAATTATGTTTGGCTAATTCTAGCTCGGACAACTATATTCAATTACCCACTTAAATCTTCTTTCAAATCATCTTCTAAATTCGGAAATCCATTAGTTTTAACAAAGAAATTTATAGCACATATGTTATAAAAAAAGCGTTATATTTACTATTTAGATTTACAAAACAACAGCGCTATAATCGCTGTTTAGGGTTACAACCCATTTACTATAGCAAAAGCGCTACAATCGCTATATCATATTTCAAAAATATATTATAACAACAGCGCTAAAATCGCTGTTTAGGTTTCAAAACATATCTACTAATGTCTCTTGCGATTATCAACTAATACTATCTTCAGATAATCCCGATGTTGTTCAAGTTGGGGTATTTTGACTACCTCTCAGACCTTGATCAACAGCTTTTATATCTTCAGATAAATAATAGTTGTAATCAAAACCCAATATTCTATTCAAATCTCAAAACCAATTTCCATTTCAACTCGGATTTGGTTATACCATGACCTAGTTCCTTAACCCAATTTCACCTTTCCCAATCTTCCTTTAAATATATTTAACCATTTCCCACTTTTGAAATCTCATTTCAAAACTCCCTTGTTACTTGATCTCATTTTCAAATAACGTTAATGTAAAATTAACGTCTTAACACTTTGAAACTCATTTTTTTGGTTTATCTTAAATCCTTTTATCGAAATCTCCTTCGACTTAATTCAAATGATTACGTAATATTTAATTCAAGCTCTCATTCTCGCTTAAAATTCCTTTTATAACTTCGTTATAAAACTTAGGTTTAAAATAAAACCTATTCATGAACTCCTCATTTCGCTTAATCAAATAATTACCCAAGCTAAACCATTCAGCTTATTTCTTATTTCCGTACTTATCAATCTGATTAACTTTCTAAAATCACTTAATAATAAATCAAAGTCTTAAATAAGTAAACTATTCATTTATTTCTCTTTATATAACTTTTATTCAAAACAGTATATTCCAAAATTCTATTTCTAGTTATAAAATAAATTTTATAACTGCATCTCTATCGATTCACCTGACGGTGAATCAATATCTGTAACCCGATTAATTTTTAAAGGCCATACTCTGCCAAACACTTAACCAATATCGCCCATTGGTTTAAACCAAACAGATGTTGAATATCCAGTCAATAATCAACCATCCAATCAATCACACAAACAGATCAGTTCATATATGATCATATGAAAATAAATAATACATTTGAGGAATCCGGTTGGATCCCTCCAACCTGTTCTTCCCTGTATTCACAACGGTTATCTCAAATCAGACTATTCAGTTTTGTTTAACTGATAACAATAAATAACGGCCATTTAACATCAACCACACACAATTCAAACAATTCAATCATTTAAACACGTTTATAAATAAACGTGACCAACCAAGGTGAGTTACCTTTATTGGAACCAATCGTTAAAAATAACGATTTGGTATTTTACTGAAATTAAACACAGTTTAATTTCATTGGTTAAATCAACAGATAAGCAGATAACTAGCAAAACAGTCAACCATTGGCAAGTAGAGCACACAAAATAAAAATACCCAATTTATATAAAATATAAAAAGGGTAACTGAGTGAGTTTAACTCACCTTGAGTTGATTTGTTGAACGATTCGATTTCAATGAAATTCAACGGTCGTTTAATTTTATTGAAAGATCCTGCTGCTTTGAATCCCATCCAGGTTAGTTCCAGAATATAGCGTCCGACACTGCGGTTCCAATGTTGCTAGTTTCGTCCAATTCTGTTGTCGTAACAAAAAGTTATTAACGATTTAATTTATATAATTATCCCTTAATTACTACTACGGTTAACTAAATAAATAAATATTTTAATTAGTTTTATTTAAGCTAACTATTAATTTCCTTAATTAAGTTTTATTTTCACTAGACACATATTTAAGATTAACTAACTGATTTCTTCGTCAAAACAGTAAAATCGACTTAACCACTCTTTGATTAAATAACTAAAGTTAATTATTCGGTTACCCATATTTAGGCCAACTAATTCCTTTTGCTCATTTTTGTTCGGATTTCCCAATCTTCAGCGCGAATCACCCTGCATTGGTTCAAACGCATATGGATTAATTAAAATACCTTATTTAGCTGATCAAAGGTGTTAAATACATTTATTACCCTAACACCGTTCTTATCCCAAAATATACAGTGAACTGTTTCCTTTTTCAACTCCCAGGTCTTCAATGTCTCAAGAAGCTTGCTGTACATAAGTGCTCACTTCCATACACACATGGACTTCACCGTATTTGCTTCCCCATGTTTCTTCATGCAAACATCCTTCCGCATGTAGCCTTCCCGCAACGCCTCACCCCTCTTACTTCGACCGAAGCTGCGTCCTTTCCAGTACCTCCTATCGCCACCACATCCCCACGCATGAGCCTTCCCCTCCCCATACTCTTCCAATCCTTAACGTTTTGTGTTTTTTTTTTCTTTTTTTTTTTCTGGTCCCTGTATGACTTACGCACGTTGATTCTTCATCGGTCAGAGCTACCACGGTTTCAATTCACACTCCATCCAACATTTTTTCAAAATTTCCTTTAATCCCTAATTACCGCAACTAATTACTGTTGAAGATGAGACACTGGCCATCGTTCCTGCTTTGCACCGTGAAGACCAGTATTTTCTTTATCATCGAACTGTTGCCATCCAAAGCCAAGGCTCCACGTCCCCCTTCCTTCTAAACCCAGTACCCACGTTAAGAATGGAACCCGCACACTTCTCCGCCCAGTACATGCTGACGCCCCCTCTTCTTCTCTTTTTTTTTTTTTTTTTAATAGGGAAGTTCGGTCCCAGCTTTCAAATGCTTCGGATCCGAGAAAGAAACGAATGGCTGAGAAAAAGATTGAAGCATTCAATTTATAGAGAACGACACGTGGTAGGCAAGTTATAGGCTATAGGGTGCACAGGAAAAAGTTAAACAGCTGTTGCGGTTTGGTGTTGGGATGTCCAAATTTTCTTTGTCGGCACGGAAAGGAAATTTGGCGACCAAGTAATTTAGATTACCTGGTAGTCAAGGAGAATGTACGGTTTGAAATGTACGCATAAAGGGAAGCATGTTTTTAGGTTAGCTGATCACGAAAAGAATGGCGTCAGTAGCATGTAAAATGCATATGGGTTTCAATGGTTTTATAAAATATCAATATTAAAACTTCAACGTAAAGTAGTTGATTAAAGCCTCTACAAATGATTTCTGTTAACTGATAAAAAAACTATTCCTGGTGTAAAAAGATATTCCGGATCCAATGGGACAAGTTTCGTCGAAATCCGAGGTCGTATGGAAAAAATTCCTTTATGAAACCGGAAATGAACACACGTTTAATTTTTCCATGGTGACCAGATAAATAAAATCCACTTGAAACTGCGTACATCGACAATAACTTTTCGATACGAACCCAACGGCACTAGTTTCGTTGCATTCTGAGACTGTTGCCCCGGTAGGCTATTTTTACCCCGAACCGCAATACCCCTTTTAACACCAAATTTTCTGGTCTCTAAAAATAACAAACCATATACTTATTCTGACTCTAATCGACGATACGAACTCAACGGAACTGGTTTCGCGGCCTAATCCAATCGTTTGCTCAAGTTACATTCGAATATCTCTTTATTTATTTAAATACGCGCTATAGAAATTGAACGGGCGTTTTTGGCTACCGTGACCACATACGATATCGGTTTGCCACGCAACTCAACACCGTGCAATAATTTAACGTTACGGTCCCAATGAAACTGGTTTCATCGAAAACAGAGTCCGTTTGCAAAACGGCTATTTTAAAGGCCTATAATTAAATAACGGTTTTCCATAGCGACTATTTCAAATTTTGATTTAGCCATAACTTACTATTTATAACACGAAATCTGGATTTTTCTCTTTCATATGAAAACTATCGTCAATATGGTCCCAACGTTTCTTGTTTCACAGAAATCTGACTCATATCGAATCCTGTATTCTCAGTTGAAGTTCAAAACCAAATATTACGAACTGCACGCCAATTTGAGCTCAATTTATATTATATATAAATTATAACGTTCAACTTCGTTTTTAATAAACGAATTCAATATTAAATTCCATTAATATTCCCGATATAACATTTAAAACTAATTTAAATATTTATATTCAAATGGTCGAAAAACACGGGTCGTTACAATTCTAATTCAGAATATTCTTTTAATAAAATATTCACATTATTAGGGAAAGGTTCTCATTAATTTTATCAAAGGTAAATTCTTTTAAATTTATTCTTTAACCTTCTTTTTAAAGATTCATTAAATCTCCAATTTGGTTTTAATATCAAAAATCATTACTTTGTGATTATTCAACTTTAAGAAATTAATCTTGTCTTTAACTAGGTTAAAGAACCAATGTCATTTAAAACATAGTTCACGATAAACCCAAAATCATCTTCCATTTAATATGGAATTTTCACAGAATTCAAATCTATATACAATCGATATAAATTTCCATATCAAACTAATAATATAAATGGAATAACGGCAAAGCCTTTTAAATTCCATATATAATAGCAGTCTTCTTTTACAGAAGCTCATCTCGATTATTATTAAATCGAATTCCATTCAATTCCAATTTCTTCTATTAAATTGCAAACTTTACTTTGAAAATTTTCCATTAAATCTTAATAAAAAAAATTATAAATTCTAAATCATATCTTCACTGTTAATTGGGTTAAAGAATGAATTTCATTAAAAACACATTTTACAATAAACCCAATTTACATTTCATTTTACTCCAATTACCAAATATAAATGGAAAACTCTAATAATTTTAATTAAAAGATTTATTCTTTTCTCGACTGGGTTTAAGAACAGTGTTATTGAAGACACCATTCACGAAAAATCCAAAAATCCAATTTATTTCATTTAATTAATTGGAAAACTTCATTAAATCTTAATTTAAAGATTTATTCTAGTTAATAACTAGTTCATTTCGATAAAAATATATTTTTGTCTTTTCAAATATGGAATTTTTCATCCAAAATCTTTTTAAATCATTTATTATGATTTTACATAATTTTTCCATATTTTTAATAATTTTATTAAGCCCTGTACAGTCGGTTTCCAATAACGGCCATCGAACTGCACTTACAGCGACCTTTTTTTAAATTGATTTGGACATAATTCCAAATCTTACCATTAGATTTCAAATCTCCTATATTCATTGAAAAACTCTTTTCGATACGAACCCAACAGTTCCGGTTTTAGGAAAATTCGACAGTTGGATCTCCTGTTACATCAATTTGAAGTTAATGGTCGAAATTCGCGAACGGTCGCTGCGCGGCGCGTTCTATTCAGGCCATTAAATAAATAAATATATATATAATATATTATATATCGTCGATTTCCAATTAAAACATATTTTATAAATATTTATAAATTCATTTTAAAATGATTTTAACTTCATTTTTAATTTTAAATCAAAATTGAATATTCTATTTCTTTATCATATTATAATATTAATATTTTCAAAATATTATATTATGGAACCACATCTTTTCAATATTCATTATAAAATGAACAAAATCGATTGATAAACCCGTTCAGGTGAAAATGGCGTTTGCTACTTAACTCGGCTTCATGTTTTTATATTTTTGTGTCCATCCGAAAATGAACATAAAAATCATAATTTTATTCTTCACTAAATTTATTTTAAAATACTCTTTATTTTAAAATATTCTTTATTTTAAAATATTCTTTATGTTAAGATATTCTTTTAAAAATGTTCTTTATTCTGAATCGGAATGCGACTCATTCAATTACCATATAATTTCAATTATATGGATTTCATACATCGCATGTATACAACACCAATGATACATAATCATTCAACAATCCATTCTCATTCAAAGTGAAGTTTATAATTATGTGAGCATTAAAATAAACAAATAAATAACGCTCATCACAGACTGTCAATCCATCGATCGACAATTAATTATATATTGGGACTAGTGTATGTCAAATATCATCCCAATACCCGTGTGGGGTTTCCAAATAACAACAATTTATTTATTTAAATAAATCATTGGTTAATACTTTAACCAATTCTAATTCAGTTTGAATTATTTTATATTTAACTAATTTACACTGTTTAAAATTATAAATGGCTCACCCGTCTTCCTCTAAAAATTATAAATGGATATTTATAATTTAATTTTACTAACATTGTTAACATTATTTTTAATACATTAAACATTTCAACATCACAACATATATTTCAAGACATGATTATTTATTTCATTTCATTAACATGATACAGACGATGTTTTTATCTAATTAAACATTTTAACAAATTATTATTTATTTTAATTTCTCATGATAAAAATGTCTTTTTTTATGACAATACATTTTTTACACCTAATTCTCTTTATTCTATCTTAACATGATAAAATTGACATTTTTGTCTAATGAGACATATATTTACCTGAAATGTTTTTATTCTTTATAACACGAAAAAAGTGATATTTTTGTTTTCACAAAACATTATTCTAACTAATGTATTTTTATTTCACAAAACATGTCCTAACAAAATGGCATCTTTGTAATGCTAACAATGTTAAGTGACACTATTTTTAATGAATCAACCTATGTTTCATAAATGAACATTTTTCTATTTCACTAACATATAAATGATAATGTTTTAATTAACAAAACATAAATAATCAAATGAACATTTTACTACGTTTCTAACATATGAATGATAATGTTTTAACTAACAAAACATATATATTCAAATGAACATTTTACCATGTTACTAGCATCTGAATGATGATGTTTTAACTAACAAAACATATATGATCAAATGAACATTTTTCTATGTTACTAGCATATGAATGATAATGTTTTAACTAACAAACATATATGATCGAATGAAAAATTTTCTATGTCATAGCATATGAATGATAATGTTTTAACTAACAAACATATATATTCAAATGAACATTTTTCTATGTAAAACAATGCATGCTTTTAATCGTTTCTAATACACAATAAAAATGTAAATTTTTATTGTTAAACAATTTTCCACAGTTCCTATGCTCATATATGACAAATAAAAAGGGAATTTTATTTTCAATAATTTCGGTGTTCTTATATGACAAATAAAAAATGGTTTTTATTTTCATAACCTTGTCTACATTTCTAGTGTCAAGTAAAAAAAAGTTTATTTGTCATAATATTGTCTACATTTCTAATGACAAAATAAAAGACAACTTTGTCATATGAACATGTTTATAATTCTAGTGACAAAATAAAAAGATAATTTATTCACATGACAATATAAAAAGATAATTAATTTCGTTGGCAAATATATTTCAACAAAACAATTAAAAATGATATTTTTATTTTGTTAATAATTATCTAATTCGATAAAATTGATATTTTTGTTTTAACACAAATCTATTTGACAAAAATATAATTTTTGTTTTAACACTTTTCGAATTAACAAAAATGAATATTTTGTTTCAACACTTTTTTATTTAACAAAAATGAATATTTTGTTTCAACACTTTTCTAATTAACAAAAATGAATATTTTGTTTCAACACTTTTCTATGTAACAAAAATGAATATTTTGTTTCACTTGACATTTTCTAATTAGAATGTTATTTTTATTTTGACATAACATTATCTAACAAAATGTTATTTTTATTTTACATGAATATAATTCACCAAATCATCACAGCCACAATCAATCAATCTCAATTTTATAGGACGCATATATGAAATTCACACCACAATCAATGATAAATTTTATTTTAAATTCAGAAATCTCACATTGATTTTTTTTCCATTTAAAATTGTAGAAAGCTCCAACTATGTTCTGGTCAACTCCATGATGTAATGTTCATCAGGAGGGTTCCAATGCTTCGAAAATCATTCGATTTCGATAAGATCTGAACAAGATATGACATATTAAAGATTTATTACATTTATAAACAATTTAAATATAATTAATTTAACTAATTAATTCTCTAGTCACCCTCTTCTTTATTTAATCCTTCTGGTCTTCTTCATGTTGCTTTCAGTCACGAAGAACCCTAAAAGCTCGATTCTTCTATCCAAAACTGCACCACCCTTGTTCGCCTATACCCTCATCTGACATCGCTACTTCGAAGGGCATCGCAGCCTCCACCAACGCCTCGAAGACTGGGCAGCTCGCAGGCCTGTGGGCCCCTCTAATCTCATTCGAACGATAGTTGTTTAGCCCCAAAATTCTCACCAAACACGGAATTAAATATGATTTAACCATATGAATTTGAAGATCTAATAGTGCTCTTTAATCTTTGCTTTGGATCCATGTTATAATTTTGTGTGGACTGGGATTAATTAGCGAATAATTTTCGGAGCTTAAAGGCCATTGAAATCTGAGTGGCGGCTATAAATGTGAGGTGCTAGGGTTAGCTTAGGGTTTTGTGTCAAGGGTATTTATATAAATTAATTATTTTATTTCAAATTTAATTCAAAAATTAGGTTTTAATGCCACGTACTCCAAATCAAACCCAACGAGTGTCACCCCTAGATAAATAACCCCGTTCCAGACACAATGGAATATGTTTTGTAACCCATTTGGCTGTTACGATTAGTTTTTATCGAAATTAAAATATAAATCAATATATATTAAATTTGAATGTACATTTTAATTTACCGAGGCTATATACTGACTCGAAAAATTCCCAAAAAATTATATCTAGCTATGTTTTGATGATAGGTCCTAACAAAACTAATTTCGTCGAATTTGGAGACTGTTTGAAAAATGGTTATTTTCTAGTCGATCCAAATTGACTGAAATTGACAATACACGTTTTCTTTTGCCACACTTACATATTAATTCCAAAACTTATGAATTTGGAATCTAACAATAAATTTACATTCCAGATCCATCCAAAGTGGTTTCATCGAAAATGGAGGTCGTTTGTAAAATGGCTTTTTTTATATTAAAATATATATATAAATTCCATAGTGACTATTTTGAATATTTAACTGGCCATAACTTTTGATTCCCGTTATGAAATTTCAATTTTTCAGATTCTTTGGAAAGATATTTTTAAACAGATTTAAATATTTTTGGTTTTACTGAAATCTGATTTATTTTGAATCATGTACATTCAGTCAAAGTTCGAATTCAAATTTTCAAACTATCGCGCTATTTCTAACTCCTTTTAAATTTAAAATAAATATATACATTCTAATTTAAATTAAAATAAATTTTTAGTCGTTATTATTTAAAATAAATCATTCTAAATATTCAAAATCCATTAAAAATTATAAAATAAAAATTTTAAATTGGTTTCCAAAATTCTAGGTTGTTACAAGTATGCTCTAGGGCCGAAGATGAAGATTATCTCTATTTTTTTTCTATTTTGGAACATTTAGACATCATTTATCCATGTTGCACTTGATGATGTTTTAGACTTATTTCTATTTGCTGAAACTTTTTGTGTGCTAAGTTGTATCATGTATCTGTGTCACTCTGATGTTGATGACATTTCTAATTTCCGCTGCAATGATGATATTATCTTATGATTTGATGTGTTATGCTGTTATCTGTTGTAGTCTGCTGTTGTGATTAATATGTTATATTCCAATAATTATCCTTGCTTTCATGTCACGGGAGTTTGGGGTCATCACATCAACCAAGCTTAACAAAGATGAAAAAGGACTTGCTGTTGATCAAAAAATAATATCATGGGATCGGTTCACTTCTCTATCTCTCTGCTTCTATACCCGATTTATGTTGTATATCTGCTTGTGTGCTCGTTTTCAATCTAACCCGAAAGAACCTCATTTAAAAGCCAAATGCTGAGATATTTGTTGCACAGACAAAAACTTGGTTTATTGTACCCCTCTTGTGATAACTTTGATTTAAATGGGTTTTTGGATGCTAATTATGTTGGTTCACTCACTGGTAAGAAAAGCACTAGTGGAACTTCTTTGATGCTAGGACAATCTCTAGTTTCATGGTCATGTCGAAAACAAAATTGTGTTGCATTATCCATTAACAAAGCCGAACATATTGCTTTAGGAAGTTGTTGTGCACATATTCTATGGATGATGCAAACTCTCTCTGATTTTGGCCTAATCTATAAACAAGTACCATTGAAATGTGACACTAAAAATGCATTAGATATATCAAATAAACATGTTCATCATTCATAAACAAAACACATTGATGTGAGACATCATTTCATTAGAGATCATATTTCTAGAGAGGACATTTGCATTGAATTCATTCTTATTGAATCTCAACTTGTTGACATTTTTACAAAACCCTTCCCGAGGATAGATTTTCCAGATTACGCTTCGATTTGAGGATTATAAAAATTGATTAACCAATATGCATTTTGTTTATAATTTTCTTGAATGTTTTGTTCTATAATTCATTTTCTGACAAGTTAAACCATTTTTTTGGTTTTTTGGAAAATCTGTGATGGAGATGTGACTATGTTATTTTTCAGAATAAGAAAACTAAAAATTTTCAAAAATTCTGGTATGGTTGAATATATTTCATAATATGATTAATTTAGAGACTTATTTCATGACCATCTCTATCCCTACCATATTTCTATCATCCATTTACGATTTTATATAATGAGGTGGTTTTTATGTAATAAGCGCTTCTCCAATCTCATTTAAAAAACTTTCGCCTTCATGCAGGTTAGATATTACTTATAATTTAAGTTGCTAATGACCTCATTTAAAAGTCCTTATGGTTATATGTGGTTAGTGAGCTCTTAAAAAGGGGGAGGAAATAAAAAGAAAATAAAATAAATAGGGAAATGAAAATAAATTATATATATATATATATATACGAAATCCTCCTCGTTATGTAGAAACTGGCCTTTCGATCCATTCTCTAAAATGTGAAATGAGTTACTATTTTATGAAATATTATGATTTTTTGCTTGATTGTTTTGGGATTTGTGATATTTGATGTCTCTTGATTTGAATTTATAATTATAGTCCAAATCCATTGTTATTTTACATTTCTACCAATATTTTGATGATAACAAAAGGGGGAGAGAGTTTAAGATTTTGATAAGCATGCAAACATGTATAATTTTTTTTCTAGACTTGCTAGGGGGTTAATAGATTTTTATATTTCTCAAATCTCGTGTAAATTTGTTAGGTGTGTTTTCGGTTGTAGGGGGATTCAGTTGTTGGGGGAGCATACAAGTAAGGGGAGTTCTTATACTTCACAGTCAAACACATTTGTTGTATTCAAAATCTTAAGCGTGCGTTTGTCATCATCAAAGGGGGATATGTTGAATATAACAGTATGATTTGTTTGATGATAAAAAACATATATTATTCTATAAATCTGTTTGTAATTGTACTATTCTATATTTCAACCAATACAAAAATAAATATTAATATCAAATAATAATACTATTGCACGAAATTTAAATATTCAAATAGTATTTATTATTCAATAAAAAAATATCTTCAAATATACAAGGTAGTACAACATTCATAACTCTTTTTCTGTACATATCACAGATCACATTTTATATGTTGTTTCCTCACTACAGTTCACTCATTTCACTCAGTCATATATATATACACACACTCTCTCACATAAGTTCACACACACTCACTGAATCTTCATGATCTTCAGAACATGTCCAATCACCGGCATACCTGACACAAAAACACACACAGTAGACTGGAACAAAATAGAATTTACTGTAAACGAATATAAATTTATTTCAATTTTTATTTGCCTTAGAATTTTGGTGTGTTTCTCATCATCTATCTAGACTTGGTTTGATATACACACACACACACACATACTTGAGTACAGACTGCTTGTGATATTCACAGTGACTCACTTGAGTACCACAAGGTAGACTGATTTTCTAGTACCCGCTAACTGGCCTTAATTCAGTTACAACTGTCTGCTAATCAAGACCAGCCTCAGCTCACATATGTAGTCTGTTGATCTTGACCAGCCTCAACACAACCATAATTGGTTTTCTAGATTAGAAATAATAAATATATGTATATGCACAGAGGCAAAATTTTCAGGTGAGCAGGAGTAATATGGTCAAATACAACTCAGCATAACACTTGATCAAATAAATCGGGCAGAAAGTATGGAGCAAGCACATTGAACTAAGTGAAGCAACATTATACAAACACACACACACGTATATATACACTTATAAATGTGTGTATATATACACACACATGTATACATATAAGGCAGTACATCAAGCAGAGGCATGCACAACAATTTTAGCAAAACATGGAAACCAATCATCTCAGGCCGGCCTCAATTACACAAGTTAGGAAATACATGAAGAGCTCCAAGTCGCAAAAATGAACCAGGGTGCAACATGGTCAATCCCATCCGACAATCATCAAAGCAACATAGCATATGTACAAGGATATTTAAAGCATCAAGTTCAAGACAGGAATGGAACCGTACTAAAGGATACACCAGTGAACAAATGCAAAATGCAGAAAGGCTACAAAGAATACATAATGCATGTTGCAACAAGCATGTACAACAAAGACTACACTTCAGTTGCAAATTACAAAGAGTACAAGCAGAAGGGTTCAGGTGCAGCAAGCATGAACAAAGGGCATGTGCACTAGCTAATCAAGCAAAGGAAGTGCATCAGGGAATTCACATGCACAACAGCAAGCTCATAAGAGCACAGATATGTGCTCAATAACAATATAATGTAACAAGCATGGGAGCACAAGTCAAGCAGTAGAGCATGGGTAAAGGGGAAGGCAGATAACCACCAGCCAAGGAAGATATATGGCATACAAACACATTTCAACATAAGGTGAACTCAACACAAGAGGGAAATATCATCAAAATGCAAGAGACACACACAACAACAACAAGGAAGAAGAGAAAACAAGTACAATATTCCGAGTAACACAGCAGTTCAAATGGTCACAAGTGAAAGGGCAGTAGAGTGTGCACAGGCCTCAATGCACAATATGACATACATATACACACATAAATGTGTGTGTATATGTTTTTGCATATGCAGTAATGAAGCAATAGGGCAGAAAGGGAACATAAATTCCAAGACAAACACAAGTGAGAAATAGTTCGAACGGTTTCAGAAGAAAAGGAAGATTTTTTTAATAAAGATTGAACTGTTCAAATAAGGAAAAGATCATAAATTTTTTTCTTGGAAAATGTATAATTGACAAGTAAATATTTGGACAAAGAAATTCAATTGTGCTTGTGTCATTTTGGATTATTGAATCACTGCCGAGAAATTCATCAATGTATTAGGGATTTATTCATCAAATATACAATGAGCAAAAATCGACATAAAAGTAAACTCCGAAAAGTTATGAAGATTTCATCAATGTTAATCACGCATACATGATCAATGGTCTTTTTTTTTGGGCAAAGAATGAATTCAAAGTTTCAAGACATTCCAGAAATTCATGAGAGCAAAGAAAATCAATCGAGAATTTCCAAAAATCAATCGCATAACTCACAGCAAGTCGTCAATGAAATCTGAGCGATTAGGGTTTGAAAACTCGATAAAAGCACCCGTTCATCTTAAGCAAAAATCATCCAAATCAAAGCAGACGATTCTATTAATCAAAGAAATCATTTCAGAGTGCTTACAATTTTACAATCGAGAGAGAATGTTTGTTATTCCATTAGTTGAAAAACATTGAGTGTACAATCATCTAAGATCCCCCAGAAATTCATTCAAGCAAGCCACGATTTGAAGGAGAAAAAACCCTAATATCATCACCATTGATAAGAGAAAAAGGAGGTAGTCGTATGTTACAAAAGGAAAAGTAAAAAAGGGCCAAGTTTTTCTCTTCTTATTCGAATGTTTTAGTTTGGGTTTTATTCTCTTGTTAATTTCTTTGTTGTTAAAACTTGTTCTAGTTAAATCGTGTAACTACAGGATTTTGTAGTTGAGAAAGTCACAACTTAGGTTTTAAGTGGTGTTAATATTTTGAGCGTAGGATTAGAGCAATAATAGGGTTTGCGAGTTTACAGGGTCTTGTAAGTGGGAAACTATCTTAATACCCAGTAGAAATCTCGGGAATACAGCAATAGGCAGGGTTTACCGAAGCTGGGTAATTCATGTGTGTAATTTATCTTTTCTGCAGTTTCTTTATTATTCTGTGTTAGCTTTTATTTTTAATTTCCGATAAACCCTATTCACCCCCTCTATGGTTAATCTAGATCCTATACTACCAACATAATAAATATAAAATGAGAAGATTAGGTGATTTCTTTTTGTGAATGAGTATACAAGGACACTAAGTTCCTGCAAAAGTTAAAGGAAAATTTTATTAGCATTCAAGAGTTTCATTGTGACACAGCAAAATATATGCAACTAAAGGACATTAAGGCCAAAAGGAAGACCATTGGATCCTCTTGGATTGGAGTATCAAGTAGTGTGAATGATAAAACTAAAGCGGTGGCAATGAATTCACAAGAAAGAAGAAGGTGAATAACTAAGATAGTCTAAACGACTAGAAAGGATATTAAATGAAGTGGAGGCCTAGTACTAGTTTGATCTCGATACAGATATTAACGATGCAGTTGGAAACATCTATTTTTCCTCTCAAACAAAGCTTAAATACAAGGGCACCACCTCAAATGGAACTAAGAAGTACTTTAGTTTGGTAAGGTTTTGTCACTTCCAGGAATCTTATAGAGATGATATGAGCGGGTCCTACCAGTCAGAGGACATATCGAGGAGTATACTAGGAAGAAGAAGAAGAAGCTATAAAGATATGTCCAGGACTTACATTGTGCCCCAATTATTGTGAATCAAACATCAAGGAATTGCCACATAGTGACAAAAGGGAAGGCACTAGCAATTCACCTTGTGAAGGAAGGAGCAGGAGTAAAACAATAAACGGAGATCATCACATAACATATAAGAGATGTTTAGAAATGGTATGGTATGCTACGTCCTTGATATATGGTGTTAGAATGATTTATGCTACAAATGAGAAGTAGGTGTTTAAGCTTTCTTGCCACAATGAGCTCAAGATTGTGTTTAGTGAGAAGGATTCGCATAAGCACAATACCCAGAGAGGGATCCCATAGTGGCTTGAGTTATACATGGACCAACAGAAGGGCATCAAGCATTGGTGGGTAGTGAAAGCACTATTAAGATGCTTTATGCTTTTGATAGAATAAAAAACCTACGAAAGATGTCATCCCATGCAAGTAGCATTTGAACAAATTCACTAGAAAATGAAAATTACCATTCGGATTCCTTTATATGTTAGTTGAGTTAGGGAACTTACCGACGTTCGCAGTTTAGAAGAATGAGTCTATCAATATGGATGGATCTATAACACCCCACCTCCTCCAGGGTAAATCTTGCAAGCACACTAGCTTTGGAGGGGCGTTAAACAAGGTAAACATGCATGCAGATATCACAAGACAGAACATATAAGTAAAACAGAGTAGTAAAGCAGCGGATAAAACTAGCATTTCAAAACCATAGTTAAGTTACAACAAAGTACTTGGTCATTATTTTCCAACAAACAAAGTCTAGAGAAAAGCATAAACTGAAAAACTGAAATACATAAAGTACTATCCCCAAAGTGAAGTGATAAACCATAGCTAGCTCAATGTCCAAAACCGTACATGAGCAAATCCAGTAAGCAAGCTATAAAGATCCAAGCTAAGCTCCAATGTTCCCACCCTGAGGACCTGAGGGGGGGGAACGGAAGAAAAGAGGCGAAAGAAAACAGGTCAGTCAAAAAGACTGGTAAGCCCTAACTACTATCAGTTCATGAACTAGTAAAGTTAACTGGCATGAGAAGCTGAGATGAACATAAGGATAACAACATACTGGCATGATGATTAACTAACAAGATAGATAAAGGTGTCATCGCATAATCAAGGTTAAGTTTTGCACCATGGGTGTACTAGCATTCTAACATGTCAAGTAAAAACAAGAATTGATCCCTTGGCCCAAGCTTGGCCCATTATCATGAGGTGACCTAAATCAAGGTCCAACTACACGGTCTAGTTGATCGGCTCCCTATAAGCCTAACTCGTCAAGTGTCGGTGTCATACGGCCTAAACATGAAATGTAGTTAACTGCGCTAGGTCCACCCTAGGGTGTATCAAGCCCTAGGGTGTCAACCTCGGACATAAATCAAGTATGCACAGTCTAGATCTACTGGTACCCGTGCCTGATTTTCCAACTCCGGACTATGTGCACGACCATAGTCCGCCTGGACCTACACCGGCGTACCTACTCAGCCGTCGTTTTGGCCGCTTACATGTCAGCCCAGTAATCGTGCCCCACCCTAGCCTAGTCCCTAGGGTCTTATGATACTATCAAGAGGGTTACTGCTGAAAAGGACCACGCAACTAGGGTTTCTTAACGGGTTAAATGTGGTTAACCCGATCCAACGTGGATTAAATTGGTTAAGTGTACCCAAGGTTCATGACTTAACCCCGATTAACCCATCAAGCCCAAATTGGTTAAGTATTAAGTGGACCATGACTTAACCCTAATCAGGAGGCATTAATTAACTTAATGTGCTTTAACCTCTCAAATTAGACCTTGTTGTGGTTACTAGTTAAGCCGGGCGGGTCTGGGTAGCTTTACACCACAACTTGGTCTAACCTCGGGTTCGAGCCCAACATGATCAACTTCTCACATTGGGTCCTATTGTTTGTAGCCACTAGTTAAGCCGGGCGGGTCCGGGTAGATTTATGCTACAAACTCAACCCAACCTCGAGTTGGCCACACTCATATTTTCTATGTGTCATGTCCATTATGTTTCGAAAACATAATTACAAGCTAACATATCACGTCATGTTGTAAAAACCATGTTTATGTCATAATGTTACCCAACCCCAACGTAATCCCATCGTTTACATAATCGCAACAACGCATAAAGGATAAATAGGGAACTTGGCATAATCATGACAAAAAGGTGTTGAAGCCACAAGTTTAACATGGTGGCATATGAAATGTACATATGTTCATATACTTGCATATTGCATTATTAAGCTTCAAAAGTATGCATAAAACCAAACTTAGCATATAAGTAATACATGGTGATAAATGACATGTAGAAGTTGCTAGAAGTTCGCATTTAGCCTCACATGCAAGTTATCATAAGGGATATCATAACTTCCATGTTGCCAAAATGCAACCTTTAACATAAAGCTTGAAGCTTTAAGCTCACAAACTCAAGTTTAACTTGCATAACATGATAACATGTGTATAATGATCAACCCAAACTTGCATAACATAGCAACATGTGTCATACATAATGATTAAACCAACTTGCATAACATAATGATCAACCAAACTTGCATATCATAATGATCAACCCAAACTTGCATCATTCATTTAACTTTATGGTTCAAAAAGAAAGTAGAAAAGGGCTTACAATGCTATGAAGACACAAATGAATATTTATTATAAAGATTGAGACGAAGCCCTTATGCAATCACCAAAAGAACCCAAATATGAAAGCTCCAAATGAAAAACCCTTGAGCCAAACCAATAAAAACCCTTGCTTTGTAATAGAAATGTTGCAACTTGACTTGAATGCAAACTAAGAACACTCATACAAGCTTGAAAATACTTGTATGAACTCAAAACCTCTCATATAAATAAACTTAGAAATTTTAGCATGAGAGTGGAGGCCATGAGAGGAACAAATTTGGCATAGTTTAGTTGTAGGGTTGAATAATGGTGATTTAGGCTAGGCTTAGGGGTCTTTTTATAGAAGATTAGGATAATATTAGCCATAGGATTAACCCTAGATTCAATCCAAGCCATCAAATCACGTCACTAACCAACAAAACAGGTCAAAACAGCCAAAATAGGTGCACCAGGCCGACCTGGCCGACCAGGGAGGTCGACCCCCAGGTCGACTCTAGTGTCGACCTGGTTGGGGGGGAGGTCGACCCTAGTGTTGACCCCCCAGTCGACCTGTCTGGGCGGGAGTTTTCCCGCCCAGTCTGTTTTGGCTGAATTTGAATTCTAAATTCAAATTTGAACTGTTTTTTAACTTGTAATTTTCTGAAAACTTTGACGGTCCATAACTCGGTCATACGGACTCCAATTTTCGAAAACTCGGACTCTATTTCGCGTATTTTCCGAGACGAACGCAATGGCAGAGCTCGTTTCCCTTGATTCAGATTTTACAGTTTAATTATGCCTTGATTTATGTAATAACATGTTATTCAAAAATACGGGTTGTTACAATCTCCCCTCCTTAAAGGATTTCGTCCCCGAAATCTCCAAGTTAGGAAGAACGTATCCTACCATCCATCATCCATCTACTCAAAACATCATCCACGTGCAGTCATTGTCCTTAAAGGATTCTAAATGCCGTATGATCATATGCAAAGGTGTGTGTATATGTACTTATCTAATGCGAAAATCAGGCGGTTACTGATACAGTAAACCTCCTTAATGCATATGTATGTTAGTGAAATGAGTCCATATGTATGCAAATTCCTAACATAATTTATAATCTCTACATGAGTGCACATAACATTCATCCATATGCAACATCCACGTGATAGCATAACAAGTTTCATCCATGAATAAGTATAAGCACTCATGCATATGCAACATGAAAGTGTGTGAGCCGATCTTAGTGCCTAATGTGTATCATGCATCCACGAGTATCCACGTGCAAACACTTGCAACCACTTGCAATCATCAAGCATAACATGTTTCAAATACATGTTTCATCCAAAGGGTTTCTACCTAAGATTCTCATGACATGATTAACGAGATAACTAGACAAACAGGATAAACACAGATAGCAAAAAGAAAGATATGCTAATTAGGAAAGAGGTCGAGAATGTACCCTCAAAAAGGAATGGATAAAGCCCACGCATCTTCTCCTCGGTTTCCCAAGTTGCGTCTTCATCGGCTTCACTCCACTGAACTTTCACCAACTTGACTTCTCGATTCCTTAACTTCTTGATCTCTATTCCCAAAATACGAATCGGAGCTCTCCTCAAGGTTGCCTCTTTCTCTACCTCCACGTCTTCAAGAGTGCTTGGTTCAACCACCTCAGCGGACTCATGCAGGCATTTTCGGAGATGCGAGACATGAAAGACATTATGTACTCCGGCTAGCTTCTCGGGCAATTCCACCTTATAGGCCATCTTTCAAATTCTCTCTATGATAGGGAAGGGTCCTACGAACCTTGGTGCCAGCTTCCCAACTGCTCCAAAACGTATGAGACGACCCAAAATCCCGTTCTGATGGAAACAAGGGTTATCTTTGGAATATAACACAGAAACAGATAATAGCAGAACAGAATTAAATAAATACACCAGATAATGGACAACAAAATATACTGAATAAAAGTAATCATCAAAGTTACACAGTATACAGGATCTTACTTAGTACAAATACAGTTCAGCTATACATAAATGTCTACAGCGGAAATAAACAAAATATGTACAATAAGAGCTGAACAGCATAAAAGGAAATAAATGATAGAATCCATTTTCAGCTCCAGCTATCCATAAAAAGAACCAGCTAAACCTGAATACAAGGCTGCCCGTGTAGAAAAAAAGGGGGCACCCGAGTTTGAAAGTGAAACAAACTACGAGTCAGTCATGGGACTGGTATGAGAAATCCACTCAACACATATATAATTGGCTAATCACAGGACCACGCCACTTTCGTGGAACGGGTTTACTCCATTTGATTGCCAGTGCTTTAAAACAAATCTTTCTTTTAAACATCGCTATGCTTTTTATAAAAATGAAGCCATTATAAGACTCAGTTCCCATCACACAATGCAACGCAAACCGGAGGATAGAGTTTTTACCTTATAACGGCCAAAATATGCTTGATACGAATAAAACAAAGGCATTTGAT
Source organism: Allium sativum (assembly GCA_030737875.1). NCBI lineage: Eukaryota > Viridiplantae > Streptophyta > Magnoliopsida > Asparagales > Amaryllidaceae > Allium > Allium sativum. The sequence continues at coordinate 299,057,785 of CM060921.1, forward strand.
ATTATTGCTAGTGTTTATATGTTTTGAAAACAATTTCATATCATAACTATCAATCATAGGCGACATGAGCGTCCTATGCCACTATGTCGCCAAATATATATACAATCGAAACCGCATCGTCACGTATTTGGAAATTGGATTTCCGTCATGAACCAAGGCAAAAGATAGTCCTTACCGAATTCGTGACTCTCTAGCCCAAGCCACTGGCAAGCGCGTAGGCAAGCCTTGGAGTGACAGGGCCGGTCCACCGATGTGGATTATTATGCCTGAACAATACGTTTCCCCGCCCTTTGGGGCGTAAACGAGCCAACGAATGACTCCATCGGACCCGGATCGTCCGATCAAAACGAGGCGCCTCGCAACAGCAACAACCACATAGGTGAAAAGTATATAAATGTCAGGGCTGGTAGGTCACTGACACCACCCTAGCTAGAAAGAAACGCATGTCCTCCCTGAGGTCCTTCTCCCGTTTTAGGTTCATACCGGGGTGTGAGGCTCGCGAATTCACGTTATACACAAAGCTACGCCACACAGGCGGTGCTTTGATCATCACCACAAGACTTTGCTTTTCAACAGAAGTCCTGATCACTGCATCTTAGCATGCCACACAGGCAATTCATGCCATGCGACTGATGTCCATCGATACACAACCTCTGAGCTCGTGCGTTTCAGAGAAGGGCGTTAAGCGAAAGAATAAATTCTCCGTCGCCAAACAGATGTATATTTAACAGAAATCAATCAACACATAATAAACTCCAATGTCAGACACACAGTCCATTTACAAGTTCGTTCTGGGTCTGAACGAAACCGGAGGCACTAAATACCTCGCAAACCCTTCGATCACCACGTACGTCTGGACGATCACCACTCATTATCCATATTTCGGGATGCCTCCCAATCAGGACCTCGGTTACCATCCAAACGAGGTGAAGATCTCCGGTCTTCGACCGTCGTCTTCATCTTCGAATTTCAATCGTCGGTCAATTATTTGAAATGAGAATTAACTCGGCCTTTTCAAATAATTCACGTATATTTAGAATTTCAAATCAATTTATTTCAATGGTTAAATTATTCGACAACACCAATATTGTTCTTTAATGTAATTTTCACACCAAACACATTCAACCATCAAATACAACATAAATCAAGCAAATTCAGTTTATTTCCACTCCATATTGTTTATGGTACTTTATAATGATTTATCGCTATTTTTATTTATTTTAAAATAGCCCATTTATTCAAAACGACGCTTCGGGCCATAACGCGGCCGTGGCGCTGTTTTTCTTCAGATTTGATTTACACATATCTGAAAATTTAACCGTTGGATCTTCACAAAATTTACATCATTAGAAAGGTCTTTTCAAAACGAATCCAACGGTTCCAGTTTCGGGAAAATCCGACGGTCGGATCTCCCGGTACAATCGTTTGAATTTTCGATTTCAAATTACGAACTGCAGCGTCATTATTCGATTAAATATATAATTATATTTATATATATAAAAATATAATCGCTTCTGGCGCTGTTTTTCTTCAAAATTGAATTAAACATTCCAGACAATCCAACCGTTGGATTTTTGCAAGGTTGGTGCCGTTGGGAAGATATTTCCAAGGCGAACCCGACGGTTGAGATTTCGGGAAAATCCAATGGTCGGATTTCCCGTACTAGTTGTTTGAAATCACGGTTTCAAAATACGAACTGCACGGCCTCGTTTCGTTTTAATTTTATTTATATTTATATATTTATATAAATATAGTTTCTTCAAAAATTCCTATATCGTTTTCATTTCAAATATTTCACTAATGCCTTAAAATTTTGGAAAATTTCGCCATAACCTCCCTTGCACCGGGAGCATCGGGAAATCGCAAATAGCTTTCCCGGTCCTTCTAATCTCAAAAAGAAAAAGAAAAAGCCAAGCGGCTAGCCAACAGGCTCATAAAATCATCACCCAAACAAAACAGTAAATGTGTACCTATTTGTCGGGCACAAAATTTTATTCCTCTTCTCTAGCCCCTTTGCTATAACCTGTTCAATGAATATGCATATACATATATATATATTTCTTATCATTTATCACTTTCTATTCAACTTCATATTTGATTTCTATTTGGTTTAAAAACACCATTCACTCTAAGGTTACATACATAGGTACAAATCATTTCATTAGCTAATTAATGAATATTTCAACTCATATATGTTTATTTGAACAAGTGGCTATTTTCAACACTTCACATTTCAACGATTCATGTACGCAATAAAAATGTGATTTTTATTGTAAAACAACTCATTTCAAAACACTATTATTTTGATATATTTCATATTGGTGATAAAAATAGGATTTTTATCATAAAACAATTTTTTTTAAAACGAGATTATTTTACACAGTTCATATAGTCGATAAAAGGTGATTTTTTTATTATCAAACAATTTATTTCAAAATATGAATACCATTCAACACATGAATTTCAATTCAATGAATGAATATCGATTCAACACATGAAGGTTTTCTATAGTTTGTATATATATATATATATATAAAAATGTGATTTTTATATTTAAAACGCGAATACCATTCAACACATGAATTTCTAATCAACGAATGAATATCAATTCAACACATGAAGGTTTTCTATTCAATGAACAAATATAGTTTAAGCAAATGAAAATAATTCAAACACACGAATATTATTCAAAATTTCGGCAGCATAACGGCAGGGTAGTTAAAACCGGGACCGTCCCTAGTACGACTCCTCGCTCTACCTTAAAACCTCGTGGTTTTTGACAATGGGGATCATGCATCTAGTTCGCACGCAGGCGGCATGTATATATTTATTTCATTTCCACAAAACTAATCCTATGTGGTTTCAACCAACTATTTCTCAACCACAAACGGGTATTTTTCAACCAATATCAATCACAAACAATCCCAAACAACCATTTGCTATCAATCAATTTTCACAACAATTTCAACCAATAAATATCGTCCATGGTTTGTGGACGAGGGGCGTAGATATATATATATTATATATAGCAATTCACTTTTATTTCAACACATATATATATATATATATTTCAAAAGAAATTGAAGAGTGAGAAATTCTCACCAATAGCTATCCAATACTACGACTCTTCCTTTAGAGAAATCTTCGCCAATCTCGCCTTTTTGTCGCTTTCGCCTGTATTCTCTACATATGTAAAAATCGAATTTTTACTATGTTATTCAATATATAAAAATCGAATTTTGGCTTCGCTATTCAATATATAAAGATTATATTTTTAACATTCCTATGATGTAAAATTATATTTTTATTACTTTAAAAATATAAAAATCATATCTTACTTCTTCTACTTAATAAAAATTCCGTCTTTTCTATTTTTAAAAATATGATCTTTTCTATCCAAGTTCAAATCCTTTTCTATTTAAAGTTCAACTCTTCTTCTATTTAAAGTTCAAATCTTTTTCCTATTTAAAGTTTAAATCCTTTCCTTTTTAAAATTCAAATCTTTTTCTTTTTCAAAATTAAATCATTTCAAAATCAGTTTTAAACTTTTCTAAAAATCAGAATTTAAACGTTTTTTTTTTTTAAAAATCAGTTTTAAATGCTTTTAAAAATCAGTTTCAAATTCTTTTGAAAATCAGTTTTTAAATCATTTTTAAAAATCAGTTTTTAAATCATTATAAAATCAGTTTTCTTTTAAAATCAGTTTTAAACCTAATTAAAATAAATCAGTTTTAAACCTAATTAAAATAAAAATAAAAATAAAATAAAATACTCACTTTGCCTGCGAAGAAAGGGGGGTCGAAACAGGCTCGACGGCAGGAGGTGCTGGAGGTGGGGGTGCGGTGGGAGGTCGTCAGACTGGGGGGGCTCTCGAATCGGCGTCGCGATGGCTTCGAGGGGGGGATTGGCGAAGCGGAGGGTTCGTCGGCGATGGAGGGAGGAGCAGGCGAAGCGGAGGGATCTCGAACGGTCGTGGGTGGTCTTCGATGGTGGTGGCGTCGCCGATCGATTAGGGTTTTTTTTTTATCTGTTCGAAGTGAAGAGAGAGAAGAGGGAATAGGGGGGGTTTTATATAAAATATATATATTTAATTATTTAATTTTTCAAAAAGTTGACTTTTACTTACGACCTCTAAACGAGGCCCACCGCCTGTCGTCCATAGCGTTTTACCCCCATCCCGAACACAATGGGATATGTATCGTAAGCTGATTCGATCGTTTGAATCAGTTTCCGTTGAAATTAAAGTGTAATTCTTTATATATTCAATTTAAACGCACATTTCAATTTAGTGGGGCCACATACGAACTCGAAAAATTCTAGAAAAATATTTTCTAGCTTCGTATTGACGATACGGTCCTAACAAAACTAGTTTCGTCGAATTCTGAGACCGTTTGGAAAATGGCCAATTTCCAGTCGATTAAAATCAACGGAAACTGGTAAAACGCGTCTTCCTTTGCCACGCTCACATATTGATTCGAAAAATTATGAAATTTGAAACCTAGCAATAACTTCACATCCCGGACCCAACAAAAGTGGTTTCGTCGAAATCCGAGGTCGTATGCAAAATGTCCATTCTTAGGGGCCTGAATTCCATAGCGACTATTCAGAATTTTCAACTGGACATATCTTTTGATTCCCGCTATGAAATTTCGATTTGTCGGATTCGTTAGAAAGATATTCACTAACAGATTTAAATATTTTTGGTTTCACTAAAATCCGGATTGTTTTGCACCCGGCACAGCCCGACAAAGTTTGAATTCAATTTTCGAAACTACAGTGCCATTTCAGGCCTTGTTTATAATTATAATTAATTATATTCGTTTTCAATTGTCGATTCAAACTCAGTTTTCATCGCCATTATCTAAAATATTTATTTTAAATATTTAAAATTCATTATTTTAGCCAATTTAAAAATTTTAAATTGGTTCAGATTTTCTGGGTCGTTACAATCTCCCCCACTTAAAACTTTTCGTCCCCGAAAAGGAACAAAGTCGAAAGTGGTTTGATAAATCTACAATCCCACAATACAACAACCAATTTGTTTTTAACCTTTCTAAAATATTCTGATCAAATCCTATATTCCTTCAAAAATCATTCAGAGTATAGAATAAATAGTGCACATCCACAGGAAGAAAATTGCAATAGAATAGAGAATTAAATGGTAGTGCAAAGTAGGGTAAATGTACCTGGCACCGGAGTCAATCATAGATATCCACTCGGCATCTAGGATAAGCTTTCTGAATGCTCTCCTCAGTTTCCCAAGTACAATCTCGCGGATCTCCACTCCATTGCACTTTGACTAAGTGAACCTTCTTGTTCCTCAGCTCTTTGGTTTCTTTGCCGATAATCTTTAGCGGCTCACGTCTCACGGCCAATTCTGGAGTAATTTCAATATCCTGCTGAGCTGCTTCTTCCACGATCAAGTCTGGATCATGAACGTGCTTTCGAAGTTGAGATATATGAAATACATCATGAACTCTAGGCAACCAATCAGGAAGTTTGACCCTATAAGCGAGAGTTCCAATCTGTTCCAGAATAGGAAACGGACCAATGAATTTGGGTGCCAACTTTCCAGTTTTACCGAACCGGATAACTCCTCTCATCGGCGATACTTTCAAATATACATAGTCGCCAACCTCAAAGGATATATCTCTTCTTCTTCTATCGGCATAGCTCTTTTGTCGGCTCTGAGCGGCGAGTAATCGCTTCTTAATAAAATCGACTTTGTCGGCAGCTTCTCGAATCATATCGGGACCCAACACAAGTCTATTTCCTGGCTCGACCCAACAAGCAGGAGATCGGCAAGGTCTACCATATAATGCTTCGAATGGCGACATTGTCAGGCTCGCCTGGTAGCTGTTGTTATAAGAGAATTCAGCCAAATGCAGATGGTCTTCCCATGATCCACCGAAATCTAGAACACAAGCCCGCAATAGATCTTCTAAAATGCGATTCACCCTCTCAGTCTGACCGTCTGTCTGAGGATGATAAGCGGTGCTCAAGTTTAACTTCGTTCCCAGCTCGACTTGAAATGCCTCCCAGAATTTACTAGTGAATATTATATCTCTATCACTGACTATACTGGGTGGCACTCCATGTAGTCTAACTATTTCCCTGAAGTATATCTGCGCCGGACTCTGAGAAGTTCTATTTGATTTGACAGGTATGAAATGGGCGGTCTTCGTGAAGCGATCTACGATCACCCAAATACTGTCATTTCCTTTTCTGGTTCTGGGCAGACCATCGATGAAGTCCATAGAAATATGTTCCCACTTCCAGCCAGGAACTTCCAGTGGTTGTAATAATCCAACCAATTTCTGCTGGTCGCTTTTGACTAGTTGGCAAGTAGGGCATCGACTAACATATATCGAGATGTCTCTTTTTAACGACTTCCACCAGAATGTGCGTTTGATATCATTATACATTTTATTCACACCTGGATGGATACTGAGCTTAGATTTGTGACATTCATCCAGTACATCCCTTCTGAGTTCAGGAATATCTGGAACGCAAATTCGCCCTTCTAACCTCAGAATCCCTTCGCTGTCTAGCTGGAAATCCGAAGCATTGCCTTCACGAATTCGCTGACTTATTCCTTTGATAAATTGGTCCTCTTCTTGGAGAGCCGATATCTTATCAATCAACGAAGTCGCAATGATAAAACTGGCGATCATCTCATTCTTCCGACTCAGCGCATCAGCCACGACATTGGCTTTCCCTGGAGTATATATAACTTCAAAGTCATATGCTGCAAGAAACTCCAGCCAACGTTGCTGCCTCAGATTCAGGTCTTTCTGAGTGAACAGATACTTTAATGACTGATGATCTGTAAATAGTTCAAATCTCTCACCCAGAAGATAGTGTCTCCAGATTTTCAAAGCGAACACGATAGCCAATAACTCAAGATCATGAGTTACGTAGTTCTTCTCGTGTGGCTTCAGTTGACGACTAACATAAGCTATCACTTGGCCTCTTTGCATTAACACTGCGCCAAGGCCTTCTCTAGAAGCATCAGTCCAGACTTTTAAATCCTGGTTGCCATCGATGATGGTTAACACTGGAGCTGTGGTTAATCTCAACTTCAGCTCTTCGAAAGCCTCCTCACTTTCTGGGGTCCATTTGAATTTAGAGTGCTTCTTCGTAAGCTTTGTTAAATGACCAGATATCTTCGAAAAGTTTTTAACGAACTTCCGATAATAGCTAGCCAATCCGAGAAAACTGCGGACTTCAGTGGGGGTACTGGGCTGTTTCCAATTCTGAATGGCTGTGATTTTGCTTGGGTCCACAGCAATTCCTTCTTTCGATACAACATGGCCCAGAAATTTTACTTCATCTTGCCAGAATATACATTTGGAAAACTTTGCTTTCAATACATTCCTTCTGAGAATTTCCAGAACCTGTTCCAAATGCTTTTCATGTTCGGCCTTTGATTTAGAGAAGATTAGAATATCATCAATAAAAACCAGAACAAATTTATTCAATACTCCCCTGAACACTCTATTCATCAGATCGACGAAGTAAGCTGGAGCGTTACATAAGCCGAACGGCATTACTAACCACTCGTAGAATAAGTCGGGGCCTCTGAACGCTGTCATTGGAACACACTCTTCGGCAATTCGAAGTTGATGGAAACCTATAGCTAGGTCCATTCGTGAAAATACTTGTGCGCCATTTAATCGATCCAACAAATCATCTATTCGCGGCAATGGATATTTGTTCTTTATTGTCTGTTTGTTCAGATCACGATAATCCACACATAGACGTAGAGTACCGTCAGATTTTGGGACAAATACCACTGCTGCACCCCAATCAGAGAAACTAGGCCTTATCAGACCTTTCCATACCAGCTGCCTTGTTTGATTGTCTAATTCCTCCTTCTCTTTCAAGGACATTCTTCGAATAGCGTGAACTACCGGCCTTGCATTGGGAATTAAAGCAATCTTGAAATCTATTTCTCTCTGCGGAGGTAAGCGAACAACTTCTTCAAACACATCCGCATAGTTCTTGACGACAGGAATGTCTTTGATGAGGTCAGGAATATTTTCTGAGGCTTCTGGGGTATTTTCTATTTGAGCTGGAGAAACATCCAAAGCTGCCCAGAAATCCTTTCTATTTGACGTTGGGCCTTCACAAGGTATGGTTATATAATTTCCCAATTGTGCTTTTGCCTTTACAACTCTCTCGGCGCATCTAACCTCCGCTTCATATTTGGTTAGCCAATCCAATCCCAGAATAAGATCGAATTCATTAAAATTCATGACGATAGAGATAATAGGGAATTTATAGCAAGAAAAAGAGACAGGTACTGCACAGATCCAACTGAGATTGATGGAACCCCCAACTGGATTTTGGACAGTCATGGGCTCTTTGAGCTTTTTCAAATTCAAATCCAACTTCTTGACTGCACTCTTTGCAATAAAGCTTCGTGACGCGCCTGTGTCAAACAGTACTTTAACTGGAATGTTTTTGACATTGAGCGTGCCTTCTAAAACATCAGATCTTTCCTGAATATCTGAGGGTGCTGAGGCTTCTGCTACTTCATTTACTTGAACCGTTTTGGTCTTTTTCAACATCCAACAGTCTCTCTTTATATGACCAGCCTTATGACAAAGATTGCACTCCCGGGTCACTGGAAACTTATTCTTGGATTTAGATTCATCCCTTTTTGGTTTCTTTAGAGATCGTCAACATATCGAGAGATGTCCTTGCTTATTGCAATTTGAGAATACAGTTGTCGTTACTTGTTTCTTCTCGGATTTGGCCCTTTTTCTCTTGGCACTGGCCTTCTTACTGATCTCAGACATTGTACTTGCCTCCGGATAATCAGTTTCCGACTTTGCTTTGTCACTAGAACTGACTTCTTCTTCATCTTGCAACATGCCTTTCCTGTCGAGATCTTCGTACTGATAGGCCATGTATATCATTTCAGAAAAAGGAAGCTTCACATGCCCCAATACTTTATTCTGGTATTTCCCTTGAAGCCCATTGATAAATCTCAAATTCTTCCTCTTCAGATTTTGAATTAGATGAGGAGCAAAGTGAGAAAGTTCATTGAATTTCTTATGATATTCTGGGATTGTCATGTCTCCTTGTATTAGATAAGAAAATTCGTCACATAATCTCTCAGTTGCTTCGGGAGGAGTAAATCTTTCTAAGAAAATCACTTTGAATCTGTCCCAGGTGATATCACCTTCTGGATTATCTTTAATAATTGAATCCCACCAAAACAAAGCTTCTTCTTTGAGTGCCCAAGACGCCAGTAATCTTTTCTGATCGTCTCTCAGCTTTAAACCCTCAAAGATCTTCTTTGCAAAACGAATCCAAGCTTGTGTTTCCATAATGGACTCCTTGCCTAAGAATGGCGATCCACCAAGATTTCGAAATCTCTTGAATAGAACTTCTATATCGGATTCTGGCTGCGGGAGCACAACTGGCTCATTAGCTGGTCGAACCATACGATTACTTCTTCTGTTCCTGTCACTCATTTTCTAGTACTTCTGCAAATGGCAGATCAAGTGTCAGGTCACAGAAAAGGTATTTTGAAAATATAGAAACACATACTTTAATGTAAATGTGGCTACTGGGGTGTAATTTCATTCTGCTTTACTCATACTAGGATATTACTGATCCTATCTGTATAGAGTTACCCGTCCTAGAACACTACTGGTTCTATTTCTGACGAGTTCGTTCGAATGTTATATTCCAGAACTAAGCTTAACCAAAGCTCTGATACCACGTTGAGACGACCCGAAATCCCGTTCTGACGGAAACAAGGGTTATCTTTGGAATATAACACAGAAACAGATAATAGCAGAACAGAATTAAATAAATACACCAGATAATGGACAACAAAATATACTGGATAAAAGTAATCATCAGAGTTACACAGTATACAGGATCTTACTTAGTACAAATACAGTTCAGCTATACATAAATGTCTACAGCGGAAATAAACAAAATATGTACAATAGAAGCTGAACAGCATAAAAGGAAATAAATGATAGAATCCATTTCAGCTCCAGCTATCCAGAAAAAGAACCAGCTAAACCTGAATACAAGGCTGCCCGTGTAGAAAAAAGGGGGCGCCCGTGTAGAAAAAAGGGGGCACCCGAGTTTGAAAGTGAAACAAACTACGAGTCATGGGACTGGTATGAGAAATCCACTCAACACATATATAATTGGCTAATCACAGGACCACGCCACTTTCGTGGAACGGGTTTACTCCATTGGATTGCCAGTGCTTTAAAACAAATCTTTCTTTTAAACATCGATATGCTTTTTATAAAAATGAAGCCATTATAAGACTCAGTTCCCATCACACAATGCAACGCAAACCGAAGGATAGAGTTTTTACCTTATAACGGCCAAAATATGCTTGATACGAATAAAACAAAGGCATTTGATATTATTGCTAGTGTTTATATGTTTTGAAAACAATTTCATATCATAACTATCAATCATAGGCGACATGAGCGTCCCATGCCACTATGTCGCCAAATATATATACAATCGAAACCGCATCGTCACGTATTTGGAAATTGGATTTCCGTCATGAACCAAGGCAAAATATAGTCCTTACCGAATTCGTGACTCTCTAGCCCGAGCCACTGGCAAGCGCGCAGGCAAGCCTTGGAGCGACAGGGCCGGTCCACCGATGTGGATTATTATGCCTGAACAATACGTTTCCCCGCCCTTTGGGGCGTAAACGAGCCAACGAATGACTCCATCAGACCCGGATCGTCCGATCAAACTGAGGCGCCTCGCAACAGCAACAACCACATAGGTGAAAAGTATATAAATGTCAGGGTTGGTAGGTCGCTGACACCACCCTAGCTAGAAAGAAACGCATGTCCTCCCTGAGGTCCTTCTCCCGTTTTAGGTTCATACCGGGGTGTGCGGCTCGCGAATTCACGTTATACACAAAGCTACGCCACACAGGCGGTGCTTTGATCATCACCACAAGACTTTGCTTTTCAACAGAAGTCCTGATCACTGCATCTTAGCATGCCACACAGGCAATTCATGCCATGCGACTGATGTCCATCGATACACAACCTCTGAGCTCGTGCGTTTCAGAGAAGGGCGTTAAGCGAAAGAATAAATTCTCCGCCGCCAAACAGATGTATATTTAACAGAAATCAGTCAACACAGAATAAACTCCAATGTCAGACACACAGTCCATTTACAAGTCCGTTCTGGGTCTGAACGAAACCGGAGGCACTAAATACCTCGCAAACCCTTCGATCACCACGTACGTCTGGACGATCACCACTCATTATCCATATTTCGGGATGCCTCCCAATCAGGACCTCGGTTACCATCCAAACGAGGTGAAGATCTCCGGTCTTCGACCGTCGTCTTCATCTTCGAATTTCAATCGTCGGTCAATTATTTGAAATGAGAATTAACTCGGCCTTTTCAAATAATTCACGTATATTTAGAATTTCAAATCAATTTATTTCAATGGTTAAATTATTCGACAACACAAATATTGTTCTTTAATGTAATTTTCACACCAAACACATTCAACCATCAAATACAACATAAATCGAGCAAATTCAGTTTATTTCCACTCCATATTGTTTATGGTACTTTATAATGATTTATCGCTATTTTTATTTATTTTAAAATAGCCCATTTAATCAAAACGACGCTTCGGGCCATAACGCGGTCGTGGCGCTGTTTTTCTTCAGATTTGATTTACACATATCTGAAAATCTAACCGTTGGATCTTCACAAAATTTACATCATTAGAAAGGTCTTTTCAAAACGAATCCAACGGTTCCAGTTTCGGGAAAATCCGACGGTCGGATCTCCCGGTACAATCGTTTGAATTTTCGATTTCAAATTACGAACTGCAGCGTCGTTATTCGATTAAGTATATAATTATATTTATATATATAAAAATATAATCGCTTCTGGCGCTGTTTTTCTTCAGATTTGAATTAAACATTCCAGACAATCCAACCGTTGGATTTTTGCAAGGTTGGTGCCGTTGGGAAGATATTTCCAAGGCGAACCCGACGGTTGAGGTTTCGGGAAAATCTAATGGTCGGATTTCCCGTACTAGTTGTTTGAAATCACGGTTTCAAAATACGAACTGCACGGCCTCGTTTCGTTTTAATTTTATTTATATTTATATATTTATATAAATATAGTTTCTTCAAAAATTCCTATATCGTTTTCATTTCAAATATTTCACTAACGCCTTAAAATTTTGGAAAATTTCGCCATAACCTCCCCTGCACCGGGAGCATCGGGAAATCGCAAATAGCTTTCCCGGTCCTTCTAATCTCAAAAAGAAAAAGAAAAAGCCAAGCGGCTAGCCAACAGGCTCATAAAATCATCACCCAAACAAAACAGTAAATGTGTACCTATTTGTCGGGCACAAAATTTTATTCCTCTTCTCTAGCCCCTTTGCTATAACCTGTTCAATGAATATGCATATACATATATATATATATATATATATATTTCTTATCATTTATCACTTTCTATTCAACTTCATATTTGATTTCTATTTGGTTTAAAAACACCATTCACTCTAAGGTTACATACATAGGTACAAATCATTTCATTAGCTAATTAATGAATATTTCAACTCATATATGTTTATTTGAACAAGTGGCTATTTTTAACACTTCACATTTCAACGATTCATGTACACAATAAAAATGTGATTTTTATTGTAAAACAACTCATTTCAAAACACTATTATTTTGATATATTTCATATTGGTGATAAAAATAGGATTTTTATCACAAAACAATTTCTTTTAAAACGAGATTATTTTACACAGTTCATATAGTCGATAAAAGGTGATTTTTTTATTATCAAACAATTTATTTCAAAATATGAATACCATTCAACACATGAATTTCAATTCAATGAATGAATATCGATTCAACACATGAAGGTTTTCTATAGTTTGTATATATATATATATAAAAATGTGATTTTTATATTTAAAACGTGAATACCATTCAACACATGAATTTCTAATCAACGAATGAATATCAATTCAACACGTGAAGGTTTTCTATTCAATGAACAAATATAGTTTAAGCAAATGAAAATAATTCAAACACACGAATATTATTCAAAATTTCGGCAGCATAACGGCAGGGTAGTTAAAACCGGGACCGTCCCTAGTACGGCTCCTCGCTCTACCTTAAAACCTCGTGGTTTTTGACAATGGGGATCATGCATCTAGTTCGCACGCAGGCGGCATGTATATATTTATTTCATTTCCACAAAACTAATCCTATGTGGTTTCAACCAACTATTTCTCAACCACAAACGGGTATTTTTCAACCAATATCAATCACAAACAATCCCAAACAACCATTTGCTATCAATCAATTTTCACAACAATTTCAACCAATAAATATCGTCCATGGTTTGTGGACGAGGGGCGTAGATATATATATATATTATATATAGCAATTCACTTTTATTTCAACACATATATATATTTCAAAAGAAATTGAAGAGTGAGAAATTCTCACCAATAGCTATCCAATACTACGACTCTTCCTTTAGAGAAATCTTCGCCAATCTCGCCTTTTTGTCGCTTTCGCCCGTATTCTCTACATATGTAAAAATCGAATTTTTACTATGTTATTCAATATATAAAAATCGAATTTTGGCTTCGCTATTCAATATATAAAGATTATATTTTTAATATTCCTATGATGTAAAAATTATATTTTTATTACTTAAAAATATAAAAATCATATCTTACTTCTTCTACTTAATAAAAATTCCGTCTTTTCTATTTTTAAAAATATGATCTTTTCTATCCAAGTTCAAATCCTTTTCTATTTAAAGTTCAACTCTTCTTCTATTTAAAGTTCAAATCTTTTTCCTATTTAAAGTTTAAATCCTTTCTTTTTTTAAAATTCAAATCTTTTTCTTTTTCAAAATTAAATCATTTCAAAATCAGTTTTAAACTTTTCTAAAAATCAGAATTTAAACGTTTTTTTTTTAAAATCAGTTTTAAATGCTTTTAAAAATCAGTTTCAAATTCTTTTGAAAATCAGTTTTTAAATCATTTTTAAAAATCAGTTTTTAAATCATTATAAAATCAGTTTTCTTTTAAAATCAGTTTTAAACCTAATTAAAATAAAAATAAAAATAAAATAAAATACTCACTTTGCCTGCGAAGAAAGTGGGGGTCGGAACAGGCTCGACGGCAGGAGGTGCTGGAGGTGGGGGTGCGGTGGGAGGTCGTCAGACTGGGGGGGCTCTCGAATCGGCGTCGCGATGGCTTCGAGGGGGGGATTGGCGAAGCGGAGGGTTCGTCGGCGATGGAGGGAGGAGCAGGCGAAGCGGAGGGATCTCGAACGGTCGTGGGTGGTCTTCGATGGTGGTGGCGTCGCCGATCGATTAGGATTTTTTTTTTAATCTGTTCGAAGTGAAGAGAGAGAAGAGGGAATAGGGGGGTTTTATATAAAATATATATATTTAATTATTTAATTTTTCAAAAAGTTGACTTTTACATACGACCTCTAAACGAGGCCCACCGCATGTCATCCATAGCGTTTTACCCCCATCCCGAACACAATGGGATATGTATCGTAAGCTGATTCGATCGTTTGAATCAGTTTCCGTTGAATTTAAAGTGTAATTCTTTATATATTCAATTTAAACGCACATTTCAATTTAGTGGGGCCACATACGAACTCGAAAAATTCTAGAAAAATATTTTCTAGCTTCGTATTGACGATACAGTCCTAACAAAACTAGTTTCGTCGAATTCTGAGACCGTTTGGAAAATGGCCAATTTCCAGTCGATTAAAATCAGCGGAAACTGGTCAAACGCGTCTTCCTTTGCCATGCTCACATATTGATTTGAAAAATTATGAAATTTGAAACCTAGCAATAACTTCACATCCCGGACCCAACAAAAGTGTTTTCGTCGAAATCCGAGGTCGTATGCAAAATGTCCATTCTTAGGGGCCTGAATTCCATAGCGACTATTCAGAATTTTCAACTGGACATATCTTTTGATTCCCGCTATGAAATTTCGATTTGTCGGATTCGTTAGAAAGATATTCACTAACAGATTTAAATATTTTTGGTTTCACTAAAATCCGGATTGTTTTGCACCCGGCACAGCCCGACAAAGTTTGAATTCAATTTTCGAAACTACAGTGCCATTTCAGGCCTTGTTTATAATTATAATTAATTATATTCGTTTTCAATTGTCGATTCAAACTCAGTTTTCATCGCCATTATCTAAAATATTTATTTTAAATATTTAAAATTCATTATTTTAGCCAATTTAAAAAATTTAAATTGGTTCAGATTTTCTGGGTCGTTACAACGTACCACTTTACGCAAAGGAGAAACCTTCACGAAAACCATGTCTCCCACTTCGAATTCCAAATCTGCCCTTCGCTTGTCAGCATAGGATTTCTGTCTATCTTGGGCCGCTTTCATCCTTCTTCTCACTAATTCAACTTTCTCGGATGTGTCCCGTATCATATCGGGCCCAAGTATAAGCCTATCTGTTGTCTCCCACCAACAAGATGGTGACCTACACGGCCTCCCATACAAAGCTTCAAATGGTGTCATCCCTATGCTGGCTTGATAGCTATTATTATAAGCAAACCCTACAAGAGGAAGGTGGTCTTTCCAAGTACCACCGAAGTCGAGAACACAAAGCCTCAAGAGATCTTCTAGCACTCTATTCACCCTTTCGGTTTGGCCATCCGTCTGGGGGTGATAGGCTATACTCAGATTCAATCGCGTGCCCGTCGCTTCTTGCAAACTGTTCTAGAACTGGCTAGTGAAAATCGGGTCACGATCGCTAACTATGCTAGAAGGAACTTCATGCAACCATACTATCTCTCGAAGATAAATAGATGCTAGCCATGATGTGGTCCTCTTGCTTTTTACTGGAATGAAGTGAGCACTCTTCGTAAGTCTGTCAACTTAAACCCATATGCTTGTGTTCCCTCTCCTTGACCTAGGCAATCCATCCACAAAATCCATAGAAATACTCTCCCATTCCATTGCGGGACCTCCAATGGATGTAATAGCCCACCTGGTTTCTTCGATTCGGCTTTCACTTGTTGGCACGCCATGCACTTTGAAACATACTCTGGCACATCCTTCTTCATTCCATCCCAAAAGAAAATGCGCTTCATATCCCTATACATCTTGTCCCCTCCAGGATGTATAGTCATCTTCGAATGATGTGCTTCTTCGAGAACTTTATACACCAAGTCCCCTATTTGTGGAACGCATAGCCTTCCATCACGCCTTAGCCAACCCTTATCATCAATAGTATATCTAGCAAGGTGACTAGACGTCTCACCACGAATCAACCTGTCCATGACCTCGACTATCTGTGGATCTTCCTTTTGTAAAGCCCCAACTTGATCAAGAAGTGTGGGTCTAAGCTCAAGGGATGCTAATGAACCCGTTATCGGCTCAACAGCCGTCGTGAAATCAAAGGTTGCCAAGAATTCTAAGTTCTTCATCTCAATGAACAAGGGGCTCAAAGCCAACCTCCTTCTGCTTAGTGCATCTGCCACAACATTACCCTTGCCAGGGGTATAAGCTATCTCGAGGTCATAAGATGCCAAGAATTCCATCCACCTTTGCTGCCTTAGATTCAGATCTTTTTGCGAGAAGAGGTACTTGAGTGACTTGTGATCAGTATACAACTCAAACCTTTCGCCTAAAAGATAGTGGCGCCAGGATTTGAGTGCAAAGACGATCGCTGCTAACTCCAAATCATGAGTGGGATAGTTCTTCTCACAGACTTTAAGTTGCCTACCCCCATAACATATCACTCTTCCCTCTTGCATCAGAACAGCACCTAACCCCGTGCCACATGCATCTGTGTACACGGTAAACATCTTACTACTATCGGGTAATGCCAAAACTGGAGCTGAGGTAAGGGCTCTTTTGAGCTTTTGAAAAGCAAGCTCATACTCCAAGTCCCATGCAAAGACTAAGTTCTTCTTTGTTAACTTAGTAAGAGGGGCCGAAATCTTAGCGAAGTCCCTGATGAACTTCCTGTAGTAGTCCGCCAGACCGAGAAAGCTTCTTATTTCGGTTGCATTCCTAGGAGTCTTCCAGTCTTGAACCACAACCACTTTCGCGGGATCCACCGCTATGCCTTGCTTAGAAACTATATGTCCAAGAAACCGAACTTCCCTTCTCCAAAAATGACATTTGGAGAACTTGGCTTTCAACTGATGCGCTCTAAGCATATCCATCACTTCCTTGAGATGCCTAGCATGCTCTTCCTCATCCTTTGAGAAGATCAGAATATCATCCACGAAGACAACAACAAACTTGTTGAGGAACTCCCTGAACACCCAGCTCATCAAGTCTACGAAGTAGGCGGGTGCATTAGTCAATCCGAATGGCATGACAAGCCATTCAAAGAATCCATCTGGAGTCCTAAACGCAGTTTTATCAATGCTATCCTCAGCTACTCTAAGCTGATGGAATACGGTGGCTAGATCGAGTTGAGAGAAAACAGAAGCACCTACAAGCTGGTCAAAGAGATCATCAATCCTCGGTAACGGGTGCCTATTCTTCTTTGTCAGCTTGTTCAACTCTCGATAATCAACACATAGGCGAAGTGATCCATCCGCCTTAGTAGCGAATACCACCGGAGCACCCCATTCAGAAATGCTTCGTCTAATAAAATTCTTCTCAAGCAGCTCCTTGATTTGCTTACTGAGCTCCCTTCTTTCACGTGGGGCCATGTTCCTAACGGGCAATGATACTGGCTTGGCATTATCGACTAGATAAATGCGGAAATCTATCTCTCGTTTAGGGGGTAACCCCTTAACTTCTTCAAAGACATCAGGATAGTCTCGGACCACCCTTACAGATTGCAGATCATCGATGGACGAGTCAAGAGATTCAAGATAACATAACATGACGGGACCTCTAGGGTTACAAGAAATTTCTAGGGTATTACCGAGGCGAGTCATGAGCCTCACCACCCTATGCTCACAATCGAGGATAGCTCCATAACTGGACAACCAATCCATGCTCAAGATCAACCCGTATCCCGTGAATCCGAGAACATAAGCATCACATGTGAATTCTACGGTCAAGATAGAAATCCTCAAATCCACACAAATCATAGATAGATGAGCGGAACCCCCAATTGGATTTGAGACACAAACGGGATCCTCAACTAGACTAGTACTTAGATGCAAACTTTCAACAAGATCAGAAATAAAACTATGCGATGCGCCAGAATCAAATAAGGTATGAACAGGGAAATCAGAAATGTAAACATGACTTTTTTTCAGAAACACTACCTCGATCAAGAGTGAGGAGAGCCTGCAACCGCCCTCCAGAGGGTCCTGCTTGCTGAGTTTGCCTTTTCCCTTGTCCTCGCTTTTTTGGGCAAATCTTGCTATAGTGTCCAGACTCTCCACAATGAAAGCATTCTCCCAGCTTCCTCTTCTTCCTACAATCTTTGGCTATGTGCCCAACGATCCCATAGAACTTGCACTTCCTTGTTTTTCTTGCCTTGTTGTTATAGCGATTGTTGTTGCCCTTGTTCCCCTTCTTGTTGTTCTTGTCTTGGGACTCATTTGCCTTGACCTCCTTCTTGCCACTCTTATCTTCCTCTTGAAGTAGGGCCATATTCACCAAACTCTCGAAGGTCGCCCCCAGGGGTATATGAGACATGGCAAAACCGCGCAATGGCTCATTCAATCCTAGAGCAAAGTGTAGGGCCTTCTTCCGAGCTGTGTTAACCAATTCTAGACCGAACTGAGCAAGTTGATTAAACATATCCACGTATTCCCTAACTGTCATGTCCCCTTGCTTTAGAGATAGGAACCTCTCCATCCGAAGGTTCTCTTCCGTTGATGATAGAAACCTCAATCTGAACCTTCTCCTAAAGTCATCCCAAATCTGAATTGGCCTAGTAGTGGTGGTGACCACCCACCAATATGCAGCTTCCCCTTTCAGCAGCCATACCGCTAACAGAACTTTCCTACGGTCTTCTATATCAAAGATAGCAAAGAGGTCTTCAGTTTCCTTCAACCAGTTTCTTGCCTCAACAAAAGTCTCCGTCCCGACAAAATTCTTGCCACCCATCGCCTTAAAGTCCTTGCAAACTTTTGCGAAATCCTCTTGCGGATGCCGAGGGGGAGGAGGAACCTCAGCTACGGGAGGAGGAGAGATGTTAGCGACGGGGGGAGGAGGAGGAATGTTCGCGGGGCCAGCTTCATTCGCCCTTGCCTCCATAAATCTCCGGAACCAGACGGGTACTTGTACGCCTTCTGAGATGTTAAAGCGATCGGCCATACTAAAACGAAGAAAAAGATAGATTCAGAACGAAGAAACGAAGGATAGTGCTACTGGCTTTTGGGGAATAACCTTTTAAAATAAACTAGACTTTTCTTGGAAAATGCTTAATTGGTTTTGAAAATAGTTTTTCAAAAGGTAAGTTTTAAAAACACTTTTGCTCAAATCTTGTAAACCTTATGCTCTGATACCAAATGTAACACCCCACCTCCGCCAGGGTAACTCTTGCAAGCACACTAGCTTTGGAGGGGCGTTAAACAAGGTAAACATGCATGCAGATATCACAAGACAGAACATATAAGTAAAACAGAGTAGTAAAGAAGCGGATAAAACTAGCATTTCAAAACCATAGTTAAGTTACAACAAAGTACTTGGTCATTATTTTCCAACAAACAAAGTCTAGAGAAAAGCATAAACTGAAATACATAAAGTACTATCCCCAAAGTGAAGTGATAAACCATAGCTAGCTCAATGTCCAAAACCGCACATGAGCAAATCCAGTAAGCAAGCTATAAAGATCCAAGCTAAGCTCCAATGTTCCCACCCTGAGGACCTGAGGGGGGGGGAAACGGAAGAAAAGAGGCGAAAGAAAACAGGTCAGTCAAAAAGACTGGTAAGCCCTGACTACTATCAGTTCATGAACTAGTAAAGTTAACTGGCATGAGAAGCTGAGATGAACATAAGGATAACAACATACTGGCATGATGATTAACTAACAAGGTAGATAAAGGTGTCATCGCATAATCAAGGTTAAGTTTTGCACCACGGGTGTACTAGCATTCTAACATGTCAAGTAAAAACAAGAATTGATCCCTTGGCCCAAGCTTGGCCCATTATCATGAGGTGACCTAAATCAAGGTCCAACTACACGGTCTAGTTGATCGGCTCCCTATAAGCCTAACTCGTCAAGTGTCGGTGTCATACGGCCCAAACATGAAATGTAGTTAACTGCGCTAGGTCCACCCTAGGGTGTATCAAGCCCTAGGGTGTCAACCTCGGACACAAATCAAGTATGCACAGTCTAGATCTATTGGTACCCGTGCCTGATTTTCCAACTCCGGACTATGTGCACGACCATAGTCCGCCTGGACCTACACCGGCGTACCTACTCAGCCGTCGTTTTGGCCGCTTACATGTCAGCCCAGTAATCGTGCCTCACCCTAGCCTAGTCCCTAGGGTCTTATGATACTATCAAGAGGGTTACTGCTGAAAAGGACCACGCAACTAGGGTTTCTTAATGGGTTAAATGTGGTTAACCCGATCCAAACGTGGATTAAATTGGTTAAGTGTACCCAAGGTTCATGACTTAACCCCGATTAACCCATCAAGCCCAAATTGGTTAAGTATTAAGTGGACCATGACTTAACCCTAATCAGGAGGCATTAATTAACTTAATGTGCTTTAACCTCTCACATTAGACCTTGTTGTGGTTACTAGTTAAGCCGGGCGGGTCCGGGTAGCTTTACACCACAACTTGGTCTAACCTCGGGTTCGAGCCCAACATGACCAACTTCTCACATTGGGTCCTATTGTTTGTAGCCACTAGTTAAGCCGGGCGGGTCCGGGTAGATTTATGCTACAAACTCAACCCAACCTCGAGTTGGCCACACTCATATTTTCTAAGTGTCATGTCCATTATGTTTCCAAAACATAATTACAAGCTAACATATCACGTCATGTTGTAAAAACCATGTTTATGTCATAATGTTACCCAACCCCAACGTAATCCCATCGTTTACATAATCGCAACAACGCATAAAGGATAAATAGGGAACTTGGCATAATCATGACAAAAAGGTGTTGAAGCCACAAGTTTAACATGGTGGCATATGAAATGTACATATGTTCATATACTTGCATATTGCATTATTAAGCTTCAAAAGTATGCATAAAACCAATCTTAGCATATAAGTAACACATGGTGATAAATGACATGTAGAAGTTGCTAGAAGTTCGCATTTAGCCTCACATGCAAGTTATCATAAGGGATATGATAACTTCCATGTTGCCAAAATGCAACCTTTAACATAAAGCTTGAAGCTTTAAGCTCACAAACTCAAGTTTAACTTGCATAACATGATAACATGTGTATAATGATCAACCCAAACTTGCATAACATAGCAACATGTGTCATACATAATGATTAAACCAACTTGCATAACATAATGATCAACCAAACTTGCATATCATAATGATCAACCCAAACTTGCATCATTCATTTAACTTTATGGTTCAAAAAGAAAGTAGAAAAGGGCTTACAATGCTATGAAGACACAAATGAATATTTATTATAAAGATTGAGACGAAGCCCTTATGCAATCACCAAAAGAACCCAAATATGAAAGCTCCAAATGAAAAACCCTTGAGCCAAATCAATAAAAACCCTGGCTTTGTAATAGAAATGTTGCAACTTGACTTGAATGCAAACTAAGAACACTCATACAAGCTTGAAAATACTTGTATGAACTCAAAACCTCTCATATAAATAAACTTAGAAATTTTAGCATGAGAGTGGAGGCCATAAGAGGAACAAATTTGGCATAGTTTAGTTGTAGGGTTGAATAATGGTGATTTAGGCTAGGCTTAGGGGTCTTTTTATAGAAGATTAGGATAGTATTAGCCATAGGATTAACCCTAGATTCAATCCAAGCCATCAAATCACGTCACTAACCAACAAAACGGGTCAAAACAGCCAAAATAGGTGCACCAGGCCGACCTGGCCGACCAGGGAGGTCGACCCCCAGGTCGACTCTAGTGTCGACCTGGTTGGGGGGGAGGTCGACCTGTCTGGGCGGGAGTTTTCCCGCCCAGTCTGTTTTGGCTGAATTTGAATTCTAAATTCATATTTGAACTGTTTTTGAACTTGTAATTTTCTGAAAACTTTGACGGTCCATAACTTGGTCATACGGACTCCGATTTTCGAAAACTCGGACTCTATTTCGCGTATTTTTCCGAGACGAACGCAATGGCACAGCCCGTTTCCCTTGATTCAGATTTTACAGTTTAATTTTGCCTTGATTTATGTTATAACATGTTATTCAAAAATACGGGTTGTTACAGGATCGGTAACCTATAACACTTTTTCGTGTCAATATAATGAAATTTGAAATATTTCAATATGAATAGTAGATGAACATGGTAATTTGTAAGTGAGAATTGATGATAGAAGTGTTGTTATTGTATTGGAATTGTATTAATTCTCAACTAGTACAGAAAAACCTAAGTAAAGTATTTATATATAAAGATGGGTAAAATAGGCTTAGGCCCAACATACATAGGCCTGCAAATAACGAAAGGAATAAAGCTTGAGACATAATATAGTACGACAACGCTTCTATTACCCCCCTTCAATTCGAAACTAGGGTTTAGGGTTTCATCTTCAGATTCGTGATTGAAAAAAAAATCCAATTTTAGATGCAAACTAGGAGAAGAAAGGAGAGAAGATCTAAGGCAATAGCTTGTCGTTGCTCGGTTGAGGCTCAAGCAACAAACAGAATCAATCTCGACACAATGAATTGGTGACTATGGCAAAGCAAATCAGACAGAGGGTCAAAGCTTCTTACATCTTTTGTCTTTGGCTTGTATTTCGCTGATTCTTAGGTCAGATCTAAGCCTTTCAAAGTTTTTACTTGAGTGAGCCTTTGTAAATATATCCTCCATTTGGTAGATAATGGTACATGACAAACTTGTGGCTTTCCTTTGATAACTTTCTCTCGAAAAGAGTATAGGTCAATTTCAATATGTTTTGTTCAAGAGTGATGAATGAGATTTATTGACATATAAATAACACTTTAATTGTCATACCACAGTGTTGCATTAGCTTTTTTTGTTTTTTAACTCCGTTAGAAGTGATTATAGCCACATAATTTCTATTGTTGCACTAACAACACTTCTGTACTCAGTTCCACCGCCAAATTTGGATATGGAAGGTCGTTTCTTAAAGTTCCATGAGATTGGGTTGTCTTCAAGATATATGCAGTAACCAAAAACTGACTCTATCATCCTGATTACCTGCCCAATCAGCATCACTATACCCCAACAGATTGAGATTGAGATTTTTGCCTTTTTTGATGTGTAGTCCTAAACTTGCAATAACTTTTAGGTATTTGAGCACCCATTTTAATGCTTTCCAGTGACATCCAAAGGGTTCTGCATAAATTGAGACAATTTATTAATGCTAAATGTTATATCTGGGATAGTAATAGTAACATATTGCAAAGCATTAATGATGCTTCTGTATTGTTTAGCTTTAAGTACGGTTTTCCCTCTGTTTTTGGATAGACATAGACTACTGACCATTGGTGTTGGTTGTGGCTTTGCATTGATCATTTCTGTTTTGGTTGGAAGCTCAGTAACCTACTTCCTTTGGTTAAGCACTATCTTTGTTGTTGATTGCCCTGGGACTTCTATTCCTAGAAAATAATTTAGATTACCAAGGTCTTTTATTGAGAATTGATGATGCAGATATTTAACAAGCTCATCAAATTTAACCATGTCATCACCCATAATAATTAAACCATTTACATATGTTTGTATATAGATAGTTGGAATATTAGTGATCTTGGCGAATAAAGAGCTGTCTGAATTGGTAAATTGGAAGCCCTTATCAATAAGTGTAGCCTTCTGTTTATCCAACCGTACTCTAAGTGCTTGTTTGAGCTCATAAATTGCCCTTTTGAGCTTGCAAACCAGATTTTCATCCTGTACATAACCATAAGGCTGGTACATGTAGATTTCCTCCTATAAGACCTTATTTAAAAAGGCATTGTTCACATCTAATTGCCTCGTATACCAGTTTTTATATACTGCAATAGTAAGAACAAGCCTTACAGTAGTTGGTTTAACTACAGGGGAGAAAGTTTCAAAAAAATCAAACTTATATTCTTGAGTGTACCCTTTGGCAACCAACCTTGCCTTGTACTTTTTAACATAACCATCCAGATTCCATTTTAGCCTGTAGTCCACTTACAGTTAACTATGTTCTTATATCTCGGGGGTGTAACTAATTCCCAGGTTTTATTTCTGGAAAGAGCATTAAATTCTTCATCCACAGTTGTCTTCCTGTTAGTGCCTTCGATAGCCTGGTTAAAGTTATAAGATTACTCAGATGTTAATGTAACAGTGAATATTGTTAGCTTGAATATACCACTTTTAGCCCTTGTGATCATGTCCAGTTCAGACTTGATCTCTTGTAGGTGGTGAGTTTCTTCCAATGTTTTGACCAGTATTAATCTATGTTCTGCTTACCTCTATAGTAGAATTATCTTTATCATTTTCGCCCACTTCATTTGATGGTATTGCAGGAGTCTGATGTGAGTGACTGATTTCATAATCAGTTTCATGATCTAAACCTAGTGATAAAGTGTGTTGTGATTTTAAAGGTTCTCTAGACCCTCAGTCTCCACATTGCTCATAATATCAGAATATAATGGTAAGTCTAGAACAGACTTCTTTGTATTGTAAATCTTATTTATGGTTTTTATATCTGATCTATTAAATGGGAACACATGCTCATTGAACACTACATCCTACTTATGACAATTTCCCCTTTTCCATTGAGACACTATAACCTTTTTAATCAGTTCCATATCCAATAAAGTAAAGGATATGGATCTAAAATTTTGTTTGCCAGGGTCTAAGATAAGGAAAATCCAGAGATCCAAAAAACTTCAACAATTTGTAGTTTGGCTTTACTCCAAATACTTTCTCAATAGGAGATAAACCACTTAGCACTTTAGTAGGTGGCCTATTGAATAAATAGACGGCTATATTAAATGCATCACGCCAGATTTTTAGTGGCATTGATGCATGAGCTAATAAATATGAACTTAGTTTCAACAACTTGTCTGTGTTTATTTCTGCTAGCCCATTTTGTTCAGAAGTTTAAGGACACGTAATTCTGTGTACAATCCCTTTTTTGTGGAAAAAATACTAAGAAGCTTGTATCCACTACCACCATTAGATTGAAAAATCTTGATCTGGTTAATGGTTTGTTTTTCAATCATGTTTATAAAGTGTGACCGCATTGTACACATCATATTTTAGTTTTAAAAAATAGATCCCGGTGTGTCTAGAAAATGAATCAACAAAGTTAATGTAGTGTTTGTATCCATAGTCAGAACTGATGGGTGCAGGGCCCCACAGATTTGAAGCAACCATTGCAAGTGGTTGTTTATACTCAGTTTCAGAGTCAGTAAATCATAACTTGTGACTCTTGCTGAGTTGGTAGTATGTACACACATATCGAGATGCACAATCATCAAAGGGAATAATATTTTCCTAACAGTTTTATCATTATGGTGACCCTATTTGTTATGCCATAAGTCAAAAATATTCTTATTTCTATTGCTAACTATCATTTCAAAAACATTACAATTGCTATCAGCATTGACAAATCTTTTACAAATCATCGATTTGAACTTATAAAGACCCTTGTCAGCTCCACCTTGCAAGAGAATTTCTCTAGTTAGTATGTTTTTAACCAAACAGTAGTTAGAATTAAATTCAAAAAATACATTATTATCATTGGCAAACCGAGACATACTAATCAGTTTTTTTTTCTAATTTTTGGCACTCTTAGGAGGTTATTTTAATATAATTGCCTTACCTTTTGATGCGAGCATTTCCATTGTGAGTAATATTTATACAATCACCATTTCCTAAACAAATTAATTGTTTACCTTTGTACTCCTTGTTACCAACATTTAGATTCTCTAAGTTGCTAGTAATTTGGTTAGTTGCACCTGTGTCTGGGTACTAAGATTAATCCATTATATGTTATGCTTTGGAAGTTTCACTTAGTTGGCAACTTTTGATGTTACTTTGATCACCATCACTTGAATTTGTGTCAAGTCTGCACTGCCATTGCTGTTTCTTTGACTTGATAAACTTTGACCTGGCATATAACTTTGATTGAACCTGAAATAACATTTATTGTTGTATTCTCCAGTTTCTCACAAATCTGACATATAGGTCTAAAATTATTGTTATTCCATCTTCCTCTAACTCTGGATCTGTTAGAAAAGCCTCCCCTTTGATAACTTTGATCATTTGTTGAATTTTTATTCTTTTTGCTGGTAGCAGAGTTAATTGACACATCAATATTTACTAATTTATTATGATCAATTCTTGCTACATGAGCAAGAAGGGTAGAGTGAAAAAATTGCATATCAGAAATGATTTTCCTTCAAGATAATATTGCCACCATTGCTTCATATTCATTGGCTAGGCCATTTAAAACAGTTAAAACTTGTTCGTCTTCGCTGACTTTACGACCAGTTGACTCAAGAAGGTTGTATAGCTTTTTTATTTTTACAAGATAATCTCTCACTGATTCAACATCTCCTTTCCTTATGTTATGTAGTTCCCTTTTATAATGCATGGCCTTAGCAGTAGATTGGGTACCGAAAATGTAACACCCTACGTCCATTATTGTCATGCACAAAGGGAATGCATTAACTTCCGTGGAGCGTTATTAGTGTATAGAACAGAATATATCAAGATAGATACAAATATTAGTACTTGAAAATTTTTAAACAACTTTTATTGCAGCGGAGAAAAGGTTTGATTACAACAACTTCATAAACCAAGTACACTTAATATCCATCTTGACAAATCGTTTACAGAGTACATAAAGTAAAAAAGCATAACCCCAAACAAAAGTAGCCATAAAAGAGATGAGCTGAACTTTACTTTCAGCAATCCAAGCACTTCCAAAAGAGAGAGAAAGAGATCCAAATCAAGTTTCGCTAGTACTAGTCCCACCCTGAGAACCTGGGGGGAAGGAAGAAAAGAGGCGAAAACAAAGAGGGTCAGACATGAAGTCTGGCGAGTACCAAAACTTTAACAATACAATATAAACTGGTAAAACAAGGAATGACTGTGAAGCAAGTGGGCAAGACAAAGCAAACAGAGGAATATTTTGGCGTTAATTGCGCTCCTAATCACTATAGGATAATTACTATACTGCACCAATGCTAATTACACCGCACCATTACTAGTCACCCTAAAAGTTGATCCCGCCCATTGAACAAAATAATAATAATAATAGTGGTAGTTTCGTGTACCCATAGCTGTCTTCATAGGTGCCGCCTGCCCCTATCTCCACTAGTTGTACCCACTACCCTCCCCATTCTAATTACAATGTTTATTCATAATATGGTAGTTATACTCCTAGCTGTCTTCATAGGTGCCATCTGCTCCTATCTCCGCTAGTCGTACCCATTACCTTCCCCATTCGATCGGCTCCCTAACTCGTAGATACCCGTGCTGGTCCCACAGTGGGGTGTATCACTCCCCAAAGTGGCAACCCGATATCACTAAAGATGCACGGCTTATGTCTACACGATGCAACAATGTCTTACCTACCAGCCCAAGCCCACGCACACACATGACCCCGTTGGACTTGCGTTGCCACCGCTAACCCGTTTTGACCTCTTACAATCAAACTCAGTAAGCGTGTCCTGTTCTCGACTTGGGTCGAGCTCACAAAGATACTTAATGGGTTACTGGTTTGAAAAGGGTCCCCACACAAGCTTTCCACCTATGCTTGGTCCCCACTAGAATTTCCCACTTAACCCCTTCTTATTCATGTAACGACCCGCATTCTATGCATCGAATGATCGTAGAATATTTATTTCTTTTTCTTGATAAGTCGTATGGTCATGTACTTTTGGGGAACGGCTAGTGGGGTCATTTCCCATGTTCATGATTTTTGTCGATTTTTAAATGACCGTTTAGCCCCTAGTTGATCTTGTTTCGTCTATAACTTTTGATTGGTAAGGGGTCTTGACCTAAAACCACTTCCATTAGATTCGGATGATGGTTTACAATTCCGTAGAGTGGTCATAATAGCCAAACGGACTTACCATTTGGGAGATATGGCTGAAACAGTGTTTAGAAGGCGAAAAGCTGCTTAACCGGGCTTAATTGGGTAGTTAACAACTAGGCCCAGTGGAGGATTTCGGGATTTGGAGTATTTAAGGGCTGCTAGGGATAGGATTTCGGTTTTTCACTCATTTTCCAGCCGCCACAAACTCTTTCTTCAACCTAACAATGGCCTCCAACATCTAAAAACACCCCTAATCACTTCTTAATCAAGTTTTGGCTTAAACTACATCAAATCAAGGAGAAATAGCACCAAATCAGAGTTGGAGCTGCCGATAGGCATTGGAATTCGACCCATACAGTAGATTATTTCAGATCTAAAGTTTAATTGTGGCAAAGGTGAGTGATTAGCATTGTTTTTACACTAATTACGGCTAATTAGGGGTGATTAGTGATAATTAGTGAAATTATGGCTCAGAAAAATCTGGAAAAATTTGTAAAATTCTAAAACACCATTTTATGCCTTCTTTAGAAATTTGGGTTAATTTGGTTAGGTTTTGCTAATCCTATCATTAGTTGTTGTTAAACATGCTTAAGGAAAAATACGGGGTTTTGGCTATATTTGATCCGTTTTAACTTATCAAAATTATTGTTTTGGTGTTTGTGAATGTTTATACATGTTGCTATGACTGTATGGTATGCTTTGTGATTGTTTAGAAGTGTTAGATTGGTCGAAAACGCCATCGTATGGCGTAAAACAGTCGTTGGAAGAGTGCAGGAAATTGTGCAGAAAACGGATAGCCCCTCCTTCCGCGATCCGATGAAGTTCTGCGATCCGATGGATGAAGTTCCACGATCCGATGGATGAAGTTCCGCGATTCGATGGAGTTCCGCGATCCGATGAAGTTCCGCGATTCGATGGAGTCCCGCGATCCGATGGAGTTCCGTGATCCGATGGAGTTGGAGCACCGCGATCCGATGGAGTTGAAGCACCGCGATCCGATACGATGGAGGGAGCATGAGCTGACGTCATGGGGCGATCCACGAGTCATGAATCGAACGAGTACTAGATGGAAGCTTGGACGTGAGGCATGGATTACGAACCAAATGAAGACCGATCCGGAGAAGACCAAAACCCGAGATGCAAAGGTAGTCTAAATGGGAAGTTTGTACTCAGGATCCAGTTGGGAGCCAACGAGTTAACTTCATGATTAGGCTTTGCTGCAGGACGTATGCTAAGGGGTTGTCGATGTCTATGACTTTGTGTCACTATGTATGGGAGGTACGTGAACAGATTTAGGGCCACAGTGGCCTAGGTACGACTAAAGGAGCTATAGACCAATGAAGTGGGGTCATTTGTAAAGGTTTAGTCATGACTCTGTGGGGTAAGCTTGGTGGTAGCAGTAGTTGTACAAGCTGAACGTCGTCACTACTTCAATGGGTCTAGTGATCAAAGCGGTGGACATCGTATGCTTTATGCACTGAGTGAGAGATGTGAGGATGGTTGTTATGCTTGATTGTTTGCTATGACATGCACACCCCCATCCTCGTATTCTTTACACCATATGTTATTGGCACCTTAGAGTATTGAGCGGTATGTTGTGCTAACTCTTTGGTTGTAGGTCCAGGTTCAGGTATGGTTTAGTATACCTGTTTTGTTCTGTTTTGATGCTATCGCTCATACCATACTTTTTGTCTGACCCAGAGTTTTATGTCTCTTCTTATTACTCTGGGTGCTCATTTGAGCAGACTAGAGACAGGTTAGCTAGTGATGCACGAGTAGCTGTACCGGAGAAGAGCAGGAGGCTCCCACGTATGATATATATATAGATAGATAGATATTCTCCCTGCGTTGCTGCGGTCACTACTTTGGGCATTAGTAGTGTACCTTTCTTTTGCTTTGCTTTAGAGACAGTTTGAAAGTTGTAATAAGCTGTATTTTGGATTTCCGCTACTCTAATGATGTTGGTTTTAGTTTCTCAGCTTATGTACTGTCTCGCATGTTTTATGTCAAGTATGTTGTTATTATATTTTATTCCATGCGCTGTGAGGCATTCTACAGGTTTCTTTGTTAGTTCTTAATCTTCTTTCTTTTTCTTCTGACGACCGTTCTGTGCTAGTTGGACATGTGTACAGCGCACTTTCGGAGGAAATGCCGGCTGGTACGGAGCGGGCCGTCACACTTGGTAACAGAGCTCTAGGTTGCGTAGTTAACCTAGGGAAGTCAACAGGGAGAGATAGTATACATATATGAGAGCGCGTATTTGTGATATTTTGGTTTTCAAAACCTATATATATACTATTAGTATAGTTAAGGATGAAGTCGCACTGCACTGACACCACAAAGAAGATGTTTAATCGTTTTCTGTGTACAGATTGAACGATGAGCCGATACACGAGAGGTACTGGTAGAGGAGCCAATAATGGGAATGCTGCTGAGATGAGGACGATGTTTACTAACCTCATGAGAGAGATGCTTAGAGATGTTCAGAGGGAAGTTCCTAATGCTGCTAATGGTGGTGGTGCAGCGGTGCAGGCGCCTACGGCCGATTTCGCCAAGTTTAACAAATACTAGTCTTGGTGGGAAGCCGTTCCACGGAACGGAGTCGGCTACGGATGTTCAGGATTGGCTGGATAGCTGCAAGCGTATCTTCGAAGACTTGGGTATCGAGGACGCAATGAAGAGGAAGCTAGCATCCCGTCAGCTACAAGGATGGGCAATGAATTGGTGGAATGCTATTAAGGCAGCTACTCCAGAGGATCAGATTACAAGGGATCAGTTTAAGGCTCGCATTAGCGATAAGTTTATCCCAGCTGCTCAGAAGTCAGAACTGTTTAGGAAGTTTCTGGAACTTAAGCAAAATGGGAGGGCAGTTTCAGAGTATGTTGCTGAGTTCGATACTTTATCGAAATATGGATTATCTTTGATTGACACTGCTGAAAAGAAGAACGAAAAGTTTATAACTGGTTTGGATGGATAATTGGGGGAAAGGCTTATTAACCACATCGATGAGACGTTTGAATCGATTGTGGGAAAAGCTTTGAGATCAGAGACCCTATACCCTAAGTCGAAGACTGAGGTTACATCTGTAGAGGAGCCAAATCCGCAAGCAAGCGGTGGAGGCAAGAATGGTTCTTAGAATAACAGAAAGCAGAATCAGACCAAGGATGGCTAGAAGAAAAAGAATAAGAAAGACGTTGAGTGCTTCAGCTGTGGAAAGAAGGGCCACTATGCCAAAGAGTGTCGGGCCAAGCCAGCGGATAGGAAGTGCTTTAACTGTGGCCAAGTCAGACATCAAAAGGATAAGTGTCCACAACCCTTGAAAGAGAAGCAGATTGTGAAAGCATATGCTATCAATGTTGTTCCTTCTTCGTCGAATGCCCCAACTGCGGCGGAGAAGGGAAAGAATGTCGTTATCCAAGGTATGCTTTCCATTTATGATGTTCCAGTAAGAGTTTTGTTTGATACCGGAGCTTCCAGTTCCTTCATATTTAGTGACCTGGTAGATAGGTTGGGATTGGAACCCGAGATAGTCGATAGACCTTTAGTTGAGACGAACCCGATAGGTGGTTCGACTAGCCTTAGTATGATTTCTCGTAATGTGGTCTTATCGAGTCATGGATGCATGTTTGTTTGTGATTGCTTTGTTTTGGGCTTTACTAGGTTTGGCATTATTTTGGGAGTCGATTGGCTCCAAAGATACGGGGTGGTGGTAGACTGTGAGGGCTTTTTGGTGACAGTTAGAGCGGACGATGGGCGGAGGGTAGTGTTTGGTAGCCTGCCTAGTGATGGGGTGATGGCTAGTTTTCTAAATTCCCTTGACATCCCGCATGATGAGTTGTCAGGTTTGCCCGTGGTTGGCCAGTATCTGGACGTCTTCGAGGAAGTGACCGGGCTTCCACCACACCGAGAGATTGAGTTCTGTATTGATTTAGTGAAAGATGCCAGACCTATAGTGATGCCACTTCGTCGTATTGCACCAAGGGAGCAGCGAGAGCTCGGGGTGCAAGTCAGCGATCTTTTGAAGAAGGGATTTATCAGAAGGAGTGTTTCTGAATGGGGAGCACCAGTTGTGTTTGCTACCAAGGCAGATGGTTCCCTTCGTTTTTGTGTGGACTACCGCGAGCTGAATAAGGTGACGAGGAAGAATAAGTATCCTCTAGCGCGGATAGATGATTTGTTTGATCAGTTGAGTGGAGCGAGAGTGTTCTCTCAGTTGGATCTCGCGATAGGATTTCATCAGCTCAGAGTGGCAGCTGAGAATATAGATAAAAGAGCCTTTCGGATGCCGTTTGGATTTTATGAGTGGTTAGTCATGCCGTTTGGGCTGACCAATGCCCCGGCATATTTTGTGGATCTTATGAATAGGGTATTCAGAGATCAGTTGAATAAGTTTGTTCTTGTGTTCGTGGATGATATTTTGGTTTTCTCGAGGAACGAGGAAGAACACAAGGAACATTTGAGGACAGTGTTAGAGGTGTTCAGAAAACACCAACTGAAAGCAAAGTTTTCTAAGTGTCACTTCTGGAGGAGGGAAGCGAGGTTCTTGGGCCATGTTGTTTCTGAGGATGGTATTACCGTGGATCCTGCGAAAGTGGCTACGGTGCAAGATTAGTCTACGCCTAAGAATGCAACAGACATAAGAAGTTTCTTGGGATTAGCTGGATATTATCGTAAGTTTATCCAAGACTTCTCCAAGATAGCAACACCGTTGACTCAATTGACCAAGAAGAATCAGGCTTTCGTTTGGGATGAAAAATGCGAGAATGCATTCAAGAGTCTAAAGGAAAAGTTGACAAGTGCACCCGTGTTAGTCATTCCTAAGGGGAGTGAAGAGATGACGGTATATACAGATGCATGTGGTACCGGACTAGGTGCTGTATTGATGCAAGGTGGTAGGGTAGTAGCTTATGCTAGTCTGCAACTGAAACCGCACGAGAAAAGATATCCTACCCACGATTTGGAATTGGCAGCGATCGTATTCGCTTTGAAGATGTGGAGACATTATATCTTGGGAGAAAGATTCGAATTGTTTACTGATCATAAGTCGCTAAAGTATCTTTTCTCTCAAAGAGATTTGAATCTTCGTCAGCAAAGATGGTTAGAGTTCTTGGCTTCTTATGATTTTGACATCGCATATACACCAGGAAAGGGCAATGCAATAGCTGACGCCTTGAGTAGGAGACATGCCAGTTTAGGGGCTATGTTTCTTGAGTGGAAGCAACTGGAGTATATCGCAGGGTATGATTTCATACCAAAGTGCGAGTTGGATCCAGTAATGTTAGCAAGTTTGACAATCAGACCCACTTTGATTGAGCAGATTGGTTCCAAGCAGAGGGACGATCCTAATCTACTGGAAATCATCTCCAAGTTAGAGATGGGTATTGATGAGGAGATGAGCAAGTATGGACTTGATCGAGATGGATGGCTTCGAAAGAATGGAAAGCTAGTTGTGCCCAACGTAGATGGATTGAGAGATGAAGTGCTTAGAGAATGTCATCACTCAAAGTTAACTATACATCCCGGTGGTAACAAGATGTATCGAGACATGAAGCAGACCTACTACTGGGAAGGAATGAAAAGTGACGTTGGGAAATTTATATCCAAGTGCATGAATTGCCAGTTAGTTAAAGCTGAGCAAAAGAAGCCTAGTGGTTTGTTACAGCCATTAGAAATCCCCGAATGGAAATGGGAATAAGTTTCAATGGACTTCATCGATGGTTTACCAAGGACTAGATCAGGCCATGATAGTATTTGGGTAATTGTTGATCGATTGACCAAAAGCGCAAGGTTTATACCAGTCAAGTCGACTAGAACAGCAGCTAAGTTAGCCGAACTATATATGAAGTGGGTAGTAAGATTTCATGGAGTACTCAAAGGCATTGTGAGTGATCGAGATCCATTGTTTACTAGTGGGTTTTGGAAGAGCTTACAAGAGGCATTAGGATCAGAATTACATCTCAGTACTGCGTATCATCCTCAAACCGACGGCCAGACCGAGAGGGTGAATCAAGTGTTAGAAGATCTTTTGCGAGCTTCTGTATTGGATTTTGGTGGATCATGGGATGATCATTTGCATCTAGTAGAGTTTACCTATAATAACAGTTATCAATCCAGTATCGGTATGGGTCCATTTGAATCTTTGTATGGAAGACCATGCAACTCACCATCATGTTGGTTAGAGACCGGTGAGAAGTTTGTACTTGGACTAGATTTAGTAAGAGAAACCTCAGACAAGATCAAGATCATTCAACAGCGAATGAAGGCTGCCCAAGATAGGCAGAAGAGTTATGATGATAAGAGACGAAGAGATTTGAGACTCTTAGTTGGTGACATGGTATTCGTCAAGATCTCTCCATTAAAGAGTGTGATTCGTTTTGGTAGGAGAGGTAAGTTGGCATCAAGGTTTGTTGGTCCATTCCCAGTTCTTGAACAAGTTGGAAATCTGGCATATAAAGTTGAGTTACCAGGGAAGATGGCAGGAGTTCATAATGTATTTCATGTTTCCCAGTTAAGGAAGTTTGTGCATGACCCTAGTGTGGCTATTTCACCAGATCAATTAGATGATGTCGAGGTTGAACCAGAGGCGGTTGAGAACCGCAAGCCTGTGCGTATTGTTGGGAACGATATGAAGCAGCTTCGAAGGAAGGCGGAGAAACTAGTCAAAGTTCAGTGGGGTGATGATGAGGAAGACTGTACTTGGGAAACAGAGGAGAACATAAGAAGAAAGTATCCAGAATTCTTTGCCTGGTAAGGTTTTGATTGCGATTTAGTTATTCCGCATGCTAGGATAGGCTTGCTTTGTTGTTTTGCATGTTTGATTGTTTTTGAATGATTGATAGGCATGCGGGGTACCTATGTATGATTTGGGTTAAGGAATTTCGGGGACGAAATTTCTTAAGGGAGGGATAATGTAACGACCCGCATTCTACGCATCGTAGGATCGTAGAATATTTATTTCTTTTTCTTGATAAGTCTTATGGTCATGTACTTTTGGGGAACGGCTAGTGGGGTCATTTCCCATGTTCATGATTTTTGTCGATTTTTAAATAACCGTTTTTCCCCTAGTTGATCTTGTTTCTTCCATAACTTTTGATTGGTATGGAGTCTTGACCTAAAACCACTTCCATTAGATCCGGATGATGGTTTACAATTCCGTAGAGTGGTCATAATAGCCAAACGGACTTACCGTTTGGGAGATATGGCTGAAACAGTGTTTAGAAGGCGAAAAACTGCTTAACCGGGCTTAATTAGGTAGTTAACAGCCAGGCCCAATGGGGGATTTCGGGAGTTGGAGTATTTAAGGGCTGCTAAGGATAGGATTTCGGTTTTTCACTCATTTTCCAGCCGCCACAAACTCTTTCTTCAACCTAACAATGGCCTCCAACATCTAAAAACACCCCTAATCACTTCTTAATCAAGTTTTGGCTTAAACTACATCAAATCAAGGAGAAATAGCACCAAATCCGAGTTGGAGCTGCTGTTAGACATTGGAATTCGACCCATACAGTAGATTATTTCAGATCTATAGTTTAGTTGTGGCAAAGGTGAGTGATTAGCATTGTTTTTACACTAATTACGGCTAATTAGGGGTGATTAGTGATAATTAGTGAAATTATGGCTCAGAAAAATCTGGAAAAATTTGTAAAATTCTAAAACACCATTTTATGCCTTCGTTAGAAATTTGGGTTAATTTGGTTAGGTTTTGCTAATCCTATCGTTAGTTGTTGTTAAACATGCTTAAGGAAAAATATGGGGTTTTGGCTATATTTGATCCGTTTTAACTTATCAAAATTATTGTTTTGGAGTTTGTGAATGTTTATACATGTTGCTATGACTGTATGGTATGCTTTGTGATTGTTTAGAAGTGTTAGATTGGTCGAAAACGCCATCGTATGGCGTAAAACAGTCGCTGGAAGAGTGCAGGAAATTGTGCAGAAAACGGATAGCCCCTCCTTCCGCGATCCGATGAAGTTCTGCGATCCGATGGATGAAGTTCCGCGATCCGATGGAGTTCCGCGATTCGATGGAGTCCCGCGATCCGATGGAGTTCCGTGATCCGATGGAGTTGGAGCACCGCGATCCGATGGAGTTGAAGCACCGCGATCCGATACGATGGAGGGAGCATGAGCTGACGTCATGGGGCGATCCACGAGTCATGAATCGAACCAGGACTGGATGGAAGCTTGGACGTGAGGCATGGATTAAGAACCAAGTGAAGACCGATCCGGAGAAGACCAAAACCCGATATGCAAAGGTAGTCCAAATGGGAAGTTTGTACTCAGGATCCAGTTGGGAGCCAATGAGTTAACTTCATGATTGGGCTTTGCTGCGGGACGTGTGCTAAGGGGTTGTCGATGTCTATGACTTTGGTTCACTATGTATGGGAGGTACGTGAACGGATTCAGGGCCACAGTGGCCTAGGTACGACTAAAGGAGCTATAGACCAATGAAGTGGGGTCATTTGTAAAGGTTTAGTCTTGACTCCATGGGGTAAGCTTGGTGGTAGCAGTAGTTGTACAAGCCGAATGTTGTCACTACTTCAATGGGTCTAGTGATCAAAGCGGTGCATATTGTATGCTTTATGCACTGAGTGAGAGATGTGAGGATGGTTGCTATGCTTGATTGTTTGCTATGACATGCACACCCCCACCCCCGTATTCTTTACACCATATGTTATTGGCACCTTAGAGTATTGAGTGGTATGTTGTGCTAACTCTTTGGTTGCAGGTCCAGGTTCAGGTATGGTTTAGTATACCTGTTTTGTTCTGTTTTGCTGCTATCGCTCATACCAGACTTTTTGTCTGTCCCAGAGTTTTATGTCTCTTCTTATTAATCTGGGTGCTCATTCAAGCAGACTAGAGACAGGTTAGCTGGTGATGCACGGGTAGCTGTACCGGAGACGAGCAGGAGGCTCCCACGTATGATATATATATAGATATTCTCCCTGCGTTGCTGCGGTCACTACTTTGGGCATTAGTAGTGTACCTTTCTTTTGCTTTGCTTTAGAGACAGTTTGAAAGTTGTAATAAGCTGTATTTTGGATTTCCGCTACTCTGATGATGTTGGTTTTAGTTTCTCAGCTTATGTATTGTCTCGCCTGTTTTATGTCAAGTATGTTGTTATTATATTTTATTCCATGCGCTGTGAGGCATTCTACAGGTTTCTTTGTTAGTTCTTAATCTTCTTTCTTTTTCTTCTGACGACCGTTCTGTGCTAGTTGGACATGTGTACAGCACACTTTCGGAGGAAATGTCGGCTGGTACGGAGCGGGCCGTCACAATTCATCTCTTCTTACATGTTTTCAACTTGGTTAAGTGTTTATAATTATATCCTACATGTCACCCATGTTATTCACTAAACAAATCAACATGTGTTATTGGTTAAGCTTGTCTTAACCCTATTCGCTTATTAGATCAATATATTATTGGTTAAGCTGGTCTTAACCCCATCCACTTATATCTTATTGGTTAAGTTGGTCTTAACCCTATCCGCTTATCAAGTCAATATACATTATTGGTTAAGTTTGTCTTAACCCTATCAGATCAATACATATTATTGGTTAAGTTTGTCTTAACCCTATCCGCTTATTAGATCAATATATTATTGGTTAAGCTGGTCTTAACCCCATCCACTTATCAGATTAATATATATGTATATATATTATTGGTTAAGCTGGTCTTAACCCTATCCACTTACCATGTTTTTTTATGATTAAGTACATCTTAGTTCACAGATACATTGGTTAAGAGAATAACTCCCTAAGTACCAACCCCGAAGACCGAAATCAACATCAGATTGTTACTCAGAGAATCACTCACTCAACCAAACTTCTGTTTGTCATTCGTATTCGTCTTTGCTCAGCATTAATTAATTATTAATGCACGGACCTCTCACATTAAGTCGATTGCTTGTGGCCGCTGGATATGCCGGGCTGTTCCGGGCAGACTTCCACCACAAGCAAGACTTAACCTCGTGTCTAAGCATCTTTTAAATTATGCCTTTGACCTCTCACATTAGACTACCATTTGTGGTTGCTGGATTTGCTGGGCGGGTCTGGGCAGTCTGACACCACAAACGAGTCTAACCTCGTGTCTTAGGCCTTTATTACTTATTTAATTTGTGCCTTTGACCTCTCACATTAGACTACTGTTTGTGGTTGCTAGATTTGCCAGGCGGGTCCCATCAGTCTTACACCATAAACGAGTTTAACCTAGTGTCTTAGGCATTTATTATTACACATTATTATTCAACCCCAATTTGAATTAATATCCCTATTTCAAATTGCCAATAACTTCCAATTTTAATCCATGTCCATAATTGTCACTTAAATTATGTCCAAAATTACTATGCATATAAATTAGGCCAATTAATGTCTCAAATTAATTATATGTCTTTATGCCATTTTATGCCAATTCACAATTATGCATATTTAATATTTTCCCATTATCCCCACGCCGTTCGTACGTTGAACGTGAAATATGTTATACTCGCAAATAGTCTAACTCATAAAAAGAAAAAAAAACATAACAACTTGCATAACACCAAAATAGATCTAACTAGCATAACATAAATCAAAACTGGCGTGATTATGATTCATATTAACATAAATTTGCATAATCAACACTTGCATAGGAAATAGTCATAAAACATAAATTTGTATAAACTATGTACTGTCATGGATCTAGATGTATAGATCTAAACATGTAATTATGAACTTGCATATATGGATATGGTTTTCTTATGACTTGCATATGAATTTCATACAAACTTACATTCAAACTAGCATATGATTCACATACAAAACTAGCATAGGAAATATAAATTTGCATAAGTATGTTACTGCCTTGGATCTAAATATAGATCTAATATCAAAATGTGAACTTGCATATGGATCTAAGCATAGATCTGAACATAAAAATGTGAACTTGCATACGGATCTAAACACATAAATTAATGCCACACTTTTCGCTTATAAACTAGCATATGTATATACTTGATTCACATATGTTTTACATCCCAACTTGCATAAGATTCACATATGTTTCAACATCCTAAACTTGCATACATATGTTTTAACATCGCAAACTTGCATAACATTCGCATATGATTTAACACATAAATTTTCATAAGATTCACATAACATAAACTTGCATATATCATTCACAAATTAACATATGTAAACTTACATAAAATGAATCAAGTTAAACATGTATAATTGTACATATAAATAGATTTACCAATCATACAACAACAAAACTGTCATATGTTCACAAACAGACAATAACTTCACATGTTTCAACAGACATGTTCTCATAATCCAATTACCCATCATAATTAATTTATTAATTATATTGTGAAAGAAATAGCACTCACAATCAAAAGAACAGTCTTGTTTTTTTGGGATCTATATTCTGAAACTAAATTGCTCACCTTTGACGTAGACTAATCGTTATTCTAATTTGGATTTAGATTTGATTTTGATTCTTGCTTCTATCTTGCTTTTAAGTTGAAGAAGGAATGGTGGCTAAACTAGAACGATCATGGACGGCATGGTGGCTCCTTGGAATGAATTTGTGTGATTTAGGGTTTGAGGATTGTGGTTGGTTTTATAGAAGTTAAATCTTATGTGAGCCATTAGATCATTTAAGGAGCAATCAGAGCCATCCAACTAAAGCAAGTGTCACTCAGCCAATCATAGCATGACACATATGCCCTAACACCTCAGAATGTGTCACAAAGCCAATCAGAGAAGGCCACGTAAAAAAGACAATCCTTGACCAACAAAAAATGCGCCACGTGCGCCACATGATGCGTACACATCATATATATATATATATATATATATATATATATATATATATATTCTTTTTATCTATCTTCCCAATTAAACATTTTCACACTAAACCACTTTTTGAACAACGTTCACACTATGCCACTTTTTAGCCATTCCCCTAAAACAAAAATATGGCGCTGGCGGTGATCGAACTTTGTACCTCTTGTATGCAAGTCACATGTTCTAACCAAATGAGCTACTAAGTCTTTTGCTTACAAAACTTAGAACAATGCTAAACATTATTCTTTTCTCATTCTTCTTTTTCATGTTTTGCTGCAATATTTAATTTAAAGATATCTTCTTCATACGGAGTCCGATTTATGCAAACTCGGACTCTATCTCAAGCAGAATTCCGAGGTGAACGCAATGGCTCAACCCATTTCCCTTAATTCCCACATTTGAAATTAAGTATTCCTTAATTTGTTAATTTTAATATTTAAAATCACGGGGTGTTACATTCTCCCCTCCTTAAAGGATTTCGTCCCCGAAATCTCCAAGTTAAGGAGAATGCATATCCTAACATCCAATCATCCATCTACTCAACCATCAAACACAGGCATCTATTGTCCTTGCAAGATTTCTAATTGTAACACTCCACCTCCGCTAGGGTCACTCACAAAGGGAATGCACTAGCTTTGGTGGAGCATTATCTAGGTAATCATACAAAGAAATATTACAAGACAGAACATATAAAACAGCGGAAGAAGAACCAAATTTCATTGCTTTAAAATCTAGAAAGGTCTAAAGCCTTTTACATCAAAATGCTACTAAATCCATTACATCGAAATCTGTCTTGCAATAGTAAAGAAGCATAAAACCATAGTTATAAATCATTCCCCAATAAAGCAGCAAAGCAATCCATAGCCAAGAGCAATCCAAGCCTTCATGAAATAGCCTTGGAGCTTGGTAAGATCCGAACTAAGCTGTGTTCCCACCCTGTGAACCTGGGGGGGGGGGGGGACGGAAGAAAAAGAGGCGAAACAAACTGGGTCAGTCATAAAGACTGAGTAAGTCCTAGTGACTTTCAGCATAAAAACAGGTAAAGATAACATGGCATGAATAAACTGAAAGTAAACATAAGCATGATGACAAGATAAGCTACAGGCACGATAACTAAAAATAACATCACAGGATTTCTGTCATGTATAACATTGGAAGGTTCCCATTCAGGATGAACTAAGTATAGTTTCGCAAGATTTCTATCAAGCATCGCAAGATTTTGTCTGCTTCACCATTAAAATGATATCTATTTGCTCTGATTTCCTAAATTCTCTGCACCAACTGTACTAGTATCCCAACCCGTATCATCCTTTCCATGTATATGTACAGTCCCTTGTCGTATATCGTACGGGTTTCATCACGTATTTCTATACTACTTCAACGTAGTGCCACCATTCTTGAAATCGTTGGGACCGCCACCCTTGTTCTGGCTATGTTTCCTTATCATGAGCTATCGCGTGTTCAACTAGGATTTATGCCACCTAGGGCCACTAGGATTATGCTACCTATTGAACGTTTTCTGGATTCGATTAGGGTTTATGCCACCTAGGACCACTAGGGATTATGCTACCTAACGAATTCCATGTAGCGATCTATTAATTGATCGGCTCCCTACAATTCCTAGCTCGTTCATGTGTCTGCGTCATACGGCCCAATCACGAAATGTAGTCACCTGTGCTAGGTCCACCATAAGGTGTATCAAGCCCTAGGGTGCCAACCACCGACACGAATCAAGCACGCACAGTGTAAACCTATTGGTGCCCAATGCCTTCTTTTTCAACTCCGGACTACGTGCACGACCATAGTCCACCTGAACCTACAATGGCGCACCAACTCAGCCATCGTTCTGGTCGCTTACAATCGGCCCAGTAATCGTGCCCCACCCTGCCTAGTTCCAGGGTACCGTGATACATCTAGTGGGTTACTGCTGAAAAGGACCGCGCAACTAGGGTTTCCGTCCAGTAGGTTGAGTGTTGTCATTTAAATTCGAGACTTAACCCCATCAGTCTAGCATGTCAAGTTGGTTAAGTGTTGTCATTCAAGTTCGTGACTTAACCCGCCTACGTGTCATGCCAAATTGGCTAAGTGTTGTCGTTCAAGTTCATGACTTAGCCCTATGAATCATCTGTCAAGTTGGTTAAGTATATTCAATCGGTTCATGACTTAACCCTATCAAATCATCGTGTCCAATTGGTTAAGTATATTCAAGCGGTTCATGACTTAACCCTATCAAATCATCATGTCAAATTGGTTAAGTATATTCAAGCGGTTCATGACTTAACCCTATCAAATCATCGTATCCAATTGGTTAAGTATATTCAAGCGGTTCATGACTTAACCCTATCAAATCATCGTGTCAAATTGGTTAAGTATATTCAAGTGGTTCATGACTTAACCCTATCATGTGGCATTGATTCATTAATGCACCCCAACCTCTCACATCAGACCTGTTGTTGTGGTCACTGGATATGCCGGGCGGTTCCGGGCAGATTTACACAACAACTCAGTCTGACCTCGGGTTTCAAGCGCGATATGACCAACTACCCACATTGGATCCTATTGTTTGCAGTAACTGGATTTGTCGGGCGGTTCCAGGCAGATTTACACTGCAAACTCAACCCAACCTCGAGTTGGCCATTTTCATGTTTATTCTAATGTCATGTCCATGTTCAAGTTTCATGTCAAGTTCATGTCAAGTTTCATGGCGAGTTTCATGTCAAGTTCGTGTCAAGTTTTCAAGGCAAAATTCGTGTCAAGTCGATGTCAAGTTCGTGTCCATATCCAGGTCCAAGTTATAACAGTGTTCATGTTTCAACTTTTGCCTTTTATCAAGTTCATAACTCATGTTCATAACCAATTCATGTTTTTGCCTATTCTACCCAAATCGTATTCCCATCGCACGTGAACGTGAATCGATCTATACTACAAATAAATCCAAATCTCGAAATAGAGGGAATAGCATCAAAACTATGATAGGCAAAAGGGACTAGCATAAAGCAATAAAAGGGGTTACAAGACTAGCATGACATAACTTGAGATAATTGGTTACAACATCACTGGCATATAGGATTTCAAATCTAGCAAGATAAGGTGATAGTCATGGTAAACGCTGACATAGGCATGCAAAAGCAAGCCAAATACAAGGATAATGGATCCAATGGTTTTGGTGTACATAATAGTGAAAACTAAGCAAGATCCAACAAAATGCCAATTCGGTGTACAACATGGGTTTCAATTAACTATAATAGTCCCAGGTAATTAACCCCGATAGTCATAGTCATGGTCATAGGTAGAAATCTCATAATTAAGAATCCTAAGCGGTTAATCACAATAGTCATGGTTAATTATCTAAAATAGTTCTAGGCAATAGTCATAGGCAATTAACAGTAATAGTGGTCATAGATAATGGCCTTATGTTCGTAATCATAGATAATAATTCTCATAGTCCAGAGTCATATTGATTAGCCACAATTGTCCTTGTCATAGTCATAGGCCACAGTCTTACGTTCACCGTCATAGGCATAGGCTTAGTCTTATTAGTCATAGGCAGTCTTATGTTCTCAGTCAAAGTCCTTGTCCATTAACAATAGTTTCAACGTCATAGGCATGTTAAGGTTATAGACACGAGAGAGTTTGATTTACAACATGAATAGGTCCAAAGCAATATTCACGAAAGTCAAGATCCAAGACGAACAAGAATAGATACGAATCAATTACCATACATAGATCCAACTCCAATTTACAACATGGATATTAAGTTTACAACTTTTATCTAAAAGTAACTTGAACTTACAGTGCGTGGATTGAGAATTAGAAAGCAGAATTTGATTTTTGAATCTCTATTTGATCGATTGTGTTCTAATTGAAATCCCCCCAATTTGCAAATCCCTAAGCGTGGTCTTGATGGAGAAGGAGCAGTCCTTTTTCTTCCTTTTTATCTTATTATTTTGATTATCTTAGAAGCAGCATAAGGACAAAAAGAAATGGTGTGGAGATAATGAGGCTAGGGGCTGTTTATATAGGGTTAGGCAGACGAATCTGGTCAGAAAACGAGTCTAAATACGTCAGGATGCATTTGGTTCAAGAAGTGGGTTCGGGAGGCAGG
The DNA here is from genome assembly GCA_030737875.1 of Allium sativum. Lineage (NCBI taxonomy): Eukaryota > Viridiplantae > Streptophyta > Magnoliopsida > Asparagales > Amaryllidaceae > Allium > Allium sativum. The sequence goes on from CM060921.1 coordinate 299,101,852, forward strand.
TCGACCCCCAGGTCGACACTATGGTCGACCTGGTCCCTGGGAGGTCGACACTATGGTCGACCCCCAGGTCGACCTGGCCTATGGGCTGGAGTTTTCCCTCCCTGCTTGCTGCGGGGTTTGAATTCGAATTTTGAATTCGAATTTTGAGCTGTTTTTTGTTCTGAAAATTCCTGAAACTTCGGAGGGTCATATCTCCCTCATACGGACTCTGATTCTCGCAAACTCGGACTCGTTTCCAAGCAGAATTTTGAGACGAACGCAATGGCGTAACCCGTTTCCTTTGATTCTGACTTTAAAATTTAATTCTGCCTTGATTTCTTGTTTTAACATGTTATAAAAATTCGGGTTGTTACATTCTCCCCTCCTTAAAGGATTTCGTCCCCGAAATCTTCAAGTTTAAGAAGAATGTATCCTACCATCCAATCATCCATCTACTCAATCATCAATCACAGGCATTCATTGTCCTTAAGAGATTTCTAATGCTGTATGAACATATGCAGAAAGTGTGTGTATATGTTCCTTGTCTAATGCAAATGATCAGGCCTGATTGATCTTCTTAATGCAAAATATGTTTAGTGCAATGAGTCCAACATGTATGCAAATAGTTCTAGTCACATAAACACCATATGTGTGCACAAACATCCATCCATATGCATCATCCATATGATAACACATCCAATTTCATCCATAAACAAGTATAAACACTCATGCATATGCAATATAGAAATGTGTCTGAGCTGATCTAGTGCCTAATGTGTGTAAAGCAATCACGAGCAACCACTAATAGCCACTTGCAACCACTTGCAACCATCAATCATAACATGTCTCAAACACATGTTTACATCCAATTATTCCTACCTAAAGGTATAGTCGAACGATAGAAGCAAGTAAAAACCTTGTGCCCATTAGGCAATGTCAAAACGGGAAATCTATGTCACATATATACTGAGTTGGAGAAGAACTCCCTAAGCACCAGCCCCGAAGACCGAAATCAACATCAGGCTGACACCCAAAGAATTAACCAACCAATATATATGTTTCTAGGAAACTAAGCATAATGGACTCCTTTTAGGTCACAAGTAGTCCCTTCCTAAGACCAACCCATATCTTATAAAACCCAAAAAGTTTAGTCAACCCAACGGACACCCTCAAGCCCCAACATGTATTACAACCAGATGAGTCATACCCCTTATGGGGTTTGCAACAGAAATAAGATTGAGAATAGGACCGAGAGGATATACATAAAAGATAGCATGCAAGTAAGCTCTACAGGAAAAGAGGGATCAAGGATATACTCTTAAAAAGAGATATGATGCGCGTATCTAGTCTTTAATCTTCTAAGTCGTATTTCCTTGAGCTTAACTCCATTGTGCTTTGACCGTCTTTAACTTCACAATTTCGTAGTTCCTTAATTCTTGTTCCCAGAATATGAGTCGGAACTCATTCCACTATTGCCTCTTGTTCCACTTTCGCTTATTCTCTTTCTAGTATACCCGATTCAAACATAACTGCGTACTCGTGGTTTCATGCAAGCTCTCCAAAATTCACTAGTGAATCTTGGATCTCATTCACTTACTAGAAGGTGTTCCACATAAATGAATTATCTCTTGAAAATAAAAAAATGCCAACCATGTTGCCAAGTGTACTTACTAAGGTGATTTTCTATAACTCATGCATAAGCGAAATGAACCATCCGCCTTAGTGGCGAACACTACTCGAGCGGATCGATAAATGTATCAAGAGATTCTAGGTAACTAAACATGGAAGAACCCTAAGGGTTACACTATACTTCGAGGGCATTACCAAGGCAAATCAAGCGTCTAACTACCCTCTTTTCATACTCGAGAATGGTACCATTTCTGGACAACCACTCCATCCCTAGAATCAACCCATAGCCCAAAAACATAAGCTTTACTTCTAAACTCAACACTTAGCATAGACATTCTCAAATCCAAACAAGTCATGAATAAATGAGCCGATTCCCCAACAAGATTTGAGACAAAAATGGGATCCTCTACTACGCTAGTACTAAGGTGCAGAGACTCAACTATCGAGGCGGAATTAAAAGGATGCGATGTATAAAAACAAAGTTCCCATGGTATGATAGAAAAGGGAAGCTAAAATTTTAACAGAAACGTTACCACCTCTCTTAGGTATGCTAGTAGTGAGAGCATACAATTGCCCTCTCGACGATCTTGTTCTTTGCCCTTGTCCTTGTCCTATGATACTTAACTACATGTCCCTTTTTACCATACCAACGATGTTCTTTCTTATCATGGGTTTTATTATTCTTTTACTTTGACCTCTTCCCTTTCACCTTTTCCTCCTTCGTGGATTACGCCTTATCAACAAGTTTCTCATCCTTAGGCTTGTGTTCTTTATCCTCGTTCTTACTATCCTTGTATAGCTTGTTGACAAGTTTCTCGAAAGCTACTTCCATCGCATGGCAAACCTACAAAGCTTGAGATAAGATTAGTCGCAAGTAAAACTACTGCGGCTACAGATGGAGGTTGGACACTACTTTGCCCTCCGACATGTGTCGCATGCCTACAAACTAAGGTGAAAAAGAAAGAGGGAAGAGACTCAAGGAGAGAATCAAAAGATAGTGCATATGACTTTGGGGAATATGCCTTTCGTAAAACAAAACTTTTCTTTAGAAAAATGCTTCTTTGTAAACATTTTGAAAATAATTTCAGAAGGTTTTTAAAAGCTTTTGCCCAGTCTGGTAACCTTCTGCTCTGATACCAAATGTAACACCCCACCTCCGCTAGGGTCACTCACAAAGGGAATGCACTATCTTTGGTGGAGCATTATCTAGGTAAACATACACATAAATATTACAAGATAGAACATATAAAACAGCGGAAGAAGAACCAAATTTCATTGCTTTAAAATCTAGAAAGGTCTAAAGCCTTTTACATCAAAATGCTACTAAATCCATTACATCGAAATTTGTCTTGCAATAGTAAAGAAGCATAAAACCATAGTTATAAATCATTCCCCAATAAAGCAACAAAGCAAGCCATAGCCAAGAGCAATCCAAGCCTTCAAGAAATAGCCTTGGAGCTTGGTATGATCCGAACTAAGCTGTGTTCCCACCCTGTGAACCTGGGGGGGGGGAACGGAAGAAAAAAAGGCGAAACAAACTGGGTCAGTCATAAAGACTGAGTAAGTCCTAGTGACTTTCAGCATAAAAACAGGTAAAGATAACATGGCATGAATAAACTGAAAGTAAACATAAGCATGATGACAAGATAAGCTACAGACACGATAACTAAGAATAACATCATAGGATTTCTGTCATGTATAACATTGAAAGGTTCCCATTCAGGATGAACTAAGTATAGTTTCGCAAGATTTCTATCAAGCATCGCAAGATTTCTCTGCTTCACCATTAAAATGATATCTATTTGATCTGATTTCCTAAATTCTTTGCACCAACTGTACTAGTATCCCAACCCGTATCATCCTTTCCATGTATATGTACAGTCCCTTGCCGTATATCGTACGGGTTTCATCGCGTATTTCTATACTACTTCAATGTAGTGCCACCATTCTTGAAATCGTTGGGACCGCCACCCTTGTTCTGGCTTGGTTTCCTTATCATGAGCTATCGCGTGTTCAACTAGGATTTATGCCACCTAGGGCCACTAGGGATTATGCTACCTATTGAACGTTTTCTGGATTCGATTAGGGTTTATGCCACCTAGGACCACTAGGGATTATGCTATCTAACGAATTCCACGTAGCGATCTATTAATTGATCGGCTCCCTACAAGTCCTAGCTCATTCATGTGTCTGTGTCATACGGCCCAATCACGAAATGTAGTCACCCGAGCTAGGTCCACCATAGGGTGTATCAAGCCATAGGGTGCCAACCACCGACACGAATCAAGCACGCACAGTGTAAACCTACTGGTGCCCAGTGCCTGCTTTTTCAACTCCGGACTACATGCACGACCATAGTCCGCCTGAACCTACAATGGCGCACCAACTCAGCCGTCGTTCTGGTCGCTTACAATCAGCCCAGTAATCGTGCCCCACCCAGCCTAGTTCCAGGGTACCGTGATACATCTATTGGGTTACTGCTGAAAAGGACCGCGCAACTAGGGTTTCCGTCCAGTAAGTTAAGTGTTGTCATTTAAATTCGAGACTTAACCCCATCAGTCTAGAATGTCAAGTTGGTTAAGTGTTGTCATTCAAGTTCGTGACTTAACCCGCCTACGTGTCATGTCAAATTGGCTAAGTGTTGTCGTTCAAGTTCATGACTTAGCCCTACGAATCATCTGTCAAGTTGGTTAAGTATATTCAATCGGTTCATGACTTAACCCTATCAAATCATCATGTCCAATTGGTTAAGTATATTCAAGCGGTTCATGACTTAACCCTATCAAATCATTGTGTCAAATTGGTTAAGTATATTCAAGCGGTTCATGACTTAACCCTATCAAATCATCATATCCAATTGGTTAAGTATATTCAAGTGGTTCATGACTTAACCCTATCAAATCATCGTGTCAAATTGGTTAAGTATATTCAAGCGGTTCATGACTTAACCCTATCAAATCATCGTGTCAAATTGGTTAAGTATATTCAAGCGGTTCATGACTTAACCCTATCATGTGGCATTGATTCATTAATGCACCCCAACCTCTCACATCAGACCTATTGTTGTGGTCACTGGATATGCCGGGCGGTTCCAGACAGATTTACACCACAACTCAGTCTGACCTCGGGTTTCAAGCGCGATATGAACAACTACCCACATTGGATCCTATTGTTTGCAGTAACTGGATTTGCCGGGCGATTCCGGGCAGATTTACACTGCAAACTCAACCCAACCTCGAGTTGGCCATTTTCATGTTTATTCTAATGTCATGTCCATGTTCAAGTTTCATGTCAAGTTCGTGTCTAGTTTCATGGCGAGTTTCATGTCAAGTTCGTGTCATGTTTTCAGGGCAAATTTCGCGACAAGTCGATGTCAAGTTCGTGTCCATGTCCAGGTCCAAGTTATAACAGCGTTCATGTTTCAACTTTTGCCTTTTATCAAGTTCATAACTCATGTTCATAACCAATTCATGTTTTTGCCTATTCTACCCAAATCGTATTCCCATCGCACATGAACGTGAATCGATCTATACTACAAATAAATCCAAATCTCGAAATAGAGGGAATAGCATCAAAACTATGATAGGCAAAAGGGACTAGCATAAAGCAATAAAAGGGATTACAAGACTAGCATGACATAACTTGAGATAATTGGTTACAACATCACTGACATATAGGATTTCAAATCTAGCAAGATAAGGTGATAGTCATGGTAAACGCTGACATAGGCTTGCAAAAGCAAGCCAAATACAAGGATAATGGATCCAATGGTTTTGGTGTACATAATAGCGAAAACTAAGCAAGATCCAACAAAATGCCAATTCGGTGTACAACATGGGTTTCGATTAACTATAATAGTCCCAGGTAATTAACCCCGATAGTCTAGTCATGGTCATAGGTAGAATTCTCATAATTAAGAATCCTAAGCGATTAATCACAATAGTCATGGTTAATTATCCAAAATAGTTCTAGGCAATGGTCATAGGCAATTAACGGTAATAGTGGTCATAGATAATGGGCTTATGTTCATAATCACAGATAATAATTCTCATAGTCAAGAGTCATAGTTGATTAGCCACAATTGTCCTTGTCATAGTCATAGGCCACAGTCTTACGTTCACCGTCATAGGCATAGGCCTAGTCTTATTAGTCATAGGCAGTCTTATGTTCTTAGTCATAGTCTTTGTCCATTAACAATAGTTTCAACGTCATAGGCATGTTAAGGTTATAGACACGAGAGAGTTTGATTTACAACATGAATAGGTCCAAAGCAATATTCACGAAAGTCAATATCCAAGACGAACAAGAATAGATACGAATCAATTACCATACATAGATCTAACTCCAATTTACAACATGGATATCAAGTTTACAACTTTTATCTAAAAGTAACTTGAACTTACAGTGCGTGGATCGAGAATTAGAAAGCAGAATTTGATTTTTGAATCTCTATTTGATCGATCGTGTTCTAATTGAAATCCCCCAATTTGCAAATCCCTAAGCGTAGTCTTGATGGAGAAGGAGCAGTCCTTTTTCTTCCTTTTTATCTTATTATTTTGATTATCTTAGAAGCAGCATAAGGACAGAAAGAAATGGCGTGGAGAGAATGAGGCTAGGGGGCTGTTTATATAGAGTTAGGCAGACGAATCTAGTCAGAAAATGAGTCTAAATACGTCAAGATGCATCTAGTTCAAGAAGTGGGTTCGGGAGGCAGGTCGACCCCCAGGTCGACACTATGGTCGACCTGGTCCCTGGGAGGTCGACACTATGGTCGATCCCCAGGTCGACCTGGCCTATGGGCGGGAGTTTTCCCGCCCTGCCTGCTGCGGGGTTTGAATTCGAATTTCAAATTCGAATTTCGAGCTGTTTTTTATTCTGAAAATTCCTGAAACTTCGAAGGGTCATATTTCCCTCATACGGACTCCGATTCTCGCAAACTCGGACTCGTTTCCAAGCAGAATTTCGAGATGAACGCAATGGCGTAACCCGTTTCCCATGATTCTGATTTAAAATTTAATTCTGCCTTGATTTCTTGTTTTAACATGTTATAAAAATTCGGGTTGTTACACTAATGTTGTATGAACATATGCAAAAAGTGCGTGTATATGTTCCTTATCTAATGCAAAATCAGGCGATCTACTGATTCAGTTGACCTCCTTAATGCAAATCATGATAGTGCCATGCGTCCATTATGTATGCGAAAGAATCCTATCGATACAAATTATTCCTACTTGTGTGCACAACCATTCATCAAAATGCAGCATCCATGTGATAACACAACCATTATACATCCATTAATTTAAATATGCACACACATTTATATGCAACATGAAGGTGATTGAGCTGATCTAGTGCCTAATGTGTGTGTACATGCATCCATGAGCAACCACATGCATCCATTTGCATCCACCAAACATAACATGTCTCAAACACATGTTTACAACCATTGGGTTCTTCCTAACTAAAGATCGAAGATGTCATCGCAAAGATAATACTAAATGATAGGACAAGTATTAACAAAGCGGTAGAAAAAAGGAGAAGTTAAAACATACCTTCAAAAAGAAAAGGGTACAGCGTACGCATCTTGTCTTCCATCTCCCAAGTCGCATCTCTTTGATCATCTCCCCATTGCACTTTGACCAACTTGACCTCTCTGTTGCGTAGCTCTTATACCTCCGACCCAAGGATGCATGCAGGAGCTCGTCTAATCGTGGTATCTCCCTCTACTTCCACTTCTCTAAGCATGTTCGGCTCCACTACTTCCGCGGTATCTTGTAACACTTCCGCAAATATGATACGTGAAAACATGTCATGAACATCACTAAGCTAGTTGCCTCTTCTCATATCCTTCCAAAATCTAGGATATATAACCTCAAAAGATCTTCAAGGATTTTGTTCACCCCTTTCTGTCCGTTCACCCGTTTGTGGGTAAACTGCTCCAAGCCCTATCTCGCAAGCACCGGTATACACTGTGAATGGCTTACTTCCATCTGGCAAAACTAAAACTGAAGTGGTCGTCAAAACCCTCTTCAAACGTTGGAAAGCATCGTCACAGTCAACATACCAAGCAAAAATCAAGTTCTTCTTCGTTAACCGAGTAAGTGGGGCTGACATCTTCGTGAAGTCCTTAATGAGCTTCCTATAATAACCAGCCAGCCCTAAAAAGCTTCTTACTTCTGTTGCGTTCTTAGGAATCTTCCAATCTTGGGTTGCTACCACCTTTGCGGGATCCACAGCTATCCCTTCCTTAGAGACCACGTGTCCTAAGAACCTCACTTCTTTTCTCCAAAAATAGCACTTGGAGAAGTTAGCTTTAAGTTAATGCGCTCGTAGGGTCTCTAAGACTTCCCTAAGATGTAGGGCATGCTCTTCTTCACTTTTAGAGAAAATCAGGATATCGTCCACAAAGACTATCACAAACTTGTTTAGAAACTCCCTAAACACCCTACTCATTAAGTCAACAAAGTATGCGGGTGCATCCGTCAAACCGAAAGGCATGGAAGCCACTCGAAGAAACCGTCAGGAGTTCTAAATGCAGTTTTATCTATGCTATCTTCAGCCACCCTTAGCTGATGAAACCCTGTAGCCAAATCTAGTTGCGAAAAAAACAAAGCACCAACCAACTGATCGAATAAATCATCTATCCTCGGTAATGGGTGTCTGTCTTCTTTGTTAGCTTATTCAGTTCTCTATAGTCCACGCACAATCTAAGTGAACCATCAGCTTTCGTAGCAAAAACGACTGGAGCGCCCACTCCGAAATACTCCTTCTTATGAACCCCTTCTCAAGCAATTCTTTCACTTGCTTACTGAGTTCTCTTCTCTCTCTCGGAGCCATGTGGCGCACTGGTAATGCTACTGGCTTTGCATTATCTACTAGGTATATTCGAAAGTCTATCTCGCGCCTCGGGGGTAAACCTCGAACTTCATCGAAGACGTCACTATATTCACGGACCACACGAACAGATTCCAAATCATCATTGGATGCGTCAAGCGATTCTAGGTAGCTAAGCATTACCGGACCTCTAGGGTCACAAGAAATATCGAGGGTCTTTCCATAACGAGTCAACAATCTAATTACCCTTCTTTCACAATCTAGGATGGCACCGTATCTAGCTAGCCAATCCATACCTAGAATCAAGTCGTAGCCCATGAGGCCAAGAACGAAGGCGTTGCATTCAAACCCAACGCCCAAGATAGACACTCTCAAATCCCGACAAATCATTGAAAGATGAGTCGAACCACCAATAGGATTTGAGACTACTATGGGATCCGTAACTAGACTAGTATTTAGGTGCAGTGTTTCAACTAACGAAGCAGATACAAACGAGTGTGAAGCGCCAGAATTCAATAAAAGGTTCGAATAGGATGATCAAAAAGAAAAACCAAATTTCTAACCAAGATATATTTCTACCTCTATCAGGTATGTCAGTCGTGAGGGAACGCGTCTGCCCTCTAGAAGATCATGCACCTTGTCCTTACCTTTGCCTTTTGCTTCTTTGGATGATCCTAATAAGATGTCTTGTAATGATAACAACTAGCCTTCTTCTTCTTTCAAATGTCTTTATTTAAGTAGTCGGGTATTTCACAAGTGTGGCCCTCCTTTTTCTCTTGGTCCCTTGTTATCCTTATCGCCTTTGGATCTACTTTATCGTGTGTCCTTTCCATGTCTCTCTTGCACATTCTCTGTTCGTGGCCTCCTACCAAATGATGCTTCGTTCTTCATTAACCAAGCAGCTAATTGAACCTTCCTCCCGTCGTTATCCTAAAGGTACCAACAAGTCCTCCACTTCCTCCTAGTTTTGACAGACGTTCCAGTCCTATGAAGTGGTTTTCTGCCCATCGTACGGAAGTTCTTACATATCTTAGAAAAAACGTCTATATGCATGTAGGAAGAAATTCAAAAAGGAAAGAGGAAGAGATTCAAAACGGAGAATCAAAGGAAAGATATATGGCTCTTAGGGGTTATGTTTTTAAAACAAACAAACTTTTCTCTTAAAAATACTCTCCTTAAAACATATTTTTGAAAGTATTTCTTTACAAAATGCTTTTGAAAAATAGTTTTTTCAAAATTCATATCTGTTCTGGTAACCTTCAGCTCTGATACGACGTGTAACACCCCACGTCCATTAATATCACTCACAAAGGGAATGCATTAACTTCCATGGAGCGTTATTAGTGTATAGAATAGAATATAACAAGACAGACACAAATATTGGTACTTGAAAATTTTAAAACAACTTTTATTGCAGCGGAGAAAAGGTTTGATTACAACAACTTCATAAACCAAGTACACTTAATATCCATCTTGACAAATTGTTTTCAGAGTACATAAAGTAAAAAAGCATAATCCCAAACACAAGTAGCCATAAAAGAGATGAGCTGAACTTTACTTTCAGCAATCCAAGGACTTCCAAAAGAGAGAGAAAGAGATCCAAATCAAGCTCCGCTAGTACTAGTCCCACCCTGAGAACCTGGGGGGGAAGGAAGAAAAGAGGTGAAAACAAAGAGGGTCGGACATGAAGTCTGGCGAGTGCCAAAACTTTAACAATACAATTATTAAAGTAATTAGGATAAGGCATAAACTGGTAAAACAAGGAATGACTGTGGAGCAAGTGGGCAAGACAAAGCAAACAGAGGAATATTTTGGCGTTAATTGCGCTCCTAATCACTATAGGATAATTACTATACTGCACCAATCCTAATTACACCGCACCATTACTAGTCACCCTAAAAGTTGATCCCCCCTAGATCTCTTCATAGGTGTCGTCTGCCCCTATCTCCACTAGTTGTACCCACTACCCTCCCCATTCTAATTACAATGTTTATTCATAATATGGTGTTATACTCCTAGCTGTCTTCATAGGTGTCGTCTGCTCCAATCTCCGCTAGTCGTACCCACTACCTTCCCCATTCGATCGGCTCTGTAACTCATAGATACCCGTGTTGGTCCCGTAGTGGGGTGTATCACTCCCCAAAGTGGCAACCCGATACCACTAAAGATGCACGGATTATATCTGCACGATGCAACAATGTCTTACTTACCAGCCCAGACCCATACACGCACATGACCTCGTTGGACTTGCATTGCCACCGCTAACCCGTTTTGACCTCTTACAATCAAACTCAGTAAGCGTGTCCCGTCCTCGACTTGGGTCGAGCTCACAAAGATACTTAATGGGTTACTGGTTTGAAAAGGGTCCCCACACAAACTTTCCACCTATGCTTGGTCCCACTAGAATTTCCCACTTAACCCTTTTTATTCATGTCTTCTTACATGTTTTCAACTTGGTTAAGTGTTTATAATTATATCCTCCATGTCACCCATGTTATTCACTAAAGAAATCAACATGTGTTATTAGTTAAGCTTGTCTTAACCCTATCCGCTTATTAGATCAATATATTATTGGTTAAGCTGGTCTTAACCCCATCCACTTATATCTTATTGGTTAAGTTGGTCTTAACCCTATCCGCTTATCAAGTCAATATACATTATTGGTTAAGATTGTCTTAACCCTATCAGATCAATATATATTATTGGTTAAGTTTGTCCTAACCCTATCCGCTTATTAGATCAATATATTATTGGTTAAGCTGGTCTTAACCCCATCCACTTATCAGATTAATATATATGTGTGTGTATATATATATATATTATTGGTTAAGCTGGTCTTAACCCTATCCATTTATTTGTTTTTTTATGATTAAGTACATCTTAGTTCACAGATACATTGGTTAAGAGAATAACTCCCTAAGTACTAACCCCGAAGACCGAAATCAACATCAGATTGTTACTCAGAGAATCACTCACTCAGCCAAACTTCTGTTTGTCATTCATATTCGTCTTTGCTTAGCATTAATTAATTATTAATGCACATATCTCTCACATTAAGTCGATTGCTTGTGGCCGCTGGATATGCTGGGCGGTTCCGGGCAGACTTCCACCACAATCAAGACTTAACCTCGTGTCCAAGCATCTTTTAATTTATGCCTTTGTCCTCTCACATTGGACTACCATTTGTGGTTGCTGTATTTGCCGGGCGGGTCCGGGCAGTCTTACACCACAAACGAGTCTAACCTCATGCCTTAGGCCTTTATTACTTATTTAATTTGTGCCTTTGACCTCTCACATTAGACTACCATTTGTGGTTGCTGGATTTGCCGGGCGGGTCCGGGCAGTCTTACACCACAAACGAGTCTAACCTCGTATCTTAGGCATTTATTATTACACATTACTATTCAACCCCAATTTGAATTAATATCCCTATTTCAAATTGCCAATAATTTCCAATTTTAATCTATGTCCATAATTGTCACTTAAATTATGTCCATAATTACTATGCATATAAATTAGGCCAATTACTGTCTCAAATTAATTATATGCCTTTATGCCATTTTATGCCAATTCACAATTATGCATATTTAATATTTTCCCATTGTCCCCACGTCGTTCGTACGTTGAACGTGAAATATGTTATACTCGCAAATAGTCTAACTCATAAAAAGGAAAGAAACATCACAACTTGCATAACACCAAAATAGATCTAACTAGCATAACATGGATCAAAACTGGCATGATTATGATTCATATTAACATAAATTTGCATAATCAACACTTGCATAGGCAATAGTCATAAAACATAAATTTGTATAAACTATGTACTGTCATGGATCTAAATGTATAGATCTAAAGATGTAATTATGAACTTGCATATATGGATATGGTTTTACTATGACTTGTATACGAATTTCATACAAACTTACATTCAAACTAGCATATGATTCACATACAAAACTAGCATAGGAAACATAAATTTGCATAAGTATGTTACTGCCTTGGATCTAAATATAGATATAATATCAAAATGTGAACTTGCATATGGATCTAAACATAGATCTAAACATAAAAATGTGAACTTGCACACGGATCTGAACACATAAATTAATGTCACACTTTTCGCTTATAAACTAGCATATGTATATACTTGATTCACATATGTTTTACATCCCAACTTGCATAAGATTCACATATATTTCAACATCCTAAACTTGCATACATATATTTTAACATCGCAAACTTGCATAAGATTCGCATATGATTTAACACATAAATTTGCATAAGATTCACATAACATAAACTTGCATATGATTCACAAATTAACATATGCAAACTTACATAAAATGAATCAAGTTAAACATGTATAATTGTACATATAAATAGATCTACCAATCATACAACAACAAAACTGTCATATGTTCACAAACAGATAATAACTTCACTTGTTTCAACAGACATGTTCTCATAATCCTATTACAACCCATCATAATTAATTTATTAATTATATTGTGAAAGAAATAGCACTCACAATCAAAAGAACAGTCTTGTTTTTCTGGGATCTGTATTCTGAAACTGAATTGCTCGCCTTTAATGTAGACTAATTGTTATTCTAATTTGGATTTAGATTTGATTTTGATTCTTGCTTCTATCTTGATTTTAAGTTGAAGAAGGAATGGTGGCTAAACTAGAACGATCATGGACGGCATGGTGGCTCCTTGGAATGAATTAGTGTGATTTAGGGTTTGAGGATTGTGGTTGGTTTTATAGAAATTAAATCTTATGTGAGCCATTAGATCGTTTAAGGAGCAATCAGAGCCATCCAACTAAAGCAAGTGTCACTCAGCCAATCATAGCATGACACATAAGACCTAACACCTCAGAATTTGTCACAAAGCCAATCAGAGAAGGCCATGTAAAAAAGACAATCCTTGACCAACAAAAAATGAGCCACGTGCGCCACATGATGCGTACACGTCATATATATATATATATATATATATATATATATATATATATTCTTTTTTCTATCTTCCCAATTAAACATTTTCATACTAAACCACTTTTTATCCATTCCCCTAAAACAAAAATATGGCGCTGGCGGGGATCGAACTTTGTACCTCTTGTATGCAAGTCACATGTTCTAACCAAATGAACTACTAAGTCTTTTGCTTACAAAACTTAGAACAATGCTAAACATTATTCTTTTCTCATTCTTTTTTTGATGTTTTGCTGCAATATTTAATTTAAAGATATCTTCTTCATACGGAGTTCGATTTACGCAAACTCGGACTCTATCTCAAGCAGAATTCCGAGGTGAACACAATGGTGCAACCCATTTCTCTTAATTCCCACATTTGAAATTAAGTATTCATTAATTCGTTAATTTTAATATTTAAAATCATGGGGTGTTACAGAAAACCCATTCAGTGGTTGACCATATCTCATTTGTTGATTTGCAACCTATAACTTGAAGCAAAAGCCTTGAACTAATGGATGATAGTAACCAAGAACTTAGTAATCTGTCTTGCTTGTAATATTTGGTGTATTTGTTGTTGCTGACAATCTTGTTTTCATTGTCAGTGATGAACTTTGGCGGAATCGGCATAATGCCAAGAATAAAGCCTTCAAGAGCATACCCTTGAAAGGCTATTTCGAATTGCAATATCCAAAGTTGATAGTTCTCCTCTTCTAAATGTATGGTAATTAGTTGACTTTTTGGACTAATTACTATTTTAATTGGATTGTTGGCTTCGAATGTCAAATTAGGTTGTGCAAGCAAAGTAGGCTAAGATGAACCCACATGACCAGTTCCTGATTGATTGTCTCCAACCATGATGACAAGCAGTTTTGAATGCAAAAAACAAAAGAAATGGTGGAAAATGAAAAAGCGTTCGGGTATTTAATATTTTCTTTTAAGAAAAATGATGGTGTAGAGGCAAGAAGCAACCAATTTTGATTAAGGAACTTTTTCTGTAAAATTTGGAAGGATCCGCGGTTAAAATGATTTCTGAAAGGAAACACTTTATTTTCTGATTTGGTTTTCTTGATTTCGACAAGTCGTTTTCTTCAAGAAGCAGTGTTGCTTCCAAGAATTTGATATGTTCTTGGTGAGAAACTTGAACCTTGATGTAAAATTGCTTTAACTCCTAGTAGATGAAGCTAGAAACTGATGGAAGAAAAAACTCGATTCACATAATTATTTTTAAACTACTTTTGGCTTTATGAAAACAAATGCTTTTGGTGTAAAATGGCTGGAGAGATCTTGATATAATGAAATCTTAGAGAACAAATGGATCTTAGTGCTATAAAGTTGGGGCTCTGATATCATAATGAAGTTTGAAACAGTTCGATATGAGTCGTAGATGAACACAAAATTTTGTAAGTGAGAATTGATGATAGAAAGGTTGTAATTGTATTGGAATTGTACTAATTCTCAACTAGTATAGAAACAAACTGAGGTAAAGTATTTATATACAAAGTTGGGCAAAACATGCCAACATACATAGGCCTGTAAATACTTAGAAAGGAAAAAAAAAGCTTGACAAAAAATAGAGTACGCTGACACTTCAATTACTACATAACCTTTTTAACATCAAAGCCATCCTATTTCATTATTGTTTGGAAATGAATTTCCAACCCCTAATGGAATTTCCAACCCCTAATGGAATTTCCAACTCCTGGTGGAGTTTGGATAAGTGGAAGGAGACAAGGACACAACTCAGGAATCCTATATGGTGCAACTTTTTGAGAACCACTACCTTGAAAAAGGAAAAAAATGTCAAAATGCGTTCACATTAATAATTCAAACATGTAGCAATTACACTAGAGGCTCGTATATAAGTCTTTTGATGAAGTAGACCTGAAAGATGAAAAAGATGAGACAAAGATAGGAAATCTGATCAAACTATGAATTGTGCCTATCAACGATGGATTAACCAGGTCCTCAAAATTAGTTCTTATCTTAATTAAAGGATGAAGAATCAGCTCATAGTATTTTCTAGAGTTAATTAAGGAAATGTTTTTGCATGGCATCATGTTGACATAAATGGAACTTCCTATAGTATTGCATGTAAAGCATTAAACATTGATGCAAAGATCATTACTCTTAATAAAAAGGAGATAAGTATGTCTCTAGAGAGATGTGCATCCTTTAATGAGGGACTAAAGAACAATTTGGATAATTACTTCACTAAAAAGCCTCGTTATCTTGGGGGGATAGCTAATCATGTACTGGTTATGAAGTTGAATGAAAAATGAAGGTGTGGCGATCCAATTTGTTTGACCAATCGAAAATCCTAGAAAAATCCATCTGTTCCAAAACAAACAATCACAAATACCATTTTAGAACATACATTTATTTGGAAAATATACAAAAACACCAAATGCATTAGATACAAATTTAATAATAAAACTAATCTGAGTAATCATTTAATCTACTATGCGATTACAAGAAAATGATCATTTTGCAACTACTTATTTGCAGCTGACACAATAGGACGGTTGTAATAAATGATCTTTAGCGGTTGACATTTCGTAATAGTTATAATGAATGGTCTTCAACAACTGACATTTCTTGACATTTGTAATAAATGCTATTTAGTAGTTGCGTTTTTTAATCAGTCGCAATAAACATATTTTTAGCAATTGAATTTTTATGCTAATTGCATCAAACATACTTATAACAATTAGTTTTTGTACTAGTTGAAATGAACATATTTTTAGTGGGTACTTTTCTATGCCAGTTGCAATAACATATTTTCCAGTGGTTGGAATTTGTGTTAGTTGCAATAAACATATTTTTGGCAATTGCATTTCCTTATCAGTTATAATAAACATAATTTTAATTATATAAAAATTAAGACTAATATTTAATAATAAAACTTAATTATAATAAAGTGATATTTAGTATTTAATAATTAATTTTAAATAATTATCAATTAACAACTACTAATAATTAATAATGGTCGATAATTATGAAAAATATATAACAGTTATAAATGGCAGTCTATAATTAATAATTTATAAGAGAAAATTTAGATAAGTAATTATTTACAACTTATAACCAGGCCCGACCTTTTACCAAAGCGGTAGAAACGTCTGTCTAAGGCTTTTAAATACGCGGTGCACTAGATTCACATGACAGAAAAAAACTAATTTATTATCCATGAATGTGTCAAACCAACGATCGATGGTGATTGGACCCCATCTAGATGGCGAGTGAGTCTCTTTGTCTCCTTCAAGCAACAGACTCCATCGCAGCAGCAAGGGAGCAACCGCATAGGCAACAAGCTCCATCTCAACAGCTAGGGCACAACTGCATAGGCAACAACCTCCATCTCCTTAGTAGTTAGAGCGCAACACAAACTAAAAAAAACACAAATTCTAAAATTCAACTGAAGATGCTAGTACTGCTTAATTTGGATTTCCATTTTCGTATGTTTTAAAATTTCAATTATCGAGTTAATTTACTTATTGTGTCATAATTAGATCAGTAAGGTAGTAATCCATTGTTTTAGTTTAGACTTGTTGATGAGTACGAAAAGGTACTTAATTTTTAGTTTGATTGTTAATTGGCATAATTTAAAGGGTACGTGAATCAAGTAGGTTGTCATGTTTTGGTTAAAGATCTTGACATGGCTTAGATTGATGGAGAAGTGATAAAATTAAAGTCAAAATTTTCAATTTGAAAGAGTGTAAGTTACTAAGATCAAAGTCCGAGTTGATGTTATCTTTGATCTTTGTAAATATGTGATTCAAATAATGCTAGTTTGTTCCACGTATCATAAGATATTAGGTATATTGTTATTTAAGATTATATAAATATGTGAAGCTAAATCATTTGAGAAATTTAATGATGCAATGGACAAAAATACATAAACCATTTGCTAAAAAATACATGGGGACTATGCAGCGTTAAACGTGAAACTTGTGGTTGATACTAGGAATTAATCTTTAGATAGTCTTAACTCTTGTGAATGGTAAGAATAAGGAACTTGTTCATTGGGATTGTAGGTTATAACTAGCGTGTTGCTTGTATATGCAAAGGATTTTGAAGCATCACCATGTGGAGTTGACGACACGATAGAACTAGCATGTTTTCATAAGCCAGAAGTATTACAAAGCTCAAAATCTCAATATGTTCTAACTAAAATGCATGTGTCTCGATTTACACAAACCTCTCCGCCTCGAATTTTAATATATTTTAGTTACATTATGAATTATTAGCCTTTTGTGTGAATAGGCAATACTTGAAAATATATTAATTTCTCTTAAACCTTTTCAAAGACTACGTCACTTCTATGACATCCATATGATGCAATTAGTTAAGAAGCAGCTATAGGGGAGCTCAGTTTTGTAGATGTTGCTTATAGGTATTTGCATTTAGGCGTTGCTATTATAACCACATGCTATTAACTAAATTTACTACTAATATTCAAGTCAAAGGTTTAAAAAATGTTTATAAGCAATTAATTAACTTTGATATACAACTTAAATTACTATTACGAATAAAATTATTTATTTTTGTTCATCTTATGGTTATTTATAAACATAAATCATTTTGATTATTTAATTAATGATGATATGTAACGATTTGCATTTTTCACCGTTCAAGTCGACAATAATCCACACATGTCAAATATAGATGGTTATTTGGGTAAATATAAGAAAAAGAAAGAAGAAAGAAAAAACATCACAGGATCTCATAGCGGGAGGATAAAATATAATAAACAAGTAACAGTTCACGAAGTTGTTAAAATATACATTTGATTATACTTTACAACAATTATCTGAGTTATACATACCTAAACATAATACAATATTACAGAAAAACAGAAATGATGTAGTGGGAACATATAATAGATAATACACCAAAACTCTGTATTCATCCTCCAAAAAATGTGGTCTTCGCTAACTGAAAAACTCAGGCTGACCCGATAATAAATGAAAAGACAAAAACATTCAGTCAGAACTAAAAAATTCTTATATCAATCAAATCAAAATCATACAATAATATGTGTATAGTAGTGTCAGAAATGTTTACAGGATTTTCCATCTCCTATCAGTATATAACGTGAGTGTAATAACTTAAGAGATATTACGGGAATTTCATCTCTTAAGATTCGTCAAACTAGATATTATATAATATAATGGGCTATTATAATATTGTTTATTCAGTGAAGTAAAGTATTAAAATAACATAAGCGGGATTACCATTATAACCTATACAACGTTTATAATATTGAAACGACCCGAAATCCCCCTTACGGGAAAGCCCAGACTGCTTTGAGAACACGACGCATCAGACACAAACATAAGAACATTTCATTGCAATTACAACAATTTCCATCAGAGTACAAGAATATATCAGAGTTTAAATAATTTATAACAGAAAAATATCAGAGATTTAATTACATAACAGCGGAAAAATATATACATAAATATAATGTATACCGGAAATTATCTACAACCACATCTGAAGGAGATATACAGATACAAAGCTTTACGAATATAGCTCCATCTATAATCCAAGATCCTATGAAAAGAAGTATCTGCGAAAACCAAAACTACTAGCTGCCCGTGTGGAAAATATGGGCACCCAGAGTTTAGCTAGAAACAATAAACTTCGAGTCAGTCATGGGACTGGTGTGAGTACATAAAACAGTTATTAAACTTTACTCTAAAAGTTGGGAAATCATGGGATCATTCTGTATATAACATGGAACGGGTTTACTCCACATGAATCTCAGTTTAAAATAAAACAACGTAATGCTTTTTGAAAAATGAAGCTATTATAAGACTCAGGTCCCATCACACAATGTAACACAAGCCGAAGGATAGAGTTTTCCCTTATAATAGCCAAACATGCTTGGTACGTTTAAACCAAATCATTTTTTTTATATTACTGTAAGTGTATAGTGTCAAAAAAAACAACTTCAAATATAAATGTATAAATCATAGAAGACATGAGAGCCCCATCCAACTATGTCTCCATATAGGTTTACAACTAAATCCGAAAAATGTCATATTGGAAATTGGATTTCCATCATGAGTCAAGGCAAGGGATGATCTCCTTACCGATTCGAGTCACCTCTAGCAAGATGACCCAGGATCACACCTACTGGCAACCCGTGGATCCTACAGTACCGATCCACACTTACTTTAGTGGATTGGTTATTCCTAAACAATACATTTTGCGGTCCTATCGGACCTCCAAAATGGTCAGTTCGTCGACCAATCATATCTGAGGCGCCTCGCAATCCATCATCCACATAAGTAAAAATGTCTAGGCTCCATATCATGATAGTACCTCTAGCTAGAAAGAAACGTACGCACTCACTGCATCCCTTATCCAGTTTTTGACACATATCGAGGTGTGAGGCTCACAAATTAACAATATACACAAAGCTGTGCTAATTAAAGTCGTGCTTTGATCATCAACCACAAGACTCTGCTTTTCAACAAAAGCCTTGATCATTTGCATCTTAGCATGCCACATTGACAATCCTCACCATGCAACTGATGTCTATCAATATATAACCTCAAAGCTTGTACGTCTCAGAGAAGGGTGTTAAGCAAGAGAGTAAATTCTCCACCACCAAACAGATATATATTTAATAGAAATCAATCAACATAGAATGAAATCCAATGTCAGACACACATCCATTTACAAGTTTGTTCTGAGTCTGAACGAAACCGGAGGCACCTTATTCATTGTCCCATATGTCCAATACAGGAGAGAGGTCCTCGCATATCCGGTCGATCTCCAAGTACGTCTGGACGATCACCACTTATTACCTTATCTTTGGTGTATAGCCCAATCAAGATATCAGTAATCATCCAAACGATGTGAAGATCTCCGGTCTTTAACCACTATTTTCATCGTCGACTTTTAGTCGTCGTAGTAGTTATTCAGGATGGGTTAAACTCGGTCTTTCCGAATAATTTGCATATTTTATAATCAATAATCAAGTGCTATAAAAACACATCATATGCCTCATTCCAAGTCAGAATATTCTTTTATTCAGATATTCACATCTTAAGGGAAAGGGTCCCAAAATTTTATTAAAGATAAATTCTTTTAAACTTATTCTTTAATCTTCCTTTGGATGTCATTTTCAAAAGATTTTATTTACTAGTCGGGATTATCGAGCCTTACCGAAGTAACCATTTATTTTATTTTCCAATCCCAACCCATTAATCTGATGGACCAAAACTGGTAGTACTCCATATATAACACCCACTGTGTTATCCGTAAAATTAGTTACCATTTCCCGTTCAAATCTAATTAAAGATTTAACTATCGCCTAGAGTAAAACTGGTGATACTCCATTCTCGATCATTTCATGAATTTGATAAATTTAATTATCTCATTCTCATTCCGATCTAATTAAAGATTCATTAAAACTCCAGTTTAGTTTTAATCTCAAAAATCAATACTTTATGATTATTCAGCTTTAGGGAAATTAATCTTGTCTGTAACTGGGTTAAAGAACCAATGTCATTTAAAACACAGTTCATGATAAACCTAAATCATCATCCATTAACTATGGAATCTTCACGGAAAAACATATTAATATATAATTGATATAAATTTCCGTATCAGACTAATAATATAAATGGAATAATGGCAAAGCCTTTTAAATTCCATATATAGTAATGGTCTTCCTTTACAGAAGTTCATCTCTATTATTACCAAATCAAATTCCATTCAATTCCAATTTAATAGATTAAACTGGAAAACTTTACTTTGGAAAATTTCCATTAAATATTAATAAAAAAATTATAAATTCCAAATCATATGTTCATGTTAATTAGGTTAAAGAACAAGTATTATTTAAAACACAGTTCACGATAAACCCAAAAATCCAATCTTAATTCAATTCCAATTAAATATTAATTAATTGGTAGATTTCTCTAAATCTTAATCAGAAGATTTATTCTTTTCTCAACTGGGTTTAAGAATAGTGTTATTAAAAACGTTGTTCACGACAAATCCAAAATCCAATTTGATATTAAATACAAGGCTCTGAAAAGAAATTATATCGGCTTATTTTCAATATCAAATTCTGAAACCAATGGATATCTTATTGGGAATAACGATATCTGTATTTTCCAAATTCCTCAACAATATCCGTATAATCACAGAATCCAATATCGAAATGTTTCGAAGATTATTTCCATTCCAATTTATTCGTTGGAAATTTCTGGTTATATTAAAACCATTTTCAACACAATTTATTTATTTAAAAACATTGGATTATTATTCTAGTTAATAACTAGTTCACTCAGATAAAAATATCTTTTATCCTTTTAAATATGGAATTTTTCATCCAAAATCTTTCCAAATCATTTATTATGATTTTACACAAATTTTCCATATTTTTAATAATTTTATTTAGGCCTTTACAGTCAGCTTCCAATAACGGCCACCGAACTACATCCATAGCGACCTTTTCTGAAATTGATTTGGACATATCTTGAATTCCGACTGTTCAAATTTAAATCTCTTATATTCATTGGAAAGCTCTTTTCTATTCGAACCCAACGGTTCTGATTTTAGGAGAATCCGATGGTTGGATTCTCCCGTTACATCAATTTGAAGTTAATGGCTAACATTCGGGAACGGTCGCTGCGTGGCGCGTTCTATTCAAGCCATTATATATATAATATATATATCGTCGATTTCTATTTAAAACGTATTTTATAAAATATTTATAAATTCGTTTTAAAATGATTTCAACTTCATTTTCAATTTTAAATCAAAATTGAATATTCTATTTCAGTGTAATATTAAAATGATAAAATTTTCAAAATATCATATTTTGAAATCAATTCTTTTCAATATTTATTATAAAATAAATAAAATCGACAGAGAATTCCGTTCAAGGTAAAATGGTCCAAGTTAAATTGGCTTCATATGTTTCAATTTTTTCGTGTCCATCCAAAATCGGACATCAAAATCATATTTTGATTATTCACTGAATATTGTTTTAATATATTCATTATTTTAAAATATTTGTTATTTTCTGAATCAGAATATGACTCAATCAATTACCATATAATTTCAGTTATATGGATTTCATACATCACATGCATTCAATAATAATGATCAATAATTGTTGACACACTTTTTGGTAAAAGCTGTCACACATGGAATTTCTGGATAGCATCGCGCTCAGGTACCGAGAACGTCGTCAACAAACATGAAGCGGTTTGGTCGAAATCACATCATCAACATAAACAGGCCCAAAACTCCTATTAGATGACCTCTTTTGGGCCCAAAAATAGCAATTACAGAGCTTTTCTTTGTAACTCTTGTAGCCCTCTGAATTAGCTTCAGAATGAGCTTTCGTTTGGCCCAATCGGACTTACGGTTTGGAAGTTATGCCCATTTCCGTAAACACGCGTAAAAGAGCAACTCTGGTTCGTGAACATGGTCTCGATTCACCCTAACCACATGACACTAGCTCGCCCCCTTTGTGGTTCGCCCTCTCGGCTCGTGGTGGACTCCTCGATCACCACTCGGCTCATGGCACATCCCTCGACCACGACCCGACCCTCCCGGCGCGGGCTTCGACACTCCAGCTTGCAAATGGACCTGCTTGTGATGCACATGGTGATCATGACCCGCCATCACGACCCGACTCCTGAACCTATAGCAGCATGAAGATCTTGAGCTATTCTCTTAGCTATTCCTGCTTCTACTTTTCCGGATTGGGTTCCATGTGCCCTATCACGAACCAGCCTCCCTATGAGCTTTCCTATAGCTATAAATACACCATTACATGGCAAATTGAAGGGACTTTTGGCCATTCTTCTTCGCGGCTTCCACGATTACTGAAGTGCAAGGATTTTGCACTTTTCTACACAAAAATTCTCTTCTTGCAATCTCAATTTACACACGGATTGTGTGTCTACATGTAACTGATTCTTGTAATCTGTTAGTATAACAATAAGATTATAAAGTGGACGTAGGCTACATCTACAACCGAACCACTATAAAAACTTCGTGTGTTCCCTCTTATTTACTATTTTCTACATTTTTGTGATTTGCATTTGGGTGTTAGCACCAATTTTTGGTCTAACATTTTGGTGCGCCAGGTAGGGGGACACACGACAACTTCAACTTCTACTTGGATTTTTTGGCTATTGGATTAATGGCAATCAAAAGGAAGAAAACTGGAACTTCCTCTCATGCTGAGGATGCTGAAGGCACTAGGAACAAGGCAAGCCAGGAGGCTTCCTCTCATGGAGATCCGTCAGCATACCTGATCAGAAAAGTGATGGATGTCGTTCTCGCTGAATTGAGAACCTAGATTGCAAGGCAAGATGATCTCCTTAGGAAGCAACAAGAGATGATCGATGGATTCTTCGTTCGGATGGATGGCAGGCCGAGCGACAATGAACAGCGCATCGAAAATGATGCTACTGAAGCGGCTCGCGCATCGCTTGGACTCGGGGGCAACCCCCTCGCTCTTGGAAATGGTCAGGCTCAACCGACTTCAGCTCCAGTTCAGACGGATGCTGGATTGCAAGCTCCCGCTCCTCAACAACAACCAGTTCGTGATCAACCTCAATGACTCGATTGGCTCGCCCCACCTGACTCCCGAGCCACAGATCGCCACGACCCAGGCTCACGAACCAACTTTCTCGACCTCCATGACTCACGAACGGATCGGGTCACCCCCCTCGAGCCACGAGCATACCACCTCGAACCTGGCCCATGAGCCGGCCACCTCGAACCCCGATCTGGTCTCCACAACTCACTCCCAACAGCTCACCGGAAGCTTCCTTCTTCCGCATTCAACGATGGGGGCACCACCTCTGATCTTGGCAGTTTGCAACAACTTTTCGAAGGAAATCGGCTAGCAGATCTGATTGAACGCCTCTCAAGAGCCTGCACTTATCAGAATGACATGGATGACGTCAACCACACTCCTTTCACTCAGGAAATCAGGAATTCCAGTAATCCCCCGGATTTCAAACTTCCACAACTGGAGCCCTACAATGGAAGTACAGATCCTACCGTGCACTTGATGCGCTATAAACGACACATGGAGGTTCAAATAGCATCAGAAAATGTCATGGTGAAATGTTTTCCCCTCTTTTTAACTGATATTGCTGCTATGTGGATTCGACAGCTAGAAACTGAATCGATCAACAGCTGGAACATGTTAGTTGCACACTTCATTGAACAATTTCGGGTTCACATTGCATGACCCAAGAACGTCATGTCACTTACTACAATCAAGCAAAGACCTAGGGAAACTCTGCGTTCATTCCTGGAAAGATTCAATGTTGCAGCAGCATCAGTTGATCGCCCTGAACCATCAATGGTACTGATGGCAGCAGTATCCGACATCTTAGATAACACGGAATTCAAGAAATCTTTGTATCGAGATCCACCGCGATATCTCGGCGAATTCTACCTTGAAGCAGATAGATTCCTACGGGAAGAATATGCAACCTCCGAGAAGAAAATTCTCGATGTCAACATGCTCAAAGACGAAGAACCGTCTGATTATGGAAAAGGCAAGGGAAAAGCCGTTGTCAAGGATGACCACAACACTCAGCCTCGGAGAGGGCCCAAATATGAGAAGTATGATGAACTCAATGCCCCACTCTCAGACATTTACCTGGACACAGGAGGTGCTTCCTCCTATCCAAGGCCTCCCAAGAGGAAGCCAACGCTAGCACAACACAACTCCGGAAGACATTGCATATTTCATGACATAGACGGTCACAATACTGATGATTGTAGACATTTGCGAGGCCTTATTGAGGACCGGGTCAGGCGAGGAGAGATACCAGAGTATGTAACTCAACCAATAGCTCCCACACTTGCGCAGCCACCACATATTCCCCGAAGAGGGAACAATCCTGGATCGAGCAATCGTGGGCTTGTCATTAACTGATCCCACTCAGCGGATCTCTTCAGTTTGCCGGACTCCGGTCCGTAGTTCATGTTTTTTAGGCTTTGGTGACTTCTCGCCCCTCCTTGTTTTCTCTGCATGCAATAAGTGCGGTAACATCAGCCCACACGCACAGAACCGACCTCTAGTCTCCAGTCATGTTCAGGGTTAGAATAACTACCGCTTAGTTTTCATGAATCAATAAAGATCATTGATGAGCTCCGGCTCCCAACTGGATCCGTCCAGTATAAACAAACATGAGCTCCGGCTCCCAACTGGATCCGTCCAGTATAAACATTGAGCTCCGGCTCTGAACTTGATCCGTCCAGTATAAACAAATTCTCACTTGCTTTTCCTTGGTCGTCTTACTCCGGTAAGGCCGTCTTGGAATCTCATTAGCTTTTCTTTGGTCGTCTTACCCCGGTAAGGCCGTATTGGAACCCCATAGCACTTCCTTGGTCGTCTTACTTTGGTAAGGCCATCTCGGAACCATTTTTGCATTGTTTGTTTTATCTTTTTGCAGGTACGGATTATGGATTACACAGATTATCCAGAACATATCTTTCTTCAATCAACAAGATATGTTCTGGGGGGGGCAAACTTGTTTACACACTTTTTGGTAAAAGCTGTCACACATGGAATTTCTGGATAGCATCGCGCTCAGGTACCGAGAACGTCGTCAACAAACATGAAGAGGTTTGGTCGAAATCACATCATCAACATAAACAGGCCCAAAACTCCTATTAGATGACCTCTTTTGGGCCCGAAAATAGCAATTACAGAGCTTTTCTTTGTAACTCTTGTAGCCCTCTGAATTAGCTTCAGAATGAGCTTTCGTTTGGCCCAATCGGACTTACGTTTTGGAAGTTATGCCCATTTCCGTAAACACACGTAGAAGAGCAACTCTGGTTCGTGAACATGGTCTCGATTCACCCTCACCACATGACATTGGGTCGCCCCTTTTGCGGTTCGCCCCCTTGGCTCGTGGGGGACTCCTCGATCACCACTTGGCTCGTGGCACATCCCTAGACCACAAACTGACCCTCCTGGCGTAGGCTTTAACACTCCAGCTCGCAAGTGGACCCGCTCGTGATGCACACGGTGGTCACGACCCGCCATCACGACCCAACTCCTTAGCCTGTAGCAGCGTGAAGATCTTGAGCTATTCCTGCTCATACTTTTCCGAATCGGGTTCCACGTGCCCTATCACGAACCGGCCTCCATATGAGCTTTCCTACAGCTGTAAATACACCACTACATGGCAAATTGAAGGGACTTTTGGCCATTCTTCTTCGCGGCTTCCACCATTACTGAAGTGCAAGGATTTTGCACCTTTCTACACAAAAATTCTCTTCTTGTAATCTCAATTAACACATGGATTGTGTGTCTACATGTAACTGATTCTTGTAATCTGTCAGTACAATAATAAGATTATAAAGTGGACGTAGGCTACATCTACAGCCGAACCACTATAAAAACTTCGTGTGCTCCCTCTTATTTACAATTTTCTACATTTTTATGATCTGTGATTTGCATTTGGGTGTTAGTTCCAATTTTTGGTCTAACAATAATCATTAAACAGTCAATTCACATCTAGATTGCAATTTACATCTGTATAAGCATTAAAATAAATAAATAACGCTCATCACAGTCTGTCAATCAATCGATCGACATACAACTAAATATTGGGATTAGTGTATGTCAAATAACGTCCTAATACTCGTGTGGGGTTTTCTAACAACAACAGTTTATTTAATTAAATCATTGGTCAATAAATTTAACCAATTCTAATTCGGTTTGAATTAATTTTCTAATTAACCAATTTTCACTATTTAAATTATAAATGGAAATTTATATCACATTTCAACAACCACAAAGTGTATCCACATTGTTTGAAATACGAATGGGGTATATTCAAACAACGCTTCTTGTGCAGATGAGTCGTGAATAGTTCATGTGTTGAACTCAAACTACAACAGATAAAATAAGCACTGGCAATTTCAATATATTTACAGTTATAAAATAAATTAAATAACTGTATAAAATTTTAGTGAGAGAATTCTCATAGTAGTTTCCACTCTGCCATTCTTTATTTCTGAATTTTTGAATTTCTAACATGCTCTGTTTATGTCCCAATCAGTTTCATTGTGTAGTGCTCGACGATATGAGTGCAACGCAACTCGTTTCACTGAATTCCGATATCATATGGAAAAGTTATACAATTATAAACATTGATACATTAATTTAATAATTAATTTAATTAAACATTAATTAATCACCTAATTAACTAATCTCTACTCTTTAATTCTTCTCCCTCCCTCTTTGTAAAACTCGACCAACACTCCAGTATTTCCCAAAGCCATTGCTCCTCCCTTTACCTCCATTATCTCTCCCCATACTCAATCGTTTTTTAGATTCGTTAACTCCACCATCTTCATCCTCAAAATATCTCTCCACTAATGCAAACAATATCAAACTCGCACCCCATCTCACGAATCCGTGCTCCAACGTGTTTCGGTGCAAGCACAAAAAAATATCGACATATCTTTCTCTCGAATCAACCCGAAAATTCGCAGCAAACCCCATTCGATCCCTGAAGTTCTAAAATGATATTCAAAACTTGAATAAATGCTTCATGTTCTCGAATTTAAGAACCCTAGTTGTTGCTGGGTTTATACAACAAATGCGAACATGAGTCGCAGCTCACGAAACCGCTACAGAATTGAAGAGGAAGACAAGGCGATTACAAAGACATGAGTTTTGCAATTTATCGATTTTTGTTGGGTTTTCTTTGAATTATTTTGAGATGATTTTCACGTTTTTGCTGATTGAAAGAGGAGCGGCATTTTCTGGCTGACCACGAGATTTTATTTTTAGGGTTTGACTTGGTCTAAGGATTACATATAATAATATATTTAAATAATGTTTAATTCAATAATTACTCGTTTAACACCACGAACTCCAAATGAGACCCAACGACTTTCGCTTCTAGCCAAATACCCCCATTTCGGACACAATGGGATATGTTTCGTAAGACAATTCGACTGTTTCGATTTGTTTTTCTCAAAATTAAAACATAAATCAATATACATTGAATTTGAACGCACATTTTAATTTACCGAGGCCACATACTGACTCCGAAAATTACAAAAAAATTAAATCTAGCTATGTTTTGACGATACAGTCCTAACAAAACAAACTTCGTCGAATTTAGAGGTCGTTTGAAAAATGGCCATTTTCTGGTCGATTAAATATAAATTGAAATTTGAAAACACATTTAAATTCACTGCGCTCACATATTAATTCCAAAAATTACGAATTTTAAACCTGACTATAATTTGACATTCCGAATCCAACAAAAGTGGTTTTGTCGAAAACGGAGGTCGTTTGCAAAATGGCTATTTTTAAGGGTTATATATTATATTAAAAAAAAATCTAAAACACCCCACCTCCGTTAAGGTCACTCACAAAGGGAATGCCTTAATTATGGTGGAGGTTTATAAGTAAAAGACACAGATAAAACACAAGACAGATATAAACACATATAAATAAGCAGCGGAAAAACCAACAGAATTTTATTATCATAAATATGTGTTCATACAGAACATTTCCAACATTGTCTCAAAACAAACTTCCAATTATTACAACCATAATACTGTCATGATTTTAAAAGTTAAAGAAGCATGAAACATAAATAAAGCTGCATAATCCCCATAAATGATATCCAAAGCCATGGTCCAAATGAAAGAAATCCAAGCAATACATTCTCTCTCTTCAGGCTGGATGAAAAACTGACTAAGCTGCGGTGTTTCCTCGCTGTGGACCTGGGCGGGGGAACGGAAGAAAAGAAGACGAAAGGAAAATGGGTCATACATAAGTCTGGTAAGTCTAGCTATATTCCTAGAATGTTAATAATAAAAAGATCATGACTTGCATAAAGTGAGAACAAAACGATATCATGATAATAGGCTATCCTAGAACTAGATAAGGTGTCCTAAAACGAACATCCCTTCGCACCCTATTTTAAATCTCTATCTCTGCACCTACTAATTC
Source organism: Allium sativum (assembly GCA_030737875.1). NCBI lineage: Eukaryota > Viridiplantae > Streptophyta > Magnoliopsida > Asparagales > Amaryllidaceae > Allium > Allium sativum. The sequence goes on from CM060921.1 coordinate 299,131,263, forward strand.
TTATACCAACAGGCACCCCGTGATTGGGGTGAAGTGATCCCTTTCTCTTTCTTTAAAAGATCGGCTCCTACTCGTACATTTACATGTGTCCTACGACCCTATATGGTAGATACCTATGCTGGTCCCACCATGGGGTATATCAAGTCCCATGGTGGCGGCCCCGACATAATTCTAGCATGCATAGGGTATACTACTGATGCTCCAGTGCCCTGACTTGTCTGCTCCAGAGTGTGTACACGCCCGCACTCTGTTAGAACCCACACTGTGCACCAACCGCCGTCGCTTTTGACAACTTACAATCAACCCAGTAATCATGCCCCAACCTGCCTAGTTCAGGGTACCATGATACCTAATCGGGTTACTGCTGAAACGGGTCCCCGTTACTAGGTTTTCTAGTCAAACATGTTAAGTGGTTAAATGTCAGAATGAACCTAACCCCCACCCATCCAAATTATTTAACATGTTGAATTTGGTTAAGTAAGTATTTATTAAATTGACTTAATCCTATCAGTCCTAACTCAGCTCTGATTGTCTTATTAGAGCACCAACCTCTCAGATTAGACATATATTGTTGTGGCTGTCTGTATGCCGGTTGGGTCCGGGCAGTCTTACGCCACAACTCAGTTTAACCTCGGGTCTTTATTGGGCTCCATGCCTTAACCTCTCACATTGGATAGCTATTGTTGTGACAACTGGACAGCCGGGCGGGTCCGGGCAGGTTTACGTCACAACTCAATCCAACCTCGGGTTAAGCACGTTCGTATTTTCTAATTTACATTTTAATTATGTAAATTATTCAAATTCAAATTACTGTCACATTCATTTCTAATTAAGGTAATTAATGCCTTTTTATGCCATAAATCACTTATGTGATTAATGACCAATATGTAAATTAGAAAATATTCAAATTACTGTCGCATTCATTTCCAATTAATTTCATTAATTAAGGTAATTAATGCCTTTTTGTGCCATAAATCACTTATGTGATTAATGACCAATTTATGGCAAGTTTTCCTAAAATTATCATTTTAACTCAATGTTACCCCGTCCAATATTAGGCTAACCATCTCAGCCTAATTTACGTTCGCATGATTTTTGGTGTAAAGTATTAGGCTAAAAACTTAGCCTAATTTAATATACGCAAATTGGCATAAATTAGCATAAACATGACAAGGGTATAACTTTGGTATTGATGGCATAATCAATATGGACATAATAGGGTGTACTTGCAAAATAACTAACATGAACATTTTAGGGGTGAACTTGCAAAATAACTAACATGAACATTATAATGTAATAGGTACAAACTTGCAAAAAGACTAACATAAACATTATAATGTCATAGGTATGAACTTGCACTTATAGGCTAACTCAACGTATATGTGTTTTTAACATAGGCCATATTAACAACATACATGAGAATTAACAATATGAACTAATCCATATACATATGTTAATTTGCAACATAGGCAAATCAACATACGTATATGTGAGTTAGCAACATAGGCTAATCAACATACACATGTGTTAATTAGTAACATAGATTTAAACATACTTGCAAATTAATCCCAACATATGATAAGTGTGAACATGACATAAGTTTTTCATAAACATGAACATATAGATTTGACAATTGGTCGCATAACTTCACTACATAAACTTGCATAATAAACTACACAATTCTCATAAGATGTTACAATCCAAGTCCATGCTTATACAAGTAATCTAATCCAATAATCCCAAATTTAACATGATAATAGAATCAAGTCACTGGCATAGATTAATGTTATAAAACATAATAAACATCATACTTAATAATTCTCAATTCAACTTGATAATAGAATCAAATCACAAACGTATATTAATAACATAACGAGTATCGTACTATTATCATTTCATCGCAACACATGATATTCATATTAATTTGCATTCTAAAAATGTAGCTAAACTTACAATCGTAGACGGTCTTGTTTTCTGAGTTCTGAAATTCTGAATTTGCAAAGCTTTCCTTTGAGAAGACGTTGCTTTGATTCTAATTTGTTGTTGCTTTTTAATCTTTTAGTTGTATTCGCTATGTTGTTCGTCTCTTTCAAGTGGAGGCTCCCTCTAGTTCTCAGCAGACAGCATGGTGGCTCCAATTCTTATTCTTTTTTTTTTGTGAATTTTTAGTTTGAGACCTAGGGTCTTTTTATAGAGTTGCAAGTTAATTTGAGTCATCGATGAAGCTAGGGTTAACCAGAGCCGTCCGTTGTAAAGAGAAGCCAATTATGTTCACCATTTCTTTCTTAATGTACATTTACTATTATTTGTCAATCCATATAAATACGTACGCATTAGATACATCTCCCTTTTACACATTTATTATTAATTTTGTATGCACATTAGATACATCTCCCCTTTACACATTTATTATTATTCTTGTATGCACATTAGATACATCTCCCCTTTACACATTTATTTTTGTATTAGCAACTTTAGTGTTAACAGAAATACGGGGTGTTACATTCTCCCCTCCTTAAAGGATTTGGTCCCCGAAATCTCCAAGTCTAGGAGAACATATATCCTACCATCCCAATGTCCATCTATTCAATCATCAAACACGAGCGTCCATTGTCCTTAAAAGACCTCTAATGCTTCATGATCATATGCATCGTGTGTGTACATGTCCTTATCTAATGCAAAGATCAGGCGGTCTACTGATTCAGTTGACCTCCTTAATGAAAATTATGTAAGTGTCATGAATCCATCATGTATGCAAACTTTTTCCTATTCATAATTCTACATGAGTGCGCAATCATTCAAACAAATGCGACATCCATATGACAACATATTAAGCTTCAACCATATACAAACATAAACACATATATGCATATGCAATATGAAGTGACTGAACCGATCTAAAACCCTAGATTGTGTGTGTATATGCATCCACGAGCAACCACTAGCAAACATTTGCAACCACTTGCAACCATCATCCATAACATGTTTCAATTACATGTTTACATCCAAAGGGGTTTCCACCTAAGGATAAAAGGGTAAGGTCGGGGAGATATACCTAAAAAGATAGATACTAACATGACTTTAAGGAAAAAGAGAGATCAAAAATGTACCCTGAAAAAGAAAAGGGTAGGCTACGCATATTCTATCCTCAGTTTCCCAAGTCGCGTCTTCCTCGGCGTCGCTCCACTGAACTTTGACGAGTTTGACTTCGCGGTTACGTATCTTTTTCACTTCAGTTCCTAAGATGCGAGTTGGAACTTTCCTCACAGTTGCTTCGCGTTCTACTTCAGCTTCTTCTAGAATGTTTGGCTCTACCACTTCCGCTGACTCATGTAGATACTTCCGGAGGTGAGAAACATGAAAGACGTTGTGAACTCCGGCCAGTCTCTCGGGTAACTCTAACCTGTAGGTCATCTTCCCAATCTTCTCGATGATAGGAAACGGCCCTACAAATCTTGGTGCTAGTTTCCCTGTGGATCCAAAGCGAACGACGTTCCTTAAAGGAGATACCTTAAGGAAAACCATGTCCCCAACCTCAAATTCAAGGTCGGTCCTTCTCTTGTCTGCGTAGGATTTTTGTCTATCTTGGGTTGTCTTCATTCTTCTCCGTATTAAGTCTACTTTCTCTGAAGTCTCTCGGATCATATCTGGTCCAAGTATGAGCTTGTCAGTAGACTCCCACCAACAAGTGGGCGATCGGCACGGTCTTCCATATAAAGCTTTGAAGGGCGCCATCCCGATGGTGGCTTGGTAGCTGTTGTTGTAGGCAAATTACACCAAAGGAAGATGGTCCTCCCAAGTCCCTCCAAAGTCAAGGACGCAAAGTCTCAAAAGGTCTTCCAAAATCCTGTTCACCCTTTCCGTCTGACCATCAGTTTGGGGGTGATAGGCCGTGCTCAAACATAACTGTGTGCCTACAGCTTCTTGCGGACTCCGCCAAAACTCGCTTGTGAAGATAGGATCTCTGTCGCTAATAATGCTGGAAGGTATTCCATGGAGTCGAACTATCTCCTTAAGATAAAGAGATGCTAGAGACGAGGCAGTCCTTCTACTCTTGACAGGTAAAAAGTGGGCGCTTTTAGTAAGCCTATCCACTATTACCCAAATGCTAGTGTTGCCTCTTCTAGACCTAGGCAGCCCATCAATGAAGTCCATTGAAATGCTATCCCACTTCCACTGTGGGACCTCTAGAGGATGGAACAGACCATCAGCTTCTTCTGCTCCGCCTTGACTTGTTGGCAAATCATGCACTTAGAAACAAAATCTGCCACGTCCTTCTTCATGCCACTCCAAAAGAAAACTCTCTTTAAGTCCTTGTACATTTTGTCCCCGCCTGGGTGTATTGTCATCTTGGAATGATGTGCCTCCTCAAGAACTTTCTTCACCAACTCCTTTGCCTGTGGGACGCATAGTCTTCCATCCCGTCTTAACCACCCTTTGTCGTCGATGGTGTATCTATCGAGGTGACTAGAAGTCTCACCCCTAACGAGCTTATCAACCACTTCTACAAGTTGAGGGTCTTCTCGTTGTGCGGTCCCTATTGAGTCTAAGAGAGTAGGCCGCACTTCTAGCGATGCTAACAGACCAGGTACAAAATCAGAGGAGGGCCTAAAGTCAAAACTGGCTATAAACTCTAGGCTTCGCCTTTCAACAAATAGCGGGCTCAATGTTAGCTTCTTTCTACTCAAGGCATCTGCAACTACGTTGCCCTTGCCAGGAGTGTAGGAAATATCAAAATCATACGAGGCAAGAAACTCCATCCACCTTTGTTGCCTTAAGTTAAGGTCCTTCTGCGAGAAGAGATACTTCAAAGATTTATGGTCAGTATACAGGTCAAATTTCTCACCTAGGAGATAGTGGCGCCAAGACTTAAGCGCAAAGACGATGGCGACCAACTCAAGGTCGTGGGTTGGGTAGTTCCTTTCATGAACTTTCAACTGTCTTCCGCCATAAGCTACTACCCTTCCTTCTTGCATTAGGACAACGCCTAGTCCTGTCCCGCATGCATCCGTGTATACTGTAAACATTTTGCTTCCATCCGGCAAGGTCAGAACTGGGGCTGTTGTAAGAGCCCTTTTTAAGCGTTGGAAAGCAAACTCGCAATCCAAATCCCAAGAGAAAACTAGATTCTTCTTTGTTAGACTTGTAAGAGGAGCTGAGATTTTTGCAAAATCTCTGATGAACTTCCGATAAAAGCCTGCAAGCCCGAGGAAGCTTCGGACCTCTGTTGCATTCCTTGGTGCCTTCCAATCTTGCACCGCTACTACTTTTGCGGGGTCTACAGCTAACCCCTCTTTGGACACTATATGCCCAAGAAATCTCACTTCTTCTCTCCAAAAGTGGCACTTGGAGAATTTAGCTTTTAACTGATGTGTTCTAAGGGTCTCCATGATTGCCTTTAGGTGTTGAGCATGCTCTTCCTCATTTTTTGAGAAGATCAAAATATCGTCTATGAAGACCACCACGAATTTATTGAGGAAATCTCTGAATACCTTACTCATTAGGTCCACGAAGTAAGCGGGTGCATTTGTCAAGCCAAAAGGCATGACAAGCTACTCAAAGAATCCGTCTGGGGTTCTGAAAGCTGTCTTATCGATGCTATCATCAGCTACCCTTAGCTAATGAAATCCGGTCGCCAAATCAAGTTGGGAGAAAACCGACGCTCCTACAAGCTGGTCAAACAAATCGTCAATTCTGGGGAGAGGGTGCCTATTCTTTTTAGTCAGCTTGTTTAGCTCCCTATAGTCAACACATAGACGGAGTGAACCATCCACCTTTGTAGCGAACACCACTGGAGCGCCCCATTTTGAAATGCTCCGCCTAATGAACCCCTTATCTAAAAGCTCTTTAATTTGCTTACTGAGCTCTTTCCTTTCCCTAGGAGCCATGTGCCTAACAGGCAAAGCAACGGGCTTCGCATTGTCAACAAGATAGATGCGGAAGTCTATTTCCCGTTTCGGAGGTAAGCCCTTCACCTCATCAAAGACATCCGAATATTCTCGGACCACCTTAACTGACTGCAAATTCTCAACAGAAGCGTCAAGCGATTCAAGATAACTAAGCATAACCACATTCGAGGGATTACAAGTAATTTCCAGAGTGTTACCGAGTTGGGTTAAGAGCCTAACCACTCTTTTCTGACAATCAAGGATGGCACCATTACTTGATAGCCAGTCCATGCCCAATATCAATCCATACCCCGAGAAGCCCAAAACAAAGGTACTACATCTAAATTCTACACTTAGAATAGAGATTTTCAAATTCATACATATCATTGACAAATAAGCTGGGCCTCCAATTGGATTGGACACAACTAAGGGATCCTCTACCATACTAGTTTCTAGGTGTAGAGATTCTACTAAAGCAGATGAAATAAAGGAGTGTGATGCACCAGAATCAAATAAAGTGCAAACGGGGTGATCATAAAGATAAACTACACTTTCTACAGAAGTATTTCTACCTCGCTGTTGCAGAGGAGGTGCCCCTAGTGCATGAACTTGTCCACCCGAAGTGGATGCATCTTTTTGCGCCTGCCGTCGCCTCTTAGGGCAATCCTTAGCTATGTGTCTTGTTTCTCCACAATGAAAGCAACCACCATTCATCTTTGCCTTCTTCTTCCTGCAGTCTTTCACCACATGTCCAACCACACCACAGAAATTACACTTTCTTGTTTCGCGAGCTTTGTTGTTTTTCCCGCCCTTCTTAAAGTCTGTTTTCTTAGGCTGTAAAGCTTCTTTCTTTCCCTGAGACCCTTCCGCCTTTGTCTCCTTCTTGCCTTTATCCTCCTCATGTAGTAACGCCATATGTACCAGCCTTTCATATGTAGCTCCCATAGGTATATGGGTCATGGCCAGGCTATGAAGCGGCTCATTTAGTCCCTTGACAAAGCGGAGAGCCTTCTTGTGTTGGGTGTTGACTAGGTCCAGTCCGAATCTAGCCAGCTGATCAAACTGGTTGACGTACTCTTTGACGGTCATACTTCCTTGCTTAAGGGATAGGAACCTCTCCATTTGAAGACTTCTCTCAGCTTCTGAAAGGAACTTCAACTCAAATCTAAATCTGAAATCTTCCTACGTTTCTACTGGTCTTTCTGCATTGGTGACTTCCCACCAGTAGGAAGCCTCTCCTTTGAGCAACCACACTGCCAGTCTTACCTTTTTCCTGTCTTCTACCTCGAAGATAACGAAAAGATCTTCGGTCTCTTTCAGCCAGTTCCTGACTGCTACGAAGGACTCGGTTCCATGAAAGTCTTTCCCACCCATAGCTTTAAAATCTCTACAAGTCTTGGCAAAAGCATTTCCTCTCGGAGGAGGAGGAGGGGGAATTTCAACAACTGGGGGAGGAGGAGGAGGAGGAATTGCTGTAGCTGGGGGAGGAAGATTCGCAGGGCCCGCCTCATTAGCCCTAGCTTCCAAGTACCTTCTAAACCAACCAGGTACAGTCACACCTTCTGGAAGGTTAAATTCTCCCGACATGCTGAAACGAAAAAGGAAAGATTCAAAACGAAGGATAGATAATTCACATGGCTTTGGGGGATTATGCCTTTCTAAAACTATAAAACAATTCTTTTTCTTGAAAAATGCTTCTTTAAATTTGAATATAGTTTCAAAAACTTTTTATCTGGTCTGGTAAACCTATGCTCTGATACCAAGTGAAACACCCCACCTCCGTTAAGGTCACTCACAAAGGGAATGCCTTAATTTTGGTGGAGGTTTATAAGTAAAAGACACAGATAAAACACAAGATAGATATAAACACATATAAATAAGCAGCGGAAAAACCAACAAACTTTTATTATCATAAATACGTGTTCATACAGAACATTTCCAACATTGTCTCAAAACAAACTTCTAATTATTACAACCATAATACTGTCTTGATTTTAAAAGTTAAAGAAGCATGAAACATAAATAAAGCTGCATAATCCCCATAAATGATATCCAAAGCCATGGTCCAAATGAAAGAAATCCAAGCAATACATTCTCTCTCTTCAGACTGGATGAAAAACTGACTAAGCTGCGGTGTTTCCTCCCTGTGGACCTGGGGGGGAAAACGGAAGAAAAGAAGACGAAAGGAAAATGCGTCAGACAAAAGTCTGGTAAGTCTAGCTATATTCCTAGAATGTTAATAATAAAAAGATCATGACTTGCATAAAGTGAGAACAGGACGATATCAGGATAATAGACTATCCTAGAACTAGATAAGGTGTCCTAAAACGAACATCCCTTCGCACCCAATTTTAAATCTCTATCTCTGCACCTACTAATTCTTATACCAACAAGCACCCCGTGATTGGGGTGAAGTGATCCCTTTCTCTTTCTTTAAAAGATCGGCTCCTACTCGTATATTCACATGTGTCCTACGACCCTATATGGTAAATACCTATGATGGTCCCACCATGGGGTGTATCAAGTCCCATGATGGCGGCCCGACACAATTCTAGCATGCATAGGGTATACTACTGATGCTTCAGTGCCTTGACTTGTCTGCTCCAGAATGTGTGCACGCCCGCACTCTGTTAGAACCCACACTGTGCACCAACCGCCGTCGCTTTTGACCGCTTACAATCAACCCAGTAATCGTGCCCCACCCTGCCTAGTTCAGGGTACCATGATACCTAATTGGGTTACTGCTGAAACGGGTCCCCGTTACTAGGTTTTCTAGTCAAACATGTTAAGTGGTTAAGTGTCTGAATGAACCTAACCCCCACCCATCCAAATTATTTAACATGTTGAATTTGGTTAAGTAAGTATTTATTAAATTGACTTAACCCTATCAGTCCTAACTCAGCTCTGATTGTCTTATTAAAGCACCAACCTCTCAGATTAGACAGATATTGTTGTGGCTGCCTGTATGCCGGTTGGGTCCGGGCAGTCTTACGCCACAACTTAGTTTAACCTCGGGTCTTTATTAGGCCCCATGCCTTAACCTCTCACATTGGATAGCTATTGTTGTGACAACTGGACAGCCGGGCGGGTCCGGGCAGGTTTACGTCACAACTCAATCCAACCTCGGGTTAAGCGCGTTCGTATTTTCTAATTTACATTTTAATCATGTAAATTATTCAAATTCAAATTACTGTCACATTCATTTCCAATTAATCTCATTAATTAAGGTAATTAATGCCTTTTTATGCCATAAATCACTTATGTGATTAATGACCAATATGTAAATTAGAAAATATTCAAATTACTGTCACATTCATTTCCAATTAATCTCATTAATTAAGGTAATTAATGCCTTTTTATGCCATAAATCACTTATGTGATTAATGACCAATTTATGGCAAGTTTTCCTAAAATTATCATTTTAACCCAACGTTACCCCGTCCAATATTAGGCTAACCATCTCAGCCTAATTTACGTTCCCATGATTTTTGGTGTAAAGTATTAGGCTAAAAACTTAGCCTAATTTAATATACGCAAATTGGCATAAATTAGCATAAACATGACAAGGGTATAACTTTGGTGTTGATGGCATAATCAATATGAACATAATAGGGTGTACTTGCAAAATAACTAACATGAACATTTTAGGGGTGAACTTGCAAAATAACTAACATGAACATTATAATGTCATAGGTACAAACTTGCAAAAAGACTAACATAAACATTATAATGTCATAGGTATGAACTTGCACTTATAGGCTAACTCAACATATATGTGTTTTTAACATAGGCCATATTAACAACATACATGAGAATTAGCAATATGAACTAATCCATATACATATGTTAATTTGCAACATAGGCAAATCAACATACGTATATGTGAGTTAGCAACATAGGCTAATCAACATACACATGTGTTAATTAGTAACATAGATTTAAACATACTTGCAAATTAATCCCAACATATGATAAGTGTGAACATGGCATAAGTTTTGCATAAACAAGAACATATAGATTTGACAATTGGTCGCATAACTTCACTACATAAACTTGCATAATAAACTACGCAATTCTCATAAGATGTTACAATCCAAGTCCATGCTTATACAAATAATCTAATCCAATAATCCCAAATTTAACATGATAATAGAATCAAGTCACTGGCATAGATTAATGTTATAAAACATAATAAACATCATACTTAATAATTCTCAATTCAACATGATAATAGAATCAAATCACAAACGTTTATTAATAACATAACGAGTATCGTACTATTATTATTTCATCGCAACACATGATATTCATATTAATTCGCATTCTAAAAATGTAGCTAAACTTACAATCGTAGACGGTCTTGTTTTCTGAGTTCTGAAATTCTGAATTTGCAAAGCTTTCCTTTGGGAAGACGTTGCTTTGATTCTAATTTTTTCTTGCTTTTTAATCTTTTAGTTTGTATTCGCTATGTTGTTCGTCTCTTTCAAGTGGAGGCTCCCTCTAGTTCTCAGCAGACAACATGGTGGCTCCAATTCTTATTCTTTTTTTTTGTGAATTTTTAGTTTGAGACCTAGGGTCTTTTTATAGATTTGCAAGTTAATTTGAGCCGTCAATGAAGCTAGGGTTAACCAGAGCCGTCCGTCGTAAAGAGAAGCCAATTATGTTCACCATTTCTTTCTTAATGTACATTTACTATTATTTGTCAATCTAATACGTACGCATTAGATACATCTCCCCTTTACACATTTATTATTATTTTTGTATGCACATTAGATACATCTCCCCTTTACACATTTATTATTATTCTTGTATGCACATTAGATACATCTCCCCTTTACACATTTATTTTTGTATTAGCAACTTTAGTGTTAACAGAAATACGAGGTGTTACAAATTCCATAACGACTATTTTAAATTTTAAACTGGACATAACTTTCAATTTATATTATGAAATCTGAGTTTTTCACATTTGTTAAAAAGACGTTGTTAAACAGATTCAAATATTTCTGGTTTTACTGAAATCCGATTTATTTTGAATTTTAAACATTCAATTGAAGTTTAAAATCGAATTTTCAAACTACCGTGCCATTTCAAACTCTATTTATAATTGAAATAAATTTATACTTTCTAACTTCATTTAAAATAAATTTTAAACCGTTATTATTTAAAATAAACCATTTTAAATGTTCAAAATACATTAAAATAGCTAAAATAAATTTTTTAAATTGGTTCAGAAATTTTGGGTTGTTACGAATACCTTAGGCTATACAGATACCGTAAACTAGCGACTATCAGAGGACACTCCATAAGTAGGGTACAAATCAAAATCGTAGGGGAATAATCAAGATAACATGACAAGGAATGCGAGGCAATGCCGAGGATAAGAATCTACCAGTTGCACTCCTGGGCTGGTGGTAATGCATAGCCGTAATTACCGTCCACCTCGAACAACACTCCCAAAATCATGGATGCGCATCAAATCAAATCAAACCGAGGAACTATAATAATTAAGGAATAAGCGTTGCCAATAGGGGTAGGTAGCCCACTTGGTCACGGTATAACTCTTGTTTTGGTCGTTTTAATCATGGCCGGAAGGTTAAAGATATCCATCATTGTTCTCTTATTTCATTCTAACAGCATTCGCCAAACCATCCTACTTCATTCTGGATTCATCCACCATGTACATAGTTGTTAAAGTGGTTTCGGTATTAGCAGAGAGTATGACAATATCCGATCCTGGTCTCTTTAACAACAAAACACTTACATTTTTTACACCGGTTGGATCATTTACATTCAAAATGGTTCAAACTTCATATCGAAATATCATATTTTGCTTTAAAACCATTTAATATCTAAAATATAACACGCCTTCATATATGAAATCTCCATTTAGAACTGAAAATCATGAAATAATTCCTAATTTTAAAACAATTTGAATATTTAAAATAATTGAAGTTTATTTATATATTAAAATAGTTTAAATATATTTGAAACAATTTTAAAAAAATAGTTAGTACATAAAAAATTCATATATAAGTGGTTTGAATTTAAAATAGAATTTATCAAATTTAGTTAAATAAATATAATTAAATATTAAAATTGTAGTTGATTGCTAAAGTAGTTTACTTAAGTAGTTAATATATATAAGTTAAAAATAAAAGAGTTTATAAAGTAAAATTGATTATATAATGATATAAATACTATAGTTTTACTTAGAATTGTTTTTGCCAAATCTTAAATAAACCTGAAGTCGTATTCCAATTTCAAAATAGTTCGACTCAGTTTCAATATTTCAATTTGAATCAACTTCCATTTCATATTCAATTCAAATAATTCAATTCAAATAATTAGATTCAAATATTTAAAGTTTCCAATTAGAATTCTCATTTTGAATTATTTTAATTTATAACAATATCAAGTTCACAATTCAAATATCACTTTAATAAAATTGATATGAAATAAATTTCAAAGATTGATGGTAATTTTAAAATTTAACGACTCAATTTCAATAGATTCAATTCATGTTCAGTTTTAGAATTTTAGCTTCAGTTTACAACATTTAATAAATTCCGTTAACTTTTAAATTTCAAAATTCAAAGCAAATCAATTTATAAAACATCAAATATATTGCCTTTAAAATGATATTTTAAAATTCAAGGTAAAAAACAAAATTTATTTAAACAGCCGATGTCGTATATAAATTTTCTATCTTATGGCCAAGTGATACTTAAATTTATATTTTAGGGATGGATATATATCATTTCAATCCAAATTAAGGGTCAGGTATATTTATCATTTCAACCTATGTTCTTAACTCATTGAAATGGTTAACCCGGGTTTATCTAATGCCCGTAACATCTAGGGTAAATAGTTAGGATTAATCAACACAAATAAATGGTCATATAAAAATAAGGTGAATAACAGGGTGAATCACACAATTAAATATCGATATATCAAACATATCAATTCAAGGTTCCATCAAAATCAATCCATCCAAATAGTTCAATGGCACATCAATTTACTAGTTATCAAGTGTTTGGTTTATACTAGAAATTAAATTTCAAATTTAACTTAACTTAAAAAAATTAAATCAGGAGTTAAATAAAATTATACTATCAATGCAAATCAATATAGATTTGCATTTTTTAACTATCAAACAGCAACCATGCAATCGTAATGTAACATGATTTTAATTTAACTAATAGTCAAATATTTTAGTTTTGCGTAAGTGGGTTTAATCACTAACCAATGATTTTGAACCCGTTGGAAATTCAAATAAAGACCAAAAATTAAATATTCTCATAACTCGTCTAAACCAGTTTCATATCATTTGAAATTTTGATACAAATCCGATGGAACATACCGCGCACAAATCTAAGTCTGTATGCAAAAGTTTTTCACGTTTTAATATTTGAATTTCAAATATATAAAACAAACAAAATAATTCTCGCCCACGCTAATTCTGTCGTGTCATCACTAAATTCCTGCTTCTCATCTTCTCGCTACAGGCAAGGGTAAAGAATCTATCCCTGAAACACACGTATGACCGTGGCCTTGACCATCGCTCGCCACCATCTTCGACTGCTAGTCCAAAATTGGCCATCACCACTGTGTAGCCACTGCTTCGACGCATGATGTGACACCATCACCCTACATTCGGCTCCCTAACTCAGCGTACGCCCCCTAAGAAAAATGAACTCTAATAGTTAATTTGTGGCAAATCGAGAAGCTTATAACTAGATCTAACCATACATAACATAAAGCTCGTCGAGCTCTACACTTTTTGTTTAGGTGATGTTGCGATTCGTCGCACGATGAAAGGATCAACAGAGATAAAGTTGGGAAAATTTTGACCATTGAAACAAAGGGTGGCGGCTAGGAACTAGGTTTAAGAATATTTTAATACTAAACTCTCTCGATTTTCATGTATTAAAGTCAAAACGAGCAAGAGTCCAAATCAGGCCCGTCGATAGACGATCTGTATGTTGAAAAGCCTTCTGAATGTAATGAGACTAGTGCTAAGGTCCAATTTCATCGTCTGCATAGTCAATTTCGAAAATCAATGTATATATATCTAATTTAATTCCTTAAATAAATTTCTACGCGTTTCGAGTCCATATGATCACACAGATCCACAAATTGCTACGAAACTTAAAACCCTACAAACATTTACAATTTCGAATCCGATTTTTTTTCCGTCGAATGGTTATTTTACATGTTAATTAAAATCAACTTATAATTATTAATTTCAAAACAATTCGAAATCAATAATAAATTACTGGGGTTTTTAGCATAAGGACAAACTCAATGAAAAACAATATCCAGAAGGACAAGAGCCTAAAATTTTATACATAAGGACATTTTTTGGTGTAAAGAGAGAAATTCAGGGGACCACTATCATTTCATACTTTACACTAAAGTTTGTCCTTATGGTTAATTTTTTTCCCTTTATCCTTATGGATAATTTTTATGTTAATTTTGTCCTTCACAATATTTTCCTGTAAATTATTATTACCGCTCATATTCAAATAAATTTTTACATAAACCTCAATTCAAATTCGATTTCATGTTAATTTAAAGATTCAAATCTCAAGTTTTAGATTTTGTATCATCAACTTTAATTACATCAAAATACTAACTTTGTTTAACAAAAGATGCGCGTTTTCATTAGCTTGTTAATAACAAACTCAACACTACTAATTTATATTAAATTTAAATTATCATTAAATATTATTATTTGAAATTATCATAACTTTAAATAATTCACAAGACTATAAATAATAATATTGTTAACCGTTTCATGAAATTACAATCAAAGCAGTCTAAACAAAATTTTAAATCTAGGAAACTCAAAATTTTATTTAATTTAACAAATTTAAATCACTAAAAAATTCAGGTCGTTACATGATAATGTTAATTTCTGTTTTAGGGCCTTGGTTTTGTAATCGTAGTCAGCTATTCAACTCTTAGGGCCGACCTTACTTATAACCAATGATTATTAATAAATAATTCATAATTACTAAATATTATATATAATCAATCATTACTATATATTTACGCATACAATAATTTAATATAATTAATTATTAATACTATAATCTTATAATTCTACAACAATCATTATATCAAAGTACCACATTTGTATTGTAAGAATTTTATCTTAAAATTTACAACATATATGCAAGTAAATTTTCGAGCATTCAAGTAAGGTAATCATATTCTATTCGCATATTCAACATAACAACCAAAATCCTAAATCTAGGCAAGTCCACAATTTAAGTGAAATCCTAACTTATTTTTTAGTATTAAAAGTAATCGATTAGATGATACAATATCCACATGAAACTACTATGCAACATGCCTATGTAATCATTGATCGATAATTCATAATAGTTTACTTCAATAAATAGTCTCTCCTTAATTTGAAGGATAAATGAAAATAATTATAATGCCTCCTTTTTAATAACATACCAAAATCTCCATATCACATTTTTACATGGAGTTGCCTCTACATTCTCAAATGCTTGCAAATTATAGTTTTTCCCTTTAATTTCCTAAACAGGTCATTCCATATATAATATTAACTCTAACTTCATGTGAGATATCTTTTGCAATCTAAAATTCCAAAATCAATAAAATAAAATAAAACCACTAATGGGATTTTTTCGATTCTTTTTTCCCCATGAAACTCCTTCCCGTATTCTTTGATTATACTATGGTTGAGACAAATTTATCTTGAGCCCTACCATATGTTAGAATTGTCTCGCATGTTGTTAAGAAGGAATGATGGTTTGGATACAATACTCCCACATCACATAATATATTGAAGGAATTGTGTACAAATATGAGCTGGTAGACACGTAACATCAGGGATTCCTTCTGTTATATAGAAGTTGTGTGCCAGCTCATATGCATGCAACGAGGGGGGATTTGTTCCGACCGTCGTTACATAACAGTGGTATAAGAGCCGAAGGTTACGGACTGGGTGTAACGACCCGAATTTTTGGCCGTCAAATATTTAATTTAATTTATTTATTTTAAATATTATATTGGGAATATAATGGAATTTAATATTTAATTCGTTATTAAAGACGAAGTTGAACGTTATAATTTATATATATAATATAAATCGAGCTTGAAAATGGCGTGCAGTTCGTGAAATGAAGTTTTGAACTTCAACTGAGAATACGGGATTCGATATAAGTCGGATTTCTGTGAAACAAGACACGTTGGAGCCGTATTGGCAATAGCTTTCATATGAAAGAGAAAAACCCAGATTTCGTGTTATAGTTTGATATTTATGGCCAAATCAAATTTTGAAATAGTCGCTATGGAAAATCGTTATTAAATTATAGGCCTTTGAAATGACCGTTTTGCAAACGGACTCAGATTTCGACGAAATCAGTTTCATTAGAACCGTATCGCTAAATTATTGTACGGTGGTGAATTGCGTGAAAAACCGATGTTGTATGTGACCATGGTAGCCGTAAACGCCCGTTCAATTTCTATAGCGCGTATATAAATAAATAAAAGGATATTTGAGTGTAACTTGAGCAGACGATCGAATTAGGCCACGAAACCAGTTCCGTTGAATTCGTATCGTCGATTAGAGTCAGGATAGGTATATAGTTTGTTATTTTTAGAGATCGAGAAATTTGGCGTTAAAAAGGGTAGGGCGGTTCGGGGTAAAAATAGCCTACCGGGGCAACAGTCTCAGAATGCGACGAAATTAGTGTCGTTGGGTTCGTATCGAAAAGTTATTGTCGACGTTCGCAGTTTTAAGCTAATTTGATTTATCTGGTGATCGTAGAAAAATTAAACGCGTGTTCATTTCTGGTTTCATAAAGGAAATTTTTTCATATGACCTCGGATTTCGACGAAACTTGTCCCATTGGGTCCGGAATACCTTTTTACATCAAGAATAGTTTTTTTATCAGAAGACAGAAATCATATATAGTGATTTTTAATACGATTTCTCCGTGACGAAGTTTTCATATAATTTTATATTAATAAATCCATCCCCTTTTCTACTTTAGCTTCTTTGCTCCCCTGTACGCTACTCATAGGGTTGTCTATCCTAAATAATCCATGCACATGCTGCCTCCTACTTCCCTTACAGCCGTACTTCATTTCACCATCAATGTAAACTCAAACATGACTGAAAAGAAAACACATTCGCATCAGCCACCCTATCTTCAGACTAGTGCAGCACCTATGTGTACGTGGGATGGACGCTGTTCTTATCTACAACTCTGTCTTCCTCTATATATACGCAGCTTCATATCACAGTAACAACAACCATTGGTTTCCTTCAAACCATAACGCTAGCCTTAAAAATCCATTACTCATACAAATACTTTTAAATCCCTTGGTTATATTTTGCAATCACGTGAGCATGCAAGGGGGAACAATGGCACTGCGGGTAATACAATGGGAGGAAAAAAAAGGGGCCATACAGGAGGGTGGGAAGCAGTAGGCGAGTATGGAGAAAGTAGGGTGGGGCGCAGGCCTGTGTGAAGACGCTGGAGATTTCGGGTGGCTGAGATTTATGGGCGGAGGTAGGTGGCGTGGAGGTGCTTCGGCTGGTGGGTTCCGACCTACTTCAGATTGTCAAGGGGGGTGCGGTTTCCAGAGTTCGGTGTCAGGCTTGGTTCTAGATCGAAGAAGTCAATTACCAGTAGGCTTTAAACATGAAATTAGTTGTTAATCTAATTAATTAATTAAGGGATTAATACTTTGCTAAATAAATTTTTGGACAGATGAAATGGGAAAGCGGACTGTGCGGAGAGGACGAAGATGAAGATGGAACCAACGATGATAATAGGAACGGGGCAGAAATGCTTTTATGGGTATAAGTAACGCATTTAGATAATTATAATTATATTAAGACAAAGTTAGTGATTAAATCATATTGGCATTCCAGGATGTTCAAGCGTGGGTTTTTCCTGGGACTTGGAGATGCGAACACGAGCAGGGATTATTGGGAATTGCCGAACAAATGAAATCAGTGGGGAAAAAGGGTTGAGCAGTGTTTTCCTCAAATCAAAAGTTGAGGTTACCAGCGTGATTCACCCTAACCGAAGTAATTAGTTATAGTTAAGTTAAATTAAAGAAAATAAATTGTTTAAAATAAATCGTAGGAACCATAAACTTATATTAATTCTTATTCATGTCGATGCTATTAGAATTGAATCATCAGGAGCCGTTGGAACTGTACGGTTGAACACAATATTCTGGAACTAGCCTGGACCGGGTTGGAGATGACAAGATTTTTAGTTGAATTTAACGACTGTTGAATTTAACTGAAAAGCGAATCGTTTAAACAACGGTATCAAATCAGGTGAGTTAAACTCACTCAGTTACCCTTTTTATATTTTATATAAATTGGGTATTTTTATTTTGTGTGCTCTGCTTGCCAATGGTTGACTGCTTTGCTAGTTATCTATTTACTGTTGATTTAACCGATGAAATTAAACTGTGTTTAATTTCAGTGAAATATCAAATCGTTATTTTTAACGATTGGTTCCAATAAAGGTAACTCACCTTATTGGTCACGTTTATTTATAAACGTGTTTTAAATTGTTGAACTATTTGAATTGCTTGCAGTTGATGTTGAATGGTCGCTATTTAGTGTTATCAGTTAAACAAAAACTGAATGGTCTAATTTGAGATAACCATTTGAATACAGGGAAGAACAGGTTGGAGGGATCCAACCGGATTCCTCAAATGTATTATTTATTTTCATATGATCATATATGAACTGATCTGTTTGTGTGATTGATTTGATGGTTGATTATTGACTGGATATTCAACATCTGTTTGGATTAAACCAATGGGCGATATTGGTTAAGTGTTTGGCAGAGTATGGCCTTTAAAAATCAATCGGGTTACAGATATTGATTCACCGTCAGGTGAATCGATAAAGATGCAGTTAAAAAATTTATTTTATAACTAGAAATAGAATTTTGGAATATACTATTTTGAATAAAAGTTATATAAAGAGAAATAAATGAATAGTTTACTTATTTAAGACTTTGATTTATTATTAAGTGGTTTTAGAAAGTTAATCAGATTGATAAGTAAGGAAATAAGAAATAAGCCGAATGGTTTAGCTTGGGTAATTATTTGATCAAGCGAAATGAGTAGTTCATGAATAGGTTTTATTTTAAACCTAAGTTTTATAACGAAGTTATAAAAGGAATTTTAAGCGAGAATGAGAGCTTGAATTAAATATTACTTAATCATTTGAATTAAGTCGAAGGAGATTTCGATAAAAGGGTTTAAGATGAACCAAAGCATATAAATGAGTTTCAAGGTGTTAAGACGTTAATTTTACATAAACGTTATTTGGAAAATGAGATCAAGTAACAAGGGAGTTTTGAAATGAGATTTCAAAAGTGGGAAATGGTTAAATATATTTAAAGGAAGATTGGTAAAGGTGAAATTAGGTTAAGGAACTAGGTCATGGGGTGGTATAACCAAATCCGAGTTGAAATGGAATTGGTTTTGAGATTTGAATAGAATATTGGGTTTTGATTACAACTATTATTTATCTGAAGATATAAATGCTGTTGATCAAGGTCTGAGAGGTAGTCAAAATACCCCAACTTGAACAACATCGGGATTATCTGAAGATAGTATTAGTTGGTAACCGTAAGGGACGTTAGTGGTTATGTTTTAAAAATCTAAACAGCGTTTTCAGCGCCATTGTTATAATATATGTTTTGTAAATCTAATATAGCGATTGTAGCACCTTTGCTATAGTAAATGGATTGTAAACCTAAACAGCGATTATAGCGCTGTTGTTTTGTAAATCCAAATAGTAATTATAACGCTATTGTTATAACATATGTGCTATAAACTTCTTTGTTAAAATTAATGGATTTTCGAATCTAAAAGATGATTTGACGGAAGAATTAAGTGGGAAATTGAATATAGTTATTCGAGATAGAATTAGCCAAACATAATTATTCGGCTAAGTTGCCATATCGTACGACTGCTAGCGTAATTCGCAGGGCTGCAGATAGCCTACGGCGGTCGGATGTTTCCTGAGGGAATCAAGCGTAACCATTGTGATCGCTGTGATCTAGAGTCAAGCGAATGGGTTCAAGTCGAGTATTAGCTAATCAATTAGAGTTAATCGATTAGAGTTAAATCGAATTAGAAGTATTCAAATATCGTATTTTTGAATATTTGAAGAAGTTAGAAGTTTTAATTTAACAAAAGTAAATCAGTTAGATAAAGGCCAAGTAATGCTGAATACTGAATTAGTGAACTCATTGGAGGGTCATGATTGAAACACTGTATATTTTGATAGTTAAAACACCGACTATCAAATATGTCCAATACGATTGTTGGTACGGAAAGACCGGGATCGAATTTATATTCGAAAACCATTCCGACCAACAAATACGTGAAGATCTCAGAAGATGTTCGAAATGGAGCATTGAAGACCGTGGACTATCATACACGGAAGAACCACTAATATTCTCTGCCTGGCAACCAGAGATAAACTGTGATTCTGTCGTAGTTGGATTCTACGGGTTGCAAGGACTTCTCGCTACTGATCCATGGGGTGATTCCAATATGGATGCGGTAGGAGAGTGCCTTCGGTTCATCCTGTTCCTGGATGACGTATATGGACGAATGTCTGACAGAGTATTTCCAAAGGGTCACGTACGTTGATTTCTTCAAACGTACGATAGTTGTTGGCAGGGAAATTGCCATTCTCTAGCTTTCAGCTAGAGTATTTTTGTGGACGTCAATTAGTGATATCGGACGGATCTGACGATGTGGCATTCGAAGTGAATGATGACCAGATGTCAAGAGTTAATTCTGGCCTCAAGCCTCATCAACCGGGAAATGACAAAAATCGGGCAGGCAGCATGGCTATGTGGGTCGCTCCCATTAGGGTGTATGATCACCTATCTAGAGAAAATCCTATTTGCTTCTTTAATCTATGTTTCGATGCTGTCCCTTATCGGGAGACGGTTGCTGATCCCAACCGTCGGTGATATACATTCGATACTCTCAAGCGAAATGAGGGGTCGGTCATGTGAGGGCCGGGTTGCAAGAAGTTCTTGTTGAACCCAGTGTATTCGTCTCTAGAGATACACTATCGGAAGGTGGACCCATACCTTGTCAAGTCGGAATCCAATTCCCAATAAGCGCCTACGGGTTTTGATTGTATACTATATATGTGGAGCGTGAGATGCAAGCGTTCCACTAGATTGGTATTTACTTGTATCTAGACATTATTATAATATCAGACAAGATATTGGTTTCAAAAATGTTTTGGGTTATCGTAAGGTAAAAACCGTCCGTGTTTATGTGTGGATTTGGTCTTACGATTATCCTTTCTTCTGAAAAGATTTTGAACTTTAAAATCATGTTTGGATGAGTCACCCTTATTACTGTGCGAGTTTATCTCACTCTGGTTCACCAGACTGACCCGGTGTTTTGTAAATGCTCGGGTTAGACCGGGTTGTACAGGTTCAGGTTATCGACTGCTATGAAGAGACGAGCTGGAAAAGTCCAGACGTATGATATTACTACTATTCCGCTGTGTATATGGAAACAGGCTATTATAACTGTTCCATGGTATGATGTACTCTGATACTGTAAGTATTTTAAAGCTTTCAATAAAGATTATTTCTGTATTATATTTTGTTCCGCTGCGATGTGAGACTCTGTGTGGTGTTTCTTCTTCTTCTTCTATTCTAATATTTCTTTCTTCCTTATCTCACCCTCTAATTTCTTTCTATTAATGATCTGGAATGTTCGATGTCTGAATAGTCAACATGATAGTTTGATGTTGATTTTCGGAGTCGAAAACCCTGGGTCGTTACAGTGGTATCAGAGCTTAAGGTTAAGTAATTACCTTGGCTCTGTGGCGTGACTCAGTAAAGATGGGGTTAGGAATACCCTAGACTGAGTTTGAGTGTATATATATGAGCGCGTATTTGTAAATTGTTATAAAAACTGTCTTATATTGTGTTGGTTGGTTTGTCGAGTAGTTTATGAATTCTGGTCGATACAGTAATGCAAACTGTGTCGATAAGTGTTTCTAAACTCTTGAACAGAATAATTCGACACAATATGTTTTTGAAAGAGGGTAAATGGAAATTTTACCCGAAATATATTTTGATATAAACAAGGTATATATATTAAAATTATTATAATGTATATATTGGTTGTGTTAATTGGTTAATATAATTGAATCAGATTATAATCAAGATGGTTATAAATAACTAGTCAGGATTAGTGGAAATGTAATAAATCAGTCAGATGAATTAAATCTCAAGTTAAACCAGAATTTAGATTGGAATTGTGAAAAATTAGAAGAGTGTGTAAAGTAATTTTGGATTAAATGTATGGGAATTTTAAGATCCTGGGTGATTTTGAAAAAAATTTCCAAGCATTTATATTTTGAGATATTTCAAAATGAAAGTGGTTAAAATTGGAGTTTTGAAATTATATAGTATTGAACTGACTTCGATCGCTAGAAAATAATTCTGATGATGACGGCCGCATCATCAGTGTTCATTTTCAAGTTCTAAGTGACGGATTACTACCAAAGGTTTTGTTTTGAATTGCTTTGAGAAAGACAAGTTGTTTGGATCCTGAAAAAGGAATATTTGATTTTGAAAGAGCAAAACTGTTTGAAAACTCCCAGGGAAATTGTTTGAACAAAAACAAAATTTAATAAAAATTTGTTAAAGCAAATATGAATTGAATTGAAACCAATTAACTGGAAATTGAATCGGGATATAATATATCGAGCAGAACCAGATTTGGAATTGGGAGACAGGAATATGAAAAGGTGTTGGATTGGTAAGTTAAGAGATGAAATTGATAATGGATGAGGATTGAGTCAAGAATGAGATTTGGCTTGGACGTGTGAAGGATTTGGGCTTGAGGATAAAAGTGGAATTTCGTTTGGGAATGCATTTGTATATGCTGACAGGGCAGCAGATGGGAAGGATATAATGGTATGCCCGACAAAAAGGTACACGTTTATTTTTATATGGGTTTGGTGATTTATGAGCCTATTTGGCAAGCCGCTTGGCTGTTTTATTTTCTTTTGGATTGGAGAAGGCCTAGAAAGGCGAGTTGGAGTTGTACCGATTGAGCCGTATAGAGGAGGTGCTGGCAAAAATTTTCGGAAATTTAAAGTATTAGAAAATTTTCAATATTTTTGGAATTATCTATATATAGTATTGAAATTGGTTTCTAATTTAAAATAAATTAGATTTGAAGTTAATGAATTTATAACGTTCTTCCTTACCATAGCAATTTCGAGGACGAAATTATTTTAAGGGGGGAAGAATGTAACGACCCGCATTTTTGGCCGTCAAATATTTAATTTAATTTATTTATTTTAAATATTATATTGGGAATATAATGGAATTTAATATTTAATTCGTTATTAAAGACGAAGTTGAACGTTATAATTTATATATATAATATAAATCGAGCTTGAAAATGGCGTGCAGTTCGTGAAATGAAGTTTTGAACTTCAACTGAGAATACGGGATTCGATATAAGTCGGATTTCTGTGAAACAAGACACGTTGGAGCCGTATTGGCAATAGCTTTCATATGAAAGAGAAAAACCCAGATTTCGTGTTATAGTTTGATATTTATGGCCAAATCAAATTTTGAAATAGTCGCTATGGAAAATCGTTATTAAATTATAGGCCTTTGAAATGACCGTTTTGCAAACGGACTCAGATTTCGACGAAATCAGTTTCATTAGAACCGTATCGCTAAATTATTGTACGGTGGTGAATTGCGTGAAAAACCGATGTTGTATGTGACCATGGTAGCCATAAACGCCCGTTCAATTTCTATAGCGCGTATATAAATAAATAAAAGGATATTTGAGTGTAACTTGAGCAGACGATCGAATTAGGCCACGAAACCAGTTCCGTTGAATTCGTATCGTCGATTAGAGTCAGGATAGGTATATAGTTTGTTATTTTTAGAGATCGAGAAATTTGGCGTTAAAAAGGGTAGGGCGGTTCGGGGTAAAAATAGCCTATCGGGGCAACAGTCTCAGAATGCGACGAAATTAGTGTCGTTGGGTTCGTATCGAAAAGTTATTGTCGACGTTCGCAGTTTTAAGCTAATTTGATTTATCTGGTGATCGTAGAAAAATTAAACGCGTGTTCATTTCTGGTTTCATAAAGGAAATTTTTTCATATGACCTCGGATTTCGACGAAACTTGTCCCATTGGGTCCGGAATACCTTTTTACATCAAGAATAGTTTTTTTATCAGAAGACAGAAATCATATATAGTGATTTTTAATACGATTTCTCCGTGACGAAGTTTTCATATAATTTTATATTAATAAATCCATCCCCTTTTCTACTTTAGCTTCTTTGCTCCCCTGTACGCTACTCATAGGGTTGTCTATCCTAAATAATCCATGCACATGCTGCCTCCTACTTCCCTTACAGCCGTACTTCATTTCACCATCAATGTAAACTCAAACATGACTGAAAAGAAAACACATTCGCATCAGCCACCCTATCTTCAGACTAGTGCATCACCTATGTGTACGTGGGATGGACGCTGTTCTTATCTACAACTCTGTCTTCCTCTATATATACGCAGCTTCATATCACAGTAACAACAACCATTGGTTTCCTTCAAACCATAACGCTAGCCTTAAAAATCCATTACTCATACAAATACTTTTAAATCCCTTGGTTATATTTTGCAATCACGTGAGCATGCAAGGGGGAACAGTGGCACTGCGGGTAATACAATGGGAGGAAAAAAAAGGGGCCATACAGGAGGGTGGGAAGCAGTAGGCGAGTATGGAGAAAGTAGGGTGGGGCGCAGGCCTGTGTGAAGACGCTGGAGATTTCGGGTGGCTGAGATTTATGGGCGGAGGTAGGTGGCGTGGAGGTGCTTCGGCTGGTGGGTTCCGACCTACTTCAGATTGTCAAGGGGGGTGCGGTTTCCAGAGTTCGGTGTCAGGCTTGGTTCTAGATCGAAGAAGTCAATTACCAGTAGGCTTTAAACATGAAATTAGTTGTTAATCTAATTAATTAATTAAGGGATTAATACTTTGCTAAATAAATTTTTGGACAGATGAAATAGGAAAGCGGACTGTGCGGAGAGGACGAAGATGAAGATGGAACCAACGATGATAATAGGAACGGGGCAGAAATGCTTTTATGGGTATAAGTAACGCATTTAGATAATTATAATTATATTAAGACAAAGTTAGTGATTAAATCATATTGGCATTCCAGGATGTTTAAGCGTGGGTTTTTCCTGGGACTTGGAGATGCGAACACGAGCAGGGATTATTGGGAATTGCCGAACAAATGAAATCAGTGGGGAAAAAGGGTTGAGCAGTGTTTTCCTCAAATCAAAAGTTGAGGTTACCAGCGTGATTCACCCTAACCGAAGTAATTAGTTATAGTTAAGTTAAATTAAAGAAAATAAATTGTTTAAAATAAATCGTAGGAACCATAAACTTATATTAATTCTTATTCATGTCGATGCTATTAGAATTGAATCATCTGGAGCCGTTGGAACTGTACGGTTGAACACAATATTCTGGAACTAGCCTAGACCGGGTTGGAGATGACAAGATTTTTAGTTGAATTTAACGACTGTTGAATTTAACTGAAAAGCGAATCGTTTAAACAAAGGTATCAAATCAGGTGAGTTAAACTCACTCAGTTACCCTTTTTATATTTTATATAAATTGGGTATTTTTATTTTGTGTGCTCTGCTTGCCAATGGTTGACTGCTTTGCTAGTTATCTATTTACTGTTGATTTAACCGATGAAATTAAACTGTGTTTAATTTCAGTGAAATATCAAATCGTTATTTTTAACGATTGGTTCCAATAAAGGTAACTCACCTTATTGGTCACGTTTATTTATAAACGTGTTTTAAATTGTTGAACTATTTGAATTGCTTGCAGTTGATGTTGAATGGTCGCTATTTAGTGTTATCAGTTAAACAAAAACTGAATGGTCTGATTTGAGATAACCATTTGAATACAGGGAAGAACAGGTTGGAGGGATCCAACCGGATTCCTCAAATGTATTATTTATTTTCATATGATCATATATGAACTGATCTGTTTGTGTGATTGATTTGATGGTTGATTATTGACTGGATATTCAACATCTGTTTGGATTAAACCAATGGGCGATATTGGTTAAGTGTTTGGCAGAGTATGGCCTTTAAAAATCAATCGGGTTACAGATATTGATTCACCGTCAGGTGAATCGATAAAGATGCAGTTAAAAAATTTATTTTATAACTAGAAATAGAATTTTGGAATATACTATTTTGAATAAAAGTTATATAAAGAGAAATAAATGAATAGTTTACTTATTTAAGACTTTGATTTATTATTAAGTGGTTTTAGAAAGTTAATCAGATTGATAAGTAAGGAAATAAGAAATAAGCCGAATGGTTTAGCTTGGGTAATTATTTGATCAAGCGAAATGAGTAGTTCATGAATAGGTTTTATTTTAAACCTAAGTTTTATAACGAAGTTATAAAAGGAATTTTAAGCGAGAATGAGAGCTTGAATTAAATATTACTTAATCATTTGAATTAAGTCGAAGGAGATTTCGATAAAAGGGTTTAAGATGAACCAAAGCATATAAATGAGTTTCAAGGTGTTAAGACGTTAATTTTACATTAACGTTATTTGGAAAATGAGATCAAGTAACAAGGGAGTTTTGAAATGAGATTTCAAAAGTGGGAAATGGTTAAATATATTTAAAGGAAGATTGGTAAAGGTGAAATTAGGTTAAGGAACTAGGTCATGGCGTGGTATAACCAAATCCGAGTTGAAAAGGAATTGGTTTTGAGATTTGAATAGAATATTGGGTTTTGATTACAACTATTATTTATCTGAAGATATAAATGCTGTTGATCAAGGTCTGAGAGGTAGTCAAAATACCCCAACTTGAACAACATCGGGATTATCTGAAGATAGTATTAGTTGGTAACCGTAAGGGACGTTAGTGGATATGTTTTAAAAATCTAAACAGCGTTTTCAGCGCCATTGTTATAATATATGTTTTGTAAATCTAATATAGCGATTGTAGCACCTTTGCTATAGTAAATGGATTGTAAACCTAAACAGCGATTATAGCGCTGTTGTTTTGTAAATCTAAATAGTAATTATAACGCTATTGTTATAACATATGTGCTATAAACTTCTTTGTTAAAATTAATGGATTTTCGAATCTAAAAGATGATTTGACGGAAGAATTAAGTGGGAAATTGAATATAGTTATTCGAGATAGAATTAGCCAAACATAATTATTCGGCTAAGTTGCCATATCGTACGACTGCTAGCGTAATTCGCAGGGCTGTAGATAGCCTACGGCGGTCGGATGTTTCCTGAGGGAATCAGGCGTAACCATTGTGATCGCTGTGATCTAGAGTCAAGCGAATGGGTTCAAGTCGAGTATTAGTTAATCAATTAGAGTTAATCGATTAGAGTTAAATCGAATTAGAAGTATTCAAATATCGTATTTTTGAATATTTGAAGAAGTTAGAAGTTTTAATTTAACAAAAGTAAATCAGTTAGATAAAGGCCAAGTAATGCTGAATACTGAACCGGTGAACTCATTGGAGGGTCATGATTGAAACACTGTATATTTTGATAGTTAAAACACCGACTATCAAATATGTCCAATACGATTGTTGGTACGGAAAGACCGGGATCGAATTTATATTCGAAAACCATTCCGACCAACAAATACGTGAAGATCTCAGAAGATGTTCGAAATGGAGCATTGAAGACCGTGGACTATCATACACGGAAGAACCACTAATATTCTCTGCCTGGCAAGCAGAGATAAACTGTGATTCTGTCGTAGTTGGATTCTACGGGTTGCAAGGACTTCTCGCTACTGATCCATGGGGTGATTCCAATATGGATGCGGTAGGAGAGTGCCTTCGGTTCATCCTGTTCCTGGATGACGTATATGGACGAATGTCTGACAGAGTATTTCCAAAGGGTCACGTACGTTGATTTCTTCAAACGTACGATAGTTGTTGGCAGGGAAATTGCCATTCTCTAGCTTTCAGCTAGAGTATTTTTGTGGACGTCAATTAGTGATATCGGACGGATCTGACGATGTGGCATTCGAAGTGAATGATGACCAGATGTCAAGAGTTAATTCTGGCCTCAAGCCTCATCAACCGGGAAATGACAAAAATCGGGCAGGCAGCATGGCTATGTGGGTCGCTCCCATTAGGGTGTATGATCACCTATCTAGAGAAAATCCTATTTGCTTCTTTAATCTATGTTTCGATGCTGTCCCTTATCGGGAGACGGTTGCTGATCCCAACCGTCGGTGATATACATTCGATACTCTCAAGCGAAATGAGGGGTCGGTCATGTGAGGGCCGGGTTGCAAGAAGTTCTTGTTGAACCCAGTGTATTCGTCTCTAGAGATACACTATCGGAAGGTGGACCCATACCTTGTCAAGTCGGAATCCAATTCCCAATAAGCGCCTGCGGGTTTTGATTGTATACTATATATGTGGAGCGTGAGATGCAAGCGTTCCACTAGATTGGTATTTACTTGTATCTAGACATTATTATAATATCAGACAAGATATTGGTTTCAAAAATGTTTTGGGTTATCGTAAGGTAAAAACCGTCCGTGTTTATGTGTGGATTTGGTCTTACGATTATCCTTTCTTCTGAAAAGATTTTGAACTTTAAAATCATGTTTGGATGAGTCACCCTTATTACTGTGCGAGTTTATCTCACTCTGGTTCACCAGACTGACCCGGTGTTTTGTAAATGCTCGGGTTAGACCGGGTTGTACAGGTTCAGGTTATCGACTGCTATGAAGAGACGAGCTGGAAAAGTCCAGACGTATGATATTACTACTATTCCGCTGTGTATATGGAAACAGGCTATTATAACTGTTCCATGGTATGATGTACTCTGATACTGTAAGTATTTTAAAGCTTTCAATAAAGATTATTTCTGTATTATATTTTGTTCCGCTGCGATGTGAGACTCTGTGTGGTGTTTCTTCTTCTTCTTCTATTCTAATATTTCTTTCTTCCTTATCTCACCCTCTAATTTCTTTCTATTAATGATCTGGAATGTTCGATGTCTGAATAGTCAACATGATAGTTTGATGTTGATTTTCGGAGTCGAAAACCCTGGGTCGTTACAGTGGTATCAGAGCTTAAGGTTAAGTAATTACCTTGGCTCTGTGGCGTGACTCAGTAAAGATGGGGTTAGCAATACCCTAGACTGAGTTTGAGTGTATATATATGAGCGCGTATTTGTAAATTGTTATAAAAACTGTCTTATATTGTGTTGGTTGGTTTGTCGAGTAGTTTATGAATTCTGGTCGATACAGTAATGCAAACTGTGTCGATAAGTGTTTCTAAACTCTTGAACAGAATAATTCGACACAATATGTTTTTGAAAGAGGGTAAATGGAAATTTTTACCCGAAATATATTTTGATATAAACAAGGTATATATATTAAAATTATTATAATGTATATATTGGTTGTGTTAATTGGTTAATATAATTGAATCAGATTATAATCAAGATGGTTATAAATAACTAGTCAGGATTAGTGGAAATGTAATAAATCAGTCAGATGAATTAAATCTCAAGTTAAACCAGAATTTAGATTGAAAATGTGAAAAATTAGAAGAGTGTGTAAAGTAATTTTGGATTAAATGTATGGGAATTTTAAGATCCTGGGTGAATTTGAAAATATTTTCCAAGCATTTATATTTTGAGATATTTCAAAATGAAAGTGGTTAAAATTGGAGTTTTGAAATTATATAGTATTGAACTGACTTCGATCGCTAGAAAATAATTCTGATGATGACGGCCGCATCATCAGTGTTCATTTTCAAGTTCTAAGTGACGGATTACTACCAAAGGTTTTGTTTTGAATTGCTTTGAGAAAGACAAGTTGTTTGAATCCTGAAAAAGGAATATTTGATTTTGAAAGAGCAAAACTGTTTGAAAACTCCCAGGGAAATTGTTTGAACAAAAACAAAATTTAATAGAAATTTGTTAAAGCAAATATGAATTGAATTGAAACCAATTAACTGGAAATTGAATCGGGATATAATATATCGAGCAGAACCAGATTTGGAATTGGGAGACAGGAATATGAAAAGGTGTTGGATTGGTAAGTTAAGAGATGAAATTGATAATGGATGAGGATTGAGTCAAGAATGAGATTTGGCTTGGACGTGTGAAGGATTTGGGCTTGAGGATAAAAGTGGAATTTCGTTTGGGAATGCATTTGTATATGCTGACAGGGCAGTAGATGGGAAGGATATAATGGTATGCCCGACAAAAAGGTACACGTTTATTTTTATATGGGTTTGGTGATTTATGAGCCTATTTGGCAAGCCGCTTGGCTGTTTTATTTTCTTTTGGATTGGAGAAGGCCTAGAAAGGCGAGTTGGAGTTGTACCGATTGAGCCGTATAGAGGAGGTGCTGGCAAAATTTTTCGGAAATTTAAAGTATTAGAAAATTTTCAATATTTTTGGAATTATCTATATATAGTATTGAAATTGGTTTCTAATTTAAAATAAATTAGATTTGAAGTTAATGAATTTATAACGTTCTTCCTTACCATAGCAATTTCGAGGACGAAATTATTTTAAGGGGGGAAGAATGTAACGACCCGCATTTTTGGCCGTCAAATATTTAATTTAATTTATTTATTTTAAATATTATATTGGGAATATAATGGAATTTAATATTTAATTCGTTATTAAAGACGAAGTTGAACGTTATAATTTATATATATAATATAAATCGAGCTTGAAAATGGCGTGCAGTTCGTGAAATGAAGTTTTGAACTTCAACTGAGAATACGGGATTCGATATAAGTCGGATTTCTGTGAAACAAGACACGTTGGAGCCGTATTGGCAATAGCTTTCATATGAAAGAGAAAAACCCAGATTTCGTGTTATAGTTTGATATTTATGGCCAAATCAAATTTTGAAATAGTCGCTATGGAAAATCGTTATTAAATTATAGGCCTTTGAAATGACCGTTTTGCAAACGGACTCAGATTTCGACGAAATCAGTTTCATTAGAACCGTATCGCTAAATTATTGTACGGTGGTGAATTGCGTGAAAAACCGATGTTGTATGTGACCATGGTAGCCGTAAACGCCCGTTCAATTTCTATAGCGCGTATATAAATAAATAAAAGGATATTTGAGTGTAACTTGAGCAGACGATCGAATTAGGCCACGAAACCAGTTCCGTTGAATTCGTATCGTCGATTAGAGTCAGGATAGGTATATAGTTTGTTATTTTTAGAGATCGAGAAATTTGGCGTTAAAAAGGGTAGGGCGGTTCGGGGTAAAAATAGCCTACCGGGGCAACAGTCTCAGAATGCGACGAAATTAGTGTCGTTGGGTTCGTATCGAAAAGTTATTGTCGACGTTCGCAGTTTTAAGCTAATTTGATTTATCTGGTGATCGTAGAAAAATTAAACGCGTGTTCATTTCTGGTTTCATAAAGGAAATTTTTTCATATGACCTCGGATTTCGACGAAACTTGTCCCATTGGGTCCGGAATACCTTTTTACATCAAGAATAGTTTTTTTATCAGAAGATAGAAATCATATATAGTGATTTTTAATACGATTTCTCCGTGACGAAGTTTTCATATAATTTTATATTAATAAATCCATCCCCTTTTCTACTTTAGCTTCTTTGCTCCCCTGTACGCTACTCATAGGGTTGTCTGTCCTAAATAATCCATGCACATGCTGCCTCCTACTTCCCTTACAGCCGTACTTCATTTCACCATCAATGTAAACTCAAACATGACTGAAAAGAAAACACATTCGCATCAGCCACCCTATCTTCAGACTAGTGCAGCACCTATGTGTACGTGGGATGGACGCTGTTCTTATCTACAACTCTGTCTTCCTCTATATATACGCAGCTTCATATCACAGTAACAACAACCATTGGTTTCCTTCAAACCATAACGCTAGCCTTAAAAATCCATTACTCATACAAATACTTTTAAATCCCTTGGTTATATTTTGCAATCACGTGAGCATGCAAGGGGGAACAGTGGCACTGCGGGTAATACAATGTGAGGAAAAAAAAGGGGCCATACAGGAGGGTGGGAAGCAGTAGGCGAGTATGGAGAAAGTAGGGTGGGGCGCAGGCCTGTGTGAAGACGCTGGAGATTTCGGGTGGCTGAGATTTATGGGCGGAGGTAGGTGGCGTGGAGGTGCTTCGGCTGGTGGGTTCCGACCTACTTCAGATTGTCAAGGGGGGTGCGGTTTCCAGAGTTCGGTGTCAGGCTTGGTTCTAGATCGAAGAAGTCAATTACCAGTAGGCTTTAAACATGAAATTAGTTGTTAATCTAATTAATTAATTAAGGGATTAATACTTTGCTAAATAAATTTTTGGACAGATGAAATGGGAAAGCGGACTGTGCGGAGAGGACGAAGATGAAGATGGAACCAACGATGATAATAGGAACGGGGCAGAAATGCTTTTATGGGTATAAGTAACGCATTTAGATAATTATAATTATATTAAGACAAAGTTAGTGATTAAATCATATTGGCATTCCAGGATGTTCAAGCGTGGGTTTTTCCTGGGACTTGGAGATGCGAACACGAGCAGGGATTATTGGGAATTGCCGAACAAATGAAATCAGTGGGGAAAAAGGGTTGAGCAGTGTTTTCCTCAAATCAAAAGTTGAGGTTACCAGCGTGATTCACCCTAACCGAAGTAATTAGTTATAGTTAAGTTAAATTAAAGAAAATAAATTGTTTAAAATAAATCGTAGGAACCATAAACTTATATTAATTCTTATTCATGTCGATGCTATTAGAATTGAATCATCAGGAGCCGTTGGAACTGTACGGTTGAACACAATATTCTGGAACTAGCCTGGACCGGGTTGGAGATGACAAGATTTTTAGTTGAATTTAACGACTGTTGAATTTAACTGAAAAGCGAATCGTTTAAACAACGGTATCAAATCAGGTGAGTTAAACTCACTCAGTTACCCTTTTTATATTTTATATAAATTGGGTATTTTTATTTTGTGTGCTCTGCTTGCCAATGGTTGACTGCTTTGCTAGTTATCTATTTACTGTTGATTTAACCGATGAAATTAAACTGTGTTTAATTTCAGTGAAATATCAAATCGTTATTTTTAACGATTGGTTCCAATAAAGGTAACTCACCTTATTGGTCATGTTTATTTATAAACGTGTTTTAAATTGTTGAACTATTTGAATTGCTTGCAGTTGATGTTGAATGGTCGCTATTTAGTGTTATCAGTTAAACAAAAACTGAATGGTCTGATTTGAGATAACCATTTGAATACAGGGAAGAACAGGTTGGAGGGATCCAACCGGATTCCTCAAATGTATTATTTATTTTCATATGATCATATATGAACTGATCTGTTTGTGTGATTGATTTGATGGTTGATTATTGACTGGATATTCAACATCTGTTTGGATTAAACCAATGGGCGATATTGGTTAAGTGTTTGGCAGAGTATGGCCTTTAAAAATCAATCGGGTTACAGATATTGATTCACCGTCAGGTGAATCGATAAAGATGCAGTTAAAAAATTTATTTTATAACTAGAAATAGAATTTTGGAATATACTATTTTGAATAAAAGTTATATAAAGAGAAATAAATGAATAGTTTACTTATTTAAGACTTTGATTTATTATTAAGTGGTTTTAGAAAGTTAATC
The DNA here is from genome assembly GCA_030737875.1 of Allium sativum. Taxonomy (NCBI): domain Eukaryota; kingdom Viridiplantae; phylum Streptophyta; class Magnoliopsida; order Asparagales; family Amaryllidaceae; genus Allium; species Allium sativum. The sequence goes on from CM060921.1 coordinate 299,164,907, forward strand.
AGATTGATAAGTAAGGAAATAAGAAATAAGCCGAATGGTTTAGCTTGGGTAATTATTTGATCAAGCGAAATGAGTAGTTCATGAATAGGTTTTATTTTAAACCTAAGTTTTATAACGAAGTTATAAAAGGAATTTTAAGCGAGAATGAGAGCTTGAATTAAATATTACTTAATCATTTGAATTAAGTCGAAGGAGATTTCGATAAAAGGGTTTAAGATGAACCAAAGCATATAAATGAGTTTCAAGGTGTTAAGACGTTAATTTTACATTAACGTTATTTGGAAAATGAGATCAAGTAACAAGGGAGTTTTGAAATGAGATTTCAAAAGTGGGAAATGGTTAAATATATTTAAAGGAAGATTGGTAAAGGTGAAATTAGGTTAAGGAACTAGGTCATGGCGTGGTATAACCAAATCCGAGTTGAAAAGGAATTGGTTTTGAGATTTGAATAGAATATTGGGTTTTGATTACAACTATTATTTATCTGAAGATATAAATGCTGTTGATCAAGGTCTGAGAGGTAGTCAAAATACCCCAACTTGAACAACATCGGGATTATCTGAAGATAGTATTAGTTGGTAACCGTAAGGGACGTTAGTGGATATGTTTTAAAAATCTAAACAGCGTTTTCAGCGCCATTGTTATAATATATGTTTTGTAAATCTAATATAGCGATTGTAGCACCTTTGCTATAGTAAATGGATTGTAAACCTAAACAGCGATTATAGCGCTGTTGTTTTGTAAATCTAAATAGTAATTATAACGCTATTGTTATAACATATGTGCTATAAACTTCTTTGTTAAAATTAATGGATTTTCGAATCTAAAAGATGATTTGACGGAAGAATTAAGTGGGAAATTGAATATAGTTATTCGAGATAGAATTAGCCAAACATAATTATTCGGCTAAGTTGCCATATCGTACGACTGCTAGCGTAATTCGCAGGGCTGCAGATAGCCTACGGCGGTCGGATGTTTCCTGAGGGAATCAGGCGTAACCATTGTGATCGCTGTGATCTAGAGTCAAGCGAATGGGTTCAAGTCGAGTATTAGGTAATCAATTAGAGTTAATCGATTAGAGTTAAATCGAATTAGAAGTATTCAAATATCGTATTTTTGAATATTTGAAGAAGTTAGAAGTTTTAATTTAACAAAAGTAAATCAGTTAGATAAAGGCCAAGTAATGCTGAATACTGAACCAGTGAACTCATTGGAGGGTCATGATTGAAACACTGTATATTTTGATAGTTAAAACACCGACTATCAAATATGTCCAATACGATTGTTGGTACGGAAAGACCGGGATCGAATTTATATTCGAAAACCATTCCGACCAACAAATACGTGAAGATCTCAGAAGATGTTCGAAATGGAGCATTGAAGACCGTGGACTATCATACACGGAAGAACCACTAATATTCTCTGCCTGGCAAGCAGAGATAAACTGTGATTCTGTCGTAGTTGGATTCTACGGGTTGCAAGGACTTCTCGCTACTGATCCATGGGGTGATTCCAATATGGATGCGGTAGGAGAGTGCCTTCGGTTCATCCTGTTCCTGGATGACGTATATGGACGAATGTCTGACAGAGTATTTCCAAAGGGTCACGTACGTTGATTTCTTCAAACGTACGATAGTTGTTGGCAGGGAAATTGCCATTCTCTAGCTTTCAACTAGAGTATTTTTGTGGACGTCAATTAGTGATATCGGACGGATCTGACGATGTGGCATTCGAAGTGAATGATGACCAGATGTCAAGAGTTAATTCTGGCCTCAAGCCTCATCAACCGGGAAATGACAAAAATCGGGCAGGCAGCATGGCTATGTGGGTCGCTCCCATTAGGGTGTATGATCACCTATCTAGAGAAAATCCTATTTGCTTCTTTAATCTATGTTTCGATGCTGTCCCTTATCGGGAGACGGTTGCTGATCCCAACCGTCGGTGATATACATTCGATACTCTCAAGCGAAATGAGGGGTCGGTCATGTGAGGGCCGGTTGCAAGAAGTTCTTGTTGAACCCAGTGTATTCGTCTCTAGAGATACACTATCGGAAGGTGGACCCATACCTTGTCAAGTCGGAATCCAATTCCCAATAAGCGCCTGCGGGTTTTGATTGTATACTATATATGTGGAGCGTGAGATGCAAGCGTTCCACTAGATTGGTATTTACTTGTATCTAGACATTATTATAATATCAGACAAGATATTGGTTTCAAAAATGTTTTGGGTTATCGTAAGGTAAAAACCGTCCGTGTTTATGTGTGGATTTGGTCTTACTATTATCCTTTCTTCTGAAAAGATTTTGAACTTTAAAATCATGTTTGGATGAATCACCCTTATTACTGTGCGAGTTTATCTCACTCTGGTTCACCAGATTGACCCGGCGTTTTGTAAATGCTCGGGTTAGACCGGGTTGTACAGGTTCAGGTTATCGACTGCTATGAAGAGACGAGCTGGAAAAGTCCAGACGTATGATATTACTACTATTCCGCTGTGTATATGGAAACAGGCTATTATAACTGTTCCATGGTATGATGTACTCTGATACTGTAAGTATTTTAAAGCTTTCAATAAAGATTATTTCTGTATTATATTTTGTTCCGCTGCGATGTGAGACTCTGTGTGGTGTTTCTTCTTCTTCTTCTATTCTAATATTTCTTTCTTCCTTATCTCACCCTCTAATTTCTTTCTATTAATGATCTGGAATGTTCGATGTCTGAATAGTCAACATGATAGTTTGATGTTGATTTTCGGAGTCGAAAACCCTGGGTCGTTACAGTGGTATCAGAGCTTAAGGTTAAGTAATTACCTTGGCTCTGTGGCGTGACTCAGTAAAGATGGGGTTAGCAATACCCTAGACTGAGTTTGAGTGTATATATATGAGCGCGTATTTGTAAATTGTTATAAAAACTGTCTTATATTGTTTTGGTTGGTTTGTCGAGTAGTTTATGAATTCTGGTCGATACAGTAATGCAAACTGTGTCGATAAGTGTTTCTAAACTCTTGAACAGAATAATTCGACACAATATGTTTTTGAAAGAGGGTAAATGGAAATTTTTACCCGAAATATATTTTGATATAAACAAGGTATATATATTAAAATTATTATAATGTATATATTGGTTGTGTTAATTGGTTAATATAATTGAATCAGATTATAATCAAGATGGTTATAAATAACTAGTCAGGATTAGTGGAAATGTAATAAATCAGTCAGATGAATTAAATCTCAAGTTAAACCAGAATTTAGATTGAAATTGTGAAAAATTAGAAGAGTGTGTAAAGTAATTTTGGATTAAATGTATGGGAATTTTAAGATCCTGGGTGAATTTGAAAATATTTTCCAAGCATTTATATTTTGAGATATTTCAAAATGAAAGTGGTTAAAATTGGAGTTTTGAAATTATATAGTATTGAACTGACTTCGATCGCTAGAAAATAATTCTGATGATGACGGCCGCATCATCAGTGTTCATTTTCAAGTTCTAAGTGACGGATTACTACCAAAGGTTTTGTTTTGAATTGCTTTGAGAAAGACAAGTTGTTTGAATCCTGAAAAAGGAATATTTGGTTTTGAAAGAGCAAAACTGTTTGAAAACTCCCAGGGAAATTGTTTGAACAAAAACAAAATTTAATAGAAATTTGTTAAAGCAAATATGAATTGAATTGAAACCAATTAACTGGAAATTGAATCGGGATATAATATATCGAGCAGAACCAGATTTGGAATTGGGAGACAGGAATATGAAAAGGTGTTGGATTGGTAAGTTAAGAGATGAAATTGATAATGGATGAGGATTGAGTCAAGAATGAGATTTGGCTTGGACGTGTGAAGGATTTGGGCTTGAGGATAAAAGTGGAATTTCGTTTGGGAATGCATTTGTATATGCTGACAGGGCAGCAGATGGGAAGGATATAATGGTATGCCCGACAAAAAGGTACATGTTTATTTTTATATGGGTTTGGTGATTTATGAGCCTATTTGGCAAGCCGCTTGGCTGTTTTATTTTCTTTTGGATTGGAGAAGGCCTAGAAAGGCGAGTTGGAGTTGTACCGATTGAGCCGTATAGAGGAGGTGCTGGCAAAATTTTTCGGAAATTTAAAGTATTAGAAAATTTTCAATATTTTTGGAATTATCTATATATAGTATTGAAATTGGTTTCTAATTTAAAATAAATTAGATTTGAAGTTAATGAATTTATAACGTTCTTCCTTACCATAGCAATTTCGAGGACGAAATTATTTTAAGGGGGGAAGAATGTAACGACCCGCATTTTTGGCCGTCAAATATTTAATTTAATTTATTTATTTTAAATATTATATTGGGAATATAATGGAATTTAATATTTAATTCGTTATTAAAGACGAAGTTGAACGTTATAATTTATATATATAATATAAATCGAGCTTGAAAATGGCGTGCAGTTCGTGAAATGAAGTTTTGAACTTCAACTGAGAATACGGGATTCGATATAAGTCGGATTTCTGTGAAACAAGACACGTTGGAGCCGTATTGGCAATAGCTTTCATATGAAAGAGAAAAACCCAGATTTCGTGTTATAGTTTGATATTTATGGCCAAATCAAATTTTGAAATAGTCGCTATGGAAAATCGTTATTAAATTATAGGCCTTTGAAATGACCGTTTTGCAAACGGACTCAGATTTCGACGAAATCAGTTTCATTAGAACCGTATCGCTAAATTATTGTACGGTGGTGAATTGCGTGAAAAACCGATGTTGTATGTGACCATGGTAGCCGTAAACGCCCGTTCAATTTCTATAGCGCGTATATAAATAAATAAAAGGATATTTGAGTGTAACTTGAGCAGACGATCGAATTAGGCCACGAAACCAGTTCCGTTGAATTCGTATCGTCGATTAGAGTCAGGATAGGTATATAGTTTGTTATTTTTAGAGATCGAGAAATTTGGCGTTAAAAAGGGTAGGGCGGTTCGGGGTAAAAATAGCCTACCGGGGCAACAGTCTCAGAATGCGACGAAATTAGTGTCGTTGGGTTCGTATCGAAAAGTTATTGTCGACGTTCGCAGTTTTAAGCTAATTTGATTTATCTGGTGATCGTAGAAAAATTAAACGCGTGTTCATTTCTGGTTTCATAAAGGAAATTTTTTCATATGACCTCGGATTTCGACGAAACTTGTCCCATTGGGTCCGGAATACCTTTTTACATCAAGAATAGTTTTTTTATCAGAAGACAGAAATCATATATAGTGATTTTTAATACGATTTCTCCGTGACGAAGTTTTCATATAATTTTATATTAATAAATCCATCCCCTTTTCTACTTTAGCTTCTTTGCTCCCATGTACGCTACTCATAGGGTTGTCTATCCTAAATAATCCATGCACATGCTGCCTCCTACTTCCCTTACAGCCGTACTTCATTTCACCATCAATGTAAACTCAAACATGACTGAAAAGAAAACACATTCGCATCAGCCACCCTATCTTCAGACTAGTGCAGCACCTATGTGTACGTGGGATGGACGCTGTTCTTATCTACAACTCTGTCTTCCTCTATATATACGCAGCTTCATATCACAGTAACAACAACCATTGGTTTCCTTCAAACCATAACGCTAGCCTTAAAAATCCATTACTCATACAAATACTTTTAAATCCCTTGGTTATATTTTGCAATCACGTGAGCATGCAAGGGGGAACAGTGGCACTGCGGGTAATACAATGGGAGGAAAAAAAAAGGGGCCATACAGGAGGGTGGGAAGCAGTAGGCGAGTATGGAGAAAGTAGGGTGGGGCGCAGGCCTGTGTGAAGACGCTGGAGATTTCGGGTGGCTGAGATTTATGGGCGGAGGTAGGTGGCGTGGAGGTGCTTCGGCTGTTGGGTTCCGACCTACTTCAGATTGTCAAGGGGGGTGCGGTTTCCAGAGTTCGGTGTCAGGCTTGGTTCTAGATCGAAGAAGTCAATTACCAGTAGGCTTTAAACATGAAATTAGTTGTTAATCTAATTAATTAATTAAGGGATTAATACTTTGCTAAATAAATTTTTGGACAGATGAAATGGGAAAGCGGACTGTGCGGAGAGGACGAAGATGAAGATGGAACCAACGATGATAATAGGAACGGGGCAGAAATGCTTTTATGGGTATAAGTAACGCATTTAGATAATTATAATTATATTAAGACAGAGTTAGTGATTAAATCATATTGGCATTCCAGGATGTTCAAGCGTGGGTTTTTCCTGGGACTTGGAGATGCGAACACGAGCAGGGATTATTGGGAATTGCCGAACAAATGAAATCAGTGGGGAAAAAGGGTTGAGCAGTGTTTTCCTCAAATCAAAAGTTGAGGTTACCAGCGTGATTCACCCTAACCGAAGTAATTAGTTATAGTTAAGTTAAATTAAAGAAAATAAATTGTTTAAAATAAATCGTAGGAACCATAAACTTATATTAATTCTTATTCATGTCGATGCTATTAGAATTGAATCATCAGGAGCCGTTGGAACTGTACGGTTGAACACAATATTCTGGAACTAGCCTGGACCGGGTTGGAGATGACAAGATTTTTAGTTGAATTTAACGACTGTTGAATTTAACTGAAAAGCGAATCGTTTAAACAACGGTATCAAATCAGGTGAGTTAAACTCACTCAGTTACCCTTTTTATATTTTATATAAATTGGGTATTTTTATTTTGTGTGCTCTGCTTGCCAATGGTTGACTGCTTTGCTAGTTATCTATTTACTGTTGATTTAACCGATGAAATTAAACTGTGTTTAATTTCAGTGAAATATCAAATCGTTATTTTTAACGATTGGTTCCAATAAAGGTAACTCACCTTATTGGTCACGTTTATTTATAAACGTGTTTTAAATTGTTGAACTATTTGAATTGCTTGCAGTTGATGTTGAATGGTCGCTATTTAGTGTTATCAGTTAAACAAAAACTGAATGGTCTGATTTGAGATAACCATTTGAATACAGGGAAGAACAGGTTGGAGGGATCCAACCGGATTCCTCAAATGTATTATTTATTTTCATATGATCATATATGAACTGATCTGTTTGTGTGATTGATTTGATGGTTGATTATTGACTGGATATTCAACATCTGTTTGGATTAAACCAATGGGCGATATTGGTTAAGTGTTTGGCAGAGTATGGCCTTTAAAAATCAATCGGGTTACAGATATTGATTCACCGTCAGGTGAATCGATAAAGATGCAGTTAAAAAATTTATTTTATAACTAGAAATAGAATTTTGGAATATACTATTTTTAATACAAGTTATATAAAGAGAAATAAATGAATAGTTTACTTATTTAAGACTTTGATTTATTATTAAGTGGTTTTAGAAAGTTAATCAGATTGATAAGTAAGGAAATAAGAAATAAGCCGAATGGTTTAGCTTGGGTAATTATTTGATCAAGCGAAATGAGTAGTTCATGAATAGGTTTTATTTTAAACCTAAGTTTTATAACGAAGTTATAAAAGGAATTTTAAGCGAGAATGAGAGCTTGAATTAAATATTACTTAATCATTTGAATTAAGTCGAAGGAGATTTCGATAAAAGGGTTTAAGATGAACCAAAGCATATAAATGAGTTTCAAGGTGTTAAGACGTTAATTTTACATTAACGTTATTTGGAAAATGAGATCAAGTAACAAGGGAGTTTTGAAATGAGATTTCAAAAGTGGGAAATGGTTAAATATATTTAAAGGAAGATTGGTAAAGGTGAAATTAGGTTAAGGAACTAGGTCATGGGGTGGTATAACCAAATCCGAGTTGAAATGGAATTGGTTTTGAGATTTGAATAGAATATTGGGTTTTGATTACAACTATTATTTATCTGAAGATATAAATGTTGTTGATCAAGGTCTGAGAGGTAGTCAAAATACCCCAACTTGAACAACATCGGGATTATCTGAAGATAGTATTAGTTGGTAACCGTAAGGGACGTTAGTGGATATGTTTTAAAAATCTAAACAGCGTTTTCAGCGCCATTGTTATAATATATGTTTTGTAAATCTAATATAGCGATTGTAGCACCTTTGCTATAGTAAATGGATTGTAAACCTAAACAGCGATTATAGCGCTGTTGTTTTGTAAATCTAAATAGTAATTATAACGCTATTGTTATAACATATGTGCTATAAACTTCTTTGTTAAAATTAATGGATTTTCGAATCTAAAAGATGATTTGACGGAAGAATTAAGTGGGAAATTGAATATAGTTATTCGAGATAGAATTAGCCAAACATAATTATTCGGCTAAGTTGCCATATCGTACGACTGCTAGCGTAATTCGCAGGGCTGCAGATAGCCTACGGCGGTCGGATGTTTCCTGAGGGAATCAGGCGTAACCATTGTGATCGCTGTGATCTAGAGTAAGGCGAATGGGTTCAAGTCGAGTATTAGTTAATCAATTAGAGTTAATCGATTAGAGTTAAATCGAATTAGAAGTATTCAAATATCGTATTTTTGAATATTTGAAGAAGTTAGAAGTTTTAATTTAACAAAAGTAAATCAGTTAGATAAAGGCCAAGTAATGCTGAATACTGAACCAGTGAACTCATTGGAGGGTCATGATTGAAACACTGTATATTTTGATAGTTAAAACACCGACTATCAAATATGTCCAATACGATTGTTGGTACGGAAAGACCGGGATCGAATTTATATTCGAAAACCATTCCGACCAACAAATACGTGAAGATCTCAGAAGATGTTCGAAATGGAGCATTGAAGACCGTGGACTATCATACACGGAAGAACCACTAATATTCTCTGCCTGGCAAGCAGAGATAAACTGTGATTCTGTCGTAGTTGGATTCTACGGGTTGCAAGGACTTCTCGCTACTGATCCATGGGGTGATTCCAATATGGATGCGGTAGGAGAGTGCCTTCGGTTCATCCTGTTCCTGGATGACGTATATGGACGAATGTCTGACAGAGTATTTCCAAAGGGTCACGTACGTTGATTTCTTCAAACGTACGATAGTTGTTGGCAGGGAAATTGCCATTCTCTAGCTTTCAGCTAGAGTATTTTTGTGGACGTCAATTAGTGATATCGGACGGATCTGACGATGTGGCATTCGAAGTGAATGATGACCAGATGTCAAGAGTTAATTCTGGCCTCAAGCCTCATCAACCGGGAAATGACAAAAATCGGGCAGGCAGCATGGCTATGTGGGTCACTCCCATTAGGGTGTATGATCACCTATCTAGAGAAAATCCTATTTGCTTCTTTAATCTATGTTTCGATGCTGTCCCTTATCGGGAGACGGTTGCTGATCCCAACCGTCGGTGATATACATTCGATACTCTCAAGCGAAATGAGGGGTCGGTCATGTGAGGGCCGGGTTGCAAGAAGTTCTTGTTGAACCCAGTGTATTCGTCTCTAGAGATACACTATCGGAAGGTGGACCCATACCTTGTCAAGTCGGAATCCAATTCCCAATAAGCGCCTGCGGGTTTTGATTGTATACTATATATGTGGAGCGTGAGATGCAAGCGTTCCACTAGATTGGTATTTACTTGTATCTAGACATTATTATAATATCAGACAAGATATTGGTTTCAAAAATGTTTTGGGTTATCGTAAGGTAAAAACCGTCCGTGTTTATGTGTGGATTTGGTCTTACGATTATCCTTTCTTCTGAAAAGATTTTGAACTTTAAAATCATGTTTGGATGAGTCACCCTTATTACTGTGCGAGTTTATCTCACTCTGGTTCACCAGACTGACCCGGTGTTTTGTAAATGCTCGGGTTAGACCGGGTTGTACAGGTTCAGGTTATCGACTGCTATGAAGAGACGAGCTGGAAAAGTCCAGACGTATGATATTACTACTATTCCGCTGTGTATATGGAAACAGGCTATTATAACTGTTCCATGGTATGATGTACTCTGATACTGTAAGTATTTTAAAGCTTTCAATAAAGATTATTTCTGTATTATATTTTGTTCCGCTGCGATGTGAGACTCTGTGTGGTGTTTCTTCTTCTTCTTCTATTCTAATATTTCTTTCTTCCTTATCTCACCCTCTAATTTCTTTCTATTAATGATCTGGAATGTTCGATGTCTGAATAGTCAACATGATAGTTTGATGTTGATTTTCGGAGTCGAAAACCCTGGGTCGTTACACTGGGCCATGCGGGCAAGATAGTGCTATCAAAAGATGCTCGTAGGATGTCAGACAAGGGGGAGACTATTAGAGTTGTCTCGCATGTTGTTAAGGAGGAATGATGGTTTGGATACAATAGTCCCACATCAGGAATATATTGAAGGAATTGTGTACAAATATGAGCTGGTAGACACGTAACATCAGGGATTCCTTTTGTTATATGGGAGTTGTGTGGCAGCTCATATGCATGCAAGGAGGGGGGATTTGTTCCAACCGTCGTTATATAACACCATAGACGCAATACTAAATAATTTAAATAGTGTTGTACCTAAAACAACATCTGGAAACATCTAAAATAGATAATGTACTAGCATAGTGAGCAGATATGGAACTCATGTCTCATCCTGTCTAAATAATGTAGTTGCAACAATTACTCAAATTTCAATACATCATAGCTATCTTCATAGAACTAATGTGGTAAGATGGCACCTTCATGCTTAGTTACCTGTATTACCTAAGACAAAAATAAATATGTATGGTGCAATGTTACCCAAAATGTCGGGTTAGCGACACCTATCCACAAATCAAACTAAATCATCAAATTTCATTGACGATGTGAAAGAATAGTTCATATTGAATTTATTTGCCTTTATCACCAAATATTTCTACTCTGATACGTATAAAAAGAAACGAATGTCAATTATTCAAAAATCTTTAATATATGGAGCAAACCCCAAGTTAGATTCCATAAAAATACTATTGAATAACCAAAACTATATAATATAACAAACTCTAGGTATTTTTTGAATGAATTTCTAACCACCCCTTAAATTATTCTTTAATGCTGGTCGGCAAGATCAAGTGTGCTGAAATTCTAAAACAAAAGTGTCCTTTAATTTCTGCTTTATTAGCGTAACTCTACTTTAATTGTATCATCAAAACTTCCAATATCCTATGAACATAATTTTGGATAAGTATACTTTTTTTTTTACAAATTCTAATGAAAATATTTTTGTGCGGTTAACATCTCTTCTCTCTGGCATAACAAAAAATAATTTGGACCTGCTCTCTCTTGTCAATAGTATGGTTTTTTTCCCACCTATTTGGATATCTTATACCTAAATTTTAACTCTTCTATAGTCCCGTGAGTTTGAAATCTTGCAGTGATGCAACAGAAAATGAAGATGATAATGTTTTTATTGTTTTGGCATTGTGCCTTTTTCATATCTTTGAATACATTATTGAATATAGAATACATAGGCATTGACTTCTATTTATAACATCAGATAGAGTACAAAGGAAAATAGGAATGTAAGGGAAAATAAGAATGTGAAATAACGACAAAGAAATCATCCTGGTATGCAGAAAGAAATCATCCTGATATGCGGTAAGTCATTAGGATATATTCGACAAGATATTTATCTGTTATTTCTTACTGCCCCCTCAAAATTAGGGTTGCAACTGACACCATCAACAATCGTCGAATGAAAGCAATTTCCACCAGATTTTAGCTCGAGATGCCAAGATAACAACAAAATTTAGGTGAGAGAGAGAGAGAGAGAGAGGAAACAGAACTTCTATTCTGGAAGATAGGCAAGAGCAGAGGATCTCAAGTTCAGTTTCTCCTCATTTATGTTCAACTCATGTCTGAGCTCGGTAAAGCTTGATTTTGAAAGTGAATTAGTGAGTATATTCGCCTTTTGATGTTTAGATGGTATGTATCCAATTCTCATTTTTTTTTCTTTGATGACTTGTTCTCTGAGGAAGTACAAATCAAGCTTGATATGTTTAATTTTAGAGTGTAGAATTGGATTGGCTATGAGGGCAATCGTACTTACATTGTCATGCCATATGCTAGCTTTCTTTTCGGTTTTAATTTGTAATTCATTTAATCGTGATTGCACCTACAAAATTTCTGCTACACAACTTGCTACACTTCTAAACTCAACTTCTGTGCTCAAATGAGATAATGTATTATGTTTCTTTGCACACCACGATACTGGATTTTTTTCCTAATAAAATACAGTATCCTGATGTTAACTTTCGATCATCATGGTTGTTTCCCCAATCAGCATCAACATATGCATTGATATTTAGTGAGTTGCTTGTCTTAATTATCAGTCCTTGATTGATAGTTTATCACGACCCAAAATCCCTGGTCGGCCTAGACCAAAGGAGAACGCGGACTGCTTGAGAACTCGATGTATCGAAACACATGACAATAGAACATTTCATTGTTATTACAACAATATTACATCAGAGTACAAAAATATCAGAGTGCAAATAAATAATATACACAGCAAAAATACAATATCAGAGAATAAATTACATAGCATCGTAAATAAAAATGTATAAATACAATGCATAGTGGAAATACATCAACTAACACAACTGAAAGAAATACACGGATACAAAGCTTTCCGAGTATTGCTCCAGCTATAAATTAGGATCCTAATTAAATAGAAATCCGCAAAACCAAAACTACTAGTTGCTTGTGTGGAAAATATGGGAACCCAGAGTTTAGGCGAAATCAGTAAACTCCAGGCCAGTCATGAGACTGGTGTGAGAACTTAAAACAGTTATTAAAACTTTATATAAAAAGGTTAGAAAAATCGTGGAACCACGTCGTATGACATGGAACGGATTTACTCCACATGAATGTTAGTTTAAATATAAAACAACGCAATGCTTTTTGAAAATTGAAACTATTATAAGACTCAGGTCCCATCACAAAATGCAAGGAAATCCAAAGGATAAATTTTACCTTATAATAGTCAAACATACTTAGTACTTCTGAAAACAAATGTTTTTTTGTATTATTATAAGTGCACAACATATAAAATGACTTCGAATATAAAAGTATCAATCATAGACGACATAGTTTCCCATCCTACTATGTCGCCATATGGGTTTGCAACTAAAACTGAAAAGTCGCGTATTGGAAATTGTATTCCATCTATGAGTCGAGGCAAGGGATCTACCTCACCGTTTTCGAGACACTCTAGCACATGCCTAAGGATCACACCGTAGGTAACCCTTGGATCTTCAGGGCTAGTCTACATTTAACTTTTGTGGATTTGTTAATTCTGAACAATATGTTTCCCGGTCATGTCGGACCTGTCACCTGGTTAGTATGTCGACCAATCATATCTGAGGCGCCTCGCAATCCATCATCCACATAAGTAAAAATGTTTGGACTCTATGCCATGACATCACTCTTAGCTAGAAAGAAACGCATGCGTTCCCTGCAGTCTCTAATCCCATTTTTGACTCATACCAAGTGTGAAGGTCGCGAATTAACGCTATACACAAAGCAATGATATATTAAAGCCATGATTTGATCATCATCCACAAAGCTCTTCTTTTAGACAAAAGCTTTGATAGATGCATCTCAGCATGCTACATTGTCAATGCATACCATACCATTGATGTCTACCAATATATAACCTCTAAGCTCATACGTCTCAGATAAGGGTGTTAAGCAAAGAGAATAAATTCTCCACCACCAAACAAATATATATTTAGAATATAGCACACAATACAATGTCAGACATACAATCGGTTTACAAGTCCGTTCTGGATCTGAGCGAAACTGGAGGCGCCTTATTCCTTATCCCATATGTCCAATATAGGAGAGAGGCCCTCGCATATCCGGACAATCAACAAGTATGTCCAAACAACTACCACTGTAACCCCTTTAAGGCAGAAACTCAAATCCAGGGCATCAGCAGTAATCCATTTGATGTGAAGATTGTCGGTCTTGCACTGTCTTCAATATCTTCGAATTTTAATCGTCGTAACAGTTATTCAGAATGGGTTAAACCCGGTCTATCCAATAACTTGCGCATCTTATAATCAAGTGGTATATAAACCCATCATACGCCTCATTCCAATCCAGAATATTCTTTTATTCAAATATTCATAACTCTGGGAAAGGTTCCCATTAATTTTATCAAAGATTTACATCATTTAAACCTTTTTTAATCTTCCTTTGGATATCATTTCAAACGGTTTTATCATATCCTTTCACAACTTAAACCAAATTAAAGTTTATATAAATATTCAGAGATTATCGAGCCTTACCGAAGTAAATTTTTTATTTCATCTATCCCAACCCCAACCTATTCATCCCATGGAGTAAAACTGGTGGTACTCCATATTTAACACCTATAGTGTTATCGGTAAACTTAACTGCCACTTACGTTTCAAATCTGATTAAAAATTTAACTATCGCATGGAGTAAAAATTGGTGGTACTCCATCTCGAATACGTCTCGTGTTTGGTAAATTAAATTACCATTTAACTTTCAATCTAATTAAAGATTCATTAAGACCCCAACTTAGTTTTAATCTTCAGAAATCATTACTTAATGATTATTCAACTTTAGGATATTAATTCTTTCTTTAACCGGGTTAAAGAACAAATGTCATTTTAAACATTTCTCACGATAAACCCAAACTCAACTTCCATTAATATTGAATTTTCATGGAAATTTAAACAATTTATAATCGATATAAATTTCCATATCAGACTAATACTATAAGTGGAGCAACGACGAAGCCTTTTAAATTCCATAAATAGTAAAGGTCGTCATTTACAGAAGCTCATTTCGATTATTATTAACTCGAATTCCAATTTAATTAAACAGGTTGGAAAACTTCTCTAAACCTTAATTAAAATATTTATTCCATTCACAAAAGAGTTCAAGAATAGTTTTATCGAAGATACCATTCACAACAAACCCAAAATCCAATTTGATATTAAATACAAGCTTTGAATAGAAATCGTATCAAATTATATCCAATATTAAATTCTGAAACCAACAAATTCGTATTGGAATAACGATATCTATATCTTCTATCAACTTATATTCAACATTAAATTCTGAAACCAACAAATATCTTATTGGAATAATGTTATCTATATCTTCCGAATTCCTCAACAATATCTGTATAATCACAGAATCCAATATCGAAATATTAGAAGATTATTTCCATTCAAATCTTTTTCAATATATGTGTTGGAAACTTCTGGTAATGACAAAACTGTTCACAAATCTAATTTATTATTTTAAAAATCATTGGGTTATTATTCTAGTTATTAACTAGTTCATTCAGATAAAAATATCTTTTAACTTTTCAAATGTGGAATATTTCATCCAAAATCTTTCCAAGTCATTTATTATGATTTTACATAATTTATTCATATTTTTATTAATTTTATTAAGGCTCTTACAGTCGGTTTCCAATATCGGCCACCGAACTGCATCCATAGCGACCTTTTTCAAAACCAATTTGGGCTTAAATCAAACCGTTGGATTTCAAAAATTCTCGTTTTATTGGAAAGCTCAATTCAGTACAGTTCCAATGGTTCCAATTTCAGGAGAATCCGACGGTCGGATATCCGTTACGTCAGTTTGAGGTTACGGTTAACGTTCGCGAACTGTCGCTGTGCAACGCGTTTTATTTAATCCCAAATTCGATTTATAAATTTTAATTATAAATCGAAACCCTTCTTAACCATTTTTATAAATTATATAAATTATATAATTATCTTTGAAATCTCATTTCATTAGTTTATATTCAAAATTGCATATTTCAATGTATAGTCAATTTTAATATCATTTTTACATCAAAACCATTCTTTATAGTTACGAATATTCATTGATTTTTTTATATCTTTGCGTCCATCCAAAATCGGACGTCTAAATCAAACTTCAATTTTCATTGAAAATTATATTGTTAAAATATTCATTTTTATTCTTGATTGGAATGAAACTCGATCAATATCCATATAAATAAATTTATATGGATTTCATACATTCAACAATAATTGTAAACAACCATTGAACATTCAATTAACATCCAGTGTGCACTTACATCCATAGAAGCATTAAATAATTATTTAACGCTTATATCCGTCAGTCAATCAATCGATTAACATCCGATCTAAACACTTGGAATTAGTGTGAATTAAATATCATCCAAATACCCATGTGGGGTTTTCAATCAATTAATAAATTAGTTATTCAATTCAAAATTGTTTTTCAATCCACCCAGTTATATTTAAGCAATTGTTAACAAATTCACCGTTTAAATTATAAATGGTTATTTGTATTCAGTTTCAACTACCACAAATAGTCTAACATTGTTTTTAACACGTTAATCATTTCTAAATCGCATTCAAATCATATCACAGTTAATCATCCAATTAACATCCATCGAGTTTGCAAACAATTTGTGATGTGAGCTACCATGCACGGTATAACAATTTGTGATAATTAAACAGATAAAATTCAACATAGGCAATCAATATATTTTTAAATATGATTATAATAACATAACAAAATATTTGAGTGAGTGAGTTCTCACTTTGGTTGTTTGTCGCTAAATAACTATAAAAGGTCGATTAACCGAATGTGACGTTTTCTTCCACCAAAAATTGCCACGAGCTTCAAATCTCTCTAAACCATTTTCATTGCGAACCTCTCGTCGATACGGTTTCAACGCATCTTGAGTCGCTGAATTTTGAGTCCTATCAAAAAGTTATGCATTTTGCAAGTTTATACATACATATATGTCATTAACATAAGTAATTAATTAATTACCTACCTTAATCCTTCCTAATCACTCACTCTAATCCCTCTTCCTCAAATGAGCAGCACGCACAAACAACCCCAAACTCCATTCATGCAACCTTCTTCCATCCATTCTCCTTCATTTTTCTATCGTTTTGCCCGAAACCAAAACCAAACTTCATCTATTCGCAATCTCTACCATTCCATCACCATGAACTCAAACTCAAGCTCAAAAAATATTTGCCGACTTCCTCTGTAAAAATGCACGCTGCCCTCTACATGTTGCGCAACTTTTCGGCGTCGAATCGCCTTAAAATTTGCATATAACCTTTAGTACTTGCCACAAACTCAACTATGTACTCCAAAACAAGCATCGTTACACCAAACTCAAGAGATTTGCAACCCTAGAACAAAAACACGTGCGATAAAATTGGGTGCACCCAAAAACTTCATGGAACTCAAGAAGACTACATGAGATTGAAGAGAAACACTCAAGGATCACGAATATATGTGTTTTGTGATTTATAGATTTGTATTCAAATTGTTTTGATTTCTCGAAAGGGAAGAAAATTCACGTTTTGGGAAAATTAGGAGGCTGCGTGATTTTAGAGATTAGGTTAGGTTTAGAATAGTTTAGAATGTTATATAGTGGACACTATTTTTTATTTATTGATTTTATATTTATTGTACTCAGATATTGCTCATTTTCATCGTTTAAAAATCCGTGTGATCACCTACAGACCCCGTTTTCGATGAAAATTGACATGCAGCTACCCTCAAACATTACGGACCTAACGAAATTTGTTTCATCGAATTTCGAGTCCGTATGCATAAACAACAAAACTTTTAAAGTTAGAATATTGACTGTTTTCAAGTACAATCACGCACGGTCGCATACTAACTCTAAAAATCACGAAATTTGGAATCCTACCATTATTCAACGCTATGGATTCAATAAAAAAAAGTTTATCGAACTCCGAGGTCTTCTCCATAATGTTTCTTTGTAAAACTGCTCAAATTATTACATCAAACGGTTTTATCGTGCCCGACCATATACTGAGTCTTTTTGGAGCGAAATTTGAAATCTAGTAAAAATTCAATATTCTGAATCCAAAAAAAATGGTTTCGTCGAAAACGGAGGTCATTTGCAAAATGTTCATTATAAGGGATATGTAATATTATAATAATATTATTATTCAATTCTAAAATTATATTCAAATTAATAATAGAATAATTTTTTTTTTGAAAGGCTAGCAGGATTGAAATATTTAAATTAATAATAAAATAATTATTATCATAATATATATAACCAAATGAAATATCATACAATTGTAAAATAAACATACTTGAGTTTATAACTCGATATGACAATTTTCTAGTCAAACAATGCTTAATTTACATGAAAATCCCTTTTACTTAAATAAACAATTCGTTATATTTTATAAATGATTTCATAGCGACTATTTTAAATTTTAATTTGGACATAACTTATAATTTATAAAGTAAAATCTCAATTTCTTACATTTGTTAGAAATATATAATTAAATAGATTCTAACACATCAAATTTTGTATAGTCATTAAAAGTTTAAAACTAAATTTTCAAACTACCGCTCCATTACGAGCTCGTTTTATATATATTATAAATTTATATGTTCTAACTTCATTTTAAATTAATTTTTAGTGGTTTATTCTCAAAATAAATTGTTTAAAATATTTAATTTTCATTAAAATCAATTAAAAGTAAAATTTAAATTGGTTCCAAAATTCCAGGTTGTTACATAGTTTCTCTTAGATATTGAAGTATCCTTTTTACTGCTTACCATTGATCATCTGTAGGAAACTTCATGTGACTCATTTTATTAACACCGTTCCATGTTGAGAAGTCATTGTTATCTATGTGCATGCTCCAAAATTGTTTGTAGCTACAATAATTTTATTTCATTCATTCACTCCATAAGTTTTCCTACATGGAAATAGTTCCATAAAAGCTTAACACAAGCAACCTTTTTCAAGTCAGAAAGAAGTTTTATATCCACTCCCCCTTTGTTTCATGGTTTACACAATTGGTGCCATGCAACTTTGTGCTTGGAATTTCCCCAAAAGAAGTTAGCACATATAGTTTGCAATTTATCCAATGTGAATTCGGGAATTTGATACATAAACAACCAGTATAAAATTGTAGGAGTAATTACAGTATGAATTAGCTCTGCCCTTCCTGCAATACTCAACATTTTAGCTAGCCAAGCCTGTATCTGGTCTGCATCCTGTGAATCAAAAGTGACCTTTTGAGTAATGAATGTAGTTAGAAGAAAAAAGGCACAAACATGTATTTTACAGGCAGCCGACCCACTTCAAATGATAAGATGTCAGCAATGGTTTGAGTGTTAGAAGTGGACGAACTAATTTTTTTTGTTTTGTTTTAGTGACATTCACATTGAGCCCAAGAGGAATGCTAAGTTTATAAAATACAGACTTGAGAGTATTAACATTTGAACTTGTAGATTTTCCAAACACTATCAAGTCGCATAAGCATATCCACGAACATACACACACCATTAGGTATGCGTTTATGACAGGGTGCACTAACATGATTAGATATAGTTAAACAAATAAGATGATATTTTGATATAACAGTAAGTCACCATGTGAGGTCAGTAGTATTACACAATAGAAATCTTCCCACCGAAAGTTGCTTCTGCAATTATGTACCATTGTATGTGGAACACATTCAATAATGGTACCCATGAATGATACACATTTACGTATAGATGAAGTGGTTTATTTCAAATATGGAACTAACATGAGAAGACTGAATGGGAAAAGGAAGAGGAGGGGAAGTGGGGGCTAGGGGGTCTTGATTGCAACAAGCAATATAAATAGGATGGTGAACGAGATCAAACACTATCCAATATTTTCTCGGTATTAGACCACTGGTAGGACCATTATAGAGCGATATGTCATCAGTTTAGAGGTCGTGTGGGAAGAAAAGTTACACCCAACAAGTCTTCGCCTCCTACCAAAATGGATTCGAATTTGGTTAGAAAGTTGCATATAATTAGATAATTTTCAAATTCTAATATACCATTATGTTAAATAATTTCGATTGAAATATCTTTCCAAATGATAAAAATTGAAGATACGTGAAAGAACGACGTAACAGATGTTGATAAAGAAATCTAAAGACTGATCGCTGGGTACGTTTTTATAAATCTAATTCTTCTGCGCTAATAACAACCGCGCAGATTTAAAGTGATTTTCTTAAATTCTTTTATTATATTTACAAAGGGCATTAGAGAGTACATTAATTTGTGTATATAACAGTACTGTAAGACATTATTACTTTTTTTAGTTGAACATCGACAATCTATTACAAGTAGTAAAGCTACATTTATAATCTGTAGCAAATAAACTATTAACATTATTCGCAACAAACTTTTTCTCTTGATTTGTCATAATTCTTACAACTAAAATCTTAGCACAACTTGAACCTAACAGTGAGCAATTTAACGTTTTTTAATGTTTAAAACTCTCAAAGACACAAACATTTAAACATTTGTAAAACCATTCTTGAGCCTATTTAAAAAGTATGTTGCTAAATGCACATTATTTCTTCTTCCTAGTGTTATTACCAAAAATACCATTAATTATTAGATCATACTGCATCCAATACCAATTTTTTTTAGGAGACTATCAATTACATTATATTCGATTTTTCCGTACGGTGAACAATCGTTGATCAACACCGGTTTCCATGACGATCAACCACCAAACTACTATTAATCAATGGTTCTTCGCCATGTAAAACGGCGTTAATAGACAGTTGTTTGCCGTGTAAAACAACTTCACATATGCTTGATTGTCAAATGAAATGTCTTTGATATAAAAAAGTACATAAAATTTATTGTATTCATTGTAATTTTCACATTAGGGGAAGGAAATCTGGGTTCTTGGCAATATACTTCAAAGGGCATGCTAGAAGGCCCGAATGAAACAGGTCCGGGTCTATGCGGAAATGAAAAGAGACGTTGGATTGAGCTATGCAATTCATGAGATGCCTTCCACTTTGCTGCCACTAGGGGTGAGCGTGGATCGGTTTGCTGCGGTTTGGAGCTCAAAAAGCTTCCACACCACATCAAGCAATTGATAAAATTACAAATCATTATATTACTCGTTTAAACAGTTCGGTTTCGGTTTCGGTTTCGGTTCGGTTTTGATATATTACGGTTCAGCTTCGGTTCAGTCCAGTTTGAACCCGTGTTAAATATGAAACAAGAGAATTCCTTCCATCCACAATTAATTTACAACTGTGTGATGCAGTCACTTAACGACTAAAACACACAACATTATTTTAAATTGAAAGATTGATTTCTAGCCGTATGAATATTTCTATTTTACATTTAACGATAAGTGAGCTTGTTTTAGTATGTTGACCAAATATCAACATTAATCAATGCATAGACATCAAGTAAGATAACTCAAATAAGATTATAATTCACATTTATCCAAAAGAATGGTATAGAAACTACTATACTAAAATTATAATTGTCTCCTTTGTGATAATGATTATTATTAATATAACAACATACCCTGAAATAGAATATACATCGTTAAAATAAAAAATTAGGTAGGATTAGCTATATTTTTATCATAAGCCAGTGCAACTATTTGGTTTGATTCGGTTTTATACGGTTGGGTCCTTAACGTTACGAGTCAGCCCGGTTTGGAGTACCGGCTTTAAAAAGAAGATTCGGTTCGGTTTTTCGTACCGTTTTTACGGTGTTGGCGGTTTTCGTATGACGATTTATGCTCACCTCTGGCTGCCACACCAATTTTTGGCTTTAGGCTATATTTTCGGGCTCTATAGCTCGTAGTTCAGACATCGTTGTCGACCCAACCCAACTATTCAAAAATCGGCTTGCAACCGTCTTAATACTCGACCGCCGCTAGTAAATTTTTATCCAAATCACCGCGATTTTTCTGACTTCTATTTGTTCAGGAAAAGGGGCAAACGTTGCAGCAGGGAGAACGAAGGAACAAACAACGATCTTCCCCTTTCCTCTATTATTCTTCTTCCTATTATATCCCAGTACAAATATATAATCCCAATAGTTAACCTTTTTTGTTTCTCTCGCCCTCCTCTCTCGAACGGAATCTCAGGTTTGCGTCCTTTTTCATGGAAAAATCGATTCTGTAGTTTAGGGTTTTCATTTTTACGGTTTTTTGGTTTTAACGTTATAGCCGCTGAAAGTTGTTTTCTTTGATCTATGCCTTCCTTTTTATTGTACTTCGCTTGATGTTTAGTTGTTATTAGAGAGATTACGGGTGGATTGCCTATTGTACCGACTGTTGTAAAAATTTCTAACCATTTTTACATCTGTTTTTGTTTTTGACAGATAGTTGCAATGGATTCAAAGGAAGTGCCAGAATTAAACGTAGATTCCGAGACTACAGTTGAGATAAAGATTAGAACTTTAGACTCTCAGACATATACCATTCGAGTTGATAAATGTGTATGTGGCTCCTTCTTTTAATATAGGCATTCTACTGAACATGAATTTTCAGTAGACTATAGCAGCAAAAGTATTTTAGGCTCAACAAACTATAATTTGATTTTTGGGGCATATGCTGTTTACTAAATTAATAATCTGTAGATGAGCATTTGAACTTTCAGCCGATTCTACCATTCCCGAAATGAGGAATTCAATTTATAAATGATATACATAGCCAGATAAGCATGTTCATATTGAATAACCAAACAAACATACTTCTTTAATTTGAAGTATTTGGCAAACAACTTAAAACTTTTGATTTAAATAACAAATATGTTAATGAGTTACATGGAAGTTTTTTTTTTTAATTATTATACATATTTTAGTGCTAAATTTTAGTTCCACCTCATTGGTGCAACTAGATGTATGTATTTACTGTTTGTCTAAAACTATTGAAAGTTTAAACTAAAAAACACAGTAAGTGGTTTAAAAAAAAGTCACTGCTAAATGGCATTAACATGTTTGCAATCTCCAATTGATACAGTTTTTCACTTCGATTTTCCATCCAGGTACCAATCCCAGCACTAAAAGAACAAATAGCTGTTGTAACTGGGATTCTTTCGGAACAACAACGCTTGATTTGCCGTGGAAAAGTTTTGAAAGATGACCAACTTTTGTCTGCTTATCGTATCCTTGCATATCTTACCTGTTTCATTTCATTTATATAACTAATTTGAACAATAAGGATATTGATTATACCTTTTGTTGTTTGTTAAATTCGTATGCTGCTTATTTTGCTACCATGATTCCTGCAGCAGTTGTTTGGCTGTATCCAAACCTGTTACTGTTATTATTTTTCAAAGTTTGTATTTTGTTTTATACTTTTATTGTTTTTAATAGATCACGTATCATTTTAGCCAGCTCCAATCGATTTGTTTGCACCGGTGCTGTAAACATGTTATGGTAATCATTACTTTATAATTTAAATTTCAATCCAAGTTTGAAAGAAGCGATTATCGCAAACTCAAGTTTCATTGTTTAGAGAGTACACCTAAATCGTGGATATAATGTTACCATTGCATGTGATAGAAATAACAAAAGCACAGACGTAAGGGTTGTCATTGTTTGTGATAGACAAAACACCTAAATTGCGGATATAATATTTGAAAATTTTATTTCAGACCTCATTTACAATAAATATGTGGCAAACTAACAGGTGCACATGCTGATTTTCATATCTAAGGATTTAGTAGCTAACCTAATTTACTTCACAGTCAGAAAAAAATAACTACATTATAGAATCTTAAAGTGCAAACCTGTGCTATGCACACGGTTTTTCATAAAACAATTCTCGTTCAAGCTTTGGAGAAATTTTTATAGTTTACATCCAGTTTCACTTTAGACATCATTCCCAGTTTTGGCTGCACACTATGTTTCGTCATTTGTTTATTGTAGCATGTGGTGTATTCTTGAATATAATGTTGTAGAGCAAATAAAGAAATAACTAAATCAATATATATGGTTGGATTAGAATTTAATTATTATATCTAATAGAAGAGAATATGATTCTTGAATGATACTTCTAAAAATGAAGCTTTGTATTTTTTTTAGCTTAGCTTGTTAAGTAGTTTATTTATTTATTTAAGTTATGCTATAACTTTCAAATTCATCATTTCAAAAAATTATAATTCAATAGGTACTAGTTCAATCGATTCATTATAAACATTAGGACTCAGTCCATTTAATTCGTGCCTTACGGTAAATGACAATAAACATTGGCTGGTATATCAATATTTTCATTACATTTGGAGCTGTTATTTTTAAGCATTTTAGCAAATTACTATATTTAATCAGTTTCACAAAAAATATCATAAGAATATTCACATATTATATACAAATTTTACTAGGGGTGTTAATAGGACATGACAGTCTGTTGTATGGCTCAGTCCGAAGGGGTAAAGTGTTCGATCCACGTCCGTACGATTCTCATTTAGGATAGATTTAGGTAAAGAAAAAGTGTACGAAAATTTGTCCATTCGAAAATATTCTACAATTTTCTATTGTTTGAACGTTGTTCGTCCGTTGTCCGGCTCGAACGAACAAGTCCGAGTCAACCCCTTGTATGGTCCGTGTACGTCCCAATGTCTTAAGATAGGACACGAACACCCCTTTGTCTGGTCTGCTCCGTCCGATTAACACCCCTAAATTTTACATTACAATATTTTTGGTTTTGTTTGTTAAACATGATACAAGCTTGTAATTGTATGTTTAGTGGAGAAGATGAAAATCACCATTTAAAAGGTTAGTACCGTTGAACTAGAAAAGGTTATAATAGTTTATAGAAAATTAGTTGTTGTAGTGGTAGTAATTTGACTCGTAGAAGAAAAAATTGTACATCTATATACAAAACGAAATAGAGCATAATTGATAATAGAACACAATGCTTATTAAAAAATAAATGGTAATTTAGCCAACGTGTACCATAAATAAAGCTTTATTTGAGTAACCATTTTTTTTTTTTTACTTACATGCATTTTCTACGCATTTTTCCCCCATGACAACCTCGCCATTACGTTGTTAGTTCTAGAGGGTGAAGCAACACATTTGTAGAAAATTTGGTACAACAATCATCCATATTATTTATAAAATGTTTTGAAGCTTTCTTATAAGATGCTAGTATTAGAGAACTCAAAACCACTACCTTTACTCTTGGATTATTCTAGTAGAACACAATATGTCTGTAGACTTGATCTTGATTATAGAATCTTAGAGCATTGGAAAAAACCTGGATGCAACAAAACTAACAAATTATTCGTATAAAATTAAAATAGTAGTTATAAATGAAATGAGATAAGTTGATGATTCTAATTATTTGGGCAAAAATATTTAATGCCTCAAAAAAAGTGCCATAGCACAATTTTCAGAAGTATCCAAATATTCTCGTTGTTTTATAACGTTAATATACAACCGTGTCAAATACGTAATATAAAATGTAGGCATGGTGTCATGGACCATCTTATTTTGTAGAGGTCTTTAACCTATGAACAGTAACGAAATACACAAACATATCCATAGGCGCGCGCGCACACACACTCACTCTCTCTCTGATATATAATCATCTTGGAAGTCATGAGTTGCATAGCTGAAACGATCAATCAAGAAAAGCATAATACTGGTTTGATATGGTAATAACAAGTTATAATGTCAAATGAAATCATGTCACATTTCAAAGTATGAATATAAAAAAACCATGAAAGCCAAAAGATTACAGGTGCAAAGGTAATTGTTTTGCGATACCATCTATCTTGCAAGAGTTCAACGTAAAAAATTTCAAATAATATTTCCCATGTTAAGTACTTGATGCAAATAAAAATAATCAAAAGCCAGTTGTAGGAAATATGAATGCCAAATATATAAGTTGCTTAAGAGCCAATTACATAAATAGATATAAAAAATTAGAACTTCAATTGGATACAGTTTTGAGTAGACAGACCAAAATAGTCATATTCTACAATGTTTAAGCTATAAGGTTTAATAGTTCTGCGTAAATATATCATCAAATATTTGCCCGTTGTTCTCTTGCAACTTGATATAACATTAGTCAATCTAATCGGGAATATCCAACAAAATAAGCATAATCATATATTATTTCAAAACATTATTAAATTAGTGTGTAATTTGTTATACCTAAATCTACATTTTTTTGTCGAACCTATAAAGTATAGGAAGTGGAATATTTATAGTAATAGAGTATATTTATTATTTGACTGTATGTTAATTAAATCTGATAGAATATTCTCTTTGATCAAACTGAAAAGCATCTAAGATGCAAAATAATAACATCTTTAAATGCAGCATTGTTGAACGGGGAATTAGATGAATAAAAAAGGAAACAAATTTTGCATTGTCTTAGAATTCTAAAGTGTACATGATTTAATGAAATAATTCTACTTAAAATGGAAACGTAATTTAGTACTTGAATATACTATGTACATGTAAGTTTATTTGATTAACTTGTTTTATGTAACCCTCATTGTGCACTAATCATGATTTAAAGTTCATCCAAATGATTCTAAAAATTATCATGCTAAAAT
This sequence comes from Allium sativum, assembly GCA_030737875.1. Lineage (NCBI taxonomy): Eukaryota > Viridiplantae > Streptophyta > Magnoliopsida > Asparagales > Amaryllidaceae > Allium > Allium sativum. The sequence continues at coordinate 299,191,172 of CM060921.1, forward strand.
TTTCATTTGACTAAAGTAGCGAAACAGTCAACATAACCACATTCATAAAATCAAAAACACAATATATCACCCATACAAATCCAAGAAAGTTGAAAAAGATAGTGGTCTAATTCCTTTATCTCATACAAACTAATTTCAATTCCAATGTAATGGTAATATTTAATAAAGGGCAAGTATGAGAACATAATTTTGCTAGCATTTGTACTTTATTTATGTGAAAATCCAGTCTATGAACATAATGTCATGATAAATATACGTTGGAAGATAAATATTGAGGACAAATGCATGTGTGGTACAAAGATGGTCTACAAATATAAATCGAACAGAAATATAAAAATCAAAATAGAATTCTGCATGCAAACACACGCTAAAGGCATTACCTGTACAACTAATATGTAACCCCAATGTAAATATCATTCAAGTCTAACGGTTGAATATGAGTATCTACTATAATTCAAAATTTACTGGATAACCATCAAGTATCACATTTTCAAACACCTTCTTTCGGGTTGTTACATACAATATCTCAAAAGACAATCAAGCATAAATAACATTTACCACAAGAAAAATTATATACACTGACCTTCCAACTGAAAATAGAGACCAGAATACAATTTGGTCTAAATATTCATTAGATAAACATTTGGGACTTCATAGATAGCGTAAAGTTATATGCGTAGGGACCAAGTATTATTATTTAATATTATTAACCTACTGAATAACAGGAATTAGAATATTATTAAGACGTTAAATCAATGTTAACTGTTATTTTTTAAAATGGATAATTGATAACAATGAGATTCGATCATAGCATCTCCATATAGACTCCTAATATCTTCAGGTAGATAATCTGAATATATAAATTGAACCTTAAAACTATTCATATAGAGGTAAACTTGACAAATTTTAATATCTAAATTGGTCCTAGAACCAAAATAAAAATAATTTATTTTGGTTCATTTACTGCTTGTTGCAGCTTCTTTAGTATAGCAAGACTAATATTTGTAGTCATTATAAAAGAGTTTATGATTTCACTAAACATGAGCACAAATTTTTGCAATTTATCACTTTGTTTCTCTGTTATACCATATGAAATCTAGTATAAAAATGTACAAAAACAAACTATAGTGAAAAGGATACGAACTAATTTTTTTTGTAGATCTATAAAGAACTCCTTACCATGCTAAAAGGACCTAGAAATGAGTGCCAATATTCAAACTGTCCATTACCAAACAAGATAGCGTATTAAACAAATAACATGGGGGGATAATTCACACCTTTCCACATTTGTTATTAGTGTTGTGCTAAAGCAAAAATAAAAATAACGAACGGGACCTTAAAGGACATTTGAATGTGATATATGGATCTAAAGGGATTACTTGGTTCTGAATTTTATATGATTAACTTACCTGTATTGAATTTTGTTTGACTAACTTACCTCTAAAGCATGATAGATTTTTTAAGTTGTAGTTTGTTTCCTTGTATGAATATAACCAACCAACATTATTGTTTTTCTATGTTAACGTGTAACAAATTTATCCTATATCTTTTATAATTTAATGTTGGCCTTTAGGTTTGACACCCGTCATAGAATGACTTAGCAATATTCAGAAAATATATATTCTAAATGAATATAAATTATTATTTGAATTGTCGTCTGAATAATAAAATATCAATCTTCTAGATTAAATTTAGTGGTGTTAGCTGAAGTCCAATGTCATTTAACACGTCATTTTAATGTCCAAGTTTCCCAATGCAAACTTTCAAGTTAAATAACTAAAATGTATGCCCCAATATGCTTGCAAGTTACAATATGCATTTTCGTAGTTGAATATGTGTGATTTTTTTGAAATTATTTTCTATCTACTGATATCTCAAGTAAAATGAGTCAACGGATACTTGCAAATAAGTATCAATAAAAATCCTAAAACAAATACAGATATAGCAATCGTTAAGTTGGTTTACTTAAAATTAATATATTGCACACAACTTAATTTGGATCTAAACGTGCTTATGAAATAAAGCACCATTGGCTTCTTTTAGCTGAAGCTGAATTTAAGCTGTGTAACTTCCATGGAAGAATACCAAACCTTATTCATAAGGGACAATTTTTAAATTTAATTGTGTAGCCTACATTTTTTGACATTCTTTACCTTGCCATAATGTTGACGCATATATTTAATTTCATTAAGTTGTAATGACCAACTTGAATGTTATTTGTGGTATTACGTTAAGTTTCCTTGATCTTCTAGATGTACATCCTTTGTATGGTTTTCTATGCATTTAATCTGAAGCTCGAGATGAGTATGTAAAGTCAACCATGTAAATCAAATATTTCTCATATGATTACCTAATATTCTAAGTGTACTAATATATGAAACTGAAATAACAATGTAATGGATTAATGTACAATTAGTCTCATGGAAAGAATATCTTGGTTTCATTGGAGCAATTTATTGATCCTCGTCTTTTGTATGATCTTTGTGCAAAAGCTCATTTATTAATTGGCAAGTTGTAAGGCTAAACTATCAAATTTTGATGATAAAAGTTGCTATAAATAGTTTGAATCTTACATGTTAAAAGGGGTTTCAACATATAAAATCAATATATTAAAAAAAATGTCTAGTTTATTTATCTAATCTTTGGTTAATCATTTCTAGTAACTTGTGCCTTACTATTTTATATTTGCACACACCATGCCTTTTATAATCTGGCATGCAACTGATTTCAATGCACAAATGAACTGAATATAAATAGTGAAGAATATGCAAGATTATTAAGGTAATTATCAGGAATATTCCCTATTCAGTCATAATTGCTTTAAGAATCTAATATATTTGTGGAAAAAGATGAAAATAGACCGATGCATTATAAAGTAAGTTTTTTTTTTTTTTTTTTTTTTTTTTTTTTTGAGGTTTTATCAAATGATGTCACTTTTATAAAAGTAATTTAAAGGCTGTAAATAATTGTGACATATAAATGTCCATGCTTATCATAAAAAACATAATATTAATTAGAAATGTTAATTATATTTGATCCGAGGGTGAAGGCAATTGTACTTTATTGCTATCAGCTACATTCTAAATTATCAAACATCCTATATTATCAGCATGAATAGTAATAAATTTTTTATATGTAGAACTTCGAGTATTTACGTAGTTAAAAACTATAACATATAATTAACACTATCACATATCTATAACTAATGTTGCTTATCATAGAAAATAAAATATGTTATTAGTTATTTATATCAGAACTTAGGGTGAGCGCAAATTTTCCTTATAGACATTGGTTGCACTTTAAATTGTTAGACGTCATGTATTCTTCGCCGTTTACTATATATACAACATGCCTTGCTTTATCTAGGAAAACACGACTAAAATGAACCATTTTTTGTTTGTGGAACTAAAAATAACTGGATCATTATTTTTCCACTACCTAAATAAAAAATGTGAATTTGCAGAAATTGAAAGTGTTAAACTTATGTAAACACATCGAAAGCTGAATGCAAATGAAACAAAAAGTGCAAATAAATTGTTGGAAATGGCTAAACTCAAAATTTATGATATCACAATCCTAGGAAAAACATCAACAATATTAGCTCAATAAACATATAAAAAATGGTGGTAAATAATAAATAAACTGTAAAATCTCTATGCTTAACATTATCAAGTAACAAATCTTATAAAAGAAGATAATAGGGTGGTATTGATATGTAATTCAAGTCAATTGTGAATTGCAAATTATGGCCGAACAGTTGATGGGTGAGACAAATTTGTATATCTTCAAATTTTAGAAGGTGGATGAAGAGTTTTGATCTTTTTTCCCAAATTTGGAACGTATTATTTAGGTTATTTTCTTCCTAGATCTAAAAACATGGCAGAGAGTTTTGGTTTTCCTTTTAAATGTGGAATTAATTACTGAGTATGTATTTTTAATCCAATGACGTTTGGATTAACAATATAAATGAAAGAGTGAAGATGAGGAAGCAAAAGACATGACTATTTCGGTTTAGTTAAGTGGAAAGTGTCAAAATATGGAGGGGTAAATTGAAAATATCTGCATGAATTAGGGAGAATGTTGTATTTGGTTTGAGATTAAATGAGAGAACATAATGACAATTGTCAAACATTTAAATTATATATATATATATATATATATATATATATATATATATAGAGGCACGCTCTATGGCACCCTAATTTCATGGCACCCCATTTGCACCCGAATTGTAGCCACTCATTTATACTTAAATATGTTAGTGGGAAGAGAGAAAGTTAGTGGAAGGAGAGAGAATGAGGAATATGTGGTGGAAATTAGGGGGCTGAAGGGGTGCTACACTATTTGGGGTGCTCTTGATCCTATCCCACATATATATATATATATATATATATATATATATATATATATATAGGGAAACTCTATTTAGACACAAAATTGTATACAATAAATCTCAACCACTGGATTCTCCCATGAATTACACTCTCCACATAAAGACAAAAAATCCAACGGTGGAGGTTTTGTGTCTCTCTCTTTGTGTTTAATTTTGTGTTCAAATAGCCGGCCACACACACACACACACATATATATATATATATTAGAATAAAAGTCTCAATGAACTAATGAAAAAACCCCCGATAAATATGAAAAAACATGGAACATGGGGAATATTAAATAATAAACTACAAAATCTATATTGTCAACATTATTAAGAAACGAACCATATAAAAGAAGACAATAGGCCGATCTTAATATTTGTTTTCAAATTAATGGTGAAATTGCAAATTGGGGCCGATCATTTGATGAGTGAGACAACAAATTTGTTTTCCTCTAAATTTGGAATGTATTATTAGGTTTATTTTCTTTCCAGATCCAGAAACTTGATAAAGGGTTTTAATTTTCCCCTTGAATGAAGAATTAATTATTATGTATTTTTAATCCAAGGACGTTTGGATTAAAAATATAAATGAAACAGTGAAGGTAGGAAAGTAAAAGTACATTGCTGTTTCAATTCAGTTAAGTGGAAAGTGTTAAAAATTGGAGGGAAAAATTGAAAATATCTACATGAATTAGGAAGAAGGCTATATCTGATTTGAGTTGAAATGAGAGAACAGAATAGCAATGGCCAAATATTCAATTTATATATAATGGAATAGATTTGGTATTTGTCCTATTTTTTTTCTACTGGTGTAATATTAAATTGAGCATGTTTGGCTACTTATAATGGTATTCAAAACAAGTTATAAATTTGTATATATTTGGATGTTTGGCAACAACTTAAGGAAAGATATATAAGTTACTTAGAAGTCAGAAGCTGATACGTCATAATTATGTATGTATAGTTTTGCTATTCACTTAAAAGTATTCAAAAGGTACAACTTTACTGGTTGAAGTTGATAAGTCATAAACAAAACTTGCCTATGATTTATTTCAAATACTTGTACGATTTACTAGTCAGTCCAAACTACTTAAAAGTTTCTTAAGAACAGTTTTTATGCTGTTAAAAAGTTTTTTTTTGAATCGGCTCAAACCTGTCAAAACAGTTTATTAATTGTGTAATCATATCTAGTCAGTTGATGGCTTTTGTTCCACCTGCTTGGTATACGTTCATACGTCCTTCTTTAACGTGAATATTCAAGACGTTGAAGATGGACACACGCTGCATCTAGTCGTAAGAGAACCACACACAGGACCTTCAGCAAGTCAAACAGGAACAGATAGCACATCAGGTTTGTATACTTCTGCCTTCTGGTAACTCCAATACTGTATTTTTTTGGCCTTTCATGTTTTAAGGCTCATGGCAACATCTAATTTACTTAATAAGTATCAAAGCAGTTCCATATTGACACATCATATAAGTTACCATCTGTGCTTATTATTGCCATATTTCATTCAACATAACGCATTTAACAATTTTTCCTTACACCGATTCCTAAACAAAAGAGTGCATGGTAGTGAACTTGTATTATTTTGATCAAACCAGCTGCTTCTTTGGCATGATGAGTTATTTCTATATATTGTATGCTACTTCAGAATCTCATATACCTGGATTGTTTGATTTGTAGGTCCCACCGCTTCTACTTCAGAAAATCCACGAAGTAACTTTGGAAGTTCGATAACGCGTACTTTTGTATTTGAAGCTAGTAATGCAGGTCAAAGTGATATTGATGCTTCAGACATCAGCCGGGTTAGCCTTTTGAAAATAGAAAAAAATAACTACCTTTGTGTTATTTTCAAACCTTTAAATCTGATTTTTTTTTTTTTTTTTTTTTTTTTTTTTTTTTTTGTGTGTGTGCAGATTTTGACGAGCGTTTTAGATTCTATTGGGTCAACAACTTCTGGAGATGGAAACTTCGAAAATGATATAAGGGTAACTAGTGAATACCTAGACTTATTCAGCCAAAAAATACACAAACATGTAGACAGCATACGTACACACACGTACTTACATGAGATCTGATAGCAAGTGCTATGTGCAAGCCAGAATAATTAGTATAAAATGCATGATACGTTGTGTGTGCGACATAAAAATAATTATAAATTCCCCATGATCTGCGAGAGAATGGGAAAAATTGCAATTTGAAATTCAATTATTCAAAAGCTTAAATGTCAATGATGTTGTAAAATCAACTCAATATATGTAAAATCTATAAAATGTTCAATACATATCAAATATTGTTGCTACAACAATGCTATCTTGTCATTTCTTTTATCTTCACATCGACTTTAATAGCAAAGTGGTGAAATATGACAAATTGAAAATGTTGGAAAATATTTCAATATAACTCACAATGTTAATCCATGTAGCTTGTTAAAGCTTACTCATAATGTTAACACACCTATTAAAGTTAACAATTATAGTCCAGTTTATTAGGCTTAACCTTATACTTATGGTATTGCTAATCAATTATGAAAAAGATCTAATTTAATGGAAAACATTTTAGTTAATTTTATCTATTACTATGCAAGTACGTTGACTTTTTGTGATGCACATGTATATAATTTCTTTTTATAAATAAAAATGTAAAATACATATTTAATTAGAATACTCTAGCTTAACTTTGGCATGTCGTATTACTTGATTTTCAATTTGTAGAAAATGTACAGTCAAAATTGATTTCAAAGTAATAGGTCCCGTTTACTTTGTCTTTTAGTTTTTAAGATTTTCATCCAAGTAAAAATGCACACATTTTAATATTCAATTTGAAAAATAAAGTTAATATATAAAACAGAATACAAATTTATATTGTTTTTCATGTTTCAGAAAATAACATAAACACGGAAAATAATTCATCATCTCTGCCATTTCTCCATCGTTGTAAGAGCTTCGAATTTTAAATATTCTCTTCAACCCTTCCCACGTTTTGTAATGCATGTTGAAAACACAAAACTTACAATGAAACCGAACAGGGCCTTAGATTTTATATCAACAGTGAGATTGTTAAGGGACTTGTTTTGGATAAGAAGAGTAAATTCTTGAGGGATTATAAGAGAGAATTTGGAATTTTACTATTTTACCCTCGTTTTAAAGCAAATTTGGAAGCTTCCCATCGAAAATCAAAAAGAAAAAATGACGGTTGTTCAACAGTTATCGTGCTATGGCATAAGGTACGGCGTTTGCGTATTATTTTCTTATGGCTCGGTGCACATGGAATGAGAAGCAAATGAAGCAAACGACACGTTTGGTGTAAATGGTGTGATGCAAAAATGACACTCCTTTTCGTTTTCTGTTTTCCAATCCAAATTGATATCCAACCATTTTTGAATATTTACATTTCTTTAATATAATCCATGTCTAGCCACCCCAACTTGTTTGGGATTTATGACTTAGTTGTTGTTGCTGTTGTACATCTTTTAATATAATGATATAATTGCACTTCAAACCATAATCGTGAAAGGCGTACTATAGCGAGCGCTTTTATGCAAGGCACAACGCTACGATTGTGTTTTTTCCTTATGGTGCAGGTCACATGAAAATGCACGCCGAATGGGGAAAATGACATGCGACACAAAATTGGTGCATCTTTCTGTTTTTGCTTTTATTTCTTTTTTATTTTTAACTTTCACAATCCAAACCGATCTCCAACAATGGTTTTATGTGATATATTATTTTATACAATGATACGATCACTCTTTGAACTAATCTTCAACAAACTTTGAACTATTTATTTATCTTATTGGCGCATTGAACTACAATGAGCAATTAGAACCGAGATATGCTAATTGGAACCAAATGGATCTTATCCCAACTATATATCGGGGTCAGGTTTGATTAATGAAATAACACGAAGAACCAATCCAATGAGAAAGATTGGACAAAAAACGAGAAAATACATGCAATTTTAGTTCTGTTATCCAATCGGGCCTGAACCAACCCGATTTGAATTTATCCTCGGAACGGGTTGATTTTTTAAAATATACAAGTTAGACTCGATAAACAAACTACAATTGAAACCCATGTGTCGTGTCTTGATCCGACCTAGTGAGTCTAGTTACCATGACCTGATAGGTGTAATTACCCTCCTTGCATCAAATAAATTACCTGGACTGATTGCATTCTTAAAACTAACGTTGAATGAACTTCTAGCACTAAACAAATGAATGCTTTCCTCAAAACAATGTCCAACGAACTGCGAACTATATAATCCCATTACGGTGTCACTGAATAAACTGTCAATCGAGGTGATACACAGGAGAAAAATGTTGAAACTTATGAATCTAACAATATAGATATTGATTTAGAAAAATATGATTGTTGAAGTAGATTTAGATTTTTAGTTCATCAGTAATGTGCACTATTATCGTGGAGATTTTGGCTTTTGAAAGCTATTATGCAGTAAATTTTATGCTAGTGCTATTATATTTGATGATGTTCATTGCAAAATATTTAAAACAATCTTTAACACATGCTGTACTAAAAATATAAATTTTACTGGAAACTTTAAGTTAATTGTTATATAAGTTCATAAAAAAAATCTTAAACATGCGTAGTGAAGTAAAAGGCATGCATTGTTTTTTTTTTTTCAAATAACCACCCTTGCCCAGAACCTATAATCTTGAATGGTTATATTCTTCAAATTATCCCTAACTTCGAACTATCTGTTCTAATTATGCTGCATTGAACAAATTGATGCTTTTTTCAAATTCAACGAATCTTGAACCGTGTTCCTATTACGGTGGCATCGAACAAACTGTCAATCAATGTGAGACAGACAAAGATGTTGAAGCTTGTGAATGTGCTGACACAGTTGAATCAGATTTATATTTTTGGTTTATCAGCCATATTTCAAATTTTATGCTTATATTGTTATATTTGTTGACGTGTTGTACAAAAATATCTTTTCTTAAAAAATCTTTATTACATATATGTTCTATTAAAACATATATTGAAAATTTTAAACTGATAATTTATATGTTAAATTTATTTAAAAAAAATTAAACATGCGCAGTAAATTGAAAAAGTGTGTCATTTACCTCGCCGTGGCATGTAAGTAAGGAGGGAGGCTTTGGCGCCTTTAATAACTGTGGGCTGTTCATCATGGATCACAAAAACTTCATTGATCTATCGGAGAACCATCAATGCAACATGTTCAGTAGAGTTGCGCACCAAAATTACAAATAATAAAAGCGTAGAGACATATCAAATATTATCGGAAAGCTGAATTTGGTCGGCTTGATTGGATATGAAATCATAAATTGATGGTGGCCTGCCGAAAAAGTCGCAAAAAAAAGCTATGTCGTTTAAATCGTAATTCCTATATATGCCCATGAGATGGGGATATTTACATTATTATATTTGATTTTTGATGGTTGGGGGTTTAAATTTTTTGGTGTCTCCGATATAATTTCGAGTATATTGAAATAATGATTCATTTATCCAAATCTGGAGCCCGTTTAATAATTCTCATTAAAAATATGTGAAAAAAATAAAATCTATCTTTTCATTTGTACTAATATTCCATAGTAGATTTTATAATAGAAAAAATGAATTGTCATACAAGATGCAATTTGAAGATAATTTTATTTATTTATCATTAGATGAAACTTTATTTATCATTAGATGAAAATATATTAAGTTTTCAAATATTGAAGAAGCATTTTATAGGGAAAAAAACTAAAATAGACAAAAATCAAAATAAAATATTCTTTCACATAAAGTAATCAGGCAAAAAAATAACAGTGATCCATTGATAGCGCAAATAGAGAAAGTAATACCAAAAATGGAAAACAAAACGCAAAAATATGTAAAAACTGTCATGATTGTGTTTTGAACATAGGACCTTAATATTATTATATACTTTTCAACTAAAATAAAGATTAAATTTTGTCATTACCAGGATTTGAACTTGTGACATCTTGTGTATATATTATTAATGTGTGGATGCATTCCATGCATGTGGGATAAAATGAGTACTACAATTGGTCTGTGCTTTGTGTGTAAAATGTAAAATAAAGATATAGTTAATGCCCGATCTATGTGTGACTTACATGATAATAGTAGTGACAACACATGTTAGGTACGTAAATGACGGAAATTCATTTTGAAACGCAGAAACTTTAAATGATAGTTATAGGTATATTGACATCGGCTCATCATATAAAATTTGTAGAGAAGTAGATTTAAGCATGGTATGGTGGTTCAAACGTAAAATATAGTTGTAGCAATTGTTTTCTCTTCTTATTTTTTCCAATTGTTATTTAAGAAAAAACAAAAAAACGGCGGAGCAAAAAATGTTTTTAAATAGACTGATATGGCGATTCTATTATTTAAAAACTGATATTTTGCATTACAGGAGATGATTTCGGAAGGACTTGCTTCCCAACCGAATCGTACCAACTCGCAGACTAATAGAAGGCATGCAGCTTCATCAGGGTCCGAACTGACTGTAAGTTGAATAATCTTCTTATTTTGTTGCATGTTTATTCTTCTAATATCCACGGGTTCTGGTAAGTTTATGATTAAATTGCATTTACCGTGGCAGGTGATTCCTGATTCTATAACAACAATGGCTCAATATATTGGCTTTATGAGAGGCCAGTTTGAGGCGGATGGTTTTCATGCTATTGGTCTGTACTTTTACGTATCCTTTTTTTTTTCCCCTTCTTCATACTTTCCAAGTTTATGTGTCTGCGTGACAACTACTTATAGGTTGTTATCTGTAATTTTATGCTTCACAACAATTTATAAATAAAGAGATAAGCTACTTATAAGTTGATTGGTCGTAAGCAGTGTTTGTGATTTATTTTCAATTTTACAATTTGACTTTTTATCAAAGTTCAACCATCTATCCAAACCAATTCTACTTTTTACCATTTGGTTAAACATAATAATTACAGCTCTACTGTTATGTAGGTATATAAAAAGTTGTTCCCAAACTGGTAAGACCATATTGTAATGTAATATTTTGCACTATTTTCAGTCAGTGATAGGAGCCAAGAACCTCGCATGCCTACACAAGTTGGTCTACCGACACCTGCGGCTTTGGCTGATGTTATTCATTCTTCAAGACAACTTCTTGTGGATCAGACAGGAGAAAGCCTACATGTAATTTCTTGACTCGGAAAAATCCAATAATGAGTTGTTGGTCAAGTGGTTCAGGACCATTTTAGCATATGCAACAACGCCCTTTCTTGCCTCTGTTAAAAGTACTGTTTTTAAAAAGTTAAAAATATTGGAAGTCAATTTGACAAAACATTTATGTACAAGTTAAAAAACGGGTAAATAAAAGCAAATTCACTTGTGTTAAAACATCATTTACTGAAATATCTCATGTGAAATGTGCTAAAACATTGCTATTACTATTTACACAGCAAATTGCTAGGCAGCTAGAGGATCAAACAAACTTGTCCGATCCTCAATCAAGATCAGATCTGCAAAGACGTGCAATTAGATTTGGAGCTCTAATGCAGAACTTGGGCTCGTTGTTACTTGAGCTTGGTCGAACCACAATGACACTGCACATGGGCCAAAATCCTGTAAGTTTCATACATAATTTCTTCACCTAATCTTCAAATATCCTGAATAAATAATAGTTATATTGTGATTCATATTTGCAGGCTGAAGCAATAGTTAATGCTGGACCAGCAACATTCATTTCTGCTAGCAGACCGAATCCATTAATGGTTCAGGCTGTTCCTTTTAATCCTTCTGGCACACCTGCTGGTTCAGAACAAGTTGAATCTGGATTTCCTTCTAGAAGCCTTGAAATAAGAATACGCAGATGTAAGTACACTTTTATATGTTTTGATATAGGATAGACAACTATTAATTTCACCCTTCAATTTGTCTTCCACAGCTTATAAAAGCTTACCAAATATTTTACCCTTCTTTTTCATTGTTATTACTCACGTATTTCTCCAAGATTTCATAGCACTTTATTTAGTTTCATTTCAAGAACTTATAGGAAATAGTTACTTTTACTTTTATTTTTCTCAAATATGCAGAATACAAAAGTTTGAACTCAACTTGTTTTGTCCCTATGAAGAATTACAATATTATATAATACTTGACAGTACTGTTTACCTGGTCTCGATAAAATTGTATGCCGTTCAACTTGATTCTTTTTAATATGGATATCAATTTTCCTTTTTCATTTACAGCTCGTGCCGCTGCTCCTGCTCCTGCTCCTGCTACTAATGAAGGTGAACAAGGCATTACTGACGCAAGTGCAGCAAATCCACAAGAGCAAACACATCAAGCAAGTAACACTTCTGGACCGAATATTGATTCTCGAGTATCCAGGGGATCAATACGTGTGGTTTATCCTGTGCTAGCTGCTAGAACTCGAAATTTTAGTATTGGTAATCATGCGAACACTGATGGAAGAGCTTCAACAGTCGATCTGCAGACATTTCTTGAGAATGCAGTCCTTGCAGAGAATGTTTCAGGATCACGGTCTTCTGTGGTTTCAGGTATGAAATCTGTTTTATGATTTGTTCGAAGTTTTTAAAAGAGAAATTTTGGGAAAAACAAGAAGATGCCCTTCTATGTTTTATTGACCTATACATTTAAGTAATGAACGCATGTTACGGCCAAGTTTTCCATTGTTTTAGAACAGACTTGAATAGAGAACAAATTGATGAAGGAATGAGTCGAGAAGCCTGGAAGTGGTCATGACTGAAGAAGTCGACGATTTACCAAGTTTTAGAAATACAGATCAAGTTGGTATCAACATGATTCATGTTAATATTGACATGATTCACTCCAACTTGATTAGAACAATCTGGGGTGATGATACGGAGAAATTTAGGCAGTTTGACCGTCTTATGGTTAGACCATCTTTATTAGTAGTTGGTTTGGAAGCACTATTTTTTGATCCGATTGTAAAGTTCGAAAAATACCCTTAGTTTAGTGCTAATAAAAAAAATAAAAAATAAAAAATTAACTTTAGATCCCGCTTGGTACTTAATATTAGCACGCTGCATCTCGAGGATAGGCTTCCCTGCTTTGACCAAATCTACGGAGCTAACATTTATCTTTATTAATAGTTGGTTTGGAAGCACAATTTTTTGGTCCGACCATAAAGTTCCAAAAAATACCCTTTGTTTAGTACTTACTAATAAAAAAATAAATAATAAAAATCTAAATGTAGATCCCGCTTGCTACTTTATATTAGCATGCTGCATCTCAAGGATAGCCTTCCCTACTTTGACCAAATCTACGGAGCTAATATTTATATTAAATAAAAGACCTACTCAGTAGTTGCTAAGTTCATTTTTTTCTTTAGTAATATGCCTTGGCTTTCGGCTGCATTTTAGAGCTTGGGATAGATTCAAACTTTTATACCAAATATAGAATTCTAGAAAAATCTAACGACCCTATAAATATATTGTAGCATTATTTTCCTTACTCTTACCGTACACAATCCAACTTTCCCACCACTCATTACTTCTGGCTTTCTCCATTTTTCACTATTATTTTCCAGTATTTGTTGTTACTTGCCGCCATTTACCTTCACCCTTTTTCGAAATTTCAGCAAGTCTAGCTCCATTTTCTTCTAATACTAATTGCATAGCCTTTGTGTTGAAATATACTATTTTTATATTTGCATTCATATATTTGACATGTGATGTGACTATTACCATATTCATATAAATATAGTTGAGCCTAGTTCTCCCATGTGGATTTGTACGCTTCACATATAAAAACTAACATGCCAGAAAACATGCATTACATCATGTTTATTTCCTACATTCGGCTTATTACAAACAGTTATAGCCTAGGAAGCATTGGTGCGGGTGCGCGGTACGGGGATACGGGAATTCAGCAAATTCAAAAATATGAGGATTCAGGTGCGGAGGGATACGACAAATATTAAGATATTAAAAATATATTATATATATAAATATGTCATCTGTCATTTATATTAGTAGTAAGCTACAGAGTTTGCCCACTTACGTTAGATGACATGTTAACTCCAATTAACCCTAGCTTATAGCCATCTGCAACGTGGATTATGGAAAACGGCAAAAATACATTCTCAACTTAAATTAGCCCAAAGCCCATGCAAATTGCTTAAACTGTAGGTTAAAAACCTCCCTTAATTCATTCCCAAACAAAATAACCTGCTGGAACGAAAAAAAGAAGAGCGAAATTAAAAATCGAAAGGCGGAAAGGGAAAAAAAATCACCCGTGTTGAAATTGAAGATCTTGGCGATGTCGATGCTCTGATATGCTCCCGAATTTGGTCGATCTCCTCTGCGAGGCTTGTTGACGTTGCCGACTTTGCTCTGCGAACAACGCTCGAATGGAAATAATTCTGATCGATTACGGTAAGTTAATCGATTCTGCATCCTTTTTTGATTTCGCTCTCTTCCTCTTCTGCTGATCGTGCAATTCCTCTTCTCTAATTTTTCGTTGCCGACTTTGCTCTGCGAAGCTTGAAATATAGTGAAATACGACGAGGATCCCGCACCTCCCTTTCCATCCCATCGCTGAAATACGGTGACATGCCACATCACGCACACCCCATACGAATCTCGCCGCACCCCCGCGCACTCCTACGTATTCAGTGCACAGTACGGCGAGGGGATGCCGCACCCCTGCTTTGTAGGTTATAGCTACCTCGAAATGTTCGTGTACGCTTTATCCCATTTGCATTTGCATTTGCATTTTCTGTTGTATATTTCCGAGCGCAAACCAATATTCAAATACATGCAGCCTTTGCATTTTATATCGTGCAAATCATCACGGTTGTTTGGCTCGTGCATGTTTCAATAGTAAAAGAAAGTGCCATTTGCTACCTATAAAATTAATTGTGTTCATCTTTATGAAAAATTGTTGCATGTGAGTACAAAAATATATCTATGCATGCATTTGCGTGCATGATCTTCATGCATATTTCATTTTTCTAAATAATATATGTAATGCATTTGCATCCATTAGCCTATTTACATTTCGTATACATGTGCAGGCTTTTATGCTCAACTGTTAAAAGTACTTTGTTTACAACTTATTGGGTCACATTTTTCATTCCTGCGCCATGCATAATATAGGAGTGTCAGGTGTGCATATTTCGTCTAAATACACGATGTATACCATAGTTATGAAGATTGGACCCGAACCCTGGTTCAACTGCGAAACTGCAAGCCATCTCCTTTGACTGTTCAGAGAATAAACCGACTGCCATCTGCAGGAAACTGCAGCCAGCCATGGTTCAGCATCGGTTAAATTGTACAAAACCACAGTTTTAGTGGTTTGAATAAGCAATTACAACTACTGAGCATAGGGGGAAAGTGAAAAAAATTTGTTATTTCGAAAAGAAGTCTGAAAATCGAGAGCACTGAAAAGGAAAAATGAAAGGGTAATTAAAAGGTGCTCGGTTTAAGTAAGTAGAGGCACTGGCGGGTGCCTTACAAATTATTTAAGGTATAAAACAATAACAAATTGATTTTTATGTGATGGTAAGTTGATTACAAGCATAATAACATTTTCTCAAAGCCAGTATATCCAACCAGCGATTCTAGTGTCCTACTGGTTGGACCGAAAAAACAAGATCTAGCAGACATATTTTTATCAATTCCAAATGCTCTTTTAAATAAATTAATAAACTTAATTCACTTAAAAATAAGATCTAGAAAATGTACCTTTTAACCAATTCTCTTTTCTACCAATTCAAAAGGCTAATTTACATATATTACAAGGCCTAATATATTTTAAAGGTAGGATCTGGCTAATGAATTTTCATACATTTTTGCACTTTATTAATTGGTAACCTGAACAAAAATCAACAGAAATTTAGATATTACAACTTAGACATAAAAAATAAAATTAACACATGATTCCAATGTGAAAACACAGGTAAATATTTATGAAATTCATTTATTTTGAGTATGCTAAACATATATAACTTATATAAAATCAATTTATCGACGAAGCGTTAGTCGTCAGCACGTGCAAATAAACATATATAACATATAAAACATACATGACTTGTATAAAATCAATTTATCCTCATAGCTACAAATAATAATGAATTTTAATATCACTTAAAAACAATAATAAATTGTAATATCACTTAAAAATAGGATCTAGCAAATAAACATTCCGTACAACATCTTTTATAATTTACAATACAAATGAAAATTGAAATTAATAAAAAGTTAGATATTGCAACTTAGAAATGAAAATTCAAAGTGCTTGCCCATGATTCAACGCAAAAAATACAACTAACTATTAGTGCAAATCATTTTCTCCTGAATTTGTTAAACATACACGGGTTTTAAAAACATAGTTCATGCACAAAACATACGTTATGATCACGGGCGAAGCGCATGCCTTGACGCTCATAATAGATAAATTCCAAATGAACACGGGACGGTTGTGATATATGACATTATAACTTCGGATGAAAACAAACTGGTTATGATTTATGTAACTCGTTACTGTCAAGTTTTCCACTACCTTAGAACAGACTCAAACAGATAAATGGTCTGCAAACTGATGAATAAATGAGTCGAAATGCTTGGAAGATGTTTAGATTGAAGAAGGCAATGTAACGATTCATGTTGTGACCGACATGTTTCATGTTGGTACCAAGATGATTTTCACCATTATAATTTACTCCAACATGATTAAAACTACCTAGAATGACGATATGAAAAAGTCAGGATATTTGACGGAATTCTGAAAAGCCAAATCAGGTCTGTGCCGATTTGATTTGGTTGGCCGCAATATGATTCTGAAATTTTGAATGACAACAGATAGATGAAAGAAGCTTAAACATGAAGAGAAAATGAGTTTCGGATGTAAACATTCGGATTGGTATCAAATTTTATGTTCACCAACCAACCTGCAATGACAACTTGATTTAGCAAGGCAGTTGTGAGGAGTGTCTGTTGCAAGAAGAAAAAATGGTATCAAATGTACATATTTAGGTCAGTACCAACCTGATTTTTCTCTCCGAAATTGTTGCGACACGACCTGGTCTGCCTGCTTGATATTGAAATAGTGGAGATTTGGACGTCTTCAGGCCTGATTGCGAGATTTAGGCACAGAATCGTCTAGTTATAGTAACCTCGGGTCACCTGGAAATGACATTTGGATAATTCGAACCTTTTCCATCTTCTTCCTTGAACATTCCAAAATCCGAGATCTACTGGATTGTGGTCGGTTTTGGATTGTAATCATTGTGTCTCAGATAGACTTAGTCAAGTAATAAAATTGAAGTGGACATATGACATAATATTTGCTGTTATAAAAAGTACTTGTGTGTTCTGGTTTCTCTTAATTATTCTGATAAATCTATACATTCTGGTATTTTCATCCTTTATTGGGATGTGTGCCATTTTCTGGCACCACACCTAACACTAGCATTGGTTGTAAGCACTTATTGAAGGCAAAGCGGTATATGCAGCCTGTTGTTTATGCTATTGCCTTTTTGAAATCTTTTATATTGGAAGTATGTAAAATATGGAACTTGTCCTTTCGTCTTTTATTGACCGTTGGAGTTAGATATATATATATATATATATATATATATATATATATATATAAAGGGTAAGTCTGTTTAGACACAATTGGTGGCACAATAGATTTACACCATTGGATAACCCCTGAATTTCACCCCTCCGTATAAGTACAGAAGAATCCAACGGTCCAGATCTTTTGCATCACCAATCGTGTCTAATTTTGTGTTCAAATAGCCGCTTCCATATATAAAGTTTGTTTGTTGAAGGCAGAGCATATATATTTTCAGCTTCTTGTCAATCTAGTATAATTCAACAAGGTTTTCAAAATGAGATTTAAATCGTAAATCAAATGTTTGAACCTTAAATCAAAGCAGGATCCAAATATTAAGATGACGTTGGTATATTTTTTGTTTTGAGTTTTCCATAGGAAATATGAAAATGGAGGAATGACGGAGGTGTGGGTGGAAGGAAGATGAAAGTGTGGACAGAGAGGTTGGAGAGTTCACGGAAGGATGAGTTGTCTTTCGTTTTTCTGTTATTTCGCAAAACAAAAAAAATAAGAAATAAATGTTTTTCGTTTTGTGGGTTAAATTTGTTTTCTAAAACGGTCGTTTTTTTTACGATATACATGTGTTATTTGCGCTTTTGTATGAGTGAAAACCCTAAACTACTACAACAACAACAACATGAATCGTTGTTTAAAATCCTCCAATATGAATCGTTTGAATCAACGATTAGGCTGCATTCATTTTCCTTTTTGAGTTAGTGAAAACCCAAAACTAAAAAAGGAAAATGAACGCAGCCTAATCGTTGATTCAAACGATTCATATTGGAGGATTTTAAACATTTCGAAATTGATTTTGATGTTTGAACTTGTACAACTCAACTTAAAATCCAATTTTTTCCCTTACTCGATTTTTATTTTGTTTCAAGAACATTGTTATTGGAATGGTGGAGCCCAAATAAATATGATAAATATAATATTCTGCGTTAAATGTTTGTTTAACTGCAAATCTAACTGAGTTTGAATCGAAATATAAATCAAATGGTAAAGGGATACACCTGATCTGAATTAGAATTTAAATCGTAAGATTTTAAGATTCTTTTACAACAATACAGTTCAACATTCAACTGATGTCATGGCAGCCGGATGAAATCAATGGGAATGTTTCACTTGTTGATGGAACTGTAGTTTATCGATGTCATGTATGTATGTATATGTATGTGTGTGTGTGTGTGTGTGTGTATATATATATATATATATATGTGTGTGTGTGTGTGTGTGTGTGTGTGTGTGTGTGTGCGTGTGTGCGCAGCTTATTGTTTATTCTAATATGTGTATGTACGTATGTGTGTATAGGTAGCTTATTGTTTACTCTAATATGCGTGTGTTTGTATGTATCTGCGTGTGTATACGCATGTGCGTGCATGTTCGCTCGTGTATACAAGCATATGATTGCATAGGTATCAAAATCTTACTGCTTCAATAACATTTCAAATCAAATCGCTCGAATACTGTTATTTTCTTCCAAATTTCAATTCATAAGCAATTAAACTTAACGTGAGTGAGAATAAAAACCAGTTTTTTATTTATTTTTTATAATGATATCTGGAATCTATAATTTTGAGTAATACCGTTTCAAAAAGTAGAGTTAAAGAAAGTAGATTAGTTTTAGGTTAGATGTAAGCTTCTTACAGCAAAATTAATTTTGAAATATAAATCATGCTATGAAAATTGAAAACAATGCTTTTACATACTTAAATCATATTGAACAATCCATACAAAAATCTAAAGCTATCAATGGATACTCGAAAAATCCTATATTCGTCCGCATCCGAAAAGCCGATGAATATCCGATGTTCGAAAAAAACGGATGCATATACTGATTCGGTATACTCGAAATACACCTTTGGTACAAAATTGACGATCTCACAAAAAAGATGCCATATCAGTGGTTTATTTTCCATTTACTGATCCCATCTTTCACCGAATCGATTCTTTTTTTTTGAATGTACAAGAATTCTTGGAGTTCAGCATGTCTGGAAGCACGGGAGAGCGTTCTTTCGTTGATATTATTACCAGTATTCGATACTGGGTCATTCATAGCATTACTATACCTTCCCTATTCATTGCGGGTTGGTTATTCGTCAGTACAGGTTTAGCTTACGATGTATTTGGAAGTCCTCGACCAAACGAATATTTCACAGAGAGCCGACAGGGGATTCCATTAATAACCGGCCGTTTTGATTCTTTGGAACAACTTGATGAATTTAGTAGATCCTTTTAGGAGTTAGGAGGCCACCAATGACCATAGATCGAACCTATCCAATTTTTACAGTGCGATGGTTAGCTATTCACGGACTAGCTGTACCTACCGTTTTTTTTAAGGATCAATATCAGCAATGCAATTCATCCAACGATAAACCAAATTCGAATTATAGAGCTATGACACAATCAAACCCGAATGAACAAAATGTTGAATTGAATCGTACCAGTTTATACTGGAGTTTATTACTCATTTTTGTACTTGCTGTTTTATTTTCCAATTATTTCTTCAATTAAGAGAAAGAAAGAGAGTAGTAGGAATTCTCTTATCCCATTCGGAAGGATATCATCTTCATAATTATCCATCACTGTTTTTGTCTAAAGTATGACTACTTGATGAAATGTGGAGGAAAGTGGAGGAAATGGCCGATACTACTGGAAGGATTCCTCTTTGGCTAATAGGTACTGTAGCTGGTATTCTTGTGATTGGTTTAGTAGGTGTTTTTTTTTACGGTTCATATTCTGGGTTGGGTTCATCTCTGTAGTAATCAAATGAACCGAATTGTAGACATGAAAAAGTAAGAACTCGGCGGTACCTTACCCCCTTTTTTGGCAAGGTACCGCTGCGTTCTTACTCTTAGAGCGGCAGGAGACTTTGGTCTATTCCATAACATACAAATTGGAAAATTATCCAATCAACATAATCAAGATTTTCTATTGGTATAAATGCTAAAATAGATCCGTTTCTCTGATCTTTCAAACCACTCTATTCTTTTGTTTCTTATGATGTTTTTGCACAATGGAATAGAAGCTTTTTCTAGTGATTGATTTATATATAATAGAGGCTCTGGCGCTCATTAACTCTTATCTTACGAAGCAACAAGAAAGAAGGAATCAATCCATTTTGGGGGTAATCCAATATCATATGGATAATTTAAACGGATGAGATATTCTGCAAATCATTTTTACATTTCTTATAGGAAACAAATAAAAACTTATTGTATATAAAATAGAAAAAAAAAGATAAAATAAAAAAATAAGTATTTCGGTATGATGCAAACACGTAGACGTCCGCATTCGAAAATTATACTTCCGATTTCATTCAAGATTATGGTCTAAATTATGAGTATTTTGGTTAGCAAGATATATTTATTTGTTGTTTCATTAAGTTAGAAGTTTATGTTATGTGCAATAACTGCATACTAACTGCTCAAAACTATTTAATATCATCATACTTGTTTATTTTAAACACTTCAATGATTAATAGAACTAAAAACATGTATGTGAAACTAAAATTTTCCATTTATGTTATTGATTTACCGATCCTTAAGCGGATATCCATTTATGTTATTGAAACTAAAAACATGTATGTGAAACTAAAATTTTCAATTATCTGAGACCATCTTCAATGCAAGTGTGATTGAAAGGTAATGTCAAGGGCACATAGGCATTTGACATCAGCAAATAGTGTAATTTGAATTTGTAATATGACGTGTCACTCAATTTTGTAGACATTGTTAAACTCAATGTCTAGTTCTAGACAACCAACTTCACAATGTGAAGTGGTACACATCACCATATTTTCGGTTACACAACTCACGTTTACTGCTGTTTCGTTTTACACATCACCATATTTTCAGTTACACAACCCACTTACTGCTGTTTCGTTTCACATCACCATATTTTCACTTCTTTTAACTGTTGTCTCATTGCTGCGTTAGAGACAATTTCTTCTTCACATTGTTATAGCCAACGTAAAAACTTAACCTCTCTTATGGATATGGAACCTTATGTGTTTGGTTATTTTAAACCTATATATATATATATATATATATATATATATATATATATATATATATCTATATATATTATATATATTATTATTATCTTTTATTTTTATTTTAATTTTGGGTTCCATATCTAGCCAATCCCAACTTGTTTGGGATATATGGCTTTGTTGTTGTTGTTGTATTGTTATATGGAATAACATTTTCTCCACAAGTTAAAAAATGACGTGGCTGCAAGGTCCACAATTGCACAGCATTGAAGATGCTCTGATATCTGTCCGCATCCGCGGATGCGGCTATCTGGAAATGATTCCGAATGTGGATGCGGCTATGATGCTAATCTGCATCCCAAAGGATCTGTTTACCCTACATAAATCCTTAAAAACTTAAAAAAATATTAAATCCAGTGTCAAGCTAATATTGGATTTCACAACTTAAATTTTGAGTCCTGTTCTGTAAACATGTACGTGATATGTTTAATATAATCGATGTAGCACCCCTTTGGCACATAAATATGGTTTACAGAGTTTATATGACAAGCGTATGCAAACCGATCATGCAGTTAACACTAATAATAGTCATCGATAAGATGATTCAAAGAACCAGATTGCGGTGCCAACTAACAGTACTGGATTCTGAGACAACAATGAACCTACACACACACACACACACACAGAGGGAGGGAGTTTCTTTGGAAGTTCTGCATTGCATGACAGCGTTGTAATAGATAAATCAAACTTAACAATTTCAGGGATTCCACCAGCATCTGTTACAAACCAGCAAACCCATCCAGAAAGCAACAATACTAGGCAAACTGAAGCTAATGATACAACAAGGACTGCAGAATCACATAATCCAGCAAGCATAGATAGCAATGAGCAGGGAATTTTCTTTTCAAATATACTCCGTGAGATCATACCACAAATTTCTCAAATTGCAAGGCAAGGAGTTTCACCCAATCAACCCAGCACGTCATCTGAAGTAAGAAAGCATTGATTTGTATCTACATTAATGTTGGCAACACCACAGGCATAAATAGTTTGTTCTTTAAACAGATTGAAAGGGAGAATTTGAACGGTTCAAGTAGCTCCTCACAGCATGAGCGGGAGGCAGCAGATGCTCCTAGTCCAAAACGCACCAAGGTAGTCCATGATAACTCGTTAACCTCTGTCTCTCCATATTCACATTATGACATGTACATGTATGTGTGTGTACGTATATACGGAGATGAATCCATATACAAACAAACCCGAGTTGTCGACTGGGTTAGATTCATAGTAACCCTAGTGCATAATCAGTTGGCATATTAAATTAATTCAGTTACATAAAATAAACCATATGTAGTGGCATTAGATTGGATTTGATCTAAATCCTGGCTTTGTCTACATTGTTGGGTTTGGGCATGTATATGTGCGCTTGTGTGGTTTTACTTCCACAAGCTTATTATTGGTGTGGGTATCTTAGTGTACACAAAGTGGAAATACATAATGTATTTTTTTTTAAAACCTCAGTTTCTATGCGCACCTGAAATATTTACTGGGGTGCTGTTCCATTGATTCTGAATTTTGAATTGTTTTTTGCATTGTATTTTCCACTTTTTTTTTAAATGTTATTTGAGAAAACATAATTCCTGATATTTGAATATCTGTTTGCAGAGAGAAAACAGTGAATGAACAGAAGACTGGCACTTCATATTCCGACTTCCATTCAGCACATCTGAGTATTTGAGGATTCAAGAGGCTGCATTATGCATTTGGATACCCATGCACTTGCAATAAAAAACGTTGCTACATAGAACTTTTATATTTTTTTTTATATACATATTCTACATTAATATTTCTGTTATGGAGATTGTACAACTTATAAGTTATTTGTTTGGATTGTTGCATTCAATTATTTTTTTGGGCCTAAAGTTATCTATACTGGTCGTGAATTTGCCAAAAAAAGATATCTTGTCTAGTGTGCAAATTTGTATCAAAATTGTCTTTTGCTGGCCACCTTTGATTTTAGCTATGAGATAAAACAAAGACCCCACTAAGTCCGTTGAATCTTTGGCATCCTCTCGGCGTCTACATTTTGTTCAGCATGGAATTTGGCAAGGTTGCTAAATGAAGTCTGTCTTGTTAGCGCCTTGATTAAATATCCCTACATCATATGTCCATATATGTACTCATCTTTTTTAGACATCCTACCATGTGAGACTCATTGTAAATTCAATTTAATTAATGCAATTCACATCGAACAAGTTTTCATCTTGACAAGCATTTTCTCAATTTAATTTGAAGTTATATGAAATCCTCAAATACTCGGAAAAAATTGCTAGCACCTCCAGCAGTTCATATTAGGTTGATGCTAATTTTAAACAGTTTGGTCAAGCTGTTTTTAGAGTCCTCTTTTCTAATATTGGGTCTGGTCGCAATCTTACATGTAACTTCATTTGAATGAGAATCCGAAGTTCAGGCTACATATTGAAGCAAATTTAGAACGTTGCATCATTATCGGTCTCCTCAAATCGTCAGTTTTGATACCATGTTGAAGTTTTCGGCATTCCCTACCGTCTTCACCGTGTGCACCTTCGTCCAACATAGAATTTAGTAGGACCACTGAACAAAGTCATCTTCGCGTCAACATCATGATTGGATATCCCTATATCCACTTAGAGCACGCATATGTTTATGACAACATTTAACTACAGTAAACGGAATCTCTTTTTGTTACATGTCATCAGTCTTGTATATATACTCATATTATTTTAGATATCATGCGATATGAGACTAATTTTAAACTCAATTTACGCACTCACTCTGATATAATGTGAGCCACATCTAACAAACAATCACACATCAACAACTGGTGTGCCACCTGTAGTCCATCTTATTCTCATCTTCTCAGTCGTTCCCACCACTTTGTTGCATCCTCGGTCATTAGTACCCTAGTCTGTCATTTTTTAACCTGTCCAAAATGTATTAAACAAAATTGTGTTTTCTTCATGTATGACACATTATACGTCCTGAAGCGTACCACAAATTCATTTTTTTTATTCGTTTTCTTTAATAAAGGAGAATATCTAAAAAGATCTTTCTCCGGTGGCTGCTTAAGAATGCACAACATGAGCCCTTGAGCATGAAGCAAAACGGATGTTATCCCAAACGATAATAACGGGCTCCTAAACAGGCAAGACTAGATGTACCTTAATTACTACCCCAATCGATCGACTCCCTATCCCGTAGATACTCGTGCTGGCCCCATAGTAGGATGTAACATTTCCTAAAGTGACAACCCCTTTTCTCGATAGGCACAGCCATATCTACTAGTGTTATAATGTCTTATTTTCCCAAGCAAGCAGATCCAAGCACGCAAATGACTCCATCGGAACACACCATCAGACACCTCTACCCATATGAACCTCTTATAATCAGCTCAGTAAGCGTGCCCTGACCCCTATCTAGTTCGTGGCCCCCCTTTGGATACCAGTATGAGTTACTGACTGATACGGGTCCCACACAACATATGATACAAGCCATCCCCTAGGCTTGCATCCCCACTACTAGGATTTTGACAGGTTATGCCTAACAGATTTACAAGCCCGCATAACCCCAACATATAAAACATGTTAAGTTTGTCGGGTTCGTATAACCCTCCTTCCCCCACCGATTTAACAGATTTATTTAACCCCCCATTTATCCAAGCAAGCTTACTTAGCCCTTACACAATTTGACAGGTTCATATAACCCCCACATATTTAAACAGGTTAAGTATTACAGGTTAGCAGATTATTATCATTTCCCATTCATGCATGTTAATGCATCAGACCTCTCGCATTAAGTTGACCACTTGTGGATATTGGATATGCCGGACGGTTCCGGGCAAACTTCTACCACAAGTTGGACTTAACCTAGTGTCTTAGTACAATTACGTGTACACTTACGCACTAGACCCCTCACATTAAATTAACCACTCGTGAATGCTGGATTTCCCGGGCGGTTCCGGGCAGGCTTCTACCACAAGTGTAATCTAACCTCGTGTCTAAGTGCGGTTACAGTTTCTATTTACTGTAATTTTAGGCATATTCATTCTTAAGTGATTATTCATATTCATCATAGGTTTTTCATGCCCCTACCCTCACGTCATAAATTATCATGTACGATATGCCCCAAATTAAAGTCTTAGATCACGGTATAGGTTATGCCCCCAAATCCCAGTCATGTTTTACAACGTAAGTTATGCCCCAATTTATCATTTCCAACCATTCCCAATTTCGTTCGTTCACATATTTCAACGATAAGCCTAGGCTTGAAGGTAGCCTGGCTATAAAAATAAAAAGGGAAGGAGGGAGAGAAGAGAACATAAATAGGCATAATAATAGAATATGCATATGATAATAGAAATGGGCATAATAGAGATAGGCATGTAAGGACTGAACATTAGGTCAGGCGTACAGAGGAATACATATAATGACAGATCTTGTTTAGGCGTGAATCAGATTATTAACAGGCATATGTTTAGATCCAGGTTTATAAACTTGTCAGGATTACTTGTTAAATGTTTATATCTAAAAGCAACATAAACTCACAGAGACTGAATCTAAAGAACATAGAACAATAGGTTGAAGCTGTAGAAGAAATTCTTTTATGCGTATAAGCTGTTGTTGGAGAAAATAGGCTAATTCAATCCAAATTGGGGTAGCTTCTCGTTGTCTCCATTGTTTTCGATGGATAAAACAATAGGAATGAGGGCCTATATATAGCCTCAAGCCAACGAATCAGGTCAAGAAACAAGTCCAGGTTCAGAGAATGAATCTGCCCCAGATCTGGGTAGGGTCGACCCTCGACAAACCTCTGTGTAGGTCGACCCTAGGGTCGACCCCCATGGGGCATGGGTCGACTACCAATGGGTCGGTTTCCCGCGTGTCTTCCTGCTCTTCGATTTTGATTTCTGGACTGGTTTTGTTTATATATTTTTTACTTATATGTATATAAACTTCAAACCTTAATATGTTCTTCATACGATGTCCGTTTTACACAGACTCGAAGTCTATCTTAAGAAGAATTCCGAGACAAACGAAATGGTACAGTCCATTTTACTTAATTCCAATATTTAATTAAGGATTCTTTAGTTTATTGTTACAATGTTCTTCAAAATTACGGGGTGTTACATTCTCCCCTACTTAAAAAGATTTCGTCTCCGAAATCTCCAAGTTAAGAAGAATGTATATCCTAACATCCATCATCCCTCTACTCATCCACCAATCATAGACATCCATTGTACTTAAAATATTTCGAATGCTTATATGAACATATGCAAGGGTGTGTGTATATGTCCCTGTACTAATGCGAAAGATCAGGCGGTCTACTAATTCAGTTGACCTCCTTAATGCAATTTATGTCTGTGCCATGTAATCAAAATGTATGCAAATAATCCTAATATAACATGTAAGTTCTATATGTGTGCACAGACATTCATCCAAATGCAACATTCATATGATGATGCATCCATTTTCATTCATAAAAATTTTAAAATGCGCACATATCCATATGCAGTATACAGTGATTGAGCTGATCTAGTGCCTAGAGTGTGTGTGTGTGTGTATGCATCCACGAACAATCGCTAGCAAACACTTACATCCATCAAACATAACATATTTCAAACACATGTTTACACCCATTGGTTTTCTACCTAAAATTCGAAGATTCGACCGATAGGATACATACAAGTGATAGAAACAAGTAAGGATAAAAGCTTGGAAAAAAAGAAGCTAAGAACATACCCTTGAAAAGAAAAGGGTATTGAGCGCGAATCTTGTCTTCGGTCTCCCAAGTTGCATCTTCGCTATCTTCTCCCCATTGGACTTTTATCAACTTGACCTCTCTGTTGCGAAGCTTCCTAACCTCTGATATGCGCACATGGGTAGGAACTCGTCTAACTGTCACTTTCTTTTATACCTCTACCTCCTCAAGCATGCTCGGCTCAAGTATTTCTGCTGTATCGTGTAGACACTTCCGCAAATGAGAAACATGGAAAACATCATGCACACCCGCCAATCTCTCTGGTAGCTTTACTCTATAGGCCGTTTGACCAATCCTTCCTGTTATGGGAAATGGTCCTACAAACCTTGGTGCCAATTTCCCTACAGATCCAAAGCGAACCACATTCCTCAAAGGTGATACACTGATGAAAACCATTGCCCCCACCTCAAACTTAATATCAATCCTTTTCTTATCTACGTAGGACTTCTTCTTGTCCTGAGATGTCTTCATGCGTCTGCGAATAAGGTCGATCTTTTCTGAAGTCTCTCTTATCATCTCAGGTCCAAGTAGAAGTCTATCTGTAGATTCCCACCAACAAGTCGGTGGTCTACAAGGCTGTCCATACAATGCCTCAAAGGGTGCCATGCCAATACTAGCCTGATAACTGTTGTTGTAGGAGAATTCCACCACTGGAAGATGTTCTTCCCAAGTCCCTCCGAAGTCTAGGATACACAGCCACAAAAGATCTTCAAGAACTCTATTCACCCTATCGGTCTACCCATCGGTCTGAGGGTGATATGCGGTGCTCAAACATAACTGCGTACCAAGTGCCTCTTGAAGCTTCTCCAAAACTCACTGGTGAATATGGGGTCATGATCACTCACTATACTAGAAGGTACTCCATGTAGACGGACTATCTCACAAAGATAAACTGATGCCAACCATGCTGCCATTCTCTTACTCTTGATAGGAATGAAATGAGCGCTCTTAGTAAGCTCGTCAACTATAACCCAAATACTGGTGTTTCCTTTCCTCGATCTACGAAAACCATCAATGAAATCCAAAGAGACGCTCTCCCACTTCCACAATGGGACCTCCAAAGGATGAAGTAAACCTCCGGGCATCCTTTGCTCAGCTTTGACCTGCTGGCAAATCAAACATCGAGAAAAAAACTTCGCTACATCTTTCTTCATCCCAGCCCAAAAGAAAACCCTCTTCATATCTCTATACATCTTATCACCGCCTGTATGAATAGTCATCCTAGAATGATGGGCTTCCTCAAGGACTGTCTTCAACAGAATCCCAACTCGGGGAACATGTTGCCTTCCGTCTCGCCGCAACCACCCTCTATCATCCGTGGAATATCTAGATGACCAGAAGTCTCTCCTCTACTGAGCCTATCCAAGATGTCTTCTATCTGTGGGTCATCTCGTTGCGAAGTTCCTATCTAATCCATAAGAGTAGGTCACACCTCTAAGGATGCCAACAAATCAGGTATAAGATCCGTAGATGGCCTAAAATCAAAGGTCGATATATACTCCAAGCTCCGCCTCTCTACAAATAGTTGTCTCAAAGTCATCCTCTGCCTACTCAATGCATCCGCCACCACATTACCCTTCCCAGGGGTATAAGAAATCTCAAAATCATAGTATGCTAGGAACTCCATCCATCTCTGTTGCCTCAAATTAAGATTCTTCTGCGAGAACAAATATTTGAGAGATTTATGATCGGTATACAACTCAAACTTCTCTCCAAGTAGATAACGACGCCAAGTCTTAAGCGCGAATACTGTGGCAACCAATTCTAAATCGTGGGTAGGTCAATTCTTCTCATGATCTCTCAACTGTTTACCATCGTAACATACTACCCTTCTCTCTTGCATCAAAACAACACCAAGCCCTATGCCACAAGCATCAGTGTATGCTGTGAACAACTTACTCCCGTTAGGCAAAGTCGAAACTGGGGATGTTGTCAGATTCTTCTTCAGTCGCTGAAAAGAATCCTCACAGTCTATATCCCAAGAAAATGTCAAATTCTTTTTCGTTAGTCTGTTGAGTGGGGTTGATATCTTTGCAAAGTCCTTAATGAACTTCCTATAATAGCCCGCTAAACCGAGAAAATTTCTCACCTTTGTTGAATTCTTTGGAGCTTTCTAATCTTGAACTGCAACTACTTTTGTATGATCCACTGCTATCCCATCCTTAAAGACCACATGCCCTAGAAATTTCACTTCCTTTCTCCAAAACATGACATTTGGAGAATTTCACCTTAAGCTGATGTGTTCTGAGATTCCTTAAGACCTCTCCTAAATGCAGGGCATGATCTTCTTTATTCTTCAAGAAGATCAAGATGTCATCAATAAAGACCACAACGAACTTATTTAGAAACTCCCGAAACACGCTACTCATTAGATCCACAAAGTAGGCGGGTGCATTCGTCAACCCAAAAGGCATGACGAGCCACTCAAAGAAACCGTCTGGAGTTCTAAAAGCGGTCTTATCTATACTGTCCTCGACCACCCTCAACTGATGAAACCGCGTGGCCAAGTCTAATTGCGAGAAAATAGATGCACCAACAAGTTGGTCAAGTAGATCATCTATCCTCGAAAGTGGGTGGCTATTCTTCTTAGTGAGCTTGTTCAATTCCCTATAATCCGCACATAAGCGAAGCGAGCCATCCGCCTTAGTCGCGAAAACGACTGGAGCACCCTATTCCGATATGCTTCGCCTAATAAAGCATTTCTCAAATATCTCCCCTACTTGCTTGCTGAGCTCGCTCCTTCCTCTAGGAGCCATGTGGTGCACAGGCAATGCAACTGGTTTTGCATTGTCCACTATGTATATCCGGAAATCGATCTCGCGCCTCGGAGGTAAGCCTTTAACCTCCTCAAAAACATTCGAATACTCACAGACTACTGGTACAGATCGTAAATCATCGACAGAAGCATCAAGCGATTCTAGGAAACTAAGCATGACAAACCCCTTAGGGTCACAAGAAATCTCGAGAGTCCTTCTATGGAAAGTCAATAGCCTAACAACCTTCCTCTCACTATCCAGAATGGCACCATACATGGCTAGCCAATCCATCCATAGAATCAAACCATAGCCCATGAAACCAAGCACAGATGCATCGCACTCAAACTCGACGGCCAACACAGATATCCTCAAACTCGACAAATCATAGACATATGAGTTGTTCCCCCAATGGGGTTTGAGACAACAGCGAGATCCAAAACCATACTAGTACTAAGGTGCAGAGACTCAACCACATAATCATATATAAAAGAATGTGAAGTTCCAGAATCAAAAAGAATTCTAACATGATGATTGGAAAGAGAAATTAAATCTTCAACAGAAACTTTCCTACCTCTATCCGGTACACCGACCACGAGAGCATGCATCTGCCCTCCAGACGATCCTGCCCTTGCTTCTTCGGGAACTCCCTAGTAAAGTGTCCGACCTCACCATACTGGAAACAAGCATTCTTCCTTTTTTTGCAATCTTTGCTCAAATGACCCATGCGTCCACAACTATGACATTTTCTCTTGTCTCTAGCTTTGTCGTACTTTCCGTCCTTCTTTTACTGTTATTCTTTCTTAGGCCACACTTTCTTGTTTTGTGTCTCATCAATCTTAACCTCTCTCTTTTCGCCTTTATCTTCTTCGTGCATCAATATCAACGAGTTTCTTGAAAGCTGCCCCCATCGGAATATGAGACATAGCCAACTCATAGAGGGGTTCATTTAACTCTTTTGCAAACCTCATAGCTTTCTTGTGCGGGGTATTCACTAGCTCCAAACCTCGCCAATTTATTGTACTTATTAACATACTCTTTGACAGACACACCTCCTTTCTTAAGGGCCAGAAACCGTTCCATTTGCATACTCTCTTGGCTTGATAAAGAAATTTCATCTCAAATCTCTGTCGAAAATAATCCCAAGTCTCGACTGGATGCCCTGCTTGCGTCACTTCCTACCAGAATGAAGCCTCATCTTTCGACTGCCAAATGACCAACTGAATCTTCCTATCATCAACCTCAAAAATCCCAAAAAAATCATCCGTCTCTTTAAGTCAATTCCTTGCTTCTACAAAGGTCTTAGTTCCTCGAAAAGTCTTTCCTCTCATAGAACAAAAATGCTTGCACATCTTGGAGAAATTATCGTGGAGGAGGAGGAGGAACATCGTCTACAGCTGGGGGAGGGGTGTATGCTTGGCCTCCGGCTGGTGCCGTAACCATGAGATATCTATGGAACCAAGCCGGTATCTGAACATCCTCGGGAATATTCGGTTTTCCAGGCATGCTGAAAAGAAAAGGAAAAGGGGTTCAAACAGAGAATCAAAAGATATCAAGTATGGCTCTAGGGAATATGTTTTCAAAAAAGACTTTTCTTTTGAAAATGCTTCTTTTTAAAACCTTTTGAAAACAATTTCTAAAACCTTTTATCCGATCTGGTAACCTTCAGCTTTGTACCAAATGTGACACCCCACGTCCGTTAATGTCACTCTTTAACAAAATGCATTAAGTTGTGTGAAGCGTTACATGTACACAGAAATAGAAACATCACAAGACATATGTAAAATAACAGCGGAATTTAAAATTTTATTTTCCAAACAGAAAACATTATGGTCCAAAAATCAGTTACAACATAAGTCTGAAATACCGAAAGCCCATTATATCAAATTAAAATATCTGCCTTGTACTAAAATCATTAAAGTACAGTAATATAAAATCATAGTCCCTGAAAATAGACATAGCAAGGTAGACAAGTAATCAAAGCGCTAAATTTAAGCAGCTCCAAGCAGAAACAGAAGAGAGAATCCTAATCAAGCCTGAGTATTCCCACCCTGAGAACCTTGGAGAGGGGGGGGGGGGGGAGGGAAGGAAGAGAGAAAAGGAAACAAAACGGGTCATACATAAAGTCCGGCGAGTCCAGTTACTTTTAGCATATAAATAAGTAAAAGCATCATGATAGGCATACAAACTGGATGAGAGAGATAACAATATTATAAGACAGGTATAACAGACTGAGCAGGATAAGCAGAATGAACAGAACATATTACGCTTCTCAAATACCTTTTCTCTGTACCGATACTAGTATAACATAAACATAATGGTAGACTTAGGTGTACTTTTAGTGACGATTTTTATCCCTAACGAGAATAATAGGCAGCCCAACAGAAATAACGGGCGTTACACAAAACGATAATAACGGGCTCCTAAACAGTCAGGACTAGATGTACCCTAATTACTACCCCAATCGACTGGATCCCTATCCCATAGATACCATGTGTTGGCCCCATATTAGGATGTATCATTTCCTAAAGTGGAAACTCCTTTTCCCGATAGGCACAACCATATCTACTGGTGCTACAACGTCTTATTTTCCCAAGCAAGCGGATCCATGCACGCACATGACTCCATCGGAATGCGCCATCAGAAACCTTCACCCATATGAACCTCTTATAATCATCTCAGTAAGCGTGCGCTGACCCCTACCTAGTTCGGGGTCCCCCTTTGGATACCAGTATGGGTTACTGACTGATACGGGTCCTACACAACAGATGATACAAGCCACCCCCTAGGCTTGCATCCCCACTACTAGGACTTTGACAGGTTATGCTTAACAGATTTACAAGCCCGCATAACCCCAACATATAAAACAAGTTAAGTTTGTCGGGTTCGTATAACCCCCCACGGATTTAACAAATTTACTTAACCCCCCATTTATCCAAGCAAGCTAACTTAACCCTTACACAATTTGACAGGTTCATATAACCCCCACAGATTTAAATAGGTTAAATATTACAGGTTAACAGATTATTATCATTTCCTGTTCATGCACTAGAACTCTCACATTAAGTTGACCATTTGTGGATGCTGGATATGCCGGGCGTTCCGGGCAAACTTCTACCACAAGTTGGACTTAACCTCGTGTCTTAGCACCGTTATGTGTACAATTATGCCCTAGACCCTCACATTAAATTAACCACCCGTGGATGATGGATTTTCCGGGCGGTTCCGGGCAGACTTGTACCATAAGTGTAATCTAACCTCGTGTCTAAGTGCGGTTATAGTTTCTGTTTAGTGCAAATTTAGGCATATTCATTCTTAAGCCATTATTCATATTCATCATAGGTTTTTCATGCCCCTACCCTCAAGTCATAAATCATCATGTACAATATGCCCCAAATTAAAGTCGTATATCACGGTATAGGTTATTCTCCAAAATCCCAGTCATGTTTTACAATACAAGTTATTCCCTAATTTATCATTCCCAACCATTCCCAATTTTGTTCGTTTAAATATTTCAGCGATAGGCCTAGGCTCGAAGGTAGCCTGACTATAAAAATAAAAAGGGAAGGAGGGAGAGAAGAGAATAGAAATAGGCATAATAACAGAATAAGCATATGATAATAGAAATGGGCATAATAGAGATAGGCATGTAAGGACTTACCAGTAGGTCAGGTGT
Organism: Allium sativum; assembly: GCA_030737875.1. NCBI lineage: Eukaryota > Viridiplantae > Streptophyta > Magnoliopsida > Asparagales > Amaryllidaceae > Allium > Allium sativum. The sequence goes on from CM060921.1 coordinate 299,225,350, forward strand.
ACAAAGGAATACATGTAATGACAGATCTTGTTTAGGCATGAATCAAATTATTAACAGGCATAGGTTTAGATCCAGATTTATAAACATGTCAGGATTATTTGTTAAATGTTTATATCTAAAAGCAACATAAACTCACAGAGACTGGATCTAAAGAACAGAGAACAATAGGCTGAAGTTGTAGAAGAAATTCTGGTGTGCGTATAAGCTATTGTTGGAGAAAACATGCTAATTCAATACAAGCTAGGACAGCATCTCATTGTCTCCATCGTTTTTTATGAATAAAACAATAAAATAAGGACCTTTATATAGCCTTAAGCCAAAGAATCAGGTCATGAAAAAGTCCCGGTTCAGAGAATGAATCTGCCCCGGACCTGGGTGGGGTCAACCTAGGAATGGATCTAGGATTCATGGGAAAAGCATCGAAGATTTCCGTGTTCTGAGCACACCAAATGTGCCGGCAGCGAGGCATGGAAAAAGATGGAACATAATGGAACAGAATCCTTCCCATGACCCTTAGCTCACCAGGAGCAAAGCAAGCAGAGAAGAGAAGAAGAGGGCACCTAGCCACTAACCAACAACCCAAAGAAAACCCAAGTCGCCAATGGTGACTCACTAAGGATAATGCTTCTGTTGACCCGACATGGTAGCATTGACAACGAGAGGCAAGCGGAATGCCAATCCTCGTGAGATTACCATCCAAAGAGAGTGCATCATTAAGAGCTTTCCACATTCTAATAGAAACCCTAGGAGGAATGTGTTTATTCCAATCGAAAGGAAAATAACGGTTTCTCCACGTGGGAATCCTAATGGAATTCCATAGAGCCTTGAGAGAGAAAGAACGAGCATTCCAGGCATAACCCTGACCATGGTTGTCGGAAATGGACTTGACCTACTACATCCATTTTCATGTCCCACTAGCATAAGAAAGGGACCTGGAAAAGTCAGATGGAAGCAGCCTCTTATACTTAGCATGAAGGAAGGAAGTTCACATCGAGTTTTTCCTCTGAAGCGAGCCTAAAGTTTGCAGGCATAAGCCTTGTAGACATCCTCGATCTTTTGTAAACCCAACATGCCCTCACGCTTAGGTCGACAAACAATATCCTAGGAAGTCCTATGATGTTTTTGAATGTCGTCTATGCTACCCCAAAAGAAGGACGAGAAAAGTGATTTGTATGATAAAAAAATGTCAAAGGCATCATGGCGGGTAAAACATGAGACCCAAGAGAATCAAGCAAAACTTGATGAGGATAATCTATCCACCCGGGAAAGCAGGCCAAAGTTCAACTTGGAGATCTTACCCCTAGTTTTGTCAGTTAGGGGGTCGAAAAGGCATCGAGCTTACGCCTACGATAAGGCTCAATCCCAAAAGAGGAAAGTTTGAGACTAGCTACCTGAACCCAGTGAAAGAAGAAATCCACAACGTCTTTCGAGTATGAAAAGAACAGGGAGAATTGAAACAACTTTTCATGGCATTGATCAACTGCCCCGAACATTGTTTTTAATTATGAAGAAAGGCCACAAGATGATGCACAAACTAACAATGACCATTATTAAAGATCACAATATCATCCGTGAAAGACAGAGGGAAATGACATGGCATCCGCTAGGAATGCTAAATCGCTTAATTTGACCAACGATCGTAAAGGAGTGAATCCCATGCTCCAAGGCCTCAGTGGCGATAACAGAAAGCATTTAGGATAACGGAGCTCCTTGCCCCATTCCCTTTCCCAAAGGGAAGAAGCCTTTAGTTGCACCATTAATGAGAACAGAGAATCAATAGTTAGAAATCTCCAAATGAGATCAATAAGAGGTTTAGGAAACCATCACGCTCAAAGAGCTCGAATGACAAAAACCAAGATATACGGTCGTTCGCCTTGGCTATATCGAGCTTGATGACCATGCTAGAACTACGAACCTTCTTATCGATTTGAGACATAATCTCCCGAGCAAGGAGGGAATTTTCAGTGATGAGCCTACCTTTGATAAAACCTGTTTGGGAGGAAGAAATAGTACAACCAAGAAGTGGCGCAAGCCTAGTAGCCAGTCTTCGAGATGACCTTATTCGAGAAGTTACAAAGGCTAATCGAATGGAAGTCAAAGCAACATTGGAGGTTATCAATCTTCGGAATAAGAACAAGATAGGTGGAGGTCCAACTCTTAGGGAGAGAGCCCCCCGAGAAGGAATATTGGATCGTAGAGAAGTTCTGGAAGATGAACTACTAGGAAAATCAGTCGAAAGAGTTGTTGAAACCATCCGACCCACTCGCACTATCCTGGCTAAGAGCGAAGGCATTGGACCTAATTTCCTCCAAAAAGGTGGGACAAAAAAGACCAATGGCCTCAGAATGAAGGACGAGACAAGGGATATAGGAAATATAATCTGGGATTGGGTGATTGGTAGAGGGGCACTCCAGAAGAGATCTAAAGTGAGAAATAAGGTATCTTCAACTTCCAAAGGTGAAGTGGCCAACGAAGAGTCTGATCACCGGATTTGATTAGTGAAAAGGATTTTTTATAAAGGAATGAAAGAACTTCGAGTTGGAGTCACCGTCGATGACCCATTTGATCCTGGCTTTCTAGCGAAGAAAGTCCATATAGATACCCAACTTGGAGTCAAAAGAAGACTGAGCCAAAACTCACTTTGCTTTGTTCGTAGCCAAAGGATCCTCGCCAAAGGTGCCTTCTTCTAGAACGAGATCTTTCTCCACTAGACAAACGCGGTCAAAAATATTCTTAAAGACATTCATGTTCTAAAGCTTAAGACAAGGTTTGAGACGTTTGAGCTTTTGACAGAAAGCGGCTATGGGATTTCCTGAGACTGAGATAGCTTGAGAATCCTTAATGTAGAAAGGAGGGAGTGATGAGAAGTCCACATCGATTGAAAATGGAACGAATTCGGGCCTGAACCCAAAAGGTGAGAACACTTTAAAATCACAGGTGTATGATTCAAGTTAGTGCGATGAACATTTTCAATAGAGAAAGCGAAAGAGAGAGTAAACCAACCATCATTGCCAAACACCCTGTTCAGTTGCGACATAATCCAATTGGGACCATATTACTTATTGCATCAAGTAAAAGCAAAGCCAAAGAAAGAGTCCTCGGAGAGACCTGAATGGCCTGCTTGTTTGGGTTGGAACAAAATGCTCCTTATATATATATACCCATATACACACACACATCTACATACATACATACATATATATGTATGTATATATATGTGGAAAGTCTATTAGAATGTGAAATATAATTAAAATTGTTGGTACAAGGGTTTTTACCATCAGATTGCCTCATGATTTACCATTTCCACATAAAAAAAGATTTGATGATACACATCTCTTATGTTATAATTGTGTCTAATTTTGTGTTTAACTAACAACCTCTTCACATACACAAAAATATGGGCGCATGCATGCACATGTGCGCGCACACAAATAAACATAAAAATACTACTATATAGTAGTATTTTTGTGTAACATACAAAAAACAATATTATACAATTGCAAAAAACACGAATAAAAATGGTTTAACCCTGACAAAAATCACAACACGTTACAAAATGTTGTACCATAAAAACTTCATTTAATGATGCTATTAATAATAATTTTGTATGCTTGAATAAAAAATTATGGCCAATATTGAGAGTTGCAAAATGATGTTAAACAAATAGGACTGTTGTTCTTAGTCCTTACAAATATATACACATAAACACACATTCACACACACAACACACAGATATATATATATACACACACACACACATATATATACATATATACATATATATATGTATATATATACATACATTCACACACACACACACATACATACATACATACATACATACATATATATATATATATATATATATATATATATATATATGGAGCTGCTATTTGGACATAAAATTTTGACATAAATTTAAGGATGCAAAATCTCAGCCACATGATTAATTTGTCCTTATATAAGGGGTGGAAATTTCGGGGGTAATCCAACGGTTGAGATTTTGTGTCCTCCATTTTGTGTTAAACTTCTGTGTCTATATAGACTTTCCTATATATATACACATGAGAGAGAGAGAGAGATAGTATCGAAAGCACCCCAAATAGTGTAACATCCTCGTGATCCCCTGATTTCCATCACGGATTTCGCTCAGACCTAATCGATCGTTAAATCGACCAAGACCGTTCAAAACCCGGATACGCTAACTCTGGGCATACAACACATCAGAACAAACAACATAAGACTTTTATAAGCATCATAATAATGTTACATCAGAGTACAAAATATATCAAAAAATAATAATACAGCGGAAGATTTATTTACAATCAATGTAATACGATGCACAACGTAAAACAAATAAACTAACACATCGGAAGACTATCAACGCTCTGGACATAGCTTTTCGCTTCGATCCAGAATCTTGCTAAATGAAATATCTGCAAAATTAAACTACTGACTGCCCATGTGGAAAATATGGGCACCCAGAGTTTAGGTAGAAACAATAAACTCCGTGTTAGTCGTGTGACTGGTGTGGGAACTCAAAACAGTTATTAACTTTATTTTAAATAAGGCATATCACAGGACCAAGCCGTATAAAACGGAACGGGTTTACCCCCATGAATGCCAGTGTATAAACAACAATCAGTAATATAGATATGGATCTACTATGCATCAATCGACATGCAATATCCCAATCTACTCTTTTAGATTAATCACCACACTTAGATTTTCCAAATCCAATTCAATTTACAGAAATGATTCCTTTGGGATTTATTTCCCGTTTTCTATTTCAGATCATTTGAAATACATATCTAACTTTTATATCAAAGTAGATTTCACTTTGGGATCTCAAACCAAATCGTTTGGAAATATGAATTCTAAAACATAACAATGCATACAAACAAGTATGCAACCAAATATCGGGAATCTTCCCTCAGACAAGGCTATAAGTGCCCTCCAACTCGATATATATATATATATATATATATATATATATATATATATATATGCACCTCCCACGCATGGAGCAAGATACACTGCTGACCACTCACCCTAAGGCACTGGATCCAACCCATACCTTTAGTCGCTCTCGGGTCACCTGGTCTTTAGCCACATACTTGCTAAATCATTTTATATCCCGAAGTAGGGAAATCGATTCACAACACAATAATCACAAGTACTTTCAAACTATAGCACTTCACATTAGCAGTTCACACATATGATCAGTCACTATTAATTATGTAATGACCCACATTTTTCAGCGATATAATAATTTACTTATTTAAAAGGTGATTAAAAGGATTTAACGGTCATTGAATTAAATAATGGTGAATAATTAGTTAAAATAATAAATTAAATAATATATTTAATTCTGAAATAATCAGAATTGGCTGAAATGGCGATATGGTGTTAACTGGATCATCTGTGATATTTAATTCAGCTTGGAATTGAATTTGAATAACGAATATATTATATAAACGATAGTTTGAACATAGAGTTATAATATAATTAAAATCGAGCTCGAAATGGCGCTGCAGTTCGTAAATTGGCGATTCGAACTTCAACTGAATGTACAGGATTCGTTTTAAGCTGGATTTCTGTGAAACAAGAAACGTATGGAGCTGGTGGAGTATATCTTTCTAGTAGAAGAGAAAAATCGGGATTTCGTCATGTAGATTTTGATTTATGTCCAAATCAAATTTTAGAAAAGTCGTTGTGGAATTCCTTTATAATTTATAAAGGAATTATTTATTTTTTTAAAAAAGGAATTTCATTTTTAAATCGAATATCGATTTAATCGGGATTTGAAATATCAAGCTAGAAATTCACATAGGAATATTCTAGAGCTGTATGATATTCCACTGTGAATATATACGATAATATTTATTTATAAATATTAAATTTAATTATATTTAAATATATTTAAAAGGGTTATTTAGAGCTTTAAAAATAGTCAGTTTTGCAAACGACCTCAGAATTTTACAAAACTAATTTTGTTGGATCCGCAATGTTAAATTATTGTTAGATTTCAATTTCCGTGATTTTTGAAGTCAGTATGTGGCCGTACCAATTTTTAATGTGAAAAACAGTCAGTATTCTAATGGTTAAAATTACGCTGTGTGAGCAAACGGAGTCGGAATTCGACAAAACCAGTTTCGTTGGGACCGTAATGTCGAACTGTAGTTACATGTCAATTTCAATGATTTTTGAATGTTATGTGTGATCATACGAATTTTTAGAAGACGAAATTGATGAATAATTGACTAAAATAAAATATCTAAAATATCTAAAAAATATCTAAATTGCCTATAAATACTCCCACTAACCAACCTAAGCTTAACTTCAATTCTGGTCAATGAAATAAGGTGCCGCCGCTCTTATTTCTTTCTCCAGTAAAAATGGTAAAGCAAAATAAATCCAAAGAAATACAAATAAATTGCTATAAATCTCAAAACTAGTTTGTTTGGATTCGTAGGAAGATTTGGGACAACATATGTCTTCTTGGAGGAGTTCGATCATGTTATGGATCAACAGGAAATTTCCAGCGTGGGGTGTGATACCTAGGGTTGCGATTTTTGAGGTGATGGAAGCATCGATTCAAGTGTCGGTGTTATAAATGGGTTTGTCTAGGGATTTCGCACCTGTCAGCACCATTTCGTGGGTTTCGGTTCTTAAAGAGGTCGCTTGATCTCTGAGGATGGCAGGGAGTCGCGGTCAGCGAAGTATGTGCGAGTGAGGGTTCAAGGAGATGGAAGTGTAGAGGAATCGAAGAGAGGGAGGTTGGTAACCGCGGTTTCAAGAATGGTGAAGAAATGGATGGAGGAGAGGCTGAAGAAGTGGCGTTAATGGTAATAGCAGGTCACGACAAAGTGTGGTGAGGGAAGAAGCACGATACAGGTTGGTATGGGGCTGATGGGCCGAGGTAAATAGAAAAGGGGAAGGCCCAAAAGATTTTAAAAGGAATTAGTTTATTTAATCTAAAATTTAGTGTGTAAAATTATAAAATGCGTATCTTTGTCATACGATATCAGATTTGGACGAAACAAGATCCGTCAGGATCGTATGGACGACGGCTACACCATGGAACTGACTGGGAGTGAATTGGGGTTCGTTACAATTTATGACAAAATAAATTGTCCGTTCAAATCGAGTGATGGTTATCGTTATTAACGATGATCGTCCAATGTGAGTAAAACTCACCAACTCTGAACAGTTATATTTTTATAACGTATTCTTAGGACTGACGATTATATGTTGATTGCTGTGTGTTGACTATTTGGTTGAATTGTTTGTGTATTGGTTGAAAATATAGATAACGATATATATAAATCGTTAAATTGAATATTTGATTCTGTTTATCAGAATGTTTTGTATTCGTGTTGTTTAACATCTGTGATGCAGGGAAACAGGTTGGAGGGGTCCAACTGGACTCCTCAATATTTATAATACTGTTCTGTTCATATATTGTGTTATATGATGTGATATGAAATCTGATGATGATTTTATATGTTTGAATGATGTCGATCATTGTTATATGGTATGTTAAATACCATAAGAAATACCAGAATGATAAAAGGGGATTTTCAAAGTGTATTTTGAAAATGAATTATTTATATAAAATCAATGGATTTTATATATTAAAGGAAAGGATTTTATAAAAGAAAATAATTTTAAAATCAAAGGATAATAATATAAAGGAAAATATTTGTGAAATCTAATATAAAGGAAAGAGATTTGTAAAACAAATAAAAAGGAAATTATTTGTAAAACAAAGATAAGGGAATATTTATTTGTTAAACAAATAAAATAGAAAGATGAATATTTGTAAACCATTTACAAATAAAATAGAAAAAGAGAATGCCAAGCAGCCAGCCTTAGGCTCATAAACCTTTTAAAAGAAAAAGAAAAATTGCCAAGCGGCCAGCCTTAAACTCATAAACCTTTTAAAAGCAAACGAAAATTGCCAAGCGGCCAGCCTTAGGCTCATAAACCTTTTAAAAGCAAAAGAAAATTGCCAAGCGGCCAGCCTTAGGTCTCATAAACCTTTTAAAAACAAAAGAAAATTGTCAAGCGACCAGCCTTAGGCTCATAAACCTTTTAAAAGAAAAAGAAAAATTGCCAAGTGGCCAGCCTTAGGCTCATAAACCTTTGAAAAGCAAAAGAAAATTAGTAAACACGTACCTTTTTGTCAGGCATAAAATTTTATTTCTCTTCTTAGCAGTTTATCCATAACCTGTTCAACAATGTGTATATATACATGTTTGCATTTCTAAACAATTTCCAACTCAGTACAATATTTGATTTAATTTGGCTTAATGGTTCAACATTTTAATTAACAAACCAATAATCAAACAACACAACCAGCAATCAATTAGTTTATAAACGTTTCAAACACATAACTTCTATATATACATACATACATACATACATATATATATATATATATATATTCATTTTTGATGCCAAGTCACAACAATAGACCCTATCTAGTTTTGGTTCTCACACCAGTCAATTGGAAATATATAGATATCCAACTTTCGAAACTCGAACATAAATGCTAATGATAATCGATTAATCAACAGGATCATATCCGGGTGACTAGAGCATGATTCTATATCTATTCAGTATATTAAAACTTCGAATACACGTTTGTAAGGTGTATATGCAAAATCTTTATATATTGGATTGTCCAAATTCAATTAAATATTCAAATACGAATAATAAGATTTAAATTTTCAAAACAAAATTTGTTTTTATTTTTTATTTAAAAAAAACAACCCTCTTCGGACTCATTCTAGGATACTACTGATCCCATCTCTAACGAGCCATTCTTATTGGATATTACTAATCCAATCTCTGATGAATTCTTCCGTTTGGTTCTAATGTGCCTTGTTCTCGAGCTCTGTAAAACCAAAGCTTCGATACCAAACTGTAATGACCTGAACTTCCCCGGTCTCCGAAGAGAAGAGAAAGAACGGATTGTTTGAGAACACAACAAATCAGAACACAAACAGGATAATATTTCATTGCTTATTACAACAATTTACATCAGAGTACAAGAATATACAGAGTATGAACAAACAATATAAATTTGATGAATAATAGAGATTTACAAATTACAACGCAGCGGAAAATAATACAAAAACACAATTGAAAGAGACAAAAGGATACAAAGCTTTCCGAATATAGTTCCAGCTATAAACCAAGATCCTGTGAATATAAATCTGCAAAACATAAACTACTAGCTGCCCGTGCGGAAAATAGGGGCACCCAGAGTTTAAGTTAAAACAATAAACTCCAACTCAGTCATGTGACTAGTGTGAGAGCTAAAACAGTTATTTAAAACTTTACTTTAAAATAAAGTATATTAATGGACCACGCCGTATAACACGGAATGGGTTTTCTCCTAAGAATACCAGTGCATAGAATAAATAGTGCAATTCTTTTTGACAAAAATGAAGCTATTATAAGACCTAGGTCCCATCACACAATGCAACGCAAGCCGGAGGATAGGGTTTACCTTATAATAGCCAAACATGCTTGGTATGTTTAAAACAAATCATTTGATACTATTATAGTGTAAAATGTATGAAAACAACTTCAAATATAAATGAATCAATCATAGGTGGCATGGGTACCATCTATCATGTCGCCATACTAGGCTCTACAATCAAAACCGAAATGTCACGTATTGGAAATTGGATTTCTATCATGAGTCTAGGCAAGGGATGTACTCGTTTCCTCTTTGACACACTCTAGCAAATGCCTCGGGAATACACAATCTGGGTAACCCATGGATCCTCCAAGGCCGGTCCACTCTTACGTTTGTGGATTAATAATTCCTGAACACATGTTTCCCGGTCCTGTAGGACCTATCCATCATCTCCGTAGTAACCGATATATCTGAGGCGCCTCGCATTCCAACAACCACATAGGTAAAAATATAAAAATGTCAGGGCTTGCAAAACCCTGACACCACCCATGGCTAGAAAGAAACATCATGTTCTCCTTGGGTCCCTTATCCCATTTTTGACTCATACCGAGGTGTGAGGCCAGCGAATTAATGCTATACACAAAGCTATGCTATATTAAAGCCGTGCATTGATCATCAACCACAAGACTCTGCTTTTCAACAGAAGCCTTGATCATTTGCAACTCATCATGCCACATAGGCAATTCACGCCATGCGACTAATGTCTATCGATATATAACCTCTGAGCTCGTATGTCTCAGAGAAGGGCGTTAAGCAAGAGAATAAATTCTCCGCTACCAAACAGATATATATTTAGCAGAGATTAATCAACACAGAATAAAATCCAATGTCAGACACACATCCATTTACAAGTTCGTTCTGGGTCTGAACGAAATCGGAGGCACCTTATTCCTCGTCCCGTATGTCCAATACAGGAGAGAGGTCCTCGCATATCCGGTCGATCTCCAAGTACGTCTGGACGATCACCACTTATTACCTTTTGTTGGGTATAGCCCAATCAAGACATCAGTAATCATCCAAACGAAGTGAAGACCTCCGGTCTTCAACCACCATCTTCATCGTTGACTTATCGTCGAATCAGTTATTCGGAATGGGTATAAACCTGACTTTTCCGAATAACTCGCGTATATTATAAACAAGTGCTATAAAACACAACATAAGCCTCATTACAATTCTGAATATTCTTTTATTTAAATATTCACATCTTTAGGGATTTGTTCCCATTAATTTTATCAAAGATAAATTCTTTAAAATTCATTCTTTAATCGTCCTTTGGATATCATTTCAATCCATATTAAGGTTTTTCCAAACTAGTCGGGATTAGCGAACCACACCAAAGTAATCATTTATTTTATTTCCCAATCTCAACCTATTCATTCCATGGAGCAAAACTGGTAATACTCCATATCTAACACCACAGTGTTATCGGTAAATATTAATTACCATTTCACATTCAAATCTAATTAAAGATTTAACTATCGCTTTGGAGCAAAATTGGTGATACTCCATTCTCGATCATTTCAATCTAGTTAAAGATTCATTAAAACTCCACTTAGTTTTAATCTTCCCAAAAATCAATATTAATGATTATTTAACTTTGGGAAATCAAACATGTCGCATCAATAATTCACACCGTACTATTTATTTCCGCCGATATATAACCTCTAAGCTCGTACGTCTTAGAGAAGGGTGTTAAGGAAGAGAATAAATTCTCCGCCACCAAACAGATATATATATTTAGCAGAGATCAACCATATAGTTTGAAATACAATGACAGACATGTAATCTTGCCTTTCACTGGGTTAAAGAACTAATGTCATTTAAAACACAGTTCACGATAAACCCAAATCACATTCCATTAATTATGGAATCTTCACGGAAAAAAAATCAATATATAATCGATATCAATTTCCGTATCCGACGAATAATATAAATGGAACAACGGCAAAGCCTTTTAAATTCCATATGTAATAGCAATCTTCCTCCACAGAAGTTCACTTCGATTATTATCAATCGAATTCCATTCAATTCCAATTTAATATATTAAATTGGAAAACTTTACTTTGGAAAATTCCCGTTAAATCTTAATAAAAAAGGGAATTTTCCAAAGTAAAGTTTTCCAATTTAATATATTAAATTGGAATTGAATGGAATTCGATTGATAATAATCGAAGTGAACTTCTATGGAGGAAGACTGTTAATACATATGGAATTTAATAGGCTTTGCCGTTAGTCCATTTATATTATTAGTCGGATACGGAAATTGATATTGATTATATATTGATTTGTTTTTCCATGAAGATTCCATAATTAATGGAATGATTTGGGTTTATCATGAACTGTGTTTTAAATGACATTAGTTCTTTAACCCAGTTAAAGGCATGATTACATGTCTGTCATTGTATTTAGAACTGTATAGTTGATCTCTTCTAAATATATATCTGTTTGGTGGCGGAGAATTTATTCTCTTGATTAATGCCCTTCTCTGAGACGTACGAGCTCAAAGGTTATATATCGATAAACATCAGTCGCATGGCGTGAAATGCCTGTGTGGCATGCTGAGATGCAAATGATCAAGGCTTCTATTGAAAAGCAGAGTCTTTTGGTTGATGATCAAAGCACAGCTTTAATATAGCATAGCTTTGTGTATAGCGTTAATTCGCGGGCCTCACACCTCGATATGAGTCAAAAACGGATAAGGGACCCAAGGAGAACATGACGTTTCTTTCTAGCTATGGGTGGTGTCGGGGTTTTGCAAGCCCTGACATTTTTATATTTTTACCTATGTGGTTGTTGGAATGCGAGGCGCCTCGGATATATCGGTTACCACGGAGCCAATGGATTGGTCCTGTAGGATCGAGAAACGTGTGTTCTGGAATAATTAATCCGCAAATGTTAGAGTGGACCGGCCTTGGAGTATCCAGGGGTTACCCAGAGTGTGTAGTCCCGAGGCATTTGCTAGAGTGTCTCAAAGCGGAAAGGAGCACATCCTTTGCTTAGACTCATGACAGAAATCCAATTTCCGATACGTGACATTTTGGTTTTGATTGTAGAGCCTAGTATGGCGACATAATGTGTAACACCCCACCTTCGTTAAGGTCACTCACAAAGGGAATGCCTTAACTTTGGTGGAGCGTTTTAAGGTACAAGATGCAAATAAGTTACAAGGCATACAAATAAAGCAGCGGAGAATAAATACTTTATTGATAAAACAATTTATACATAGATTTGTTTCTAACATCAAATCATCAATACTCGGTACAACAAAATATCTGTCTTGTTTAACAAAATAAAGAAGCATAAAATGCCTATGATATTTCCCTAATAAGCATGAGCCAGCCATAGCAGTGGAAAAGAGAGTCCAAGGAAACACTCCAACTAATCTTCAGGTTTGGAAAGAGAAGCGGTCCAAACTAAGCTGAGCTATTCCCTCCCTGTCTACCTAGGGGGAAAACAGAAGAAAAGAGACGGAAACAAACTAGGTCAGACATAAGTTATTTAATAGCATGTAAACAAGAAAAAGACTATGACATGAATAAACTGAACCTAGAATAATACCATAAGGATAAGGTAATCCTAAGACGAGACAAAGCAGGATTTAATGGAATAGACAATCACACCCACTTATATTTCTCTGCACCCACTAAGAACCGTTTAACTGACATTGTGTGTTCATGATAAAGTGATTCCCTTCTTGTATTGATCGGCTCCTACTCACATTCATGTGTTTCCGGTGTCATGCGGCCCCACGTGATTTTTAGGTACTTGTGCTTCGGTCCTTTCTTTGATTCCTATTGTTTTGGACAACCAAATCTAGGTCTTACTAGGTTCTGTTATCGAGCGTTACTTAGATCCAACTAGGGTTTAATCTTCAGACACTTTCTCGATTCGACCAGGGTTTATGCTACCCAGGGCCACTAGGTTTTACGCTACCTATCGAACAATGCCCTCGAGTCTAGGACACACTACCCAGAGCAGTATATGTTCCTAGAATTTCCCCACGTATGTGTCGTGAATCGTTCTCGCTATCTAGTTGCACATGTCCTCTATATGTGCGTCCCGAGTCCCGTGGTAGGGCTAATCAAGAAATACGGAACTCGGTCGGGAGCTTTAAGTTATCTGCCGAGGCGGATGCTAAGGTCTGCTTTTATTTATGTGTGGCTATGGTCCCACTTGATCCCTCCCTCAACTAATGAAAGGCACCCAAGAAAATCAAGAGTGAGAACTGTACGCAGGCCCCTCTATGCCCCTACAAACCTATGGGCCAACCTCACCCATAACTAGATAGCAAGTATATGGTCTGTTGGATTTCTCCGCCTTTCCGCTTCACGTGCTCGATTGACTCACGATGGTAAGTAGACGACGTGCTATCAAAGGGCTAATCTAGATATCGCCGTCTTACGCTGGTCCATCCTAGTCTTTAGGTTGCCTTATATTGCAACCAAATCATACTCTTGGTTCTTCTAACGCAGACCTTAACCTCTGTGAGCCCAGGAGGATCATCTGAAACCTCACAGAGGGATACTAAGAGTACCCTCACGTCCCCTCGAAGCCGCATGATTTGTAACCCAGACCGTTGGAGCATTCTTCCTGATCAGACAGACGTTCTCTCCTTCTCGTGTTCTACGTGGCTTTCTCGACTAAGGTTTACTACTTAGTTCTCTTTACTAAGGTTTACTACTTAGTTTCCTGAATCGTTCGTTTTCTTAACTAAGGTTTACAACTTAGTCCTCTTAACTAAGGTTTACTACTTAGTTCTCTTTCTCATCATGTTGGATTGGTTAAGTGTCATCTGTTAATTCAAGTTAACTTAATCCATTCACTTGTCATGCTGAATTGGTTAAGTGTTATCCAGCAGTTTACGTTGACTTAACCCACCCTTATATCAAGTCAAATTGGTTAAGTGTTAACTAGTGGTTCACTTTGACTTAACCCACCCATATATCAAGTTAAATTGGTTAAGTTTTCCTTAACCTTAATCGTTTATCAGGTTATATTGGTTAAGTGTTTCTCATTAACTTAACCCTATTCATGCTATAATGGTTAAGTGTTCTAAGTGTACTTAACCCCGTCTTCTGGTTTGGTTAACATTTTAGATTGGTTAAGTGTTCTAAATTTACTTAACCCCACCTTCTAGTCTAGTTAACATGTTATAACAGTTAAACATTTACTTAACCTTACCCACTTGTCTAGTTAACATGTTATGATGGTCAAGTGTTTCCTTAGTTACTTAACCCTCACAAATCTTGTCTTGTTAACATGTAAAGTTAGTTAAGTGTTTCCTTAATTACTCAACCTTACTATTCTAGCTTGATTGTTCACGAGCTTTAATTAATTAATTAATTAATTAAAGCACCAATCACTCACATTAGACCGATATTGTTGTGGTTACTGGATGTACCTGTCGGTTCGGGGTAGGTTTACACCACAACTCAGTCTAACCTCGAGTCTTTCTGGGCTTGATACACTAACCACCCATATTAGACAAGTATTTTTATGGTTACTGGATGTGCCAGTCGGTTCCGGACAGTTTTACACCAAAACTCAGTCTAACCCCGGGTTAGGCGTATTCGTCTTTTACTAAATTTACATATTTGTCATTTATGTCAAGTATATATGTAAATTTTTCTTCAAGTTTTCAAGTCACATATTTTAATTATGTCCAAGCCTAATGGTATATAAATTATACCAATTCATGGCCTTAACTATTTACATGGTTATGGGCCCACATACATCATTAAGATGTTATAATTTAATGTCTATCCCAATGTTACCCCCGTTTACGTTCGCATCAATTACAATAAGTTATTAGGCTTGCAAATTGGCCTAATTTATAATCAAGAGGTAAAAGAAAGGAACATGCATAATACAAACACATGTCATGTAGACTTGGCATAGAACATTAATCATTTCAATTAACATGTCACATGAACTTGCATAAATAATCATAAGCCTAAACATGTTAAAATGCAGATCTAAGCATGTGGTAACATAACTTTATTTATAAACTAGAATATGACATAATCATGACATGTCCATTACCAAAGCATGTATTTTTTTTAACATGTAGGTGTGAACTAGATCTAACAATAATGAACATGTGAACTTGCATGAATCCACTTTATAAACATGCATATAAATATAGATCTAGTTTTGGATCTAACAAGTAACTTGCATATGAACATATGTATATAAATCTTAATTTGGACCTAACATAAAATATATAACTTGCATTAATCATATGAACATATATGTGTATATATATATATATGTATATATATATATCTTGACTTAGATCTAATTAGCATGGATCTAAGCACATAAAGTTTTTTAGATCTAAACATGTAGTCATATAGATCTAAATATTTAGGCATATATAAATATTAATTAGCCTAAAAACTAGCATGTAACTTATCATGAAAGGATAAACTTGCATATGGTATGATAGTTTAATTCCCAAATCATAATAGATCCAACACCAATTTCAACATAATATGATAAATCCGATAAACCACAATCATTCAAAGACATTCATGACAAAATCACCACAAGAAATAGCATCGTCACTATTATACAACTTGGTACAATTCTATATTTCATTTTATTTCAAATCATGTCTTAAATTTGTTCACATCTAAAAGATAACTAAACTTACAATCAAAAGACGATCTTGATTTCTGGAATTTGTATTCTGAAGTTGAAATGCTCGCCTTTGATGTAGACAATCGTTGTTTTAGTTTAATTTTGATTTGATTTGGTTTGTCTTTTTTGATTTGCTTCAAGTTGAACGGCGGCTACTCGAGGTTGTCCAATGGCAGCATGACGGCTCTTGGTCTGATTTTTAATATGATTTAGGGTTGAGGTATTAGGTTGCTTTTATAGAAATTTAGATTAATATAGGCCATTGGATCACACAGGAGCAATCAGAACTGTCTAGACTAGATAGAGTTATCCCAGTGACTCAGCAACAGGTCAGGAATGACTCAGCAACATGTCAAGAATGACTCAGCAAATGTATTAATAACCTTCTACTTTAACGTTAATGTACCAAATGTTCATCTTTTATTCTTTATTGTCAATTAACATAAGTGACAAATTATCATATTCCTTAAATTATCATATTCTCTTTAATGTTAATTGACATAAGTGACAAAAAAGTATTTATACAAATTAAGATTAATTACATTATCATCAAATAAACATAAATGACAATCAATCGAACATAAATGCCTACTTAATATGTATATTTTTTTCTTTTTTAATTAATATCAATTAACATGAATGACGAATTAGCACAAACATATATACAAACCAAAGTCAATCACATATTTTCCAAATCAATGCAATATTAACACACATCTACAAATTAGTTTTGCATATTCTCCCTTTACTGTATACATTAATTACCCATATATATAAATATCTATTTATACATGCATAAATCTTTCTTATCTTTAATTTTTCACAAATCCTATCAGAGAAGGCCACGAAAAAAACAATCCTTGACAACCAAAAAGCGCTACGTACGCCACATGATGCGTACACGTCACATATATATATATATTCTATATATATATATATTTATTTATTTTTATCTATCTTCCTAATTAGCCATTTTCACACTAAACCACTTTTTGAACTACGTTCACACTAAGCCATTTTTTTAGCCATTCCCCTAAAACAAAAATATGGCGTTGGCGGGGATCGAACTTTGTACCCCTTGTATGCAAGTCACATGTTCCAACCAAATGAGCTACTAAGTCTTTTTCTTACAATCCTTAGAACAATGCTAAATATTATTCTTTTCTCATGTTTTGCTGCAATATTTAATTTAAAAGATATCTTCTTCATATGGAGTCCGATTTTCGCAAACTCGGACTCTATCTCAAGCAGAATTCCGAGACGAACGCAATGGCGCAACCCGTTTTAGCTAAATTTTTTTTTCAAATTAATTATTCTTTAATTTGTTATTTTTATGCTCAAAGAAAAATACGGGGTGTTACATAATAGATGGTACCCATGCCGCCTATGATTGATACATTTATATTTGAAGTTGTTTTCATACACTTTACACTATAATAGTATCAAATGATTTGTTTTAAATGTACCAAGCATGTTTGGCTATTATAAGGTAAAACCCTATCCTCCGGCTTGCGCTGCATTGTGTGATGGGACCTGGGTCTTATAATAGCTTCATTTTTTTCAAAAAGCACTGCGCTGTTTATTCTATGCACTGGTATTCTTGGAAGGAAACCCATTCCATGTTATACGGCGTGGTCCTTTTATATACTTTATTTTAAAGTAAAGTTTTAAATAACTGTTTTAGTTCTCACATGTAACGACATGGAAATTCCGCTCGATCCGAGTCAGTCGCTAAACCGATCAAGACCGTTCGAAATGCCTGATTGTTTTGAGAACACGACAAAATAGAACGCAGACAGAAGAACATTTTATTGTATATTACAACAATTCATCAGATTACAAAAATATACAAAGTATAAATAAATAATATACATCAGAAAAATATCAGAGATTACAATACATTACATAGCAGCGGAAAAATAATACAATACACAACTAGAAGAGATACACGGATACAGAGCTTTCCGGATATCATTCCAGCTGTAAACCAGGATCCTGTGAATATAAATCTGCAAAACCAAAACTACTAGCTGCCCGTGTCAAAATAAGGGCACCCAGAGTTTAGGTTAAAACAATAAACTCCAGGTCAGTCATGGGACTGGTGTGAGAACTAAAACAGTTATCAATCTTTATTTTAAAGTTAGATAAATCGAGGGACCACGCCGTATAACACGGAACGGGTTTCCTCCCAAGAATACCAGTGCATAAAACAACAGCGCATGCTAAATAAAGAAAATTGAAGCTATTATAAGACCCAGGTCCCATCACACAATGCAACAAAAACCAGAGGATAGGGTTTTCCCTTATAATAGGCAAAACATGCTTGATACGTTCAAAACAAATCATTTGATACTATAATAGGTGTATAGTGTCAAAACAACTTAAATATAAATGTATCAATCCTAGACGGCATGGGTACCATATATCATGTCGCCATACTAGGCCCTACAATCAAAACAGCAAAGTCATGTATTTGGAAATTGGATTTCCGTCTGTGAACCAAGGCCAGGGATCGTCCTCTACTGATTCGAGACAATCTATCCTACCATGTCTCAGGACCCAGACTCAGGTGGGCCCTTGGATCGTCAGGGCCGGTCCACCGATGTGGATTAAAATGCCTGAACACTACGTCTCCCCACCCTATGGGGCGTAAATGAGCCAAATGACTCCATCGGCTCCACACAGTCACCGATATATCCGAGGCGCCTCGCAACAGCAACAACCACATAAGTCAAACTCGTCAAGGCGTGTAAAACCACTGACGCCACTTCTAGCTAGAAAGAAACGCATGCCCTCCCTGAAGTCCTCTCCCGTTTTTGGTTCACAACCGGGGTGTGAGGCTCGAGAATTATCGTTACACAAAGCTATGCCACACAGACTGTGCTTTGATCATCCACCACAAGACTTTGCTTTTCAACAGAAGCCTTGATCATTTGCCACTTAGGCATGCCACACAGGAAATTCACTCTATGCGTTTGATATCCATCAGTTTATAACCCCTGAGCTCGTACGTCTCAGAGAAGGGCGTTAAGCAAGAGAATAAATTCTCCGCTGCCAAACAGATATATATTTAATAGAAATCAATCACACAGAATAAAACCCAATGTCAGACACACAGTCCATTAACAAGTTCGTTCTGGGTCTGAACGAAGCCGGAGGCACCTAGTACCCCGCATATCCATCGATCTTCAAGTACGTCTGGACGATCACCAACTGATTCTCTCCTCTTGGGTGTACGGCTCAATCAAGATCATCAGTAATTATCCAAACGACGTGAAGACCTCCGGTCTTCAACCACCATCTTCATCTTCGACTCATCGTCGAATCAGTTATTCAGAATGGGATAAACCTGGTCTTTCTGAATAACTCGCGTATATAATAAACATGTGTTACACAAACACAACATACGCCTCATTCCAATTCAGAATATTCTTTTATTCAAATATTCTTATACTATGGGAAAGGTTCCCATTAATTTTATCAAAGATATATTCTTTAAATTTATTCTTTAATCTTCTTTTGAATATCAATTCAAACTAGTCCGGATTAGCGAACCACACCGAAGTAATCATTTATTTTAATTTCCCAATCCCAACCTATTCATCCCATGAAGTAAAACTGGTAATACTTCATATCTAACACCACGGTGTTATCGATAAATTCAATTACCATTTCACGTTCAAATCTAATTAAAGAATTAACTATCGCCAGAAGTAAAACTGGTGATACTCCATTCTCGATCTTTTCAATCTAATTAAAGATTCATTAAAACTCCACTTAGTTTTAATCTTTAACTGGGTTAAAGAATCAATGTCATTTAAAACACAGTTCGCGATAAACCCAAAATCACATTCCATTAATTATCGGGTTAAAGAACAAGTGTTATTTAAAACACTGTTCACGATAAACCCAAAAATCAATACCAATTCAATTCCAATTAAATATTATTTAATTGGTACACTTCATTAAATATAAATAAAAAGATTTAATCTTTCTCTCAACTGGGCTTAAGAATAGTGTTAATGAAGACACTATTCACGACAAACCCAAATCACATTTGATATTAAATACAAGGCTCTGAATAGAAAATATATCGGCTTATATTCAATATAAAATTCCATGACCAACAAATATCGTATTGGAAATAACGATATAAATATATCTTTCAAATTCCCATAACAATACCTGTATCATCACGAAATCCAACATCAAAATATTCCAAAGTCAATTTCGATTCAAATCCATGCCCATTTAATTTTTGGAAATTCTAGTTACTTTTAAAACCCTTTTCAAATTCAATTTATTTATTTAAAAATAAATAGAATTATAATTCGAGTTCAAAACTAGTTCATTTCGATAAAAATCTATTTTTATCTTTTCAAATATGGAGTTTTTCATCCCAATTCTTCCTAAACCATTTCTTATGATTTTACACAAATTATTACTATTTTTAATTATTTTATCAAGGCCCGTACTGTCGATTTCCATTAACGGCCATCGAACTGCACTTACAACGACCTTTTCCAAATTTTATTTGGACAAAATTCCAAATTCAACCATTAGATTTCAAATCTCTAATATTCGTTAGAAAGCTCTTTTCGATACGAACCCAACGGTTCTGGTTTTAGGAGAATCCGATGGTCGGATCTCCCGCAACGTCAATTCGAAGTCAATGGTCGAAATTCGCGAACTGCCACAGCGTGTCGCGTTCTATTCAGGCCATTATATTATATATATAATATATACTTCGTCGATTTCCTTTTAAAACGTATTTTATAAATTGTTTTAAATTCGTTTTCAAAACGATTTCAACTTCAAATCAAAATTGAATTTTTCCTCATAAATCCGGTTTAAATTCATTTCAAATCGATTTCAATTTAAATCAATTTCAAATCAATTTCAGTTCTATTTCAATACGTTTTAAATTCAATTCAAAACGACTTCAATTCTATTTCAATCTAATTCGAATTTCAATTCAATTCAGTTTAATTCGAATTTCAATTCTTTTCAATTTAATTCGAATTTCGATTATTTTTAGTGTAATTCAAATTTTGAAATCACTTTCAATATTCATTGAAAAATGAATAAAATCGATATAAATATCGTTCGCGTCCAAATGGCGTCAATCTAATCAACACGGCTTCATATATTTCTATTTTCAAATATTTCTATTCAAATATTTCTTTTTCAAATATTTCTTTTTCAAAACTGGAATGAGGCCCAATCAATTACCATAGATTTTACTTCTATGGATTTACATACAACGCATGTATACATCGACAATGACAAATAATCAACCATCATCCAAAGTGCATTCTACACTGTATAAGCATCAAATATAAATATTTAACGCTTATAACAGTCTGTCAATCAATCTATCGATATACAACTAATTATTCGGATTAGTGTATGTCATATATCATCCCAATACCCGTGTGGGGTTTCAAACAATCAAACACAGATTTTATTTGTGCAGTTGGGCGATGTGTAAAATTTATCGTCCCAGTCAATATCAGTCAAATGTGCGTATATAAACAAATCATTCGATTTGTTTATATTAATTTACTTCATTTACACTTTAAAAATTCTATTTTTAACTATAAAATATTTTTAACTATATAAATATTTTATTTCCTTTCACATCACATTACACAATCAACTACACATCAAAATCAAACAAACAAGCATACATGCCGTCCATGGTCTATGGACGACGGGTGTCAGGTGCTACTAAACACCGTCTGCATCCTAGTATATATTTTAACTAGAAAAACTAAAAGTGAGGAGTTCTCACCGTAGGGTTCCACTCCGCCATTCCATTTCTACATTTCTGAACCGTTTGAATTCCATTTTGATTTCAATTCGTTCCATCCTAATTCTTTCCATGCTGGTCACATTAAAAATCAATTTTTTTAATATCTCTATATAAAGAATAAAAATCGTATTTTTATCACAATGAAACATTATACTAATCATATTCTTATCGCTTATACAAATATATTCTTTTCACTTATAAAAATATATTCTTTTCACTTATAAAAATTATATTTTCATTCTTCACATCATATAAAAATTATATTTTCATATGATGAAAAATCATATTTCTATTATCTACTTTATATAAAAATCTTATTTTTATATCTTCTATAAATAAAAATCGAATTTTTATTCTTACTAGAATATAAAAATCAAATCTTCTTCATGATTAAATTATAAGCTTTTCTTCAAAAAAAAAAAAATTAAGACTTTATATGAATGAAAATCTAAACTTCATATTGGCAAAAATCTAAAATTTTCCTAATCCAAAAATCTAAACTTTTCTCAAGCAAAAATATAATCTTTCAGATTTTAGTTATATAAACTTCCAGATTTTAAATTTTAAAACAATGTTGAATTTCCAAACTAATTACCCTAAAGAAAGTAAAAGAATAATAATAAAAATAAAATAAAAGGAACTCATGTCGCTTAAGGAAGGGGGGGTTTGATATAAATAATATATATTTTATTATTTTAAAATTTCCTAAAAGCAACTTTTTATTTCGACCTCCAAACGAGACCCCCCGCCTGTCGTCCATAGCAATTACCCTCATTCCGAACATAGTGGGATATGTTTCATAGGCCGATTCAATTGTTTCGATCAGTTTTCGTCAAAATCAAAATATAACTCTATATATTGAATTTGAACGCACATTTCAATTTACCGGGGCTACATATGAACTCTAAAAATTTCCGAAAAATATTTTCTAGCTTCGTATTGACGGTACGGTCCTAACAAAACTAAGTTCGTCGAATTCTGAGACCGTTTGAAAAATGGTCATTTTCCAGTCGATTAAAATCAACCAAAACTGGTCAAACGCGTTTTCCTTTGCCACGCTCACATATTGAATCGAAAAATTACGAATTTTGGAATCTAGCAATAACTTGACATCACAGATCCGACAAAAATGGTTTCGTCGAAATCCGAGGTCATTTGCAAAATTTCTATTTTTAAGGGCCGAAATTCCATAGCGACTATTCTGAATTTTCATCTGGACATATCTTTTGATTCCCGCTATGAAATTTTGATTTTTCAGATTCGTTGGAAAGATATTCTCAAATAGATTCTAATATTTTTGGTTTCGCTAAAATCCGGTTTAATTTGCACCCGGTACATTCATTTGAAATTTGAAATCGAATTATCGCGCCATTTTCAATTCCTTTTATATATATAAATAAATATTTATATTCTAACGACGATATATATAAATATATACGTTCGAATTCTATTCAAAATAAATTTCTCGTCGTTATTATTTAAAATATTCATTTTAAATATTCAAAATTCGCTAAAATTGCCAAAATAAAAATTTTAAATTGGCCTAGATTTCCGGGTTATTACAATCTCCCCCACTTAAAACTTTTCGTCCCCGAAAAGAAACGAAGCCGACAGTTGTTTCACAAATCAACTCAACTTCCATTATTGCTTAAGTTCTTCAACTTTTCAAAATTTTCAAAAATTTGGCTAACACCCATAATTTTCGAAAAATTTCGCCATAACCTCCCCTGCACCGGGGACTTCGGGATATTTCATATAGCCTCCCATGGCCTTCTTCAATCCAAAAGAAAAAGAAAAAGCCTAGCGGCTAGCGAGTCGGCTCATGAAATCATCATCACCTAAATAAAACAGTAAATTATGGTAAACATGTACCTATTTGTCGGGCAAACAATTTTATTCTTCTGCTCTAGCCTCCTTGCTATGACCTGTTCAAGGTAAGTACATGTACATGCATGCAAATGCGATAAATTTTCAATACAATTTACTATTTGGTTCAAATTGGCTATATGGTTCAAATTTATGAATCAAACAATAATCAAACAACACAATCAACAATCAATTAGTTGATTAGCTTTTCAAATTCATAACTTTGATATATAGTCTAAAAATCAGATTTTTGATGCCAAATCACAACAATAAGCCCTATCTAGTTTCGGTTCTCACACCAGTCAATTGGAAATATATAGAAATCTCACTTTCGTCACTCGAGTATAAATACTGACGATGGTGCCCCGTCACCAGAATTATCCCCAGGCAACTAGAGTGTGATTCTATAACTATCCAGTACATCAAAACTTCGAATACACGTTTGCAAGGCGTATATGCAAAATCTTTATATATTGGACCATCCAAATTAATTTAAATAAAGATTCAAATACGAATAATTGATTTAAATTTCAAAACAAAACCGTTTTCATTTTTATTTTTCAAAACAACACTCTTTACACTCGTTCTAGGATACTACTGATCCCATCTCTAACGAGTCATTCCCATTGGATATTACTAATCCAATTTCTGATGGGTTCTTTCGTTTGGTTCTAACATGTCTTATTCTCTGAGCTTTGTAAACCAAAGCTCTAATACCACGCTGTAACGACCGGGAAATTCCGCTTGATCTGAGTCAGTCGCTAAACCGATCAAGACCGTTCGAAACACCTGATTGTTTTGAGAACACGACAAAATAGAACGCAGACAGAAGAACATTTCATTTTATATTACAACAATTCATCATATTACAAGAATATACAGAGTATAAACAAATAATATACATCAGAAAAATATCAGAGATTACAATACATTACATAGCAGCGGAAAAATAATACAATATACAACTAGAAGAGATATACGGATACAGAGCTTTCCGGATATCATTCTAGCTGTAAACCAGGTTCCTGTGAATATAAATCTGCAAAACCAAAACTACTAGCTGCCCATGTCAAAATAAGGGCACCCAGAGTTTAGGTTAAAACAATAAACTCCAGGTCAGTCATGGGACTGGTTGAGAACTAAAACAGTTATCAATCTTTATTTTAAAGTTAGATAAATCAAGGGACCACGCCGTATAACACGGAACAGGTTTCCTCCCAAGAATACCAGTGCATAAAACAACAACACAATGCTAAATAAAGAAAAATGAAGCTATTATAAGACCCAGGTCCGATCACACAATGCAACACAAACCAGAGGATAGGGTTTTCCCTTATAATAGCCAAAACATGCTTGATACATTCAAAACAAATCATTTGATACTATAATAGGTGTATAGTGTCAAAACAACTTAAATATAAATGTATCAATCCTAGACGGCATGGGTACCATATATCATGTCGCCATACTAGGCTCTACAATCAAAACCGCAAAGTCACGTATTTGGAAATTGAATTTCTGTCTGTGAACCGAGGCCAGGAATCGTCCTTTACCGATTCGAGACAATCTAGCCTACCATGTCTCAGGACCCAGACTCAGGTGGGCCCTTGGATCGTCAGGGCCGGTCCACCGATGTGGATTAAAATGCCTGAACACTACGTCTCCCCGCCCTATGGGGCGTAAATGAGCCAAATGAATCCATCGGCTCCACACAGTCACCGATATATCCGAGACGCCT
The DNA here is from genome assembly GCA_030737875.1 of Allium sativum. Classification (NCBI taxonomy): domain Eukaryota; kingdom Viridiplantae; phylum Streptophyta; class Magnoliopsida; order Asparagales; family Amaryllidaceae; genus Allium; species Allium sativum. The sequence continues at coordinate 299,250,904 of CM060921.1, forward strand.
CGCAACAGCAACAACCACATAAGTCAAACTTGTCAGGGCGTGTAAAACCACTGACGCCACTTCTAGCTAGAAAGAAACGCATGCCCTCTATGAAGTCCTCTCCCGTTTCTGGTTCACAACCGGGGTGTGAGGCTCGCGAATTAACGTTACACAAAGCTATGCCACACAGGCTGTGCTTTGATCATCCACCACAAGACTTCGCTTTTCAACAGAAGCCTTGATCATTTGCCACTTAGGCATGCCACACAGGCAATTCACTCTATGCGTTTGATATCCATCAGTATATAACCCCTGAGCTCGTACGTCTCAGAGAAGGGCGTTAAGCAAGAGAATAAATTCTCCACCGCCAAACAGATATATATTTAATAGAAATCAATCACACAGAATAAAATCCAATGTCAGACACACAGTCCATTTACAAGTTCGTTCTGGGTCTGAACGAAGCCGGAGGCACCTAGTACCCCGCATATCCATCGATCTCCAAGTACGTCTGGACGATTACCAACTGATTCTCTCCTCTTGGGTGTACGGCCCAATCAAGATCATCAGTAATTATCCAAACGACGTGAAGACCTCCGGTCTTCAACCACCGTCTTCATCTTCGACTCATCGTCGAATCAGTTATTCAGAATGGGATAAACCCGGTCTTTCTGAATAACTCGCGTATATAATAAACATGTGTTACACAAACACAACATACGCCTCATTCCAATTCAGAATATTCTTTTATTCAAATATTCTTATACTATGGGAAAGGTTCCAATTAATTTTATCAAAGATAAATTCTTTAAATTTATTCTTTAATCTTCTTTTGAATATCAATTCAAACTAGTCGGGATTAGCGAACCACACCGAAGTAATCATTTATTTTAATTTCCCAATCCCAACCTATTCATCCCATGAAGTAAAACTGGTAATACTTCATATCTAACACCACAGTGTTATCGGTAAATTCAATTACCATTTCGCGTTCAAATCTAATTAAAGATTTAACTATCGCCTGAAGTAAAACTGGTGATACTCCATTCTCGATCTTTTCAATCTAATTAAAGATTCATTAAAACTCCACTTAGTTTTAATCTTTAACTGGGTTAAAGAATCAATGTCATTTAAAACACGGTTCGCGATAAACCCAAAATCACATTCCATTAATTATCGGGTTAAATAACAAGTGTTATTTAAAACACTGTTCACAATAAACCCAAAAATCAATACCAATTCAATTCTAATTAAATATTATTTAATTGGTACACTTCATTAAATCTAAATAAAAAGATTTAATCTTTTTCTCAACTGGGCTTAAGAACAGTATTAATGAAGACACCATTCACGACAAACCCAAATCACATTTGATATTAAATACAAGGCTCTGAATAGAAAATATATCGGCTTATATTCAATATCAAATTCCACGACCAACAAATATCGTATTGGAAATAATGATATAAATATATCTTTCAAATTCCCATTACAATACCTGTATCATCACGAAATCCAACATCGAAATATTCCAAAGACAATTTTGATTCAAATCCATTCCTAATCAATTATTGGAAATTCTGGTTACTTTTAAAACCCTTTTCAAATTCAATTTATTTATTTAAAAATAAATAGAATTATAATTCTAGTTCAAAACTAGTTCATTTCGATAAAAATCTATTTTTATCTTTTCAAATATGGAGTTTTTCATCCCAATTCTTCCCAAACCATTTCTTATGATTTTACACAAATTATTACTATTTTTAATAATTTTATCAAGGCCCGTACAGTCGATTTCCATGAACGTCTATCGAACTGCACTTACAACGACCGTTTCCAAATTTGATTTGGACATAATTCCAAATCCAACCGTTAGATTTCAAATCTCTAATATTCGTTAGAAAGCTCTTTTCGATACGAACCTAATGGTTCCGGTTTTAGGAGAATACGACGGTCGGATCTTCCGCAACGTCAATTCGAAGTCAATGGTCGAAATTCGCGAACTGCCACAGCGCGGCGCGTTCTATTCAGGCCATTATATTATATATATAATATATACTTCGTCGATTTCCTTTTAAAACGTATTTTATAAATCGTTTTAAATTCGTTTCCAAAACGATTTCAACTTCGAATCAAAATTGAATTTTTCCTCATAAATTCGGTTTAAATTCATTTCAAATCGATTTCAATTTAAATCAATTTCAAATCAATTTCAATTCGATTTCAGTACGTTTTAAATGCAATTCAAAACGACTTCAATTCTATTTCAATCTAATTCGAATTTCAATTCTATTCAGTTTAATTCGAATTTCAATTCTTTTCAATTTAATTCGAATTTCGATTATTTTCAATATAATTTAAATTTCGAAATCACTTTCAATATTCATTGAAAAATGAATAAAATCGATATAAATATCGTTCGCGTCCAAATGGCGTCAATCTAATCAACACGGCTTCATATATTTCTATTTTCAAATATTTCTATTCAAATATTTCTTTTTCAAATATTTTTTTTTCAAAACTGGAATGAGGTCCAATCAATTACCATAGATTTTACTTCTATGGATTTACATACAACGCATGTATACATCGACAATGACAAATAATCAACCATCATCCGAAGTGCATTCTACACTATATAAGCATCAAATATAAATATTTATCGCTTATAACAGTCTGTTAATCAATCGATCGACATACAACTAATTATTGGGATTAGTGTATTTCATATATCATCCCAATACCCGTGTGGGGTTTCAAACAATCAAACACAGATTTTATTTGTGCAGTTGGGCGATGTGTAAAATTTATCGTCCCAATCAATATCAGTCAAATGTGTGTATATAAACAAATCGTTCGATTTGTTTATATTAATTTACTTCATTTACACGTTAAAAATTTTATTTTTAACTATATAAATATTTTATTTCCTTTCACATCACATTACACAATCAACTACACATCAAAATCAAACAAACAAGCATACAAGCCGTCCATGGTCTGTGGACGATGGGTATCGGGTGCTACTAAACACCGTCTGCATCCTAGTATATATTTTAACTAGAAAAATTAAAAGTGAGGAGTTCTCATCGTGGGGTTCCACTCCGCCATTCCATTTCTGAATTTCTGAACCGTTTGAATTCCATTTTGATTTCAATTCGTTCCATCCCAATTCTTTCCATGCTGGTCACATTAAAAATCAATATTTTTATATCTCTATATACAGAATAAAAATCGTATTTTTTTGCAAAGCAAGCCGTTTTTTTATAGTGGTCCATTCCACTTTCATTATAACTAATAATGATACAAAGAGTACACTGGTGATAGATAGTTAATCTATCAGCTGCAAGCGGTTTTGAAGTGGTCCGTCCACTACAACTATCTAGATTACAGAACAGGAGTCGAGAAAAATCTCGCACTACTATAAGCATACAAAGACAATCAGAAAATACATTCAGGAATACCATTAACAAATAACACCAATCCAAGCAGCAGTGCACAACAAAAACTGATACTGCAAAAAGCAGAATGACTCCAATCACGACCGCAAACAGAATTGAAACAAGCACATACACCAAGTTCTCTTTCTCATCTTCAGCAGGATACAATATACCCAAAAAGGCCAACGCAAAGTAACATGATTCCAATACCCCAACAAAACAACACCAATCCACTACTCCCATTATCTCAAAAACCATAATCAGATTTCGACCCAACATACTCAAGACGACACCCAGTTCTACTCAGACGATCGAACACCATGAAAGCCCCAACACTAATCAAACTCAACTAAACTCTAGATCAATCAAGCAAAGAAATACAACAGTGGTCTACCGAACAAAAGAGCAAATTACAACAAACTCGGCTAACAGGTAAAGTTGCATGACATATTAGAGTAGGAGTAAGAGAGAATCGCGAAAACTGTTCAAGGATCACGACGACTGCATTAAAAAGGGAGCTCCACGAATACACGGAGACTTCTCAGACAATGCAAGTCGACACACACTCAAACTAACAACAGCGGCAAGCACCAACACATCACCAAACCTCCCCCATAATCAACTAGACAAACATAAACCAAACGCAGGACATAAAAACTCACCAAGCTGAGGAGCAAGTCAGTACGAGTATATTTGGAGACCTTGCGATGGTAATGAGTTCACCCAGTGACAACAGGAAGGTAATGCAGTCGCGAAGCAAGCCAGACAAGTCACCAGCCAAGAGGGACACCACACAAAGCCAAAGAAGGGAAACTGAGAAGGATTCGAGAACAAGGAAAAGAGATTGGGAAGATAGAACACGAAGCGGGGGGTAAAAGGAGATATAGGCACTCAGATAGAAAAGGTTAGATCTGAAAATAAGGGATTGAAAGCGGCCCCCACGATGACGAAAACTGGGTGAAGTAGCAAGCGAAAAGGAGGAAAGGGGTGGATCGATTGAGGCGATTCGGAGAATTAAAGGAGGAGAAGGCTGCGTGGAAGAGAGGAAGAAAACCCAGTCGCCATTAACAGAAGAATCATATTTCTATTAACAGAAGAATCATATTTCTATTAACAGAAGAATCATATTTTTATCACAATGAAACATTATACTAATCATATTCTTATCACTTATACAAATATATTCTTTTCACTTATAAAAATATATTCGTTTCACTTATAAAAATTACATTTTCATTCTTCACATCATATAAAAATTATATTTTCATATGATGAAAAATCATATTTCTATTATCTACTTTATATAAAAAACATATTTTTATATCTTCTATAAATAAAAATCGAATTTTTATTCTTACTAAAATATAAAAATCAAATCTTCTTCATGATTAAAATATAAGCTTTTCTTCAGAAAAAAAAATCAAAACTTTATATGAATGAAAATCTAAATTTTTCCTAATCCAAAAGTCTAAACTTTTGTAGTAACCCGGATTTCGGCGGCTTTTGTTATCGACGTAAGCACGACGTCGATAACCAAACCATCGAAAAATCCCGGTAATTAATGAAAGAAATTAGAAGGTGAGAATAGATAAGATAGAAACTTAGAATAGAAGAAGAAGAAGAACACAACATCAGAGTAACACGAACCTCACAGCGGAACGAATAACATATAATAGATAACATAACTTTGAAATATAACAGTTATGTATACAATAGCACTTATCAGAGTACAGCACTTACAACACAGCGGAAATAACTATAGCTATATGATCCAGAAGCCTCCTGCTCCAGCTCTTCAAGTATACCTGTAAATCCTGACTACTTGACTACCCATACAAATTTAGGCACCCAAGAGTTTAGGGAAAACAAAATAAACTCCGGGTCAGTCATGGGACTGGTGTGAATAAACTCAAATCATTTAAACAGGTATATGATATCTCATAAGACCACGCCGTGAATACGGAACGGGTTTTTCCCTTATGAAAATCCAAATAACTTTTCAAAGCAATATCATTCTGATATTATAATAATGTCTAAGTACAAATAAATATCAATCTAGCAGCAACGCTTGCATCTCACGTTACTACAGGTATAGTATACAATCAAAATCGCAAGCACGTATTGGATGATTGGATTTCCAACTATGACAAGGTATGGAACCACCTTCCGATCAGTGTACTCTAGGAACGATACACTGGAGTTCAACAAGAACATCTTGCAACTCAGCCATACATGACCGACCACTCATTTTGCTTGAGTGTATCGAATGTACATCACCAACGGTTGGGATCAGCAACCGTTCCCGTATATATATGGGACAACATTGATAGATTTAAGAAACAAATGAATATTCACTAGATAGGTGATTATACACCCTACTTCGGTGCGACCGACTTAGCCATGCTGCCTGCCCGATTTCTGTCATTTACCGGATGTGAGGCTAGAAGCTACGCTTTATCATTACATCAGATTTACTTCGAATGCCACATTGTCAGATCCATCGAAAATCACTAATTGACGTCTACAACAGTACATTACGTGTCAGCTAAAAGAAGTTTCCTTCTCCGCTTCCACTCTTGGTACGGTTGAAGAAATCAATGTACGTGACCTTTCTAGAAATACTCTGTCAGACATCCATCTTCATTCACTTAAAATGTCACATCGTCATACCCGCCAAATCACAAATTGACTTATCCAAAAATAACACGGGTATACAGCTAAGAGAAACGAATTCCTCCGCCACCAAACGTGAATACGTTTGAACAGATCAACTTACGCGATCCATTGGATATACTCTGTCAGACCTTCGTCCATACAAGTTGTCATGGGACTGGACAAACCGAAGGCACTATTCTGTAAACAGGATAGCCCTTGCATTTTACTCCGTCTTCAATTATCCTTGGCATATATGATTCGCGACGCTTATGCCAATACAGAGTGGTTCTTTGGATAATAATCCAACCGGTCTCTCCATATTAACAACATTAAAATGGTCAAAACTTCGATAGTCTGTGATTTAACCATCAAAGAAAAACAAGTGTGCAAACAACGATATTGTTCCCAAATGGAAATTTTATCGAACAAACATCATTTAACATTAATCTCTTTAGTTCATTTATTTACTTATCTCCTGTTCCCTATATTCTAAATTCTTATTTTCTTTTATCAGAAAACATTTCCGATTCTCGTTTGGAAAACATTTCCAAAACTCCTTTACGATCAAACCTTACCATTTCTTAGTTAAGAAGGAAGTCACTCAAGTTGGGGTATAATTACCTCTCAGACCTTAACTGAACAACGTTATAACTTCGAAATGGTCAAAGTTTATCTTTTAATCTTTAACAACCTCTTTACGCCTTTCTCGGATCCAATTTTACTAATCCACTTCTATATTTAAAACATTGGTTATAACGATAACGTTATAATCCCTCCTTTCAAATTATCTAACTTTAATTATAACTTCTATTCTTATTAGTGAATAATTAACCTAACACTTATTTATTTATAAATATATAAATCTCTATTTAAAACACTGGAAAGTATAAGTACTTTCCCGAATTCGATATAATCGAATTTGCCGATTTACTCTCTTCGAGAAATCTCTATTTGATTAACTCTTCTTCGAATAACCGATATTCGACTAACTTCTTCTCGAATAAACGATATTCGATAATCTCTCTTCGAATAACTAATATTCGATAACTCTTCCTTTTCAAATATCTCATATTTGAAAATCTCATTTCGATTAAACTATAATCGATAACTCCCTTCGATGAAACTAACATCGATAACTCCTTTCGATGAAACTATCATCGATAACTCCTTTCGATGAAACTAACATCGATTAATTTAACTTGACTAACTTAACTTGACTCGACTAACTCGACTTACTTGGTTCGACCAATTCGATTCGATTGACTAGGCTCGACTAACTCTATTGGTTTAACTCTAATCGATTAGTTCTATGGTTTAACCCTAATCGATTAATTCTATTTGACTAACCCTATTCGGCTAACTCGACTAACTTGGTTCGACCGACCAGGTTTGACTAACCTGACCCATTTGGTTTGACTGACCAGGTTTGGCTAACCTGACCCATTTGGTTTGACTGACCAGGTTTGGCTAACCTGACCCATTTGGTTTGACCACTGGGCTTGACTACTTGGTTTGACCATTTGGTTCGAATACCATATTCGACTAACTCCTCTCGATTCATTAAAACCGATTAACTCATCTCGATTGACTAAATCAATTAACTCCTATCGATTAACTAAATCGATAAACTCCTTTCGATTAACTAAGTTTGATTTACTCGACTCGACTGACCAGGTTCGACTAACTTGACCAGCTTGACTCGATTGGTTCGACTCGACCAGCTCGACTCGGTTGGTTTGACTCGACCATCTTGACTCGATTGGTTCGACTCGACCATTTGGCTCGATTTGGTTCGACTCGACCATTTGGCTCGATTTGGTTCGACTCGACCATTTCGACTCGGTTGGGTTCGACTAGCTTGACTAGTTTGGTTTGACTAGCTTGGTTTGACCACTTAACTAACTTGATTCGAATATTTATATCCGACTAACTAACTTTTCTTTTATTTCTATTTATTTTAACTTCTATTTATTTCCTAAATAGATTTCCTTTTGTGTAATCTATTTATTTTCCTAAATAGATTTTCCTTTATAACTCTAATTTTTTAATCCCTAATTAAATATCCTTTATTCTATTTATTTAATCTAAATAAATATTCCTTTATTTTATTTATTTATTTCTAATTAAATATCCTTTTATAAAATCCTTCGATTTTATAAATAGATTCATTTTCAATATAAATATTGAAAATCCCCTTTTCTACATTTTCAGTGTTTTCTATTGTTTTTAAACAACCAACTGTCAATGATCAATATCATCCAAACATATACAGTCAACAACAGATTATATATCACAGTATATATCACAATATACAAATAACAGTAAAATAAATGTTGAGGAATCCAGTCGGATTCCTCCAACCTGTTTCCCTGCATCCCCCGATGTTAAACAACGTATATAACATCACTTGCATTTCTAATGAAATACACTGATAACAAAATCACCGTTTAATAACGATATATATATATATATATATATATATGTAGATATATATATATATATCCATACTGTTTTCAATCAATTATTTAACAGTCCAATCTACAGTCCAATTTAACAATACAACTTAACAGTCCAAATTAACAGTACATAACTAGCAGTCAAATACAGAAATAAAATACAATTTATATTAAAATATAAATTGAGGAGAGTTAGTGAGTTTTTACTCACATTTGCAGTTCATCGTTAAAGAACGATAAACCGTTATTTGATTTGAATCAAACAAATTATTTCGCCATAAATTCATACGAGCCCCAATCCACTTCCAGTCAGCTTCATTGTGAAGCTCTCGTCCATACGGTCTCAACGCAACTTACGGTTCATAAATCTGGCTTCGTACGAGCTAGATACAGTGTTCACAAGTTAATACACTATTTTGAAATTTAAAACTTAAATTAAATAGGGTAATGGGCCTCACCCTTCTCACAATTGTCGGCCCATTATCATAGCCCACCCACCTTTTTAAATACCAAACCCGAATTTCTTTCTTCCCCAAATGATTTTTCCGCCGTGAGCTCCTGTTACCAAACAAAACCATTCCCAAAACTTTGAAGCTCCACCAACCCTTCAAATCTCAACCGTTTCACCAACTGTTAATGCCAACGATCCTCTCGTCCAGTCCTCTTTCTCCTCCACCCTTTCTTGCTCCACTCGCACCTCGTCCTTGGACCGCGACGTCGAACTGGCACTGTACCAGTACCGAACCCAAATTACACCAGAATCCTCAATCTTTTCATACGAGATGCTAACCACCCTACTGAACTCGAATACAACCTCAAAATTGATCATTGATGACCCTACACCTCCCCACGGCGAACCCTAGTTCCGCTGGAAAAAATCAATCAACCCAGGCTCGCGTCGCACATCTCAAAACAGGCATCAACCTGAAGCTCCTTCAACGCTGAATCCATCTACATACGTTTCCTAATTTATAGGATTTGCTTTGGTTTTAAAATGATTTTAAAAGGAGGAATTTTCACTGTAGGATTTTGTTTGAGTGGCGGCGCATGTTTTTGATAGTAGAAAATGAGGGTTAGGGTTGAGTGAAGGATGAGGTATTATATAGGTAGGATTTTATAATTTTTTATTCGATTATTTTATTTTATTTTTAAGCAAACGCTGTTTACATCTATCCTTAAAAATTCCTGTGACCACTCATGATATCTAAAAATCATGAAAATTGACATGCAGCTAGAGTTTGACATTACGGTCCCAATGAAACTGGTTTCGTCGAATTCCGACTCAGTTTGCTCACACAGCGTATTTTTAACCGTCAAAATACTGACTGTTTCTCACTCTAAAAATCCGTACGGTCACATACGGACTCTAAAAATCACGAAACTGGAAATCTAACAACTATTTGACATTGCGGATCCAACAAAACTGATTTCGTCGAATTCCGACTTCGTTTGCAAAAGTGGCTATTTTTAACGCTCTAAATAGCCTATTTAAATATATAAATATATTTAAATATAATTGAATTAATTATTTAAAATTAATTATTATCGTATATCTTCACATATGATATCGTACAGCCCCAAAATATCATATCAGAATTTTCAGCTTGATATTTCAGATTCCAGATTATCTCGATGTTCAGTTTATACTGAAAATCCATTTATAACGTATATAAAGCGTCGCAAATTATAAAGGAATTCCACAGCGACTTTTCTGAAATTTGATTTGGACGTAAATCAAAATCTATACAACGAAATCCAGATTTTTCTCTTCCACTAGAAAGATATACTCCACCGGCTCCACACGTTTCTTGTTTCACAGAAATCCGACTTAAAACGAATCCTGTACATTCAGTTGAAGTTCAAATCGCCAAATAGCGAACTGCAGCGCCATTTCGAGCTCGTTTATAAATATATTATAAACTATACGTTCAACTGTCGTCGATTCAATAAAAATCGTTATTATATTTCGAATCGAAACTCCACCAAATCTCGTATGCTATTCAATTCACACGATATTGTGAATTTCACTATTTCGACATTATAATATATTTTATTATATTATAATTATTAATTAAATATTCAATATTATTTAATTCACGTTCTCGATATCGATAAATCGATATTAAATAATTAAATAAATTAATTGTTCAACAGCTAAAAATGCGGGTCACTACATTCTTCCCCACTTAAAATAACTTCGTCCTCGAAATTGCTAAGCTAGGGGACGACCCTATCTACTGGGTAAAAATTTATCTGTTTACCTCTTATCTCCGGTTTCAACTGAACCAATTAATATTGACTAAAATATTAATTTATTCTGACTAACTAAATTTTCAAAAATTTTGAAAATATTCTAACGCCTTAACTTTTCAAAAAATTTCGCCAGCACCTCCTTTGTACTGGTCAATATCTCAAACTCCAACTCGCCTCTCTGGGCCTTCTTTAACCCAAAAGAAAATCAAACAGCGAAGCGGCTTGCCAATTCGGCTCATAAATCTCATATCCATATATAATATAAACTGGTACCTTTTTGTTGGGAATATCAACTCTATCACTTCCATATGCTATCAACTCAGCATATACCAGTGTTATTTCCATCAAATTCCAATCAGTTCATATCCTCAAATCCAAATCGAATTTCATTCGAACCCCAATATTAATTTCCAAATTATTGACTTATCAATTTGGTTCCATTCTAGATTATCTTTAATCCAATTCAATTTTATTTAACTTAGTTCAAGTTTAATATTTCAATTTGTTTCTGCTATCTTATTCTATTTAACTTCATAAGTTAAAATTAAATTCCGAAACTTAATTTCCTGGGTCTATTTCAAATCAACTTGAAATTACAATGCCAATTCAAAACCTTTGAATTTCTAAACAACTTGTTTTCTCAAAACAATTCAAAAACAAAACCTTTGGTAGTAGTCCGTCACTTAGAACTCGAAAATGAACACTGATGATGTCGCGATTCATCATCAGAATCTATTTTCCAACTATCGAAGTGAGTTCAATACTATATCACCTTCAGTTTGAAAAACGTTTTCAAAATCTCCCAGGAACTTAAAATTTCCTTATTTTAATTCCAATCTGATTTAAATTTAGATTTACTTCATCTTATTTCATATGCTTTACTTATATGAATTCTGATTAGTTATTTATAACCATTTCACTTTTTATAATCTTATTCGATTATAATCACAACAAATATATCCTATATATGATAATATATCACATATCCATACTGTGTCGGTCCATCGTATTCAAGTGTTTATTTACTCCTACCGATACAGTGGATCAAACTGATCGACCAGAACTCATAAACAACTCAGCCAATGAATCCCCACAATATAAAACCACTTTATATTAACTAACAAATACGCACTCGTATATATACACTCAAATTCAGTCTAGGATATTAGTAATCCCATCTCTACTGAATTACGCCACAGAGCCAAGGTAATTCTTAACTTAAGCTCTGATACCAACTGTAGTGACCCGGATTTTGAGCGGCTTTGGTTATCGACGTAAGCTCGACGTCGATAACCAAAACATCGAAAAATCCCGGTAATTAATGAAAGAAATTAGAAGGTGAGAATAGATAAGATAGAAACTTAGAATAGAAGAAGAAGAAGAACACAACATCAGAGTAACACGAACCTCACAGCGGAACGAATAACATATAATAGATAACATAACTTTGAAATATAACAGTTATGTATACAATAGCACTTATCAGAGTACAGCACTTACAACACAGCGGAAATAACTATAGCTATATGATCCAGAAGCCTCCTGCTCCAGCTCTTCAAGTATACCTGTAAATCCTGACTACTTGACTGCCCATACAAATTTAGGCACCCAAGAGTTTAGGGAAAACAAAATAAACTCCGGGTCAGTCATGGGACTGGTGTGAATAAACTCAAATCATTTAAACTGGTATATGATATCTCATAAGACCACGCCGTGAATACGGAACGGGTTTTTCCCTTATGAAAATCCAAATAACTTTTCAAAGCAATATCATTCTGATATTATAATAATGTCTAAGTACAAATAAATATCAATCTAGCAGCAACGCTTGCATCTCACGTTACTACAGGTATAGTATACAATCAAAATCGCAAGCACGTATTGGATGATTGGATTTCCAACTATGACAAGGTATGGAACCACCTTCCGATCAGTGTACTCTAGGAACGATACACTGGAGTTCAACAAGAACATCTTGCAACTCAGCCACACATGACCGACCACTCATTTCGCTTGAGTGTATCGAATGTACATCACCAACGGTTGGGATCAGCAACCGTTCCCGTATATATATGGGACAACATTGATAGATTTAAGAAACAAATGAATATTCACTAGATAGGTGATTATACACCCTACTTCGGTGCGACCGACTTAGCCATGCTGCCTGCCCGATTTCTGTCATTTACCGGATGTGAGGCTAGAAGCTACGCTTTATCATTACATCAGATTTACTTCGAATGCCACATTGTCAGATCCATCGAAAATCACTAATTGACGTCTACAACAGTACATTACGTGTCAGCTAAAAGAAGTTTCCTTCTCCGCTTCCACTCTTGGTACGGTTGAAGAAATCAATGTACGTGACCTTTCTGGAAATACTCTATCAGACATCCATCTTCATTCACTTAAAATGTCACATCGTCATACCCGCCAAATCACAAATTGACTTATCCAAAAATAACACGGGTATACAGCTAAGAGAAACGAATTCCTCCGCCACCAAACGTGAATACGTTTGAATAGATCAACTTACGCGATCCATTGGATATACTCTGTCAGACCTTCGTCCATACAAGTTGTCCTGGGACTGGACAAACCGAAGGCACTATTCTGTAAACAGGATAGCCCTTGCATTTTACTCCGTCTTCAATTATCCTTGGCATATATGATTCGCGATGCTTATGCCAATACAGAGTGGTTCTTTGGATAATAATCCAACCGGTCTCTCCATATTAACAACGTTAAAATGGTCAAAACTTCGATAGTCTGTGATTTAACCATCAAAGAAAAACAAGTGTGCAAACAACGATATTGTTCCCAAATGGAAATTTTATCGAACAAACATCATTTAACATTAATCTCTTTAGTTCATTTATTTACTTATCTCCTGTTTCCCTATATTCTAAATTCTTATTTTCTTTTATTAGAAAACATTTCTGATTCTCGTTTGGAAAACATTTCCAAAACTCCTTTACGATCAAACCTTACCATTTCTTAGTTAAGAAGGAAGTCACTCAAGTTGGGGTATAATTACCTCTCAGACCTTAACTGAACAACGTTATAACTTCGAAATGGTCAAAGTTTATCTTTTAATCTTTAACAACCTCTTTACGCCTTTCTCGGATCCAATTTTACTAATCCACTTCTATATTTAAAACATTGGTTATAACGATAACGTTATAATCCCTCCTTTCAAATTATCTAACTTTAATTATAACTTCTATTCTTATTAGTGAATAATTAACCTAACACTTATTTATTTATAAATATATAAATCTCTATTTAAAACACTGGAAAGTATAAGTACTTTCCCGAATTCGATATAATCGAATTTGCCGATTTACTCTCTTCGAGAAATCTCTATTTGATTAACTCTTCTTCGAATAACCTATATTCGACTAACTTCTTCTCGAATAAACGATATTCGATAATCTCTCTTCGAATAACTAATATTCGATAACTCTTCCTTTTCAAATATCTCATATTTGAAAATCTCATTTCGATTAAACTATAATCGATAACTCCCTTCGATGAAACTAACATCGATAACTCCTTTCGATGAAACTATCATCGATAACTCCTTTCGATGAAACTAACATCGATTAATTTAACTTGACTAACTTAACTTGACTCGACTAACTCGACTTACTTGGTTCGACCAATTCGATTCGATTAACTAGGCTCGACTAACTCTATTGGTTTAACTCTAATCGATTAGTTCTATGGTTTAACCCTAATCGATTAATTCTATTTGACTAACCCTATTCGGCTAACTCGACTAAATTGGTTCGACCGACCAGGTTTGACTAACCTGACCCATTTGGTTTGACTGACCAGGTTTGGCTAACCTGACCCATTTGGTTTGACTGACCAGGTTTGGCTAACCTGACCCATTTGGTTTGACCACTGGGCTTGACTACTTGGTTTGACCATTTGGTTCGAATACCATATTCGACTAACTCCTCTCGATTCATTAAAACCGATTAACTCATCTCGATTGACTAAATCAATTAACTCCTATCGATTAACTAAATCGATAAACTCCTTTCGATTAACTAAGTTTGATTTACTCGACTCGACTGACCAGGTTCGACTAACTTGACCAGCTTGACTCGATTGGTTCGACTCGACCAGCTCGACTCGGTTGGTTTGACTCGACCATCTTGACTCGATTGGTTCGACTCGACCATTTGGCTCGATTTGGTTCGACTCGACCATTTGGCTCGATTTGGTTCGACTCGACCATTTCGACTCGGTTGGGTTCGACTAGCTTGACTAGCTTGGTTTGACCACTTAACTAACTTGATTCGAATATTTATATCCGACTAACTAACTTTTCTTTTATTTCTATTTATTTTAACTTCTATTTATTTCCTAAATAGATTTCCTTTTGTATAATCTATTTATTTTCCTAAATAGATTTTCCTTTATAACTCTAATTTTTTAATCCCTAATTAAATATCCTTTATTCTATTTATTTAATCTAAATAAATATTCCTTTATTTTATTTATTTCTAATTAAATATCCTTTTATAAAATCCTTCGATTTTATAAATAGATTCATTTTCAATATAAATATTGAAAATCCCCTTTTCTACATTTTCAGTGTTTTCTATTGTTTTTAAACAACCAACTATCAATGATCAATATCATCCAAACATATACAATCAACAACAAATTATATATCACAGTATATATCACAATATACAAATAACAGTAAAATAAATGTTGAGGAATCCAGTCGGATTCCTCCAACCTGTTTCCCTGCATCCACCGATGTTAAACAACGTATATAACATCACTTGCATTTCTAATGAAATACACTGATAACAAAATCACCGTTTAATAACGATATATATATATGTAGATATATATATATATATATATCCATACTGTTTTCAATCAATTATTTAACAGTCCAATCTACAGTCCAATTTAACAATACAACTTAACAGTCCAAATTAGCAGTACATAACTAGCAATCAAATACAGAAATAAAATACAATTTATATTAAAATATAAATTGAGGAGAGTTAGTGAGTTTTTACTCACATTTGCAGTTCATCGTTAAAGAACGATAAACCGTTATTTGATTTGAATCAAACAAATTATTTCGTGTAATGGCGCGTTTTGTTAGCTGTCGAATAATTAATTTATTTAATTATTAAATATCGATTGGGCGATATCGATGACTTGAATTAAATAATATTAAATATTTAATTAAAATAAACAATATAATAATAATATTATAATGTCGAAATAATCAGAAATCACCGAATTCACAATACTGTGTGAATTGGATCAGCTAAAATATTTAATTCAGTTTAGAATTGAATTTGAATAACGAATCGATTTATTAATCGACGTTAAAACATATTAATTATATTATAATTAAAATA
The DNA here is from genome assembly GCA_030737875.1 of Allium sativum. Taxonomy (NCBI): domain Eukaryota; kingdom Viridiplantae; phylum Streptophyta; class Magnoliopsida; order Asparagales; family Amaryllidaceae; genus Allium; species Allium sativum. The sequence continues at coordinate 299,267,089 of CM060921.1, forward strand.
GAGCGCGTAACGACGCGATAGTTCGTTATTTGGCGATTTGAACTTCAACTGGATGTACAGGATTCGTTTTAAGCCGGATTTCTGTGAAGCAAGAAACGTGTGGAGCTGGTGGAGTATATCTTTCTAGTGGAAGAGAAAAATCAGGATTTCGTCGTGTAGATTTTGAGTTAGGTCCAAATCAAATTTAGAAATAGTCGCTATAGAATCGTTATCGACCGTATCGGTTTATTCGATATAACTAGAGATCGGGTTTGAATTTAGACAAGGTTCTTTTGGGAAGTAGTGATAATTTAATTTTTAGAATTTTATGGTAATTTTTAATTAATTAAATAAGCAACTTTTTATTTGGAGTATTTGGCACCCTGTATCGACATTTCGGGGTTTCACAATATGAGTCCACCTACTGGTATTATTATATTTTTGGGATCCGGGTACCTTGCTTGTCATGATAGTAATTTTAATTCTGTCGTTATCAGTTCGTACGTGATGAAAATTACATGACGACAGAACCTAGAATATCTAAATATCCTAGTGTAATACTAAACCACATTATACTATATTCCTGATCAAACCATTGGCCACGCACCCCCCTTTCTTAGCCACATCTTTTCCCGATGTGGAGACCGAATCCTACACAAAGAAATTCACAAACAAATCTCTATATACCCTTTACAAAATGTATAACCGAATTCATTCACTTTCCTCCATCATAAACTGGCCGCCACTGCTATTCTCTTTTTCCAGAAAAACGTAAACTCCAAACTCAAACAAAAATTCCTATAAATTCATACATAAGCCTATAAAATACAATAAATATATTTATGGATTCAACAACTTAAGGGCTTCGATTTCATGTATGGGTTGGTGGGTGCGACGCCCTTTCTGGTGTTGAAGTTTTTCGACAGTGGTGCTAGGGCTGGAAATCGAAGTCAGTATGGGAGGAGTTGGACGGAATGGAGGTTGTAGTAGCGATTGTGGATGGATTCCGCACCTTGCGCCGGAGTTTGGAGGAAATTGGTGACAATGGAGTTCGGTGGTTTTGCCTGGACCGTCGGTTTTGGGTGCGAGATCGCGACCAGGAGATGAGGCGCGAGTTCGATTGTGTGGTGGTAGGGTTGAAGAGGGTTGAACGAGATGTACGTTGGTGCATTTGTTTTGGGGTTCGGTGGTTCCTAGGGATAGAACGGGGAGTTTAAAGTTGATGAAATGGTGGAGTTGTCTCAGCAGGTCACGGCATAGCGATTTGGGAAGAAGGGTTGAGGGAGTTGGGCCGGGTTTTGATAAGGGTGAGGCCCGATAGTTTTAATTTTAAGTTTATTTAAATTCAAATAGTTGTATAACCTGTTAATGTCATATCTTGATCATACGGAGTCAGATTGACGAACCGTAAGTTGCGTTGGGATCGTACGGACGAGCACTCCACAATGGAACTGACCGCGAGTCGATTGGAGTCCGTCACAATTTATAGCAAAATAAATTATCTGAATAAAGCGATGGTTATCGTCATTGACGATGATCGTCCAAAGGTGAGTAAATCTCACAAACTCTAAACAGTTTTATTTTCACGTTGTATTCTTTGAACTGTTAAAATATTATCTGTTTGACTGTTTGACTGTGTGTTGACTGTTTAATTGAACTGCTAGTCAGTTAGTAGAGATTTTTTATATATATTTACGTATATATATAAACCGTTAAATAGTCATATGTTGATTCTGCTATCAGAATATTTCACAGTGAAGTGAAATCGATGTTGTTGTATTGTCTAACATCTGTGGTGCAGGGAAACAGGTTGGAGGAATCCAACTGGATTCCTCAACAGTTATTTTACTGTGATTTATATATTGCGATATATAAATGTGATATATAATCTGATGATGATTATGTGGGTTTGGACGATATTCATCGTTATTATAGGGTGTGTTAAATACCATAAGAAATACCAAGATATAGAAAAGAGATTTTCAAACTATAATTTGAAAATAATTTATTTATATAAAATCGATGGATTTTATATTATAAAGGAAAGGGGATTTTGAGTATAAAGGGAAATATTGGTTAATCGAGTATAAAGGGAAATATTGGTTAATCAAGTATAAAGGAAAAATATTTGGTTAATCAAGTATAAAGGAAAAATATTTGGTAATCAAGTATAAAGGAAAAATATTTGTTAATCAAGTATAAAGGAAAAATATTTGTTAATCAAGTATAAAGGAAAAATATTTGTTAATCGAGTATAAAGGAAATTATGTGTTAATCAAATATAAAGGATAAATATATTTGTGAAGACAAATATAAAGGATATATATATTTGTAAATCAAACATAAAGGAATATATTTGTCAAATATATAAGAAGAGAAATATTGTAAACCATTTGAATAGATAGGATAAAAGAGATATTTATTTGTTAAGTAATTAAAGTTAAACTAAGTGAAATGGGTTAAGTTAATCGAAGTAATTTGTTAAGTTAAACTAAATGATTAATCGATGTGAATTTGTTAAGTTAAACTAAATGATTAATCAATGTGAATTAGTTAAGTTAAACTAAGTGGTTAATCGAAGTGAATTAGTTAAGTTAACTAAGTGGTTAATCAAAGTGAATTAGCTAAGTTAAACTAAGTGAATCGGTTAGAGTTAATCAATGTGAATTAGTTAAGTTAAACTAAGTGGTTAATCCAAGTGAATTTGTTGAGTTAAACTAAGTGAATCGGTTAGAGTTAATCGAAGTGAATTAGTTAAGTTAACTAAGTGGTTAATCAAAGTGAATTAGCTAAGTTAAACTAAGTGAATCGGTTAGAGTTAATCAATGTGAATTAGTTAAGTTAAACTAAGTGGTTAATCCAAGTGAATTTGTTGAGTTAAACTAAGTGAATCGGTTAGAGTTAATCGAAGTGAATTAGTTAAGTTAACTAAGTGGTTAATCGAAGTGAATTAGTTGAGTTAAACTAAGTGAATCGGTTAGAGTTAATCAACGTGAATTAGCTCAGTTAAACTAAGTGGATTTGTTCAGTTAATCAAGACGGGTTAACCAGTTAGGTTAAACCAGCTAAAGTTAACCAGTTAGGTTAAACCAGTTGAGTTGACCAAGTAGAGTTAATCGAGTAGAGTTGTCGAATATCACTTATCCGAAGTAGAGTTATCGAATATAGTGTATTCGAGAGAAGAGTAATCGAATATAGTTTATTCGAGTGGAGAAATCAAATGTTATTCATTTGAGAAGAGTTACTGAATATTATTTATTCGAAGAGTAGTTATCGGATATTGGTTATTCAAAGTTAGTTAATCCAAAGGAGTATTCAAAGTTAGTTAATCCAAAGGAGTATTCGAAGTTAGTTAATCCAAAGGAGTATTCGAAGTTAGTTAATCCAAAGGAGTTATTCGAAGTTAGTTAATCCAAAGGAGTTATTCGAAGTCAGTTAATCCAAAGGAGTTATTCGAAGTTAGTTAATCCAAAGGAGTTATTCGAAGTTAGTTAATCCAAAGGAGTTAGTCGAAGTTAGTTAATCCAAAGGAGTTAGTCGAAGAGTTAATTGAATATTAGTTATTCAATTTGAGTTAATCGAATGTAGTTATTCGGGAAGAGTTAAATCGAATTTAGTTATTCGAAAGGAGTTAATCAATTTGAGTTAAGTTAATCGATTTGAATTAAGTTGAATCGAAATGGAGTAAATCGATTAGAATTAAGTAAATCGAGTTAGAGTAAATCGAATATGGGTTATTCGAAGGTAAGTTATTCGAATTAGTTATTCGAAAGGAGTTAATCAAATGAGTTGATCCAAAGGAGTTAGTCGAATATTAGTTATTCGAATAGAGTTAAAGGAGTTATCAATTTTAGTTTGATCGAAAGGAGTTATCGATTAGTAAATCGAAAGGAGATTTTCGAATATATCATATTCGAAAGAAAGAGATCGAATATTGTTTATTCGAAAGAGAGAGATTTCGAATATGTGTTATTCGAAGAGAGATAATCGAATATAGGTTATTCGAGGAAGAGTTAATCAAATAGAGATTACTCGAAAGAGAGTTATACGTCGAATTCGATTATAGCGAATTCGGGAAAGTACTATTTACTTTCCAGGGTTTAAATCAAGATTTAGTTATTGATTTAGAAATTAGGTGTCTGTTAAATTATTCGAGTTAGGGAATAAAGTTATAATTTAGGTTAGATATTTCAGAAGTAGGAATTATAACGTTATAGTTATAATCAAACGTTTTCATATAAGAAGTAGATTCGTAACCTGAATCCGAGAATTTGCGTAAACAGATGATTGGAAAAAGTGAGTGACGAGCTTCATCTATTTCACAGTAAAGGACGTTGTTCAATTAAGGTCTGAGAGGTAATTATACCCCAACTTGATTGACTTCAGAATTGACAAAGGAATAGTTGTGGTTCGATAGGAAAGGTTGATTTGAAATATAGTTAAGTAATAAGCGATAAATGGATTTAGCATAACGATGTTTTATACAACGTTCATTGGAAATCCGTAAATGAGTTTTGGAAACGTTTTCCAAATATAGTCAGATATGTTTTCTAAACATAGAAAATGAAATGGTTCATGATAAGAATTTAAGAAATAGAGTTAAGCAAATTCAGAAACTGACTGGAGAGGGTAAGTTGAACGGTTTTCTAAGTGACGATCTGATGTTGGGTTCGACCTTCCGGATTTATACTTAGAGAATTATTCTCATACTAGTTACAGTTAGGGACTGATAGTTGCGAAATAATAGTGATGTGAAAATAAGCTATGGAAATGTTTTCCCATGATTAATAACATATATTTTCTAAATATATGAAATAAGGAAATATGAACATATGATGATTGATCGATCGAATTCCCATTTGGAAATAAGATCGTTGTTTGTACACCGACATGTTTTTCATTTGATAGTTAGATCACAGACTATCAAAGTTTTGACCATTTTAACGTTGTTAATATGGAGAGACCGGTTGGATTATTATCCAAAGAACCACTCTGTATTGGCATAAGCGTTGCGAGCAATATATGCCAAAGATAAATTGAAGACGGAGTAAAGTGCAAGGGCTGTTGTATAAGTCTTAGATAACAGTGACTAAGATGGATATACTGAATAGTGCCTTCGGTTTGTCCAGTCCCAGGACAACGTATATGGAAGAAGGTCTGACAGAGTATATCCGATGGATCGCGTAAGTTGATCTGTTCAAACGTATTCACGTTTGGTGGCGGAGGAATTCGTTTCTCTTAGCTGTATACCCGTGTTATTTTTGGGTAAGTCAATTTGTGATTTGGCGGGCATGACGATGTGGCATTCAAAGTGAATGGTGATCAGATGTTCTGAAGATAGACGTAGCCTCTAGCCTCACAACCAGGAAGTAACAAAAGTTGGGCTAGGCAGCATGGCTAGTTGGGTCATCCCCAAGCAGGGTGTATTGTCACCGATCTAGAGAATATTCATATTTATACTTCTTTTTTTCTGTATCTTCGGATGACGGTTTGATGGCCTATAACCGTGGTGGCAATATATTCGCGACACTCAAGCTAAATGAATGAGCGGTCATGTGTGGCCGGGTTGCAAGACGTTCTTGTTGAACCTGCAGTGTATCACCTCTAGAGTACACTGATCAGAAGGTGCTCCCATACCTTGTCTGTTGGAATCCATTCTCCGATAAGAGCCCTGCGGTTTATGATTTTATACTATGTATGTAGAACGTGAGATGCAAGCGTTTCTGCTAGATTGATACTTATTTGTACTTAGACATTATTAAAATATCACAATGATATTGCTTGTCAAAGTTGTTCAGATACTCATAAGGGAAAAACCCGTTCCGTATTCACGGCGTGGTCTTATGAGATATCCCATACCTGTTTTAAACTATTTTACTCATACCAGTCCCATGACTGACCCGGAGTTTACTTTGTTGTTTTCCCTAAACTCTTGGGTGCCTAAATTTGTACGGGCAGTCAAGTAGTCGGGATTTACAGATATACTTGGAGAGCTTGGAGCAGGAGACTTCAAGATTCTATAGCTATAGTTATTTCCGCTGTGTTGTAAGTGTTGTACTCTGATAAGTGCTATTGTATATATAACTGTTTACTTCAAAGTTATGTTATATATTATATGTGATTCGTTCCGCTGTGAGATTCGTGTTACTCTGATGATACTGATGTTCTTTTTCTTCTTCTATTATATTAGTTCTATCTTTTCTTTCTCACCTTCTAAATTCTTTCACTAACGTCTCGGAATTTCCGACTCTCGAGGAGTCGGAAATTTCCAGCCGTTACAGTTTGTATCAGAGCTTAAGTTAAGTGATTACCTTGGCTCTGTGGCATAACTCGATAGAGATGGGATTAGTAATATCCTAGACTGAGTTTGAGTGTATATATATGAGCGCGTAATTGTTATTCAATATAAAATGGTTTTATATTGTGGAGACTCATTGGTTGAGTGGCTTATGAATTCTGGTCGATCAGTTGATCCACTGTATCGATAAGGGTGACTAAACACTCGAATACGATGAACCATCATGGTATGTTTTGAAAGAGGGTAAATGAAATAATTTTTCCCAAAATATATTTGTTTATAGAAGAAATATATATCTTGAAATTATTATAGTATATTGATTGTGTTGGTTGTTATTATAATCGAATAAGATTATAAAAGGGTGAAATGGTTATAAATGACCAATCAGAATTCATATGAATGTAATATATGAAATAGTTTGAATTAAATATGAATTTAAATCAGATTTGGAATTAAAATAAGGAAATTTTAAGTTCCTGGGAGATTTTGAAAATGTTTTTCAAATTGAAAATGATATAGTATTGAACTCACTTCGATAGCTGGAAAATAGATTCTGATGATGAATCTAGACATCATCATTGTTCATTTTCGAGTTCTAAGTGACGGATTACTACCAAAGGTTTTGTTTTTGAATTGTTTTGAGAAAACAAGTTGTTTAGAAATTCAAAGGTTTTGAATTGGCATTATGATTTCAAATTGATTTGAAAGAAACGCAGGAACTTAAGTTCTGGAATTAAAATTTAACTAATGAAGTTAAATAAAATGAGATGGTAAAAATAAATGGAAATTTAACTTGAACCGAGTTAAATAAAATTGAATTAGGATTAGAGATAATCTAGAATGGAACCAAATTGATAAGTCAATAATTTGGAATTTGATATTAGAGTTCGAATGAAATGCGATTTGGATTTGAGGATATGAACTGATTGGAGATCAATTGGAATGGATAACATTGGTATATGTTGAAGTGATAACAGATCAAAAGGATACAATGATACGACCGACAAAAAGGTACAAGTTTATATTATATATGAGTTTGGATTTTATGAGCCGAATTGGCAAGCCGATTGGCTGTTTGATTTTCTTTTGGATTGGAGGAGGCCTAGAGAGGCGAGTTGTGGTTTGACGTATTGAGCCGTACTAAGGAGGTGCTGGCGAAATTTTTCGAAAATTTCAGGCGTTAGAACATTCTCATGATTTATGGAAATTCAGTTAGCCAGAATGAATTAAATTTAATTGAAAATTTTAATTAGTCGGAAGAATAAATATTTCAGTCGATATTAAGTGGTTCGGTTGAAATCAGAAATAAGGGGTAAACCAATCTTAGGAGTTCCAATATATAGGGTCAACCTCTAACTTAGCAATTTCGAGGACGAAATTATTTTAAGGGGGGAAGTCTGTAATGGCGCGTTTTGTTAGCTATCGAATAATTAATTTATTTAATTATTAAATATCGATTGGGCGATATCGATGACTTGAATTAAATAATATTGAATATTTAATTAAAATAAACAATATAATAATAATATTATAATGTCGAAATAATCGGAAATCACCGAATTCACAATACTGTGTGAATTGGATCAGCTAAAATATTTAATTCAGTTTAGAATTGAATTTGAATAACGAATCGATTTATTAATCGACGTTAAAACGTATTAATTATATTATAATTAAAATAGAGCGCGTAACGACGCGATAGTTCGTTATTTGGCGATTTGAACTTCAACTGGATGTACATGATTCGTTTTAAGCCGGATTTCTGTGAAGCAAGAAACGTGTGGAGCTGGTGGAGTATATCTTTCTAGTGGAAGAGAAAAATCAAGATTTCGTCGTGTAGATTTTGAGTTAGGTCCAAATCAAATTTAGAAATAGTCGCTATAGAATCGTTATCGACCGTATCGGTTTATTCGATATAACTAGAGATCGGGTTTGAATTTAGACAAGGTTCTTTTGGGAAGTAGTGATAATTTAATTTTTAGAATTTTATGGTAATTTTTAATTAATTAAATAAGCAACTTTTTATTTGGAGTATTTGGCACCCTGTATCGACATTTCGGGGTTTCACAATATGAGTCCACCTACCGGTATTATTATATTTTTGGGATCCGGGTACCTTGCTTGTCATAATAGTAATTTTAATTCTGTCGTTATCAGTTCGTACGTGATGAAAATTACATGACGACAGAACCTAGAATATCTAAATATCCTAGTGTAATACTAAACCACATTATACTATATTCCTGATCAAACCATTGGCCACGCACCCCCCTTTCTTAGCCACATCTTTTCCCGACGTGGAGACCGAATCCTACACAAAGAAATTCACAAACAAATCTCTATATACCCTTTACAAAATGTATAACCGAATTCATTCACTTTCCTCCATCATAAACTGGCCGCCACTACTATTCTCTTTTTCCAGAAAAACGTAAACTCCAAACTCAAACAAAAATTCCTATAAATTCATACATAAGCCTATAAAATACAATAAATATATTTATGGATTCAGCAACTTAAGGGCTTCGATTTCATGTATGGGTTGATGGGTGCGACGCCCTTTCTGGTGTTGAAGTTTTTCGACAGTGGTGCTAGGGCTGGAAATCGAAGTCAGTAGGGGAGGAGTTGGACGGAATGGAGGTTGTAGTAGCGATTGTGGATGGATTCCGCACCTTGCGCCAGAGTTTGGAGGAAATTGGTGACAATGGAGTTCGGTGGTTTTGCCTGGACCGTCGGTTTTGGGTGCGAGATCGCGACCAGGAGATGAGGCGCGAGTTCGATTGTGTGGTGGTAGGGTTGAAGAGGGTTGAACGAGATGTACGTTGGTGCATTTGTTTTGGGGTTCGGTGGTTCCTAGGGATAAAACGGGGAGTTTAAAGTTGATGAAATGGTGGAGTTGTCTCAGCAGGTCACGGCATAGCGATTTGGGAAGAAGGGTTGAGGGAGTTGTGCCGGGTTTTGATAAGGGTGAGGCCCGATAGTTTTAATTTTAAGTTTATTTAAATTCAAATAGTTGTATAAACTGTTAATGTCATATCTTGATCATACGGAGTCAGATTGACGAACCGTAAGTTGCGTTGGGATCGTACGGACGAGCACTCCACAATGGAACTTACCGCGAGTCGATTGGAGTCCGTCACAATTTATAGCAAAATAAATTATCTGAATAAAGCGATGGTTATCGTCATTGACGATGATCGTCCAAAGGTGAGTAAATCTCACAAACTCTAAACAGTTTTATTTTCACGTTGTATTCTTAGAACTGTTAAAATATTATCTGTTTGACTGTGTGTTGACTGTTTGATTGAACTGCTAGTCAGTTAGTAGAGATTTTTTATATATATTTACGTATATATATAAACCGTTAAATAGTCATATGTTGATTCTGCTATCAGAATATTTCACAGTGAAGTGAAATCGATGTTGTTGTATTGTCTAACATCTGTGGTGCAGGGAAACAGGTTGGAGGAATCCAACTGGATTCCTCAACAGTTATTTTACTGTGATTTATATATTGCGATATATAAATGTGATATATAATCTGATGATGATTATGTGGGTTTGGACGATATTCATCGTTATTATATGGTGTGTTAAATACCATAAGAAATACCAAGATATAGAAAAGAGATTTTCAAACTATAATTTGAAAATAATTTATTTATATAAAATCGATGGATTTTATATTATAAAGGAAAGGGGATTTTGAGTATAAAGGGAAATATTGGTTAATCGAGTATAAAGGGAAATATTGGTTAATCAAGTATAAAGGAAAAATATCTGGTTAATCAAGTATAAAGGAAAAATATTTGGTAATCAAGTATAAAGGAAAAATATTTGTTAATCAAGTATAAAGGAAAAATATTTGTTAATCAAGTATAAAGGAAAAATATTTGTTAATCGAGTATAAAGGAAATTATGTGTTAATCAAATATAAAGGATAAATATATTTGTGAAGACAAATATAAAGGATATATATATTTGTAAATCAAACATAAAGGAATATATTTGTCAAATATATAAGAAGAGAAATATTGTAAACCATTTGAATAGATAGGATAAAAGAGATATTTATTTGTTAAGTAATTAAAGTTAAACTAAGTGAAATGGGTTAAGTTAATCGAAGTAATTTGTTAAGTTAAACTAAATGATTAATCGATGTGAATTTGTTAAGTTAAACTAAATGATTAATCAATGTGAACTAGTTAAGTTAAACTAAGTGGTTAATCGAAGTGAATTAGTTAAGTTAACTAAGTGGTTAATCAAAGTGAATTAGCTAAGTTAAACTAAGTGAATCGGTTAGAGTTAATCAATGTGAATTAGTTAAGTTAAACTAAGTGGTTAATCCAAGTGAATTTGTTGAGTTAAACTAAGTGAATCGGTTAGAGTTAATCGAAGTGAATTAGTTAAGTTAACTAAGTGGTTAATCAAAGTGAATTAGCTAAGTTAAACTAAGTGAATCGGTTAGAGTTAATCAATGTGAATTAGTTAAGTTAAACTAAGTGGTTAATCCAAGTGAATTTGTTGAGTTAAACTAAGTGAATCGGTTAGAGTTAATCGAAGTGAATTAGTTAAGTTAACTAAGTGGTTAATCGAGGTGAATTAGTTGAGTTAAACTAAGTGAATCGGTTAGAGTTAATCAACGTGAATTAGCTCAGTTAAACTAAGTGGATTTGTTCAGTTAATCAAGACGGGTTAACCAGTTAGGTTAAACCAGTTAGAGTTAACCAGTTAGGTTAAACCAGTTGAGTTGACCAAGTAGAGTTAATCGAGTAGAGTTGTCGAATATCACTTATCCGAAGTAGAGTTATCGAATATAGTGTATTCGAGAGAAGAGTAATCGAATATAGTTTATTCGAGTGGAGAAATCAAATGTTATTCATTTGAGAAGAGTTACTGAATATTATTTATTCGAAGAGTAGTTATCGGATATTGGTTATTCAAAGTTAGTTAATCCAAAGGAGTATTCGAAGTTAGTTAATCCAAAGGAGTATTCGAAGTTAGTTAATCCAAAGGAGTATTCGAAGTTAGTTAATCCAAAGGAGTTATTCGAAGTCAGTTAATCCAAAGGAGTTATTCGAAGTTAGTTAATCCAAAGGAGTTATTCGAAGTTAGTTAATCCAAAGGAGTTATTCGAAGTTAGTTAATCCAAAGGAGTTAGTCGAAGTTAGTTAATCCAAAGGAGTTAGTCGAAGAGTTAATTGAATATTAGTTATTCAATTTGAGTTAATCGAATGTAGTTATTCGGGAAGAGTTAAATCGAATTTAGTTATTCGAAAGGAGTTAATCAATTTGAGTTAAGTTAATCGATTTGAATTAAGTTGAATCGAAGTGGAGTAAATCGATTAGAATTAAGTAAATCGAGTTAGAGTAAATCGAATATGGGTTATTCGAAGGTAAGTTATTCGAATTAGTTATTCGAAAGGAGTTAATCAAATGAGTTGATCCAAAGGAGTTAGTCGAATATTAGTTATCCGAATAGAGTTAAAGGAGTTATCAATTTTAGTTTGATCGAAAGGAGTTATCGATTAGTAAATCGAAAGGAGATTTTCGAATATAGCATATTCGAAAGAAAGAGATCGAATATTGTTTATTCGAAAGAGAGAGATTTCGAATATGAGTTATTCGAAGAGAGATAATCGAATATAGGTTATTCGAAGAAGAGTTAATCAAATAGAGATTACTCGAAAGAGAGTTATACGTCGAATTCGATTATAGCGAATTCGGGAAAGTACTATTTACTTTCCAGGGTTTAAATCAAGATTTAGTTATTGATTTAGAAATTAGGTGTCTGTTAAATTATTCGAGTTAGGGAATAAAGTTATAATTTAGGTTAGATATTTCAGAAGTAGGAATTATAACGTTATAGTTATAATCAAACGTTTTCATATAAGAAGTAGATTCGTAACCTGAATCCGAGAATTTGCGTAAACAGATGATTGGAAAAAGTGAGTGACGAGCTTCATCTATTTCACAGTAAAGGACGTTGTTCAATTAAGGTCTGAGAGGTAATTATACCCCAACTTGATTGACTTCAGAATTGACAAAGGAATAGTTGTGGTTCGATAGGAAAGGTTGATTTGAAATATAGTTAAGTAATAAGCGATAAATGGATTTAGCATAACGATGTTTTATACAACGTTCATTGGAAATCCGTAAATGAGTTTTGGAAACGTTTTCCAAATATAGTCAGATATGTTTTCTAAACATAGAAAATGAAATGGTTCATGATAAGAATTTAAGAAATAGAGTTAAGCAAATTCAGAAACTGACTGGAGAGGGTAAGTTGAACGGTTTTCTAAGTGACGATCTGATGTTGGGTTCGACCTTCCGGATTTATACTTAGAGAATTATTCTCATACTAGTTACAGTTAGGGACTGATAGTTGCGAAATAATAGTGATGTGAAAATAAGCTATGGAAATGTTTTCCCATGATTAATAACATATATTTTCTAAATATATGAAATAAGGAAATATGAACATATGATGATTGATCGATCGAATTCCCATTTGGAAATAAGATCGTTGTTTGTACACCGACATGTTTTTCATTTGATAGTTAGATCACAGACTATCAAAGTTTTGACCATTTTAACGTTGTTAATATGGAGAGACCGGTTGGATTATTATCCAAAGAACCACTCTGTATTGGCATAAGCGTTGCGAGCAATATATGCCAAAGATAAATTGAAGACGGAGTAAAGTGCAAGGGCTGTTGTATAAGTCTTAGATAACAGTGACTAAGATGGATATACTGAATAGTGCCTTTGGTTTGTCCAGTCCCAGGACAACGTATATGGAAGAAGGTCTGACAGAGTATATCCGATGGATCGCGTAAGTTGATCTGTTCAAACGTATTCACGTTTGGTGGCGGAGGAATTCGTTTCTCTTAGCCGTATACCCATGTTATTTTTGGGTAAGTCAATTTGTGATTTGGCGGGCATGACGATGTGGCATTCAAAGTGAATGGTGATCAGATGTTCTGAAGATAGACGTAGCCTCTAGCCTCACAACCAGGAAGTAACAAAAGTTGGGCTAGGCAGCATGGCTAGTTGGGTCATCCCCAAGCAGGGTGTATTGTCACCGATCTAGAGAATATTCATATTTATACTTCTTTTTTTCTGTATCTTCGGATGACGGTTTGATGGCCTATAACCGTGGTGGCAATATATTCGCGACACTCAAGCTAAATGAATGAGCGGTCATGTGTGGCCGGGTTGCAAGACGTTCTTGTTGAACCTGCAGTGTATCACCTCTAGAGTACACTGATCAGAAGGTGCTCCCATACCTTGTCTGTTGGAATCCATTCTCCGATAAGAGCCCTGCGGTTTATGATTTTATACTATGTATGTAGAACGTGAGATGCAAGCGTTTCTGCTAGATTGATACTTATTTGTACTTAGACATTATTATAATATCACAATGATATTGCTTGTCAAAGTTGTTCAGATACTCATAAGGGAAAAACCCGTTACGTATTCACGGCGTGGTCTTATGAGATATCCCATACCTGTTTTAAACTATTTTACTCATACCAGTCCCATGACTGACCCGGAGTTTACTTTGTTGTTTTCCCTAAACTCTTGGGTGCCTAAATTTGTACGGGCAGTCAAGTAGTCGGGATTTACAGATATACTTGGAGAGCTTGGAGCAGGAGACTTCAAGATTCTATAGCTATAGTTATTTCCGCTGTGTTGTAAGTGTTGTACTCTGATAAGTGCTATTGTATATATAACTGTTTACTTCAAAGTTATGTTATATATTATATGTGATTCGTTCCGCTGTGAGATTCGTGTTACTCTGATGATACTGATGTTCTTCTTCTTCTATTATATTAGTTCTATCTTTTCTTTCTCACCTTCTAAATTCTTTCACTAACGTCTCGGAATTTCCGACTCTCGAGGAGTCGGAAATTTCCAGCCGTTACATTTCGCCATAAATTCATACGAGCCCCAATCCACTTCCAGTCAGCTTCATTGTGAAGCTCTCGTCCATACGGTGTCAAAGCAACTTACGGTTCGTAAATCTGGCTTCGTACGAGCTAGATACAGTGTTCACAAGTTAATACACTATTTTGAAATTTAAAACTTAAATTAAATAGGGTAATGGGCCTCACCCTTCTCACAATTGTCGGCCCATTATCATAGCTCACCCACCTTTTTAAATACCAAACCTGAATTGCTTTCTTCCCCAAATGATTTTTCCGCCGTGAGCTCCTGTTACCAAACAAAACCATTCCCAAAACTTTGAAGCTCCACCAACCCTTCAAATCTCAACCGTTTCACCAACTGTTAATGCCAACGATCCTCTCGTCCAGTCCTCTTTCTCCTCCACCCTTTCTTGCTCCACTCGCACCACGTCCTTGGACCGCGACGTCGAACTGGCACTGTACCAGTACCGAACCCAAATTACACCAGAATCCTCAATCTTTTCATACGAGATGCTAACCACCCTCCTGAACTCGAATACAACCTCAAAATTGATCATTGATGACCCTACACCTCCCCACGGCGAACCCTAGTTCCGCTGGAAAAAATCAATCAACCCAGGCTCGCGTCGCACATCTCAAAACAGGCATCAACCTGAAGCTCCTTCAACGCTGAATCCATCTACATACGTTTCCTAATTTATAGGATTTGCTTTGGTTTTAAAATGATTTTAAAAGGAGGAATTTTCACTGTAGGATTTTGTTTGAGTGGCGGCGCATGTTTTTGATAGTAGAAAATGAGGGTTAGGGTTGAGTGAAGGATGAGGTATTATATAGGTAGGATTTTATAATTTTTTATTCGATTATTTTATTTTATTTTTAAGCAAACACTGTTTACATCTATCCTTAAAAATTCCTGTGACCACTCATGATATCTAAAAATCATGAAAATTGACATGCAGCTAGAGTTTGACATTACGGTCCCAACGAAACTGGTTTCGTCGAATTCCGACTCAGTTTGCTCACACAGCGTATTTTTAACCGTCAAAATACTGACTGTTTCTCACTCTAAAAATCCGTACGGTCACATAAGGACTCTAAAAATCACGAAACTGGAAATCTAACAACTATTTGACATTGCGGATCCAACAAAACTGATTTCGTCGAATTCCGACTTCGTTTGCAAAAGTGGCTATTTTTAACGCTCTAAATAGCCTATTTAAATATATAAATATATTTAAATATAATTGAATTAATTATTTAAAATTAATTATTATCGTATATCTTCACATATGATATCGTACAGCCCCAGAATATCATATCAGAATTTTTAGCTTGATATTTCAGATTCCAGATTATCTCGATGTTCAGTTTATACTGAAAATCCATTTATAACGTATATAAAGCGTCGCAAATTATAAAGGAATTCCACAGCGACTTTTCTGAAATTTGATTTGGACGTAAATCAAAATCTATACGATGAAATCCAGATTTTTCTCTTCCACTAGAAAGATATACTCCACCGGCTCCACACGTTTCTTGTTTCACAGAAATCCGACTTAAAACGAATCCTGTACATTCAGTTGAAGTTCAAATCGCCAAATAGCGAACTGCAGCGCCATTTCGAGCTCGTTTATAAATATATTATAAACTATATGTTCAACTGTCGTCGATTCAATAAAAATCGTTATTATATTTCAAATCAAAACTCCACCAAATCTCGTATGCTATTCAATTCACACGATATTGTGAATTTCACTATTTCTGACTATTTCGACATTATAATATATTTTATTATATTATAATTATTAATTAAATATTCAATATTATTTAATTCACGTTCTCGATATCGATAAATCGATATTAAATAATTAAATAAATTAATTGTTCAACAGCTAAAAATGCGGGTCACTACAACTTTTCTCAAGCAAAAATATAATCTTTCAGATTTTAGTTATATAAACTTTCATATTTTAAATTTTGAAACAATGTTGAATTTCCAAACTAATTACCCTAAAGAAAGTAAAAGAATAATAATAAAAATAAAATAAAAGGAACCACTGTCGCTTAAGGAAGTGGGGGGTTGATATAAATAATATATATTTTATTATTTTAAAATTTCCTAAAAGCAACTTTTTATTTCGACCTCCAAACGAGACCTACCGCCTGTCGTCCATGGCTAATTACCCCCATTCTGAACACAATGGGATATGTTTCGTAGGCCGATTCAATTGTTTCGATCAGTTTCCGTCAAAATCAAAATATAACTCTATATATTGAATTTGAACGCACATTTCAATTTACCGGGGCCACATATGAACTCTAAAAATTTCCGAAAAATATTTTCTAGCTTCGTATTGACGATACGGTCCTAACAAAACTAATTTCGTCGAATTCTGAGAACGTTTGAAAAATGGCCATTTTCCAGTCGATTAAAATCAACTAAAACTGGTCAAACGCGTTTTCCTTTGCCACACTCACATATTGAATCGAATAATTATGAATTTTGGAATCTAGCAATAAATTGACATCACGGATCCAACAAAAGTGGTTTCATCGAAATCCGAGGTCATTTGCAAAATTTCTATTTTTAAGGTCCGAAATTCCATAGCGACTATTCTGAATTTTCAACTGGACATATCTTTTGATTCCCGCTATGAAATTTTGATTTTTCGGATTCGTTGGAAAGATATTCTCAAATAGATTCTAATGTTTTTGGTTTCGCAAAAATCCGGTTTAATTTGCACCCGATACATTCATTTGAAATTTGAAATCAAATTATCGAACTATCGCGCCATTTTCAATTCCTTTTATATGTATAAATAAATATTTATATTCTAACGACGATGTATACAAATATATACGTTCGAATTCTATTCAAAATAAATTTCTCGTCGTTATTACTTATTTATTCATTTTAAATATTCAAAATTCGCTAAAATTGCCAAAATAAAATTTTTAAATTGGCCCAGATTTCCGGGTTATTACATCACACCAGTCACATGACTGACCTGGAGTTTATTGTTTTAACCTAAACTCTGGGTGCCCCTGTTTTCCACACGGGCAGCTAGTAGTTTTGGACTTGCAGATTTTTATTCATAGGATCCTGGGTTACAGCTGGAACAATATTCGGAAAGCTCTGTATCCGTTTATCTCTTTCAGTTGTGTTTTTGTATTATTTTCCGCTGCATTGTAATTTGTAAATCTCTATTATTTATCAAATATATATTATTTGTTCATAATCTGTATATTCTTGTACTCTAATGTAAATTGTTGTAATAAGCAATGAAATGTTCTCCTTTTTGTGTTCTGATTTGTCGTGTTCTCAGACAATCCGTTTTTTCTCTTCTCTTCGAAGACCGGGGAAGTTCGTGTCGTCACACTTAGGCCTTGAAATCCTTCCTGTTTTATAAAACATTCCCTGTCCAAAATCAGGAATACATTTCTTTTCACTTAAGAAAAATATCATTTCAAAATCATTCATTAAATTTGAAATGAACACAACAACGTCGCTATACATCTCATAGTCAAATCGTGAAGTGTTTCACAAGATGTTAGCATACCAGTATTTCTACCCAACCCAATGCTAAGCGTAAAAGCATATCTTGCTCATAAACTGGTCGAGCACAATCCAAACAATCAATCAACCATAATCTTGAATATCAACAACCAAATAAATTTGGTTTAATCACATCACGTGTTTTGGTAAATTCAATTACCATTTATTCATTCATAATCTAATTAAAGATTTATTAAAACTCCAATTGGTTTTAATCCAAAAATCATTTCTTATTAAATGTTCAACTTTCCAGAAATTAATCCTATTTTTACTCGGGTTAAAGAACTAATGTCGTTTAAACACAATTCATGACAAACCCAAAATCCCATTTGATATTTTATACAAGGCTATGAATAGAAATTATATCGGCTTATATTCAATATCAAATTCTGAAAACAACAAATATCGTATTGGGAATAACGATATATATATCTTTCAAATTCCTCCACAATATCCGTATAATCATGGAATCCAATATCGAAATATTTCGAAGATAATTTCAATTCAAATCCAATCCAATTCATATATTGGAATTCTGGTTATTTTTAAAACCATTTCAAATCCAATTTATTTATTTAAAATATTGAATTATTATATTTTTATCATTACAAATGTGGAATTTTTCATCCAAGTTCTTTCCAAATCATTTATTATGATTTTACACAAATTATTAACATTTTTAATGATTTTATTAAGGCCCGTACAGTCAATTTCCATAAACGGTCATCGAACTGCATTTATAGCAACCTTTTCCAAATTTAATTTGGAAATAATTCGAAATCCAACCGTTAGATTTCAAATCTCTTATATTCGTTGAAAAGCTCTTTTTGATACGAATCCAATGGTTTTGGTTTTAGGAGAATCCGATGATCGGATCTCCCACAATGTCAATTCAAAGTCAATGGTCGAAATTCGCGAACGGTCACGGCGTGGCATGTTCTATCCACGCCATTAATATATATGATATATATATATATACATATATATCCATATATAATATGTACTTCATCGATTTCCATTTAAAAATTATTTTATAAATCATTTTAAAAACGATTTCAACTTCACATTCAATTTTAAATCAAAATTGAATATTCCATCACATGAAAATTTTATACATCACATATATCAGCTAAAAATAATATTTTTAGCCAGCCAATATTTATTTCATTCACACTTCATATATATATTATTCACATTTCATATATATATTATTCACATTCCAAATATATATTTTATTCACACTTCCTATATATGTTTTTCACATTTCATATATATATTATTCACATTCCAAAAATATATTTTATTCGCACTTCATATTTTTTTTCCACATTTCATATATATATTATTTTCACACTTCATATATATATTTCACGTTTCATATATATATATATATATATTATTTTCATATTTCATTTTTTTTTCACATTTCATATATATATATATTTATTTTCATTTCATATATATTATTTACATTTCATATATATATTATTTACATTTCATATATATTTTATTTACATTTCATATTTATATATAAAATTTTCACATTTCATATATATATATAATTTTCACAACGCATATATATATTATTTTCATCGCATATATATATTATTTTCATCTCATGTATATATTATTTTCATCGCATATACATATATATTATTTTCATCTCATATACATATTATTTACATTTTATATATATATAAAATTTTCACATATCATATATATATATATATATTTTCACAACGCATATATATTATTTTCATCGCATATATATATGTGTTATTTTCATCTCTTATATATATTATTTTCATCGCATATATATATATTATTTTCATCTCATATATATATTTTATTCACAACGCGTATATATTTAATTTATTTTCAAAACGCATATATATATATATATTATTCACATTTCATATATATAAATTTCACAATCACAACACAATCAAATAAATCGTCCATGGTCTGTGGACAACAGGGAGGTGATCTAGCAGAAAATAAATAACTGTACAAAAATTTATAGTGAGAGAAGTTATCACCTTGACCGGTTTAGAAATCGTTATAAAACGATTATTTTAATTAAATTAAACCCGATGTTTAATTTAACCAAAATCTGCAACTACTTCCGTTTCAGTTCTAGTCAATTCCATTGTGTATCTCTTGTGAAGACGATTCCATTGCAACTGAAATCGTCAAATTCTGACGACGTATCAAAGAGTTATCACATTTTATACATTCGTTACAATTTAAATTACATAATTAATTAATAATTTACATAAGGTTTTAATTAACCTTAACCCATCATTAATTAAGATAATTGGCCCCCCTAACATCGTCTTCTCCTAGACAAAATACGAACCCCTGTCACCCCTTTTCCTCACTTGCGCACACCACTAGAAACCCCCAGACCTTGATCCAAACTCACCACGATGTCAAGCCTCACCTCCTCTACCGACGCCTTGAATCTCGAGAACTCCGGCCCCCGTCTTGGCCTCAAAATCCGCCCCAAACTCGTCAGCTTTCAAGGCAAAATCCGACTATTCCAATCAACGAGGAATCATCACCATGGTATAGAAATA
The DNA here is from genome assembly GCA_030737875.1 of Allium sativum. NCBI lineage: Eukaryota > Viridiplantae > Streptophyta > Magnoliopsida > Asparagales > Amaryllidaceae > Allium > Allium sativum. The sequence goes on from CM060921.1 coordinate 299,287,432, forward strand.
AAGAGCAGAAAAAGCTCTATGATTTTGCTTCGAGAGTTTGGGAAATCATTGAACAAATTTTTCGGAAATTGGAGGAAAGAGTTTGAGCGATATGGAGCATTCTTGAAGAGGGAGTGGCGGCTGAAATGTTATGCGATTAGGGTTATGAGTTTCAACGTTATTTATATATAAATATATAATTTTATTATATTGAATCCTTTTAAATCCAAAATTACATGTTTATCCATACGAACTCCTAATCGAACTCAACGACTATCGCTCCTAGGTAAATACCCCCATTCCGAACACAATGAGATATGTTTCGTAAGCCAATTTGATTGTTTTGAATAGTTTTTATTTAAATTAAAATATAAATCATTCAATATTAAATTTGAACGTACATTTTAATTTACTAAGGCCACATACTGACTCATAAAATTCCCGAAAAATAAATCTAGGTATGTTTTGACGATACGGTTGTAACCAAACTAATTTCATCGGATTTGGAGATCGTTTGAAAAATGGTCAATTTTTAGTCGATCCAATTCAAGTTTAAATTACCAAACACATTTAAATTTACTGCGCTCACATATTAATTCCAAAAATTATGAAATTTGAAACCTGACTATAATTTGACATTCCAGATCCAATAAAAGTAGTCTCGTCGAAAACGAAGGTCGTTTGCAAAATGCCTATTTTTACGGGCTATATTTATATTAAATTCCATAGCGACTATTCTGAATTTTCAACTAGACATAACCTTTTATTCTCATTATGAAATCTGGATTTTTCACATTTGTTGGAAAGATATTTTCAAACAGATTCAAATATTTCTGGTTTCACTGAAATTCGTTTTATTTTGAATCATGTACATTCATTTGAAATTTAAAATCGAATTTTCAAACTACCATGCCATTTCTAACTCCTTTCATATTTAAAATAATTTTATTCGTTTTAACTTCGATTTAAATAAATTTATACGTTCTAATTCTATTCAAATAAATTTCTAGTCGTTATTATTTAAAATAAATCATTTTAAATATTCAAAATTCATTAAAATAGCCAAAATAGAAATTTTAAATTAGTTCTAATTTTCCGGGTTGTTACAATACATTTATGTTTCTCTCTTCCCACTAACTTATTTAAATATAAACATGTAGCCTAAAATAAGGTGCAAATGGGGTGCCCTAAATGCTCATATATATATATATATATATATATATATATGTATGTGTGTGTGTGTGTGTGTTAGTTTGTATGTGTTAAGCATTGGGACATGATGGCCGCTAGTAACCCTATCGTGTCCTTTACATTTCAGACTTTCATATAAACAACGGTCAAAAATGGCGTCTTCTTCTCTTATTTAAAAACAACTTCTCGTTCTAAGTTATAATTTGTTTCTGGCTGAATCTCTCCTTTTCCCTATTGTTCGTTCGTTTTATGGCGTGGTCGTTTTGTGGCTTCCTACTGCTTCATTTGGTCTCTTATTGTCCTCTCTCGTATGGTTGCTGTCAATTCTAAATTAAGATTTTGCATTTTCGGTCACTTCTGTGGTCGTTGTCCTCATCTGCAAGGCGGTATGATTTCTACGGGGGTTTGGCCAATGCCGACCCAAATATGATGATTTTTCGAGTTTTGATGGAAGATGATTTCCAATGTTTTAAAGGCAACAATTTTTACTTGTCCATGGAATTTTTATGATCTAGTCTTTCGATGATTTTGTCTCCTTTGGGGATGTTAACCGATTTCGGAAAGATATCATTTTTAGGAAGAGTTTTGCCTTCAACGATTTGTGGATCTCATCGTTTTTGGCTGATCTTCGGAGTTGCGAGACTTCCCCAGATCTGTCTCCATCTCCTATTTGCTTCCTTCCACATGCAATTTCCTATTACATGCCTAATGTTTCTGATTGGCCTCTGATGTGTAGCCTTCCTAAGATGAAGCCTCTTTTGTCCTAGTTGATAGGAGGCTATATTTGTCGCATCTGGCAAGTATAAAATCTTCTTTAGTTCACCCTTTATTGCGTGCTAACAGTTTTAATTCCTCTTCTGGTAGTGGTGCACATGCCCGTGCACTGCCTCTACTTGAAACTTTAACCCCTTTAAGCCATTGACTCATGTTGTGGAATGGAGAGCGAACACTACCGACTATGTGGGTGTTTCTGCCTCTTCTCATTCAACTGATGGTAACCGAGTATGGTTATGGGGTTGAGGCTTTAGGAAATATCTAGAGGAAAATCGAAGGTTGATCGATGTAGAGGTGATGTTGACTAAGCAAAGGGTGCGTCCACCTCCTTTCGAGCTTGTCGTGGCATCCTGTGTTGGGCAGTGGGATTTATCTCAAGCTGATGCCTTTTGGTATCCTCGTCGTGATACTTCTCTATTAAGTTGTCAAGTGTGGGTGTGACATTAGGCTTTAGTTACCGATTATGGGTCTACCTCTATGGGAGTGTACCCACTATCTTTTGATAGTGGCTTGGACTATTATGTGTGATGGTTTTTCTTGGCGAGGCAACCGTAGTATTTTCAGGGTGCTGTGATCTGCTTGATCGCACATTATGTGACGGCCTGCCCCGCACCAGCCGACATTTCCTCCGAAAGTGCGCTATACGCATGCCCGACTAGCACGGAACGGTCGCCAAGGAAAGGTAAGAAGAGAATGAACTAATCGAAAACCTGTAGAATGTCCCACAGCACATGGAACAAAATATAATAATAATATACTTGACATAAAACAGGTGAGACAGTGCATGATCTGATAACTAAAACCAACATCAATATCATCATCAGAGCAGCGGAAATCCAAATACAGCTTATTACAACTTTCCAAATTACTGTCTCTGAACAAAAGGAAGAAAGGTACACCACTAATTCCCAAAGTAGTGACCGCAACAACACAGGGAGAATATCTATATATATGTATCATACGTGGAAGCCTCCTGCTCGTCTCCGGTACAACTACTTGTGCATACCACCTAACCTGTCTCTAGTCTGCTCGTGAGAGCATCCAGAGTAATAAGAAGAGACATAAAACTCTGGGTCAGACAAAAAGTTTGGTATGAGCGATAAGCAGCTAAACAGAACAATAACAGGTATACTAAACCATACCTGAACCTGGACCTGCAACCAAAGAGTTAGCACAACATACCGGTCAATACTCTAAGGTGCGACTAACATATGGTGTAAAGAATACGGGGGTGGGGGTGTGCATGTCAAAGTGAAAGCAAACAATCAAACATAGCAACCATCCTCACATCTCCCACTCAGTGCATAAAGCATACGATATCCACTATTTGGTCACCTAATCCTTTGGGCCCTGACGGAGTCCAACCCCATACAACTATCACTTCAAGCCCACTATCCGTCTCTCAGTGGTGAACCAAAATTATGAATACTGACAACCCCTTTGCACACATCCTGCAGCAAAGTCCAATCGTGAAGTTAACTTGTTGATTCCTAACTGGATCGTGAGTACAAACTTCCCATTTGGACTACCTTTGCATCTTGGGTTTTGGTCTTCTCCGGATCGGTATGGTCTTCTCTTTTCACTTTGCTTCGGATCGGTTCGTCCATGTTAACTCCTCTGGTTCGGTTCGGCTTGCTCCACTTCCTGGCCATCCGGTTGGTTCGGAGCTCCACTCCTCCTCGGTTCGGTCCTCCAGCTCTGTTTCAGTTCGGATGCCCTGTTCCTGGTTTCGATGGTTGCTTCCGGGTTCGGTTCGGTTGTTGCCCCCTTCTAGATGTCCCGATCCGATCCCACTCCCCTTCATAAGCCCGATCCGGTCCCCCCCTTTGGTCTCTCCGATCTGATCCCCTGCCCAACTCCAACTCTAAGCAAATGGCCTTCCTTCTCGCCAAGTCTCCTTTAGTGCAAAGTTCCGATCCGGTTCGGCTTCTCTGCCCAGTCCACCATCCGATCCAAGCCCCCTATCCCGATCCGATCCGAAACCCTGCACATTTTCCTGCAACTTTTCCAACGACTGTTTTATGCCATACGACGACGTTCTCGACCATTCTAACAGTTCTAATCAATCATAAATCACACGATATAGTGATAGCAACAAATAGAAGTGACCACAAACACCAAAACAACAATATGACAAGGTTAAACGGATCAAACAAAGCCAAAATCACATATTTTCCCCTAAGCATGTTTAAGCAAAACTAATGATATGATTAGCAAAACTTAACCAAATCAAATAAAATTTCTAACAGAGGTCTAAAACATTATTTTCGAATTTATAAATATTTTTCCAGAATTTATTAGTGTATAAATTCGCTAATCAATACTAATTACCCTTAATTAATCATAATTAGTGAGGAGCTACGCAAATCACTCACCTTGGCCACAAATAAAATACCAAATCTGAAATGAATCTCTGTTTGGCACGAATACTAATGTCTAATAGTAGCTCTAACCTTGCCTTGGTGCTATCTCTTCTTAATTTGATGTTGCTAAGCTAAATCCTTTATTAGAAAGTGATTTGGAGATGTTTTAGAGGTTGGAGGCCATTATTAGGGTTCTTAGGAGGTAAATGGCGACTAGAAAACTGAAATGATATGAAAACCTAACTCATTTCAGCCTCCCCATAACCCTAATCCCGAAATGGGTTATGGGCCCATTTACTAATCACCTCATTTGGCCCGGTTAAGCAGTTTTTCACCTTTTGAAACTTGTTTCAGCCATATCTCCCAAACGGTGAATCCGTTTGGCTAAAGTGACCACTCTACGGAATTGTAAACCATCATCCGGATCTAATGGAAGTGGTTTTAGGTCAAAACTCCTTTCCAATCAAAAGTTATGGCCAAAACAATATCAGCTAGGGGCAAAATAGTCATTTAAAAATCAACAAAAATTATGAACATGGGAAATGACCCCAATAGTCGTTCCCCAATGTTACATGACCATACGACTTCATACGAAAAAGAAATAAATATTCTATGATCCTCCGATGCGTAGAATGTGGGTCGTTACACTCTCCCCCCTTAAGAAATTTCGCCCCCGAAATTCCGTAACTAAGAAACAAACAATGGATCCTGCATGCCTATCAGCTATACACAACAATCAAACATGCAAAACAAACAGAACCAATCTGTCCTAGTATGCGGTTTACTAACAAGGGAAGAATCATCGCCGCTAAAATCTTACCAGGCAAAGAGCTTTGGATATGACTTTCTTATGTCATCCTCTACTTCCCAAGTACAGTCGTTCTCTCGCCATCGATTCCCATATCTACCCTAGAGGTGATTTCCAATAGGGTAGGATCGTCCTTCTGACTGGAACCGATCCACTCAATCCAGATCGATCTAATCGTTAAGCTTACTAGCGTTTCTGAATCCAATTCACACTTTGGTCTAAAGTCATATCCCGTGATATATTCTAGTTGCTTCCATTCCAGAAACATAGCCTCTAAACTGACATGTCTCTTACCCAATTCATCAGCTACCGTACCCAGCCCGGTACTATGGCATCCATCTATACTGTCATCTTCTTAGGTAATCCAACCATATACGCCAAATTTCCAACTACATTCCAAATGTCCTTTCAAGTCTAACTTGAGTCCTTCCTACATTCGTACTACACGTCCAACGTACATTCACCTCCTAGAGGCAAACTAGACCCATCCAATGAACCTAGGTACTCCACTTATACCCGTACTGCACGTCCAATGTACACTCACCTTCTAAACTAGACTCATCCAATGAATCTAGGTACTCTACCTCCGAGTCCAAGTCCAACTTGAAGCTCCTATATCCGCTGAATCTCCAAGGTCAACGAACGCTCCACAATGCCCAACATACTTCAAGTCTAACATAAAGTATCTTACACCCGTCATATCACCATGATCAACGAACTTATCCTATTTCCATTCAACATGATCCAACAGGTGATACTCAAGAGATGAAAGGTAGGAACAAACACAACAACCATAGCATCCATCAAACAAATCCTATCTATCACCTGCTAAAGCCATGAATACGTCGATACCTATATGTCTGGTCCAACCAACATCAATAACTGATGGAAGCCCTGCCTCCAAACGGACTACCATATGTAACACCCCACGTCCGCTAAGGTCACTCATACCAGGGGAATGCCTTAGTTTCGGTGAAGTATTTTAAGTGAATATAGAACAGTAAAATTACAACAAGACAGATATAAGTAATACTTGAAAATTTAAAACATCATTTCATTGCAGCGGAAAGTAATACATGTTTGGTTACATCACAAAACCATAAACCAAAGTCAAGTACATAATATCCATCTTGATAAAATAGAAGTACATAATCCCACTACATAACTAATAGCCATAAAAGGAAAGATAAGCTCGGCTTCACTTCAGAGGTCCAAGCTCCATAGGATAGATACAGCAATCAGATCAAAGCCCACTAGCACCAGGCCCACTCTAATAACCTGGGGTTGGGGGAAAAAGATAAAAACAACGGGGTCAGACATAAGTCTGAGTGAGTCCTATAACCCTAATAATACAATCATTAAAATAACCAGAGAAGACATAAGTTGATATACGGTAACGACTGGGGATGAATGGCTACACTAAGCAGCTTGGTAAACTTAGGATAAACTAAGATCACCGTAAAGACGCATTTATCCACCCAAGGATAATTACTAGATTACACCGCCCCAGACTTATCCACCCAAGAGTAATTCCTACACTGCAGCACACCAGTTCTACCTACCCAAGATTAGTTCCTACTTAAAGGTTGATCCCACTAAATGTACTTAGTAATTTTTACCCAGTAGTTTCTAGTACCCCTACATAGGTGCCGTCTGCCCCTATCATTACTAGGTGTACCCACTACTCCCAAGCGATCGGCTCCCTAACGTAGATACCCGTGCTGGTCCCACAATGGGGTGTATCATTTCCCCAAAGTGGCAACCTGATAATATCAACGGTGCACGGCTTTATATCTACACGATGTAACAACGATTTACTAACCAGCCCGGGTCCACACACGCATATGAAACCCGTTGGTCCTACGTTGCCACCGCTAACCCGTTTTTGGCCTCTTATAGTCAAGCCCAATATGCGTGTCCCGTCACTCGACTTGGGTCGAGCCCACAAAGATACGTTTGGGATATTGGTTGAGATGGGCCCCCACAAGCTACCACTTAAGCTTGTTATTTTGTCTAGTGTATCCCACTTAACCGCTTTAACCATGTTCACTTACATGTTATAAATACTTTGGTTAAGTCATTAATCATATTTTAATTACCACTCAAGGCACCCACTAGATTTCCACATGACACCCAAGTCCTTTACTTAATTCCCACATGCCACCCGAGGCACTTACTTAACCCCTTAATCATGTTTAATTACATGTTCCACTTTGGTTAAGTATTCTAATCGTGTTTTCTATTGCCACCCAAGGCAACCCACTAGTTTCCTCATGCCACCCCAGGCACCCACTTAACCTCTCATGTCCCTCTACATGCTAATGTGGTTAAGTGTTTCTTAATTAATTAATTAAGATCGTAACCTTTGTAAAGACCTCTCACATTAGACTGTCTTTTATGACCGCTGGTTAAGCCGGTTGGGTCCGGGCAGCCTTATGTCATAACCGAGTCTAACCTCGTGTCTTTACATTAATCACGTATTTAGTTTGTGCCTAAGACCTCTCACATTGGGCTAACATTTGTAGCAACTGGTTAAGCCGGTTGGGTCCGGGCAGTTTTACGCTACAACTGAGTCCAACCTCGTGTCTTAGTCAATTAATTACACCTAATTAATCACCCTCATAATTTAAATTAATTATCCCTAATTAATATTAAGCTTTTCATAACATGGGTAGACCTAACTCAATAGGTAAATTCCCATGGGGTAGACCTAACTCAATAGGTAAATTCCCAACACATAGTATGGGTACACCTAACTTAATAGGCAAATTCCCATACTATGTTCCTTTATTTTATGTTTTGCATAATCATATTAATTTCACACAATCTTATTAACTTATGCATTTAATTAACCCCATCGTTCCCACGTAATTTCGTTCTCATGACATAATACATATAAAAGGTGCCAACTTGCATATGAATGAACATGTTTCAAAGGTGCCATCTTGCATATTAACAAACACATAACTTGCATATAAACTTGCATAATATGTCACATAACTTGCATATAATCTTGTATAACATGTCACATAACTTGCATATAATATGTCACATAACTTACATATTCACTTGCATAATATACTTGCATATTAACCCATAGACTTGCATAATGTGTCATCATGAACTTGCATATTAACAAACATGTAACTTGCATATTAACAAACATGTAACTTGCATAGCATATCTTGCATATTAACATACATGTAACTTGCATATTAACGAACATGTAACTTGCATAGCATATCTTGCATATTAACATACATGTAACTTGCATAGCATATCACCAAGAACTTGCATATTAACAAACATGTAACTTGCATAGCATATCTTGCATATTAACATACATGTAACTTGCATAGCATATCACCAAGAACTTGCATATTAACAAACATGTAACTTGCATAGCATATCTTGCATATTAACATACATGTAACTTGCATAGCATATCACCAAGAACTTGCATATTAACAAACATGTAACTTGCATAGCATGCATATGATCACATAGCCCACAACTTGCATATTTAGCATCATGCAAACATAACATACATCATATTAAACTTGCATAAACTTACATACTCAACATGCATAAACATAAGATTAATGCTAACATCATATCATATGATTCAAGACTCATTAATCCACATACAAAACCATAAATCCCATCACATCTCATCTACTTAGTTTAACAAAAGATCATCAAAGTGATAGAAACTCACTACTAGCAAATTTGCACTCCAAATGAAGAAGATTAAGATGCTTAGAATGGATTAGAAGTTGATTAGAGAGGTTGATTAGCTTGCTTTCCTCTTCATTGATTTGTGGAGGCCATGATCAAGTTTCATTTTGCCATAGTTTAGTTACTAGGTTTAATTATGAATGAATTAGGGTAGGGTTGTGGTCTTATTTATAGGATTAGGTTGCATTTTAGACCCTTAGATTAACCCTAGATTAGTTTAGGACCCTTAGATCTCGGAACTCTCCAGAAATCAGCCCTAAGACCAAGCCCAAACCCCAAACTGGTGCACCCAACCACAGAACTCTCTAGAAACTGTGCAGGTTTCTTGGCTCGGCACGGGCGCACTTCCCAAGTGCGCCAGTTTATTTTTGTACTGGCGCACTTCACAAGTGCGCCAGTGCATTTTTGTTCTGGCGCACTTCACAAGTGCGCTAGTGCATTTCTGGCCTGTTCCGGGTTCTTCTGCCTAACTTCGTTCGTCCATATCTCTTTCATACGGACTCCGATTCTCGAAAACTCGGACTCTATTTCGCGTATTTTTCCGAGACGAACGCAATGACGCAGCCCGTTTTCCCCAAATTCTCACATCTGAGATTATTAATTCTGTAATTAGTGAATTTTAGCATTAGCCGAAATTCGGGGTGTTACATTCTCCCCTCCTTAAAGGATTTCGTCCCCGAAATCTCTAAGCTAAGGAGAATGCATATCCTACCATCCAAACAACCATCTACTCAATCCATCAAACACGGGCATCCATTGTCCTTAAACAATTTCTAATGATGTATGAGCATATGCGAAAAGTGTGTGTATATGTTCCCTATCTAATGTACGAACATATGCAAACCATGATAGTGCCATGCATCCAATATGTATGCGAGATAACCCTATCGACACATACCGTATCTATATGAGTGCACAATCATTCACCAAAATGCATCATCCATATGATAACACAATCATTATACATCCATCAATATAGCTAACTACACACAATTTTATGCAATATGCAATATGAAGTGATTGAGCCGATCTAGTGCCTAGAGTGTGTATATATGCATCCACGAGCAACCACCAGCAAACACTTGCATCCACTTGCATCCATCAACCATAACATGTCTCAAACACATGTTTCAACCATAGGTTTTCCCTATCTAAAGGTCAAACAGCACTAATCGAGAGGACATACTAAAGATAAGGTAAGTACTAGGCAGGCGATAAAGGAGAAGTTAAAAGACATACTCTCCAAAAAGAAATGGATACAAAGAACGCATCTTCGCTTCCGTCTCCCAAGTAGCATTTCTTTCGTCATCTCCCCATTGCACTCTAGCTAGTTGAACTTCTCTGTTCCCCAACTTCCTAGTCTCTGACCCAATGATGCGAGTAGGAGCTCGTCGAATCGTCTCATCGCGCTCTAACTCTGCTTCTTTAAGCAAACTCGGCTCTACCACCTCAGCGGTCTCATGTAAGCACTTCCTCAAATGGGACACATGAAATACATCCGGTACACCACTAAGTCTGTCAGGCAACTCCACTCTATATGCCATCCGTCCAATTCTTTCCTTAATGGGAAATGGCCCTACAAACCTTGGTACTCACTTCCTAACAGATCCAAAGTGAACCACATTCCGTAACGGAGACACCTTGATAAAAAGCATGTCCTAATATCAAACTCAAGCTCTGTTCTCCTCTTGTCCGCATAAGATTCCGCCGCTTTCATCCTTCTTCGAATCCAACCCATCTTCTCTGAAGTCTCTCTAACCATATCTGGCCCAAGCAAGATCTTATCCGTAGATTCCCACCAACATGTAGGAGATCGACAAGGCCTTCCATAAAGAGCTTTGAAAGGAGCCATACCAACACTGGACTGAAAGCTGCTATTATATGCGAACTCCACCAACGGAAGATGCTCTTCCCATGTACCTCCAAAATCCAAAATACATAACCTCAAAAGATGTTCTAGATACGGTTCACCCTCTTGGTCTGACCGTCCGTCTGAGGATGAGATGCGGTGCTCAAACACAACTGAGTCCCTACCGCCTCTTGCAAACTTCTCTAAAACTCACTAGTGAAGATAGGATCTCGATCGCTCACTATACTGGGAGGTACACCATGCAATCTAATAATCCCTTGAAGGTAAACTGAAGCTAGACATGGAATAGTCCTCTTGCTCTTCACGGGTATGAAATGGGCACACTTAGTAAGTCTATCTACCATAAGCCCAATCCCCGTATTACACTTCCTTGATTTCGGTTATCCAACGAGGCACTATCCTACTTCCTATTTCGGAACTTCCAACGGGTGAAGCAACCCTCCGGGTTTCTTCTGTTCCACTTTCACTTGTTAGCATACCAAGCATCTAGCGACATACTTGGCCGCGTCTTTCTTCATATTGGCCAAAAAGAAAACTCGCCTCATGTCTTGGTACATCTTGTCCCTACCGGGATGAATGGTCATCTTCGACCGATGTGTATCATCAAGTATAGCCTTCCTTAAATTCTCGTCTTGCGGTACACAAAGTCTACCGTCTCTACGCAACCACCCCTTACCATCTAGGGTGTATCTTATTCAAAATGCTGGACGACCCTCTCCTCGTGAGCTTCTCTACTAACTCATCCAACTGTGGGTCGTCTCGCTGTGCTCCGCCAATCCGCCTAAAAGAGTAGGCCTAACCTCCAAGGTGGCTAGCAAAACCGGGTACAAAGTCAACGGAAGGTCTAAAGTCAAACATAGAAATAAATTCTAAACTCTATAGTTCAACGAACAACCTTTTTCTTCTTAAGGCGTCTACTACCCTGTTTCCCTTGTTAGGGGTATACGCTATCTCAAACTCATAAGATGCTAAGAATCCTATCCAAAATCGTCACAACTGTCCATCTCTCACGCAGACCACCCTAGACGAATTCGACATCCCCCAAATGCAAGCCCCAAAGGCCGAAACCAATATCAGACAAACACCCAAGGGACATCTCCTTCGAGTTCAGGCAACCTACGTGAGATGATACTAAAAATAATAATAATAATGGCTAAACAATTAAGCCTTTGACCAACTTTGGATGTCCTCGCCAGTCTCGCTCCAAAACCACCGTTTATCCTATAACTGGCTTTGCTCACCCTATTGAGCACATACGAAAACTTATTACGCTCCTTGAAAAGACCAAGATGTCATTTACAAAGGCCATCACAAACTTATTTAGGTACTCCCTGAACACCCTTCTCTTCCAATCAACAAAGTATGCGGGGGCGTTCGTCAAACCAAATAGCATCACCAGCCACTCATAAAACCATCCGGAGTCCTAAAGGCAATCTTCTCTATACTATCGTCAGCCACTCTCAACTGACGAAACCATGTGGCTTAGTCCAACTGCGAAAATACTGAGGCGCCAACCAACTGATCAAAGAGATCATCAATCTTTGGCAATGGGTGTCTATTCTTCTTTGTGAGTTTATTTAGTTCTCTTTAGCCTACACAAGGTCTGAGGGACCCATCCGCCTTCATGGCAAAAACTACTGGAGCGCCCCACTCCGATATACTTCTTCTTATGAACCCCTTCTCAAGCAATCGCCTACTTTCTTATGGAGTTCCCTCCTCTCACGAGGAGCCTTGTGGCACACTGGCCAAGTCACTGGTTTGGCATTGTTTACCAGATATATTCGGAAGTCAATCTCCCGCTCCGGAGGTAAGCCCTTCACCTCCTTCAAACATATCCGAGTATTCCCGGACCACTCTAACAGATCGCAAACTCTCGACCGACGTGTCAAGCGATTCTAGGTAACTTAGCAAAACAGATTCCATGGGATTACAAGAGATCGCGAGAGTGTTACCCAAGCGGGTCATAAGCCTAACAACTCTCCCTTCAAAATCAAGAACGGCACCCCTACTGGATAACCGGTTCATGCCCAAAACTAACCCATAGTCCATGAAGCCCAACAAGCATCACATCCAAACTCAATGCTAAGTATAGAAACTTTCAAACCCAAACACATCATGGAGCCCAATTGGGTTTGAAACAACTAAGGGATCATCTACTAAACTGGTGTCTAAGTGCAGTGACTCACTAACAATGATGAGATAAACGAACTTAATGCGTCCAAATCAAATAAAGTTCGAATCGGATAATAAAGAAATCCAAATTCCAACCTAGACGGTCTTATCCCCATCCGGCACCCTAGTCGTGAGGAAATACAACTATCCTCCAGAAGATTCCATACCTTGCCCTTGCTTCTTTGGATGATCCTAATAAGGTGTCCTATTCCTCCCCAAAAGGATAACTACTAGCCTTCTCCTTCCCATTCTCCACTCGTAACCTCCCATCAATGAGGTTTCGTCCTTCATTAACCAAACAACTATTAGAGCCTTCCTCCCATCGTCCATCCAATAAGTACTTACAAGTTCCCCTCCTTCTTGAACCAACTTCTAATCTGATTTACGTCTAATTCCCTTGAAGCGGTTTTCCATTCTTATCTATCTTAGAAAGATCATCTACACACGGAGGGGAAACTCAAAACGAGAGAGAAAGAGATTCAAACGGAGAATTCGAAAGATAAAGATATGGCTATCGGGGATTATGCTTTTCTCTCAAAAACTTTTCTCTTAAAAGACATGTTTTTGAAAATATTCCTTCAAAAATTTTCTTAGAAAAATAGTTTTTCTAAAAAATTTATCTGTTCTGGTAACCTGGCTCTGATACCACGTGTAACACCCCACGTCCGCTAAGGTCACTCATACCAGGGGAATGCCTTAGTTTCGGTGAAGTATTTTAAGTGAATATAGAACAGTAAAATTACAACAAGACAGATATAAGTAATACTTGAAAATTTAAAACATCATTTCATTGCAGCGGAAAGTAATACATGTTTGGTTACATCACAAAACCATAAACCAAAGTCAAGTACATAATATCCATCTTGATAAAATAGAAGTACATAATCCCACTACATAACTAATAGCCATAAAAGGAAAGATAAGCTCGGCTTCACTTCAGAGGTCCAAGCTCCATAGGATAGATACAGCAATCAGATCAAAGCCCACTAGCACCAGGCCCACTCTAATAACCTGGGGTTGGGGGAAAAAGATAAAAACAACGGGGTCAGACATAAGTCTGAGTGAGTCCTATAACCCTAATAATACAATCATTAAAATAACCAGAGAAGACATAAGTTGATATACGGTAACGACTGGGGATGAATGGCTACACTAAGCAGCTTGGTAAACTTAGGATAAACTAAGATCACCGTAAAGACGCATTTATCCACCCAAGGATAATTACTAGATTACACCGCCCCAGACTTATCCACCCAAGAGTAATTCCTACACTGCAGCACACCAGTTCTACCTACCCAAGATTAGTTACTACTTAAAGGTTGATCCCACTAAATGTACTTAGTAATTTTTACCCAGTAGTTTCTAGTACCCCTACATAGGTGCCGTATGCCCCTATCATTACTAGGTGTACCCACTACTCCCAAGCGATCGGCTCCCTAACGTAGATACCCGTGCTGGTCCCACAATGGGGTGTATCATTTCCCCAAAGTGGCAACCTGATAATATCAACGGTGCACGGCTTTATATCTACACGATGTAACAACGATTTACTAACCAGCCCGGGTCCACACACGCATATGAAACCCGTTGGTCCTACGTTGCCACCGCTAACCCGTTTTTGGCCTCTTATAGTCAAGCCCAATATGCGTGTCCCGTCACTCGACTTGGGTCGAGCCCACAAAGATACGTTTGGGATATTGGTTGAGATGGGCCCCCACAAGCTACCACTTAAGCTTGTTATTTTGTCTAGTGTATCCCACTTAACCGCTTTAACCATGTTCACTTACATGTTATAAATACTTTGGTTAAGTCATTAATCATATTTTAATTACCACTCAAGGCACCCACTAGATTTCCACATGACACCCAAGTCCTTTACTTAATTCCCACATGTAACAACCCGAAAATCTGGGCCAGTTTAAAATTTTTATTTTGGCAATTTTAGCGAATTTTGATTATTTAAAATGAATTATTTAAAATGATATCGACGAAAATCTATTTTGAATATAATTCGAACGTATATATTATATACGTCGTCGTTAGAATATAAATAATTATTTATAATTATAAAAGGAATTGAAAATGGCGCGGTAGTTCGATAATTCGATTTCAAACTTCAATTGAGTGTACCGGGTGCAAAACAAACCGGATTTTAATGAAACCAAAAACATTAGGATCTAATTGATGATATCTTTCTAACGGATGTAAGAAACTGAGATTTCACTTTAAAAATTGAGAGATATGTCCAGTTGAAAATTCTGAATAGTCGCTATGGAATTCAGGCCCTTAAAAATGGACATTTTGCAAATGACCTCGGATTTCGACGAAACCACTTTTGTTGGGTCCGTGATGTCAAATTATAGCTAGGTTTCAAATTTCATAATTTTCCGAATCAATATGTGAGCGTGGCAAAGGAAAACGCGTTTGACCATTTCAGTTGATTTTAATCGACTGGAAATTGGCCATTTTTCATACGGTCTCAGAATTCGACGAAACTAGTTTTGTTAGGACCGTATCGTCAATACGAAGCTAGAAAATATTTTTCTGCAATTTATAGAGTTAGTATGGGACCCCAGTAATTTGAAATGTACGTTTAAAATTCAATATAGTGATTTAAATGTAAATTTAACGAAAACTGATTGTAACAGCCGAATCAACTTACGATACATATCCCATTGTGTTCGGAATGGGGGTGAAACGCTATGGACGACAGGCGGTGGACCTCGTTTAGAGGTCGTTTGAAAAAGTTGACTTTTTGAATTAAAATAAAATAATTAAATTAATAAAAAAAAATATATAATCCCTCTTCCCTCCCTATACCTCCAGGCCCCCCCCCCCCCCCGATAATTCAGAATCGAAAAAGAAAAAAAAAAAGAAAAAAAAAGGGAGATCGAAATCGCGTCGAAGCCCCCCCCACGCCGCCGCCGGTGGCAGAGCCACCACCACCTCGCGCGCCCCCCCCCCAGAGCCGTCGCGCAGCGCCCCTCCTCTTCCCTCTCCACTCTCCTCCTCCAACGTGAAGAACCCTAATTCCGCACCCCCTTGCTCACCTGAACCCTAGCCGCCGCAACCAGACCCCCTCCACCTCGCCTCGCAGCTCCGCTGCTCCCTCCTACTCGCGAACCCCCAAAGCGACGGAAGCCACAGCCCCCCCTGGACCCAAAACCGATGATGAACCCCCCCCCCCTGTAAGTATTTTCTGATTTTATTTATTTTATTTACTGATTTTATTTGTTTTATTAACTGAATTTTATTTGCTTATTAATCTGAATTTTTAAATTTTAAAAACTGATTTTATTTATTTTAAAACTGATTTTATTTATTTTAAAACAGATTTTATTTATTTATTTTAAGACGTGGCTTTTAAAACAGAAAAGATTTGATTTTTAAAAAGTAATATAATACGATCTTTATATTTTTAAAGTGATAAAAATATAGTTTTTATATTTTTAAAGAATTAAAAATATAATCTTTATAGGATAGAGAATATAAAAATATCATCTTTGTATATGTAGCAAAATAAAAATCTGATTTTTATTTTATATACGTTGAAATCAAGTGAGGTCTTTAAATTTAAAAAGGTGAAATCTTTAAATTTAAAAAGGTGAAATCTTTAAATTTAAAAAGGTGAAATCTTTAAATTTAAAAAGGTGAGATCTTTAAATTTAAAAAGGTGAAATCTTTAAATTCAAAAAGGCGAAATCTTTATATGGAAAATAGCGGGATAAAAATATAATTTTTATCTATATAACATAGAAGTAAAAATTCGATTTTTATATTGAATAGCAAAGTAAAAATTCGATTTTTATATTGAATAGCAAAGTAAAAACTCGATTTTTATATTGAATAGCAAAGTAAAAATTCGATTTTTATAATGAATAGCAAAGTAAAATTTCGATTTTTATATATTGAATAGCATAGTAAAAATTCGATTTTTAAATATATGAAGTGATTATAAAAGTATGATTTTTAAATTGAAAGTGAATAAATAAAAATGTGATTTTTATTTTAAAGACATCGAAATATAAAAATGTGATTTTTATATATATAGTGACTACGGGCAACGAAGACGATGAAGATGAAGATTTCTATCAAATGAAGTGCCGTGGAGCTTGGATAGCTTTCTGTGAGAACTTCTCACTCTTAATTCTCTTTTTCTAGATATATATATATATACTAGGATGCAGACGGTGCTTATTAGGAGCACCCGACACCCGTCCACATACCATGGACTTGTTTGATTGGATGTTTGGTGATTGATTGAGATATTGGTTTGAATGTGGTTTGTGGTGTGAAAAATCAAATCGATAAATTGGTTAGGATTAGACGTGCGCCGTTATAAGGCGAAGGAGTAAGGCTAGGTTAGACCCTTACTCCAAATTTTGTGGTTTGCATAACGAAAGTGAATTTGATTGATGTGTGAATGGCGTGGGCCTTCACTAGACCGGGGATAAGGCTAGGCCTTGTCCCGTTTCTAGTATCGTGCCGTTATGCCGCCGAAATTTTCTAAAATAAGTTAGAAAAATAAAAATAGCATTTTATTTAACGAATGAACTGAATAGAAATTGATATGTTAAAAATAAAATGTGTTATCGTTAAAAATATAATTTTTAACGTGAATGTGAATAAATAAATATTCATTTACAAACCAGACGGTTTGTTTATGTACACCTATTTGAATGACGTTGATTGGGTCGATAAATTTTACACATCGCCTAACTGCACAAATAAAATATGTGTTTGATTGTTTGAAACCCCACACGGGTGTTAGGATGAAATTTGAAGTTCACTCATCCTGATTGATTAAATATGTCGATCGATTGATTGACAAGCTGCTATAAGCGTTAAATGTCTATATTTGATGCTTATACAGTGTAGTGCACTTTGGTTGATGGTTGATTATTCATCGTTGTTGATATATACATGTGTTGTAGAAAATCCATATAATTAACATTATATGGTAATTGATTGGGCCTCATTCCAGTTTCGAAAAAAAAAAATATTTGAAATAGAAATATTTGAAAAAGAAATATTTGAAATAGAAATATTTGAAATAGAATATTTGAAAATAGAAATATGTGAAGCCGTGAGGATTAGATTGACGCCATTTTGACGTGAACGATATTTATATCGATTTTATTCATTTTAAAATGAATATTGAAAAGTGATTTCGAAATCGAATATTTTGAAATGAATTGAATTGAAAACGATTTCGAAATGAATTGAATTGAAAACGAATTCAAATGGAATTGAAAGCGAATTGAAATGAATTCAAATTGAATTGAAATTTGAATTGAATAGAAATGAATTTTGAAACGAATTTATAAAGAAGAATTCAATTTTGCTTTGAATTGAAATGGAATTTGAAATAGGTTTTGAAACGATTTTAAAACTATTTATGTAATTCGTTTTAAATAGAAATCGACGAAATATATATATTATATATATTATATATATAATATAACGGCCTGAATAGAACGCGCCGCGCCGCGGCAGTTCGTGAATTTCGACCATTTATTTCAAACGGACATTACGGGAGATCCGACCGTCGGATTCTCCTAAAACCGGAACCGTTGGGTTCGTATCGAAAAGAGCTTTCTAATGAATGTTAGAAATTTGAAATCTAACGGTTGGATTTGGAGATACGTCCAAATCAAATTCGAAAAAGGTCGCTGTAAGTGCAGTTCGATGGCCGTTGATGGAAATCGACTGTACGGGCCTTGATAAAATTATTAAAAATAGTAATAATTTGTGTAAAATCAAAAAAAAATGATTTAGAAAGAATTGGGATGAAAAACTCCATATTTGAAAAGATAAAAATAGATTTTTATCGAAATGAACTAGTTTTGAACTAGAATTATAATTCTATTTATTTTTAAATAAATAAATTGAATTTGAAATGGTTTTAAAAATAACCAGAATATCCAATGATTGCATTGGAGTGGAATTGAATCGAAATTGTCTTCGGAATATTTCGATGTTGGAATTCGTGATTATACGGATGTTGATATGGAAATTTGAAAGATATATACATATATCGCTATTTCCAATACGACATTTGTTAGTCGTAGAATTCGATATTGAATATAAGCCGATATATTTCCTATTCAGAGCCTTGTATTGAATATCGAATGTGATTTGGGTTTGTCGTGAATGGTGTCTTCACTAACACTGTTCTTGAACCCAGTTGAGAAAAGATTAAATCTTTTTATTTAGATTTAATGAAGTGTACCAATTAAATAATATTTAATTGGAATTGAATTGATATTGATTTTTGGGTTTATCGTGAACAGTGTTTTAAATAACACTTGTTCTTTAACCCGATAATTAATGAATGTGATTTGGGTTTGTCGTGAATGGTGTCTTCACTAACACTGTTCTTGAACCCAGTTGAGAAAAGATTAAATCTTTTTATTTAGATTTAATGAAGTGTACCAATTAAATAATATTTAATTGGAATTGAATTGATATTGATTTTTGGGTTTATCGTGAACAGTGTTTTAAATAACACTTGTTCTTTAACCCGATAATTAATGAATGTGATTTGGGTTTGTCGTGAATGGTGTCTTCACTAACACTGTTCTTGAACCCAGTTGAGAAAAGATTAAATCTTTTTATTTAGATTTAATGAAGTGTACCAATTAAATAATATTTAATTGGAATTGAATTGATATTGATTTTTGGGGTTTATCGTGAGCAGTGTGTTAAATAACACTTGTTCTTTAACCCGATAATTAATGGAATGTGATTTTGGGTTTATCGTGAATCGTGTTTTTAAATGACACTGATTCTTTAACCCAGATAATGATTAAAACTAAGTGGAGTTTTAATGAATCTTTAATTAGATTGAAAAGATCGAGAATGGAGTATCACCAGTTTTGCTCCAGGCGATAGTTAAATCTTTAATTAGATTTGAACGTGAAATTTAGAAACTAACTGTCGGTTAGCCAAGCAGAATGGTTTTCTGGATATTGATCTGATGTTGGTTTCGGCCTTCGGGGTTAATATTTGGGGAATTATTCTCTTGATTAATTTACGGTTAGTGACTAATGAGTTGGAATGAGGCGTATGTTGTGTTTGTGTAACACTTTTATAATATATACGCGAGTTATTCGGAAAGACCGGGTTTATCCCATTCTGAATAACTGATACGACGATAAGTCGAAGATGAAGACGATGGTCGAAGACCGGAGGTCTTCACGTCGTTTGGGTGATAACTGATGATCTTGATTGGGCTGTACACCCAAGAAGATGGAAACAGTTAGTGATCGTCCAGACGTACTTGGAGATCGATGGATATGCGGGGTACTAGGTGCCTCCGGTTTCGTTCAGACCTAGGACGGACTTGTAAATGGACTGTGTGTCTGACATCGGATTTCATTCTGTGTGACTGATATCGGTTGCATAGGATGGTTTGCCTGTGTGGCATGCTAAGATGCAAATGATCAAGGCTTCTGTTGAAAAGCAAAGTCTTGTGGTGATGATCAAAGCACGGCCTTTGTGGCGTAGCTTTGTGTAACGTTTACCTCGCGTGTTTCGCACCAGGTATGAACCAAAAACGGGAGACGGACCTCAGGGAGGACTTGCGTTTCTTTCTAGCTAGAAGTGGCGTCAGTGGTTTTTCACGCCCTGACGAGTTTGACTTATGTGGTTGTTGCTGTTGCGAGGCGCCTCGGTTATATCGGTTTCGGCCGATGCTTCTGGTCGGCTGACGGACCAGACTTACACCCCATAGGGTGGGGAAACGTAGTGTTCAGGCATTTTAATCCACATCGGTGGACCGGCCCTGTCGCTCCAAGGGTCGATGCGCTCTGACCCTGTGGCTCGGGCTAGAGAGTCACAAATCGGTTGAGGACTATCTTTTGCCTCGGTTCATAGACGGAAATCCAATTTCCAAATACGTGTCATTTGCGGTTTTATTTGTAAACCTATATATGGCGACATAGTGGCATGGGACGCTCATGTCGCCTATGATTGATACTTATGATTTGAAGTTGTTTTATACACTATGCACTTATTATAGTATCAAATGATTTGTTTTAAACGTATCAAGCATTCTTTGGCTGTTATAAGGGAAAACCCTATCCCCCGGCTTGCGTTTGCATTGTGTGATAGGACCTGGGTCTTATAACAGCTTCATTTTTCTTTATTTAGCATTGCGCTGTTTGTTTTATGCACTGGTATTCTTGGGAGGAAACCCGTTCCGTGTTATACGGCGTGGTCCCTTGATTTACCTAGCTTTAAAAATAAAGATTAATAACTGTTTTAGTTCTCACACCAGTCACATGACTGACCTGGAGTTTATTGTTTTAACCTAAACTCTGGGTGCCCCTATTTTTGACACGGGCAGCTAGTAGTTTTGGTTTTGCAGATTTATATTCACAGGATCCTGGTTTACAGCTGGAACGATATCCGGAAAGCTTTGTATCCGTATATCTACTTCTAGTTGTGTATTGTATTATTTTCCGCTGCTATGTATTTAAATGTAATTTAAATCTCTGATATTTCTGTGTAATATTTATTCGTTTATACTCTGTATATTCTTGTAATCTGATGCATTGTTGTAATAACAATGAAATGTTCTTCTGTATGCGTTCTGTTGTGGTTTGTTCTCGAACTATCCGACGCTTTCCTTTACGGGGAAGTTGCGGGTCTTTACATTTTGGTATCAGAGCTTTGGTTTACAAAGCTCAGAGAACAAGGCACATTAGAACCTTACGAAAGAATTCATCAGATATTGGATTAGTAATATCCAATTAGAATGACTCGTTAGAGATGGGATCAGTAGTATCCTAGAACGGGTGTGAAGAGTATATTTTTCAAATGAAAACAATTTTGTTTTGAAAATCTAAGTCAACTATTCGTATTTGATTATTTATTTATATTGATGTGGACAATCCAGTATATATAGATTTTGCGTATACGTCTGATCCGCGTGTATTCGAAATTTTAATATACTGGATAGATATAGAATCACCTTCTAGTCGCCCGGAGAGAACTCTGATGATTGATGCATCGTCATCAGAATTTATGTTCGAGTGACGAAAGGGAGATTTCTATATATTTCCATTAGACTGGTGTGAGAACCAAAATTAGATAGGGCTAATTGTTGTGATTTGGCATCAAAAAATCTGATTTTTGTATATATATCAAAATTATGAATTTGAAACGGTAATCCACTAATTGATTGATGTTTGTGTTGTTTGTTTAATTGTTTGATAATTTTGAACTAGTATGCCTAATTTGATCGAATATTGAATTGTATTGAAAATTGGTCGCATTTGCTTGCATATACATATATATCATTGAACAG
Source organism: Allium sativum (assembly GCA_030737875.1). Classification (NCBI taxonomy): domain Eukaryota; kingdom Viridiplantae; phylum Streptophyta; class Magnoliopsida; order Asparagales; family Amaryllidaceae; genus Allium; species Allium sativum. The sequence continues at coordinate 299,309,640 of CM060921.1, forward strand.
GTCATAGCAAGGAGGCTAGAGCCAGAGAATAAAATTTGTTTGCCCGACAAATAGGTACATGTTTACTACATAATTTCCTGTTTTGTTTGGGTGATGATGATTTTGTGAGCCTATTGGCTAGCCGCTTGGCTTTTTCTTTTTCTTTTTGAGATCTGAAGGACCGGGGAAGCTATTTGAAATTCCCCGATGCTCCCATTGCAGGGGAGGTTATGGCGAAATTTTTCGAAAATTTAGGGAGTTAGCCAAATTTTTGAAATTTTGAAAATTCTCAGAAACTAAAGAGTTGGAGAATGGAAGCCTGATCGAACGTAGAGCTGAATAATCAAACCACTTTCGACTTTGTTCCTTTTCGGGGACGAAAAGTTTTAAGTGGGGGAGATTGTAACAACCCGAAAATCTGGGCCAGTTTAAAATTTTTATTTTGGCAATTTTAGCGAATTTTGATTATTTAAAATGAATTATTTAAAATGATATCGACGAAAATCTATTTTGAATATAATTCGAACGTATATATTATATACGTCGTCGTTAGAATATAAATAATTATTTATAATTATAAAAGGAATTGAAAATGGCGCGGTAGTTCGATAATTCGATTTCAAACTTCAATTGAGTGTACCGGGTGCAAAACAAACCGGATTTTAATGAAACCAAAAACATTAGGATCTAATTGATGATATCTTTCTAACGGATGTAAGAAACTGAGATTTCACTTTAAAAATTGAGAGATATGTCCAGTTGAAAATTCTGAATAGTCGCTATGGAATTCAGGCCCTTAAAAATGGACATTTTGCAAATGACCTCGGATTTCGACGAAACCACTTTTGTTGGGTCCGTGATGTCAAATTATAGCTAGGTTTCAAATTTCATAATTTTCCGAATCAATATGTGAGCGTGGCAAAGGAAAACGCGTTTGACCATTTCAGTTGATTTTAATCGACTGGAAATTGGCCATTTTTCATACGGTCTCAGAATTCGACGAAACTAGTTTTGTTAGGACCGTATCGTCAATACGAAGCTAGAAAATATTTTTCTGCAATTTATAGAGTTAGTATGGGACCCCAGTAATTTGAAATGTACGTTTAAAATTCAATATAGTGATTTAAATGTAAATTTAACGAAAACTGATTGTAACAGCCGAATCAACTTACGATACATATCCCATTGTGTTCGGAATGGGGGTGAAACGCTATGGACGACAGGCGGTGGACCTCGTTTAGAGGTCGTTTGAAAAAGTTGACTTTTTGAATTAAAATAAAATAATTAAATTAATAAAAAAAAATATATAATCCCTCTTCCCTCCCTATACCTCCAGGCCCCCCCCCCCCCCCCGATAATTCAGAATCGAAAAAGAAAAAAAAAAAGAAAAAAAAAGGGAGATCGAAATCGCGTCGAAGCCCCCCCCACGCCGCCGCCGGTGGCAGAGCCACCACCACCTCGCGCGCCCCCCCCCCCAGAGCCGTCGCGCAGCGCCCCTCCTCTTCCCTCTCCACTCTCCTCCTCCAACGTGAAGAACCCTAATTCCGCACCCCCTTGCTCACCTGAACCCTAGCCGCCGCAACCAGACCCCCTCCACCTCGCCTCGCAGCTCCGCTGCTCCCTCCTACTCGCGAACCCCCAAAGCGACGGAAGCCACAGCCCCCCCTGGACCCAAAACCGATGATGAACCCCCCCCCCCCTGTAAGTATTTTCTGATTTTATTTATTTTATTTACTGATTTTATTTGTTTTATTAACTGAATTTTATTTGCTTATTAATCTGAATTTTTAAATTTTAAAAACTGATTTTATTTATTTTAAAACTGATTTTATTTATTTTAAAACAGATTTTATTTATTTATTTTAAGACGTGGCTTTTAAAACAGAAAAGATTTGATTTTTAAAAAGTAATATAATACGATCTTTATATTTTTAAAGTGATAAAAATATAGTTTTTATATTTTTAAAGAATTAAAAATATAATCTTTATAGGATAGAGAATATAAAAATATCATCTTTGTATATGTAGCAAAATAAAAATCTGATTTTTATTTTATATACGTTGAAATCAAGTGAGGTCTTTAAATTTAAAAAGGTGAAATCTTTAAATTTAAAAAGGTGAAATCTTTAAATTTAAAAAGGTGAAATCTTTAAATTTAAAAAGGTGAGATCTTTAAATTTAAAAAGGTGAAATCTTTAAATTCAAAAAGGCGAAATCTTTATATGGAAAATAGCGGGATAAAAATATAATTTTTATCTATATAACATAGAAGTAAAAATTCGATTTTTATATTGAATAGCAAAGTAAAAATTCGATTTTTATATTGAATAGCAAAGTAAAAACTCGATTTTTATATTGAATAGCAAAGTAAAAATTCGATTTTTATAATGAATAGCAAAGTAAAATTTCGATTTTTATATATTGAATAGCATAGTAAAAATTCGATTTTTAAATATATGAAGTGATTATAAAAGTATGATTTTTAAATTGAAAGTGAATAAATAAAAATGTGATTTTTATTTTAAAGACATCGAAATATAAAAATGTGATTTTTATATATATAGTGACTACGGGCAACGAAGACGATGAAGATGAAGATTTCTATCAAATGAAGTGCCGTGGAGCTTGGATAGCTTTCTGTGAGAACTTCTCACTCTTAATTCTCTTTTTCTAGATATATATATATATACTAGGATGCAGACGGTGCTTATTAGGAGCACCCGACACCCGTCCACATACCATGGACTTGTTTGATTGGATGTTTGGTGATTGATTGAGATATTGGTTTGAATGTGGTTTGTGGTGTGAAAAATCAAATCGATAAATTGGTTAGGATTAGACGTGCGCCGTTATAAGGCGAAGGAGTAAGGCTAGGTTAGACCCTTACTCCAAATTTTGTGGTTTGCATAACGAAAGTGAATTTGATTGATGTGTGAATGGCGTGGGCCTTCACTAGACCGGGGATAAGGCTAGGCCTTGTCCCGTTTCTAGTATCGTGCCGTTATGCCGCCGAAATTTTCTAAAATAAGTTAGAAAAATAAAAATAGCATTTTATTTAACGAATGAACTGAATAGAAATTGATATGTTAAAAATAAAATGTGTTATCGTTAAAAATATAATTTTTAACGTGAATGTGAATAAATAAATATTCATTTACAAACCAGACGGTTTGTTTATGTACACCTATTTGAATGACGTTGATTGGGTCGATAAATTTTACACATCGCCTAACTGCACAAATAAAATATGTGTTTGATTGTTTGAAACCCCACACGGGTGTTAGGATGAAATTTGAAGTTCACTCATCCTGATTGATTAAATATGTCGATCGATTGATTGACAAGCTGCTATAAGCGTTAAATGTCTATATTTGATGCTTATACAGTGTAGTGCACTTTGGTTGATGGTTGATTATTCATCGTTGTTGATATATACATGTGTTGTAGAAAATCCATATAATTAACATTATATGGTAATTGATTGGGCCTCATTCCAGTTTCGAAAAAAAAAAATATTTGAAATAGAAATATTTGAAAAAGAAATATTTGAAATAGAAATATTTGAAATAGAATATTTGAAAATAGAAATATGTGAAGCCGTGAGGATTAGATTGACGCCATTTTGACGTGAACGATATTTATATCGATTTTATTCATTTTAAAATGAATATTGAAAAGTGATTTCGAAATCGAATATTTTGAAATGAATTGAATTGAAAACGATTTCGAAATGAATTGAATTGAAAACGAATTCAAATGGAATTGAAAGCGAATTGAAATGAATTCAAATTGAATTGAAATTTGAATTGAATAGAAATGAATTTTGAAACGAATTTATAAAGAAGAATTCAATTTTGCTTTGAATTGAAATGGAATTTGAAATAGGTTTTGAAACGATTTTAAAACTATTTATGTAATTCGTTTTAAATAGAAATCGACGAAATATATATATTATATATATTATATATATAATATAACGGCCTGAATAGAACGCGCCGCGCCGCGGCAGTTCGTGAATTTCGACCATTTATTTCAAACGGACATTACGGGAGATCCGACCGTCGGATTCTCCTAAAACCGGAACCGTTGGGTTCGTATCGAAAAGAGCTTTCTAATGAATGTTAGAAATTTGAAATCTAACGGTTGGATTTGGAGATACGTCCAAATCAAATTCGAAAAAGGTCGCTGTAAGTGCAGTTCGATGGCCGTTGATGGAAATCGACTGTACGGGCCTTGATAAAATTATTAAAAATAGTAATAATTTGTGTAAAATCAAAAAAAAATGATTTAGAAAGAATTGGGATGAAAAACTCCATATTTGAAAAGATAAAAATAGATTTTTATCGAAATGAACTAGTTTTGAACTAGAATTATAATTCTATTTATTTTTAAATAAATAAATTGAATTTGAAATGGTTTTAAAAATAACCAGAATATCCAATGATTGCATTGGAGTGGAATTGAATCGAAATTGTCTTCGGAATATTTCGATGTTGGAATTCGTGATTATACGGATGTTGATATGGAAATTTGAAAGATATATACATATATCGCTATTTCCAATACGACATTTGTTAGTCGTAGAATTCGATATTGAATATAAGCCGATATATTTCCTATTCAGAGCCTTGTATTGAATATCGAATGTGATTTGGGTTTGTCGTGAATGGTGTCTTCACTAACACTGTTCTTGAACCCAGTTGAGAAAAGATTAAATCTTTTTATTTAGATTTAATGAAGTGTACCAATTAAATAATATTTAATTGGAATTGAATTGATATTGATTTTTGGGTTTATCGTGAACAGTGTTTTAAATAACACTTGTTCTTTAACCCGATAATTAATGAATGTGATTTGGGTTTGTCGTGAATGGTGTCTTCACTAACACTGTTCTTGAACCCAGTTGAGAAAAGATTAAATCTTTTTATTTAGATTTAATGAAGTGTACCAATTAAATAATATTTAATTGGAATTGAATTGATATTGATTTTTGGGTTTATCGTGAACAGTGTTTTAAATAACACTTGTTCTTTAACCCGATAATTAATGAATGTGATTTGGGTTTGTCGTGAATGGTGTCTTCACTAACACTGTTCTTGAACCCAGTTGAGAAAAGATTAAATCTTTTTATTTAGATTTAATGAAGTGTACCAATTAAATAATATTTAATTGGAATTGAATTGATATTGATTTTTGGGGTTTATCGTGAGCAGTGTGTTAAATAACACTTGTTCTTTAACCCGATAATTAATGGAATGTGATTTTGGGTTTATCGTGAATCGTGTTTTTAAATGACACTGATTCTTTAACCCAGATAATGATTAAAACTAAGTGGAGTTTTAATGAATCTTTAATTAGATTGAAAAGATCGAGAATGGAGTATCACCAGTTTTGCTCCAGGCGATAGTTAAATCTTTAATTAGATTTGAACGTGAAATTTAGAAACTAACTGTCGGTTAGCCAAGCAGAATGGTTTTCTGGATATTGATCTGATGTTGGTTTCGGCCTTCGGGGTTAATATTTGGGGAATTATTCTCTTGATTAATTTACGGTTAGTGACTAATGAGTTGGAATGAGGCGTATGTTGTGTTTGTGTAACACTTTTATAATATATACGCGAGTTATTCGGAAAGACCGGGTTTATCCCATTCTGAATAACTGATACGACGATAAGTCGAAGATGAAGACGATGGTCGAAGACCGGAGGTCTTCACGTCGTTTGGGTGATAACTGATGATCTTGATTGGGCTGTACACCCAAGAAGATGGAAACAGTTAGTGATCGTCCAGACGTACTTGGAGATCGATGGATATGCGGGGTACTAGGTGCCTCCGGTTTCGTTCAGACCTAGGACGGACTTGTAAATGGACTGTGTGTCTGACATCGGATTTCATTCTGTGTGACTGATATCGGTTGCATAGGATGGTTTGCCTGTGTGGCATGCTAAGATGCAAATGATCAAGGCTTCTGTTGAAAAGCAAAGTCTTGTGGTGATGATCAAAGCACGGCCTTTGTGGCGTAGCTTTGTGTAACGTTTACCTCGCGTGTTTCGCACCAGGTATGAACCAAAAACGGGAGACGGACCTCAGGGAGGACTTGCGTTTCTTTCTAGCTAGAAGTGGCGTCAGTGGTTTTTCACGCCCTGACGAGTTTGACTTATGTGGTTGTTGCTGTTGCGAGGCGCCTCGGTTATATCGGTTTCGGCCGATGCTTCTGGTCGGCTGACGGACCAGACTTACACCCCATAGGGTGGGGAAACGTAGTGTTCAGGCATTTTAATCCACATCGGTGGACCGGCCCTGTCGCTCCAAGGGTCGATGCGCTCTGACCCTGTGGCTCGGGCTAGAGAGTCACAAATCGGTTGAGGACTATCTTTTGCCTCGGTTCATAGACGGAAATCCAATTTCCAAATACGTGTCATTTGCGGTTTTATTTGTAAACCTATATATGGCGACATAGTGGCATGGGACGCTCATGTCGCCTATGATTGATACTTATGATTTGAAGTTGTTTTATACACTATGCACTTATTATAGTATCAAATGATTTGTTTTAAACGTATCAAGCATTCTTTGGCTGTTATAAGGGAAAACCCTATCCCCCGGCTTGCGTTTGCATTGTGTGATAGGACCTGGGTCTTATAACAGCTTCATTTTTCTTTATTTAGCATTGCGCTGTTTGTTTTATGCACTGGTATTCTTGGGAGGAAACCCGTTCCGTGTTATACGGCGTGGTCCCTTGATTTACCTAGCTTTAAAAATAAAGATTAATAACTGTTTTAGTTCTCACACCAGTCACATGACTGACCTGGAGTTTATTGTTTTAACCTAAACTCTGGGTGCCCCTATTTTTGACACGGGCAGCTAGTAGTTTTGGTTTTGCAGATTTATATTCACAGGATCCTGGTTTACAGCTGGAACGATATCCGGAAAGCTTTGTATCCGTATATCTACTTCTAGTTGTGTATTGTATTATTTTCCGCTGCTATGTATTTAAATGTAATTTAAATCTCTGATATTTCTGTGTAATATTTATTCGTTTATACTCTGTATATTCTTGTAATCTGATGCATTGTTGTAATAACAATGAAATGTTCTTCTGTATGCGTTCTGTTGTGGTTTGTTCTCGAACTATCCGACGCTTTCCTTTACGGGGAAGTTGCGGGTCTTTACACCACATGCCACCCGAGGCACTTACTTAACCCCTTAATCATGTTTAATTACATGTTCCACTTTGGTTAAGTATTCTAATCGTGTTTTCTATTGCCACCCAAGGCAACCCACTAGTTTCCTCATGCCACCCCAGGCACCCACTTAACCTCTCATGTCCCTCTACATGCTAATGTGGTTAAGTGTTTCTTAATTAATTAATTAAGATCGTAACCTTTGTAAAGACCTCTCACATTAGACTGTCTTTTATGACCGCTGGTTAAGCCGGTTGGGTCCGGGCAGCCTTATGTCATAACCGAGTCTAACCTCGTGTCTTTACATTAATCACGTATTTAGTTTGTGCCTAAGACCTCTCACATTGGGCTAACATTTGTAGCAACTGGTTAAGCCGGTTGGGTCCGGGCAGTTTTACGCTACAACTGAGTCCAACCTCGTGTCTTAGTCAATTAATTACACCTAATTAATCACCCTCATAATTTAAATTAATTATCCCTAATTAATATTAAGCTTTTCATAACATGGGTAGACCTAACTCAATAGGTAAATTCCCATGGGGTAGACCTAACTCAATAGGTAAATTCCCAACACATAGTATGGGTACACCTAACTTAATAGGCAAATTCCCATACTATGTTCCTTTATTTTATGTTTTGCATAATCATATTAATTTCACACAATCTTATTAACTTATGCATTTAATTAACCCCATCGTTCCCACGTAATTTCGTTCTCATGACATAATACATATAAAAGGTGCCAACTTGCATATGAATGAACATGTTTCAAAGGTGCCATCTTGCATATTAACAAACACATAACTTGCATATAAACTTGCATAATATGTCACATAACTTGCATATAATCTTGTATAACATGTCACATAACTTGCATATAATATGTCACATAACTTACATATTCACTTGCATAATATACTTGCATATTAACCCATAGACTTGCATAATGTGTCATCATGAACTTGCATATTAACAAACATGTAACTTGCATATTAACAAACATGTAACTTGCATAGCATATCTTGCATATTAACATACATGTAACTTGCATATTAACGAACATGTAACTTGCATAGCATATCTTGCATATTAACATACATGTAACTTGCATAGCATATCACCAAGAACTTGCATATTAACAAACATGTAACTTGCATAGCATATCTTGCATATTAACATACATGTAACTTGCATAGCATATCACCAAGAACTTGCATATTAACAAACATGTAACTTGCATAGCATATCTTGCATATTAACATACATGTAACTTGCATAGCATATCACCAAGAACTTGCATATTAACAAACATGTAACTTGCATAGCATGCATATGATCACATAGCCCACAACTTGCATATTTAGCATCATGCAAACATAACATACATCATATTAAACTTGCATAAACTTACATACTCAACATGCATAAACATAAGATTAATGCTAACATCATATCATATGATTCAAGACTCATTAATCCACATACAAAACCATAAATCCCATCACATCTCATCTACTTAGTTTAACAAAAGATCATCAAAGTGATAGAAACTCACTACTAGCAAATTTGCACTCCAAATGAAGAAGATTAAGATGCTTAGAATGGATTAGAAGTTGATTAGAGAGGTTGATTAGCTTGCTTTCCTCTTCATTGATTTGTGGAGGCCATGATCAAGTTTCATTTTGCCATAGTTTAGTTACTAGGTTTAATTATGAATGAATTAGGGTAGGGTTGTGGTCTTATTTATAGGATTAGGTTGCATTTTAGACCCTTAGATTAACCCTAGATTAGTTTAGGACCCTTAGATCTCGGAACTCTCCAGAAATCAGCCCTAAGACCAAGCCCAAACCCCAAACTGGTGCACCCAACCACAGAACTCTCTAGAAACTGTGCAGGTTTCTTGGCTCGGCACGGGCGCACTTCCCAAGTGCGCCAGTCTATTTTTGTACTGGCGCACTTCACAAGTGCGCCAATGCATTTTTGTTCTGGCGCACTTCACAAGTGCGCCAGTGCATTTCTGGCCTGTTCCGGGTTCTTCTGCCTAACTTCGTTCGTCCATATCTCTTTCATACGGACTCCGATTCTCGAAAACTCGGACTCTATTTCGCGTATTTTTCCGAGACGAACGCAATGACGCAGCCCGTTTTCCCCAAATTCTCACATCTGAGATTATTAATTCTGTAATTAGTGAATTTTAGCATTAGCCGAAATTCGGGGTGTTACACCATACGTCCAACGTATGTTTATCCTCCAAGGATAACTAGATCACGTCCAATGGATCTAAGGTAAGTGGGCGTCCCCAGATACCCTTGCTTTTAGTCTGCCTGAAACACTCGATTTCCACCCAAGTCTATCCATTATCTTGCTGCCCTCTCGAGTCCAACTCAAGCCAATCCAACTCCATGCAGCCTTCTCGAGTCCAACTCGAGTCAATCTGTTACCTATAAACTCAAACCCAGTCTTGAGTATCCATTATCTACAAACCTTAATCCAACGTGATTCGTCTCCCTATTTATTGCCGCTCCAAGATCAACGAACACCTATTTTCTTTTACGAGTTCAAGTCCAACTTGAATCGTCCTAACCTTCATTGCATATTCCATGATCAACGAAAACATCCTATTCTTTCAAAAAGAACATCAACATAGGGTCCTAAACAATCCATTACTTTGCATCTTTCTCGAGTTCCACTCGAGTCATCTCATAACCCTATCGAGTCTACCTCGGGGCAGTCCGTACCATCGAATAGTCTTATCCTGTCACAGCTGCCCATTACTCCTCGAGTAAACCAAGATATTATCCAATGAAAATCACAACAACTACTTATCTCTCACGCAAACCATCCTAGTCGACTTCGACATTCCCCGAGCACAAGCCTCAAAGGCCTAAACCAATATCAGACAAGCACCCAAGGGAATATCTCCCTCGAGTTCAGACAGTCTACGTGGGTTGATATGAGCAAAACATCCAAACACTCAAGCATCCATAACTAACTCTGGCTATCCTTGCCAATCTTGCTTGAGACTATTGTCGATCGCATGGCCAAGTCCTGACCAAACTAACGTACATCCAATGTACATTTGCTTCTCTAACTCCCATTATCATCTTCATCATAAGATAGGCGATCTAATACCACCTTTCGTCCATCATCCATTACAATGGTCGTTAAAGACTCTTCACAATCTACTATCACTCTATACCTTTGGAGTCAGTCGGCTCCCAAAATCAAGCTAGACCTAGTAAAGCTCAAAATAAAGCAATCACAACAAACATACATCCATGACTCTATAAGACCAAATTACGACAAATCCTACAAAGGCTAGTCAATCCACCTACCGGGTTTGTCACTACTAAAGGTCTATCGACTACCTCGGGTTCCAATTCTAACCTACCTACCAAGTCACTAGGTACGAAGGAATGGGAAGTCCCGATATCAAACAAACTCGAACAGAAACATCTTAAATAGGAAGCATATTTCGAATAACGACACCTTTTTCCTTCTGCGCCGCAGGTGGGGCATTCGATGAAGAAGGAACAACGTTGATAGCATATGCTTTCACGATCTGCTTCTCCCTAGAAGGTTGTGGACATTCATTCTTGTGATGTCCCACTTGGCCACAATTAAAGCACTTCCTTTCCCTAGGCTTTTCCCGACAATCTCTGGCATAATGGCCCTTCTTTCCACAGCTAAAGCACTCGCCATCTTTCTTATTTTTCTTATTCTGACCATCCATGGTTTGGTCTTGTTTCCTCTTATTCTGGGAATTATTCTTGCCTCCACCGCCCGCTGGCGGCTTTGGCTCTTCTGCAGATGCAATAGCAACCTCAGTCTTTGGCTTAGGGTAAAGTCTCTCTGACCTTAATGCCTTTCCTATAATCGACTCAAACGTCTCATCGATGTGGTTTATAAGTCTTTCCTCCAAGTACCCATCTAAACCAGTTATGAACTTCTCGTTCTTCTTCTCGGCAGTATCAATAAGAAATAACCCATATTTTGACAAAGTGTCGAATTCGGCAATATACTCCGAGACAGCTCTGCCATTCTGCTTGAGTTCCAAGAATTTCTTAAACAACACTGACTTCTGAGCAGCTAGAATGAACTTATCGCTAAAGCGAACCTTAAACTGATCCCAAGTAATCTGATCTTCGGGAGTAGCTGCCTTTATAGCATTCCACCAATTCATTTCCCGTCCTTGCAGCTGACGGGATGTTAGCCTTCTCTTCATCACATCCTCGATACCCAAATCTTCGAAGATACGCTCGCAGCTATCCAACCAATCCTGAACATCCGTAGCCGACTCCGTTCCGTGGAATGGTTTCCCACCAAGACTAGTATAATCCTTGTTCAGCTTGGCGAAATCGGCCCTAGGTGCCTGCACTACTGGACCACCACCATTACCAGCATTGGGGGCTACCCCCTGCACATCCCCAAGCATCTCTCTCATGAAGTTGGTGAACATCGCCCTCACATCAGGGTCATTCCTATTGTTAGCCCTTGGACATGTGTTCCTCAAGTTTTGGCTCATCGTTCAATCTGTAAAGAGAAAACGATTAACCATCTCCATAGTGGTGCTAGTGCAGTGCGACTTCATCCTTAGCTATACTAATAGTATATATAGCTTTTGAAAACCAAAATAATCACAAATACGCACTCTCATATATGTATACTATCTCTCCCTGATGACTTCCCTAGGTTAGCTACGCAACTTAGAGCTCTGATACCAAGTGTGACGGCCCGCCCCGCACCAGCCGGCATTTCCTCCGAAAGTGAGCTGTACACATGCCCGACTAGAACGGAACGGTTGCCAAAGAAAAGAAAGAAGAGAATGAACTAATCGAAAACCTGTAGAATGTCCCACAACACATGGAACAAAATATAATAATAATATACTTGACATAAAACAGGTGAGACAATGCATAAGCTGATAACTAAAACCAACATCAATATCATCATCAGAGCAGCAGAAATCCAAATACAGCTTATTACAACTTTCCAAATTACTGTCTCTAAACAAAAGGAAGAAAGGTACACCACTAATGCCCAAAGTAGTGACCGCAGCAACACAGGGAGAATATCTATATATATGTATCATTCGTGGAAGCTTCCTGCTCATCTTCGGTACAACTACTCGTGCATACCACCTAACCTGTCTCTAGTCTGCTCGTGAGAGCACCCAGAGTAGTTAGAAGAGACATAAAACTCTGGGTCAGACAAAAAGTCTGGTATGAGCGATAAGCAGCTAAACAGAACAATAATAGGTATATTAAACCATACCTGAAACTGGACCTGCAACCAAAGAGTTAGCACAACATACCGCTCAATAGTCTAAGGTGCGACTAACATATGGTGTAAAGAATACGGGGGTGGGTGTGTGCAAGTCAAAGTGAAAGAAAACAATCAAACATAGCAGCCATCCTCACATCTCCCACTCAATGCGTAAAGCATACGATATCCACTATTTGGTCACCTAATCCTTTGGGCCCTGACGGAGTCCAACCCCGTACAACTATCACTGCAAGCCCACTATCCGTCTCTCAGTGGTGAACCAAAATTATGAATACCGACAACCCATTTGCACACGTCTCGCAGCAAAGTCCAATCGTGAAGTTAACTCGTTGGTTCCCAACTGGATCGTGAGTACAAACTTCCCATTTGGACTATTGCATCTCGGGTTTTGGTCTTCTCCAGATCGGTTCGGTCTTCTCTCTTCACTTTGCTTCGGATCGGTTCATCCATGTCAACTCCTCTGGTTCGGTTCGGCTTGCTCCATTTCCTGGCCATCCGGTTCGGTTCGGAGCTCCACTCCTCCTCGGTTCGGTCCTCCAGCTCTGGTTCGGTTCGGATGCCCTGTGCCTGGGTTCGATGGTTGCTTCCTGGTTCTGTTCGGTGGTTTCTCCCTTCTAGATGTCCCGATCCGATCCCACTCCCTTTCATAAGCCCGATCCGGTCCCCCCCCCCTTTGGTCTCTCCGATCCGATCCCTTCTTGGTCTCCCCGATCCGATCCCCTGCCCAACTCCAACTCTAAGCAAATGGCCTTCCTTCTCGCCAAGTCTCCTTTAGTCCAAAGTTCCGATTCGGTTCGGCTTCTCTTCCCAGTCCACCATCTGATCCGATCCGAAACCCTGCACATTTTCCTGCAACTTTTCCAGCGACTGTTTTACACCATACGACGACATTCTCGACCATTCTAACAGTTCTAATCAATCACAAAGCACACCATACAGTCATAACAACAAATAGAAGTGACCACAAACACCAAAACAACAATATGACAAGGTTAAACGGATCAAACATAACCAAAATCACATATTTTCCCCTAAGCATGTTTAAGCAAAACTAATGATATGATTAGCAAAACTTAACCAAATCAAATAAAATTTCTAACAGAGGTTTAAAACATTATTTTCGAATTTATAAATATTTTTCCAGAATTTATTAGTGTATAAATTCGCTAATCAACACTAATTACCCTTAATTAACCATAATTAGTGAGGAAATATGCAAATCACTCACCTTGGCCACAAATAAAATACCAAATCTAAAATGAATCTCTGTTTGGCACGAATACTGATGTCTAACTGCAGCTCTAACCTTGCCTTGATGCTATCTCTTCTTAATTTGATGTTGCTAAGCTTAATCCTTGATTAGAAAGTGATTTGGAGATGTTTTAGAGGTTGGAGACCATTATTAGGGTTCTTAGGAGGTAAATGGCGGCTAGAAAACTGAAATGATATGAAAACCTAACTCATTTCTGCCTCCCCATAACCCTAATCCCGAAATTGGTTACGGGCCCATTTACTAATCACCTCATTTGGCCCGGTTAAGCAGTTTTTCACCTTCTGAAACTTGTTTCAGCCATATCTCACAAACGGTGAGTCCGTTTGGCTAATGTGACCACTTTACGGAATTGTAAACCATCAACCGGATCTAATGGAAGTAGCTTCAAGTCAAAACTCCCTTCCAATCAAAAGTTATGGCCAAAAAAAGATCAACTAGGGGCAAAATAGTCATTTAAAAATTGACAAAAATCATGAACATGGGAGATGACCCCAATAATCGTTCCCCAATGTTACACGACCATACGACTTCATACAAAAAAGAAATAAATATTCTACGATCCTCCGATGCGTAGAATGTGGGTCATTAAACATTGGTTATTACTGGTGGCGTTTGTTGTATTGGATTTTACTGCTTCTTTCATTTTGTATGGTGAGTTTCTTCAGTTTTTGTTCGATGTTGGGTTTCTTTTTTTATTGTGGGATTTGGTTTTGATATTTTATGTTGGTTCCTTTGGGTTTGACTTGTTGTTTTTATGGGCATTTGGTTATTTGTTTGAGCTCCCTGTTCCTGTGGGATCTTTGTTTGACAACCTTATTTGGGTATGAGCTCTATTGTCCCTATTTCGGTCGTCGTTTCTTACGACAGTGTGCTTCTTTGGATCGAAGTTGTTTCAAACACTTTCAATTAATTAATAGCTAGTTTGTCTTATTATGTGTTTTTGCTCTGTGGTTAGTTTTTTGCTGGTATTTGACTCGTTTCTTGGGGGATGTGATTCGACACATTGTTCCCCCAACTTTGGGCTGCTTTTGGAAGGTTTTCCTGATGTTTTTCCGTTTTCTTGCCATGCTCCTTGTGTAAGGTGGCTATTGCAGTGGCAAACCGTGAGAGTTTCTCTTATCCTTCGTTTTATTTCACCATGACCTGTCAACATGATGCAAACTGATCAAACTCATGACGGTTTTTCGAACAATGAAACCAAAAAACTATTGGAGGCATCTTTGAATGGCGACTCTACATTTCCTCTTTCTGCTCCGATTCCCTACCCAACACATTTCTCCGCATGAGATTCAATTAACTAATGCTTGGCTAGCTAGGCTCAAAAAAATGCATCTCTTTGCCTTGCTTGTTGTCATTCTTCTACTTCAGCCTTGTCTATCTCAAGTCATGAGAAGGATTCTTCCTTGACCATTGATCTTGTGTCTCTTGAGCCTCTCATTTGTGCTCGTTCCACTCCTAACAAATTTAAGTCCAAGAAAGTTAATAAGAAAAACTGTCTAATTCCCAGAACCATTCGTACTCGGTCTTTAGTGTAAAAAGAACTAAACTTTAGGACCATAAGACACAACCTTTACATTATTTGAATTTTCATGGAAAATTTCTTATTTTAGAATATCCGAGGTGTTTGGAACGAGGCTTTCACCTCTTGTCTCAAATGCATTATCAAGAAACACTCTATTATGATTGTGGTAATCAGGAATCCCCATAGGGCCTGAGCTTCTATCCGAACTCGTCATAAAACTGAAGTTTGGCGGAGACTTTCACAACATCTCCGACAAAATCTGGATTCTTTGGGATAGGGACACACAAGTGCAACTTGTCTTCGATTCGCCTCAGCTTCTTTCCATTTACGTTCTCATCCATCTATTTTATTTCTGCTTCTCTTTTCTGCATTTTACTTCGGGTAACTGCCAAGAACAGCAAGGTCTGTGGGAGGATACCCTCGCCCTAGTAGGTCATATTTTGGTGCCTCTCTTGTTAGGGTCGACTTTAATGTCGTTACCCGCCCAATAGAGAAAATTGGAGGTTCCTCAGTTAGTCGTTTGGCTATCAAGGAATTCAATGCCTTCATTCTTCAATCTGGTCTCTTTGAGGTTCCTTCATTAGATGGACATTGACTAGGTTTATAAACCAAGAGGTCTTAGTCGGATTCTATACCGATTGGACAAGGTCTTTGGTAATGATCAGTGGTTTGCGCTCCCTTTCGCCTTCTCCTCGAACATCTTCATTGCCAACTCAGAACATGCTACAAAGATTCTAAAGTGTGCACCCTTCTTAGACTCAGGTCCTTCCTCGTTCCATTTCCAGTCGATTTGGACTTCACGTAATTTTCTCTTTACGGGATTAAGGAGTCTTGGGACGTAATGGTTGTTGGTAACTCAATTGTGTCCTTCTCCAGTAAGCTTAAATGCCTTAAATATTGCCTTAAATTGTGGAACTCTAATGTTTTTAAGAACATCTCGACCGTGTTTGGTCAGAAAAAGAAGTTTTTGTTCTTGCGGAAGCCTCTTTCGACGTTGATCCATCCACGTCAAATAAGGAGCTATGGAATCAAGGGCAACTCGCTTTCCACAGGGAGTTGTGCATTGAGACGGTTTTTCTCCGTTAAAAGCCCGAATCAAGTAGGTCATCAATGGTGATACCAAATCTAAGTTCTTCCACTCTTCTATCAAGAAAAATAACAGAATCCTTTCCATTTTTCAGATTATTCGTTCGGACTCCTCCATAGCCGATTCGCATGTGGAAGTAGAAGAGATATTGCTTGATCACTTCTGGTCGTTACAATGCTAGTCTGTTAATATCCCTAACTCTGGAATCTTATTCTATATCCCTTCTCTCATGCTTTCTTCTAAGGGTTAGCTTGTCTTTTTTCCTCTCCTTTGAGGAGATCCGTTCAGCTATTTTCTCTCTTAGCAAAGATAGTGCAAGCGGCCTGAATGGGTTTAACAGGATGTTCTATCGATCGTGGAGACTATCCATAATGGTTTCTTCATGACGATTCAATATTTTTTCCAGGGGTGTTATCCATAGGAGCTGGGCCTCTTAAGAACCTTGTTCTTATTCCCAAATCGATCATCCTCTTTCTTGTGTTGATTTCTACCCAACTAGTATTTGCAATTTATCCAGTAAAGTTATCTCTAAGATTCTGCGTAATAAGATTGCTCCACTATTAAACTATATCATTTCTTCTTCCCAATCTTTGTTTCATCAGAGGATGACTTATCTCCAACAATTTCCTCTTTCCTAAGAATTGATTTCCCAAGTCGATAGGAAGGCGCGTGATTCTAACGATATGGATAAAGTTTATGATTGCATGTCGCGGTTCTTCATCTTTCGTAATCTTCAAGCATTTGTGTCCTTGAGACCTTTATTGACCTTATTTGGCGTCTCATTTCCAACTGTTGATTTTCCATTCTGATTAACAAGGCACCAAAATGTTTTTTCTTCTCAGGAAGGAGACTATAGCAAAGGGATTCACTATCTCCTTTGCCCTTTACCATTGTTGTTGAGCCTTTGTGTAACGACCCAAAATTTTAACCGTTAAGTTTTAACATTTAAAATGGTCTTAAATGTTGATTTGGAAATATAAAAGGATATATATTTATTTAATGTAGTTTGAATATAACTTATAATTTAACTAAAAACGAGCTCGTAACATTGCAGTAGTTCATAATATTATGTTTTGAACTTCAATTGAATATTCAGAACCCGTTTTAAGTTGAAATTCTTTGAAACAAAAATCATATGGATCTATTTGATAATAATTTTCTAATGAAAGAGAAAAATCAAGATTTTGTATTATATATCCTGAGTTATATCAAAATTAAATTTTAAAATAGTCGCTATGGAATAGTTTATAAACCACAACGTTTTATTTCATAAAATAAAAGGGTTTCTAATAAAATTAAATATTTTTTAACCTGGAATTTGATCAAAATGGTTTCTGAATAGTTATACATGCTATTGGAATATAATGAAAGTTGATAGAGGTTTGAAAATTCAGTTTAATGTTGATTTGGCAAAAATGAGGTTTTTATATTGATTTAATCAAGTTAAAAATAGACAATTCTAAAATAGTGAAGGATTTCAATGAAATTAGTTTCATTAGATACGAAATGTTAAATTATTATATGAAAATAAATTTCGTGGTAGTTCGATATCAAATGTGGCTTCGGTAGCCTTAAACACGCAGCTAGTTTGTGTAGCACTTAATTAAATGAAATTAATTTGATTATTTACAACTTAAGCCAACGATCAAATTAAGACACGAGACTTGTTCCATTGAATTCGTATTGATGTTTAGATTCAGGATATATATAGTTTGTTATTTTTGGGAGACGGGATAATTTGGTGTCCAAAATAACATCGTTTTACGTGGAAAATATCGTTTCGGGAGAATTGTCTTGGAATGCAATAAAACTTGTGCCATTGGATCCATATTGATCGTACGGATAATAAACACCTTGATTTTTAATTAATCGTTTTATCGATTTAGTATGTAACTTAAGAATAATCAATTTTCAGATGACTTCAGATTTCAACGAAACTAATTTGACTGAATCTATACAAATTAGTTATTGTAGGATTTCAAGTTTCAAGTCAATTGGATTTAATATGTGATCATGCTTAATTTAAACATGTATCGATACGAAATGTACAATTATTAATGAATTTTTATAAACGACCTTGGAATTCGATGAAACTTTTTCCATCATGTCCGGAATATTTAAGTATGCTAGGATTTCAAGTTTCATCTCAATCAGAGGTTGTATGAGGTAGTTTTTACATGAAACTTAGGGCGTAAGTTTCATAAACATTTAAATATTAATAAACCCTCACTATATAAACTCAACATATAACCCTAACCCTCATCATTGTGTTCTCATGGTCAACCTTAACCCTACCGCCTCCTAATCCATAAACGGCTTGAAAATCGCGAGGTTTCTCATTTATTTCACCGCAATCCATGAATTTGTTTGAGAATTTCCCAACAACAAAGTTCTTTGTGTCGTCAAGAACTATAGGGTCGAGGTAGCAACCCATTTTAAGGTGTTGTGGTGACCGTAATCAGCTTCGAAAGGGTGCATGGTTTTGGTTTTGTGAGCGATGAACGACGGAGCAATACGAGTCGAGACTCTTGGCAGAGACAAAGGACGTCAGGGCGCTTGAGCTAGCGTAGGCTGATCGGAGTCCAGTCGATGATACGGTGGTGCAGTGGTTTGTTTTTGGTATGAGTGTGGGTTGAAACAAAGACGAGGTAGCGAATTGGAGCTAACGAGGAAGAGAGCTTAATCGGGCCTAGGTTATACTGATCAAGCACTTAAGCCTAATTATATAATTATAAAAGGGTTAATTATTTTTATATATATCCTTTACCAAGCGTTAATATACAAGGTCAGAATTGAAAGAAACAAGCTACGTTGGGACCGTAGTGATGAACCCTATATTATGGGACCAATTTGGACAAGGATGGAGATGACTGGAATGTTCGGTTTAATTAAACATCCACTAATTTAATTGAAAATTGAAATCGCTTTAGCGACAAATGAAATCAGGTGTGGTTAACTCACAAAGTTTGTCTCACTTATATTTTATATAAGCCGGGTTTGATATTTGTGTGTTATGGTTGTTTATTGTTGGATGATTACTGAATAGATATTTATATATATTGACTGAACTGATTAAATTAAACATTCGCTTAATTTACTTTAAATTGATTGTTATTTTTAAGGATTGTAACCAATTGAGGTAACTTACCTTGTTGGTCACGTTTATAATAATATAAACATATAGAATGAATAGTGGAATGCTTGGATTGTTGTTATTGGCTGATCATTGAAATTAGTAGTTGAACTGTATTTCTGACTATCGAGATGGTAAATAATAATTATATTGTTATATTGAATGGATAATTTTATTTGAGGTAACCTATTTGGATGCAGGGAAAGGCAGGTTGGAGGGATCCAACAAGATTCCTCACTTGTATTGATAATGTTTATCATATATGTTTGATATGTTTGATTGGATGAAATAAACCCTTATTTCATAATTGGTTATTTTAATAGTCGTTTGGCCCTTTAATATGATAAGAAATGGTTGAATCGATTTTAAATCAAATCTGAAATGTTTCCAGTTGCATACCTTTTTGAGACGTTGATTGCCGTTAAGCGAATCGACAAAGTTAAGTTACAAAAATTATTTTTATAACTGAAGCTACATTTTTAACTGATATTATTTATAAGTTATTAAAAATAAAAAATTTATAAAGAAATATTTATAATTGGTTTTATTAAGTATTATTAAATGATTTATATAGCTAATCAAGGGGTTAATGATTAGGAATAATTTTGTTTAAGCAAACAACTAAACGATATTTTAAAATTAATTATATTATTAATTAACTTAAGAAGAAGGATTAGCTGAAATCAGTTAACAAGTTAACTTACATTTTTAGGTTGACCGAGTTAACTTTTTTTAATTAGAATTGAATATTAGATTAATTTGTTATTACTTAATCTAATAGAAATAACTTTGACAAATAATTGTTTAAAATGTAACGAGACTCCTTAAAAGTAAATTTTCTATAACTAATGACATTTAAAGTTAATTTTTGAGTTATTTACTATTAATAAAATTAGTTATTATTCTAATAAGATTTTAGGAAGAAGATTAATTATTCTTTTTTATTTAATAATGAAGTAAATGGTTTTACTTCAGTTAAAGGATGAAGTTAATTATTAATATAAATCAAAGTGATTACTCTTAAATTAAGAGTAATCATGTTTGGGAAAAAAAGACTTAGTGGAATTTGGCAAAGAGTCATGAAGGGGTTTTAAAATGAAAATCCAAATTACAAACGAAGTTTATAAAAATGATTTTTAACTAATGCGATAGTTTGGAATAAATATTTTACTTAATATTAAATTAAGTAAAATGAATTGAATGGAAAAAGAGATTTTCAAAGATGAAAAAGGAAAGTCGTGTAAAAGAGTTTTGTTAAGGATTAGAATGTGGTAAATGGATTTCAGTAATAAAAATCCAAGATTTGTACTATAATAAGTGGTCTAATGGGTTTATGTAAAGAATGTAACAAACGGATTTTTAGTAATCAAATATAGAAATAGATCATGTTTATGAAGTTTAAAATCAATTATGATGGTTTAAATAAGTTAAGTAAGAAATTTTGAAATCGAAAGAAGATTTTTAAAGGCAAAGTTAAATGTTGAATGGATTTTGTTTAAACAATGTGGTGATTGGATTTAGTAATAAAATCCAATTTAAATTTGTAATAAGATGTAAAATAGTTTTGCGGGAAGAAATTGGTGAATGGATTCTGAAATAAACCCAAATGGTTAGTGATAATATTAAATGGTTTAAAGTAAAGTATTTGAGATTTAGAATTTACTAAATCGACGATGTTTAAAAATGATTATTAAATTAATGTAATTATTTATTGTTTAAATAAAGTGATTAATTAATCTTTTTTAGTTAATGAAAAAGTAATCTGCTTTTAATTCAGTAAATAATTTAAATTATTATTTTAATTAAAGTGATTATTTGTTAAATGAAATTCATTTAATAAAGAAACTAAATT
The DNA here is from genome assembly GCA_030737875.1 of Allium sativum. Lineage (NCBI taxonomy): Eukaryota > Viridiplantae > Streptophyta > Magnoliopsida > Asparagales > Amaryllidaceae > Allium > Allium sativum. Next base: position 299,330,955 of record CM060921.1, read on the forward strand.
TGTAATGAAATTAAATTTTGTTCTTCGTAAAAGTTTTGTAAAGAGATTTTCTTCCAAATGCTATGGGAAGGGTTACAAAGAGAAAGCAAAGCTAAAGTAATAAATTTAAAGAAGTATTTTACTTGATTAATTGATTTAAATTCAATGATTCAAATAGAAAGAAAAGAAATGTTGAAGACGCATAGAAGATGAATGAGGTTAATGATTTTGGGTACAGAAATTGTTAAATGTATTTTAGTTTTAAAATCCAAGTTTCATAAACGAAGTTATATAAGAGTTTTGAGCTAATATGACAGTTTAAATAAATATTTTGTTTAATATTTGAATTAAGTAAAATAATTAATATTAGAACAAGGTTTCTTTGAATGGTCTATAAAACCATATTTTTAATGAAATAGTTAAATGAGATTTGTTTGATAATAGAATTAATATCATTTTTAAATTTGCAACCTCATGTCTATCTTAAAATAAGAACATTGTCAATCAAGATCTGAGAGGTAAATAGAATACCCCAACTTGAACGACTTCATTATTACCAAGGGATGATATCTTTTGTAATGGTAGAAGATGCTGAAAATGGTTTATTATTCCCATAAGTGAAATATTGCAGCTTATTGCAAGATTTTGAAATGTAATTGGAAATGTTGGATTTTGAAATATACAATGTATAACTTAACATTGTTTGGCCAAGTTTAATGTGACTGTGCTTGTACCTTTCGGTTAAGTATATAGCACTATTTTCTACGTAATGAAAATAGTACGGTTTTGTCCAAAGATAAAGTTATTAATAAAAATACATATATAAGTTAAGTTATATGGAAATGAGTATAAGTTGGGTTCCTTATAGTAAAGGGATGGTAGAGTCAAGTTTAATGAATGTATTAAGGGAAGGATTTAATTGAATATAAATGATATATTCTAAGAAAGATTAATGATTTTGGAAATGGAATCCATAACATTGTTTATGAATGTTAAGTTAAACTAGTTTGGTTGATAACGATATATTTTTATAAAAAGGAACTCAGTCCAAGATTTAGACAATGAATAATGGTATTAGAAAATATTTTGCAAATAATATTTACAATGGAAAATTGGAGATGATTATAAGATATTTTCTAAGTATTGGAAATGGAATGGTTTTGAGAATACTCTTATATTTAAAATAAGAGATAAAATGTTATGTTTCAATTATTGAAAGAATTTTTGAGGTTAATTAAATGGGCCAAGTGATGGTGTGAATTTATTTTCTTTTCATGGTTGAGTGGATGTTTATTTTGATAGTTAGATAATCGACTATCAAAATATGGCCTATTATCGATTATTGGTACGGAAAGAACAGGATCAAATTTATATTTGAAAACCATTCTGAACCGCAAATACGTAAACATGGAAGATATCAGATGATAATCGAGATGGAGATTTGAAGACCGTGGATATTCATGAGCGAAAGAATAAATTTACCTGGTTCACACCCAAAGTTATTATGACTGTGATTCTATCGTGATTGAAATATTTGGATTAGAAGGACTTTTCACTACTGATCCTTAGGGTGATTCCTATATAGGATGTGGTAGGAGGGCACCTTCGGTTCATATTTTTCTTGGATGACCTGTAAGGACGAATGTCTGATAAATTATTTCCTTAAGGGTCACGTACGTTGATTTTTACAAATATACCAAGTTGGTGATGGGAAAGGCATCTTCTCTTAGCTTAACACCCAAAGTGTTTTTGTGGACGTTAATTAGTGGTTTGATGGATCTAACGATGTGACATTTAAAGTTAATGTGTTGCTCTCTAAAAAGGTAATCGTGACCTCAAACCTCATCAATCGAGAAACGACAAAAATCAGGAAGCATGGCTATGTGGGTCAATCCCATTAGGGTGTATTGTCATCATCTAGAGAAAATTCATTTTTTTCTTCTATCGCTTTTGTATCTCCCGGGTTATGTTGGTACCAACTGTGGGTGACAATATATTCGATACGCTCAAGCTGAGTGAGTGGTCGGTCATGCGTGGTCAGGTTGCAAGATGTTCTTATTAAACCATAGTGTATTTCTCTTTAGAGATACACTTTCAGAAGGTGGTCCCATACCTCGTCATAGTTGGAAATACAATCTCCAATAAGTGCCATGCGATTTTTGATTATACACACTAAGTATGTAGAGCTTGAGATACAAGCTTTTTGCAAGATGGTTATTTATTTATGGTTTGATAGACACTACTATAATATCACCGGATTTGATGTATCAAAAATGTTTTGGGTTATCTTAAGGTAAAAACTAACTGTGTTTATACGTGGACTGGTCTTATGATTATCCTTTTCTTTCAAAGGAGTTTCTAAAGTTAAGCAAGTGGATGTTACTTAAACTTAGTGAGTTTACTCACGCTGGTTCACCAGACTAATCCGTGGCATTTGCAATGCTCGGGTCAGACTAAGTTTTACAGGTTCAAGTTAAGATGCTGTGAATTTCAGAAGACGTGATGGGAGAGTCCAGATGTATATAGTAATTATTCCTCTCACTACAACAAAAATACTATTTTACAAGACTGAATCTGCAATAGTTCGACAAAGTGTTGTTAAAAGATGGATCTTTTGCAGTTTTGTGAAAAAAAAACATGTTGTAATAGATTCTTCCAAATAACATTTTATGTGAAAAAGTTGTAAATAAAAAAAGGGGCAACGTTTGTTTAAGCCATTATAGAACATATTTTTTGATGATGACTTTTTTACATTGTATTATATTTGTTTTTCATAACATATTTTTCATGTTATTGAAATATTTAAATAAACAACATTTGTCAGATATTGTAAATTTATAGGTTTCAACAATGTTTATCAAATGTTATAGATCGAAATTTAAACAACAACAAATACTATTGTAGATTCGATTTATTTTTCATTTACAACATCAACATGGTATTAACACAGATTTATTTAAGAAAATGTTTATTTTACATTATTAACAACATTAAATTTAATAACTTTTGGTCTATATTATTAATGATCATATTTCAACAATACATTTTTAACTATGTCATTAATATGTTTCGTATCGATTATATAATATTGTTAAAGATTTTAATAAAGGCAACTGACTGCAAATATTATAAAAACATTATTGTTGACAACATTAACTTGATATTGTAATTTTTGTAACACAAAGCGTTTTATTGATACTACAAATATTTTTTATTTAATAAAATATTGGTACTATAAAGTACGTTAGACTTAATAAACTTAATAGGTATTACAATTATATTGCTAAGGATGTTTCATTATGATTTTATTATCCGACCTTTTGGCTCAACTATATTTTGATAAGTTGAAATAGTTAGCCTCAAAGGTTATGAAAGAACACAACCTGAAGAAATAACTCTAAAGTCCAAGAATCAAATGCATATAATATGATATATAATAGTAGTACATATTCGGTTTATCTTTAAGTGTATAATAGGCTTTATATAATCTGAGAAATAAACTCGATTATCATGGTTTAAATTTTGGTGTAACACTTTATGTAACAATACATTAGTTTTTCCTGTCTTAAAAGACTTTCAATTGAGAATACATTTGTATATAGTGAATGCAACTACTAAGCTTTCCATGTCAAACCTAAGATTCCAAGCTACACAACTGATAAGTGCATCCACACTTTTCTGCAATCCGCATAATTAGACAAATACGTGACAAACAAGAAATGAAAGTTATGTGTATTTGAGGTATACATGTTGTCTTCTAATGTATTGTTTCATTAGTTTTGGATTAGATTCTCCATGCTCCTTCAGATCTGGAGGTGCACTCTAAAGTTCCTCTAAATTTATTGGTTGTTTTAAGCTTGAGTAAAGCGGAGAATAAACCTGACAAATGTAAAAGTAAAGAAGTCAACTGACAATTAAGACCTTAGGCTCTTCAATATCAATACGGCTATATTGCAGATTCTATAACACAAGAATCGATATAAGACAATAAACCATAGTGAAAGAGAGAAACAAATTCATGAACAGAAAAACAAGGTTTTATTTTGTTTTGTTAGGATAGTTGTAATAAATAAATGTTCAGACATGGGTTTCGCATATGAACTCAATAATGACCGATGAAGTATGTGATTTTCAGCTTCTATGTCCGACAACTGATCAGCTTGTCTGTAACAAAATAAAAAGGACAAATATCATGTCAAAAATAAACAGGTTATCACAAAAAGTAAAAAATACCCTAGGGATTAAGCCTCGTAATATTCTGATATTGGGGCGTGTATATTCTGACCAAGGTTTTAAATCTCGAATATCGATCATGTTTCATCTCGGGGATTTTAAAGACTTGATCTCGTACTGGGGGAGATCTCGGATGAGATGAGTCTAGTCCGATGGTACATCTCGAATTTCCATATCGGGTTTGAAAACTCTTATCGGAACAATCTCGGGGTATATGATATATGTTAAAATAAATGGTATTCTTACATGATAATTTTTATGAATGTTTTTATAAACACAGTTACTTAAGCTTGAATTGAAAAATCACTTCATTATTTTTAATTTCAAGGAACATTCATATACTAAATCTGTAGCGACCCACATTCTACGGATCGGAGGATCGTAGAATATTTATTTCATTTTCATACGAAGTCATATGGTCGTGTAACTTTGGGAAACGACTAATGGGGTCATTTCCTACATTCATGATTTTTACTGATTTTTAAATGACCGTTTTGCCCCTGGCGAATCTTGTTTCACCTATAACTTTTGATTGGTAAGGATTTTTGACCTGAAACTGCTTCTATTAGATTTAAATGATGGTTTCCCATTTCGTAGAGTAGTCACATTAATCAAACGGACTTACCATTTGGAAGATATGACTGAAATACGATTTGAAGATGGAAAAAATACTTTAGGGTAATTAGTAGCTAGGCCCATAACCCATTTTGGGATTAGTGTTATGGGAGGGCTGAAAGGAGTTAGAGAATGATTCCTTTTCATTTTTCCAGCAACCACTTATCTTCCTTGAGCCCTAATAATGGCCTCCGTCTTCTAATTCGCCCTTTAATCACTTTCTAATCACATATTAAGCAAACCAGCACCAAATCAAGGCGGATTAGCGTCGAAATCGAGATAGACCTGCTGCAACACATAAGAATCCGAGCAAAATCAGTTAGAGTTTCAAATCTATCATTTATTTGTGGCTAAAGTGAGTGATTAGCATGTTTATTCACTAATTACAGCTAATTAGGGATGATTTGTGATAATTAGCGAATTAATGACTCAGAAAAATACAAGGAAATATGTAAAAATTCTAAAATATTATTTTATGTGACTGATATAAATTTGGTTTAATTTGGATTAAGTTTGCTAATCCCGAAATTTAGGGGATTAAGGGGAAAAGTATGGATTTGAGTATGTTTGATCTAAAGTGGCCTATGTGATTGATGTTTTGATCTTTTTGATTGAACCTATATGTTGTTACTGTTGTTTGGGATGTTTTATGATTGTTTTATAAAGTTAGAATGGTTGAAAACACCATTGTATGGCGAGAATGGACGATATTAGGTTGTTGGAAAAATTGCAGGGTTTTGGATCGGATCGGAGGTCGAGGACCGAGTCAAACCGGAGCTTGGCACAGAAGAAAGCATGGAAAAAAGGAAGGCCACTTGAGTTGAGTTGGGATCAGATCGGAGAGGAAGCTTCGAACCGAGCAGTGGGAGCACGAACCAAAGCGAGACTTGAGTACCATATGAACCGAACCGAGACTGGAGCACCATTCCAACCGAACCGGATGGAGATGGCTGAACTGAACGGGAAGCTGGAGCAAGGAAGGGAAAACTGAACTAAACCGAATCGCAGGCATGAGAAGGACACGAAACGAACCGGAGAACAAAACCGAACACCAATTCGACTAGAACCCGAGATGCAAAGGAAGTCCAAGTGGGAAGTTATTACTCAGGATCCAGATGGGAACCAACGAGTTAACTTCTGAAGTTGGACTTTGCTGCGGGGCATATGCAAAGGGGTTATCGGTATCTATAACTTTGATTCACCATTGAGTGAGGGCGTAAGGGCTTTGACTATGGACCAGAGCATTAGGGTCAGAGGTTGTATGGAGTTAGACCACAACAGGGCTCCAAAGGGCAAAGTGGTTGTAGCGATAGTTTAATGGAGTTGGACTCCGTCATGACCCCAATGGTTTTGGTGATCAAATCAGTGGATATCGTATGCTTTATGCACTGAGTGAGAGATGTGAGGATGATTGCTATGTTTCATGTTTGCTATCACCATGACAATCACACTTCCATTTTACACCCTATGTTAGTGTTACGTTAGAGTACCATACATCTTGTTGTGCTAACTCTTTGGTTGCAGGTCCAGGCCAGGTATGATTATTTATACATGTTATTGTTTTATTTTGCTACTATCGCTCATACCAGACTTTTGTATGACCCAGAGTTTTACGTCTCTTCTTATTACTCTGGGTGCTCCTAAACGAGCAGGCTAGGGACATGTTAGGTGGTTATGCACGGGTAGCTGTCCAGAGACGAGTAGGAGGCTTCCACGTACTATATACATATATTCTCCCTGTGTTGTGGTTGTTTACTGCTTTGGGCATTAGTAGTGTACCTCTTTTATTTCTTTTTAGAGACAGTATTTTGAAGTTGTAATAATGGTTTGGATCATAAACTGTATTTTGGATTTCGCTACTCTGATGATATGCTTTAGTTTCAGCTTATGCATTGTCTCGCTTGTTTTATATCTAGTTACGTTATTATTATATTTTATTCCATGCGATGTGAGATATACTACAGGTTCATGATGATTTATGGTTTCAAATCCCTTTCTTTTGACAACCGTCCCATGCCAGTTGGGCATTGGCACAACGCATTTCTCGGGAAATGTCTGATGGTGCGGGGCGAGCCGTCACACTTAGTATGAGAGCCTTGGTTGCATAGTTAACCTAGGGGAAGACATCAGGGAGAGATAGTATACGTACATGAGAGCGTGTATTTGTGATATCTTGGTTATCAAAATCTATATATAAATACTATTAGTATATCTATGGATGAAGTTGCATTGCACTGGCACCACTAAGTAGATAGTTAATCGTTTTCTCTTTACAGATTGAACGATGAGCCGAAATACGAGGGGTACGAGTTCAGAAGCCAATAACGGGAATGTACCCGACATAAGGACGATGTTTACTGCCTTTATGCGAGAGATGCTTAGGGATGCTCAGGGAGCAGTTCCTAATGCTACTAACAGTGATGATGCAGTAATGCAGGCGCCTAGAGTCGATTTCGCCAAGCTTAACAAGGATTATACTAGTCTTGGTGGGAAGCCGTTTCATGGAACGGAATCGACTATGGTGGTTCAAGATTGGATGGATAGTTGTGAGCACATCTTTGAGGATTTGGGGATCGATGATGCAATGAAGAGGAAGCCAGCATCACGTCAACTTCAAGGACGGGCAATGAATTGGTGGAATGCTATTAAAGCAGCTACTCCCGAGGATCAAATTACTTGGAATCAGTCTAAGACCCGCTTCAGTGATAAGTTTATTCCAGCTGCTTAGAATTTAGAATTGTTTAGGAAGTTTTTGGAGCTTAAGCAGAATGGTAGGGCAGTCTTGAAATATATTTCTGAATTCGATACTTTATCGAAATATGGATTTTCTCTTATCGATATCGCCGAGAAGAAGAACGAGAAGTTCATAACTGGCCTAGACGGGTACTTGGGGGAAAGACTTATAAACTATATCGATGAGACATTTGAATCTATTGTGGGAAAGGCATTGAGGTCGGGGAACCTTTACCCTAAGCCAAAGACTGAGGTCGCTGTTACATTTGCAGAGGACCCGAAACCGCAGACAAGCAATGAAGGCAATAAGAATTCTCTGAATTAGAGAAAACAGAACCAAACTAAGGATGGTTAGAAAAAAAAGATAAGAAATATGTTGAGTGTTATAGCTGTGGTAAAAAGGGCCACTATGCCAGAGATAGTCGAGCAAAGCCAGCGGACAGGAAGTGCTTCGACTGCGGCCAAGTGGGACATCACAAGGATAAATGTCCACAACCTCCTAAACAGAAGCAGATTGTGAAAGCATATTACGTTGTTCCTTCTTCTTCGAATGCCCCAATAGCGGTGGAGAAGGGAAATGGTGTCGTTATTCAAGGTATGCTTTCTGTTTATGATGTTCACGTTCGAGTACTGTTTGATACCGGAGCTTCCCATTCCTTCGTATCTCATGACCTGGTAGATAGTTTGGAATTGGAACCCGAGATTATCAATAAACCTTTAGTTGTGACGAACCCAATCGGTGGTTCGACTAGCCTTTGTATGATTTGTTGTAATTTGTTCTTATCGAGTCATGGATGTGTATTTGCTTGTGATTGCTTTGTTTTGGGCTTTACTGGGTTTGGCATTATTTTGGGAGTCGATTGGCTCCAAAGATTTGGGGTGGTAGTGGACTATGAGGGGTCTTCGGTGACCATTAGAGCAGATGACAGGCGGAGGGTGGTGTTCGGTAGCCTACCTAGTGATGAGGTGATGGCTAGTTTTCTAAATTCCCTCGACATCCCGCATGATGAGTTATCAGATATGCCTATTGCTGGCGAGTATCTGGACATCTTCGGGGAAGTGACCGAACTTTCACCACACTGAGAGATCGAGTTTCAGATTGATTTAGTGAAAGATGTCAGACCTATAATGTTGCCACTTCGTCATATGGCGGCAAGGGAGCAGCGAGAGCTCGAGGTGCAAGGAAGGGATTTATCTGAAGAAGTGTTTCCGAGTGGGGAACACCAGTTGTATTTGCTACTAAGTCCGATGGTTCCCTTCGCTTATGTGTGGACTACGCGAGTTGAACAAGGTGACCAGGAAGAATAAGTATCCTCTTCCATGGATAGATGATTTGTCTGATCAATTGAATGGTGCAAGAGTGTTTTCCCAGTTGGACCTCGCGATAGGATTTCATCAGCTCCGAGAAGCAGCTGAGAGTATACCTAAAACAACATTTTGGATGCCATCGGGATTCTACAAGTGGTTGGTAATGCCATTCGGGTTGACCAATGCACCCGCATATTTTGTGGATCTTATGAATAGGGTTTTAAAGGATCTACTAAATAAGTTTGTTCTTGTGTTCATGGACGATATCTTGGTTTACTCGAGGACAGAGGAAGAACACAAGGAACATTTTAGGACAGTGATGGAGGTGTTGAGAAACACCAATTGAAAGCGAAATTTTCTAAATGTCACTTCTGGAGGAGGGAAGTGAGACTCTTGGTCCATGTTGTTTCAGAAAATGGTACTGCCGTGGACCCTACGAAGGTGGCTACGGTGCAAGATTGGTCTATGCCCAAGAATGCAACAGACGTGAGAAGTTTCTTGGGGATAGCTGGATATTATCGTAAATTTATCCAAGACTTCTCCAAGATAGCGACACCGTTAACTCAGTTGACCAAGAAGAATCAAGCTTTCGTCAGGGACGGAAGGTGCGAGTATGCATTTAAGAGTCTAAAGGAAAAGTTTACATGTGCACCGGTGTTAGTTATTCCTAAGGGGAACGAAAAGAAGAAAGTGTACATGGATGCCTATGGTACCAAACTAGGTGCTGTACTGATGCAAGGAGGTAGGGTAGTAGCTTATGCTAGTTGGCAACTGAAACCGCATGAGAAAAGATATCCTACCCATGATTTGGAATTAGCAACAATCGTGTTCGCGTTGAAGACGTGGATACATTATCTCTTGGAAGAAAGATTCGAGTTGTTTACCGATCATAAGTCACTAAAGTATCTTTTCTCTCAAAAGGATTTAAATCTTCGTCAGCAGAGATTCGAGTTCTTGGCTTCATATGATTTCAATATCACATACACACTTGGAAAGGGCAATGCGGTAGCTGATGCATTGAGTAGGAGACACGCCAATTTAGGGGCTATGTTTCTTGAATGGAAGCAACTAGAGTATATCGCGGGATATGATTTCAGGCCTAAGTGCGAATTGGACCCAGAGATGTTAGCAAGTTTGACGATCAGACCGACTCTGATTGAGTGGATCGGTTCTAGTCAGAGTAACGATCCTAATATATTGGAAATCATCTCCAAAGTAGAGATGGATATCGACGGGGAGGGAATGAACAAGTACAGGCTTGATAAAGAAGGATGGCTTCGAAAGAATGGGAGACTAGATATACCCAATGTAAATGGATCGAGAGATGAAGTGCTTAGAGAATGTCATCACTTGAAACTAACTATACATCCTGGTGGTAACAAAATGTACCGAGACATGAAGCAGACCTACTACTGGGAAGGGATAAAGAGAGACGTTGGGAAGTTTATATCCAAGTGCATGAATTGTCAGTTAGTTAAAGCCGAGCAAAAGAAGCCTAGTGGTCTGCTACAACCGTTGGAAATTCTTGAATGGAAATGGGAACAAGTCTCAATGGATTTCATTGATGGTTTACCAAGGACTAGATCGGGTCATGATAGTATTTGGGTGATTGTGGATCGATTGACCAAAAGTGCAAGGTTTATCCCAGTCAAGTCGAATAGAACGACAACTAAGTTAGCGGAACTGTATATGAAGTGGGTAGTGAGATTTCATGGAGTACCTAAATGTATTTTGAGTGACCGAAATCCATTATTTACTAGTGGATTTTGGAAGAATTTACAAGAGGCTTTAGGGTCAGAATTACATCTCAGTACCACGTACCATCCCCAAACCGACAGTCAAACAAAGAGGGTGAATCGTGTATTAGAGAATCTCTTGAGAGCTTGTATATTAGATTTTGGGGGTTCATGGGATGACCATTTGCATATGGTTGAGTTCGCATATAATAATAGTTATCAGTCCAGTATTGGTGTGTCTCCATTTGAAGCTTTGTACGGAAGACCGTGAAACTCACCATCATGTTGGTTGGAAACTGGTGAGAAGTTCGTGCTTGGACCAGATGTAATAAGAGAAACTTCAGATAAGATCAAGGTTATTCAACAGCGAATGAAGGCTTCCCAAGAAAGACAGAAGAGTTATGCTGATAAAAGACGAAGTGATTTGAAATTCTTCGTTGGCAACTTAGTATTTATCAATATTTCTCCGTTGAAGAGTGTAATTCGGTTTGGTAGGAGAGGTAAGTTTGCACCAAGATTTGTTGGTTTGTTTTTGGTTCTCGAACAAGTTGGGAATTTAGCGTGTAAAGTTGGATTGCCTGACAAGATGGTGGGAGTTCACGACGCATTTCATGTTTTCCAGTTAAGGAAGTTCGTGCACGTTTCTGATATGACTATTTCAACAGATCAGTTAGATGATATCGAGGTAAAATCCAAGGCAGTTGGGAGCCGCAGGATAATTAGTATTGTCGAGCACGATACAAAACAACTCCGATGGAAGACAGTGGAACTAGTCAAGGTCCAATGGGGCGACAATGAGAATGACTGTGCTTGGGAGACAGAGGAGAGCATAAGAAAGTCTTATCCAGAACTCTTTGCCTGATAAGTTTTTAATCGCGATATAGTTATTCCCTTGTTAGTAAACCGCATGCTAGGATAAGCTGGTTGTGTTATTGTGTATGTTTGATTGTTTGTAAATGGTTGATAGGCATGCGGGATACCATTGTATGTTTCTTGGTTAAGGAACTTCGAGGGAGAAATTTCTTAAGGGGGGAGAGTGTAACAACGCACATTCTACGGATCGGAGGATCGTATAATATTTATTTCATTTTCATACGAAGTTATATGTTCTTGTAACTCTGGGAAACGACTATTGGGGTCATTTCCCACATTCACGATTTTTGCCGATTTTTAAATGACCATTTTGCCCCTAACAAATATTGTTTCGCCTATAACTTTTGATTGGTAAGGAGTTATGATGTAAAACCACTTCCATTGGATTCAGATGATGGTTTCCCATTCTGTAAAGTGGTCATATTAATCAAATGGACTTACCGTTTAGAAGATATGGCTGAAATACGATTTGAAGATGGAAAAATAACTTAATTGGGCTTAATAGGGTAATTAGCAGCTAGGCCCATAACTCATTTCGGGATTAGGGTTATAGGAGGACTGAAAGGAGTTAGAGAATGATTCCTTTTCATTTTTCCAGCCACCCCTTACCTTCCTTGAACCCAAGTAATGGCCTCCATCTTCTAAATCGCCCTTTAATCACTTTCTAATCACATATTAAGCAAATCAACACCACATCAAGGTAGATTAGCATCAAAATTGAGATAGAGCTGCTGCAACACATAGAATCCAAGACAAATCAGTTAGAGTTTCAGATTTATCATTTATTTGTGGCTAAGGTGAGCAATTAGCATGTTTATTCACTAATTTCGGCTAATTAGAGATGATTAGTGATAATTAGCAAACTAATGACTTGGAAATATATGTAAAAATTCTAAAATATTATTTTATGTCATTGATATAAATTTGGTTTAAGTTTGTTAATCCCAAAATTTAGGGGATTAAGGGGAAAAACATAGATTTGGGTATGGTTGATCTAAAATAGCCTATGCGATTGATGTTTCGACCTTTTTGATTGAACCTATATGTTGTCACTGTTGTTTGGGATGTTTTATGATTGTTTAGTAAAGTTAGAATGGTTGAAAGTGTAATGACCAGCATTCTACGTATCGAAGGATCGTAGAATATTTATTTTATTCTCATACAAAGTCGTATAGTCATGTAACTTTGAGGAACGACTATTGGAGTCGTCTCCTAAGTTCACAAATTTTGTCGATTTTAAAATGACCGTTTTGCCCTTAGCGAATCTTGTTTTGGCTATAACTTTTGATTGGTAAGAAGTTTTTACCTGAAATTACTTCCATTAGATTCAGATGATGGTTTAGCTTTCCGTAGAGTGGTCACATTAATTAAACGGACTTACCGTTTGGGAGATATGGCTCAAATAAGGTTTGGAAGGTAGAAAACAACTTATACGGGCTTAATTGGGTAACTAACAGCTAAGCCCATTCGGAATTTCGGGATTAGGCTTGTATAAGGGCTAAAAAGGGTTAGAGAAACTTTTCTTTGTCATTTTTACAGCCGCCACTTACCTCTCTTCAACCCTAACAATGGCCTCCACTTTCTGAATTCATCCTAAATCATTTTCTAATCACACATTAGCCAAATCAACATCAAATTAAGGCGGATTAGCATAGAAATTGAGATAAAGCTGCTGGAATACATTGGGAACCGTGCCAAATCAGTTAGAGTTTCAGATCTGAGATTTATTTGTGGCTGTGAGTGATTAACATGTTTTTACACTAATTACGACTAATTATGGGTGATTAGTGATAATTAGCGAAATTACGCATCATAAAAATCTAGAAAAATATATAGAAATTCTTAAATATTATTTTATGCCACTTTGTGAAAATTTGGGTTAATTTGGATTAAGTTTGCTAATCCTATGGTTAAAACATGCTTAAGGTGATTAAGGGGAAAATCATGTTTTTTGGGTATGTTTGATCTGAAATATTTCATATGATTGTTGTTTTGATGTGTATGGTTGATTTTATATGTTGATATTACTGTTTGGTATGATATGTGATTGCATAGAAAAATTAGAATGGTCGAAAACGCCGTCGTATGGCGTAAATAGCTCGCTGGAAAAGTTGCAGGAAATTGGTCAGACCTCCCCTTCACGAGTGGAAGTTCACGAGTGGGAAGGTCACGAGTGGAAGGTCACGAGTGGGAAGATCACGAGTAGGAACGTCACGAGTGGAAGTTCACGAGTGGGAAGGTCAGGAGTGGAAGGTCACGAGTGGGAAGGTCACGAGTGGGAAGGTCACGTGTGGAAGGTCACGAGTGGAAGGTCACGAGTGGGAAGGTCATGAGTGGAAGGTCACAAGTGGAAGGTCACGACCCAGAAAACTTGACCATGAATCACGCACCAAGAAACCATTGCATATTATGGGCTAACTTTTAGAGTTGGGCTTTGCTATGGGACGTGTGCAAAGGGGTTATCAATATCCATAATTTTGGTTCACCACCGAGAGACATATTATGGGCTATGGATCAGTGCAATGGGGTCATTGTGACTTCCAAGGGCAAAGTGATCATAACAAAGGATTGGGTGATCAAAGTGGTGGATATCGTATGCTTTATGCACTGAGTGAGAGATGTGAGGATGATTGCTATGTTTGATGTTTGCTATCACCATGACACTCACACTTCCATTTTACACCTTATGTTAGTGTTACCTTAGAGTACTGTACAACTTGTTGTGCTAACTCTTTGGTTGCAGGTCCAAGTCAGGTATGATTATTTATACCTATTAATTTTTTATTTTTCTACTATCGCTCATACCAGAATTTTGTCTGACCCAGAGTTTTTGGTCCCTTCTTATTACTCTGGGTGCTCCTAAACGAGCAGACTAGAGACATGTTAGGTGGTTATGCACGAGTAGTGATCCGGAGACGAGCAAGAGGCTTCCACGTACTATATACATATATTCTCTCTATGTTGTGGTTGGTCACTGCCTTGGGCATTAATAGTATACCTCTTTTATTTCCTTTTTAGAGACAATATTTGGAATTGTAGTAATGGTTTGGATCATAAGCTGTATTTTGGATTCCGCTACTCTGATGGTATGGCTTAGTTTCAGCTTATGCACTGTCTCTCCTGTTTTATATCAAGTTATGTTATTATTATATTTTTTACATGCACTGTGAGATATACTATAGGTTCTTGATGATTCATAGTTTCAAATCCCTTTCTTTTGACAACGGTCCAGTGCCAATCGGGCATTGGCACGACGCATTTCTCGAGAAATGTCTAATGATACGGGGTGGGCCATCACAAAATCATAATATGCTTAAAATAGAAAAACAACACAATGCAAACATATTAGTGCTTAAAACATATGATCCATGAACATGAATTATTGTTAGGCATACAACATAAAAAGGATCCGAACATTAAAATGTTCAGCTTAAATACAATACTAAATACATTATTTCATAGCAATATGTTGTAAAAAAGAAAAATATGAAAATATGAAAATCAAGAGCAATGTAGAAAATATATGAACATACAATATGGTATCTCATCTCCATCGATACACCATTCGATATTGCAATATCTCGGGCTATATATTCAAAATGAGATTTGCTATTTCATTTCGGGGGAATCCCAAAACGAGATTTTGGTCGATATTTTCAATATCTGAAACAATGATTATAACAAGCTAAAAGAGGAGGTTCAGTATCTTAATAAATGAAATTATGATGCAAATGCAATGATGCAAACAAGTCATGTGCGTCTAGCCTGATAACAAATAAATAAAACTCTGAGGTATGGATAAAACAACATTTAATTTCACATGTGAAACACCCCACCTTCGTTAAGGTCACTTACAAAGGGAATGCCTTAACTTTGGTGGAGCATTTTAGGTAAAAGATGCAGATAAATTACAAGACAGACAAATAAAGCAGCGGGAAATAAAGTCATTTTATAAACAATATGGTTCGGTCAAGCTTTTACAACAGTTGTCTCAATCGTACTTAAAAGTAGTACATATAACTTCTGTCTTAATCTAAAAATTTCCAAATATAAAAGAGGCATAAAAACAATAATGATATTCCCCAATAAAGCATGAACCAGCCATAGCAGTGGAAGCGAGAGTCCAAAGCAATACATTGACTATCTTCGAGCTTGGAAATAAAACTGAGCTAAGTGGTAACATTTCCTCCCTGTGAACCTGAAGAGGGGGAGGGATGGAAGAAATATGACGAAAAAAAACTAGGTCAGACATAAGTCTGATAAGTCAGTGACTTTCAGCATATAAACAAGAAAAAGCATCATGACATGAATAAACTGAATATAAGACAATACCGTGATAACAGGGATAACAAGATAACATAAGATAAGCATAAGATATGATAAGGCAAGATAAACTGAATGCGCTTCTACTCTTTCTCTGCTTCGCTACTACTTCGTTATTCTGATTTCTATATCTAACTCTGCACCACCTAACTAGTGTCCTAACTAGTAATCTATATAAAATGATAACGTGATCCCAATCCCCGTAATTGTGGTAGCCTTCAGGTGTACATCTATCGTGAGGATTCCACCTCAATCTGCCTAATTGCCATGAACATGTTAGATGTACCCTTACTACACTATCGATCGGCTCTTTACTAGCATTAATGTTCCATCTGTCTGTGCCAGTCGGCCCTCTCTTGCATGTAGATATCCTGTGCTGGTCCCACCATAAGATGTATCAATCCTTATGATAGTGACCCGACACGATTCAAGATGCACAGTGTATAACTACAGGTACCCAGTGCCTGCTTTTTCCCACTTCGGAGTATGTGCACGCCCGTAAATCGTCGGAACCTACATTGACGTAACCCCTGCCGCTGTTTTGACCGCTTATAATTAGCCCAGTAATCATGCCCCACCATGCCTGGTTTCAAGGTACCATGATACATCTATGTGGGTTACTGCTGAAATGGGTCCCCGTTACTAGGGTTTCCTTTTGGTTAAGTTTGTGGGCCTATATATACAAATATTACCCACCTACACGAGATGTACTAAACCCTCCCACTAATTCTAGCATGTTTACTTAACGGTTAAGTTTGTGGGCCTATATTTACTAATATTACCCACCAACCCAATATGTACTTAACCCTCCCGCACATTATGTCATATTGGTTAAGTGTTTTCCATTCATGTTAACTTAACCCACCCATTCATCGTGTCATGTTGGTTAAGTGTTCCTTATTAACTTAACCCCGTTCGTTTATCAAGTTATATTGGTTAAGTGTTTCCTTGTTACTTAACCCCACGTGTTCGTCTTGTTGTATTGGTTAAGTGTCATTAGTTAATTCAAGTTAACTTAACCCACCTATTCATCATGTCATGTTACTTTGGTTAAGTGTAGCCTTCTTGTGTCAACTTAACCCTACCACAAATCAAGTTATATTGGTTAAGTGTTAACTTAACCCTTTCCATTTATCATGCTATACTGGTTAAGTGTTTCCTATTAACTTAACCCTAGTCATCCATCTTGTCATATTAGTTAAGTGTTTCTCATTACTCAACCCTAGTCATCCATGTTATATTGGTTAAGTGTTCCTATGAACTTAACCCTACTCATTATTCTTGTTCATTAGCATTAATTGGTTTATCAATGCACCGACCTCTCACATTAGATATGTGTTGTTGTGGTTACTGGATGTGTCGGGCGATTCTGGGCAATTTTGCAGCACAACTCAATCTAACCTTGGGTTTTCCTTGGGCATGATGCACTACCTCTCACATTAGATAGGTGTTGTTGTGGTTACTGGATGTGCCGGGCGGTTCCGGGCAGTTTCAAACCACAACTCAATCTAACCTCGGGTTGGGCATGTTTATCTTTAATCTACACATTTATCCTATACGCCCAAATCTAGATTTTACATGCTAAATACCAAATTCATCAAAACTAGTCATGTTACATTTTACACCCAATTTAGATTTAATGCTCAAGTTACCCCAAATTCGCAACAATAACAATTTTGCCCAAAACTTGATTTATATGCCAACTTCATACTTTGTTGTACATGCCAATTCTAGGTTCAATATGTCAAATTACATATTCCATAATTCATGTCAAATTACCCCAAATTTTATCTCAACAGTCATGCCACACTACATGTTCCAAATTATGCCAAATAATGTCAATTCCATGTTATACCCAACTACCCCCGCATTCATAACGTACGTATTTTGAAATTCAACCCAAGATTCATAAAATAAGGGGAGAAGAAAGATGGAACATCGTAAGGATAGGCATAGTCATATGATGATAAGAACTATTGGTCCAATAAACTTGATGTACTAAAAAGACAAGTTTTGCATGGAATCCATCGCAGGCATATAGATATGATTATATCATGAACTTAAAAAGGGTTACAATTCCGATATACAACAAGGATAAATATGATTGGACTAGTTTCATAGTCAAAAATGATTCCCAAAGATATATAAATATATACCCAAGCACAGATTTCAATGAAATGATAGCTTACATCAGGCATATTCTCATATCCATTTTATTACATGTCACAATTAGATTTAGGTGTTCAAATCTAAAAAGTAACTGACTTACAAAACAAAGGCAAATCTTGTTTTCATGCCTAAGCCATACATCACTATACACACTAATCTTCTTCTTCCAAATCATAAACTATCATATATATATATATATATATATATATATATATATGCCCCAATTTTTAGATCTTAAACCACAACATGTACTATACCTTACATCTTTATAGTTCAATTTACGCCCCAAATCCCAAGTCATATGTCCAATACTTTATGTATCAAATCTCAAGTCATATATCCAATACTTTATGCCCTAAATCTCAAGTCATATGTCCAATACTTTATGTTTTAAATACAACATGTGTTATGTCCTCAAATCAGGTACATCTCAATTGTTCCCAATTATACACAATTTAATACTTTTCCCAGTTTTTGGCACTAGTCATGTCCAAATCATATATTATGCCCGATTTTTATTTCCAACGTACGTTCATCTCTTATGAGATTTGGCTCAGGCTCGCAGTAGCCTGGCTATAAAACAAAAAAGGGAAGAAGGAATGAAGAGACAAAGAATGGACATAATATTATCAATGAGATAGATCCAAAGGATATAGAAAGACAGATAGAAATAGGCATAATCTCAGATCCAGATTTATTACAATGTCATAATCACAATTAACTTTTATTTCTAAACGTAACGTGAACTTACAAATTACAGAACGGTCTTGAATTCTGGGATCTGTATTCTGAAACTGAATAGCTCTCCCTTGAAGTAGGCTATTTGTTCTTCTAATTTATATTTGATTTGATTCTTAGAAATAGTCGTTGAATTAGCCTTTGAATCTCTACTTGAATTCTAACTTAATTCTATTTGAGCAACATAACCCCATCTTCGATTTATATTGACATTAATTAGGGTAGAGTATTGGCAAAATGAAGTTGTGTAGAGAAAACTATAGCCTAAGGGGTGTTTATATAGCATAGGGATCAACGAATCTGGTCAGAACGGGCGTCCAAATGCAGAAAAATGGATCTGTCCTCGGATCTCGAAATAGGGGGAGGTCGAACCCCTGGTCGACCTATGTGACCCAGGTCGACCCCCTGGTTGACCTGGGTCCTGTGCGGGAAATTTCTCGCCCAACCCGGGTGTGTGATTTGAATTTCGAATTTCAAACCTGAGTTGTTTTATTTAAATCCCTGAAACTTCTGAAGGTCATAACTTCTTCATACGAAGTCTGATTTACGCAAACTCGGACTCTATCTCAAGCAGAATTCCGAGAGGAACGCAGCGGCATAACCCGTTTCCCTTAATTCTTCTCTTAAAAAATTAAGTATACTTTAATTTGTTACTTTAATGTTCATAGAAAACACAGGGTGTTACATTCTCCCCTCCTTAAGGATTTCATCCTCGAAATCTTCAAGTTAGGAAGAACGTATATCCTAACATCCAACATCCATCTACTCAACTATTCAATCAAAGGCATCCATTGTCCTTAAAAGGTTTCTAATGCCGTATGAACATATGCAGAGTGTGTGTATATGTCTTTTAGTTAATGCAAAATCAGGCGGTCTACTGATCCAGTTGACCTCCTTAATGCGAATCATGTTAGTGCCATGAGTTCATAATGTATGCAATTATTCCTAATCGTACTTTATAACTTCTACATGAGTGCATAGCCATTCATACAAATGCAACATCCGTATGATAACACATCAAGTTTCGATCCATATATATAAAAGTTCACTCAGGCATATGCAATATGAAAGCGACTGAGCCGATCTAGTGCCTAATGTGTGCATATGCATCCACGAGCAACCACTAGCAAACAATTGCAACCACTTGCATCCACCAAACATAACATGTCTCAAACACATGTTTACATCAATTGGCTTTTACCTAAGGGTCGGGAATAAGACCGAGAGGGTATACTTAAAAGATAAAGACTAGCATGTAGATAAACTTTACAGAAAAAGAGGAATCAAGGATATACCCTTAAAAAGCGTATGATGCGCGTATTTAGTCTTCAGTCTTCTAAGTCGCATCTTCTTGAGCTTCACTCCACTGTACCTTAACTAATTCAACTTCATAGTTGCGAAGCTTCTTGACCTCCATTTCCAAAACTCACTAGTAAAGATAGGACCTCGATCACTTACTATGCTAGAGGGTATTCAATGTAGTCGAACTATCCTTCCAAGATAAATAGGTGTGAGCCATGATACCAAGTGTATATACTAAGATGATTAAAGGTCTCTCCTCTACTTAGCTTATCCATCATGTCACAAATCTGAGGGTCTAAAGCTAAAGGTTGCTATGTACTTTTTACCTCTCTTAAGGTCAGTCTTATTTTAGGGCGCCTGCCACAACCATTTATTTCTCACACAAACCATCCTAGTCGAACTCGACATCCCTCAAGTACAAGCCCCAAAGGCATAAACCAATATCAGAAAAGTACCCAAGGAATACCTCCTCCGAATTTGGACGATTTATGTGAGATTATACTAGCAAAACAACCAAACAATTGAGCATTTAACCGACTTTGGCTATCCTTGCCAATCTTGCTCCAAAACTATCGTTGATCACATAACTAGCTTTGCATTGTCAACTAGATATATGCGGAAGTCTATCTCGAGTTTTAGGGGTAAAATCCCTAACTTAATCAAAAACATATGAGTACTCATGGACTACTCTAACGGATCACAAATCGTCGATAGATGCATCAAGTGATTCTAGGTAGCTAAGCCTAACTGATCCCCTCAGGATCGCACAAAATCTCGAGGGTATTCCCGAGGCAAGTAAAAAGTCTAACTACCCTCGTTTCACAATTACTAGCTAACCAATCCATGCCTAGAATCAACCCATAGCCCATGAAACCAAAAACATAAGCATTACACTTAAACTCAATCCTTAATATAGATATTCTCAAATCCTTACAAACCAAAGATAAATGGCCGAACCACCAACCAGATTTGAGAAAATAATGGGATCTTCTATTATACTAGTACTAAGGTGCAGAGACTCAACTACGGAAGAAGATATGAGCAGATGTGAAGCGCCGAAATCAAAAAGAGTACTAACAGGATAAATAAAAAGGAAAAACTAAACTCTTTCAACAGAAACCTTACTACCTCTCTCTCAGGTACGTTGGTGGTGAGAGCTTGCATTTTCCCTCTTTAAAATCCTGTCATTTGTTCTCGCCCTTGTCCTTAATTATACGACCCGTTATACCATAATAAAGATACGTCATCTTGTCCTGTGGTTCTTCCACTTACACCTCTTTCTTTTTACCTCCTTTGTAAACCAAGTCCATATCCATGAGTTCCTCATCCTTGGGTTGTGCTCCTTAGCAAAACTCCCTCAGTCTCATCTTTACTATCCTTGTGTAACAACTAACACGTTGACAAGTCTCTCGAAAGCTGCCTCCATCGCACGGAAAATCCTACAAAGCTCGAAAGAAAATTAGCCGCAGGTGAAACTACAACGGCTATAGATGGAAGTTGGGCACTTTTTCGCCCTTTGACAGGTGTCGTAGTCTCATCAATCCTACAGAACCATGCTGCGATGAGGTTACCTACCAGAAAGCCAGGAGCCCTGGAGACTCAAGAAAGAAGGAAACAACGATTCAAACAGAGGATCAAAAAGATAGTGCATATGGCTTTGGGGAATATGCCTTTAAAACAAAACTTTTTCTCTGAAAATGCTTCTTTTAAAATCGTTTTGAAAATAATTTTTCAATTCTTTTGTCTGATCCGGTAACCTTCAGCTTTAATAACAAGTGAAACACGCCACCTCCATTATGGTCACTCACAAAGGGAATGCCTTAACTTTGGTGGAGCATTTTAGGTAAAAGATGCAGATAAATTACAAGATAGACAAATAAAGCAGCGGAAAATACAGTCATTTTATAAACAATATGGTTTAGTCAAGCTTTTACAACAATTATCTCAATCATACTTGAAAGTAATACATAGAACTTCTATCTTGATCTAAAAATTTCCAAATATAAAAGAGGCATAAAAACAACAATGATATTCCCCAACAAAGCATGAACCAGTCGTAGCAATGGAAGCGAGAGTCCAAAGCAGTACATTGACTATCTTCGAGCTTGGAAAGAAAACTGAGCTAAGTGGTAACATTTCCTCCTTGTGAACTTGGGGGGAGGGGGGAGGGGGGAGGGGGAACGGAAGAAAAGAGGCGAAACAAAACGAGGTCAGACATAAGTCTGGTAAGTCCAGTGACTTTTAGCGTATAAACAAGCAAAAGCATCATGACATTAACAAACTGAATATAAGACAGTATCGTGATAACAGGGATAACAAGATAACATAGGATAAGCATAAGATATGACAAGGCAAGATAAACTGAATGCGCTTCTACTCTTTCTCTGCTTCGCTACTACTTCGTTATTCTGATTTCTGTATCTATCTCTGCACCACCTAACTAGTGTCCAAAGTAGTAATCTATATAAAATGATAACGTGATCCCAATCCCCGTAATTGTGGTAGCCTTCAGGTGTACATCTACTGTGAGGATTCCACCTCAATCTGCCTAATTGCCATGAACATGTTAGATGTACCCTTACTACGCTATCGATCGTCTCTTTACTAGCATTAATGTTCCATGTGTCTGTGTCAATCGGCCCTCTCTTGCATGTAGATATCCTGTGCTGGTCTCACCATAAGGTGTATCAATCCTTATGATAGCGACCCGACACGATTCAAGATGCACATTGTGTAACTACTGGTACCCAGTGCTTGCTTTTTTCCACTCCGGAGT
Source organism: Allium sativum (assembly GCA_030737875.1). Lineage (NCBI taxonomy): Eukaryota > Viridiplantae > Streptophyta > Magnoliopsida > Asparagales > Amaryllidaceae > Allium > Allium sativum. The sequence continues at coordinate 299,353,740 of CM060921.1, forward strand.
ACATGCACGTCTGTAAACCGTCGGAACCTACACTGACGTAACCCCTGCCGTTGTTTTGACCACTTATAATCAGCCCAGTAATCGTGCCCCACCCTGCCTAGTTTCAGGGTACCATGATACATATTTGTGGGTTACTGCTGAAATGGGTCCCCATTACTAGGGTTTCCTTTTGATTAAGTTTGTGGGCCTATATATACAAATATTACCCACCTACACAAGATGTACTTAACCCTCCCACCGATTCTAGCAAGTTTACTTAATGGTTAAGTTTGTGGGCTAGTAAATATTACCCACCAACCCGATATGTACTTAACCCTCCCGCACATTATGTCATATTGGTTAAGTGTTGTCCATTCATGTTAACTTAACCCACCCATTCGTCGTGTCATTTTGGTTAAGTGTTCCTTATTAACTTAACCCCGTTCGTTTATCAAGTTATATTGGTTAAGTGTTTCCTTGTTACTTAACCCCATGTGTTCGTCTTGTTGTATTGGTTAAGTGTCATTAGTTAATTCAAGTTAACTTAACCCACCTATTCATCATGTCATGTTACTTTGGTTAAGTGTAGCCTTCTTGTGTCAACTTAACCCTACCACAAATCAAGTTATATTGGTTAAGTGTTAACTTAACCCTTTCCATTTATCATGCTATACCGGTTAAGTGTTTCCTATTAACTTAACCCTAGTCATCCATCTTGTCATATTAGTTAAGTGTTTCTCATTACTCAACCCTAGTCATCCATGTTATATTGGTTAAGTGTTCCTATGAACTTAACCCTACTCATTATTCTTGTTCATTAGCATTAATTGGTTTATCAATGCACCGACCTCTCACATTAGATATGTGTTGTTGTGGTTACTGGATGTGTCGGGCGGTTCCGGGCAGTTTTACACCACAACTCAATCTAACCTTTGGTTTTCCTTGGGCATGACGCACTAACCTCTCACATTAGATAGGTGTTGTGGTTACTGGATGTGCCGGGCGGTTCCGGGCAGTTTTACACCACAACTCAATCTAATCTCGGGTTAGGCATGTTCATCTTTAATCTAAACATTTACCCTATTTGCCTAAACCTAGATTTTACATGCTAATTACCAAATTCACCAAAACTAGTCATGTTATATTTTACACCCAATCTAGATATAATGCTCAAGTTACTCCAAATTCGCAACAATAACAATTTTGCTCAAAACTTGATTTATATGCCAACTTCATACTTTGTCGTTCATGCCAATTCTAGGTTCAATTTGTCAAATTACATATTCCATAATTCATGTCAAATTACCCCAAATTGCATCTTAACAGTCATGCCATACTGCATGTTCCAAATTATGCCAAATAATGTAAATTCCATGTTATACCCAATTACCCCTGCATCCATAACGTACATATTTCGAGATTCAAACCAAGATTCATAAAATAAGGGAAGAAACAAGATGGAACATCGTAAGGATAGGCATAGTCATATGATGATAAGAACTATTGGTCCAATAAACTTGATGTACTAAAAAGACAAGTTTTGCATGGAATCCATCGCAGGCATATAGATATGATTATATCATGAACTTAAAAAGGGTTATAATTCCGATATACAACAAGGATAATATGATTGGACCAGTTTCATAGTCAAAAATGATTCCCAAAGATATATATATATACACACACTCAAGCACAGATTTCAATGAAAGGATATCTTACATTAGGCATATTCTCATTTCCATTTTATTACATGTCACAATTAGATTTAGGTGTTCAAATCTAAAAAGTAACTGACTTACAAAAAAAGGCAAATCTTGTTTTCATGCTTAAGCCATACATCACTATACACACTAATCTTCTTCTTCCAAATCATAAACTATCATATATATATATATATATATATATATATATATATATATGCCCCAATTTTTAGATCTTAAACCACAACATGAACTATACCTTACATATTTACAGTTCAATTTGTGCCCCAAATCCCAAGTCATATGTCAAATACTTTATGTCTCAAATCTCAAGTCATATGTCCAATACTTTATGCCTCAAATCTCAACTCATATGTCCAATACTTTATGCCTAAAATCTCAAGTCATATGTCCAATACTTTATGTTTTAAATACAACATGTGTTATGTCCTCAAATCAGTTACATCTCAATTATGCCCAATTATACACAATTTAATACTCTTCCCAATTTTTAGCGCTAGTCATGTCCAAATCATATATCATGCCCAATTTTTATTTCCAAAGTACGTTCATCTCTTATGAGATTTGGCTCAAGCTCGCAGTAGCCTGGCTATAAAACAAAAAAGGGAAGAAGGAAAGAAGTGATAAAGAATGGACATAATATTATCAATGAGATAGATCCAAAGGATATAGAAAGACAGATAGAAATAGGCATAATCTCAGATCCAGATTTATTACAATGTCAGAATCACAATTAGCTTTTATTTCTGAAAGTAACGTGAACTTACAAATTATAGAACGGTCTTGAATTCTGGGATCTGTATTCTGAAACCGAATAGCTCTCCCTTGAAGTAGACTATTTGTTCTTCTAATTTAGATTTGATTCTTAGAAATAGTTGTTGAAGTCGTTGAATTAGCCTTTGAATCTCTACTTGAATTCTAGCTTGATTCTATTTGAGCAGCATAACCCCGTCTTTGATTTATTTTGACATAAATTAGGGTAGAGTATAGGAAATTGAAGTTGTGTAGAGAAAATTGTAGGCTAAAGGGTGTTTATATAGCATAGGGATCAACGAATCTGGTCAGAACGGGTGTCCAAATGCAGAAAAATGGATCTGTCCTCGGATCTGGAAATAGGGGGAGGTCAACCCCCTGGTCGACCTGTATGACCCAGGTCGACCCCAGGTCGACCCCTTGGTCGACTTGGGTCCTGGGCAGGAAATTTCCTGCCCAGCCCGGATGTGTGATTTGAATTTCGAATTTCAAACCTGAGCTGTTTTATTTAAATCCCTGAAACTTTTGAAGGTCATAACTTCTTCATACGGAGTCCGATTTACGCAAACTCAGATTCTATCTCAAGCAGAATTCCGAGACGAATGCAATGGCATAACCGTTTCTCTTAATTCTTCTATTAAAAATTAAGTATAATTTAATTTGTTACTTTAATGTTCACAGAAAATACGGGGTGTTACAACATGCATCTGTGAATGAACAATATCTTTTTTTTTAAATTGGGTAAAGCGCCTCATTAAAAACCTATACAAGATCTCAGCGTGAATACAAGACAGGGGAAAAAGAGTGTAGCATTTATTGATAACGCATCAATAAAAATGTACAAAAATACACTGGCAAGTAAACAACACACACGATACTTGTCCAAACCCGAAAAAAAAATTGACCAAAAAGAAACAACGCAGCTAAAAACAACACCAAAATCCTCAATTGTTCATAACAAAACAGCAAACACCTCAAACAAAACGACAAAAACAAAGGAAACCACCATGAATACAAGCCAGATCTGATAAGGAAATAAGCCACCTAACAAGCCCTAAACTAAATCACTAATGGAGACGGAGAAATCATCATGAATCTATGCATTTGATCTTCCAATTTTGAAGGTTTTTCTCGTGGCCACTCGTATTCTTCTTCTTGGTCTTCTTCATCAGATACTTCATTTCAATTTCAATAAAGTCCCATCTTTGAAATTTATCTTTAGTTCCATTCCCACGAATTCGTGAATTCCTCTCTGCTATATGTAATAAACCATTGTGACTATACTGCAGAAAGCAAGAACTTGAGAAATATCTTTGTTCGTGAACTTGGATATCAGAAGCTCTAGCTCATCCTCAGAGATAATCAGCCGATCTAAGGTAGGAGGAATATCCAGCTTCAGCCTATATCTAGCCAAAGATAAGATGAATACGGGCATATAAAGAATAGGTGATCTCTAGTCTCATTACTTTCCATACACAAAGCACAAATAGGATTAACCTTATAAGCCCAGTTAAGTAGATGGTCTTTGGTAGACAACCTATTTAGAATAGCTTTATACATACATATAAACATTTGCGAGCTATTCGTATAATGTCATGTTATTCTAACCAATCATGTTATGGACAGTGAACCCTGGATGAATCCCATGTTGAGTGAAAAGAGAACCCATTTTTGCTATTATTCTAACTCCAAAAAATAAAAATCATATATAGGATTTATTTGGACCTCATTGATTCTTTCTGCAATCATTCTTGAAACAATTAATCGATTGGTGTTGAAAACACCATCTTGTAAAAGGTAGTCTACTTTCAAGTTTCTCCTCCACAAACACTTAAGCATTCCCACCCCAAAATATTGACAAGGATTTCACTGCTTAACCAAGGGTCAAATGAAAGCATAGTGTCTTGACTGTTAGCAACACACCAATTTATACACTTAAGTCCCAAATTTCTATGTTTGAGAATTACTTTCCATGTACAAGAGCTGCTATTGTCCACATTTATAACCCAAAATTTATTCTCTTTGCAATATCTACTCTCCATCCATTTCATCCACATGCCATTACTATTTACAAAATGCCATAATAGTTTTACATTTGCAGCAGATTTAATATCATCGAATTTCCTTAACCCAATACCACCTTCAGCTTAAGGACAACACATAGTATCCCATGTAGTCTTGTGTCCCAGCCCAAACAATTGTAGCACATATTTTATTAATTTTTCCAATAGTAGCTGTAGGAAGTTGATAAACTATCATCCAATACATGACCAAAGGGGTGATCACAGACTTGATTAATTCCATTCTATCTGCCATAGATAGAAGTCTACAATCCCAACTATCCATCTTTTTTCTGATCCTATCAAAAAGTTCACCAAATTTGAAAAAATGTAAATAATTATTTGACAAAGGAACACCTAAATATTTTATAGATAGGTTCCCTTCCTTCATATCTAAAAGCCAAGTCAGCATACCTTTGTTATTCACTGCTCTACTAAATTTTTTTATATTTAAGATAATTGACTTTAAGGCTGACCAAATCCCTCATATTGTCTAAAACCTTAGTAATTTTTTAGCACACTTAACCTTAGGCTTTGAAAAAAATCATCAAATCATCAACATATATCAAATGATTTATATGTGGCTCGTTTTTAAAAGTTGGGGACCAAATCCATTTTAATCGCCTTATACATCATCATAGAGAAAAATTTCGTTACAACACAAAATAGGTAAAGGGAGAGGGTGTCACCTTGTCTCAACCCTCTATTACTGTAAATAAAACCTCTTGGACTTCCTTTCATAAGGATAGAAAACATTGGTGCGGTAAGACAAATTTTAATAATTTTAACTAAACCTCTAAATAAGACATAATCTTTAACCTATGACATACAAAACCCCTATTGACCATACCATAAGCTTTTTTTAAATCGATTTTAATGCACATATTTCCACTACCATCTCTTTTGAAGTGTCTGATTTTTTCATGGGAAAGTAAAATATTTTATGCAATATATCTACCAGGATGAACGCTGATTGATTTTTAAAAATTAGATGAATCAGATACGACTTAATTCTATTGCAAATGACCTTAGAAATAATTTTATAATTATGTTGCAACACGAAATAGGTCTAAATTCAGATATATTCATCGGTTTCTCAACTTTAGGGATAGGTGTGATTAAAGCGTGATTAATACCTTTAGCAAGTTTCCTAGTCCTGAACACTCCTCGAATTAATTCAGCGAGATATAGTTTAATATCTTCCCAGTGAATCTTGAAGAATTTAGTTGTGAAACCATCAGGTCTCGGACTTTTATCATCTGGGATAGAGAAAGTGGCCTAGTAAACTTCATCAAGAGTAATGCTAGATAATAGATGCTCCCTGTCTCTTTCATTAATCTTAAATTTGCAGTTAATTTCTGTAAATGAGGCTACCAGAGGACTGTTTGAGTTAAAAATGTCATAAAAGTAGTTGATAGCCTCTTTTTCTATACTCTCCGAGTCCTATAGTAGTTCTCCATTTTCATGTTGGTTTCCACATATGTTCAACATAAATTTTCAAGTGAACATTATAAGGTATCTCCCCATAAACATAGAAAACAGTTGAATTCTTCCATTTATCAACGGATCTGAGAGCAACTAATTCAGAAACAAACGCCTTCTTTTTATCATTAATAATCTAAGGTAGTGTAAAATTCAGATCAACATAATCATCTTGATTTTTCCCTGAATCTCCATTCGCATCCTGGACCCACGATTTTGGCCCACAATTCTTCACGTCATTTTGAATTGCTTCCATTGCCTTTCATAAAATCTTGATCTGCGCCTCCCACACCTGGCCAGTGGATTGTTAGATCTAGAGAAGAGTAAACATGAACATCTTTGCATTGAATCTCCAACATAATAAGCTGGCTTTCTACCTTTATAATTCGTTTAAGCCTTTCCTCACTAATTCGACTTGTCTCTTCAAATATTTTTCCCGGTCTCATCAACCTTCTTTTCTAAAGAACTTGCAAGCTCTTGTATATTATGGAGGACAACAATATAGAAAAAAATACATAAGGATTAAAAAACATAGGCCCATTATATTGCATTTCACATTTAAATTCACCATAGGTTTATTAGTTTCAACTATGAAATCCATTAAAGCTGTATAAGTAACTGGAACCTCTTTGGTTATACGAGCTTCCTTAATTGCCTTTTTTGTAATCTCTTTCTCCTTCACCATGATTGCTTTGGTTTCATTAATTCTCATGCTACATACTCTTTAAAACAATTTGCAATTTTGCATTTTCTTGTTAGCTGGCTTCTTCCACATCAGCCTACAAAAGTTAACACTTATGAAGTTAGTTTGTAAGACTCCAACTAGAAATTACAATATTTCATATTTTTCTTTGAATGCATGTGGTTTAAATACATTATGAAAAATGTATGCTCAATTTTCATACCCTCATTCTCTTCTCTAGTTATAGATTCCAAGTAAGTTCCTCAACATGTTTACCAGCTTATTTTTAGCTATTTGAAGAGAATCGGCCTCCCTTGCAGCCTAAAACCGTTAAAAACAAATAACTACGAGAACACTTCTTGGTGCCGCCAAACAATCATGATTGGTGCATTGTATGTAATTTTGAAATTGTTACATATTGTGGTCTCAAATGATGCAATGATAGTTTTTCTTGAAACATATTAACATGGAACATTAAAAACATATTTTTTTGATAATCACTCACAGTTGTAAGTAAAATAACATACAAGAATTAATTATATTACAACGAACAAAGCATATAAGAAAATATGCAAATTCTGTATGATATTGCTTACCCACAATTTTGCAAGATCGTCACGCTCTGATTTTTTGACTACCGAATCGCTCAAAACTAGAGCACGAACTAACACAAACTAGAAAATGTGTGGATAAGCCATAGATTCAACGAAGTCTAGAGATTTTGGATTTAGACAACTCAGATCGGTCATGTACATGGGCACTAAATTAGACATGTCTGATCACCCTCAAGCCTTGGGATAACCCTACCCCAGCTTTGGTTCTAGTAATGTGGTATTTACCAGATCAAGGATCGACATTCATCACCATAGGTTGGATCATTTCCTGTCTCCGGATCAGGCATGATTGCGTAATAGATCAGTGCATAGACTTCAAGGACTTGGATTTGGCTCGATCACTTCACAGATTAGGTCGATCCTAGGACCTTGACACATTTCGGATCAGGTCATCACATGGACTTATCAGATAAGGCCGTTGCTTCGTGGAATAATCAGACCAATACATACTTTAGGGATTAGATCAAGTAAGCAATTGGTTTCATCAGATCGACATTGAGTTGCTACATCTGCTTGAATCTGGAACAACATGATCTGGCTTTGAATCACTAGCTCAAGACTAATAAATCATAAGGGGCTCGTCCTTGTTTCCCTTATGAATCAGAAGCCTGTACTTAGCACTTTGAAATTCACCACATCGGGTTGATCACCATCGAATTGGTATTGATCCCCAATCTTGGTGGCCAATCTGATCTCTCTCTTTCCAGCTTGGTCAATTTGGGATACTATGTTTAGTACTTATTTTCTAGCCAATCTGAGCTGTAAATAAACCACCAAATGTCTCATTTTAGGATCTTCTCTTGGCTCTTTGGCTCCATTACATAAGGACTAAGCTATTGCCAAACTATAACTAATGTTTCTTCACATTTTTGTAATCAAATCAGGACTTTAATTATAATCGAGTGGTGTAAACAAGAGATTACCTTACAATGGACATATGCACATTGCTGAATTACTAAAAAATTATGTGTACATTTTATTTTTTATGCACTTTGTATCTGGAACTGTATTGATATTATGTAACTGTTATATTGATTACATTGATTTGGGGTGTTAGGAGAGAAGTGACCAAATATCTGTCTATATATTTTAATATCAAAACATGCAAAGTTGATTGTTTTTCTTATTCAATATTTTATGAGTACTTCGTAACGTTCATATGTTATTTGTAATATAATTAATGATTTATAAAAACATTTCTACTTCAAAATAAAAATATTTGACTAATTTTCAGTATGTTTTAAAAAAATAAATAAACACCTATCTACATTGCAACAATAGTATATAAATGATATTTCTAAAATAAACCTAGGCATTGATACATAAAAATTGTCCCGTTTTTAAGGAGAAAATACAGTATTCAGATTGACATTTAATTTTTTATAATATTTAACTAATGAATATATTGAACCAAATATTTAAGTTTAGTTAAACTTCCATGGATTTTACTTTAGAGTTGCCAATCCACCATACAGAATAAAAGGGAATGCCCTTGTATTTTTTAAACCATGTTCAACTATGACATTGTTTCTTTATCAATCTTGCTTGGTCTCAACTAAGTTGTTGTGAAAACTTCACTCAATCAAGAATAAGTTGTTGCATAAAGTTTTTCGATATAAACTAGGTTGTTGTACAAACCTCGCTTGAATTGTTGTACAAACCTCGCTTGAATCGAGCGAGGTTTTTATATAAACATCGCTTTTTGAAGTACGTGATTTTTTTATATCGTGTCCTGCTATGATTTAAAGAAAGGATAATTTTGGAAAATCTAAAAATAGAAAATTTTGTGGGGTGCGAAAGGAGGAAATTGGGGTTTGAATAGAATTAGACGAATTAAAATACGCAATTTTAATTTTCCCTTCATTAGCGGTAACAATGAAAAACCCTAATGTCTTCAACTCCATTTTTCTTTTCCACTTCCCCTTAATAACTCGTCGCGTGGGAGAATAGTTCTTTCCTTCTCTAAAAGTTCTATCACCACGTAATCTCCATGCTACTTCAAGATTCGCGGCAGTAAGATCTATACGAGTTAGGCAAATCGAAGGAACCAAAGCTCAGAAGATTAAATTCTAAGTTTGGTAAGCAGGTTTAGGTAAATAAGGAAGAAAAATCGACTTCTCTTCATGTTTCCATTCTGTTGTTTTTAATTTCCTAAACCATTAAATTATTTAGCATTACTTTTTCGTATATATATTATTGTAGATCTTAAGGGTGTGCTTGGTTTCCCATTTTCAAATCAATTTCAGTTTTTAGTTTTGAAAAACGATGAAAACTTGTTCCTTTCACCATTTTGAAAAACTCATTTTGAAAAATTATTATTTCTCAAAATGGGCCTAATAAAGAAAACTCAAAACAAGATAATTTTGTTTTCACCATTTTGAGGCCCACTTAAAAATTTAAAACCAAAAAATCAAAACAAACCAAACACGTTTTAACCTGTCTTTCTTTTTCTGGACGCAAATAACCGTTTCTCCCATTTTTCAATTTCTCCTGCATCGAGGAAAGTCAGGTAAAATTCTGATATCTTAATTCATTTATACTTTTTTTGATTCGATTTTACTGAATTCATCAAGGTTTTTGCTATTTGTTACAAAGCTTCCTTCCCTCTGGTAAGGGTTAGGGTTTCGGTTTCGTGGGCTGATTTTGATTTAGTGTTGTTTAAAGGTAAATTCTTTGATTCATTATATTGTAGTTTGGTCGATTGCTTCTATTTTTGAATTATGATGTAAATCCCTCAAGATGTGTTTGGTTTCTAGGAAATTAGTAGCAGTATTGTAAGGGACTTGTTCAAAATGATTAAATTGGACTAGATGGGAATCCATAATTCAATGATTATATCCCTTAGGGTGCGTTTGGTCTCCGCTAGCCAGCAAACCATAGAAAATCCTCCTTTTCACCCTAAAATAATAAAAAAGAACAATGGATAAGCATGCAACAAAGTATTGTATACTGAAATAAATCCATTTAATAAAGTATATTGTATTAATAATTTGATAAAGTATAAATACAAATGATTTGTAAATTCCTGTTATCTTGTCGAGTTATATCATGTATTATCTTTTAATTCATAAATGAGTATTTAACCGGTAACCATTCAAATGTAAACATAGATAACTAGCAATACCAATGCTTTTATTTTACAAACTGCAGTAGATATTACGCAAGGCCTGTATGGATATTTTCTTTTGGCTTGTAAGTTGTTTTCGAGTCTAATGTATGCTAAGCTCTCTTCTCTATGGTTTAATTAGAGGGGAGACCAACAACATGATATGTTTTTGTTTGTTAAATAAAGAAACTATGTTGAAAATTTGGAGTGTTACATGGAAACAAGATATCTAGAATTGTGGCAGTATTGCATGATGTGTGTATATATATTTACATACATACATATATATATATGTATATACATATATATATATATATATATTCATAGGAATATGCTTATTTATACCCAAGCATACGAGATTGAGTTGCTACTGCTATATGCTCCTCCTTTAGTTAATGCAAGTGATATATGATTAGATGAGATTAATGGAAGGGTAAATGGGTTTTAGTATGAGTTGTAACTTGTGTATATAAGTGTGTTTAGTTATTATGTTTGTTGCTTTAGTTTTAAATTACACACACATTTTTGATTCCTGTGCGTTGCTTTATAGTATATATGAAGACTTTGATACAAGTAGGACATTAGAGTCTCTAAGAGAAAAAACAATCTACAATTCAGGTATATAAACAAGCCAAGGAAAAAAATGAAGCAAAAATTCATTGTGTTTTTCACATCATGAGCATGCATGTGTTCATATTTGGTAGGATATATAGGTTGCATATGTATTATATGTGTGTTGGGTATGTCGAGTAAAAAATTTGTATACATGTTTATAAGTAGTGTCCAAGTGTGTGAATGCTTCTACATGGCTGCGTAAGTGTGTGTGATGCTGCTTGCGGGTACAGGTGTAATATTTTATCTGAACAAAATTTTCAGCACGAGGTTTCATATGTGGATCTACGATACTGCATTTGAGCAAGCTAAAATCATTCATTTAGCAAAAGGAATGAGAACTAGACAATGATTCTTTAGTAAAGGGAATGATTTCTTAAACAACACATTTTCATGGATTTATTTGTTTATTTGATTCGTCAACGAACAGTTGATGTACTTGACTATTCATATTCTGTTTAGTTATGTACATACTAGCATCAAATCACCAACATGGATGAGTATTGAATATTTGGGTTGGTTATACTCCTTTGGAATCCTCATATATACTTAAGAAGTCAATGCATGATGAAGTATGTTACATTAGACATGTACCTGTAAGAGTTTGAATAGGTTTTAAATTCAATTCAGGAAGTTTGAAGATTATATTCAGAAGCTAATAACATTACTAATTAATAGTATCACTAAAGTTCAAATAGTCTGCAAGTGTTTTGCTACTAAAGCAGTTTGCCTGCAATTGATTTTTCTTATGAAAACCCTATCATTTTGAGTTTGCTTCTATATGCTTGCACCAAATATGAAGAAGTTTAGTGGTGTAACATCCCGATATTTTGCGATAATTTAAAACATTAAATTTAATGTGTTTTTGAACAAAATTGCTTTAAATACTAAAATTATTGAATTGACTAATTTTGGAATTTTATATATGTTGTAAATTTTAAATTAATTAATATGGTAATAATATACATTCGTTGTTTGTATAATGAAGGTCGACTGGTAATAAGTGTCATTTTTATGTGGATTTAAAATATAAATTTTAAATTGATTGGTATGGTAATTATTGAGAGTTATTTGGACTTAATTAAGTCAACAATTTAGAATTAAACTTTAAATATTGAAATTGATTGGTGTAATCAATAATTGAAATAAAGTTTGAATTTGTAGATAATGAATTTTTAATTCACACTAAACAATTTGTTGACTTGAAAATTTATATGAATTTTAATTTTAATTTTAATTTGAATATAATTTATAAACCTTTGAATTTAATTTATTGGTAATAAACAAAAAATGAATATTTTATTATATTTATGGGCTAGTTAAATTTGTCAATTTATAAACAATCTCAGAATTCAGTGAAATTTATTTTATTGAATTAGAAATGGTAAATTATTTTATGTTCTAAAATTTCTTAGCCATCGGAATTATAGTTTGATCGTAATAAATTAAAATAGGTAGAAATCTGTGTGTATAATTCAATTAAATAATCATGTTTTAAAAGAAACTGCTATAGACTTTGGAATTGGGCCTTGAAACCTATCCCATTGCGTTCAGAAGGCGTCAAAACATATTGTCAGACAATAAGCGGGCCTGATTTGTACTCAGTCCATTTTTTGGCTTTATAACACGCATAACGATAAAAATATTATTAAATAATAATTTGAAACCCTAATTTCTATGTATGGCCACCGTCTGTTTCTTATTTTGATGGCCAGGAATTCATTTTCCTTTCTTCCACTATTTCTTGAAATCCGATCAACGAAACCAAGATCATCATAAGCGAGAATTGTAGAGCATCTCTTCCTCTTCAAGTCCATATGGCTTATTGTATAGATCTAGCCCCAAAATCACCAGAATTTATCCTAGAAGTGAGTGCGGTTTTCATGGTTTTGAGGGTCAATTATGCGACTGAGTGGGCCCACGTTTTGGCTGTAGGTGGAGTATGAGGCAGCGCATCCGGTGTTGGTATCTGATCGTTGAACTAAGAAGAAATATACGGTGCGTGATTTTATGAAGGAGGCGGGTTTTAGGTTCATTCGTATGTTGAAGATGCTGCGCGATATAGAAGATAACAGGGAGAGAGGCTAACTTGGCAGGGTAGGTATAGGTGAGAAATTTATTTTAATTATTTTATATAAATTTAAGTTCGAATGATAAAACCCGAATAACTTTTGCATACAAAATCAGAATTACGCACGGTTGGATTCGTATCGACGAGCTCTACGCGATGCCACTGATTTGAACTGATTCTGAGACCATTGATTTTTGGGCTAAAATTCGGATTTCAATCTCGCTCAGAACTAAAGGTAAGTGATTAAACCCACTCATACCTAACTAAAATATTTGATTGTTAGTTAAATTAAATTCATGTCAGATATGGTTGTATTGTTTGCTATTTGATTGTTTAAATTGATATTTATGTTTAATCTGCATAGACTGTATAGTTTAATTTAAACTATCAATATAAATTGGACAATTAGAATTTAATTTCATGTTTTAGAAGAATCTCATACCTGATGACTAGTAACTGATATTATTGAACTGCTTAGATGTGTTGGTTTTGATGTATGCCTTGAATTTATATATTTAATGTATTGATATGAAGTTCATCTTGTTATCAACATTGTTTATATATGTTATTGAATTTTGTTGATTAATCGCAACCATCGCCCTAGATGTTATGGGCATCAAATAAACCCGGGATTAATCATTAAAATGAATTAAGAACATAGGTTGAAACGATAAATACCTATGACCCTGATTTGGATTGAAATGATATATATCCTTTCCCAAAATACTAAAATTAAATTTTAAGTATTACTTGGCCATAGGATAGAAAATTATATACGGACACCGGTTGGTTGAATAAATATTTTTAACCTTGAATTTTTGGAATACTGTTTTAAAGACAATAAATGAAATTATTAATCGAATTTCTTTAAATTTAAACTTTGAGCTTTGAAATTTTAAATTTTAAGTTTTAAAGAATTCGTAAATGTGAATAACTGAAGTTGAAACTGAATTGAATATAAAATATAAATTTATCGAAATTGAATCTTTTATCCATCTTTGATATATACTTTAATTAATTTGATTTATAGTAATAATTGAACTGTGAAATCGACATTTTTATAAATGAAAATTCAAAGTGAGAATTATAATTGAAATTCAATTATTTGAATCAAATTATAAAATCGAATTGTTTGAAATCGAATGCTGAATTGAATTGAAATATAAATGGGAAGACAAATCCTTTTGAATTAAGTTATCGAAATTTAGTGAATTAAATTGAAACTGGAATATGATTCCAGTTCAGTTAAGTTTTGAAGATACGATTCTAATTCCGACTATAGTATTTTAAAACATTTTAAAAAAACTATTTTATATTAATTATTTCCTTTATAAACTATTTACCTTATAACTATTTTATTTTATTACTTATTTTAAATAAACCTTTTTATTAATTAGCTATTTATTTTATAACTATTTTATAATGATTATTTTCTTATAAAACTAATTTACCTTACAACTATATCATTTTATTAAATTATTTGAATAAAACATATTAATAATTTACTATTTATTTTATAAACTACTTTATTATTTCGACTATAGATTTTACAGTATTTGATTATTCTATTTTAAATTACAAACTATTTATTTTTTTTCAAATTATTTAAATTATATATCTAAACTATTTTAAATATATTTTTTAATTATTTTAATATTAAATTTATTCTAAAGTTGGAATTGTTTCAAGATTTTAAATTAGTTTAAATGTAGATTTTATGATGAATAATATTCTCTCTTGAATATTGAAATGATCTTAATGAAAATCTGATATTTTGATATGAAGTATGATATCTTTGAAATGTAAAAGAACCGACCAGTGTGAAAAAAGTAAAAGTTTGGTTGCTAAAGAGACCGTGATCAAATATTGTCATACTATCTGCCAATACCGAAAACCACTTTAACAACTGTGTACGCGATGGAGTTCCAGAATGAAGTAGGATGGATTTGGAGGCGATTACTGGATTTGAAGAAAGAGAAACGATGATGGATAGCCTTGACCTTCGGGTCATAATTAAAATGACTAAAACAGGAGCCATACCCAGTTAATGTGAGCTAGCTCCTCTTAGCATACATGCTTCTTCGATACCATATATATTACTTTGTGATTGATTGGTGCCTTTGATTTTTGGGAGTATTGTCTGGGGTGGTCGGTAGTCGCAGCTATGCGTTACCACCAGCCTGGGTCCACAATCTGGTAGAATCCTACTGATGGGTATTGCCTCGATGCCTTGTCATATTTATCTCGATTGAGCCCCCTACGACTTTGATTTGTACCGTACCTATGGAGTGCCCTCTGATAGCCACTATGTACTGTGGACTTAACGATATCAATATAGACTACGGTATTATAAACGGTGTAAGGGTAAACATGTAATCGTGCTTACGCTATTTTAATATTTTATATTTAACCGTAGACATTATTATAATAGCGTATTGTATTATATAGTATCTAGTTTAATGGATCCTTAGGAGACGGAAATTTTCGTAACATCTTTTAAGTTAGTGCACTCATATTATCACATGAATTTGATTTAATTGATATGAGAATATTTTAGTTATGATCCGAGTATTTTTTTTCTTTTCATTTGTGCTCGGGTCAGCCTGAGTTTCAGTTATCGAAGATAATGTTTTGAAGATGAAGATGGAGCTTGCTAGAAATATTATATTAATTACCGCTGCAAATATTGATATGTTTATTATAGTTAACTCTGATAATCGTTGTAAGTGTACAATCAAATGTATGTTTTAATTGCTTCATGAACTGTTATTTATTTATTATATCTTGTCCTTCCGCTGTGAGATTCTATGTTTGTTTTTCTTCTTCTCTTCTTTTTCTTATATAAATCCCAATAACTATCCATATTTTTTATTTGTTTAAGTCGACATTGAGGATCATTGTCGGTTTTAACGATCAAAAATCTCGGATGTTACAGGTGGTTCCATTTGTTTGTTGAGTGAAACAAATAACACTGAATGCAAATTTAAAAATTGTCGTTTACTTTGGAATTCATTTCTTGTTGTGATAACTATTTTAAAAAATGAGCTGGAGTCTTATAAACCTGTGAATATTTATTATATACAAGTGTATATGTATAATTATATGGTTTAAATGGATGTGTTTCTCTAAAAATTACAGCTTAGTATGTTGAATAACAATATTTCATAGTATGTTTAGCTCCCATGCAAGTAAGGAGGAACCACTTATAAGGTTGCTTTCATCTTAAAAAATAGAATATGAGAGGGGAAAAACGAAATCCGCTGCCATGGTCCGCAAAGAATGAGAAGATTTTCATTGATATACTTTATGAGAAAGTGAAAACGGGAAAATTAAAATGTTCTACTTTCACAAAAGATATATGGGGTCAAATTAATTAGCAGATGATTCAAGAACCTAAATTAGATTACGAGATAGATAAGATAAAAGGAAAATGGAACCATTTTCGTTGTGATCATCGTCTATTTTCTGATCTTTTAGCACATACGGGCATCGCATGGGATTCTAATACAAATCAAGTCAATGCTTTGGAAGAAGTTTGACAACACTTCTATACAATAATATAAGTTATGAAAAGTATACAATTAAATTAATATTTATATATATTCTAATTAAAAAAAATATTACTTTTGCAATTATAGAAAAAGAAGACAAAGTACAAGAAATTTAGGATGGAAGGATGTGAGCATATGCAATTCTTGGAAAGATATTTGGTGAGACAACTACCACAGGTGAATTGGGAAATGCTTCTACTCAACAACCTTCTACTTCAGATGAAGAACAAAAATTAAAAGAAAATTTCTTATCCAAAGGTGTGCATGTACACGTGGAGACTGAAGATGATGATGGAACAAGCTTTCGTACGAGTGATGATACGAGTATGGATGATCGTCATCACAAGAAACTGAAAAGTAGCAAGATATACAAGCTTGAAGTTTGTATGGAAAAGTGGATTAATATATGAAGTGAAGAAGCTAAGCTGAAAAATGCATGCTTGAAAGAAAAGCTTGCACGCCTTCAGATAAATTCATCTACTTCGGAGAGCTGTGCCACTGATTTGGGCCCTTACTCGCATATGGCTTGTTTGGATATATTGAATTGCATGACCGAGGTGACCAATGAAGTTTATATCAAAGAAGTAAAGGCATTTAAGGATCCAAATTATCGAGTGACATTTTTGAAGATGTCTAAGCATAGGCGTTTACCTATTTTAGAGTTTTTTTTATTCACATAATGTTTATCTAAATTATGTGTTAGGAGCTTAGATAATTTTAAATCATGTTATTGTTGTATTTTTCTCTATTGTTCTTTGTTTGCAATTTAATTATGGTATACTGTTATGTTGTTATGCTTGTTGGTATGTTGTTATGTTGTATTAAGCATCGTTGTTTGCAATTTAACTCTGCCATTTTCTAGTTTTGACTTTTGTTAGGAGCTTAGTGCAGTAAAAAGGAGCTATTGTAGGCAATATACAAGGTGAGTTCAAAACCTAAAACTATTTTTTTTCTTCTTCCATATATCAATGTGTGATTTCACATAATTTGAACGATCTTTATGATGACTCAATGGAATACAGATTGTTTTGTTTAGTTCAATACAAATGTATTAGAGTTTAATAAAATTTATATTACATATAACATGCATTTGTTTCACATTTTGCTCCGTTAACTTTATATTAGGTACTGTAGTTACTATAACATGGATGAAGAGAGCACAGTGAATTCTACCAAGAAAATTTACAATCTAAAGCTTGTTTAATTTTTCGATCAATCTTTTGAAAATTTATTCTAATTGCATAGGACCATTAAGTGATGAATTAATGTTAAGTATTTTTCCAGTGAGATGCCTGTTGAGTTTGGTGAAACTTCAAACATTTCTAATGATGGTTCAAGCGATGATGATTACATAACAATGGATGACCTTACATCAGATGACAGTGAAGATATAATGATGTTTAATTTTTTGTTTGCTAATCGAAAAAATGTTGTTAGTAGAAGACCTCGTAGGACATCTTCTCTTACCGGAAAATGATTTATGCTTGAGATTTTAAATGGACATCCATCTGTCTTTCATGAAATGTTTCGCATGCAAAAACATGTGCTTTTGAACTTTTGTGATGCTTTGAAAGAAAAGGGACTAGTAAAAAATGGTAAAAAAG
Organism: Allium sativum; assembly: GCA_030737875.1. NCBI lineage: Eukaryota > Viridiplantae > Streptophyta > Magnoliopsida > Asparagales > Amaryllidaceae > Allium > Allium sativum. Next base: position 299,371,975 of record CM060921.1, read on the forward strand.
TCGATGTTGAGGAGGGTGTTACTATGCTTTTGACGATTGTAGGACGCAAAACACGCTATAATGTGATTGGTGATCATTTTCAGCATTCCAATCATACAATCTCAAAATGGTTTCGTAAAGTTTTAAGAGCTATTTACTCGTTAGGCTTGGAGGTTATTCAACCAAAAAAATCAGGATACTGTCCATGAACATCTTTTGCAAAAATATCCTCATTTCAAGGTGATACGATCGAATACTTATGATATTTATCTAGTTAGAAACAAAATAATAATAATAATAATAATAATAATAATAATAATAATGTTGTCATTTAATATCATATAATAGAATGGTATTGGAGCAATAGATGGAACACATGTTTCAGCATAGGCTCCTTCTTCAAAGAAAACATCCTTTTGTGGCAGGAAAAATGTCGTGACACAAAATGTGATGGTTGCACGTGACTTTGATATGAGATTCATATTTTTATATGCTAGATGGTAAGGTACGACTAATGATTCTCGAGTATTTATCGATGCAGTTTCAAAACCAAGCAATATATTTTCAATGCCGCGAGGAGGCTCTTTTAACTTGTTTTATTTTTGATAGATAACAACAAATTTACAAATATTTATAATTAACTTATTCGAAAACACAATACTTTCATATGATGGTTTTTATAATTTATTTTTAGAACAATTCTATCTTGTTGATTCTGGATATCCAAACATATCTGGATTTCTTTCTCCTTATCGTGGACAAAGATACCATTTACGTGACTATAACGGACAAGGAAGACTAAGTGGGAAGGAATACTTATTTAATTATAGAGAGAACATTATTCAGCGTTGTATTGGAGTTCTAAAAGCAAGATTTCCTATTTTAAAGTTGATGACAAATTTTTCGCTTTTTAGACAAAGACAAATTCCAATTGCATGTTGCACAATACACAGCTTTATTCAGGAAGAGCACACAATGGATACTCTATTTATTGAATATTCATATGAAAATATGGTATTTCAATCCATATTGGAGTCAAGTCATGAACAAGAAGTTGTGTAGTTTAATGTTAGTCAATCGACTCAAATGGGATATGTTAGAGATCAAATAGCCACACAGATGTGGAACGAGTATGTAACAACTCGTCATTTATAGTTTAGGTACAATTTTATTTCTATTTCAATTTCGAAATTCATTCCATCTTTATTTCAATAACATATTTGAATAGTTCAGCTACTCTTGTTTTTATTTACTTTTGTGCTGTAATTTAGTAGATGTCTTACTTTTGCACTATCATTTACAGATGTGAATTGGAAGACATCAGAAGCGCGTTGCTTACAAAATTTGTGGTTGACATAAATATCATATTGTTATGGAAGATGCTAGAGTTGTTCTCTTTCAACTTTCTCTTTATCAAGCTTATCTCTTATATTATATATTTGAAACCATGTTATGAACTTTTTTGTTGTTATTTTATTCCTGTACAATTTGGCCTCATGTAGTTTAAAGTATTGTATTCTCTTTAATGTTTAATTATTATGTTTAGAATTTCCATGTACAACATCCTTTGAGAAACTACCAGATTTTGACACTAGTTTAGCGACGTGATGTGCCAGTTCATTTGTATAGAAAATAGACATGAATCCCTTTATCGAAACTTAGTTCTCATTTTCTGAAGGGAGCTCAACTTCAGTGGACTGGTAATCGAACATATTGGATGTATGAACCATCGTCGGTTCTTTACCTCTTCACATCTTCTTGTGCACATGAGTAGTTTGTGTGTGTAATATATATGTATATATATATATATATATATAGTGTACCAAATTTCAATATATATGTATATATAGTGTACTAATTTTCAATATATATATATGGGGTCGACTATTTGGACACAAAATTAAACATAAAGAGAGAGAGACACAAATCCTCCGTCGTTGGATTTGTTTATCTTTACGTGGAGGGTAGAATTCGTGGGAGGATCCAGTGATTGAGATTTACTATGCGCAATTTTATGTCCTCATTTTGTGTCTAAATAGAGTTTCCCTAATATATATATATATATATATATATATATATATATATATATATGAGGCAGGTTCAATGGCACCCCAAAAATGGAGCACCCCTTTAGCCTACCACTTTTCCATACCCCTTTGGCCCCCCTTTTTTCCACCTCTCATTTATATTAATTAAGTTAGTGGGAGGTGGGAGTGTTAGTGGAAGGTGAGAGGGAGGAAATGTGTGGTGGAAAAGTGGTAGGCTAAAGGGGTGCTCCATTTTTCAGGTGCCATTGAACCTGCATATATATATATATATATATATATATATATATATATATATATATATATATATATTTATACAGTAGCCTAGCGGTTAAGGACTTTGCCCCATAGTAACAGTGGTGTGAGTTCAAAACTTGGAATGGCAATGTGTATGCTAAGATCAGCTACTTATGTGGTGCTTTCGGACCAGCTAGATCCAATAGGGAGGATTTTAAGACTGCGGTCGGTTTCCCTTCTGAAAATTTCAAATATATATATATATATATATATATATACATATATATATATATATAGAGAGAGAGAGAGAGAGAGAGAGTGTTATGGCACTGGTTTTGCATCCCAATAATAGACACACATTTATATTATATATATATATATCATTCAATTTTTCTGTTCTATGCACTTCACCTCAGAGGAAATGATGGCTTTATTACTTGAATGAGTGTTTACTTCCGCATTATTTCATGCTGGTTCTAGTTCAGTTTGTTTTCCTTTTGCTCTCCAAACTGGTTGTGTCGATTTACAGGGTTTAGGTTTATGCTCATACGAAATGTCAGTATCCATACCAATCCCACCATAATCTTCTTTGTGTATTATAGTAGTATATGAGAAATCATAATCAACGTTTAGGGGTAAGCAATATTCGGTTCAAACCAAATTAACTGACCAAACCGGATCATTTCGGTCGGTTTGGCTCGGTTTTAAAACTAAATCGGTTTGAATTCGGTTTGTATTTTTTTTTCAGTTATCGGTTTAACCATTTATTTAGTTATATAGTACAAAGAAATTTGTTGCAAATAGATCAAATGTTATCATAAACATAAAACTTACTGCATAAATTTTCTCCAAACATGAATTTATATTTTACTTTGAGTGAATCCATCATTTGAATTATAGTGCATCCTTCAAGTTCGGTTAAATCGGTTACCGACCGAATTAACCAAAATTAATTCGGTTTGGTTTGGTTCAGTTTAGAAAATTTTCAGTTTCAATTCGGTTTGAGGTTTTTTACGTCCAAACTAACCGAACCGACCGAACGCTCACCCCTATCAACGTTACCAAAACTCGAGGAAATTTTAATTTTTCCACTTTTATAGCAATGGAGTCTATCCTAATGGGTTCGCTAATTGATATTCGGATAATTGCATCCGTGCTTCAAAAACCCAGTGGTAGGTCATTCAAACGGATCAAAATAGGAATAGATGAAAAATTGCTTGGAGTGACTTTCAGCTCTGGACATCATGGTTTTAAGATTGTAATATTCGAATTGAAAGTATATGGGTTGGACTTAAGGATCCTAACACAATCATCATAATTTTTGAATCATATTATAATGAAACCAAAGCTATGTAATAAACATCAAATTTACTAGATGTTTTCCATTTTCCCCCACATACATACAGAAATGGTTTTAAACGGATCTGCTTCCAATTACATATGGGATAAGACATTTACCCTAGTTTCCCCTACAATTGTTTATTCAATTTTGGTATCTTGAAAAAGCAGTTATTTTCTCTTGATTCTGGAGAGGCGGATTTTAGGTCACTGTTTAATTCGAATTCGTCGGAAATGGTGATTCAAACAGTATCTACCTGAGATTGACTACATGGATTGGAAATTGTTCGATGATTGTGTGGTGTTAGGGAGCGGCTATTTGAATACAAATTGACAACACAAAATTAAATACACAAACTGTGAATCATTGGAACTGTTTGTATTTACGTGAGAGATGTAATTCAGGGGGAGATCCAATAGTCCACAAACTTTGTGTCACCAATTTGTGTTCAAATACACACACACACACACACACACAGAGGACGGTTATATGGACACAAATAGAGAGACACAAAACCTTTACCCTTGGATCTTTTTGTCCTTATATGGAGAGGTGAAATTCAGGGAGCGATCCAATGGTGCAAATCAATTGTGTCAACATTTTGTGTCTAAATATACGTTGGAATTCAGGAGAAGCGTTCAATAACACCCCAAATAGTGCAGGACCTCTTTAGCCCCACTGATCTCCACCACACATTCATGTTTCTCCCTTTTCCCTATAACTCTCTCCCCCCACTGAGTTATTTAAATATAAACACTTGATTGTGTTTCAGGTGCAAAAAGGGTGTCAAATAACCTCCATATATATATATATATATATATATATATGGAGAGTTTATTGAACACAAAGGTAGATACATTATTGGACATAACAAATCTCAATCACTGGATCTCCCCATGAATTCCACTTTCCGCACAAAGACAAACAATTCTAACAGTACAAGCTTTGTGTCTCTAACTTTGTGTTTAGTTTTGTGTCTCAATAGCCTTATCCATATATATATATATATATATATGTGTGTGTGTGTGTGTGTGTGTGTGTGTGTGTGTGAAGAAATTGAAGGAAAGGTCTCTATAGGCGGAATAATAATGCTAATCTTCCACCCCTAAAATTATATATACACCTTTGCACTCTAATAATAGCCATACATTTATAATTATATAAGTAAGTGGGGGAAGAGATAATTAGTATGGAGGGAGAGAAACGTGATTTCGTATGGAAATCAGGGCACTAAAGGGGTGCTGCACTATTTGGGGTGCGCTTGATCCTATCTATCTATCTCTCTCACACACAGATATATTCATCTATAAGTATTACTATAATTCATAGATTGTTACTATAAAGTAGCATGTTAATATAAGACAATAAGTTTATGCTTGGAAATAATCAACATTTATTACACTCAAAGATTACGTATAAAATGTTTGGAAACCTACATGTAGTTATAAAAAAGATGTTTGCCTGGATATAATTTGGTATTTGATTTGAAATTTTTTTCATATCACGTCATGTAGGTTTACTATAGATAGTCCACACTTGGTTGAATAAATGTATACATATTGTAATTAGATGCAAGACCACTTAAAGCAAGCCCACCTGGGCATGCCTATTCCATAATGCACACAAGCCTTTGCCATGGATATTTACGATACAAATACATGAGCGTAAAGGCTTTCTCTTGAATTTAGTTTACAGGGGGTGTACGTGAATCTGAAGCTGAAAAATAAGAAAAACTGGATGATATTGATATCACATATTGAAATTTCCTTTGGTAGAAATTTAGTTTACAAGGCTGCATGAGCGTAAAGACTTTGGTGGAATGTAATCATTAAAAAACGAAACTTTCCTTTTTATACCATTATGTAGCAACACTGAATGTTGTCTGAACTGTAATATCAACAAGTATTTTTTGCAAATTTAATCATCTTTTTTCCGTTGTATTTGCATTGAGATTTATGGGCTAACTAATGTAACTATCAATGATTGATAACACATCATTTGACCATAATTCCATATCTAAGTAAAGGAATTTTCAGTATTATTATTGAATCTAAGTTCTTGACAAGTGGATAAAGTTGACTCAAGCTGACATTGTTGAATCCCCAAGCTCATATAAAATAATACTGACATTTCATTCATAGCAATCAATGCAGCCCTACTCATACAAACAAAGCTTAAACAAACTGACATAGCCAAATAGATGCAAACTTCACTGCCATGAAAAGGATTGGTAATATTCGTTCCAAGCCATAACGGCAGAAAATAGAAGTGAATACATATATGATTACATGTAGGTCCACATGGACATGCACATATGCTTATATATATAAGGCTTATATGATACCTTTTTTCACCACAAAAAATCTTTCATCTAGAGACTGAAAGTTACAAACTAAAAATTTTCAGTCTTTACTTTGTAATTGATCAATGACCAAATAGTTCGGTTTTAATTTCAATGAAAAGAAACTGAAATTCAGTCACTAGTTGGTTTTAAATATTTAAAACTAAATCAATCTCTGTCTTTAGTCCCATCTTAACCAATTTTTTAATAAGCAAACATTCAACGGACATGATTCATTTATTTATTTAATCTACTGGCTACTTTTTGTAATCCACGTGATAAAATCAAGGCTGGTTAAACTCTAATTTATAACGAATCTTACCCACTAACTCGTATTCACGCATAATAACTTCCCACTTCGTCAACTATCTGCTTCCTGACATAATAAATTAATTGTTGTGTTTTTTCTTCCCCATTACTTTATCCTATTTGCCATTCAAATATCAATTCCTCTTCCAATCACATCTAGTGCAACTAACACTCAAAGCTGCAATAACCAAGCTTACTCCTTCAACATCGATTCACTGCCATCTACAGAACCCACGACCACCAGAACCCATATATTCACTCTGCACCTTCCTCCTTCACCAGCAACATCACATGTGGTTGTGTTTTTGATCCAAATCTAATTTCAACTGTAGATGGATCTCGGAAGAAGGTAAAAAAAAGGTCCTCCGTTATGCAGATTTAGAGCAGCAAAATGGACTTCCAAAGGAGTTAGAAAGAGTAAGTCAAATCTGAAATCAACCGTAGATGGATCTCAGAAAAAAAAAGGTCGTCTGCTATGCAGATTTAGAGCAGTGAAATGGACTTTCGAGGAGCTAGAAAGAGTAAGGGAATATTGGTCTTGTCACTGCACTTTAGTCATGTCTCATGTTTTAGGAAGCTGGGTTGGATAATACAAGATGTAGATTGTAGGACCATGAACATACAAAAAGCTTATAGTATACGAATTTGTTTCAGAAAAAATGGTTACTTATAAGAATGATATGTGCATTAGCGGTTGGTTTTCAGATTTAATCAGTTTTTCTTGAGAATTGGATGGCATTGCTAACTACTATCTTGGCTACCAAACATTTCAACATCTTATTAAGGAAGTGCTTTAGGAATGCTAGAAGATCATTGATGAAATATGCCTAAGAATTAAAGGCATTATTTCTTAGTAGTTTTACAGTCTTCAATGTGATTCCTGATGTAAGCTACAAATCATATTTTTGAACAGCTCAAAGAACCAGCAAGAGATGGAAAGTTAGAATCAAAATTTCTTTAGGTTATTTTTTTGCTGATTTGTTATTAAAGAAAAGGAGCATTAAAAGGTAAAATGAAATATTACATTGTAATGTTGAGTTATGCTTGTATAATTTGTTTTTGAATAAATAATTTTTTTCTCTCTATATAGAGCGTAAGAATTAAAAATAAACTTTATGAATTCACTTGTAGCCTGGTGTAAAAAATAATATGTTGTGCTTATGCATATTGCTCATTTATGCTTATTCATATTGCATTAAGATTTCACTAAGTTTAAAAGATAAAATAAAATTAACTATTGACCACATTTATTCTTCAATTTTGTGAAGTTAAAACTAATTATAGACCATAATTCAATCTTAAGAGTTTGGTCTTTATTAAAACTTAAGATTGAATTTCAGTTTGTATCCTTTGAGACTGAAATTTCAGTAACAATCAAATTTTGGGACTTGGGTTTTAAAGACCGAATATTCAATCTTTAACCAGTCTTTACAAATTATGTTGAGACCGAACAATTCGACTAAGTACTGAATTTCTCAATCTCTAATTTGATATATTTTTGTGGTGTTTGCACCCTAATAATAACCATACATTTATAATAAAATATGTTAGTGGGGGAAGAGAACATTAGTAGGAAGAGAGATAAATGAGATTTTATATGGAAAACAGGGGGACTAAAGGGGTGTTGCACTATTTGGTGTGCTCTTGATCCTATCACACACACACACATACATACATATATATATATAACTATTACTACAGTTCATAAATTGTCACTACAAAGTAGCACGTTGATATAAGACTATATACTTCATATACAAAATCATACTACGAATCATAAAATATTGATAAAATGTATTAATATAGTTAGGGTTGTTATGGTAATGGTTACCGTTACTATTTAGAAAATACCGGTACTGTATCGTTCTTACTGGAAAGCCAGAATTTCCTACCGTTACCGATCGACTGGTATACCGATAATCTGGTAACTGTTACACCAGTAATGGTAAATTACCGTTCGTCCATCAAAGTTTATATCTTGACATGTTTTTTGTGCATAGTGCATCTTTATTATAATTTATGTAGTGTTAGTTTATAAAAAATATAAATGATAATAATAAAGGAAAGAAAGAGTAAATGAAAATATTATTTTCCTTTTATTACTTTCCGCATATATGGGTACAATGGCTGCATGCCTATTATCATACGGAAAGATAATTCTCCTTTTATTACTTTCCGCATATATGGGTACAACGGTTACATGCCTATTGTCATATAGAAAAATAATTCTCCTTTTACTATTTTCCGCATATATGGGGTACAATGACTACATGCCTATTATCATATAACTGTATTATTTTCCTTTTGTATTACTTTCCGCATATATGGGTACAATAGCTACATGCCTACTTTATTATAAATAGAGGTTTACTCTATACACTTTGTATCAATTCCAATTACAATAATGAAATAACAAAGTTTATTTTTCTCTTCTGCATCCTCTGATCTTCTTTGTTTTCATGGTATCAGAGCTCTTTACTTGGCTTAACATTCATTGATCCAGCTTCTTCAACTCATCAATTGGTCATCATGGCCAATGAAACTGCTTCATCAGCTTCTGACAATGCAACTGGAACCATCGAAAGCCTAATTGTTATAGACAAACTTACCAAAACAGTAATTAGTCCACAATCACAGCTAATTACAATACAATTGGATGAAAATATACTTATTGTGGAAATTGCAAATCAAAACTATAATTCAAGGCTATGGCTGTAACGACCCGGGTTTTCGCGATCCTGGTTATCAACATAAACTCAATGTCGACTATCCACGCATCATAGATACCGGGTAGTTAATAGAAAGAAGTTAGAGGGCGAGAATAGATAAGATAGAAAATTAGAATAGAAGAAGAAGAAAAACAACTACAACATCAGAGTAAACACGAATCTCACAGCGAAACGAATAAAATAAAGTATACAACATAACTTTGAAAACACATATCTGTATTTGTATATTAGAGGACAACAATTACATCACAGTGGAAATAAACACTAGCTGTATAATCCTCCTTCTCCATCTCTTCACGTATATCTGTAAAAATCCAAACTACTTGACTGCCCGTACAAAATTGGGCACCCAAGAGTTTAGGGAAAACAAAACAAAATAAACTCCGGGTCAGCCATGGGACTGGTGTGAGTAAACAATTCAAAACAGTTTGAGAAAATAAACGATATCTCATAAGACCACACCGTATACACGGAATGGGTTTTTCCCTTATGAGAATTCAAAGCATTTGATTTAACATCAAAAATCCTTTTACAAGAAACATTGATCCTTTATATCAAAACTCCCTTGATATTATGATAGTGTCTATCAACCACAATATAATAATCATCTAGCAGAATGCTTTCATCTCACGTTCCACATACATAATATATAATCAAAAACCGTGGGCGCTTATTGGGTAATGAATTCCAACAGGCAAGGTATGGGACCACCTTCCGATAGTGTATCTCTAGAAAGTAATACACTGGGTTCAACAAGAACATATTGTAACCCAGGTTAAACATGACCGGTCACTCATTTCGCTTGTGTGTAACGAATGTATTATCACCAACGGTTGGGATCAACAACTATTTTCCGAAAGGGACAACATCGAAATAGATTATAGAAGTAAATGGAATTTCTCTAGATCAGGTGATAATACACCCTAATTGCTAACCACTTAGCCATGCGACCTACCCGATTTTATACCATTCCCGGTTGTGAGGCTAGAGGCCATAATGTATCCTTTACAAACCACATCTTCATTCACTTTGAATGTCACATCGTCATACCCGCTAAATCACAAATTGATTTCTCCAAACATATCACAGGTAAACAGCTAAGAGAAACGAATTCCTCAGCCACCAAACGTAAATACGTTTAAAGAGATCAACTTATGCGATCTATTAAATATACTTCGTCAGACATTCTTCCGTATAGGTCGTCCTGGGACTGGATAAACCGAAGGTACTATTCTGTAAATCCATCTTAGGCAATTTCTACCTAGGATTTACTAAACATCCCTTGCATAACTCCGTCTTCAATTATCTTCATCATATTTGTTTCGCAACGCTAATGATCATATGGAGTGGTTTTCAAATAATAAATCTGATCTCGGTCTCTCCGTATTGACAACAGAAAAGTGGTCAAAAACATTGATAGTCAGTGATTTAACTATCAAAGAAAAACATGTGTGCAAACAACGATATTATTTCTAGATGGAAATCCTATCGATCAATCGTCAATCAACATTTATTCATTTCCCCATATCTCATTTCAAATATATTCATCAACTCCTTATTTTCTAATTTTAGAAGATATATGTTATTAACTTTAGAAAACGTTTCCATTTCTGATTCATGCATCACTATCTTCTCACATATATCAGTCTCTAATTGTAAACTAGTAAGAGAACAACCCCCTACGTATTAACCCCGAAGGCCGAAACCAACATCGGATTAATACCTAGACAGCTGTTCAACTTAACTAATCTCCAGCCAGTTTCTAATTCCTTTAACCCCATTTTAAATTCCTATTTCAAACCCTATTTCCTTTAGAAATATTTTATTAGGAAAATATTTACTGTAATCTAACTTTCACGTAGAATGTGAAAAATATTTCTTTATAAATCAAAACAGTTTGATTTCGTATTTAAAAATAATATCTCAAACCCAAATTCTATTTATATTTTTATTTGCAGAATTATTCATACAAATCTTATTTCATTTCCAACATTTATAGTCTCATTTATAATTCCATTATTATAATTCTATTTATTCTACACAAATACTTTTATATGATTCAATTTATTTTATATAAATCCTTTTACGCTATTCTATTCACTTTATATAAGTCCTTTTATATAATTCTATTCATTTTATATAAATACTTTTATATAATTCTATTTATTTTATATAAATCCTTTTATATAATTCTATTCATTTACCAAATATTTCCTTAATTATATTTTCCAATATTTGTTTTCCAAATATTACCTTTTATAATATCTTATTTATTTCATATATAAATATTTCATTTTATATTCACTTTGAAAATTTCTTTTTTACATTCCAGTATTTCATATGGTATTTAAAATACCAAATAACATGACCAGTGTCATCATAATCAATCACAGATTTTATATCACATTATATGTCACAATATATGAAAACAAACAGTATTATAATATTGAGGAATCCAGTTGGATCCCTCCTACCTGTATCTCTGCATTCACAGATGGTAAACAATATAATTAACATCAACTTCATTTCTATATGAATACTCTGATAAACCGAATCAATATAATTAACGATTATATATATATAACTCTATCTATAATTTCAGCCAATTAATTAACAGTTCAACCAACAATCAACACACAGTAATCAATCATTATTTATCAATACTAGATTATATTTATAAAATATAAACTGTACAGAGTTAGTGAGATTTACTCACATTGGACGATCATCGTTAAATAACGACAATTTTCGGTTGATTCAGACAGACAAATTATTTTGCTATAAATTGTAACTAGTTCCAGTTCACTCCCAGCCAGTTCTATTGTGTAGCCACCGTCCGTACGATCCCAACGGATCTTATTTCGCTGAAAACCGATATTGTACGATAAAGATATTAATTTTACAAGTTATGTACACATTTAAATAAATTAAATTCAAATGATTTAATAGTTTGGGCTCACTCTTCTTCCCAGCCCAAACTCCTCATACAAGGCCCACTCCACGAATTGCTTCTTCCCCGATAAAACAGTTCGACCTCCAGATATTTTGCTCCTCCTTCATAACACTGTTGCCCGTAGCGTTGACCACGCCTACCCCCTCCTATGGCCATCCATCGACGTCCCCGAAACCACTTATCAACTCGTAGTCTGCCCCACTCTCTCCCCATACCACTACTGTAAAACTCGATCTCAACTCCTAGAAGGTGGTTTCCGATCTTCTCATTCAGTTCTAGGAATGGTGCGACACATTATAGCATCGATTCCCTCCCAATTATGCATACGGGTGCGTCTTCCCCTACTGACCATATTCACCACCACAGCATGATGCTTCATCGCCATGTACAAGTCGCGATGCTACACCGGTCGAAGCCAAATATCGCCATGAACATCGAACCCAAATTCTTCCAATCCAAGATTGATGCTTCACAAACCCGAATCCCCTAGCCTAAGTCGTGACTGGTAAAAACCCAGCGAATGAAATGTTGTTTCGACCACTTAGAACTCACAAAGACCTGGAGAGCAACACTCCAGAAATTCAAAAACATTATCAATTTTATCGATTACAAACCCAAATACAAGAATCGGATAACGCCAAATCGACTTCACAAAATTCCCAGTGAGAAATACTTGTTTGAATGCTTTAAAATATATATCAAATTAGAGAGGATGATTCCGGAGATTCAAATACATGAGTTTAGAGATTTAAATTTTTTTGTATGATTTTCCTTGGATTTCCTTAACTTGCATTTTACTGAGAAAAGGAATAGAAGTGGCGACTTGGAATTGTTTAGCTGTTGACCAGGAAGAAATCCAAATTAGGTTTTAGAGAGGGGTATTTATAGAATAGGGTTGCTTAAGGGTTAAGCTTTGTATTTTATTTCAATAATTTATATTCAATTTTTAGTTCAATTCATCGTTTAAAAATTCCTACGATCACATACAATATCCAAAAATCTTGAAAATGGAAATACAACTAGAGTTCGACATTACAGACCCAACGAAACTGGTTTCGTCGAATTCCGACTCCATTTTCTCACACAGCGTATTTTTAACCATCAAAATATCAACTGTTTTTCACATTAAAAATCAGTACGGCCACATACTTACTCCAAAGATCACGGAAATTGAAATCTAACAATAATTTAATATTCCGGATCTAACAAAATTGGTTTCGTCAAATTTGAAGGTCGTTTGCAAAAACGACTATTTTTACAACTCAAAACTAACCCATTTAAATATTAATATATTTAAAAATAATTAAATTAAATATATATATATATATAAATATTATCGTATATATTCACATAGAATATAATACAGCTCTAAAATATTCCTATCTGAATTTATAAGTCGGCATTTCAAATCGAGATTAAATCGGTATCAATTTATATTGAAAATCTATTTATAATATAAATAAATCATTATAAATTATAAAGGAATTCCATAGCGACTTTTTGAAAAATTGATTTGGACATAACTCAAAATCTACACAATGAAATCTCGATTCTCTTGCATTAGAAAAATATAATTCACCAGCTCCGAACGTTTCTTGTTTCTCAGAAATCCGATTTAAAATGGATTCTGTAAACTCATTTAAAGTTCGAATCGCCAAATTACTAACTGTCTTGTCATTTTGAGCTCGATTATAATTATAATATAAATTATACGTTCAACTGACATTTATAATTAAATTCGTTAATATAATTCAATTCTAAACTAAATTATATAGATTTTAAATTGTCCAATTCACACAATATTGTGAATTCTGTTATTTCCAATTATTTCGGAGATAAATATATTACTATATTATTTATATTAATTAAATATTCAATATTATTTAATTAAACAACCATTTAAAATCTTTAAATCACAATTTAAATAATTAAATAAATTAATTATTATACCATAAAAATACGGGACATTACATTATTCCCCCTTAAAATAATTTCGTCCTCGAAATTGCTAAGATAGAAAACAAACCCTATTACCTGGTTTTAAAAATTATTTGTTCACTTCTTAAATTTTAGTTTCACTGAACTAATTAATTTCAATTAAATATTAATTCATTCCAGCTAACTAATATTTTCAAAAATTCTAAAAAAAATTCTAACACCTAAAATTTCCGAAAGATTTCACCAACACCTCCTTTGTACGGGTCAATCGGTACAACTACAACTCGCCCCTCTAGGCCTTCTCCAACCCAAAAGAAAATCAAATAGCCAAGCAGCTTGCCAATTCGGCTCATAAATCTCATCCTTATACAAAATATAAACTTGTACCTTTTTGTTGGGCATTTCATTATATCCTTTTCATCTGCTACCAAATCAACATGTATCAATGTCATCCAATCAAAATCAAATCACTTTTATCTCCTACACAACCATTCGCTTATCTAAGCCAAATTCCATTCTAAATCTCAAGTACCATTCTTGATTTTCAAATTCATAACTTATCAATCCAACATAATTCTAGATTCCTATGCCATCAACCAACTTTATCTGATATTTTCTGTTTCAATTCAGTATCCATTTATTTGGTCTTCAATTCAATTTCAATTTGTTTCCACAAATTTCTATTTAATTTGTTTTAAATTCAAACAATATCTTCCTGGGAGTTTTTAAATAGTTTAGCTCTTTCAAAAAATCAAATATCCCTTTCTGGATTCAATACAACTTGTTTTCTCAAAATAATTCGAAAACAAAATCTTTGGTAGTAATCCGTCACTTAGAAACTCGAAAATGAACACCGATGATGTCCGGATCATCATCAGAATTATTTTCCAGCGATCGTAGTGAGTTCAATACTATATCACTTTCAAAACCATTTCTAACCATTTCCATTTTGAAATACATTTCAAAATATTATTCACACTGCTTATAAACAATTTAAAATCTCCCAGGATTTTAAAATTCTCATATATTAATTCCAAGTCCATTTACAAACACCTTTCCAAATCTCCAGGGTTTTAAATTTCAATTCTGGTTCAAATTCAGTTTTAATTCATTTCGTAATACTTATACGAAATTTTAATTGGTTATTTGCATAACCATTTCAATTATAATCTTATCTGATTATAATCACAACCAACACATCCAATATACTATAATATTTAAAATATACATACTTTGTTTATATCAAAATATAATTTGGGTAAAATTATTTGTTTACCCTCTTTTCAAAACATAAAGTGTTGTTTCATCATATTCGAGTGTTTATAAACCCCTATCGATACATTGGATCAAAATGATCGATCATAACCAATAAAAAACTCAACCAATAAATCACCATAATATAATAACATTTTTTTTATGTCAAATAACAAATACGCGCTCATATATATACACTAAAACTCAATCTGGGGTATTACTAACCCCATCTCTACTGAGTCACGCCACAGAGCCAAGGTAATAACTTAACCTTCATCTCTGATACCACTGTAACGACCTGGGTTTTCGCGATCCTGGTTATCGACATAAACTCAATGTCGACTATCCAAGCATTGGAAATACCGAACAGTTAATAGAAAGAAGTTAGAGGGTGAGAACATATAAGATAGAAAATTAGAATAGAAGAAGAAGAAAAACAACTACAACATCAGAGTAAACACGAATCTCATAGCGGAACGAACAGAATATAGTATACAACATAACTTTGAAAACACAAATATGCATTTGTATATTAGAGTACAACACTTACATCACAGTGGAAATAAACACTAACTATATAATCCTAAAGCCTCCTGCTCCATCTCTTCATGTATATCTGTAAAAATTCTGGCTACTTGACTTCCCGTACAAAATTGGGCACCCAATAGTTTAGGGAAAACAAAACAAAATAATCTCTGGGTCAGTCATTGGACTGGTGTGAGTAAACAATTCAAAATAGTTTGAGAAAATAAATGATATCTCATAAGACCACGCCGTATGCATGGAACGGGTTTTTCCCTTATGAGAATCCAAAGTATTTGATTTAACATCAAAAATCCTTTTGCAAGAAACAATGATCCTTTATATCAAAACTCCCTTGATATTATGATAGTGTCTATCAACCACAATATAATAATCATCTAGCAGAATGCTTTCATCTCACGTTAATTCATCTCACGTTCCACATACATAATATATAATCAAAAATCATGAGCGCTTATTAGGGGACTACATTCCGAAAGTGTATCTCTAGAGAGGAATGCACCGAGTTCAACAAGAACATCTTGTAATCCTGGCTAAACATGACCGGTCACTCATTTCGCTTGAGTGTGCCGGATGTATTATCACCAACGGTTGGGATCAACAACCGTTTCTCGAAAGGGAAAGCATCGAAATAGATTATAGAAGTAAATGGAATTTCTCTAGATCAGGTGACAATACACCCTAATTGGTGGCTAACCACTTAGCCATGCGACCTACCCGATTTTATCACATTTCCGGTTGTGAGGCTAGAGGCCATAACGTATCCTTTACAAACCACATCTTCATTCACTTTAAATGTTACATCGTCATACCCGCTAAATCACAAATTGATTTCTCCAAACATATCATGGGTAAACAGCTAAGAGAAACAAATTCTTCTGCCACCAAACATAAATACGTTTGAAGAGATCAACTTACGCGATCTATTAAAAATACTTCGTCAGACATTCTTCCGTACAGGTCGTCCTGGGACTGGACAAACCGAAGGTACTATTCTGTAAATCCATCTTAGGCTATTTCTACCTAGGATTTACTGAACAACCCTTGCATAACTCGGTCTTCAATTATCTTCATCATATTTGATTCGCAACGCTAATGCCCATATGGAGTGGTTTTCAGATAATAAATCTGATTCCAGTCTCTCCGTATTGACAACGGAGAAATGGTCAAAAACATTGATAGTCGGTGATTTAACTATCAAAGAGAAACATGTGTGCAAACAACGATATTATTTCCAGATGGAAATTCTATCGATCGATCATCAATCAACATTTATTCATTTCCCCATTTCTCGTTTCCATATATTCATTAACTCCTTATTTTCCAATTTTAGAAAATATACGTTATTAACTTTAGAAAACATTTCCATTTCTGATTCATGCATCACTATCTTCTCACATATACCAGTCTCTAACTGTAAACTAGTAAGAGAACAACCCCCTACGTATTATCCCCGAAGGCCGAAACCAACATCAGATCAATACCCAGACAGCTGTTCAACTTAACTAATCTCCAGCTAGTTTCTAATTCCTTTAACTCCATTTTAAATTCCTATTTCAAACCCTATTTCCTTTATAAATATTTTATTAGCAAAATATTTACTTTAATCTAATTTTCACAAAGAATGTGAAAAATATTTCTTTATAAAATCAAAACAGTTTTATTTGTATTTAAAAACAATATCTCAAACCCAAATTCTATTTATATTTTTATTTGCAAAATTATTCATACAAATCTTATTTTATTTCCAACATTTGTAATCTCATTTATAATTCCCTTTATATAATTCTATTTATTATATACAAATACTTTTGTATAATTCTATTTATTTTATATAAATCCTTTTATAATATTCTATTCATTTTATATAAATCCTATTATATATTTCTATTTATTTTATATAAATCCTTTTATATATTTCTATTCATTTCCCAAATATTTTCTTAATTATATTTTCCAATATATGTTTTCCAAATATTACCTTTTGTAATATCCTATTTATTTCATATATAAATATTTCATTTTATATTCACTATGAAAATTTCTTTTTTACATTCCAGTATTTCATATGGTATTTAAAATACCAAATAACATGACCAGTGTCATCATAATCAATCACAGATTTTATATCACATCATATATCACAATATATGAAAACAAACAATAATATAATATTAAGGAATCCAGTTAGATCCCTCCAACCTGTCTCCCTGCATTCACAGATGTTGAACAATATAATTAACATCAATTTCATTTCTATATGAAATATTCTGATAAACATAATCAATATGTAATTAACGATTAAATATATAACTCTATCTATAATTTCAGCCAATTAATTAACAGTTCAACCAACAATCAACACACAGTAATCAATCGTCATTTATCAATACTAGATTATATTTATAAAATATAAACTGTACAGAGTTAGTGAGATGTACTAACATTGGATGATCATCGTTAAATAATGAAAACTGTCGATTAGTTCAGACAGACAATTTATTTCTCTATAAACTGTAACGAGCTTCAATTGACTCCCAGTCAGTTCCATTGTGTAGCCACCCTCCGTACGATCCCAACGGATCTTGTTTCGCTGAAAACTGATCTCGTATGATAAAGATATTAAATTTACAATTTATGTACACATTTAAATTAATTAAATTCAAATGATTTAATAATTTGGGCTTACTCTTCTGCCCAGCCCAAACTCCTCATACAAGGCCCGCTCCACGAATTCCTTCTTCCCCCATAAAACAATTCGACCTCTAGATATTTTGCTTCTCCTTCACAACACTGTTGTCCGCAGCGTTGACCACGCCTACCTCCTCTTAAGGCCATCCATCGACGCCATCAAGACCACCAATCAACTCGTCGTCTGCCCCACTCTCTCCCTATATCACTATCGTAAAACTCTATCTCAACTCCTGGAAGGCGGTTTCCGATCTTCTCTTTCAGTTCCAGGAATGGTGCGACACATTATAACATCGATTCCCTCCCAATTATGCACACAGGTGCGTCTTCCCCTACTAATCATATTCACCACAACAGCATGACGCTTCATCGCCATGTACAAGTCACGATGCTACTCCAGTCGAAGCCACATGAACACCGAACCCAAATTCTTCCAATCCAGGATTAATGCTTCACAAACCCGAATCCCTTAGCTTAAGTCACGACTAGTAAAAACCTAGCGAATGAAATGGTGTTCGGACCCCTTAGAACTCACAAAGACGTGGAGAGCAACACTGAATTCAAAAACATTATCAATTTTATCGATTACAAACCCAAATTCAAGAATCGGATAACCCCAAATCGACTGCATAAAATTCCCCGTGAGAAATACTTGTTCGAATGCTTTAAATTATATATCATATTGGTGAGGATGATTCCAGAGATTCAAATACATGAGTTTAGAGATTTAAAGATTTTTGTATGATTTTCCTTGGATTTCCTTAACTTGCATTTTACTGAGAAAAGGAATAGAAGTGGCATAGCTGTTGACCGGGAAGAAATCCAAATTAGGTTTTAGAGAGGGGTATTTATAGAATGGGGTTGCTTAAGGGTTAAGCTTTGTATTTTATTTTAATAATTTATATTCAATTTTTAGTTCAATTCATCGTTTAAAAATTCCTACGATCACATACAATATCCGAAAATCATGAAAATGGACATACAACTAGAGTTCGACATTACGGACCCAAAGAAACTGGTTTCGTCGAATTCCGACTCCGTTTGCTCGCACAACGTATTTTTAACCGTCAAAATATCGACTGTTTTTCACATTAAAAATCGGTACGGCCACATACTGACTCCAAAAATCATGGAAATTGAAATCTAATAATAATTTAATATTCCGGATCTAACAAAATTGGTTTCATCAAATTTGGAGGTCGTTTGCAAAAACGGCTATTTTTACAACTCAAAATAAACCTATTTAAATATTAATATTTTTAAAAATAATTAAATTAAATATTTATAAATAAATATCATCGTATATATTCACACAGAATATAATATAGCTCTAAAATATTCCTATCTGAATTTATAACTCGACATTTCAAATCCAGATTAAATCGATATCAATTTATATTGAAAATCCATTTACAATATAAATAAATCGTTATAAATTATAAAGGAATTCCATAGTGACTTTTCGACAAAATTAATTTAGATATAACTCAAAATCTACACAACAAAATCACGAATTTTCTTTTCCATTAAAAAAATATACTTCACCAGCTCCGAACGTTTCTTGTTTCACGGAAATCCGATTTGAAATGGATTTTGTATACTCGTTTAAAATTTGAATCGCCAAATTACGAACTACCGCGCCATTTCGATCTCGATTATAATTATAATATAAATTATACATTCGCTGACATTTATAAATAAATTCGTTAATATAATTCAATTCTAAACTAAATTATATAGATTTTAAATTGTCCAATTCACACAATATTGTGAATTCTGTTGTTTCCAATTATTTTGGAAATAAATATATTATTCTATTATTTATATTAATTAAATATTCAATATTATGTAATTAAACAACCATTTAAAATATCTAAATCACTATTTAAATTAATTAATTATTATACCGTAAAAATACGGGACGTTACATTGGTCTTGAAGGGTTCATTATGGGTACTTTATCTATTCCCTCAAATTCATCACTGATCAAGAGAATAGAGTCATCAATAATGAAGAATACTTGAAATATCATACATAGACAGGATCGTCTAATCAGCTCATGGCTTTTATCACCTATCAATCTAAGCTTACTACCATAGGTAATTGGCTACAAAAGTGCCAATGAAATATGGACAACCATAGAAAAGGCTTTCAACAACCAATCTGCAGCTAAAGTCATGTTCTATAAGAGGAAATTGCAAAAGATCAGAAAAGATAATGTAACCATGAGAGAATACTTATGCAAAATCAAATCTGTATGTGACATGCTTGAAGCAGCTGGACATAAGATTCAAGACTCTGAACAAATTCTAACAATACTCAATGGTTTAAGTGAAGAATATGAGGCTTTTGAACCCATAATTTATTCTCAAAAGGAATTTTCCTCCTTGGATGAAGTTCACTCAATTTTACTAGCACATGAAGCTAAAGCTAGACTTGAAAGAAAGAAATCTCAAGAAAGTGACTTTATCATTAATTATGTTGTTAACAAAAGTAATGATATCAACAAAAATCAAGCCAACAATACTTACAGAGAAGAAAAAAAACCTTTCAAAGAGGAAATCCCACCACCAGAGGAAGAGGTGGTAGAGAAAGAGGACGCTGGAGCAACAACAATAATCGACCAAATGCCAAATCTGTGACAGAGTTGGTCACACTGCCATCAAGTGTTATTTTTGATATAATTCAAACTACTCAGCAAATCAAGCCAACAACAATGGTCAAAGAAATTCCAACTTCACTGCCAATGTTGCACAGGCACAAGATGGTTCAACCAGTCAAACTAACAACTCAAGTAATCAAAATGAACAAGCCAGAGCTGACCACATTCAAGATGAATCAAGGTACCCAGACTCAAGAGCTAAACATCACATTACCAATAATCTTGATAATCTGAATCTTGGGAACAAAGAATACAAAGGTAACCAAACTATAAGTATAGGAAATGGTAAGTGTGTTAAAATTTCTCATACTGACACTGGTAGTATAACTGGTAATAGGAAATTACTTTTACACAACTTATTAAGAGTCCCCACTATTAAGAAGAACCTAATTAGTGTATTTCAATTTTCTAGAGATAATAACATATACTTTGATTTTTTTCCTAAATATTGTGTAGTTAGAGACATACTAACTAGGAAAATTCTCCTACAAAGTAATGCTATAAACGGACTCTATGAACTCAGTCTCAACAACTACAATTCTACTATCAATGAACATACACAATGCAATCTGATTGATGTAACTGATGAAATCCAAACTAGAAACATCTTTGACTTATGGCATTACAAATTAAGTCATCCTAGTGCTAGTATTGTAATAAATTTCTTAGTGATAATAATATAAACTTTGTTCCTGGAAAATTGCCCTATGTTAACAATTATTGTCAAATGGGATTTTTTTTAACCCTTTTCTGGTTCATTAACTGAATACTCTAAACTTGGACAATTAATTACCACTGATATTTGGGGTTCATCTCCAATTTTTTATGATTATGGGTATAAATACTGCATATAATTTGTTTATGCTTACTCAAGATATACATGGATATACTTTTTAAAAGCTAAGTCAAATACCAAAAATGCAGTCATCAGTTTTATCAAAATGTTTGAAAATCAAGTAAACTGTCTAATTAAAATCATGCAATCTGATGGAGGGTTAGAATATAAACCTCTAACTGATTATTTCAAAAATAAGGGCATTATACATAGAATGACGTGTCCCTATACCTCTGAGAAGAATGACATAGTTGAGAGGAAACGTAGACACATAGTTGAATCAGGTTTAAATTTACTAGACGAAGCATCTTTACCACTTATGTTTTTTCCTGATGACTACAATATATCTAATAAATAGAATGCCCACTAGAATACTGAAAGATATCACTCCTCTTGAAAGGCTATTTAATGAAAAACCTGATTACGATAGTCTAAAAACCTTTGGTTGTTTACGTTTTCCTAACTTAAGGTCTTATAACAATCACAAACTTGATTATAGATCTAAACCCTGTACATTTATAGGTTATTGTAATGATCAAAAAGGGTTTAGTTGTATTGATAAGTTTGGTAGATTATTTACAAGCAGGCATGTTATTTTTGAAGAGGATATCTTCCCTTATAGCATATCAGATATACAAACCACAAACAAGACATACAATCCAAAGGTTAGTATACCTTATCTACATAGTATTACTTACATATGGCATCATGAGAAAGGTAACAAGGCTGCTAGTAACTCTGAAGGCCACCACCATGATAATGAAACTGATGTTGATCTGCTAGAGAAAACTAGCCACTCCATTCAATAACCTATAAAATCAAGTTGCAGACAATCAGAAGTAGTGAGAGAAGAAATCAGCATTGACAGCAATGAAAATACTAGAAGCAGACAAAATGGCTTTCCTACTCAACCGCTACAACATCAAACTGGACATCCAATGATAATCAGATCTAAAGAGGCATATTTAAACCAAAGACTTCTACTGCAGTCATTATTGAAGAAGAACCAAATAGTAATCAACAAGCAGTTAAACATAAAAAATGGAGAAAAGCAATGGATGAGGAATATCAAGCATTGATGAACAACTGTACATGGGAACTAGTGCATCCACCAAGAAACTGCAAGTTGGTATATAGACTGAAAAAGAACACATATAGGTCCATTAATAGATACAAAGAAAGACTTGTTGCAAAGGGGTTCACATAAGAGTTTGGCTTTGATTACAATGAAAATTTCTCACCAATTGTAAAACCCTCAACTATTAGACTTATACTGACTATAGCATTAAATAATAATTGGAAAATCAAGCAGTAGATGACAACAATGCATTCTTAAATGGAAATCTACATGAAGAAATATTCATGCAACAACCACAAGGTTACGTACAAGATCCAAAACTAGTATGCAAATGAAACAGAGTTATCTATGGTCTGAAGCAAGCACCTAGAATATGGTTTGAAAGACTCGAAGCAAGTTTAACAACATTGGGATATTCACCTACCAGATCTGACACATCTCTATTCATAAAAATCAGTGAAACATCTACCATATATATATATATATATATATATTAATATATGTGGATGATTTAATTGTCATTGGCAAGAGTGAAACTGAAATCAGAAAACTGGCAGTTTACTTAAACAGTCGGTTCTCAAAAAAAGATTTGGGTGATTTATATTAATTTCTTGGAATAGAAGTCAAAAGGAAATCAGATAAAGAAATTCATCTTTGTCAAAGAAAGTGCATTACAAAACTTCTGAGCAAAACAAATATGATTGAAGCAAATGGTCAACCCACTCCTGTGATCTCAAATCACCACTTATTAAAGAATGGGGGGAAGCTATCTCAAATATTAAATAATTCAGGATTGTTGTAGGAGCACTACAATACGCTACGTTAATGTAATAACCCGGAAATCCGAGCCAATTTAAAATTTTTATTTTGGCAATTTTAGTGAATTTTGAAGATTTAAAATGAAATATTTTAAATAATAAAGACGAGAAATTTATTTTGAATAGAATTAGAACGTATATATTTATTCGAATCATCGTTTGAATATATATATATTTATTTTAAATTATAAAAGGAATTGAAAATGGTGCGGTAGTTTGAAAATTCGATTTCAAAGTTCAAATGAATGTATAGGATTCAAAATAAACCGGATTTTAGCGAAACCAAAAATATTAGAATCTTTTGAAAATATCTTTCCAACGAATCCGAAAAATTGAAATTTCATAACGGGAATCAAAAGTTATGTCCAGTTGAAAATTCAGAATAGTCGCTATGGAATTCTGGCCCTTAAAAATGGAAATTTTGCAAACGACCTCGGTTTTCGACGAAACCACTTTTGTTGGATCCGTGATGTCAAGTTATTGCTAGATTCCAAAATTCATAAATTTCTGAATCAATATGTGAGCGTGGCGAAGTTAAACGTGTTTTGACCAATTCAGTTGAATTTAATCGACTAGAAAACGGCCATTTTTCAAACGGTCTCTGAATTTCGACGAAATTAGTTTTGTTAGGACCATATCATCAATACGAAGCTAGAAAATATTTTTTAGGAATTTTTAGAGTCCGTATGTGGCCCTGGTAAATTGTAATGTGCGTTCAAATTCAATATATAGATCTATATTTTGATTTTAACGAAAACTGATCGGAATGATAGAACTGGCTTATGGAACATATCCCATTATATTTGGAATGGGGGTATTTGGCTAGCGGCGATAGTCGTTGGAGTTCGTTTGGAGTTTGGGAAGATTAATTCTTAAATATAGAAAAATAGAATAAAATAATATTAAAATTTATTATAAAAACCCTAAAAAAAAAAACTGAAAACCCTAATTCATTTATACAGAGCCGCCTCCATACCTGAACCAACGACGGAAATGTTTTAGAATTAATCCCTAAATCGAATGCAATTCCTTCAATGATTTCAGATATCTATTAAACAAAAATCAAAGAGCGGATCGCGATCTTTAAAGTGATGGGAAGATGGTGAAATTTCGTTTAATGTGGTGTTTGATTTCACGGCTCAAACAGGGGTTATTCTTCGTAGTTTTTGGGGAGCTAGGCCCCGTCGAACTGGTCGAGCTCGGTGCCACGAGAGGGCATCGCGACTGGTGATGAGGTGATGGGGTTCGATCCCCCTCCAGTGGTCTCTGGCGATCTGTGTAGACGAAGTTTAGTGGAGAGGGTTTGAGCGTGAAGTCTGAACATGGAAGAAAGGGTGAACCCCTTTAATTAATGAATTAATTATTAATTAATGTTATCCAATGTAAATAACGCGTTAACTCTCATATCTTTTGCATACGAGGTCGAAAAATTACAAACTTGGATCCGTTGCAATCGTGGGGACGAGAGATTCATAACAAAACCGACCAGAACCAAAACAGAGCAAATCAGAATTTAAGGAGAATTCAAATTCAAACAGTTCAGAAATTCAGATTTTAACACCGACGGAGTGAAAAACCAAGGTGAGAACTCCTCACCTTTAATTTATTTCTAGTTTGAAATATATACTAGGATGCAGACAGTGCTTAGCAGCACCCGACACCCGTCGTCCACAAACCATGGATGACTTGTTTGTTTGATTGTTGTGTTGTGAAATTTCATTGTGTGATGCGAAATGAAATAAAATATTTTATAGTGGAAAATATTTTATAGTTAAAAATATGATTTTTAACAAGTATATAAAATAAATATTTATAAACAAATCGGACGATTTGTTTATATACACTGATTTGACTGATATTGACTGGGACGATAAATTTTACACATCGCCCAACCACACAAATAAAATATGTGTTTGTTGATTCGAAACCCCACACGGGTATTGGGATGATATTTGACGTACACTAATCCTGATTGTTTAGTTGTATGCCAATCGATAGGTTGACAGACTGTGTAAGCGTTTATTATTTATATTTAATGCTTATGCAGTTGTGTGGTGCACTTTGGATGATGGTTGATTATTTATCATTGTTATTATATACATGTGTTGTAGAAAATCCATATAATTAATATTATATGGTAATTGATTGGGCCTCATTCCAATTTAGAAAATAAATTCATGTGTTGAATAGAAAATAAATTCATGTGTTGAATTGGAAATAAATCCATGTGTTGAATTGAAAATAAATTCATGTGTTGAATAGAATAATTTCATGTCTTGAATTGAAAATAAATTCATGTTTTGAATATAATAAATTCATGTGTTGAATAGAAAATAAATTCATGTGTTGAATAGAATAAACATTCATGTGTTGAATAGAATAAACATTCACGTGTTGAATAGAATAAATATTCAGGTGTCGAATAAAAGCCGTGTTGATTAGATTGACGCCATTTTGACGTGAATGATATTTATATCGATTTTATTCATTTTTATAATGAATATAGAAAAGAAAGTGATTTCAAAATTTAGCGTTTTGAAAATATTGTCATTTGTATATCGATGAGGTTGAGGTGGAATATTCAATTTTGATTAGAAATTGAATTGGAAGTTGAAATCATTTTGAAAACGAATTTAAAACGATTTATAAAATACGTTTTAAAAGGAAATCGACGAAGTATATATTACATATATTAATATATATAATATAATGGCCTGAATAGAACGCGCTACGCTGCGGTAGTTCGTGAATTTCGACCATTGACTTCAAGTGGACATTACGGGATATCCGACCGTCGGATTCTCCTAAAATCGGAACCTTGGGTTCGTATCGAAAAGAGCTTTCTAATGAATATTAGGGATTTGAAATATAATGGTTGGATTTGTAATTATGTCCAAATCAAATTTGGAAAAGGTCGATGTAAGTGCAGTTCGATGGCCGTTGATGGAAATCGACTGTACGAGCCTTGATAAAATTATTAAAAATAGTAATAATTTGTGTAAAATCATAAGAAATGATTTGTGAAGAATTGGGATGAAAATTTCCATATTTGAAAAGATAAAAATAGATTTTTATCGAAATGAACTAGTTTTGAACTAGAATTATAATTCTATTTATTTTTAAAATAAATAAAGTGGATTTGAAATGGTTTTGAAAATAACCAGAATTTCCAATAATTGAATTGGATTGGATTTGAATCGAAATTGTCTTTGGAATATTTCGATGTTGGATTTCGTGATTATACAGATGTTGTTCTGGAAATTTGAAAGATATATTTATATCGTTATTCCCAATACGATATTTGTTGGTCGTAGAACTTGACATTGAATATAAGCCGATATATTTTCTATTCAGAGCCTTGTATTTAATATCAAATGTGATTTTGGTTTGTCATGAATGGTGTCTTCATTAACACTATTCTTAAACCCAGTTGAGAAAAAGATTAAATCTTTTTATTTAGATTTAATGAAGTGTACCAATTAAATGGTATTTAATTGGAATTGAATTGGAATTGATTTTTGGGTTTATCGTGGACAGTGTTTTAAATAACACTTATTCTTTAACCCGATAATTAATGGAATGTGATTTTGGGTTGTCGTGAACGGTATCTTCAATAATACTGTTCTTAAACCCCAAATGGAGTTAAGAAAATTAAGAACTAACCGGGGATCAGTTAAGTTGGATGGTTTCTTGGATATTGATCTGATGTTGGTTTCGGCCTTCGGGGTTAATATTTTAAGGAACTGTCCTCTTACTAATTTACGGTTAGGGACTGATTGAAATGTGATGTGAATTTAGGGTTTATCGTGAATCGTGTTTTAAATGACATCGGTTCTTTAACCCAGTTAAAGATTAAAACTAAGTGGAGTTTTAATGAATCTTTAATTAGATTGAAGTGATCGAGAATGGAGTATCACCAGTTTTGCTCCAGGCGATAGTTAAATCTTTAATTAGATTTGAACGTGAAATGGTAATTAAATTTACCGATAACACCGTGGTGTTAGATATGAAGTATGACCAGTTTTACTTCATGGGATGAACAGGTTGGGATTGGGAAATAAATGATTACTGCGGTGTGGTTCGCTAATTCCGACTAATTTGAATTGATATTCAAAGGAAGATTAAAGTGTAAATTTAAAGAATTTATCTTTGATAACATTAATGGGAACCTTTCCCAAAGTATAAGAATATTTGAATAAAATAATATTCTGAATAGGAATGACGCGTATGTTGTGTTTGTGTAACATTTGTTTATTATATACGCGAGTTATTCAGAAAACCGGGTTTATCCCATTCTGAATAACTGATTCGACGTGGTGTCGAGGATGAAGACGGTGGCCGAAGACCGGAGGTCTTCACATCGTTTGGGTGATTACCGATGATCTTGATTGGGCTGTATACCTTAGAGGAGGGAATCAGTTGGTGATCGTCCAGACGTACTTGGAGATCGATGGATATGCGAGGTACAAGGCGCCTCCGGTTTCGTTCAGACCCAGAACGAACTTGTAAATGGACTGTGTGTCTGACATTGGATTTTATTCTGTGTGATTGATTTCTATTAAATATATATCTGTTTGGCGGCGGAGAATTTATTCTCTTGTTTAACGCCCTTCTCTGAGACGTACGAGCTCAGGGGTTATATATTGATGGATATCAATCGCATGGAGTGAATTGCCTGTGTGACATGCCTAAGTGGCAATTGATCAGGGCTCCTGTTGAAAAGCAGAGTTTTGTGGTTGATGATCAAAGCACAGACTTTGTGGCATCGCTTTGTGTAGCATTAATTCGCGAGCCTCACACCCCGGTATGAACCAGAAACGAGAGAGGACATCAGAAAGGACATGCGTTTCTTTCTAGCTAGCGGTGGTGTCAGTGCTTAAACTGGCTGACATTTATATTATTTTCACCTGTGTGGTTATTGCTGTTGCGAGGCGCCTCAGTTATATCGTTCGATCCGGGACCGATGGAGTCATTCGTTGGCTCATTTATGCCCCAAAGGGTGGGGAAACGCAGTGTTCAAGCATTTTAATCCACTTCGGTGGACCGACCCTGACGATCCAAGGGCCCACCTAAGTCTGGGTCCTGAGACATGGTAGGCTAGATTGTCTCGAATCGGTGGAGGACGATCCCTGGCCTCGGTTCACAGATGGAAATCCAACTTCCAAATACGTGACTTTGCGGTTTTGATTGTAGAGCCTAGTATGGCGACATGATATATGGTACCCATGCCGTCTGTGATTGATATTTATGATTGAAATTGTTTTGACACTATACACTTATAATAGTATCAAATGATTTTTTTTAACGTACCAAGCATGTTTGGCTATTATAAGGGAAAACCCTATCCTCTGGCTTGTGTTGCAATGTGTGATGGGACCTGGGTCTTATAATAGCTTCATTTTTCCAAAAAGCATTGCGCTATTTTGTTATATGCACGGGTATTCTTGGGAGGAAACCCATTCCGTGTTATACATCGTGGTCCCTTGATATATCTGATTTAAAGTAAAGTTTTAAATAACTGTTTTAGTTCTCACGCCAGTCCCATGACTGACCCGGAGTTTATTATTTTAACCTAAACTCTGGATGCTCTTATTTTGATATGGGCAGCTAGTAGTTTTGGTTTTGCAGATTTATATTCACAGGATCCTGGTTTACAGCTGGAACGATACTCAGAAAGCTCTGTATCCGTGTATTACTTTCAGTTGTGCATTGTATTATTTTTCTGCTGCGATGTATTTAAATGTAATTTAAATCTCTGATATTTTCTGCGTAATATTTATTCATACTCTGTAATATTCTTGTATTCTGATGAATTGTTGTAATAAGCAAAGAAATGTTCTTCTGTTCGCGTTCTAATCTGTCTTGTCCTCAGAGTATCCGTGCTTTCCTTACCGGGGAAGTTACGGGTCTTCACAGATAACATGACCTGACATCTCTTTCGGTGTTAACAAAGTGTCTCAATTTTTGCAGGAACCCAGAAGTGAGCATTGAAACGAATACTCAGATATTTAAAAGCAACAGTCGACTTTGGCATATCATTAAAAGGCAGCAAAGTCTTAAACATTACAGCTTATTCAGATGTTAGCTGGGCTACAGACATAGTTGATTGAAAATCCGTTTCTAGTCACTGCATTTATGTAGGAGAAAGTCTTATTTCTTGGTGTTCTAAAAAGCAAACAACTATCTCGAGATCAAGCATAGAAGTAGAATATTGGAGTGTTGCTAGCACACAGCCGAGATCTTGTGGTTACAATCATTATTGAAGGAGCTAATGTTATCGTCCAACAGAAACCCTATAATTTGGTGTGATAATTTAAGTACAATCTACATGACAATAGATCCTATTCAACAAAATCGCACCAAACACATAGAAATTGATATTTATTTTGTTTGAGAACAAGTTCAGAAGAAAAATCTATAAGTAAATCATATTCCGGCCTATTATCAAAGGGCAGACATGCTCATAAAGTCACTTTCAGCCAAAAATTTCCACAGATTTAGAGAACAACTTGGAGATGAAGAATTTCAACCAAATATGAAGTAAAAGTTGAAGGTTTCATACCTGAAGCTCACTTGAAGTTCAATCGACAAGCCGAAGGGTTGAAATTGCTTACCTTTTCATCGTAGCTCATCTCGCTATCAATATTTGTGCACGAAATGACAAATTAGGGTTAAACCCTAACCTTAATTTAAGGGGTGGTAATAAAGGAAAGAAGAGTAAATGGAAAGATTATTTTTCTTTTATTACTTTCTGCATACATGGGTACAACAACTACATGCCTACTATCATACGGAAAGATAATTTTCCTTTTATTTCTTTTCGCATATATAAGTACAACGGCTACACGTGTATTATCATACGGAAATATAATTTTCCTTTTATTACTTTCAGCATATATGGGTACAATGGCCACATGCCTATTATCATACAACTGTATCATTTTCCTTTTGTATTACTTTCCACATATATGGGTACAATGGTTACATGCCTACTTTATTATAAATAGAGGTTCACTCTATACACTTTGTATCAATTGCAATTACAATAATAAAAATAACAAAGTTTATTTTTCTCTTCTGCATCCTCTGATCTTCTTTGCTTTTAGATAAAGAAAATAAGTGTACATGGAATTATTTCACCAGATTATTGAACTAAATATAATCATTTATTTGGTTCTAAATGCATGTAATAAAGCATATCAGATGAGTATACCTATGTTTTAAATTAACTAATTAAAGCTACCATTACCGCTGGTATTGAAGAAATGTTACCGATAATTTACTGTTATAAATGGTAAATTTACTATTACCATACCGTTTTAACTGGTATACCAATTTCAAACAAAAATGCTTACTGATCAACCGGTAATGGTAAATTTACCGTTACCATAACAACCTGAAATATAGTTCATAAGTTCTACTATGGAAATAGATGAATTAAAATAAATGCCTCATACTAATAAATGATGTTGATGTTGATAAATTGATGCTATAGTTTGTGGAATGTTATTATGAAATAACATTGTGAGCTAAAACATAAATAATTTATTTATAAATCATACTATAATTTGTATGTAATTTCAATACAAAAAAGCAATCTAAATAAAAATATGAATAATTAATTATTTTCAAAAGATCATAAAATGACCTCGATAATATTTAGTTATCTTTTGTAAAAAAGTTCAAATATTGTAACTACTCCCTATTTTTAACGTCTTGAATCGGTAATAAAACCAACTCAAGGTCCCTTTGGTTCATTCTTTTGTTTTATTTTAAATTTAAATTTAGGTACATATATTTATATTCCGCTATGAAAAATATAATTTTTGTAAAACTCTGATATTTGCATAATATTTATTCCGCTGCAAACATTTTTGTTCTGTGATTCTATGTGCAATTTCTGTTTAAACCTTGTAAGCTAAATAACTACCCGTCATAGTTTACAAACAAAACAAAGCATAGTAACTAAGTCCAAAATGAATTGAATATAAAGATTCATTTGAATAATGATATTTGGGATATGTAATCCAAATCGAATGTGAAGTTTTGAAAATGAATCGATTATGAATATGAACTAGATTTGAAATGATATTGGAATTCAAACTGATTATGAAATAAAAAATTGAATTGAAATTTCGAAAATCTTTGATTTTGAATATGAAGTTTTCGAACCTTATATATATATATATATATGGAAGATGTATATATGAATTATGATAATTTCGAAAATTATTGATTGGGAAGAAAATGGTTTTTAGATGAAAGCTTATATAATGGAATTTATATAAGAAGGATATCTTTGAAACCATTATAAGGGAATAAAATGAAATCTATCAAAGAGAAAAAAATGAACATATAAATGCAAAAATGAACGCTAACTACTCAATGTAATAAGATTTGAATTTGAGGTATACATTATTAAGTGACTAAGAGAATGAACAATGGTAACCTGGCAAGTGATATAAAAATGAAACAAAGCGAAAATAATTAAACTTATTGATAAAATTATGAATTGAGTAAACAAATGAGAAATTGGATTGGGTAGAGAATTTGAAAGTGAATATAGCAAATAATTGAATATAAGTCAACAAAATATGAATAAATGAATGATATTAATAAGACGGTAATGTATTTGATGGTAAGTGAATGTAATAAGATGAATCAACATGTAAATGGTTGTATGACAATCTTTTGATGTAAGCGCATGTGTGTAATTAGATTGAATGACGATAATGTATATGTTTTAAAATAATGAAAATGATTTTGTATTTAAATGGAACATTTAGTTTTTGTAAATAAATCTTGCTTCATGTATACCGAAGTTTACATATCGTGCTTGCCTATGCTTTATATATTATGTGTAACAACCCGAAAATCTGGGCCAGTTTAAAATTTTTATTTTGGCAATTTTAGCGAATTTTGAATATTTAAAATAGATTATTTTAAATAATATCGACGAGAAATTTATTTTGAATGGAATTCAAACGTATATATTATATACGTCGTCGTTAGAATATAAATAATTATATATAATTATAAATAGAATTGAAAATGGCGCGGTAGTTCGATAATTCGATTTCAAACTTCAATTGAACATACCGGGTGCAAAATAAACCGGATTTTAGTGAAACCAAAAATAATCGGATCTATTTGATGATATCTTTCCAACGAATCCGAAAAATAAAAATTTCATAGCGAGAATCAAAAGATATGTCCAGTTGAAAATTCTGAATAGTCGCTATGGAATTCAGGCCCTTAAAAAAATGGACATTTTGCAAACGGCCTCGGATTTCGACGAAACCACTTTTGTTGGGTCCGTGATGTCAAATTATTGCTAGATTCCAAATTTCATAATTTTTCGAATCAATATGTCAGCGTGGCAAAAGAAAACGTGTTTGACAAATTTCAGTTGATTTTAATCGACTGGAAAATAGCCATTTTTCCAACGGTCTCAGAATTCGACGAAACTAGTTTTGTTAGGGCCGTATCGTCAATTCGAAGCTAGAAAATATTTTCCTGGAATTTTTCTAGTTAGTATGTGGCCCCGGTAAATTGAAACCCGCGTTCAAATTCAATATATAGAGTTATATGTTGATTTTAACGAAAACTGATCGAAACGGTCGAATTAGCCTACGATACATATCCCATTGTGTTCGGAATGGGGGTGAAACGCTAGGGACGACAGGCGGTGGGCCTCGTTTAGAGGTCGTTTGAAAAAGTCAACTTTTTGAAATAAAACAATTAAATAAAAAAATACCCTCTCCCGTCTTCTATACCTACGACCAGGCCCCCCTTCTTCAAACCAACCCGATTCAGAATTAAAAAAAAAGAAGAAGAGAGAGAACGGAGCCGCGCTCCAGAGCTCGCCGCCGACGAGCGACCGCCACCCCCAGACCGGACCTCCAGCGCCTCCCCCATCCGATTCTCCCCTCCTCGCGACCCTCTCTCTCCTCCTTTCCCACTGCAAAATGCCTAAACACCCCCCCGATAGCCAAAAGACCCATGCCCTAACCATTGGGGCCCGCGCAACCCCCTAGCCCGCCGCCAGAACTTCCCCCGACCACCTGCACGCCCTTCGGTCTCCGGTGGCTTCAACTGGAGGTGACAGCGAGGTTCTTCGATCGTGCCTTGAGATCTGAACGTGCTGAAGGTGATTTTCTTTTATTTACTTTGTGACATTGTTTAAAAAGAAAATCTAGGTTTTTCTAATATATTATAGTATTTTAAAATCTGAAATTTTAAATATATTACATTATTTTAAAATGAAATTGTTCTAAAATATACTTTGTTTTATAAGTGAAAATATACATTGGTTTTAGAAAACAAAAGGGGAGGATTTTTATATATTGAATAGCGAAGTAAAAATTCGATTTTTATATATTGAATATCGAAGTAAAAATTCGATTTTTATATATTGAATAGCGAAGTAAAAATTCGATTTTTATATATTGAATAGCGAAGTAAAAATTCGATTTTTCTATATTGAATAGCATAGTAAAAATTCGATTTTTATATATTGAATAGCGAAGTAAAAATTCGATTTTTCTATATTGAATAGCATAGTAAAAATTCGATTTTTATATATTTAATAGCGAAGTAAAAATTCGATTGTTATATATTGAATAGCATAGTAAAAATTCGATTGTTATATATTGAATAGCAAAGTAAAAATTCGATTTTTATATATGTATTGAATACGGATGAAGAAAGTGATGAAAGATGAAACGGCGAAGATTTTCTACCTAAGAAGAGCCGTAGCGTTGTATTAGCTATTCTGTGAGAATTTCTCACTCTTTAATTTTATTTTTCTAGTTATATAAATATATACTAGGATGCAGACGGTGTTTAGTAGCACCCGACACCCATCATCCACAGACCATGGATGGCTTGTTTGTTTAATTATTTGGTTGTGTAGTTGGTTAGATTATTTGGTTTGAATTGAATTGTTTGGTGAAATGAAATTGATTTGATTGATGTGTGAATGGCGTGGGCCTTCACTAGACTGGGGATAAGGCTAGGCCTTGTCCCGTTTCTAGTATCGTGCCGTTATGCCGCCGAAATTTTCTAAAAATAAGTTAGAAAAATAAAGATAACATTTTATTTAATAAATGAACCGAATAGAATATTCATAGGTTGAATAAAATAGTTTGATCGTTAAAAATATAATTTTTAACGTGAATGTGAATAAATAATATTCATTTACAAACCGGACGGTTTGTTTATGTACACCTATTTGAAGGACATTGATTGGGACGATAAATTTTACACATCGCCCAACTGCACAAATAAAAATCTGTGTTTGATTGCTTGAAACCCCACACGGGTATTGGGATGATATTTGACGTACACTAATCCCGATTGTTTAGTTGTATGTCGATCGATTGATTGACAGGCTGTTATAAGCGTTGAATATTTATATTTGATGCTTATACAGTGTAGAATGCACTTTGGGTGATGGTTGATTATTCATCGTTGTTGATATATACATGTGTTGTAGAAAATCCATATAATTAACATTATATGGTGATTGATTGGGCCTCATTCCAGTTTTAAAATAGAAATATTTGAAAAAGAAATATTTGAAATAGAATATTTGAAAATAGGAATATATGAAGCCGTATTGATTAGATTGACGCCATTTTGACGTGAACGATATTTATATCGATTTTATTCATTTTATAATGAATATCGAAAGTGATTTCCAAATCTGATATTTTGAAAAGAATTGAATATAAATAAATTCGAATTGAAAGTGAATATAAACGAATTCGAATTGAAGTTGAATAGAAATGAATTCGAATTGAAATTGAATTGAATTGAAATTGAATTGAATTGAAAACGAACTGAAATTGAATTAGAAATCAATTTGAATTGAAATCAATTTGAAATGAATTAAAAATGAATTTAAATTGGAATATTCAATTTTGATTTAAAATTGAATATGAAGTTGAAACCGTTTTGAAAATGAATTTTAAAGCGATTTATAAAGCACGTTTTGAATTGAAATCGACGAAGTATATAATATATGTATATATATATATATATATATTATATAATATAATGGCCTGAATAGAACGCGCCGCGGCAGTTCGCGAATTTCGACCATTGACTTCGAACGGATATTGCGGGAGATCCGACCGTCGGATTCTCCTGAAACCGGAACCGTTGGGTTCGTATCGAAAAGAGCTTTCTAACGAATATTAGAAATTAGAAATCTAACGGTTGGATTTGGAATTATGTCCAAATCAAATTTGAAAAAGGTCGTTGTAAGTGCAGTTCGATGGCCGTTGATGGAAATCGACTGTACAGGCCTTGATAAAATTATTAAAAATAGTAATAATTTGTGTAAAATCATAAGAAATGATTTAGAAAGAATTGGGATGAAAAACTCCATATTTGAAAAGATAAAAATAGATTTTTATCAAAATGAACTAGTTTTGAACTAGAATTACAATTCTATTTATTTTTAAATAAATAAATTGAATTTGAAATGGTTTTGAAAATAACCAGAATTTCCAATGATTGCATTGGAATGGATTTGAATCGAAATTGTCTTCGGAATATTTTGATGTTGGATTTCGTGATTATACAAATGTTGTTATGGAAATTTGAAAGATATAGATATATATATCGTTATTTCCAATACGATCTTTGTTGGTCGCAGAATTTGATATTGAATATAAGCCGGGATAGTTTCTATTCAGAGCCTTGTATTTAATATCAAATGTGATTTGGGTTTGTCGTGAATGGTGTCTTGACTAACACTGTTCTTGAACCCAGTTGAGAAAAGATTAAATCTTTTTATTTAGATTTAATGAAGTGAACCAATTAAGTGATATTTAATTGGAATTGAATTGGAATTGACTTTTGGGTTTATCGTGAACGGTGTTTTAAAGAACACTTGTTCTTTAACCCGATAATTAATGGAATGCGATTTTGGGTTTATCGTGAACCGTGTTTTAAATGACACTGATTCTTTAACCCAGTTAACGATTAAAACTAAGTGGAGTTTTAATGAATCTTTAATTAGATTGAAAAGGTGTTAGAATGGAGTATCACCAGTTTTGCTCCAGGCGATAGTTAAATCTTTAATTAGATTTGAACGTGAAATGGTAATTGAATTTACCGATAACACTGTGGTGTTAGATATGAAGTATTACCAGTTTTACTTCATGGGATGAATAGGTTGGGATTGGGAAATTAAAACAAATGATTACTTCGGTAAGTTTCGTTAATCCCGACTAATTGAATCGAAATTCAAAAGGATAGATTAAAGAATAAATTCAAGGAATTTATCTTGGATAAAATTAATGGGAACCATTCCCTATGAATGTGAAATTTAGAAACTAACTGTCGGTTAGCCAAGCAGAATGGTTTTCTGGATATTGATCTGATGTTGGTTTCGGCCTTCGGGGTTAACATTTGGGAAATTATTCTCTTGATTAATTTACGGTTAGTGACTGATTGTGACGAGAAGGGATTTCGCTCGGTCTGAACCAGTCGCTAAACCGACCCAGACCGTTTGAAACGCCCTATCGTTTGAGAACACGACAAAACAGAACGCATACAAAAGAACATTTCATTGTATATTACAACAATGCATCAGATTACAAGAATATACAGAGTATGAATAAATATTACACAGAAATATCAGAGATTTAAATTACATTTAAATACATCGCAGTGGAAAATAATACAATACACAACTAGAAGGAGATATACGGATACAAAGCTTTCCGGATATCGTTCCAGCTGTAAACCAGGATCCTGTGAATATAAATCTGCAAAACCAAAACTACTAGCTGCCCGTGTCGAAAATAAGGGCACCCAGAGTTTAGGTTAAAACAATAAACCCCAGGTCAGTCATGGGACTGGTGTGAGAACTAAAACAGTTATTAATTCTTTATTTTAAAGTTAGGTAAATCAAGGGACCACGCCGTATAACACGGAACGGGTTTCCTCCCAAGAATACCAGTGCATAAAACAAACAGCGCAATGCTAAATAAAGAAAAATGAAGCTGTTATAAGACCCAGGTCCTATCACACAATGCAACGCAAGCCGGGGGATAGGGTTTTCCCTTATAACAGCCAAAGAATGCTTGATACGTTTAAAACAGATTATTTGATACT
Source organism: Allium sativum (assembly GCA_030737875.1). Lineage (NCBI taxonomy): Eukaryota > Viridiplantae > Streptophyta > Magnoliopsida > Asparagales > Amaryllidaceae > Allium > Allium sativum. The sequence continues at coordinate 299,409,856 of CM060921.1, forward strand.
ATTATAAGTGCATAGTGTATAAAACAACTTCAAATCATAAGTATCAATCATAGGCGACATGAGCGTCCCATGCCACTATGTCTCCATATATAGGTTTACAAATAAAACCGCAAATGTCACGTATTTGGAAATTGGATTCCCGTCTGTGAACCGAGGCCAGGGATCATCCTCAACCGATTCGAGACAATCTAGCCCATGTCTCCGGAACAGCCGCAACTGCCCCTTGGAGCGACAGGGCCGGTCCACCGATGTGGATTATAGTGCCTGAACAATACGTTTCCCCGCCCTTTGGGGCGTAAATGAGCCAAAGAATGACTCCATCGGACCCGGATCGTCCGATCAAACCGAGGCGCCTCGCAACAGCAACAACCACACAGGTGAAAAGTATATAAATGTCAGGGCTGGTAGGTCACTGACACCACCCTAGCTAGAAGGAAACGCATGCCCTCCCTGAGGTCCTCTCCCGTTTTTGGTTCACAACCGGGGTGCGAAACTCGCGAAGTAAACGTTACACAAAGCTACGCCACAAAGGCCGTGCTTTGATCATCACCACAAGACTTTGCATTTCAACAAAAGCCTCGATCAATTGCCACTTAGGCATGCCACACAGGCAATTCACTCCATGCGTTTGATATCCATCAATATATAACCCCGGAGCTCGTACGTCTCAGAGAAGGGCGTTAAGCAAGAGAATAAATTCTCCGCCGCCAAACAGATATATATTTAATAGAGATCAATCGCACGGACTAAAATCCAATGTCAGACACACAGTCCATTTACAAGTCTGTTCTAGGTCTGAACGAAACCGGAGGCACCTAGTACACCGCATTTCCATCGATCTCCAAGCACGTCTGGACGATCACCAACTGTTTCCATCTTCTTGGGTGTATAGCCCAATCAAGATCATCAGTAATCACCCAAACGACGTGAAGACCTCCGGTCTTCGACCATCGTCTTCATCTTCGACTTATCGTCGTATAGGTTATTCAGAATGGGATAAACCCGGTCTTTCCGAATAACTCGCGTATATATATTATAAAAATGTTACACAAACACAACATACGCCTCATTCCAATTCATCAGTCACTAACCGTAAATTAATCAAGAGAATAATTCCCCAAACATTAACCCCGAAGGCCGAAACCAACATCAGATCAATATCCAGAAAACCATTCTGCTTGGCTAACCGACAGTCAGTTTCTAAATTTCACATTCATAGGGAAAGGTTCCCATTAATTTTATCCAAGATAAATTCTTTGAATTTATTCTTTAATCTATCCTTTTGAATTTCAATTCAACTAGTCGGAATTAACGAACCTTACCGAAGTAATCTTTTGTTTTAATTTCCCAATCCCAACCTATTCATCCCATGAAGTAAAACTGGTAGTACTTCATATCTAACACCACGGTGTTATCGGTAAATTCAATTACCATTTCACGTTCAAATCTAATTAAAGATTTAACTATCGCCTGGAGTAAAACTGGTGATACTCCATTCTCGATCTTTTCAATCTAATTAAAGATTCATTAAAACTCTACTTAGTTTTAATCTTTAACTGGGTTAAAGAATCAGTGTCATTTAAAACACAGTTCACGATAAACCCAAAATCACATTCCATTAATTATCGGGTTAAAGAATGAGTGTTATTTAAAACACTGTCCACGATAAACCCAAAAATCAATCTCAATTTAATTCCAATTAAATATTATTTAATTGGTACACTTCATTAAATCTAAATAAAAAGATTTAATCTTTTCCCAACTGGGTTCAAGAACAGTGTTAATGAAGACACCATTCACGGCAAACCCAAATCACATTTGATATTCAATACAAGGCTCTGAATAGAAAATATATCGGCTTATATTCAATATCAAATTCTACGATTAACAAATGTCGTATTGGAAATAACGATATAAATATATATATATATATATATATATCTTTCAAATTTCCATAACAACATCTGTATAATCACGAATTCCAACAACGAAATATTCCGAAGACAATTTCGATTCAAACCCACTCCAATGAAATCATTGGAAATTCTGGTTATTTTTAAAGCCCTTTCAAATTCAATTTATTTATTTAAAAATAAATAGAATTATAATTCTAGTTCAAAACTTGTTCATTTCTATAAAAATCTATTTTTATCTCTTCAAATATGGAGTTTTTCATCCCAAATCATTTCTTATGATTTTACACAATTTATTATTATTTTTAATAATTTTATCAAGGCCCGTACAGTCGATTTCCATCAATGGCCATCGAACTGCACTTACAGCGACCTTTTTCAAATTTGATTTGGACGTATCTCCAAATCCAACCGTTAGCTTTCAAATTTCTAATATTCGTTAGAAAGCTCTTTTCGATACGAACCCAATGGTTCCGGTTTTAGGAGAATCCAACGGTCGGATCTCCCGTAATGTCCGTTTGAAATAAATGGTCGAAATTCACGAACAGCTGCGGCGCGGCGCGTTCTATTCAGGCCATTATATTATATATATAATATATATTTCGTCGATTTCTATTTAAAACGAATTATATAAATAGTTTTAAATTCGTTTCAAAAGCAATTTCAACTTCCATTTCAATTCAAATCAAAATTGAATTCTTCTTTATAAATTCGTTTTAAAATTCATTTCTATTCAATTCAAATTTCAATTCAATTTGAATTCATTTCAATTTGTTTCCAATTCAATTCGAATTCGTTTTCAATTCAATTCGAATTGGTTTTATATTCAATTCAATTCAAATTCGTTTTATATTCAATTCAATTCAAATTCGTTTCGTTTGCTATTCAATTGAAATCAAATTCGTTTTCCATTCAATTCGAATTCATTATATATTCAATTCATTTCGAAATCGTTTTATATTCAATTCATTTCGAAATCGTTTCAAAATATGCGTTTTCGAAATCACTTTTCAATATGCATTTTAAAATGAATAAAATCGATATAAATATCGTTCACGTCAAAATGGCGTCAATCTAACCAACACGGCTTCATATATTTCTATTTTCAAATATTCTATTCAACAAATGAATATTTATTTTTGTCAACACATGACTAATCTCAACGAATGAGTACTGTCCACGTGTGACAATTTTTGTTAAATTATTTCGTTCAACACATGACTAATCTCAACGGATGAGTACAGTCAACACATGAACCTTTATTTTATATTGATAAAGATGCAAATTTTATTATTAAAATATTTCGTTCAACACATGACTAATCTCAACGGATGAGTACAGTCAACACATGAACTTTTATGTTATAATATTCTTTATTTTCTAAATTGGAATGAGGCCCAATCAATCACCATATAAAATTAATTATATGGATTTTCATACAACACATGCATATAATAGCATTGAAAAATAATCAACCATCACCCAAAGTGCACTACACTGTATAAGCATCAAATATAGATATCTAACGCTTATAACAGCCTGTCAATCAATCGATCGACATATTTAATCAATCAGGATGAGTGAACTTCATATTTCATCCCAACACCCGTGTGGGGTTTCAAACAATCAAACACAGATTTTATTTGTGCAGTTGGGCGATGTGTAAAATTTATCGTCCCAATCAATGTCAGTCAAATCGGTGTACATAAACAAACCGTCCGGTTTGTAAATGAATATTTATTTATTCGCATTCACTATATTCATATTCACGTTAAAAATTATATTTTTAACGATAAAACATTTTATTTTTAACATATGAATTTCTTTTCAGTTCATTTATTCAATAAAATGATATTTTTATTTTTCTAACATATTTTAGAAAATTTCGGCGGCATAACGGCACGATACTAGAAACGGGACAAGGCCTAGGCTTATCCCCGGTCTAGTGAAGGTCCACGCCATTCACACATCAATCAATCCAATTTCATTTCATCAAACAAACAAATTTCAATCAAATACTCTAACTAATTTTTGCAATCAAACAAACAAGTCCATGGTCTGCAGACGATTGTGTCGGGTGCTACTAAACACCGTCTGCATCCTAGTATATATATAACTAGAAATAGAAATCGAAGAGTGAGAAATTCTCACAGAAAGCTATCCAAACATCTTGACTCTTCTCTTGATAGAAATCTTCATCGTTATCGCATCTTTGTCAACTTCGCTGCCCGTATTCACTACATATGTAAAAATCACATTTTTACTTCGTTGTTCAATATATAAAAATCGAATTTTTTACTTCGTTGTTCAATATATAAAAATCGAATTTTTTACTTCGTTGTTCAATATATAAAAATCGTATCTTTATACAATTGAAAATCTAATCTTTGTATAAACGAAAATCGTCCCTTCTATTTTAAAAACAATGTTAATTTAATTTTCAAAAAGAATGCAAACTTTGTTTTCAAAGCTAATTCATTTTTGTTTTCAAAAGCAAATTCATTTTTGTTTTCAAAAGCAAATTCAATTTTGTTTTCAAAAGCAAATTCATTTTTGTTTTCAAAGCAAATTCATTTTTGTTTTCAAAAGCAAATTCATTTTTGTTTTCAAAAGCAAATTCATTTTTGTTGATTAAAAGAAATACAATCTTTCCTTCATGAAAAATAAAATCCTTCTCTTTAAAAATATATAATCTTTCATAACCGAAAAATCAAAATATCATATAAACAAAAATCGAAATTAAAAGAGGCTAAAACTTACAGCGGCGAGAGGGGAATCACAGTTCGTCGGAGGGGTGGTTTTGCTGTTGAACTTCGAGGGGGTGGGGGGCTCGGAGTTGTCTCGCGAGGCTGGAGTTGCAGGCGAGGAGGTGGTTGGTGGGGCGGCGGGTTAGGGTTTGCGATGGAGGAGACCTCGCGGGTTTTGGGGCGATCGTGTTTGGGGATGGGGTGCTCGAACTGGGAAAGAGACGAGAGGAGGGTCGCGGCTCAGGCTAGGGGAGGTGCGTCGACGGTGGGTTGAACGGAGGAGGGCGGCGACGGGTTTTGTCTCGACAATTTTTTTTATTTTCTTTTGATTTTGAAAAAGTGAACGGGGGGGGGGGGGGGGCTGAGAGAAGGTATGGGGAGGAGAGAGTTTTTTTATTTTAATTTCAAAATGTTGACTTTTACATACGACCTCTAAACGAGGCCCACCGCCTGTCGTCCATAGCGTATTACCCCCATTCCGAACACAATGGGATATGTATCGTAAGCTGATTCGATTGTTTCGATCCGTTTCCATTAAAATCAACATATAACTCTATATATTGATTTCGAACGCGCAATTCAATTTACTGGGGTCACATACGAACTCTAAAAATTCCCGAAAAATATTTTCTAGCTTCGTATTGACGATACGGTCCTAACAAAACTAGTTTTGTCGAATTCTGAGACCGTTTGAAAAATGGCCAATTTCCAGTCGATTAAAATCAACTGAAAATGGTCAATCGCGTTTTCCTTTGCCACGCTCACATATTGATTCGAAAAATTATGAAATTTGAAACCTAGCAATAATTTGACATCACGGATCCAACAAAAGTGGTTTCGTCGAAATCCGAGGACATTTGCAAATTTTCTTTTTTTTAAGGGCCTGAATTCCATAGCGACTATTCAGAATTTTCAACTGGACATATCTTTTGATTTCCGCTATGAAATTTCGATCTGTCAGATTCGTTGGAAAGTATTATCAATTAGATCCTATTATTTTTGGTTTCACTAAAATCCAGATTGTTTTGCACCCGGTACATTCAATTGTAGTTTGAAATCGAATTATCGAACTACCGCGCCATTTTCAATTCTATTTATAATTATATATAAATATTTATATTCTAACGACGACGTATATAATATATACGTTCTAATTATATTCAAAATAAATTTCTCGTTGTTATTATTTAAAATAATTCATTTTAAATATTCAAAATTCGCTAAAATTGCCAAAATAAAAATTTTAAACTGGCCCAGATTTCCGGGTTGTTACAATCTCCCCCACTTAAAACTTTTCGTCCCCGAAAAGAACAAAGTCGAAAGTGGTTTGATTAATCAACTCTACGTTCAATTTGGCTTCCATTCTCCAACTTTTCAGTTTCTGAGAATTTTCAAAAATTTCAAAAAATTTGGCTAACACCCTAAATTTTCGAAAAATTTCGCCATAACCTCCCCTGCAATGGGAGCATCGGGAAATCTCAAATAGCTTCCCCGGTCCTTCAGATCTCAAAAAGAAAAAGAAAAAGCCAAGCGGCTAGCCAATAGGCTCATAAAATCATCATCACCCAAACAAAATAGTAAATTATGTAGTAAACATGTACCTATTTGTCGGGCAAACAAATTTTATTCTCTGCTCTAGCCTCCTTGCTATGACCTGTTCAATTGAAGCACATGAATATGCAAGCAAATGCGACCAATTTTCAATATAGATCAATATTTGATTCAATTAGGCATAAACGGTTAAAATTACCAAACAAATAATCAAACAACACAAACATCAATCAATTAGTGAATTAACGTTTCAAATTCATAATTTTGATTCATATACAAAAAATCATGTTTTTGATGTCAATTCACAACAATGTGTTCTAACTATATATGTTTTGGTTCTCACACCAGTCTAATGGAAACATATAGATATCACACCTTCGAAACCCGAAAATAATTACTGATGATGACGCGTCAATCATCAGAATCAAGCCCGTGCGACTAGAGTGTGATTCTATATCTATCTAATATATTAAAACTTTGAATATACGTTTGCAAGGCGTATATGCAAATTCTTTATATACTGGACTGTCCAAATCAATATGAAATAAATAATCAAATACGACTAATTGATTTAGATTTTCAAAACAAAATTTGTTTTCACTTTAAAAATATGCTCTTCACGCTCGTTCTAGGATACTACTGATCCCATCTCTAACGAGTCATTCTCATTGGATATTGTTAATCCAATATCTGATGAATTCTTTCGTATGGTTCTAATGTGCCTTGTTCTCTGCTTTGTAAACCAAAGCTCTGATACCAAATGTGACGGGAAGGGATTTCGCTCGGTCCGAACCAATCGCTAAACCGACCCAGACCGTTTGAAACGCCCTATCGTTTGAGAACACGACAAAACAGAACGCATACAAAAGAACATTTCATTGTATATTACAACAATGCATCAGATTACAAGAATATACAGAGTATGAATAAATATTACACAGAAATATCAGAGATTTAAATTACATTTAAATACATCGCAGCGGAAAATAATACAATACACAACTAGAAGGAGATATACGGATACAAAGCTTTCCGGATATCGTTCCAGCTGTAAACCAGGATCCTGTGAATATAAATCTGCAAAACCAAAACTACTAGCTGCCCGTGTCGAAAATAAGGGCACCCAGAGTTTACGTTAAAACAATAAACCCCAGGTCAGTCATGGGACTGGTGTGAGAACTAAAACAGTTATTAATTCTTTATTTTAAAGTTAGGTAAATCAAGGGACCACGCCGTATAACACGGAACGGGTTTCCTCCCAAGAATACCAGTGCATAAAACAAACAGCGGAATGCTAAATAAAGAAAAATGAAGCTGTTATAAGACCCAGGTCCTATCACATAATGCAAAGCAAGCCGGGGGATAGGGTTTTCCCTTATAACAGCCAAAGAATGCTTGATACGTTTAAAACAGATTATTTGATACTATTATAAGTGCATAGTGTATAAAACAACTTCAAATCATAAGTATCAATCATAGGCGACATGAGCGTCCCATGCCACTATGTCGCCATATATAGGTTTACAAATAAAACCGCAAATGTCATATATTTGGAAATTGGATTCCCGTCTATGAACCGAGGCCAGGGATCGTCCTCAACCGATTCGAGACAATCTAGCCCATGTCTCCGGAACAGCCGCAACTGCCCCTTGGAGCGACAGGGCCGGTCCACCGATGTGGATTATAGTGCCTGAACAATACGTTTCCCCGCCCTTTGGGGCGTAAATGAGCCAACGAATGACTCCATCGGACCCGGATCGTCCGATCAAACCAAGGCGCCTCGCAACAGCAACAACCACACAGGTGAAAAGTATATAAATGTCAGGGCTGGTAGGTCACTGACACCACCCTAGCTAGAAGGAAACGCATGCCCTCCCTGAGGTCCTCTCCCGTTTTTGGTTCACAACCGGGGTGCGAAACTCGCGAAGTAAACGTTACACAAAGCTACGCCACAAAGGCCGTGCTTTGATCATCACCACAAGACTTTGCTTTTCAACAGAAGCCTCGATCAATTGCCACTTAGGCATGCCACACAGGCAATTCACTCCATGCGTTTGATATCCAGCAATATATAACCCCGGAGCTCGTACGTCTCAGAGAAGGGCGTTAAGCAAGAGAATAAATTCTCCGCCGCCAAACAGATATATATTTAATAGAGATCAATCGCACGGACTAAAATCCAATGTCAGACACACAGTCCATTTACAAGTCTGTTCTAGGTCTGAACGAAACCGGAGGCACCTAGTATCCCGCATTTCCATCGATCTCCAAGCACGTCTGGACGATCACTAACTGTTTCCATCTTCTTGGGTGTATAGCCCAATCAAGATCATCAGTAATCACCCAAACGACGTGAAGACCTCCGGTCTTCGACCATCGTCTTCATCTTCGACTTATCGTCGTATAGGTTATTCAGAATGGGATAAACCCGGTCTTTCCGAATAACTCGCGTATATATATTATAAAAATGTTACACAAACACAACATACGCCTCATTCCAATTCATCAGTCACTAACCGTAAATTAATCAAGAGAATAATTCCCCAAACATTAACCCCGAAGGCCGAAACCAACATCAGATCAATATCCAGAAAACCATTCTGCTTGGCTAACCGACAGTTAGTTTCTAAATTTCACATTCATAGGGAAAGGTTCCCATTAATTTTATCCAAGATAAATTCTTTGAATTTATTCTTTAATCTATCCTTTTGAATTTCAATTCAACTAGTCGGAATTAACGAACCTTACCGAAGTAATCTTTTGTTTTAATTTCCCAATCCCAACCTATTCATCCCATGAAGTAAAACTGGTAGTACTTCATATCTAACACCACGGTGTTATCGGTAAATTCAATTACCATTTCACGTTCAAATCTAATTAAAGATTTAACTATCGCCTGGAGTAAAACTGGTGATACTCCATTCTCGATCTTTTCAATCTAATTAAAGATTCATTAAAACTCTACTTAGTTTTAATCTTTAACTGGGTTAAAGAATCAGTGTCATTTAAAACACAGTTCACGATAAACCCAAAATCACATTCCATTAATTATCGGGTTAAAGAACGAGTGTTATTTAAAACATTGTCCACAATAAACCCAAAAATCAATCTCAATTTAATTCCAATTAAATATTATTTAATTGGTACACTTCATTAAATCTAAATAAAAAGATTTAATCTTTTCCCAACTGGGTTCAAGAACAGTGTTAATGAAGACACCATTCACGGCAAACCCAAATCACATTTGATATTCAATACAAGGCTCTGAATAGAAAATATATCGGCTTATATTCAATATCAAATTCTACGATTAACAAATGTCGTATTGGAAATAACGATATAAATATATATATCTTTCAAATTTCCATAACAACATCTGTATAATCACGAATTCCAACAACGAAATATTCCGAAGACAATTTTGATTCAAACCCACTCCAATGCAATCATTGGAAATTCTTGTTATTTTTAAAGCCCTTTCAAATTCAATTTATTTATTTAAAAATAAATAGAATTATAATTCTAGTTCAAAACTCGTTCATTTCGATAAAAATCTATTTTTATCTCTTCAAATATGGAGTTTTTCATCCCAATCCTGCCCAAATCATTTCTTATGATTTTACACAATTTATTATTATTATTAATAATTTTATCAAGGCCCGTACAGTCGATTTCCATCAATGGCCATCGAACTGCACTTACAGCGACCTTTTTCAAATTTGATTTGGACGTATCTCCAAATCCAACCGTTAGATTTCAAATTTCTAATATTCGTTAGAAAGCTCTTTTCGATACGAACCCAACGGTTCCGGTTTTAGGAGAATCCAACAGTCGGATCTCCCGTAATGTCCGTTTGAAATAAATGGTCGAAATTCACGAACTGCTGCGGCGCGGCGCGTTCTATTCAGGCCATTATATTATATATATAATATATATTTCGTCGATTTCTATTTAAAATGAATTATATAAATAGTTTTAAATTCGTTTCAAAAGCAATTTCAACTTCCATTTCAATTCAAATCAAAATTGAATTCTTCTTTATAAATTCGTTTTAAAATTCATTTCTATTCAATTCAAATTTCAATTCAATTTGAATTCATTTCAATTTGTTTCCAATTCAATTCGAATTCGTTTTCAATTCAATTCGAATTGGTTTTATATTCAATTCAATTCAAATTCGTTTTATATTCAATTCAATTCAAATTCGTTTCGTTTGCTATTCAATTGAAATCAAATTCGTTTTCCATTCAATTCGAATTCATTATATATTCAATTCATTTCGAAATCGTTTTATATTCAATTCATTTCGAAATCGTTTCAAAATATGCATTTTCGAAATCACTTTTCAATATGCATTTTAAAATGAATAAAATCGATATAAATATCGTTCACGTCAAAATGGCGTCAATCTAACCAACACGGCTTCATATATTTCTATTTTCAAATATTCTATTCAACAAATGAATATTTATTTTTGTCAACACACGACTAATCTCAACGAATGAGTACTGTCCACATGTGACAATTTTTGTTAAATTATTTCGTTCAACACATGACTAATCTCAACGGATGAGTACAGTCAACACATGAACCTTTATTTTATATTGATAAAGATGCAAATTTTATTATTAAAATATTTCGTTCAACACATGACTAATCTCAACGGATGAGTACAGTCAACACATGAACTTTTATGTTATAATATTCTTTATTTTCTAAATTGGAATGAGGCCCAATCAATCACCATATAAAATTAATTATATGGATTTTCATACAACACATGCATATAATAGCATTGAAAAATAATCAACCATCACCCAAAGTGCACTACACTGTATAAGCATCAAATATAGATATCTAACGCTTATAACAGCCTGTCAATCAATCGATCGACATATTTAATCAATCAGGATGAGTGAACTTCATATTTCATCCCAACACCCGTGTGGGGTTTCAAACAATCAAACACAGATTTTATTTGTGCAGTTGGGCGATGTGTAAAATTTATCGTCCCAATCAATGTCAGTCAAATCGGTGTACATAAACAAACCGTCCGGTTTGTAAATGAATATTTATTTATTCACATTCACTATATTCATATTCACGTTAAAAATTATATTTTTAACGATAAAACATTTTATTTTTAACATATGAATTTCTATTCAGTTCATTTATTCAATAAAATGATATTTTTATTTTTCTAACATATTTTAGAAAATTTCGGCGGCATAACGGCACGATACTAGAAACGGGACAAGGCCTAGCCTTATCCCCGGTCTAGTGAAGGCCCACGCCATTCACACATCAATCAATCCAATTTCGTTTCATCAAACAAACAAATTTCAATCAAATACTCTAACTAATTTTTGCAATCAAACAAACAAGTCCATGGTCTGTGGACGATTGTGTCGGGTGCTACTAAACACCGTCTGCATCCTAGTATATATATAACTAGAAATAGAAATCGAAGAGTGAGAAATTCTCACAGAAAGCTATCCAAACATCTTGACTCTTCTCTTGATAGAAATCTTCATCGTTATCGCATCTTTGTCAACTTTGCTGCCCGTATTCACTACATATGTAAAAATCACATTTTTACTTCGTTGTTCAATATATAAAAATCGAATTTTTTACTTCGTTGTTCAATATATAAAAATCGAATTTTTTACTTCGTTGTTCAATATATAAAAATCGTATCTTTATACAATTGAAAATCTATTCTTTGTATAAACGAAAATCGTCCCTTCTATTTTAAAAACATTGTTAATTTAATTTTCAAAAAGAATGCAAACTTTGTTTTCAAAGCTAATTCATTTTTGTTTTCAAAAGCAAATTCATTTTTGTTTTCAAAAGCAAATTCATTTTTGTTTTCAAAAGCAAATTCAATTTTGTTTTCAAAGCAAATTCATTTTTGTTTTCAAAAGCAAATTCATTTTTGTTTTCAAAAGCAAATTCATTTTTGTTGATTAAAAGAAATACAATCTTTCCTTCATGAAAAATAAAATCCTTCTCTTTAAAAATATATAATCTTTCATAACCGAAAAATCAAAATATCATATAAACAAAAATCGAAATTAAAAGAGGCCAAAACTTACAGCGGCGAGAGGGGAATCGCAGTTCGTCGGAGGGGTGGTTTTGCTGTTGAACTTCGAGGGGGGGGCTCGGAGTTGTCTCGCGAGGCTGGAGTTGCAGGCGAGGAGGTGGTTGGTGGGGCGGCGGGTTAGGGTTTGCGATGGAGGAGACCTCGCGGGTTTTGGGGCGATCGTGTTTGGGGATGGGGTGCTCGAACTGGGAAAGAGACGAGAGGAGGGTCGCGGCTCAGGCGGAGGGGAGGTGCGTCGACGGTGGGTTGAACGGAGGAGGGCGGCGGCGAGTTTTGTCTCGACAATTTTTTTTATTTTCTTTTGATAAAGTGAACGGGGGGGGGGGGTGGCTGAGAGAAGGTATGGGGAGGAGAGAGTTTTCTTATTTTAATTTCAAAATGTTGACTTTTACATACGACCTCTAAACGAGGCCCACCGCCTGTCGTCCATAGCGTATTACCCCCATTCCGAACACAATGGGATATGTATCGTAAGCTGATTCGATCGTTTCGATCCATTTCCATTAAAATCAACATATAACTCTATATATTGATTTCGAACGCGCAATTCAATTTACTGGGGTCACATACGAACTCTAAAAATTCCCAAAAAATATTTTCTAGCTTCGTATTGACGATACGGTCCTAACAAAACTAGTTTCGTCGAATTCTGAGACCGTTTGAAAAATGGCCAATTTCCAGTCGATTAAAATCAACTGAAAATGGTCAATCGCGTTTTCCTTTGCCACGCTCACATATTGATTCGAAAAATTATGAAATTTGAAACCTAGCAATAATTTGACATCACGGATCCAACAAAAGTGGTTTCGTCGAAATCCGAGGACATTTGCAAATTTTCCCTTTTTAAGGGCCTGAATTCCATAGCGACTATTCAGAATTTTCAACTGGACATATCTTTTGATTTCCGCTATGAAATTTCGATCTGTCGGATTCGTTGGAAAGATATTATCAATTAGATCCTATTATTTTTGGTTTCACTAAAATCCAGATTGTTTTGCACCCGGTACATTCAATTGAAGTTTGAAATCGAATTATCGAACTACCGCGCCATTTTCAATTCTATTTATAATTATATATAAATATTTATATTCTAACGACGACGTATATAATATATACGTTCTAATTATATTCAAAATAAATTTCTCGTTGTTATTATTTAAAATAATTCATTTTAAATATTCAAAATTCGCTAAAATTGCCAAAATAAAAATTTTAAACTGGCCCAGATTTCCGGGTTGTTACACTGATGAATTGGAATGAGGCGTATGTTGTGTTTGTGTAACACTTATTTAAAATATACGCGAGTTATTTGGAAAGACCGGGTTTATCCCATTCTGAATAACTGATACGACGATAAGTCGAAGATGAAGACGATGGTCGAAGACCGGAGGTTTTCACGTCGTTTGGGTGATTACTGATGATCTTGATTGGGGTGTACACCCAAGAAGATGGAAACTGTTGGTGATCGTCCAGACGTACATGGAGATCGATTGATATGCGGGGTACTAGGTGCCTCCGGTTTCGTTCAGACCCAGAACGGACTTGTAAATGGACTGTGTGTCTGACCTTGGATTTCATTCTGTGTGACTGATATTAGTTGCATAGAGTGGTTTGTCAGTGTGGCATTGTGATGGCCCGCCCCGCACCAACCGACATTTACTCCAAAGGTGCGCTGTACACATGTCCAGTTAGCACGGAACGGGTCGCCAGAAGGGAAAAAGGAAGAAGGAAATGAACATACAAGGAACCTGTAGAATGTCTCACAGCGCATAGAACAAAATATAATAATAACATACATGACATAAAACAGGAGAGACAGTGCATAAGCTGAAAATCAGAACTAAACATCATAGCAGCGGAAATTCAGAGTACAGCTTATTACAACTTTCAACTGTCTCAAAGCAAAGTAAGGTAAATGAGGTACACTACTAATGCCCAAGTAGTGACCGCCAACGACACAGGGAGAATGTGTATATATATATCATACGTGGAAGCCTCCTGCCCGCCTCCGAATCAGCTACCCGCGCACCACCAGCTAACCTGTCTCTAGTCTACTCGTGTGAGCACCTAGAGTAATAAGAGGAGACATAAAACTCTGGGTCAGACATAAAGCCTGGTGTGAGCGATAAGCATCTAAAGTGAACAATAACAGGTAGACTAAAACATACCTGAACCTGGACCTGCAACCAAAGAGTTAGCACTACATACTGTACAACACTCTAAGGTATCATATCAAACAGTGTAAAGATACGGAGGTGGGGGAGGTGTGCATATCATAATGATGGCAAACAATCAAACATGGCATCCATCCTCACATCTCTCACTCAGTGCGTAAAGCATACGATATTCACCACTTCGATCACCCAACATTCCTTGCTACGATCACTTTGCCCCATGAAGTCATAAATGGCTTCACTGCACTGATAACGTAGCCACTAATTCCTCACTATGTCCACTTGCCCCATGGAGTTATTCACCCCATCTGCGCTGGCTCATAGCCTTACCAATCCTTACTATGTCCACTTGCCTCATGGAGTTATTCACCCCATCTGCGCTGGCTCATAGTCTTACTACGCATCACCTTGCCCCTCAGGTCATAATGACCCTACTGCACTGATAACGTAGTCTTGCTACCATCACCTTGCCCCTCAGGTCGTAATGACCCTACTGCACTGATAAGTAGCCCATCATTCCTTTTAGTGGTGAATCGAAGTTATGAACGTCGACAACTCCTTAGCACACGTTCCGCAGCGAAGTCCAACCATGAAGTGAACTCGTTGGTTCCCAACTGGTTCTGGAATCCTGAGCTCTAACTTCCCCTATTGGACTACCTTTGCATCTCGGGTTATTGGTCAATACTGGGTCGGGTCGGGTTCTTCCTCAGGTCATCGGTTCGGGTCGGTGCTTTTTATCCGTTCGGGTCGGGTCTCCCTTCTGATGCGGTTCGGGTCGGCATTCCTCTGGGTTCGAGTCAGCTGCTTCTTCTTCTTCGGTTCGGGTCGGTGCTTCCTTTCGGGTCGGGTCGGGTCCTTCTTGGTTCGCGCTTTCGATCCGTCTTCATGCTCCCCTTCATATGCTCCTATCCGATCCGCTTTCTTGCTCCTGCTCTGATTCGCCTTTGTATTTCCGATCCGATCCGTCCTCTTCGATCCGATCCGTCTTCCTCTATCCGATCCGATCCCAGTTCAGCTAGCGTGGCCTTCCTTTTTGCCACTTTTCCAAGTGTTGGGTTCCGATCCAATCAGATTCTTTGCTCAGTTTCACATATCCGATCCGAGCCCCCTTGTCCGATCCGATTCGAACCCTGCACTGTTTTCTGAAACTGTTCCAGCAAGGGTTTACGCCATTCGACGACGTTTTCGACCATTCTAACTAATGAACTCAATCACAAAGCATATCATACAGTCATAGCAACATGCATAATCAACCACAAACATCATTCACATCAATATCATAGGTTAAAATGGATCAAACATACCCAAAATCCCATATTACCCCTTAAGCATGTTTAGGTGAAACTAATGATAGGATTAGCAAAACTTAACCAAATTAACCCAAATTCATATCAGAGGTCTAAAACATCATTTAGGAATTTATGAACATTTTTCCAGAATTTTATCATGTTTAAATTCGCTAATTAACACTAATCACCCCTAATTAGCCATAATTAGTGCAAAACTAAGCAAATCACTCACCTTAGCCACAAAATAAACTAAGATCTGAAATGATTCTCTGATTTGATGCGAATTTCAATACCAAACAGCAGCTCCTTTGTTGATTTGGTGAAGATCCTTCTTGATTAGGGGTTGCTAAGCCAAATCCTTAACCTAAAGGTGATTTGGAGGTGATTTAGAGGTTAGAGGCCATTTTTAGGGATCCTTGGTGATAAGTGGAGGCTAGAAAACTGTAATGGAATGATTCTCCATCTCATTTCAGCCCTCCCATAACCCTAATCCCGAAATGGGTTTTGGGCCTACTTGCTAATCACCCGATTTGGCCCGGTTAAGCAGTTTTCACCCTCCAAACCTTGTTTCAGCCATATCTCCCAAACGGTAAGTCCGTTTGGCTAATGTGACCACTCTACGGAAAGAGAAACCATTAAACGAATCTAATGGAAGTGGTTTCAGGTCAAAATTCCTTTCCGATCAAAAGTTATGGCCAAAACAGTACCAACTAGGGGCAAAATGGTCATTTAAAAATCGACAAAAATCATAAGCATGGGAAATGACTCTAATAGATGTTTCCCAAAGTTACATGACCATACGACTTCACATGGGAAAGAAATAAATATTCTACGATCCTATGATGTGTAGAATACGGGTCATTACACTCTCCCCCCCTTAAGAAATTTCGCCCCCGAAATTCCCTAATCCAAACATACACAAAGGTTCCCGCATGCCTATCAATCATAAAACAACAATCAAACATGCAAACAAGCAAAGCTAGTCTATCCTAGCATGCGGAAAACTAAATCGCCAAGTAAATCTTACCAGGCAAAGAGTTCTGGATAAGCTTTCCTAATGCTCTCCTCTGTCTCCCAAGTACAATCATTATCGTTCTCGCCCCACTGGACCTTGACTAGCTTCACCGCCTTCCTTCGAAGTTGCTTCGTATCGTGCCCCACAATACGAATCGGCTTGCGGTTCCCAACCGCCTCGAGTTCTACTTCGAAGTCCTCTAACTGATCAGGTGAAATAGTCACATCTGAGTCATGAACGAACTTCCTCAGCTGGGAAACATGAAATACATTATGAACTCCCGCCATTTTCTATGGTAAGCCAACTCTATATGCCAAATTCCCGACTAGTTCAAGAACAGGGAATGGGCCAACAAATCTTGGTGCCAACTTGCCTCTCCTGCCAAATCGTATCACGCTTTCCAACGGAGAGATCTTGACAAACACCAAGTCACCAACGGAGAATTTCAAGTCTCTTCTCCTCTTATCAGCATAACTCTTCTGCCTATCTTGAGCAGCTTTCATTCGTTGTTGAATGATCTTAATCTTATCCGATGTTTCTCTCACCACATCTGGTCCAAGCACAAACTTCTCGCCAGTTTCTATCCAACATGATGGTGAGTTGCACGGTCTTCCGTACAAAGCTTCATATGGAGCCATACCGATACTGGATTGGTAGCTATTATTATATGCAAACTCTACTAGATGCAAATGGTCATCCCATAATCCACCAAAATCCAATATACAAGCTCTCAAGAGATCTTCCAATATACGATTCACTCTCTCCGTCTGACCGTCGGTCTGAGGATGATATGCGGTACTGAGATGTAATCCTGACCCTAGAGCCTCTTGTAAGCTCTTCCAAAACCCACTAGTGAACAACGGGTCTCGGTCACTCACAATGCTTTTGGGTACTCCATGAAATCTCACTACCCACTTAATATACAATTCTGCCAACTTGGCTGCCGTTCTGGTCGATTTGACTGGTATAAATCTTGCACTCTTGGTCAATCGATCCACAATTACCCAAATGCTATCATATCCCGATCTAGTCCTTGGTAAGCCATCGATGAAATCCATCGAAACTTGCTACCATTTCCATTCGGGAATTTCTAATGGTTGCAACAACCCACTAGGCTTCTTTTGCTCGGCTTTAACTAGCTGGCAATTCATGCATTTGGATATAAACTTCCCAACGTCTCTTTTCATCCCATCCCAGTAGTAAGTCTGTCTCATGTCTCGATACATCTTATTACCACCGGGATGTATAGTCAGTTTTGAGTGATGACATTCTCTAAGCACTTCATCTCTCAAACCATTCACGTTGGGCACAACTAGTCTTCCATTCTTTCGAAGCCATCCATCTCGATCAAGCCCATACACATTCACCTCCTCACCAATACCCATTTCTAACTTGGAGATGATTTCTAATAGATTAGGATCGTCCCTCTGGCTAGAACCAATCCGCTCTATCAAAGTGGGTCCGATCGTCAAACTAGCTAGCATAACTGGATCCAATTCGCACTTTAGTCTGAAATCAAACCTCGCGATATACTCCAGTTGCTTACATTCAAGAAACATTGCCCCTAAGCTGGCATGTCTCCTACTCAAGGCATCGGCTACCGCATTACCCTTCCCAGGTGTATATGCGATATCAAAATCATACGAAGCCAAGAACTCTAACCATCTCTGCTGACGGAGATTCAGATCTTTCTGAGAGAAGAGATATTTTAACGATTTGTGATCGGTAAACAACTCAAATCTTTCTCCCAAGAGATAGTGTCTCCACATCTTCAGCACAAATACAATCGCTGCCAATTCCAAATCATGGGTAGGATACTTCTTCTCATGCGGCTTTAGCTGTCGACTAGCATAAGCTACAACCCTACCTCCTTGCATCAATACTGCACCCAGTCTGGTACCACAAGCATCCGTGTATACCGTCATCTCTTCATTCCCTTTAGGAATGACTAACACTGGCGCACGCGTCAACCTCTCCTTTAGACTCTTGAAGGCATGTTCACACACTCCGTCCCAGACGAAGGACTGATTCTTCTTAGTCAACTGAGTCAACGGTGCTGCAATCTTGGAGAAGTCCTGGATAAACTTATGATAATTTTCAGCTAATCCCAAGAAACTTCTTACATCTGTTGCATTCTTGGGTGTAGGCCAATCCTGTACCGTAGCCACCTTCGCAGGGTCCACGGCAATACCACTCTCTGAAACAACATGACCCAAGAATCTCACTTCCCTTCTCCAAAAATGACACTTCGAGAATTTCGCTTTCAATTGGTGTTTCCTCAACACCTCCATCACTGTCCTCAAGTATCCCTTGTGTTCCTCCTCTGTCCCTGAATAAACAAGGATATCATCCACGAACACAAGAACAAACTTATTCAACTGATCTCTGAATACTCGATTCATAAGATCCACAAAATAGGCTGGTGCATTGGTCAACCCAAATGGCATAACCAACCACTCATAAATCCAGACGGCGTCCTAAATGCCGTTTTCGGAACACTCTCATCTGCTACTCGAAGCTGATGAAATCCTGTCGCGAGGTCCAACTGGGAGAACACTCTAGCTCCTTCCAGCTGATCAAACAAATCATCTATCCTAGGTAGAGGATACTTATTCTTCCTCGTTACCTTATTCAACTCGCGATAGTCCACACACAAACGAAGGGAACCATCTGCCTTAGTGGCAAATACAACTGGTGCTCCCCACTCGGAGACACTCCTTCTAATCAATCCCTTCTTCAAAAGATTGCTGACTTGTACCCCAAGCTCTCGCTGCTCCTTTGGTGCCATACGACGAAGTGGCATCACTATAGGTCTGGCATCTTTCACTAAATCAATACGGAACTCAATCTCTCGGTGTGGTGGAAGCCCAGTCACCTCCTCGAAGACGTCCGGATACTGGCCAACCACGGGCACATCTGACAACTCATCCTACGGGATGTCGAGGGAATTTACAAAACTAGCCATAACCCCATCACTAGGTAGGCTACCAAACACTACCCTCCGCCCATCATCTGCCCTCACTGTCACCAAAAAGCCCTCACAGTCTACCACCACCCCATATCTCTGGAGCCAATCGACTCCCAATATAATGCCATACCCAGTAAAGCCCAAAACAAAGCAATCACATACAAACATACATCCATAACTCGATAAGACCAAATTCCTGCAAATCATACTAAGGCTAGTCGAACCACCAATCGGGTTCGTCACAATCAATGGTCTATCGACTATCTCGGGTTCCAGTCCCAATCTATCTACCAGGTCACTAGATATGAAGGAACGGGAAGCCCCAGTATCAAACAAAACTCGAACTGGTACATCATAAATAGAAAGCATACATTGAATAACAACATTCTTTCCTTTCTCCGCCGCAGTTGGGGCATTCGACGAAGAAGGAACAGCATCAATAGCATATGCTTTCACAATCTGCTTCTCCTTAAGAGGTTGCGGACACTTGTCCTTGAAATGTCCCACTTGACCACAGTTGAAGCACTTCTTATCCGCTGGCTTGGCCCGACAATCTTTAGCATAATGGCCCTTCTTTCCACAGCTGAAGCACTCAACATCCTTCTTGCTCTTTTTCTGGCCACCCTTAGATTGGTCCTGCTTCCTCTTATTCTGAGAGTTATTCTTGCCTCCACCGCCTGCTTGCGGCTTTGGCCCTTCTGCAGATGCAGCCTCAGTCTTTGACTTAGGGTAAAGACTCTCTGACCTCAAAGCTTTCCCCACGATCGATTCAAAAGTCTCATCGATGTGGTTAATAAGCCTCTCCCCCAGGTACCCATCCAGGCCAGTAATGAACTTCTCATTCTTCTTCTCAGGAGTATCGATAAGAGACAGTCCATACTTCGACAAAGTGTCGAACTCAGCAATATAATCAGAAACTGCCCTCCCATTCTGCTTGAGTTCCAAGAACTTCTTAAACAACACTGACTTCTGGGAAGCTGGGATAAACTTCTCGCTAAAGCGAGCCTTGAACTGATCCCAAGTAACTTGATCTTCTGGAGTAGCTGTTCTAATAGCATTCCACCAATTCATCGCTCGCCCTTGCAGTTGACGAGACGCTAGCCTTCTCTTCATCGCATCCTCGAGACCCAAGTCATCAAAGATACGGTCACAGCTATCCATCCAGTCTTGAACATCCGTGGCCGACTCCGTTCCGTGGAACGGCTTCCCACCAAGATTAGTGTAATCTTTGCACAACTTGGCGAAATCGACCCTAGGCGCCTGCACTACCAGGCCAGCACCAACTCCGGGATTGGGAATTTCCCCTTGCACTTCTCTAAGCATGTCTCTCATTAGGTTAGTAAACATAGCCCTCATGTCAGCGGCATTCCCTTGGTTGGTCCCTCTACCAGCACCCCTCGTCTCTCGGCTCATCGTTAATCTGTAAAAAGGGAAACGATTAGCAACCCCATAGTGGTGCTAGTGCAGTGCGACTTCATCTTCATACTACTAATAGTATATACATACATAGCTTTTGAAAACCAAAGTAATCACAAATACGCGCTCTCATATACGTACTAACTCTCCCTAGTGTCTTTCCCTAGGTTAACTACGCAACCTAGAGCTCTGATACCAAATGTGACGGCCCGCCCCGCACCAACCGACATTTACTCCAAAGGTGCGCTGTACACATGTCCAGTTAGCACGGAACGGGTCGCCAGAAGGGAAAAAGGAAGAAGGAAATGAACATACAAGGAACCTGTAGAATGTCTCACAGCGCATAGAACAAAATATAATAATAACATACATGACATAAAACAGGAGAGATAGTGCATAAGCTGAAAATCAGAACTAAACATCATAGCAGCGGAAATTCAGAGTACAGCTTATTACAACTTTCAACTGTCTCAAAGCAAAGTAAGGTAAATGAGGTACACTACTAATGCCCAAGTAGTGACCGCCAACGACACAGGGAGAATGTGTATATATATATCATACGTGGAAGCCTCCTGCCCGCCTCCGAATCAGCTACCCGTGCACCACCAACTAACCTGTCTCTAGTCTGCTCGTGTGAGCACCCAGAGTAATAAGAGGAGACATAAAACTCTGGGTCAGACATAAAGCCTGGTATGAGCGATAAGCATCTAAAGTGAACAATAACAGGTAGACTAAAACATACCTGAACCTGGACCTGCAACCAAAGAGTTAGCACTACATACTGTACAACACTCTAAGGTATCATATCAAATAGTGTAAAGATACGGAGGTGGGGGAGGTGTGCATGTCATAATGATGGCAAACAATCAAACATGGCATCCATCCTCACATCTCTCACTCAGTGCGTAAAGCATACGATATTCACCACTTCGATCACCCAACATTCCTTGCTACGATCACTTTGCCCCATGAAGTCATAATGGCTTCACTGCACTGATAACGTAGCCACTAATTCCTCGCTATGTCCACTTGCCCCATGGAGTTATTCACCCCATCTGCGCTGGCTCATAGCCTTACCAATCCTTACTATGTCCACTTGCCTCATGGAGTTATTCACCCCATCTGCGCTGGCTCATAGTCTTACTACGCATCACCTTGCCCCTCAGGTCATAATGACCCTACTGCACTGATAACGTAGTCTTGCTACCATCACCTTGCCCCTCAGGTCGTAATGACCCTACTGCACTGATAAGTAGCCCATCATTCCTTTTAGTGGTGAATCGAAGTTATGAACGTCGACAACTCCTTAGCACACGTTCCGCAGCGAAGTCCAACCATGAAGTGAACTCGTTGGTTCCCAACTGGTTCCGGAATCCTGAGCTCTAACTTCCCCTATTGGACTACCTTTGCATCTCGGGTTATTGGTCAATACTGGGTCGGGTTGGGTTCTTCCTCAGGTCATCGGTTCGGGTCGGTGTTTTTTATCCGTTCGGGTCGGGTCCCCCTTTTGATGCGGTTCAGGTCGGCATTCCTCTGGGTTCGAGTCAGCTGCTTCTTCTTCTTCGGGTCAGGTCGGTGCTTCCTTTCGGGTCGGGTCGGGTCCTTCTTGGTTCGCGCTTTCGATCCGTCTTCATGCTCCCCTTCATATGCTCCTATCCGATCCGCTTTCTTGCTCCTGCTCTGATTCGCCTTTGTATTTCCGATCCGATCTGTCCTCTTCGATCTGATCCATCTTCCTCTATCCGATCCGATCCCAGTTCAGCTAGCGTGGCCTTCCTTTTTGCCACTTTTCCAAGTGTTGGGTTCCGATCCGATCAGATTCTTTGCTCAGTTTCACATATCCGATCCGAGCCCCCTTGTCCGATCCGATCCGAACCCTGCACTGTTTTCTGAAACTGTTCCAGCAAGGGTTTACGCCATTCGACGACGTTTTCGACCATTCTAACTATTGAACTCAATCACAAAGCATATCATACAGTCATAGCAACATGCATAATCAACCACAAACATCATTCACATCAATATCATAGGTTAAAATGGATCAAACATACCCAAAATCCCATATTTCCCCTTAAGCATGTTTAGGTGAAACTAATGATAGGATTAGCAAAACTTAACCAAATTAACCCAAATTCATATCAGAGGTCTAAAACATCATTTAGGAATTTATGAACATTTTTCCAGAATTTTATCATGTTTAAATTCGCTAATTAACACTAATCACCCCTAATTAGCCATAATTAGTGCAAAACTAAGCAAATCACTCACCTTAGCCACAAAATAAACTAAGATCTGAAATGATTCTCTGATTTGATGCGAATTTCAATACCAAACAGCAGCTCCTTTGTTGATTTGGTGAAGATCCTTCTTGATTAGGGGTTGCTAAGCCAAATCCTTAACCTAAAGGTGATTTGGAGGTGATTTAGAGGTTAGAGGCCATTTTTAGGGATCCTTGGTGATAAGTGGAGGCTAGAAAACTGAAATGGAATGATTCTCCATCTCATTTCAGCCCTCTCATAACCCTAATCCCGAAATGGGTTATGGGCCTACTCGCTAATCACCCGATTTGGCCCGGTTAAGCAGTTTTTCACCCTCCAAACCTTGTTTCAGCCATATCTCCCAAACGGTAAGTCCGTTTGGCTAATGTGACCACTCTACGGAAAGAGAAACCATTAAACGAATCTAATGGAAGTGGTTTCAGGTCAAAATTCCTTTCTAATCAAAAGTTATGGCCAAAACAGTACCAACTAGGGGCAAAATGGTCATTTAAAAATTGACAAAAATCATAAGCATGGGAAATGACTCTAATAGATGTTTCCCAAAGTTACATGACCATACGACTTCACATGGGAAAGAAATAAATATTCTACGATCCTATGATGTGTAGAATACGGGTCATTACAGGCATGCTAAGATGCAAATGATCAAGGCTTCTGTTGAAAAGCAAAGTCTTGTGGGTGATGATCAAAGCACAGCTTGTGTGGCACAACTTTGTGTAACGTGAATTCGCAAGCCTCACACCCCGGTTGTGAACCAAAAACGGGAGAGGACATCAGGGAGGGCATGCGTTTCTTTCTAGCTAGGGTGGTGTCAGTGACCTACCAGCCCTGACATTTATATACTTTTCACCTATGCGGTTGTTGCTATTGCGAGGCGCCTCGGTTTGATCGGACGATCCGGGTCCGATGGAGTCATTCGTTGGCTCGTTTACGCCCCAAAGGGCGGGGAAACGTAGTGTTCAGGCATAATAATCCACATCGGTGGACCGGCCCTGACGATCCAAGGGGTTGCCGCGGCTGTTCCTGAGGCTCGGGCTAGACAGTCTCGAATCGGTAGAGGACGATCCCTGGCCTCGGTTCGCAAACGGAAACCAAACTTCCAAATACGTGACATTTGCGGTTTTATTTGTAGAACCTAGTATGGTGACATAGTGGGATGGGGCGCTTATGCCGCCTATGATTGATACTTATGATTTGAAGTTGTTTTATACACTATGCACTTATAATAGTATCAAATGATTTGTTTTTCAACGTATCAAGCATTCTTGGCTATTATAAGGTAAAAACCCTATCCTCCGGCTTGCGTTGCATTGTGTGATGGGAACTAGGTCTTATAATAGCTTCATTTTTCTCTATTTAGCATTGCGCTGTTTGTTTTATGCACTGGTATTCTTGGGAGGAAACCCATTCCGTGTTATACGGCGTGGTCCCTTGATTTACATAACTTTGAAATAAAGATTAATAACTGTTTTAGTTCTCACACCAGTCACATGACTGACCTGGAGTTTATTGTTTTAACCTAAACTCTGGGTGCCCCTATTTTCGACACGGGCAGCTAGTAGTTTTGGTTTTGCAGATTTATATTCACAGGATCCTGGTTTACAGTTGGAACGATATCCGGAAAGCTTTGTATCCGTATATCTCTTCTAGTCGTGTATTGTATTATTTTCCGCTGCTATGTATTTAAATGTAATTTAAATCTCTGATATTTCTGTGTAATATTTATTCATTTATACTTCGTATATTCTTGTAATCTGATGCATTGTTGTAATATACAATGAAATGTTCTTCCGTCTGCGTTCTGTTGTGGCTTGTTCTCGAACTATCCGCGCTTTCCCATCTCTTCGGAGACCGGGGAAGTTCGGGTCGTTTCATCGTGGTATCAGAGCTTTGGTTTACAAAGCAGAGAACAAGGCACATTAGAACCATACGAAAGAATTCATCAGATATTGGATTAGTAATATCCAATTAGAATGACTCGTTAGAGATAGGATCAGTAGTGTCCTAGAACGAGTGTGAAGATTATATTTTTTAAAATGAAAGCCAATTTTGTTTTGAAAATTTAAAATCAATTATTCGTATTTGATTATTTATTTCATATCGATTTGGACAGTCCAGTATATAAAGATTTTGCATATACGCCTTGCAAACGTGTATTTGAAATTTTAATATACTGGATAGATATAGATTCACACTTTAGTCGCCCGAAGATGATTCTGATGATTGTAGCTACATCATCAGAATTAGTGTTCGAGTGTTGAAGGTGTGATATTTATATATCTCCTATTGACTGGTGTAAGAACCAAAATTAGATAGGGCCTATTGTTGTGATTTGGCATCAAAAATCTGATTTTTGACTGTATATCAAAGTTATAAATTTGAAATGATAATCAACTAAATGATTGATGTTTGTGTTGTTTGTTTATTTGTTTGACAATTTTGAACCATTTAGCCTAATTGAACCAAACATGGAATTGTATTGAAAATTGGTCACATTTGCTTGCATATACATGTGCTTACATTGAACAGGTCATAGCAAGGAGGCTAGAGCAGAGAATAAAATTTGTTTGCCTGACAAATAGGTACATGTTTACTATAAAATTTACTGTTTTGTTTGGGTGATGATGATTTTATGAGCCTATTGGCTAGCCGCTTGGCTTTTTCTTTTTCTTTTTGAGATCAGAAGACCTATATGGCAATTTCGGGATTTTCCCGTGGCTCCCGGTGCAGGGGAGGTTATGGCGAAATTTTTCGGAAATTCCGGGTGTTAGCCAAATTTTTGAAATTTTGAAAATTCTCAGAAACTGAAAAGTTGGAGAATGGAAGCCAAATCGAACGTAGAGTTAATTAATCAAACCACTTTCGACTTTGTCCCTTTTCGGGGACGAAAAGTTTTAAGTGGGGGAGATTGTAACAACCCGAAAATCTGGGCCAGTTTAAAATTTTTATTTTGGC
This sequence comes from Allium sativum, assembly GCA_030737875.1. Lineage (NCBI taxonomy): Eukaryota > Viridiplantae > Streptophyta > Magnoliopsida > Asparagales > Amaryllidaceae > Allium > Allium sativum. Next base: position 299,436,266 of record CM060921.1, read on the forward strand.
AATTTTAGCGAATTTTGAATATTTAAAATAGATTATTTTAAATAATATCGACGAGAAATTTACTTTGAATGGAATTCGAACGTATATATTATATACGTCGTCGTTAGAATATAAATAATTATATATAATTATAAATAGAATTGAAAATGGCGCGGTAGTTCGATAATTCGATTTCAAACTTCAATTGAACATACCGGGTGCAAAATAAACCGGATTTTAGTGAAACCAAAAATAATAGGATCTATTTGATGATATCTTTCCAACGAATCCGAAAAATCAAAATTTCATAGCGAGAATCAAAAGATATGTTCAGTTGAAAATTCTGAATAGTCGCTATGGAATTCAGGCCCTTAAAAAAATGGACATTTTGCAAACGACCTCGGATTTCGACGAAACCACTTTTGTTGGGTCCGTGATGTCAAATTATTGCTAGATTCCAAATTTCATAATTTTTCGAATCAATATGTGAGCGTGGCAAAAGAAAACGTGTTTGACAAATTTCAGTTGATTTTAATCGACTGGAAAATAGCCATTTTTCCAACGGTCTCAGAATTCGACGAAACTAGTTTTATTAGGGCCGTATCGTCAATACGAAGCTAGAAAATATTTTCCTGGAATTTTTCTAGTTAGTATGTGGCCCCGGTAAATTGAAATCCGCATTCAAATTCAATATATAGAGTTATATGTTGATTTTAACGAAAACTGATCAAAATGGTCGAATCAGCCTACGATACATATCCCATTGTGTTCGGAATGGGGGTGAAACGCTAGGGACGATAGGCGGTGGGCCTCGTTTAGAGGTCGTTTGAAAAAGTCAACTTTTTGAAATAAAATAATTAAATAAAAAATACCCTCTCCCCTCTTCTATACCTACGACCAGGCCCCCCCTTCTTCAAACCAACCCGATTCAGAATAAAAAAAAGAGAGAGAACGGAGCCGCGCTCCAGAGCTCGCCGCCGACGAGCGACCGCCACCCCCAGACCGGACCTCCAGCGCCTCCCCCATCCGATTCTCCCCTCCTCGCGACCCTCTCTCTCCTCCTTTCCCACTGCAAAACGCCTAAACACCCCCCCGATAGCCAGAAGACCCACGCCCTAACCATTGGGGCCCGCGCAACCCCCTAGCCCGCTGCCAGAACTTCCCCCGACCACCTGCACGCCCTTCGGTCTCCGGTGGCTTCAACTGGAGGTGACAGCGAGGTTCTTCAATCGTGCCTTGAGATCTGAACGTGCTGAAGGTGATTTTCTTTTATTTACTTTGTGACATTGTTTAAAAAGAAAATCTAGGTTTTTCTAATATATTATAGTATTTTAAAATCTGAAATTTTAAATATATTACATTATTTTAAAATGAAATTGTTCTAAAATATACTTTGTTTTATAAGTGAAAATATACATTGGTTTTAGAAAACAAAAGGGGAGGATTTTTATATATTGAATAGCGAAGTAAAAATTCGATTTTTATATATTGAATATCGAAGTAAAAATTTGATTTTTATATATTGAATAGCGAAGTAAAAATTCGATTTTTATATATTGAATAGCGAAGTAAAAATTCGATTTTTCTATATTGAATAGCATAGTAAAAATTCGATTTTTATATATTGAATAGCGAAGTAAAAATTCGATTTTTATATATTGAATAGCGAAGTAAAAATACGATTTTTCTATATTGAATAACATAGTAAAAATTCGATTTTTATATATTGAATAGCGAAGTAAAAATTCGATTGTTATATATTGAATAGCATAGTAAAAATTCGATTGTTATATATTGAATAGCAAAGTAAAAATTCGATTTTTATATATGTAGTGAATACGGATGAAGAAAGTGATGAAAGATGAAACGGCGAAGATTTTCTACCTAAGAAGAGCCGTAGCGTTGGATTAGCTATTCTGTGAGAATTTCTCACTCTTTAATTTTATTTTTCTAGTTATATAAATATATACTAGGATGCAGACGGTGTTTAGTAGCACCCGACACCCGTCATCCACAGACCATGGATGGCTTGTTTGTTTAATTATTTGGTTGTGTAGTTGGTTAGATTATTTGGTTTGAATTGAATTGTTTGGTGAAATGAAATTGATTTGATTGATGTGTGAATGGCGTGGGCCTTCACTAGACCGGGGATAAGGCTAGGCCTTGCCCCGTTTCTAGTATCGTGCCGTTATGCCGCCGAAATTTTCTAAAAATAAGTTAGAAAAATAAAGATAACATTTTATTTAATAAATGAACCGAATAGAATATTCATAGGTTGAATAAAATAGTTTGATCGTTAAAAATATAATTTTTAACGTGAATGTGAATAAATAAATATTCATTTACAAACCGGACGGTTTGTTTATGTACATCTATTTGAAAGACATTGATTGAGACGATAAATTTTACACATCGCCCAACTGCACAAATAAAAATCTGTGTTTGATTGCTTGAAACCCCACACGGGTATTGGGATGATATTTGACGTACACTAATCCCGATTGTTTAGTTGTATGTCGATCGATTGATTGACAGGCTATTATAAGCGTTGAATATTTATATTTGATGCTTATACAGTGTAGAATGCACTTTGGGTGATGGTTGATTATTCATCGTTGCTGATATATACATGTGTTGTAGAAAATCCATATAATTAACATTATATGGTGATTGATTGGGCCTCATTCCAGTTTTAAAATAGAAATATTTGAAAAAGAAATATTTGAAAAAGAAATATTTGAAATAGAATATTTGAAAATAGGAATATATGAAGCCGTATTGATTAGATTGACGCCATTTTGACGTGAACGATATTTATATCGATTTTATTCATTTTATAATGAATTTCGAAAGTGATTTCAAAATCTGATATTTTGAAAAGAATTGAATATAAATAAATTCGAATTGAAAGTGAATATAAACGAATTCGAATTGAAGTTGAATAGAAATGAATTCGAATTTAAATTGAATATAAATGAATTCGAATTGAAATTGAATATAAATGAATTCGAATTGAAATGGAATAGAAATGAATTCGAATTGAATTGAAAACGAACTGAAATTGAATTAGAAATCAATTTGAATTGAAATCAATTTGAAATGAATTTAAAATGAATTTAAATTGGAATATTCAATTTTGATTTAAAATTGAATATGAAGTTGAAACCGTTTTGAAAATGAATTTTAAAACGATTTATAAAGCACGTTTTGAATTGAAATCGACGAAGTATATAATATATATATAATATATATATAATATATATATTATATATATATAATATATATATATTATATATATATAATATAATGGCCTGAATAGAACGCGCCGCGCCGCGGTAGTTCTCGAATTTCGACCATTGACTTCGAACGGATATGTCGGGAGATCCGACCGTTGGATTCTCCTAAAACCGGAACCGTTGGGTTTGTATCGAAAAGAGCTTTCTAACGAATATTAGAAATTAGAAATCTAACGGTTGGATTTGGAATTATGTCCAAATCAAATTTGAAAAAGGTCGCTGTAAGTGCAGTTCGATGGCCGTTGATGGAAATCGACTGTACAGGCCTTGATAAAATTATTAAAAATAGTAATAATTTGTGTAAAATCATAAGAAATGATTTAGAAAGAATTGGGATGAAAAACTCCATATTTGAAAAGATAAAAATAGATTTTTATCAAAATGAACTAGTTTTGAACTAGAATTACAAATCTATTTATTTTTAAATAAATAAATTGAATTTGAAATGGTTTTGAAAATAACCAGAATTTCCAATGATTGCATTGGAATGGATTTGAATCGAAATTGTCTTCGGAATATTTTGATGTTGGATTTCGTGATTATACAAATGTTGTTATGGAAATTTGAAAGATATAGATATATATATCGTTATTTCCAATATGATCTTTGTTGGTCGCAGAATTTGATATTGAATATAAGCCGGGATATTTTCTATTCAGAGCCTTGTATTTAATATCAAATGTGATTTGGGTTTGTCGTGAATGGTGTCTTGACTAACACTGTTCTTGAACCCAGTTGAGAAAAGATTAAATCTTTTTAATTAGATTTAATGAAGTGAACCAATTAAGTGATATTTAATTGGAATTGAATTGGAATTGATTTTTGGGTTTATCGTGAACGGTGTTTTAAAGAACACTTGTTCTTTAACCCGATAATTAATGGAATGTGATTTTGGGTTTATCGTGAACCGTGTTTTAAATGACACTGATTCTTTAACCCAGTTAACGATTAAAACTAAGTGGAGTTTTAATGAATCTTTAATTAGATTGAAAAGGTGTTAGAATGGAGTATCACCAGTTTTGCTCCAGGCGATAGTTAAATCTTTAATTAGATTTGAACGTGAAATGGTAATTGAATTTACCGATAACACTGTGGTGTTAGATATGAAGTATTACCAGTTTTACTTCATGGGATGAATAGGTTGGGATTGGGAAATTAAAACAAATGATTACTTCGGTAAGTTTCGTTAGTCCCGACTAATTGAATCGAAATTCAAAAGGATAGATTAAAGAATAAATTCAAGGAATTTATCTTGGATAAAATTAATGGGAACCTTTCCCTATGAATGTGAAATTTAGAAACTAACTGTCGGTTAGCCAAGCAGAATGGTTTTCTGGATATTGATCTGATGTTGGTTTCGGCCTTCGGGGTTAATATTTGGGAAATTATTCTCTTGATTAATTTACGGTTAATGACTGATGAATTGGAATGAGGCGTATGTTGTGTTTGTGTAACACTTATTTAAAATATACGCGAGTTATTCGGAAAGACCGGGTTTATCCCATTCTGAATAACTGATACGACGATAAGTCGAAGATGAAGACGATGGTCGAAGACCGGAGGTCTTCACGTCGTTTGGGTGATTACTGATGATCTTGATTGGGGTGTACACCCAGGAAGATGGAAACAGTTGGTGATCGTCCAGACGTACATGGAGATCGATGGATATGCGGGGTACTAGGTGCCTCCGGTTTCATTCAGACCCAGAACGGACTTGTAAATGGACTGTGTGTCTGACCTTGGATTTCATTCTGTGTGACTGATATCAGTTGCATAGAGTAGTTTGTCAGTGTGGCATGCTAAGATGCAAACGATCAAGGCTTCTGTTGAAAAGAAAAGTCTTGTGGGTGATGATCAAAGCACATCCTGTGTGGCACAACTTTGTGTAACGTGAATTCGCGAGCCTCACACCCCGGTTGTGAACCAAAAACGGGAGAGGACATCAGGGAGGGCATGCGTTTCTTTCTAGCTAGGGTGGTGTCAGTGACCTACCAGCCCTGACATTTATATACTTTTCACATGTGTGGTTGTTGCTGTTGCAAGGCGCCTCGGTTTGATCGGACGATCCGGGTCCGATGGAGTCATTCGTTGGCTCGTTTACGCCCCAAAGGACGGGGAAACGTAGTGTTCAGGCATAATAATCCACATCGGTGGACCGGCCCTGACGATCCAAGGGGCAGTTGTGGCTGTTCCTGAGGCTCGGGCTAGACAGTCTCGAATCGGTAGAGGACGATCCCTGGCCTCGGTTCGCAGACGGAAACCAAACTTCCAAATACGTGACATTTGCGGTTTTATTTGTAGAACCTATTATGGTGACATATTGGGATGGGGCGCTTATGCCGCCTATGATTGATACTTATGATTTGAAGTTGTTTTATACACTATGCACTTATAATAGTATCAAATGATTTGTTTTTCAACGTATCAAGCATTCTTGGCTATTATAAGGTAAAAACCCTATCCTCCGGCTTGCGTTGCATTGTGTGATGGGAACTGGGTCTTATAATAGCTTCATTTTTCTCTATTTAGCATTGCGCTGTTTGTTTTATGCACTGGTATTCTTGGGAGGAAACCCGTTCCGTGTTATACGGCGTGGTCCCTTGATTTACCTAACTTTGAAATAAAGATTAATAACTGTTTTAGTTCTCACACCAGTCACATGACTGACCTGGAGTTTATTGTTTTAACTTAAACTCTGGGTGCCCCTATTTTCGACACGGGCAGCTAGTAGTTTTGGTTTTGCAGATTTATATTCACAGGATCCTGGTTTACAGCTGGAACGATATCCGGAAAGCTTTGTATCCGTATATCTCTTCTAGTCGTGTATTGTATTATTTTCCGCTGCTATGTATTTAAATCTAATTTAAATCTCTGATATTTCTGTGTAATATTTATTCATTTATACTCCGTATATTCTTGTAATCTGATGCATTGTTGTAATATACAATGAAATGTTCTTCCGTCTGCGTTCTGTTGTGGCTTGTTCTCGAACTATCCGCGCTTTCCCATCTCTTCGGAGACCGGGGAAGTTCAGGTCGTTTCATTATGTTTTGTTATATATATATATATATATATGTGATTGTCATTATTTGTTAAGTGTTTTAGTAGAAATACACGGCGTGCGCTTTGCATGAGAGCTTGCTTTTGCGCTACATGTTAAAAATTAGGCAGACATGCTTATAAATGCTACTATAAGGTACACATCTCGGATTTAATACCATATTTGGGTTTTGTGTTGTTTTTTCCCTGATTAGGGATGCCTCATCGTATAGATGAGATGATATTTTGTTTTTTTGTGTATGGGAATTTTTTCCCAATCGAACCATGTAGGGGAGATACTGCCGAAATTTTCCGTAAATCTGAGCATTAGAAAAAAAATATCAAGTCCTAAAATTCCATAACTTATTTTTTGTTCAAATAAGTATCAATAAAGAATAATTTGAATACAGTTTGAATAGAAATGAATATTTTAAAAATATAATATTGTCCCTTAGCTTGTTGACGCGTTTAGTTTTCCCTTGACCTGCCGTAACCTTTCGCTTATCATTCGATCTATTCATGCCTAAACTTTAACTGTCCAATTTATTCCTGAATCTTCCTTTCGCCTTGTTTTGAAAAATCGATGGAAAAGTTGGATTTTTGAAAAGGAATGTTTATTTGAGAATATAGTTCCCTAAATTTTGTAATCGATTTCTAATTAATATTTTGGAACAAAACTTGTTTGAAATATGCATATATTGAATCAGAGTAGTGCATCGGAAGTGTAAAGATATTTTCAAACAATTTGTTTAAAGATATTTTCTAACTATTCGAATAACGTACCTTTTCAAATGAGATTTAAATATTTGAAACCCGAATGAATAAAATTCATTATTTTATGCAAATGATTTGGAGATGAAAATTGAAGAGGAAAATGATGTGTTTTTATGAATCTCTTGGAAAATGTTATCATATGTAAAGTCATTGGAAATCTTATTTCAAGGATGTTTTGGAAATGATTTGAAATTTATTTAGATGAAGCTTGATATGATTTAAAATTAAAATGATTCTTAAAGCCTTCGATTTAGGAAATTTGAAGATCTTGAAATGTTGAATAAGATCATTGGTTTCAAAATGTGAAAACATGTGCTGTGTATTTGAAATTGAAATTGTAGTTTCAAGTTATCAAATTTGATTTCTATGTTTGAATGAAATTGATTTTTCCTAATTATTTAGAATGCGAAAATAATTTGTAAAGTGTTCATAAACAAATAAATTCGACGACTTGAAATCCCGATATTTTGAAAAGTTTAGAAATGACAATAATACTATTTCGAAATATTTGTAAATTATTATTGTTACGAAATAATTTATAACTTTGGGGTAAAAATGAAATGATTGGTTGTTAAGACTCGAGTAACCCATGACTAAAGAAAGGGTGTGTGGATGAGGTATACACGGTGTCCGAGTCTGGATGAAAACCAGGATATATATACTTCGTGATTAGTATACGATGTCCGAGTCTGGATGAAAACCGGGATATATATTTCGCAGCTTCGTATTCGTTGTCCGAGTCTGGATGTTAACCGGGAGATACTGAGCTCGTGTAATTGATGATGGTTTGCTCTGGGTATGGAGAGACATCATTATTGTATTGATACATGCGTAGGTCGTACCTAGTGGTCATGTCATTGCGAGAAAACTCTCTACTTGGACATAAATGCTATATGTTGTCCATCGTGAAATATTTGAAAATTTTCAAAATGATTTTTGGTTTTAAAAAAATCCTGAAGTGAGTATGATTCGATATGAAAAAATATTTCAAATGATTTGAAAATGAAAATGAGATCTTAATTTGAATAAATTATTTCTTGCTTTGATTTTAAGTTTCAAAATCCTATTGTTTATTTCGTTTAAATATAAAATTTGGTATTGGTAAATATTTTGTTGTATATATATATATATATATATATATATATATATAGATATAAATTTTGCAACTTCTCCTTTTCGTGGACGAAAAGTCAAGGAGGTAGATTGTAATGTACCAGAAATTTTCCACATTTACAATTTTAAGGTTAATTTAATTAAGTATGTGAATTTTATGTTTATACATGATTATTAATTTAGAATTTAAAATTTTATTTGAGATTAAACTTATATCAAGAATATTTATAATTTGGGATTTAGTCTATTTTTAACTTCTGTTTTGAATTATTTTGCAGATCTAAATTTAAAATTTTAAACTGGAATCTAAATTTGTTTTGTTAAATGTTTTGATATTAACATTTTAGAATAATTGAATATGTTATTTGAGAAATCTCTTATATTTAGTTTTTCTTTTGACTTGAGAATTCGAATTTAATTTAAATAATTTGGGTAGTTGTAATTAATTTTTTAATTTAAAATGTGCATTTGAAATTTGGTTGTATATACTAGTATTGTATTATATACTAGTATAAATAAATGGTATATACACTTAGATAAATATTTTATTTGTTGGGTTGCCACTTGTTAAGTTAGCTGAATTTGTGTTGCCACTTGTTGACTTGTTCTGAGTTTCAGTGTGTGTCCCCTTTCATTGTTTATACCATTCCTTCCTCATTTTATACGAGCCGAATCATTTTCCCCTTCCTCATATTTTATCCATCTTCACCAAACTCATTTTCCCAAATCGCTCCACCCAAATCAAATCGAAATGGCCACCATCGGTCGAAATCGCCCCTCCAGTGGCCAGCGCCACCTTTGAAATCGCCGTCACCACCGCGTCTGAACTCGTGCCAACTTAAGTCCGCACCTCCGTTCACCATACGCCACCTCTCCGATCACTGACCGCGCCTTCCTCTGCCTTGAAACCAATGTCCACCGTACCTGAAATTCGTGCCACCTCAGACCAAAGCCCTTCTCCTTCCCAAAACCAGCAGCTTCCACCACATGCAACCCTGTGTGGTCGATTACTTTTAACCCTAGAAAAAAAATCAATTTTGGTTTCCTATCAATGATAAGCGCATCATGCAAAAGCTTTTCCATTTGCCTTCGATTCGATAACACCCCATAATTTTAAAGAACACTATAATGATAAACTAAGGAATACTTGATTAAATATTGGAAACTAAGTAAAACGGATTGCACCATTGCGTTCATCTCGGAATTCTGCTTAAGATAAACCCCAAGTTTGCATAAAATGGACATCATAATCAGTTTTGTTTCTATAGAAGAGTATAGATTTTATTTTTCATTTTCAGCAGAAAGGTTCGATTTTTATTTTAAAGAAAGGTATAATTTCTATAACAAAGAAAGGTATAATTTTTATTACAAAGAAAAATACGATATTTAGTAATAAAAAGGTAGGACTCTTACACTAGAAAAGCAATGATTGTTGATAAGGAAAAGTTATGATTTTTAATGTGAAGGTAGCGATATAAAAATTCGATTTTTATATATTGAATAGCTAAATAAAAATTCGATTTTTATATATTGAATAGCTAAATAAAAATTCGATTTTTATATATTGAATAGCTAAATAAAAATTCGATTTTTATATACTGAATAGCTAAATAAAAATTCGATTTCTTATATATTAAATAGCGAAGTAAAAATTCGATTTTTACATATAAGAAGTAGCAAATTAAAAATATGATTTTTATCTTCTAGAAAATATAAAAATGTGATTTTTAATATATGTAGTGAATACGGGCAACGAAGGTGACAAAAGGCGAACACGATGAAGATTTCCTACATATGAAGAGTCGTGGCGTTGGTTTAGCCAGTCAGTGAGAACTTCTCACTTTAATTCTTGTTTTCTAGTTAAAATATATATACTAGGATGCAGATGGTGCTTAGCAGCACCCGACACCCGTCGTCCACAGACCATGGACGAGTTGTATGCTTGTTTGATGTGTTGTGAAGTTTGTTTGTGATGTTGATGTGAAACGAAAATAAACATTCATGTGTTGAAATAAATTAATTATCGTTAAAAATATAATTTTAACGTGAATGTGAATAAATAAATATTCATTTACAACCGGACGGTTTGTTTATGTACACCTATTTAAAGGACATTGATTGGGACGATAAATTTTACACATCGCCCAACAACACAAATAATATTCAGTGTTTGAGGATTTAAACCTCACACGGGTGTTGGGATGATATTTGACGTACACTAGTCCAAATTATTTAGTTTTATGTCGATTGATTGGTCGACAGACCGTGTAAGCGTTAATTATTTATATTTAATGCTTATGCAGTTGTGTGGTGCACTTCAGATGATGGTTGATTATTTATCGCTGCTATTATATACATGTGTTGTATGGAATCCATATAATTAACATTATATGTTAATTGATTGGGCCTCATTCCAATTGGGAAAACAAAGAATATTATAAAATATAGATTCATGTGTTGACAGTACTCATTTGTTGAGATTAGTCATGTGTTGAAAGAAATATAGATTCATGTGTTGAACGAAATATTTTAACAATAAAATTTACATCTTTATCATATATAAAATTTGAAACTAACTGGAAAATAGATAAGATGAGTGGTCTCCTGGGTATTGATCTGATGTTGGTTTCGGCCTTCGGGGTTAATACTTAGATAATCGTTCTCTTATTAATTTACGGTTGGAGTCTGATTAAAAATTAAACGATAGAAATCGTAATTTTATAAAATATATTAAATAACAAAAATAGTCACGTGTTGACAGTACTCATTTGTTGAGACTAGTCTTGTGTTGAAAGAAATATAGATTCATGTGTTGAATAGAATAAATATTCATTTGTTGAATAGAATAACGAAGTCATTGAAAAACATAAAGCCGTGTTGATTAGAGATGCGCTATTTTGACGCGAACAGTATTTATATCGATTATATTCGTTTTTATAATGAATACTGAAAAGAGATTTAAAAATCGAATATTTATAAAATGAATTCGAATTGAATTGAATATAAAATGAATTCGAATTGAACTGAATATAAAATGAATTCGAATTGAAATGAATTCAAAACGAATTGTAATCGAATTGAAATTGAATTAAATAGAAATGCAATTGGAATTAGAGTGAAATCGATTTGGAATGAATTCAAATCGAATTGAAAATGAACTGAAATTGAATTGAAATCGATTTGAATGGAAATCAAATAGAAATGAATGTAAAAAGAATTTATAATGGAAAATTCAATTTTGATTTGAATTTGAAATGAAAGTTGAACTTGTTTTTGAAACAAATTTGAAACGATTTATAAAATTCGTTTTAAAAGGAAATCGACGAAATATATGTAATATATATTATATATATAATGGCCTGAATGGAACGCGTCGCGCTGCGCCGCGACAGTTCGTGAATTTTGACCATTGACTTCGAACGGACATTACAGGAGATCCAACTGTCGAATTCTCCTAAAACCGGAACCATTGGGTTCGTATCGAAAAGAGCTTTCTAACGAATACAAGGGATTTGAAATCTGACGGTTGGATTTGGAGATACGTCCAAATAAATTTTAGAAAAGGTCATTGTAAGTGCAGTTCGATGGCCGTTATTGGAAATCGACTGTACGGGCCTTGACAAAAATATCAATAATTTGTGTAAAATCATAAGAAATGATTTGTGAAGAACTGGGATGAAAAACTCCATATTTGAAAAGATAAAAATGGATTTTTATCAAAATGAACTAGTTTTGAACTAGAATTTAAAGTCCAATTATTTTTAAAATAAATAAATTGATTTGAAATTGGTTTTAAATAACCAGAATTTCCAATATATGAATTGGAATGGATTTGAATCGAAATTGTCTTTCGAATATTTCGATATTAGATTCTGCGATTATACATATATTTTGGAGGAAATTTGGAAGATATATTTTATATCGTTATTTCCAAAGCGATATTTGTGGGTTTCAGAATTTGATATTAAATATAAATCGATATATTTTCTATTCAGAGCCTTGCATTTAATATCAAATGGTATTTGGGTTTATCGTGAATGGTGTTTTAAATAACACTTGTTCTTTAACCCGATAATAAATAGAATGTGATTTGGGTTGATCGTGAACTGTGTTTTAAATGACATTAGTTCTTTAACCCAGTAAAAGGAGTTTTAATGAATCTGTAATTAGATTGAAATGTGAATTGATAATTTAAATTATCAAATTTGGAAAGTGAGCGAGAATGGAGTATCACCAGTTTTGCTCCAAAGCGATAGTTAAATCTTTAATTAGATTTGAACGTGAAATGGTAATTAATTTTACTGATAACACCGTGGTGTTAGATATAGAGTATTACCAGTTTTGCTTCATGGGATGAATAGGTTGGGATTGGGAAATAAAATAAATAATTACTTCGGTGTGGTTCGCTAACCCCGACTAGTTTGGAAAACTTAACATGGTTTGAAATGACATCCAAAGGAAGATTAAAGAATAAATGTAAAAGAATTTACCTTTGATAAAATTAATGGGAACCTTTCCCTAAGAATGTGAAATTTAGAAACTAACTGTTGGTTAGCTAAGAAGGATGGTTTCCTGGGTATTGATCTGATGTTGGTTTCGGCCTTCGGGGTTAATATTTAGGGAATTGTTCTCTTGCTAATTTATGGTTAGTGTCCGATGAATTGGAATGAGGCGTATGTTGTATTTGTGTAACATTTGTTTATTATATACGCTGGTTATTCGAAAAGGCCGGGTTTATACCCATTCTGAGTAACCGATTCGACGATATGTCGAAGATGAAGACGATGGTTGTAATAACCCGGAAATCCGAGCCAATTTAAAAATTTTGTTTTGGCAATTTTAGTGAATTTTGAATATTTAAAATGAATTATTTTAAATAATAACGACGAGAAATTTATTTCGAATAGAATAGAACGTATATATTTATATATGTCGTCGTTAGAATATAAATATTTATTTATAATTATAAAAAGAATTGAAAATGGCACGGTAGTTCGATAATTCGATTTCAAAATTCAAATGGATGTGCAGGATGCAAAATAAACCGGATTTTAGTGAAACCAAAAATATTTGAATCTATTTGAGAATATCTTTCCAACGAATCTGAAAAATCGAAATTTCATAGCGGGGATAAAATGTTATGTCCAATTGAAATTTCAGAATAGTCGCTATGGAATTCTGGCCCTTAAAAATGGAAATTTTGCAAACGACCTCAGTTTTCGACGAAACCACTTTTGTTGGATCCATGATGTCAAGTTATTGCTAGATTCCAAAATTCGTAATTTTTCGAATCAATATGTGGGCGTAGCAAAGGAAAACGCGTTTGACCAGTTTCAGTTGATTTTAATTGACTGGAAAATGGCCATTTTTTAAACGGTCTCAGAATTTTTTAGGACCGTATCGTCAATACGAAGCTAGAAAATATTTTTTAGGATTCCGTACGTGGGCTCGGTAAATTGAAATGTGCGTTCAAATTCAATATATAGAGTTATATGTTGATTTTGACGAAAGCTGATCGAAAGGATCGAATTAGCTTACGATACATATCCCATTGTGTTCGGAATAGGGGTAATTACTATGGACGATAGGCGATGGGTCTCGTTTCGAGGTCAAAATAAAAAGTACCCTTTTGAAATTAATTAAATAAAATAATATATATTATTATATATTCACTTACTCTCCTTCTCCCCTTTTTTATTCTTTCAGGGGAAAAAAAAACTGAATCGCGCCCCCCCTCTCAATGACGCCGCCGGCCTCCACCGACCCCTCCCCTCCAATCTTCTTCTCCTTCCGCCCTCTCTCCTCTCTCTCTCCACACCGTGCCAAAGCCCCAAATCGCCCTTGCCCCAGCCACGCTCAGCACACCCGCCACCCATCGACACCTCCCCCCCCTCCGACCTGCGCTCCACAGCCATAGGCCCCTCCTCTCCTTCTTCTCCTTCCTCCCTTCGCTCTCCTTCTTCTCCGATTTGAAAGCCGCCGCCGTAGACCACTGCTCACCGCCGACCGCCGGTCCTACCACCACCTGACCACCCTCGCTTCTGACCTGCTGCGCGCCCCCCACTTCCCAGTGCTGACGTGAATCACCCTCCCCCCTTCGCTGTAAGTTTATTTATTTTATTTTAATTTAATTTAAATAGTTAGGTTAGCGTAATCGATTTAATCAATGTAAAAATCTGATTTTTATAAACGAAAATATACATTGTTTTACAATAAAAAAGATTTGATTTTTAACTAGCAAAAGATATGATTTTTTCATTAAAAAGATTCGATTTTTAATCGTGAAAAGATAAGATTTTTAATCATGAAAAGGTGAGATTTTTAATCATATGAAAGCGAAGAGAAAGGAGATAAAAACATAATTTTTATTTGGGTAGTAAGTTAAAAATATAATTTTTATACTAGTGGCATATTAAAAATACGACTTTTATATTATATAGATAGTAAAAATTTGATCTTTATTTACGTAGCATAATAAAAATCTGTTTTTTTTATATATAGGTTGAAATAAGAATGTGATTTTTATAGCGATGATATAAAAATTCGATCTTTATATTTAATTTTTATATAGAAAATAGCGTGATAAAAAATATAATCTTTATTATATGAACAACATTATAAAAATAGAATTTTTATCTATATAGTAGCAGTGTAAAAATGTGATTTTTATATACATAGAAACAATATAAAAATGTGATTTATATATACATAGCAACAATATAAAAATGTGATTTTTATATATGTAGTGGCTACGGACAGTGAAACTGACGAAAGGCGAGAACGACGAAGATTTCCAACATATGAAGAGTCGTGGCGTTTGGTTTAGCTTATCGGTGAGAACGCCTCACCTTTAATTTAAATTTCTAGTTAAAAATATATACTAGGATGCAGACGGTGTTTAGTAGCACTCGACACACGTCGTCCACAGACCATGGACGGCTTGTATGCTTGTTTGTTTGATTTTGATGTGTAGTTGATTGTGTGATGTGAAATGAAATAAATTATTTATATAGTCAAAAATATTTTATAGTTGAAAATAGAATTTTTAATGTGTATTTAAAATGAAATAAATATAAACAAATCGGACGATTTGTTTATATACACACATTTGACTGATATGGATTGGGACGATAAATTTTACACATCGCCCAACTACACAAAGAAAAATCTGTGTTTGTTGATTTGAAACCCCACACGGGTATTGGGATGATATTTGACGTACACTAATCCCGACTGTTTAGTTGTATGTCAATCGATGGGTTGACAGACTGTGTAAGCGTTAATTATTTATGTTTAATGCTTATGCAGTTGTGTGGTGCACTCTGGATGATGGTTGATTATTTATCGTTGTTGTTTATATACATGTGATGTAGAAAATCCATTTAATTAACATTATATGGTAATTGATTGGGCCTCATTCCAATATAGAAAATAAATTCATGTGTTGAATAGAAAATAAATTCATGTGTTGAATAAAAGCCGTGTTGATTAGATTGACGCCATTTTGACGTGAACAATATTTATATCGATTTTATTCATTTCATAATGAATATCGAAAGTGATTTCAAAATCTGATATTTTGAAATGAATTGAAATTCGAATTAAATTGAAATGAATTGAAATTCGAATTAAATTGAAATGAATTGAAATTCGAATTAAATTGAAATGAATTTAAATTCGAATTAAATTGAAATAAATTAAAATTCGAATTAAATTGAAAAGAATTGAAATTCGAATTAGATTGAAATAGAATTGAAATTGTTTTGAATTGAATTTAAAACGTATTGAAATTGAACTGAAATGGATTTGAATTAAAATCAATTTGAAATGAATTTATATTGGAATATTGAATTTTGATTTGAAATTGAATATGAAGTTGAAATTGTTTTGAAAACGAATTTAAAACGATTCATAAAATACATTTTAAAAGGAAATCGACGAAATATATATAATATATATTATATATATAATGGCCTGAATAGAACGCGCCGCGCCGCGACAGTTCGCAAATTTCGACCATTGACTTCGAATGGATATTGCGGGAGATCCGACCGTTGGATTCTCCTAAAACCGGAACCGTTGGGTTCGTATCGTAAAGAGCTTTCTAACGAATATTGGAAATTTGAAATCTAACGGTTGGATTTGGAATTATGTCCAAATCAAATTTGGAAAAGGTCGCTGTAAGTGCAGTTCGATGACCGTTGATGGAAATCGGCTGTACGGGCCTTGATAAAATTATTAAAAATAGTAATAATTTGTGTAAAATCATAAGAAATGATTTGGGAAGAACTGGGATGAAAAACTCCATATTTGAAAAGATAAAAATAGATTTTTATCGAAATGAACTAGTTTTAAACTAGAATTATAATTCTATTTATTTTTAAATAAATAAATTGAATTTGAAAAGGGTTTTAAAAGTAACCATATTTCTAATAATTGAATTAGTATGGATTTGAATCGAAATTGTCTTTGGAATATTTCGATGTTGGATTTCGTGATTATACAGATAGCGTTATGGAAATTTGAAAGATATATAGATATCGTTATTTCCAATACAATATTTGTTGGTCGTAGAATTTGATATTGAATATAAGCCGATATATTTTCTATTCAGAGCCTTATATTTAATATCAAATGTGATTTGGGTCTATCGTGAATGGTGTCTTCATTAACACTGTTCTTAAGCCCAGTTGAGAAAAAGATTAAATCTTTTTATTTAGATTTAATGAAGTGTACCAATTAAATAATATTTAATTGGAATTGAATTGGTATTGATTTTTGGGTTTATTGTGAACAGTGTTTTAAATAACACTTATTCTTTAACCCGATAATTAATGGAATGTGATTTTGGGTTGTCGTGAACGGTATCTTCAATAATACTGTTCTTAGACCCAAAGGAGTTAAGAAAATCAGAAACTAACTGAAGATTAGTTAAGTTGAATGGTTTCTGGGGTATTGATCTGATGTTGGTTTCGGCCTTCGGGGTTAATACTTAGGGAATTGCTCACTTGCTAATTTACGGTTAGGGACTGATTGAAATCTGATGTGATTTTGGGGTTTATCGTGAACCGTGTTTTAAATGACACCGATTCTTTAACCCAGTCAAAGATTAAAACTAAGTGGAGTTTTAAAGAATCTTTAATTAGATTGAAGAAATCGAGAATGGAGTTTCACCAGTTTTACTCCAGACGGTAGTTAAATCTTTAATTAGATTTGAACGTGAAATGGTAATTGAATTTACCGATAACACCGTGGTGTTAGATATGAAGTATGACCAGTTTTACTTCATGGGATAAATAGGTTGGGATTGGGAAATAAAATAAATAAATACTTCGATGTGGTTCGCTAATCTCGACTAGTTTGAAGTGATATTCAAAGGAAGATTAAAGAATAAATTTGAAAGAATTTATCTTTGATAAAATTAATGGGAACCTTTCCCTAAGAATGTGAAATTTAGAAACTAACTGTAGGTTGGCTAAGATGAATGGTTTTCTGGATATTGATCTGATGTTAGTTTCGGCCTTCGGGGTTAATATTTGGGGAATTGTTCTCTTACTAATTTACGGTTAGTGACTGATGAATTGGAATGAGGCGTATGTTGTGTTTGTGTAACACTTGTTTATTATATACGCTAGTTATTCAGAAAGACCGGGTTTATCTCATTTTGAATAACTGATTCGACGATTAGTCGAAGATGAAGACGGTGGTTGAAGACCGGAGGTCTTCATGTCGTTTTGATAATTACTGATGATCTTGATTGGGCTGTACACCTAAGAGGATGGAATCAGTAGATGATCATCTAGACGTACTTGGAGATCGATGGATAGGCGGGGTACTAGGTGCCTCTGGTTTCGTTCAGGCCTAGAACGGACTTGTAAATAGATGTGTGTCTGACATCGGATTTCATTCTGTGTGATTGATATCGGTTGCATAGCGTGAATTGCCTGTGTGGCATGCTAAGATGCAAATGATCAAGACTTCTGTTGAAAAGCAGAGTCTTGTGGTTGATGATCAAAGCACAGCCTGTGTGGCACAACTTTGTATAGCGTTAATTCGCGAGCCTCACACCCCGGTTGTGAACCAGAAACGGGAGAGGACCCCAGGGAGGACATGCGTTTCCTTCTAGTTAGAAGTGGCGTCAGTGGTTTTACACGCCCTGACGAGTTTGACTTATGTGGTTGTTGCTGTTGCGAGGCGCCTCGGATATATCGGTGACTATGTGAAGCCGATGGAGTCATTCGTTGACTCATTGACGCCCCAAAGGGCGGGGAAACGCAGTGTTCAGGCATTTTAATCCACATCGGTGGACCGGCCCTGTCGCTCCTAGGGTCACTCGAGCTCTGATCCTGAGACATGGGCTAGAGCGTCTCGAATAGGTAGAGGACTATCTTTTGCCTCGGTTCACAGATGGAAATCCAACTTCCAATACGTGACGTTTCGATTTTAGTTGTAATCCTATATATGGCGACATAGTGGGATGGGGCGCTCATGCCGTCTATGATTGATATATATGATTGTATATAAAATCAGAAACTAACTGGAAACGAGCTAAGATGGGTGGTTCCCTGGGTATTAGTCTGATGTTGGTTTCGGCCTACGGGATTAATTCTTAGGGAATCGTTCTCTTACTAATTTGCGGTTGGAGTGTGATTAAGAATTAAAACATGAAATTTAGCATATCAATCATTCTTTGGCTATTATAAGGTAAAAACCCTATCCTCCGGCTTGCATTGCATTGTGTGATGGGACCTGGGTCTTATAATAGCATCATTTTTCTTTATTTAGCATTGCGCTGTTTGTTTTATGCACTAGTATTCTTGGGAAGGAAACCCGCTTTGTGTTATACGGCGTGTTCCCTTGATTTACCTAACTTTAAAATAAAGATTAATAACTGTTTTAGTTCTCACACCAGTCCTATGACTGACCTGGAGTTTATTGTTTTAACCTAAACTCTGGGTGCCCTCATTTTCCGCACGAGTAGCTAGTAGTTTTGGTTTTGCAGATTTATATTCACAGGATCCTGGTTTACAGCTGGAATGATATTTGGAAAGCTTTGTATCTGTGTATCTCCTTCAGTCGTGTTTTGAATTATTTTCCGCGGCTATGTATTGTATTTTAAATCTCTGATATTTATTGAATGTATTTTATTCATTCAAACTCTATATATTCTTGTATTCTGATGTAATTGTTGTAACAAGCAATGAAATGTTCTTCTTCTTGCATTCTGATTCGTCTTGTCCTCAAAGTATCCGCTCTTTCCTTACCAGGGAAGTTCGGGTCGCTTCATTTGGTATCAGAGCTTTGGTTTACGAAGCTCAGAGAACAAGGCACATTAGAACCAAACGAAAGAATTCATCAGAGATTGGATTAGTAATATCCGATGAGAATGACTTGTTAGAGATGGGATCAGTAGTATCCTAGAATGAGTGTGAAGAGTATATTTTTAAAATAAAAACAATTTTTGTTTTGAAAATTTAATTCAATTATTCGTATTTGAATATCTATTTATATTGAATTCGGACGATCTAATATATATAGATTTTGCTTATACGTATGATCTGCGTGTATTTGAAGTTTTAATATACTGGGTGGATATAGAATCACACTCTAGTCGCCCGGAGATGAAAGTATTGATGACTGTACAGCATCAGTCGTTTGGGATCGAGTTTCGAAGGTGTGATATTTATATATTTCCTATTGACTGGTGTGAGAACCAAAACTAGATAGGGCTTATTATTGTGATTTAGCATCAAAAATCTGATTTTCAGACTATGTATCAAAATTATGAATTTGAAAAGCTAATCAACTAATTGATTGCTGGTTGTGTTGTTTGATCATAGTCTGATTAATTAAATGTTGAACCTATAACCAAATTGTATCAAATAGTAAATTGTATTTAAAATTTATTGCATTTGCTTGCATATACATGTACTTACATTGAACAGGTCATCGCAAGGGGGCTAGAGCAGAGAATAAAATTGTTTGCCCGACAAATAGGTACGTGTTTACCATAATTTCATGTTTTGTTTGGGTGATGATGATTTTATAAGCCGATTGGCTTTTTTTTTGGATTGAAGAAGGCCATGGGAGGCTATATGAAATTTCCCGAAGTCCCCGATGCAGGGGAGGTTATGGAAAAAAATTTCGAAAATTTAGGGTGTTAGCCAAATTTTTGAAAAATTTGATAAGTTCTTAGAAACTGAAAAGTTGAAGAACTTAAGCCGTAAAGAAAACAATGAAAGTTGAGTTAATTTGTTAAACAAATTTCGGCTTCATTCCTTTTCGGGGACGAAAAGTTTTAAGTGGGGGAGATTGTAATAACCCGGAAATCCAAGCCAATTTAAAAATTTTATTTTGGCAATTTTAGTGAATTTTGAATATTTAAAATGAATTATTATAAATAAAAACGACGAGAAATTTAATTTCAAATAGAATAGAACGTATATATTTATATACATCGTCGTTAGAATATAAATATTTATTTATAATTATAAAAGGAATTGAAAATGGCGCGGTAGTTCGATAATTCGGTTTCAAAATTCAAATGGATGTGCAGGATTCAAAATAAACCGGAATTTAGTGAAACCAAAAAATTTGAATCTATTTGAGAATATCTTTCCAACGAATCCGAAAAATCGAAATTTCATAGTGGGGATAAAAAGTTATGTCCAGTTGAAATTTCAGAATAGTCGCTATGGAATTCTGGCCCTTAAAATGGAAATTTTGAAACGACCTCGGTTTTCGAAGAAACCACTTTTGTTGGATCCGTGATGTCAAGTTATTGCTAGATTCCAAAATTCGTAATTTTTCGAATCAATATGTGGGCGTAGCAAAGGGAAACGCGTTTGACCAGTTTCAGTTGATTTTAATTGACTGGAAAATGGCCATTTTTCAAACGGTCTCAGAATTTGATGAAATTAGTTTTGTTATGACTGTATCATCAATACGAAGCTAGAAAATATTTTTCGGGAATTTTTAGAGTCCTTACGTGGGCCCGGTAAATTGAAATGTGCGTTCAAATTCAATATATAGAGTTATATGTTGATTTTGACGAAAACTGATCAAAAGGATCGAATCAGCTTACGATACATATCCCATTGTGTTCGGAATGGGGGTAATTATCTATGGACGACAGGCGGTGGGTCTCGTTTCGAGGTCAAAATAAAAAGTACCTTTTTGAAATTAATTAAATAAAATAATATATATTATTATATATTCCCTTACTCTCCTCCTCCCTCTTTTTATTCTTTCAGGAAAAAAAAGAAAACTGAATCGCGCCCACCCCAATGGCGCCGCCGGCCTCCACCGACCCCCCTCCGATCTTCTTCTCCTTCCCCCTCTCTCTCCTCTCTCTCCACCACGTGCCAAAGCCACAAATCGCCCTTGCCCCAGCCACGCTCAACACACCCGCCACCCATCGACGCCTCTCCCCCTCCGACCTGCGCTCCAAAGCCGCAGGCCCCCCTCTCCTTCTTCTCCTTCCTCCCTTTGCTCTCCTTCTTCTCCGATTTGAAAGCCGCCGCCGTAGACCACTGCTCACCGCCGACCGCCAGTCCTACCACCACCTGACCACCCTCTCTTCTGACCTGCTGCGTGCCCCCATTTCCCAATGCTGACGTGAATCACCCTCCCCCTTCGCTGTAAGTTTATTTATTTTAATTTAATTTAAATTAAATATTTAGGTTAATGTAATCGATTTAATCAGTATAAAAAACTGATTTTTATAAACGAAAATATACATTGTTTTACAATCAAACAGATTTGATTTTTAACTAGCAAAAGATATGATTTTTGTCATTAAAAAGATTCGATTTTTAATCGTGAAAAGATAATATTTTTAATCACGAAAAGGTGGGATTTTTAATCATATGAAAGCGAAGAGAAAGGAGATAAAAATATAATTTTTATTCGAGTAGTAAATTAAAAATATAATTTTTATACTAGTGGCATATTAAAAATACGATTTTTATATTATATAGATAGTAAAAATTTGATCTTTATTTATGTAGCGTAATAAAAATTTGATTTTTATTATATATAGGTTGAAATAAGAATGAGATTTTTATAGCGATGATATAAAAATTCGATCTTTATATTGGAAGTAGATATATAGAAATATAATTTTTATATAGAAAATCGCGTGATAAAAAAATATAATCTTTATTATATGAACACCATTATAAAAATAGAATTTTTATCTATATAGTAGCAGTGAAAAAATGTGATTTTTATATACGTAGCAACAATATAAAAATGTGATTTTTATATACATAACAACAATATAAAAATGTGATTTTTATATATGTAGTGGCTACAGACAGTGAAATTGACAAAGGCGAGAACGACGAAGATTTCCTACATATGAAGAGTCATGGCGTTTGATTTAGCTTATCGGTGAGAACTCGTCATCTTTAATTTAAATTTCTAGGTAAAAATATATACTAGGATGCAGACGGTGTTTAGTAGCACTCGACACCCGTCATCCACAGACCATGAACGGCTTGTATGCTTGTTTGTTTGATTTTGATGTGTAGTTGATTGTGTGATGTGATGTGAAATGAAATAAATTATTTATATAGTCAAAAATATTTTATAGTTGAAAATAGAATTTTTAACGTGTATTTAAAATGAAATAAATATAAACAAATTGGACGATTTGTTTATATACACACATTTGACTGATATGGATTGGGACGATAAATTTTACACATCGCCCAACTGCACAAATAAAAATCTGTGTTTGTTGATTTGAAACCCCACACGGGTATTGGGATGATATTTGACGTACAATAATCCCAACTGTTTAGTTGTATGTCAATCGATGGGTTGACAGACTATGTAAGCGTTAATTATTTATGTTTAATGCTTATGCAGTTGTGCGGTGCACTCTGGATGATGGTTGATTATTTATCGTTGCCGTTTATACACATGTGTTGTAGAAAATCCATATAATTAACATTGTATGGTAACTGATTGGGCCTCATTCCAATATAGAAAATAAATTCATGTGTTGAATAGAAAATAAATTCTTGTGTTGAATAAAAGCCGTGTTGATTAGATTGACGCCATTTTGACGTGAACGATATTTATATCGATTTTATTCATTTTATAATGAATATCGAAAGTGATTTCAAAATCTGATATTTTGAAATGAATTGAAATTCAAATTAAATTGAAATGAATTGAAATTCGAATTAAATTGAAATGAATTGAAATGAATTGAAATGAATTGCAATGAATTGAAATTCGAATTAAACTGAAATGAATTGAAATTCGAATTAAATTGAAAAGAATTGAAATTCGAATTAAATTGAAAAGAATTGAAATTCGAATTAAATTAAAATGAATTGAAATTCGAATTAAATTGAAATGAATTGAAATTCGAATTAAATTGAAATGAATTGAAATTCGAATTAAATTGAAATGAATTGAAATTCGAATTAAATTGAAATGAATTGAAATTCGAATTAAATTGAAAAGAATTGAAATTCGAATTAGATTGAAATAGAATTGAAATCGTTTTGAATTGAATTTAAGACGTATTGAGATTGAACTGAAATGGATTTGAATTGAAATCGATTTGAAATGAATTTAAAATGAATTTATATTGGAATATTTAATTTTGATTTGAAATTGAATATGAAGTTGAAATTGTTTTGAAAACGAATTTAAAACGATTTATAAAATACGTTTTAAAAGGAAATCGATGAGATATAATATATATATATATATATATATATATATATATATATATATATATAATGGCCTGAATAGAACGCACCGCGCCGCGGTAGTTTGCGAATTTCGACCATTGACTTCGAATGGATATTGCGGGAGATCCGACCGTCGGATTCTCGTAAAACCGGAACCGTTGGGTTCGTATCAAAAAGAGCTTTTTAAAGAATATTGGAAATTTGAAATCTAACGGTTGGATTTGGAATTATGTCCAAATCAAATTTGGAAAAGGTCGCTGTAAGTGCAGTTCGATGATCGTTGATGGAAATCGACTGTACGGGCCTTGATAAAATTATTAAAAATAGTAATAATTTGTGTAAAATCATAAGAAATGATTTGGGAAGAATTGGGATGAAAAACTCCATATTTGAAAAGATAAAAATAGTTTTTTATCGAAATGAACTAGTTTTGAACTAGAATTATAATTCTATTTATTTTTAAATAAATAAATAAAATTTGAAAAGGGTTTTAAAAGTAACCAGAATTTCCAATAATTGAATTGGAATGGATTTGAATCAAAATTGTCTTTGGAATATTTCGATGTTGGATTTCGTGATTATACAGATAGCGTTATGCAAATTTGAAAGATATATAGATATCGTTATTTCCAATACAATATTTGTTGGTTGTAGAATTTGATATTGAATATAAGCCGATATATTTTCTATTCAGAGCCTTGTATTTAATATCAAATGTGATATGGGTCTGTCGTGAATGGTGTCTTCATTAACACTGTTCTTAAGCCCAGTAGAGAAAAAGATTAGATCTTTTTATTTAGATTTAATGAAGTGTGCCAATTAAATAATATTTAACTGGAATTGAATTGGTATTGATTTTTGGGTTTATCGTGAACAGTGTTTTAAATAACACTTGTTCCTTAACCCGATAATTAATGGAATGTGATTTTGGGTTATCGTGAACGGTATCTTCAATAATACTGTTATTAGATCCAAAGGAGTTAAGAAAATCAGAAACTAACTGGAGATTAGTTAAGTTGAATAGTTTCTGGGGTGTTGATCTGATGTTGGTTTCAGCCTTCGAGGTTAATACTTAGGGAATTGCTCACTTGCTAATTTACGGTTAGGGACTGATTGAAATGTGATGTGATTTTGGGGTTTATCGTGAACCGTGTTTTAAATGACACTGATTCTTTAACCCAGTCAAAGATTAAAACTAAGTGGAGTTTTAATGAATCTTTAATTAGATTGAAGAATTCGAGAATGGAGTATCACCAGTTTTACTCCAGACGGTAGTTAAATCTTTAATTAGATTTGAACGTGAAATGGTAATTGACATTACCGATAACACTGTGGTGTTAGATATGAAGTATGACCAGTTTTACTTCATGGGATAAATAGGTTGGGATTGGGAAATAAAATAAATAATTACTTCGGTGTAGTTCGCTAATCCCGATTTGTTTGAAGTGGTATTCAAAGGAAGATTAAAGAATAAATTTGAAAGAATTTATCTTTGATAAAATTAATGGGAACCTTTCCCTAAGAATGTGAAATTTAGAAACTAACTGTAGGTTGGCTAAGATGAATGGTTTCCTGGATATTGATCTGATGTTGGTTTCGGCCTTCGGGGTTAATATTTGGGGAATTGTTCTCTTACTAATTTACGGTTAGTGATTGATGAATTGGAATGAGGCGTATGTTGTGTTTGTGTAACACTTATTTATTATATACGCGAGTTATTCAGGAAGACCGGGTTTATCCCATTCTGAATAACTGATTCGACCATTAGTCGAAGATGAAGACGGTGGTTGAAGACCGGAGGTCTTCACGTCGTTTGGATAATTACTGATGATCTTGATTGGGCCGTACACCCAAGAGGAGGGAATCATTTGGTGATCGTCCAGACGTACTTGGAGATCGATGGATAGGCGGTGTACTAGGTGCCTCCGGTTTCGTTCAGGCCAGGACGGACTTGTAAGTGGATGTGTGTCTGACATCGGATTTCATTCTGTGTAATTGATATCGGTTGCATGGCGTGAATTGCCTGTGTGGCATGCTAAGATGCAAATGATCAAGGCTTCTGTTGAAAAGCAGAGTCTTGTAGTTGATGATCAAAGCACAGCCTGTGTGGCACAGCTTTGTATTGCGTTAATTCGCGAGCCTCACACCCCGGTTGTGAACTAGAAACGGGAGAGGACCTTAGGGAGGACATGCGTTTCCTTCTAGTTAGAAGTGGGGTCAGTGGTTTTACACGCTCTGACGAGTTTGACTTATGTGGTTGTTGCTGTTGCGAGGCGCCTCGGATATATCGGTGACTATGTGAAGCCGATGGAGTCATTCGTTAACTCATTGACGCCCCAAAGGGCGGGGAAACGTAGTGTTCATGCATTTTAATCCACATCGGTAGACCGGCCCTATCGCTCCTAGGGTCATTCGAGCTCTGATCCTGAGACACGGATTAGAGCATCTCGAATCGATAGAGGACTATCTTTTGCCTCGGTTCACAGATGGAAATCCAACGTCCAATACGTTACGTTTCGATTTTAGTTGTAATCCTATATATGGAGACATAGTGGGATGGGGGGCTCATGCCGCCTATGATTGATATTTATGATTGTATATAAAATCAGAAACTAACTGGAAACGAGCTAAGACGGGTGGTTCCCTGGGTATTAGTCTAATGTTGGTTTCGGCCTTCGGCGTTAATACTTAGGGAATCGTTCTCTTACTAATTTGCGGTTGGAGTCTGATTAAGAATTAAAACATGAAATTTAGCGTATCAAGCATTCTTTGGCTATTATAAGGTAAAAACCCTATCCTCCGGCTTTCGTTGCATTGGGTGATGGGACCTAGGTCTTATAATAGCCTCATTTTTCTTTATTTAGCATTGCGCTGTTTGTTTTATGCACTGGTATTCTTGGGAGGAAACCCGTTCCGTGTTATACAGCGTGGTCCCTTGATTTACCTAACTTTAAAATAAAGATTAATAACTGTTTTTGTTCTCACACCAGTCCCATGACTGACCTGGAGTTTATTGTTTTAACCTAAACTCTGGGTGCCCTCATTTTTCGCACGGGTAGCTAGTAGTTTTGGTTTTGCAGATTTATATTCACAGGATCCTGGTTTACAGCTGGAACGATATTCGGAAAGCTTTGTATCCGTGTATCTCCTTCAGTCGTGTTTTGTATTATTTTCCGCTGCTATGTAATGTATTGTAAATCTCTGATTTTTACTGCATTTATTTTATTCATTCAAACTCTATATATTCTTATATTCTGATGTAATTATTGTAATAAGCAATGAAATGTTCTTCTGATTCGTCTTGTCCTCAAAGTATCCGCTCTTTCCTTACCGAGGAAGTTCGAGTCGCTTCAGTGGTTGAAGACCGGAAGTCTTCACATCTTTTGGGTGATTACTGATGATCTTGATTGGGTTGTACACCCAAGAGGAGGGAATCAGTTGGTGATCGTCCAGACGTATTTGGAGATCGATGGATATGCGAGGAAAGTGCCTCCGGTTTCGTTTAGACCTAGAACGAACTTATAAATGGACTGTGTGTCTGACATTGGATTTTATTCTATGATTGATTGATCTCTGTTAAATATACATCTATTTAGCGATGGAGAATTTATTCTCTTGCTTAATGCCCTTCTCTGAGACGTACGAGCTCAGAGGTTGTATATCGATGGACATCAATCGCATGGAGTGAATTGCCTGTATGGCATGCCTAAGTGGCAAATGATCAAGGCTTCTATTGAAAAGCAAAGTCTTGTGGTTGATAATCAAAGAACAGCCTACGTGGCATAACTTTGTGTATAGCGTGGATTCGCGAGCCTCACACCTCGGTATGAGTCAAAAAGGGATAGTGACTGCAGGGATAACACGACGTTTCTTTCTAGCTAAAGGTAGTGTCAGTGCTTAAACTGGATGACATTTATATTATTTTTACCTATGTGGTTGTTGGAATGCGAGGCGCCTCGATTTTAGGTCTGTTAGGACCGGGAAACATATGTTCAGGAATTGCCAATCCTCAAACGTAAGAGAGGACCGGCCCTGAAGATCCAAAGGCTACCCAGAGAGAGTAGTCCTGAGACATTTGCTAGAGTGTCTCGAAGCGGAGAGGAGCTTGCCCCTTGCCTCGACTCATGACGGAAATCCAATTTCCAATACGAGATATTTCGGTTTTATTTGTAGAGCCTACTTTGGCGACATGATATATGGTACCCATGCCGCCTATGATTGACATTTATCATTGTATATAAAATCAGAAACTAACTGGAAACGAGCTAAGATGAGTGGTCTCCTGGGTATTGTTATGATGTTGGTTTTGGCCTTCGGGGTTAATACTTAGGGAATCGTTCTCTTACTAATTTACGGTTGGGGTCTGATTAAGAATCAAAAGATAAAATTTCGCGTATCAAGCATTCTCTGGCTGTTATAAGGTAAAACCCTATCCTCCGGCTTGCGTTGCATTGTGTGATGGGACCTGGGTCTTATAACAGCTTCATTTTTCTTTACTTAGCATTGCACTGTTTGTTTTATGCACATGTATTCTTGGGAGGAAACCCATTCCATGATATACGGCGTGGTCCCTTGATTTACCGAACTTTAAAAACCAATATTAATAACTGTTTTAGTTCTCACACCAGTCACATGACTGACCTGGAGTTTATTGTTTTAACCTAAACTCTGGGTGCCCTTATTTTCGACACGGGCAGCTAGTAGTTAGGTTTTTGCAGATTTATATTCACAGGATCCTGATTTACAGCTGGAACGACGCTCGGAAAGCTCTGTATCCATTTATTACTTTCAGTTGTGTTTTTGTATTGTTTTCCGCTGCTATGTAATTTATTGTAATCTCTGTTGTCTATCGAATGTATTTTGTTTATTCATACTCTATATATTCTTGTATCTGATGGAATTGTTGTAATAAGCAATGAAATGTTCTTCTGTTTGCGTTCCGATGTGTATTGTCCTTAACGCAATCCGGGCTTTCCTTACCGGGGAAGTTCGGGTCGTCTCACTATGCCTGTTAGTAATCTGAATCACAACACATCTGCCATTACTTATATACCTAATTTACTGCTTAG
The DNA here is from genome assembly GCA_030737875.1 of Allium sativum. Lineage (NCBI taxonomy): Eukaryota > Viridiplantae > Streptophyta > Magnoliopsida > Asparagales > Amaryllidaceae > Allium > Allium sativum. The sequence goes on from CM060921.1 coordinate 299,465,249, forward strand.
ATCTCATATGCTTATTCATTATATCCCTATTTTGTTAGTTTTCCTAATCATGTCACCGTATGCTTATTCAATTAGTTTGCCTAATCATGTCATTGTATGCTTATTCTGTTAGTATGACCAATTCTATTATTATATGCCAGTTTTATTTACTATGCCTATTCTTGTTCTCTTCTCTCCCTCTTTCCCTTTTTGTTTTTATAGCCACGTTACCTTCGAGCCTAGGCCTATCGCTGAAATACGCGAGCACATGAAATTTGGAACGATTGGGAATGATAATTTAGGGCATAATTCATATTGTAAAACTTGATTGGAAATTTTGGGCATAACTTGTACCTTGGGCCAAAACTTAGGATTCGTGGGCATAATCTATATCTTAATCTAAACCTTAATGTAACACCCTGCATTTTTAATATAATTAAAAATATGTGTATATGCATAGATAGGTAAATAATGGTGATGTATAATGAAAATTAATTAATATATGGTAAAGAAGGAAAAATTAATTCGATAACAGTGTGCATAACGAAAAAGATAATAAAATAAGGATACTTAATTTAAATATTAGGAACTAAGTAAAACAGACATCTCCATTGCGTTCGTCTCGAAATTCTGCTTGGAATAGAGTCCAAGTTTGCGTAAATCGGACTCCGTATGAAGGAGTTATGGCCTTTAGAAGATTCAACAGAAATTCAAAACAGTTCGAAATTCGACCCAGGCAGCTGGGCGGGAAATTTCCCACCAAAACCAGGCAGGTCGACCAGGGGGTCGACCTACCCCTAGGAAGGTCGACCTGGGGGTCGACCTATCCCCAGATCTAGGCGATTTCAGTCCCTATGACGTTTTGATGTGCTGTATGGGTCGGATGGCTTCTAGGTCAATCTAAAGGCTCTAAAACACTCTCTACACCTATAAATACATAGAAAGACCTAACCCTAATTCATAACAATTCCTTAAGATGCCTCCATGCCGCCAAACTTCAACCAAACATGGCCGCCTCCCCAAAACTCTAAGTTATATTGCAAGTTCTTCATTAACTTTGGAGTTTATACTAGTACAACATATGCCTGTTGCATCGTCTCATTCGCATCATTTGTCCTTTAAATCAATGCAAATAATATTATTTGCATCAGTCTTTGAGCAATCAATGCAAGTAGATCGAAGCAAATAACATTATTTGCATCGGATGTTTTCACAGCCGATGCAAATAATATTATTTGCATCAATTTCTGGAAACCGATGCAAATAGTGTTATTTGCATCGGCTCTCAGGAACTGATGCAAATGCACCGAAGAAAATAACATTATTTGCATCATTTTTTAAGAACGGATGCAAATGCATCGAAGCAAATAATATTATTTGCACTAGTTTCTTTGGAACTGAAGCGAATTATTTTAATTAAAGCAAATGCACATATTGATAATTATAAACAATAGCTTACATATGTCATTTTCTATAATATATCAAAATTAATAATTACTAACAAATAATTTTAAGTTAACAATTATTATAAAAAGTCCTTTTATTACATATTTTAGTATTACGGTTAATTATTAATAAATAGTAAATTACATTATATACTTCTTAATTACATATAATAATTAATTGAAATTAATAATAGATCATTAATAATCAAATTTTAATAATTAATTTTCAATATTTAGTTGTAAGTAATGATTAACAAATATTTTTTTAATAATTATTAGCTGATAGTTAAAATTAAGTGATAATTATATAATAATCAAGATTATTGTTTAATAATTAGTAACTAATAATAAAGTTTAATACTTGTGAATTTATATTTAGTACTTGTTAATTTGTTTAATTAATAATGACGGTTGAGTATAATAATTAATAACTTATAAAAAGTAATAACTAACAAACAATCTATATGCTTTTTGGACTGTTCAAACAATACAGGCCATACCAACACAAAATGTGAATCGGGTATAAACCCAATACCGCATCTCTTAACCTGCTTTTGACCTAACTTCGGTCGTTTGCTTTTTTAATTCGTTCTTTCTTCTTCCATAATCTCCATGGCGGCCAAGACAAATAATTTGTCAACCCCTACTCCGCTTTGTTTCCGCTTAATAAAGTAGCTTGCTGCTACTAAGTACAATCCCGATCTGTGTTACTCTTCGCTTCTTCAAACTCGATTTCTGCCATCCCCAATCACTACCAATATGTCAATAACCTTGATGGTTACGAGTGGGGATACAATGTAGATCTTCAATGGAAACCTCGTCTTTCTCCTTCTTCCTCTTTTCTTTAGATCGATTATTTTTGTCTTCCAATTTTCGTGACCTTTCACTTCAAAATTCCGCCTCCGCTCTTCATCTCTTCCATCTCACCTTGGTTTCCTTCTATATTTTTATCCCTGAGATTAACATCTGTTAGCCTGCCCTAATCTATTCCTCCATGAGCTTCCTCCTCGTTCTCAGTTTCAGTTCGCCTCGTTGGTCATCTGGCTTGGTCGGTTTTTGTTCCTTGTTCGTTCCGGCCCCCGTCCTGATTCGATTTCTCACATCTTCTCTTCGCGACAATGCTGTTACATCGCATCCCTTGACTCGGTAACCATCAATTCATCCCTATTTATGCTATGATAATCTCTCTCACCTTTAAAAGTAGGCCTTTTCTCCCTCCTTTCGTCTCTCTGCGTTTGCAGATCATCTCCTTACTGTGGGTTTGACTTGGGTAGGACTCAGTCGACTTGCCTGGTGTCTTGTTTGGGTGTTTGCGATTGGTGTGGTTCATAAGGAGGTAGTTCAGGTTTGTCTTCGTATTGGTTTTTTTGTTAGTTATTTAGTTTCTTGAGTTCATTAGAGTGCTTGCGGTTGTGCTTGGGTAGTGCTTTTCATCATGGGTTTGCTGTTGCTTTTTTTACATCCCCATAATTTTGATTCAGGTTTGAAATTTTCTTAGCTGATACTATAGATTTTAGTTACTTGAGAAGTTCACTTCATTTGTTTTACTTGTTCGAGTATATTCATGCTTAGAATTTGTTATTTACTGGTCTGAATCATTTTATCGCTGTTCATAACTCTCTTATATGAACTGCTTAGCTCGTTATCACTGAAATCGCAACAAGATTGAATAGAACATTAGTATTTTGTTTGGTGAAATCAGAAACAAGTCATTGCCAATAAATTTCTTGGACTGCAAAAGTTAGTAAAGGGTAGTCTACAAGAGTTGAAGTTGAACTTGCAACTAATTTGTAAAAATCAATACATGTACTTCTAATTTTGGTAGGTAAATCCTGATTTGATAATGAAATTCAAACATGCTGGCCTCTTATTCCTAAGAATGAATCTGTGAAAAGAATAGAGGTCTGCTTTGTTATTTAATTAGTACTATATGCACATGATATTCAAATTCTTATTCTGATTTTGATGCCCAAATATATTGGTATTATTAATAATTGAATTTCCCAGTCATCTTCTATGTTGGTGCTCAGTTTACCCAGAGTTCAAGCCACATCCTGGAAAACCTTCTGCTTTTTTCTTAGGCAAGTATCATATTTGAAAATTCTGTTCATGTATAAACTATTTATAAGTTCATTATTTAGATACAATTGTCGGTTAGGTATATGTTTTTAGCTTAGTTTGTTTTTGGATTAAATTTGGAATGAATCTTTCCATGCAGTTTTAAAGCTTATATATACTGATTGTATACAAATTTATATGGATTTGAATCTTAGAGATGTCATCTTGGAAATATTATGTTGCTTGCTAATTGATATACTTAATTCTATTGCTAGAGATATGTAAATGTCTATGTTTGGTCTTATACATGTTTTGATAGTCTTTTATCTATTTTAAATCGACTGGGTTATTCGTCATTTTTTTCATGATGTAGCTACCCTGGTCAAAGCTTATTTGTTACTATGCAGTTCAGTAGTTATGGTCCTCTGTAATTTACTTTCAATGAAATTAGATCTTATTTGTTTTAAATCAAAACTGATTTTAGTTTACCATTGACATCTATTATCCTCTGTAATCCACAGTTAATATTATTGTTAATGTTTTATAGGTTGGAGACTTTAGCCTTTCACGTTTAAAACATGGCACATGTGTTGACTACAAGAACTGGTAAAGGAACAATTTTGGCCACGTATTGTTTTATTTATACTGGAATTTAGCATGCACTTTCGTATGTCTGCCAATTCTACCTGGAGCTGTCATGTATACTTTAGGCTCAATGGATGGCTTCAGAAGTTCTTTGTGATGAACTTTCTAATGAAAAGTATGTTCAATTTTGATATAATGTTCAATGTCAATATTGCATTTTTATTTCGAACTTTCAAATACATTTTTATTTATTGACATTATATCTATTATCTCAACTCAGGTTCTTATCTTGGATCAAAGTGAAGAATGATACCGAAAGTATTTTTGTATTGGGGTGGTACTTCATAGTCTAGGCTATACCGCTTCTTAATGATTGTGCCTATCAATTGTTTGAACCATTGTACTTAAATGAATTTATGAATTACTTTTTTGTATGGATCATGGACACTATAATTAATATATATATTATTCAATTTGCATTTGTCATAATTTTGATTCTATTTTAAATGATTATAATATTGCATACAATAGTTGATTATTGTGAGAAGATTTTTTTACGTTGGCTATTGATATTTGAAGAAATAGTGATATATTGCATTGACGAAAGGCAACGTCCCCTATATTGCATCGATTGATAAGTAATAAGCGGTGCAAAAATATTTTTTTTGCATCGGTTATTACCAGCAACCAGTGCAACATTAAAACTAGTTTTAAGCAGAAAACCTTGGATTTGCATGCTAATAACCGATGCAAAAGTACAGTTGTTGCATCGGTTTTGAAACCGATGCAATTTGTTTTACCTTCTTGCATCGGCTGCATACGCATCAGTTGCTGAACTGATGCAATAGGGGGGCAAACAACCGATGCAACTGACCTATTTTGTAGTAGTGTTAATCAAATCAAGTAGCAAAGTTCTTCATCAACAATTCATGCTCTTCCCTAATAATCAAATAAGAAGATTAAATCAGCGTTCTACATCAATGACAAATCGCTTATTTCTCCAATCCAGTCAAGGTGAGTGGAATTATAATAAACTTGTTGTATAATAGTATTATTATCGTTCATCATTCCTCAGTTACAAATTCAATGCAAGATTTATGTTATAATAATTGTTCTTTTACTATCCTTCCCTTTTTATTTTTGGATCTAGGTTATCTCGAACCTAGACGAAATCTTATTATACATACGTACGATTGAAATATGATAATATTGGGGCATAACTTATTTTATGCAATCGAGGAATATAATCTGAAATTTGTGGAATTGTGGCATAACAATTATTATTGCTAATATTGGGACAATTGGCGGAATTTGTTTGTGACTTGAAATTAAGCCTAAAAGGTGAATTAGATTATATGTATAAACATGGGGAAATATATTGGGAAAAACATTGATTTTATGAAATTGGGTATAATGGGATTTCGTAAATTGGCATGATTGGATATGAATAACATGGAATTGGTGAATTTGGTTATAATTGAGTAATTTGGGTAAAAATATTATTTCACGAATGGTTGTATAAGCAAAGTAGAAATGGGTTAAGTAGCACTTGACATATGAATAAACTTAACCAACCTATGAGGAATGATAGTAACGTTAGGAACACATGTATGGAAAAATTGGAATAATAGGTATAGCCTATTAATGGGATTATAAGCATGAACATAAATTGAGGTTTTTGGATAAAGCTTAAATTTGAGACTTGGAAATTGGATATGCCATTAAGATCCTAGAAGCATAATTAAAAATGGAATATGTTGGACAAACCATGTTTTTATGTAATTATGGAACTCGACTCATGACATGAAATTAATAATTGACATATGACATCTGGAATAAACACGAACATGCTTGTGAATTGATAATTAACATATGACATATAGAATGGACATGAACTAAACATGAAACATGGCTAACTTGAGGTTAGAATGAGTTTGCGGTGTAATCCTACTCGGAACCGCCCGGCACATCCAGTGACCGCAAACAATAGGTTCTAATGTGAGAAGTTAGTCATAACGTGCTTGAAACCCGAGGTTAGAACGAGTTGTGGTGTAATCTTGCCCGAAACCAACCGACACATCCAGCGACCGCAACAATAGGTCTAATGTGAGAGGTTGGGCATTAATAATTAATTAATGCTAATGACACATGCTAGTATGGTAAGGTTAAGTCAACATGATATACTAGACAACACTTAACCAATTTGACTCGATAAATGGGTGGGTTAAGTCAACGTGAACCACTAAATTACACTTAACAAATTTAACATGATATATAGGTAGGTTAAGTCAACATGAACTGATATATAACACTTAACCAATTTAACATGATATATGGGTGGGTTAAGTCAACGTGAACCGCTAGATAACACTTAACCAATTTGACTCAATATATGGGTGGGTTAAGTCAACATGAACCACTAGATAACACTTAACCAATTTGACATGATATATAGGTATGTTAAGTCAACATGAACTGATAGATAACATTTAACCAATTTAACATGATATATGGGTGGGTTAAGTCAACGTGAACCGCTAGATAACACTTAACCAATTTGACTTAATATATGGGTGGGTTAAGTCAATGTGAACTGCTGGATAACACTTAATCAGTTTGACATGATGCGTGGGTTGAATTGAATACGTGATTGGGGGTTAAGTCAACTTGGACACATGGGCAAACTTAACCAATATAACAGTATCAAAGCAAGGAAAAGTGGGTAATGGTAATATTGAATAATAGATAAACCTATCCTAGGGATAAGAAATGAATATGACTTAAGATGTAATACAAGACTCGAAGGGTGGGACGACTTATACCATGAAATAAGTTAATCTAAGCTGGAAATGTGGGAGAACACCTGTACGCTATCATTTAATAAAGAGAACTTAAGTCATGCTTGAATTCATAGGTAAACCTTAGTTAAAAGGAACTAAGTAACAAGCCTTAGTTAAAGAGAACTAAGTAATAGAAACTAAGTATCAAACGTGGGTTAAGAGAACCAAGTAATAAACCTTAGTTTGGAGAACTAATTAAATAACGAGAAAGAGAACTAAGTAGTAAACCTTAGTTAAGAAAACGAACGATTCAGGAAACTAAGTAGTAAACCTTAGTTAAGAGAACTAAGTAGTAAACCTCGGTCAAGAAAACCAAGTAGAACACGAGGAGGAGCGAATATCCATCTAATCATGAAAATGGCTCCAACGGTTTGGGTTACGAAGCACGCGGCTTCGAGGGAACGTGAGGGTACTCTTGGTATCCCTCTGTGAGGTTGCAGATGATCCTCCTGGGCTCACAGAAGTTAAGTTCTGCGTTAGAAGAACCAAGAGTATGCCTTGGTTGCAATATAAGCAACCTAAAGACTAGGATGGACCAACGTGAGGCGACGATATCTTGTTTAGCCCTGTGAAAGCACGTCGTCATCTACCTACATCTTGAGTCAATCGAGTACGTGAAGCGGAAAGGTGGAGAACTCCAAAAGACCATATACTTGCTATCTAGTTATAGGTGAGGTTGGCCAATAGGTTTGTGGGGGCATAGGGGGCCTGCTTCTCATTCTTGATTTTCTTGGGTGCCTTTCATTAGTTGAGGGAGGGGTCAAGTGGGACCATAGCCACACACAGATAAAAACAGACCTTAGCATATGTGTCGGAAGATAACTTAAAGCTCCCAACCGAGTCCCGTGTTTCTTGATTAGCCCTGGCACGGGGCTCGGGCCGCACATATAGAGGACATGTGCAACTAGACATCGATAATGATTCACGACACATACGTGGGGAAAGTCTAGGAACATATATCGCTCTGGGTAGTGTGTCCTAGACTAGGGGGCATCGTTCGATAGGTAGCATAATCCCTAGTTAGACCTAAGTTGTGTAAACCCTGAATCCGAGAAGCATTCAATAGGTAGCATAAACCCCAGTGGCCCTGGGTAGCGTAAACCCTGGTTGAATCTAGGAAGCACTCGATAGTAAACCTTAGATTAGATCTAGATGATACACGGAATCTAGTAAGATCGAGAGTGGCAGTCCAAATGATTTCGAGAATGGTGGCACTACACTAAATTCATACAGTTTTACATGATGAAGCTCGTACGACATACAGCAAGGGACTGCATATATATATATATATATATATATATATATATATGGAAAGGATTAGACGAGTTGGGGGTATCTACATATACTTTGTATTAGGTTAACCTACTAGTGGGACATGAGTATAGCCCAGAGAGCTAATATCGCGAATAACCTAATAAGCAAGAAAATATTATTGAATGGTATATATAGGATTATATAGAAGTTTATTCTAAGTCCACTCACAAAGAACTTATGTTCTGACCCCCTCCTCATTACATACTTCCAGATTAGGTTCATGACAGAGATGGTATAGCTTTGGATATTGGTTTAGTAGTATTGTCAAAAAGGTAAAGCAATATTTGAATATTATACTTTATTTCCTTCCATGTGAGATGCTTTACGAGTTTTGACATGTTTCTTTATCTCTGTCTTTTTCTGCAGGATACCAGAGCACCCAACTAGGGTTTCGATAGACTGGATTTTTGAAAAAATAATCGGTTTGTCGGAATCCGGGTTGTTACACTTAATATGGGGCATAACTTGTATCGTAGATCGAACGGGGATTTAGGGCATAATAAATATGAAAATTTAGTTAGTAATGAACATGCCTAGATTTGCAATAACTAGAAACTATAACCGAGCTTAGACACGAGGTTATATTACACTTGTTATAGAAGCCTGCCAAGAACTGCCCGGCATATCCAGCGTCCACAAGTGGTGAATCTAATGTGAGGGGTCTAAGTGCATAAACGTACATGTAATGGTGCTAAGACACGAGGTAAATCCGACTTATGGTAGAAGTTTGCCCAGACCCAACCGACATATCCAGCATGAGCAAGTGGTAGACTTAATGTGGGAGGTCTAGTGCATTAATAACCACAAATGAATAAATGGTAATAAACTTGTAATACTTAACCTGTTTGTATATGTGAGGGTTACATGAACTTGTCAACTTAAGTAGGGGTTAAGTAAACTTGCTTCAATCAGTGGGAGGGTTAAGTCAATCTTGTTGAATGTGTGCGGATGGGTTATACATATAAACTAGACAAACTTAACATGTTGGGGTTATGCAATCTTGATTTAACTGGTAGGCATAACCTGTTGAAATCTTAGTAGTGGGGATGCAAGCCTATGGGGAAGCTTGTATCATCCGGTATAGGGGACCCGTATCAGTCAGTAACTTATCTTGGTATCAAATGGAGAACACCGAATTAGGTCAGGGTCAGGGCACGCTTACTGAGTTGGTTGTAAGAGGTCCATCTGAGAAACAGTGTGGTCGGCGCATTTCAACGGGATCATGTGCGTGCATGGGTCCAGATTCCAGGGAGGATTAAGACGCTGGGACACCTGTAGATATGGTTTGTGCATATCTTGTAAACAACGGTTTTCCACTGTAAGAAGTGGTACATCCTACTATGGGGTCAGCACATGGTTTCTATGAGTTAGGAAGCCGATCGATTAGGGGTAGTAATTAGGGTACATCTAATCTTGCTTGTTTCGGAGCCCGTTATTATCGTTGGGGGTAACACCTATCAGTTCTGTTGGGTTACCTGTTATTGCATAGGGGTAAAACCTCTCACTAGAAGTACACCTAAGTCTAGATACTAGTAATGGTGCAGAGAAAAGCAATAGAGAAGCGCAATATATTCTATTATGTTTATCCTGTTTACCTTGTTATACTTTCCTTATGACATTATTATCTCACTCTCCTGTTTATATTCCTGTCATGATGCTTTTACTTATTGATATGCTAAAAGTAATTGGACTTGCCAGACTTTATGTCTAACCCATTTTGTTTCCTCTTCTCACCCTTCCGGTCCCCCTAGGTTCTCAGGGTAGGAATACAAAAGTTTGATCAGGATTATTCTTTCATTTTGCTTGGAACTACTTAGATGTACTGCTTGATTTCGTATCTTCTCTTCTATGGCTATATTTCAGGGATTATGCTCTTTTTTATGTATTATTGTGTCTGATGATGATTTTGGTACAAGACAGAAGTTTTATGTTGATGTAACGAGTTTTCGGTATTTCAGACTTATTATGTAATTGGGTTTGGATCACAAAGCTTTTCTATTTAATAAAGTCTTTAATTCCGCTATTATTTTATATCTGTCTTATGATGTTTATGTTTCTCTTTACCTATAACGCTTCATGAAACTTCTTGCATTCTAATAAAGAGTGACATTAACGGACGCGGGGTGTCACATTTAGTATCAGAGTTGTAGGTTACCAGATCGGATAAAAAGATTTTGAAAATTGTTTTCAAAAAGGTTTTAAAAGAAAGCATTTTCAAAAGAAATGTCAGTTTTGGAAAACATATTCGCCAAAGCCATATAAATATCTTTCGATTCTCTGTTTGAATCCCCTTTTTCTTTTTCTTTTTCTTTTTCTTTTCTGCATTTTCGGGGAACCTAATATTCCTGAGGGCATTCATATACCGGCTTGGTTTCATAGGTATCTGGAGGCTATGGCACCTGCCAAAGGCCAATCAGATGCCCCTCCTTCAGCTGCAGTCGATGTTCCTCCTCCTCCACGTGCTGATAATTTCTCCAAGATATGTAAAGATTTATGTGCTATGGGTGGGAAGCCATTCCGAGGAACTGAGACTTTTGTAGAAGTAAGGAATTGGCTTAAAGAGATGGAGGAATTGTTTGGAATTTTCGAAGTTGACGAGCGTAGGAAGATTCAGTTAGCCGTTTGGTAGCTGAAGGATGAGGCCTCGTTTTGGTGGGAAGTGACACACGCGGGACGTCCAGTCGAAATATAGGATGATTTCCGATAGAGATTCGAGATGAAATTTCTTCTCAAGCTAAGAAAATTATGCAAATGGAATGGTTTTTGACGCTTAAGCAAAGAGGCATGTCTGTCAAAGAGTATGTTAATAAGTCTAATCAATTTGCGAGGTTTGGTTTGGAGCTAGTAAATACCCAGCACAAGAAAGCTTTGAGGTTTGCTAGACGATTGAATGAAACCCTCCATGGGTTGGCTATGTCTCATATTCCGATGGGAGAACCTTTTGAAAAACTTGTTGATATGGCATTGATGCACGAAGAAGATAAAGGTGAAAAGAAAGAGGCTATGGTTTAGGAAACCCAAAACAAGAAAGTGTGGCCTAAGAAAGAACAACAAAAAAGGGCGGAAAAACGATAAATCTTGAGATAAGAGGAAATGTCATAATTGTGGACGCGAGGGTCATTTGATCAAGGATTTCAAGAAAAGGAAGAGCGCTTGTTTCCATTATGTAGAGGTTAGACATCTTGTTAAGGATTGCCCGAAGAAGCAAGGACAGAGCCGAAGGAAAGGATCTTCTAGAGGGCAGGTGCATGCTCTCGTGGCCAGTGCGCTAGATATAGGTAGGAAAGTTTCCGTTGAAGATTTAATTTCCCTTTCTAATCATTATGTTAGAACTCTTTTTGATTTTGGCACTTCGCATTCTTTTATATCTAATTCTGTGGCTGAGTCTCTTCACCTTAGTACTAGTATGGTTTTGGATACCGTTGTTGTCTCAAACCCTATTGGTGGTATGGCGTGGGGTTTGAGAATATATGTGTTAGGCATCGAGTTTGAATGCGATGCATATGTGCTTGGTTTCATGGGCTATGGTTTGATTCTAGGGATGGATTGGCTAGCCATGTATGGTGCCACTCTGGATTGTGAGAGGAGGTTCATTAGACTTTTGACTTGTCATGGGAGGACCCTTGATATTTCTTTTGACCCTAGGGGGTCTGTCATGCTTAGTTTCTTAGAGTCGCTTGATGCATCTATCGATGATCTACGATTTGTACCTGTTGTTTATGAGTATCCTGATGTTTTTGAGGAGGTTCGGGGCTTACCTCCGAGGCATGAGATTGATTTTCGTATATACTTTGTGGACAATGCAAAGCCAGTTGCATTGCCTGTGCGCCATATGGGTCGAAGAGAAAGAAGGGAGCTCAACAAGCAAGTAGGGGAGCTACTTGAGAAAGGGTTTATTAGGCGAAGCATATCTAAATGGGGTGCTCCAGTAGTATTCGTCACCAAGGCGGATGGTTCTCTTCACTTGTGTGTGGATTATAGAGAGTTGAATAAACTCACTAAGAAAAATAGGCACCCACTTCCGAGGATAGATGATCTATTTGACCTACTTGTTGGTGCATCTGTTTTCTCTCAGTTATACTTGGCTATGGGGTTTCATCAGTTGAGGGTAGCCGAGGACAGTATAGACAAAACCACTTTTAGAACTCCAGATGGTTTCTTCGATTGGCTCGTCATGCCTTTTGGGTTGACGAATACATCTGCCTATTTTGTTGATCTGATGAAGAGGGTGTTTCGGGAGTTTCTAAATAAATCCGTTGTGGTCTTTGTTGATGACATCGTGATTTTCTCGAAGAACGAGGAAGAGCATGCCCTACATTTGAGGGAGTTTTTGAAAACTCTCCATGCGCACCAGCTTAAGGCAAAATTCTCCAAATGTCATTTTTGGAGAAAAGAAGTAAGATTTCTAGGGAGTGTGGTCTCTAAAGATGGGATAGAAGTTGATCCCGCGAAGGTAGTTGCAATTCAAGATTGGCAGATCCCAAAGATTGCAATGGAGGTTAGGAGTTTTCTTGGTTAAGTAGGCTATTATAGGAATTTCATTAAGGACTTGCAAAGATATTAGCCCCACTCACCAGACCGACGAAGAAGAATCTGACATTTTCTTGGAGTATAGACTACGAGGATGCTTTCCAGCAATAGAAGAGGGCTCTGACAACATCCCCAGTCTTGACCTTACCTTAAGGGAACAAAGTGTTCACAATATACACTGATTCATGTGGTATAGGGCTTGCTGCGGTTCTGATGCAAGAGGGAAAGGTAGTATGTTATGGACGTAGATAGTTAAAAGTTCATGAGAAGAACTACCCTATCCATGACTTAGAGTTAGCTGCCACAGTATTCGTGCTTAAGACTTAGCGCCATTATCTACTAGGAGAGAAGTTCGAGTTGTACACCGATCATAAATCTCTCAAGTACTTGTTCTCGCAGAACGATCTCAATTTTAGGCAACAAAGATGGATGGAGTTCCTTGCGTCCTATGACTTTGAGATTGCTTATACCCTTAGCAAGGGTAATGTGGTGGCAGGCACATTGAGTAGGCAGAGGATGACTTTGAGTCCTCTTTTTGTGGAGAGGAAAAGCTTGGAGTTTATATCGACTTTTGATTTTAGACCCTCCACCGAGTTTACCCTAGTTCATTGGCATCATTAGAGATGCGACCTACTCTACTGGACCAGATAGGAACTTCGTAGCGAGATGACCCACAACTAGCAGATATCTTGGATAGGCTCGGTAGAGGGGAGACTTCTAGTCACCTCAGTAGATATTCCACGGATAATAGAGGGTGGTTGCGACGAGATGGAAGGCTTTGTGTTCCCCGAGTTGGGAGTTTGTTGAAGTCTGTCCTTGAGGTAGCCCATCATTCTAGGATGACTATTCATCCAGGCGGTGATAAGATGTATCGAGATATGAAGAGGGTTTTCTTTTGGGCTGGGATGAAGAAAGACATAGCAGAGTTTGTTTATCGATGTTTGATTTGCCAGCAAGTCAAAGCTAAGCAAAGGAAGCCCGGTGGTTTACTTCACACTTTGGAATTCCCACAATGGAAGTGGGAGAGCGTCTTTATGGATTTCATTGATGGTTTCCCTAGATCGAGGAAAGGCAACACCGGTATTGGGTTGTAGTTCACAGATTTAGTAAGAGTGCTTATTTCATTCCTGTTAAGAGTAAGAAGACAACAGCATGGTTGGCAGCAATTTATCTTCGTGAGATAGTCCGTCAACATGGAGTACCTTCCATTATTGTGAGTGATCGTGACCTCGTATTCACTAGTGAGTTTTGGAGGATCTTGCAAGAGGCATTAGGTACACAGTTGTGTTTCAGCACCGCGTATCACCCTCAGACCGATGGACAGACGAAAAGGGTGAACCGAATTCTTGAGGATCTTTTAAGACTGTGTATCCCTAGACTTCGGAGGGACTTGGGAAGAGCATCTTCCTTTGGTAGAGTTCAACTACAACAACAATTATCAGGATAATATTGGCATCGCACCCTTCGAAGCATTATATGGACGACCTTGTGGATCACCGACTTGTTGGTGGGAATCTATAGAAATGCTTCTACTTGGACCTGGGATGATTAGGGAGACTTCAGAGAAGACTGATCTTATTCGTAGGCGCATGAAGACAGCTCAGGAGAAGAAGAAGTCCTACGCACATATGAGAGGGACTGACATTGAGTTTGAGGTATGAGATATGGTTCTCATCAAGGTATCACCTTTGAGGAATGTGGTTCGTTTTGGATCTGTAGGGAAATTGGCACCGAGATTTGTAGGGCTATTTCCCATAACAGAAAGAATTGGTCAAATGACCTATAGAGTAAAGATACCAGAGAGACTGTCTCGCGTACATGATGTTTTCCACGTTTCTCATTTACGGGAGTGCTTGCATGATACCGCAGAAGTAGTTGAGCCGAGTATAATTGAGGAAGTAGAGGTAGAATGGAAGGCGACATTTAGACGAGTTCCTACCCGTATTCTTGGTTCAGAGGTTAAGAAGCTATGCAACTAAGAGGTCAAGTTGATGAAAGTTCAGTGGGGAGACGACCAAGAGCTTGGGAGACTGAAGACAAGATTCACGCTTCGTACCCTTTTCTTTTCAAGGGTATGTTCTTAACTTCTTTTCCAAAGCTTTTATTCGTGCTTGTTTCTATCATTTAAGTATATCTTATCGATCGAATCTTCAACCTTAAGGTAGGGAATCCAATGGATGTAAAAAAAAATTGAGACGTGTTATGTTTGATAGATGCAAGTGGATGCAAGTGTTTGCTAGTGGTTTCTCGTGGTTGCATAAACACACATATTAGACACTAGATCGGCTCAATCACTCTCATACTGCATATGGATGCGTATGCATATTTTTCTTCTTTTAATGGATGAAAGTGGTTGTATCATCATATGGATGTTGCATTTGGATGGATGATTGTGCACACATATAGAACTTACATGTTATAAAGGATTATTTGCATACATCTTGGATTCATAGCACTAACATACAATGCATTAAGGAGGTCAACTGAATCAGTAAACCGCCTGATCTTTCGCATTAGTATAGGGACATATACCCACACACTTTGCATATGTTCATTTAAGCATTAGAAATATTTTAAGGATAATGGATGCCTATGATTGGTGTATGAGTAGATGGATGATGGATGTTAAGATATACATTCTTCTTAACTTAGAGATTTCGGGGATGAAATCCTTTAATTAGGGGAGAATGTAACAACCTGTAATTTTAAAGAGCACTATAATGACAAATTAAGAAATTCTTAATTAAATATTTTGAATTAAGTAAAACGGACTGCACCATTGCGTTCGTCTCGGAATTCTGCTTAAGATAGACCCAAAGTTTGCGTAAAACGGACATCGTATGAAGAAGAAATTAAGGTTTGAAATTTATATACATATAAGCCATTTATATATAAATAAATAATATCCAGAATTCAAAATCAAATGACGTGGGGGAAGGGGGAAAGCGGCCTGTAAGGGGTCGACCCCATTCCCCATGGGTGTCGACCCATGGGTCGACCCCATAACGGGGGTGTTGACCCCTATGTCGACCCCGAGGTCGACCCTACCGAGATCTGGGCAAATTCCTGCCTTGCACCTGGACACAGCTCTGAGCGAGATTCGTTGACCTTAGGCTATAAATAAGACCTCATTCTTATTGTTTTTATTCACCAAAAACAATGGAGACAATGTGTAATGACTCGGATTTTTAGCGACTTTGGTTATCGCCATAAACTCAATGATGACTAACCAAACATCGAAAAATACCGGTCATTAATAGAAAGAAAACAGAGGGTGAGGAAAGATGAGGTAGAAACTTAGAACAGAAGAAGAACACAACATCAGAGTAAGACGAACCTCATCGCGGAACGAATAACATATAATATATATAACATAACTTGAAATATACATCTGTACTTGAATATACATCATTATCAAAGTACAACACTTACAACACAGCGGAAATAAACTATAGCTATATGATCCTGAAACCTCCTACTCCAGCTCTTCCAGTATATATGTAAATCCCGACTACTTGATTGCCCGTACAAAATTGGGCACCCAAGAGTTTAGGGAAAACAAAACGAAATAAACTCTGGATCAGTCATGGGACTGGTATGAGTAAAACAGTTTAAAACAGTTCAAGCAGGTAATCGATATCTCATAAGACCATGCCGTATAACGGAACGGGTTTTTCCCTTATGAGAATCCAAATATCTTTATATCAAAAACCTTTTTGATATTATAATAATGTCTATCAACACAATATAATAATCATCTAGCAGAAACGCTTTCATCTCACGTTCTACATATATAGTATACAATCAAAACCGCAAGCACGTATTGGGTAATGGATTTCCAACTATGACAAGGTATGGAACCACCTTTCGCTAGTGTACCTCTAGAGAGAAATACACTGGGTTCAACAAGAATATCTTGCAACCCGGCCACACATGACCAACCACTCATTTCGCTTGAGTGTATCGAATGTATATCACCACCGGTTGGGATCAGCAACCGTTTCCCGAATGGGACAGTATCGAAAATAGATTTTTAGAAGTAAATGAAACTCTAGATCAGGTGATTATACACCCTACTTCGGTGCGACCGACTTAGCTATGCTGCCTGCCCAATTTCTGTCATTTACCGGTTGATGAGGCTTGAGGTTATGCTTCTTCATCACATCAGATTCACTTCGAACGTCACATCGTCAAATCCATCAAATCACCGATTGACGTCCTCAACCATACATTATGCGTTAGCTAAAAGAAGTTTCCTTCTCCGCTTCCACTCTTGGTATGGTTGGAGAAATCAATATACGTGATCGTCTGGAAATACTCTGTCAGACATCCGTCCATACAAGTCATCCAGGAATAGGGTGAACCGAAGACACTATTCTGTAAACAGGATAGCCCTTGCATAAATCCGTCTTCAATTTCCTTTGGCATATATGATTCGCAACGCTTATGCCAATACAGAGCGGTTCTTTGGATAATAATCCAACCGGTCTCTCCATATTAACAACGTTAAGATGGTCAAAACTTCGATAGTCTGTGATTTAACTATCGAAGAAAAACAGGTGTGCAAACAACGATATTATTTCCAAATGGAAATTTATATCGATCAAACATCATTCAACATTTATCTCTTTATTTCATTAATTTACTTATCTCCTGTTTTCCTATATTCAATATTTCTTATTTTCTAAATTTGGAAAATATACGTTATTAACAATGGAAAACATTTCCATTTCTTGTTTTCTTTATTAGAAAACATTTCTAGTTTCTTATTTGGAAAACATTTCCAAAGCTTCTTCATTGGACTTAGACAGATGTTTAAACAAACCATCGCGATGCCAACTCAAACCATTTCCTTTAATTACTAAATTCACTTAACTATCCTTTACTATCGAACCTTAACCATTCCTTAGTTAAAAATGAAGTCAATCAAGTTGGGGTAATACTACCTCTCAGACTTTAACTGAACAACGTTTCTAACCTCGAAATAGACAAAGTTCACCCTTCTAATTCTTTAACAAACTTCCTTACGTAACTTTCTTTCAAATCTTTTCTATTCGATAATTCTTTCCTTCGTTAAGGTATATTCAATAACTCTATTCGATAATTCTTTCCTTCAATAAGGTATATTCGATAACTCTATTTAATTTATTCTATTCACTTAACTCTTTTGATTTAACTCTAACTCTATTCACTTAACTCCTATCGAATAAACTATATTCGATAACTCTTTTAATTCTATTTGAATAAACTATATATTCGATTAACTCCTTTTACTCTATTCGAATAAACTATATATTCGATTAACTCCTTTTACTGTTCGAATAAACTATATTCGATTAACTCCTTTTACTATTCGTATAAACTATATTCGATTAACTCCTTTTACTTTCTATACGAATAAACTATATTCGATTAACTCCTTTTACTCTATTCGAATAAACTATATATTCGATTAACTCCTTTTACTATTCGAATAAACTATATTTGATTAACTCCTTTTCCTTTCTGTTCGAATAAACTATATTCGATTAACTCATTTTAACTCGATTAAACTAACATCGATTAACTCCTTTTACTTTCTATTCGAATAAACTATATTCGATTAACTCCTTTTTTCTTTAACTCTAATCGATTAACTCCAACTGGTTTAACTCTAACTGGTTAACTCTAATTGATTAACTCCATCTGGTTAACTCTAACTGGTTTACTCTAACTGGCTTAACTCTAACCGGTTAACTCTTATTCGAATAACAAATATTCGATTACTCTATTCAATTGACTCGACTAACCCCTTTCGAATAACTAATTAAATTTACTACTTTCGAATACCATATTCGATTTAACTCCTTTCGAATAACTAATTCGATTTACTACTTTCAAATACCATATTCGATTTCTCCTTTCGAATAACTAATTCGATTTAACTCCTTTCGAATACCATATTCGATTTAACTACTTTCGAATAACTAATTCGATTTACTACTTTCGAATACCATATAACTCCTTTCGAATAACTAATTCGATTTAACTCCTTTCGAATACCATATTCGATTTAACTACTTTCGAATAACTAATTCGATTTACTACTTTCCAATACCATATTTGATTTAACTCCTTTCAAATACCATATTCGATTTAACTCCTTTATTCGCTTTATAAAGATTTCCTTTTTAACAACATTTATTCATTTTAAAGATTAACTTTTAGTAACGGTTCTCCACTTTAAAAATGATTTCCTTCTTATAACAATTTCCTTTTTATAACGTTTTCCCTTTTTCTAAATATCTCCTATTTATAAATATTCCAATTTATAAATATTTCTAATTTATAAATATTTTATTTCAAATATCA
Organism: Allium sativum; assembly: GCA_030737875.1. Taxonomy (NCBI): domain Eukaryota; kingdom Viridiplantae; phylum Streptophyta; class Magnoliopsida; order Asparagales; family Amaryllidaceae; genus Allium; species Allium sativum. The sequence goes on from CM060921.1 coordinate 299,484,351, forward strand.
CTTTGAAAATATTCCCTTATCAACATTTCAGTATGTTATGGTATTCAACATATCAAATCACGATGATCAGTATCGTCCGAACACATATAATCGACAACAGATTATATCTCACATCATATATCACAATATATGAAAAACAGTAAAATAAATGTTGAGGAATCCAGTTGGATTCCTCCAACCTGTTTCCCTGCATCACAGATGTTAAACAATATAGATAACATCACTTTCAGTTCCATATGATATATTCTGTTAAATAGAATCAATATAGAAATTTAACTAACTGACTAGCAGTTCAATCAAACAGTCAATACACAACAATCAGACAATTTCTAACAGTTCTAAAAATACAACATGAAATTATAAACTGTTTAGAGTTAGTGAGATTTACTCACATTGGACGATCATCGTTAATAACGATAACCATCGCTTGATTTGATTCTGACTATTTATTTCGCCATAAATTGTAACGAGCACCAATCCACTCCCGGTCAGTTCCATTGTGACGCTCCCGTCCATACGATCCCGACGGATCTGACGGTTTGAAATTCTGCTACCGTACGTAGAAGTTATCGCATTTACAAGGTTGTATATATTATTGAAATTAAAACTAAACTAATTTATGGTAATCGGGTCTCACCCTTGTCACTCGGCCCAACACCCCTTCCAAAACCCGTTCAGCCCAAACCCGCTTACTTCCTTTCTCTCCCACAAAAATGCCGTGCTCCACTTCCTTTACTCCAGCCATTTTATGAATCCTTCGATCCATCTTCCTTCATCATTTCACTTTGTAAAAATCCACATAATAAATACAACCGAACTCCTCTTCGAATACCCTTCCACCTCAGATCACCCATGAGCAGTTCGAACTCTTCGAAAAGATTTCGTTGACAACACTATTCTGTGCTCATACTTCGATCGACTCTTTTTTATTTTCGAATCACACAAAAATAATCAAAATCAAAGCTAAACTTCATCGTCAATTCAATGGTCTCCTCCATTCCTAAGCTCGAAGACTAAAATGGCCCAACATTCCAGCCCTAGTTTTACAAAGACCATCGCTGTAAGTTTCGCGATAACCCAAACCAACACCGAACACCCTGAATCATACATCAGGTTGAAGTGAACCCCTCAGCGATCAGAGATATATAAATATTAGAATTTATAGACTTTGTTTTGATTTTATTGAATTTTATTCCTCACATTTGCTGAAGAACTCAAAGAAAAGAATGGCGGAATTTGTGTTGACCTGAGGAAGAGTTGAATTAGGTTTTAAGATGTTAGGGTAGTGGTATTTATAGCTTAGGGGTTGGAATATTCCATTAGTATATTCTATTTCTATTATATCGCTCTGGGTTCTCCTTGAAATAAATTCCTTATGATCACATATGATACCCGAAAATCACGAAACTAGACATACAGCTACAGTTCTACATTACGGTCCCAACGAAACTGGTTTCGTCTAATTCCGACTTCGTATGCTCACACAGCGTATTTTTAACCATAAAAATACTGACTGTTTCTCACTCTAAAAATTCGTACGGCCACATAGTGACTTTAAAAATCACGAAAATTGAAATCTAGCAATAATTTGACATTACGAATCCAACAAAATTGGTTTCGTCGAATTCTGAGGTCGTATGAAAAACTGGCTATTTTTAAAGCTCTGAATGACCCATTTAAATATATAAATATAATTAAATTAAATATAAATAAATTTATATTATCGTATATACTCACAGTGGAATACCCTACAGCTCTAGAATATTCCTATATGAATTTCTAACTCGATATTCACTTCTGGGTCAACCCGATATTCGATTTATATTGAAATTCCTTTTTAAAATATAAATAATTCCTTTGTAAATTATAAAGGAATTCCACAACGACTTTTCTGAAATTTGATTTGGACGTGAATCAAAATCTACACGATGATATCCCGATTTTTCTCTTCCACTAGAAAGATATACTCCACCAGCTCCACACGTTTCTTGTTTCACAGTAATCAGGCTTAAAACGAATCCTGTACATTTAGTTGAAGTTCAAATCGCCAAATTACGAACTGCAGCGCCATTTCAAGCTCGTTTATAATTATATTATAAACTATACGTTCAACTATCGACAATTGAATATATTCGTTACTATAATTCAACTTTAAACTGAATTATATAATTCGAATTGCCCAATTCACATATATCGCCATTTCAGCCAATTCTGATTATTTCAGAATTAAATATATTATTTAATTTATTATTTTAAATAAATATTCATCATTATTAAATTCCACGACCATTTAATTCACTATATCACTATTTATATAATTAAATAAATTAATTATAATACCTCTGCCAATGCGGGTCATTACAATCTTTCACACTTAAAATAATTGCGTCCTCGAAATAGCTGAAATGTAGAGAACGACCCTATCGACTGGTTAGAACATATTTGTTCACTTCTTAACTCCAGTTTTCAACTGGACCAATTTAAATTCAATTAAATTATTTATTTCTTCTTATCAACGAAAATTTCCAGAAATCCTGAAAATTTTCTAACGCCTTAATTTTTCGAAAAATTTCGCCAGCACCTCCTTTGTACTGGTCAATAGGTCAAACACCAACTCGCCTCTCTAGGCCATCTCCATCCCAAAAAAAAATCAAACAGCCAAGCGGCTTGCCAATTCCGCTCATAAATCTTATATCCAATAGAAATATAAACATGTACCTTTTGTCAGCATATCATTATATCCTTTCCACTTGTTACCAATTCAGCAGATACAAGGGTTATCCCAATCAAATTCCAATCTGCTTTTATCCACAACACAACTATTTGCTTATATCCGAGACAAATATCATTTCAACTCGAGTTTCTTCTCGATTCCCAACTCTTAACTTGATTATCACATTACACTTCAAATTTGAATCTCACAATCCAATTGGTCTTGATATCATTCTAATTCAATCTCAGTTACCACTTTACTGGCTTTACTTTAATTCAAACTTGCTTTCACAAATTTCTGTTAAATTTGTTTTTAACTCAAACAGTCTTTCCCTGGGAGTTTTCAACCAGTTTACTCTTTTCAAAAATCAAATTTTCCTTTTGAACATGTCACTAATCCCTTAATTAATATTCCATTAGTTAATCACTTCTCTATTTCTTTATCAATATTTGTTAACCAAATATTTCCGATAACCATATTGGCCTTTTATGTTATTTGGAAAACATTTCTGAATATCGCCTTCCTTTATTTTCTAAACTTTAGAAAATATATGCTATTTATAATTGGAAAATATTCCAATTACTTATCTCTTTTCCGATCTCGTTTATTTCTATACTTAGGAAATATTCTTTATTATATTTCCAAGCTTACACTTATTTGGGTTAAAACGGATGTTGTGTAAAACATTGTTACGACAAACCGAATACTATATTCAACTAACTCTTATTCAACATTGATCTTCGAGCCTGAAATCTTACTATTTATTTGTTAATAATGAAATCAATCAAGTTGGGGTATAACTACCTCTCAGACCTAGACTGAATAACATTTATGACGTCAAAACAGATATGACTACTTACTCAAATAATCAATACCATACAACTACTTATTCACTTTTAAACACGTATACACTTCCTCTTTCTATTCTTACTAGATTTTATTCTTAGTCTTTTTTTTATTTTACTATTCTATTTCTAAGTTCGTTTCCTTATCGACTTCTATATATATATATATATATATATATATATATATATATATATATATATATATATATATATCGATACGTTGATTTCTAACTATCAAATTATCTTAAAAATATTCTAACTCCTTAAATTCCCGGAAAAATTCGCCATAACCTCCTTTGTACCAAAAGCATCGGGATATTTCAAATAGCCTCCCATGGCTCTCGCCAATCCAAAAGAAAAAGAAAAAGCCAAGCGGCTAGCCGATACGGCGCATAAAATCTCATATATGAATTAAATACATACCTTTTCGTCGAGCATTCTATTTATATGCCTTCATACCTTATCCATACCTATCTCATGTATATTTGTACCTGCCCAATCTATTTTAACTATACCTGATCGTTTTAACTCAATTCGTTAATTAATTTGTTAATTAACTCTTTAGTCTATTTCACTTTTATATTTGAACATGACATGTTCAAATATATTTTAACTTGCTTATTAACTAATTTGAATCCAAATTTCAAATTTTAGTTCTATATTCGATTTCGAATATCCATTTACAAATCCAATTCACCTTTCAAAGTTCAACTTCAAATTCAAAACTCGATTAACTAATTCCTCTTCGACTTAGTTAATTCTATTCAATTCCCATTCAAATTTTATATCACTTCTATTATTCAACTTCTATATATTCAAATTCTATAGCTTAAATTCCATTTGAATTCTATATTCAAATTCCATTTGAATTTCTATATTCAAATTCCATTTCACTTTCGATATTCAAATCTATTTTCAAAATCCATTGAATTATATATTCCGATTCCCATTTCAACTCTATTTGAATTCTATATTCAAATTCCTATTTCAAATTCTATTTTGAAATTCTATTTTCAAATTTCAATTCAAACTATTTGAATTCTATATTCAATTTTCCATTATTTAAATCTTCTTTATTCAAATCTCATTTGAATTTGTATATTCAAATCCCCTTTGAATTCTCTTATTTAAATTCTATGTTTGAATTTCCTTTATTCAAATTCCTTTTCAAACTTTCTTTATTCATTCTTTAAATAAGTCTCGATTTCAATTCCTTTTTAAATCTATATTTCTACCTTTGGAAAATAGATTTCCCTTTCAATTTCACACTTGAATTTTTATTTCTGAATTATCCAATGATAATTCTTTTCACTTCATTTATAAACTTCGTTTATAAAAGAACTATTTATAAACTTCGTTTATAAATAAATCACTTGTTTTATTTTTCAAAACAAGTTTATATTTCAAATCTATTTAAAAATTCAAATTCTATATATTTTAAATCCCATTTTGAAATTCAACACAACTTATCTTTCCCAAAACAAATTCAAAACAGTATCTCTGGTAGTAATTCGTCACTTACAACTCGAAAATGAATACTGATGATGCAGCTGTCATCATCAGAATCTATTTTCCAGCGATCGAAGTGAGTTCAATACTACAAAACCATTTCTAAACATTTCCACTTTGAAATTCATTTCAAAATATAATCCCCACGGCTTGTAAAACAATTTAAAATCTCCCAGGATCTTAAATTTTCCTTATTTTTAATCCAAATCCATTTACAAACACTTATCCAATTTTCCAGAAATTTAATTCAATTTCTGGTTTAAATTTCAGATTTAACTCATCTGATTTCACGTATTTCACTTATATGAATTCTGATTGGTTATTTACATAACCATTTAATTTATAATCTTACTCGATTATAGTAACAACCAATATATCCAATATATTATAATTTTGATATATATCTTCTCTATATCAAGATATACCTTGGGTAAACTTATTTTAATTTACCCTCCTGTCAAAACATATCGTGTCAACCCGTCGTATTCGAGTGTTTATAAACTCCTACCGATACAGTGGATCAAACTGATCGACCAGAACTCATAAACAACTCAACCAATAAATCTCCACAATATAAAACAATTTTTATATCAATAACAAATACGCTCACTCGTATATATACACTCAACTCAATCTAGGGTATTTCTAACCTTATCTCTACTGAGTCACGCCACAGAGCCAAGTTAATCAATTAACCTTCTTCTCTGATACCAACTGTAATGACCCGGATTTTTAGCGACTTTGGTTATTGCCATAAACTCAATGATGACTAACCAAACATCGGAAAATACCGGTCATTAATAGAAAGAAAACAGAGGGTGAGGAAAGATGAGGTAGAAACTTAGAACAGAAGAAGAAGTAGAACCAACATCAGAGTAAGACGAACCTCACCGTGGAACGAATAACATATAATATATATAACATAACTTGAAATATACATCTGTACTTGAATATACATCATTATTAAAGTACAACACTTACAACACAGCGGAAATAAACTATAGCTATATGATCCTGAAGCCTCCTGCTCCAGCTCTTCCAGTATATCTGTAAATCCCAACTACTTGACTGCCCGTACAAAATTGGGCACCCAAGAGTTTAGGGAAAACAAAACAAAATAAACTCCGGGTCAGTCATGGGACTGGTATGAGTAAAACAGTTTAAAACAGTTCAAGCAGGTAATCGATATCACATAAGACCACGTCGTATAACGGAACGGGTTTTTCCCTTATGAGAATCCAAATATCTTTATATCAAAAACCTTTTTGATATTATAATAATGTCTATCAACACAATATAATAATCATCTAGTAGAAACGCTTTCATCTCACGTTCTACATATATAGTATACAATCAAAACCGCAAGCACGTATTGGGTAATGGATTTCCAACTATGAGAAGGTATGGAACCACCTTTCGCTAGTGTACCTTTAGAGAGGAATACACTGGGTTCAACAAGAACATCTTGCAACCCGGCCACACATGACCGACCACTCATTTCGCTTGAGTGTATCGAATGTATATCACCAACGGTTGGGATCAGCAACCGTTTCCCAAATGGGACAGTATCGACAATAGATTTTTAGAATTAAATGAAACTCTAGATCAGGTGATTATACACCCTACTTCGGTGCGACCGACTTAGCCATGCTGCCTGCCCGATTTCTGTCATTTACCGGTTGATGAGGCTTGAGGTTACGCTTCATCATCACATCAGATTCACTTCGAACATCACATCGTCAAATCCATCAAATCACCGATTGACGTCCTCAACCATACATTATGCGTTAGCTAAAAGAAGTTTCCTTCTCCGCTTCCACTCTTGGTATGGTTGGAGAAATCAATATACGTGATCGTCTGGAAATACTCTGTCAGACATCCGTCCATACAAGTCATCCAGGAACAGGGTGAACCGAAGGCACTATTCTGTAAACAGGATAGCCCTTGCATAACTCCGTCTTCAATTTCCTTTGGGATATATGATTTGCAACGCTTATGCCAATACAGAGTGGTTCTTTGGATAATAATCGAACCGGTCTCTCCATATTAACAACGTTAAAATGGTCAAAACTTCGATAGTCTGTGATTTAACTATCGAAGAAAAACAGGTGTGCAAACAACAATATTATTTCCAAATGGAAATTTATATCGATCAAACATCATTCAACATTTAACTCTTTATTTCATTAATTTACTTATCTCCTGTTTTCCTATATTCAATATTTCTTATTTTCTAAATTTGGAAAATATACGTTATTAACAATGGAAAACATTTCCATTTCTTGTTTTCTTTATTAGAAAACATTTCTGGTTTCTTATTTGGAAAACATTTCCAAAGCTTCTTCATTGGACTTAGACAGATGTTTTAACAAACCATCGCGATGCCAACTCAAACCATTTCCTTTAATTACTAAATTCGCTTAATCATCCTTTACTATCGAACCTTAACCATTCCTTAGTTAAAAATGAAGTCAATCAAGTTGGGGTAATACTACCTCTCAGACCTTAACTGAACAACGTTTCTAACCTCGAAATTGACAAAGTTCACCCTTCTAATTCTTTAACAAACTTCCTTACGTAACTTTCTTTCAAATCTTTTCTATTCGATAATTCTTTCCTTCGATAAGGTATATTCGATAACTCTATTCGATAATTCTTTCCTTCGATAAGGTATATTCGATAACTCTATTCAATCTATTCTATTCACTTAACTCTTTTGATTTAACTCTAACTCTATTCACTTAACTCCTATCGAATAAACTATATTCAATAACTCTTTTAATTCTATTTGAATAAACTATATATTCGATTAACTCCTTTTACTCTATTCGAATAAACTATATATTCGATTAACTCCTTTTACTATTCGAATAAACTATATTCGATTAACTCCTTTTACTATTCGAATAAACTATATTCGATTAACTCCTTTTATTTTCTATTCGAATAAATTATATTCGATTAACTCCTTTTACTCTATTCGAATAAACTATATATTCATTTAACTCCTTTTACTATTCGAATAAACTATATTCGATTAACTCCTTTTACTTTCTATTCGAATAAACTATATTCGATTAACTCATTTTAACTCGATTAAACTGACATCGATTAACTCCTTTTACTTTCTATTCGAATAAACTATATTCGATTAACTCCTTTTTGCTTTAACTCTAATCGATTAACTCCAACTGGTTTAACTCTAACTGGTTAACTCTAATTGATTAACTCCATCTGGTTAACTCTAACTGGTTAACTCTAACTGGCTTAACTCTAACCGATTAACTCTTATTCGAATAACAAATATTCGATTACTCTATTCAATTGACTCGACTCGACTAACCCCTTTCGAATAACTAATTCAATTTACTACTTTCGAATACCATATTCGATTTAACTCCTTTCGAATAACTAATTCGATTTACTACTTTCGAATACCATATTCGATTTCTCCTTTCGAATAACTAATTCGATTTAACTCCTTTCGAATACCATATTCGATTTAACTACTTTCGAATAACTAATTCGATTTACTTCTTTTGAATACCATATTCGATTTAACTCCTTTCGAATAACTAATTCGATTTAACTCCTTTCGAATACCATATTCAATTTAACTACTTTCGAATAACTAATTTGATTTACTACTTTCAAATACCATATTCGATTTAACTCCTTTATTCGCTTTATAAAGATTTCCTTTTTAACAACATTTATTCATTTTAAAGATTTACTTTTAGTAACAGTTCTCCACTTTAAAAATGATTTCCTTCTTATAACAATTTCCTTTTTATAACGTTTTCCCTTTTTTTAAATATCTCCTATTTATAAATATTCCAATTTATAAATATTTCTTATTTATAAATATTCCATTTATAAATATTTTATTTCAAATATCACTTTGAAAATATTCCCTTATCAACATTTCGGTATGTTATGGTATTCAACATATCAAATCACGATGATCAGTATCGTCCGAACACATATAATCGACAACAGATTATATCTCACATCATATATCATAATATATGAAAAACAGTAAAATAAATGTTGTGGAATCCAGTTGGATTCCTCAACCTGTTTCCCTGCATCACAGATGTTAAACAATATAGATAACATCACTTTTAGTTCCATATGATATATTCTGTTAAACAGAATCAATATAGAAATTTAACTAACTGACTAGCAGTTCAATCAAACAGTCAATACACAGCAATCAAACAATTTCTAACAGTTCTAAAAATACAACATGAAATTATAAACTGTTTAGAGTTAGTGAGATTTACTCACATTGGATGATCATCGTTAATAACGATAACCATCGCTTGATTTGATTCTGACAAATTATTTCGCCATAAATTGTAACGATCACCAATCCATTCTCGGTCAGTTCCATTTTGACCCTCCCGTCCATACGATCCCAACGGTTCTGACGGTTTGAAATTCTGCTACCGTACGTAGAAGTTATCGCATTTACAAGGTTGTATCTATTATTAAAATTAAAACTAAACTAATTTATGGTAATCGCGCCTCACCCTTGTCACTCGGCCCAACACCCCTTCCAACACCCGTTCAGCCCAGACCCGCTTACTTCCTTTCTCTCCCACAAAAATGTCGTGCTCCACTTCCTTTACTCCAGCCATTTTCTGAATCCTTCGATCCATCTTCCTTCATCATTTCACTTTGTAAAAATCCACATAATAAATACAACCGAACTCCTCTTCGAATACCCTTCCACCTCAGATCACCCATGAGTAGTTCGAACTCTTCGAAAAGATTTCGTCGACAGCGCTATTCCGTGCTCATACTTCGATCGACCCTTTTTTATTTTTGAATCACATAAAAATAATCAAAATCAAAGCTAAACTTCATCGTCAATTCAATGGTCTCCATCATTCCTGAGCTCGAAGACTAAAATGGCCCAACGTTCCAGCCCTAGTTTTACAAAGACCATCGCTGTAAGTTTCGTGATAACCCAAACTAACACCGAACACCCTGAATCATACATCAGGTTGAAGTGAACCCCTCAGCGATCAGAGATATATAAATATTAGAATTTATAGACTTTGTTTTTATTTTATTGAATTTTATTCCTCACATTTGCTGAAGAACTCAAAGAAAAGAACGACGGAATTTGTGTTGACCTGAGGAAGAGTTGAATTAGGTTTTAAGATGTTAGGGTAGTGGTATTTATAGCTTAGGGGTTGGAATATTCCATTAGCATATTCTATTCCTATTATATCGCTATGGGTTCTCCTCGAAATAAATTCCTTATGATCACATATGATACTCGAAAATCACGAAACTAGACATACAGCTACAGTTCGACATTACGGTCCCAACGAAACTGGTTTCGTCTAATTCCTACTTCGTATGCTCACACAGCGTATTTTTAACCGTCAAAATACTGACTGTTTCTCACTCTAAAAATCCGTACGGCCACATAATGACTTTAAAAATCACGGAAATTGAAATCTAGCAATAATTTGACATTACGAATCCAACAAAATTGGTTTCGTCGAATTCTGAGGTCGTATGAAAAACTGGCTATTTTTAAAGCTCTAAATGACCCATTTAAATATATAAATATATTTAAATATAATTAAATTAAATATAAATAAATTTATATTATCGTATATACTCACAGTGGAATACCCTACAGCTCTAGAATATTCCTATATGAATTTCTAACTCGATATTCACTTCTGGGTCAACCCGATATTCGATTTATATTAAAATTCCTTTTTAAAATATAAATAATTCCTTTATAAATTATAAAGGAATTCCACAACGACTTTTTTGAAATTTGATTTGGACATGAATCAAAATCTACACGACGAAATCCCGATTTTTCTCTTCCACTAGAAAGATATACTCCACCGGCTCCACACGTTTCTTGTTTCACAGAAATCCGGCTTAAAACAAATCCTGTACATTCAGTTGAAGTTCAAATCGCCAAATTACGAACTGCAGCGCCATTTCAAGCTCGTTTATAATTATATTATAAACTATACATTCAACTATCGACGATTGAATATATTCGTTACTATAATTCAACTTTGAACTGAATTATATAATTCGAATTGCCCAATTCACATATATCGCCATTTCAGCCAATTCTGATTATTTCAAAATTAAATATATTATTTAATTTATTATTTTAATTAAATATTCATCATTATTTAATTCCACGACCATTTAATTCACTATATCACTATATATATAATTAAATAAATTAATTATAATACCTTTGCCAATGTGGGTTATTACACAATGAGATGCTACCCCAACTTAGTTTAAACTAGCCTATTCTTCTTCAACAACAAGTTATACATATTCAAGGATCTGTGCTACATCATCTACAATCAACCCTCTGTTCTTTAGATCCAATCACAGTGAGTTTGTGTTGCTTTTAGATATAAACACCCAAAATGTAATCTTGACATGTTTATAAGTTTGGATCTAAGCCTATGCATGTTAGTAATCTGAATCACAGCATTTCTGACATTACTTGTATACCTAATTTACTACTTAGATCCCATATGCCTATTCATGATATCCCTATTCTGCTAATTTTCCTAATCATGTCACCATATGCCTATTCTATTAGTTTGCCTAATCGTGTCACTGTATGCCTATTCTGTTAGTATGACCAATTCTATCATCATATGCCAATTTTATTTACTATGCCTACTCTTGTTCTCTTTTTTACCTCTTTCCCTTCTTGTTTTTATAGCCAGGCTACCTTCGAGCCTAGGTCTATCTCCGAAATACACGAGCGCACAAAAATAGGAACGATTGGGAATGATAGTTTGGGGCATAATTCATATTGTGAAACATGATTGGGATTTTAGGCATAATTTGTACCTTGGGCCAAAATTTGGGATTTGGGGGCATAATCTATATCTTAATCTGGGGCATAAATTATATCATAGATCAAATGGGGATTTAGGGCATAATAAACATGCAAATTTGGTTAGTAATGGACACGCCTAGATTTCCAGTAACTAGAAACTGTAACCGCGCTTAAACACGAGGTTAGATTACACTTATGATAGAAGCCTGCCAAGAACCACCCGACATATATAGCGTCCACAAGTGGTGAATCTAATGTGAGGGGTCTAAGTACATAAACGTACACGTAATGGTGCTAAGACACGAGGATAAGTCCGACTTGTGGTAGAAGTCTGCCCAGACCCAACCAACATATCCAGCATCAGCAAGTGGTAGACTTAATGTGGGAGGTCCGGCGCATTAATAACCATTAAGGAATAAATGGTAATAAACTTGTAATACTTAACCTGTTTGAATCTGTGAGGGTTACATGAACTTGTCAACTTAAGTACGGGTTAAGTAAACTTTCTTGAATCAGTGGGAAGGTTAAGTTAATCTTGTTAAATGTGTGGGGACGGGTTATACATATAAACCCGACAAACTTAACCTATTGGGGTTATGAATCTTGATTTAACTGGTAGGCATAACCTGTTGAAATCCTAGTAGTGGGGATGCAAGCCTAGGGGGAAGCTTGTATAATTCGGAATGGTGGACCCGTATCAGTCAGTAACCTATCTTGGTATCAAACAGAGAACTCCAAACTAGGTCGGGGTCAGGGCACGCTAATTGAGTTGGTTGTAAAAGGTCCAGCTAAGGGATGATGTGGGCGGCGCATTCCGACGGGGTCATGTATGTGCATGGGTCCGTATTCCAGGGAGGATTAAGACGTCGTGACACCTGTAGATATGGTTTGTTGATATCTTGTAAATAACGGGTTGCCACTGTCGGAAGTGATACGTCCTACTATGGGGCCAACACATGGTATCTATAAGTTAGGGAGCCGACCGATTGGGGGTAGTAATTAGGGTATATCTAGTCTTGCTTGTTTAGGAGCCCGTTGTTACCGTTTTGGGTAACACCTATCAGTTCTTTTAGGATACCTGTTATTGTATGGGGTAAAACCTCTCACTAGAAGTACACCTAAGTCTACCATCTTGTACTGGTTGGGATCATCTTGTTCTCGTGATACTGGTAATGATACAGAGAAAATTATTAGAAAAGCGCAATATATTCTTTTTTTTATCCTGTATACCTTGTTATACCTGCCTTATGACACTGTTATCTCACTCTTTAATTTATATGTCTATCATGATGCTTTTACTTATTTATATCCTAAAATAATTGGACTCGCCAGACTTTATGTATGACCCATTTTGTTTTCTCTTCTCTCTCTTTCGTTCCCCCCTCCAGATTCTGAAGGTGGGAATACTCAAGTTTGATTAGGGTTTTTCTTTCATTTTTCTTGGAGCTGCTTAGTTGTACTGCTTGATTTCGTATCTTCTCTTCTATGGCTATATTTTGGGGATTATGCTCTTTTTTGTATTATTGTACTCTGATGATGATTTTGGTACAAGACAGAAGTTTTATGTTTATGTAATGAGTTTTCAGTATTTCATACTTATTATGTAATTGGGTTTGGACCATGAAGCTTTTCTATTTAATAAAGTTTTAAATTCCGCTGTTATTTTATATCTGTCTTGTGATGTTTCTGTTTCTGTTTCTGTTTCTGTTTACCTATAACGCTTCATGAAACATAATGCATTCTGGTAAAGAGTAACATTAACAGACGTAGGGTGTCATGGATTCTCCAACCATTCACCTCGTCGCCAGCCTCCGGTGGAGCACTTTGCCTTCGAACGGCAGGCACATGATGAAATGATCAACCAAGCCGTGAATGTTCCCTCCCTTTTCAGGAAGGCATTGTCTGAATTTTCTCTGCGGTTAAAGGTGAGTACATGCTCACGATTAATATTGGTTCAAGTAATTTAATTTCATTGTTATGATGTTGGATTGGTACTCACTGTTGTTTGCTTGCCTAGTCCTTGTTCACTTATGTTTGCTATTAAACTACATGACTCTCCATGCTACTTGGGTTGTTAACTTATGATTTTTCATTTTGTTCCTTGTTCCAAGTGACTTGATTTTTGCTACCTAAGACACCCCTACCTATGTAGCTTTAGTATCACACCATATTAGAAGAGCTAAACCATTTGAGTATATAAATCACATGCACTCATGCGATTAGCTCAGTTATTAGCACCTCCTGTATTTGCTATTTTAGCATAAAAGAAAGAAATTACTTCAACCTATATTATTTTTGTCCTGTGTCAATTGTTTCTTGATTTATAACTACTTTAGTATGTTTTTTTTTATTAATTTCCCATGCATGGTTGCTTGTCCTGTTCATCTCTAGATGATTTTGTAAAAATTGCACATTGGTTTCATATAACAACAACTTATTTCCTAATGTCATTCTTGTTTGGTTCCAAATTTTACGATGCGGTTAACCTTCTTCCCATTTTAGAGAGATGGTACAACATATTCATACACTGCTTGGAAACTCATAAACATACGTATTGCCTTGTTCGTTTGAAATTTGGTTGGGTAGTACTGCGTGTATGGTTAAAATAAACACGCTTGTAACTAGTCACTTGTTCATGCATGCGTTCATGTTGTAGACTGGCCAATGTGCCCCACATTTTACGGATTCGGCTAGTTGAGCCTTGTTTGGAACCATAAAATACATTAGTTTATTTTACCTTGGCTCTATTTTGGACTTGAGGCACATTTCCTAGCGGTCTAATAACTTGACTATGCCTGCTATGAGACGCGTGCTATACCCTTTTATATTATTTAGTTTCATGCCAGTTCTAGAAAAATGAAATGAAAAAAAGAACTACAACATGTTAAACCTTCCATTTATTTATTCCTTTGGTAAATTTGAAGCTTGACCATCTATATATATATATTTACATATATTTATTTTATAAAATTTGAAGTACTTGGGAATCCTGCATTTGACAATTGGCTCCACTTATACTTGGTTGCTGAAGTAAATATTAATACATTACCGTGACTCGATAAATGCACGTATCCCTTTAGTATTGACTATAACTTTGCGGTAAAAATCATATTGCTGGGCCATTGAAATACACACATGCATCACCCTCTATTTGACTGAAAATGCACATGGCTTGGAATTCCTATATTCACAACTTTAAACTTGATATTAGGATTAACTATTATATTTCAGTTCATATTGAAATTATTTTACTTGAATAAAGATTAATTTTGACTCAAGTTTTTTATGTTTTTGCATGGAATGCTCGGGTCAGATATGAGTGTTGCAGATTTTGAAATTTCAGCTATCGAAGCTTGATGCACACGAAGACACACTCGCTTTGGTTCAGTCTTCTGTTTTATTTTAATTTAAATTTGGTTATGTATATTTATATTCCGCTTTGCAAAATAAATTTTTGTAAAACTCTGATATTTGTATAAAATTTATTCCGCTGCAAACAATTTTGTTCCATGATTCTGTGTGTAATTTCTATTTAAACCTTATAAGCTAAATAACTACTCGTCGTTTTGAGCGTCTTGAGTTGGCTTTATTACCGAAATAAGACATTAAAAATAGCGAGTCGTTACAAATATAGTTCACAAGTGATATTATAAGAATAACATTATAACCTAAAATATACATCTCATACAAAAAGAGATACCGGTGTTAATAAATTGATGCTAAATTCATAGAATGCTATTACAAAATATCATTATAAGCAGTAACACAGATACTTTAAGTATAAACCCTTCTATAATTCACATGTAATATAATTACAAAATAACATTATGAATAAAAAGAACAATTGTTTCATTTATGATGAAGTTTCTTTGTAATTCTTGAGGGATGAGAAGTGTGCATTTGGTAACTAATAAAGTTGCTTGATTTGGTAATGAGCTAAAACATTGGTTGTAAAACTTAGGACTTTGACTTAATCCCTATGAAACATATTGATACACTATTAATCTTCATGAATAGTTTATAAATTTTTGGCTAATTATTAAGAGAAATGAGTGGAATGCGGCCGATTCACCCAGATACAAACTAAATACATTATACATTATTTTGGGCTTGTATATATTATTGGGCCATACCTGTTTCTTGCCCAACTGTGTATTATAAATACACGTTTCCTATGTACAATGAAACACAAGTTCAATTCATATTACAATTCTCTACTTTCAATTCAAAATCTATATTTCCTGCATTTCTATCCTGGTATCAGGGCACATCTTCATCGCCTAACGGCTTATTTCTTACCTCGATCCATTTATCTCATCATTTGTGGTGAGAATTTGTTCTTCTCCTTAGGTAATTCTCATTATCAGAGAAGAAAACAACAATAGTGATTGGTGTCGTGCCATAGCTCTACATACGGTTGCAACAAGGTGCCATCCTCTATACAGAGCGGCTGCAACTCAATCATCCAATACTGTTTTGTATGAAAAGATCAAAAAACCAACCAAGAAAAGCAAGAAATCAATTTAAACCTTATAGAGCCCTCCAGAGATTCAATCGGTCCTAACATCATCTTGAATTCATTGGTTGCATCTGCAAGTTCCAAATCTCCATTCTTGTTTCTCCTAACATTTGTTCTTGATCTTTTCATCGTTTGTGTTGACTCAAGTTGTTCATAATAACGAACAACAATCCATCATCATCTTCTGATGCTTCAGCCAACTCTAATACCGCAAGTACCCCCATAGATAATTTGATTAAAATTGTTTTTAGCCCACAATCTCAATTAATAATAGTTCAGCTTGATGAAAACAACTATATGTTACGGAAATTACAAATTGGGACAGCCATACAGGGGGTATGGCCTTGAAGGCTATATCAAGGGTACTATCAATGTTCCTCAGAAATTGATTACTGATAAAGACAACAATATTGTTCCTAATGAAGAGTTCAATAAATACCACAGACAAGATAGAATTATCAGTGCTTGGCTATTATCATCGATCAGTGAAAAGCTTCTGCCTCAAGTTATAGGATGTAAAATAGCCAATGAAATTTGGAGTGCTATTGAAAAATCGTTTAATAATCAGTCATATTCCAAGATAATGTTCTACAAAAGGCAACTTCATAAAATCAGTAAAGAGAATATCAATATGAGAGAATATCTAGGAAAGATTAAATCAATCTGTGATATGCTAAAGGCAGCAGGGCAGAAATTGCCTGATTCTAAGCAAATTCTTATCATTCTAAATGGTTTGACTGAAGAATATGAAGCTGTTGAAGCAATTATTGCTTCACAGAAACAGTTTTCATCAATTGATGATATTCATGCAATATTGTATTCGCATGAAGCAAGAATTGAAAGTAAAAGATCTCAAGATGGTGATATAAATGTCAATTATGCTGCCAGTAACAATAAAAACAAGAATCAAAATAACAAAGGTGATCAAACCTTTTAAAGAGGAGGTCAATCATCCAGGGGCAGAGGCAGGTGGAACAACAATAACAATCGGCCAAAATGCCAGATCTGGGAGAAAGTTGGACACACAACACTTAGATGCTTCTTCAGATTCAACGCAAACTATGCATTGAATCTGAATACAAGCAATCAAAAAAACTCCAGCCCAAGTGCCAACTTAGCTCAAGCAAAAGGGGGTGCTGCCCCAGCTGAGTCATCAAGAAATCAAAGTGAAAGTGCAAGAATAGAGCATATTGATGATGACAATTGGTATCCAGATTCTGGATCAACTAACCATCTCACCAATAATCTGGAAAATCTAAATCTTGGCAACAGAGATTATAAAGGTACCAAATCTGTTTGCATGGGAGACGGTAAGCTCATACATATTTCTTATACAGATAAAGGCACCATTAATGGTAAACGACAATTATTTTTACATAATTTATTAACGGTACAAGAAATCAAGAAGAATTTAATAAGTGTTTCTTAATTTGCTAAAGACAAGAAAGTATTCTTTGAGTTTTTTCCTAATCATTGTACTGTTAGAGACATACTGACAAATTTTTTTTTATTGCAGGGTGATGCAGTGAAAGGGCTATATAAGTTCAACTTGCAAACTTATAAAAATTCTGATAATAGTTCTCTTCATTGCAATGTTTCCGAAATAAATAGTTCCAGCAATGTGAATGTATCTGATAATAATAGTACAAGTATTAGGAATTTTGTATTTGATTGTTGCCACTATAGACTAGGTCATCCTGGTGCTAAAGTTGCTAAGAAAATTCTTCTTGATAACAAGATACCCTTTGATAATGTGAATTTACCATATATTTGTTAATTTTTCCAAATGGGCAAAAGTCACAAACTACCTTTTACTGATTCTCAGACAAATTATACTAAACCATTAGATCTGATTGCAACTGATTTATGGGGTTCTGCACCCACTAACTCAAATTTTGGATTTAAGTACTATATATCCTTCATTTATGCATACTCTAGATATACTTGGTTGTATACACTTAAATCCAAATCTGACACTGTCAATGTGACATTGAATTTTATCAAAATGATTGAAAATCAATTTAACAACAGGGTTAAAAAATTTCAATCTGATGGGGGAACTGAGTTCAAACCACTCAGTAAATTTTTTCAAAATAAGGGAATTATTCATAGAATAACTTGTCCTTATACATCTGAGCAAAATGGTTTAATACAAAGGAAACATAGACACGTTGTAGAGACTGGTTTAACTCTATTAGCTCAAGCTTCTCTACCATTAAAATTTTGGCTAGAAGCATTTAATTCTGTTGACTTTCTAATAAATAGAATGCCATCCAAAATTTTGTTTGGTATGAGCCCACTTGAAAAACTTTACAAAGTTAAACCTGATTACAATTTTCTAAAAGTCTATGGATGCTTGTGCTACCCATATCTAAGGCCCTACAATTCTAATAAACTTGATTTTGGATCAAGACCTTGCACTTTTATAGGCTACTTTTTCATCAAAAAGGTTATAAATGTCTGGACTTAAAAGGAATTTTTTTCATAAGTAGACATGTTGTCTTTGATGAAAACATATTTCCATTTAAACAGTCAAGCATGAATACAACCAAGAAGGTATATAATAAAAAAAGTCACTATACTTGAGTTGCCCATAATCAATGATGCTTGGGAGAAGACAAGTTTCACTGAGGCTGTTGAACTTCATAATGATCACCAGAATCGTGTTGATGGACACCATGAGTCATTCAGCCCCGCCTATCAGCCACCTGAAGCAGGCAGTATAGCAAGATTCAAGCAATTGACAACAACAATAATAATGAAAATGATGAAGAAAACATTGAATCCACAGAGAGAAGTCATGATAACCAACCTGTCAACAACCAAGCCAATCAACCCATGCATCATATGATAACCAGAGCAAAGAGTGGTATATTCAAGCCAAAAGCCTATGCTGCAAATACCATGGGAGAGGAACCTGAAAATTTCATTCAAGCCATCAAAGACAAGAATTGGAATGTTGCTATGAAAGAAGAATACAACACCCTTATAAAAAATAACACATGGGAACTTGTTGTTCCAACATGCAACAAAAACATAATTGGGTGCAAGTGGACATTCAGACTTAAAAGGAATGCAGATGGCTCAATCAATAGATACAAAGCAAGGCTAGTTGCAAAGGGGTTTACTCAAGAATACAGTTTTGATTTCTGTGAAACGTTTTCACCAGTGGTGAAACCACCCACTATTAGACTAATTCTCTCTATAGCTTTAAATAATCATTGGGTTGTAAATCACTTGGATGTGAATAATGCATTTTTAAAAGGTTTTTTGCAGGAGGAAATCTATATGCAACAGCCCCCCGGATTCAAGCAAAATGAAAATCAAGTCCGCAAACTGAAAAGAGCTATCTATGGTCTTAAACAGGCACCTAGAGTGTGGTTTGACAAGCTCAAAATCACACTCAACTCAATGGGCTACTACCATACCAAATCTGATACCTCACAATTTTTAAAAATCAACAATGAATCAACTATATACATAGTGATATATGTTGATGATCTTATCATTACAGGTAATAACAGTAAGGAAATCAAGAAGCTAGCTGAACAACTGAATGGTCAATTCTCGATAAAAAATCTGGGCGATGCTTCATATTTTCTAGGCATTGAAATTAAAAAACTATCATCAACATAAATGCATTTAAACTAAAGGAAATACATTGAAGAACTACTTACTAAAGCAAATATGCATGAAGCAAAGCCTCAGCCTACCCCTATGATATCAAATCAGAATTACAATAAAAACAGGGGAGAAGCCATAGACAATATAAAATAATACAAGAGTGTGGTAGGAGCACTTCAATATGCAACAATCACACGACCTGACATATCGTTTAGTGTTAACAAAGTGTCACAATTTTTGCAGAATCCTCTTGACGAGCATTGGAAAGCTGTCAAAAGAATACTAAGGTACTTGAAGGGGACAATGAAACACCCCACCTCCGTTAAGGACACTCACAAAGGGAATGCCTTAATTTCGGTGGAGCATTATAGGTAAAAGATGCAGATAAATTACAAGATAGACAATTAAAGCAGCGGCAAATAAATAAAACTTTATTTCATTGATAAACCGCTTGTACAAAGATTGTTTTACAATACCAAAGTATCCTGTCTTGTTTACAAAAATAAATAAGCATAAAACGATTTCCCCAAATAAAGCATGATCCAGCCATAGCAGTAGAAGAGAGAGTCCAAGGAAACACGTCAAAGAGTCTTCAAGCTTGGAAAGAGTAACGGTCCAAACAAACCTGAGCTATTCCCTCCCTGACTACCTGGGGGGAACGGAAGAAAAGAGGAGAAAGCAAACTAGGTCAGACATAATGTCTGGTAAGTCCAGTGATTCTTAGTATTTAAACGAGGAAAAGGGTCATGACATGAATAAACTAAATATAAGACTAAACCATAGTAACAAGATAATATGGAATAAGCATGGGATATGGCAAGATAAGCTGAATGTACCAATAAACTGAATGTACTGATAAACTGAATGCACCGATAAACTAAATGCGCTTCTACTACTTCTCTGCTTCGCAAGTACCCTGTTTATACTGATTTCTATATCTCTGCACTACCTAACTGGTGTCCAAACTAGTAATCTATGATCATATGATAACGTGATCCCAATCCCCATATTTTCGGTTGCCTTCAGGTGTACATCTATTATGGGGATTCCGTTTATTACCTAGATCTAATCTAGGGTTTACTATCGTGTGCTTACTAGATTCAACCAGGGTTTATGCTACCTAGGGCCACCAGGGTTTATGCTACCTATTGAACGCTTCTCGGATTTAGGGTTTACATGACCTAGGTCCAACTAGGGATTAAGCTACCTACTTGTATTAATTTTCCATGTGTTTATGTCGGTTGGCCCTCTCTTGCGTGTAGATACTCTGTGCTGGCCCCACCATAAGGTGTATCAAGCCTTATGATAGCGACCCGACATGATTCAAGATGCACAGTGTATAACTACTGGTACCTAGTGCCTGCTTTTTCCACTCCGGAGTACGTGCACGCCCGTAAACCGTCGGAACCTACACTGACGTACCCCCTACCGCTATTTTTGACCACTTATAATCAGCCTAGTAATCGTGCCCCACCCTGCCTAGTTTCAGGGTACCATGATACATCTATGGGGGTTACTGCTGAAATGGGTCGCCGTTACTAGGGTTTCCTGCTGGTTAAGTTTGTGGGCTTATATATATAAATATTACCCACCTATACGAGATGTACTTAACCCTCCCACCGATTCTAGCATGTTTTCTCGATGGTTAAGTTTGTGGGTCTATATGTACTAATATTACCCACCAACCCGACGTGCACTTAACCTTCCCACAGATTCAAGCATGTTTAATTAATGGTTAAGTTTTTGTGGGCCTATATTTACTAATATTACCCACCAACCCGACGTGTACTTAACCTCCTACTCGTCAAGTCGAGTTGGTTAAGTGGTACTTATTAACTGAACCTTTCTTGCTTATCATGTTGGATTGGTTAAGTGTGATTTATTAACCTAACCCTGTTCATTCATCAGGTTATATTGGTTAAGTATTTCCCATTTAACTTAACCCCATTCGCTCATCAAGTTATATTGGTCAACTATCATTAATCAATTCAAGTTAACTTAACTCATCCACCCGTCAAGTCATGTTGGTTAAGTGTTTCCTTTTGGTGTTGACTTGACCCTACCTCAAATCATGTTATATTGGTTAAGTGTTGTTCACGTGTTAACTTAACCCTTCCCATACATCATGTTATATAATTGGTTAAGTGTTTTCCTCTTGTATCACTTAACCCCACCACATGTCATTATATATTTTGGTTAAGTGTTACCTTAGTTAACTTAACTCTATCATCTGCTTAATTAACATGTTACAACAGTTAGTGTTCTAAATTTAATTAACCTTACCCACTTGTCTAATTAACATGTTGTAACGGTTAAGTGTTCTAATTTTACTTAACCTCACCCACATTCCTAGTTAACATGTTATTACGGTTAAGTGTTCCCCTAATTACTTAACCTCGCCATTTTCAGCTTGATTTATTCATGAACCTTAATTAATTAATTAATTAAAGCACCAACCACTCACATTAGACATATATTGTTGTGGTTACTGGATGTGCCGGTCGTTCTGGGCAGGTTTACACCACAACTCAGTCTAACCTCGGGTCTTTCTAGGCTTGATGCACCAACCAACCACATTAGACTGGTATTGTTGTGGTCACTGGATGTGCCGGTCGGTTCCGGGCAGTTTTACACCACAACCCAGTCTAACCTCGGCTTAGGCATATTCGTCTTTTACTAAATTTACATATTTACTATTTATATAATTTTTTCGTAAATCAATTTAGTCTAGATCATATTCATTTGTCATGCAAATTAGCATATTTATATTCTGTGCCCAAAACTTGATTTACCTATCAATCAGGCCAACTTGCAGCTTATACCAATTTATATTTAATATTCCCCTTTTACAATTCATGCCCAATCTAGATTAATATTCCAATTTACGGTTCATGTCAAAACTAGATTTAATATTCTAGTTTACCTTTATGTCCAAAACTTGGTTTACACGCCAGTTACACACTTTGCGGTCAATTAAATTTATCAACTTATGCCCAAGTCTAATATGCAGTAAATCATTCACTATTACAGCCAATTTAGACTAAGCCAACATATTTATTATGCCAAACTAACTTAATTAACCTACGCTCAATCCACGCATCATAATCGTATGTATAACATGATTTCACAAGTTTTCTATGTACTCATGAAATGGCACTAATCAAAAGGAATAGGGGATATGCACAAGAGTTGATATAAAAGATTAGGTAGTACAAAAATAATGGCTTCAACAGGTTCGATGTACATAATAGTGAATAGGAATAAACTAGCCAAGTTACACACTAAATATGAGGTCCACATGATCAAGGGAATAGGCATAGGTGATTTGGTCCAACATAATGCCAGTTCAAGGTACAACATGATAGGTTATTTGTAACAATGGGAATAGTCATAAGCAACTAACTACAATAGTCATAGGCAATTAACCACAATAGTCATGGGCGACTAATCACAATAATTTCTTAACCAATGTCATAGGCAATAATCTCATAGTTATGATTCATAATCGTAGGCAATAATTTCATAGGCGACAGTTCAAGGCCATAGTCTTAGATAAAGGTCTCATAGTCATAGTCATGGTCATAGGCAATAGCTTCATAGGCAATAGTTTCATAGTCATTGTCATAGTCATAGGCAATAGCTTCATAGGCAATAGTTTCGTGGTCATAGTCTTAGGCAAAACTCTCATAGTCATTGTCGTAAATCAGATCCAAAGGCATAGATAACTTTCGATTTGACATAAGCACGAATCAAAGATAATTAACTTGCAAATTGCTATAGTTCTATATTTTGATTCATTACATTCACAATTCCAATTACACGTTTAAATCTAAAGAATAACTGAACTTACAGTGATCGGTTTAGAAAAGGCGATTTGCTATGATTCGAGTGACGTTGCTTGAAGCGGAATGCCTATGGTCCAACTTGAAGCTTTATCTTGATTTGAATCTCCAATTTGAAGAAGAACTATAACTTGTTTTAATGGAGAATAAGATTTATTTTAATTAGGATTGAGGCAGAGTATAGGCGTAATGAAGTTGTGTGGAGAAAGTGAAGTTTGGGGGCGTTTATATAGCGTAGAACTCATGAATTTTGTCCAAAAGTCAGCCCAGATACATAAAAATGAATTCTGCCTTGGATATGAAAAAACAGGGCAAGTTGACCCTCAGGTCGACCTATAGGGGGGAGGTCGACCCCCTGGTCGACCTGGGTCCTGGGCGGGAAATTTTCCGCCCAGTCCGCTTCTGGGTTCTGTTTTGAATTTTGAATTCAGTTTCGATCTGTTTTTAAATTTGAGCTGAAACTTCCGAAGGCCATAACTTCTTCATACGAAGTCCGATTCACGAAACTCGGACTCTATCTCAAGCAGAATTCTGAGACGAACGCAATGGCATAACCTGTTTCCCTTAATTCTTATATTAAAAATTAAGTATACTTTGATTTGTTACATTAACATTTACAGAAAATACGGGGTGTTGCATTCTCCCCTCCTTAAAGGATTTCGTCCCCGAAATCTTCAAGTTAAGAAGTATATATCCTAACATCCAGCATCCATCTACTCAACCATTCAATCACAGACATCCATTGTCCCTAAAAGGATTTCTAATGCTTTCATGATTCTATGCATAGTGTGTGTACATGTCCTTATCTAATGTAAAATCAGGCGGTCTACTGATTCAGTTGACCTCCTTAATGCAAATTATGTCAGTGCTATGAGTCCATCATGTATGCAGTTATCCCTAGTCATGTAAGTACTATATGCATGCATATTCATTCATCCATATGCCACATCCATATGATAACACATCAAGTTTTAATCCATATACAAATACATATATGCATATGCAAACATGAAAGTGACTGAGCCGATCTAGTGCCTAATGTGTGTATATGCATCCACGAGCAACCACTTGCAACCATCAATCATAACATGTTTCAATTACATGTTTACATCCAGATGGGTTCCTACCTAAGGATCTAAGATACGGCCTAGGGGATATATTTAAAAGATAAACATTACAGTGAAAGTGGAACCAAGGGTATACCCTCAAAAAGGGTATGATGCGTGTATCTGGTCTTTAGTCTTTTAAGTCGCATCTTCTTGAGCTTCTCTCCATTGCACCTTAACTAATTTAACTCCACTGTACCTTAACTAATTTAACTCCACGATTGCTAAGCTTCTTGGCCCCCATTTATTTCTCATGCAAACCATCCTAGTCGAACTCGACATCCCTCAAGTACAAGCCCCAAAGGCCTAAACCAATATCAGACAAGCACCCAAGGGATACCTCCTCCGAATTTGGACGATCTACGTGAGATGATACTAACAAAACAACCAAACAATTGAGCACTTTACTGACTCTGGCTATCCTCGCCAATCTTGCTCCAGAATTATCGTTGATCGCATAACTGGCTTTGCAATGCCATCTAGATACATGCGGAAGTCTGTCTCGAGTTCTTAGGGGGAAAACCCCTACCCTAGTCAAAACATCTTGCGTACTCATGGACTACACCAACGGATCAAAAATCGTCGATAGATAAGTAAAGTGATTCTAAGTAGCTAAGACAAACCGATCCCTTAGGATCGTACGAAATCTCAAGGGTATTCTCGAGGCAAGTCGAAAGTCTAACTACCCTTGTTTCATAATTACTAGCTAACCAATCAATGCCTAGAATCAACCCATAGCCCAAAAACATAAGCATAAATATAACTATTCTCAAATCCTCACAAGTCAAAGATAAATGGGTAGAACCAGCAATTGGATTTGAGACTATAATGGGATCTTCTACTACCCAATATCTAGGGTGCAAAGACTCAACTATGGAAGCAGATATATATACGGATGTGAAGCGCTAAAATCGGAAGGAGTACTAACAGGATAATCAAAAAGGAAAAACTCTTTCAACCAAAATCTTACTGCCTCTCTCTCAGGTATGCTAGCGGTGAGAGCATGCACTCGCCTTTCGTAAAACCCTGTCCCTTGTTCTTGCCCTTGCCCTTAATTATAAGACCCGTTATACCAAAATAAAGATACTTCCTCTTGTTTTAGGTTTTACTAATTTTTTTCTCCCCTCCTTTGTGAACCAAGCCCATATCCATGGGTTCTTCATCCTTATGTTGTGCCCCATAGCCAGACCCTCTCATTCTCAACTTTGCCATCCTTGTGTAACTTGTTGACGTGTCTGTTGAAAGATGCTTCCATCGCATGGAGAATCCTACAAAGCTTGAAAGAAAATTAGCCGCAGGTGAAACTGCTACGGCTACAGATGGAAGTTGGGCACTTGTTTGCCCTTTGACAAGTGTTGTAGTCTTGTCGAGCCTACGGAACCATGCCGTGATGAGCTTACCTCCCAGAAAGCCAGGAGCCCCAGAGACTCAAGAAAGAAGGAAACAAGGATTCAAGCAGAGGGTCAAAAGATAATGCATATGGCTTTAGGGAATATGCCTTTAAAACAAAACTTTTCTTTTGAAAATGCTTCTTTAAAAACCGTTTTGAAAATAATTTTTCAAATCTTTTTATCTGATCTGTTTACCTTCAGCTCTGATACCAAGTGAAACACCCCACCTCTGTTAAGGTCCCTCACAAAGGGAATGCCTTAATTTCGGTGGAGCATTATAGGTAAAAGATGAAGATAAATTACAAGAAAGACAATTAAAGCAGCAACAAATAAATAAAACTTTATTTCATTGATAAACAGCTTGTACAAAGATTGTTTTACAATACCAAAGTATCATGTCTTGTTTACAAAAATAAAGAAGCATAAAATGATTTCCCTAAATAAAGCATGAGCCAGCCATAGCAGTAGAAGAGAGAGTCCAAGGCAACACGCCAAAGAGTCTTCAAGTTTGGAAAGAGTAACGGTCCAAACAAACCTGAGCTATTCCCTCCTTGACTACCTGGGGGGGGGGGGAACGGAAGAAAAGAGGCGAAAGAAAACTAGGTCAAACATAAAGTCTGGTAAGTCCAGTGATTCTTAGTATTTAAACGAGGAAAAGGGTCATGACATGAATAAACTAAATATAAGACTAAACCATAGTAACAAGATAATAAGGGATAAGCATGGGATATGGCAAGATAAACTGAATGTACTGATAAACTGAATGCGCTGATAAACTTAATGTGCTTCTACTCCTTCTCTGCTTCGCAACTACCCTGTTTATACTGATTTCTATATCTCTGCACTACCTAACTGGTGTCCAAACTAGTAATCTATGATCATATGATAACGTGATCCCAATCCCTGTATTTGCGGTTGCCTTCAGGTGTACATCTATTATGGGGATTCCGTTTATTACCTAGATCTAATCTAAGGTTTACTATCGAGTGCTTACAAGATTCAACCAGGGTTTATGCTACCCAGGGCCACTGGGGTTTATGCTACCTATTGAACGCTTCTCGGATTAAGGGTTTACGTGACCTAGGTCCAACTAGGGATTATGCTACCTACTTGTATTAATTTTCCATGTGTCTGTGTCGGTCGGCCCTCTCTTGTGTGTAGATACTTTGTGCTGGCCCCACCATAAGGTGTATCAAGCCTTATGATAGCGACCCGACATGATTCAAGATGCACAGTGTATAACTACTGGTACCCAGTGCCTGCTTTTTCCACTCCGGAGTACGTGCACGCCCGTAAACCGTCGGAACCTACACTGACGTACCCCCTGCCGCTATTTTTGACCGCTTATTATTAGCCCAGTAATCGTGCCCCACCCTGTCTAGTTTCATCGTACCATGATACATCTATGTGGGTTACTGCTGAAATGGGTCCCCGTTACTAGGGTTTCCTGCTGGTTAAGTTTGTGGGCCTATATATATAAATATTACCCACCTATACGAGATGTACTTAACCCTCCCACTGATTCTAGCATGTTTTCTTAACGATTAAGTTTGTGGGCCTATATGTACTAATATTACCCACCAACCTGACATGCACTTAACCTTCCCATGGATTCAAGCATGTTTATTTAATGGTTAAGTTTTTGTGGGCCTATATTTACTAATATTACCCACCAAGCCGACGTGTACTTAACCTCCTACTCGTCAAGTCGCGTTGGTTAAGTGGTTCTTATTAACTTAACCTTTCTTGCTTATCATGTTGGATTGGTTAAGTGTGATTTATTAACTTAACCCTGTTCATTCATCAGGTTTTATTGGTTAAGTATTTCCCATTTAACTTAACCCCATTCGCTCATCAAGTTATATTGGTCAACTGTCATTAATCAATTCAAGTTAACTTAACCCATCCACCCGTCACGTCATGTTGGTTAAGTGTTTCTTTCTGGTGTTGCTTGAACCTACCTCAAATCATGTTATATTGGTTAAGTGTTGTTCTCGTGTTAACTTAACCCTTCCCATACATCATGTTATATAATTGGTTAAGTGTTTTCCTCTTGTATTACTTAACTCCACCACATGTCATTATATATTTTGGTTAAGTGTTACCTTAGTTAACTTAACTTTATCATCTGCTTAATTAACATGTTACAATGGTTAAGTGTTCTAAATTTACTTAACCTCACCCACTTGTCTAATTAACATGTTGTAACAGTTAAGTTTTCTAATTTTACTTAACCTCACCCACTTGCCTAGTTAACATGTTATTACGGTTAATTGTTCCCCTAGTTACTTAACCTCACCATTTCTAGCTTGATTTATTCATCAGCCTTAATTAATTAATTAATTAAAGCACCAACCACTCACATTAGATAGATATTGTTGTGGTTACTGGATGTGCCTGTCGGTTCCGGGCAGGTTTACACCACAACTTAGTCTAACCTCGGGTCTTTCTGGGCTTGATGCACTAATCACCCACATTAGACAGGTATTGTTGTGGTCACTGGATGTGCCGGTCGGTTCCGGGCAGTTTTACACCACAACTCAGTCTAATCTCGGGTTAGGCATATTCGTCTTTTACTAAATTTACATATTTACTATACATGTAAATTTTCCGTAAATCAATTTAGCCTAGATCATATTCATTTGTCATGCAAATTAGCATATTTATATTCTGTGCCCAAAACTTGATTTACCTATCA
Source organism: Allium sativum (assembly GCA_030737875.1). Taxonomy (NCBI): domain Eukaryota; kingdom Viridiplantae; phylum Streptophyta; class Magnoliopsida; order Asparagales; family Amaryllidaceae; genus Allium; species Allium sativum. Next base: position 299,513,454 of record CM060921.1, read on the forward strand.
ATCAGGCCAACTTGCAGTTTATACCAATTTAGATTTAATATTCCCCTTTTACAATTCATGCCCAATCTAGATTAATATTCCAATTTACGGTTCATGTCAAAACTAGATTTAATATTCTAGTTTACCTTTATGTCCAAAACTTGGTTTACACGCCAGTTACACACTTTGCGGTCAATTAAATTTATCAACTTATGCCCAAGTCTAATATGCAGTAAATCATTCACTATTATAGCCAATTTAGACTATGCCAACATATTTATTATGCCAAACTAACTTAATTAAGCTACGCCCAATCCAAGCATCATAATCGTACGTATAACATGATTTCACAAGTTTTCTATGTACTCATGAAATGGAACTAATCAAAAGGAATAGGGGATAAGCACAAGAATTGATATAAAAGATTAGGCAGTACAAAAATAATCGCTGCAACAGGTTCGATGTACATAATAGTGAATAGGAATAAACTAGCCAAGTTACACACTAAATATGAGATCCACATGATCAAGGGAATAGGCATAGGTGATTTAGTCCAACATAATGCCAGTTCAAGGTACGACATGATAGGTTATTTGTAACAATGGGAATAGTCATAAGCAACTAACTACAATAGTCATAGGCAATTAACCACAATAGTCATGGGCGACTAATCACAATAATTTCTTAACCAATATCATAGGCAATAGTCTCATAGTTATGATTCATAGTCGTAGGCAATAATTTCATAGGCGGCAGTTCATGGCCATAGTCTTAGAAAAAGGTCTCATAGTCATAGTCATAGTCATAGTCTTAGGCAATAGCTTCATAGGCAATAGTTTCATAGTAATAGTCATAGGCAATAGCTTTATAGTCATAGTCTTAGGCAATAGTCTCATAGTCATAGTCGTAAATCAGATCCAAAGGCATAGATAACTTTCGATTTGACATAAGCACGAATCAAAGATAATTAACTTGCAAATTGGTATAGTTCTATATTTTGATTCATTACATTCACAATTCCAATTACACGTTTAAATCTAAGAAAAAACCGAACTTACAGTGATCGGTTTAGAAAAGGCGATTTGCTTTGATTCGAGTGACGTTGCTTGAAGCGGAATGTCTATGGTCCAACTTGAAGCTTTATCTTGATTTGAATCTCCAATTTGAAGAAGAACTATAACTTGTTTCAATGGAGAATAAGATTTATTATAATTAGGATTGAGGCAAAGTATAGGCGTAATGAAGTTGTGTGGAGAAAGTGAAGTTTGGGGGTGTTTATATAGCGTAGAACTCATGAATTTTGTCCAGAAATCAGCCCGGATAATTAAAATGAATTCTGCCTCGGATCTAGAAAAACAGGGCAGGTTGACCCCCAGGTCGACCTATAGGGGGGAGGTCGACCCACTGGTCGACCTGGGTTTTGGGTGGGAAATTTCCCGCCCAGCCTGCTTCTGGGTTTTGTTTTGAATTTTGAATTTAGTTTCGAGCTGTTTTTAAATTTGAGCTGAAACTTCCGAAGGCCATAACTTCCTCATACGAAGTCCGATTCACGCAAACTTGGACTCTATCTCAAGCGGAATTCTGAGACAAACGCAATGGCATAACCCGTTTTCCTTAATTCTTCTCTTAAAAATTAAGTATGCTTTGATTTGTTACATTAACGTTTACAGAAAATACGGGGTGTTACAGACAATCAACTATGGTCTATCACTCAAAGCTAGCAACAACTACAACATAACTGCATAGTGATGCTGATTGGGCAACGGACAAAGAAGATAGAAGATCAATAATAGGTTACTGCATATACATTGGTTATAGTATGATTTCATAGTGTTCAAAAAAGCAAATCACCGTCTCTAGATCCAGCACAGAGGCTGAGTACAGAAGTGTAGCAAGTGCTACTGCTAAAATACTGCAGTTACAATCCCTAATGAAAGAGATAAAGATTTCACCATGCAAAAATCCGTTGTTATGATGTGACAACCAGAGCACAATATACATGACTGCTGATCCTATTCAACACGCAAGAACAAAACACATAGAAATTGACTTATACTTTGTGCGTGAGCAAGTGCAGAAGAATAATCTACAAGTAAACTATGTGCCTACTTATCATTAGAGAGCTGATATATTTGCCAAAGCCCTATGTTCTAAAAACTTCACTAGACTCAGAGATGAACTGAACGTAAAAGAGCAATATGACCTATCAGAGAAGTTAGAAGCCAAAATAAGCTCCAAGAGAATCTATTTGAAGAATGAAAGGAACGGTCTGCTAACTTGAAGAATGAAAGGAACGAATCAGCTAATTAGAGCTCTCGAAGAACAGATCCGCTCGTCTCCGCTGTTGCTTCTCAGATTAATTGAAGATTCCTCTGCTTCATACTCAAAATCAGCTGAAGATGGAGGCCGTGTTCCTCTAATTTAACTTCAAATTAGGTTTCGGCATGGAAGACCTAACCCTAATTTGAGCGAGGGTATTAAGAGAAGTGAGCGGAATGCGGCCGATTCAACTAAATACATTATACATTATTCTAGGCTTGTATATATTATTGGGCCATACCTGTTTTTTGCCCAACCGTGTATTATAAATACACGTTTCATGTGTACAATGAAACACAAGTTCAATTCATATTACAATTCTCCACTTTTAATTCAAAATCTATATTTCCTGCATTTCTATCTCTAATCTTTCAAGTTTCAGTTGGTTTGACTGCATATGTTAATGTAAATGATTATTGCGTATCAACATCGTTGTAGGAGGCTCAAATTGATATTGATCCCAAACTTGAATTGGATCTTGGTGCTTTGATTTAACCATTGTACTTCTTTGGCCAATGGATGGTTTTCTAATGATTTTGTAAGGTCTAGTTGCTTCTTGGAGGCTTAATTGAGTTCTACATTTAGGACTATTATTTTGGATTTCAGAACTACTATTTAACCATCATATCGCTCTAACTTGTCCATGTATCGCTATAATTCATGAATTTCTACCATAAAATAACATCTTAATATAAGATTATACACTTCATATGTTAAATGATATAACAATTCATAACATATTCCAAAAAAACAATAATATAGTCCATAAGTGCCATTATAAAAATATTATTATGAGTTAAAATACAAACCTCATGTTGAAAATGATACCAGTGTTGATAAGCTGGTGAGAGCACACATAAAATACAATTGTGAATTAGAAATGATAGCTACTATACATTTTTTTATAAAAACCATGTTACGATTCATATGTAGTTTCAATACAGAATAACATTATAAATTAACATATATATATATATATATATATATTTGTAACTAAATTATTTTCAAGAAATCATAAAATATTACTGGATAATATTTAATTATCTTCTGCAAAATAGTGAAAATAAAGTCCATCAGTGCTGCTATACAAATAACATTGTGAGCTAAAATACACATCTTATATGTAAAAATAATACCATTTATAAATGCATGCTACAATTCATAAATTACCATTATGAAATAACATTGTAAGCAAGATTACAAATATTTTATTTATAAACCCCACCTTAAGTCATATGTAATTTAGATACAAAATAACATTATGAATGAAAATAAAAAAATATTTTGTTCTTTCACGATGGAGCTTCCTTGTAGTATTTGAGAAATGAGAAGTGTACAACAATATTGGTGCAACACTGAGTAACTTGTTTTGCTACCGAGCCAATCTTTTGGTTAAAAACCTTGGGACTTTGACTTTGATTTGTTGAAATATGTTGATACATTGTTGATTTCCACGAATTCATGATAATTTTATTGCTTATTTTCAAGTTTCGATTGGTTTTAATGCATATATTTATGTAAATGATCATTATGGATCGATACCGATTTGGAAGTTCTAATCATCACCTATCCTAGACTTGTACTTGGATCTTCGTACTTCTCTTCTGCAATATTATTCTTTGGCCAATGTGTAGTTCTCTAAAGTACTTTGCAGAATTAGGGTTGCATGTGGAGGATCACTTGAGATTCTAAATATGGGATTGTTGTTTTGGATTCCTGACTTGCTATCAAACCATCTGATCACTATGACTCATCCATATATCGCTAGTTCAAAAAGGTGGGTTGCAATATATATATATATATATATATATATATATATGTGTGTGTGTGTGTGTGTGTGTGTGTGTGTGTCGACGCACACGTCTGTAAGCATTACTATAGTTCATAAACTTTATTTATAAAATTACATCATAATGTAGTATTATACACACCATTTACAAAATGATATTGTAGTTCATAAAATATAGTTACAAAAATGTACTAATATAATTCATCGGTGCTACTATAAAAATAGCATTATGAGTTCAAACACAAACCTTATATAAAAAATGATACTAGAAGTCATAAATTGATGTTGTACTCCATAAAATATTATTATGAAATAACAATATAAACTAAAATATCAATGATTTATCTATAAATCTTGCTATAATTCATATGTAATTTCAACACAAAATAACATTATGAAAAATTAACAGAACTGTTGTCAAAATCATAAAATGATACTATATAATTTTTATCTATCTTCTACAAAAAAAAGTGCTAATATAGTTCATAAAACTACTGTAAAAATAGCATTTTAAGTTAAAATGGAGACCTCATATAAAAGATGTGACAACCTGCCCCGCACCAGCCGACATTTCCAATGAAAAGCGTTGTGTCGATGCCGGACTAGCACGGGACGGTTGCCAAAGAAAGGAAAGGAAGGGAACTTAAACCAACAAGGAACCTGTAGAATGTCTCACAGCGCATGGGATAAAATATAATAATATAACTTTTACATAAAGCAGGCGAGACACTACATAAGCTGAAAACTGAACCATCATAGCAGCGGAAATTCAAAATACAGCTTATCATCCAAACCAACATTATTACAACTTTGAAATACTGTCTCTAAAGCAAAAGAAAGAGGTACACTACTAATGCCCAAAGTACTGACCAACAACAACACAGGGAGAATATATGTAGATAATACGTGGGAGCCTCCTGCTCATCTCCGGATCAGCTACTCGCGCATAACCACCTGACCTGTCTCTAGTCTGCCTGTTTAAGAGCACCTAGAGTAATAAGAAGAGACATAAAACTCTGGGTCAGACAAAAGTGTATTATGAGCGATAAACAGCAAAACAGAAAAATAACAGGTATAACTAACCATACCTGAACCTGAACCTGCAACCAAAGAGTTAGCCCAACAGGATGTACAATACTCTATGGTGACACTAACATATGGTGTAAAGATACGAGGGAGGGGTGTGCATGTCATAGTGATGTCAAACAATCAAGCATAGCAACCATCCTCACATCTCTCACTCAGTGCGTAAAGCATACAATATCCACCGCTTTGATCACTCAAATCCTTTGCTATGATCACTCTGCCCCATGGAGTCATGATGGCTCCACTGCACTAATCCATAGACACTAATCCATTGCTATGTCCACTCTTCCCCATGAAGTCATGACGACTCCACTACACTGGTTCATTGCTATGCTACGATCACTCTTCCCCATGGAGTAATAACTACCCCACTGCACTGATCCGTAGCCTAACATCCGTCTTGGTGGTGAATCAAAGTTATGGACGTCAATAACCCCTAATCACACGTCCCGCAGTAAAGCCCAACTCATGAGGTTAGCTTATTAGTTTCCATCTGGATCCTGAGTTCTATTTCCTATTTGGAATAACTTTGCATCTCGGGTTTTGATCTTCTTTGAATCGGTTTGGCCCTTCACTTCACTTCGCTTCGGATCGTAATCACTCATCGGTTCAATCTCCATCTGGTTCGGGTCTCCATTGGTTCATTGCTTCTCCTCTTGGTTGGGTCATGATACTCCAGTCGTGGTGCTTTGGTTCGGAGAAGCGGTTTGGGTCGTGGTATCCACCAAGCATCGGGTCGACTCGTGGTCCTGAGGCGCCTTCGGTTTGGTCAAGTCCCACGGTTCGGGTCGGGTGCTCTCTTCAGTTCATGGTGCTTGTCCACTATCCGGATCGGGTTTATGAACAGGTCGGTTCGGAAGAGAAATGGCGGATCGTGAGGCGCTTCACGAGCGCATTCGGGGCCCAATCCGATCCCATTTTCCTGCAACTTTTCCAGCGACTGTTTACGCCATACGACGGCGTTTTCGACCATTCTAACTTTTCTATGTAATTACAAAACATTCCAAACGGTCATAGAAACATGTAAAATCAATCATAAACACCAAAACAACAATATAGCATGTTAATATGGATCAAACATACCCAAAAACCTATGTTTTCCCCTTAATCCCCCTTAATCATGTTTAACCATACAATTAGCAAAACTTATCCAAATTAACCCAAATTTCTATCAGAGCCCTAAAATAATATTTGAGAATTTCTAAACATTTTTCCAGAATTTAATCATGTATAATTTTGTTAATTAACACTAATCACCCCTAATTAGCCATAATTAGTGAAAAATAATGCAAATCACTCAACTTAGCCACAAATTACTTATAGAAAATTGTGAACATGGAAAATGACCCCAATAGTCGTTCCCCAAAGTTACACAACCATACAACCTTATATGAAAAAGAAATAAATATCCTACGATCCTTTGATAAGTAGAATGCAGGTCGTTACAAAAGATGATACCAATGTTAATAAAATAAGGATACAATTCAAAAAATGCTACTATGAGATAACATCGTAAGCAAAAGAACAAACATTTTATTTATAAACCCTACTATAATTCATATGTATCTTCAATACGAAATAACATTATGGACAAAAATATAAAGAATACCTGGTTCATTTGTGATGGTGTTTCCTCTTATTTCTTTGGGGGTGATAAGTGTGTAACAATATTTGGGCAATAACATGATTTGTTATCGAATTGAGTATCTTGGTTTGGTACTGAGCAATATCTTTGTTGTAAACCTTGCAACTTTGACTTTCACCCTTTGAAACATATTCATATGCTATTGTTCTTCAGGAATACTTGACAAATTTATGGCTAGTCTTTCATGTCTAATAGGATTGAATGCTTAGCAAATGACTACTATAAACCGATACCAATTTGAGAGGCTTAAATTGATACTAATCCAAGATTTAAACATGGATTTTGGTGAGTCGCTTCAACTATAGTATTTCTTTGGCCAATGGACAATCTTGTAGAGTACTTCACAAGGTTGGGGTTGCACCTAGGACGCTTGCTTGAGATTCTACATATGGGATTATTGTTCTAGATTTCTGACTTACTATCTAACCATTTGATTACTTTGACCCATCCACATATTGCTAGTTTACAGAGGTGGATAACAATACATACATACACACACACACACACATAATCATTTGTGATTATTTCTACAATTCAAAAATTGCTGCCATAATATAACATCTTTATATAAGATTGTACACTTCATATACAAAATGATATTACAATTCATAAAATATTCTAAGAAGTAATAATATAGCACTATGCTACTATAAAAATATCGTTGAGTTAAAATGCATACCTCATATAAAAAATGTTACCGGTGTGGATAAATTGATGCTACAATTCATAAAATACTATTATGAAATAACATTGCGACCTTACATATAAATACTTTTTCTATAAATTCTAGTGTAATATATATGTAATTTCAATACAAAATGGCATTATGAACAAAAATATAAATAACTACTTTATTTTCATAAAATCATAAAATAATACTCAATAATATTTAATCATCTTCTACAAAACATGTTCTAATATAGTTTATAAGTGCTACAACAAAAATAATATTGTGAGTTGTTGAACCACCTTTTTACAAGGCTGTTGCACTTCAAATTCGAACGAATGGATGGCACGGAATTCAAGCACGAATGCATATATGGAATCATAGAATTTCGGACACACTTGGATAAATCACTTGGACTAAAGAAAATTTGGAATTTATAACTTATAGAACTCAGATTGGTCAAGCATATTGTCCCCGGATCAGATCAGGAGAGTGACTTATACGTCAGACTGATCTACATGTAAACAACTCAAATTAGCAATCTCGTTTGCATCAGATTGGTGCATACACTTTTGGATATTCACTTAGATTTAGTCAAAAATCAAATGCCTTATGGAGGGGTCGAATCAATCCCATGATTAAGGAACCAGGCTGATATCGATCTAGTTCTTGGATCAAAACTTATTCAAAGTACTTGTAATGGGCGATCCACCTAATTCTTTCTTGATTCGGTCTTTGGATATGTTGATAGTTCTATAGATTTTTAGGCTGATCTGATTCGATCTTATGTTATACACAGAGAAATTGGTGGACCATTTTGGGGATTTATTGGCTCTTTTATGTCGGGACCCTGCCATTACCAAACTTTAGTTCTTTTATCTCCTTATTCTTGTAATCAACAAGTTTTCTATTATGATCTAACAATATAAATATTAGATTACCTCATAATGGATGTAAGCACATTGCCAAGCCACCATAAATCTGCATTTAGGTTCCTTTTTGTTGAACTCTGTAATCTGGATTGTGATTATATCTGAGATTTTTCTCTGGATTCCCCTCTTTTAGGTTGTTAGGCTCAATCAGACCAAAATTACATCTAATTTTTTTGGTGTGCCAGGTTGTGGGGATACTGCTGATTCGGATATCGGACTACTAAGGATTCATATATAGCTAGAAGAAAGAAGAAAAATGCTTGCATCGAAGTTGAGGGTGCTGGTCTAAAAGGAAATCAGAAGGCTTCCTCCACTGGAATTTGTTATATTTATCTCATTTGGGAAGAGATGGATGGAGTGGAAAAAGATTTGGAATCTTGTCTGAAATGACAACAAGGATTGCTCAAAAGACAAGAGGAAATGATAGCCAATTTCTTCAGTTAAATTGGACCATCGGGAAGACTAGGAGATCAAGGAACAACTATAAAAGAAGGAACTAGCAACTTGATGGAACTTAGACAGAACTTTGGGCAGACCCTCCACCACCATCTCGGATTGACACTGATTCCCCTTGATCAGTATTGACCTAGCCGTAACCAAGAGCAACCCCCCGTAAAGGCCATAACGTGGCTCGTATTGCTTTAGAAAACTTGAATATGTATGGAAGAATTGGATTTTAAGCGTGCACATGCAAAAACTTTGGAATGGAATGGGTGAGAGTTAACACCACCTCTGGAAACAAGATTGTGCTTGATCCCGCTTTCCAGTTCGACACCAATCTGGATGTTTGTATTGCGGATTGATGTTCTACTTCTAATGGATTAGGAGTTAGGGACGTTGGTTTTGGTTTTGGAAATTGGTGGAAACTTCTAGATAATGATAATCGAATCACGTATGTGATTTGGAGGCTTTCAGGAGGTGGAATTAGATACATATTGTGTCAATAGAAGCCCATTCATCCCGATTATAAGGAAATCTAGGAATTTGTCGGACTTCAAGTTACCGACTCTAGAAGGTTGTGATGGTAGAAACGATCCTACCATTTATCTTATTCACTGTATGCATCACATCGAGGTAGTGGGATCGAATAGTGCCATGGCTAATTGTTTCCCGTTATTTTTATCTTATGTGACTGCCATATGGTTTTGACTATTGGAATCAAGATATATTGGTAATTCGAATAATCTTGTGGAAAGGTTTATAAAGAAATTTCAGGCCCACATCTCTCATCCTAAGAATGTTACAACACTCATAGCTATCAAACAAAGGACCAGAGATATTCTGCGCAAATTCTTAGAACAGTTTAATATGACGGTAACATTAATGAATCAACTGGACCCATCTATGGTATTAGTGGTTGTTTCGGACATACTGAATAATTCAGATTTCAAGATCTCATTGCAAAGTGATCTGGCAAGGGACCTTGGCAAGTTTTATTATGTAAAAGATATATTTCTTTAGTAAGAGGATGCGAAGCGAGTAAAGAAACTCTTGAGGTTAACGTTGTTAAAGGCAAAGGACCGTAAAAATTCAGGATGGAAAAGGACTAATGCAAAAGGTAGGTTTAGGATGGATCTGGTGGGAATAATCAGCAATAAAGGGAAGTTCTCTTCATGCACGGATCTCAATGCTTCTCTAGAAGAAATTTACTTGAATACTTAGGATACTCTCCCATTAGGAAACCATTAAGGAGGGAGCCATCAGAAAGAGAATAGATTTTAGAAAAGCAATTTTTGTTCCATGAATTATATTGTCATAATACAAAAAAATGTCGGCATCTCAAAGATATGATAGAGGAATGTGTTAGATGCGAAAAGCTGACGTTGTATGTTCTAAATAAAACCGCGATAACTGAACAGGAGCAACTTCCTACTACTAGGAACATAAGTAAGCCAGGACCTAGTTCACATAGGATAATCATCAACTAATTAAATTTAGAATTGGAATGGCTAATTCAGCCTACCCATGTATGAGATTATGAAATAATCCTTAGGCATGCTCTATACAGATAATGAACCATCCAACCTCTTTTAGTTAATAGAAAAACGGCTAAGCCGACTTACCCATGTCTGGGATTAGAACTTAGTTCCAAGGCGTTCTCTGTACGTAACACTAAACCATAAGTTTTCTTTTAGATTTTGTAATAAACTTAGATTTTGAATCTTAATAAAATCACTTTGCTCGTAAGGACTATGCTTGTGAAGTGTGGAACTAAATATTAGAATTCAAACTCTAATAATAGGTCCTAAAGTGTGGATTATACTTGGGAAGAATCGGGAAGTCTTGTCGGGACTTGGCAAGGATGCTTGGTTGGTGCACGAGTATGTATTCTACTCAGGAAGGTTTGGGTCGATTTGTTAGGATCTACAAAGCTGATGACATGCATTTTATAGGTATGGACTGTACCCAAGTTAGATAGGCTCGAAGAGGCCACGAATTTTGAATTTCATAAATATTCTGTATTCTTGATTTATTGGATTTCTTAGATTTCTCGGCTATATGAATTCCTTGGTTTTTTTGGATTTCTTGAATAATTGGAATACACTTCGGATTTTGGATTTGGTTTTCTATTATAAATACAAACCTATGCAATTACTGGGTTTCTGGACTTGACTTATACTACAATCTGGCGTGGTTGTGGTTTTTTGGTTGTCAGCTATTGGAATTATCAAGGATTTCTTGTGGATTTCTCTCGAATTATGGTCTTAGGATGTTGGATTTCTTCATAATGTAAAATACATATTCCAACAAAAGATATGCTTTGAAGGAAAGTGTGAGTCCTTCTTTTTCCGAGGCCGTTGCAACTTCGAATTCAAACATTTGGACGACTCGAGATGCAAGCACGAATGAATATTTGGATGAAATTTAAGACATCCTTGGATAAAGCACTTGAACTGAAGCAAATTTAAACTTTTGGACTTATATAACTAGAACCGAGCATATTGACCTTTGACTGAATCTAGTTTACTACTTATCAGATTTGTCTATGTGTAAACAACTTGAACTAGCTATTTTGATTGTATCGAATCAGTGCATACACTTTTGAATATTCACTTGGACTTAGCAAAAAACCAGATGCCTCTAGGAACAGTCCTATGATCAAGGAATATATCGACACTAATCCAAAGTACTTATAATAGGCGATCTGACCCATTCTTTCATGACTTGATCTTCGTGGATATTTGATATTTCATTAGATGTTAAGCCAGTCCAAGTCAATCTTTAGCCATAAAAAAAGGACGTGCTGGCTTATTTTGGGGATCTTTAATCTCTTCTATGCAGGTACTCTGCCATTTCCAAACATCAACAGCTTTACCTCCTTAATTTTGTAATTAGATAAGTATTGTATTATGATCTAACAGTATAAATAGTTGATTGCCTCAATTGAACGTAGACGCGTTGTCGAACCATATAAATCTACGTGTTATTTACTTTTTGTTGCAATTTATTCGGATTGTGATTGTTGGATTTCACTCTTTCGAGGTGCTAGGCACTAGAATTGCATCCAACATGAGTTAAAATACATACCTCATATAAAAAATGATACCACTATTGATATATCGATGATACAGTTCATAAAATGCTATTATGAAATAACATTGTAAGCAAACATATGAACATTTCATTTGTGGACTAACTATAATTCATAGGTATTTGCAATACAGAATAGTGTTATGAAAATAATATGTAAAGAACACTTATTTCGTTTGTGATGCAGGTTCCATGTATTTCTTGTGTCCTTGGGGGATTAGAACTATGCAACATTATTGGTGCAACCATAGAATTTGGTACTGAATTTAATAGCTTGGCTCGGTACTCAGCCAACATTTTGGCTGTAAATTGGGACTTTGATTTCAGACCTTTGAAACATATTTGTATGTTGTTGATCTTCATTAATACTAAATAAATTTATGGCTACTCTTTCGAGTTTCAATTGATTTGAATGAACATATTAATACGAATGAGTATTATGGATCGATACTGATCTCAGAGGCTAACTTATATTTTGGTGCTTCGCTTATATCATAATACTTTTTTCCCCAATGGATTGTTCTGTAAAGTACTTTGCGAGGTTGGAGTGGCAGGATTTTACAATTCATACACAAAATGATATTACGATTCGTGAGATATTGCTACGTGAAGGTAATAATATAGTTCATATGCGTTACTAAAAAATTAGCATTGTGAGTTGAAGTACACACCTCACATAAAAATTTATATTAGTTTTGATAAGCCGATGAGACATTTCATAGAGTGCTATTATGAAATAATATTGTGTGCTAAAATATAAATATCTTATTTATAAATACTACTATAATTTGTACACAAAAATATAAATAATTAAATTAATTTTAGAAAGTCATAAAATGATACTCGATAATGTTTAGCTATCTTCTGCAAAAAGTGCCAACATAGTTCATAAGTGTTATTATAAAATTAACATTGTGGGCTAAAATACACATCTTATACTTAGAATGGTACTAGTGCAGATAAATTGATGCTACAATTCATAAAATGCTATAATAAATAACAACATAATCAAAATATAAATATTCGCTAATGCTAAAAGGCCCGAAAATAAGGGTGTCAAAATATGCGAAAATGGATTTGACGGCTGGTGGACTTTTTCTCCCCCTGAATCGCATGATCCCCCTTGAATTGAGGAAGTTTCACACATTTTGACACCCTTATTTTCGAGCCTTATAGCAGCGCCCATAAATATTTTATTTACAAACCCTATTACAATTCATAAGAGATTTCTATAAAAAAATAGCACCGCGAACAAAAACATAAAGAATATTTAGTTCATACACGATGGAGTTTCCTTACAGTTCTTGAGGGATGAGAAATGTGTGACAATGTCCATGTGGCAATATGATTCGATACTGAATTGAGCAACTTGATTTGGTACTAAGCCAGCACTTTAGTTGTAAACCTTGGGACTTTGACTTTGACCATTTGAATCAAGTTTACACGTTGTTGATCTTCATTAATATTTGAGAAGTTTATGGCTAATCTTTTGAGTTTCAATTGGCTAGAATGCATATGTTAATGCGTATGGTGATTATGGATGGATACCGATCTGGGAGACTTGGATTGATACCAATCTAAGACTTGAACTTGGATCTTAGTGCTTTGCTTCTTCCATAGTTTGGCTAATAGATGGCTGTTTAAAGTACCATGCTAGGTAGTATTTCTATCTAACCATTTGATCGCTCTAACCTATTTGTAGGTTGCTAGTTCACAAAGATCGGTATACACACACACGCACACTCTTTTATGGTATCCTTAATTTTCAGCATAGCCCTACCTATCATAAGGCACAACATTTCAAATCTAACAAAATTTTGTAGCTATTTAATCCAAATGGAGGTGAATCATCTGCGTAGAATTTGGGCTTATTTTGAAAATTATAACATAGAATGTTTGATGTTTAAATTTGATGGTTCAAGTAAATGTTTGAATGATGAATAATTGGATTAAGATATTGAAAAATTACAAATATCGAAATGGACCTCAATTTTACGTAGATGAACTTGTGTATGTGGACTGGTTATATACGAAACAAAATGGTATAGCTAATATAAGATAGACATGCTAAAGAGAGTGACACAAAAGTAAGGTAGCATAGAACCAATATATATATATATATATATATATATATATATATATATATATAGACACACACACACATATGGAGCATTCCTTTGTAACTTGAACAGTATAGCACTTTTAAATGCTTTCTGATTTCAGTTACAAGTTTCGTTTCTCTCTCTTTCCACTCATTCTTTCTCCTTTTAAACTATTATTCGAATATAAGCTCATGCTTAAAATTAGGGGCTTTAGGATACATACATACATACATACATATATATATATATATATGCATTCTAATTTTAAAAATTTAAAAATGGCATCCTCCAAATTTTATTGGATGCGATCAAGGTAGGATGAAGTAGCAATCAAAACCGACCTCCAGGGCCCGAAAAGGAACCCGTACAAATCAACAAATCGAAAAAGTACTGATGGGTATCTATTAGGAGAGGAGTTCGTGTTTCTTGGCTGAACGGAATGGGATTCAAGGTTGGCTCGATCAGGACGGGGGATAAGTCACTAAAATACTACCACTTCGGTGGTACTCCTTGTAACACCCCACGCCCGCTACGGTCACTCACTAAGGGAATGCCATAACATCGGTGGAGTATTTTGAGTGAATATAGAACAGAAAAATTACAACAAGACAGATATAAGTAATACTTGAGAATTTAAAACATCATTTCATTTCAGCGGAAAGCAAAACATGTTTTGTTACATCACAAAACCATAATAAGAGTCAAGTACAAAATATCCATCCTGCTAAATAAAAATACATAATCCCAATACATGAACTGATAGCCATAAAAGAAAAGGGTAAGCTGAGCTCTACATCTAGGGTCCAAGCTCCAAGAGAGTAATAAAAGCAACCTGATCAAAGCCCACTCGTGCTGGGCCCACTCTGAGAACCTGAGGGTTGGGAAAAAAAGATAAAAACAACGGGGTCAGACATAAGTCTGAGCGAGTCCTATAACTTTAACAATGTAATCATTAAAGTAATAAGGATATGATATAACTTGGTACGGTGTGACTGGGGATAAATGACTACACTCAGTAGCCAATCAGACTTAGAGTGAACTAAGACAACGAAAAAGACGCATTTACCCACCCAAGGATAATTACTACACTGCACCACACCAGTCATTCCTACTTAAAGGTTGATCCCTCCCAAGGACTTAGAAAATTTACCCAGTAGTTTCGTGTACCCCTAGCCCACTACATAGGTGCCGTCTGCCCCTATCTCCACTAGGTGTACCCACTACTCCCAAGCGATCGGCTCCCTACCGTAGATACCCGTGCCGACCCCACAGTGGGGTGTATCACTCCCCAAAGTGGCAACCTGATATAATTAACGGTGCACAGCTTATATCTACACGATGCAACAACGTCTTACCTACCAGCCCGGGTCCATACACGCATATGAAACCCATTGGACTTACGTTGCCACCGCTAACCCGTTTTGGCCTCTTATAGTCAAGCCCAATATGCGTGTCCCGTCACTCGACTAGAGTCGAGCCCACTAAGATACGTTGGGATATTGGTTGAAATGGGCCCCCACAAGCTACCCACCTAAGCTTGTCATTTCTAGTGTATACCACTTAACCCTTTAATCATGTTTTAATTACATGTTCCACATTGGTTAAGTATTCTAATCGTATTTTCTATTGCCACCCAAGGCAACCACTAGATTTCCACATGCCACCCAAGGCACCCACTTAACCCCTCATGTCCCTCTGCATGCTAATATGGTTAAGTGTTTCTTAATTAATTAATTAAGATCATGACCTCATAAAGACCTCTCACATTAGACCATCTTTTATGACTGCTGGATATGCCGGCTGGTTCCGGGCAGACTTCTGTCATAAAAAGGGTCTAACCTCGTGTCTTTACTTTAATCACGTATTTAATTTATGACTAAGACCTCTCACATTGGGCCAATCATTTGTAGCCGCTGGATGGCCGGTCGGTTCCGGGCAGACTTCCGCTACAAAAGGTCCAACCTCGTGTCTTAGTTGATTAATTACACCTAATTAATCACCCCCATAATTAATTATCCCTAATTAATTACACATTTTTAAGAATATGGGTAGACCTAACTCAATAGGTAAATTCCCAATTCCATAGTATGGGTAGACCTAACTTAATAGGTAAATTCCCAACTCCATAATGTGGGTAGACCTAACTTAATAGGTAAATTCCCAATTATGTCCATTCATTTTATGTTATGCTTAATCATAACAACTTTACACCTTTTTATAATCATGCATATTAACCCCATCGTTTCCCACGTAATTCGTTTACATAACACGTCATACATAGGGACAACTTTGCATATGTTATGCACATCATAAAAAGAGACAAACTTGCATATGAACTTGCATATAAAATTGCATAAAACTTGCATATGAACTTGCATACCATGTCCTATCACAAAGGCAAACTTGCATATGTTACGCACATCATAGAAAGAGGCTAACTTGCACATGAATCTTGCATATAAACTTGCATATCATGTCATATCACAAAGGCAAACTTGCACATGTTATGCATATCATAGAAAGATACTATCTTGCACATGAATCTTGCATATAAACTTGCATAAAACTTGCATATGAACTTGCATAAAACTTGCATATGAACTTGCATAACACATCATATCATAAAAAGAGGCAAGTTTACATATGAACTTATAACATATGACAACCACAACTTGCATAATCCACATTTACATCCATAGCCTCCTAATATTCTATCATAATTAGTTTAGCAATTACTTGCTAAAGGCATAGAAACTCACCAAAACCAAGATTAGCAAACTTATGAAGTAGAACTAGTTGCTAAATATGAAGAAGATGATGATTAGAGGTTGATTAGCTTGCAACTTCCTTCATAAACTAGTGGAGGCTCCTCTTAAGTTTGATTTTGGCGGCATGAGGCCATCATTTCTATTTTTAGTATGGATTAGGCTTGCATTAGGGTGTATTTATAGGATTAGGGTGTGTTTTAGACCATAGGATTAACCCTAGGTTAGATTAGGTCCGTTAGATTTAGGAAGTCTCTAGAACACAGCCCAGCCCTAGCCAGAAATCCAGATCTGGTGCACCCAAGCCAACTGGCTCGACACCCTGTGTCGACAGGCAAGTCGACAGGGCAGTCGACTCCCTAGTCGACAGGCCTGTCGACAGCCCTGTCGACTTGGGTAGGGCGGGAAGTTTCCCGCCTGGCCCCCTGCTGGCTCCAATTTCGAAATCTGACTTTTAATTTTTTTAAATCTGTTTTTAACTTTGAATTTTCTGTAAACTTCATTGGGCCATAACTGGGCCATACGGACTCCGATTTACAAAATTTCGGACTCTATTCTGCGTATTTTTCCGAGACAAACGAAATGACGCAGCCCGTTTCCCCCAATTCTCACATTTGAGATTATTTATTCTGCAATTAGTGAATTTTAGCATTAACCGAAATTCGGGGTGTTACATTCTCCCCTCCTTAAAGGATTTCGTCCCCGAAATCTCTAAGCTAAGGAGAATGGATATCCTACCATCCAAACAACCATCTACTCAATCCATCAAACACGGGCATCCATTGTCCTTAAAACAATTTCTAATGATGTATGAGCATATGCAAAAAGTGTGTGTATATGTTCCCTATCTAACGTATGAACATATGCAAACCATGATAGTGCCATGCATCCATTATGTATGCGAGAGAACCCTATCGACACATACAATATCTACATGAGTGCACAATCATTCACCAAAATCATCATCCATATGATAACACAATCATTATACATCCATAAATATAGCTTCCTACACACAATTTTTTATGCAATATGCAATATGAAGTGATTGAGCCGATCTAGTGCCTAGAGTGTGTATATATGCATCCACGAGCAACCACTAGCAACCACTTGCATCCACATGCATCCATCAAACATAACATGTCTCAAACACATGTTTCAACCATAGGTTTACCCTATCTAAAGGTCAAAGGTACTTAATGAGAGGACATACTAAAGATAAGATAAGTACTAGTCAAACGATAAAGGAGAAGTTAAAAGACATACCCTCAAAAAGGAATGGGTACAATGAACGCATCTTCGCTTCCGTCTCCCAAGTAGCGTTGCCCTCGTCTTCTCCCCATTGTACTTTGACTAGTTGAACCTCTCGATTCCTCAATTTCCTTGTTTCTGACCCAAGGATGCGGGTAGGAGCTCGTCGGATAGTCACATCACGCTCTACTTCCACTTCTTTAAGCAAGCTCGGCTCTACCACCTCTGCGGTCTCATGTAAGCACTTCCTCAAATGGGACACATGGAATACATCATGTACACCACTAAGTCTGTCGGGCAACTCCACTCTATATGCCATCCGTCCAATTCTTTCCTTAATGGGAAATGGCCCTACGAATCTTGGTGCTAACTTCCCAACAGATCCAAAGCGAACCACATTTCGTAATGGAGACACTTTGACAAAGACCATGTCCCCAACTTCAAACTCAAGATCCGTCCTTCTCTTGTCCGCATAAGATTTTTGCCTATCCTGCGCTGCTTTCATCCTTCTTCGAATCAAGTCAATCTTCTCAGAAGTCTCCCTAACCATATCAGGCCCAAGCAAGATCTTATCCGTAGATTCCCACCAACATGCCGGTGATCGACAAGGCCTTCCATAAAGAGCTTCGAAAGGAGCCATACCAATACTGGACTGAAAGCTATTATTATATGCGAACTCCACCAATGGAAGATGCTCTTCCCATGTACCTCCAAAATCTAAGATACAAAGCCTCAAAAGGTCTTCTAGGACACGATTCACCCTCTCAGTCTGGCCGTCCGTCTGAGGATGATATGCGGTGCTCAGACACAATTGAGTCCCCACTGCTTCTTGCAAACTTCTCCAGAACTCACTAGTGAAGATAGGATCTCGATCACTCACTATGCTAGAGGGTACCCCATGCAATCGAACTATCTCTCGAAGATGTACTGAAGCTAGCCATGGAGCAGTCCTCTTGCTCCTCACAGGTATGAAATGGGCGCTTTTAGTAAGTCTGTCTACCACAACCCAAATTCCCGTATTACCCTTTCTTGATCTGGGTAACCCGTCAATAAAATCCATCGAGACGCTATCCCACTTCCATTGCGGAACTTCCAATGGGTGAAGCAACCCACCAGGTTTCTTTTGCTCCGCCTTCACTTGTTAGCACACCAAGCATCGAGCGACATACTCGGCCACATCTTTCTTCATACCGGCCCAGAAGAAAACCCTCTTCATGTCTTGGTACATCTTGTCCCCACCGGGATGAATGGTCATCCTAGAACGGTGTGCCTCATCAAGAATAACCTTCCTTAAACCCTCGTCTTGCGGTACACAAAGTCTACCGTCTCTACGCAAGCACCCCCTATTGTCTAGGGTGTACCTACTCAAATGGCTGGACGACTCCCCCCTTATGAGCTTCTCCACCAACTCAACCAACTGTGGGTCGTCCCTCTGTGCTTCTCCAATCCGCCCCAAAAGAGTAGGTCTAACCTCCAAGGAAGCTAGCAAACCGTGTATATAGTCAATGGAAGGTCTGAAATCAAACATCGAGATAAATTCCAAGCTTCGTCGTTCCACGAACAATGGACTCAAGGACAACCTTTTCCTGCTCAAGGCGTCCGCCACCACGTTCCCCTTGCCAGGGGTATACGCTATCTCGAAATCATAGGATGCTAAGAACTCCATCCACCTTTGCTGTCTCAAATTCAAATCCTTCTGAGAAAACAAGTATTTCAATGATTTGTGGTCAGTGAACAATTCGAATCTCTCACCAAGAAGATAATGGCGCCAAATCTTAAGCGCAAAAACAATAGCGGCCAACTCTAAATCATGGGTAGGGTAATTTTTCTCATGCACTCTCAACTGCCTTCCACCATAGGCTATTACCCTTCCCTCTTGCATTAAGACTGCGCCTAGTCCTGTCCCACAAGCATCGGTATAGACAACAAATGGCTTGCTCCCATCTGGCAACACTAAAACTGGAGCAGTGGTTAAAGCTCTCTTTAACCGTCGGAACGCATCATCACAATCTACGTCCCATGCGAAAACAAGATTCTTCTTCGTTAAGCGGGTTAATGGGGCTGATATCTTCGCGAAGTCTTTGATAATCTTCCTATAATAACCCGCCAAACCCAAGAAACTTCTCACTTCGGTAGCATTCTTCGGAACCTTCCAATCCTTAATTGATACTACCTTTGCGGGATCCACAGCTATCCCTTCCTTGGAGACCACGTGCCCCAAGAATCGCACCTCCTTCCTCCAGAAGTGACATTTAGAGAATTTAGCCTTAAGGCTACGTGCTCGAAGAGTCTTCAATACCTCCCCAAGATGTAGGGCATGCTCTTCTTCACTCTTAGAAAATACTAAGATATCATCCACAAAGACCACCACGAATTTATTAAGGAACTCCCTGAACACCCTACTCATCAAATCAACAAGTATGCAGGGGCGTTTGTCAACCCAAATGGCATCACCAGCCACTCATAGAAACCATCCGGAGTCCTAAAGGCAGTCTTGTCTATGCTATCCTCAGCCACCCTCAACTGATGAAACCCCGTGGCTAAGTCCAACTGAGAAAATACTAAAGCGCCAACCAACTGATCGAAAAGATCATCAATCCTCGGCAATGGGTGTCTATTCTTCTTTGTGAGCTTGTTGAGTTCTCTATAGTCTACACAAAGTCTGAGGGACCCATCCGCCTTCGTAGCAAAAACTACTAGAGCACCCCACTCCGATATACTTCGTCTTATGAACCCCTTCTCAAGCAACTCCCCTACTTGCTTATGGAGTTCCCTCCTCTCACGAGGAGCCATGTGGCGCACTGGTAAAGATACAGGTTTAGCATTATCCACCAGATATATTCGGAAGTCAATCTCCCGCTTCGGAGGTAAGCCCTTCACCTCCTCAAACACATTCGAGTATTCCCGGACCACTCTAACAGATTGCAAACCCTCGACCGAAGCGTCAAGCGATTCAAGATAACTTAGCATAACAGAATCCATGGGATTACAAGAGATCTCGAGAGTGTTACCCAAGCGGGTCATGAGCCTAACAACTCTCCTTTCGCAATCAAGAACAGCACCATTACTGGATAACCAGTCCATGCCCAAAATTAACCCATAGCCCGTGAAGCCCAAAACAAAAGCATCACATCTAAACTCAATGCTAAGTATAGAAATCTTCAAACCCAAACATATCATGGACAAATAAGTGGAGCCCCCAATTGGGTTTGAAACAACCAAGGGATCATCTACAAGACTGGTGTCTAAGTGCAGTGACTCAACTAATGATGATGAGATAAACGAATGCGATGCGCCTGAATCAAACAATGTACGGACATGATGATCAAATAGAAAAACAAGAGTTTCAACGGAAATAGTTCTACCTCTTTCCTGAATCGGTGGAACCGCGAGAGCCTGTACTTGCCCCCTAGCCTGACCCGGTGCCATAAGAGCTTGCACCTGTCCTCCCGAGGTAGATCCCGTCCTTTGCCCCTTCTTAGGGCAATCCTTCACTAGATGCCCTACTTCGCCACAGTGAAAGCAACCCGTCTTCTTCTTCTTCCTATAATCTTTGCTTATGTGGCCTGGTATCCCACAATTGAAGCACTTCTTCTTCCCCTTGCCACCGTTGCCTTTCCCCCCTTTGTTTTGCTGTTGTTGCTGAGGTCTCTTTTGATCTCCCTTCTTCTCGGGTGCCTTATTAGCATTGGGACCCTTCTCTTCTTCATGCATGAGTGCCATGTCAACTAGCTTCTCAAAGGTGGCCCCCATAGGGATATGAGTCATAGCCAACCCATGCATCGGTTCATTCAAGCCTTTCACGAACCTCAAAGCCTTCTTCTCCGGTGTATTCACCATGTCTAGGCCAAACCTTGCCAATTGATTAAACTTGTTGACATATTCCTTCACTGAGAGATTTCCTTACTTTAGAGTCAAGAATCTTTCCATATACAAGTTTTCCTCCGCCCTTGAGAGAAACTTTGCCACAAATCTTTCCCTAAAATCCCCCCAAGAGTCAACGGGGCGTTCTCCATTAGTGACCTACCACCAGAATGAGGCCTCTCCCTTCATTAACCAAGCAGCTAACTTTACTTTCTTTCCTTCTTCCACCTCAAAGATATCTATCAACTCTTCCACCTCCTTAAGCCAATCCCTAGCCTCCACAAAAGTTTCAGATCCTTGAAAAGGTTTCCCACCCATAGCTTTAAATTCCTTGCAAGTCTTAGCAAAAGTATCCGTGCGAGGAGGAGGGGGAGGAGGAAGATCGGGTGCTACGGTTAGTGGAGGAACATTTGCTGGACCCGCAGTGGTGGCCCTAGCCTCCATCAATCTCCTATACCATACTGGTATCGTCACACCCTCCGGAAAGTTAAGATCCTCAGCCATGCTGAAACGAAAAAGGAAAGATTCAAAACGGAGAATTCGAAAGATAAAGATATGGCTATTGGGGATTATGCTTTTCTTTCGAAAACTTTTCTCTTTAAAGACATGTTTTTGAAGATATCTCTTCCAAAAATGTTTTTAGAAAAATAGTTTTCTAAAAATTTTATTTGTTCCGGTAACCTTTGCTCTGATACCACGTGTAACACCCCACGCCCGCTACGGTCACTCACTAAGGGAATGCCATAACATCGGTGGAGTATTTTGAGTGAATATAGAACAGAAAAATTACAACAAGACAGATATAAGTAATACTTGAGAATTTAAAACATCATTTCATTTCAGCGGAAAGCAAAACATGTTTTGTTACATCACAAAACCATAATAAGAGTCAAGTACAAAATATCCATCCTGCTAAATAAAAATACATAATCCCAATACATGAACTGATAGCCATAAAAGAAAAGGGTAAGCTGAGCTCTACATCTAGGGTCCAAGCTCCAAGAGAGTAATAAAAGCAGCCTGATCAAAGCCCACTCGTGCTGGGCCCACTCTGAGAACCTGAGGGTTGGAAAAAAAAAGATAAAAACAACGGGGTCAGACATAAGTCTGAGCGAGTCCTATAACTTTAACAATGTAATCATTAAAGTAATAAGGATATGATATAACTTGGTACGGTGTGACTGGGGATAAATGACTACACTCAGTAGCCAATCAGACTTAGAGTGAACTAAGACAACGAAAAAGACGCATTTACCCACCCAAGGATAATTACTACACTGCACCACACCAGTCATTCCTACTTAAAGGTTGATCCCTCCCAAGGACTTAGAAAATTTACCCAGTAGTTTCGTGTACCCCTAGCCCACTACATAGGTGCCGTCTACCCCTATCTCCACTAGGTGTACCCACTACTCCCAAGCGATCGGCTCCCTACCGTAGATACCCGTGTCGGCCCCACAGTGGGGTGTATCACTCCCCAAAGTGGCAACCTGATATAATTAACGGTGCACGACTTATATCTACACGATGCAACAACGTCTTACCTACCAGCCCGGGTCCATACATGCATATGAAACCCATTGGACTTGTGTTGCCACCGCTAACCCGTTTTGGCCTCTTATAGTCAAGCCCAATATGCGTGTCCCGTCACTCGACTAGAGTCGAGCCCACTAAGATACGTTGGGATATTGGTTGAAATGGGCCCCCACAAGCTACCCACCTAAGCTTGTCATTTCTAGTGTATACCACTTAACCCTTTAATCATGTTTTAATTACATGTTCCACATTGGTTAAGTATTCTAATCGTATTTTCTATTGCCACCCAAGGCAACCACTAGATTTCCACATGCCACCCAAGGCACCCACTTAACCCCTCATGTCCCTCTACATGCTAATATGGTTAAGTGTTTCTTAATTAATTAATTAAGATCATGACCTCATAAAGACCTCTCACATTAGACCATCTTTTATGACTGCTGGATATGCCGGCTGGTTCCGGGCAGACTTCTGTCATAAAAAGGGTCTAACCTCGTGTCTTTACTTTAATCACGTATTTAATTTATGACTAAGACCTCTCACATTGGGCCAATCATTTGTAGCCGCTGGACGGCCGGTCGGTTCCGGGTAGACTTCCGCTACAAAAGGGTCCAACCTCGTGTCTTAGTTGATTAATTACACCTAATTAATCACCCCCATAATTAATTATCCCTAATTAATTACACATTTTTAAGAATATGGGTAGACCTAACTCAATAGGTAAATTCCCAATTCCATAGTATGGGTAGACCTAACTTAATAGGTAAATTCCCAACTCCATAATGTGGGTAGACCTAACTTAATAGGTAAATTCCCAATTATGTCCATTCATTTTATGTTATGCTTAATCATAACAACTTTACACCTTTTTATAATCATGCATATTAACCCCATCGTTTCCCATGTAATTCGTTTACATAACACGTCATACATAGGGACAACTTTGCATATGTTATGCACATCATAAAAAGAGACAAACTTGCATATGAACTTGCATATAAACTTGCATAAAACTTGCATATGAACTTGCATACCATGTCCTATCACAAAGGCAAACTTGCATATGTTATGCACATCATAGAAAGAGGCTAACTTGCACATGAATCTTGCATATAAACTTGCATATCATGTCATATCACAAAGGCAAACTTGCACATGTTATGCATATCATAGAAAGAGACTATCTTGCACATGAATCTTGCATATAAACTTGCATAAAACTTGCATATGAACTTGCATAAAACTTGCATATGAACTTGCATAAAACTTGCATATGAACTTGCATAACACATCATATCATAAAAAGAGGCAAGTTTACATATGAACTTATAACATATGACAACCACAACTTGCATAATCCACATTTACATCCATAGCCTCCTAATATCCTATCCTAATTAGTTTAGCAATTACTTGCTAAAGGCATAGAAACTCACCAAAACCAAGATTAGCAAACTTATGAAGTAGAACTAGTTGCTAAATATGAAGAAGATGATGATTAGAGGTTGATTAGCTTGCAACTTCCTTCATAAACTAGTGGAGGCTCCTCTTAAGTTTGATTTTGGCGGCATGAGGCCATCATTTCTATTTTTAGTATGGATTAGGCTTGCATTAGGGTGTATTTATAGGATTAGGGTGTGTTTTAGACCATAGGATTAACCCTAGGTTAGATTAGGTCCGTTAGATTTAGGAAGTCTCTAGAACACAGCCCAGCCCTAGCCAGAAAACCAGATCTGGTGCACCCAAGCCAACTGGCTCGACACCCTGTGTCGACAGGCAAGTCGACAGGGCAGTCGACTCCCCAGTCGACAGGCCTGTCGACAGCCCTGTCGACATGGGTAGGGCGGGAAGTTTCCCGCCTGGCCCCCTGCTGGCTCCAATTTTGAAATCTGACTTTTAATTTTTTTAAATCTGTTTTTAACTTTGAATTTTCTGTAAACTTCATTGGGCCATAACTGGGCCATACGGACTCCGATTTACAAAATTTCGGACTCTATTCTGCGTATTTTTCCGAGACGAACGAAATGACGCAGCCCGTTTCCCCCAATTCTCACATTTGAGATTATTTATTCTGCAATTAGTGAATTTTAGCATTAACCGAAATTCGGGGTGTTACACTCCTCCTCGATCACAGAGCACGAGGGAGTGAATACTCGATCCAGATCTGTGGGTTACTTGGTTCAACCCATGAATTATGGAGGGAGGTCTTCATATGAAAGTAATTGGAAAAACATACAAGAGGAAATGTGGTGGAGGGATCCAAATCTTGGGTTTAGCAGCTTTAGGTGGAAGTGGACAATAGGAGGACGAATTTCTGTATCTGAATTTCATCAAACCAATGATTGTTAATGTGAAAATAAAGGCATGTGTTTATGAAGCACCTGCTAATAAATTTGTTAACAAATGGAAAATTACAATTAATTTTTATGTATATGGATCTATACCTTATTCATTTGAAAGTTACATAAAACGAATTTGGAAACTAACAAGAAAATTTTAATTATTATCAAGAGAAAACGGTTTTTTATTAAACAATTTATAATAATTTAGATAGTGAACGAATTTCTAAAGGTGGGCTTTGTTTGTTTGATAATAAAACAATAATATTAAAAAACATGGAAGACGGGAATGAGAATTAGAAAAGATTTATTACCAACAATGCCTCTTTCAGTTAAACTCTCGAATCTTGTATTGGAACTATGGGATAAGAAAGCTTTAAGTGATATCTCTAGCGTGCTGGATAGGCCGGCTAATACAGATAAAATGATCTAAGATGAACCTAGAGTGGTTTTTGCAAAGATTTTAGTAGAAACGGAAGTGTGGTCTAATTTTCTAAAGGAAGCAGGCATGGCTATGTACACATGAGAACTAAAAGTTAACATGGAGTACTACTACAAACCAGTATATTGTAAATTTACGCAATGTAAGGCGAAATCAAATGAAATATGGGTACTAAAATCAAAAGAAAATGTTGTAGAAATGGGAGAACAAAAAATAATTGATGGGCAAATTGGTAATAGTGCCAATGGTCAAAGTTCAAATGATGCAGCACAAGTTCACTTAGTGTGACAGTAATAATTCTTAGTCAAATGAAATTGATATTTTTGTTAATCTGGCGACTAAAAATAATTTCCAAAGTCAAATTGAGCGAACAGAGATGTTAATGGAAACCAAATAGACAAATAGGCAATGCTGGTGTAGTTAAGATAGGTGATAAGCATAGCGAAATGATAATTCCTCCAAATCAGACTGAAATGTAGTTGAAATCAGTGAAAACAATATTGCACCAGAAAATAAAGGGAGTGTTAATATTGTGGCAACAGATAACAATTTAATTATACAATAGAATCTTATATATTGGTTTGTCACTGAGCCATGAGAATAAATACAACTATTTGTTACACGATCAAAACGACATAATGGCAGGAAAATTGATAAATATTTAAGGCAACACAGACACTGCAATAAGTAACCAGTAGGAGAATACTAAGTCTTCGGAGAGCTTGGACTATGGAAAGAATAACTGGCAAGAACAAACTTCGAGCATTGGTATTAATGCTGGAGATCATGCAGTACAAAGGAGAGGGTAAAAGGTCTTGTTGAAGATTGGGTAGACTCTGAAGAAGAAAACAACATTAACCAAACTGCTATTTCGGAAGAAGATTTGAATCCACCTACAAAAGAAACTGATGTGTCAGACCATATAGAAAAAAATAAAAAATTCTTTGATGATCTAAGTACAATCAATAGACAAAATAAGAAGAAGTCTACAATAGTAGTTTCACATGCTCCTCCTAAAGTATTAACAAGGTGCCAAAGTATATTTAAATGAATATTATTGCATGGAATGTTAGAGGATCGAACGTTTCAAGTAAATAGTTTGAATTTGTTAAATTCCTTAACAAATTTGGACCTACTCTTGTGGGTATGTTGAAAAATAAGTTGACGGACAACAAGATTATGGATCTAAAAAATGAGTTACACAAAAACGGGTTTCTGTGGATGACAATGATTGTAGTAACAAGGGTAGGATTCTTATTTTATGGAACTCAAACGTGTGGTCCATCTATATTGAAAGCCAAATAATATCAACATATTTCTCTTACTACTTTCAACATAGGGGTTTATCTTGTAGTCTTATTTTTATTTATGTGAGTAATTTCCTTTTAGGTAGAGAAAAGATGTGGCTCTATATCACTAAAGAGTCGAATCAAGTGAATACTCTATGGCTTGTTCTTGTTGATTTTAATAATATGATTTTGTTAAATGATAAAAAAGGGGAAGCACGACCCATTCAGACATTTATCTACGCTTATTCACTTTATGGCAAGTTCTAGGCTGAAGGATATCTCGATTGCCGGTTTCAAGTATACTTGGAGAAAAAAAGGAGTAGCTACGAAGATTGACAAATTAATTTTACAACCATTTTTTATGGAAAAATTTCTAGATCTTAATGCGCTTGGGGTTGTTAATCCTATAAGTGACCATATTATGATATGCGTTAATTTTAAAGGAGGAAATAATACTGCAAAAAATATCCCTTTAAAATATGTAAATTCTTGGTGCATTAAAGAATAATACATGGAATACATTGATATAGGTTTGAGTATGATGTTACTTTCTAACATTAAGGGATCAAAAATCTTTAAATTCCAATATATCTTGAAAATATGTGAAAATTATCTGAAATTTTGGAATTATAACAATAGGAAAGATGGCGAGAGACAAAAATTATTGGAAGAGGAATGCAGAGATATTCCAAATGATATATCCGTGGGAATCACACTAGGAGTATCATTTTCACTTGGAATTTCAACCTGAATAGGTGAAAGAATATCATTAGGTACTGATGAATTATTTTCACAAAATATCTGATCATGGTATAATTCATCAACGGAGTTGTATAGTCACTCCTCAACAAAATGGGATTGTGGAACATAAACATCGGCACTTGCTTGATGTTGCTCGCTCACTGCGATTCCAAGCTAATCTTCCCCTATCTTTTTGGGGCGAATGTGTTCTCACAGCTGCATTTCTCATTAATAAAATACCTACACGTACTCTTAATTTCAAATCTCCTCATGAAATTTTATTTGGAAAAGCACCGTCTTATTCCTCTTTACGTGTGTTTGGCTGTTGTTGTTTTTCCAAAAATATGCATATTAAAAATAAATTTGAGGCATGAGGTAAACCATACATTTTCGTTAGCTATCCTTATGGTCAAAAAGGATATCGAATTTATGATCCTTCTCTCATTGCATAACAGTCTCACGTGACATTATTTTTCATGAATCAGTCTTTCCATAGAAAAAAATTTCAGATCATCGTCCTAATGATATTTCAATCACACCTCTAGATGATAATTTACCCACTGATCAGATTTTTTTTGTCAATTACCTACTGATATTTCTTCACCTATTCAGGTTGAAATTCTGAGTGAAAATAATACTCCTAGTGTGATTCCCACGGATACCACTGATCTAATTCGTCCTCAGCGAATTCGACGACCACCAGCACATCTTAATGATTATGCACGCAATATTTCTTCTTTATCTACTTCTTTTCCATTATCCAAATATTTTTCTTTAGAAAAGTTCAGTTTTTCTCATTGCATTCTTTTGTCTAATATCATTGATCATAATGAACCTCAAACCTATTCTCAGGCCATTAAATCTTCTGTTTGGCGCGATGCAATGAGTGTTGAGCTTCGTTCCCTCGAAGCAAACAAAACATGGTCAATTTGCTTGTTACTACCCGATAAAACACCAATTGGTTGTAAATGGGTTTATAAAATTAAATACCATTCTGATAGCTCCGTTAAACGATATAAAGCCCATTTAGTGGCAAAGGGCTACACTCAAGTTGAAGGAATTGACTATCATGATACGTTTTCTACAGTAGCAAAATTAGTCACTGTTCGTCTACTTCTTTCTATTGCTACCATTAAAAATTGGACTCTTCATCAATTAGATGTCAATAATGCATTTTTACAAGGTGGCCTAAATGAAGAAGTTTTTATTAAACTTCCTCCTGGTTTTTCACATCCTCATAATAATTAAGTCTGTAAACACCATAAATATATTTATGGACTTAAGCAAACCTCATGTCAATGGTTCTCTAAATTTTCTTCCATTTTAACTGGACGTGGTTTTCATTAATCTGTCTCTGATTACAGTCTTTTTACGTATATTTGTGATCATATATCAGTATTTGTTCTTGTTTATGTGGATGATATTATCATTACAGGAAATAATGAATCTTTTATTTCCAAAATAAAAGAATTTCACGCCAAATCTTTCTCCATCAAGGATCTTGGTCATCAAAGCTATTTTCTTGGTATAGAAGTATCTCGTTCCGAGGGGTTATTTTTATATCAGCGTAAATATACTCTTGACATATTAAAAGACTCTGGAATGCTTGGTTGTCGTACATCTCCATTCCCTATGGAACAACATCTTTGACTGCTCCCAAATGACGGCGATCCCTTGCCTAACCCATCTCTTTATCGACGACTCATTGGTCGTCTTTTATATCTTATGGTCACTCGTCCTGATATTCAATATGATGTTAACAAACTTAGTCAATTTATGCAAAGTCCTCATTCCACTCATCTTAATGTTGCAAATAGAGTTCTTCGATATTTGAAAGGAACTGCTGGTAATGGTCTATTTTTTCAGCGACAAGGTCTCTTTCTCTCGTCGGCTTTGCTAATTCCGACTGGGCAGGATGTCCTGTCACTCCTCGTCTACTACCGTTATTTTACAATGTTGCGCTCTAATCCAATCTCTTGGAAATTAAAGAAACAACCAACGGTTTCTCGATCATCGGCTGAAGCCGAATATCATTCCCTTGCCGCTATTACCTCTGAAGTACAGTGGTTATGTTTGATTTTATCCGAACTTGGTTTTCCACCATCTGCTCTCGTGAGAATACATTGTGATAGTCAAGCTGCAATCCATATTGTTGCAAATCCCGTCTTCCATGAACAGACTAAACACATCGAAATAGATTGTCATTTTGTTCGAGAAAAGATTTTCATCGGTCCATCCTATATCAGTTCCCGTGACCAACTTGTAGATATTTTCACCAAACCACTAGGTGTTGATAATTTTAAGAGACCACCTCACAAGTTGGGCGTACTAGACATTTCTCTACCGGCTCCAACTTAATGGAGGTACTGGACGTCTTCACCAAACTGCTTGGCACCGACATTTTAAATCGACTACTTGGCAAGTTGGGCGTACTAGACATTTATACTCCGGCTCCAACTTGACGGGGGTGTTAAAAAAGTATGCAGCAGCAAAAAGATTTGGATGTTGAACTAGTATTAGGTTGAACTAGTATGTAGCATAACAATAGGACATTTGGATTTGTGCGTGTAAAATAGAAAGATATATAGATATTTTTATATAGCAGCCTATGTATATGGCTTATCAATGAATAGAAATAATCAGTTCAAAATCTTATATCTGCTTTTCTACATGTATAGTAATTGGAAAGATCAAAGCATTATTAAGTTTTATAATGCCAAGAAATAAGCTAAAATCAACTGGATAACGGAATGTGACTTGTTCCAAATTCCTCCATACTAAATGTCCTTGAGAACATATAAATAACCAGAGCAATATTATTGTGAGTGATGGTTATCTGGTACAAGATACAAGCAATAATAAAAGGGAAGCAATAAATTACTTTTCTAGAATTCTTAATTCGGAAACCCCCACCACTAGTAGTTCTCCTGAGATTGATTGTTTGTTTCTTATTAATGATAGAGGGAAAACATATTTAACCCATATAGTTAGTTCGAAAAAAATTTATAAGGCTGCTTTTCAATCCCTGATGGAAGGGTTACTTGAGTTGATTCAAGAAGTGTTTTTCATTGGTAAGCTAGCCAAAGGTATAAATCATACTTTTTTTATGTTCATTTTCTAAAGTAGAAAAATCGATAGGTATTTCAGATTATAGATCTTTTACATGCTGTAATATATAAAATTATTTCTAAGATTATCTACAACAGATAAAGCCTTGTCTCATGCATTTGATTTCTAAAATCAATCCGCTTTCATTACAGACAGATACATTGATGATTTTTTTTCTTTCTCATGAACAGATCAAACTATTCAATAAATGGTTACTGTAAAATTTGTATTAAGATTGATCTGCAAAAATCTTATGACATGGTTAAAATGAATTTCATCTCCCATATGCTTGGAATGATGGGATTTCCTAGATGGTGCGAATTACTAAAAAGTGTACTACCTCTCCTACTTATTCTATCCTAAGTCAAGGTAGCCCAAAGGCTTTACTTCCAACAATCGAGGCTTAAGGCAAGAAGACCTCCTGTCTCCTTATCTTTTTTGTGTTGCTATGGATTTTTCTCTCTATTATGGTGTTAAGGGCTAATTATGTGGATATGGTGCAGGTTGTGTATAACCAAGAGCCAAAGATCACTCGTTTGATCTATACTGACAAATTGATGAATACATGGTAGACATTTTGCTAGTTGTTTCTTTTGGGTTATGGATATTGATAATAATGGTTCTTATACTTGGAAATCTATTTTCAAACATAGACAAATGGGGTTGCATTGCATTAAATAACATATAGTAAATGGTGAAGAGATGATGCTTTGGTTTAACCCATGGATGAATGGTGATATCATGGTCAAATTGCTTGGAATGGACTACTTAAATATTTTTGGAGGTGATAATTTTACGATGAATAATGTTATTCACAATGGAGCGTTTAATCCTAATCATCTTCTGATAACTAGACTACTTTCGAATCAAATTATTGAAGTAAGAATTCACTCCATCCATGATAATTATTTTTGAAGCTGGAACGATAATCCGAGGGGTTTCTCTTTCTACTATGCTTAGGATGTTTCACGGACTCAACTCCCGAACATGGATGGCATAAAATTACTTGGCATCACATAAACAATCCAAAGATGTACTTGTGTACTTATAAAGAAGTTCTAAATTGTTCAAGTACTAAAGACATTATGATCAGCAGGGTATGATATTATCCCCCAATCCGTTAACTTGCCTTTCATTTACTTGACAGGGAATGCCAACGAGATCTCGTGAGAGCTTTGATAATCCTACTTGCGGGTTGTGCAATGAAATTCATGAATCTAGATATCACCTGTTTTTTTAGTGTACATATCCAACGTGACTGTGGGTCCAATGCAGACTTAAGATAGACCTCTCTCCAACCATCGACGGACCGATTTACCGGAGGATGAATGAAGAACTTAGTCGATTCTTTTTCCACTGCATCCTTAAGTCAAGACATGGCTTTTTGCAGCCTTATTACTATTGTTTATCATATTTGAAGTGACCGCAATTTAAGATTACATAGCCATTCCAAATAGTTTAAATTTCAAAGATGGGAGTTTCTTGAGATGGATGTTAGATGCTTACTAAGGAAAACTAGAAGGCGGAGAGGACGCTCCATGATCGATAGCACGATCATCGACAGATGGGGAGTAGAGCTTCCGGATGCAGGTTGATTTTTTTTTTCTTTTGTTTTCTGGTTGCCATGATGCTGAGTTAGAGTTAGAACAAATTTTTTTGGGAGGCATGACAAGAAGCATATTCCTATTTTAAAGTTCAGTGCAACTTTACTACAAAACCATGTTCATGTCTGTGCAATTCGAAATAAAAACGTCAAAATACACAATTTCAAAGTGTGCAAACATAAAATCACTATTTAAGTTGTTTGACCAAGTATAATTGTTAAAGAAATTAATGTTTGCACAGTGGTAAAACTGTTTTAAAGAGATTTACGTCAATGATGATCTACAGTGAAAAAGTGGTATATTTTCATGAAAGGTTTTTAACAAATATGGAGTTGAAATATGCAAGGCGTATTAATTAAAAGCAATTTGGATCGATTTTGAGAACTTATAACGAAAACAGATCATTTTTTAAAACTAATTACAAAAATAAAATATTTTTGATCATGTTAGATACTTCTGCTCTCTCGAATGCTGTTAGTATGTATATTTTTTATTTTACAATCCACGATGCCTTGAATGCCTCCCACTATACAAAAAATTTGCGTTGCGGCATCCGAAATTTACAAAATGAACCCATATTGTTTTGATGGCGTTTCAGATGCCGTCCATATAAATTTTTGTTTAGTGTGTGATATTCGAGATGTAAAATTAAGAAAAAACGTATTAACGACTTCATAGATGTCATCTGTATCTGACGTGATCAAAAGTGATTTTTGTTTTTATAATTAGTTTAAAAGGTGATATGTTTTTGTTATTAATTCTCAAAATGGGTTCAAATCAAAGAAATTTCCTTAATAAAATTGTGATAAGTGAGTACTATAACTCATGGAATATAATCAAAATTGTACATACCATAACGACCAAAGCAACAAGCAATTCTGGTAACATTCAATTATAAGATACAATCAACTTCGAACATCAACAGCTACAACTGTACATCCAAAATGGCATTTGAATCTCAGTTACAGACACCAAACCATTTATAAGGTAAACACACCTCAACATAAAAACACATACATATGTCACTGTCTATCCGTTGAAAACAATTTTAATTCTTAGAAACCGAGAAAGGGTTATGATCATCGACAAATGGATTATTTAGAAAACAGTCTTTGCCATAACCTTTTGAATATCTCCGATCATGCAATTTAGAATCATCTCTTAAAAACAGATTAGGCTGATAATTCTCATCAAAGTGAACATCATCAAAAGCAACCCATTTCTTCAGATCATCATTGCCAGTAATACTCTTCTCTTTTGCATTGTTTCCAATCATCTCCATTTCACCAACATGGCCTTTGCATTCCTTATCGACATACCTGTTCAGCAACACGACGTGCACAACTGTTAGAGTTTTCTCAGTTTGCTATTAATACAAACAAACTGGTTTAAAATTTAATCAATTTGCGTGCAGAACAGATAATTGCTGGAATACTAATCAATTTTGAAGTGTTATAACTTAGCATCAAGCATTAGGAAAGTGTAGGTTAAGAGGTGTCCAATGTAATTTGACAGATACGATGCCAAACGATTTTTGGTTATTTATGACTATTTAGCGTTAAGCATTTTGAAGTTCTTCATACTCTACATTAAATAAGCACACAACTCTGATTGTGAATAATAATAATTAAAAAAAAAAAAAAAAATCATGAAATCATTTTTTATTTATAGCTAATACTAAATTTACTGAAGTTACGCAATAGACATGTTAATTGTGCAAATTTAAGTTTTAAATGTTAATCACATTATAGTGATTTTAACAGAGTTACTCTAGAAAGAACCTATTCAAGTAAGTTTTGTTAATCGAAAGCCTAGACGAAACCTCCATATGATCTGATATCACAACAATACTAGACTAACACTTCCAAATAAACATGTTTTTGGATCAAACATTAGTAGATAGATAACTTACAGAGAATTGAGATTAGAACGGTTCAAAGAACATTCTGATAGGATGTTAGTGATCTCCTCCTTCTTAGTGTTCAAAAAAGAACCATCCAAATGAATTTCCTTTTCAATCCCTACTGTGTTATGTCGTTCTCCAACAGGACTAGCAACAATAGTGCAATCAACCAAAGAAGCAGTATATTCATTTTCTCGTGCATTACTTTTCCTCCATTTCGTAAATCCTTCAATCTTCCATTGCTTCTTTACTTTTTTAGATTCACTGATGTTAGCACTATCTTCTTTATCAAACAATGAGATGAAAGGCCTTCTTTTGGCCTTGGGTATGACTTCAGGGACCAGCATTGATGAACTATTCTCATTGTTCGTAGGCTTTTTGTTTGATTCCTTCCCCTTCCCTTTCCATTTCATCAATGATTTTATTGGAGTTTTGCGCTTCTTAGATTTTTCAGTTTGTGCTTCATCTGTTTCTTTGTCTTTAAGGTCTATATTTGACCATTCCTCGTCTTGTTCTTTTTCCTCTTGATTTCCTTTTCCTTGCTCTTGTGCAGTAATATTTCCTATTATCACATCTTTGCAGTCGATTTCAACTCCTTCAATGGCCAGCCTCTGAAGGAGTGGCCTTTTTGAAGAATGATACTCATCATTCAATATGCACTTCGCATAGTACAGTTCCTACAATTAAATCATTAAAAAAAACTCAATGTTACCAACATAAAACACAAAAAAAATCGAAAATTCGAATACAAAATAACATACCTGCAAGAACAAAAGCTTGTCTTTTACAACTCCGATTGCTTCCTTTTCACTTGGAGAAGCAATTAGAGTGTCCAGAAGATGAGATTTGAAGGAATTGACTTCAGCTTCGGAAACGATCCCTTCTTTATGTAGCTCTATTAGATTCAGAATCTTGTGAAAAGATTCTTGCTGCCATTTCAGATGATCGGATTGCTTCTTCGAGAGCTTTTGGTCGGCAGGTAATCTTCGATTCTTGTGAGAGAAGGGAAGCAGAATCGATTTGCATATGGTAGTAACTGTTTCTTGAAACGAAGAATAATATGCCGGTGTGTATGAGTGCATTTTTTTTTTCCGGGATTGATTTCTTTCGACTTCGACGAGCTGGTTTTGAATCGTTTTGTTCGTTTTACTATTTGGGTTTTAATGGAAAATTTTAAATGTAGAGGAGGGAAAGTGGCAACGGTCAAATAAACTAGCCGTTTGAGAATTTATGATGGTTAAGTCATTTATCATGTGCATACTAAATAAATTCTGCGAAAGCATTATGGCCATGAGTTTTGCGGGATACGGCTCGCGTTCTAAGTTGGAACATCCAAATTTTCAGTATGAATTATATATATATATATATATATATATATATATATATATATATATATATATATATATATATATATATATTCAACAGGCAATTAAAATTTTATTGACAAAATAGAAGCAATTACAAAAGTTTATCATAACTGTACAACAAAACATGACTCTATACCGTGGTATTGGAAAAAAAAAAAAGTGATATATTAGAATCTATACAAAATAGAAAAAACTCAATACCACGCTATGATTAACAACTAAAAAACAAAAACAGGGATTAGCACTCCAGAAACAGCAAGTCAGCTAAAAAAAGTACCATATCATGAAACCATGAATTGCACTTCACAAATCATGCATGCAAAACGCCATTGCACTTCAAAGCACTCCCATACAATTGCCATTATATCAGCACTACTGGCCCTTCAGAAAACATCACCTTTAAAGATTCCAACTACACAAACCAAAATGCTTGGAAGCCCAAATCAGTACAACGAATCAGTACAACCATCACCAGCTTTTAAGCAGTTCAAAATGTTGCTATTAATAATGGCAAATAACTCATTCAAGTTTAACGAAAAATTAGAGAAAATTCTTCTATTCCTTTCAGCCCAAACTTCATACACAAACACCTTCAACATCTGCAGTTTTCCATCTAGTAGCCTTGAATAATAAAAATCATTCATCTCTGCTTACTATAGAAGGTCTATGCATATTGCCCACTGCTAAAACCCTCCAAATTTGATGGACGAAGGAACATTCAAAAAACAAGTGAGTATTACACTCAGGTTCCGCTCTACATAAAACACACAATTGATCAGGATAAGACCCAAATTGTATAACTGGTCTTTGGTATTAACATCCTTCAACATAATTTTCCATAACAGGAAATTGGTTTTTGCTGAACTCATGTAATTCCAGATCCTCTTGTACCAAGGAAAGACAGACTTATCTCCACCCAACAAGTTATAAACATGACTAATGGAATGAATACTACCACTCCATGAGATAGAAAATTCAATTTGGAAGAGATCTCATTCTAGAGCACACACAAAGATGCAGAGCTACTATGAGGCAGAACAAGTTCACCATCATGCAAAACATCATCAACCTTAGCATTTTCAGGAATACCACGATTACGTCTCAGATTATACTCAACCAAATTCCCAAGTATCAAACCACTTCCAGCCCAAGGTGAAAACTAGAAAGAAAGGCCTTGAATCTTACTAACATTGCACTGAACAAAGGGTAGAAAAATACTCCTAAGTTTAAGAATCTGCCTCCAGCTCCAACTACACGATTAAGGAATATCCATTTGCCAAAAAAAATTCCTACCAATTGAATTGCACTTGACAAATCTAGTCCACAAGTTATTGTGATAAGATAAAAGCTTATTGAAATAAACAGAGATCACAGCCTTGTTCCATTGAATAAGATTGATAATACCAACACCCCCATTCTTTTTATCCTCACACAATTTGGCAAAAGAAATAGGAACAATATTTTTAAGAAATGGATCACCATGCCATAAAAATTTGTTCATAGCGCTCATAACCATATTGATTAACTTCACAGGAAGGATATAGTGTCTAGAGTAATAAGTAGTCATAGAAGAAATAATTGATTGAATGATGGTTAGCCTACCTGCTTGAGACAACCTGCAAGAAGGCCATTGCTTCATTCGATCAATAATCTTCTCAGACAATGGCAAACACTTGTCATTTGTAATTCTTCCACTAAAGAGAGGAAGACCTAAATAAGAAGCATTATCAGGTAGCACCCTTAAACCAGACAACGCAATTAGCTCAGATTTCTTGTCAATAGGAAAACCAGCGACTTTGATATACGACTTATTCATGTTAACTTGAAGCCCGATAATCTCATAGAAGGATTAAAGGATAGAAATGATACAACTAATATTGGACACAGTAGGTTTGGTAAATAAATAAGGTCATCAGTAAAGAGTAAATGAGTTATTCTAGGGTCTTTACAACGAGGATGCAAATCAAGATAACCTTTCTGAACTTGATCAATTACCGGAGAATTGAGCAATTCCGTCACCACTATGAAGAGATATGAAGAAATAGGGTCCCCCGCCTGATACCTCTTGTACTCTTAAAATATCCGTGCAAACTCCCGTGTCTGGAGATTGAGAACCTTGGGGAAGAAATGCATGTGTATATCCATGCTAGAAAGGGCTTCGATAAATTCATTCTTGACAAAATAGCTAAAATAGCAGGCCAGGAAACACTATCAAATGCTTTCTTAATATCGACCTTCAGCATGCATCGTGGAGAAATAATTTTCCTATCACAACCATTGAGCAACTCCTGAGTAATCAATATATTATCACTAATAAACCAACCTAAAAGATATGCAGACTGATTGCAGGAAATGACTGAGGGCAACACTTTATGAATTCTATTAGACAAAATCTTAGAAATAATCTTATAAAAAACACTACAACATGAAATAGGCCTGAAATCCGAAACGCTAGTGGGATTATCCACCTTGGGTATTAAAGAAATTGAAGTGGCAGAAAAACTTGAAGGCAAGGAATTTTTGAAAAAGAAATATTGAACAACTCTTATAATATCATTACAAATCACAGGCCAACATTTTTGCAGAAAAAAGGCATTATACTCATCATGACCACCTGAACTGGATGAATCCATATTAAAAACTGCTTCTTTGATTTCATCTCCAGTAACAAGGGAAACCAACTCATTGGATTGAAAATCAGAAATATAAGGCAGATTTAAATGGAAAAGAGGTTCAATATTAGTAGAGGGTAGTACATCAGGTACCAAAATAGACTTGAAGTAATCAACAAATGCCTCATCAATACTAGATTTAGTTGATAGAGTAATACCATCCTTATCATTAATCATATATAATGCCTTTTTCACCTTGTATAATTTCAAAGAATTATGAAAAAAATTAGTATTTCTGTCTGCCACCAAGAACCTCTTCAAATTAGAACTTTGCCTTGCTAAATTATACTCATAATCCAAAAATTCCTTAAGTTTAACCTGAAGCTCTTTCTCTAGAATTTGAAGCTGCAAATCATAAGGCCTACTACTCAATGCATTATGCACCTTGATTAACTCTTCACGTACATTAGAAGATTGTTGAGAACCAGTACCAAATTATGAACAGACCAGGCTTTAAGATGGATCTTCAATAACTTCAATTTGTAAATCAAAATATCCAATGGATTATCTCCAAAACAATTATTCCAAATCTGCATCAAAATACTAGAGAAATCCTCATGAGATAACCGAAAATTAAAAAATTTAAATGAGGACTTCCCTTTTACAATGACATCAGCATACCCCCAGTATAATAGAAGAGGATTGTGATCAGAAATGGTAGGAGCTAAGGATTGATAAAAAGGTTTAGGACAAATGTTAAGGAAGGAAAAATTAACAAAAATATGATCAGGTTTACAACAAGTAGGGAAACTTAAATGACTCTTATTGGACCACATGAAAAAAGAGCCAAAACTATTGAGAGAAGACAATTTGGATTTGATGATAGCTTGATTAAGAGGAGCTATATCTTTAATCGAAAGAGGGCATCCACCTAATTTTTGAGAGGAGGAGAACATGCAATTAAAATCGCCTCCTAAGATCCATGGAGCACCATCAGATTGGATATGACAGAGTTATTTAAAAAAGAGGTTCTAAGAGATAAAACATTATGAGCGTAAACAGAGGTAAGAAAGAAAACCGAATTGGAAGGAAGGTAGACACACTTGAAATGGATATGCTGATCCGAAGATGATAATTTATTTAGACTAAAAAGCTGAGGATTCCACAATGTAAGAAGATGACCAAAATTTGCATAATCAAGATTATGTTCAAACTTCCATCTTGGAGATATGAAAGATCCAGCTCTAGAAGTTGATAACATATCAAGTTTGGTCTCAGACAAACACAATAACTGAATCTTCTTATCTCAAATGAAGAATCCAATCTCACATTTCTTTGAGGGAAGATTCATCCCTCTTATATTCAAGAAACATATATTATGAATCATTTCTTAAAATGAGGAGATTTTAATAATGGAATAGGATGCCGCCTTGTATTTATTTTTGAAGTGGATTTCTGACTTCCAAGAGGTATAACATCATCTTATTTAAATTCAGCATCATCATCAATATCATCATTTCCAGGTGAGGTTATAGATTTCTTTTCCTACCTTTCTTTGACTGCAAAGATGATTTAGAAGCAGAGTCCACAAAATCACTAATAGTATATTTTGGAGGAATTTTAGAAAAGTCCTTCTCATTATTAGCAACATCATTGCTAACAGATTGATTAGATGGAGGTGGAAGGATGATGTCTTTAGGAGGAGCAAGATGGGAATATAGTGAAGAAAAGCTACCACCAGAGGATGAAGAAGGAATATTAAAGCTAAAGGAGGTAGCACTGGATTGATTACTAAGAGATGATGAGAAAGTAGAAGAACATGATAAGGAATTAATTGAGGTGGACAAGTTATGAAAATGAAGATTAGTGGAAAAAGTAGAAGGATCCGAAGAGGGTAAATCAAAAAGTGATGAGAAAGGATTATCAAAAATAAAGTCGCCTTGCACTTGTTTTCCTTTATTGTTCAAATGATTATCAGTTTTTTGCCCAGAATTAAGATCATCTTTCCTTTGCACAACACAATTACCATTCTTATCAACTATCACTATATTCTGATTATTCTACCCAGTATTGAAGTATTAACATCCATACTTTCAACATTATTTACTTGTTGAAAATCACCATTAACCCCTGAAGACCCATAACCTTTAATCTCAACAACCTTCTCTAAGGCTTCATCAACATCTTTTTTAACATCAGTCCCAAATTTAACCTTTTTCATCATCCAAACCTGCTTTTTCTTATTAGTAACCCTATTCCAGCCAGACTGATTCGAGTGCATTTGAACTGATTGCTTAGCCTTATCATCAACTACATTTAAAGTAACCTTCCTTTGCTCAATGTCATCAACAAAAGGATCAGAAGACTTAACATCAGACTTGGAATGAATGTCACAATAAGTAGTAGCATGACGAAAAACTTAACAATATGTGCAAATACAGGGCTTCCAGTCGTAAGATACAATGATAGGAGCACAATTATCACCAAAATCACCTAACTCAATACAATTGGGTAATTCTGAATCAACTTCAACTTCTACTAGCACTTTAGCATACTTTATCCTATGCATTCTCTCAGTGTTTGAATCAAAACAAATAAGACATCCAACTTGACAAGCCAACCAATTGATACCAATTAAGGTCCATAACAGTGAAGGAATACGATGTAAATGAATCCAAATAGGTATTCTCTTAATTTGCGAATGAGCATTCCTAATAGATGGATCTCATCTTGTAACTATGCAGTTAAAGCCCCGCTAAAGCCCCGCAATATCCCCTCTATAGCCCATAGCACTCTTCAACCGCTATGCTATTTTAATTTAGCGCCGATGAACAGTAGACCCGATTCTAGCCCCGCTTTTTTCCGCTGCATCCGCTAAATCAAGGCTTTTTAGCGTCCGCTTTAGCAATATTAATAGATAGAGCTTGATTTGACTATTCTCTTTTCAAAAAATTCAGTAAAGTTAGTGTAAATTACTAAATTTAAGGCATAAGTACCTAATATGTTGTAACAATCAATTACGCTCATCAAATTTAGCATGCATTACCATGGTATTCCGTGATTTTGTTATATAAGATTAATTAATATTAGTTTCTTTTACACATATAATGTAAGAAAGATGGTTAATTAATTTTTAAATATTTGTTTTTACATCTAATGAACATTTTTGTGCCTCCGCTTTATCCCCGCTATTTCCCCGCTTTATCCCCGCTACACCTTTTTGCACCTCAACCGCTACAGAACCGCTAAGCGCTTTAACTGCACAGTCTTGTAATTATGAACATACGACCCCTGATGAATATAGAATCGGCTTTCAAATCTTTTTCTCTATCAAGATCATTGAAGAACTTGAAATAAAAGTAAAGATCAGCAGATTTAATATCAACTTCACCATTTAAACTCCAAAAACCATGCAGAAAATTTGCAACAGCCAAGATAAAGATCCATCTAAAAAAAAGCCCACAAGATAATGATTCCAATATTTCATATCTTCCTCTTTTATAAATGCAGGAGGTATTCTCTTTGATTTATCCTTAATCTTATCAAACTCCAGAAACTTAAACGAACCAGCATTTCGTGGTAGGGAATTGAACAGAGAACGATAATCCGATTTGATCACAGGTGCAAGATTCTTGGAAACATCCGGCAGATTATCAACCAAAGATGAAGCAGGAATAGATCCTCCAGGAGGAGTAGTAAGATCAACACACACTGATCTACTTCCAGTAGAATGAGGAATGACTGAAGAAGTAGCAACCCTGGAGGTGCTTGACTAAATGCCATTGAGAAGACCAATAACCACATTATCAGAGTTCTCAAGACAAGAAACAGATCTAACATGATCAAGATCTGAAGACAAATCATGTGAACCAAAAACAAGATCATCTACATAAGATGATTTCAAAGAGTCAACAAAAGGAGGAGGATCGGGAGGAGGTTGAGGACGAAGAGGAAGCAAAGGAAGAGAGAATGAATCAAGAAAGGACGAAGACGAGTCAAGACCAACGGATGAGGACGCCATTGTCAAAGGAGGAGGTAGTTCCTACAATATCTTATTTGTAAATGATGCTAATTTGTTAACATAATGTTTATTTATTATATCCTAATTTTAAGCATGCACGGTTTTTCTTGAAATTATATAAAAGTTTAGATGGTATTTGATTTATATTGTGTTTTAAATTTATAGTTTTCAACATATACTGAAGAGTTGAGAGAAAATAGAAGAATGAAAGAAAGATTGCGGCAAGAACGGAGGGGATGATGTAACAACCCGGAAGTCTGGGCCAGTTTAAATTTTTTATTTTGGCAATTTTAATGAATTTTGAATATTTAAAATGAATTATTTTAAATAATATCGACGAAAAATTTATTTTGAATAGAATTAGAACGTGTATAGTTATATCGTTCGTCGTTATAATATAAATAACTATTTTAAATTATAAAAGGAATTGGAAATGGCGCGGTAGTTCGATAATTCGATTTCAAACTTCAAATGAATGTACCAGGTGTAAAATAAACCGGATTTTAGCAAAACCAAAATTAATAGAATCTAATTGAGAATATCTTTCCAATGAATCCGAAAAATCAAAATTTCATAGCGGGAATCAAAAGATATGTCCAGTTGAAAATTCAGAATAGTCGCTATGAAATTCTGGCCCATAAAAATGGAAATTTTGCAAACGACCTCGGAATTCGACGAAACCACTTTTGTTGGATCCAGGATGTCAAATTATTGCTAGATTCCAATTTTCATAATTTTTCGAATCAATATGTGAGCGTGGCAAAGGAAAACGCGTTTGACCAGTTTTAGTTGATTTTAATCGACTGGAAAATGGCCATTTTTCAAACGATCTCAGAATTCGATGAAACTGGCTTTGTTAGGACCGTATCGTCAATACGAAGCTAGAAAATATTTTTCGGGAATTTTTTGGGTCCGTATGTGGCCCCAGTAAATTGAAATGCACATTCAAATTCAATATATAGAGTTATATGTTGATTTTGACGAAAACTGATCGAAACGATCAAATCAGCTTACGGTACATATCCCATTGTGTTCGGAAGGGGGGGCAATAAGCTATGGACAATAGGTGGTGGGTCCCGTTTTGAGATCGAATGGTAAAGTAACTTTTTAGAGAATAAAAATAAAATAAAATAGAAATAATTATATTCATATAACCTTATTCCCTTCTTTAATCGGTCAACCCTTCCCCGTCATCTTCATTATAGGAAACGAAATAAAAAAAACGCAGAACCCTAGAACGCGCGCCACCTTTTGCCGGAGCCCACGCCGCCGCCAGTGAGGCGCCGCCCCTCCCCAGCGCCGACCTCCGGCCATACTCCTCCCCTCCTCTTCCCCGACGTCTCTTCTCTTCCCCCCTTTTGTCGCAAAGCTTTAAATCGAACGCTGCCACCGGGGGCCCAGCGCCACCAACAACCGCTCCTGCCACCTCCGGGACCTGCGCGCCCATCCGTAGAGACCCCCCCGACTGATTTCTCCTCCTCCGACGAAGAACTGTAAGCCTTTTTAATTTATTTATTTTAGTTCGATTCTCTTTGTGTAGTGATTTTTCAATAAAATTAGATTTTTGCTTAATATAATAAAAAAAACTGATTTTTTTTTTTTTTAGTTTACAAAAGGGTTTGATTTTTTTTTATATGAAGACAAAAGTTAAGGTTTT
This sequence comes from Allium sativum, assembly GCA_030737875.1. NCBI lineage: Eukaryota > Viridiplantae > Streptophyta > Magnoliopsida > Asparagales > Amaryllidaceae > Allium > Allium sativum. The sequence continues at coordinate 299,558,003 of CM060921.1, forward strand.
TAATTTGCAAAAGTTATGATTTTTAGTAGATAAAGAAACGATTTTTAATTGTAGTTGTAGATAATAAAAATATTTTTTTATAAGATATAAAGGTTATTTTTTTATAAGATGTAAAGGATAAAAATATAATTTTTATATCAAGTAAAGTATAAAAATATAATTTTTATATCATGTAAAGGATAAAAATATAATTTTTATATCATGTAACGGATAAAAATATAATTTTAATATCATGTAAAGGATAAAAATATAATTTTTATATCATGTAAAGGATAAAAATATAATTTTTATATAGTGTAGAAGATTGAAAATAGAATTTTTATATACTAAAGAATGTAAAAATGTGGTTTTTATATATGTAGTGAATACGAGCGACAAAAGTGGCAAAAGGCGAGCACGACGAGATGTTCTACATATGAAGTGTCGTGGTGAATTGGTTTAGCTATCGGTGAGAACTTCTCACTTTTAATTTAATTTTCTAGTTAAAATATATACTAGGATGCAGAAGGTGTTTAGTAGCACCCGACACCCGTCGTCCACAGACCATGGACAGCTTGTATGCTTGGTTGTTTGATTTTGATGTGTAGTTGATTGTGTGATGTGATGTGAAATAAAATAAAATATTTACATAGTTAAAAGTATTATATAGTTGAAAATAGAATTTTTAACATGTATATGAAATGAAATAAATATAAACAAATCGGACGATTTGTTTATATACACACATTTGACTATTATTGATTGGGACGATAAATTTTACACATCGCCCAACTGCACAAATAAAATCTGTGTTTGATTGTTTGAAACCCCACACGGGTATTGGGATGAGATATGACGTACACTAATCCCAATAATTAGTTGTATGTCGATCGATTGATTGACAGACTGTTATGAGCGTTAAATATTTATATTTGATGCTTATACAGTGTAGAATTGTAACGACCCAGAAAATCTGAACCAATTTAAAAATTTTAAATTGGCTAAAATAATGGATTTTAAATATTTAAAATAAATATTTTAAATAATGGCGATGAAAACTGAGTTTGAATCGACAATTGAAAACGAATATAATTAATTATAATTATAAACAAGGCCTGAAATGGCGCTGTAGTTTCAAAAATCGAATTCAAACTTTGTCGGACTATACCGGGTGCAAAACAAAACGAATTCTAGTGAAACCAAAAATATTTAAATCTGTTAGTGAATACCTTTCCAACGAATCTGACAAATCGAAATTTGATAGCGGGAATCAAAAGATATGTCCAATTGAAAATTCTGAATAGTCGCTATGGAATTCAGGCCCGTAAAAATGGACATTTTGCAAACGACCTCGGATTTCGACGAAACCACTTTTGTTGGATCCGTGATGTCAAATTATTGCTAGGTTTCAAATTTCATAATTTTTCGAATCAATATGTGAGCGTGGCAAAGGAAAACGCGTTTGACCAGTTTAAGTTGATTTTAATCGACTGGAAAATGACCATTTTTCCAATGGTCTCAGAATTCAACGAAACTAGTTTTGTTAGGACCGTATCGTCAATACGAAGGTAGAAAATATTTTTCAGGAATTTTTCGAGTTAGTATGTGGCCTCGGTAATTTGAAATGTGCGTTTAAATTAAAAATATATAGATTTATATTTTAATTTAAGCGAAAACCTATCGAAACAGCCGAACTGGCTTACGATACATATCCCATTGTGTTCGGAAGGGGGATAAAACGCTAGGGACGACTGTCGGTGTGTTCGATTTCGAGTCCAAAATTTTAAGTTGCTTTTTGGGAATATAAAATTTTAATTAAATAAAAAGTCAACCCTTATTTCACTAAACCCCGTATCTTCTCCCTTTCCCATTCGTTCACGTTCAAAATAGAAGAAAAAAGAATAAAAATAAAAACCGACCTCATTCAGGCGCCCCCTACATCGTCGATCGCCTCCGCCTCCTGCCGCTCATCCCTGCCCCCCCCCCCCTCCGTTCATCTTCTCCAGACGCCGCGCCTCTCCCTTCTTTCTCCCCCCGTCGAATCAAATTGAGCAGCCTTCCTCCTTCCTCAAACCCTAGCACGCCCCTTGACTGCCGGTGGCCACCCCTCCGCCTTCCTGAAACCTGACGCCGACATCCATCTCCCCCTTGACCTCCGACGCAGCGAGCAAACGCCCCCTCCCCTCCAATGAACGCGTTGAGCTTCTTTGATTTCATTTTTTTTATTAAAACTGATTTTGATTCTACATTACAACTGATTTTTGATTAGGAAAGTTTAGATTTTTTGGTTGTACAGAGATTTGATTTTTGTTGACAAGAAAGATTATATTTTTATTAGTTAAAGATTAGATTTTTCTTTAGGAAAAAAATTAGATTTTTAACGACGTGAAGAAACGATTTTTACAAGTGAAAGGTTCGATTTTTATATAGTGGAGAAGTTAAAAATATAATTTTTATACTAGTGGCATATTAAAAATATGATTTTTATATAGGTATGATAGTAAAAATATGGTTTTTATTCATGTAGAGTAATAAGAATATAATCTTTGTTATGAAAAGAACGAAATAAAAATATAATCTTTGTTATTGAAAAGAAGTGACAAAAATATAATTTTTGTATGATGAAGAAAATAAAAATATAATTTTTATAATATAGAAAGGTTAAAAATGTGATTTTCATATGTGTAGTGGCTACGGGCAACGAAAGTGACAAAGGGGCAAGAATGGCGAAGATTTCCTACATATGAAGAGTCGAGACGTTTGGTTTAGCTATTCGGTGAGAATTTCTCACTCTTCAATTTCTTTTTCTAGCTATATACATATGTGTTGAAATAAAAGTGAATTGCTATAAATAAATATATATATATATATATATATATATATATATATATATATATATATATATACGCCCCTCGTCCACAAACCATGGACGATATTTATTGATTTGAAATTGTTTTCAAAACATATAAACACTAGCAATAATATCAATTTCCTTGGTTTTATTCGTATCAAGCATATTTTGGCCGTTATAAGGTAAAACTCTATCCTCCGGTTTGCGTTGCATTGTGTGATGGGAACTGAGTCTTATAATGCCTTCATTTGTATAAAATGCATTGCGTTGTTTTAAAAGAAAGATTTGTTTTAAAGCACTGGCAATCCAATGGAGTAAACCCGTTCCACGAAAGTGGCGTGGTCCTGTGATTTGCCATATTATATATGTGTTGAATGGATTTCTCATACCAGTCCCATGACTGACTCGTAGTTTGTTTCACTTTCAAACTCGGGTGCCCCTTTTTCTACACGGGCAGCCTTGTATTCAGGTTTAGCTGGTTCTTTCGGGATAGCTGGAGCTGAAGATGGATTCTATCATTTATCTCTTTTTATGCTGTTCAGCTCCTATTGTACATATTTTGTTTGTTTTCCGCTGTAGACATTTATGTATAGCTGAACTGTATTTGTACTAAGTAAGATCCTGTATACTGTGTAACTCTGTTGATTACTTTTATCCAGTATATTCTATTGTTCATTATCTGGTGTATTTATTTAATTCTGTTCTGCTATTATATGTTTTTGTGTTATATTCCAATGATAACCCTTGTTTCCGTCTGAACGGGATTTCAGGTCGTCTCAACGTGGTATCAGAGCTTTGGTTAAGCTTAGTGGTGGAATATAACATATTAACGAACTCGTCAGAAATAGAACCAGTAGTGTTCTAGGACGGGTAACTCTATACAGATAGGATCAGTAATATCCTAGTATGAGTAGCAGAATGAAATAACACCTGGATAGACACATTTACATTCAAGTATTTGTCTCTATATTTTGAAATATCTTTCCTGTTGACCTGACACTTGATCTGCTATTTGCAGAAGAACTAGAAAATGAGTGCCAGAAACAGAAGAAGTGATACTGACCCGGATATAGAAGCTCTATTTATGAAATATAGAAATCTGGGTGGAAAACCTTTCTCGGGTTAAGAATCAATTATGAAAACACAAGCTTGGATTCGCTCGGCTGAGAAAATTTTCGAAGCAATAAAGCTGAGGGATGACCAGAAAAGATTACTGGCCTCCTGGGCACTCGAAGATGAAGCTTTTTTCTGGTGGGATTCAGTTATTAAGGATAATCCAGAAGGTGATATCACCTGGGATAGATTCAAAGTGACTTTCCTAGAAAGATTTACTCCTCCCGAAGCGACTGAGCGATTATGCGATGAATTTTTCTATATGATACAAGGGGATATGACCATTCCCGAATATCATAAGAAATTCAATGAACTTTCTCACTTTGCTCCTCATCTAATTCAAAATCTGAAGAGGAAAAATATGAGATTTATTCACGGGCTTCAAAGGAAATACCAGAATAAAGTATTGGGGCATGTGAAGTTTCCTTTTTCTGAAATGGTATACATGGCTTATCAGTACGAAGATCTCGACAGGAAAGGCAAGTTGCGAGATGAAGAAGAAGTCAGTTCTAGTGACAAAGCAAGGTCGGAAACTGATCGTCCTGAGGCCAGTACGATGTCTGAAGTCGGTAAGGAGCCCAAAGTAAATCGAAAATGGGCCAGATCCGGAAAAGAACCAGTAACGACAGCTGTATGCAGTAACTGCCATAAACAGGGGCATTTGACCCGGAATTGTAAAACCTCGAAGAAGCTAAGGAAAGATGAAACTAAATCCGGAATGAAGTTCTAAGAGAATAGAAAGTGCAGTCAATGCCATCAGACCAGTCATCTTTCAAAGGCCTGCCCGCTACTCAGAAAACCTAAAGCAGTACATCTAAATGAAGTGGTAGGAGTATCTGCATCTTCGTCTGCTAAGGAAAGGCCAGATGTTTTAGAAGGCACGCTTACTGTCAAAGATATTCCAGTTAAAGTGTTGTTTGACACAGGCGCGTCACGAAGCTTCATTTCGAAGGATGCCGCTAAGAAGCTAGATTTGAATTTGAGAAAGCTAAAGAAACCAATGACTGTCCAGAATCCAGTTGGGGGTTCCATTGATCTCAGTTGGGTTTGTGGAGTGCCGGTTTCTTTCTCTCGTTATCGGTTTCCTACCATCGCAGTCGTCATGAATTTTAAAGAGTTTGATCTTATCTTGGGGTTGGACTGGTTGACCAAATATGAAGCTGAAGTTAAATGCGCCGACAGAGTCGTGAAGCGAAGATTAAATCAGGTGATTATATAACCATTCCCTGTGAAGGTCAAAGTGCTAATAGAAAAGACTTCTGGGCAGCTTTGAATGTTTCTCCAGCCCAAATAGAAGAGATCCCTGAAGTCACGGAGAATATTCCTGACCTCATCAAAGACATACCTGTCGTTAAGAACTATGCGGATGTGTTCGAGGAAGTCGTTCGCTTACCTCCGAAAAGAGAAATAGATTTCAAGATTGCTTTGATTCCCAATGCAAGGCCGGTAGTTCATGCTATTCGAAGAATGTCCTTGAAAGAGAAGGAGCAATTAGACAATCAAACACGGCAACTAGTATGGAAAGGTCTGATCAGGCTTAGTTTATCTGATTGTGGTGCAGCAGTGGTGTTTGTCCCAAAATCTGACGGTACTCTACGGCTATGCGTGGACTATCGTAATCTGAACAAGCAGACAATAAAGAACAAGTATCCATTGCCGCGGATTGATGATTTGTTGGATCGATTAAATGGAGCACAAGTATTTTCACGAATGGACCTAGCTACAGGCTTCCATCAACTTCGAATTGCCGAAGAGTGTGTTCCAATGACAGCGTTCAGAGGCCCCGACTTATTCTACGAGTGGTTAGTAATGCCGTTCGGCTTATGTAACGCTCCCGCTTACTTCGTCGATCTAATGAACAGAGTATTTAGGGGAGTATTGAATAAATTTGTTCTGGTTTTTATTGACGATATTCTAATCTTCTCTAAATCAAAGGCCGAACATGAAAAGCATCTGGAATAGGTTCTAGAAATTCTGAGGCGGAATGTATTAAAAGCCAAATTTTCCAAATGTATATTCTGGCAAGATGAAGTAAAATTTCTGGGCCACGTAGTATCGAAAGAAGGAATCGCTGTGGATCCAAGCAAAATCACGACCATTCAGAATTGGAAACAGCCCAGTACCCCCACTGAAGTCCGCAGTTTTCTCGGATTGGCTAGTTAGTACCGGAAATTCGTTAAAGACTTTTCGAAGATATCTGGCCACTTAACGAAGCTTACAAAGAAGCATTCTAAGTTCAAATGGACTCAAGAGAGTGAGGAGGCTTTTGAAGAGCTAAAGTTGAGATTAACAACAGCTCCAGTGTTAACCATCATCGATGGCAACCAAGATTTAAAGGTCTGGACTGATGCTTCTAGAGAAGGCTTTGGCGCAGTGTTAATGCAAAGGGGCCAAGTGATTGCTTATGCTAGCCGTCAACTGAAGCCGCACGAGAAGAACTACGTGACTCATGATCTTGAGTTATTGGCTATAGTATTCGCCTTGAAAATCTGGAGACACTATCTTCTGGGTGAGTGGTTTGAACTGTTTACAGATCACCAGTCGCTAAAGTACCTGTTCACTCAAAAAGACCTGAATTTAAGGCAGCAACGTTGGCTGGAGTTTCTTGCAGCATATGATTTTGAAATTCTATACACTCCAGGGAAAGCCAATGTCGTGGCCGATGCGTTAAGCCGAAAGAATGAAATGATCGCCAGTTTTATTATCACGACTTCATTACTAGATAAAATATCTGCTCTTCAAGAGGATGATCACTTCATTCAGAAGATCAGAGGGATAATTCAACAAGGCGAACCCTCGAGCTTTCAAGTAGACAATGATGGGATTTTAAGGCTCAAAGGTCGAATCTGTGTCCCTAACATTCCTGAACTTCGAAAGGAAGTACTGGATGAATGTCACAAGTCAAAACTCAGTATCCATCCGGGGGTAAGCAAAATGTATAATGACATCAAACGCACTTTCTGGTGGAAGTCGATGAAAAGGGACATTTCCTTATATGTTAGCCGATGCCCTACTTGTCAGCTAGTCAAGAGCGACCAACAAAAATTGGCTGGATTGTTACAACCACTAGAAGTTCCTGGTTGGAAGTGGGAACATATTTCTATGGATTTCATTGATGGTCTTCCCAGAAGCAAAAAAGGAAATGACAGTATTTGGGTGATCATAGATCGTTTCACGAAGACCGCCCATTTTATACCTGTCAGATCAAACAGAACTGCTCAAAGTCTGGCGCAGATATACTTCAGGGAAATAGTTAGACTACATGGAGTGCCGCTCAATATAGTCAGTGATAGAGATACAATATTCACTAGCAAATTCTGGGAAGCATTTCAAGTCGAGCTGGGAACAAAGTTAAACTTGAGCACCACTTATCATCCTCAGACAGACGGTCAGACTGAGAGGGTGAATCGCATTCTAGAAGATCTATTGCGGGCTTGTGTTATAGATTTCGGTGGATCATGGGAAGACCATCTGCATTTGGCTGAATTCTCTTATAACAACAGCTACCAGGCGAGTCTGACAATGTCGCCATTCGAAGCATTGTATGGTAGACCGTGTCGATCCCCTGCTTGTTGGGTCGAACCAGGTAATAGACTTGTGTTGGGTCCTGATATGATTCGAGAAGCTGCCAACAAAGTCGATTTTATCAAAAAGCGGTTACTCGCCGCTCAAAGCCGACAAAAGAGCTATGCCGATAGAAGAAGAGATATATCCTTTGAAGTTGGCGACTATGTATATTTGAAAGTATCGCCGATGAGAGGAGTTATCCGGTTCGGTAAAACTGGAAAGTTAGCGCCCAAATTTATTGGTCCGTTTCCTATTCTGGAACGGATCGGAACTCTCGCTTATAGGGTCAAATTGCCTAATTGGTTGCCCGAAATTCATGATGTATTTCACATATCTCAACTTCGAAAGCACGTTCATGATCCAGACTTGATCGTGGAAGAAGCAGCTCAACATGACATTGAAATAACCCCAGAATTAGCTGTGAGAAGAGAGCCGCTAAAGATAATAGGCAAAGAAACCAAAGAGCTGAGGAACAAGAAGGTTCGCTTAGTCAAAGTACAATGGAGTGGAGATCCGCGAGATTGTACTTGGGAAACTGAGGAGAGCATTCAGAAGGCTTATCCTAGATGCCGAGTAGATATATCTGATTGACTCTGGTGCAAGGTACATTTACCCTACTTTGCACTACCATTCAATTCTCTACTCTATTGTTATTTTCTTTTCATAGATGTGCACTTTTAATTATATAGTCTGAATGATTTTTAAAGGGTATAGGATTTGATTAGTATATTTTTGAAGGTTAAAAACAATTGGATTGGTTGTAGTGTTGTGTGATTGTAGATTTATCAAACCACTTTCGACTTTGTTCCTTTTCGGGGACAAAAAGTTTTAAGTGGGGGAGATTGTAACGACCCAGAAAATCTGAACCAATTTAAAATTTTTAAATTGGCTAAAATAATGGATTTTAAATATTTAAAATAAATATTTTAAATAATGGCGATGAAAACTGAGTTTGAATCGACAATTGAAAACGAATATAATTAATTATAATTATAAACAAGGCCTGAAATGGCGCTGTAGTTTCAAAAATCGAATTCAAACTTTGTCGGACTATACCGGGTGCAAAACAAAACGAATTTTAGTGAAACCAAAAATATTTAAATCTGTTAGTGAATGACAAATCGAAATTTGATAGCGGGAATCAAAAGATATGTCCAATTGAAAATTCTGAATAGTCGCTATGGAATTCAGGCCCTTAAAAATGGACATTTTGCAAACGACCTCGGATTTCGACGAAACCACTTTTGTTGGATCCGTGATGTCAAATTATTGCTAGGTTTCAAATTTCATAATTTTTCGAATCAATATGTGAACGTGGCAAAGGAAAACGCGTTTGACCAGTTTCAGTTGATTTTAATCGACTGGAAAATGGCCATTTTTCCAATGGTCTCAGAATTCGACGAAACTAGTTTTGTTAGGACCGTATCGTCAATACGAAGGTAGAAAATATTTTTCAGGAATTTTTCGAGTTAGTATGTGGCCTCGGTAATTTGAAATGTGCATTTAAATTAAAAATATATAGATTTATATTTTAATTTAAGCGAAAACCTATCGAAACGGCCGAACTGGCTTACGATACATATCCCATTGTGTTCGGAAGGGGGATAAAACGCTAGGGATGACAGTCGGTGTGTTCGATTTCGAGTCCAAAATTTTAAGTTGCTTTTTGGGAATATAAAATTTTAATTAAATAAAAAGTCAACCCTTATTTCACTAAACCCCCTATCTTCTCCCTTTCCCATTCGTTCACGTTCAAAATAGAAGAAAAAAGAATAAAAATAAAAACCGACCTCATTCAGGCGCCCCCCTACATCGTCGATCGCCTCCGCCTCCTGCCGCTCATCCCTGCCCCCCCCTCCGTTCATCTTCTCCAGACGCCGCGCCTCTCCCTTCTTTCTCCCCCCATCGAATCAAATTGAGCAGCCTTCCTTCTTCCTCAAACCCTAGCACGCCCCTTGACTGCCGGTGGCCACCCCTCCGCCTTCCTGAAACCTGACGCCAACATCCATCTCCCCCTTGACCTCCGACGCAGCGAGAAAACGCCCCCTCCCCTCCAATGAACGCGGTGAGCTTCTTTGATTTCGTTTTTTTTATTAAAACTAATTTTTATTCTACATTACAACTGATTTTTGATTAGGAAAGTTTAGATTTTTTGGTTGTACAGAGATTTGATTTTTGTTGACAAGAAAGATTATATTTTTATTAGTTAAAGATTAGATTTTTCCTTTGGAAAAAAATTAGATTTTTAACGACGTGAAGAAACGATTTTTACAAGTGAAAGGTTCGATTTTTATATAGTGGAGAAGTTAAAAATATAATTTTTATACTAGTGGCATATTAAAAATATGATTTTTATATAGGTATGATAGTAAAAACATGGTTTTTATTCATGTAGAGTAATAAAAATATAATCTTTGTTATGAAAAGAACGAAATAAAAATATAATCTTTGTTATTGAAAAGAAGTGACAAAAATATAATTTTTGTATGATGAAGAAAATAAAAATATAATTTTTATAATATAGAAAGGTTAAAAATGTGATTTTCATATGTGTAGTGGCTACGGGCAACGAAAGTGACAAAGGGGCAAGAATGGCGAAGATTTCCTACATATGAAGAGTCGAGACGTTTGGTTTAGCTATTCGGTGAGAATTTCTCACTCTTCAATTTCTTTTTCTAGCTATATACATATGTGTTGAAATAAAAGTGAATTGCTATATATATATATATATATGTATATATATATATATATATATATATATATACGCCCCTCGTCCACAAACCATGGACGATATTTATTGATTTGAAATTGTTTTCAAAACATATAAACACTAGCAATAATATCAATTTCCTTGGTTTTATTCGTATCAAGCATATTTTGGCCGTTATAAGGTAAAACTCTATCCTCCGGTTTGCGTTGCATTGTGTGATGGGAACTGAGTCTTATAATGGCTTCATTTGTATAAAATGCATTGCGTTGTTTTAAAAGAAAGATTTGTTTTAAAGCACTGGCAATCCAATGGAGTAAACCCGTTCCACGAAAGTGGCGTGGTCCTGTGATTTTCCATATTATATATGTGTTGAATGGATTTCTCATACCAGTCCCATGACTGACTCGTAGTTTGTTTCACTTTCAAACTCGGGTGCCCCTTTTTCTACACGGGCAGCCTTGTATTCAGGTTTAGCTGGTTCTTTCGGGATAGCTGGAGCTGAAGATGGATTCTATCATTTATCTCTTTTTATCCTGTTCAGCTCCTATTGTACATATTTTGTTTGTTTTCCACTGTAGACATTTATGTATAGCTGAACTGTATTTGTACTAAGTAAGATCCTGTATACTGTGTAACTCTGCTGATTACTTTTATCCAGTATATTCTATTGTTCATTATCTGGTGTATTTATTTAATTCTATTCTGCTATTATATGTTTTTGTGTTATATTCCAAAGATAACCCTTGTTTCCGTCTGAACGGGATTTCGGGTCGTCTCAAGAATGCACTTTGGATGATGGTTGATTATTGGTCATTGTTGATATATACATGCGTTGTATGGAAATCCATAGAAATAAAATCTATGGTAATTGGTTGGGCCTCATTCCAGTTTTGAATAGAAATATTTGGAATAGAAATATTTGAAAAAGAAATATTTGAAATAGAAATATTTGAAAATAGAAATATATGAAGCCGTGTTGATTAGATTTACGCCATTTTGACGTGAACGATATTTATATCGATTTTATTCATTTTATAATGAATATCGAAAGTGATTTCAAAATCTGATATTTTGAAAATAATTGAAATTCGAATTGAAATTGAATAGAAATGAATTCGAATTGAAATTGAATTAAATTGAAAATGAACTGAAATGGAATTAAAAATCGATTTGAATTGAAATCAATTTGAAATGAATTTAAAACGAATTTATAAGGAAAAATTCAATTTTGATTTGAATTCGAAAAGAAGTTGAAATTGTTTTGAAAACGAATTTAAAACGATTTATATAATACGTATTAAAAGGGAATCGACGAAATATATAATATATATATATATATATATATATATATATATATATATATATATAATGGCCGGAATAGAACGCGCCGCGCCGCGACAGTTCGTGAATTTCGACCATTGACTTCGAATGGATATTGCGGGAGATCCGACCGTCGGATTCCCCTAAAACCGGAATCGTTGGGTTCGTATCGAAAAGTGCTTTCTAATGAATATTAGAGATTTGAAATCTAACGGTTGGATTTGGAATTATGTCCAAATCAAATTTGGAAAAGGTCGCTGTAAGTGCAGTTCGATGGCCGTTGATGGAAATCGACTGTACGGGCCTTGATAAAATTATTAAAAATAGAAATAATTTGTGTAAAATCATAAGAAATGATTTGGGAAGAATTGGGATGAAAAACTCTATATTTGAAAGGATAAAAATAGATTTTTATCGAAATGAACTAGTTTTTAACTAGAATTATAATTCTATTTATTTTTAAATAAATAAATTGGATTTGAAATGGTTTTGAAAATAAACAGAATTTCCAATAATTATATTGGAATGGATTTGAATCGAAATTGTCTTCGGAGTATTTCGATGTTGGATTTCGTGATGATACGGATATTGTTATGGGAATTTGAAAGATATATATATATATATATCGTTATTTCCAATACGATATTTATTGGTCGTAGAATTTGATATTGAATATAAGCCGGTATATTTTCTATTCAGAGCCTTGTATTTAATATCAAATGTGATTTGGGTTTGTCGTGAATGGTGTCTTTATTAAAAATGTTCTCAAGCCCAGTTGAGAAAAAGATTAAATCTTTTTATTTAGATTTAATGAAGTGTACCAATTAAATAATATTTAATTGGAATTGAATTGGTATTGATTTTTGGGTTAATCGTGAACAGTGTTTTGAATAACACTTGTTCTTTAACCCGATAATTAATGGAACGTGATTTTGGGTTGTCGTGAACGGTATCTTCAATAATACTGTTCTTAGACCCAAAGGAGTTAAAAAAATCAGAAACTAACTGGAGATTAGTTAAGTTGAATGGTTTCTGGGGTATTGATCTGATGTTGGTTTCGGCCTTCGGGGTTAATACTTAGGGAATTGCTCACGTGATAATTTACGGTTAGGGACTGATTGAAATGTGATGTGATTTTGGGTTTATCGTGAACCGTGTTTTAAATGACAATTATTCTTTAATCCAGTCAAAGATTAAAACTAAGTGGAGTTTTTATGAATCTTTAATTAGATTGAAAAGATCGAGAAGGGAGTATCACCAGTTTTTCTCCAAACGGTAGTTAAATCTTTAATTAGATTTGAACGTGAAATGGTAACTGAATTTACCGATAACACCGTGGTGTTAGATATGAAATATAACCAGTTTTACTTCATGGGATGAATAGGTTGGGGTTGGGAAATTAAAACAAATGATTACTTCGGTAAGGTTAGTTAATCCCGACTAGTTTGAAGTGATATTCAAAGGAAGATTAAAGAATAAATTTAAAAGAATTTATCTTTGATAAAATTAATGGGAACCTTCCCCTATGAATGTGAAATTTAGAAACTAACTGTAGGTTGGCTAAGATGAATGGTTTCCTGGGTATTGATCTGATGTTGGTTTCGTCCTTCGGGGTTAATATTTGGGGAATCATTCTCTGGTAAATTTACGGTTAGTGACTGATGAATTGGAATGAGGCGTATGTTGTGTTTGTGTAACACTTATTTATTATATACGCGAGTTATTCGAAAAGACCGGGTTTATCCCATTCTGAATAACTGATTCGACGATTAGTCGAAGATGAAGACGATGGTTAAAGACCGGAGGTCTTCACGTCATTTGGATAATTACTGATGATCTTGATTGGGACGTACACCCAAGAGGAGGGAATCAGTTGGTGATCGTCCGGACGTACTTGGAGATCGATGGATATGCGGGGTACTAGGTGCCTCCGGTTTCGTTCAGACCCAGAACGAATTTTTAAATGGACTGTGTGTCTGACATTGGATTTTAGTCTGTGTGATTGATTTCTATTAAAAATATATCTGTTTAGCGACGGAGAATTTATTCTCATGCTTAACGCCCTTCTCTGAGACGTACGAGCTCAGGGGTTATATAATGATGGAAATCAAACGCATAGAGTGAATTGCCTGTGTGGCATGCCTAAGCGGCAAATGATCAAGGCTTCTGTTGAAAAGCAAAGTCTTGTGGTTGATGATTGAAGCACGGCCTTTGTGGCGTAGCTTTGCGTAACGTTTGATTCGCGAGTTTCACACCCGGTATGAACCAGAAACGGGAGAAGGACCTCGGGGAGGGCATGCGTTTCCTTCTAGTTAGAAGTGGCATCAGTGGTTTTACACGCCCTGACAAGTTTAACTTATGTGGTTGTTGGTTTGCGAGGCGCCTCAGATATATCGGTGACTATGTGAAGCCGTTGGAGTCATTTGTTGGCTCATTTACGCCACATAGGGCGGGGAGACGTATTGTTCAGGCATAATAATCCACTCCGTGTGGACCGGCCCTAACGATCTAAGGGGTTGATGCGTTCTGATCATGAGATATGGGATAGATTGTCTCGAATTCGGTAGAGGACGATCCCTAGCCTCGGTTCATACCATAAATGATAACCAAACTTCCAATATGACGTTTTGCGGTTTTGATTATATACCTATATATGGCGACATGATATACGGTACCCATGCCGTCTATGATTGATATTTATGATTGTATATAAAATCAGAAACTAACTTAAAACGAGCTAAGATGGGTGGTTTCCTGGGTATTAGTCTGATGTTGGTTTCGGCCTTCGGGGTTAATACTTAGGGAATCGTTCTCTTACTTATTTGCGGTTGGAGTCTGATTAAGAATACAAAGATAAAATTTCACATATCAAGCATTCTTTGGCTGTTATAAGGTAAAACCTATCCTCCGGCTTGCGTTGCATTGTGTGATGGGACCTGGGTCTTATCACAACTTCATTTTTCTTTATTTAGCATTGCGCTGTTTGTTTTATGCACTGGTGTTCTTGGGAGGAAACCTGTTCCATGTTATACGGCGTGGTCCCTTGATTTACCGAACTTTAAAAATAAAGATCAATAACTGTTTTAGTTCTCACACCAGTCCCATGACTGACCTGGAGTTTATTGTTTTAACCTAAACTCAGGGTGCCCTTATTTTGACACGGGCAGCTAGTAGTTTTGGTTTTGCATATCTATATTCACAGGATCCTGGTTTACAGCTGGAATGATATCCGAAAAGCTTTGTATCCGTATATCTCTTCTAGTTGTGTATTGTATTATTTTCCGTTGCTATGTAATGTATTGTAATCTCTAATATTTTCTGTGTAATATTTATTCATTTATACTCTGTATATTCTTGTAATCTGATGGTATTGTTGTAATATACAATGAAATGTTCTTCCGTCTGCGTTCTAATTTGTCGTGTTCTCAAACAATCAGGCGTTTCGAACGGTCTGGGTCGGTTTAGAGACTGATTCGGATCGAGCGAAATTCCTTTTCGTTACAGTGGTATCAGAGCTTTGGTTTACAAAGCTCAGAGAACAAGACACATTAGAACCATACGAAAGAATTCATCAGATATTGGATTAGTAATATCCAATGGGAATGACTCGTTAGAGATGGGATCAGTAGTGTCCTAGAACAAGTGTGAAGAGTATATTTTTAAATTGAAAACGAATTTTGTTTTGAAAATTTAAATCAATTATTCGTATTTGATTATTTATTTATATTGATTTGGACAATTCGGTATATAAAGATTTTGTGTATACGTCTGATCCACCGATATTCAAAGTTTTAATATACTGGATAGATATAGGACCGCACTGTAGTCGCCCGGGAATTATTCCGATGATGGGTACCCATCATCAGTGTTGTGTTCGTGTTTCGAAGGTGTGGTGTCTATATATTTCCATTAGACTGGTGTGAGAATCGAGACTAGATAAGGCTTATTGTTGTGATTTGGCATCAAAAATGTGATTTTTGACTATATATCAAAATTATGAATTTGAAAAGCTAATCAACTAATTGATTGATTGTTGTGTTGTTTGATTATAGTTTGATTAATTAAATGTTGAATCATATAACCAAATTGATCAAATAGTGAGTTGTATTCGAAATTAGTCGCATATGCATGCTTGTACTGGTACTTACATTGAACAGGTCATAGCAAGGTGGCTAGAGCAGAAGAATAAAATTGTTTGCCCGACAAATAGGTACATGTTTACCATAATTTACTGTTTTGTTTGGGTGATGATGATTTTATGAGCCGCTTGGCCTTTTCTTTTTCTTTTTCTTTTTGAGATCAGAGGGCCTGTATGGCAATTTCGGGATTTTCCCGGTGCTCCCGGTGCAGGGGAGGTTATGGCGAAATTTTTCGGAAATTTAGGGTGAGCCAAATTTTTGAAAAATTTGAAAAGTTCTTAGAAACTGAAAAGTTGAAGAACTTAAGCCATAATGAAAACAATGAAAGTTGAGTTGGTTTTTAAAACAACTTTCGGCTTCGTTCCTTTTCGGGGACGAAAAGTTTTAAGTAGGGGAGATTGTAACAACCCGGAAATCTGGGCCAGTTTAAAATTTTTATTTTGGCAATTTTAATGAATTTTGAATATTTAAAATGAATTATTTTAAATAATATCGACGAAAAATTTATTTTGAATAGAATTAGAACGTGTATAGTTATATCGTTCGTTGTTATAATATAAATAATTATTTTAAATTGTAAAAGGAATTGGAAATGGCGCGGTAGTTCGATAATTCGATTTCAAACTTCAAATGAATGTACCGGGTGTAAAATAAACCGGATTTTAGCGAAACCAAAAATAATAGAATCTAATTGAGAATATCTTTCCAACGAATCCGAAAAATCAAATTTCATAGCGGGAATCAAAAGATATGTCCAGTTGAAAATTCAGAATAGTCGCTATGGAATTCTAGCCGTTAAAAATGAAAATTTTGCGAATGACCTCGGAATTCGACGAAACCACTTATGTTGGATCCGGGATGTCAAATTATTGCAGATTCCAATTTTCATAATTTTTCGAATCAATATGTGAGCGTGGCAAAGGAAAACGCGTTTGACCAGTTTTAGTTGATTTTAATCGACTGGAAAATGGCCATTTTTCAAACGGTCTCAGAATTCGATGAAACTGGCTTTGTTAGGACTGTATCATCAATACGAAGCTAGAAAATATTTTTCGGGAGTTTTTAGGGTCCGTATGTGGCCCCAGTAAATTGAAATGCACGTTCAAATTCAATATATAGAATTATATGTTGATTTTGACGAAAACTGATCGAAACGATCAAATCAGCATACGGTACATATCCCATTGTGTTCGAAAGGGGGGCAATTAGCTATGGACGCCATGTGGTGGGTCCCGTTTTGAGATCGAATGGTAAAGTAACTTTTTAGAGAATAAAAATAAAATAAGATATAAATAATTGTATTCATATAACCTCATTCCCTTCTTTAATCGGTCAACCCTTCCCCGTCATCTTCATTACAGGAAACGAAAAAAATTGCAGAACCCTAGAATGCGCACCACCTTCTGCCGGAGCCCACGCCGCCGCCAGTGAGACGCCACCCCTCCCCAGCGCCGACCTCCGGCCACACTCCTCCCCTCCTCTTCCCCGACGTCTCTGCTCTCCCCCCTTTTGTCGCAAAGCCTTAAATCGAATGCTGCCACCGGGGGCCAGCGCCACCAACAACCGCTCCTGCCACATCCCGGGACCTGCGCGCCCATCCGTAGAGACCCCCCGACTGATTTCTCCTCCTCCGATGAAGAACTGTAAGCCTTTTTAATTTATTTATTTTATTCGATTCTCTTTGTGTAGTGATTTTTCAATAAAATTAGATTTTTGCTTAATATAATAAAAAAAAACTGATTTTTTTTATAGTTTACAAAAGGGTTTGATTTTTTTTATATGAAGACAAAAGTTAAGGTTTTTAATTTGCAAAAGTTATGAATTTTAGTAGATAAAGAAACGATTTTTAATTGTAGTTGTAGATAATAAAAATATTTTTTTTATAAGATATAAAGGTTAAAAAAATATTTTTATAAGATGTAAAGGATAAAAATATAATTTTTTTATCATGTAAAAGATAAAAATATATTTTTTATATCATGTAATGGATGAAAATATATTTTTTATATCATGTAAAGGATAAAAATATAATTTTTATATCATGTAAAGGATAAAAATATAATTTTTATATCATGAAATGTTAAAAATATAATTTTTATATAGTGTAGAAGATTGAAAATAGAATTTTTATATACTAAAGAATGTAAAAATGTGGTTTTTATATATGTAGTGAATACGAGCGACAAAAGTGACAAAAGGCGAGCACGGCGAGATGTTCTACATATGAAGTGTCGTGGTGAATTGGTTTAGCTATCAGTGAGAACTTCTCACTTTTAATTTAATTTTCTAGTTAAAATATATACTAGGATGCAGACGGAGATTAGTAGCACCCGACACCCGTCGTCCACATACCATGGACGGCTTGTATGCTTGGTTGTTTGATTTTGATGTGTAGTTGATTGTGTGATGTGATGTGAAATGAAATAAAATATTTACATAGTTAAAAGTATTATATAGTTGAAAATAGAATTTTAACGTGTATATGAAATGAAATAAATATAAACAAATCGGATGATTTGTTTATACACACACATTTGACTGATATTAATTGGGACGATAAATTTTACACATCGCCCAACTGCACAAATAAAATCTGTGTTTGATTGTTTGAAACCCCACACGGGTATTGGGATGAGATATGACGTACACTAATCCCAATAATTAGTTGTATGTCGATCGATTGATTGACAGACTGTTATGAGCGTTAAATATTTATATTTGATGCTTATACAGAGTAGAATGCACTTTGGATGATGGTTGATTATTAGTCATTGTTGATATATACATGCATTGTATGGAAATCCATAGAAATAAAATCTATGGTAATTGGTTGGGCCTCATTCCAGTTTTGAATAGAAATATTTGGAATAGAAATATTTGAAAAAGAAATATTTGAAATAGAAATATTTGAAAATAGAAATATATGAAGCCGTGTTGATTAGATTTACGCCATTTTGACGTGAACGATATGTATATCGATTTTATTCATTTTATAATGAATATCGAAAGTGATTTCAAAATCTGATATTTTGAAAAGAATTGAAATTCGAATTGAAATTGAATAGAAATGAATTCGAATTGAAATTGAATTGAATTGAAAACGAACTGAAATGGAATTAAAAATCGATTTGAATTGAAATCAATTTGAAATGAATTTAAAACGAATTTATAAGGAAAAATTCAATTTTGATTTGAATTCGAAAAGAAGTTGAAATCGTTTTGAAAACGAATTTAAAACGATTTATATAATACGTATTAAAAGGGAATCGACAATATATATATATATATATATATATAGTTGCCTGAATAGAACGCGCCGCGCCGCGGCAGTTCGTGAATTTCGACCATTGACTTCGAATGGATATTGCGGGAGATCCGACCGTCAAATTCTCCTAAAACCGGAACCGTTGGGTTCGTATCGAAAAGAGCTTTCTAATGAATATTATAGATTTGAAATCTAACGGTTGGATTTGGAATTATGTCCAAATCAAATTTGGAAAAGGTCGTTGTAAGTGCAGTTCGATGGCCGTTGATGGAAATCGACTGAACGGGCCTTGATAAAATTATTAAAAATAGTAATAATTTGTGGAAAATAATAAGAAATGATTTGGAAAGAATTGGGATGACAAACTCCATATTTGAAAAGATAAAAATAGATTTTTATCGAAATGAACTAGTTTTGAACTACAATTATAATTCTATTTATTTTTAAATAAATAAATTGGATTTGAAATGGTTTTGAAAATAACCAGAATTTCCAATAATTATATTGGAATGGATTTGAATCGAAATTGTCTTTGGAGTATTTCGATGTTGGATTTCGTGATGATACAGATTTTGTTATGGGAATTTTAAAGATATATATATATATATATCGTTATTTACAATACAATATTTGTTGGTCGCAGAATTTGATATTGAATATAAGCCGGTATATTTTCTATTCAGAGCCTTGTAATTAATATCAAATGTGATTTGGGTTTGTCGTGAATGGTGTCTTTATTAACACTATTCTTAAGCCCAGTTGAGAAAAAGATTAAATCTTTTTATTTAGATTTAATGAAGTGTACCAATTAAATAATATTTAATTGGAATTGAATTGGTATTGATTTTTGGGTTTATCGTGAACAGTGTTTTAAATAACACTTGTTCTTTAACCCGATAATTAATGGAACGTGATTTTGGGTTGTCGTGAACGGTATCTTCAATAATACTTTTCTTAGACCCAAAGGAGTTAAGAAAATCATAAACTAACTGGAGATTAGTTAAGTTGAATGGTTTCTGGGGTATTGATCTGATGTTGGTTTCGGCCTTCGGGGTTAATACTTAGGGAATTGCTCACTTGCTAATTTACGATTAGGGACTGATTGAAATGTGATGTGATTTTGGGTTTATCATGAACCGTGTTTTAAATGACACTGATTCTTTAACCCAGTCAAAGATTAAAACTAAGTGGAGTTTTAATGAATCTTTAATTAGATTAAATAGATCGAGAAGGGAGTATCACCAGTTTTACTCCAAATGGTAGTTAAATCTTTAATTAGATTTGAACGTGAAATGGTAATTGAATTTACCGATAACACCGTGGTGTTAGATATGAAGTATAACCAGTTTTACTTCATGGGATGAATAGGTTGGCGTTGGGAAATTAAAACAAATGATTACTTCGGTAAGGTTCGTTAATCCCGACTAGTTTGAAGTGATATTAAAAGGAAGATTAAAGAATAAATTTAAAAGAATTTATCTTTGATAAAATTAATGGGAACCTTTCCCTATGAATGTGAAATTTAGAAACTAACTGTAGGTTGGCTAAGATGAATGGTTTCCTGGCTATTTGATCTGATGTTGGTTTCGGCCTTCGGGGTTAATATTTGGGGAATCATTCTCTGGAAAATTTACGGTTAGTGACTGATGAATTGGAATGAGTCGTATGTTGTGTTTGTGTAACACTTATTTATTACATACGCGAGTTATTCGGAAAGACCGGGTTTATCCCATTCTGAATAACTGATTCGACGATTAGTCGAAGATGAAGACGATGGTTGAAAACCGGAGGTCTTCATGTCGTTTGGATAATTACTGATGATCTTGATTGGGCCGTACACCCAAGAGGAGGGAATCAGTTGGTGATCGTCCAGACGTACTTGGAGATTGATGGATATGCGGGGTACTAGGTGCCTCCGGTTTCGTTCAGACCCAGAACGAACTTGTAAATGGACTGTTTGCCTGACATTGGATTTTAGTCTGTGTGATTGATTTCTATTAAATATATACCTGTTTGGCGGCGGAGAATTTATTCTCTTGCTTAGCGATCTTCTCTGAGACGTACGAGCTCAGGGGTTATATACCGATGGATATCAAACGCATAGAGTGAATTGCCCGTGTGGCATGCCTAAGTGGCAAATGATCAAGGCTTCTGTTGAAAAGCAAAGTCTTGTGGTTGATGATCGAAGCACGGCCTTTGTGGCTTTGCTTTGTGTAACGTTTGATTTGCGAGTTTCACACCCGGTATGAACCAGAAACGGGAGAAGGACCTCAGGGAGGGCATGCGTTTCCTTCTAGTTAGAAGTGGCGTCAGTGTTTTTACACGCCCTGACGAGTTTGACTTATGTGGTTGTTGGTTTGCGAGGCGCCTCGGATATATCAGTGACTATGTGAAGCCGATGGAGTCATTCGTTGGCTCATTTATGCCCCATAGGGCGGGGAGACGTATTGTTCAGGCATAGTAATCCACTCCGTGTGGACCGGCCTTGACGATCTAAGGGGTTGATGCGTTCTGATCCTGAGACATGAGCTAAATTGTCTCGAATTCGGTAGAGGACGATCCCTAGCCTCGGTTCATACCATAAATGATAACCCAACTTCCAATACAACATTTTGCGGTTTTGATTGTATACCTATATATGGCGACATGATATGTGGTACCCATGCCGTCTATGATTGATATTTATGATTGTATATAAAATCAGAAACTAACTGAAAACGAGCTAAGATAGGTGGTTTCCTGGGTATTAGTCTGATTTTGGTTTCGGCCTTCGGGGTTAATACTTAGGGAATCGTTCTCTTACTAATTTGCGGTTGGAGTCTGATTAAAAATAAAAAGATAAAATTTCACGTATCAAGCATTCTTTGGCTGTTATAAGGTAAAACCCTATCCTCTGGCTTGCGTTGCATTGTGTGATGGGACCTGAGTCTTATCACAGCTTCATTTTTCTTTATTTAGCATTGCGCTGTTTGTTTTATGCACTGGTGTTCTTGGGAGGAAACACGTTCCGTGTTATACGGTGTGGTCCCTTGATTTACCAAACTTTAAAAATAAAGATTAATATCTGTTTTAGTTCTCACACCAGTCCCATGACTGACCTGGAGTTTATTGTTTTAACCTAAACTCTGGGTGCCCTTATTTTGACACGGGCAGCTAGTAGTTTTGGTTTTGCAGATTTATATTCACAGGATCCTGGTTTACAGCTGGAATGATATCCGGAAAGCTTTGTATCCGTATATCTCTACTAGTTGTGTATTGTATTATTTTCCGCTGCTATGTAATGTATTGTAATCTCTGATATTTTCTGTGTAATATTTATTCATTTATACTCTGTATATTCTTGTAATCTGATGGTATTGTTGTAATATACAATGAAATGTTCTTCCATCTGCGTTCTAATTTGTCGTGTTCTCAAACAATCAGGCGTTTCGAACGGTCTGAGTCGGTTTAGGGACTGGTTCGGATCGAGCGAAATTCCTTTTCGTTACAGATGAAGAGCGACGAAATCATAACTTACCTTTCGTTCTTTTACTACTTTCTAAAACATAAAAAATAAATAAAAGTTTTTTTTTTGTTTCATGAGTTAACTCTTTTTAAAATTGGGTACTTTTATTTTTGGCATAGCCGACCGGTTTTTATAGTGTTCAGTAACACTCTTTTATTATTACTAATAATAAAATTACAATATAGTACATATGACTGTAGTTAGCAATCAGCTAATTCGGTTTTTAAGGTTGACCATCCACCGTCAATGGCATTTATAGTAGGTCGTCCACTGAATATAATCTAGATTACAGTCCAGGAGCTAGTTGAAATTACTAGACTACTATATGACGTCTCCATGCAGGGAGAAATTACTTTAGCTTGTGCTGAGAACAACATCCATGATAAGACTTGACAGTAGCTACCCGTCAAGCCGTAAAAAAACCTAACGCACCACGCAGAGTGAGGAAGAATACATAACATACTACTTAAACATAGTTAATTACATTGAATACACATGATAACAGAACAAATCTCTTTGAATTAAATCTAAAGTATTCAAAAAGTTTCATGACAAGATACAGCATGGCCAGAACAGAAGAGTGATGTTTCTTCAAACTGTTCCAAAAAGTAAACTGCCGAATGACTTGAGCTCCACACCAAAGGTACAGGAGATGTTTCATGCACAGATTCTAAGTGACAAAATAACAAAGCAACCTTCTGACAAAATACATGGTAGTGGAAGGATAATCGTAGCTCATCGATCAATACGGTATGACCAATGACCAAGCAGTGAGCCAGTACACCAAAACCACTTCAGATAGAAAGGATCTCCATGAAACCACTGCTTGATGATAAAATCTACACAACTTGTATCTAAAGCACATACAGACTGGCATGAAACCACCAAACAAATTGCAGCAATGGTCGGTGCTGATAGCATCTTGTGTTTTGCTGTCTCTCGATGATGATGACCCATCCATACATACCAATAAAACCATAAGACAGTACAAACAATAAGAGGGAGAAGAGTCCCATTTCATATGACCGAGCCACAAATTTCCAAAGAGAAAATCTAACACCCTAAATAACATCAGAAAACCAGAAAATCCCAAACCTACACCAAGATATACTTACAAGTCTAGCGCTAGGGAACATTGAATACCCAAAATGCATTTAGTCCCATCGTAGACCCAAGGACTAGAAGCGTAAATAAAATAGAAAAAGTAGGAGTTACTGCATACCAGTGTACATCGCGTAAGTGTCGAAAACCCTTCCATAGTCGAGAGTATCAGTTGAATAACAAGGATTAACTTGTAGTTGATTGCAATAATCAACAATCGGTGGAAGGAGTAGTTGTCTGAAAGGGATCTAACCGGATCTGAGTATTTGCAATGAGATTGCGAGATTGAGGGGAAAATTATGGCTCAGAGAATAACATGGAGAAGCTTAGATAAGGAAGTGGAAAATAGTTTAGGGCAGAAGACCACGCATGACGAAAACTTGGTAGGTTGGATTGAAGAATAAAGGGAAATTGAAAGTAAGGAAGGTGAGATTTAGGTGGAGAAAGAAATCGAAGCTGTGGAGAAAGAAGTGGAAACCTAACAAGTCACCATTTACAGGCTTTTGCCAAATAATAATTGAATCGGGTACTTTATATACAAATTTAGATAGTATTGTTGTAATTTCTATATACTTAATGATTGAAAAATCATGAAATCCCATATTTAAATAGATGACCCAAATTGATTTAATTGAGAAGAAATTAGAGAAAGTAAATGAATTAGAGGAAGTTATGCCTGAATCCATAGATGTTTACAGAGAGAAGATTAATCCACTTAAGATATGGTCTTTATTTTCAAACATAGCATAAGCTTTAGATCTAAATTGATGGTTGCTGCTTTCGTTAATGATTAAGAGAAAAGAAAAATCTAAAAGATATAAATTGGATACGATCTTCCAAATTGACATAAACCTAGATCTGAATTATTTCTCATCGAAAAAACGAGGAGAATAACCAGAGCTTGTGTAATTCGGGGACCATAAACCAATATCTATAATAGTATGATATTTTCAATTTAGTTCATCAACAAATTGAAAATCACTTTGGTTTCTACGCATTCTTTCCATAATAGTTACATCTTTAAGCCTTTTTGTTTTATTACTTTATTTGATCATTTAATCAGGCTTTACACCGAAATAACATAACACGTTTTATTTTACATATGGGGTCCACATGTTGAAATTTTCCAACAATATCCCCCCTATGCCACATATGTAATAACTTTAAGAATATGTTTAAATTTACGAGCTTCTAAATTTGCTATTTAGAATATATGGTGTATCTGTAACAATCTCATCTGTAACTACCTAAAATTTAACAAAATAATAATTAATTAACTAATTGTTAATTAAAGAATAAGTTGAGAAATA
Source organism: Allium sativum (assembly GCA_030737875.1). Lineage (NCBI taxonomy): Eukaryota > Viridiplantae > Streptophyta > Magnoliopsida > Asparagales > Amaryllidaceae > Allium > Allium sativum. Next base: position 299,582,863 of record CM060921.1, read on the forward strand.
ATATGGTATTGGGCAATGGGGTTCACGCCATTGGGTTCGTCATAATTTTCTGGTTCGGATGGACTTTTGGTTTGCGTAAAACGGACTTGAAACAAATAAATTATGATCAGTTGAAGTTTGAACTTTAGACCAAAAAATTAAATATAGTTTAACCAATTAATTGAGCTAAATTAACAGAGTAACTGGTGCGATCTAGCCCTAGCTGGGTCGACCATGTGGTCTACCTAAGACCAAAGTGGGTCGACCCAGATAACGTTGCCAGGCACGATTTCTTGCCTAGCATGAGCTGAACGTGCTGGTTGGTTCTGGAGTCTTCTTATTGACATGGTTTTGATCATTGTGAATGAAAACCTAATAATCCTAAGACTTAGATTTTCCTTCCATGTCGATAAATTGAATTGTACTCCACCCCCTTCCCACACACTTCTCCTTTTTCATTTTCTCAGCATCCACTTCGCTTTTTCTCTAAAATAAAATATTGTTGGGGCATAAATTCTGGAGTACTGTTTATTTGTTGATTTGAAGGATTATTCTACTGGGTCCTTTTTGGATTTGCAATCTTTAGGTGAGTTTTTAGTCATTTTTAGATTTCTTTTGAGATTAGAACCAAATCTATAAAATAATAATTGGATTTGAATTATTCTCTATTCTTGATTTATATTACATAGTTGTTCTAATTCTTTTCTAAATTACTCTAAATATTATTCATAATTCTTTGATTTGTTACTCAGAATCTCTCTTCTTCTTTCTCTTTTCTTTTCTTTCGGATTTTTGCAGTTGTGGTAAACATATGCCTAAAAAGAGCACATGAATACGTTGAAACAAGTATGAACATGTAAGCCTTATATTTGCGTTGGATTATCTTTTCTTATCTTTTTGTTTGTCTTATATTTGGGTTGGGGAATGAAATACATGAAATTGAAATAATAAAAATTAAGGCTAAAATCTGAATATGTTCAAAAACTACAAATTGGAAAGAAAAATTGAAATAAAGGAAATTGAAATGAATAAGTGCATATTTAATAAAAATTGATTGCAATTGAAAAAAATGACATAATTGTGAGAATTAGAATGTAAGCTTGGTTATTTAAAAACATATTAACCCATTACTCCTTGTTATCGGGTTTTTGCTCAGTACTCCTTATTTTCAGGATACAAACGTGTTAATTTGTAATAGGAATCCAGTACTCCTTATTGTCGGGTTTTAACTCTGTACTACTTGTTGTCGAGCTATAAACAATTAATTTGTAGTAGGAACCCAGTACTCCTTATTGTCCGTTTTTAGCTCAATATTCCTTGTTGTCGGACTTTTTGGATATGATCATAATAAGTAAAATAAAATTTAAGCTCAATACTTCTTATTGTCTGGCTTAATAAAATGAATTGTTTTTGGGGCCAAATCAAGGGTTGGGGGTTTGAGTCAAGTTGTTTGGGATCAATTCCATGTAGCATCCCTTAATTATCATTTCAGCATCACTTGAGGTAAGGGCACGCACCATATTACATTATGGATGTAAGTTGGTCTAATTGAGAGGGCGCGAGTGCCGTTCCGACGAGTCAGTGTTTATGCACTGCCTCGATTTGGGAACATAATCTGTTTTCACATCTATAAATAAGGTTATGTCAAATCACTGATGGACTAGGACCTGATAAGTCCAAACTCATAATGGGCATAAGTTATCCATGATTCGACATAGCCGATTATTTGGGTAGTATAAGGATTTTTTTCATAATTTGTTCTAGTTAAAGAAGTGCAAAACAATCAACATTATTATCGAATATCTTGTTATAACATCCTTTATTATACTCCTACTTTATCCTATTCACTTTCAGTTATATATGACACTTATCCCTTTATTTATGCTAGACTATTGTTTTATTTATTTATCTCATCTTTTAGTTGTGCTAGAAATTACTATAGCTCACCAGACTTTTTATGTGACCCATTTTCTCGTTTTCTTCTTTCGTTTTTCTTCCCCCTAAGCTCTCAAGGAGGAAGTGCTTAGTGCAGATAGCTCTTTTGACTTCTCTTGGAAGATTCTTTTGGAGATGTACTATTTATCTTATTTTCTTTTCATAGTTTGCTTGTATTTTCTTTTGGCTATTTAAGGATACTTTTGTTTTGTACTCTAATATTTCTTCTATGATTGATACTAAGACATGGTAATTTTATGACACTTTGGTATGGTTAATGGTTTTTCCATTTTAATATGAATTGTCTTTTCTTCCGCTATGTCTTTTATTCTTTCATATCTTGTGAAACCTTATTCTCTGTGATGTTTATTGTATTTATACCTACAATGTTCCGTATTTCTTTACGAAATTCTATATTAGGACAGCGTTAAGCGGTGCAGGGTGTTACATTTGGTATTTGAGCCTAAGGTTTTTAAGATCACAAAAGTTTCAATTTTGAATAAGACTTTTTGAAAGGAAATCTATTTTTCAAAAGCCAAAGGTAAATTTTGAACTTAAAATATATCCCCTCTAGTCAAAGCTACAATATTTCTTTGATTTCTCCTCATTCTAAATTTCTATTCTATCTTTTGCATTGCATGTCAGGAGTCCTTAATCTTCCTAAGGGTGTTCCTATTATTGGTTGGTTTCGTAGGTATTTAGAAGCTACGACGCCTGCTGAGGAACAAGAACATGCGCAGGTTCCAAGACCCACTGCAGTGGTTCCTCCTAACCCACCTACAGCCGCGAATTTCTCTAAGCTTTGTAAGGACTTCTCTAATTTGGACAACAAGACTTTTTCAGTACCGAGACGTTCATGGAGGCGTGCACTTGGATTAGAGACACCGAAGGGTTTTTTAGTTATTAGAACTTGAGGATGGGATAAGGGTTCAACTTGCAGCTTGGTAACTTAAGGAGAAGGCTTCGTTTTGGTGGAAAACTGCAGAGGCTGAAGGAAGGAATATGGGTTGGGCCGAATTCAAAAATAAGTTTGGAAGGAAGTTTCTCTTTCAGTTATACATAGACACTTATCCCCTTATTTATGCTAGAATAATGTTTTATTTATTTGTCTCATCTTATTAGTTGTGCTAGAAATTACTACAGCTCATCAAACTTTTTGTCTGACCTATTTTCTCCTTTCCTTCCTTCGTTTTTCTTCCCCTCAGGCTCTCAACGAGGAAGTGCTTAGCTTGGATGACTTTTTTGACTTCTCTTGGAATAATTTTTTGGAGATATACTGTTTATCTTATTTTCCACGATTTTCTTGTATTTTCTTCTAGCTATTTATGGATACTTTTGTTTTATACTATGGTATTTCTTCTGTGCTGAGACTGAGACATGGTGCTTTTATGACACTTTGGTATGGTTAATGGTTGTCATTTTAATATGAATTGTATTTTCTTCCGCTGTGGATTTTATTCTTTTATGTCTTGTGAAAACCTAGTCTCTGTGACGTTTATTGTCTTTATACCTACAATGCTCCATATTTTTAATGAGATTCTATATTAGGATAGCGTTAAGCGGTGCAGGGTGTTACATTTGGTATCCGAGCCTAAGGTTTTCAAGACCACAAAAGTTTCTATTCTAAATAAGACTTTTTAAAAGAAAACCAAAAGTTATTTTTGAAATCAAAGTGTATCCCCTCTAGTCAAAGCTATAGAATTTCCTTGATTTTTTCCTAATTCTTTATATTCTATCTTTTGCACAGCATGTCAGGAGCCTCTAATCTTCCAGGGGGCGTTCTTATTATTGGTTGGTTTTGTAGGTATTTAGAAGCTGCGATGCCTACAAAGGGACAAGAACATGCGCAGGTTCCAGGACCTGCTTCAGTGGTTCCTCCTAACTCACCTACAGCCGCGAATTTCTCTAAGCTTTGTAAGGACTTCTCTAGTTTGGACAACAAGACTTTTTTGTGTACTGAGACATTTGTGGAGGTGTGCACCTGGATTATATTGACCGAAATGGTTTTTGAGTTATTGGAACTTGAGGATAGGATGGGGTTCGACTTGTAGCTTGGCAACTTAAGGAGAAGGATTTTTTTTTTGATGGGAAACTGTAGAGGCTGAATGAAGGAATATGGGTTGGGCCGAATTCAGATATAGCCTTGGAAGGAAGTTTCTGTCACCTACTAAGGAGGGAATGCAATTGGAATGGTTTTTATATCTAAAGCAAGGAGATATGTCAGTAAAGTAATACATCAATCGGTTTAACGAGTTATCGAGATTTGGCATGGACTTGGTAAATATTGCTTGCAAGAAGGATGTTCGATCTGCGAGCAGTTGAATCAACCTCTCCAGGGCTTGGCTATTACTCACATTCCTCTGGGAGTGACATATGAGGCTATGATTGAGATGACTCTAATACATGAGGATAAGAACGAAGGAGTTAAGGAAGAGAAAGGTGAAGCTCTTATGTTCTCTGGTTTTAAGAAAAAAAATTGGAATGAGAAAGACAAGAAGACGATGGGTGGAAATCCGCAGAAAGGACCAATCAAGGCTAAAATCAAGGGTCATGGTTGTGAGGTGCTAGGGCATGTCATCAAAGACTATAGGGGGCTTAAGGGAAAGTGCTATTAATCGTGGGTAGGCGGGACATCTAAGTAAGGAATGTCCACAAAAAACTAGATAGAGTGCTGGCACAGTAGCAGCATCAGCTCAGGTGCATGTATTGGAGGCAGCACCGACTAGAAATGGGCCTCATATGGAAAGAAGGTCTCCGTGGAAGGTTTGACCTCTATATCTGATTTTCATGTTCGTTCTCTTTTATATTCAGGAGCTTCGCATTCATTTATTTCTAGTTCTTTCGTTTTGCACTTAGAAATCTCACTTGTTACCCATCCCATAATAGTTTCAGACCCTATAGGTGGTTCGGGAAACTTATCTATGATAGGGGTTTGAAAATTTCTACTTTACGCATAGAATTTGATTGTGATGCCTATGTGTTGGGATTTGCGGGGACATGATAATTTTAAAGATGGATTGGTTAGCCATGTACGGGGTCGTACTTGACTGCGAGAGGAGGGTCGTTCGCTTGATGACTTGTAGTGGTAGGACCCAAGAAATTTCTTGTGACCCGCGAGGGTTAGTCATGTTTAGTTTTCTTTACTCCCTATATTTTTTTGTTGATATCTATTTCGTACCTATTGTTTGTGAGTATCCGGATGTATTTGAGGAGGTTAGAGGATTGCCACATAGGAGAGAAATTGATTTCCAGATTTGTCTTAGTGAGAGCGCAAAGCCTGTGGCACTGCCAGTTCAGCATATGGATCCGAGAGAATGTAAAGAGCTAAGTAAGCAAGTGGGAGAGCTTTTAGATATGGGTTTTATTTGGAAGAATATTTCTGAGTGGGAAACACCAGTTGTCTTTGCCACTATGGTCGGTGGTTCCCTCCGTCTATGTGTAGATTACCGAGAAATGAATCAGCTCACGAAAAAGAATTGATACCCCCATTCCCTCGGATTGATGATTTATTCGATCATTTGGTAGGCGCGTCAGTATGTTCTCAGTTGGAATTGGCTACTGGTTTCAATCAGTTGTGCATGGTAGAGGATAACATTGATAAGATGCTTTTTGGACTCCATATGGATTCTTCGAGTGGTTAGTTATGCCTCTTGGGCTAACCAACGCACCAGCATATTTTGTGGATCTGATTAGTAGGGTCTTCAGAGTTGTTTTGAATAAGTTCATTATGAATTTTGTGGATGATATATTGGTCTTCTCAAGGAATGAGGATGAGTATGTTTTGCATTTAGGAAAAGTTTTTGGTACTCTCCGAGCTAACTAGTTGAAAGAAAATTTTTCCAAATGCCATTTTTGGAGAAAGGAGGCGCGTTTCTTGAGCAATATGGTCCCTAAGGATAGGTTGGTTGTTTGATCCCGCCATGATAGTAGCAGTGCAGGAGGTAAGGAGTTTTCTTGGCTTAGCTGGTTACTACAGGAAGTTCATTAAGGACTTCGCACGGATCTCAGCATCTTTAACCAAACTTACTAAGAAGATTCTAGCTTTCTCTTGGGATAAAGATTGTGAGAATGTTTTGCATAGGTTGACGAATGCTTTTACCAGTGCACCAGTTTTGACATTACCCTGTGGATCTAAGATTTTTGCAGTATATACCGACACTTGTAGGATGGGTCTAGGTGTAGTGTTAATGCAAGAGGGCAGAGTAATGCGCTATGGCAGTAGGCAATTAAGAGTTCATAAGAGAAATTACCCTATGCATGATTTGGAGTTTGCCGACATAGTATTCGCACTTAAGTCTTGGAGACGCTACCTACTAGGAGAAAGGTTCGAGCTCTTTACAGATCACAAGTCACTCAAGTATTTATTCTCTTAGAGGCATCTTAATTTGAGGAAACAAAGGTGGATGGAATTCTTGGCATCATATGATTTCGAGATTTCATATACCCCACACAAGGGAAACATAGTAGCCGATGCGTTGAGAAGACAAAGAGAGACATTGAGTCCTCTGTTTGTTGAATGAAAGAGCTTGGAGTGTATATCCACCTTCGATTTTTGACCGTCTACAAACTTTACATCAGGATTGTTAGCATCTTTGGAGGCAAAACTATTTTATTAGAGTGGATTGGAGCTGTAACGTCCCAGATTTTTAGTCGATTTATTTCCAACATTTAAATTTATTTCAAATATTAAATTGAAATATAAATGAATTTTTATTACGGAATTTATCGAATTATTAGTCAATATATGATTTAATTTTTTATACATCAAATTATAGTATATGGAAACAACAAACAATTGAATTCAGAATTTAAAACTGAATCGAAACAATTCAATCGACTAATATAAATTCGGTATTGAATTAGAACGATAGTAGTAATTATTTATTATCGAGGAATTTAATGGATCTATATTTTAAATCAAATTTAATTTAATCATAAATTTAAATTGTTATTTCCCTTATATGGTCAATTTAAATTGTTTTCTGCTCCACACGATTGAATTAGAACATAGAATTTGTTTCACTGGGTTTAGAATAATGGGTAAGCCCAAGAAATGTTAGTTTTTGCACCCAGATTATTGTTCATTACCACAATATACTTTCGAATAGAAAATTAAACAAAATTCATATCAAATATTTTCAGCCGACCTACTCCAATGCAGATCTAAATAAAATTGCACACCCTATATTTCATCTCGAGCTAACAAAATTGTCTCTGATCTCTTATAACAAGAAGACAACAATTTAATGGTGCATGTACTTCATGTTCTTCCTTTACATATAAATGCCACCGCACCCACTCACAATTCACCGCTTCAGAAAAATTCAAGCATCTTCTCTCGTTCTCTTTCCCATCTCAAATCAAAATCGATGCACAAAATCATCTCTCCGAACCAAATTATAAGAAAATTAAAAGCTTGATGCTTCACAAGCATCGGAAGTCACTTGGTTTGAACTACATGATTGAGCTCGAAATTTTGTTCGATTTGGGGCTTAGACAACATCGCGATGGGTTTAGGTCAGGGGATTCAAGGGAAAGTGGGGTGCGTTGAAGCAGGGTAGGCTATTTGGGAGTTGCGACGTCAAAGTAAGGGTCGACGCGATGGGATACTGTTGAAATCGAACTTGGAGGGTGCGATCTGGGCTGTCGCGTGGGGTTTTCGTTGGAAATTGTAATAACCCGGAAAATCCGAACCATTTTTTTTTTTTTGCAATTTTAGTGAATTTTGAATATTTAAAATGAATTATTTTAAATAATAATGACAAGATAAATTTATTTTGAATAGAATTAGAATGGAAATATATATTTGAATCGTCGTTAGAATATAAATATTTTAATTGTAAAAAGAATTGAAAATGGCGCGGTAGTTTGAAAATTCGATTTCAAATTTCAAATAAATGTACAGGATTCAAAATAAACCGAATTTTGGCAAAACCAAAAATATTTGAATCTATTTGAGAATATCTTTCCAACGAATCCAAAAAATTGAAATTTCATAACGGGATAAAAAGTTATGCCCAGATGAATATTTAGAATAATCGCTACGGAATTCTGGCCCTTAAAAATGGAAATTTTGCAAACGACCTCTGTTTTCGACGAAACCACTTTTATTGGATCCGGGGTGTCAAGTTATTGCTAGATTTCAAAATTCATAATTTTTGAAGTCAATATGTGAGTGTGGCAAAGGAAAACGTGTTTTGTCAATTTCTGTCAAATTTAACCGACTGGAAAATGGCCATTTTTTAAACGGTCTCGGAATTTGACGAAATTAGTTTTGTTAGAACCGTATCGTCAGTACGAAGCTAGAAAATATTTTTCTGGAATTTTTAAGTCCGTATGTGGCCCCGGTAAACTGAAATGTGCTTTCAAATTCAATATATAGATTTATATTTTGATTTTGACGAAAACTGATCGAAACGATTGAATCAGCTTATGATACATATCACATTATGTTTGGAATGTGTAATTAGCTAGGGATGATAGTCGATGGGTTTGATTTCGAATTAAAAATAAAAAGGTACCTTTTGAAATTTAATAAAAAATAATCTCTCTCTATACTCTCTCAGCCCCCTCCCCCCACCCCGGTTTACTTTTTCCTAATCAAAATAAAAAAGAGAGAGAGGGAGGAACGACGAAGGAGCTACCGCCGCCCCCCTCTTGCGCGCCGCCAGCGCTGGCGTTGCCCCCCTCACCGATCCTCGCCCCAGCGCCGCCCTCTCTCCCCTTCTTCCTCCTCCTCCGCTTAAACCTCGTCCACCCGCAACCCTAGCCCTATACATCAACGTACCGCCTCCTGTGGCCCATCACCGGCCACCTGAGCTCGAACTGACCACCAACGGCCTGCCACTGCCATCTGGAAGGACCCCGCCACCTCCAGCACTCCACCGCAACCCCAGTCTGCCGTGAAACCTTCCCTCCACTGAAAATTAGTTTTTTTCTTACATGAAAGTTGAGTATATAATATTGATTTTATTTCGTTTTTAAATGTGTATGAAAATACAAGAAGTTATGATTTTTAAATAGCAAAAGGTTTGGTTTTTAAATAGCGAAAGGATCGATTTTTGAATCATGAAAAGATATGATGTGTAATATTTATTCATACTCTGTATATTCTTGTATTCTGATGGAATTGTCGTAACAAGCAATGAAATTTTCTTCTGTTTTTGTCCCGATGTGGCTTGTTCTCAACTCAATTCGTGCTTTCCTTCATGGGGAAGTTCGGGTCGTAACAGAAATTAGGGATGCAAGGGGGAGTTTGAACGCAAAAATGGTGTACTATAAGGGGATGCCTTGGATTTTGGGGATACTAGAGGAACACGAGATCTGATGGTTGAACGCAGGATTTAGGTAGTTTGAGGTCGTATAGTTTGACAGTGTATACCTGTGCATTCATCAGTGGGAGGTGGTCTGTGTGAACTGGAAGGGTAGAGATCGAATTTTTCTTTTTGTTTTTGTGAGGAACGAACTAATGAGAAGAAATAGTGGATGTGGAGTTCGTTGATTGGGGAAAGGTTGCTGCAAGATTAAGGGGAGTTTTAATCTTTGTTTTGTGAAGATGGTGGCAACATTCATGGTGGAGGAGGGAGACGTTGTTTTATTCAGTAAGGTATACATTTTTATTTAATTTAAATGCATCTATTAATTAGTAATTAAAATTGAAATGAATAATAGCTTAATCGATTTATTTAAACAAGGATTAAGGTAGATTAATTATATTAACTTAGTTAATGTCATCTAATTAAACTTGATTAGTTTAATTTTTTTAGTTAATGTAAATAAATAAATCATTTAACCAGTAAATAATTAAATAATTGTAGGTGCAAATAAATCCCATTGAGATGAATCGAGTAGGGTTGTAGCCGCGAAAATACAACATTTAACTGGATATTCAGCGTAAATAAAGCTAGGTGAGTAAATCTCACTCAGAAAATTATATTTATATTTATTTTTATCGTTAAAAATATATTATTGACTGTTTGGATGCATGCGTGAATGATTGAATTATTTTGGTTATATATAAATATTAGTTATTTAAGCTTGGTGATTGTGGTTATTATATATACTGGATATTTCCCGCATTATCATTAGCGGATGCCCGCAATATCATTAGCGAATGACCCTATCTCCCCACGATATATGAGTGGATGACCTTCTATGCCATGATATCCTGTCTTGAAGCAGGATTGGCATTATTTATGTTGGCTAACACGTGTGGATGCAGGGAAAACAGGTTGGAGGGTTCCAACTGGATTCTTCAAAATTATTTATTGTTGTTTAATTATTTATATGTGTGATTGAATTTGGATTAATGATTTGTGTATTTGGATGATTAAATATCACTGGCCCTAGGTATTGATATATAAAAATATAATAAAAAAAGATTTTAGATTTAAAAAGGAAAAGTTTATTTTTCGGAAAAAAAATTGAATATCAAATAAATTAGTAGGTATTAACTTGTTTTCAGTAGTATAAAACAAGTAATGAATTTATAAACGATGTTTATAAATAGGAAAAAATATTATCATTTGATAATATTATGTTTTTAAATTCAAGTCTGAATTTAAAAAGGGAAATTTATTTTTTCGAAATGGAAATTGGATTTCAAATGGAATTTGAAATAGATATTTGTTTTAATATTTAAAACAAGAAATGTAATTTTTAGATGATGTTTATAAATGGAAGTGGATAATTATCATGGTATGATTTCAATATTTAAATTCAAATATGAATTTAAAAAGGGAAAATCGAATATTGACTGATACATAATCAATCGAACACTACTTGAAAACGATTCTTCTGTTCAGAAACAAAATGTTCAAAATGTTCCTGTAAATTCTTGCTCCTGTTGGACCATTTGTATATATATGCATCAGGATCCCAATTTGGGATTCGTTTCAGAAGAAATGATAAAATTATTTCCGTTGGTCAGAATAGAAATAAAATTTGAATAAATCCACATGGATTTATAATTTGAATTCGACCATATCGAATTTAGAAAATAAATAAATTATTTCCATATAAGATATTGGGTTTATATAAAATATAAACAAAAATTTAAGTAGGAATATAAGTTCCATGAATATATATATATATATATAAGTTATAAAAAAAATAAAGTATTCCTAATAGGAATTGAATTAAAAAATGAACTTTTAACCAGAAGCTTGTTTTAAATTATAAAACAAGGCAGTTAATTTATAAACAACGTGTATAAATGTGATGAAGTAACTTTCATCGAGTAATTTGGAAATAAATTTCAAAATGTAAGAATGGGAGTAAAAGGTGAAATTTAATCAATTTTTGCATTACAAGCTTTTATCTATCTCAAGATAAGAACATTGTCGATCAAGGTCTGAGAGGTAATTAAAATACCCCAACTTGAACGACTTCACTATTACCAAGAGAGGATATTAGTTTGTAATGGTAAGGGATGTTGAATTAATTAAGTATTTGCATAAAATAAATTTATAACTGGAATTCAATTATATCGAATTTTAATAATCTAATTCCATGTGAATTGGAATTAAATATAGAAAATTGGAGTTTGAATTAATTTATAACTGAGTATGAATATGGGATAAAATAATCTTCGAGTTTGGGAAATCGGGATTTGTTAAGTTTAGATTTGGATAATGGTTTATTTTAAAATAATGAAAGTGGAATTGAAATTTAATTACTAAACGAAGTTCAAACATTATAATCAAATTTAATTAAAACGAACTCACCGCAACGCGGTAGTTCGTAATTTGACGATTCGAACTTCAATTGAGTGTATAAAACTCAATAAGTCGGAATTCGATGAAACAAGAAACATTTGGACCTATTGAATAATAATTTTCTAATGGAAGAGGAAAATCTGGATTTCGTTTGATAGATTTTGAGTTATATCAAAATCAAATTTTAGAAAAGTCGTTGTAAAATCGTTTATAAACCATAATGGTTTATTTAATAATTGAAAAAAAAATTAAGTGAATAAAATCCGAATTCTTATTTGAAAAATCAAGATTTGAGTTTCAAATGTATAAGAACCCAAGGGGAGTGAATGAAGTGATTTTTGATGTAAAAATCAGATTTGAATTATGGAATGATATTCACCAATTTATATAAGAGGTTAGGAATTTGAATGGAACTTAACGTGGGTCAAGTAAATTGGATATGTAAAGCAGAACTTGAAATCAAATATGAGGCATGAGTTATAAATGAAATTCGATTTGTTTATAAGTGGACTAAAATATGTTTGAGCACTAATATTTCAAACTATAAGTGAATAAAGCGATTGAACTAATTAAAGAATTTGTTAGTGGAATTGAATGTGGTTAAATCCAAATAGTTGTATGGATTGAAATAAAGTGAAAAGGCAGGTGTTTTTATATTAGATAGGTATGGGATGAAGTGAATGAAGATTATAATTTGAGTGCCCGATAAAAAGGTACATGTTTCAATTCCATATGAGATTTTATGAGCCTACTAGGCAAGCCGCTTAGCGTTTTGATTTTCTTTTTAAATGGAAAGGGCCTAGAGAGGCGAGTTGGGGTTTGAGCTATTAACCGGTACAAAGGAGGTACTGGCAAAATTTTCTGAAAATTTAAGGAGTTAGAATATTTTAATGAAATTTGGATAATTATAAATCAATATATAGATATATATAGAATTCGATAAGGAATTCGAAAAGTAGTTAAATTAATGAATATTAATTAAAAAGGGCTAGTGATTGTTTGATGGATGTTTATTTTCCTTTGATATTTAAATCATCGGTTACCAAAGATTTTTGACCATCGTTGTCAATACGGAGAGACTGGTTGAATTTATTATTCAAAAAACAATCCGTATACGCATAGGCGTTGCGAATTAGATTATGCTGAAAGTAATTGAAAACGGAGTGAAATGCAAGGGCTGTTCTGTTTATCTAGACCTAGGACAACTTGTATGGATGAAGATCTGACAGAGTATTCCCAACGAATCACATAAGACGGTCTTTTCAAGTTATTACATCTGGTGACGGAGAAATTCGTTTCTCTTAGCTTTTTATACCTGTAATATTTTTGGGAGGATCAACTAGTGATTTGATAGGTTTGACGATGTGGCATTCAAGGTGAATGGTGGCCAGATGTTCTGAAAGATAAACGTAGCTGCAAGCCTCACAACCGGGAAATAATAAAATCGGGCAGATAGCATGGCTAGTTGGGTCATACCTAAGCAGGGTATATTTGTCACTGATCTAGAGAAAAATTCAATTTTTTATTCTTCTTTCGATTCTTTATATTATGGAGTACGGTCGGATGGCCGACAACCGTGGGTGACAATATATTCTCTACACTCAAGCTAAATGAGTGGGCGGTCATGTGTGGCTGAGTTGCAAGATGTTCTTGCGGAACACCAGTGTATCCCCTCTAGAGTACACTGATCGGGAGGTGGTCCCATGCCTTGTCATAGTTGGAATCCAACTCCAATAAGTGCCCTGAGGTTTTTGATTTTATACTATGTATGTAGAGCGTGAGATGCAAGCATTCTACTATTTGATATATTATTTGATTAGACATTATTATATTTTCACCAGATTTTGATAACAAAAATGTTTTGGTTATAGTAAGGTAAAAATCGTCCGTGTTTATGTATGGACTGGTCTTACTATTACCCTTTCTTTCAAAAGGATTTTCAAAGTTAAACAATTTGGTCGGAGTTTACTCACACCAGTCTCATGACTGACCTAGAGTTTATTTTGTTTGTTTTTCCCTAAACTCTTGGGTGCCCAAATTTGTATGGGCAATCAAGTGTTTCAGGCTTTTACATATACACTTGGAGGAATTTGAAGCAGGAGGTTTCACCATTAGTTATTTAAAGTTATTTTGGATGTGATGAATATATGATGTACTCTGGTATGGTATGTACATACAATACAGATTTTGTATTTCAAAGTTATGATATAAGATACTATTTTTATTTGTTCCACAGCGAGATTCTATATTATTATTTCTATTCTTCTTCTATCTTTTCTTCTTTAACCGTAATGACTCATATTTTTGTATTATTTAGGTTAGACATGTGTTGTTTTAGTCGACTCAAATAGTACGGATTTTCGGGTCATCACAGTTGGTATCAGAGCTTAGGTTGAGTGAACACCTAGGCATTGGTGGGGGTTACTTATAAGAGATAGGGTCAGTAGTACCCTAGAATGAGTTGAGTGTATATATATAAGAGAGCGTATTTGTAAGTTGATATAAAAATTGTTGTATATTGTGTTGACTTGTTTGTTGAGTGATTTATGAATTCTGATCGAATTGTGGGATGCTACGACATTGATAGGTGTTTCTAAAACACCCGAACAGAATAGTTCGACATAATATTGCTTTAAAGTGGGTAAATAAAACTATTTTACCTAAAATTATATTTTGATATAAAAATGGGTAATTTTATAGAATTATATATACATGGATGAGTTGGTTGCTATTATTATATAAAAAGGGGGAATGGTTATATATAACCAAATAAAATTTGTATAAGAATGAAATATATGCTAATAAGATGAAAGTGTGACAATAAGGATTTTCGCTCGATCCGAATCAATCGCTAAATCGACCAAGACCGTTCCCCTGATTGTTTAACTTGGGAAATCATATCCTTCTTCAATTAAATATCAAAGCTTTGATATTTATTTAAAGAAAGCTATGATTTTTATTTAATCGCAAGGAGTGAATTGCCTTTGTGGCATGCCTAAGTGGCAAATGATCAAGGCTTTTGTTGAAAAGCAGAGTCTTGTGGTTGATGATCAAAGCACAGCCTGTGTGGCATAGCTTCGTGTAGCGTTAATTCGCGAGTCTCACACCTCGGTTGTGAACTAGAAACGGGAGAGGACCTCAGGGAGGGCATGCGTTTCCTTCTAGCTAGGGTGGTGTCAGTGACCTACCCGCCCTGACATTTATATTATTTTCACCTGTGTGGTTGTTGGATTGCGAGGCGCCTCAGATATATCGGTGACTATGTGGAGCCGATGGAGTCATTTGGCTTATTTACACCCCAAAGGGCGGGGAAACGCAGTGTTCAGGCATTTTAATCCACATCGGTGGACCGGCCCTGAAGATCCAAGGGACGACGCGATCTGTTCCTGAGACTCGGGCTAGACAGTCTCGAATCGGTGAGGACTATCTTTTGCCTCGGTTCATAGATGGAAACCCAACTTCCAATACGTGACTTTGCAGTTTTTGATTGTAGAGCCTAGTATGGCGACATAGTGGTATGGGGCACTTATGCCGTCTATGATTGATACTTATGATTGAAATTGTTTTGACATTATACACTTATAATAGTATCAAATGATTTGTTTTTAACGTACCAAGCATGTTTGGCTATTATAAGGGAAAACCCTATCCTCCGGCTTGCGTTGCATTGTGTGATGGGACCTGGGTCTTATAATAGCTTCATTTTTCCAAAAAGCATTGCGCTGTTTTGTTATTTGCACTGGTATTCTTGGGAGGAAACCCGTTCCGTGTTATACGGCGTGGTCCCTTGGTATATCTGATTTAAAGTAAAGTTTTAAATAACTGTTTAAGTTCTCACACCTGTCACATGACTGACCTGGAGTTTATTGTTTTAACTTAAACTCTAGGTGCCCTTATTTTCGACACGGGTAGCTAGTAGTTTTGGTTTTGCAAATTTATATTCACAGGATCCTAATTTACAGCTGAAGCGGTATTCGGAAAGCTCCGTATCCGTGTATCTATTTTCAGTTGTGCTTTGTATTGTTTTTCCGCTGCGATGTATTTAAATGTAATTTAAATCTCTGATATTTTCTGTGTAATATTTATTCATACTCTGTAACATTCTTGTATCCTGATGGAATTGTTGTAATAAACAATGTAATGTTCTTCTGTTTGTGTCCCGATGTGTCTTGTCCTCAGTACAATCCGCGATTTCCTGCAAGGGGGATTTTGGGTCATTATAGAAAGTGAAATGAATTAAAATCAGAATTGGAATTTAAATCCCAGAAGATTGGAAAATATTTTTTCCGGTGTATATTGAAACAATATAGCTTTGTTTTGGAAAGATTTTTGAATAAAAATTGTTATGAATGGACCTTAAAAGCGATAAAGCACTAAACTCACTTCAGTCACTGGAAAATAATTTCGATGATGATCGCGACATCATCGGTGTTCATTTTCGAGTTTCTAAGTGATGGATTGCTACCATAGTGAGATTTCCAATGGAAATTTATTTTAGAAAACGAGTTGTTTGGAAAATTCAGGTGTGTTGAATTTATGATGGTTATAATTATATCTATGTATATGTATATATATATGATTTCAAAGAGATTTGAAATGAATATCGGGTAGCTGAATTCTGGAATGTAAAATTAACTTATGCAAGTTAAATAAATTAAATTGGTGAAAGTGAATTGAAATGGATAAACAAATTGGGAATCAATTTAAAATTTGGTCAGAAGTATAAATGGCTATTATATTAGTCTAGTAATACCAAGTATGCATAGAAAATTTTTGTTTGTTATAAACGAACAAAATAAACTGATTAGAATCAATTTAGATAAATTGGAATGCATATACATGGAACATAAGTCAAATGTAAATTTATTAGTTGTAAATCATTTGAATTGAATGTTAATAAATTTATTGTGAATCAAATGAATGTAAGTATATGGTATGTAATTCGATTGAAATGGAGTATATACAAAAGATGGGAATTTGTAATAGCAATTGCGTGCTAAATATACATGGCTATGCATGTTTGGGTATAAATATGAATGGGTTGTAGAAATACTGATTGTAAATCAGTCAAACAAAATGGAATGATATATGAATTAGTTGAAATGAATAATGAAATAATACATGGAATTTTTGTGTTTGCACCAAATAAATGAATGAAGGATATTTAAAATCTCACATTTAAGTGACTTATGGGTTTAAATTTAGTAAGTACAGGTACATGGAGCTACCTGTCTTGATTTTGGACATGTAGATTGCTTATATGCTAAGCATGCGTGTTCAATAAACTCTTATATAAGGTACGACTACGCAAAAAAAAAAAAAAAAAAAAATAATCAAATTTGCATATATGAATTGTTTTTCGACAATGTGGGTCGATGTATACTTTTTCATCTTTTTTGGTATATTGCAAAAGCTCCTCCGTACAGCGGAGACTCTGCCAAAAATTTTCCAAAATTTAGGGAGTTAGAATTTTTTTCAAAAGTTTTGAAAATTTCTGTAAAGATAAAAGAGATGATTTTCAAATTGAATTAAATTTGAAGTTTTTGAATGGGAAATAGGAAATAAAATATTTCCATCAAAACTTAAAACTAATCGGACTTGAGTTATATAATATGAAATGCTGAATTATAACAAAGTGGGCATTTGAAATGTTAACTGGTTTGTAATATTTCTTTTGCTTTAGTAATTTCGGGGACGAAATTCTTTTAAGAGGGAAGGAATGTAACGTCCCGGATTTTTAATCAATTTATTTTCAATATTTAAATTTATTTTAAATATTAAATTGGAATGTAAATGAATTTTTATTATGGAATTTATCGATTTATTAATTGATATATGATTTAATTTCGAATACATCAATTATAGTATATGGAAACAACAAACAATTGAATCCAGAATTTAAAACCAAATCAAAATAATTCAGCCGACTAATATAAATTCTGTATTGAATTAGAATGATAATAATAACTATTTATTATCAAGGAATTTAATGGATCTATATTTTAAATGGAAATTAATTTATCATAAATTTAAATTGTTATTTCCCTTATACGGTCAATTTAAATTGTTATCTGCTCCATACGATTGAATTAGACCACAGAACTTGTTTCACTGTGTCCAGAATAATGGGTAAGCCCAAGAAATGTCAGTTGTTACGCCGGGATTATTGTTCATTACTGTAAGATATTTTTGAATAGAAAATTAAATAAAATTCATATCAAATCTTTTAAGCCGGCCTACTCCAACGCAGACCTAAATAAAATCACACACCCTATATTTCGTCTCGAGCTAACGAAATTGTCTCTGATCTCTTATATCAAGCAGATAACAATTTAATGGCGTACGTACTTCATGTTATTCCTTATAAATGTCATCTCACCTACTCACAATTCATCGCTTCAGAAAAATTCAAGCATTTGCTCTCGTTCTCTTTCCCATCTCAAATCAAAACTGATGCACAAATCATCTCCCCAAACCAAATTATAAGAAAATTAAAAGCTTAATGCTTCACAAGCATCGAAAATCGCATGGTTCGAACTACAGGATTGAGCTCGAAATTTTATTCGATTTGGGGCTCAAACGACATCGCGATGGGTTTAGGTAAGGAGATTCAAGGGAAAGTGGGGTGCGATGAAGCGGGGTAAGCTATTTGGGAGTTGCAACGTCGAAGTGAGGGTCGACGCGGTGGGATACTGTTGAAATCGAACTTGGAGGGTGCGATGTGGGTTGTCGCATAGGGTATTCGTTGGAAATTAAGGGTACAAGGGTGGAGTTTGAATGAAGAAATGTGTACTATAAGGGGATGCATTGGATTTTGGGGATACTGGAGGAAGACGAGATCTGATGGTTGAACACAGGATTTAGGTAGTTCGAGGTCCTATAGTTTGATGTGCGCATTCAGCAGTGGGAGGCGGTCTGTGAGAACTGGAAGGGTGGAGATCGATTTTTGCTTTTTGTTTTTGTGAGGAAGGAAATAATGAGAAGAAACACTGGATGTGGAGTTCGTTGATTCGGGGAAGGTTGCTGCAAGGTTAAGGGGAGTTCGAATCTTTGTTTTGTGAAGATGGTGGAAACATTCATGAAGGAGGAGGGAGACAATGTTTTATTCAGTAAGGTATACTTTTTATTTAATTTAAATGCATAGATTAATTAGTAATTAAAATTGAAATAAATAATAGCCTAATCGATTTATTTAAACAAGGATTAAGGTAGATTAATTATTATTAACTTAGTTAATGTCTTTTGATTAAACTAGATTAGTTTAAATTTATTTTAGTTAATGTAAATAAATAAATCGTTTAACCGGTAAATAATTAAATAATTGTGGGTGCAAATAAATCCAATCGAGATGACTCAAGTAGAGTTGTAGCCGCGAGGATACAACATTTAACTAGATATTCAACGTAAATAAAGCAAGATGTTAAATCTCACTCAGAAATTTATATTTAAATTTATTTTTATCGTTAAAAATAAATTGTTGACTATTTAGATGCATGCATGAATTATTGAATTATTGTGGTTATATATAAATATTAGTTATTTAAGCTTGGTGATTGTGGTTATTATATATATTGGGTATTTCCCTCAGTATCATTAGCGGATGCCCGCAATATCATTAGCGGATGACCCTATCGCCCCATGATATATCAGTGGATGACCTTCCATACTGCGATATCTTGTCTTGAAGCAGGATTGGTATTATTTATGTTGGTTAACACCTGTGGATGCATCGAAAATAGGTTGGAGGGATGCAACTGGATTCCTCAAAATTATTTATTGTTTATTTATTTAGATGTGTGTGATGTGTTGAATTTGGATTAATGATTTATGTATTTGGATGATTAAGTATCACTGGCCCTAGGAATTGATATATAAAAATATCATAAAAAGGGATTTTAGATTTAAAAAGGAAAACTTTATTTTACGGAAAAATAAATTGAGTATCGAATATATTAGTGGGTTTTAACTTGTTTTCAGTAGTAAAAACAAGTAATTGAATTTATGAACGATGTTTATATATAGGAAAAAAATATTATCATTTGATAATATTAGATTTTTAAATTCAAGTCTGAATTTAAAAAGGGAAATTTATTTTTTCGAAATGTAATTTGGAATAGAAATTTGTTTTAATATTTAAAACAAGAAATGTAATTTTTAAATGATGTTTATAATTGGAAGTGGATAATTATCATGGTATAATTTGAATATTTAAATTCAAATATGAATTTAAAAGGGGGAATTGGGATTCATTTCAGAAGAAATGATAAGATCATTTCCGATGATCAAAATAGAAATAAAATTTGAATAAATCCATATGGATTTATGATTTGAATTAGACCATATCAAATTTATAAAATAAATAAATTATTTCCAGGTAAGATATTGGGTTTATGTTAACTAGAAACCAAAATTTAAATATGAAAATAAATTCCATGAATATATATATAACTTGTAAAAAAAATTCCAAATAGGAATTGGATTAAAAAATGAACCTTTAAACAGAAGCTTGTTTTAAATTATAAAACAAGGTAGTTAATTTATAAACAACGTTTATAAATGTGATGAAGTAATTTTCATTGAGTTATTTGGAAATAGATTTCCAAATGTAAGAATGGGAGTAGAAGGTGAATTTAATCGATTTTTGCATTACAAGCTTTTATCTATCTCAAGATAAGAACGTAGTCGATCAAGGTCTGAGAGATAATTAAAATACCCTAACTTGAATGACTTCACTATTATCAAGAGATGATATTAGTTTGTTGAAACGACCCGAAATCCCCCTTACGGGAAATCCCGGATTGAGTTGAGAACAAGCCACAACAGAACGCAGACAGAAGAACATTTCATTGTATATTACAACAATTCCATCAGAATACACGAATATACAGAGTATAAATGAATATTACACAGAAATATCAGAGATTTAAATTACATTTAAATACATCGCAGCGGAAAATAATACAATACACAACTAGAAGTAATACATGGATACAGAGCTTTCCGAGTATCGTTCCAGCTGTAAATCAGGATCCTGTGAATATAAATCTGCAAAACCAAAACTACTAGCTGCCCGTGTCAAAATAAAGGCACCCAGAGTTTAGGTTAAAACAATAAACTCCAGGTCAGTCATGGGACTGGTGTGAGAACTAAAACAGTTATTAATCTTTATTTTAAAGTCAGGTAAATCAAGGGACCACGCCGTATAACACGGAACGGGTTTCCTCCCAAGAATACCAGTGCATAAAACAACAACACAATGCTAAATAAAGAACAACGAAGCTATTATAAGACCCATGTCCTATCACACAATGCAACACAAGCCGGAGGATAGGGTTTTACCTTATAATAGCCAAATAATGC
Source organism: Allium sativum (assembly GCA_030737875.1). Classification (NCBI taxonomy): domain Eukaryota; kingdom Viridiplantae; phylum Streptophyta; class Magnoliopsida; order Asparagales; family Amaryllidaceae; genus Allium; species Allium sativum. The sequence goes on from CM060921.1 coordinate 299,603,853, forward strand.
TTGATACGCTAAATCATCTTTTGATACTATTATAAGTGTATAGTGTCAAAACAATTTCAATCATAAATATTAATCATAGACGGCATGGGTACCATATATCATGTCGCCATACTAGGCTCTACAATCAAAACCGCAAAGTCTCGTATTTGGAAATTGGATTTCCGTCTGTGAGCCGAGGCCAGGGATCGTCCTCTACCGATTCGAGACAATCTAGCCTAGGCAAGCGCGCAGACAAGCCTTGGATCGTCAGGGCCGGTCCACTCGATGTGGATTAAACTTAAGCCCTAGACAATACGTTTCCCCGCCCTATAGGGTGCTAATGAGCCAACGAATGACTCCATCGGCTTCACATAGTCACCGATATATCCGAGACGCCTCGCAATAGCAACAACCACATAAGTCAAACTCGTCAGGGCGTGTAAAACCACTGATGCCACTTCTAGCTAGAAAGAAACGCATGCCCTCCCTGATGTCCTCTCCCGTTTCTGGTTCACAACTGGGGTGTGAAGCTCGCGAATCAACGCTACACAAAGCTGTGCCACACAGGCTGTGCTTTGATCATTAACCACAAGACTCTTCTTTTCAACAGAAGCCTTGATCATTTGCATCTTAGCATGCCACACTGGCAAACCACTCCATGCAACCGATATCCATCAATCACACAGAATGATATCCAATGTCAGACACACAGTCCATTTGCAAGTCCGTTCGGGTCTGAACGAAACCGGAGGCACCTAGTACCCCGCATATCCATCGATCTCCAAGTACGTCTGGACGATCACCAACTGATTCCCTCCTCTTGGGTGAACGGCCTAAATAAGATCATCAGTAAATATCCAAACGACGTGATGACCTCCGGTCTTCAACCACCGTCTTCATCTTCGACTAATCGTCGAATCAGTTATTCAGAATGGGTTAAACCCGGTCTTTTCGAATAACTCACGTATATATTAAACAAGTGTTACACAAACACAACAAACGCCTCATTCCAATTCATCAGTTACTAACTGTAAATTAGCAAGAGAATAATTCCCCAAATATTAACCCCGAATGCCGAAACCAACATCAGATCAATATCCAAGAAACCATTCAACTTAGCTAACCTACAGTTAGTTTCTAAATTTCACATTCTTAGGGAAAGGTTCCCATTAATTTTATCAAAGATAAATTCTTTTAAATTTATTCTTTAATCTTCTTTTGAATATCGATTCAACTAGTCAGGGTTAACGAACCTTACCGAAGTAATCATTTGTTTTAATCTCCCAATCCCAACCTATTCATCCCATGAAGTAAAACTGGTAATACTTCATATCTAACACCATGGTGTTATCGGTAAATTCAATTACCATTTCACGTTCAAATCTAATTAAAGATTTAACAATCGCCTGGAGCAAAAATGGTGATACTCCATTCTCGATCTTTTCAATCTAATTAAAGATTCATTAAAACTCCACTTAGTTTTAATCTTTAACAAGGTTAAAGAATCAGTGTCATTTAAAACATGGTTCACGATAAACCCCAAAATCACATCACATTTCAATCAGTCCCTAACCGTAAATTAGCAAGTGAGCAATTCAATAAGTATTAACCCCGAAGGCCGAAACCAACATCAGATTAATACCTCAGAAACCATTCAACTTAACTAATCTCTAGTTAGTTTCTGATTTTCTTAACTCCTTTGGGTCTAAGAACAGTATTATTGAAGACACCGTTCACGGCAACCCAAAATCACATTCCATTAATTATCGGGTTAAAGAACAAGTGTTATTTAAAACACTGTTCATGATAAACCCAAAAATCAATACTAATTCAATTCCAATTACATATTATTTAATTGGTACACTTCATTAAATCTAAATAAAAAGATTTAATCTTTTTCTGAACTGGGCTTAAGAACAGTGTTAATGAAGACACTATTCACGACAAACCCAAATCACATTTGATATTAAATACAAGGCTCTGAATAGAAAATATATCGGCTTATATTCAATATCAAATTCTACAACCAACAAATATCGTATTGGAAATAACGATATATATTTATATCTTTCAAATTTCCATAACCATATCTGTATCATCACGAAATCCAACATCGAAATATTCCAAAGGCAATTTCGATTCAAATTCATTCTAATTCAATTATTGGAAATCCTGGTTATTTTCAAAACCATTTCAAATCCAATTTATTTATTTTAAAAATAAACAAATTATTATTCTAGTTCAAATCCAGCTCATTTCGATAAAAATCTATATTTATCTTTTCAAATGTGGAGTTTTTCATCCCAATTCTTCACAAATCGTTTCTTATGATTCTACGCAAATTATTACTATTTTTAATAATTTTATTAAGGCCCGTACAGTCGATTTCCATCAACGGCCATCGAACTGCACTTACAGCGACCTTTTCCAAATTTGATTTGGACATAATTCCAAATCCAACCGTTAGATTTCTAATTTCTAATATTCGTTAGATAGCTCTTTTCGATACGAACCCAACGGTTCCGGTTTTAGGAGAATCCAACGGTCGGATCTCCCGCAATATCCATTCAAAGTCAATGGTCAAAATTCACGAACTACCGCAGCGCGGCGCGTTCTATTCAGCCCATTATATAATATATATAATATATACTTCGTCGATTTCCTTTTTAAAACGTATTTCATAAATCGTTTTAAATTAGTTTTCGAAATGATTTCAACTTCATTTCAAATTCAAATCAAAATTGAAATTTTACTTATAAATTCGTTTTAAATTCATTTCAAATTGATTTCAATTCAAATCGATTTTTAATTCAATTTCAGTTCGTTTTCAATTCAATTCAATTTCAATTCGAATTCATTTCTTTTCAATTTCAATTCGAATTCAATTCTGTTCAATTTAAATTCGAATTCATTTTCAATTCGAATTCATTTCAAATTGATTTCAATTAAATTTCAATTCGATTCGAATTCATTTTATTTTCAATTAGAATTCTAATTCGTTTCAATTCAATTTAATTCGAATTTCATTTCAAAATATTCGATTTTGAAATCACTTTTCAATATTCATTATAAAAATGAATATAATCGATATAAATATCGTTCGCGTCAAAATAGCGCATATCTAATTAACACGGCTTTATATATTTCTATTTCAAATATTCTATTCAAATATTTCGTTTCAAATATTTCTTCTCAAATATTTTATTCAAATATTTCTCTTCAAATATTCTATTTCAAAACTGGAATGAGGCCCAATCAATTACCATAGATTTTATTTCTATGGGTTTCCATACAACGTGTATATATCAACAATGACAAATAATCAACCATCATCCAAAGTGCATTCTACACTGTATAAGCATCAAATATAAATATTTAAAGCTCATAACAGTCTGTCAATCAATCGATCGACATATAACTAATTATTGGGATTAATGTATGTCATATATCATCCCAATACCTGTGTGGGGTTTCAAACAATCAAACACATATTTTATTTGTGCAGTTGGGCGATGTGTAAAATTACCGTCCTAATCAATATCAGCCAAATGTGTGTATATAAGCAAATCATTCGATTTGTTTATATTTATTTCATTTTAAATACACATTAAAAATTCCATTTTCAACAATAAAATATTTTTAACTATATAAATATTTTATTTCACATCACATCACACAATCAACTACACATCAAAATCAAACAAACAAGCATACAAGCCGTCCATGGTCTGTGGACGACGGGTGTCGGGAGCTACTAAACACCGTCTGCATCCTAGTATATATTTTTAACTAGAAATTTAAATTAAAGGTGAGGAGTTCTCACAGATAAGCTAAATCCAACGCCGCGAGTCTTCGTATGTTGAAAATCTTCGCCTTGCTCGCCTTTTGTCAGTTACCTTGCCTGTAGCCACTACATATATAAAAATCAAATTTTTATATTGTTGCTATGTATATAAAAATCACATTTTTATATTGTTGCTATGTATATAAAAATCACATTTTTATAATCACTCTATATGGATAAAAATCACATTTTTATAGCTCCATTCAAATAAAAAACATCTTTCTAATTTGCTACTTCATATATGTAAAAATCGAATTTTTATCGCTACTTCATATATGTAAAAATCGAATTTTTATCACTGCTTCATTATAAAAATCTTTTCAAATATAAAAATCAAAAATTTTCCTTTTTCAAAAATCTCATCTTTTCTGTTTTAAAAATCTCGTCTTTTCTATTTTAAAAATCTCGTCTTTTCTATATTTTCAAAAACCAATTCTATTTATATTTACTAAAATCACTCCTACTTATATTTTGAAAAACAAGGATTTTTTTTTATATTTTTTTTATATCAAAGATTAGATTTTTATAATTTCTGCATATATGATTTCAGATTTTAACAATGCTTTAAACAACAATTGCATATATTTAAAATAAAATAATTAATTAAGTTAACAAAGGGGATTACCTCTTCTCACCTACGTTCCTGTATCATTAGCAGACCCCGTTAAAAATACTGGACGCCTCAAAACCCATCCTCGCAAAGAACATCCACCTACGCCCGCTGTTCGATGGGGAGGGGGATCCACTTCGGTTGTTGGTGGTCGCGCGGAGGCAGCGGGGGGGTGGGGGGTCAGGGGGTAATAGCGGTGGCCAGTGGTAAAAGAGGTGGAGGCGGCTGATAGCATGGGGTGCGGTCCTTAGACTGGGCGTATGGGGAGGGGATTCTCGAGGGGAGGAGGGGATCTGACTATCGGAGGGGAGGTGGAGGGAAAAGGCGACGGTGGAGAGAGGTCAACGGAGGCGGCGGGTTTGGAGGAGCGATGACAGGTCGATTTGGGGGCCATCGGGTTTTTCTGAAAGAGGGGTTACGGTCTTAGGAGGAAATGAATAAGGGTTGACCAATTTTGAATATATATATATTATTTTAATTATTTATTTAATTCCCCTAAAAGTTATCTTCTCATTCGAACTCGAAACGAGACCTAACGGCTTTCATCCCCAGCTAATTACCCCCATTCCGAACACAATGGGATATGTCCCATAAGGCAATTTGATCGTTTCGATCGGTTTTCGTCAAAATCAAAATATAACTATATATATTGAATTTGAACGCACATTTCAATTTACCGCGGCCACATACCAGCTCTAAAAATTCCCGAAAAATATTTTCTACCTTCATATTGACGAAACGGTCCTAACAAAACTAATTTCGTCAAATTCTGAGACCGTTTGAAAAATGGTCATTTTCCAGTCGATTAAAATCAACTAAAACTGGTCAAACGCGTTTTCCTTTGCCACGCTCACATATTGATTTGAAAAATTACGAATTTTGGAATCTAGCAATAACTTGACATCACGGATCCAATGAAAGTGGTTTCGTTGAAAACCGAGGTCGTTTGCAAAATTTCCATTTTTAAGGGCCAAAATTCCATAGCGACTATTCTGAATTTTCAACTGGGCGTATCTTTTGATTCCCGCTATGAAATTTTGATTTTTCGGATTCGTTGGAAAGATATTATCAATTATATTCAAATATTTTTGGTTTCTCTAAAATCCGGTTTATTTTGAATCCTGTACATTCATTTGAATTTTGAAATCGAATTATCGAACTACCGCGCCATTTCTAATCCTTTTATAATTATAAATAATTATTTATATTCTAACGACGATTCAAACGAATATATACGTTCGAATTATATTCAAAATAAATTCCTCATCGTTATTATTTAAAATAATTCATTTTAAATAATCAAAATTCACTAAAATTGCCAAAAATAAAAATTGTAAATTGGCTCGGGTTTCCGGGTTATTGCAATCTCCCCCACTTAAAACTTTTCGTCCCCGAAAAGGAACGAAGCCGATAGTTGTTTAACAAATCAACTCAACTTTCATTGTTTTCTTTACGGCTTAAGTTCTTCAACTTTTTAGTTTCTAAGAACTTTTCAATTTTATCAAAAATTTGGCTAACACCCTAAATTTTCGAAAAATTTCGCCATAACCTCCCCTGCACCGGGGACTTCGGGATATTTCATATAGCCTCCCATGGCCTTCTTTAATCCAAAAGAAAAAGAAAAAGCCAAGCGGCTAGCCAATCGGCTCATAAAATCATCATCACCCAAACAAAACAGTAAATTTTGGTAAACATGTACCTATTTGTCGGGCAAACAATTTTATTCTTCTGCTTTAACCTCCTTGCTATGACCTGTTGAATGTAAGTACATGTACATGCAAGCAAATGCGACTAATTTTCAATCCAATTCACTATTTGGTTCAATTTGGCTAAAGGTTCAACATTTAATTAATCAAACAATAATCAAACAACACAACCATCAATCAATTAGTTGGTTATCATTTCAAATTCATAACTTTGATATATAGTCAAAAATCACATTTTTGATGCCAAATCACAACAATAAGCCCTATCTAATTTTGGTTCTCACACCAGTCAAATGGAAATATATAGAAATCTCACTTTCGAAACTCGAAAATAAATACTGGCGATGGTGCCCCATCACCAGAATTATCCCTAGCCAACTAGAGTGTGATTTTATAACTATCCAGTACATTAAAACTTCGAATACACGTTCGCAAGGCGTATATGCAAAATCTTTATATATTGGATTGTCCAAATTAATTTAAATAAATAATCAAATACGAATAAGTGATTTAAATTTCAAAACAAAACTTGTTTTTCTTTTTATTTTTCAAAAATATACTCTTCACACTCATTCTAGGATACTACTGATCCCATATCTAACGAGCCATTCTCGTTGGATATTACTAATCCAATTTCTGATGAATTCTTTCGTATGGTTCTAATGTGTCTTATTCTCTAGCTCTGTAAACCAGAGCTCTGATAACACGATGAAACGACCTGAAATCCCCCTTACGGGAAATCCCGGATTGAGTTGAGAACAAGCCACAACAGAACGCAGACAGAAGAACATTTCATTGTATATTACAACAGTTCCATCAGAATACACGAATATACAGAGTATAAATGAATATTACACAGAAATATCAGAGATTTAAATTACATTTAAATACATCGCAACGGAAAATAATACAATACACAAATAGAAGTAATACACGGATACAGAGCTTTCCGAGTATCGTTCCAGCTGTAAATCAGGATCCTGTGAATATAAATCTGCAAAACCAAAACTACTAGCTGCCCGTGTAAAAATAAGGGCACCCAGAGTTTAGGTAAAAACAATAAACTCCAGGTCAGTCATGGGACTAGTGTGAGAACTAAAACAGTTATTAATCTTTATTTTAAAGTCAGGTAAATCAAGGGACCACGCCGTATAAAACGGAACAGGTTTCCTCCTAAGAATACTAGTGCATAAAACAACAACGCAAGAACAGTGAAGCTATTATAAGACCCAGGTCCCATCACAAAATGCAACACAAGCCGGAGGATAGGGTTTTACCTTATAATAGCCAAATAATGCTTGATACGCTAAATCATCTTTTGATAATATTATAAGTGTATAGTGTCAAAACAATTTCAATCATAAATATTAATCATAGACGGCATGGGTACCATACATCTTGTCGCCATACTAGGTTCTACAATCAAAACCGCAAAGTCACGTATTTGGAAATTGGATTTCCGCTTGTGAATCGAGGCCAGGGATCGTCCTCTACCGATTCGAGACAATCTAGCCTACCATGTCTCAGGCAAGCGCGTAGACAAGCCTTGGATCGTCAGGGTCGGTCCACTCGATGTGGATTAAACTTAAACCCTAGACAATACGTTTCCCCGCCCTATGGGCGCAAATGAGCCAATGAATGACTCCATCGGCTTCACATAGTCACTGATATATCTGAGGCGCCTCGCAACCAAAACAACCACATAAGTCAAACTCGTCAGGGCGTGTAAAACCACTGACGCCACTTCTAGCTAGAAAGAAACGCATGCCCTCCCTAATGTCCTCTCCCGTTTCTGGTTCACAACCGGGGTGTGAAGCTCGCGAATCAACGCTACACAAAGCTGTGCCACACAGGTTGTGCTTTGATCATCAACCACAAGACTGCTTTTCAACAGAAGCCTTGATCATTTGCATCTTAGCATGCCACACAGGCAAACCACTCCATGCAACCGATATCCATCAATCACACAAAATGATATCCAATGTCAGACACACAGTCCATTTACAAGTCCGTTCTGGGTCTGAACGAAACCGGAGGCACCTAGTACCCCGCATATCCATCGATCTCCAAGTACGTCTGGACGATCACCAACTGATTCCCTCCTCTTGGGTGTACGGCCCAATCAAGATCATCAGTGAATATCCAAACGACGTGAAGACCTCCGGTCTTCAACCACCGTCTTCATCTTCGACTAATCGTCGAATCAGTTATTCAGAATGGGTTAAACCCGGTCTTTCCGAATAACTCGCGTATATAATAAACAAGTGTTACACAAACACAACATACGCCTCATTCCAATTCATCAGTTACTAACCGTAAATTAGCAAGATAATAATTCCCCAAATATTAACCCCGAAGGCCGAAACCAACATCAGATCAATATCCAAGAAACCATTCAACTTAGCTAACATACTGTTAGTTTCTAAATTTCACATTCTTAGGGAAAGGTTCCCATTAATTTCATCAAAGATAAATTCTTTTAAATTTATTCTTTAATCTTCTTTTGAATATCGATTCAACTAGTCGGGATTAACGAACCTTACCGAAGTAATCATTTGTTTTAATCTCCCAATCCCAACCTATTCATCCCATGAAGTAAAACTGGTAATACTTCATATCTAACACCACGGTGTTATCGGTAAATTCAATTACCATTTCACGTTCAAATCTAATTAAAGATTTAACTATCGCCTGGAGCAAAACCGGTGATACTCCATTCTCGATCTTTTCAATCTGATTAAAGATTCATTAAAACTCCACTTAGTTTTAATCTTTAACTGGGTTAAAGAATCAGTGTCATTTAAAACACGGTTCACGATAAACCCCAAAATCACATCACTTTTCAATCAGTCCCTAACCGTAAATTAGCAAGTGAGCAATTCCCTAAGTATTAACCCAGAAGGCCGAAACCAACATCAGATCAACGCCCCAGAAACCATTCAACTTAACTAATCTCCAGTTAGTTTCTGATTTTCTTAACTCCTTTGGGTCTAAGAGCAGTATTATTGAAGATACCGTTCACGACAACCCAAAATCACATTTAATTAATTATCGGGTTAAAGAACAAGTGTTATTTAAAACACTGTTCATGATAAACCCAAAAATCAATACCAATTTAATTCCAATTAAATATTATTTAATTGGTGCACTTCATTAAATCTAAATAAAAAGATTTAATCTTTTTCTCAACTGGGCTTAAGAACAGTGTTAATGAAGACACCATTCACGACAAACCCAAATCACATTTGATATTAAATACAAGGCTCTGAATAGAAAACATATCGGCTTATATTCAATATCAAATTCTACGACCAACAAATATCGTATTGTAAATAATGATATATATATATATATCTTTCAAATTTCCATAACCATATCTGTATCATCACAAAATCCAACATCGAAATATTCCAAAGACAATTTCGATTCAAATCCATTCCAATTCAATTATTGGAAATCCTGTTTATTTTCAAAACCATTTCAAATCCAATTTATTTATTTTAAAAATAAACAAATTATTATTCTAGTTCAAATCCAACTCATTTCGATAAAAATCTATTTTTATCTTTTCAAATATGGAGTTTTTCATCCCAATTCTTCACAAATCATTTCTTATGATTTTACACAAATTATTACTATTTTTAATAATTTTATCAAGGCCCGTACAGTCGATTTCCATCAACGACCATCGAACTGCACTTACAGCGACCTTTTCCAAATTTGATTTGGACATAATTCCAAATCCAACCGTTAGATTTCTAATTTCTAATATTCGTTAGATAGCTCTTTTCGATACGAACCCAACGGTTCCGGTTTTAAGAGAATCCAACGGTCGGATCTCCCGCAATATCCATTCGAAGTCAATGGTCGAAATTCACGAACTACCGCAGCGCGGCGCGTTCTATTCGGGCCATTATATTATATATATAATATATATATAATATATACTTCGTCGATTTCCTTTTTAAAACGTATTTTATAAATCGTTTTAAATTCATTTTCGAAACAATTTCAACGTCATTTCAAATTCAAATCAAAATTGAATTTTTCCTTATAAATTCGTTTTAAATTCATTTCAAATTGATTTCAATTCAAATCGATTTTTAATTCAATTTCAATTCAATTTCAATTCGAATTCATTTCTATTCAGTTGCAATTCGAATTCAATTCTATTCAATTTAAATTCGAATTCATTTTCAATTCGAATTCATTTCAAATTGATTTCAATTAAATTTCAATTCGACTCGACTTCATTTTATTTTCAATTCAATTCGAATTCTAATTCGTTTCAATTCAATTTAATTCGAGTTTCATTTCAAAATATTCGATTTTGAAATCACTTTTCAATATTCATTATAAAAACGAATATAATTGATATAAATATCGTTCGCGTCAAAATAGCGCATATCTAATCAACACGGCTTTATATATTTCTATTTTGAATATTCTATTCAAATATTTCGTTTCAAATATTTCTTCTCGAATATTTCTTCTCGAATATTTTATTCAAATATTTCTCTTCAAATATTCTATTTCAAAACTGGAATGAGGCCCAATCAATTACCATAGATTTTATTTCTATGGGTTTCCATACAACGCATGTATATATCAACAATGACAAATAATCAACCATCATCCAAAGTGCATTCTACACCGTATAAGCATCAAATATAAATATTTAATGCTCATAACAGTTTGTCAATCAATCGATCGACATACAACTAATTATTGGGATTAGTGTATGTCATATATCATCCCAATACTCGTGCGGGGTTTCAAACAATCAAACACATATTTTATTTGTGCAGTTGGGCGATGTGTAAAATTTACCGTCCCAATCAATATCAGTCAAATGTGTGTATATAAACAAATCATTCGATTTGTTTATATTTATTTCATTTTAAATACACGTTAAAAATTCCATTTTCAACAATAAATTATTTTTAACTATATAAATATTTTATTTCACATCACACAATCAACTACGCATCAAAATCAAACAAACATGCATACATGCCGTCCATGGTCTGTGGACGACGGGTGTCGGGAGCTACTAAACACCATCTGCATCCTAGTATATATTTTTTACTAGAAATTTAAATTAAAGGCGAGGAGTTCTCACCGATAAGCTAAACCCAACCCCGTGACTCTTCGTATGTAGAAAATCTTCGCCTTGCTCGCCTTTTGTCAATTACCTTGCCCGTAGCCACTACACATATAAAAATCACATTTTAATATTGTTGCTATGTATATAAAAATCACATTTTTATATTGTTGCTATGTATATAAAAATCACATTTTTATAATCACTCTATATGGATAAAAATCACATTTTTATAGCTCCATTCAAATAAAAATCATATTTTTAATTCGCTACTTCATAAATGTAAAAATCGAATTTTTATCGCTACTTCATATATGTAAAAATCGAATTTTTATCGCTGCTTCATTATAAAAATCTTTTCAAATATAAAAATCAAATTTTTTTCTTTTTCAAAAATCTCGTCTTTTCTATTTTAAAAATCTCATCTTTTCTATTTTAAAAAACTCGTCTTTTCTATATTTTCAAAAACCAATTCTATTTATATTTACTAAAATCACTCCTACTTATGTTTTGAAAAACAAGGATTTTTTTTATATTATTTTTTTTATATCAGAGATTAGATTTTTATAATTTCTACATATATGAATTTCAGATTTTAACAATGCTTTAAACATCAATTGCATATATTTAAAATAAAATAATTAATTAAGTTAACAAAGGGGATTACCTCCTCACACCTTCGTTCCTGTATCATTAGCAGACCCCGTTCAAAATACTAGATGCCTCAAAACCTATCCTTGCAAAGAACATCCACCTACGCCCGCTGTTCGACGGAGAGGGGGATCCACTTCGGCTGTTGGTGGTCGTGCGGAGGCGGAGGAGGGGGGGTCAGGGGGTAATCGCGGTGGCCGATGGTAAAAGGGGCGGAGGTGGCTGATAGCGTGGGGTGCAGTCCTTAGACTGGGCGTATATGGAGGGCGTTCTCGAGGGGAGGAGGGGATCCGGCTATCGGAGGGGAGGCGGAGGGCAAAGGCGACGGTGGAGAGAGGTCAACGGAGGCGGCGGGTTTGGAGGAGCGATGATAGGTCGATTTGGGGGCCACCGGGTTTTTCTGAAAGAGGGGTTACGGTCATAGGAGGAAATGAATAAGGGTTGACCAATTTTGAATATATATATATTACTATTTTAATTATTTATTTAATTCCCCTAAAAGTTATCTTCTCATTCGAACTCGAAACGGGACCCAACGACTGTCATCCCTAGCTAATTACCCCCATTCCTAACACAATGGGATATGTCCCATAAGCCAATTTGATCGTTTCGATCAGTTTTCGTCAAAATCAAAATATAACTCAATATATTGAATTTGAACACACATTTCAATTTACCGGGGCCGCATACTAGCTCTAAAAATTCCCAAAAAATATTTTCTACCTTTGTATTGACGATACAGTCCTAAAAAAACTAATTTCATCAAATTCTGAGACCGTTTGAAAAATGGTCATTTTCCAGTCGATTAAAATCAACTAAAACTGGTCAAACGCGTTTTCCTTTGCCACGCTCACATGCTGATTCGAAAAATTATGAATGTTGGAATCTAGCAATAACTTGATATCACAGATCCAACGAAAGTGGTTTCGTCGAAAACCGAGGTCGTTTGCAAAATTTCCATTTTTGAGGGCCAGAATTCCATAGCAACTATTCTGAATTTTCAACTGGGCGTATCTTTTGATTCCCGCTATGAAATTTTGATTTTTTGGATTCGTTGGAAAGATATTATCAGTTAGATTCAAATATTTTTGGTTTCTCTAAAATCCGGTTTATTTTGAATCTTGTACATTCATTTGAATTTTGAAATCGAATTATCGAACTACCGCGCCATTTCTAATTCCTTTATAATTATAAATAATTATTTATATTTTAACGACGATTCAAACGAATATATACGTTCAAATTCTATTCAAAATAAATTCCTTATCATTATTGTTTAAAATAATTCATTTTAAATAATCAAATTTCACTAAAATTGCCAAAAATAAAATTTTCAAATTGGCTCAGATTTCCAGGTTATTACATTTGGGATGGTAAATGATGTTGAATTAATTAGTATTTACATAAAAGAAATTTGTAATTGGAATTCGATTATATCGAATTTTATAATCTAATTCCATGTGAATTGGAAATAAATATAGAAAATTGGAGTTTGAATTAATTTATAACTGAGTATGAATATGGGATAAAATGATCGACGAGCTTGAGAAATCGGGATTTGTTAAGTTTAGATTTGGATAATGGGTTTATTTTAAAATATTGAAAGTGGAATTGAAATTTAATTACTAAACGAAGTTTAAACGTTATAATCAAATTTAATTAAAATGAACTCGCCGCAACGCGGTAGTTTGTAATTTAACGATTCGAACTTCAATTGAGTGTATAAAACTCAATATAAGTCGGAATTCAATGAAACAAGAAACGTTTGGACCTATTGAATAATAATTTTGTAATGGAAAACGAACATCTAGATTTTGTTTTACAGATTTTGAGTTATATCAAAATCAAATTTTAGAAAAGTCGCTGTAAAATCGTTTGTAAACCATAATGGTTTATTTAATAAATAAAAAGTATTTTAAGTGAATAAAATTTGAATTCTTATTTAAAAAAATAATGTTTGAGTTATCAAATGTATACGAACTCAAGGGAAGTGAACGAAGTAATTTTTGATGTAAAAATCAGATTTAAATTATGGAATGATATTCAACAATTTATTAAAGAGGTTAGGAATTTGAATGCAACTTAATGTGGGTCAAGTAAATTGGATTTGTAAAGTAGAATTTGAAATCAAATATAAGGCTTGAGTTATAAGTGAAATTGTATTTGTTCATAAGTGGATTAAAATATGTCTGAACACTACTTTTTCAAACTATAAGTGAATTAACCGATTGAACTAATTAAAGAATTTATTAGTGGAATTGAATGCGGTTAAATCCAAATAGTTGTATGTATTGAAATAAAGTGAAAAGGCAGGTATTTGTATATTAGATAGGTATGGGATGAAGTGATGAAGATTATAATTTGAGTGCCTGACAAAAAGGTGCATGTTTCAATTTCATATGAGATTTTATGAGCCTACTGGGCAAGCCGCTTGGCTTTTTGATTTTCCTTTTGAATGGAAAGGGCCTAGAGAGGCGAGTTGGGGTTTGAACTATTGAGTGGTACAAAGGAGGGTCTAGCGAAATTTTCCGCAAATTTAAGGAGTTAGAATATTTTTAGGAAATTTGGATAACTAGAAATCAATATATCGATGCATATAGAATTCGACATGGAATTTAGAAAGTAGTTTAATTAATGAATATTAATTTAAAAGGGCCAGTGATTGTTTGATGGATGTTTGTTTTCCTTTGATAGTTAAATCACCGGCTATTAAAGATTTTTGACAATCATTGTGAATACGGAGAGACTAGTTGGATTTATTATTCGAAAACCGCTCCATATAGGCATTGGCGTTGCGAATTAGATTATGCTGAAAATAATTGAGGACGGTGTGAAATGCAAGGGCTATTCGGTTTGTCTAGACCCAGGACTACTTGCATAGACGAATGTCTAACAGAGTATTCCCAACGAATCACATAAGACGGTCTTTTCAAGTTATTATGTCTGGTGGTAGAGAAATTCGTTTCTCTTAAGTTTTTATAGCTGTAATATTTTTGGGAAGATCAACGAGTGATTTGACGGGTTTGACGATGCGGCATTCAAAGTGAATGATAGCTAGATGTTCTAAAAGATAAATGTATCCTCAAACCTTACAACTGGGAAATGACAAAAATCGGGCAGGCAGCATTGCTAGTTGGGTCAACCCAAGCAGGGTATTTTGTCACCGATCTAGAGAAAAATTCAATTATTTATTCTTCTTTCGATTCTGTATCTTACGGAGTACGGTTGGATGGCCGACAACCATGGGTGACAATATATTCACTACACTCAAGCTAAATGAGTGGGCAGTCATGTATGGTTAGGTTGCAAGATGTTCTTGTTGAACCCCAGTGTATCCCCTCTAGAGTACACTGATCGGGAGGTGGTCTCATACCTTATCATAGTTGGAATCCAATCTTGACACGACCCAAACTTGCCTTTACGGGAAAGCCTGGATTGAGTTGAGAACACAAAAAATCAGAACATAAACAAAAGAGCATTTCATTGCTTATTACAACAATTTACATCAAAGTACAAGAATATACATAATATCAACAAATAATACACATTTAATAAATATCAGAGATTTACAAATTAAAATGCAGTGGAAAATAATACAAAAAAGAACTAATTGAAATACATGGATACAGAGCGTTCTGAATATACTCCAGCTATAAACCAGGATCATGTGAATACAATATCTGCAAAACCAAAACTACTAGCTGCCCGTGTGGAAAATAGGGGCACCCAGAGTTTAGGTTAAAACAATAAACTCCAGGTTAGTCATGTGACTGGTGTGAGAACTAAAACAGTTATTTAAAACTTTACTTTAAAATAGAGTAAATCAAGGGACCACGCCGTATAACATGGAACGGGTTTCCTACCAATAATACCAGTGCATAAACAGTTATAAACAACGCAATGCTTTTTGGAAATTGAAGCTATTATAAGACTCAGGTCCCATCACACAATGCAAGCCGGAGGACAAAATTTTACCTTATAATAGACAAACATGCTTGGTACGTTTAAAACAAATCATTTGATACTATAATAAGTATATAGTGTCAAAACTGCTTCAAATATAAATGTATCAATCATAGACGACATAGTATCCCATGCTACTATGTCCCCATATTGGTTTACAACTAAAACCAAAATGTCATGTATTGGAAATTGGATTTCCGTCATGAGTCGAGGCAAGGGATGTACTCATCGCCGGCTTCAAGACACTCTAGCAAATGCCTCAGCATCTCCCGTAGAAGACCCTTGCAGTCCTCTCATACGTTTGAGGATTGGCAATTCCTGAACACACGTTTCCCAGTCCTATAGGACCTATCCATTGGCTCCGTAGTAACCGATATATCCGAGGCGCCTCGCTATCCATCATCCACATAGGTAAAAATAAATAAATGTCTGGGCTCCATACCATGACACCACCCATAGCTAGAAAGAAACGTCAAGTCTCAATTCATGCCATGCGACTGATGTCTATCGATATATAGCCTCTAAGCTCGTATGTCTCAGAGAAGGGCGTTAAGCAAGAGAATTAATTCTTTGCCGCTAAACAGATATATATTTAATAGAAATCAATCAACATTGAATAAAATCCAATGTCAGACACACATCCATTTACTAGTTCGTTCTGGGTCTGAACGATACCGGAGGCACCTTATTCCTCGTCCCATATGTCCAATACAGGAAAGAGGTTCTCGCATATCCGGTCAATCTCCAAGTACGTCTAGACGACCACCACTTATTACCTTGTCTTGGGTGTATAGCCTAATCAAGACATCATAATCATCCAAATGATGTGAAAACCTCGGGTCTTCAACCACCGTCGTCATCATCGACATACCATCGAATCAGTTGTTCAGAATGGGTATAAACCCGGCCTTTCCGAATAACTTGCGTGTATAATAGGCAAGTGCTATAGAAACACAACATACGCCTCATTCCAATCCAGAATATTCTTTTATTCAAATATTCTTATACTTTGGGAAAGGTTCCTATTAATTTTATTAAAGATAAATTCTTTAAATTTATTCTTTAATCTTCCTTTGGATATCAATTCTAAACCAAATTAAGGTTTATCCAGACTAGTCGGGATTAGCAAACCTTACCGAAGTAATCATTTGTTTAATTTCGCAATCCCAATCTATTCATCCCATGGAGCAAAACTAGTAATTTTCCATATCTAACACCGCAATGTTATTCGTAAATTTAATTACCATTTCACGTTCAAATCTAATTAAAGATTCAACTAGCGCTTGGAGTAAATCTGGTGCTACTCCATTCTCGATCATTTCTCGAATTTGATAATTTAAATTATCACATTCTCTTTTCAATCTAATTAAAGATTCATTAAAACTCCACTTAGTTTTAGTCTTCCAAAAATCAACATTAATGATTATTTAACTTTGGGAAATCAAACATGTCGCATTGACAATCTACACCGTACTATTGATTTCTTCCTATATATAACCTCTAAGCTCGTACGTCATAGAGAAGGGTGTTAAGCAAGAGAATAAATTCTCTGCCACCAAACAGATATATATTTAGCAGAGATCAACCATACAGTTCGAAATACAATGTTAGACATGTAATCTGGTCTTTAACTGGGTTAAAGAACTAATGTCATTTAAAACACAGTTCACGATAAACCCAAATCACATTCCATTAATTATGGAATCTTCACGGAAAACAGATCAATATATAATCAATATCAATTTCCATATCCGACTAATAATATAAATGGAATAATGACAAAGCCTTTTAAATTCCATATATATCAACAGTCTTCCTCCATAGAAGCTTATTTCGATTATTATCAAATCGATGTCCATTCAATTCCAATTTAATATATTAAATTGGAAAACTTTACTTTGGAAAATTCCCGTTAAATCTTAATAAAAAGATTTATAAAGTCCAAATCACATTTCACTATAAATTGGGTTAAAAAAAGTGTTATTTAAAACACCGTTCACGATAAACCCAAAAGTCCAATTCTTAATTCAATTCCAATTAAATATTAATCAATTGGTAAATTTCTTCAAAACTTAATTAAAAGATTTATTCTTTTCTTAATTGGTTTTAAGAACAGTGTTAATGAAGACACCATTCACGACAAACCCAAAATCCAATTTGATATTAAATATAAGGCTCTGAATAGAAACTATATCGACTTATATTTAATATCAAATTTTGAAACCAACAAATATCGTATTGGAAATAACGGTATAAAATATATCTTCCAAATTTCCATAAAAATATCCGTGTAATCACGGAATCCAATATCGAAATATTACGAAGATTATTTCCATTCCAAATCCATTCCAATTTCATTACAATTTGGTCGTTTGAAATTTCTGGTTATATTAAAATCATTCACATATCCAATTTATTTTATTTAAACGTTATTGGATTTCAAATCTAGTTAATAACTAGTTCATTTTGATAAATATATATTTTTTTCTTTACAAACATTGAATTTTTCATCCAAATTCTTTCCCAATCATTTATTATGATTTTACACAAATTATCTATAATTTTAATAATTTTATCAGGGCCAGTACAGTCGATTTCCATAAACGGTCATTGAACTGCACTTACAATGACCTTTTCCAAATTTGATTTGGACATAATTCCAAATCCAACTGTTATATTTCAAATCTCTTATATTCGTTGAAATCTCTTTTCGATACGAATCCAATGGTTATGGTTTTAGGAGAATCCGATGGTCGGATCTTCCTTAATATCAATTCGAAGTCAATGGTCAAAATTCGTGAACGACCGCGGCACGGGGCGTTCTATTCAGGCCATTAAATATATATAATACATATATTATATATATTTCATCTATTTCCATTTAAAACGTATTTTATAAATCATTTTTAAATTTGTTTTAAAACGATTCCAACTCATTTTCAATTTTAAATCAAAATTGAATTTTCCTTATCATTATAATATATAAATGATAATATTTTCAAAATATCAGATTTTGAAATCATTTCCCTTTTCGATATTCGTTATAAAATGAATAAAATCGATATAAATATCGTTCACGTAAAAATGGCGTTAATCTGATCAACACGGCTTTATATTTTTCAATATTTGCGTGTCCATCTCAAATTGA
Source organism: Allium sativum (assembly GCA_030737875.1). NCBI lineage: Eukaryota > Viridiplantae > Streptophyta > Magnoliopsida > Asparagales > Amaryllidaceae > Allium > Allium sativum. The sequence goes on from CM060921.1 coordinate 299,622,858, forward strand.
ACATCTAAATCATATTTTGATCCATTACTAAATATTATTTTAAAATATTCGTTATTTTAAAATATTCTTTATTTTAAAATATTCATTAATTTAAAATATTCGTTCTTTCCGAATTGGAATCAGACACAGTCAATTACCATATAATTTTATTTATATGGATTTCATACACACATGTACACAACAATAATCAAACACAGTCAACCATCATCCAAAGTGCGTTACACAACTACATAAGCGTTAAATATAAATAAATAATGCTTATAATAGTCTGTCAAACCATCGATTAACATACAACTAAATATTGGGATTAGTGTATGTCCAATATCCTCCCAATACCCGTGTGGGGTTTTCAAACAACAAACACTGATTATTATTTGTGCAGTTGGGCGATGTGTAAAATATATCGTCCCAATCCATATCAGTTAAACGTGTGTACATAAACAAATCGTCCGATTTGTAAATGAATATTTATTTTATTCATATACACGTTAAAAATTATATTTTTAACTGTAAAATATTTATTTCAACTCATGAATATTTTATACTATTCATTTATACAATAAAAATAATATTTTTATTGTTCTAACATTTTTGAAAATTTCGGCAACATAACGGCGCGATACTAGAACCGGAATAAGGTCTAGCCTTATCTCTCGTCTAATAATGGCCCGCGCTATACACATACCAATTCTAATCAATTCAATTCACATCCCAAACCAAATTCAAACCAACAAAACAATCAAAGCAAAAACCAAACAACCATGGTTTCAAACAAAGGTGTCAGGTGCTACTAAGCACCTTTGGGATCCACTACTCCAGTTTTATTTCTGAATTTCGGAACCGTTTGGATTTGCCCTAAAGTCCAACACAATCTTTTCCACGCTGTTCATAGTAAAAATCACATCTTTAATATGATGTTTATATATTTAAAAATCGCATTTTTATTTAAGCGATACATGATTAAAAATTATATCTTTATACCGCTACAATATATATAAAAATCACATTTTTATTATGATATTTATATAATAAAAATCATATTTTTATTATGCTACTAAATAAATAAAAATCATATTTTTGTGATTCTACATGCATATAAAAGATCATATTTTTATAACGCTACTTCATACATAAAAACTATATTTTTATATCGTTGCTTCATATATAAAAAAATTATATTTTTATATCGTTACTTCATATGTAAAAAAAATCACATTTTTATATCTTCAAAAACCGAATCTTTATATAATTAAAGATCATATCTTTTCCATGTTAAAAATCATATCTTTTTATTCCAATGCTAAGATATATAAAAATCCATTTTTAAAACGAAGTTATTTAAATAAAATCATATTTTTATATTCATACCATTCATATAAAAATCACATTTTTATTTGCTTTTCATACATATTAAAATCTAATCTTTATTTGCTATTCATATATATAAATCTAATCTTTATTCACATGTAATCCATAAAAAAATCAAATTTTTGTTCACATGAATACTTAAAAATAAAATAAAAACTTACGATGGAAAAAGGGGTAGGGTTGGCGCTGCCGGAGCTTGTAGGTGGCGGGGGAGGCTCGGTTGTCCAGCGGTGGGTCAAGGAGGAGGTATAAGCGGCGGTTTTGGCTGGGGGTGTCGGAATGGGGAAAAGAGAGAGGGGAGAAAGAAGAGGAGGGGAGGAGGTGGTCGATGGGGAGGCACGGCGGGCTGAGCGGCATTGGCAGGTTGGGGTGGCTGGACGGCGGTGGCGGCGGATCGCGATGGGGTTCGTGGGTTTTAGGATTAGGTTTTTTTATTTATTGAAATCGAATTCATCGGGGAAAGATAAAGGGGGTTATGGGATTTTATAAATTAATTTATATTATATTTAATTATCCCAAAAAACAACTTTTTAATACGAACTCCAAACGAACCCAATGACTGATGCCCATAACTAACTACCCCCATTCTGAACACAATGGCATATGTCCCGTAAGCCGATCTGACAGTTTCGTTCAGTTTTCGTTGAAATTAAAATATAAATTAATATAACATTCAAAATTGATTTTAACGTACATTTTAATTTACCGAGACCACATACCAACTTCAACAATTCCAAAAAAATCAATCTAGCTATGTTTTGACGATACATTCCTAACAAAACTAATTTCGTCGATTTTAGAGACCGCTTGAAAAACGGTCATTTTCGGTTGATTAAATTCAAATTGAATTGACCAAACACGTTTAAATTCACCACGCTCACATATTAATTCCAAAAATTATGAAAATTGGAATCTAGCAATAATTTGACATTCCAGATACAACAAAAGTGGTCTCGTCAAAAACGGAGGTCGTTTGCAAAATCTCTATTTTAAGAGCTATATATTATATAAATTCCACAGCGACTATTCTGATTTTCAACTGGACATAACTTTTTATTCCCGTTATGAAATCTGGATTTTTCACATTTGTTGGAAAGATATTTTCAAACAGATTCAAATATTTCTAGTTTTACTGAAATCCAATTTATTTTGAATCCCGTACATTCAAATGAAATTTGAAATTGAATTTTCAAACCACCACTCCTTTTCAGGCTCGTTATATAATTAAAATAAATATATACGGTTTAACTTCGATTAATCGTTATTATTTAAATAATTCATTTTAAATATTCAAAATTCATTAAAATTGCCAAAATAAAAATTTTAAATTGGTTTCGATTTTCCGGGTTGTTACAAATCTCCAATAATTTTTTATTTTATACTATATATGTAAAGTGTGAGATGCAAGCAATCTACTATTTGATATATTATTCGATTGGACATTATTATAATATCACCAGATTTTGATAATAAAAATGTTTGGTTATAGTATGGTAAAAATCGTCCGTGTTTATATGTGGACTAGTCTTACTATTGCCCTTTCTTTCAAAAGGATTTTCAAAGTTAAACAACATGGTTGGAGTTTACTCACACCAGTCCCATGAATGACCCAGAGTTTATTTTGTTTGTTTTTCCTGAACTCTTGGGTGCGTAAATTTGTACGGGGATTGAAGTGTTTTAGGCTTTTACAGATAAACTTGGAGGAGCTTGAAGCAGGAGGCTTCACCATTAGTTATTTAGAGTTATTTCTGCTGTGATGATTATATGTTGTACTCTGATATGGTATGTACATACAATACAGATTTTGTATTTCATAGTTATGATATATGATATTATATTTTATTCGTTCCGTTGTAAGAATTGTATTGTTATTTCTGTTCTTCTTCTATCTTTTTTCTTTAACCCTAATGACTCATATTTCTGTATTATTTGGATTGGACATGTGTTGTTTTAGTTAATTCAAATAGTACGAATTTTCAGGCCATCATAGGAGCTAGACAAAAAGAGGATCCAAAGCTTTCGAATATTTTCGATAGATTGAATAGAAGAGAAGATTCTAGACTCCTCCTTTGGTATACTGTGGATGGTAAGGAATGGCTTCGTTGAGATGGTAAGTTGTGTGTTCTGCGCACAGATTATTTGATGAGTGCGGTTTTAGTAGAAGCTCATTACTCATGGATGACTATCCATCCGAGTGGTAATAAGATGTATCGCGATATGAGGCGATTCTTCTGTTGGTCCAGCATGAAAAAAGCATGGTTAAGTTTGTAGCTAGATGCATGACTTGCCAAAGGTTTAAGACAGAACAAAAGAAGCCAAGTTGACTACTTCAGCCCTAGGATATACCCTTATGGAAATGAGAAAGTATATCTATGGATTTTGTGGACAGATTTCCTAGATTGAGAAAGCGAAACACCAGCATTTGGGTCATAGTGGACCGACTGACCAAGAGTGTCGAATTCCTTCCAATTAAGAGTAAAAGGACGACAACATGGTTGGCTTCTTTGTACGTTCGCGAGATAGTCAGGTTGCATGGTATCCCTTCGAGCACCGTCAGCGACAGAGACCCCATTTTCACTAGCGAATTCCGGAAGAGTCTACAAAATCCTCTGGGAACATAACTTTGATTGAGTGCCGCATACAACCCTCAAACGGATGGGAAGACGGAGAGAATGAATAGGGTTTTGGAAGAACTGCTGAGGATGTGCATCTTAAATTTTGGGAGTTCTTGGTAAGACCATCTACCACTCGTGGAATTTTCTTACAATAATAGCTTCCAATCCAGCATTGGCATAACACCCTTTGAGGTTTTGTATAGGCGGCCTTGTAGATCTCCAACACGTTGGTGGGACTCGATAGACAAATTACTGCTGAAATGATTAGAGAAATTTCAAAGAAAGTTGAGTTGATTAGAAAGAGGGTGTGAGTGTCGGTCCAGCGAGTCAGTGTGCATGCACTGCCTTGATCTAGGGACATAAGTCATTTTTACATCTATGGATAAGGTTATCTCAAATCGTTGATTGGCTAGGACCTGATAAACCAAAACCCATAGTGGGCGTCGCTTATCCATGATTCGACGCAGCCAATCGTTTGGGTAGTATTAGGCATTTATTCCTAATTTGTTCTAGTTGTAGAAGTGCAACACAGTCAACATCATTATCGAATATCTTGTTATAGCATCCTTTATTATACTCCCACTTTTTCTTGTTCACTTTAAGTTATAATAAACACTTATTCCCCTTTTTATGCTGGAATTTTGTTTTATTTATTTGTCTCCTCTTGTTAGTTTGCTAGAAATTACTACGGCTCACTAGACTTTTTGTCTGATACATTTTCTCCTTTTCTTCTTTCCTTTTTATTCCTCTAGGCTCTCAGGGGGAAATGCTTAGCTCGGATTGCTCTTTTGACTTCTCTTAGAAGATTCTTTGGGGATGTACTGTTTATCCTATTTTCTTTCCACAGTTTATTTGTATTTTCTTTTGGCTATTTGGGGATACTTTTGTTTTGTATTCTGATATTTTTCTGTAACTAAGATTGAGCCATGTACTTTTATGACATTTTGGTATGATTAATAGTTTTTTCATTTTAATATCAGTTGTCTTTCTTCCGCTGTGGATTTTTTTTCTTTTTTTTTCTTGTGAAATCTTAGTCGTTTTGGTGTTTATTGTCTTTATACCTACAACGCTCCGCATTTCTTAACGAGAGTCTATATTAAGATAGCGTTAAGGGGTGTGGGGTGTTATAGTCCATTGACTTTGTTGACAAAGGATCAAGGAGGTGTTCATCACATTTGTCATAACTAGACCCATCAATTGTCATACATACAAATACAATCAAATGGCATAAATCTGCCATAGATGCGTAGCATGGAAATTACATGAAATGTGATATATACATGTTTATTTCCAACTGGTCCTTCTTTAGTGAGATCAAATGTTTAATATTTGAACAATGTAGAATGCAAAGAAAAATTTATAACTTTGTTTCCGATCAAAAAACACTTGCTCTATATATTTGTAATCGAAGTATAGAGTAACGAGACATATGAAAATACAAAATACATATTCCCCTTGAACTAAATATCCTTACATAAAAATTACACCAATTGAGTTATATGCTCATGAAAGACTTTAGGTGATAATTCTTTTGTAAGCGGATCCACCATAATGGAGTTTGTTGAAGTACTCTTTATGAATTACAAAATATTTTTGCACTCTTCCCTTATTGGAAAATAATATATTCTTTACCGTCAAAATCTTACCTTAATGGTCTTTCAATTCTTTATCAATAACCCACAGTCTTGTGACAGAATTTTATAATTATTTTCCATAGTTGGATGTCTTGTAATTAAGCATAAACAATATTTCCATGGTAGTGGATGCTATAAGTGTGTGCATGACATTTTTTCTTATATAGCTCCACTCTATATTATTATCTTAAGTGGATCTTTTATCGTAATGACATCCAAAAATATTCGGATCACAATTCTTTATAATCTCCAGCTGATCCAATCTTTTATCTATGAGCATATAATCTTTTCTTTTGTTCCTTAAAGATACCTCATAACCATTTTGGTAACTAACCAGTGAACCACATTCAATTTCAATTAGATATATGCCAAATAATACACACAATATTCATATGTGTATATCACTTAGTGTACATTAGAATCCACATCGCAAATGCATGAGGAATCTGAAACACCCCACCTCCGTTAAGGTCACTCACAAAGGGAATGCCTTAACTTTGGTGGAGGGTTATAGGTACAAGACACAGAAAATTTTACAAGGCAGATAAATATAAGCAGCGGAATTCAAATCATTTATTGAATACGTGGTTCAATACAAAAGCATTACATCAAATTGTCTCAAAACAACTTCCCAAAACATTACAACATAATTTCTGCCTTGATTATTTAATAAAGAAGCATAAATCATAAATAAAACTGCATAAATCCCCAAGGATAATGTCCAAGAGCCATAGCCAAGATTGGGAGAGAGTCCAAATCATACATCTACTTTCTTGAAGCTTGTAAAGGGTCTGACTAAGCTGCAGTATTCCCTCCCTGTGGACCTGGGGGGGCGAAAGAAAAGAGGACGAAAGAAAATGGTTCAGACAATAAGTCTGGTAAGTTCGGTGATTACTAGTATTTAAACAAGGAAAGGGATCATGATAGTAATAACATAACATAGGATAATACCCTAATATAAGATAAGAGGAATATGTGATCGCACCCATTACTATAATCTCTACACCTACTTAACCATTGGATCCACCACCCTACGTGTTTATAACAAACGATCCCCTTAATGATGGCTCCTACTCGTATGCATTCATATCCTGTGTCATTCGGCCCCGCTTGACTGTAGATACCTGTGCTGGTCCCACCATAGGGTGTATCAGTCCCTTTGGTGGCAACTCGACACAATTCAAGGTGCAAAGTGTATACTACTGATGCCCAGTGCCTGATTTTTCCACTCCGGAGTAGTGCACGCCCATACTCCGTCGGAACCTACACTGGCCCACCATCCGCCGACGTTTTGACCACTTATACTCAGCCCAGTAATCGTGCCCCACCCTGCCTAGTTTCAGGGTACCATCATACATCTATGTGGGTTACTGCTGAAATGGGTCCCCGCTATTAGGGTTTTCTAGTCAACATGTTTATTTGGCTAAGTGTCCAAGTTTACTTAACCCCATCCATTCGTTTAGTTAACATGTTGAATCGGTTAAGTGTTTTCCTAATTGACTTAACCCTACCAATCCTGACTTAGCTTTAATTTGTTAAAGCACCAACCACTCACATTAGACAGGTCTTGTTGTGGTCACTGGATGTGCCGGTCGGTTCCGGGCAGGTTTACACCACAACTCAGTCTAACCTCGGGTTCTTTTTTGGCTTGATGCACTAACCACCGACATTAGACAGGTCTTGTTGTGGTCACTGGATATGCCGGTTGGTTCCGGGCAGATTTACACCACAACTCAGTCTAACCTCGGGTTAGGCATATTCGTCTTTTTCTAATTCACATTTTTCTGTATATGTCTAATTTCTTTATGTAAATTAAATTAAATTTAATCATGCCATAATTATCCTTTGATTATGCTCATCATAAATGGTATATCAAATATACCATTTTATGAACAAATCTATGCCATGAATTTTCATATTTTTCCCATTGCTACCCCTGTGGAACGTACGCATGAATCACACAAAATGTTGGGCTAGTAAATTAGCCCAACCCATAAACAAGAAAAGGGGTAATAAACAAGAGACATGAAATAAACATAAATTAGCAAAATTTTAACTTGTCGTGTGTAACTTGGCATAGAGGTATCATTTAACTTTAACTAAATGGGTAAAGGTGAACTTGTGACTAAATTGGGTCTAATTATCATGTAAACTTGACAAAGGTCTAGCATGGAGGTTTTACATATAATCACAGTTTTAAACCAGAACTTAGCATATTAACTTATGTATGTCAAAGCATAAGAAAGCTACTATAATCATTTTTAAATCGCAACTTAGCATATTAACTTATGTGTGTTAAACATAAGAGAACTATTATCAACATATTCGAATCATAACTTAACATGATGACTTATGTGTTAAAACATAAGAGGACTACAATTCCAAATTTATAACATAATTAGATTCAACCTAACATGAATATACATGAGTGTTGATCTAACATATAAGCATGTGTTTTAGATCATAAACTTGCAAATAACCGCTAATTTATAACATGACATGTTTCACCATTTAATTGGCAAAATAAATCCATTACCCAATCATAATAGATTCCAATAACATACAATATGTTCATCACCACAAGCATATAGACATGATTAATATACAACATGTTCATCACCACAAGCATATAGACATGATTAGTTACAACGATACTTTAAGATAAACGAGAATCAAATCTTATACATAAGCATCATTCTATCTTCAAATTACAATATGTCATGATTCAATTGAAAGAATGTTTAAATCTGGGTAATAACCAACTTACAAACTAAAAAGGAATTCTTGCATTCTGAAATCTGAATTCTGAAATTAGTTAGCTCGCCTTTGATGTAGATCGTTGAATTTGATAATCTTTTAATTTGATTTAGGTTCTTATCTTATCTTTGAATTGGTGATGGCTACTCCAAGTTTTCCATTGACAACATGATAGTTCTAGGATTATTTTTGTGTGATTTTTAGGTTTGAGCATAGGGTTGTTTATATAGAGTTTCAACTCAATTTGGGCCGTCGGATGATCCTAGGTTTAACCACAACCATCCAGTGAAGATAGGGTGACACCTCAGCCCTAGTGACTCAGCTCTGAGTCACAAAATCGTCACCTTTCAGATCTGCCCAGGGGGGAGGGGCAGGTCGACCCCCAGGTCGACCTGAAGGGGGGAGGTCGACACTAGGGTCGATCCCCTGGTCAACCTGGGTCCTGGGCAGGAATTTTCCCGCCCAGCCCGCTTTTGTCTTCTAATTCAAATTTGAATTTGTTTTCGAGCTGTTTGAATTTAGTTGAATTTTTTGGAATCTTCCGACAGCCATAACTTCTTCATACGACGTCCAATTTACGCAAACTCAGACTCTGTCTCAACCGGAATTCCGAGACGAACACAATGGCGTAACCCGTTTCCCTTAATTCTCACATTTTAAGTTAAGTATTGTTTAACTCGTTACTATATCGTTAACAAAAAATACGGGGTGTTACAGAATCTTTTGTATTTCTTTCGTTTCAAGGATGTTAGCCTTTAACTGTTTTGGTAAAAGAGAATCAATTGAATCACCAAACCTTTTAAGTGTTTATCTTCCTAATTATTTTGTAATAATCCAAATATCACCACATGAACAATAATGGTATATTTGAATCTCAAATATAAAATGTAGGATCTAGATTAATACTAGGTGGGGAGGGGTGAATAGGGTTTATTTCAGTTTTTAGGAATATAAAAAAATATCATAGCTCAAATAATAGCAAAGTAAATAAATGTGGAAAGTAAATGACACGGATTTTACCCAGCTTCTCCACACCCCTGTCTACTGCTGCATTCCCCAAGGTTTCTACTAGAATCAAAACAATTTCTACGCTTACAAAATCCCTTTAAACTTGTGACATCCGCTCCAAACTGTTCTAATCCTACGCTCAAAACCACGCACTGATCTTTCTTAAGTGATCCGCGACGTCGGTCGTTAAAATTTTGATTGCAATCCCATTCCAGTAGATTTTAATTTTATTTTCCCTAGTTTATTTGATTTGGTTCGAAATTCATTGGTCCACAATCGAAATTAGGTGTTTCTAACGTCATGGATTGATAGCTAGAACATATGCGACTATTTGACTTCAAATTGATATGATTCATAATTTTGATTATTGGCATGAAAGAGAGAGAGTTTTTGTCATATACTGAAAGGTATTTGTTAAACCAAGCAGTACTAAGCCAATGGATTTTTTTTATTAATATGAGGTAACGTCCCTTCTAAAATTGTTTTATTAGTTAAAGGAGGATTTTGAAGACTATTTCATCATGCTTTCAGGAGGAATGGTGCATAATACGTTTCTCATAGTTTTTTCTATTGTTCTTGTAATTGTGAAACAATGTCATCTAGCAGCATTATGGGCTGAGAAACCATTGTCAAGAAGTCTCCTATAAAAAATGTTCCCTTCGCCAGAGAGGAACCTCTTCCGCTCGCGGGACTCCTTCTCCTTAGCAAAACCGGGCCCTCAAGTTGATGTTCTTTCGAAAAGGTCTCTGATATCCTCCCGGGAAAGAAGTAGATGTCATTTTGGAGAACTTCTTGGTTAACAATGTAGAAGTCATACCTCTATTAAAAGACATTTCTATGGATAATGCTCCAGAGGGTTTCCTTGTCTTCGCCGTTGTTCATACCTGGCTTAGTGGGATTCTTCCCTCTTCTAATTTCTTACTTCACTTTTTATAATAAGACGCATCTATCTCATATTCGACTATCTCCAAATATATATATACTTACATGCTATGTTTGGAGATGATTTATTTTAAGTCTGATGGTCAATCTTTAAACCTGACGATTTTCTATAAGCCCCTTCCCTTGGCCAAGGTAAGTATGTTAATCCCCCTGACAAGGCTTTGTAGCGACCCGAACTGCCCGGGCGGCCTAAACCAAAAAAGAAGGCGGACTGCTTTGAGAACGCGGTGCATCAGAACACAAACAATAGAACATTTCATTGCTATTACAACAATTTACATCAGAGTACTAAAATTTATCAGAGTTCAAATAGTACACAGTAGAAAAATATCAAAGGTTTACAAATTACAAAGCAGCAGAAAAATAATACATAAGTATAATGTGCGGCGGAAAATATCAACTACCACAACTGAAGGAAATACATTGATATAAAGCTTTTCGAATATAGCTCCAGCTGTAAACTAGGATCCTATAAATAGAAATATCTGCGAAAACCAAAACTACTAGCTGCTCGTGTCCTATCACATCCAGAGTTCAATTTACAACTGTATAAGCTATTATAAGACTCAGGTCCTATCACACAGTGCAATGCAAGCCAGAGGATAGAGTTTTACCTTATAATAGCCAAACGTGCTTGGTACGCTTTAAAAACAAATCATTTTGATATTACTATAAGCGCATAGTGTCAAAATCAACTTCAAACGCAAATGTATCAATTATAGACGACATAGGCACCATATATTATTCCGCCATGAATAGGTTTACAACTAAAACCAAAAAGTCACATATCGAAATTTGGATTCCATTTATGAGTCAAGGCAAGGGATGGATCCTCCCGATTCGAGACACTCTAGCAAATGCCTCAGGACCCCCCTTAGTGAACACTTGGATCTTTAGGGCTGGTCCAAACTTACTTTAGTGGATTAGTTATTCCTGAACACACGTTTTCCTGGTCCTATTAGACCTATTTCTGAGCCACTAAGGACTCTATATCCGAGGCTTCTCATTCCATCATCCACATAACTAAAAATGTCTGGGCTCCAAACCATGACATCACTCCTAGCTAGAAAGGAATGTCGTGCATTCGCAGCAGTCATTATCCCATTTTTACTCATACAGGTGTGAGGCTCGCGAATTAACGCTATACACAAAGCTATGCTATTTAAAGCCATGCATTGATCATCAAACACAAGACTCTGCTTTTCAATAAAAGTCTTGATCATTTTCATCTCAACATGCCACACTTACAATTCATGCCATACAACTGATGTCTATCAATATATAACCTCTAAGCTCGTACGTCTCAGAGAAGGGTGTTAAGCAAGAGAATAAATTCTCCGCCACCAAAAAGATATATATTTAGTAGAAATCAATCAACATAGAATGAAACCCAATGTCATATACACATCCATTTACAAGTCCGTTCTGGGTTTGAACTAAACCGGAGGCACCTTATTCCTCATCCCATATGTCCAATATAGGAGAGAGGTCCTTGCATATCTGGCCGATCTCCAAGTACGTCTGGACGATCACCGCTTATAACCTTGTCTTGGGTGCACAACCCAATCAAGACATCAGTAATACTCCAAACAATGTGAAGATCTCCGATCTTCAACCACCGTCTTCATCGTCGACTTTTAATCGTCGCAACAGTTACTCAGAATGGGTTAAACTCGGTCTTTCCGAATAACTCGCACATTTTATAATCAAGTGCCATAAAAACTTATCATAAGCCCCATTATTCTGAATATTATTTTATTAAAATATTCACATCCTTTGGGAAAGGTTCCCATTAATTTTTATCAAAGATAAATTCTTTTAAACTTATTCTTTAATCTTCCTTTGGATATCAATTTCAAAAGATTTTATTCTTATCATTTAACAATCCTAAACCAAAATTAAGGCTTATAAAACTAGTCGGGATTATCGAGCCTTGCCAAAATAATCATTTTTTTCCAATCCCAACTTATTTATCCCATAGAGGAAAACCGGTAGTACTTCATATCTAACACCCACGATGTTATCAGTAAACTGGTGGTACTCCATTCTCGGTCATTTCGTGAATTTGGTAAATTTAATTATCTTATCCACATTCCAATCTAATCAAATATTCATAAAAACTCCAACTTGGTTTTAATCTCAACAATCATTACTTTATGATTATTCAACTTTAAGAAATTAATCTCGTTTTAATAGGGTTAAAGAACCAATGTTATTGAAAACATAGTTCACGATAAACTCAAATCATCTTCCTTAAAAATGGAATCTTCATGGAAAATAGATCAATATAAATTTCCGTATCAGAATAATATTATAAATGGAATAACGCAAAGCCTTTTTAAATTCCATATATAGTAATGCTCTTCCATTACAAAAGCTCATCTCGATTATTACCAAATCGAATTCCAATTTAATATATTAAATTGGAAAACTTTACTTTGGAAAATTTCCCTTAAATCTTAATAAAAAGATTTCTAAATTCCAAACCATACCTTCACTACTAATTGGGTTAAAGAATAGATGTTATTTAAAACATTGTTCACGATAAACCCAAAATCATCTTTCATTTCAATTCTAATTAAATTAATTGGTAAACTCCTCTAAATCTTAATTAAAAGATTTATTCTATTCTCAACTGGGTTTAAGAATAGTGTTAATAAAGAAACAATTCAAGACAAACCCTAAATCCAATTTGATATTAAATACAAATCTCTGAATAGAAATTATATCGGCTTATATTCAATATCAAATTCTAAAACCAATAAATATCGTATTGGGAATAATGATATATATATATATATATATATATATATATATATATATATATAGCTTCCAAATTCCCCAATAATATCTGTATAATCACGGAATTCAATATCGAAATATCCGAAGAAATTTTCCAATTCAAATCCATTCCAATTTATGAATTAGAAACCCTGGTTATTTTAAAACCCATTTTTCAATCCAATTTATTATTTCTAATAATAATTAGATTATTGTTCTAGTTATTAACTAGTTCATTTCATAAAAATATATTTTTATCTTTTCAAAATTGGAATTTCATCCATAATCTTTCCAAATCCGTTATTATGATTTTACATGATTTTTCCATATTTTTAATAATTTTGTTAATGCCCTTGTAGTCGGTTTCCAATAACGACCACCGAACTGCATTCATAACGACCTCTCCTGAAATTGATTTGGACATATTTTAAATTCCAACCGTTCAAATTCAAATCTATTATATTCATTGAAAAGATCTTTTCCATATGAACCCAACGGTTCCGATTTTAGGATAATGCAATGGTCGGATCTCTCGTTACATCAACTTGAAGTCAATGGTTGAAATTCGCGAACGGTCGCTGCGCGGTGCGTTCTATTCAAGCCATTTAATATATATAATATACATATCGTCGATTTCTATTTGAAACGTATTTTATAAAATATTTATAAATTCATTATAAAACGATTTCAACTTCATTTTCAATTTTTAATAAAAATTTAATATTCCATATCATTATAAAATTAAAATGATAATATTTTCAAAATATCAGATTTTGAAATTAACACGTTTCGATATTCATTACAAAATGAATAAAATCGATATAAAAATTCGTTTGAGTCAAAATAGCGTTCCACTACTTAACTTGGCTTCATATTTTTATATATTTTCGTGTCCATCCTAAATCGGACATCAAAATCATATTTTGATTCTTTACTGAATATTATTTTAAAATATTCGTTATTTCCGAACTGGAATCAGACTCAATCAACTACCAAATAATTTTATTTATATGGATTCCATACATCGCATGTATTCAAAAATAGTGATAAACAACTATTAAACAGTCGATTCACATCCAGAGTGCAATTTACAACTGTATAAGCTATTATAAGACTTAGGTCCCATCACATAATGCAATGCAAGCCAGAGGATAGAGATTTACCTTATAATAGCCAAACATGCTTGGTACGCTTTAAAAACAAATCATTTTGATTTTACTATAAGTTCATAGTGTCAAAAACCACCTCAATTATAAATGTATCAATCATAGACGACGTAGGTACCGTATATTATGTCGCTATATAGGTTTACAACTAAAACCGAACAGTCACGTATTGAAAATTGGATTCCATCTATGAGTCGAGGCAAGGCATCTTCCTTACCGATTTCGAGACACTCTAGCACATGCCTCAGGACTCAGACGCTGGTGAGCCCTGGGATCTTCAGGGTCGGTCCTCTCTTAATTTTGAGGATTAGTTATTCCTGAACATTACGTTTCCTGGTCCTGTCGAACCCACAAAATGGCCTTCGTCGACTAATATATCCGAGGCACCTCGCAATCCATCATTCACATAAGTAAAAATATCTAGGCTCCATACCATGACACCACTTCTAGTTAGAAAGAAACGCATGCACTCCCTGCAGTCACTATTCCATTTTTGACTCATACTGGGGTGTGAGGCTCGCAAATCAAAGCTATACACAAAGTTACGCTATATTAAAGCCGTTCTTTGATTATCATCCACAAGACCCTATTTTTTAACAAAAGCCTTGATCATTGCACCTCAGCATGCCTCATTGACAATCTATACAATACCGTGGATTTCCACCAGTATATAACCTCTAAGCTTGTACATCTCAGAGAAGGGCGTTAAGCAAGAGTATAAATTCTCCGCCACCAAATAGATATATATTTAGCAGAGATCACTGAATATAGTGCGAAGTACAATGTCAAACATACAATCCGTTTACAAGTTCGTTCTGGGTCTAAACGAAACCGGAGGCACCTTATTCCTCATACCATATGTCCAATATAGGAGAGAGGTCCTCGCATATCCGGTCGATCTCCAAGTAGCCTGGATGATCACCACTTATTACCTCGTCTTGGGTATACGACCCAAATCAAAATATCAGCAGTCATCCATTCAATGTGAAGATTTATGGTCCTCAACCACCATCTTCATCATCGACTTTTAATCATCGTAACAGTTATTCAGAATGGGTTAAACCCTGTCTTTCCGAGTAACTAACGTATCTTTATAATCATGTGATAAATACACAAAGATAACACATATCTTATTCCAATACAGAATATTATTTTATTCAAATATTCACATCTTAGGGGAAAGGTTCTCATTAATTTTTATCAAAGATAAATACTTTTGAACTTATTCTTTAATCTTCCTTTGGATATCATTTTCAAAAGATGTTATTTTATCTTTTCACAACTTAAACCCAATTAAGGTTTATCAATTAGTCGGGATTATCGATCCTGTAACACCCCACCTCCGCCAGTGCCAATCTTGCAAGGACACTAGCTTTGGAGGGGCGTTTAAACAAGGTAAACATGCATGCAGATATCACAAGACAGAACATATAAGTAAAACAGAGTAGTAAAGCAGCGGATAAAACTTGCATTTCCAAAACCTCAGTTAAGTTACAATAAAGTACTTAGTCATTATTTTCCAACAAACAAAGTCTAGATAAAAGCATAAACTGAAAAACTGAAATACATAAAGTACTATCCCCAAAGTGAAGTGATAAACCATAGCTAGCTCAATGTCCAAACCCGTACATGAGCAAATCCAGTAAGCAAGCTAGAAAGATCCAAGCTAAGCTCCAATGTTCCCATCCTGAGGACCTGAGGGGGGGGGACACGGAAGACAAGAGGCGAAAGAAAACAGGTCAGTCAAAAAGACTGGTAAGCCCTACTACTATCTGTCCATGAACTAGTAAAGTTAACTGGCATGAGAAGCTGAGATGAACATGAGGATAACAACATACTGGCATGATGATTAACTAACAAGATAGATAAAGGTGTCATCGCATAATCAAGGTTAATTTTTGCACCACGGGTGTACTAGCATTCTAACATGTCAAGTAAAAACAAGAATTGATCCCTTGGCCCAAGCTTGGCCCAACATCATGAGATGACCTAAATCAAGGTCCAACTACTCGGTCTAGTCGATCGGCTCCCTATAAGCCTTACTCGTCAAGTGTCGGTGTCATGCGGCTTAATCATGTAATGTAGTTGACTGTGCAGGGTCCACCCTAGGGTGTATCAGGCCCTATGCTGTAACCCTCTGACACCATACCATGATGCACAGTCCAAACCTACCGTTGCCCGTGTTCAACTCCGGACTTGATGTGCACGACCATGGTCCGCCTGAACAACCGGGGCATCATTCAGCCGTCTCTTTTGGTCTCTTACAATCAGCCCAGTAATCGTGCCCCACACTATCCTTGTCCTAGGGTCTTATGATACTACCTAGAAGGTTACTGCTGAAAAGGACCACGCAACTAGGGTTTCTTAACGGGTTAAATGTGGTTAACCCGATCCAAACGTGGATTAAATTGGTTAAGAGTACCCAAGGCTCCTGACTTAACCCCGATTAATCCATCAAGCCCAAATTGGTTAAGTATTAAGTGGACCATGACTTAACCCTAATCAGGAGGCATTAATTAACTTAATGCGCTTTAACCTCTCACATTAGACTTTGTTGTGGTTACTAGTTAAGCCGGGCGGGTCCGGGTAGCTTTACACCACAACTAGGTCTAACCTCGGGTTCGAGCACAACATGACCAACTTCTCACATTGGGTCCTATTGTTTGTAGCCACTAGTTAAGCCGGGCGGGTCCGGGTAGATTTATGCTACAAACTCAACCCAACCTCGAGTTGGCCACACTCATATTTTCTAAGTGTCATGTCCATTATGTTTCCAAAACATAATTACAAGTTAACATATCACGTCATGTTACAAAAATCATGTTCATGTCATTATGTTACCCAACCCCAACGTAATCCCATCGTTTACATAATCGCAACAACGCATAAAGGATAAAATAGGGAACTTGGCATAACCATGACATAAAGGTGTTGAAGCCAAAAGTTTAACATGGTGGCATATGAAATGTACATATGTTCATATACTTGCATATTGCATTATTAGGCTTCAAAAGCATGCATAAAACCAAACTTAGCATATGAGTGATACATGGTGATAAATGACATGTAGAAGTTGCTAGAAGTTCGCATTTTGCCTCACATGCAAGTTATCATAAGGGATATGATAACTTTCATTTTGCCAAAATGCAACCTTTAATATAAAGCTTGGAGCTTTATGCTCAAAACCTCAAGTTTAACTTGCATAACATGATAACATGATCAACCCAAACTTGCATAACATAGCAACTGTAATAACCCGGAAAATGCGAGCCAGTTTGAAATTTTTATTTTGGCGATTTTAGCGAATTTTGATTATTTAAAATGAATTATTTTAAATAATATCGACGAGAAATTTTATTTTGAATATATTAGAACGTATATATTATATACGTCGTCGTTAGAATATAAATAATTATATATATAATTATAAATAGAATTGAAAATGGCGCGGTAGTTCGATAATTCGATTTCAAACTTCAATTGAATGTACCGGGTGCAAAACAATCCGGATTTTTGTGAAACCAAAAATAATGGGATCTAATTGATAATATCTTTCCAACGAATCTGAAAAATTGAAATTTCATAACGGGAATCAAAAGATATGTCCAGTTGAAAATTCTGAATAGTCGCTATGGAATTCAGGCCCTTAAAAATGGGAATTTTGCAAACGACCTCGGATTTCGACCAAACCAGTTTTGTTGGGTCCGTGATGTAAAGTTATTGCTAGATTCCAAATTTCATAATTTTTCGAATCAATATGAGAGCGTGGCAAAGGAAAACGCGTTTGACCAGTTTCAGTTGATTTTAATCGACTGGAAAATGGCCATTTTTCCAACGGTCTCAGAATTCGACGAAACTAGTTTTGTTAGGACAGTATCGTCAATACGAAGCTAGAAAATATTTTTCTGGAATTTTTCGTGTTCGTATGTGGCCCCGGTAATTTGAAAGGTACGTTTGAAATTCAATATAATGATTTAAATGTAAATGCAACGGAAACTGATCGAAACGGTCGATTCAGCTTGTGGTACATATCCCATTGTGTTCGGAATGGGGGTGAAACGCTATGGGCGACAGGCGGTGGACCTCGTTTAGAGGTCGTATGTAAAAGTCAACTTTTTTTGCAATTAAAATAATTAAAATAAATAAAAAAAATTAAATTGTCTCTCTTTTCCTCCTTTATATTTCTGGCCCCCCCAATTTTACTCGATTCAGTTTCTAAAGAAAGAAAAAAAAACGCTCGAACGAAGACCTAGTCGCCAGGCCTTGCCGCCACCACCGCCGACCGATCAACGTCGCCGGACCCTGCTCCAAGCCACCGCGCCCCGCTCGACCTCCTCCGCTCCACCGTTGCTCCTACGCCCCCTCTCGCGAAGGCCTACAGCCGCCGATCAGAAACCCTAGCCCAAGTCGAGCCTGACCACCGCACGCCCCTGCTGGCCACCACCTCGACTCCGACGCGCACCCCCCCTCCGATCCCTCTTCTTCACCCCCTTCGCTGTAAGCTTCCATCCCCTTTTATTTTATTTATTTATTTTCATTTATCTGCAAAATTTTATTTGATGTTAAAAACAAAATTTTATTTGATGTTAAAAACAAAATTTTATTTGATGTTAAAAACAAAATTTTAGTTGATGTTAAAAACAGAATTTTATTTGATGTTAAAAACAGATTTTTAAAATGATTAAAGACGAGATTTTTTAAATGTGAAAAGGCAAAATTTTTAGATGTAAAAACGCGAAATCTATATTTTTTTGAAATGGAATTTTATCTATATGATAAAGTAGTAAAAATTCAATTTTTAAAGGGTATGAAGAAATTATAAAAATATAATTTCTAAATTGAAGGTGAATAAATAAAAATGTGATTTTTATTTTAAAGACATCAAAATATAAAAATGTGTGATTTTTATATATGTAGTGGCTACGGGCAACGAAGATGACAAAAAGGCGATAACGATGAAGATTTCTATCAAAGAAGAGTCAAGATGATTGGATAGCTATATGTGAGAATTTCTCACCTTTCAATTTCATTTCTATTTATATATATATATACTAGGATGCAGACGGTGCTTAGTAGCACCCGACACAATCGTCCACAGACCATGGACTTGTTTGTTTGGTTGCATAGATTAGTTATATGATGTGATTTGAATTTGGTTGTTTGGTGATTTTGATTGATGTGTGGATGGCGTGGGCCTTCACTAGACCGGGGATAAGGCTAGGCCTTGTCCCGTTTCTAGTATCGTGCCGTTATGCCGCCGAAATTTTCTAAAATATGTTAGAAAAATAAAAATAACATTTTATTGAATAAATGAACCAAATAGAATATTCATAGGTTGAATAAAATGTTTTATCGTTAAAAATATAATTTTTAACGTGAATGTGAATAAATAAATATTCATTTACAAACCAGACGGTTTGTTTATGTACACCTATTTGAAGGACATTGATTGGGTCGATAAATTTTACACATCGCCCATCTGCACGAATAAAATCTGTGTTTGATTGTTTGAAACCCCACACGGGTGTTGGGATGAAATATGAAGTTCACTCATCCTGATTGATTAAATATGTCGATCGATTGATTGACAGGCTGTTATAAGTGTTAGATATCTATATTTGATGCTTATACAGTGTAGTGCACTTTGGTTGATGGTTGATTATTTTTCAATGCTATTATTTACATGTGTTGTATGGAATCCATATAATTAACTTTATATGGTAATTGATTGGGCCTCATTCCAATTTGAAAAATAAAGAATAATATAAAATAAAGGTTCATGTGTTGACAGTACTCATCCATTGAGATTGGTCATGTGTTGAACGAAATATTTTGATAATAACAACTATTTTGAAAAAAAGAAATATTTGAAATAGAATATTTGAAAATAGAAATTTATGAAGCCGTGTTGATTAGATTGACGCCATTTTGACGTAAACGATATTTATATATCGATTTTATTCATTTCGAAATGAATTGAATTAAAACGATTTCGAAATGAATTGAATTGAAAACGATTTCGAAATGAATTGAATTAAAACGATTTCGAGATGAATTGAATTAAAACGATTTCGAAATGAATTGAATTGAAAACGATTTCAAAATGAATTGAATTGAAATTTGAATTGAATAGAAATGAATTTTAAAACGAATTCATAAAGAAGAATTCAATTTTGATTTGAATTGAAATGGAAGTTGAAATTTCTTTTGAAACGAATTTTAAAACTATTTATATAATTCGTTTTAAATATGAATCGACGAAATATATATTATATATATTATATATATAATATAATGGCCTGAATAGAACGCGCCGCGCCGCGGCAGTTCGTGAATTTCGACCATTTATTTCAAACGGATATTACGGGAGATCCGACCGTCGGATTCTCCTAAAACCGGAACCGTTGGGTTCGTATCGAAAAGAGCTTTCTAACGAATGTTAGAAATTTGAAATCTAACGGTTGGATTTGGAGATACGTCCAAATCAAATTCGAAAAAGGTCGCTGTAAGTGCAGTTCGATGGCCGTTGATGGAAATCGACAGTACGGGCCTTGATAAAACTATTAAAAATAGTAATAATTTGTGTAAAATCATAAGAAATGATTTAGAAAGGATTGGGACGAAAAACTCCATATTTGAATAGTTTTTATCGAAATGAACTAGTTTTGAACTAGAATTATAATTCTATTTATTTTTAAATAAATAAATTGAATTCGAAAAGGGTTTTAAAAATAACCAAAATTTCCAATGATTGCATTGGAGTGGATTTGAATCGAAATTGTCTTCGGAATATTTCGATGTTGGAATTCGGGATTATACAGATGTTGTTATGGAAATTTGAAAGATGTAGATATATATATCGTTATTTCCAATACGACATTTGTTAATCGTAGAATTTGATATTGAATATAAGCCGATATATTTTCTATTCAGAGCCTTATATTGAATATCAAATGTGATTTGGGTTTGTCGTGAATGGTGTCTTCACTAACACTGTTCTTGAACCCAGTTGAGAAAAAAATTAAATCTTTTTATTTAGATTTAATGAAGTGTACCAATTAAACGATATTTAATTGGAATTGAATTGGTATTGATTTTTGGGTTTATCGTGAACAGTGTTTTAAATAACACTTGTTCTTTAACCCGATAATTAATGGAATGTGATTTTGGGTTTATCGTGAACCGTGTTTTAAATGACACTGATTCTTTAACCCAGTTAAAGATTAAAACTAAGTGGAGTTTTAATGAATCTTTAATTAGATTGAAATGATCGAAAATGGAGTATCACCAGTTTTGCTCCAGGCGATGGTTAAATCTTTAATTAGATTTGAACGTGAAATGGTAATTGAATTTACCGATAACACTGTGGTGTTAGATATGAAGTATTACCAGTTTTACTTCATGGGATGAATAGGTTGGGATGGGGAAATTAAAATAAATAATTACTTCGGTAAGGTTCGCTAATCCCGACTAGTTTGAATTGAGATTCAAAAATAAAACAAAGAATAAATTCAAGGAATTTATCTTGGATAAAATTAATGGGAACCTTTCCCTATGAATGTGAAATTTAGAAACTAACTGTCGGTTAACCAAGTAGAATGGTTTTCTGAATATTGATCTGATGTTGGTTTCGGCCTTCGGGGTTAATATTTGGGGAATTATTCTCTTGATTAATTTACGGTTAGCGATGGATGAATTGGAATGAGGCGTATGTTGTGTTTGTGTAACACTTATTTAAAATATACGCGAGTTATTCGGAAAGACCGGGTTTATCCCATTCTGAATAACTGATACGACGATAAGTCGAAGATGAAGACGATGGTCGAAGACCGGAGGTCTTCACGTCGTTTGGGTAATTACTGATGATCTTGATTGGGCTGTACACCCAAAAAGATGGAAACAGTTAGTGATCGTCCAGACGTACTTGGAGATCGATGGATATGCGGGGTACTAGGTGCCTCCGGTTTCGTTCAGACCCAGAACGGACTTGTAAATGGACTGTGTGTCTGACATTGGATTTTAGTCCGTGCGATTGATCTCTATTAAATATATATCTGTTTGGCGGCGGAGAATTTATTCTCTTGCTTAACGCCCTTCTCTGAGACGTACGAGCTCAGGGGTTATATATTGATGGATATCAAACGCATGGAGTGAATTGCCTGTGTGGCATGCCTAAGTGGCAATTGATCGAGGCTTCTGTTGAAAAGCAAAGTCTTGTGGTGATGATCAAAGCAATGCCTGTGTGGCGTAGCTTTGTGTAACGTTGATTCGCGAGTTTCACACCCGGTATGAACCAAAAACGGGAGAGGACCTCAGGGAGGGCATGCGTTTCCTTCTAGCTAAAAAGTGGCGTCAGTGGTTTTACACACCCTGACGAGTTTGACTTATGTGGTTGTTGCTGTTGCGAGGCGCCTCGGTTTGATCAGACGATCCGGGTCCGATGGAGTCATTCGTTGGCTCATTTACGCCCCAAAGGGCGGGGAAATGTAGTGTTCAGGCATAATAATCCACATCGGTGGACCGGCCCTGTCGCTCCATGGGGCAGTTGCGGCTGTTCCTGAGACATGGGCTAGATTGTCTCGAATCGGTTGAGGACTATCTTTTGCCTCGGTTCATAGATGGAAATCCAATTTCCAAATACGTGACTTTGCGGTTTTATTTGTAAACCTATATATGGTGACATAGTGGCATGGGACGCTCATGTCGCCTATGATTGATACTTATGATTTGAAGTTGTTTTATACACTATGCACTTATAGTAGTATCAAATGATTTGTTTTAAACGTATCAAGCATTCTTTGGCTGTTATAAGGGAAAACCCTATCCCCCGGCTTGCGTTGCATTGTGTGATAGGACCTGGGTCTTATAACAGCTTCATTTTTCTTTATTTAGCATTGCGCTGTTTGTTTTATGCACTGGTACTCTTGGGAGGAAACCCGTTCCGTGTTATACGGCGTGGTCCCTTGATTTACCTAACTTTAAAATAAAGATTAACTGTTTTAGTTCTCACACCAGTCACATGACTGACCTGGAGTTTATTGTTTTAACCTAAACTCTGGGTGCCCCTATTTTGACACGGGCAGCTAGTAGTTTTGGTTTTGCAGATTTATATTCACAGGATCCTGGTTTACAGCTGGAACGATATCCGGAAAGCTTTGTATCCGTATATCTCTTCTAGTTGTGTATTTTATTATTTTCCGCTGCGATGTATTTAAATGTAATTTAAATCTCTGATATTTCTGTGTAATATTCATTTATACTCTGTATATTCTTGTAATCTGATGCATTCTTGTAATAAACAATGAAATGTTCTTCTGTTTTCGTTCTGATTTGTCGTGTTCTCAAACGATAGGGCGTTTCGAACGGTCTAGGTCGGTTTAGCGACTGGTTCGGACCGAGCGAAATTCCTTGCTCGTCACAGTTGGTATCAGAGCTTTGGTTTACAGAGCTCGAGAACAAGACACATTAGAACCATACGAAAGGATTCATCAGATATTGGATTAGTAATATCCAATTAGAATGACTCGTTAGAGATGGGATCAGTAGTATCCTAGGACGAGTGTGAAGAGTATATTTTTAAAATGAAAACAATTTTTGTTTTGAAAAATTAAATCAACTATTCGTATTTGATTATTTATTTAATTGATTTGGACAATCCGATATATAAAGATTTTGCATATGCGTCTTGCAAACGTGTATTCGAAGTTTCAATGTATTGGATAGTTATAGGATCATACTCTAGTTGCCCGGGGATAATTCTGGTGATGGGGCACCATCGCCAGTATTTATTTTCGAGCGACGAAAGTGAGATTTCTATATTTCCTATTGACTGGTGTGAGAACCAAAATTAGATAGGGCCTATTGTTGTGATTTGGTATCAAAAACATGATTTTTGTATATGTATCAAAATTATGAATTTGAAACTCTAATTCACTAATTGATTGATGTTTGTGTTGTTTGTTCATTTGTTTGCTAATTTTGAACCATTTAGCCTAATTGAATCAAATATTGAACTGTATTGAAAATTGGTCGCATTTGTTTGCATATACATATATATCATTGAACAGGTCATAGCAAGGAGGCTAGAGCCGAAAAATAAAATTTGTTTGCCCGACAAATAGGTACATGTTTACTACAATTTACTGTTTTGTTTGGGTGATGATGATTTTATGAGCCTATTGGCTAGCCGCTTGGCTTTTTCTTTTTCTTTTTGAGATCTGAAGGACCGGGGAAGCTATTTGAAATTCCCCGATGCAGGGGAGGTTATGGCGAAATTTTTCGAAAATTTAGGGTGTTAGCCAAATTTTTTGAAATTTTGAAAATTCTCAGAAACTGAAAAGTTGGAGAATGGAAGCCAGATCGAACGTAGAGTTGATTAATCAAACCACTTTCGACTTTGTTCCTTTTCGGGGACGAAAAGTTTTAAGTGGGGGAGATTGTAATAACCCGGAAAATGCGAGCCAGTTTGAAATTTTTATTTTGGCGATTTTATCGAATTTTGATTATTTAAAATGAATTATTTTAAATAATATCGACGAGAAATTTTATTTTGAATATATTAGAACGTATATATTATATACGTCGTCGTTAGAATATAAATAATTATATATATAATTATAAATAGAATTGAAAATGGCGCGGTAGTTCGATAATTCGATTTCAAACTTCAATTGAATGTACCGGGTGCAAAACAATCCGGATTTTTGTGAAACCAAAAATAATGGGATCTAATTGATAATATCTTTCCAACGAATCTGAAAAATCGAAATTTCATAACGGGAATCAAAAGATATGTCCAGTTGAAAATTCTGAATAGTCGCTATGGAATTCAGGCCCTTAAAAATGGGAATTTTGCAAACGACCTCGGATTTCGACCAAACCAGTTTTGTTGGGTCCGTGATGTAAAGTTATTGCTAGATTCCAAATTTCATAATTTTTCGAATCAATATGAGAGCGTGGCAAAGGAAAACGCGTTTGACCAGTTTCAGTTGATTTTAATCGACTGGAAAATGGCCATTTTTCCAACGGTCTCAGAATTCGACGAAACTAGTTTTGTTAGGACAGTATCGTCAATACGAAGCTAGAAAATATTTTTCTGGAATTTTTCGTGTTCGTATGTGGCCCCGGTAATTTGAAAGGTACGTTTGAAATTCAATATATTGATTTAAATGTAAATGCAATGGAAACTGATCGAAACGGTCGATTCAGCTTGTGGTACATATCCCATTGTGTTCGGAATGGGGGTGAAACGCTATGGGCGACAGGCGGTGGACCTCGTTTAGAGGTCGTATGTAAAAGTCAACTTTTTTTGCAATTAAAATAATTAAAATAAATAAAAAAATTAAATTGTCTCTCTTTTCCTCCTTTATATTTCTGGCCCCCCAATTTTACTCGATTCAGTTTCTAAAGAAAGAAAAAAAAAACGCTCGAACGAAGACCTAGTCGCCAGGCCTTGCCGCCACCACCGCCGACCGATCAACGTCGCCGGACCCTGCTCCGAGCCACCGCGCCCCGCTCGACCTCCTCCGCTCCACCGTTGCTCCAACGCCCCCTCTCGCGAAGGCCTACAGCCGCCGATCAGAAACCCTAGCCCAAGTCGAGCCTGACCACCGCACGCCCCTGCTGGCCACCACCTCGACTCCGACGCGCACCCCCCCTCCGATCCCTCTTCTTCACCCCCTTCGCTGTAAGCTTCCATCCCCTTTTATTTTATTTATTTATTTTCATTTATCTGCAAAATTTTATTTGATGTTAAAAACAAAATTTTATTTGATGTTAAAAACAAAATTTTATTTGATGTTAAAAACAAAATTTTAGTTGATGTTAAAAACAGAATTTTATTTGATGTTAAAAACAGATTTTTAAAATGATTAAAGACGAGATTTTTTAAATGTGAAAAGGCAAAATTTTTAGATGTAAAAACGCGAAATCTATATTTTTTGAAATGGAATTTTATCTATATGATAAAGTAGTAAAAATTCAATTTTTAAAGGGTATGAAGAAATTATAAAAATATAATTTCTAAATTGAAGGTGAATAAATAAAAATGTGATTTTTATTTTAAAGACATCAAAATATAAAAATGTGTGATTTTTATATATGTAGTGGCTACGGGCAACGAAGATGACAAAAAGGCGATAACGATGAAGATTTCTATCAAAGAAGAGTCAAGATGATGGGATAGCTATATGTGAGAATTTCTCACCTTTCAATTTCATTTCTATATATATATATATATACTAGGATGCAGACGGTGCTTAGTAGCACCCGACACAATCGTCCACACACCATGGACTTGTTTGTTTGGTTGCATAGATTAGTTATATGATGTGATTTGAATTTGGTTGTTTGGTGATTTTGATTGATGTGTGGATGGCGTGGGCCTTCACTAGACCGGGGATAAGGCTAGGCCTTGTCCCGTTTCTAGTATCGTGCCGTTATGCCGCCGAAATTTTCTAAAATATGTTAGAAAAATAAAAATAACATTTTATTGAATAAATGAACCAAATAGAATATTCATAGGTTGAATAAAATGTTTTATCGTTAAAAATATAATTTTTAACCTGAATGTGAATAAATAAATATTCATTTACAAACCAGACGGTTTGTTTATGTACACCTATTTGAAGGACATTGATTGGGTCGATAAATTTTACACATCGCCCATCTGCACGAATAAAATCTGTGTTTGATTGTTTGAAACCCCACACGGGTGTTGGGATGAAATATGAAGTTCACTCATCCTGATTGATTAAATATGTCGATCGATTGATTGACAGGCTGTTATAAGCGTTAGATATCTATATTTGATGCTTATACAGTGTAGTGCACTTTGGTTGATGGTTGATTATTTTTCAATGCTATTATATACATGTGTTGTATGGAATCCATATAATTAACTTTATATGGTAATTGATTGGGCCTCATTCCAATTTGAAAAATAAAGAATAATATAAAATAAAGGTTCATGTGTTGACAGTACTCATCCATTGAGATTGGTCATGTGTTGAACGAAATATTTTGATAATAACAACTATTTTGAAAAAAAGAAATATTTGAAATAGAATATTTGAAAATAGAAATTTATGAAGCCGTGTTGATTAGATTGACGCCATTTTGACGTAAACGATATTTATATATCGATTTTATTCATTTCGAAATGAATTGAATTAAAACGATTTCGAAATGAATTGAATTGAAAACGATTTCGAAATGAATTGAATTAAAACGATTTCGAGATGAATTGAATTAAAACGATTTCGAAATGAATTGAATTGAAAACGATTTCGAAATGAATTGAATTGAAATTTGAATTGAATAGAAATGAATTTTAAAACGAATTCATAAAGAAGAATTCAATTTTGATTTGAATTGAAATGGAAGTTGAAATTTCTTTTGAAACGAATTTTAAAACTATTTATATAATTCGTTTTAAATATGAATCGACGAAATATATATTATATATATTATATATATAATATAATGGCCTGAATAGAACGCGCCGCGCCGAGGCAGTTCGTGAATTTCGACCATTTATTTCAAACGGACATTACGGGAGATCCGACCGTCGGATTCTCCTAAAACCGGAACCGTTGGGTTCGTATCGAAAAGAGCTTTCTAACGAATGTTAGAAATTTGAAATCTAACGGTTAGATTTGGAGATACGTCCAAATCAAATTCGAAAAAGGTCGCCGTAAGTGCAGTTCGATGGCCGTTGATGGAAATCGACTGTACGGGCCTTGATAAAACTATTAAAAATAGTAATAATTTGTGTAAAATCATAAGAAATGATTTAGAAAGGATTGGGACGAAAAACTCCATATTTGAATAGTTTTTATCGAAATGAACTAGTTTTGAACTAGAATTATAATTCTATTTATTTTTAAATAAATAAATTGAATTCGAAAAGGGTTTTAAAAATAACCAAAATTTCCAATGATTGCATTGGAGTGGATTTGAATCGAAATTGTCTTCGGAATATTTCGATGTTGGAATTCGGGATTATACAGATGTTGTTATGGAAATTTGAAAGATGTAGATATATATATCGTTATTTCCAATACGACATTTGTTAATCGTAGAATTTGGTATTGAATATGAGCCGATATATTTTCTATTCAGAGCCTTATATTGAATATCAAATGTGATTTGGGTTTGTCGTGAATGGTGTCTTCACTAACACTGTTCTTGTACCCAGTTGAGAAAAAAATTAAATCTTTTTATTTAGATTTAATGAAGTGTACCAATTAAACGATATTTAATTGGAATTGAATTGGTATTGATTTTTGGGTTTATCGTGAACAGTGTTTTAAATAACACTTGTTCTTTAACCCGATAATTAATGGAATGTGATTTTGGGTTTATCGTGAACCGTGTTTTAAATGACATTGATTCTTTAACCCAGTTAAAGATTAAAACTAAGTGGAGTTTTAATGAATCTTTAATTAGATTGAAATGATCGAAAATGGAGTATCACCAGTTTTGCTCCAGGCGATGGTTAAATCTTTAATTATATTTGAATGTGAAATGGTAATTGAATTTACCGATAACACTGTGGTGTTAGATATGAAGTATTACCAGTTTTACTTCATGGGATGAATAGGTTGGGATGGGGAAATTAAAATAAATAATTACTTCGGTAAGGTTCGCTAATCCCGACTAGTTTGAATTGAGATTCAAAAATAAAACAAAGAATAAATTCAAGGAATTTATCTTGGATAAAATTAATGGGAACCTTTCCCTATGAATGTGAAATTTAGAAACTAACTGTCGGTTAACCAAGTAGAATGGTTTTCTGAATATTGATCTGATGTTGGTTTCGGCCTTCGGGGTTAATATTTGGGGAATTATTCTCTTGATTAATTTACGGTTAGCGATGGATGAATTGGAATGAGGCGTATGTTGTGTTTGTGTAACACTTATTTAAAATATACGCGAGTTATTCGGAAAGACCGGGTTTATCCCATTCTGAATAACTGATACGACGATAAGTCGAAGATGAAGACGATGGTCGAAGACCGGAGGTCTTCACGTCATTTGGGTAATTACTGATGATCTTGATTGGGATGTACACCCAAAAAGATGGAAACAGTTAGTGATCGTCCAGACGTACTTGGAGATCGATGGATATGCGGGGTACTAGGTGCCTCCGGTTTCGTTCAGACCCAGAACGGACTTGTAAATGGACTGTGTGTCTGACATTGGATTTTAGTCCGTGCGATTGATCTCTATTAAATATATATCTGTTTGGCGGCAGAGAATTTATTCTCTTGCTTAACGCCCTTCTCTGAGACGTACGAGCTCAGGGGTTATATATTGATGGATATCAAACGCATGGAGTGAATTGCCTGTGTGGCATGCCTAAGTGGCAATTGATCGAGGCTTCTGTTGAAAAGCAAAGTCTTGTGGTGATGATCAAAGCAAGGCTTGTGTGGCGTAGCTTTGTGTAACGTTGATTCGCGAGTATCACACCCGGTATGAACCAAAAACGGGAGAGGACCTCAGGGAGGGCATGCGTTTCCTTCTAGCTAAAAAGTGGCGTCAGTGGTTTTACACGCCCTGACAAGTTTGACTTATGTGGTTGTTGCTGTTGCGAGGCGCCTCGGTTTGATCGGACGATCCGGGTCCGATGGAGTCATTCGTTGGCTCATTTACGCCCCAAAGGGCGGGGAAACGTAGTGTTCAGGCATAATAATCCACATCGGTGGACCGGCCCTGTCGCTCCATGGGGCAGTTGCGGCTGTTCCTGAAACATGGGCTAGATTGTCCCGAATCGGTTGAGGACTATCTTTTGCCTCGGTTCATAGATGGAAATCCAATTTCCAAATACGTGACTTTGCGGTTTTATTTGTAAACCTATATATGGCGACATAGTGGCATGGGACGCTCATGTCGCCTATGATTGATACTTATGATTTGAAGTTGTTTTATACACTATGCACTTATAGTAGTATCAAATGATTTGTTTTAAACGTATCAAGCATTCTTTGGCTATTATAAGGGAAAACCCTATCCCCCGGCTTGCGTTGTATTGTGTGATAGGACTGGGTCTTATAACAGCTTCATTTTTCTTTATTTAGCATTGCGCTGTTTGTTTTATGCACTGGTACTCTTGGGAGGAAACCCGTTCCGTGTTATACGGCGTGGTCCCTTGATTTACCTAACTTTAAAATAAAGATTAACTGTTTTAGTTCTCACACCAGTCACATGACTGACCTGGAGTTTATTGTTTTAACCTAAACTCTGGGTGCCCCTATTTTGACATGGGCAGCTAGTAGTTTTGGTTTTGCAGATTTATATTCACAGGATCCTGGTTTACAGCTGGAACGATATCCGGAAAGCTTTGTATCCGTATATCTCTTCTAGTTGTGTATTTTATTATTTTCCGCTGCGATGTATTTAAATGTAATTTAAATCTCTGATATTTCTGTGTACTCTGTATATTCTTGTAATCTGATGCATTCTTGTAATAAACAATGAAATGTTCTTCTGTTTGCGTTCTGATTTGTCGTGTTCTCAAACGATAGGGCGTTTCGAACGGTCTGGGTCGGTTTAGCGACTGGTTCGGACCGAGCGAAATTCCTTGCTCGTCACAGCAACATGTGTCATACATAATGATTAAACCAACTTGCATAATGATCATCCAAACTTGCATATAATGATCAACCAAACTTGCATATAATGATCAACCAAACTTGCATATAATGACCAACCAAACTTGCATATAATGATCAACCCCAAACTTGCATCATTCATTTAACTTTAGAGTTCAAAGAAAGAAAGTAGAAAAGGGCTTACAATGCTATGAAGACACAAATAAATATTTATTATAAAGATTGAGACGAAGCCCTTATGCAAGCACCAAAAACCCAAATATGCAAGCTCCAAATGAAAACCCTTGAGCCAATTCAATAAAAACCCTTGCTTTGAAATAGAAATGTTGCAACTTGACTTGAATGCAAGCTAAGAACACTCATACAAGTTTGAAAACACTTGTATGAACTCAAAATCTCTCATAGAAATTAACTTAGAAATTTTAGCATGAGAGTGGAGGCCATGAAAGGAACAAATTTGGCATAGTTTAGTTGTAGGATTGAATAATGGTGATTTAGGCTAGGTTTGGGGTCTTTTTATAGAGGATTAGGATAGTATTAGCCATAGGATTAACCCTAGATTCAATCCAAGCCATCAAAGCATGTCTTGGGGAAGAAGTCAAGTGTAGGAACCATCTAGGGCCTTTAGATTAAAGCTGAACCATGAGAACCATTCAAATGCAAAATCTACATTTGAGCGAATCGGCCCACGGGTTGACAGCCAAACACCCTGGATTAACCCCTAGTCGACCCAGCGAGCTCGGGTCGACCTCAAAAATCCGCCGGTTCGGTTATTCCCCTCTCCCAATTTGCTGTTTTGAACATTTTTGCATATTTATTTATTTAATTTTCAATTATATATATATATATATATATATCAATATATATATATATATATTTCTCTGCGCAACCCATTTCACTTAATTAAGTATACTTTAATTTGTGAATTTTTCGTGAAACTTCGCGAGGCCATATCTTGGTCATACGGACTCCGATTTTCGAAAACTCGGACTCTATTTCGCGTATTTTTCCGAGACGAACGCAATGGCATAGCTCGTTTCCCTTGATTCAGATTTTACAGTTTAATTCTGCCTCCATTTATGTTATAACATGTTATTCAAAAATACGGGTTGTTACATTCTCCCCTCCTTAAAGGATTTCGTCCCCGAAATCTCCAAGTTAGGAAGAACGTATCCTACCATCCATCATCCATCTACTCAAAACATCATCCACGAGCAATCATTGTCCTTAAAAGGTTCTAAATGTTGTATGATCATATGCAAAGGTGTGTGTATATGTACTTATCTAATGCGAAAATCAGGAGGTTACTGATTCAGTAAACCCCCTTAATGCAAAATATGTTAGTGAAATGAGTCCATATGTATGCAAATTCCTAACATAATTTATAATCTCTACATGAGTGCACATAACATTCATCCATATGCAAAATCCACGTGATAGCATAACAATTTTTCATCCATGAATAAGCATAAACACTCATGCATATGCGGTATGAAAGTGTGTGAGCCGATCTTAGTGCCTAACGTGTATTATGCATCCACGAGTATCCACTTGCAAACACTTGCAACCACTTGCAAACATCAAACATAACATGTTTCAAATACATGTTTCAACCAAGGGTTTCTACCTAAGGTTCTCATGACAAGATTTACGAAACAAGATAAACTAGATAAGCATGGATAGCAAAGGGAAGATATACCAATCTAGGAAAAGAGATTGAAAATGTATCCTCCAAGAGAAATGGATAAAGCACGCGCCTCTTCTCCTTGGTTTCCCAAGTTGCGTCTCCCTCTGTTTCACTCCATTGCGCCTTAACAAGCTTAACTTCTTTGCTTCTTTGCTTCTTTGTCTTCATTTCCATGATACGAATCGGAGCTCGTCTCAGGGTTGCTTCATCCTCTACCTCCATGTCTTCAAGAATACTTGGTTCAACCACTTTGGCGGGTCTGTGCAAACACTTCCGGAGATGCGAGACATGAAAGACATTATGCACTCCGGCCAGCTTCTCGGCAGTTCCGCCTTATAAGTCATCTTCCCGACTCTTTCTATAGTAGGGAAGGGTCCTACGATCCTTGGTGTCAGCGAACCATATTTCGCAAAGGAGAAATCTTCACAAAGACCATATCTCCAATTTTAAATTCCAAGTCTGTCCTTCGCTTGTCTGCATAGGATTTCTGTCTGTCTTGGGCCATTCTTATCCGCCTTCGAATCAATTCAACCCTCTCGCATGTGTCCCTTATCATGTCGGGCTCAATTATAAGCTTATCCGTCGTCTTCCCACCAACATGTTGGTGGCTTGCACGGCCTCCCATACGAAGCTTCAAATGGTGCCATCCCTATGCTGGCTTGATAGTTATTATTATAAGCAAACTCTACAAGAGGAAGGTGGTCTTCCCAAGTACCACCGAAGTCGAGAACACAAAACCTCAAAAGATCTTCTAGCACTCTATTCACCCTTTCGGTTTGGCCATCCGTCCGGGGGTGATAGGCTGTACTCAGATTCAATCGCGTACCCATTGCTTCTTGCAAACTGTTCCAGAACTGGCTAGTGAAAATTGGGTCACGATCGCTAACTATGCTAGAAGGAACTCCATGCAGCCGCACTATCTTTTGAAGATAAACAGATGCTAGCCGTGATACGGTCCTCTTGCTTTTCACCGGAATAAAATGGGCTCTCTTTGTAAATCTATCAATTATTACCCATATCCCATAAAGCCCAAATAGTTTGGTGGCGAACTTCTTCACCCCAACCATATATCACAAATAGGCTAGCCATACTCCTTAGGGGGTTTGTAACAGAACTAAGATTGAGGATAGGACTGAGAGGATATACTTAAAAGGTAGCATGCGAGTAAGCTCTACGGAACAATAGGGATCAAGGATATACTCTTAGAAAGAGATTAAATGCGTGTATCTAGACTTCAATCTTCTAAGCCGCATTTTTTTGTGCTTAATCCCATCGTGCCCTGACTGTCTTTTATCTTCGCAATTCCGTAGTTCTTAATTCTTGTTCCCAAAATATGAGTTAGAACTCATTTCACCGTTGCTTCTCGTTCCACTTCCACTTATTCTTTGCCTAAAATACTTGGCTTAAACATAACTGCGTGCTCATGGTTCATGCAAGCTTTCCAAGATTCGTTAGTGAATCTTGGATCTCATTTACATACTATACGGTATCCCACGCAGAAAACTATCTCTTGAAAACAGTGCCAATCCACGTTGCCAAACTGGAGCTGAGGTAAGGGCTCTCTTGAGCCTTTGAAAAGCAAGCTCACACTCCAAGTCCCATGCACAGACTAAGTTCTTCTTCGTCAACTTAGTAAGAGGGGCTGAAATCTTAGCGAAGTCCCTGATGAACTTCCTATAGTAGCCCGCCAAACCGAGAAAGCTTCTTACTTCGGTTGCACTCCTAGGAGTCTTCCACAACCACTTTCGCGGGATCCACCGCTATGCCTTGCTTAGAAACTATATGTCCAAGAAACAGAACTTCCCTTCTCCAGAAATGACATTTGGAGAACTTGGCTTTCAACTGATGCGCTCTAAGCGTATTCTTCACTTCCTTGAGATGCCTAGCATGCTCTTCCTCATCCTTTGAGAAGATCAGAATATCATCCACGAAGACAACAAAAAACTTGTTAAGGAACTCCCTGAACACCCTATTCATCAAATCTACGAAGTAGGCGGGTGCATTAGTCAAACCGAATGGCATGACAAGCCATTCAAAGAATCCATCTGGAGTCCTAAACGCAGTTTTATCAATGCTATCCTCAGCCACTCTAAGCTGATGGAATCCGGTGGCTAGATCGAGCTGAGAGAAAACAGAAGCACCTACAAGGTGGTCAAAGAGATCATTAATTCTCGGTAACGGGTGCCTATTCTTCTTTATCATCTTGTTCAACTCTCGATAATCAACACATAGACGAAGCGAACCATCCGCCTTAGTAGCGAATACCACCGGAGCACCCCATTCAGAAATGCTTCGCCTAATAAAATTCTTCTCAAGCAACTCCTTGATTTGCTTACTGAGCTCCCTTCTTTCACGAGGGGCCATGTGCCTAACGGGCAATGATAATGGCTTGGCATTATCAACTAGATAAATGCGGAAATCTATCTCTTATTTAGGGGGTAACCCCTTAACTTCTTCAAAGACATCGGGATAGTCTCGGACCACCCTTACAGATTGCAGATCATCGATGGACGAGTCGAGAGATTCAAGATAACATAACATGACGGGACCTCTAGGGTTACAAGAATTTTCTAGGGTGTTACCGAGGCGAGTCATGAGCCTCTCCACCCTATGCTCACAATCGAGGATGGCTCCATAACTGGACAACCAATCCATGCCCAAGACCAACCCATATCCCGTGACCCCGAGAACATAAGCACTACACGTGAATTCTACGGCCAAGATAGAAATTTTCAAATCCACACAAATCATAGACAGATGGGCGGAACCCCCAATTGGATTTGAAACACAAACGGGATCCTCAACTAAGCTAGTACTTAGGTGCAAACTTTCAACAATATCAGAAGAGATAAAACTATGCGATGCACCAGAATCAAATAAGGTGCGAACAGGAAAATCAGAAATGTAAACATGAATTTCTATAAAAACTCTACCTCGATCAAAAGCTGGAAGAGCGAGGAGAGCCTGCAATTGCCCTCCAGAGGGTCCTACTTGCTGAGTTTGTCCTTGCGCTTGTCCATGCTTCTTGGGACAATCCTTGCTAAGATGTCCAGATTCTCCGCAATGAAAACACTTGCCTAACTTCCTCTTCTTCTTCATGCAATCCTTGGCTATGTGCCCAGTGATCCTACAGAAGTTGCACTTTCTTGTCTTTCTTGCCTTGTTGTTGTTCTTATCTCTTTTCTCGGTATCTTCCTTCTTGCCTTGGGACTCATTTGCCTTGACCTCCTTCTTGCCACTCTTATCTTCCTCTTGAAGTAGGGTCATATTCACCAAACTCTCGAAGGTCGCGCCCAGGGGTATATGAGATATGGCCAAACCGCGCAAGGGCTCATTTAATCCTAGAGCAAAGCGTAGGGCCTTCTTCCGAGCGGTGTTAACCCATTCTAGACCGAACTGAGCAAGTTGATTAAACTTATCCACATATTCTCTAACGGTCATGTCCCTTGCTATAGTGATAGGAACCTCTCTAGCTGAAGGTTCTCTTCTGTCGATGATAGAAACTTTAGTCCAAACCTTCTCCTAAAGTCATCCAAGTCTCAATGGGTCTAGTAGCGGTGGTGACTACCCACCAATAAGCAGCTTCCCCTTTCAATAGCCATACCGCCAACAGAACTTTCCTACGATCTTCCCCATCAAAGATAGCAAAGAGGTCTTCAGTTTCCTTTAACCAGTTTCTTGCCTCCACGGGAGTCTCCGTTCCGACAAAATTCTTGCAACCCATCACCTTAAAGTCTTTGCAAAGCTTTGCGAAATCCTCTTGCGGATGCTGAGGGGGAGGAGGAACCTCAGCTACGGGAGGAGGAGAGATGTTAGCGTCGGGGGAAGGAGGAGGAATGTTCGCGGGGCCGGCTTCATTCGCCCTTGCCTCCATAAATCTCCAGAACCAGACGGGTACTTGTACGCCTTCCGGGATGTTAAAGCGATCGACCATACTAAAACGAAGAAAAAGATAGATTCAGAACGAAGAAACGAAGGATAGTGCTATAGCTTTTGGGGAATAGCCTTTTTAAAATAACTAGACTTTTCTTGGAAAATACTTAATTGGTTTTGAAAATAGTTTTTCAAAAGGTAAGTTTCAAAAACACTTTTGCTCAAATCTTGTAAACCTGGCTCTGATACCAAATGTAACACCCCACCTCCGCCAGTGCCAATCTTGCAAGGACACTAGCTTTGGAGGGGCGTTTAAACAAGGTAAACATGCATGCAGATATCACAAGACAGAACATATAAGTAAAACAGAGTAGTAAAGCAGCGGATAAAACTTGCATTTCCAAAACCTCAGTTAAGTTACAATAAAGTACTTAGTCATTATTTTCCAACAAACAAAGTCTAGATAAAAGCATAAACTGAAAAACTGAAATACATAAAGTACTATCCCCAAAGTGAAGTGATAAACCATAGCTAGCTCAATGTCCAAACCCGTACATGAGCAAATCCAGTAAGCAAGCTAGAAAGATCCAAGCTAAGCTCCAATGTTCCCATCCTGAGGACCTGAGGGGGGGGGGGAACGGAAGACAAGAGGCGAAAGAAAACAGGTCAGTCAAAAAGACTGGTAAGCCCTACTACTATATGTCCATGAACTAGTAAAGTTAACTGGCATGAGAAGCTGAGATGAACATGAGGATAACAACATACTGGCATGATGATTAACTAACAAGATAGATAAAGGTGTCATCGCATAATCAAGGTTAATTTTTGCACCACGGGTGTACTAGCATTCTAACATGTCAAGTAAAAACAAGAATTGATCCCTTGGCCCAAGCTTGGCCCAACATCATGAGATGACCTAAATCAAGGTCCAACTACTCGGTCTAGTCGATCGGCTCCCTATAAGCCTTACTCGTCAAGTGTCGGTGTCATGCGGCTTAATCATGTAATGTAGTTGACTGTGCAGGGTCCACCCTAGGGTGTATCAGGCCCTATGGTGTAACCCTCTGACACCATACCATGATGCACAGTCCAAACCTACCGTTGCCCGTGTTCAACTCCGGACTTGATGTGCACGACCATGGTCCGCCTGAACAACCAGGGCATCATTCAGCCGTCTCTTTTGGTCTCTTACAATCAGCCCAGTAATCGTGCCCCACACTATCCTTGTCCTAGGGTCTTATGATACTACCTAGAAGGTTACTGCTGAAAAGGACCACGCAACTAGGGTTTCTTAACGGGTTAAATGTGGTTAACCCGATCCAAACATGGATTAAATTGGTTAAGAGTACCCAAGGCTCCTGACTTAACCCCGATTAATCCATCAAGCCCAAATTGGTTAAGTATTAAGTGGACCATGACTTAACCCTAATCAGGAGGCATTAATTAACTTAATGCGCTTTAACCTCTCACATTAGACTTTGTTGTGGTTACTAGTTAAGCCGGGCGGGTCCGGGTAGCTTTACACCACAACTAGGTCTAACCTCGGGTTCGAGCACAACATGACCAGCTTCTCACATTGGGTCCTATTGTTTGTAGCCATAAGTTAAGCCGGGCGGGTCCGGGTAGATTTATGCTACAAACTCAACCCAACCTCGAGTTGGCCACACTCATATTTTCTAAGTGTCATGTCCATTATGTTTCCAAAACATAATTACAAGTTAACATATCACGTCATGTTACAAAAATCATGTTCATGTCATTATGTTACACAACCCCAACGTAATCCCATCGTTTACATAATCGCAACAACGCATAAAGGATAAAATAGGGAACTTGGCATAACCATGACATAAAGGTGTTGAAGCCACAAGTTTAACATGGTGGCATATGAAATGTACATATGTTCATATACTTGCATATTGCATTATTAGGCTTCAAAAGCATGCATAAAACCAAACTTAGCATATGAGTGATACATGGTGATAAATGACATGTAGAAGTTGCTAGAAGTTCGCATTTTGCCTCACATGCAAGTTATCATAAGGGATATGATAACTTTCATTTTGCCAAAATGCAACCTTTAATATAAAGCTTGGAGCTTTATGCTCAAAACCTCAAGTTTAACTTGCATAACATGATAACATGATCAACCCAAACTTGCATAACATAGCAACATGTGTCATACATAATGATTAAACCAACTTGCATAATGATCATCCAAACTTGCATATAATGATCAACCAAACTTGCATATAATGATCAACCAAACTTGCATATAATGACCAACCAAACTTGCATATAATGATCAACCAAACTTGCATATAATGATCAACCCCAAACTTGTATCATTCATTTAACTTTAGAGTTCAAAGAAAGAAAGTAGAAAAGGGCTTACAATGCTATGAAGACACAAATAAATATTTATTATAAAGATTGAGACGAAGCCCTTATGCAAGCACCAAAAACCCAAATATGCAAGCTCCAAATGAAAACCCTTGAGCCAATTCAATAAAAACCCTTGCTTTGAAATAGAAATGTTGCAACTTGACTTGAATGCAAGCTAAGAACACTCATACAAGTTTGAAAACACTTGTATGAACTCAAAATCTCTCATAGAAATTAACTTAGAAATTTTAGCATGAGAGTGGAGGCCACGAGAGGAACAAATTTGACATAGTTTAGTTGTAGGATTGAATAATGGTGATTTAGGCTAGGTTTGGGGTCTTTTTATAGAGGATTAGGATAGTATTAGCCATAGGATTAACCCTAGATTCAATCCAAGCCATCAAAGCATGTCTTGGGGAAGAAGTCAAGTGTAGGAACCATCTAGGGCCTTTAGATTAAAGCTGAACCATGAGAACCATTCAAATGCAAAATCTGCATTTGAGCGAATCGGCCCTCGGGTTGACAGCCAAACACCCTGGATTAACCCCTAGTCGACCCAGCGAGCTCGGGTCGACCTCAAAAATCGGCCGGTTCGGTTATTCCCCTCTCCCAATTTGCTGTTTTGAACATTTTTGCATATTTATTTATTTAATTTTCAATTATATATATATATATATCAATATATATATATATATATATATATTTCTCTGCGCAACCCATTTCACTTAATTAAGTATACTTTAATTTGTGAATTTTTCGTGAAACTTCGCGAGGCCATATCTTGGTCATACGGACTCCGATTTTCGAAAACTCGGACTCTATTTCGCGTATTTTTCCGAGACGAACGCAACGGCACAGCCCGTTTCCCTTGATTCAGATTTTACAGTTTAATCCTGCCTCCATTTATGTTATAACATGTTATTCAAAAATACGGATTGTTACAGATCCTTACCAAAGTAAATATTTATTTTATTATCCAATCCTAATCTTCATCCCACGGAGCAAAACTGGTAGCACTCCATAACTAACACCCACTGTGTTATCGGTAAATTTAATTACCACTTAACGTTCAAATCTAATTAAAGATTTAACTACTGCATGGAGTAAAACTGGTCGTACTCCATCCCGAACAATTCTCGAACTTGATAAATTTAATTATCCTATTCTCATTTCAATCTAACTAAAGATTTCTTAAAATTGTAACTTTATTTTAATCCCAAAAATCATTACTTAAGGATTAGTCAGCCTTTGGAAATTAATCTTGCTATTACTTAGGTTAAAAAACAAATGTCTTGTAAAAACACTGTTCACAACAAATCCAAATTCATCTTCCATTAAATATGGAATCTTCACGGAAATCTGAATAACTTATAATCGATATAAATTTTCATATCTGGCCAATACTATAAGTGGAAAAGCGGCCAGGCCTTTTAAATTCCATAAATAGTAAATGCCTTCCTTCACAGAAGTTCATCTCGATTATTATTAATCGAATTCCATTCAATTCCAATTTAATTAAATTAACTGGAAAACTTTCTTAAATCTTAATTAAAAGATTTATTAATTTCACAAGTGGGCTCAAGAACAGTATCATTTAAGATACCATCCACAACGAACCTAAAATCCAATTTGATATTAAATATAAGATCTT
Source organism: Allium sativum (assembly GCA_030737875.1). Lineage (NCBI taxonomy): Eukaryota > Viridiplantae > Streptophyta > Magnoliopsida > Asparagales > Amaryllidaceae > Allium > Allium sativum. The sequence continues at coordinate 299,663,338 of CM060921.1, forward strand.
AAATTGAAATCATGTCGACTTACATTCAATACCAAATTCTGGGACTAACAGTAGCTATATCAATATCTTCCAAATTCCCACCACAATATCCGTATAATCATGGAATCCAATATCGAACTATCCGAAGATAATTCGCAACCAAATCCATTCCGATATATTCCTTGGAAAACTCTGGCTATTTTAAACCATTCCCAATCCAATTTACTAATTTGAAATCATTAGATTTCTTATCTGGTTGTTAACTAGTTCATTTAAATAAAAATATCTTTTGTCTTTTCAAAATTGAAAATTTTCATCCAAAATCTTTTCAAATCATTTACTATGATTTTACATAATTTATTCATATTTTGTTAAGGCCCTTACAGTCGGTTTCCAATATCAGCCACCGAACTGTATCTACAGTGACCTTTTTCGAAACTGATTTGGACATATTTGGAAATCTAACCATTCAAATTTAAACCTCTTATATTCATTGGAAAGGTCTTTTCGATATAAATCCAACGGTTCTGGTTTTTGAAGAGTCTGATGGTCGGGTCTCCCATGGCGTCCATTCAAAGTTAATGGTCAAAATTCGCGAACGGTCGTTGTGCGATACGTTCTATTCAAACTATTAACATATATATATATATATATATATATATATATATATAATATTGTTGATTTCCATTCAAAACATATTTTATAAAACATTTATAATTTCGTTTAAAAACGATTTCACTTCCATTTCATTGTTTTAAATTAAAATTGAACATTGCATTTCATTATGATCTCAACATGATAATATTTTCAAAATGTCATATTTTTAAATTCAGTGTCCTCAATATTCATTTAAAAAAATCATTATAAAAATCCGTTCTAGTTAAAACAACATTTATATACCTAACTCGGCTTCACATTTTTATATTTTCGCGTCCATCCAAAAATGGACATCAAAATCAAACTGTAATCTTCATTTAATGTTATATTATAAAAATATTCATATTCATTCCGGAATGGAATAAAATTTCAACAATATCCATATAAATAAATTTATATGGATTCCATTCATCATATATATCCAACAACAGTTGCAAACAACTATCAACATTCAAATTGACATCTAATGTGCATTTTATTTTTACATAAGCCTCAATCAAATAATTGTCGCTTATATAAATATGTCAATCAACCGATTAACCCAAATTTCACACAAGGGAGATGTGTGAGCCAAATATCATCCCAGGCCCCATGTGGGGTTTTCAACCAACCAATAATTAAACCATAAATTATTTATTCAATCATTTATTTCATCTCATCCATATCATAACATAACCAATCATCCAATGCCATTTATGGCGCCACAAGTGTCCATCCGCAAAGTATGGAATGCGAGTGTCACATATTCATACAACGCTTCTAATGCAAATGATTTGTGAATACTTCATGTGTTGAACTCAAGGGATATCACATGCAATAGTTAAAAATGAATGTACAAAATATTTGAGTGAGAGAGTTCTCATCGAGATTTTTGATCGTTATAATAACAATCGTTTCTAAGTTAATTTAAACGCGGTTTAATTTGATCCAAATTTCCAACTAGCTCCAAATTTGACCAAACAAGTTTCATTGCGAATCTCTCGTTGATACGGTTCCAATGCATCTTGAATCTCCTAATTTCGAGTTCGTATGAAAAGGTTATGAACTTTATAAGTTCGTATATTCACGCCAAACAAACATTCCCATCAACATATCTTGATATTAACCAACTAATTAACTAATTAAAATTAAACAACTCTCACCCTAAGCAACGAACAACCATACACTTCACCGTCAGTGCTTCATGCACTTGCTACGAGCCAAAGATCTCGCCTTTTCAACTCGAATCAACACCAAACTCCACGCCAACACTCATATGCACATACACTTGGGTTCTAGGGCATAAAGCTAGCACTTTCATGGGTTTGCGGGCTTGTGGGGCCTACAAGAGCCACTTAAAATATCTGGACAACAAAGAGGAGGGCGTTGGCGAGGGTTTTGAGTTGCTTTGTGGCGAGTAGAAGCCATGAAGGAGATGCTAAAGGTCGTAGAAGTGGTGCAAAGCCTTAAAAATGCAAGCTTTTTGCAAAATGAAGAGGAAGGATGAGTTTCAGAGATGGGGAAGGAAGGCCCACGTTGCCATGGCTGGAGGAGGCAGAGGGGTGGCTGCGCAGAAGGTGGAGGTGTTGGTGGTGAGGCCTAGGCGGCGTGGGGAGCTTAAGGAGAGAGAAGCCATTAAAGAGGAAGCTTAAGCTTTAGGAAAATAGTTTAGGAATGTAAATGGATTTAAAACTATATTAAAACCCACTTAACCCTACATCATGTCATGTAGCACAATTTAAGGGGAGGATGCCAAATGGAAGGGAGAGAAGGCTCCTTGTCTAATTCTAATTGGTTCAACACTATTCACAATTTGACTTATTTTGCTAGTTTATTAATTCTAACATGCAAAATTCGTTCTCGTCCCACGGGCACACGTTAACTCCAAAAATTACGAAATTTGGAATCTCTCTATATTTTGGAATTGTGCTTCCAACGAATTTAACTACGTCGAATTTGGAGACTGTTGGAAAAACGACCTTATTTTCAGCTTAAATTGAAAACTAACTGAATTTTAAGCTTACGTTTATATACCGTTCTCTTACATACGAACTCCAATGAACTTGAAATTTTGGATTCTGCCATATTTCGACATTCCGAATCCAATAAAAGAGGTTTCGTCAGATTCCAAGACTGTTTTAAAAATGGTCCTTTTTCAAGTGATCGATATAGCTTTAAAAATATCAAATTTTAAATTCGTACTTATAGATCAAATTAATAATTTTACTGAGCTTGTTTTAAGTCAAATAAAATATAAAAATTAATTTAAAAATTATTCTCAAATTTTATCAAGCAAAAATTAGCAATTTATATTCAAAATTCAATAAAATAGCTTAAATCAAAATTTTAAATTGGTTCTGAAATTCAGGGTTATGACAATCTGTGATTATCTCTGTAGAGTGTGATTAATATAGTAAATCATACAAGTTTTAGATTTTGTTAAAATTCTAAAAAACATTATTCACCCCCTCTAGTGTTAGTTTTGCCTTAACGATTCGTTCTGCAATCCCTAATAATTGGTATCAGAGCCTGGTCTTTCAAAAGTTCTTAATTTGATTTTTGAAAATATTTAAATGGCAAATTTTGAAATGATTTATAACTCTACTTTAAACTCATAATATAATTTTTGAAATTTGATTTTTAAAATTTAAAATTTTGAATTTTGAATTTTTTTAAAATTTTGTAATCTTTGATATATGTATATGTTGCAAAACCATCATGATATTGTTGTTTAAAATTGTAGATTAGTTATTTTGAGAAGTCATTTGATTATTTTGAAAAGTAATTTTATTATTTGAAAAGTTATTTGATTATTTGAAATGTTGTGATGTTTTACAGGAAAAGATGTGTTATATGGCTATTGGATATTCAAACTATTAAAAGATGGGTGACGTGGCTGTTGAAAATTCAAATTCTGAAATGGTGTGTTACATGGCTGTTGAGAATTCAAAATTCTTATGAACACATGGTAGAAATCAAAAAGAGGAAAAGAATAATGACGATTCGTGAATAGTATCAAGAAGAAATGGATATATATAATATAAATCAGCAAAGAAGTGGGTACCAGATCAATTTATAACCTTAGATTTTCATCTACAACTTACCTTCATATTGTAATTCTCTTCATTTGCTTTGTAATGCCGCTAGTTTCATGTGAATTCTTCAAGAATTGACCAAGTAATGATCAAATGAAGCTTTGGTGCATAAAGAGAGAAGGGAACCAAAACTAACGATGATTATCTTCAAATTGCATCCACAGGTTAGACTATTTTTTCCAAATCCCTTTCCAGATTGTATTTCTCGTTCTTGCGGTTGTTTTAATGCGTAGATCATCGAATTTTAATCAAAATTGAATGAGATATGACTATTTGAAGTTGGCTATGCAAAACTGAAAAACTATTACGGGATTTCATGCATCTCTCTTACTGTTTCAACTTTCTGCACCCCAATGCCATCCAAATTCATCCCCAAAATGTTACTAGATAGTAGTCCTTGAATCTCTTTGATTTTCCGTTGGTTTCATCCAATTTCATTAAGAAACGAAGAAGTTACGGCTCTTGTAAGATTGAGTGAAAATAGAAAATTGGGAAGAAGAAGAGAAAAGATTGTGAAGAGACATGACTTTTGGGCCTATTTATAATGGCTTAAGTTCTTTTCATTCAAATTCAAAATTCAAATTCAAAATTTTGGCGTCAAGTTGGTTGAAGTACTAAATCTTCAATATCTTTCTCATATGGTGTTCAAATTCAGCAAATGAATATACTATCCTGATAAAAAAATGAGATCATCGCAATAAAGCAGATTTTATCGTCAAATTCTGCAAGATGTGAACGTGTGGTTCAATACAATGGAAGGACAACTAAATGGTAGATTGCAAAAAGAGTTACATCTTACAATATTTTCATAATTATCACTATATTTAGGAATATACATTTACGCATATATGGTTAGGTATAGAAATTTATTTCTTTTATAATTTTAGATAATTTGGTTCATATTTTGATATACCATAGTGTACTTATTAATAAGGCCAGGAATAATTGCTCAAAGATATTTGTTGTTTTCACTGCATGAGATAATAAGGCCAGGAATAATTGCTCAAAGATATTTCCTGTTTTCACTGCATGAGAATAAGGCTAGGAATAATTGCTTAAAGATATTTCCTGTTTTCGCTCAAAGATATTTCCTGTTTTCACTGCATGAGATAATAAGGCCAGGAATAATTGCTCAAAGATATTTCCTGTTTTCACTGCATGAGATAATAAGGCCAGGAATAATTGTTCTTTTGCCTATTTATTGCTTTGTATTTGTCAGTACTGCATGAATGAAATCTTTCACAATATCTCTTCTTCTCTACATGGTATCAAAGCTCTTCTAAACACTCACAAATAATTGCTGCCATGTCTCTCAATAATTCTACAAATCAAAATCTCCTCGCAGTTGCTACCATAACCCCTTCTCAACTCAATTTTCAGATTCCTCCTATTAGCATCAAACTAGACCGAGAAAATTATTCACTGTGGCATACAACAATCATTTCATCCCTTGAGACCTTCGATCTTGAATCTTTCGTCTTATCTTCTAATTCCCCACCCGAGTTTCTTCCCACTCTAGATGGTGCTATGTCCACCAATCCAAATCCGACATTTTTCGATTGGAAAAAACGGGAAAGTTTTGTCTTGCTTTGGATCAAATCAACCCTCTCTGAGCGAGCTCTGTCCATTGTTGCTCGCTGCTCCACCTCTTACATGGCGTGGCTTGCTCTTGATCGCTCTTTCCAAGCGCAAACTAGGGCCCGTCGCATGGACATGAAGACTCAGATTCAGTCGCTTTCCAAAGGAGCGTTACCCATGATCGAATATATCGAAAAGAAGCGTGCCATTGCTGATTCTCTTGCTGAGAATCTTCATCTGGTTTCAGATGAAGAACTCATCAGTCATATCCTTGCAGGCCTGGACTCTACCTATGCTCCATTTGTCACTGCCTTCATGATTAATTCTGAAAATTCCTCTGTTGATGATCTGGTTGGACTCCTACTTCAGAAGGAAGCTTGCTTGGATCATGAAACTATCCGCCAGTCTGCTGCTATTCTTCCTACTCCCACGGTGCCTCCATTAGCCAACACTAAATCCCGCCAATCAAATCGTTCTACCACACATAACACATATCAAAGCTCTTTCTCCTCCAATTTCCGTGGTGGTGATCAGCGAAGATGTCATATTCAATGCCAGATATGTAGTTGTCAAGAACATGAAGCCATTGATTGTTGGCATCGAGGTAATCAAGCAGATTATCCATCTCGTCATCCCAATCCTAGAGCTCGGAATCGGCAGGCCAACATTGCAAATTTCAACACTCTATCTACCTTGGACCCTTCATGGTACTTCGATTCGGATGCAACTGATCATGCCTCTCCTGATGTGGGCAAATTGACGATCTATGATGACTACAATGGCGACGACAAGCTTGAAGTTGGTAACGGTAACCAATTATCTATCTTTCATATTGCATCTCATTCTTTATCTAATTTGTGTTTGCCAACCGTCTTAGTTGTCCCTGCCTTAACCAAAAATTTACTATCTGTATCAAAATTAACTAAAGATAACAATGTTTACATGGAGTTTTGGCCTCATTTTTGTTGTGTTAAGGATTTTCAGGGCAGAATCATCCACCAAGGGCGAGTAGACAATGGTTTTTATAGGTTGTCAGTACCTACTAATAACCGGATGATGGCGTTGACTGGTGTTCGATCCTCCTTGGTTGGTTGGCACAATAGGCTTGCACACTATCATCAACATCTCCTGCGGCATCTTGTTTCTGATTTCCAGCTTCTTGTCACATCAAATAAACCTCCCACAATGTGTGAGCCATGTCAGTTAGGCAAAAGCCATAGATTGCCTCTTTTAAATTCTCATGTTTCATCTATTAAACCTTTTGATTTGGTGTGTTCTGATGTTTGGGGTCCGTCTCCCTTATTTTCAATTAATGGAAATCGTTATTTTGTTCTTTTTATTAATGATTGCTCTAAATACATTTGGATATATTTTCTTTCTCACAAATCACAACTTCTATCTACATTTATCCAATTTCTTTCGATGATCAAAACACAATTCCAGTGTGACACTAAACGACTTCAAACAGATTGGGGGAGGGGGTGAGTATCGTAATGTATTCGCTTTTCTAAAAAAATGTGGAATTGAACATCGTATCTCATGTCCATATACACCCGAACAAAACGGTGCCATTGAGCGATGGAATCGCATCATCGTTGAAAAGGGTTTAGCACTCTTAGCTCAATCCTCCCTTCCAAAACAATTTTGGGAACATGCTTTCAAAACTGCTACATACTTACATAATAGAACCATCACAGCACTACTTGCCTACAAATCACCATACACCATTCTCTATCATAAAAATCCCAATTACACCTTCCTCAAAACATTCGGATGTCTATGTTATCCTTTCCCTCGCCCATATAACTCTACCAAAATGGATTTTAGATCATTGTCATGTACCTTTCTTGGTTATAGTACATCTCACAAGGGATATCTCTGCTATCACAAGCCTACATCTCGATTGTATGTGTCTCGATATGTGGTTTTCAATGAATCAATCTTCCCATATGCCTGTGATTCACAGTGCGTAGTTCCTCCATCATCTAGGCCAGCCCAGGAATCTGTTAACATCATCCTTCTTGATCATATCACCTCAATCGACACTACACCATCACCGCCTCCTAATTCTCTACAACCTCCAATACAAACTGCACACACTCCCATTCCTCAACATACACCATCACCACCTCCTAATTCTCCACAACCTCCCATACAAACTGCTCATACTCACACTCCTCAACATACTTCATCACCGATATCCACATCTCCAAATCTACCTTATCAACGTCCCACTCTCAACTCATAAGACAAACAATCATATCCTCGTCATTACTGTCCAACAGAAAATAACCAGCACTCCATGGTTACTCGAGCCGCCACAAACTCACTCAAACCGAAAGCTTTTTAATCCATCTCCATTGACCAACAAACAGAACCCCAAACCATTTCTCAAGCCCTTCGTATCCCATGTTGGCAAACCGTAATGAAAGCGGAATTTGATGCACTTATGAGAAATAGAACTTGGTCACTTGTTATTCCTCCATGTAATGCTAATGTTGTGGGTTCTAAATGGATGTTCAGGATTAAAAGACGGTCTGATGGATCGATAGAGCATTACAAAGCTCGCTTGGTGGCGCAAGGATTTAGTCAAGAGGCCGGTCATGATTTTTTTGAGACCTTCAGTCCTGTAATTAAGCCTACAACAATCCGTTTGGTGTTGTCCATTGCGCTTTCTCGTGGTTGGTTGATTCGTCAATTAGACATTGACAATGCCTTCTTAAACGGTGATCTGTCGGAAGTAGTTTACATGGTCCAGCCACGTGGTTTCGAAAACCCTTCTCTGCCCAATCATGTATGCAAGCTACACAAAGCCTTATATGGGCTTAAGCAAGCGCCTAGAGCATGGCTCACTAAGCTGAAAACTTATCTAGTCTCACATGGGTTTTGTAAGAACCCGTAACTTTCCCGTTAAGGAAAGGGCGGATACTTTGAGAACAACACACAAATGAACGCAGACGGAAGAACATTTCATTGTTATTACAACAATTCCATCAGATACAAGAATATACAGAGTATAAATGAATAAATTACAATCGATAAATATCAGAGATTTAAATTACATTTAAATACATCGCAGCGGAAAATAATACAAAATCACAACTGAAAGTGATACACGGATACAGAGCTTTCCGAGCATCGTTCCAGCTGTAAATCAGGACCCTGTGAATATAAATCTGCAAAACCAAAACTACTAGCTGCCCGTGTGGAAAATAGGGGCACCCAGAGTTTAGGTTAAAACAATAAACTCCAGGTCAGTCATGTGACTAGTGTGAGAACTAAAACAGTTATTAATATTGGTTTTAAAGTTTGGTAACTCAAGGGACCACGCCGTATAACACGGAACGGGTTTCCTCCCAAGAATAATAGTGCATAGAACAAACAGCGCAATGCTAAATAAAGAAAAATGAAGCTGTTATAAGACCCAGGTCCCATCACACAATGCAACGCAAGCCGGAGGATAGGGTTTTTACCTTATAACAGCCAAAGCATGCTTGATACGCTTAAAACACATTATTTGATACCAATATAGGTGTATAGTGTCAAAACAATTTCAATCATAAATATCAATCATAGGCGGCATGAATGACCCATACCACTATGTCGCCATACTAGGTTCTACAAATAAAACCGCACTATCACGTATTGGAAGTTGGATTCCATCATGAGTCGAGGCAAGGGGCAAGCTCCTCTCCGCGTTCGAGACACTCTAGCAAATGCCTCGGGACCGCACACAGCAATCCCTGGATCCTCCAAGGCCGGTCCTCTCTTACTTTTGAGGATTGGCAATTCCTGAACACACGTTTCCCGGTCCTTACAGACCTATATCCGAGGCGCCTCGTATCCAACAACCACACAGGTGAAAAGTATATAAATGTCAGGGCTGGTAGGTCACTGACACCACCCTAGCTAGAAAGAAACGTCGTGCACTCCTTGGGTCCGTATCCCGTTTTTGACTCATACCGAGGTGTGAGGCTCGCGAATTCACGTTATACACAAAGCTACGCCACACAGGCCGTGCTTTGATCATCAACCACAAGACTTTGCTTTTCAACAGAAGCCTTGATCAATTGCCACTTACGCGTGCCACATTGGCAATTCACTCCATGCGACTGATGTCCATCGATATACAACCTCTGAGCTCGTACGTCTCAGAGAAGGGCGTTAAGCAAGAGAATAAATTCTCCGCCGCCAAACAGATGTATATTTAATAGAGATCAATCAACACAGAATAAAATCCAATGTCCGACACACAATCCATTTACAAGTTCGTTCTGGGTCTGAACGAAACCGGAGGCACTTTCCTCGCATATCCATCCATCTCCAAGTACGTCTGGAAGATCACCAACTGATTCCCTCATCCTGGGTGTACAGCCCAATCAAGATCATCAGTAATCACCCAAACGATGTGAAGACTTCCGGTCTTCAACCACCGTCTTCATCTTCGACATCTCGTCGAATCGGTTATTCAGAATGGGCATAAACCCGGCCTTTCTGAATAACCCACGTATATGACAAACAAATGTTACACAAACACAACAAACGCCTCATTCCAATTCAGAATATTCTTTTATTCACAAAATCACATTCTTAGGGAAAGGTTCCCATTAATTTTATCAAAGATAAATTCTTCTAAATTTATTCTTTAATCTTCCTTTGGATATCATCTCAAACTAGTCGAGATTAGCGAACCACACCGAAGTAATTATTTATTTTATTTCCCAATCCCAACCTATATATCCCGTGGAGAAAACTGGTAATACTCCACATCTAACACCACGGTGTTATCGGTAAAATTAATTACCATTTCACGTTCAAATCTAATTAAAGATTTAACTATCGCTTTGGAGCAAAACTGGTGATACTCCACTCTCGATCACTTTTCAGATTTGATAATTTAAATTATCAATTCACTTTTTAATCTAATTAAAGATTCATTAAAACTTCACTTAGTTTTAATCTTCTCAAAAATCAATATTATGTCTTTAACTGGGTTAAAGAACCAATGTCTTCTAAAACATGATTCACGACAAACCCAAATCACATTTGATATTAAATACAAGGCTCTGAATAGAAAATATATCGGCTTATATTCAATTATCAAATTCTGAAACCAACATATATCGTATTGGAAATAACGATATAAAATATATCTTTCAAATTCCCATAACAATATCTGTATAGTCACGAAATCCAACATCGAAATATCCCGAAGATAATTTCGATTCAACTCCAGTCCAATCCATGTATTGGGAATATTGATTACTTTTAAAATCACTTTCAAATTCAATTTATTTATTTTAAAAATAAATTGATTTCAATTCTAGTTCAAAACTAGTTCATTTCGATAAAATTCTATTTTCATCTTTTCAAATGTGGAATTTTCCAGCCCAATTCTTCCCAAATCATTTCTTATGATTTTACACAAATTATTAATATTTTTAATAATTTTATCAAGGCCCGTACAGTCGATTTCCCCCAACGGCCATCGAACTGCACTTACAGCGACCTTTTTCGAATTTGATTTGGACATAATTCCAAATCCAACCGTTAGATTTCAAATTTCTAATATTCATTGGAAAGCTCTTTTCGATACGAACCCAACGGTTCCGGTTTTAGGAGAATCCGACGGTCGGATCTCCCGCAATGTCCGTTTGAAATAAATGGTCGAAATTCATGAACTGCCGTGGCGCGGCGCGTTCTATTCAGGCCATTATATATATATATATATATAATATCTATAATATATATTTCGTCGATTTCCTTTTAAAACGTATTTTATAAATCGTTTTAACTTCATTTCAAAACCATTTCAACACTATATTCAATTTCAAATCGATTTGATTTCAATTCAACTCGAATTCATTTCAATTTTATTTAATTCGAATTCAAATTTGTTTCAATTCAATTGATTCAAATTCGTTTTCAATTCAACTTGAATTTGTTTTATATTCAATTCCATTCGAAGTCCTTTTATACTCAATTCAAATTCGTCTTCTTTTCAATTCGAATTTGCTATAATATTCATTTCAATTTGAATAAAATCGATATAAATATCGTTCACGTCAAAATGGCGCAAAACTAATCAACACGGCTTTATATTTTCCACAACTTCTTTATTCTATTCAATAAATGAATATTTTTCCCATTCAACACATGAATCTATATTTCTTTCAACACACGACTAATCTCAACACATGAGTACTGTCAACACATCACTATTTTTGTTATGTAAAATATTTTATAAAACTAAGGTATCTATCGTTTGATTTTAATTAGACTCCACCGTACAGTAGATTCTAATCGTAAATATGATAAAGATGTAATTTTTATTATTTAAAATATTTCACTCAACACATGAATAGTTTCAACCCATAATCATCGTCCACACATGACTATTTTTATATTCAACACATGAATTTTCTTTTATAATATTCATTATTTTCCCGATTGGAATGAGGCCCAATCAATCACCATATAATGTTAATTATATGGATTTTCATACATCACACGTATATAATAGCATTGAAAAATAATCAACCATCAACCAAAGTGCACTACACTGTATAAGCATCAAATATAAATATCTAACGCTTATAACAGCCTGTCAATCAATCGATCAACATATTTAATCAATCAGGATGAGTGAACTTCAAATTTCATCCCAACACCCGTGTGGGGTTTCAAACAATCAAACACAGATTTTATTTGTGCAGTTGGGCGACGTGTAAAATTTATCGACCCAATCGATATCAGTCAAATCAGTGTATATAAACAAATCGGCCGATTTGTTTATAAATATTCATTTATCCACTTTCACGTTAAAAATTATATTTTTAACGATAAACATTTTATTTTAACACATGAATTTCTATTCAGTTCATTTACACAATAAAAATGATATTTTTATTTTTCTAACATATTTTGGGAAATTTCGGCGGCATAACGGCACGATACTAGAAACGGAACAAGGCCTAGCCTTATCCCCGGTCTAGTGAAGGCCCACGCCATTCACACATCAATCAAATCCATTCAATTCATCAAACAATTCAATTTCAAATCAAATCATCTAACTAATCTATGCAACCAAACAAACAAGTCCATGGTCTGTGGACGATTGTGTCGGGTGCTACTAAGCATCGTCTGCATCCTAGTATATATATATATAACTAGAAAAAGAGATTTTGAGTGAGAAGTTCTCACCAATAGCTATCCAACTTCACGACACTTCATTTATAGAAATCTTCTTCATTCTCGCCCTTTTATCATCTTCGTTGCCCGTAGCCACTACATATATAAAAATCACACATTTTTATATTTTGATGTCTTTAAAATAAAAATCACATTTTTATTTATTCACTCTCAATTTAAAATCATATTTTCATAATCACTTCATATATTTAAAAATCGATTTTTTTTCTATTCTGTTCAACATATAAAAATCGTATCTTTACTATGCTATTCAATATATAAAAATCCCATTTTTACACCGCTACTATATAGATAAAAATTCTATTTTTACAACGATGTTCATATAATAAAGATTATATTTTTATCATGCTATTCTCTATATAAAGATTTCGCCTTTTTCAATATAAAGATTTCAACTTTTTCAATATAAAGATTTCGCCTTTTTCAATATAAAGATTTCTTTGTCCTAATAAAAAGCATATATTTTTATAACTCCACAACATAAAAGATTATATTTTTATAATTCTACAACATAAAAGATTATATTTTTATAATTCTACAACATAAAAGATTATATTTTTATAATTCTACAACATAAAAGATTATATTTTTATAATTCTACAACATAAAAGATTATATTTTTATAATTCTACAACATAAAAGATTATATTTTTATAATTCTACAACATAAAAGATTATATTTTTAAAATTCTACAACATAAAAGATTATATTTTTAATACTTTAAAAATATATAATTTATATTTTTATTTTAAATATCTTATCTACTATAATAAAAATCTAGTCTTTCTATATTTAAAAATATAAACTTCATCAAAAAAAACATACCTTTTTACATTTCAAAATCTAAACCTTTCCTAAATTAAAAATCTAATTTTTCAGTTTTAATAACTAATAAAAATCAATGTTATTCAGTTTAAAAAAAAATACAATGCTATATAAGAAAAATACTGGAATAAAAAAAAAACTAAATAAAAACTTACTGTATGAAATTCAGATGGAAGTGGGAAGCGGGCGCAGTTCGTCGGTGTGGTGGGTGGTGGTGCGGACGAATTGGGGGTCTCGATTTTTGGAGTGTGGCAACAGGGGGGAATTGGGCTCGCTATACGGGGAGGGGCTCGTTGTCAGTCGATGCGGTGGCCGGAGCAGGGGGGTGCGACGCTAGCTCGACGGTCGGAGGAGGCTGGAGCTGAAGGCATCGGCGGTTTCTGGCGTCGAGGGGTTTGCTTCGGTTTGGGCCTTCACTGGAGTGGGGAAAGAGAAGGGAGAGGAAGGAGGAGGGTGCGGTGTCGGCGAGGGGCGCTGGCGATGGCCAGCGGTGGTGAGCGCTCCTCCAGGAGCGGCGGCTCCCCCTTTTTTTTGTTTTTTTTGTTTTTTTTATCAGTTTCAATCTGAACGAATAAACGTGGGGGAGGGGGGGTTAAGGAGAGAGAGAGAGAGGGAAGATTTTTATTATTATTATTATTATTATTATTATTGTTAATTTATTTTATTTTCAAAAAGGAACTTTTTCATTCGACCTCTAAACGAGACCCACCGCCTGTCGTCCTTAACGTATTACCCCCATTCCGAACACAATGGGATATGTATCGCAGGCTGATTCGATCGTTTGAATTAGTTTCCGTTAAATTTACATTTAAATCGCTATATTGAATTTTAAACGTACATTTCAAATTACCGGGGTCACATACTAACTCTAAAAATTCTCGAAAAATATTTTCTAGCTTCGTATTGACGATACGGTCCTAACAAAACTAGTTTCGTCGAATTCTGAGACCGTTAGAAAAATGGCCAATTTCCAGTCGATTAAAATCAACTGAAATGGTCAAAACACGTTTTCCATTGCCACGCTCACATATTGATTCGAAAAATTATGAAATTTGAAACCTAGCAATAATTTGACATCACGGACCCAACAAAAGTGGTTTCGTCGAAATCCGAGGTCATTTGCAAAATGTCCATTTTTAAGGGCCTGAATTCCATAGCGACTATTCAGAATTTTCAACTGGACATATCTTTTGATTCCTGCTATGAAATCTTGATTTTTCGGATTCGTTGGAAAGATATCGTCAATTAGATCCTATTGTTTTTGGTTTCACTAAAATCCGGATTGTTTTGCACCCGGTACATTCAATTGAAGTTTGAAATCGAATTATCGAACTACCGCGCCATTTTCAATTCTATTTATAATTATATATAAATATTTATATTCTAACGACGACGTATATAAATATACGTTCGAATTATATTCAAAATAAATTTCTCGTCGATATTATTTAAAATAATCTATTTTAAATGTTCAAAATTCACTAAAATTGCCAAAATAAAAATTTTAAACTGGCCCAGATTTTCCGGGTTATTACAGGTTTAGAGCTTGTCAGTCTGATACTTCCTTATTTGTGAGTGTCACTCCTTCAGCTACTATCTATGTGCTAGTGTATGTTGACGATTTAATCGTCACGGGTAGCAGCCTTTTTTGGTTCAGTAGTTCATCCAAAATCTCCATCAGTGTTTTGCTCTCAAAGATCTTGGTGCTCTAAATTTATTTCTTGGCATCAAAATTCAGCAAGACAAAGCAGGTATCACACTTTCTCAAGATGCCTACATCAATGATATTCTAGCTCGTTGCAAAATGCAGGATGCTAAACCCATTTCTACCCCGGAAGATCCATCCTCCAAGCTTGAACTAGCAGGTGAAGCATTCTCTGATCCTAAGCTTTGCCGACAGGTTGTAGGTTCTCTTCAATATGCAACCATAACCCGCCCCGACATCGCTTATTCCGTCAATTGGGTATGTCAATATATGCATGCTCCGACAACATCGCATTGGCAAGCCATGAAACGGATATTACGCTATCTCAAAGGAAATATTACTCACCATCTGCACTTTCAGCCTACCAAAGCAACATCACTTCTAGCATATTCTGATGCAGGATGGATGTCAGACTCTGATGATAGTCGTTCTCAGTATGGATTTGCTGTTTTCCATGGTACTAATCTAATCAGTTGGACATCTCAGAAACAACGGGTTGTAGCCCGATCAAGCATGAAGGCGGAATGTCGGTCACTTGCATATACTTCAGCTAAGCTTATCTGGATTCAGCAACTTCTTAGAGACCTTAGTGTTTATCTTCCAGACCCGCCTATTCTGCTATGCAATAATGTAGGTTCTTTGTTCATGTCTAAAAATCCGATCATCGGTACACGCTCAAAACAGATCCGACTGGATTTTCACTTCATTAGAGAGCAAGTTGAAGCTGGTGATCTTCGTATCAGTTATGTTTCATCTGTTGATCAGCTGGCGGATGTCTTTACGAAGCCGTTAAGCAAAGATCGAATATCTCAGTTACGCTCCAAGCTTCAAGTTCGTCCCTCGCTTGAGCTTACCGGGGGGTAATAAGGCCTAGAATAATTGCTCAAAGATATTTCTTGTTTTCACTGCATGAGATAATAAGGCCAGGAATAATTGCTCAAAGATATTTCATGTTTTCACTACATGAGATAATAAGGCCAGGAATAATTGCTCAAAGATATCTCCGGTTTTCACTGCATGAGATAATAAGGCCAGGAATAATTGCTCAAAGATATTTCCTGTTTTCACTGCATGAGATAATAAGGCCAGGAAAAATTGCTCTTTTGCCTATTTATTGCTTTGTATTTGTCAGTACTGCATGAAAGAAATCTTTCACAATATCTCTTCTTCTCTACACTTATCAATATACCAATCTAATTGAAATATTTTCTTATTCTAAATTTAAATTTCCTTACTATTTGATTTAGGACTTAGAAAACTGAAAAGACATCTTTTCGATATGAAAATGTCAATTCAAACTTTAGTTATCGAATTTGATCATCTACTTATGCATTTCAAAAATTATATATTGAAAGTATGTATATATAGCACATAAATTCGTTATTATGATTGAAATAATTTAAAATTTTCAAACATTTTATATTATTATAAAATATAAATTTATATATCTTTTGTATGTAATTTAAACATACATAGTTTAATATATATATATATATATTCACATATAATTTAATAAGAACTTTGGTTACATTATCACAAATACTATCTTTAACTTAATACAAATTTTGATTTCTTATTAAGATTTATAAAACTTATATATTTAACTTAATATTTTAGTATATATATACATACATAATTTTTATGTCTTAAAAGTATAGTTAAAGTATAAGAAGTTGTAAATTTATAGCTTAAGTTCTATTATCAGATTTTATCAAAAATAATTTTATTGTAAGTATAGATTTATTTTATATTTTTAACATATAAATGGTTCTTTATCAAATCAATTTATTTTGATTTCTAAAGTTTAAATTTAAAATTGATTTGTATTAAAAGATTAATAATAAATTGACTTTTAAGTCCTTTTAAAATCAGTTTTTTTATATACAATTATGAATATATGTTTACAATTTACTTCATATAATAAAATTATGTATTCTCTTTGAAAAGATCTTCAATATTTTATTTTTAAAAGAAGCACCTACTAAGATTATTTAACTCCACATTTCTCATAAAACTATTCTAAATAGTTATTTATCTATTATGATATTTTTAATTACCATAAAACTTTTACCTTTACTATCCTTTCCATTTTCAATAATGTATGTTTGGAAATTAATGTATATTACCATTGTTTAATTTGAATAATTTATAATATATATGTTTATGAATAATTGTTAGATATCACTTTAATTATCTTTTGTAGAAATACATATCAACATCAGATAATTCTATATATTATTACCATAATATCACTACACATCTTATTTCATGTCATACATCATTATTATGAATTACAGTTGTGACGACCCCAAACCTCGTACTGACGGTGGCAAGGGTAATCTTTGGAATATAACACATAAACAGATAATAACAGAACAGAAATAAATAAATACACCGGATAATGAACAAATAATACACTGGATAAACGTAATCATCAGAGTTACACAGTATACAGGATCATACTTAGTACAAATACAGTTCAGCTATACATAAATGTCTACAGCGGAAACAAACATAATATGTATAATAGGAGCTGAACAACATAAAAAGAGATAAATGATAGAATCCATCTTCAGCTCCAGCTATCCAGAGAAAGCCAGCTAAAACCTGAATACAAGGCTGCCCGTGCAGAAAAAGGGGCACCCGAGTTTGAAAGTGAAACAAACTACGAGTCAGTCATGGGACTAGTATGAGAAATCTACTTAACACATTTATAAATGGCTAATCACAGGACCACGCCACTTTCGTGGAACGAGTTTACTCCATTGGATTGCCAGTGTTTTAAAACAAGTAAATCTTTAAACATCGCAATACTTTTTATAAAAATGAAGCCATTATAAGACTTAGTTCCCATCACACAATGCAACGCAAACCGGAGGATAGAGTTTTTACCTTATAATGGCCAAAATATGCTTGATACGAATAAAACGAAAGCATTTGATATTATTACTAGTGTTTACATGTTTCAAAAACAATTTCGAATCATAACTATCAACCATAGACGGCATGGGTACCATATATCATGTCTCCATATGTATATACTGTAATAACCCGGAAAATGTGAACCAATTTAAAATTTTTAAATTTGGTTATTACCAAAGAATTTGAATAGTTGAAATAGCCTATTTCAATAAATTATAGAATTGGGTATAGTATTGTGGTTTGAAATTTTGAATACAAACTTTGTCTGACTGTACCGGGTGGAAAATATAACGGATTTTAGCGAAACTGAAAATATTTAAATCTGTTTAAGTATACCTTTCTAACGAATCCGAAAAATCGAAATTTCATAACGGAAATCAAAAGTTATGGCCAATTGAATTTTCAGAAAGGTCGCTATATAGCATATATAGCCCTTGAAAATTGATATTTTGCATACGACCTCGGAATTCGACGAAACCACTTTTGTTGGGTCCGGGATGTCAAATTATTGCTAAGTTTCAAATTTCATAATTTTTGAAGCTAGTATGTTAGCGGGGCAAAAGAAAATGTGATTGGTCAAATTCTGTTAAAATGGGTCGACCTAAAAATGGTCGTTTTTCAAACGAGCTCAGAATTCGACGAAACTGGTTTTGTTAGAACCGGATCGTCAAAACAAAGCTAGATTTATTTTCCTGGAATTTTTCGATTCAGTTTGTGGCCCTGGCAAATTGAAATGTAAGTTTAAATTAAATATCGAATGTTTTATATTTTAATTTGAAAAATAACTGACTGTAACAGTCGAATTGGCCAACGAATCATATCCCATTGTATCCGGAATGGGGGTATTTAGCTAGGGGCGACAGTCGTTGGGTTTAAAAAGGAGTTCGTTTGAGAAAACACTATTTAAAATTTACTATATAGCTCGGACCAATAGGATTTTTTCTTTAAAAAAACACGAAGAAAACCCTAGCCGCCAGCGATTGAACGACGCACGAAGCACGAGACTTCCACCGATTTTGCCGCCGCCTCAGTCGATTTCGCCGCCTCCGCCAGTTGAAGCTTCTGACCGCCTTCGCCTCCTCTATCAATCCGACCAAGCCACGCCTCCATCCACCAACTGTAGGCGTTGAATTTCGACCAGGAAGTCGCGCCCTTTAGAGCGCCGTCGCGACCCACAGGAGCCACCGAATCCATCGCCACCACCGCCGATCTGAAGGTGATTCATAGCTCTCTGACGCAGTGTGGTCTGATCGAAGCAACGAGGTACGATTTGGCTTAAAAATCGAGACCTAGTTTTGAAGCTTTAAAAACTTTTCTGATATAAATTTCTGAAATGAAAATAACACTTTTAAGTGTTGCAAAACTTTGAAAAATAATATCTTTTTCGTTCTTTAATAAAATTCGATGAAACAGGAGACACCGTGACCGCAAGGAGGCTCTCTACATCCTAGAGGAAGCCGCGGATTTTTCTGATCTTCCTACGATTTTTAGCACTGCAATAACCAATGTGAGGAATCTAAACTATTTGTGTGAATGAAATCGTGTTGTATAAATTATATAAGCGAAGTGTAAATTATATACGCATTGTATACCTCATGTACATGTGTTGTATAAGTTATATTAGCGATGTATAAATTATACAAGCGTTGAATGAAACATATATGCTTTAAATTGTGATGAAATGCAAGTGAATTATTATATATATATATATATATATATATATATATATATATATATATATATATATGTATACACTCCCCTCGTCCACAGACCATGGACGATATTTATTGCTTGTGATTGACATGATATTATATGGTATGACGAATGGTTGGAAATAATTGTTTGTGGTTGATATTATGGTTGAAAAATACCTTTGTGGTTGAAAAATACCCTCTTGTGGTTGAAACAAATTAGAATAGGATTGTGGAATTGAAAATAAAACATGCCGCCTGCGTGCGAACTAGATGCATGATCCCCATTGTCAAAAACCGCGAGGTTTTAAGGTAGAGCGAGGAGCCGTACTAGGGACGGTCCCGGTTTTAACTACCCTGCCGTTATGCTGCCGAAATTTTCTGAAATATTTATGTGTTAGAATAATTTTCATTCGTTGAAATAAATTATACAAACTATATCGAATATTCATGTGTTGAGTTGCAATTCATTCGTTGAGTTGAAATTCATGTGTTGAATATTATTTGAATTTAAACAAATGGCTTTAGCGATAAAAATCACATTTTTATATATATACAAACTATATCGAATATTCATGTGTTGAGTTGCAATTCATTCGTTGAGTTGAAATTCATGTGTTGAATATTATTTGAATTTAAACAAATGGCTTTAGCAATAAAAATCACATTTTTATATATATACAAACTATATCGAATATTCATGTGTTGAGTTGCAATTCATTCGTTGAGTTGAAATTCATGTGTTGAATATTATTTGAATTTAAACAAATGGCTTTAGCGATAAAAATCACATTTTTATATATATACAAACTATAACGAATATTCATGTGTTGAGTTGCAATTCATTCGTTGAGTTGAAATTCATGTGTCTAATATTATTTGAATTTAAACAAATGGCTTTAGCGATAAAAATCACATTTTTATATATATACAAAATATATCGAATATTCATGTGTTGAGTTGCAATTCGTTCGCCGAGTTGAAATTCATGTGTTGAATGTTATCATCTTTCAAAATAAGATGAATAGACAATAAAAACTAAACCTTTATTGTGAATATGAAGTGTTAAAAACATTCACGTGTTGAATAAATATTTTTAACGATAAAAATGTTTCTTTTACCATGTATATGCTTTGATAAAAATACACACGTGTTGAAATAAATAATAGTTTTCTAGAAATATTATTATTAGCTTTGTTCTGCATATATATACATGTGTTGAACAGGAAAAATGGATTAGCTATAGAGTAAAGAAATTATTTGCGTGCCCGACAAATTGGTAAACCTTGATGAGTTGGCTGCGCAATTTTATTTATATATCAACTCCTGTGAATGCCATTGGATGCGGAGTGCTGGTTATTCTGTGTGAAATAATAAACGTCGCCATAGGGTAGTAACAATTAATTTTGAACTACACTACATGGCATACTTCATGACGATAGGCATACTTCATCATATTCCACATAAGCAACTGGAGCTTGTGTGACGAGGTGGAAGATTTACCATACAAGCAAGAGGCTTGTATGGCGATGACTATGTACTACAGGTTGAACTGAGGACTGATATGACTATATAAAATATAACGATAAATTGCCAGATTAATAAAAACCCCACATGGGTCTAGAGTTGACAATAATCACGTCGCTCAAGTTATTTGATACGGCACATGGACTATTTATTTCCACACGGAAACAGGGTGACGAGAATTTATTCTCTGGAGTGATTATCAGTACATACTCCCCCGTAAACACCAGAATATATCACTATAAATATGTGAATGCTTTTTAGGATTTATTGGGTACCTAATACGGCCCAATAAATTTCCAAACCCCTCCCCGTACAAAGGAGGTTATGGCGAAATTTTTCGAAATATTATGGCGTTAGTGAAATATTTGAAGTGAAAACGAAGTTGAAAATATAGAATGAACTATAGTTGAAATAATAGAATGAACTATATTTATATATATAAATATAAATATAATTAAAAGGAATAGAGGTCGTGCATTTCGTGTTTCGGAATCGTAATTTGAAACGATTAGTGCGAGAAATCCGACCATCGGATTTTCCCGAAACCGCAACCGCTGGGTTCGCCTTGGAAATATCTTTCCAACGACACCAACCTTGTAAAAATCCAACGGTTGGATTGTCCGGAATATTTAATTTAAATCTGAAGAAAAACAACGCCAGAATCGTTTATATTTATATATAAATATAAATATATTTAAATTAAATCGAATAACGACGCTGCAGTTCGAATTTTGAAACCGTAACTTCAAACAACTAGTGTGGAAGATCCGACCGTCGGATTCTCATGAAACTGGAACCGTTGGGTTCGCTTTGGGAATATCTTCCCACTGATATAGACTTTGTAGAAATCCCACGGTTAGATTTTCCGATATGTGTAAAAAAAATTAAGGGAAAAACAGCGCCAGTGCCACGGCACGACCTGAAACGTCGTTTAATTAAATATGGCCATTTTTAAATAAATAAAAATGGCGAAAAATCGTTGTAAAATATTATAAGCAACATAGTTTGCAAATAAACCAATTGGGCTTGAATTGTTTGATATTTGATGGTTGTATGTGTTTGACGCGAAAATAACACTAAAGAACTGAAAGATGGATGTCGAATAATATAACCATAGAAAGAATCGATTTAAATTCTAATGACGTGAATTATTTGACAAGGCCGAGCTAACCCTCATTTCAAATAATTTATCGAGCGATTCGAATTGGAAAATGCAAAGACGATTCAAGACCGACGATCTTCGTATCGGTTGGATGGGCGCTACTGAGGTTCCTGACTGGAGTAGCTACCGAAAAGGGACGGAAGTAGTAGCCGTCTGAACGTATGTGTTGATTGGACGGATATACGAGGAATTTGGCGCCTTCGGTTTTGTTCAGACCCAGAACGGACTTGTAAATGGACTGTGTGTCTGACATTGGATTTTGTTCTATACTGATTGATCTCTGTTAAATATATATCTGTTTGGCGGTGGAGAATTTATTCTTTTGCTTAACGCCCTCCTCTGAGACATACGAGCTCAGAGGTTATATATCGATGGAAATCAATCGTATGGAGTGGACTGCCTATGTGGCATGCCAAGATGCTGTGATCAAGGCTTCTGTTGCAAAGCAAAGTCTTGTGGATGATGATCAAAGCACGGTCTACGTGGCCTAGCTTTGTATATTTCGTAGATTCGCGAGCCTCACACCCCGGTATGAGTTAAAAACGGGATAAGGACCCAAGGAGAGCATGACGTTTCTTTCTAGCTATGGTGGTGTCAATGACTTACCAGCCCTGACATTTATATCTATTTTTCTCCTATGTGGTTGTTGGAATGCGAGGCGCCTCGATATAGGTCTGTAAGGACCGGGAAACGTGTGTTCAGGAATTGCCAATCCTCAAACGTAAGAGAGGACCGGCCTTGGAGGATCCAGGGTTACCCAGAGTGTGTAGTCCTGAGGCATTTGCTAGAGTGTCTCGAAGCGGAGAGGAGCTTGCCCCTTGCCTAGACTCATGACGGAAATCCAATTTCCAATACGAGATAACGGATTCGATTGTAACTTATATATGGCGACACAGTGGCATGGGACGCTCATGTCGCCTATGATTGATATTTATGATGCTATTCGTTTTTGAAACATATATGCACTAGTAATAATATCAAATGATTTCGCTTTATACGTATCAAGCATATTTGGCTATTATAAGGTAAAACTCTATCCTCCGGCTTGCGTTGCATTGTGTGATGGGACCTGAGTCTTATAATGGCTTCATTCTTTCTAAAAGCATTGCGTTGTTTTAAAAGAATTTACTTTGTTTTAAATGCACTAGCAATCACTGGAGTAAACCCGTTCCGCGAAAGTGGCGTGGTCCAATGATTCGCTTATTACTGTTGTTTAATTGTTAAATAGATTCCTCATACCAGTCCCCATGAATAACTCGTTGTTTGTTTCACTTTGCAAACGCGGGTGCCCTTATTTTCACACGGGCAGCCTAGTACACAGGTGACAGGTTGTTTTTGGCTCTGCACTGCTGCATAGAGTGCATTTTTGGCTCATGGCGAGGCTGACTTCACAGAGACGACTTTGACATTTTCCGCCATTACTGTACTTATATTATGATCCCGCCACGGGCGATGCAGACTGATTTACTTTCCGTATTTCTTATTGTATGTATATGTGCCGCCTTCGGCGATGTAGACTGATACCCTTATTATGTCTCACTGCATGTATGTATTCCGCCTCTGGCGATGATGACTGATCACTTTCCTTTTTATTTACCAAGTTATATCCTACGCTATGCTATTCTGATATTATTACATGTTGTGATTCCGCTGTCATATCCATGTAAAATTATTCTATTTATTGTTTCTGCTATTATCTGTACTCTGCTATGATGATTAATGAGTTATATTCCAATGATTATCCTTAATACCGCCCCTCGGATTTTCAGATCGTCACAGTTGGTATTAGAGCTTTGGTTAACCTTAGTTCCGGGATCTAACACATTAAACACCTCATCAGAATAGAATCAGTAGTGTTCTAATGCGAGTAGCTCATTAGAGATAGGATTAGCAATGTCCTAGAATGAGCTAAGCAGATTAGCAAAACAATTTGATCAGTACATCATCATTATCTTTCCTTGTATTCCCCTGCTTTATCATTTATGAAAATTATCAAATCTGTGAGCTTGACTCTTTTCTTGCTTATATAGTATTCTCTTAGATGGCTACACGAGCAGCAACAGCTAGAGGAGGCCGTGGAGGCCGAGGAGAGGCAGCAGGAGGACGGGGGAATATCCCTGTAGTTGTGGAAGGCCCTATTGTTCAGCCACCAGCACCCGAAGACTTTGTGCTAGACAAAGTAGCAAAGAGGTATAGGAACCTTGGGGGAAAACCCTTTACTGGCACTGGTACAGTGACCGAGGCTATAGCTTGGTTGAAGACCTGTGAGAAAATCTTTGAAGGCATGGGTATGGGAACCAACAACAAAGCACGACTTGGTATTTGGCTCCTTCAGGAGGAAGCAGAGCTGTGGTGAGATGCCATTACCTCAGAGGATGCAGCAGGTACTGTCAGAACCTGGGAGCAATTCAAAACTATGATCAATGAGAAGTTTGTACCTGAACAGGCTTTAGAGAGGATGCGAGAGCAGTTTGCTAATCTCCAGCAAGGAGATCTTTCTATCCAGGATTACCTCAATAAGTTCACCCAGTTGTCGCGCTATGCTCCAGAGCTTATTATGACCAACAAAGCAAAGAACAAGAGATTCATATTTGGGCTAAAGCGCAAGTACCATGACCGAGCTATGAGCAACATCAAACTCTCCTTTTCAGAATTAGTAGAAATGGCTTGCAATTATGAAGATATGGATGAAAGGCACGGTAGCCAAGACCGTGCCAAAAGCCAAGCTGGAAACAAGCGCAAGGCTTCAGCAGATCAACCCGAGTCTAGCATTACCGTGGCCGCTACTCAGAAACCTGGAAAGATCCCCAAAGGAAATTGCTACAACTGCGGGAAGCCAGGTCACTTTTCTAATGTATGCAAAGCCCCGAGGAAACCAAAGGCAAATGACTCAGCTGAATGCTACAACTGCCATAAGAAGGGGCACTATAGCAGGAATTGTCCTTTGAAGCAGAATGCACAAGTGGCTCATGTGTATGACGGGAAGACCTCGCCAGCTACCACCGATGGATCAGGTAAACCCGACGTCTTGGGAGGTACCCTTACCATTAAAAATATTCATGTTTCTGTACTTTTTGATACTGGTGCATCACGTAGCTTCATTTCTGGTAACATTGTTCACAAGTTAAAATTGAAACGAAGAAAGCTTTGAGAACCAATTAAAGTTCAATACCCGATAGGAGGTTCTGTTAGTCTCAGCTTATATAGTAGGGTGCCTATCTCTTACTCTTTCTACAAGTTCTCTTTTGATTCGATTGTTATGGACCTTTCCGAATTTGATATTATACTGGGGCTGGATTGGTTGACAAAATATAAGGCCAAAGTTAGATGTGCCGAACGAATCGTTAAAGTCAAAACGAAGCTTGGACCTATATGTATACCATGCCATGGCTCCGAAAATAATAGAACGGAATTTTGGTCTTCTTTAGAAGTTACTCCCTCTTCATTAGAAAAGATACCGGTCGTGAAAAACTATGCGGATGTGTTTGAAGAAGTAGAAAACTTACCGCCGCAAAGAGAAATTGAATTTAGAATAGATCTAATTCCGAATGCACGACCAGTAGTACATCCAATAAGGAGAATGGCCCCGAAAGAAAAAGAAGAGTTAAGTAGTCAAACCCGAGAATTACTTTGGAAAGGTCTGATCAGACCGAGCTTTTCAGCTTGGGGAGCAGCAGTAGTATTTGTCCCGAAATCAGACGGTACTCTAAGACTTTGTGTTGATTACCGTGATCTCAACAAGCAGACACTGAAGAACAAATATCCCTTGCCCAGAATAGACGATCTGTTAGATCAATTAAATGGAGCAACAGTATTCTCCAGAATGGACCTAGCTACCGGTTTCCACCAATTACGTATAGCCGAAGACTGTGTTCCTTTGACAGCCTTCAGGGGTCCGATTTATTCTACGAATGGTTAGTAATGCCGTTCGGCTTGTGCAACGCTCCGACATACTTCGTCGATCTTATGAACAGAGTGTTCCGAGGTGTATTGAATAAATTTGTTCTAGTCTTCATCGATGACATTTTAATCTACTCCAAGTCGGAAGACGAACATGCAAAACATTTGGAACAAGTGTTGAAAATTCTGAGGAGAAATGTCTTGAAAGCTAAATTTTCTAAGTGTGTCTTCTGGCAGGATGAAGTTAAGTTCCTAGGCCATGTCGTATCAAAAGAAGGGATTGCTGTGGATCCAAGCAAAATTACAGCGATTCAGAACTGGAAACAACCTACTACCCCCACCGAAGTCCGAAGTTTCCTTGGATTAGCTAGCTACTATCGGAAATTCGTTTAGGATTTTTCAAAGATATCTGGTGTATTGACAAAGCTTACAAAGAAGCATGAGAAATTCAAATGGACTCCCGAATGTGAAGAAGCTTTCCAGGAGCTTAAACTGAAGTTGACAACCGCTCCAGTATTGACCATTATAGAAGGTAACCAAGACTTGACTATATGGACAGACGCTTCTATTAGAGGGCTAGGCGCAGTACTAATGCAAAAAGGTCAAGTGATCGCTTATGCCAGCCGTCAACTAAAGCCGCATGAAATAAACTATGCTACTCATGATCTTGAGTTATTAGCTATCGTGTTTGCTTTAAGAATCTGGAGGCATTATTTACTGGGCGAGAAATTCGAACTATACACCGATCATCAATCCTTGAAATATCTGTTCACTCAGAAAGATCTAAACTTGAGACAACAGCGTTGGTTAGAATTCCTTGCAGCATACGATTTTGAAATTCTATACACTCCGGGGAAAGCCAATGTTGTCGCAGATGCTCTCAGCAGAAAGAATGAAATCATTGCCAGTTTTATCATTACTTCTTCCTTAGAAGATAAGATTACTATTCTACAGAAGGACGATGAATTCATTAAAAGGATTAGCCAGCGGATCCAAGAAGGAAAACCCTCAGATTTTAGCCTTGATAGCCAAGGGGTCCTAAGATTAAAAGGGCGAATTTGTGTGCCTGGAATTCCAGAGCTCAGAAGAGAAATACTGGATGAGTGCCACAAGTCCAAACTAAGTATCCATCCCGGTGTGAGAAAAATGTATAATGATATCAAGCGCACATTCTGGTGGAAGGCGATGAAAAGAGATATTTCAATATATGTTAGCAGATGCTCCACATGTCAGCTAGTTAAGAGTGATCAGCAGAAATTGGCTGGATTATTACAACCCTTAGAAATTCCAGGATGGAAGTGGGAACAAATCTCGATGGACTTCATCGATGGCTTGCCTTGAACTAAGAAAGGAAACGACAGTATATGGGTAATCGTAGATCGCTTCACGAAGACTGCCCATTTCATACCTGTCCGATCCAACAGAACGGCTCAAAGTCTAGCATAGATTTACTTCAAGGAAATAGTTAAACTACATGGAGTGCCGCTCAATATAGTCAGTGATAGAGATCCCCTGTTTACTAGCAAATTCTGGGAAGCATTCCAGGAAGAATTGGGAACCAAATTGAATCTAAGCACCGCTTATCACCCACAGACAGACGGCCAAACTGAGCGGGTGAATAGAATTTTAGAAGATTTACTACGGGCTTGCGTTATCGATTTTGGAGGCTCATGGGAAGATCACTTACATCTAGCCGAATTCTCTTACAACAATAGCTATCAAGCAAGTTTGGGAATGTCTCCATTTGAAGCATTATACAGTAGACCGTGCAGATCTCCCGCATGTTGGGTAGAACCTGGCAACAGACTTGTATTAGGGCCCGATATGATTCAGGAAGCATCGGATAAAGTCGATTTCATTAAGAAGCGATTGAAAACCGCACAGAGCCGACAGAAAAGTTATGCTGATGCGAGAAGAAGGGATATATCGTTTGCCATTGGCGATTTTGTTTATTTAAGAGTTTCTCCAATGCGGGGAGTAATCAGATTTGGCAAGACTGGGAAGTTGGTACCGAGATTTATTGGTCCCTTTCCTATACTTGAACGGATTGGAACTCTTGCATATATGGTTTCATTACCTAATTGGTTGCCTGGTATACATGATGTGTTCCATGTGTCGCAACTCAGAAAACATGTTCATGATCCAGATCTTGTTGTGGTGGAAGCAGCGCAACATGATATTGACATAACTCCAGAATTAACACTCATAAGAGAGCCATTAAAGATAGTGGGCCAAGAAACTAGAGAGCTAAGGAGGAAAAAGATTCATCTAGTCAAAGTGCAGTGGAGTAGTGATCCTAGAGACTGTACTTGGGAGACTGAGGAAAGCATTAAGCAAGCCTATCCCAAATGCAGAGTGGACATCTCTGACTAACTCCGGTGCAAGGTACCTTTACAATACTTTGCACTTACATTTTATTTCCTACTTAGCTGTTATTTCCTTTTCGAGGACGAAAAGTTTTAAGTGGGGGAGATTGTAATAACCCAGAAAATGTGAACCAATTTAAAATTTTTAAATTTGGTTATTACCAAAGAATTTGAATAGTTGAAATAGCCTATTTCAATAAATTATAGAATTGGGTATAGTATTGCGGTTTGAAATTTTGAATACAAACTTTGTCTGACTGTACCGGGTGGAAAATATAACGGATTTTAGCGAAACTGAAAATATTTAAATTTGTTTAAGTATACCTTTCTAACGAATCCGAAAAAACGAAATTTCATAACGGAAATCAAAAGTTATGGCCAATTGAATTTTCAGAAAGGTCGCTATATAGCATATATAGCCCTTGAAAATTGATATTTTGCATACGACCTCGGAATTCGGCGAAACCACTTTTGTTGGGTCCGGGATGTCAAATTATTGCTAAGTTTCAAATTTCATAATTTTTGAAGCTAGTATGTGTGCGGGGCAAAAGAAAATGTGATTGGTCAAATTCTATTAAAATGGGTCGACCTAAAAATGGCCGTTTTTCAAACGAACTCAGAATTCGACGAAACTGGTTTTGTTAGAACCGTATCGTCAAAACAAAGCTAGATTTATTTTTCTGGAATTTTTCGATTCAGTTTCTGGCCCTGGCAAATTGAAATGTACGTTTATATTAAATATCGAATGTTTTATATTTTAATTTGAAAAATAACTGACTGTAACAGTCGAATTGGCCAACGAAACATATCCCATTGTGTCCGGAATGGGGGTATTTAGCTAGGGGCGACAGTCGTTGGGTTTATAAAGGAGTTCGTTTGAGAAAACACTATTTAAAATTTACTATATAGCTCGGACCAATAGGATTTTTTCTTAAAAAAAACACGAAGAAAACCCTAGCCGCCAGCGATTGAACGACGCACGAAGCACGAGACTTCCCACCGATTTTGCCGCCGCCTCAGTCGATTTCGCCGCCTCCGCCAGTTGAAGCTTCTGACCGCCTTCGCCTCCTCTATCAATCCGACCAAGCCACGCCTCCATCCATCAACTGTAGGCGTCGAATTTCGACCAGGAAGTCGCGCCTTTTGAGCGCCGCCGCGACCCACAGGAGCCACCGAATCCATCGCCACCACCACCGATCTGAAGGTGATTCGTAGCTCTCTGACGCAGTGTGGTCTGATCGAAGCAACGAGGTACGGTTTGGCTTAAAAATCGAGACCTAGTTTTGAAGCTTTAAAAACGTTTCTGATATAAATTTCTGAAATGAAAATAACACTTCTAAGTGTTGCAAAATTTTGAAAAATAATATCTTTTTCGTTCTTTAACGAAATTCGATGAAACAGGTGACACCATGACCGCAAGGAGTCTCTCTACATCCTAGAGGAAGCCGCGGATTTTTCTGATCTTCCTACGATTTTTAGCACTGCAATAACCAATGTGAGGAATCTAAACTATTTGTGTGAATGAAATCGTGTTGTATAAATTATATAAGCGAAGTGTAAATTATATACGCATTGTATACCTCATGTACATGTGTTGTATAAGTTATATTAGCGATGTATAAATTATACAAGCGTTGAATGAAACATATATGCTTTAAATTGTGATGAAATGCAAGTGAATTATTATATTATATATATATATATATACTCCCCTCGTCCACAGACCATGGACGATATTTATTGCTTGTGATTGACGTGATATTATATGGTATGACGAATGGTTGGAAATAATTGTTTGTGGTTGATATTATGGTTGAAAAATACCTTTGTGGTTGAAAAATACCTTTGTGGTTGAAAAATACCCTCTTGTGGTTGAAACAAATTAGAATAGGATTGTGGAATTGAAAATAAAACATGCCGCCTGCGTGCGAACTAGATGCATAATCCCCATTGTCAAAAACCACGAGGTTTTAAGGTAGAGCGAGGAGCCGTACTAGGGACGGTCCCGGTTTTAACTACCCTGCCGTTATGCTGCCGAAATTTTCTGAAATATTTATGTGTTAGAATAATTTTCATTCGTTGAAATAAATTATACAAACTATATCGAATATTCATGTGTTGAGTTGCAATTCATTCGTTGAGTTGAAATTCATGTGTTGAATATTATTTGAATTTAAACAAATGGCTTTAGCGATAAAAATCACATTTATATATATATACAAACTATATCGAATATTCATGTGTTGAGTTGCAATTCATTCGTTGAGTTGAAATTCATGTGTTGAATATTATTTGAATTTAAACAAATGGCTTTAGCAATAAAAATCACATTTTTATATATATACAAACTATACCGAATATTCATGTGTTGAGTTGCAATTCATTCGTTGAGTTGAAATTCATGTGTTGAATATTATTTGAACTTAAACAAATGGCTTTAGCGTTAAAAATCACATTTTTGTATATATACAAACTATAACGAATATTCATGTGTTGAGTTGCAATTCATTCGTTGAGTTGAAATTCATGTGTTGAATATTATTTGAATTTAATAAAATGGCTTTAGCGATAAAAATCACATTTTTATATATATACAAACTATATCGAATATTCATTTGTTGAGTTCCAATTCGTTCGTCGAGTTGAAATTCATGTGTTGAATGTTATCATCTTTTAAAATAAGATGAATAGACAATAAAAACTAAACCTTTATTGTGAATATGAAGTGTTAAAAACATTCACGTGTTGAATAAATATTTTTAACGATAAAAATGTTTCTTTTACCATGTATATGCTTTGATAAAAATACACACGTGTTGAAATAAATAATAGTTTGCTAGAAATATTATTATTAGCTTTGTTCTGCATATATATACATGTGTTGAACAGGAAAAATGGATTACTTGTAGAGTAAAGAAATTATTTGCGTGGCCGACAAATAGGTAAACCTTGATGAGTTGGCTGCGCAATTTTATTTATATATCAACTCCTGTGAATGCCATTGGATGCGGAGTGCTGGTTATTCTGTGTGAAATAATAAACGTCGCCATAGGGTAGTAACAATTAATTTTGAACTACACTACATGGCATACTTCATGACGATAGGCATACTTCATCATATTCCACATAAGCAACTGGAGCTTATGTGACGAGGTGGAAGATTTACCATACAAGCAAGAGGCTTGTATGGCAATGACTATGTACTACAGGTTGAGCTGAGGACTGATATGACTATATAAAATATAACGATAAATTGCCAGATTAATAAAAACCCCACACGGGTCTAGAGTTGACAATAATCACGTCGCTCTAGTTATTAGATACGGCACATGGACTATTTATTTCCACACGGAAACGGGGGTGACGAGAATTTATTCTCTGGAGTGATTATCAGTACATACTCCCCCGTAAACACCAGAATATATCACTATAAATATGTGAATGCTTTTTAGGATTTATTGGGTACCTAATACGGCCCAATAAATTTCCAAACCCCTCCCCGTACAAAGGAGGTTATGGCGAAATTTTTCGAAATATTAAGGCGTTAGTGAAATATTTGAAGTGAAAACGAAGTTGAAAATATAGAATAAACTATAGTTGAAATAATAGAATGAACTATATTTATATATATAAATATAAATATAATTAAAAGGAATAGAGGCCGTGCAGTTCGTGTTTCGGAATCGTAATTTGAAACGATTAGTGCGAGAAATCCGACCATCGGATTTTCCCGAAACCGCAACCGCTGGGTTCGCCTTGGAAATATCTTTCCAACGGCACCAACCTTGTAAAAATCCAACGGTTGGATTGTCCGGAATGTTTAATTTAAATCTGAAGAAAAGCAGCGCCAGAATCGTTTATATTTATATATAAATATAAATATATTTAAATTAAATCGAATAACGACGCTGCAGTTCGAATTTTGAAACCGTAACTTCAAACAACTAGTGTGGAAGATCCGACCGTCGGATTCTCACGAAACTGGAACCGTTGGGTTCGCTTTGGGAATATCTTCCCACTGATATAAACTTTGTTGAAATCCCACGGTTAGATTTTCCGATATGTGTAAAAAAAATTAAGGGAAAAACAGCGCCAGTGCCACGGCACGACCTGAAACGTCGTTTAATTAAATATGGCCATTTTTAAATAAATAAAAATGGCGAAAAATCGTTGTAAAATATTATAAGCAACATAGTTTGCAAATAAACCAATTGGGTTTGAATTGCTTGATATTTGAGGGTTGTATGTGTTTGAAACGAAAATAACACTAAAGAACTGAAAGATGGATGTCGAATAATATAACCATAGAAAGAATCGATTTAAATTCTAATGACGTGAATTATTTGAAAAGGCCGAGCTAACCCTCATTTCAAATAATTTATCGAGCGATTCGAATTGGAAAATGCAAAGACGATTCAAGACCGACGATCTTCGTATCGGTTGGATGGGCGCTACTGAGGTTCCTGACCGGAGTAGCTACCGGAAAGGGACGGAAGTAGTAGCCGTCTGAACGTATGTGTTGATTGGACGGATATACGAGGAATTTGACGCCTCCGGTTTTGTTCAGACCCAGAACGGACTTGTAAATGGACTGTGTGTCTGACATTGGATTTTGTTCTATACTGATTGATCTCTGTTAAATATATATCTGTTTGGCGGCGGAGAATTTATTCTTTTGCTTAACGCCCTCCTCTGAGACATACGAGCTCAGAGGTTATATATCGATGGAAATCAATCGTATGGAGTGGACTGCCTATGTGGCATGCCAAGATGCTGTGATCAAGGTTTCTGTTGCAAAGCAAAGTCTTGTGGATGATGATCAAAGCACGGTATACGTGGCCTAGCTTTGTGTATTTCGTAGATTCGCGAGCCTCACACCCCGGTATAAGTTAAAAACGGGAAAAGGACCCAAGGAGAGCATGACGTTTCTTTCTAGCTATGGTGGTGTCAGTGACTTACCAGCCCTGACATTTATATCTATTTTTCACCTATGTGGTTGTTGGAATGCGAGGCCCTTCGATATAGATCTGTAAGGACCGGGAAACGTGTGTTCAGCAATTGCCAATCCTCAAACGTAAGAGAGGACCGGCCTTGGAGGATCCAGGGTTACCCAGAGTGTGTAGTCCTGAGGCATTTGCTAGAGTGTCTCGAAGCAGAGAGGAGCTTGCCCCTTGCCTCGACTCATGACGGAAATCCAATTTCCAATACGAGATAACGGATTCGATTGTAACTTATATATGGCGACATAGTGGCATGGGATGCTCATGTCGCATATGATTGATATTTATGATGCTATTCGTTTTTGAAACATATATGCACTAGTAATAATATCAAATGATTTCGCTTTATACGTATCAAGCATATTTGGCTATTATAAGGTAAAATTCTATCCTCCGGCTTGCGTTGCATTGTGTGATGGGACCTGAGTCTTATAATGGCTTCATTCTTTCTAAAAGCATTGCGTTGTTTTAAAAGAATTTACTTTGTTTTAAATGCACTAGCAATCACTGGAGTAAACCCGTTCCGCGAAAGTGGCGTGGTCCTATGATTCGCTTATTACTGTTGTTTAATTGTTAAATAGATTCCTCATACCAGTCCCCATGACTGACTCGTTGTTTGTTTCACTTTGCAAACGCGGGTGCCCTTATTTTCACATGGGCAGCCTAGTACACAGGTGACAGGTTGTTTTTGGCTCTGCACTGCTGCATAGAGTGAATTTTTGGCTCATGGCGAGGCTGACTTCACAGAGACGACTTTGACATTTTCCGCCATTACTGTACTTATATTATGATCCCGCCACGGGCGATGCAGACTGATTTACTTTCCGTATTTTTATTGTATGTATATGTACCGCCTTCGGCGATGTAGACTGATATCCTTATTATGTCTCACTGCATGTATGTATTCCGCCTCTGGCGATGATGACTGATCACTTTCCTTTTTATTTACTAAGTTATATCCTACGATATGCTATTCTGATATTATTACATGTTGTGATTCCGCTGTCATATCCATGTAAAATTATTCTATTTATTGTTTCTGCTATTATCTGTACTCTGCTATTATGATTAATGGGTTATATTCCAATGATTATCCTTAATACCGCCCCTCGGATTTTGGGATCGTCACATATACAATCAAAATCGCACGGTGTCGTATTTGGAAATTGGATTTCCATCATGAACCAAGGCAAAAGATAGTCCTTACCGACTTCGAGACTGCCTAGCCCAAACCTCAGGAACAGCCGCAACTGCCCCTTGGAGCGACAGGGCCGGTCCACTGATGTGGATTAAAAATTCCTGAACACTGCGTTTCCCTGCCCTTTGGGGCGTAAACGAGCCAACGAATGACTCCATCGGTCCTGGATCGACCGATATATCCGAGACGCCTCGCAACAGCAACAACCACACAGGTGAAAATAATATAAATGTCAGCCAGTTTAAGCACTGACACCACCTCTAGCTAGGAAGAAACACATGCCCTCCCTGAGGTCCTCTCCCGTTTCTGGTTCATACCGGGGTGTGAGGTTCGCGAATTCACGTTATACACAAAGCTACGCCACACAGGCGATGCTTTGATCATCAACAAGAAGACTTTGCTTTTCAACAGAAGCCCTGATCACTGCATCTTAGCATGCCACACAGGCAATTCACACCATGTAACTGATTGCTATCAATCACACAGAATAAATTCGAATGTCAGACACACAATCATTTACAAGTCCGTTCTAGGTTGGAACGAAACCGGAGGCACTATATACCTTGCAAACCCATCGATCTCCACGTACACCTGGACGATCACCACTCATTATCCATATTTCGGGATGCCTTCCAATCAGGACATCAGTTACCATCCAAACGAGGTGAAGATTTCCGGTCTTCAACCACCGTCTTCATCTTTGATTTCTTATCGTCGATTTAGTTATTCAGAATGGGATAAACCCGGTCTTTCTGAGCAACTCACGTATATAATAAACTAGTGCTACACAAACACAACATACGCTTTATCCCAATTCATTAGTCACTAACCGTCAATCAGTAAGAGAACGATTTCCCAAATATTAACCCCGAAGGCCGAAACCAACATCAGATCAAAACCCAGGAAACCATTCGACTTAGCTAACCTTCAGTTAATTTCTAAATTTCACATTCCATATCGTTTATAATATTTTATAACGATTTATCGCTATTTTTATTTATTTTAAAATAGCTAATATATTCAAATGACGCTTCGGGCCATAACGCGGCCGTGGCGCTGTTTTTCTTTAGATTTGATTTACACATATCTGAAAATCTAACCGTTGGATCTTCACAAAATTTATATCATTAGAAAGATCTTTTCAAAACGAATCCAATGGTTATAGTTTTGGGAAAATCCGATGGTCGGATCTCCCGGTAAAATCGTTTGAAGTTTCGATTTCAAAATATGAACTGCAGCCTCGTTATTCGATTTAATTTAATTATATATATATATATAATCGATTCTAGCGCTATTTTTCTTCAGATTTGAATTAAACATTCCAGACAATTCAACCGTTGGATCTTTACCAAGTTGGTGTCGTTGGAAAGATAATTCCAAAGCGAACCCAACGGTTTCAGTTTCGGGAAAATCCGATGGTCGGATCTCCCACCATAATCGTTTGAAATCACGGTTTCAAAACACGAACTGCAGCTTCGTTATCCGATTTATTTTAATTATATTTATGTATAAAATATAAATATAATCATGTAGTGACCCGAAAATCCAGTCCAATTTGAGCTGACTAAATAACACAAGTCCAACCCCAAATTGCACTAGAAATTCAAGAAACTAATAGAAAGAAGATAGCGGGTGAGGATAGATAAGATAGAAACTTAGAATAGAAGAAGAAGAAGAAGACAACAACAACAACATCAGAGTAACACGAATCTCACAGCGGAACGAATAAAATATAACATAACTTTTGAAATACAAAGTTATAACTGTTTATACATACCATTTTCAGAGTACAACATATAACATCACAGCGAAATAAATAATAGCTATCGACTGCTGAAGCCTCCTGCTCCAAGCTCTCCAAGTGCATCTGTAAATCCCGACTACTTGACTGCCCGTACAAATTTAGGCACCCAAGAGTTTAGGGAAAACAACAAAGTAAACTCCGGGTTAGTCATGTGACTGGTGTGAGTAAACTCAAATCATTTAAACAGGTATATGATATCTCATAAGACCACGCCGTGAATACGGAACGGGTTTTTCCCTTATGAGAATCCAAACATCTTTGAAAAGCAATATCATTCTGATATTATGATAATGTCTAAATACAAATAGATATCAGTCTAGTAGAAACGCTTGCATCTCACGTTCTACATATATAGTATACAATCAAAACCGCAGGTGCGTATTGGATGATTGGGTTTCCAACTATGACAAGGTATGGAACCACCTTCCGATCAGTGTACTCTAGGAACGATACACTGGAGTTCAACAAGAACATCTTGCAACTCAGCCACACATGACCGACCACTCATTTCGCTTGAGTGTATCGAATGTACATCACCAACGGTTGGGATCAGCAACCGTTCCCGTATATATATGGGACAGCATTGATAGATTAAAGAAGCAAATGAATATTCTCTAGATAGGTGATTATACACCCTACTTCGGTGCGACCGACTTAGCCATGCTGCCTGCCCGATTTCTGTCATTTACCGGATGTGAGGCTAGAGGCTACGCTTACTTTCCATTCATTGATAAAACGATCACTTTGAATGCCACATTATCAGATCCGTTAATCATTAGTTGGATCTGCACAAATAGATTCTGGATATTATGCGAAGGGAATAAATCCGTTGGCCACCATATATATTTGTACAGTCCAACTCTTTCGATCATTGGAAATACTCTGTCAGACATTCGTCCATATACGTTCGTTCTGGGACTGAACGAAACCGAAGGCACTATAATGTAAACAGGACAGCCCTTGCATTTTACTCCGTCTTCAATATATTCAGCGTACTTGGTTTGCAACGCTTACGCCAATACGGAGTGGTTCTTTGGGAAATAACCCAACCGGTCTCTCCATATTAACAACGTAAAATGGTCAAAACTTCGATAGTCTGTGATTTAACTATCAAATGAAAACATGTCGGTGTACAAACAACGATCTAAATTCCAAATGGAATTATCGATCCAATCATCAACCATATATATATATATATATATATATATATATATTCATATTTCCTTATTTTCTAAAATTAGAAAATATATGTTTTCAACATTGGAAAACATCTCTAATCCTCATTTACGCATCACTACCATTTCACAACTATTAGTCCCTAACTGTAAACTAGTAAGAGAACAATTCTCTAAGTATAAACCCCGAAGGCCGAAACCAACATCAGATCGACACTCAGAAAAATATTCAACTTACCAATCTCTAGTCAGTTTCTAATATTGTTTAACTCTATTTGATTTACTCTTATTCGAATACTATAAGTCGATTAACTCTATTGATTTAACCCTATCGAATAACTAAATTCGATAAACTCCTTTTGATTAACTCTATCGAATAACTAAATTCGATAAACTCCTTTTGATTAACTTGTATTCGGTTACTAAATTCGATTAGCTAATATTAGACTATTCTTATTCGATTAACTAATATTAGACTAACTCAAATCAGGGTATTTCTAATTAAATGACTAATATTCAATTACTCTGTTTCGATTATCTCTTTTATATCTCATCAATTTCCTTTTTATAACGTTTATTTTCCGTTATAACTATTTCCTTTTTTTACGTTTACTTAACGTTACAATTATTTCCTATTTACAACTTCTATTTACCGTTACAAATATTCCTTATTTACAACTTCTGTTTACCGTTACAAATATTCCTTATTTATAACGGTATATTTATCTTCTAAATAAATATTCCTTATTCTATTTATTTTCTAAATAAATATTTCCCTTTTCAATTCTATTTATTTTATCAACATTTTTCCCTTTTATAAAACTCTATTCGTTTTATAGATACTTTCCTTTTATAAACCGTGTTCGTTTTATAAATACTCTATTTTCAAATTGTTTCCTTTTATAAAATCGGTTGATTTTATAAAATTCCTTTATTTCAAAATACATTGAAATATTCCTTTTTACAACTCAGGGTTTCTTATGATATTCAAAATATCAAACAACGATGATCAATATCGTTCTAACATCCATAATCAATAACAGAATATAAATCACAACATATATGAAAACAGTAAAATAATTGTTGAGGAACCCAGTCGGATTCCTCCAACCTGTCTCCCTGCATTCACAGATGTTACACAATATATCATATTTCATTTTGAAATGAAATATCCTGCTGTACAGAACCATATTTGATTAACAGTACATAAATTAACTATAACTACGTTTTCAATCAAATCTATTTAACAGTCCAGTTTAACAATCAATATACAGCAATCAATAAATAAAGTACAACTTATATTAAAATATAAATTGAGGAGAGTTAGTGAGTTTTACTCACAGTGTTTGTTAACCGTTAAATAACGCGTTACGGTCGTTGATTCGGATAGACGTGTTATTTTGCAATACATTCCCACTAGCTTCGAAATCCGACATTTCCGATGACTTCCCCTCACTTCAGCAAAGAAGCATAAACCAACCGCCACTATCACCTTCGTATACAACAGCTTCGTCAAAACTGGTCGCCTGTTCTAAAACCAAACTCCACACATCCCTTATAAGTTCCATGGCATGCTCGTCTCGGTGGTCCGCCTCCCTGCAGCATTCAGCAGCTCTGTTCTTGCCTTAGGTAAAGAAAACGTGACCCTTTATATGGCCAACCACCAGTAGGATCCGCCCTGAGCTTCCTTCTACTCTTCTTTCGCTGACAACTTAAAACACCTTCTCAAATAAAATACCCACTCGCAACTCCAGGCTATTTGCCAACTTCTACCTCACATTTCTCTCTCCATACTCCTCTCGCCTCACTCCCTCTTCTTTCACACGAAAATATACTTGCTGCTCCTTACATCCTTCTTTACTTCACCTAATACCCTTTCTACATGCAACTCCACTTTGCAATTCACGTCTGTTTCATACCCATGCTACTGTTCGCCCAATATCTCCTCCTCAGTTTCGAAAATCAGACCACCCATCTTGCGCCTGATCTCCCCTCTCTTCAGCCTCACCCACGAACACCTCCTGTAAATCCCATGACCCAAATTCCTTCACCAATTCTTCCCTTTGCATACGGTTTGCAAAACCGTCACCAACATCCACAAGTTCAGAACGCAACCAGAAAACCCAACAACTCCTCTCGTTCGCTCACCTAACAGACACCATCGATCCCTCCTTTTGATTGTAAACCGCAGCCATAGGAGGCGCTGCCTCAAAATTATCGAACTCCAGGCAGAACTCGGGTTTAACAAAAAGGGTATGAACTTGAACGGAAACTCAAGAGGATTTCGATTATATAACTTTCGAGATTTATGGATTTAAATTCTGATTTTATTTCGAATTGTTTTAGGAGCTTGGAAGAACGATTTCCGCTGTTGATGTTGGCGGCTGAGAATGGTAGAAGAGATTTAGGTTTAAAGTGGGAGGGACCTTATATATAAAGGATTTAATTTGTTGAGAGGCTTTCCTTTTGTCCACGTTTTCGGTTTGAGAACACACAAGACCTTGCGGCTGAGAAGGGAAGACTTGGCTTGTTAATAATCATGAATAGGTTTAGATATTTTAGATATAGCATTTCGGTGACCCTTCTATATTAAGTCCTGTTCTCATTCGGACGGCCAACGACAGAAAAAAAAAATACTGTTGTGCTCAGCTCAGTGCCCCGATCCCAAAAATGTAATAATACCGGTAGATGAACTCATATTGTGAAAACCCAAAATATTGATTACAGGGTGCAAAGTACTCTAAATAAAAAGTTGCTTATTTAATTAAATAAAAATTACCATAAAATTCTAAAAATTAAATTATTACTATATCTCAAAAGAACCTTATCTAGATTCAAACCCTAGCTCTAGTTATATCGAATAAACCGTTACGGTCGATAAACGATTTTATAGCGACTATTTTAAAATTTGATTTGGACATATCTCAAAATCTATACAACGAAATCCTGATTTTTCTCTTCCTCTAGAAAGATATACTCCACCAGCTCCACACGTTTCTTGTTTCACAGAAATCCGATTTAAAACGAGTCCTGTACACTCAATTGAAGTTTGAATCGCCAAATAACGAACTGCAGTGCCATTTCAAGCTCGATTTTAATTATAATGTAATTATACGTTCTAACGTCGTCGATTAAATAATATATTCGTTATTTAAATAATTAAATAAGTTAATTATTAAACTGTCAAATATTCGGGTCATTACATTCTTCCCCACTTAAAATAATTTCGTCCTCGAAATTGCTAAGGTAGTGGACGACCCTATCTATTGGAATTCCTAAGATTTGTTTACCCCTTATTTCTGATTTCAACTGAACCAATTAATATTGACTAAAATATTAATTCCTTCCGACTAACCTAAATTTTCAAAAATACGGAAAATTTTCTAACGCCTAAATTTTTTTCGGAAAATTTCGCTATAACCTCCTTTGTACGGTCCTATCTATAAAACCACAACTCGCCTCTCTAGGCCATCTCCAACCAAAAGAAAAATCAAACAGCCAAGCGGCTTGCCAATTCGGCTCATAAAATCTAAACTCATATATAAAATAAACTTGTACCTTTTTGTCGGGTATATCATTATATCCCTACCATCTGCTATCACTTTGCATATATCATGCCATCCAAATCAAACTCTAGTCTGTCTTTATTCTCAACACAATTATTGGCTTGTACTCAAGTAAAATTCCATTCAAACTCTAATCTCAAATTTCAATCTCCCAACTTACCTACTCAATTTCATATTCACTTATTTCAAGTTAAATTCCAATTTATAAATCATTTTTACCAGTTCATCTATTTAACTCGTACGTTAATTTAATTTCCGAATTTAAATTCCTGGGTTTATTCAAATCACTTGAAGTCATAATAACAAATTCAAAATCCTTTGAATTCCTAAATAACTTGTTTTTGCAAAACAGTTTCAAAAAAAAAAATCTTTGGTAGTAATCCATCACTTAGCAACTCGAAAATTACACCGATGATGTATCGATCCATCCTCGGAATTATTTCCCAGCGATCAAAGTGAGTTCAATACTATATTCCTTTCAAAACCACTTTTAAACACTTCCCATTTTGAAATCAATTGCAGATATCCTTATCAAAACAAATTTAAAACCTCCCAGGATTTTAAAATTCACGTATACTTAATCCAGATTCAATTACAAACACTGGTCTGAATTTCTAGTTTTAAATTTCAATTCTGATTTTAATTTCAGATTTAATTCATCTTATTTCATATACTTTACTTATATGAATTCTGTTTAGTTATTTATAACCATTTCACCTTTATAATCTTATTCAATTATAATAACAACCAACACATTAATATTTCCAATATATATACTTGGGTAAAATTATTTTATTTACCCTCTTTTCAAAACATACCATGTCGGTTCATCGTATTCAAGTGTTTAGTAACTCCTATCAACACAGTTTGCATTACTGTATCGACCAGAATTCATAAACTACTCGACCAATAAATCTCCACAATATAAAACAAATTTTTATATCAAATAACAAATACGCGCTCATATATATATACACTCAATCTCAGTCTAGGGTATTACTAACCCTATCTCTACTGAGTCACGCCATAGAGCCAAGGTAATTCGCTTAACTTAAGCTCTGATACCAACTGTAGTGACCCGAAAATCCAGTCCAATTTGAGCTGACTAAATAACACAAGTCCAACCCCAAATTGCACTAGAAATTCAAGAAACTAATAGAAAGAAGATAGAGGGTGAGGATAGATAAGATAAAAACTTAGAATAGAAGAAGAAGAAGAAGAAGAAGAAGAAGAAGACAACAACAACAACATCAGAGTAACACGAATCTCATAGCGGAACGAATAAAATATAACATAACTTTTGAAATACAAAGTTATAACTGTTTACACATACCATTTTCAGAGTACAACATATAACATCACAGCGGAATAAATAATAGCTATCGACTGCTGAAGCCTCCTGCTCCAAGCTCTCCAAGTGCATCTGTAAATCCCGACTACTTGACTACCCGTACAAATTTAGGCACCCAAGAGTTTAGGGAAAACAACAAAGTAAACTCCGGGTCAGTCATGTGACTGGTGTGAGTAAACTCAAATCATTTAAACAGGTATATGATATCTCATAAGACCACGCCGTGAATACGGAATGGGTTTTTCCCTTATGAGAATCCAAACATCTTTGAAAAGCAATATCATTCTGATATTATGATAATGTCTAAATACAAATAGATATCAGTCTAGTAGAAACGCTTGCATCTCACGTTCTACGTATATAGTATACAATCAAAACCGCAGGTGCGTATTGGATGATTGGGTTTCCAACTATGACAAGGTATGGAACCACCTTCCGATCAGTGTACTCTAGGAACGATACACTGGAGTTCAACAAGAACATCTTGCAACTCAGCCACACATGACCGACCACTCATTTCGCTTGAGTGTATCGAATGTACATCACCAACGGTTGGGATCAGCAACCGTTCCCGTATATATATATGGGACAGCATTGATAGATTAAAGAAGAAAATGAATATTCTCTAGATAGGTGATTATACACCCTACTTCGGTGCGACCGACTTAGCCATGCTGCCTGCCCGATTTCTGTCATTTACCGGATGTGAGGCTAGAGGCTACGCTTACTTTCCATTCATTGATAACACGATCACTTTGAATGCCACATTATCAGATCCGTTAATCATTAGTTGGATCTGCACAAATAGATTCTGGATATTATGCAAAGGGAATAAATCCGTTGGCCACCATATATATTTGTACAGTCCAACTCTTTCGATCATTGTAAATACTCTGTCAGACATTCGTCTATATACGTTCATTCTGGGACTGAACGAAACCGAAGGCACTATTCTGTAAACAGGACGGCCCTTGCATTTTACTCCGTCTTTAATATATTCAGCGTACTTGGTTTGCAACGCTTATGCCAATACGGAGTGGTTCTTTGGGTAATAACCCAACTGGTCTCTCCATATTAACAACGTAAAATGGTCAAAACTTCGATAGTCTGTGATTTAACTATCAAATGAAAATATGTCGGTGTACAAACAACGATCTAAATTCCAAATGGAATTATCGATCCAATCATCAACCATATATATATATATATTCATATTTCCTTATTTTCTAAAATTAGAAAATATATGTTTTCAACATTGGAAAACATCTCCAATCCTCATTTACGCATCACTACCATTTCACAACTATTAGTCCGTAACTGTAAACTAGTAAGAGAACAATTCTCTAAGTATAAACACCGAAGGCCGAAACCAACATCAGATCGACACTCAGAAAAATATTCAACTTACCAATCTCTAGTCAGTTTCTAATATTGTTTAACTCTATTTGATTTACTCTTATTCGAATACTATAAGTCGATTAACTCTATTGATTTAACCCTATCGAATAACTAAATTCGATAAACTCCTTTTGATTAACTCTATCGAATAACTAAATTCGATAAACTCCTTTTGATTAACTTGTATTCGGTTACTAAATTCGATTAGCTAATATTAGACTATTCTTATTCGATTAACTAATATTAGACTAACTCAAATCAGGGTATTTCTAAATAAATGACTAATATTCAATTACTCTATTTCGATTATCTCTTTTATATCTCATCAATTTCCTTTTTATAACGTTTATTTTCCGTTACAACTATTTCCTTTTTTTACGTTTACTTACCGTTACAAATATTTCCTATTTACAACTTCTATTTACCGTTACAAATATTCCTTATTTACAACTTCTATTTACCGTTACAAATATTCCTTATTTA
The DNA here is from genome assembly GCA_030737875.1 of Allium sativum. Classification (NCBI taxonomy): domain Eukaryota; kingdom Viridiplantae; phylum Streptophyta; class Magnoliopsida; order Asparagales; family Amaryllidaceae; genus Allium; species Allium sativum. The sequence continues at coordinate 299,707,912 of CM060921.1, forward strand.
TAACGGTTTATTTATCTTCTAAATAAATATTCCTTATTCTATTTATTTTCTAAATAAATATTTCCCTTTTCAATTCTATTTATTTTATCAACATTTTTCCCTTTTATAAAACTCTATTCGTTTTATAAATACTTTCCTTTTATAAAACCGTGTTCGTTTCATAAATACTCTATTTTCAAATTGTTTCCTTTTATAAAATCGGTTGATTTTATAAAATTCCTTTATTTCAAAATACATTGAAATATTCCTTTTTACAACTCAGGGTTTCTTATGATATTCAAAATATCAAACAACGATGATCAATATCGTTCTAACATCCATAATCAATAACAGAATATAAATCACAACATATATGAAAACAGTAAAATAATTGTTGAGGAACCCAGTCGGATTCCTCCAACCTGTCTCCCTGCATTCACAGATGTTACACAATATATCATATTTCATTTTGAAATGAAATATCCTGCTGTACAGAACCTTATTTGATTAACAGTACATAGATGAACTATAACTACGTTTTCAATCAAATCTATTTAACAGTCCAGTTTAACAATCAATATACAGCAATCAATAAATAAAGTACAATTTATATTAAAATATAAATTGAGGAGAGTTAGTGAGTTTTACTCACAGTGTTCGTTAACCATTAAATAACGCGTTACGGTCGTTGATTCGGATAGACGTGTTATTTTGCAATACATTCCCACTAGCTTCGAAATCCGACATTTCCGATAACTTCCCCTCGCTTCAGCAAAGAAGCATAAACCAACCGCCACTATCACCTTCGTATACAACAACTTCGTCAAAACTGGTCGCCTGTTCTAAAACCAAACTCCACACATCCCTTATAAGTTCCATGGCATGCTCGTCTCGGTGGTCCGCCTCCCTGCAGCATTCAGCAGCTCTGTTCTTGCCTTAGGTAAAGAAAACGTGACCCTTTATATGGCCAACCACCAGTAGGATCCGCCCTGAGTTTCCTTCTACTCTTCTTTCGCTGACAACTTAAAACACCTTCTCAAATAAAATACCCACTCGCAACTCCAGGCTATTTGCCAACTTCTACCTCACGTTTCTCTCTCCATACTCCTCTCGCCTCACTCCCTCTTCTTTCACACGAAAATATACTTGCTGCTCCTTACATCCTTCTTTACTTCACCTAATGCCCTTTCTACATGCAACTCCACTTTGCAATTCACGTCCGTTTCATACCCATGCTACTGTTCGCCCAATATCTCCTCCTCAGTTTCAAAAATCAGACCACCCATCTTGCGCCTGATCTCCCCTCTCTTCAGCCTCACCCACGAACACCTCCTGTAAATCCCGTGGCCCAAATTCCTTCACCAATTCTTCCCTTTGCATACGGTTTGCAAAACCGTCACCAACATCCACAAGTTCAGAACGCAACCAGAAAACCCAACAACTCCTCTCGTTCGCTCACCTAACAGACACCATCGATCCCTCCTTTTGATTGTAAACCGCAGCCATAGGAGGCGCTGCCTCAAAATTATCGAACTCCAGGCAGAACTCGGGTTTAACAAAAAGGGTATGAACTTGAACGGAAACTCAAGAGGATTTCGATTATATAACTTTCGAGATTTATGGATTTAAATTCTGATTTTATTTCGAATTGTTTTAGGAGCTTGGAAGAACGATTTCCGCTGTTGATGTTGGCGGCTGAGAATGGTAGAAGAGATTTAGGTTTAAAGTGGGAGGGACCTTATATATAAAGGATTTAATTTGTTGAGAGGCTTTCCTTTTGTCCACGTTTTCGGTTTGAGAACACACAAGACCTTGCGGCTGAGAAGGGAAGACTTGGCTTGTTAATAATCCTGAATAGGTTTAGATATTTTAGATATAGCATTTCGGTGACCCTTCTATATTAAGTCCTGTTCTCATTCGGACGGCCAACGACAGAAAAAAAAATACTGTTGTGCTCAGCTCAGTGCCCCGATCCCAAAAATGTAATAATACCGGTAGATGAACTCATATTGTGAAAACCCAAAATATTGATTACAGGGTGCAAAGTACTCTAAATAAAAATTTGCTTATTTAATTAAATAAAAATTACCATAAAATTCTAAAAATTAAATTATTACTATATCTCAAAAGAACCTTATCTAGATTCAAACCCTAGCTCTAGTTATATCGAATAAACCGTTACGGTCGATAAACGATTCTATAGTGACTATTTTAAAATTTGATTTGGACATATCTCAAAATCTATACAACGAAATCCTGATTTTTCTCTTCCTCTAGAAAGATATACTCCACCAGCTCCACATGTTTCTTGTTTCACAAAAATCCGATTCAAAACGAGTCCTGTACACTCAGTTGAAGTTTGAATCGCCAAATAACGAACTGCAGTGCCATTTCAAGCTCGATTTTAATTATAATGTAATTATACGTTCTAACGTCGTCGATTAAATAATATATTCGTTATTTAAATAATTAAATAAGTTAATTATTACACTGTCAAATATCCGGGTCATTACAAATCAATTCTTCGATTTCAAAACCATACGCTTTTCATACTTTTGATAAAAATAATATTTTTATCCAACAGACATTTATTTCAACACTTCACTATTTTCAACAATCCATGTATATAATAAAATTGTGATTTTTAATGTAAAACAATTTATTTCAAAACACGACTATTTTATATAGTTCATATAGATGATAAAAATATGATTTTTATTATAAAACAATTTATTTTAAAACGCGAATACCATTCAACACATGAATTTCTATTCAATGAATGAATTTCTATTCAACACATGAACGGTTTCTATAGTTTGTATATATATATATATATATATATATATATATATATATATTAAAAATGTGATTTTTTTGCAAAACAATTTATTTCAAACCACTACTATTTTATATAGTTCATATAGATGATAAAAATAGGATTTTCATTATAAAACAATTTATTTTAAAACACGAATACCATTCAAAACATGAATTTCTATTCAACGAATGAATTTCTATTCAATACATGAAGGTTTTCTATTCAACACACGAATATAGTTTCAACACAGGAAAATAATTCTAACATATGAATATTATTCAAAATTTCAGCAGCATAACGGCATGGTAGTTAAAACCGGGGCCGTCCCTAGTACGGCTCCTCGCTCTACCTTAAAGCCTCGCAGCTTTTGATAATGGGGAATCATGCATCTAGTTCGCACGCAGGCGGAATGTATATTTTTTTCTTCATTTCCACAAACTAATCCTATGTGGTTTCAACCAAATAATTCTCAACCACAAACGGGTATTTTTCAGCCACAATCAATCAATTTCAACCACAAACAATTCTAATCAACCATTCTTAATCAATCAATTTTCACACCAATCACAATCAATAAATATCGTCCATGGTTTGCGGACGAGGGGCGTATATATATATATATATATATATATATATAAGCATTTCACTTCTATTCAACACATATATATAATTTTTACAACGCATATATAACTTATATATCGAACGTACAACTTATACAATGCTTATACATGAGGTGTACAACGCTTATATAACTCATACATCGACTATATAATTTATACATCGTCGTTTTCCATATCGTTTATAATTTAGAAATCTCACATTGGGTTCCACTCCACCAAAAATAGCAGAAGGCTCAGAAAAATATGCGGTCTCTTCTAAAATGTAGAAGATGTCCACACGAGTCCACCGTCTCTTGTTTCACTGAATTTCGTCAAAAACGAAAAAGTTAAGATTTTTACAGTGAAATCAAAAACCGTAGCGCTTTAAACTGCTATAATATAGTTTAAATTAAAATAGCCGTATACCTTCCTATTTTGTTCAAAACTAGGTTTTGAAATTTCGCAAAATCCATGCAACTGTTGGCCGATTGGACTATGCAGCGCTGTAGAGCTTCGAAAGGGGTTTCTGGCGAGGTGCACCACCCTTGATTTGATCCCCTGCTTGCGGCGCTAGGAGGTGCGACGCGGCGCAGTTCTCGGTGGCCAGAGCTCGACGACGGGGGAGAGATAGGTGGTGCGGTTGGTACTGATTTGAAGGGGAGAAGGAGTTGGACAAAAATCTTAACTGGCGGAGGGGCTGAAAGTGGAGGAGGCGGTCGGAAAATGGGCTGGAATGTTTGAACAGCAGCCGCCATTGATCGGAGGAGATAAAAAGGGTTTTTTCGATTTTTTTTATATTTTTAAAATTATGAAAGGAATAATTTGATTAGCCGGGAGATTTTAAAAGGGGGTTTTCTAACACGACCTCCAATCCGAACCCAACGACTGTCGTCCCTAGCGTTTTACCCCCATTCCGAACACAATGGGATATGTTTCGTAGGCCCATTCGACTGTTTCAGTCAGTTTTCCTTCGAATTAAAATATAAAACATTCAATATTTAATTTGAACGTATATTTCAATTTGCCGGGGCCACATACGAATTCTAAAAATTCCCAAAAAATAAATCTAGCTATGTTTTGACGATACGGTCCCAACAAAACTAGTTTTGTCGAATTTTGAGACTGTTTGAAAAATGGCCCTTTTCTGGTCGATCCAATTTAACAGAAATCGACCAAATACATTTTCCATTACCACGCTCACATACTAGCTTCAAAAATTATGAAATTTGAAACCTAGCAATAATTTGACATCCCGGATCCAACAAAAGTGGTTTTGTCGAATTCCGAGGTCATTTGCAAAATGGTCGTTTTCACGGGTTATGTAAACTCTATAGTGACCTTTCTGAAAATTCATTTAGCCATAACTTTTGCTTCCCGCTATGAAACTTCGATTTTTCAGATTCGTTAGAAAGATATTCACTAACAGATTTAAATATTTTTGGTTTCACTAAAATCCATTTTGTTTTGCACCTGGTACAGTCAGTCAAAGTTTGAAATGAAAATTTGAAACCGCCGCGCCATTTCAGGCCTTGTTTATAATTAGAATTAATTATATTTGTTTTCAAACGTCGATTCAAACACACTTTTCGTCGTTATTATTTAAAATATTTATTTTAAATATTTAAAACCCACTAAAATACCCAATTTAAAATTTTTAAATTGGTTCAGATTTTCCGGGTCGTTACAACAGTGCATCTCATATTAAAATCACTCACATCACAAGTTGCATTTCATTCGATATATCACTTCATTTAGCTTTACATATGACATACTGCAATATATCCAACACATTGTGCACACAACATTACATGTTAACTTTAACTTCACAAATAACAAGTATACTTTATGAGGAGGTTTTTATAACATATTACATTGAATTGATTGGATTGTTTAACTTGTTTAGCTTGATTGAATTGATTAATTTGTTTGGCTTATTTGATTTGATTGACTTAAATAAATTGATTGGATTGTTTAACTTGTTTAGCTTGATTGAATTGATTAATTTGTTTGGCTTATTTGATTTGATTGACTTAAATAACATGATTGACTTACTTGACATGGTTAAATTTCATTAGCAGTTGATAGGTGTGTTAGAAATATACTTATGCATTTTTGGATAATAGGAGTTTTATAGGTTTTTAGGATAAATAGAAGTTACAAGAAATGTTGGGTTTTATTTTTGAATTGATGTTTTATGACAAAATTGGTTGATTGTTTGGATTAAATTGCTTTACTTAACTTATATCATAGTTTTAAGATATCTCATCAGAATTATTTCTTAGTCTAGATTAAAGTCTTATTGTTTTAAGGGAATTAAAGTATAGGCTAGGTTTAGTCTTGTATTAGATTAAGAGGGAGTTTTATAGTTTTTAGGATTAGTTGACGGTTCAAGAAGTGTTTATTAACATATATTATTTAAATTGGTTGATTTAGTTTAGATTGATTGCTTGAATTGCTTGCTTGAATTTCTTGTTTGGATTGATTATAAAAATTGATTGGATTGCTTAGTTTATTATCCTCTTATTTAGTTTATTAGACTAGTATAGTCATAATTTTAGGAGTTATAATCTTTTAGGTTTAGAATCATAAATTAGATTGAGATATAAGGATATTATAGAATCAAGGATAGTTATATTAGAAACATTTATAGATAGACTTAGGGGGAGTTATTTATACTAGTACTTTAGAATAGAATCAAATATTATAGATAGATATAGGATTTATGGCGATTATTTTTAGAATTTCTTTTTGATAATGCCAAAGGGGGAAAAATTATAAAATATAGACATAGTTTATAGGATTCATATAGATAGGGGGAGTATTAGATAGATCAACATCAACAGGAATTAACAGGTATGAATATTTTATAAATTAAGGTTGTCATCATCAAAAAGGGGGAGATTTTTGGAGAATGGAGTTTTGATGACAACAACCTTATTTCAATATTAATTGCTTATAAAATATATACTAACATCTCTATCTAGAATATATATATATATACACACACATATGCAGGATTTGTATACAAGAATTAATACTAAAGACTGTACAATTTAAAGAGCTTTTAGAGATTCACAATTCAGAAGATTCAAGACTCATGAGTAATCAAGATTTCAAGAGTTCATGATAAATATAGTAATAGAGTCTAGTTTATGTAAGACCGTGAATAACACTCCAGGTTAAAATTCAAATTCTATTTTCAATTTTTATTCTGATTAAAGTTTCTCGATTTTACATTTGATTTTAAACAAAAGTTTTGAAGTTTATAAGTTTATATATATTTATATATTTTATACTTTATATTTATATAGTTTTAAACTTTATAATTTTATAAATATATTTATATAAGTTATATTTATGATTTCATATGATTTTCTACTTTATAATACTGATTTATAACACTATGTTTTAATTTAAGAATCTCAAGAATTATATATATATATATATATATATTAAAACACTTAAAAAAATGCTCGAAATTCAATTTTATAAAAGGATACGTTGGCATACATTATTGGACAAGTCGACATATAACTGTCATATTTTTTATTTTGAAAGTGGCTTTTCACTATAACGTTCCAGAAGCATCGCAACCTTTCAAATCTTATAAATAAGGGCTGATTTCGAATTTTTCATCATTGTTCTTCTCCATCTTCATTCTCTTTCATTACACCATTAATATTTCATATTTTTATGATTTCTACACTTATACTCTGTGACGATCTCAAAACACATACTACGGTGTTAAGGATAATCATTGGAATTCAACTCATTAATCATCATTAGCAGAGTACAGATAATAGCATAAACAACAAATAGAATAATTTTACATAAATATGACAGCGGAATCATAACATGTAACAACATCAGAGTAGCATGGTGTAGGATATAACTTAGTGCATAAAAAGGGAATGATCAGTCAACATCGCCATAAGCGGAATATACACATACAGTGAGACATAATAAAGATATCAGTCTACATCACCTGAGGCGGTACATATACATAAGGTAATACATGCTGGAAGTAAATCAGTCTACATCGCCATAGGCGGAATCATATGCATAAGATAAGAATGGCGGAAAGTCAATAGCCAAAATACAAGTAAATCTAATCCTCGCCATCAAGCCAAGAACGCACTCCGTGCTGCAGTGCTAAGCCAAAATATCCTGTCATCTATCAACTAGGCTGCCCGTGTGAAAATAAGGGCACCCGAGTTTGCAAAGTGAAACAAATAACGAGTCAGTCATGGGACTGGTATGAGAAATCTACTTACTGGTTAAACAACAATAATAAGGCAAATCATAGGACCACGCCACTTTCGCGGAACGAGTTTACTCCAATGATTGCCAGTACATTAAAACAAAGTAAATTCTTTAAACAACGCAATGCTTTTAATAAAGAATGAAGCCGATATAAGACTCAAGTCCCATCACACAATGCAACGCAAACAGGAGGATAGAGTTTTACCTTATATCGACCAAGATATGCTTAATACATGTAAAGTAAAATCACTTAAAATGTAAATTTTATCGTTTAATTCTTAATCAGACTCCAACCGTAAACTAGTAAGAGAACAATTCCCTAAGTATTAACCCCGAAGGCCGAAACCAACATCAGACCAATACCCAGGAAACCATCCGTCTTAGCTCGTTTGCAATTAGTTTCTAATTTTATATACAATCATAAATATCAGTCATAGACGGCATATCTACCATATACTGTGTCGCCATACTAGTTCTATAATCAAATCCGTTATCTCGTATTGGAAATTGGATTTCCGTCATGAGTCGAGGCAAGGGGCAAGCTCCTCTCCGCTTCGAGACACTCTAGCAAATGCCTCAGGATTACACACTCTGGGTAACCCTTGGATCTTCAGGGCCAGTCCTCTCTTACGTTTGAGGATTGGCAATTCCTGAACACACGTTTCCCAGTCCTAACAGACCTAAAATCGAGGCGCCTCATTCCAATATCCACATAGGTAAAAATAATATAAATGTCAGCTAGTTTAAGCACTAACACTACCGTTAGCTAGAAAGAAACGTCGTGCTCTCCCTGTAGTCCTTATCCCGTTTTTAACTTATACCGAGGTGTGATGCTCGCGAATCCACGCTATACACAAAGCTAGGCCACGTAGGCCGTACTTTGATCATCTACCACAAGACTTTGCTTTACAACAGAAGCCTTGATCACTGCATCTGGGCATGCCTCACAGATGAAAAATTCCTATTGGTCCATGCTTTATAGGAAATTTTAAATAGTGTTTTTGCAAACGGACTCCTTTTTAAACCCAACGACTGTCGTCCTTAGCTAAATACCCCCATTCCGGACACATTGGGATATGTTTCGTTGGCCATTTCGACTGTTACAGTCAGTTATTTTTCAAATTAAAATATATAACATTCGATATTTAATTTAAACGTACATTTCAATTTGCCAGGGCCACAAACTGAATCGAAAAATTCCAGAAAAATAAATCTTGCTTTGTTTTGACGATACGGTCCTAACAAAATTAGTTTCGTCGAATTCTGAGCTCGTTTGAAAAACGGCCATTTTTAGGTCGACCCATTTTAACAGAATTTGACCAAACACGTTATCTTTTGCCCCGCTTACATACTAGCTTCAAAAATTACGAAATTTGAAACTTAGCAATAATTTGACATCCCGGACCCAACAAAAGTGGTTTTGTCGAATTCCGAGGTCGTATGCAAAATCTCTATTTTCAAGGGCTATATATATTATATAGCGACCTTTCGGAAAATTCATTTGTCCATAACTTTTGATTTCCGTTATGAAATTTCAATTTTTCAGATTCGTTAGAAAGGTATTGATAAACAGATTTAAATATTTTCAGTTTCACTAAAATCCGTTATATTTTCCACCCGGTGCAGTCAGACAAAGTTTGTATTCAAAATTTCAAACTGCAATATTATACCCCAAATCTATATTTTATTGAAATATGCTATTTCAACTATTCAAATTTCTTGGTAATAACCTGATTTAAAAATTTTAAACTGGTTCACATTTTCCGGGTTATTACAATCTCCCCCACTTAAAACTTTTCGTCCTCGAAAAGGAAATAACAGTTAAGCAGGAAATAAAATGTAAATGCAAAGCACTGTAAAGGTACCTTGCACCGGAGTTAGTCAGAGATGTCCACTCTGCATTTGGGATAGGCTTGTTTAATGCTTTCCTCAGTTTCCCAAGTACAGTCTCTAGGATAACTACTCCACTGCACTTTGACTAAATGAATCTTTTTCCTCCTTAGCTCTCTAATTTCTTTGCCAACTATCTTTAATGGCTCTCTTCTGAGTGCAAATTCTGGACTTATGTCAATATCACGTTGCGCTACTTCTTCCACAACAAGATCGGGATCATGAACATGTTTTCTGAGTTGAGATACGTGGAACACATCATGTACACTAGGCAACCAATTAGGTAATGAAACTCTATATGCAAGAGTTCTGATTCGTTCAAGTATAGGAAAGGGACCAATAAATCTCGGTGCCAACTTCCCAGTCTTGCCAAATCTGATTACTCCTCGCATTGGATAAACTCTTAAATAAACATAATCGCCAACGGAAAACGATATATCCCTTCTTCTCGCATCAGCATAACTTTTCTGTCGGCTCTGCGCTGTTTTCAATCTCTTCTTAATGAAATCGACTTTATCCGATGCTTCTTGAATCATATCGGGCCCTAACAAAAGTCTGTTGCCAGGTTCTACCCAACATGCGGGAGATCTGCACGGTCTACCGTATAATGCTTCAAATGGAGACATTCCCAAACTTGCTTGGTAGCTATTGTTGTAAGAGAACTCGGCTAGATGTAAATGATCTTCCCATGAGCCTCCAAAATCTATAACGCAAGCCCGCAGTAAATCTTCTAAAATTCTATTCACCCGCTCAGTTTGGCCATCTGTCTGAGGGTGATAAGCGGTGCTTAGATTCAATTTGGTTCCCAACTCTTCCTGGAATGCTTCCCAGAATTTGCTAGTAAATAGGGGATCTCTATCGCTGACTATATTGAGCGGCACTCTATGAAGTTTAACTATTTCTTTGAAGTAAATCTGTGCTAGACTTTGAGCCGTTCTGTTGGATTGGACAGGTATGAAATGGGTAGTCTTCGTGAAGCGATCTACGATTACCCATATACTGTCGTTTCCTTTTCTAGTTCGTGGCAAGCCATCGATGAAATCCATCGAGATTTGTTCCCACTTCCATCCTGGAATTTCCAATGGTTGTAATAATCCAGCCAATTTCTGCTGATCACTCTTAATTAGCTGACAAGTGGGGCATCTGCTAACATATAATGAGACATCTCTTTTCATTGACCTCCACCAGAATGTGCGTTTGATATCGTTATACATTTTGCTCACACCGGGATGGATACTTAATTTGGATTTGTGGCACTCATCAAGTATTTCTCTCCTAAGCTCGGGAAGGTTTGGGATGCAAATTCTGCCCTTTAATCTTAGAACTCCTTTGTCATCGAGTCGAAAACTTGTGGATTCACCTCCTTTGACTCTTTGACTGATTCTTTGAACAAATTCATCGTCTTTTTGAAGGGTCGAGATCCTGTCTATTAATGAAGACGTGATGACAAAACTGGCGATGATTTCATTCTTTCTGCTAAGCGCATCTGCTACAACATTGGCTTTCCCCGGAGTGTATAGAATTTCAAAATCGTATGCTGCAAGGAATTCTAACCAACGCTGTTGTCTCAAGTTTAGATCTTTCTGGGTGAACAGGTATTTCAAGGATTGATGATCAGTGTATAGTTCAAACTTCTCGCCCAGTAAATAATGCCTCCAGATTCTTAAAGCGAACACGATAGCTAATAACTCAAGATCATGAGTTGCATAGTTTCTTTCATGCGGCTTTAGTTGACGACTGGCATAAGCGATCACTTGGCCTTTCTGCATTAACACTGCGCCTAGCCCTCTAATAGAAGCATCTGTCCATACAGTCAAGTCTTGGTTGCCTTCTATTATTGTCAATACTGGAGCAGTTGTCAACTTCAGTTTCAGCTCCTGGAAAGCTTCTTCACATTCGGGAGTCCATTTGAATTTCTCATGCTTCTTTGTAAGCTTTGTCAATACTCCTGATATTTTTGAGAAATCCTGAACGAATTTCCGATAGTAACTAGCTAATCCAAGGAAACTTCGAACTTCGGTGGGCGTAGTAGGTTGTTTCCAGTTCTGAATCGCTGTAATTTTGCTTGGGTCTATAGCAATTCCTTCTTTTGATACGACATGGCCTAGGAATTTAACTTCATTCTACCAGAAGACACACTTAGAAAATTTAGCTTTCAAGACATTTCTCCTTAGAATTTTCAACACTTGTTCTAAATGTTTTGCATGCTTATCTTCCGACTTAGAGTAGATTAAAATGTCATCGATGAAGACTAGAACAAATTTATTCAATACACCACGGAACACTCTGTTCATAATATCGACGAAGTATGCCGAAGCGTTGCATAAGCCGAACGGCATTACTAACCATTCATAGAAAAAATCGGGACCCCTGAAGGCTGTCAAAGGAACACAGTCTTCGGCTATACGCAATTGGTGGAAACCTGTAGTTAGGTCCATTCTGGAGAATACTGTAGCTCCATTTAATTGATCTAGCAGATCAACTATTCGGGGCAAAGGATATTTGTTCTTCAGTGTCTGTTTATTGAGATCTCGGTAATCAACACAAAGTCTTAGAGTACCGTCAGATTTCGGGACAAATACTACTGCTGCTCCCCACGCTGAAAAGCTCGGTCTGATCAGACCTTTCCAAAGTAATTCTCGGGTTTGACTACCTAACTCTTCTTTTTCTTTTGGGGCCATTCTTCTAATTGGATGTACTACTGGTCGGGCGTTAGGAATTAGATCTATACTAAATTCAATTTCTCTTTGCGGCGGCAAGTTTTCTACTTCTGCAAACACATCCGCATAGTTTTTGACGACCGGTATCTTTTCTAATGAAGGGGGAATAACTTCTAAAGAAGACCAAAATTCCGTTCTATTAATTTCTGCACCGAGACATAGTATAGTGATATGCCCAAGTTTGGTTTCAACTTTCACGATTCTTTCGGCACATCTAACTTCGACCTTATATTTTGTCAGCCAATCTAGCCCCAGTATAATATCAAATTCGGAAAGGTCCATGACAATCACTTTAAAAGAGAACTGGTATCGAGAGAAGGAAATAGGTACTTTACTATATGTACTGAGACTAACAGAACCTCCTATCGGGTTTTGAACTTTAATTGGTTCTTTAAGTTTTCCTCTTTTCAGTTTTAATTTGTGAACAAGGTTACCAGAAATGAAGCTACGTGATGCACTAGTATCAAAAAGTACAGAAACAGGAATATTTCTAATGGTAAGGGTACCTCCCAAGACGTCGGGTTTACCTGATCCATCGGTGGTAGCTGGCGGGGTCTTCTCGTCATAGACATGAGCCACCTGTGCATTCTGCTTCAGAGGACAATTCCTGCTATAGTGCCCCTTCTTATGGCAGTTGTAGCATTCGGCTGAGTCATTTGCCTTTGGCTTCCTCGGAGCTTTGCATACATTAGAAAAGTGACCTGGCTTCCCGCAGTTGTAGCAATTTCCTTTCGGGATCTTTGCAGGTTTCTGAGTAGCGGCCGCGGTAATGCTGGATTCGGGTTGATCTGTTGAAGGCTTGCGCTTATTTCCGGCTTGGCTTTTGGCACGGTCTTGGCTAGCATGCCTCTCATCCATGTCTTCGTAATTGCAAGCCATCTCTATTAGTTCTGTAAAGGAGAGTTTGATGTTGCCCATAGCTCTATCGTGGTACTTGCGCTTCAGCCCAAATATGAATTTCTTGTTCTTTGCTTTGTTGGTCTTAATTAGCTCTGGAGCATAGTGCGACAATTGGGTGAACTTATTTAGATAGTCCTGAATAGAGAGATCTCCTTGCTGGAGATTAGCAAATTGCTCTCGCATCCTCTCTAGAGCTTGTTCCGGTACAAACTTCTCATTGAACATAGTTTTAAATTGCTCCCAAGTTCTGACTGTACCAGCTGCATCTTCCGAGGTAATGGCATCCCACCACAGCTCTGCTTCTTCTTGAAGGAGCCAAATGCCAAGTCGGGCTTTGTTGTTGGTTCCCATACCCATGCCTTCAAAGATTTTCTCACAGGTTTTCAGCCAAGCTATAGCCTCGGTCACTGTGCCAGTGCCAGTAAAAGGTTTTCCCCCAAGATTTATGTACCTCTTCGCTACTTTATCTAGCTCGAAGTCTTCTGGTGCTGGTGGCTGAACAATAGGGCCTTCTACCACTACGGGGATATTCCCCCGTCCTCCTGCTGCCACTCCTCGGCCTCCACGGCCTCCTCTAGCTGCTGCTGCTCGTGTAGCCATCTAAGAGAATACCGTATAAGCAAGAAAAGAGTCAAGCTCACAGATTTGATAATTTTCATAAATGATAAAGCAAGGGAATACAAGGAAAGATAATGATGATGTACTGATCAAATTGTTTTGCTAATCAGCTTAGCTCATTCTAGGACATTGCTAATCCTATCTCTAATGAGCTACTCGCATTAGAACACTACTGATTCTATTCTGACGAGGTGTTTAATGTGTTAGATCCCGGAACTAAGGTTAACCAAAGCTCTGATATCAACTGTGACGATCCGAAAATCCGAGGGGCGGTATTAAGGATAATCATTGGAATATAACACATTAATCATCATAGCAGAGTACAGACAATAGCAAAAACAATAAATAGAATAATTTTACATGGATATGACAGCGGAATCACAACATGTAGGAACATCAGAATAGCATAACGTGGGATATAACTTAGTAAATAAAAAGGAAAGTGATCAGTCATCATCGCTAGAGGCGGAATACATACATGCAGTGAGACATAATAAGGGTATCAGTCTACATCGCCGAAGGCGGAATACATATAACAAGAAAGACGGAAAGTAAATCAGTCTGCATCGCCCGTGGCAGAAGCATAATATAAGAACCATAATGGCGGAAAATGTCAAAGCCGTCTCTGCGAAGTCAGCCTCGCCATGAGCCAAAAATGCACCCTATGCAGCAGTGCAGAGCCAAAACAACCTGTCACCTGTGTACTAGGCTGCCCGTGTGAAAATAAGGGCACCCGCGTTTGCAAAGTGAAACAAACAACGAGTCAGTCATGGGGACTGGTATGAGGAATCTATTTAACAGTTAAACAACAGTAATAGCAAATCATAGGACCACGCCACTTTCGCGGAACGGGTTTACTCCAGTGATTGCTAGTGCATTTAAAACAAGTAAGTTCTTTTAAAACAACGCAATGTTTTTAGAAAGAATGAAGCCATTATAAGACTCAGGTCCCATCACACAATGCAACGCAAGCCGGAGGATAGAATTTTACCTTATAAGGGCCAAATATGCTTGATACATATAAAGCAAAATCATTTGATATTATTACTAGTGCATATATGTTTCAAAAACGAATAGCATCATAAATATCAATCATAGACGGCATAGCTACCATATACTATGTCGCCATACTAGTTCTACAATCAAGTCCGTTATTTCGTATTGGAAATTGGATTTCCGTCATGAGTCGAGGCAAGGGGCAAGCTCCTCTCCGCTTCGAGACACTCTAGCAAATGCCTCGGGACTACACACTCTGGGCAACCCTTGGATCGGCTGGGCCGGTCCTCTCTTACGTTTGAGGATTATTTATTCCTAAACACACATTTCCCGGTCCTTACAGACCTATAATCAAGGCGCCTCGCATTCCAACAACCACAAAGGTGAAAAGTAGATATATATGTCAGGGCTGGTAAGTCACTAACACCACCATAGCTAGAAAGAAACGTCGTGCTCTCCCAGTGGTCCGTATCCCGTTTTTAACTCATACCGGGGTGTGAGGTTCGCGAATCTACGAAATACACAAAGCTAGGCTACGTAGACCTTGCTTTGATCATCATCCACAAGACTTTGCTTTGCAACAGAAGCCTTGATCACAGCATCTTGGCATGCCACATAGGCAGTCCACTCCATACGATTGATTTCCATCGATATATAACCTCTGAGCTCGTACATCTCAGAGAAGGGCGTTAAGCAAAAGAATAAATTCTCCGCCGCCAAACAGATATATATTTAACAGAGATCAATCAGTATAGAACAAAATCCAATGTCAGACACACAGTCCATTTACAAGTCCGTCCTGGGTCTGAACGAAACCGGAGGCGTCAAATTCCTCGTATATCCGCACAATGAACACATACGTTCAGACGGCTACTACTTCCGTCCCCTTCCGGTAGCTACTCCGGTCAGGAACCTCAGTAGCGCCCATCCAACCGATACGAAGATCGTCGGTCTTGAATCGTCTTTGCATTTTCCAATTCGAATCGCTCGATAAATTATTTGAAATGAGGGTTAGCTCGGCCTTTTCAAATAATTCACGTCATTAGAATTTAAATCGATTCTTTTTATGGTTATATTATTCGACATCCATCTTTCAGTTATTTAGTGTTATTTTCACGTCAAACACATACAACCAATAAATATCAAGCCATTCAAGCCCAATTGGCTTATTTTCAATCAATGTTGCTTATAATATTTTATAACGATTATTCACCATTTTTATTTATTAAAAATGGCCATATTTAATTAAACGACGTTTCAGGTCGTGCCGTGGCACTGGCACTGTTTTTCCCCTAATTTGTTTTACACATACCGGAAAATCTAACCGTTGGATTTCTACAAAGTCTATATCAGTGGAAAGATATTCCCAAAGCGAACCCAACGGTTCCAGTTTCGTGAGAATCCGACGGTCGGATCTTCCACACTAGTCGTTTGAAGTTACGGTTTCAAAATTCAAACTGCAGCGTCGTTATTCGATTAAATTTAATTATATTTATATTTATATATAAATATAAACGGTTCTGGCGCTGTTTTTCTTCAGATTTGAATTAAACATTCTGGACAATCCAACCGTTGGATTTTTACAAGGTTGGTGCCGTTGGAAAGATATTTCCAAGGCGAACCCAGCGGTTGCAATTTCGGGAAAATCCGATGGTCGGATTTCTCGTACTAATCGTTTCAAATTACAATTCCGAAACGCGAACTGCACGGCCTCTATTCCTTTTAATTATATTTATATTTATATATATATAAATATAGCTCATTCTATAATTTCAACTATAGTTCATTTTATATTTTCAACTTCGTTTTCACTTCAAATATTTCACTAACGCCTTAATATTTCGAAAAATTTCGCCATAACCTCCTTTGTACGGGGAGGGGTTTGGAAATTTATTGGGCCGTATCAGGTACCCAATAAATCCTAAAAAGCATTCACATATTTATAGTGATATATTCTGGTGTTTACGGGGGAGCATGTACTGATAATCACTCCAGAGAATAAATTCCCGTCACCCCGTTTCCGTGTGGAAATAAATAGTCCATGTGCCGTATCTAATAACTAGAGCGACGTGATTATTGTCAACTCCAGACCCGTGTGGGGTTTTTATTAATCCGGCAATTTATCGTTATAATTTATATAGTCCATATCAGTCATCAGTTCAACCTGTAGTACATAGTCATCGCCATACAAGCCTCTTGCTTGTATGGTAAATCTTCCATCTCGTCACACAAGCTCCAATTGCTTATGTGGAATATGATGAAGTATGCCTATCGTCAAGAAGTATGCCATGTAGTGTGGTTCAAAATTAATTGTTACTATCCTATGGCGTTATTTATTATTTCACACAGAATAACTAGCACTCCGCATCCAATGTCATTCACAGGAGTTGATATATAAATAAAATTGCGCAGCCAACTCATCAAGGTTTACCTATTTGTTGGGCACGCAAATAATTTCTTTACTCTACAGCTAATCCATTTTTCCTATTCAACACATGTATATATATGCAGAACAAAGCTAATAATAATATTTCTAGCAAACTATTATTTATTTCAACACATGTGTATTTTTAACTAAGCGTATACATGATAAAAAGGAATATTTTATCATCAAAAATATTTATTCGACACATGTGTATTTTTAACTAAGCGTATACATGATAAAAGGAATATTTTTATCATCAAAAATATTTATTCGACACATGCGTATTTTTAACACTTCATATTCACTATAAAAATATAGTTTTCATTGTCGATTCACTTTATTTTTAAAAGATGATAGCATTCAACACATGAACTTCAACTCAACGAATGAATTGCAATTCAACACATGAATATTCTATATAGTTTGTATATATATATAAAAATGTGATTTTTATCGCTAAAGCCATTTGTTTAAATTCAAATAATATTCAACACATGAATTTCAACTCAACGAATGAATTGCAACTCAACACATGAATATTCTATATAGTTTGTATATATATATAAAAATGTGATTTTTATCGCTAAAGCCATTTGTTTAAATTCAAATAATATTCATCAAATGAATTTCAACTCAACGAATGAATTGCAACTCAACACATGAATATTCGATATAGTTTGTATATATATATAAATGTGATTTTTATCACTAAAGCCATTTGTTTAAATTCAAATAATATTCAATACATGAATTTCAACTCAACGAATGAATTGCAACTCAACACATGAATATTCGATATAGTTTGTATATATATAAAAATGTGATTTTTATCGCTAAAGCCATTTGTTTAAATTCAAATAATATTCTACACATGAATTTCAACTCAACGAATGAATTGCAACTCAACACATGAATATTCGATATAGTTTATGTAATTTATTTCAACGAATGAAAATTATTCTAACACATAAATATTTCAGAAAATTTCGGCAGCATAACGGCAGGGTAGTTAAAACCGGGACCGTCCCTAGTACGACTCCTCGCTCTACCTTAAAACCTCGTGGTTTTTGACAATGGGGATCATGCATCTAGTTCGCATGCAGGCGGCATGTTTTATTTTCAATTCCACAATTCTATTCTATTTTGTTTCATCCACAAGAGGGTATTTTTCAACCACAATATCAACCACAAACAATTATTTCCAACCATTCGTCATACCATATAATATCACGTCAATCACAAGCAATAAATATCGTCCATGGTCTGTGGACGAGGGGAGTGTGTATATATATATATATATATATATATATATATAATATAATAATTCACTTGCATTTCATCACAATTCAAAGCATATATGTTTCATTCAACGCTTGTATAATTTATACATCGCTAATATAACTTATACAACACATGTACATGAGGTATACAATGCGTATATAATTTACACTTCGCTTATATAATTTATACAACATGATTCCATTCACACAAATAGTTTAGATTCCTCACATTGGTTATTGCGGTGCTAAAAATCGTAGGAAGGTCAGAAAAATCCGCGGCTTCTTCTAGAATATAGAGAGCCTCCATGCGGTCACGGTGTCTCCTGTTTCATCGAATTTCGTTAAAGAACGAAAAAGATATTATTTTTCAAAGTTTTGCAACAAGTGTTATTTTTACTTCAGAATTTACATCAGTAAAGTTTTTAAAAACTTCGAAACTAGGTCACAAGTTTTCAGTCGATCCGTACCTCGATGCTTCGATCAGACCTTGCTGCGTCAAAGGGCTACGAACCACCTCCAGATCGGCGGTGGTGGCGAAGGATTCGGTGGCCTGTGCTCGTCGCGGCGGCCCTCTGAAGGTCGCAACTTCCTCGTCGATTTCCGACGCCGATGGTCGATGGCTGGGGTCGTGGGTTGGTCGGATGTGGAGAGGAGGCGAAGGCGGTCGGAAGTCTTAACTGGCGGCGGCGGTGAAATCGCCTGAGGCGGTCGGAAAAGGGAGGAGAAGTTTCGAGCAACGTGGATCGTCCAATCGTTCTCTGGCGGCTAGGGTTTCGGATTTTTTTTTTAAATGAAAAATTCCTATTGGTCCATGCTTTATAGGAAATTTTAAATAGTGTTTTTGCAAACGGACTCCTTTTTAAACCTAACGACTGTCGTCCTTAGCTAAATACCCCCATTCCGGACACAGTGGGATATGTTTCGTTGGCCATTTCGACTGTTACAGTCAGTTATTTTTCAAATTAAAATATATTACATTCGATATTTAATTTAAACGTACATTTCAATTTGCCAGGGCCACAAACTGAATCGAAAAATTCCAGAAAAATAAATCTAGCTTTGTTTTAACGATACAGTCCTAACAAAATCAGTTTCGTCGAATTCTGAGCTCGTTTGAAAAACGGCCATTTTTAGGTCGACCCATTTTAACAGAATTTGACCAAACACGTTATCTTTTGCCCCGCTCACATACTAGCTTCAAAAATTACGAAATTTGAAACTTAGCAATAATTTGACATCCCGGACCCAACAAAAGTGGTTTCGTCGAATTCCGAGGTCGTATGCAAAATCTCTATTTTCAAGGGCTATATATATATTATATAGCGACCTTTCGGAAAATTCATTTGGCCATAACTTTTGATTTCCGTTATGAAATTTCAAATTTTCAGATTCGTTAGAAAGGTATTGATAAACATATTTAAATATTTTCAGTTTCACTAAAATCCGTTATATTTTACACCCGGTGCAGTCAGACAAAGTTTGTATTCAAAATTTCAAACTGCAATATTATACCCAAATCTATATTTTATTGAAATATGCTATTTCAACTATTCAAATTTCTTGGTAATAACCTGATTTAAAAATTTTAAACTGGTTCACATTTTCCGGGATATTACAGGCAATCCACTCCATACGACTGATTTCTATCGATATATAACCTCTGAGCTCGTACGTCTCAGAGAAGGGCGTTAAGCAAGAGAATAAATTCTCCGCCACCAAACAGATATATATATTTAACAGAGATCAATCAGCACAGAACAAAATTCAATGTCAGACACACAGTCCATTTACAAGTCCGTTCTGGGTCTAAGCAGAACCGAAGGCACCATATTCCTCACATATCTGCACGATCAACACATACGTCCAAACGGCTACTACTTCCGTCCCTTCAAGGCAGCTACTCCAATCAGGAACCTCAGCAGCGCCCATCCATCTGATACGAAGATCGTCGGTCTTGAACCGTCTTCGTATTTTCAACTTCAAATCGTTCGATCAGTTATTTGAAATGAGGATTAGCTCGGCCTTTTCAAATAATTTACGTATATTTAGAAGTCAAATCAATTCTTCCCATGGTTAAATTATTCGACATTCACATTTCAGTTCTTTAGTATAATTTTCATGTCAAACACATTCAACCATCAAATATCAAGCGAACCAAGTAAAATTGGTTTATTTCCATTCCATGCCGCTTATAATATTTTATAACGATTTTTCATCATTTTTATTTATTTAAAAATGGCCATATTTAATTTAACGACGTTTCTGGTCGTGCTGTGGCACTGACGTTGTTTTTCCCCAAATTTGTTTTACACATATCGGGAAATCTAACCGTTGGATTTTTACAAAGTTTATATCACTGGGAAGATAATTCCAAAGCGAACCCAATGGTTCTAGTTTCGTAAAAATCCAACGGTCGGATCTTTCGGTATAGTCGTTTGAAGTTACGATTTCAAAACGCGAACTGCACTTCGTTATTCGATTTAATTTAATTATATTTATATTTATATATAAATATAATCGATTCTGGCGCTGTTTTTCTTCAGAATTGAATTAAACATTCCAGATAATCCAACAGTTGGATCTTTACAAAGTTGGTGCCGTTGGAAAGATATTTCCAAGGCAAACCCAAGGTTGCCGTTTCAGGAAAATCCGATGGTCGGATCTCTCATACTAATCGATTGAAGTTACGATTTCAAAATACGAACTGCACGGCCTTGATTCGTCTCAATTTTATTTATATTTATATATATATAAACATAGTTCATTCTGTGATTTCAATATCGTTTTCACTTCAAATATTTCACTAACGCCTTTATATTTCGAAAAATTTCGCCATAACCTCCTTTGTACGAGAAGGGGCTTGGAAATTTATTGGGCCGTATTAGGTACCCAATAAATCCTAATAAGCATACACATATTTATAGTGATTTATTCCGGTGTCCACAGGGGAGTGTGTATAGATCATAACTCCAGAGCTATGCAGTTAAAGCCCCGCTAAAGCCCCGCAATATCCCCGCTATAGCCCGTAGCGCTCTTCAACCGCTACGCTATTTCAATTTAGCGCTGATGAATGGTAGATCCGCTTGTAGCCCCGCTATTACCCGCTACGTCCGCTAAATCAATGCTTTTTACCATCCGCTTTAGCAATATTAATATATAAAGGTTGATTTGACTAATTCTCTTTTAAAAAAATCAATACAGTTAGTGTAAAAACCTAATTTTAAGGCATTAGTGTCCGATATATTCCAGAAATCTATTATAATCATCAAATCTAATGTGTGTAACAATGATATTCTTTGATTCTACTATATATGATTAATTAATGTTAGTTTCTTCTACACATATAATGTGAAAATGATAATTAATTAATTTTATATATTTGGTTTCATATTTTATGAACCTTTTTGCGCCTCCGCTATATCCCCGCTATTTCCCCGCTACACCTTTTTGCACCTCCACCGCTATGGAACCGCTGAGCGCTTTAACTGCCCAGCTCCAGAGAATAAATTCTCGTCACCCTATAAATGGTTTTTGTGCCTTAATAACCAGAGAGTCGTGTTTGTTGTCATCTCCAGACCCGTGTGGGGTTTTTATTAATCTGGCAATTTACCGTTACAATTTATATAGTCCAGATCAGTCATCAGTTCAACCTGTAATATATAGTCATCGCCATACAAGCCTCTCGCTCGTATGGTAAATCTTCAACCTCGCCACACAAGCTCCAAATGCTTATGTGGTATATGATGAAGCATGCCTATCATCAAGAATTATGCCATGTAGTGTAGTTCAAAATTAATTGTTATTATCCTATGGCGATGTCTATTATTACACACAGAATAACCAGCACTCCGCATCCAATGGCATTCACAGGAGTTGATATAAAAATAAAATTGCGCAGCCGACTCATTAAGGCTTACCTATTTGTCGGGCACGCAAATAAATTCTTTACTCAACAGCAATTCCATTTTCTCTGTTCAACACATGTATATAGATATGCAGAACAAAGCTAATAATAATATTTCTAGCGAACAAATATTTATTTCAACACATGTGTATTTTTAGCGAGGCGTATACATGATAAAAGTAATATTTTTATTATCAGAAATATTTATTCAACACATGAATGTTTTTAGCACTTCACATTCACAATAAAAATGTAATTTTTATTGTTAAAGCAATTTATTTAAAACATGAATACCATTCAACACATGAATTTCTATTCAACGAATGAATTTCTATTCAATACATGAATGTTTTCTATAGTTTGTATATATAATAAAAATATGATTTTTATTGTTAAAGCAATTTATTTAAAATACGAATACCATTCAACACATGAATTTCTATTCAACGAATGAATTTCTATTCAGTACATGAATGTTTTCTACTGTTCGTATATATAATAAAAATGTGATTTTTATTGTTAAAGCAATTTATTTAAAACACGAATACCATTCAAAACGTGAATTTCTATTCAACGAATGAATTTCTATTCAACACATGAATGTTCTCTATAGTTAGTATATATAATAAAAATGTGATTTTTATTGTTAAAGTAATTTATTTAAAACACGAATACCATTCAACACAAGAATTTCTATCCAACGACTGAATTTCTATTCAACACATGAATGTTCTCTATAGTTTGTATATATAATAAAAATGTGATTTTTATTGTTAAAGTAATTTATTTAAAACACGAATACCATTCAACAAATGAATTTCTATTCAACGAATGAATTTCTATTCAACACATGAATGTGGTTTCAACATATGAGAATAATTTCAACAAATGAAAATAATTCTAACACATGAATATTTCAGAAAATTTCGACAACATAACGGCAGGGTAGTTAAAACCGGCACCGTCCCGATGTACGGCTCTCACTCTACCTTAAAACCTCGTAGTTTTTGACAACGGAGATTTCATGCATCTAGTTCGCACGCAGGCGGCATGTTTTATTTTCATTTCCACAATCCTATTCTAATTTGTTTCAACCACAAGAGGGTATTTTTCAACCACAAAGGTATTTTTCAACCACAACCCAACAATATCAACCACAAACAATTATTTTCAACCATTCGTCATACCACATATTTTCACGCCAATCACAAGCAATAAATATCTTCCATGGTTTGTGGACGAGGGGAGTATATATATATATGTATGTATATGTATATAAATATATTTCACTTCCATTTCAATGCAATTCAAAGCACATATGTTTCATACAATGCTTGTATAATTTATACATCGCTCATATAACTTATACAACACATGTACATGAGGTATACAATGCATATATAATTTACACTTCGCTTATATAACTTATACAACACGATTTCATTCACGCATTTCAATTTAGTTTTCTCACCTTGGTTTTCGCGATGCTAAAAATCGTAGCTAGCCCAGAAAAATCTGCGGTCTCTTCTAGACTGTAGAGAGCATCCTTGCGGTCACGATGTTTCCTGTTTCATCGAATTTCGTTAACACATCATAAAGATATGATTTTTCAAAGTTTGCAACAATTAAAAGTGTTATTTTCAATTAAGAAAATCAAAGTCGTTTACCTCCTTTAAATCTTTGAAACTAGGTTTCGATCTTTCACTTCGATCGTTGCACGATAATAAAATCCGACTGCACCACGTGATAGAGCGTCGAGAGGGCTTCAGGCGCGTGGTGGTAGAGGCTGACTCGCAGCACGGTGGAGGGGGAAAATCTGGTCGGCGCGGCTGACTTTGGGGGGCACGAATCTCGAGACTGGGGCGACGAGGGTGGATGAATCGGGTATGGATTTAAAGAGGGGATCGAGGCGAACAAAAGATTCAACTGGAGCGGAGGCTAAAGTTGGCTGTGGAGGTCGCAGTTTGGTCGGGAAGGTGGGTGTGGTTTCCGCCATCGAGCGCGAGGGTTATGGGGGGATTATCTGATATATTTTTTAATTATGAAGGAGAAATTTGATTGGACGATGGTTTTATTAAATTTTAAAATAGTGTTTCTCCACACGGACACCAACTCAAATGCAACGACTGTCGCCCCTAGCTAAATACCCCCATCCCAGACACAATGGGATATGTTTCATTGGCCAATTCAACTTTTACAGTCAGTTATTCTTCAAATTAAAGTATAAAACATTCAATATTCGTTTTGAACGTACATTTCAATTTGCCAGGGCCACAGACTAATTTGAAAAATCCCAGAAAAATAAATCTAGCCATGTTTCGACGCTACGGTCCCAACAAAACTAGTTTCGTCGAATTCTGAGACCGTTTGAAAAATGGCCATTTTCTGGTCGATCCAATTTAACAGAAATTGACCAATCACATTTTCTTTTGCCCCGCTCATATACTAGCTTCAAAAATTATGAAATTTGAAACCTAGCAATAATTTGACATCCCGGATCCAAAAAAAGTGGTTTCGTCGAATTCTGAGGTGGTTTGCAAAATGTCTATTTTCAAGGGCTATATATTCTCTATAGCGACCTTCCTGAAAATTCATTTGGCCATAACTTTTGATTCCCGCTATGAAACTTCGATTTTTCAGATTCGTTAGAAAGATATTCATAAACAGATTTAAATATTTTTGGTTTAACTAAAATCCGTTATATTTTACACTCGGTACAGTCAGTCAAAGTTTGAATTCAAATTTTCAAACTGCCACACTATTTCTAATTCATTATTTTATTGAAATATTCCATTTCAATTGTTTAAATTTCCTTAAAATATCCAATTTAAAAATTTTAAATTGGCTCGTATTTTCCGAGTTGTTACAATCTCCCCCACTTAAAACTTTTCGTCCCCGAAAAGGAAACAACAATACAGTAGGAAATAGAAACGGAAATGCAAAGTATTTTAAAGGTACCTTGCATCGGAGTTAGTCAGAGATGTCCACTCTGCATTTGGGGTAAGCTTGCTTAATGCTTTCCTCGGTCTCCCAAGTACAGTCTCTAGGATCACTACTCCACTGCACTTTAACTAAATGAACCTTCTTGCTCCTTAGCTCTTTAGTTTCTTTGCCAACATTCTTTAATGGCTCTCTTCTGACTGCTAATTCTGGAGTAATTTCCAAGTCCTGTTGCGCTGCTTCTTCTACAACAAGATCCGGATCATGCACATGCCTTCTAAGGTGAAACACATTATGCACTCTAGGCAACCAATCAGGTAATGAAACCCTATAAGCAAGAGTTCCAATTCGTTCAAGCATAGGAAAGGGACCAATAAATCTCGGTGCCAACTTCCCAGTTTTGCCAAATCTGATTACTCCCCTCATCGGAGAAACTCTTAAATATGCATAATCACCAACGGCAAATGATCAATTTCTTCTTCTAGAATCTACATAAATTTTCTATCGGCTTTGCGCGGCTTTCAATCGTTTCTTGATGAAATCGACCTTATCAGATGCTTCTCTAATCATATCGGGTCCCAACACAAGTCTGTTTCCAGGTTCTACCCAACATGCGGGAGATCTGCATGGTCTACCGTATAATGCTTCAAATGGCGACATTTTTAAACTTGCTTGATAGCTGTTGTTATAAGAGAATTCTTCGAAATGCAAGTGATCCTCCCTTGACCGGCCAAAATCAATAATACAAGCCCGCAGTAAATCTTCTAGAATTCTATTCACCCGCTCAGTTTGGCCATCTGTCTGAGGGTGGTAAGCAGTGCTTAGATTCAACTTGGCTCCCAATTCTATCTGGAATGCTTCCAAGAATTTGCTAGTAAATAGTGGATCTCTATCACTAACTATACTGAGCGGCACTCCATGCAGTTTAACTATTTCTTTGAAGTAAATCTGTGCTAGGCTTTGAGCTGTTCAGTTGGATCTGACAGGTATGAAATGGGCGGTTTTCGTGAAGCGATCTACGATCACCCAAATACTGTCGTTTCCTTTCTTAGTTCGAGGCAAACCATCTATGAAGTCCATGGAAATCTTCTTCCACTTCCATCCTGGAATATCTAATGGTTGTAATAATCCAGCGAGTTTTTGTTGGTCGCTTTTGACTAGTTGACAAGTAGAACACTTGCTAACATATAAGGAGATGTCCCTTTTCATTGATTTCCACCAGAATGTGCGCTTGATATCATTATACATTTTTCTCACCCCTGGATGGATGCTCAGTTTGGACTTATGACATTCATCAAGTACTTCCTTCCGAAGCTCAGGAAGATCCGGGGTGCAAATTCTGCCCTTTAACCTAAGAACTCCCTTGTCATCAAGCTGGAAACTTGTGGATTCACCTTCCTTGATTCTCTGACTGATCCTTTGAATAAATTCGTCGTTTTTCTGAAGGACCGAAATCTTGTCAATCAATGAAGATGTAACAATAAAACTGGCGATGATTTCATTCTTCCTGCTGAGCGCATCATCCACAACGCTGGCTTTCCCTGGAGTGTACAAAATTTCAAAATCGTATGCTGCAAGAAATTCCAACCAACGCTGTTGTCTCAACTTCAGATCTTTCTGAGTGAATAGACACTTCAAAGATTAATGATCAGTAAACAACTCAAACTTCTCACCCAACAAATAATGCCTCCAGATTCTCAAAGCAAACACGATGGCTAACAACTCAAGATCATGAGTTGCATAGTTTCTTTCATGTGGCTTCAGCTGACGGCTAGCATAAGCGACCACTTGGCCTTTTTGCATTAATACTGCGCCAAGACCTTTAATAGAAGCATTCGTCCATACCGTCAAGTCCTGATTGCCATCAATAATTGTTAATACTAGAGCAGTTTTCAATTTCAGTTTCAGCTCTTGGAAAGCTTCCTCACATTCTGGAGTCCACTTGAATTTCTCATGCTTCTTTGTAAGCTTTGTTAATACACCGGATATCTTTGAAAAATCCTTAACGAATTTCCGATAGTAACTAGCCAATCCAAGAAAACTCCGAACTTCTGTGGGGGTAGTAGGCTGTTTCCAGTCCTGGATTGCTGAAATTTTGCTTGGATCAACAGCAATCCCTTCTTTTGATACAACATGGCCAAGGAACTTAACTTCATCTTGCCAGAAGATACACTTAGAAAATTTATCTTTCAAGACATTTCTTCTCAGAATTTCCAACACTTGTTCTAAATGTTTTGCATGCTCGCCTTCTGACTTGGAGTAGATTAAAATGTCATCGATGAAGACCAGAACAAATTGATTCAAGACACCACGAAACACTCTGTTCATTAAATCGACGAAGTAGGATGGAGCATTACACAAGCCGAACGGCATTACTAACCATTCGTAGAATAAATCGCGACCCCTGAAGGCTGACAAAGGAACATAGTCTTCAACTATACGTAATTAGAGGAAACCTATAGCTAGGTCCATTCTGGAGAATACTCACGCTCCATTTAATTGATCTAGCAAATCATCGATTCACGGCAATGGATATTTATTCTTCAGTGTCTGCTTATTGAGATCTCGGTAATCAACACAAAGTCGTAGAGTACCGTCTGATTTCGGGACAAACACTACTGCTGCTCCCCAATCTGAAAAGCTTGGCCTGATCAGACCTTTCCACAGTAATTCTCGAGTTTGGTTGGCTAACTCCTCTTTTTCTTTCGGAGCCATTCTTTGAATTGGATGTACCACTGGTCTGGCATTCGGAATTAGATCGATTCTGAATTCAATTTCTCTTTGCGAAGGTAAGTTTTCGACTTCTTCGAACACATCCGCATAGTTTTTAACGACAGGAATCTTTTCTAATGAAGTGGGAATAACTTCCAAAGCAGACCAAAATTCTTTTCTATCTGGATCTGAACCGTGATATGGTATATTGATATGCCCAACCTTTGTTTTAATTTTTACTACCCTTTCCGCACAATTTACTTCAGCCTCGTATTTTGTTAACCAATCCAGTCCGAGTATAATATCAAATTCATAAAAATTCATGGTGATCAAATCAAAGGAGAACTTGTAGCAAGAATAAGAGACAGGCATTCTACAATATGAACTGAGAATAATAGAACCTCCTATCGGATTTTGAACTCTAATTGATTCTTTAAGATCTCTTACTTCTAACTTTAACTTACTAACAATGTTACTAGAAATGAAACTACGTGATGCACCAGTGTCAAAAAGTACATAAACAGGAATTTTTTAATTGTAAGGGTACCTCCCAAGACATCGGGTTTACCTGCTCCATCAGTGATAGCTAGCGGGTTTTCCCCGTCATAAACATGTGCTACCTGTGCATTCTTCTTCAAAGGACAATTTCTGCTAAAATGCCCCTTCTGATGGCAGTTGTAGCATTCAACCAAGCTGCGGAGGTTCGGACTTGAGCTTTGTGGGTTTGTCTTCAGCCGCTTTGGAGCGGTGCACACATTTGAATAATGCCCCTTCTTACCGCAATTGTAACAGCTGCCTTTGGGTGGCTTACCAGCTTGCTGAGTGGCAGCTGCTCCATTGCTGGACTCAGGCTGATCTCCAGAAGCTTTGCGCTTGTTTCCTGCTTAGCTCTTAGCGTGGTCTAGATTGGAGTTCCTCTCATCTAAGTCTTCGTAGTTACAAGCCATCTCTACCAGTTCTAAAAATGGAAGTTTGATGTTGCTCATGGCCTGGTCCTGATACTCGCGATGTAGCCCCAAAATGAACCTCTTATTCTTTGCTTTTGATGTCAAGATAAGCTCTGGAGCATAATGTGGTAGCTGTGTAAATTTGTTGAGATAGTCTTGAATAGAGCGGTCTCCCTGTTGGAGATTAGCAAACTCATCACGCATACGCTCTAATGCCTATTCGGGGATGAACTTCCCCTTGAACATTTTCTTGATCTCCTCCCAAGTCCTTACTGTATCCTCCTCATCCTCAAAGGTGATGGCATCCCACCACAATTCGGACTCCTCTTGTAAAAGCCAAGCACCCATAAACGCTTTGTCGTGGGTTCCAAGTCTCATACCACCAAAAATCTTCTTGCGTGTCTTCAACCATGCTAAAGCCTCTGTCACGG
This sequence comes from Allium sativum, assembly GCA_030737875.1. Lineage (NCBI taxonomy): Eukaryota > Viridiplantae > Streptophyta > Magnoliopsida > Asparagales > Amaryllidaceae > Allium > Allium sativum. Next base: position 299,737,334 of record CM060921.1, read on the forward strand.
TGCCAGTGCCAGAAAAGGGTTTGCCCCCGAGGTTTCTGTACCTCTTCGCTACTCGGTCAAGTTCGAATTCCTGAGGAGCTGGTGGCTGTATCATAGGCCCTTGGGCAACGAGGTGTTTAATGTGTTAAATTCCAGAACTAAGGTAAACCAAAGCTCTGATACCAACTGTGACGATCTCAAAACCCGTACTACGGTGTTGATGATAATCATTGGAATTTAACTCATTAATCATCATTAGCAGAGTACAGATAATAACATAAACAAAAATAGAATAATTTTACATAAATATGACAGTGGAATCATAATATGTAACAATATCAGAGTAGTACAGTGTAGGATATAACTTAGTGCATAAAAAGGGAATGATCAGTCAACATCGCCATAAGCGGAATACACACATACAGTGAGACATAATAAAGATATAAGTCTACATCACTTGTGGCGGTACATATACATAAGGTAATACATGCTGGAAGTAAATCAGTCTACATCGCCATAGGCAGAATCATATACATAAGATAAGAATGGCGGATGGTCAATAGCCAGAATACAAGTAAATTTAATCCTCGCCATCAAGCCAAAAATGCACTCCGTGCTGCAATGCTAAGCCAAAATATCATGTCATCTGTCAACTAGGCTGCCCGTGTGAAAATAAGGGCACCCGAGTTTGCAAAGTGAAACAAACAACGAGTCAGTCATGGGATTGGTATGAGAAATCTACTTACTAGTTAAACAACAATAATAAGGCAAATCATAGGACCACTCCACTTTCGCGGAACGGGTTTACTCCAGTGATTGCCAGTACATTAAAACAAAGTAAATTCTTTAAACAACGCAATGCTTTTAATAAAGAATGAAGCCGATATAAGACTCAAGTCCCATCACACAATGCAACGCAAAACCGAAGGATAGAGTTTTACCTTATATCGACCAAGATATGCTTAATACGTGTAAAGTAAAATCACTTAAAATGTAAATTTTATCGTTTAATTCTTAATCAGACTCCAACCGTAAACTAGTAAGAGAACAATTCCCTAAGTATTAACCCCGAAGGCCGAAACCAACATCAGACCAATACATAGGAAACCATCCATCTTATCTCATTTGCAGTTAGTTTCTAATTTTAGATACAATCATAAATATCAATCATAGACGGCATAACTACCATATACTATGTCGCCATACTAGTTCTACAATCAAATCCGTTATCTCGTATTGGAAATTAGATTTCCGTCATGAGTCGAGGCAAGGGGCAAGCTCCTCTCCGCTTTGAGACACTCTAGCAAATGCCTCAGGATTACACACTCTGGGTAACCTTTGGATCTTCAGGGCCGGTCCTCTCTTACGTTTGAGGATTGGCAATTCCTGAACACACGTTTCCCGCTCCTAACAGACCTAAAATCGAGGCGCCTCATTCCGACATCCACATAGGTAAAAATAATATAAATGTCAGCCAGTTTAAGCACTGACACTACCGTTAGCTAGAAAGAAATGTCGTGCTCTCCGTGCAGTCCTTATCCCGTTTTTAACTTATACCAAGGTGTGAGACTCACGAATCCACGCTATACACAAAGCTAGGACACGTAGGACGTACTTTGATCATCTACCACAAGACTTTTCTTTGCAACAGAAGCCTTGATCACTGCATCTTGGCATGCCACACAGGCAATCCACTCCATACGACTGATTTCTATCGATATATAACCTCTGAGCTCGTAAGTCTCAGAGAAGGGCGTTAAGCAAGAGAATAAATTCTCTGCCGCCAAATAGATATATATTTAACAGAGATCAATCAGCACAGAACAAAATCCAATGTCAGACACATAGTCCATTTGCAAGTCCGTTCTAGGTCTGAACGGAACCGGAGGCACCATATTCCTTGCATATCTGCACGATCAACACATACGTCTAGATGGCTACTACTTTCGTCCCTTCGAGGTAGCTACTCTAATCAGGAACCTCAGCAGCGCCCATCCATCTGATACGAAGATCGTCGGTCTTGAACCATCTTCATATTTTCAAATTTGAATCGTTCGATCAATTATTTGAAATGAGGATTAGCTCGGCCTTTTCAAATAAATTACGTATATTTAGAATTCAAATCAATTCTTCCCATGGTTAAATTACTCGACATTCACATTTCAGTTCTTTAGTATAATTTTCATGTCAAACACATTCAACCATCAAATATCAAGCGAACCAAGTAAAATTGGTTTATTTCCATTCCACGCCAGTTATAATATTTTATAATGATTTTTCGCCATTTTTATTTATTTAAAAATGGCCATATTTAATTTAATGACGTTTCAGGTCGTGCCGTGGCACTGGCGCTGTTTTACCCCAAATTTGTTTTACATATATCGGGAAATCTAACCATTGAATTTCTACAAGGTTTATATCACTGGGAAGATATTTCCAAAGCGAACCCGATGGTTCCAGTTTCGTGAAAATCCGACGGTCGGATCTTTCGGTATAGTCGTTTGAAGTTACGATTTCAAAACGCGAACTGCACGTCGTTATTCGATTTAATTTAATTATATTTATATTTATATATAAATATAATCGATTCTGGCGTTGTTTTTCTTCAGAATTGAATTAAACATTCCAAATAATCCAACCGTTGGATCTTTACAAGGTTGGTGCCGTTGGAAAGATATTTCCAAGGCGAACCCAACGGTTGTCTTTTCGGGAAAATCCGATGGTCGGATCTCCCGTACTAATCGATTGAAGTTACGATTTCAAAACACGAACTGCAAGGCCTTGATTCGTTTCAATTTTATTTATATTTATATTTATATATATAGTTCATTCTGCGATTTCATTATCGTTTTCACTTCAAATATTTCACTAACGCCTTTATATTTCAAAAAATTTCGCCATAACCTCCTTTGTACGGGAAGGGGTTTGGAAATTTATTGCGCCGTATTAGGTACCCAATAAATCCTAATAAGCACACACATATTTATAGTGATATATTCCGGTGTCCACAGGGGAGTGTGTATAGATCATAACTCCAGAGAATAAATTCTCGTCATCCTATAAATGGTTTTTGTGCCTTAATGAACAGAGAGACATGTTTATTGTCATCTCCAGACCCGTGTGGGGTTTTTATTAATCTAGCAATTTACCGTTACAATTTATATAGTCCAGAACAGTCATCAGTTCAACCTGTAATATATAGTCATCGCCATACAAGCCTCTCGCTCGTATGGTAAATCTTCAACCTCTTCACACAAGCTCCAAATGCTTATGTGGTATATGAAGAAGTATGCATATCGTCAAGAAGTATGCCATGTAGTGTAGTTCAAAATTAATTGTTACTATCCTATGGCGATGTTTATTATTACACATAGAATAACTAGCACTCCGCATCCAATGGCATTCACAGGAGTTGATATAAAAATAAAATTGCGCAGCCAACTCATTAAGGCTTACCAATTTGTCGGGCACGCAAATAAATTCTTTACTCAATAGTTATTCCATGTTCTCTATTCAACACATGTATATAGATATGCAGACCAAAGCTAATAAAAATATTTCTAGCGAACAAATATTTATTTCAACACATGTGCATTTTTAGCAAGGCGTATACATGATAAAATTAATATTTTTATCATCAGAAATATTTATTCAACACATGAATGTTTTTAGCACTTCATATTCACAATAAAAATGTAATTTTTATTGTTAAAGAAATTTATTTAAAACACGAATGCCATTCAACAGATGAATTTCTATTCAACACATGAATGTTTTCAATAGTTCGCATATATAATAAAAATATGATTTTTATTGTTAAAGCAATTTATTTAAAACACGAATACCATTCAACACATGAATTTCTATAATGAATTTCTATTCAACACATGAATGTTTTCTATAGTTCATATATATAATAAAAATATGATTTTTATTGTTAAAGCAATGTATATAAAACACGAATACCATTCAACACATGAATTTCTATTCAACAAATGAATTTCTATTCAATACATGAATGTTTTCTATAGTTCGTATATATAATAAAAATCTGATTTTTATTGTTAAAGCAATTTATTTAAAGCACGAATACCATTCAACACATGAATTTCTTTTCAACGAATGAATTTCTATTCAACACATGAATGTTCTGTATAGTTTGTACATATAATAAAAATGTGATTTTTATTGTTAAAGTAATTTATTTAAAACACGAATACCATTCAACACATGAATTTCTATTCAACGAATGAATTTCTATTCAACACATGAATGTTCTCTATAGTTTGTATATATAATAAAAATGTGATTTTTATTGTTAAAGCAATTTATTTAAAACACGAATACCATTCAATACATGAATTTCTATTCAACGAATGAATTTCTGTTCAACACATGAATGTGGTTTCAACAAATGAAAATAATTCTAACACATGAATATTTCAGAAAATTTCGACAGCATAACGGAAGGGTAGTTAAAACCGGCACCGTCCCGATGTATGGCTCCTCACTCTACCTTAAAACCTCGTGGTTTTTTACAATGGGGATTTAATGCATCTAGTTCGCACGCAGGCGGAATGTTTTATTTTCATTTCCATAATCCTATTCTAATTTGTTTCAACCACAAGAGGGTATTTTTCAACCACAAAGGTATTTTTCAACCACAACCCAACAATATCAACCACAAACAATTATTTTCAACCATTCGTCATACCACATATTTTCACGCCAATCACAAGCAATAAATATCGTCCATGGTTTATGGACGAGGGGAGTATATATATATATATATATATATATATATATATTTCACTTCCATTTCAACACAATTCAAAGCACATATGTTTCATACAACGCTTGTATAATTTATACATCGCTCATATAACTTATACAACACATGTACATGAGTTATACAATGCGTATATAATTTACACTTCGCTTATATAACTTATACAACATGATTTCATTCACACATTTCAATTTAGATTTCTCACCTTGGTTTTCGAGATGCTAAAAATCGTAGCTAGCTCAGAAAAATCCGCGGTCTCTTCTAGATTACAGAGAGCCTCCTTGCGGTCACGTTGTTTCCTGTTTCATCGAATTCGTTAACACATCATAAAGATATGATTTTTAAAAGTTTGCAACACTTAAAAGTGTTATTTTCAATTCAGAAAATCAAAGTCATTTACCTCCTTTAAATCTTTGAAACTAGGTTTTGATCTTTCACTTCGATCGTTGCACGATAATAAAATCCGACTGCACCACGTGATAGAGCGTCGAGAGGGCTTCAGGCGCATGGTGGTGGTGGCTGACTCGCAGCACGGTGGAGGGGGAAAATCTGGTCAGCACGACTGACTTTGGGGGGCGCGAATCTCGAGGCTGGGGCGACGAGGGTGGATGAACCGGGTATGGATTTAAAGAGGGGATCGAGGCGAACAAAAGACTCAAGTGGAGCGGAGGCTAACGTTGGTTGTGGAGGTCAGTATTTGGTCGGGAAGCTGGGTGTGGTTTCCGTCGTCGAGCGCGAGGGTTACGGGGTGGTTTTCTGATATTTTTTTTAATTATGAAGGAGAAATTTGATTGGCCGATGGTTTTATTAAATTTTAAAATAGTGTTTCCCCACACGGACACCAATTCAAACCCAACGACTATCACACTAGCTAAATACCCCCATTCCGGACACAATGGGATATGCTTTATAGGCTAATTCGACTGTTACAGTCAGTTATTCTACAAATTAAAGTATAAAACATTCAATATTCGTTTTGAATGTACATTTCAATTTGCCAGGGCCACAGACTGATTTGAAAAATTCCAGAAAAATAAATATAGCCATGTTTCGACGCTACAGTCCCAACAAAACTAGTTTCGTCGAATTATGAGATCGTTTGAAAAATGGTCATTTTCTGGTCGATCCAATTTAACAGAAATTGACCAATCACATTTTCTTTTGCCCCGCTCACATACTAGCTTCAAAAATTATGAAATTTGAAACCTAGCAAAAATTTGACATCCCGGATCCAACAAAAGTGGTTTCATCGAATTCTGAGGTCGTTTGCAAAATGTCTATTTTCAAGGGCTATATATTCTCTATAGCGACCTTCCTAAAAATTCATTTCACCATAACTTTTGATTCCCGCTATGAAACTTCGATTTTTCAGATTCGTTAGAAAGACATTCATAAACAGATTTAAATATTTTTGGTTTCACTAAAATCCGTTATATTTTACACCCGGGTACAGTCAGTCAAAGTTTGAATTCAAATTTTCAAACTGCCACACTATTTCTAATTCATTATTTTATTGAAATATTCCATTTCAATTGTTTAAATTTCCTTAAAATATCCAATTTAAAATTTTTAAATTGGCTCGTATTTTCCGGGTTGTTACATACTCTGCCGGATTCAGTTATATTTATATAAAACTTCTTCTCTTCTCACTCTCTACTCATTGTTCTCTGAATTGAAGTGCTACTGAAGAGTTATAGGGTTGTTGTAATTATTTGGGAAGTGTTTAGGAAAAGGTGTGTTCCTTCTAGGCTAAAAATCAAGGAAACAGAGCGGTGTTAATCTTGTAACCGGAAAATCAAGGGGAATATACTTGATCAAGGGAATCGATGGTAATCTTATGGTCATGAATTCAAGATTGTTGGAATCGGTGTTAACCTTGTAGCCGTGAAATCAAGGGCGATGTACTTGGATACTGATATAGTAATAAAACTCTGCGATATCCAGTGTTGCATGGGACTAGCGTAGTAGTAATCCGAACTAGTATAAAATTCGGTGTGTTCTTTCCTTTTCTGCATTTTATTTTTGTTTATCTTTGTGTTTGTGTTTGATTTTGTGTCTGTGATTATCTCTGTGGTGTGTGATTCATATAGTAGATCATATAAGTTTTATATATTTTTTTATTTCCCAGAAACACTATTCACCCCCCCTCTAGTCTTAGTTTTGCCTTAGTGATCCATTCAGCAATCCTTAACAAATGTTACCCCATTGACGAAATATAGGAGTCGCCACCTCTTTTTCTTTAGAAGACTATAGAGGCATATAATTTTTTTCGGGTTCATTCTTTACCCTTGGGGGCATTCTTTTGTTTTGAGCACTACGCCACAGATGGCCCGTCGCAACGAAAATCCATGGTGTTGCTAGCTACAATGTTGCCATTGTTATGCTATTTTTTTTCTATTGCAACACATGTTTCAGTGTGTTATGATAGATATCAAATTGTGTTGCAGTGGCTATAGATAATTTCTAAATAAAAATATTAAAAAAAATACACTTCAGCGATCCATACCATTAGTTTAAACAAAATCTCAGTCATCCATCCACATCATCAATCTGCACCTCACTTATTTCTATTCCCGCTTTTATTTTCTTTCTACCGCCTCTCTTTTAATTTCGTTTCTACCCCAAATTCCCAAATTCCCAAAATCACCGATCCCTAATTCCAAATCGAGTGACCATCAATTCTCCCTTCTAATTTCCATTTACAATCAAATTGGTCAGCTTTGAGACAATCAGCATCCCTGCTCATCGTTGCTATTTCATTTCTCCTACCACTTCTTACTGTCATCCTCTGCCTCGGCAATTTCCCTTTTTTGTCCCCCGTAATTCCAACCGATTGTTGTGCCCTTCCACCAACTCCATCTATGCGACAGTCTGATTATTTTGTCAGTTGTCTCCCTTACGCTTTGCATTTATTGAGGTAAAATTCCTAATTTTTTGTTTCACACAATCCAGTTTGTTTCACATAATTCATTTTCGAACAGTGCGTTACCTCAAAAACTGAGCCTGTGTTCAATCTAGATACTTTAAGATATACTGGCAAAAACTGAGCTTCAGAATGCACCATCTCAAACTATAATCGAGAATCTTCATCTACAAACAAGCCTGAAACTGAGGCTAGTTGTTTTGGCTAGAACAGTGCTTCTAAATATGTGTAATACAAGTTTAATTCTGGGTTTGTAGCTTAGTTTAGTTGAAGGAGTTTTGAAACTTAAAAACTAAGGTAGATACGAGGAGCAATATTGGGCATGATAATGAAACAAAAAGTTGAAACTAAGATCTATAAATTGTAGATAGTGGTGTATTTCTGTGGTTTCATTGTATGTTGATTCACTGAAATGTTCTTTGATCCACTATTTGGTTGTTAATCAATTTAATAAAACAAAACTTTAGTTCCTAGTGAAGTGTGGTTGTGAGCAATTAGACAAACGACCTTATATGAGCTGCATATTCTATACAACTGATCGGGTTTCCCAGGTTGTTGTTGCCTGTGATGATTGAGACATGATACACTGGTTTATGAAAATGGTTTCATAAGGATGCTTACATATACATGATAGTTATCATTTCTTAAGTATTATCATGATCTGTTTCAATAAGACTGTCTAATAAGTATACGCATGATTTCTTAAGTGTGTGTGTGTGCGCGTGTAAGACTGGCTAATAAATATAAGTTTTGTTTTGATTATGCACACAAATACTGAATATACATGAAATACATGCCTGAAAGCCTACTTAATGATTTGAAGTTTGTGATATCACTTTAGTTCTTGCTTCAAATCGAGTTGAATGACTGCTCAATCAATTTCTACTTCAAATTCGTCAACAGCAGCTGCAAGAAAAAACTGCCACCACAAAATACCAGCGAAGATGAGGACTGTGAAGGTAGGGTCGAATGTGGGGAAGAAGTTTTTGGTTACTCCATGTGGCCGGTAAGTATAAATTAGGTTTTTTTTGTTGCTCCATGTCGATTATCATATCTTTCATTGATGTTTTACTCGAGAATTTAAAATATGTGCAGAATGGCGATTGCGGGTATTTTGAGTGGCATGACGAAGTGTATGAAATCAATAACAATTCTAAATTGGACGATACTACTTTTAAATTGATGGAAAAAGAAAAGACTATATCGCAATTGCTCGTGGAAAAGAAGACAATTGAAGAAAAGCTGCTGAAGCAAAAGCAAAAGAGGGCAAAAGCCGATGAATTTGTGGCAGATATGAAGGAAGAGTTAGCCCTAATGCGCAACGAGACAGGAAAAAAATTCTTTGCAAAAGCTTTAGCTATGTCCTGGATCATGATTGGAGTTCTTTTGTGTGTTGATATGGTAGTGTAGAGCAGTGAAGTAACATGAAATAGCATGCATGGGAAGTTTTTTAGGTATAATTTAAGTTTCGTCACATTATAGATTAGTGATAATTTTTGCCACATTGTAGATTAGTGATATTTTTTTCAACATTGTCCATTAAACCTAAATTACTGATTACATAATTTTTTCCGCAATAACATACTTGTATACACATTGTTTAGATCAGTTATGTAACTCAGTTATGTTTAGATCAGTACACTTGTATCCACATTGTGCTTCTATTATGTAACTCAGTTATGTAAATGAAATGCAAACGAAACTCAATTATGTTTAGATCAGTACACACTTGTATACACATTGTTTAGATCAGTTATGTAACTCGCACATTATTTAGATCAGTACACTTTTATGCACATTGTTTAGATCAGTATACTATGTTATACTAAAATGCAAATGGAATTCAGAAACTCAGTTTGATTGTGCTGAAAGGAAACTCAGTTATACTATGACCATAGTTTGTGCTGAAATGCAATTGAGGCATGCATACCTCTTATTTTGTGCAGATGCAACTGATGTATGTAGGTGAATGAGGCAGTGAAGAGGATTTTCAAGAACTTGTTACAAAGGCACAAGAGGTACGCGATGTAGTAGAGGCATTGAACGCATTGAAGGCTTGCACTATATTTTGAAACTGTTTTAGTTTTATGTAAACATGAATTTAGGACTTGCTGTGTTTGTTTCTGAAATGTCTGTAAAATTGAATTTAGTGGCTATGGTTTGTTATTTTGTAGTTGACTAAGTACTACTTGTGTTTGCCGGTTAATTTGAAATAAAAAGTTTCTTTGTTAATTTCAGTTTGATGTTATGTTATGTAATGCTGCCATATATATGATATAATGTTGCAGTATGTGATGTTAAATATTGTCATAGCTATGATATAGGGTTGCCATTGGGTGGTAGAATTGTTGCCATAGATTTATGCATGTGGGCCCCACAACTGGATTCCCTGAACCCGGGCTACAGATTTTAGTGGCGATTACATAAACCCGGGTTACAGATTTTAGTGGGTCCCACATTTTTGTAAATTTAGTACATGCGGCAACACCTGTGCTAATGTTACCTTAGGGTCACAAATGTGTTGCCTTTGACTCTAAGGCAACGCGAAAAAAGGCAACCCCAAAAAAGTATTGCCAAGATCATTTATTGCCCACAACAACACTTTTTGGCACCTACTGCGTCATTTCTCTGGGGTTGCCGTAGGCTATCTATGGGATAGTGAAGGGAATTCTTTTCCAATCCAAGGTACTTATTTATCAGTTAATTTGAAACGTTTATCGAGGTATCTGCGATCCTTCTTAAATTATTCCAAATTTTTCCTAGTTTAGAATGCATATATTAATCTAAGAAAGGAGCTCTTATTGAATAGGGAGGTTAAGGGTTTGGGAGGTTCAACTCCCTCCTGCTAGCACCAAAAATGTTAATCAAATTTAAGGCTAATAGCCCAAGACTAAGTTTTCCTTTAGAATCCCTTGCTTACGAAGGAATGAGTTAGGATTAAGTAATATTTCTGTAATTAGATTCTCATCGAGAGTTTTTGGTAACTTTTGCAAGAGAATTCCTATGGAAAAGAAGGTTAAAAATGAAATTTTCGTACTTCTGGAAAGAGAAACCTATTGAAACAGTAGTTTGTATTTTGGTAGTTTCCTAGCAGCTTTGTAACGATCTTTTGGCATAGTGATGATCATTTGTTGAGAAATTCCTTTATCCATTTCGTGGGATTTGATATCCTTTTTGTCAACTTATTGTCGGATCATCGAGAGGCCTAAAGAAGAGGAAACTGTATCCAAGTTGCAATAAATAACCTTAAGTAACCATTAGTTGGTATGGTTTCAGTTCACTTATGAAGACTTTACAAGGTGATTTGAATGGGACCTAAAGTTAATGGTAATTCTAAGATCTTTGGGAACCATAATGTAGAAAGTTCCTATATGATTTTGAATCATTTGTACTAGCATCGAATGTAGGCGACAAATCTCATTACTTAAGATCTTCGGGGATGGACGAAAGGGGTTTTTGGGTTATGTGCTAATCTCCCCGTATCATTTGAGGAATGAAATTGCAAGGTTAGCATGGCATAATAATAAATTAAATAATTTCTCATCTATTACCTTAAGAGCTTTACTAAATCCTTTTATTGATAACATTAAGAATTACATACTCTTTTTCCCTAGATTTACAAATTGGGGTTTACAACTCATATTTCAAGAATAAAAGATTAAGAATGAGGAAATTGGCCCTCTATTCTAGACCCCTAGAGTTGTATTTATAGGTGCGGTTTGACACTTCTTTCAGCTTGAGGGTTTTGTTCCCATCATCCGGTTGAAGCACATGTAAAGGCTTCATAGATCTTCCTGCCATCTTTAATAATGATGGGACTTATAAAGATGTTGTCGAGCCCTTTGCAAGGAGGCTTCCAAAGGTGTAGGTGTAACACCCCGTAATTTTAAAGGATATTATAACAATAAACTAAAGAATATTTAATTAAATATTGGGAATTAAAGGAAACAGACTGTACCATTGCGTCCATCGCGGAATTCTACTTAAAACAGACTCTGAGTTTGCATAAAACGGACATTGTATGAAGAAGATATTAAGATTTGAAATTTGTATTTATATAAGAGAAATATATAAAAACTAATCAATCTAGAATTCAAAACATTTCAAGATCGAAGAGCGAGAAACCACGCGGGAGGTTGTCCCATTGTGGGTCGACCTACACTCAAAAGGGGTCGACCCTAGGGTCGACCCACACAAGGAGGTGTCGACCCTAGTGTCGACCCTGGGGTCGACCCACCCCAGATCCATCCAGGTCCATACGTTGAACTTGGACTTGTTTTGAACGAGATTTGTTGATGATAGGCTATAAATAGGACAACATTCCTATTGTTTTATTCACCCAAAACAACGGAGACAATGAGATGCTACCCTAGCTTGGATTGAATTAGCCTATTCTTCTACAACAACGACTTATACGTATATAAAAATCTCTACTACAACATCAACATTTTTTCTCAGTTCTTTAGATCCGGTCTCTAAAGTTCATGTTGCTTTTAGATACAAATATTTAACAAGTAATCCTGACATGTTAATAAACCAGATCTAAAAATACGCATGTTAAAAAGTTGATTAATCTTTAAATAGATCTGCTATAATGACATGAAATTGCTATACACCTATTTTGTTCGGTTATTTCTATATATCTATTTCTATGCCTATTTCTATTATTTATGCCTATTTCTGTTCTTCTTCCTCTCTCATTCCTTTTTATTTTATAGCTAGACTACCTTCAAACCTAGACTGGTATCGCTGAAATATGCGTACGAATGAATTAGGTTTAACTGAGAATGATTAGGAATGGTAATTTGGGGGCATAACCTGTACTGTGAATATGACTAAAATTTGGGGCATAACTTATACTATGCAATATAACTGAAATATGGGATGTATGAATATGGAAACATGTAGGCTTAATACAATTATCAAGGGAACATGTAAATGGAACTATATGTCACTTATGTATTCTATTTGATCTGTTGGAGTTCTTTTGTGTGTTGATATGGCAGTGTAGAGCAGTGAAGTAACATGAAATATCATGCATGGAAAGTTTTTCAGGTATAATTTAAGTTTCGTCACATTTTAGATTAGTGATAATTTTTGCCACATTGTAGATTAGTGATAATTTTTTCCGCATTGCCCATTAAACCTAAATTACTGATTACATAATTTTTGCCACACTGTCATACTTGTATACACATTGTTTAGATCAGTTATGTAACTCAGTTATGTTTAGATCAGTACACTTGTATCCACATTGTGCTTCTGTTATGTAACTCAGTTATGTAAATTAAATGCAAATGAAACTCAGTTATGTTTAGATCAGTACACACTTGTATACACATTGTTAAGATCAGTTATGTAACTCGCACATTGTTAAGATCAGTTATGTAACTCGCACATTGTTTAGATCAGTACACTTTTATGCACATTGTTTAGATCAGTATACTATGTTATACTGAAATGCAAATGGAATTCAGTTATGAAACTCAGTTTAATTATGCTGAAAGGAAACTCAGTTATACTATGACCATAGTTTGTGCTGAAATGCAATTGAGGCATGCATACCTCTTATTTTGTGCAGATGCAACTGATGTATGTAGGTGAAGGAGGCAGTGAAGAGGATTTTCAAGAACTTGTTACTAAAGGCACAAGAGGTACGCGATGCAGTAGAGGCATTGAAGGCTTGCACTATATTTTGAAACTATTTTAGTTTCATGTAAACATGAATTTAGGACTTGCTGTGTTTGTTTTTGAAATGTCTGTAAAATTGAATTTAGTGGCTATGTTTTGTTATTTTGTAGTTGACTAAGTACTACTTGTGTTTGTCGGTTAATTTGAAATAAAAAGTTTCTTTGTTAATTTCAGTTTGATGTTATGTTATGTAATGCTGCCATATACATGATATAATGTTGCAGTATGTGATGTTAAATATTTCCATAGCTATGATATAGTGTTGCCATTGGGTGGTAGAATTGTTGCCATAGATTTATGCATGTGGGCCCCACAACTGGATTCCGTGAACTCGGGCTATAGATTTTAGTGGCGATTACATAAACCCGGGTTATAGATTTTAGTCGGTTCCACATTTTTGTAAATTTAGTACATGTGGCAACACCTGTGCTGATGTTACCTTAGGGTCGCAAATGTGTTGCCTTTGACTCTAATGTAACGCAAAAAAAGGCAACCCCAAAAAAGTGTTGCTAAGATCATTTTTTGCCTACAACAACACTTTTTGGCACCTATTGCGTCATTTCTCTGGGGTTGCCGTAGGCCATCTATGGTGTAGTGGAGGGAATTCTTTTCCAATCCAAGGTACTTATTTATCAGTTAATTTGAAACGTTTATCGTGGTATCTGCGATCCTTCTTAAATTATTCCAAATTTTTCCTAGTTTAGAATGCATATATTAATCAAAGAAAGGGGCTCTTATTGAATAGGGAGGTTAAGGGTTTAGGAGGTTCAACTCCCTCCTGCTAGCACCAAAAATGTTAATCAAATTTAAGGCAAATAGCCCAAGACTAAGTTTTCCCTATAGAATCCCTTGCTTATGAAGGAATGAGTTAGGATTAAGTAATATTTCTGTAATTAGATTCTCATCGAGAGTTTTTGGTAACTTTTGCAAGAAAATTCCTATGGAAAAGAAGGTTAAAAATGAAATTTTCGTACTTCTGGAAAGAGAAGCCTAATGAAACAGTAGTTTGTATTTCGGTAGTTTCCTAGCAGCTTTGTAATGATCTTTTGGCATAGTGATGATCATTTGTTGAGAAATTCCTTTATCCATTTCGTGGGATTTGATATCCTTTTTGTCAACTTATTGTCGGATCATCGAGAGGCCTAAAGAAGAGGAAACTGCATCCAAGTTGGATTAAATAACCTTAAGTAACCATTACTTGGTATGGTTTCAGTTCACTTATGAAGACTTTAAAAGGTGATTTGAATGGGACCTAAATTTAATGGTAATTCAAAGAGCTTTGGGAACCATAATGTAGAAAGTTCCTATATGATTTCGAATCATTTGTACTAGCATTGAATGTAAGTGACAAATCTCATTACTTAAGATCTTCAGGGATGGACGAAAGGGGTTGTTGGGTTATGTGCTAATCTCCCCGTATCATTTGAGGAATGAAATTGCAAGGTTAGCATGGCATAATAATACATTAAATAATTTCTCATCTATTACCTTAAGAGCTTTACTGAATCCTTTTATTGATAACATTAAGAATTACAGACTCTTTTTCCCTAGATTTACAAATTGGGGTTTACAACTCATATTTCAAGAATAAAAGATTAAGAATGAGGAAATTGGCCCTCTATTCTAGACCCCTAGAGTTGTATTTATAGGTGCGGTCTGACCCTTCTTTCAGCTTGAGGGTTTTGTTCCCATCATCCGGTTGAAGCACAAGTAAAGGCTTCATAGATCTGCCTGCCATCTTTAATAATGATGGGACTTATAAAGATGTTGTTGAGCCCATTGCAAGGAGGCTTCCAAATGTGTAGGTGTAACACCCCGTAATTTTAAAGGATATTATAACAATAAACTAAAGAATATTTAATTAAATATTGGGAATTAAACGAAACGGACTGTACCATTGCGTCCATCTCGGAATTCTAATTAAAATAGACTCTGAGTTTGCATAAAACAGACATTGTAGGAAGAAGATATTAAGATTTGAAATTTGTATACATATAAGAGAAATACATATATAAACTAATCAATCTAGAATTCTAAACATTTCAAGATCGAAGAGCGAGAAACCATGCGGGAGATTGTCCCGTTGTGGGTCGACCTACACTCAAAGCGGGTCGACCCACACAAGGAGGTGTCGACCCTAGTGTCGACCCACGCCAGATCCATCCAGGTCCGTACGTTGAACTTGTTTCTAAACGATATTCGTTGATGATGGGCTATAAATAGGACATCATTCCTGTTGTTTTATTCACCCAAAACAACGGAGACAATGAGATGCTACCCCAGCTTGGATTGAATTAGCCTATTCTTCTACAACAACGACTTATACGTATATAATAATCTTTGCTACAACATCAACATTTTTTCTCAGTTCTTTAGATCCGGTCTCTAGAGTTCATGTTGCTTTTAGACATAAATATTTAACAAGTAATCCTGACATGTTAATAAACCAGATCTAAAAATACGCATGTTAAAAAGTTGATTAATCTTTAAACAGATCTGCTATAATGACATGAAATTGCTATACACCTATTTTGTTCGGTTATTTCTATATGTCTATTTCTATGCCTATTTCTGTTATTTATGCCTATTTCTGTTCTTCTTCCTCTCTCATTCCTTTTTATTTTATAGCTAGACTACCTTCAAACCTAGACTGGTATCGCTAAAATATGCGTACGAATGAATTAGGTTTAATTGAGAATGATTAGGAATGGTAATTTGGGGGCATAACCTGTACTATGAATATGACTAAAATTTGGGGCATAACTTATACTATGCAATATAACTGAAATATGGGATGTATGAATATGGAAACATGTAGGCTTAATACAAATATCAAGGGAACATGTAAATGGAACTTTATATCACTTATGTATTCTATTTGATCTGTTGGGGGTTAAGTAAACTTGTTAATCTGGTGGGGTTGTAGGGACATTATTAACCCGTGTAAAACTTAACCTGTGTAAAGCCTAGTTGATTGGTGATGCAAGTCTAAGGGTTCTTGTGTCCTTTTGGTGGTTGCCACTTTAGGAAGTAGTACACCCTACTTTGGGGCCGGCATAAGGTATTTCGTGGTAGGGAGCCGATCGCAAGGACAGTTTTTAGGGTACATGTAGTACTGTTTAGGTACCTGTTATTTCTGTTAAGGGTAACCCCCATTATATTCTGTTTAGGCACCTATTATTCTGTTTGGGGTAAAACCCGTTGCTAGAGGTAAACCTAAGTCTACCATTTATATTATTTTGGGATCATTCTGTTTATGTTGAAAAACACTTAGTACGATAAACTAGTATTGGTGCAGAGGAAGTATTTGAGAAGCATAATTCATCATGTTCATCCTTTTAAAACCTATTATATTACTGCTGTTACCTCTTATCCAGTTTATTTACTGTCTCGTTACTTTTATCTCTTTATATGCTAAAAGTCGTTGGACTCGCCGGACTTTATGTCTAACCCGTTTTGTTTTGTTTTCTCTCTCTTCCTTTCCCCTTAAGGTTCTCAGGGTGGGAATACTCAGGCTTGATTAGGAATCTCTCTCTCATGTTCTCCTTGGAGTTGGATTTTCTTTGCTTAGGTGTATCGCTTTGATATCCTGTCTACCTTATTATAGCTGCTCTTAGGGACTGTGGTTTTATATTTATGTACTATGATGGTTTTAGTACAAGGCATATATTTTAATTTGATGTAATTGGTTTTCAAGTATTTCAAACTTATGTTGTAACTGGATTTTTTGACCACGGTATTTTGTTTTGGAAAATAAAGTATTATATTTCTGCTGCTGTTTTATATCTATCTGTGTAATTCTATGTCTGTTTACCTATAACGCTTCACGAAACTTAATGCATTCTGATAAAGAGTGACACTAACGGACGTAGGGTGTCAAATTTGGTATCATAGTTGAAGTTTACAAGATTGAATAAAAGGTTTTGAAAATTGTTTTCAAAAGGTTTTAAGAAGAAAGTATTTTCAAAGGAAAAGTCTGTTTTGAGAAACATATTCCTCAAAGCCATATGTAATATCTTTCGATTATCTATTTGAATCCCTTTTCCTTTTTTTAGCATATCCGGGGACCGAGTATCCCCGAGGGCGTACAGACACCGGCTTGGTCCATAGATATCTCGAGGTTACAGCACTTACCGATGGCCAAGCAAATGCCTATCCCCCAGCTGCAGCTGCTGTTCCTCCTCCTCCACGAGTGGATAATTTCTCCAAGATATGCAAGGATTTCTGTTCTATGGGAGGAAATCCATTCCTTAGAACTGAGACCTTTTTGGAAGCAAGGAATTGGCTTAAAGAGATGGAGGATTTGTTTGGGATTTTTGAGGTTGACGACCGCAGGAAGATATAGTTGGCTACTTGGCAACTGAAAGATAAGGCTTCATTCTGGTGGGTAGTGATGCACGCAGGATATCCAGTTGAGACTTAAGACAATTCTCGATAGAGATTCGAGATGAAGTTTCTTTCTCAAGTAGAACAGAGTATGCAAATGGAAAGGTTTCTGGCGCTTAAGCAAGGAAGCATGTCAGTCAAAGAGTATGTCAATAAGTTCAACCAGTTGGCAAGGTTTGGTTTGGAGCTGGTAAATACTCCACACAAGAAAGCTTTGAGGTTTACAAGTGGACTGAATGAACCACTCGATGGAATGGCTATGTCTCATATTCCTATGGGAGAAACTTTCAAAAAGCTCATTGATATGGCATTGATGAATAAAGAAAAGACAAGCGAAAAGAAAGAGACAAAGACTGATGAGACACAAAACAAGATGATGTAGCCCAAGAAAGAACAACAAAAGAAAGATGGAAAGAACGACAAAGCTCAGAATAAGAAGAAAAGAAGAAATGTCATGGTTTTGGAGGCTTGGGTCATGTGATCAAGAAATGCAGAAAGAGGAAGAATTCTTGCTACAACTGCTGTGAAGCTGGACACTATAGTAGTCATGGAATGCTCGAAGAAGTAAGGGAGAGGCAGATGGCAGGACCTTCTAGAGGGAAAGTGCATGATCTAGAGGCTAGTAGACTTGATAGAGGTAGGAAAGTTTCTGTTGAAGATTTGATTTCTCTTTTTGATCATCCAGTTAGGACTCTTATTGATTTCGGTGTTTCTCACTCTTATATGTTTGATTCTGTGGTTGAGTCTCTGCACCTTAGTACTAGTATTGTTTCTTATCCTATTGTTGTCTCAAACCCCATTAGTGGCATGACTCATTCTATTATTTGTCAGAATTTGAGGATATCTGTGTTAGGCGTCGAGTTTGAGTGCGATGCATATGCACTTGGTTTCATGGGCTACGGTCTGATTCTATGGATGGATTGGCTAGCCATGTATAGTACAATTCTAGACTGTGAGAGGAGGGTCGTTAAACTTTTGACTTGCAATGGGAGGACTCTCGAGATTTCTTGTGACCTTAAGGGGTCTGTCATGCTTAGTTTCCTAGAATCACTTGATGCTTCTATAGATGATTTGCGATCTATACCAGTAGTCTATGAGTATCCTTATGTTTTTTAGAAGGTTTGGGTCTTACTACGAGGCGCGAGATTGATTTACAGATATATTTGGTGGATAATGCAAAGTCAGTTGCATTGCCTGTGTGCCACATGGCTCCTAAGGGAAGAAGGGAGCTTAGCAAGTAATTAGGGGAGCTACTTGAGAAGTGGTTTATTAGGCGGAGCATATCGGAATGGGCGGATCCAGTCGTTTTTGCAACTAAGATAGATGGCTCGCTTTGCTTATGTGTGGATTACAGGAAGTTGAACAAGCTCACTAAGAAGAATAGGCACCTACTCTCGAGGATTGATGATCTGTTTGACCAGCTTGCCAGTGCATCTGTTTTCTCATGGTTAGATTTGGCTATGGTATTTCATTAGTTGAGAGTGGCCGAGGACAGTATAGATAAGACTGCTTTCAGAACTCCAGATGGGTTCTTTGAGTGGTTAGTCATGCCTTTCGGGTTGACTAGTGCACCCACATATTTTGTGGATCTGATGAGTAGGGTGTTCAGGGAGTTTCTGAATAAATTTGTTGTGGTCTTTGTTGATGACATCTTGATTTTCTCGAAGAATGAAGAAGAGCATGCCCTGCATTTAGGAGAGGTCTTAAGGACTCTCATAACACACTAACTTAAGGCAAAATTCTCCAAGTGCCACTTTTAGAGAAAGGAGGTGAGATTTTTAGCGCATGTGGTTTCCAAGGATGGGATAGCGGTGGATCCCACAAAAGTAGTTGCAGTTTAAGATTGAAAAGCTCCAAAGAATGCAACGGAGGTGAGCAGTTTTCTTGGTTTAGCAGGCTACAATAGGAAGTTTATTAAAGACTTTGCGAGGGTATCAGCACCACTCACCAGACTGAAGAAGAAGAATTTGACCATTGCTTGGAACGTTGATTGTGAGGATGCTTTTCAGCGATTAAAGAGGGCTCTGACAACATCCCCAGTTCTGACATTGCCTGATGGGAGCAAGGTGTTCACAGTGTACACTAATGCATGGGAGTAGACAGTTGAAGGTTTATGAGAAAAACTACCCTACCCACGATTTGGAATTCGTCGCTATAGTGTTCGCACTTAAGTCTTAGCGACATTATCTACTTTGAGAGAGGTTCGAGTTATACACGGACCATAAATCTCTCAAATATGTATTCTCACAGAAGGATCTCAATTTGAGACAGCGGAGATTGATGGAGTTCCTAATGTCCTATGAATTTGAGGTTGCTTATACCTCTGGCATGGGTAATGTGGTGGCAGACGCGTTGAGTAGTCAGAGGTTGACCTTAAGTCCTTTATTCATAGAGAGGCAAAGCTTGGAGTATATATCGACCTTCGATTTTAGGCCTCCACAGATCTTACACCTGGTTTGTTGCATCGTTAGAAGTGCGACCTACTCTTTTGGATTAGATAGGATTTTGGCAGCGAGAGGACCCACAGGTATCAAACATTTTGGATAGGTTCAGCAGAGGAGAAACTTATAGTCACCTTAGTAGATACTCCACAGATGATAAAGGGTGGCTACGAAGGGATATAAGGCTTTGTGTTCTCCAAGTTGGGAGTTAGTTGAAGATAGTTCTTGGGGAAGCCCAACATTCTAGAATGAGTATCCATCCGAGTGGCGATAACATTTATAAATATATGAAGAGGGTTTTCTTTTGGGCTGGGATGAAGGAAGAGGTAGCGGAATTCGCAGCTCAGTGTTTGATATGCCAACAAGTTAAAACTGAACAGAAAAAGCCTGGCGATTTGTTGCACCCTTTGGAGGTCCCACAGTGGAAGTGGGAGAGCATCTCTATGGATTTCATTGATAGTTTGCCAAGATCAAGGAAGGGCAATACCAACATCAGGGTTATAGTGGACATGCTTACTAAGAGCGCTCATATCATTCCGGTTAAGAGTAAGAGAATGACAGCATGGTTAGCATCAGTTTATCTTTGTGAGATAGTCAGAATACACAGAGTACCTTCTAGCATAGTGAGTGATCATGATCCCTGAAACACCCCGTATTTTCTGTTAACTTTATAATAACGAATTAAATAATACTTAATTTCAAATGTGAGGATTAAGGGAAACGGGTTACACCATTGCGTTCGTCTCAAAATTCTGCTTGAGATAAAGTTCGAGTTTGCGTGAACTGGACTTCGTATGAAGAAGTTATAGCTTTCAGAAGTTTCAGAAATTTAAATAAATTCAAATAGCCCGAAACCGGATTCAAAATTCAAAACAGAAGTCAGAAGCGGGCTGGGCGGGAGAATTCCCGCCAGGACCCAGGTCGACCAAGGGGTCTACCCTAGTGTCGACCTCCCCCCTACAGGTCGACCTAGGGGTCGACCTGCCCCCCTACAGGTCGACCTAGGGGTCGACCTGCCCCCCCCCCCCCGGTCAGTTCTGAATTTTGACGACTTATGACTTGTTGTTGAGTCACTAGGGTTTCTGAATGGTTTTGGTTAACTTTAGGTCCATCCGACGGCTCTAATTAAATTGAAATTATCTATAAACAACCTAATACTCAACCTAAAATCACACAAAAATAATGTTGGAACTGTCATGCTGTCAATAGAGAACTTGGAGTAGCCGTCACCGCTTTCAATTCAAAGACGAGATAAAAGCCCACATCAAAATCAAATTAAAACTAATCCAATTCAACGATCTACATCAAAGGCGAGCATTTCAACTGCAGAATTCAGATTCCAGAAATCAAGAATTCGTTTTAGTTTGTAAGTTGGTTATTACGTAGATTTAAACGTTCTTTTAAATGAAATCATGACATATTGTAACTCGAATATAGAATGATGCTTGTGTATAAGATAAATAAAGTATGATTCTCATTTATCTTAAATCACCGTTGCGATTGATCATGCCTATATGTTTGTGGTGATGAACGTACCATATTGTATGTTATTTGAATCTATTATGATTGGGTAATGAACTTATTGTGCCAACTTAGTGATGAACATGTCATGTTATAATTTGGCGATTACTTGCAAATTTATGATCTAAATCACATGCCTACATGTTAGATCAACATTTATGTATACTTAGAACTATGTTAAGTTGAGCCTATTTATGTTGCTAGATTGGATTTGTGGCCCTCTTATGTTTTAACACACATAAGTTATCATGCTAAGTTGTTATTTAAATATGTTTATAGTAGCTTTCTTATGATTTCACATACATAAGTTAATATGCTAAGTTGAGGTTTAAAATTGTGTTTATATGTTAAACCTCCATGTTAGACCTATACCAAGTTTACATGATAATTAGATCCAACTTAGTCACAAGTTCACCCTTACCTGTTTAATTAAGTTAGTGATGCTTTTATGCCAAGTTACACATGATAAGTTAAAAGTATGTTATTGTATGCTTATTTCATGTCCCTTGTTTGTTCCTCTTTTTGTTTATGGGTTTGGGCTAATTTACTAGCCCAACATTTTATGTAATTTATGCGAACTTACCACGGGGGTAGCATTGGGAAAACATGAAAATTTCATGGCATACATGAAATGGTATATTTGGTATACCATTTATTGTGAGCATAATCAAAAGGACAATTATGGTATGATTAAATTAAGATTAATTCACATATAAAATTAGACATATATAGAAAATATGTGAATTTAGAAAAGACGAATATGCCTAACCCGATGTTAGACTGAGTTATGGTGTAAAACTTCCCGGAACCGACCTACACATCTATTGACCACAAGAAGACCTGTCTAATGTGGGTGGTTAGTGCATAAAGCCCAAAAAGGACCCGAGGTTAGACTGAGTTGTGGTGTAAAACTGCCCGGAACCAACCGGCACATCCAGTGACCACAACAAGACCTGTCTAATGTGAGGTTGGTGCTTTAATGAATAAATTAAAGCTAAGTCCAGATTGGTAGGGTTAAGTCAATTAAGGAAACACTTAACCGATTCATCATGTTAACTAAACTGATGGGTGGGGTTAGGTAAACTTGGACACTTAACCAAATAAACATGTTGATTAGAAAACCCTAGTAACGGAGACCCATTTCAGCAGTAACCCACATAAATGTATCATGGTCCCTGAACTAGGCAGGGTAGGGCACAATTACTGGGCTGATTATAAGCGGTCAAAAACGTCGGCGGTTGGTGCGTCAGTGTAGGTTCCGACGGAGTACGGGCGTGCACGTACTCCGGAGTGGAAAAAGCAGGCATTGGGCATCAGTAGTATACACTGTGCATCTTGAATTGTGTCGAGTTACCACCAGAGGGACTGATACAACCCATGGTGGGACCAGCACAGGTATCTACAGTCAAGCGAGGCCGAATGACACAGGATATGAATGCATGTGAGTAGTAGTCGATCATTAAGGGGATCGTTCATTATGAACACGTGGGGCTGTTTATGATTAGTAGGTGCATAGACTATAATAATGGGTGCGATCACATGTTTATCTTATCTTATATTAGGGTAATGTCCAATGTTCTGTTATTACTGTCATGATCCCTTTCCTTGTTTAAATACTAGTAATCACTGAACTTACCAGACTTATTGTTTGACCCGTTTTCTTTCGTCCTCTTTTCTTTCGTCCCCCCCCCTCCCCCAGGTTCGCAGGGAGGGAATACTCCAGCTTAGTCAGACTCTTTGCAAGCTTCAAGAAAGTAGATGTATGATTGGGACTCTCTTACCTTGGTTATGGATTTTGGACACTACACTTGGGGATTTATTCAGTTTTATTTATGGTTTATGCTTCTTTGTTAAATAATCAAGACAGAAGTTATGAAGTAATGTTTTGGAAGTTATGTTGAGACAATTTGCTGTAATTCTTTTGTATTGAACCTTGTATGCAATAAATGTTTGATTTCCGCTGCTTATATTTATCTGTCTTGTAAATTTTTCTGTCTTGTACCTATAACCCTCCACCAAAGTTAAGGCATTCCCTTTGTGAGTGACCTTAACGGAGGTGGGGTGTTTCAATCCCATACTTACCAGTGAGTTCTGGAAGAGCCTGCAAGAGGCACTTGGTACGCGGTTACGTTTGAGCACCGCATATCACCCTCAGACCAATGGCCAAACTGAGAGGGTGAATCAAGTTCTTGAGGATCTTTTGAGGCTATGTATCCTAGATTTCGGATGGACTTGGGAAGATCATCTTCCATTGGTAGTGTTCTCCTACAACAATAGTTATTAGGCTAGTATTGGCATGGCACTCTTCGAGGCATTGTATGGACGACCCTATAGATCACCGACTTGTTGGTGGGAGTCTACAGATAGGCTTCAACATGGACCTGAGATGATTAGAGAGACTTCAGAGAAGATTGATCTTATCTACAGATGCACGAAGATAGCTCAAGATAGGCAGAAGCTATGCAGTTAAAGCCCCGCAATATCCCCGCTATAGCCCATAGCGCTCTTCAACCCTACGCTAATTTAATTTAGCGTTAATGAACATTAGATCCGATTCTAGCCCCGCTTTTTTCCGCTGTATCTGCTAAATCAAGGCTTTTTAGCGTCCGCTTTAGCAATATTAATAGATAGAGCTTGATTTGACTATTCTCTTTTCAAAAAATTCAGTAAAGTTAGTGTAAATTACTAAATTTAAGGCATAAGTACCTATATGTTGTAACAATCAATTACGCTCATCAAATTTAGCATGCATTACCATGGTATTCCGTGATTTTGTTATATAAGATTAATTAATATTAGTTTCTTGTACACATATAATGTAAGAAAGATGGTTAATTAATTTTTAAATATTTGTTTTTACATCTAATGAACATTTTTGTGCCTCCGCTTTATCCCCGCTATTTCCCCGCTTTATCCCCGCTACACCTTTTTGCACCTCAACCGCTACAGAACCGCTAAGCGCTTTAACTGCACAGGGCAGAAGTCCTATGCAAATAAAAGAAGGGCTGATATTGACTTTGAGGTGGGAGACATGGTTTTCATCAAGGTATCACCTTTGAGGAATGTGGTTCGTTTTGGATCTGTAGAGAAATTGGCGCCAAGGTTTATAGGGCCATTTCCCATAACAGAAAGGATTGGTCAAATGGCCTATAAAGTAAAGCTACCAGGGAGACTAGCGGATGTGCATGATGTTTTCCATGTTTCTCATTTACGAAAGTGTCTATATGATATGACAGAGGTAGTTGAGCCGAGAATGCTTAAGGAGGTAGTGGTAGAAAAGGAGGCAACAATCAAAAGAGTTCCTACCCATATACTTGGATTAGAGGTTAAGAAGCTCCGCAATCGAGAGGTTAAGATGATGAAAGTTCAATGGGGAGAAGATAGTGAAGATGCAACTTGGGAGACTGAAGACAAGATTCGCACTCGGTACCCTTTCCTATTCAAAGGTATGTTCTTAGCTTTTTTTCGAAACTTTTATATGTATACCTATTTCTATCGTTCGTATGTGTTCTATCGACTGAATCTTCGACCTTTAAGTGGGAAATCAATGGATGTAAACATGTGTTTGAGATTTGTTATGTTTGACGGATGCAAGTGAATGCAAGTGTTTGCTAATGGTTGCTCATGGATGCATATACACACACATTAGGCACTAGATCGGCTCAATCACTACATACTGCATATGGATGTGTATGCATTTTAAAACTTTTATGGATGAAAATGGGTGTATCATCATATGGATGTTGCATTTGGATGAACGATTGTGCATACATATATAACTTACATGCTATACTAGGATTATTTGCATACATTTATTGACATGGCACGAAAATACATTGCATTAAGGAGGTCAACTGAATCAGTTAACCTCCTGATTTTTCGCATTAGTGTAACGACATATATACGCACAATTGCATATGTTCATATAAGCATTAGAAATCTTTTAAGGACAATGAATGACTGTGGTTGATGAATGAGTAGATGGATGTGGATGTTAGGATGTACGTTCTTCTTAAACTTAGAGAATTCGGGGATGAAATCCTTGAAGTAAGGGAGAATGTAACACCCTGTAATTTTAAAGGATGTTATAACAATAAACTAAAGAATACTTAATTAAATATTGGGAATTAAGGGAAACTGACTATACCATTGCGTCTGTAACACCCCACTCCCACTACGGTCACTCACTAAGGGAATGCTATAACATCGGTGGAGTATTTTAAGTGAATATAGAACAGAAAAATTACAACAAGACAGATATAAGTAATACTTGAGAATTTTAAAACATCATTTCATTTCATCAGAAAGTAAAACATGTTTGGTTACACCAAAACCATAAATAAGAGTCAAGTACATAATATCCATCCTGATAAAGATAAAGGTACATAATCCCACTACATGACCCAATAGCCATAATAGAAAAGATAAACTAAGTTTTACATCCACGGTCCAAGCTCCAAAAGATAGATAAAGCAGTCTGATCAAAGCCCACTAGTGCTAGGCCCACTCTGAAAACCTGAGGGTTGGAAAAAGATAAAGAAACAACGGGGTCAGACATAAGTCTGAGTGAGTCCTATAACCCTAACAATACAATCATTAAAGTAATTAGGGTATGATATAAACAAGGTACGGTACCTCTGGGGATAATGACTACACTAAGTAGCCAACTAAACACAGGATGTACTAAGATAATCGAAAAGACGCATTTATCCACCCAAGGATAATTACTAGGTTGCACCACCCCAGATCTACCCACCCAAGGGTAATTCCTACACTGCACCACACCAGTTCTACCCACCCAAGGGTAATTCCTACTTAAAGGTTGATCCCGCTAAGTGTACTTAGTAATTTTACCCAGTAGTTTCTTGTACCCCTAGCTGACTACATAGGTGCCGTCTGCCCCTATCTCCACTAGGTGTACCCACTACTCCCAAGCGATCGGCTCCCTACCGTAGATACCCGTGCTGGCCCCACAGTGGGGTGTATCACTCCCCAAAGTGGCAACCCGATAATCAATGGTGCACGGCTTATACCTACACGATGCAACAACGTCTTACCTACCAGCCCGGGTCCACACACGCATATGAAACCCGTTGGACTCGCGTTGCCACCGCTACCCCGTTTTGGCCTCTTATAGTCAAGCCCAATATGCGTGTCCCGTCCTCGACTTGGGTCGAGCCCACAAAGATACGTTTGGGATATTGGTTGAAATGGGCCCCCACAAGCTACTACTTAAGCTTGTTATTTTATCTAGTGCATCCCACTTAACCCCTTTTATAATCATGCCCACTTACATGTTAAGGTTTGGTTAAGTCATCTAATTATATTTCAATTGCCACTTAAGGCCCCCACAAGATTTCCGCATGCCACCCAAGGCACTTACTTGATTCCCACATGCCACCCAAGGCACTTACTTAATTCCCACATGCCACCCAAGGCACTTACTTAACCCTTTAATCATGTTTAATTACATGTTCCACTTTGGTTAAGTATTCTAATCGTATTTTCTATTGCCACCCAAGGCAACCCACTAGTTTCCTCATGCCACTCAAGGCACCCCCACTAGTTACTACATGCCACCCAAGGCACTCACTTAACCCCTCATGCCCCCACTACATGCTAATTTGGTTAAGTGTTTCTTCATTAATTAAGATCGTAACCTTTGTAAAGACCTCTCACATTAGACTGTCTTTTATGGCAGCTGGATATGCCGGTTGGTTCCGGGCAGCCTTACACCATAACAGAGTCTAACCTCGTGTCTTTACACTTGTCACGTATTTAGTTTACGACTAAGACCTCCCTCATTGGGCCAATCATTTGTAGCCGCTGGATTTGCCGGTCGGTTCCGGGCAGTCTTATGCTACAAAAGGGTCCAACCTCGTGTCTTAGTAGATTAATTACACCTAATTAATCACCCCCATAATTTGTATTAATTATCCCTAATTAATTACAAATATTTAAGAATATGGGTAGACCTAACTCAATAGGTAAATTCCCAATTCCATAATATGGGTAGACCTAACTTAATAGGTAAATTCCCAATTATGTCCATCCACTTTACGGTATGTTTAATCATACCCACTTCACACAATTTTATGTGTTCATTAATTTTTACCCCATCGTCCCCACGTAAATACGTTAACATGACATACTTCAAAAGAGAAGATTCATCATATACACAATGGGTTCAACTTAGCATATCTTTAGCATTATCATGGGTTTAAAAGGTGTCAACTTGTATATATGACCATAAACCCAACTTGCATAAATAACCAACCCAAACTTGCATATGTCATAAAGAGGGTAACTTGCTTAAATGTTCATGTCATAGACCTATCATAAAGGTGTCAACTTGCATACATGTCATAGGTCTAAAAGGGATGAACTTGCACATGTACTTATGTCATACATAGAGGCAAACTTGCATATATTATGCATATCATAAAAAGAGACAAACTTGCATATGAGCTTGCATCATAACTTTGCATATGAACTTGCATCATAACTTTGCATATGAACTTGCATCATAACTTTGCATATGAACTTGCATCATAACTTTGCATATGAACTTGCATCATAACTTTGCATATGAACTTGAATCATAACTTTGCATAAAACCAAACACTTAGCATGCATAAAGCCAAATACTTAGCATGCACAAAACCACATACTTAGCATGCACAAAACCAAATACTTAGCATGCATAAAACCAAATACTTAGCATGCATAAAACCACATGCATAACTTGCATATCATGTTACATATAACTTGCATATATTCTCACATATAGTTTACATAACATGTTACATATGCATAAATGTTCAACATAGTGTTTTGCATCATAAAACATGGCATTAAACTTGCATGTAGCATAAAACTTGCCAAACACATAACATATAATATACTAAACTTGCATAAACACATTTATCCATAAACATAGCCATGTCTTATCATATCCTACCATAATCAATTTAACAATTGATTATTAAAGCTATAGGAACTCACCACTAAGCTCCCATAAGCAAACCCTTGCCACAAATTACCCAAAAGCTCTAGCCTTGAACATAAAGCTTGCAACTTGATGATGAATGCAAGCTAATGATCACTTATACAACTCAAAGATGCTTGTATGAACATGAAAGCTTTCTTAAGAATAGTTTCATAAGAGGATGGAGGCTAGGACTTTGAGTGGAGGCCATGATCATAGAAATTTTTGGCATAGTTTAGTTAGGAGATAGGATTATGATCATTTAGGGCTAGCTTAGGGTCTTATTTATAGGATTAGGCAAGTGTTTTAGGCCTTTAGATTAACCCTAGGTTAGATTAGGACCATCAGATCTTGGAAGCTTCCAGAAACCAGCCCCAAAACACAGCCCACACACTGAAATGGTGCACCAGTCCATACTGGCCGGGCACCCCCTGTCGACTCCCAAGTCGACAGGGCTGTCGACTTGGTCTAGCCAAGTCGACTGCCCAGTCGACAGGCCTGTCGACTTGGGTAGCCAGGCGGGAATTTTCCCCGCCTGCGCCCAATGGCCAAATTTTGAAATTTGAACTAGAATTTTTAAATCTGTTTTAAACTTTGAATTTTCTGCAAACTTCATTGGGCCATAACTGGGCCATACGGACTCCGATTCTCGAAAACTCGGACTCTATTTCGCGTATTTTTCCGAGACGAACGCAATGACGTAACCCGTTTCCCCTGATTCTCACATCTGAGATTATTAATTCTGTAATTAGTGAATTTTAGCATTAACTGAAATTCAGGGTGTTACATTCTCCCCCTCCTTAAAGGATTTCGTCCCCGAAATCTCTAAGCTAAGGAGAATGCATATCCTACCATCCAAACAACCATCTACTCAATCCATCAAACACGGGCATCCATTGTCCTTAAAACAATTTCTAATGATGTATGAGCATATGCAAAAAGTGTGTGTATATGTTCCCTATCTAATGTATGAACATATGCAAACCATGATAGTGCCATGCATCCATTATGTATGCGAGGGAACCCTATCGACACATACAATATCTACATGAGTGCACAATCATTCACCAAAACGCATCATCCATATGATAACACAATCATTATACATCCATAAATATAGCTTCCTACACACAATTTTATGCAATATGCAATATGAAGTGATTGAGACGATCTAGTGTCTAGAGTGTGTGTATATGCATCCACGAGCAACCACTTGCATCCACATGCATCCATCAAACATAACATGTCTCAAACACATGTTTCAACCATAGGTTTACCCTATCTAAAGGTCAAAGGTATTAATGAGAGGACATACTAAAGATAAGATAAGCACTAGACAAACGATAAAGGAGACGTTTAAAGGACATACCCTCAAAAGGAATGGGTATAATGAACGCATCTTCGCTTCTGTCTCCCCTGTAGCATTGCTCTCTCTTTCTCCTCTTTTTCACTTTGACTAGTCGAACCTCTCTGTTTCTCAACTTCCTAATCTCTGACCCAAGGATGCGAGTAGGAGCTTGTCGAATAATCACATCACGCCCTACCTTTACTTCTTTAAGCAAGCTCGGCTCTACCGCCTCTGCGGTCTCATGTAGGCACTTCCTCACATGGAACACATCATGTACAACACTAAGTCTTTCGGGCAATCCATCAATGGAAGATGCTCTTCTCATGTACCTCCAAAATCTAAGATACATAGCCTCAAAAGGTCTTCTAAAATACGATTCACCCTCTTGGTCTGACCGTCCGTCTGAGGATGATATGCGGTACTCAAACACAACTGAGTCCCTACCGCCTCTTGCAAACTCTTCCAAAACTCTCTAGTGAAGACAGGATCTCAATCGCTCACTATACTGGAAGGTACACCATGCAATCTCTCGAATGTAAACTGAAGCTAGCCATGGAGCAGTTCTCTTACTCTTCACGGGTATGAAATGGGCACTCTTAGTAAGTCTATCTACCACAACCCAAATTCCCGTATTACCTTTCCTCGATCTCGGTAATCCATCGAGACACTATTCCACTTCCATAGCGGAACCTCCAATGGGTGAAGCAACCCACCGGGTTTCTTCTGATCCGCTTTCACTTGCTAGCACACCAAGCATCTAGCGACATACTCGGCCACATCTTTCTTCATACCGGCCCAAAAGAAAACTCGCTTCATGTCTTGGTACATCGTGTCCCCACCGGGATGAATGGTCATCTTCGACCGATGTGCATCATCAAGTATAGCCTTCCTCAAACCCTCGTCTTGCGGTACACAAAGTCTACTGTCTCTACGCAACCACCCCTTACCATCTAGGGTGTACCTACTCAAATGGCTGGACGACTTCCCCTCCTCATGAGCTTCTCTATCAACCAACTGTGGGTCGTTTCGCTGTGCTTCGCCAATCCGCCCCAAAAGAGTAGGCCTAACCTCCAAGGAGGCTAGCAAACCGGGTACAAAGTCAACGGTAGGTCTAAAGCCAAACATCGAAATAAATTCCTAGCTCCGTCGTTCAACGGACAATGAACTCAAGGACAACCTTTTTCTACTTAAGGCGTCCACCACCACGTTACCCTTGCCATGGGTATACGCTATCTCAAACTCATAGGATGCTAAGAATCCCATCCACTTTTGCTGTCCTAAGACTATGCGCTTGAAGAGTCTCCAACACTTCCCTAAGATGTAGGGCATGCTCTTCTCCTCTTTTAGAGGGAACCAGGATATTACCCCATCCAAAATCCTCACAACTGTCCATCTCTCACGCAGACCACCCTAGTCGAACTCGACATCCCCCAAATGCAAGCCCCAAAGGCCTAAACCAATATCAGACAAACACCCAAGGGATACCTCCTTCGAATTCAGACGACCTACGTGAGATGATACTAGTAAAAACGGCTAAATAATTAAGCCCTTGTCCAATTCTGGATGTCCTCGCCAGTCTCGCTCCAAAACCATCGTTTAACCCCTAACTGGCTTTGCTCAACCTATTGAGCACATACGAAAACTTATTTCGCTCCTAGGAAAGACCAAGATGTCAATTACAAAGACCATCACGAACTTATTTAGGTACTCCCTGAACACCCTTCTCATCAATAAAATATGCGGGGGCGTTCGTCAAACCAAATGGCATCACCAGCCACTCATAAAAACCATCCGGAGTCCTAAAGGCAGTCTTCTCTATACTATCCTCAGCCACTCTCAACTGTCGAAACCCCGTGGCTAAGTCCAACTGCGAAAATACCGAGGCGCCAACTAACTGATCCAAGAGATCATCAATCCTCGGCAATGGGTGTCTATTCTTCTTTGTGAGTTTATTTAGTCCTCTTTAGCCTACACAAAGTCTGAGGGACCCATCCGCCTTCGTGGCAAAAACTACTGGAGCACCCCACTCCGATATACTTCGTCTTATGAACCCCTTCTCAAGCAAATCGCCTACTTACTTATGGAGTTCCCTCCTCTCACGAGGAGCCATGTGGCACACTGGCCAAGATACTGGTTTGGCATTGTCTACCAGATATATTCGGAAGTCAATCTTCCGCTCCGGAGGTAAGCCCTTCACCTCCTCAAACACATCTGAGTATTCCCGGACCGCTCTAACAGATCGCAAACTCTAGACCGACGTGTCAAGCGATTTTAGATAACTTAGCATAACAGATTCCATGGGATTACAAGAGATCTCGAGAGTGTTACCCAAGCGGGTCATAAGCCTAACAACTCTCCCTTCAAAATCAAGAACGACACCCCTACTGGATAACCAGTCCATGCCCAAAATTAACCCATAGCTTGTGAAGCCCAAAAGCATCACATCTAAACTCAACGCTAAGTATAGCAACTTTCAAACCCAAACACATCATGGAGCCCCAATTGGGTTTGAAACAACTAAGGGATCATCTACTAACTGGTGTCTAAGTGCAGTGACTCAACTAACAAGGATGAGATAAACGAACTCGATGCGTCAGAATCAAATAAAGTTTGAATCGGATAATCAAGAAATCCAAATTCCAACCTAGACGGTCCTATCCCCATCTGGTACCCTAGTCGTGAGGGAATACAACCACCCTCCAGGAGATTCCGTACCTTGCCCTTGCCTCTTTGGACAATCCTAATAAGATGTCCTATTCCTCCCAAAAGGATAACTATTCGCCTTCTTCATCCCATTCTCCACTTGTAACCTCCCACCAATGAGGTTTCATCCTTCATTAACTAAACAACTATTTGAGCCTTCCTCCCATTGCCTATCCAATAGATACCTACCAGTCCTCCTCCTTCTTGAACCAACTTCTAATCTGACTATCGTCTAAGTCCCTTGAAGTGGTTTTCCATTCTTATCTATCTTAGAAAGATCATCTATACACGGAGGGGAAGCTCAAAACGAGAGAGGAAGAGATTCAAACCGGAGAATTCGAAAGATAAAGATATGGCTATCGGGGATTACGCTTTTCTTTCAAAAACTTTTCTCTTAAAAGGCATGTTTTTGAAAATACTCCTTTCAAAAATATTCTTAGAAGATAGTTTTTCTAAAAAAATTATCTGTTCTGGTAACCTTAAGCCCTGATACCACGTGTAACACCCCACTCCCGCTACGGTCACTCACTAAGGGAATGCTATAACATCGGTGGAGTATTTTAAGTGAATATAGAACAGAAAAATTACAACAAGACAGATATAAGTAATACTTGAGAATTTTAAAACATCATTTCATTTCATCGGAAAGTAAAACATGTTTGGTTACACCAAAACCATAAATAAGAGTCAAGTACATAATATCCATCCTGATAAAGATAAAGGTACATGATCCCACTACATGACCCAATAGCCATAATAGAAAAGATAAACTGAGTTTTACATCCACGGTCCAAGCTCCAAAAGATAGATAAAGCAGTCTGATCAAAGCCCACTAGTGCTAGGCCCACTCTGAAAACCTGACGGTTGGAAAAAGATAAAGAAACAACGGGGTCAGACATAAGTCTGAGTGAGTCCTATAACCCTAACAATACAATCATTAAAGTAATTAGGGTATGATATAAACAAGGTACGGTACCTCTGGGGATAATGACTACACTAAGTAACCAACTAAACACAGGATGTACTAAGATAATCGAAAAGACGCATTTATCCACCCAAGGATAATTACTAGGTTGCACCACCCCAGATCTACCCACCCAAGGGTAATTCCTACACTGCACCACACCAGTTCTACCCACCCAAGGGTAATTCCTACTTAAAGGTTGATCCCGCTAAGTGTACTTAGTAATTTTACCCAGTAGTTTCTTGTACCCCTAGCTGACTACATAGGTGCCGTCTGCCCCTATCTCCACTAGGTATACCCACTACTCCCAAGCGATCGGCTCCCTGCCGTAGATACCCGTGCTGGCCCCACAGTGGGGTGTATCTCTCCCCAAAGTGGCAACCCGATAATCAATGGTGCACGGCTTATACCTACACGATGCAACAACGTCTTACCTACCAGCCCGGGTCCACACACACATATGAAACCCGTTGGACTCGCGTTGCCACCGCTACCCCGTTTTGGCCTCTTATAGTCAAACCTAATATGCGTGTCCCGTCCTCGACTTGGGTCGAGCCCACAAAGATACGTTTGGGATATTGGTTGAAATGGGCCCCCACAAGCTACTACTTAAGCTTGCTATTTTATCTAGTGCATCCCACTTAACCCCTTTTATAATCATGCCCACTTACATGTTAAGGTTTGGTTAAGTCATCTAATTATATTTCAATTGCCACTTAAGGCCCCCACAAGATTTCCGCATGCCACCCAAGGCACTTACTTGATTCCCACATGCCACCCAAGGCACTTACTTAATTCCCACATGCCACCCAAGGCACTTACTTAACCCTTTAATCATGTTTAATTACATGTTCCACTTTGGTTAAGTATTCTAATCGTATTTTCTATTGCCACCCAAGGCAACCCACTAGTTTCCTCATGCCACTCAAGGCACCCCCACTAGTTACTACATGCCACCCAAGGCACTCACTTAACCCCTCATGCCCCACTACATGCTAATTTGGTTAAGTGTTTCTTCATTAATTAAGATCGTAACCTTTGTAAAGACCTCTCACATTAGACTGTCTTTTATGGCAGCTGGATATGCCGGTTGGTTCCGGGCAGCCTTACACCATAACAGAGTCTAACCTCGTGTCTTTACACTTGTCACGTATTTAGTTTACGACTAAGACCTCCCACATTGGGCCAATCATTTGTAGCCGCTGGATTTGCCGGTCGGTTCCGGGCAGTCTTATGCTACAAAAGGGTCCAACCTCGTGTCTTAGTAGATTAATTACACCTAATTAATCACCCCCATAATTTGTATTAATTATCCATAATTAATTACAAATATTTAAGAATATGGGTAGACCTAACTCAATAGGTAAATTCCCAATTCCATAATATGGGTAGACCTAACTTAATAGGTAAATTCCCAATTATGTCCATCCACTTTACGGTATGTTTAATCATACCCACTTCACACAATTTTATGTGTTCATTAATTTTTACCCCATCGTCCCCACGTAAATACGTTAACATGACATACTTCAAAAGAGAAGATTCATCATATACACAATGGGTTCAACTTAGCATATCTTTAGCATTATCATGGGTTTAAAAGGTGTCAACTTGTATATATGACCATAAACCCAACTTGCATAAATAACCAACCCAAACTTGCATATGTCATAAAGAGGGTAACTTGCTTAAATGTTCATGTCATAGATCTATCATAAAGGTGTCAACTTGCATACATGTCATAGGTCTAAAAGGGATGAACTTGCACATGTACTTATGTCATACATAGAGGCAAACTTGCATATATTATGCATATCATAAAAAGAGACAAACTTGCATATGAACTTGCATCATAACTTTGCATATGAACTTGCATCATAACTTTGCATATGAACTTGCATCATAACTTTGCATATGAAATTGCATCATAACTTTGCATATGAACTTGCATCATAACTTTGCATATGAACTTGCATCATAACTTTGCATAAAACCAAACGCTTAGCATGCATAAAGCCAAATACTTAGCATGCACAAAACCACATGCTTAGCA
Organism: Allium sativum; assembly: GCA_030737875.1. Classification (NCBI taxonomy): domain Eukaryota; kingdom Viridiplantae; phylum Streptophyta; class Magnoliopsida; order Asparagales; family Amaryllidaceae; genus Allium; species Allium sativum. Next base: position 299,773,120 of record CM060921.1, read on the forward strand.
TGCACAAAACCAAATACTTAGCATGCATAAAACCAAATACTTAGCATGCATAAAACCACATGCATAACTTGCATATCATGTTACATATAACTTGCATATATTCTCACATATAGTTTACATAACATGTTACATATGCATAAATGTTCAACATAGTGTTTTGCATCATAAAACATGGCATTAAACTTGCATGTAGCATAAAACTTGCCAAACACATAACATATACTATACTAAACTTGCATAAACACATTTATCTACAAACATAGCCATGTCTTATCATATCCTACCATAATCAATTTAACAATTGATTATTAAAGCTATAGGAACTCACCACTAAGCTCCCATAAGCAAACCCTTGCCACAAATTACCCAAAAGCTCTAGCCTTGAACATAAAGCTTGCAACTTGATGATGAATGCAAGCTAATGATCACTTATACAACTCAAAGATGCTTGTATGAAATGAAAGCTTTCTTAGGAATAGTTTCATAAGAGGATGGAGGCTAGGACTTTGAGTGGAGGCCATGATCATAGAAAATTTTGGCATAGTTTAGTTAGGAGATAGGATTATGATCATTTAGGGCTAGCTTAGGATCTTATTTATAGGATTAGGCAAGTGTTTTAGGCCTTTAGATTAACCCTAGGTTAGATTAGGACCATCAGATCTTGGAAGCTTCCAGAAACCAGCCCCAAAACACAGCCCACACACTGAAATGGTGCACCAGGCCATACTGGCCGGGCACCCCCTGTCGACACCCAAGTCGACAGGGCTGTCGACTTGGTCTAGCCAAGTCGACTGCCCAGTCGACAGGCCTGTCGACTTGGGTAGCCAGGCGGGAATTTTCCCTGCCTGCGCCCAATGGCCAAATTTTGAAATTTGAACTAGAATTTTTAAATCTGTTTTAAACTTTGAATTTTCTGCAAACTTCATTGGGCCATAACTGGGCCATACGGACTCCGATTCTCGAAAACTTGGACTCTATTTCGCGTATTTTTCCGAGACGAACGCAATGACGTAACCCGTTTCCCCTGATTCTCACATCTGAGATTATAAATTCTGTAATTAGTGAATTTTAGCATTAACTGAAATTCGGGGTGTTACAGCGTCCGTCTCGGAATTCTGCTTAAGATAAACTATGATTTTGCGTAAAACGGACATCGTATGAAGAAAATATTAAGGTTTGAAGTTTGTACACATATAAGAGAAATATATATATAAACTAATAAATTCAGAATTCAAAACATTTCAAAATCGAAGTGCGGGAAACCACGTGGGAGATCGAACCGTTGTGGGTCGACCTACATCCTAAGGGGGTCGACCCTAGGGTCGATGTACACAAGGGGGTGTCGACCCACCCCAGAACCATCCAGGTCCGTACCATGAAGCTGGACTTGTTTCTGAACGTGATTCGTTCGCGGTAGGCTATAAATAGGACAACAATCCTATTGTTTATTCACCCAAAACAATGGAGACAATGAGATGCTGGCCCAGCTTGGATTGAATTAGCCTATTCTTCTGCAACAATGACTTATACGTATACAAGAATCTCTGCTGCAACATTAACGTTCTTTTCTCGGTTCTTTAGATCCAGTCTCTATGTGTTCATGTTGCTTTTAGATATAAATATTTAACAAGTAATCTCGACATGTTAATAAACCGGATCTAAACTTATGCATGTTAAGAAATTGATTAATCTTTAAACAGATCTGCTATAATGACATGAAATTGCTATACACCTACATTGTGTAGTTATTTCTATATGTCTATTTCTTTGCCTATTTCTGTTATTTTTGCCTATTTCTGTTGTTCTTCCTCTCTCATTACTTTTTATTTTATAGTCGGGCTACCTTTGAGTCAAGGCCGATATCGCTGAAATATGCATACGAACAAAACTGGGTTTAATTGGGAATGGTTATTTTGGGGGAATAACCCGTACTATGAATATGATTAAAGTTTGGGGGCATAACTTATATTATGAAATATAACTGAAATATGGGATGTATGAATATGGAAACATGTAGGCTTAATACAAATATTAAGGGAATATGTAAATGGAACTGTATGTCATCTATGTATTCTGTTTGATTTGCTGGGGGTTGACTAAACTTGTTAATCTAGTGGGGTTATAGGGATAATATTAACCCATGTAAAACTTAAACTGTGTAAAGCCTAGTTGATTGGGGACATAAGTTTAGGGATGCTTGTGTCATTTGTTGTGTAGGACCTAAATTAGTCAGTAACCCATTATGATATTAAAAGAGGAACCCGCACTAGGTAGCTGTTAGGGCACGCTTACTGAGACTAATTATAAGTGGTTCAGTTGGGAAGGGGTGTTCTGATGGCACGTTCCAACGGGCTCATATGCATGCATGGGTCTTGTCTATCTGGGAAAATAAGAGCCATAACACCTGTAAATAGGTCTGTGTCCTTCTGGTGTTGCCACTTTAGGAAGTAATACACCCTACTGTGGGGTCGACACAAGGTATTTACATGGTAGGGAGCCGATCGTAGGGGTAGAAACTAGGGTACTTCTAGTTCTGTTCAGGTACCTATTATTTCCAATAGGGATAACCCCCGTTATATTCTTTTTAGGTACCTGTTATTCTGTTTGGGGTTAAACCTGTTGCTAGAGGTAAACCTCAGTCTACCATTTATGTTATGTTGGGATCATTCTGTTTAGGTTGAAAAACACTTAATACGATATACTAGTATCAGTGCAGAGGAGGTATTTGAGAAGCATAATTCATCTTGTTCATTATGTTTATACCTGTTATATTACTGCTGTTATCTCTCGTCTAGTTTATTTGCTATCTCGTTACTTTTATCTCTTTATATGCTAAAAGTGGCTGGACTCACTAGACTTTATGTCTGACCCGTTTTGTTTTGTTTTCTCTCTCTTCCTTCCCCCTAGGTTCTCAAGGTGGGAATACTCAGGCTTGGTTAGGACTCTCTCTCTCCTGTTCTACTTGGAGTTGGATTTTCTTTGCTTAGATGTATCGCTTTGATTACCTATCTACCTTATTATGGTTGCTTTTGGGGACTATGGATTTATATTTATGTACTCTGATGGTTTTAGTACAAGGTAGATATTTTAATTTGATGTAATTGATTTTCAGTATTTTAGACTTATGTTGTAACTCGATTTTTGGACCATGGTATTTTCTTATGGAAAATAAAGTATTATATTTGCGCAGCTGTTTTATATCTGTCTTGTGTAATTCTGTGTCTGTTTACCTATAGCGCTTCACAAAACTTGAAGCTTGATTTTATTTCTTCCGAAAGGTTACTGGTTCTCCCGAACCTTTACCCTGGCTCTTACTTTTGATCTTCCCTCGGTTGTTTTTGGTACTAACAATTATATATTGGATTAAGTTTTGAAGCTTGGTAGTTTTTTGTGTTAATTTTTGATATTTTCAGGTGATTTCAAAAGACATGGACCTAATTTACAATGCTTGAAGACATGAAGTTTTAGTATATTTTAAAACTAAATAAGGACCTCAGCCAAACTGTTCCTTATTTTAAATGGTAGTAAAATTTGTTAATATTTGCAAAAGGAAGCTATGAATAAATAGAGAAAATTTATTAATTAGATCCTATATTTAAGCGACATTAAAATTTGAAAATAATTACAAAGTAGAATTTTATTGTATAGACCTCCATTTTTAAGCATAATTTATTTATGATTTATTATAATTTAAATTTTCAAATTTTATTGAATTATACGAAATCAATGTATGTAATTTCTGGATTCAAATATAATTTGATAACAAAAATTTATTGTTGTTAATCCAGATTTTATGTGCTGGAAAAATTAAGTTTAAATTATTACTTGAATTTCAATTTATGCTTAAAATTTAAATTTAAATAATAAAATTGTAATATTAAATATATTTTTCTAACATATTAGAATAGATTTTTTCGAAAAAGTCAATTTTGGACAAAATTTGAATTAAAAATTTAGAAGTTCTAAAATTTAAAAGCATATTTTTTTTCTATGAATATACACTAAATTCTAAGTGTCCAATTTTTTTTATTTCATTGAAATCCATTTTCGTTTGCTTGAAATCCGCAATTTACGCTATAAAATTGCATAGAGTGACGATGCTTGTGTGTTTAGATTTGAATCCCTTCTCTGGTCTAGCTTCTTCGGAAAGTTTCACTATCACATCACTATGATGTCAATTGTATGTTCAAATTTTTTATACCCTACGGATAAGTCTATACCCTTTACTCTTTTCTCTAAGATTCTCATCTTTTTTCCTTACCAATATATTCTCTACAAATCAATTTTTTCTCCTCTCGAAATCAAGATCTCAGCAAAAAAATTCTCCCTCACAAATCAAATCAGCAAGTTTCTCTTCTCCACAATTTTTTTAGATCTAAATCATTAAGTACAAATTCAAATCTCTTATCCACTATAATTTCACTTTCAAGAGATATATTGGTAAATTTACAAATCCTAAAACCCATTATCTCTTTTGTTGCCGCTATGCCCTTGGCCTCCTCCTCTTCCACCACCGCTTAAACCTTTACTACTGACCTAACCTGGACCCAAATAAGCCATAAACCCCAACCCTAATCCCCTTTTTCTCTTTTCCATATTATGTTCTATTTCAAATTTTTGCAATCTTCCCGCAGCTATAACTTCTCGTTAGAAAACCCCAATTCACTTTTTTTCTTCTGATTGGGTGAAATTGAATTATCTACAATTTTCATGTTGAACACATTTTCATATTTCGAAAAACTTTTATGTTGAAATCATGAATCTTTCAGACATATTTTTGGATCTAGGTATCTGACTTAACATTTTCATGTTACTGTTTTGATCATATCATCTTCAAATTTTATCGAAAAACATTATTAAAATTAAATAGAAAATAAGTTGTAACAACTTTCCTATTTAAAATCTTTTCAAATTCTAAGGTTAACTAGTCCAAAAATTTAATTTAAAATTACTATAATTTTTGTCCTGTTTTAATAGAAATATATATCCATCTTCCTTAGCTGAAACCCCCTCTGCTCCCTTCTTTGATATTGCTTAGGTTTTTGATTTGTGAATTTATTCATTCCATGATATTAAAGAGTGTGTAGTTGTTCTTGTGTAAGAGTTATGCATCTTGCCTTTCGTATCCATGTCCATTCGTTTGTCGTCTTTGTTAGTGTTATGAAAAGTGAGTTTATCTCGCACTTGACTAACCTACTTGTGAATGTAAATTCAACATATTTGAAATGCTATGAAATATTAAGGATTGCTTGTAGTAAATCATATTATTGATATTTATATCATGCACGTATGACACACCTTTATTATACACGATACGTAACACGAAATGCACATAAGTAACATGTGTTATATGTATATGTTTTGACTTGTTATGTTTATTTGTATTATTGTTTATATTATTCTCACATTGTAAGTTCCTTATGACTTAAAATTATACAAACTCAAACTACTATATAGATTTAGGAAATGAAACTGAATCGATTTGGGATGCGAGTTAAAATGAGATATATATATATATATATATATATATATATATATATATATATATATATACACACATGTATATATGGGATTTGAATTTTAATCATGGGTTAGAATGATATATATCTGTATTATTTGGCCTAAGTAGAATATTATATACGGATACCATTGTCTATTGTGAAAACATTCTCTAAATTATAAATATACATTAATACAATAAAGCATTTTAAAATATTTTTAAATATAATATTATTTCAAAATTTTAAATTATATGAATATATATTTTTACAGAACATGTAAATATAGATTTTCTTAATAATTTAATTGACAAAACGATAAAAGAGAAGACATATATTAATTGTAACTTAATTTGCTTAAATGATTAAATTGAAATGAAATGATCAAATTAAGTTGAATTGATTTTTAGATGTGATTTAGAAGATATTAAAATGGGTTTTATGTGAATATGTATTGATCTGATTATGAAACTAAATAAATTGTTTTGATAATAATCTACTAAGAAACGGTTTAAATCTAAATATAATTGTAATTAAATATTCTGAATCAGTTAAATTTGGAAATTGAGATTTAATTTGTGTGAAATAGTTAAAATGTGATTTAAGATAATCGTGAAACATGAAGAGATTGATTAAGTGATAAATTTGAAACCTAACTTGAACACTATTTTGAAATGAATTGGAATTGAGAATATACTGTTAAAGATTGATTTGAATTAAATTTATGAAATATGGATTGATAAAAAGTTGAAACTCGAAAATAGACATATATGGTTCAGATTGATTATCTATTAAAGCTAGATATTTTTAAAACTAGTATTATTATAGTAAAAAAAATTAAACTATTTATATAACTAATATATATAACTGTTTATATTAGATTTTACCATTATACATTTTATAACTATCTTATAATTTAACTATTTTATTTTAAAAAATAATCTAATTTTGTATATTTGATAATTACTTTAAATTAATATATATTTTTATTAGAGAGGAAAGATAAGATTTAAAAAAGCACGCTTCCTCCTGAAATGTTATGGCGGTGCTAAAGCCGCTTAATCCTAGATCTACATCTTTCAATTTGCTTCCTTTTCATCGCATGTTCCTTGATGGCGAAGAAGAAACGAATCATCCCTTCACAACACCCCTCTTCTCCTCAACCAAGCACAATTTGTACAGGGAGAATTTTCTCCTCTGTCGATGTTTCATCTGTGGTGTCCCCGTGCTCCATGGAATCTCTATCTGATACCCTCCACGATTTTGTCATCGAATATCCCTCTAGCTAGTACATATGATTCATTTTCCACCCCTCTTACTTCGATGCTTGCTGAGGCTGTGAATACTAATTGTGAAGCCGACCCTTTTTTTAGTGATAGTGTATTGGGTTGTGATAATGGCATTACTAATGATATGCAACATGTTGGTTTTATCCAAAGCAAATCTATCCTTGTTTCCAAAAATATTATGGCACGCTCGACTACTTCTTGTGAAAATTCCCTTGAAAATACTTCTAGTCAGGCTGCTTATTAGCATGTTCCTGCCTCGAGTGCAATGAGAAAGTCAATCCTTCCTGTTTCTTGTATTATTGCCAAAATTGGAAAGGATGGTTCAGATAATGCAGAAAATTGGGTCAAACCTGCTTGGAATTCTATATTGAAAGCTTTGCCTAAGAATGCAGGAATATATAAACTTATTTCATTTAGTACTTAGGTAGTTGATGGTGTAAATGTACTGCCTGCCAAAGTCATTGATAGCAATGTAAACTACTGGGTGGATCGTTTAGTCAGGTTTTTCCTGGATGTGTCTGCATCTTATTATGAAGTGCGTCTTCCATGTCTTCATGTTTGGGAGCCTAGAGGTAAACTACATGTCCAACTTTATAGGTCACTACTCTATTTTCACATCTCGAGTATGGAAGATCGTCTCGTGCCCTAGAATCTAGTCCTATAATCATAAAAGGAAAGCCATTTATAATCACCTCGTGGAGAATTAGAATAGATAAAGTTAGAGAATAAGTGCGCTCCATACCGATTTGGGCTAATTTCACTAACATTATGTATTATAACCTTTAATTGGCTTGCGAGTTTTATTGGTAAATTCATATGTTTTGACGCAGCAACTGAGACACGTAGAAGCCTTCTGTCTACTAGAACGTTAATAGAGATTACCCCAACCAGGCTTCTTTCCGAAAAGTTCGAATTCAAAATTATAGAAGGGGTTGACTTGGAAGTTGTTGTTCGATACAGTTGGAAACCGGAAATATGCATCACATGACAATCTTTTAGCTATATTCTGACTTCTTGCCCTAATGCTTCTATGCCTATCATCGACAAACCTCCTCTTCCAAGGCTGAAATTGATGTGGATCCTTTGCCTTGTTTGCCTTCTATTCCAATTGTTTCTTTAGATAATCCTAATGCAACTACAATTTCTCCCTCTATAGCTGCCCCTTCAGTGTTTGAACCATTAGTGGTTATTTCTTGTGTTGACCCAGAAGATCGATTTATCTATTGGAACGATGACGAGAGAACAACGGTACACAAAAAGTCTAAGATGAGTTATGATCTGATAGTAGATAAATTCTGAAAGTTTATAGAAGATTTTAATAAAACTTGGCACCTAAGGTATCACTTCGATGGAGAAGATATAATTTTGATGACGGGAGGTTTTGACGGTCTTTACAATCCATTGTTATTTGTGCAATCGTTCTGGGATAGATCTCATATGTTGTAACAACCCGGAATTTTGGAACCAATTTAAAATTTTTATTTTGGCTATTTTGTTTAATTTTAAATAGTTAAAATAATTTATTTTAAATAATAACGATTAAAATTTTATTTAAATCGAAGTTAGAATGAATATATTTATTTTAATTATAAAAGGAGTTAGAAGTAGCGCGATAGTTTGAAAATTTGAATTTGAACTTTGACTGAATGTATAGGATGCAAAATAAATCGGATTTTAGTGAAACCAGAAATATTCAAATCTATTTAAGAATATCTTTCCAATGAATCCGAAAAATTGAAATTTCATAGTGGGAATAAAAAGTTATGGCCAGTTGAATATTCAGAATAGTCGTTATAGAATTTAATATAATATATAGCTCGTATAAATAGCCATTTTGCAAATGACCTTTGTTTTCGATGGAACGACTTTGGTTGGATCCGGAATGTCAAATTATTGCAAGATTCCAATTTTCATAATTTTTGGAATTAATATGTGAGCGTGGTAAATCAAGACGTGTTTTGTCAATTTCAGTCAAATTGGATCGACCAGAAAATGGCATTTTTCAAACGATCCCCAAATTCGATGAAATTAAATTTGTTAATACCGTATTGTCAAAACATAACTAGATATAATTTTTATGTAATTTTCAAATTCAGTATGTAGCCTCGGTAAATAAAAATGTACATTTAAATTAACTAATTAAATGATTTATATTTTAAATTAAAGAAAGTGGGCTGAGACGATCAAATGGGCTGACGGGACCTATTCCATTGTGTCCGAAAGGGGGATATTTGGCTGTGAGCAACTCTCATTGGGCTGGATTTAGTGATAGTGGGAATTAACGGGCTTTTACTGAAATTTAAAGAATTAAATATTAATTAAATAATATTATAAATAACCCTCTCTATTACCAAACCCTAATTCCTAAACCATATAACGCAGCAGCCACTTCTATTTTCGATGGCCATCACCCTCTGAAATTCAATCCCACTTATCCCCAAATCCACTCGCTAATTCAACATGGTTCCAACGCGAAGATCGAAGAGCTAGGAAAGACCGACCTAGCTAACGGTGGTGATCGGCCCTGGTGGACGTAGGTGATCAGAATTTGGTCAGGAAAGCATCGAATTTAGGCACGGTTTTCAACGTAGGGGGTCCACCGAGTTTGATGGCGGTCGGGGCACGGGGGAAGTCGAGGTCGGCGGTTCGGGTGGTGGTGTCGGATGCGGGTCCGATCAAGGAAGCAGGCGCCGACGGTGGGTTTATCGAGATTGACGATGGGTTATGCAAGGTCCAGAAAATCGGTGAAGAAAGAAACGGGATTGGATAGAGGAATGTAATTAAAGAATTTTTAATTATTTATTTAATTAAGTTATTATGTAATCAAATATTTAAATAATCATATTTCATTTAGAAGCGTTGGATTCGTAGCGATGAGATCTACAACTGGAATTGACTAGAGCTTAATTGGAGCACGTTGAAAATTTAGACAAAAATCAATGTGAGATATCTGATCTTATAATTAAAATTGAATTATTTATCGTTATATGAAATCCATGTATATACATTATTATAAATCATATATGTGATGTATGGAATTAGAGTTGGTTAATTTTGATGGCGATGTATGAATGGGTTGGATTTTGATATTCATGTCTGTAGATCTGATTTTATAATAAAATTCTTTTTTTATTTGAATCCATGAATTCTAATTTGATTTTTGAAATAAAAATCTCATCTTTATCGAACCCATGAACTTTTATTTGGGTTTTGGAATAATAAATATATACTTTTTATTAAAACTATGAACATGGTTTTTGCTTAGATTTTGTTTAACAATAAAATATCATTTTTATTGAATCTATGAACATAGCATACATTAGATTTGTTATACAATAAAAATATCCTTTTTATTGAATCCATGAACTTGTCACTTAACATGTTCCATTAGATTAGAAAGAAGAACATTTTTTTATTGTTATTGTCACCTTGTTTCAATTAAAAAGATAAAAATAAAAAGTTCACATTTTTATTTTCATTTGGTTGCAATATAAAGGATAGAATAAAAAGAGTTGAGATAAAAGATTATATTTTTATTGTCAATTTGTTACAATAAAAAAGTTAAAATAAAAGAACATATTTTTTTTGCCATTTTGTCACAATAAAAGATTAGTTATTAAAGATCATATTTTTATCGTCACTTTGTTTCATTAAAAAGATTAGAATAGGAAAATATCATTTTCATTGTTCATTGTTTTCAATAAAAAGGTTGCACATTAAAAATTACATTTTTAATGTAGTTTAGTTTTCAGTAAAAAGATTGCATATTAAAAATTACATTTTTAATGTAGTTTAGTTTTCAGTAAAAAGATTGCACATTAAAAATTACATTTTTAATGTAGTTTAGTTTTCAGTAAAAAGATTACACATTAAAAGTTATATTTTTAATGTAGTTTAGTTTTCAATAAAAATATTTCACATTAAAAATTACATTTTTAATGTAGTTTAGTTTTCAATAAAAAGATTGCACATTAAAAATTACATTTTTAATGTAGTTTAGTTTCTTAAAGATTGAATTATGAAAATATCATGATAGATTAAAAATATCATTTTAGTTAAAATGTCATGTTAGATTAAAAATGTCATTACATTAGAATCATGAATAGTTGAAATAAAAAATGTTTTTACGTAAAAAATTACATTTTTAATGTAAGTAGGAATCATTAAAATGTGTATTGTTTGATAAAAATGTTTTCACATAAAAAAAATTACATTTTTAATGTAAGTAGGAATCATTAAAATATGCATTGTTTGATAAAAATGTTTTTACATAAAAAATTACATTTTTAATGTAAATAGGAATCATTAAATATGCATTGTTTGATAAAAAATGTTTTTACATAAAAAAATTTACGTTTTTAATGTAAGTGGGAATCATTAAATATGCATTGTTTAATATTAAAATTAACATGTTAGAGAAGTAGAAAGATGTACATTTGTTTTACATTATCATTATTATGTTAATGATATTAGAAATAATTCAAACTGAATTATAATTGTTTAAATTTATTAAAAATGATTTATTTATATTAACTATTGTTGACCGAAAACCCCACACGGGTATTGGGATGATATTTGTCATACACAAGTCCTGATGTTTAGTTATATGTCAATCGATGGATTGACAATCCGTGATGAGCATTATTTATTTATTTATTTTAATGCTTACACAATTATAAATTTCACTCTGGATGTGAATGGAATGTTTGTTGATTATTTATCATTATTGTTATATACATGAGATGTATGAAATCCATATAACTGGAATTATATGGTAATTGATTGAGTCACATTCTGATTCAGAATATCTTTTAAATAAAGAATATTTCAAAATAAATAACATTTTAATATAAAGAATGTTTTTAAAAATAAAGAACATCTTTATATAAAGAATATTTTGAAGTAATGAATCTTGTAAATAAAGAATATTTTAAAATAATGAATATTTTAGAATGATATTCAATGAAGAATAAAAATATTGACATGTGAAGTCGAATTAAGTAGAAACGCCATTTTTAACCCGAACGGGTTTATCGATCAATTTATTTCATTTTAAAATGAATATAAAAGGAAATAATTTCAAAATCTAATATTTTGAAATTATTAATATTATAATATGATAAAGATATAGAATATTCAATTTTTATTTAAAATTGAAAAATGAAGTTAAAATCTTTTTAAAATGAATTTATAAATATTTTATAAAATAAGTTTTAAAAAGGAAACCGACGAAATATATATAATATATTATATATTTATATAATGGTCTGAACAGAACGCGCCGCGTAGCGACCGTTCGCGAATTTCGACAATTAACTTCAAATTGATGTAACGGGAGATCCGACCGTCGGGTTCTCCTAAAACCGGAACTGCTTGGTTCGTATCGAAAGAGCTTTCCAATGAACATAAGAGGTTTGAAATCTAATGGTTGGATTTGGAATTATGTCCAAATCAGTTTCAGAAAACGTCGTTATGGATGCAGTTCGGTGGCCGTTATTGGAAACCAACTGTACGGCCTTGATAAAATTATTAAAAATATTAATAAATTGTGTAAAATCATAATAAATGGTTTGGAAAGATTTTGGATGAAAAATTCCATATTTGAAAAGATAAAAATATATTTTTATCGATATGAACTAGTTATTAACTAAAATAAATCTTTAAATTAAGATTTAATGAAGTTTTCAATTAAATTAACATTTACTTGGACTTAAATAAATAAATTAGATTTTTGGATTTGACGTGAATGGTGCCTTCAATAACACAGTTTTTAAACCTAGTTGAGAGAAGGAATAAATCCTTTAACTAAGATTATTAGAGTTTTAAGTTATATTTTGTTATTGGAATAAAAGGAAATGTGAATTGGGTTTGTTGTGAACTATGTTTTTAACGACATTTGTTCTTTAACCCAATTAACCATGAAAATATAATTTGGAATTTTTAAATCTTAAATTAAGATTTAAATGGAAATTTTTCCAAAGTAAAGTTTTCCAATTTAATATATTAAATTGGAATTGAATGGAATTCGATTTAATAATAATCGAGATGAGATTGTGTAAAAGAAGACTGTTACTATAAATGGAATTTAAAAGGCTTTGCCGTTATTCCATTTATATTATTAGTCTGATACGGGAATTTATATCGATTATATATTGGTTTGATTTCTATGAAAATTCCATATTTAATGGAAGATAATTTTGGGTTTATCATGAACAATGTTTTTAAATAACATTTGTTCTTTAACCCAGTTGAAGATAACATTAATTTCTTAAATTTGAATAATAATTAAATAATGATTTTTGATATTAAAACCAAATTGGAGTTTCAATAAATCTTTAAAAAGAAGATTAAAGAATAAATTTAAAAGAATTTATCTTTTGATAAAATTAATGTGAACCTTTCCCTAAAAATGTGAATATTTTATTGAAAGAATATTCTGAATTGGAATGAGGCGCATGATGTTTTTTATAGCACTTTATTATTGATTATAAAATACGCTAGTTATTCGGAAAGATCGGGTTTAACCCATTCTGAATAATTACTATGACGACTAAAAGTCAAAGATGAAGACGGTGGTTAAAGACCGGAGGTCTTCACATCGTGTGGATGATTACTGATATCTTGATTGGGAGGCATCCCAAGATAAGGTAATAAGTGGTGATCGTCTAGACGTACTTGGATATCGATGGATATACGAGAACCTCTCTCCTATATTGGACATATGGGACGAGGAATAAGGTGCCTCCGGTTTCGTTCAGACCCAGAACGAACTTGTAAATGGATGGTATGTCTAACATTGTATTCCTTTATGATGTATTCGTTGCTCTCTGCTAAATATATATCTGTTTGGTGGCGGAGAATTTATTCTCTTGCATAACACCCTTCTCTGAGATGTATGAACTTAGTGGTTATATATTGGCAGAAATCAATGGTATGGTATGGATTGACAATGTGGCATGCTAAGATGAAAATGATCAAGGGTTTTGTTGAAAAGCAGGGCCTTGTGGTTGATGATCAAAACACATCCCATTTAGGCATAGCTTTGTGTATAGTGTTACTTTGCGAGCCTCACACCCCGGTAAGAGTCAGAAACGGGACAAGGGAATGTAGGGAGTGCACACGTTTTTTTCTAGCTAGAAGTGGTATCAGGGTTTTACAAGCCTTGATATTTTACTTATGTGGATGATGGATTTCGAGGCCTCGGTTATATTGGTCGATAGTGACCAATTTATAGGTTCAATAGGACCGGGAAACATGTGTACAGGAATTGCCAATCCACTAAAGTATATGTGGACCGGCCCTGCAGGATCCAAGGATTCACCAGCGTCCGAATCCTGAAACATTTGCTACAGTGTCTCGAATCGGTAAGGAGATTGTCCCTTGCCTTGACTCATGATGGAAATCCAACTTCCAATACGACATCATGTGGTTTGGATTGTAGAACTAGTATGGCAACATAGTAGGATGGGGTACTATGCCGTCTATGATTAATACATTATAATTGAAATTGTTTTTGAAATATATATACACTAATAATAATATCTAATTTGTTTTATCGTATCAAGCATTTTTGGCCATTATAAGGTAAAACTCTATCCTTCGGTTTGCGTTGCATTGTGTGATGGGACTTGAGTCTTATAATGGTTTCATTTTTCTAAAAAGTATTGCGTTGTTTGATGATTTACTTTATTTCATGCACTGGTAATCCAATGGAGTAAAACCGTTCTGCGTTAGCAGCATGGTCCTGTGATTAGCCTTATTATTAGATAAGTTAAGTAAGAATTATCATACCAGTCCCATGACTGACTCGTAGTTTGTTTCACTTGCAAACTCGGGTGCCCATATTTTCCACACAGGCAGTCGAGTTGCTTATTTTGCAGATATATTGGGCAGGATTCTGGATCAAAGCTTAAAGCTATGTCCACAACATTAATAGTCTTCCGCTGTAAATTTTTTTCCGCTGCATTGTGTAAAATCTATTATAAATTAATCTTCCGCTGTATTCGATGTACTCTGATATATTCAGTACTCTGATGTTGCATTATTATGATGTAATAAAAGTCTTCTGTTATTTGTTCTCATGTGTTGTATTCCCAGAGTTAGCGTATTCAGGTTTTGAACTCTTAGTCAATTTAACGATCGATTAGGTTCGGGCGAAATCCGAATCATTACATATGTACTACCCGCTTTTCCAATATTATGATCTTCGGTCAACATCGTATTTCTCTGCCTTTCGGGTTGCCATTAGCTCTGGTACTGATGTTGACATCAGTAATGACAAAGGGAATAGTGTTCCCCTTGTTTGATAGCTTAGGCATCTTAGTTTAACTCATGTACTTTTGTTTCTTGCACTTTGTAGACTGGCCACTTTAAATCCAGATTGTGTTGGTGGGTAATTTGTCTATCTCCTGTTCTTTTGTATTCATTATTTGTTCTATTGAAAAGTAGTTGCGACCACTACAAAACCCAGTCAGCCTTGCAAAAAAATAATATTTTATATTAATATAATTATTTTTAAATATAACTATTTTATTTATTATTTCTAAAAAGGAAATTTATCTACAACTCGAGCTATTAAGTCCAATTATTAATATGAAGATGTTGGAATAACAATATTTGTGATATTGAAATTTGAAATCAAAATGTAATTTTGTTAATGAAATGGTTTGTAAATATAAAATCTAAAATATTGAACTTAGTCAAATAATGAATTGATTTGAAATTAGATTTATGACATTGAAATATTTGAACTTCATTATTTAAATATAAATCAGTATTGTTGTTACTTGATTTATGCTAATTTAAATATGACTTTAAATATAATTTGATCACGGTGTGAAATAATCGTTTAGTTGTTAAAGAAACTAGGGTCAGATGTTGTCATACTCTCTGCCAATGCCAAGAGCCACTTTAACAATTGTGCGCATGGAGAATCCATAATGAAGTAGGCTGGTTTGGTGAACGCTACTGGAATAAAGTAAGAGAACGATGATGGATAGCCTTGACCTTGGGGTCATAATTTAAATGATTAAAGTAGGAGCTATATCATGATTAACTGATGTAGCATCTCTGATTAGACACATTTTTTCGATACTATGTCTACAACTTTGAGTTTTGATCGGGTGCCCTTTTATTTTGGGAGTGTTGTTAGAGGTAGGTAGTAGTTGTGGCTATGCACTATCACTGGTTCAGGCATGCAACTGATTGAATCCTACAGTGGTTATTGCCTCATGTGACTTTTCCAATTATCTTGACCGAGCCTCTACGATATTTATTTTTGTTGTACCTATGGAGTACACTCTGATGTCATTAGCTTACAGTATTGTGTAGTCTTCAGCATTATAAACATTGTAAGGGTAAAATGTAATTCCACTTACACTATTTTCAATAGTATATTTACCATAGACGTTATTATAATGGTATATTGTATCATATGATGCAGAGTTTAACGAATCCTTAGTGGATGGAAATCCCAAGTATCCTTTAACTTACTTGTGCATTTCATTTAATATTTCACTTAAGTTGATTTATTTTAATAAGAATGTTAGTCTTGACTCAAATGTTTTGTTTTACTTTATGCTCGGGTCAGGACGAGTATTATAGTATTGAGATTTCACCTTCGAAGCTGTAGGCTTGTTGAAGACATCACCTTTATCTATGTATGTTAGTATTCCTTTTTGTATTATAAATCTAATGTATCTAGATTTCTGTTGTATTTGATTATGTAACTCTAATATTATGTATAAAATTTGAGATTTTATATTTAAGAACTTCGTGAACTACTATTGCATTTATTTATTATGTTGCGAGTTATTCTGCTTTTATTTATCTATGATCTTGAATGTTATGTGATTTGATTTGATTTAAATCCCATAGCTATGACAATTTGTTGTTTCGAACGCTTTGAGTTGGTTTTGTTAGGGAATGCAGAATGAGGAACTTAAGGAAAGACTAACACTAGAGGGGGGTGAATAGTGTTTTCAAAGAATTTATGAAAATCTAAAAATTATAAGATCTACTATATGAATCACGCACAACAGAGATGTTCACAGACACAAAATCAAAAACAAACACAAAAATAAACAAAAATAAAATGCAGAAAAGGAAAGAACACACCGGATTTTATACTGGTTCGGATTACTCCTACGTCTAGTCCCACACAAGGCTGGATTGTGCAAATTTTTATACTATCAATATCCAAGTACAATCTCCTTGATTTCCCGGCTGCAAGGTTAACACCGCTCCAAACAACCTTGATTTCATGGCTACAAGGTTAACACTGCTCCCTTTCCTTGATTTCAGGGATACAAGGAATGCACCCTTTCCCAAACAATCCTAAATGATTACAACTGCCATAAAACTCTTCAATAACACTTCAATACAGAGAGTAATGAGTAGAAAGTGAGAAGAGAAGAAGTTTTATGTAATTAGAATAGAAATCGGCAAAGTAGAAGTGTAGAAATCTATAAAATATGAAATAATAATGGAAGAATAGAAAGGTGTGATGGCCCACCCCGCACCAGCCGACACTTCCAATGAAAGTGCATTGTGCCTATGCCTGACCAGCACGGGACGGTCGTCAAAGAAAGGAATGAAGGGAATTTGAACTAACAAGGAACCTATAGAATGTCTCACAGCGCATGGAAGAAAATATAATAATAACATACTTGACATAAAACAGGTGAGACAGAGCATAAGCTGAGAACTAAACCATAATCATCATAGCAGCGGAAATTCAAAATACAGCTTATGTCCACATCATCATTTTTACAACTTTGGAGAACTGTCTCTAAAGAAAAATAAGAAAGGTACTCTACTAATGCCCAAAGTGGTGACCAGAAGCGACATAGGGAGAATATATATATATATCATAAGTGGGAGTCTCCTGCTCATCTCTGGATCAACTACTCATGCATAACCAGCTAACCTGTCTCTAGTCTGCCCGTTTAAGAGCAACCAGAGTAATAAGAAGATACATAAAACTCTGGGCCAGACAAAAGTCTGGTATGAGCGATCAGCAGCAAAATAGAACAATACAGACCATACCTGAACCTGGACTTGCAACCAAAGAGTTAGCACAACAAGATGTACAATACTCTAAGGTGACACTAACATATGGTGTAAAGATACGGGGAGGGGGTGTACATGTCATAGTGATGGAAAACAATCAAGCATAGCAACCATCCTCACATCTCTCACTCAGTGCGCAAAGCATACGATATCCACTGCTTTGACCACCCAAATCCTTTGCCATGATCACTCTGCCCCATGGATTCATGATGGCTCCACTGCACTGATTCATAGCCATTAATCCCTTGCTATGTCCACTCTGCCCCCACGAAGTCATGACGACTCCACTGCACTGACTCATAGCCATGCTACGATCACTCTACCCCATGGAGTAATAACTACCCCACTGCACTGATCCGTAGCCTAACATTCGTCTTGGTGGTGAATCAAAGCTATGGATGTCGATAACCCCTTTGCACACGTCCCACAACAAAGTCCAACCCATGAAGTTAACTCGTTGGTTACCAACTGGATCCGGAGTACAAACTTCTCCTTTGGACTACCTTTGCATCTCGGGTTTTGGTCTCCTCCTGCTTCGATCTCCATTTGGTTCGTGATCATCACCTGGGTTCGATTCGGTATTCTCCCGCTCGCGGTCAAGCTCCAGGTCGGGGTCCACATCCCCTGGCGGTTCGGTTCGGGGTGCCTCGTCCGGGTCGGTTCGTGGTGCTCCTGTCAGATCAGTTCGTGGCACACACTTCGGGTCGGATCTTGTGCACCCACTGGTTCATTTCGGGCTCCTCAATTCGTGATGTCCTCTTCGGAGCATCGGTTCATGATCTCCACTTCGGATCGGTTCAGGGAATGTGAAGCACGAGCAGTTCAGGGTCAAGCCTCCTGTCCCTAGCAAGCGGTTCGTGATACATCCAGGCGAGCGGGTCTGGGTCGGTTCGGGGTCACGAACGGGATGGTTCAGAAGGGGGCGATCTGATCCTGTTCCTGCACGATATTCTGCAAATTTTCTAGCGATGTTTTATGCCATACGACGGCGTTTTCGACCATTCTAACTTTACTAAACGATCATAAAACATTCCCAACAGTCATAGCAACATGTATAATTGTCAATAAACACCAAAACAACAATTCAACATGTTTATAAGGATCAAACATACCCAAAAACCCATGTTTTCCCCTTAATCCCCTTTAATCATGTTTAAGCATACAATTAGAAAAACTTATCCAAATTAACCCAAATTTTTAACAGAGCCCTAAAATAATATTTTAGAATTTTACAAATTTTTCCATAATTTAATTATGTATAATTTCGCTAATTACCACTAATCACCCTTAATTAGCCTTAATTAGTGAAAAACGTTGCAAATCACTCACCTTGGCCACAAACAAACTACAAATCTGAAATATTATCTATTTTGGGTCGAAATCTAATGCAATACCCGATTCTGATTTGGTGTTATTTTCCCTTGATTTGACGTAGCTTGGCTTAATCTTCAATAAAAAAGCGATTTGGGATGAATTAGAAGGTGGAGGCCATGGCTAGGGTTAGAGAAATGTTTTAGGCGGCTGAAAAATGAAATAAAAATCGTTTTCCTACTGTTCTCAGCCTCCCCATAATCCTAATCCCGAAATGGGTTATGGGCCCACTTGCTAATCACCTTAATTAGGTCCGGTTAAGCTGTTTTTCACCATCTAAACCTTGTTTCAGCCATATCTCCCAAACGGTGAGTCCATTTGGCTAATGTGACCACTCTACAGAAAGGCAAACCATCATCCAGATCTAATGGAAGTGTTTTCAGGTCAAAGCTCCTTACCAATCAAAAGTTATGGCTGAAACAAGATCAGCTAGGGGCAGAACGGTCATTTAAAAATCGGCAAAAATCATGAACATGGGAAATGACCCCAATAGTCGTCTCCCAAAGTTACATGGCTATACGACTTCGCGTGAGAAAGAAATAAATATTCTACGATCTCCTGATGCGAAGAATGCGGGTCTGTGATGACCCGTTACTTCCCCGTAAAGGAAAGAGCGGATACTTTGAGAACAACACACAAATGAACGTAGACGGAAGAACATTTCATTGCTTATTACAACAATTCCATCAGAATACAAGAATATACAGAGTATAAATGAATAAATTACATTCGACAAATATCAGAGACTACAATAAATTACATAGCAGCGGAAAAATAATACAAAGCACAACTGAAGGTGATATACGGATACAGAGCTTTCCGGATATCATTCCAATTGTAAACCAGGATCCTGTGAATATAAATCTGCAAAACCAAAACTACTAGCTGCCCGTGTGGAAATAGGGGCACCTAGAGTTTAAGTTAAAACAATAAACTCCAGGTCAGTCATGTGACTGGTGTGAGAACTAAAACAGTTATTTAAACTTTTCTTTAAAAGAGGGTAATTCAAGGGACCATGCCGTATAATACGGAACGGGTTTCCTCCCAAGAATACCAGTGCACAGAATAAACAACGCAATGCTTTTTCGAAAAATGAAGCTATTATAAGACCTAGGTCCCATCACACAATGCAACGCAAGCCGGAGGATAGGGTTTTCCCTTATAATAGCCAAACATGCTTGATACGTTTAAAACAAATCATTTGATACTATTATAAGTGTATAGTGTCAAAACAATTTCAATCATAAGTATAAATCATAGACGGCATAGCTACCATATACTATGTCGCCATACTAGGCTCTACAATTAAAACCGAAATATCTCGTATTGGAAATTGGATTTCCGTCATGAGTCGAGGCAAGGGGCAAGCTCCTCTCCGATTCGAGACACTCTAGCAAATGCCTCAGGACTACACACTCTGGGTAACCCTTGGATACTTCAGGGCCGGTCCTCTCTTACGTTTGAGGATTGGCAATTCCTGAACACACGTTTCCCGGTCCTTACAGACCTAAAATCGAGGCGCCTCGTTCCAACAACCACATAGGTGAAAAGTATATAAATGTCAGGGCTGGTAAGTCACTGACACCACCAAATCTAGATAGAAACGTCGTGCTCTCCCTGCAGTCCTTATCCCGTTTTTAACTCATACCGAGGTGTGAGGCTCGCGAATTCACGTTATACACAAAGCTACACCACATAAGCCGTGCTTTGATCATCAACCACAAGACTTTGTTTTTCAACAGAAGCCTTGATCAATTGCCACTTAGGCATGCCACACTGGCAATTCATGCCATGCGACTGATGTTCATCGATATACAACCTCTGAGCTCGTACGTCTCAGAGAAGGGCGTTAAGCAAAAGAGTAAATTCTCCGCCGCCAAACAGATGTATATTTAATAGAGATCTATCAACACAAAATAAAATCCAATGTCAGACACACAGTCCATTTACAAGTTCGTTCTGGGTCTGAACGAAACAGGAGGCACTTTCCTCGCATATCCATCGATCTCCAAGTATGTCTGGACGACCACCAACTGATTTCCTCCTCTTGGGTGTACAGCCCAATCAAGATCATCAGTAATCACCCAAACGATGTGAAGACTTCCGGTCTTCAACCACCGTCTTCATCTTCGACATATCGTCGAATCGGTTATTCAGAATGGGTATAAACCCGGCCTTTCCGAACAACCCGCGTATATTATAAACAAATGTTACACAAACACAACATACGCCTCATTCCAATTCATCAGTTACTAACCGTAAATTAGCAAGAGAACAATTCCCCAAATATTAACCCCGAAGGCCGAAACCAACATCATATCAATACCCAGGAAACCGTTCTTCTTAACTAACCTACAGCTAGTTTCTAAATTTCCTATTCTTAGGGAAAGGGACCCATAAATTTTATCAAAGATAAATTCTTTAAAATTTATTCTTTAATCTTCCTTTGGATGTCATATCAAACCAAATTATGGTTTTTCAAACTAGACGGGATAAGCGAACCACACCGAAGTAATTATTTATTTTATTTCCCAATCCCAACCTATTCATCCCATGAAGCAAAACTGGTAATACTCCATATCTAATACCACGGTGTTATCGGTAAAATTAATTACCATTTCACGTTCAAATCTAATTAAAGATTTAACTATCACTTGGAGCAAAACTGGTGATACTCCATTCTCGCTCATTTTCCAAATTTGATAATTTAAATTATCAATTCACATTTCAATCTAATTGCAGATTCATTAAAACTCCCTTTACTGTGTTAAAGAACTAATGTCATTTAAAACACAGTTCACGATACCCACAAATCAATTCTAATCAAATATATTAGAAATTTTGATTATTTAAAACCCATTTCAAATTCAATTTATTTATTTAAAAATAATTGGGTTTTAAATTTAGTTTAAAACTAGTTCATTTCGATAGAAATCTATTTTTATCTTTACAAATGTGGGATTTTTCACCCCAGTTCTCCACAAATCATTTCTTATAATTTTACACAAATTATTAATATTTTTAGTAATTTTATCAAGTCCCGTACAGTCGATTTCCATCAACGGCCATCGAACTGCACTTACAACGACCTTTTCTGAAATTGATTTCGACATATCTCCAAATCCAACCGTTAGCTTTCAAATTTCTAATATTCGTTAGAAAGCTCTTTTCGATACGAACCCAACGGTTCCGGTTTTAGGAGAATCCGACGGTCGGATCTCCGGTAATGTCCATTCGAAGTCAATGGTTGAAATTCGCGAACTGCCGCAGCGCGGCGCGTTCTATTCAGGCCATTATATTATATATATAATAAATATTTCGTCGATTTCTATTTAATTCAATTCGAATTCGTTTTCTATTCAATTTAATTCAAATTCGTTTTCTATTCAATTCAATTCAAATTCGTTTTCTATTCAATTCAACTCGAATTCGTTATATATTCAATTCCTTTTATAATATATAAATAATTATTATATTCTAACGACGACGTATATAAATATATACGTTCTAAATATATTCAAAATAAATTTTCGTCGCTTTTATTTAAAATAATCCATTTTAAATATTCAAAATTCGTTATAATGGCCAAAATAAAATTTTTAAATTGGCTCGCATTTCCGGGTTGTTACAGGGTCGTTACATTCTTCCCCCCTTAAGAAATTTCGCCCCCGAAATTCCTTAACTAAGAAACAAGTAAAAGGATCCCGCATGCCTACAAACTATTCACAACAATCAAACATACAAAACAACAAATAAGTCTATCCTAGCATGCGGAAAACTAAATTGCAATTAAAATATTACCAGGCAAAGAGTTCTGGATACGTCTTCCAAATGCTCTCCTCTGTCTCCCAAGTACAGTCATTATCATTCTCGCCCCCACTGAACTTTGACTAGATTCACCGCTTTCCTTCGAAGTTGCTTCGTATCGTGCTCGACAATACAAATCAGATTGTGGTTCCCAGCCGCTTCGGGTTCTACTTCGATATCATCCAACTGATCAGGTGAAATAGTTATATCGGGGTCGTGCACGAATTCCTTAACTGGGAAACATAAAATACGTTATGAACTCCTGCCATCTTCTCTGGTAATTCAGCTTCATATGCCAAATTCCCAACTTGCTCGAGGATTGGGAATGGACCAACAAATCTTGGCGCCAGCTTTCCTGTCCTTCCAAATCGAATAACATTCTTTAATGGAGAGATCTTGACAAATACTAGGTCGCCAATGGAGAATTTCAAATCCTTTCGCCTCTTATCAGCACAACTCTTTTGCCTATCTTGGGCAGCCTTCATTCGCTGTTGAATGATCTTAATCTTGTCTGAAGTTTCTCTTATCACATCTGGGCCAAGCACAAACTTCTCACCGGTTTCTAACCAACATGACGAGTTGCATGGTCTTCCGTACAAAGCTTCAAATGGAGCCATACCAATACTGAATTGATAACTATTATTATATGCAAACTCTACTAGATGGAAATGGTCATCCCACGATCTACCAGAATCCAATATGCAAGCTCTCAAGATATCTTCTAATATACGATTTACCCTCTCTGTTTAACCATCAGTTTGAGGATGATACGCGGTACTGAGATATAATTCTGACCCTAGAGCCTCTTTTAAGCTCTTCCAAAGCCCACTAGTAAACAATAGGTCTCGGTCACTCACAATGCTTTTAGGTACTCCATGAAATATCACTACCCACTTCATATATAGTTTCGCTAAATTAGTTGTCGTTCTATTCAACTTGATAGGTATAAACCTTACACTCTTGGTCAATCGGTCCACAAGCACCCAAATGCTATCATGGCCCGACCTAGTCCTTAGTAACCCATCAATGAAATCCATTAAGACTTATTCCCATTTCCATTCTGGAATTTCCAATGGTTGCAACAAACAACTAGATTTCTTTTGCTCAGCTTTAACTAACTGGCAATTCATGCACTTGGATATAAACTTCCCAACGTCTCTTTTCATCCCTTCCCAGCAGAAGGTCTCCTTTATGTCTCGATACATTTTATTACCAATGGGGTGCATAGTCAGCTTTGAGTGATGACATTCTCTAAGCACTTCATCTCTCAATCCATTGACATTCGGTACAACCAGTCTACCATTATTTCTAAGCTATCCATCTCGATCAAGCCCATACTTGTTCATCTCTTCGTCGATTCCCATTTCTAACTTAGAGATGATTTCCAATATGTTAGGATCGTCCCTCTGACTGGAACCAATCCGCTCAATCAAAGTTGGTCTGATCATCAAACTTGCTAGCGTCTCTAGATCCAATTCGCACTTTGGTCTGAAATTGTACCCTGCGATATACTCCAGTTGCTTCCATTCTAGAAAGATAGCCCCTAAATTGGCATGTCTCCTACTCAATGCATCAACTACTGCATTTCCCTTTCCTGGTGTATACGCAATATCGAAATCATAGGAAGCCAAGAATTCTAACCGTCTCTACTGTCGGAGATTTAGATCCTTCTGGGAGAAAAGGTACTTTAACGATTTATGATTTGTAAACAACTCGAATCTTTCTCCCAAGAGATAATGTCTCGATATCTTCAATGCGAACACGATCGCTGCCAATTCCAAATCATGGGTAGGATATCTTTTCTCATGCGGTTTCAGTTGCCGACTAGCATAAGCTACAACTCTACCTCCTTGCATCAATACAACACCTAGTCCAGTACCACAGGCATCTATGTATATCGTCATTTCTACATTACCTTTAGGAATGACTAACACTGGTGCACTTTTCCTTTAGACTCTTGAATGCATTCTTGCACTTTTCATCCCAGACGAAAGTTTGATTCTTCTTGGTCATGTGGGTCAACGGTGCTGCTATCTTGGAGAAGTCTTGGATAAACTTACGATAATATCCAGCTAACCCCAAGAAACTTCTTACGCCAGTTGCATTCTTGGGCATAGACCAATCTGTACCATAGCCACCTTCGCAGGGTCCACGGCAATACCATTCTCTAAAACAACATGGCCCAAGAATCTCACTTCCCTTCTCCAGAAGTGACACTTAGAAAACTTTGCTTTCAATTGGTGTTTTCTCAACACCTCCATCGCTATCCTCAAATGTTCCTTGTGTTCTTCCTCTGTCCTTGAATAAACCAAGATATCATCTACGAACACAAGAATAAACTTATTCAGTTGATCTCGGAATACTCTATTCATATGATCCACAAAATATGCTGGTGCATTGGTCAACTTGAATGGCATGACCAACCGCTCATAGAATCCAAACGGCGTCCGAAAGGCCGTTTTAGCTATACTCTCAGCTTCCACCCTAAGTTGATGAAAACCTGTCGAGAGATCCAACTGGGAGAACACTCTCGCGCCACTTAACTAATAAAACAAATCATCTATCCGAGGTAGAGGATACTTATTCTTCCTCGTCATCTTATTCAACTCGCGGTAGTCCATACACAGTTGAAGGGAACCATCTGCCTTGGTAGCAAACACAACTGGTGCTCCCCACTTAGAAACACTTCTTCTGATAAATCCCTTCTTCAAAAGATCGCTTACTAGCACCCCGAGCTCTCACTGCTCCCTTGGTGCCATACGACAAAGTGGTATCATTATAGGTCTAGAAACTTTCACTAAATCGATACGAAACTCAATCTCTCGGTGTGGTGGAAGTCCGGTCACTTCCTCGAAGACGTCCGGATA
The DNA here is from genome assembly GCA_030737875.1 of Allium sativum. Classification (NCBI taxonomy): domain Eukaryota; kingdom Viridiplantae; phylum Streptophyta; class Magnoliopsida; order Asparagales; family Amaryllidaceae; genus Allium; species Allium sativum. The sequence continues at coordinate 299,799,022 of CM060921.1, forward strand.
CTAGCCAGCCACGGGCAAATTTGACAACTCATCATGCAGGATGTCGAGGGAATTTAGAAAACTAGCCATTACCCCATCACTAGGTAGACCACCAAACACTACCCTTCGCCCATCATCCGCTCTAACTGTCACCAAAAAACCCTCACAGTCTACCACCACCTTGTACCTTTAGAGCCAATCAACTCCCAAAATAATGCCAAACCCAGTAAAGCCCAAAACAAAGCAATCACAAGAAAACATACATCCATGACTCGATAAGACCACATTATGAAAAATCAAGATAAGGCAAGTTGAACCACCAATCGGGTTCGTCACCGCTAAAGGTCTATCGATTATCTCGGGTTCCAATCCCATCCTATCTACCAGGTCACTAGATATGAAGGAATGGGAAGCTCCGGTATTAAACAATACTCGAACAGGAACATCATAAACAGAAAGCATACCTTGAATGACGACATTCTTTCTTTTCTCCGTCGCGGTTGGGGAATTCGACGAAGAAGGAATAACATTAAGAGCATATATGCTTTCACAAGCTGCTTCTCCTTAGGGGGTTGCAAACACTTATCCTTGTGATATCCCACTTGGCCACAGTTGAAGCACTTCATGTCCGTTGGCTTTGGTCGACATTCTTTAGCATAATGGCCCTTCTTGCCACATCTAAAGCATTCAACATCTTTCTTACTCTTTTTCTGACTATCCTTAGCCTGGTTCTGCTTCTTTTTGTTCTGAGAATTATTCTTGCCTCCACCGCTTGCTTGCAGCCTTGGCCCCTCTGCAGATGCAACAGCGACTTCAGTCTTGAGCTTAGGATAAAGGCTCTCTGACCTCAATGCTTTCCCAACAATTGATTCAAAAGTCTCATCAATATGATTTATAATCCTTTCCCCCAAGTACTGATCTAAGCCTGTTATGAACTTCTCATTCTTATTTTCGGGAGTGTCGATAAGAGATAATCCATACTTCGATAAAGTATCGAACTTAGCAATATACTCCGAGACAGCTCTACCATTCTGCTTAAGTTCCAAGAACTTCCTAAACAATTCTGATTTCTTAGCAGTTGGGATGAACTTATCACTGAATCGGGCATTAAACTGATGTCAAGTAACTTGATCCTCAGGAGTAGCTGCCTTAATAGCATTCCACTAATTCATCGCCCATCCTTGCAGCTGACGGGATGCTAGCTTTCTCTTCGTCGCATCCTCGATACCCAAGTCTTCGAAGAACAGCTATCCAACCAATCCTGAGCTTCTGTAGCCGATTCCGTTCCGTGGAACAGCTTCCCACCAAGACTAGTGTAATCCTTGCAAAGCTTGGCGAAATCGGCTCTAGGCGCCTGCATCGCTGCACCACCACCATTTGCAGCATTGGGAACTGCTCCTTGCAAATTTCTAAGCATCTCTCTCATGAAACCAGTGAACATCGTCCTCATATCAAGAGCATTCCCATTATTAGCTCCTCTACCAGTACCCCTCGTGTATCGGCTCATCGTTCAATCTGTAAGAAGAAAACGATTAACCATCACTTCAGTGGTGCCAGTGCAATGCGACTTCATCCTTAAATATACTAATAGTATATATATATATATATATATATATATATAGCATTTGAAAACCAAAATATCACAAATACGCGCTCTCATATACGTATACTATCTATCCCTTGTGTCTTTCCCTAGGTTAACTACGCAACCTAGATCTCTGATACCAAATGTGATGGCCCGCCCCGCACCAGCCGGCATTTCCAATGAAAGTGTGTTGTGCATATGCCTAATCAGCACGGGACGGTTTTCAAAGAAAGGAAAGAAGGGAATTTGAACTAACAAGGAATTTGTAGAATGTCTCACAGCGCATGGAATAAAATATAATAATAACATACTAGACATAAAACAGGCGAGACAATGCATAAGCTGAGAACTAAACCATAATCATCATAGCAGTGGAAATTCAAAATACAGCTTATGTTCCACATCATCATTTTACAACTTTAGAGAACTGTCTCTAAAGAAAAATAACAAAGGTACTCTACTAATGCCTAAAGTAGTGACCAGCAGCGACACAGGGAGAATACATATATATGTATCATACGTGGGAGCCTCCTGCTCGTCTCCGGATCAACTACTCGTGCATAACCAGCTAACCTGTCTCTAGTCTTCCCGTTTAAGAGCACCCAGAGTAACAAGGAGATACATAAAAATCTAGGTCAGACAAAAGTCTGGTATGAGCGATAAGCAGCAAAACAGAACAATAACAGGTATACTAAACCATACTTGAACCTGCAACCAAAGAGTTAGCACAACAAGATGTACAATACTTTAAGGTGACGCTAACATATGGTGTAAAGATATAGGGAGGGGGTGTGCATGTCATAGTGATGGCAAACAATCAAGCGTAGCAACCATCCTCACATCTCTCACTCAGTGCGTAAAGCATACGATATCCACTGCTTTGACCACCCAAATCCTTTGCTATGATCACTTTGCCCCATGGAGTCATGATGGCTCCACTGCATTGATCCATAGCCACCAATCCCTTGCTATGTCCACTCTGCCCCATGAAGTCATGACGACTCCACTACACTGGCTCATAGCCATGCTATGATCACTCTGTCCCATGGAGTAATAACAACCCCTCTGCACTGATCTGTAGCCTAACATCCGTCTTGGTGGTGAATCAAAGCTATGGACATAAATAACCCCTTTGCACACGTCTCACAACAAAGTCCAACCCATGAAGTTAACTCGTTGGTTCCCATTTGGATCTTGAGTACAAACTTCTCCTTTGGACTACCTTTGCATCTTGGGTTTTGGTCTCCTTCGGCTTCGATCTCCATTTGGTTCGTGATCATCACCTTTGCATTTTGGGTATTCTCCCGCTCGTGATCAAGCTCTAGGTCGTGGTCCACATCCCCTGGTGGTTCGGTTCGTGGTGCCTTGTTTGGGTCGGGTAGTGGTGCTCCTGTCAGATCAGTTCGTGGCATACACTCCGGGTCGGATCATGTGCACCCTTCGGGTCGGGCTCCTCAATTCGTGATGTCCTCTTCGGAGCATCGGTTCATGATCTCCACTTCGGATCGGTTCGGGGTATGCGAAGCACGAGCGGTTCAGGGTCAAGCCTCCTGGCCCTAGCAAACGGTTCGTGATACATCCAGGCGAGCGGGTTTGGGTCGGCTCGGGGTCACGAACGGGTCGGTTTGGAAGGGGGTGATTCGATCTGGTTCCTGCGCGGTATTCTGCAAATTTTCCAGCGACTGTTGTAAGCTACATGACGGCGTTTTTGACCATTCTAACTTTACTAAACAATTATAAAACATTCCAAACAGTCATAGCAACATGTATAATTGTCCATAAACACCAAAACAACAATTCAACATGTTTATACGGATCAAACATACCCAAAAACCCATGTTTTCCCCTTAATCCTCCTTTATCATGTTTAAGCATACAATTAGCAAAATTTATCCAAATTAATCCAAATTTCTGACCAAGCCCTAAAATAATATTTTAGAATTTTACAAATTTTTCCATAATTTACTTATGTATAATTTTGCTAATTACCACTAATCACCCCTAATTAGCCGTAATTAGTGAAAAACGTCGCAAATCACTCACCTTGGCCATAAATAAACTATAGATCTGAAATATTATCTGTATTGGGTCGAATTCTAATGCAACACTACAACTCCAACTCTGATTTGGTGTTATTTCCCCTTGATTTGAAGTAGCTTGGCTTAATCTTCAATTAGAAAGCGATCTGGGATGAAATTAGAAGGTAGAGGTCATGGCTAGGGTTAAAGAAATGTTTTAGGCGACTGAAAAATGAGATAAAAATCATTTTCCTACTGTTCTCAGCCTCGCCATAACTCTAATTCCAAAATGGGTTATGGGCCCTCTTGCTAATCACCTTAATTAGGCCCGGTTAAGTTGTTTTTCACCTTCTAAACCTTGTTTTAGCCATATCTCCCAAACGGTTAGTCTGTTTGGCTAATGTGACTACTCTACGGAAAGGTAAACCATCATCCGAATCTAATGTAAGTGGTTTCAAGTCAAAACTCCATACCAATCAAAAGTTATGGCCGAAACAAGATCAGCTAGGGGCAAATCGGTCATTTAAAAATCGGCAAAAATCATGAACATGGGAAATGACCCCAATAGTCGTCTCCCAAAGTTACATGGCTATATGACTTCGCATGAGGAAGAAATAAATATTCTATGATCGACTGATGCGTAGAATGCGGATCATTACAAAAGGGGTGAAGATGGAGAAGAAGAATGATGAAAAATTCAAAATCAACCCCTGTTTATTAGATTTGAAAGTCTGCAACGCTTCTGGAACGTTACAAACAGTGAAAAGATACTTCCTTTCAAAATTGAAAAAGTGACAGTTATATGTCGACATATGTATGTATGTCGACATATGTTCTTTAATATTTTGAATTTTGAATATTTTCAAGTGTTTAGCTATATATATAATTCTAGAAATTCTTGAATTAAAACATAGTGATTTAAATGAGTATTATAAAGTATAAAATCAAAACATTAATATAAACATACTTATAAAATTATAAGATTTAAAACTATATAAATATAAAACTATACATGTATATAAATATATATAAGCTTATATATCATCTTCAAAAAAATAAGCTTACATAAACTTTATAACATATGTTTGAAATTATAAGTAAGATAGAAAAACTATTTGAAAATCAAAATTTGAAAAACAGAATTTGAATTTGAACCTGGAGTGCTATTCAGAGTCTTATATATAAACTTGACTCTATTACTGTATTTATCTTGAGCTCTTGATTTCTTGATTGCTCATGAGTCTTGAATCTTTTCTGAGTCTTGAATCTCTAAAACTGTGTAGTCTTCAGTATTAATTCTTGTATACAAATCTTGCATATATTTGTGTATATATTCCAGACAGAGATGTTAGTGTATATTTTATAATCAATTAATACTGAAATAAGGTTATTGTCATAAAAACTCCATTCTCCAACAAGTTTATTATCGACTTGAAATGCTTGAAAAGGCCGGTCATTACATATGGTATCAGAGCTTTGGTTTAATCACAAACCTTAACAATGGGGTTTAAGCTCATTAGAGATAGGGTAGCGTTAACCTAGAATGAGAAAAATCAATCTCCAAATTATTCTTAAGAGAGAATATTTTGAGAAGTATAAATAGTTTTAAAATGGATTCAAAATGATTTTAAAAGGATTTTGTAAAATAATTTTTTTTTAAATTATCTTTTCCAAAAGCTTTTTTTGAATCTAACTTCCTTGATAGGTTTCTCTTCAATTAGGATTTCCTAAATCTAAATCTAAATCCTTGTTTTTAAACCCAGCCTTGGAATTATAATAGATAGTTTAAAGGGTCTGTTTTTCACAGGTCCCTATTAAGTTTCAAAATTAGGCTCACATCCAGTGCTAAACTTATTGTAAATTAGGTCCCTATTTTTCAAAAACATATTTAAAAAAATATAAAAAAAATCATGAAAATTCATTATAAAATAAAACACGTTCATGCCAAAAAATTCAGGTTGAAAAACAATCAAAAACCACATTAAAACCCAAAATAACACAAAAACAGCGAAACAGCAGGTTTTTTCATCAAAAGATGCACATATTCGTACATAGTTGCATACATTCATGCTTATATTTCAGTGTTGCGCCAAACTGCAGTATAAATGCATACATATATGCAGCTAAACATCAATATATGCATCATTTTACGCATATATTCAAATTTGGCCTGTTTTTTCAACCATTCGTCATTTTCAGACATTGTTGCACACATTCATGCTCTTGTACAGAATATATGCATGCATTCATGCGTATATTCAGAAGTCGTCATCCCTTTTAAATTTTTTGTACACATGCATGCATATATACGGAATAGTTGCATTCATGTATGCAACTTTTCGTAACACATGAATCTCAGTTCAACTTTGTATGCATACATGTATGCAGTTATTTGGTAATAGTTGCATACATGTATGCGTATATTGGTCCAGATTTTCAACATAAATACACTACATTAATACATGCATGTATGTATGCTACTATAGGCAATAATTGCATAGAAGTATGCAACTTTTTTTTTTGGCAAATGCTTCTGGGAATATTTCCTATTTTTTTGATTTTTTTTTTAGTGGCTGGAACATTTTTTTCTAGTCAGAAATGGCAAAAGGCGAAGGGGGAGAAGCAGGAGGTGGAAGGGACCAAAAGTTTTGGGCGGCATCTTCATTTTAGGGACCGGAAACGCATGAATAGTTTCGGTGGATGTGGCGTGAATTAAGTTTCATTTTAGGGATGTGAGCCTAATTTTCAGTAGTTTAAAAACACTCTAATTTATATTAATTAGAGACTCTATCATTTTTAGATTCATGTTGGTCAGGTTCTTTCATCGTTCAACGCGTAGTTCAAATTTGACACGTATTTTGATCTAACTGGCCGAATAGTGTAAGTAATTTTAACCCACTAAAACACTCAACCTCAGTTTTAGAATGCTACAACTGTGGAAATAAATGTCATATGTAGAAATACACTCCAGATAAAAAGAAAGAACATCAAAACAAAAATGATAAATCCAGGAGGAAAGCTTTCTCTATAACATGGGATAACTCTGACTCATCATCATCACCAGATAGTGACAGTAGTAGTGACACTAAACAGGCTAATGTATGCTTCATGACTAAAGATAATGAGGTAAGTAATTTTTCTTATGAAGATATGTTAGAAATAAATTCTGAATTATTAGAATCTAGAAATAATTTCAAAAGGAAATATAAACAAGCCCATAAGGACAAAAAAAGGCAGAACTCGAAAGAGATATGTTGAAAGATGAAAAAAAAAATTATTAGAAGAAAAAATTAGAAAACTTTAAGAGTTTCTTTCAGATGCTAACTCTTAACTTTCTTTATTAAGTTAAGAATTTGAAACTCAAAAAGAAAATAATACTTCACTTATTTCTAAAAATCATGATTTGAAAACTAGGATAAAATTAGTTAAATTAGATAATTCCAGTCTTAAAATAAAGGGGAATTGTACAATAAGGGCCTCCTTTAGTTAAACAATTAGTTTCTAGGACACAAGTTCGAAACATTACTTTCCAGGACAAATTTCCACAGCCGCTTCCATATCTATCATCTTCTTCTTTTTGATGATCATCTCCTATTTTTAATGATCCTCCATAAAAAAAATTGGGCTGATTTCTTATTTTTTTGATGACCGTCTCTTATTTCTCAGTACAGTCGATCTTCAAAAACAAGACCTAAGCCGACTCATGAATCCCTAAATCCCTAAAATCTAAACTGATTCATAAAACCCTAAATCCCTAAGTTGAACTTCTCAAAAAAATTGATCTTCTCAAACAAGTCGATATTCTCAAACAAGCTAAAATCCTAAAGTCGTTAAGAATCGACAGGTATGAATATACATTTTCATCTTTTAAATTTTGAAAATAAGTTTTGTTCGATTACTGATCATAGCAGTAATAAATTATGACGTATATATTCAATGGTATATTTTATTTTGTTTGACAACTTACAAATATAATCGTGTTTATCCTTTATTTTGAATTATTTAATTACATATTAAAATTTATAATATTTCAAAATTACTGATACATGTAAAAAAAGATAAACACATTTATCTTTTACTGTAATTGTAATAAATGTTTAGTTGTTTGTTTTTTATGAAAAATAAATTCTAATGTTTATTTGTTTTTTCGTATACACTACTATCAGTTTTTTGAAAAAGATAAATATATGTAAACTGTAAATGGTATAAGACAAGTACACAAAAAAGATAATATACCTATCTTTTTAAACAAAAATGTTTTTTATTAGAAGATTTGCATATTAGATTTTAATTAAAAAAATTAATAATTTCCGTGCATTAGATGATTTAACACAATTATTTTAGCAAATGATTAACATTTTTTTATAATAAACAAAAAAATGTAAACCCATTTACCTTTTACTGTAATTGTTATAAATGTTTAGATTTTTTTTTACAACAAAGAAATTTTAATGTTTATTTATTATTTGGTATACATTGCTTTCAATTTTTTGAAAAAGATAAATGTATGTTCATCACTGTAAAAGATATAAGACAACTAGACTAAAAAGATAAATATATCTATCTTTTTAGACAATAATGTTTTTTATTAGAAGATTTGCATATTATATTTTAATTAAAAAATTCAATAATTTCCGTGCATTAGATGATTTAACACATTTATTTTAGCAAATGATTAACATTTGTTTTATAACGAACAAACACAAATAAATATAAACACATCTATCTGTAACTGTAATTGTTATAAATGTTTAGATGTATGGTTTTTAGAAAAAAAACAAATTTTAATGTTTATTTATTATTTGGTATACACCGCTATCAGTTTTTTGAAAAAGATAAAATGTATGTAAATCATCATTGTAAAAGATATAAGACAATTAGACTATAAAGATAAATATATCTATCTTTGTAAACAATAATGTTTTTTATTAGAAGATTTGCATACTAGATTTTAATTTTAAAAAAAATTAAATAATTTCCGTGAAGTAGATGATTTAGCACATTTATTTTTGCAAATGGTTTACATTTATTTTTATAACAAACAAACACAAAAAAGATAAACACGTTTATTTGTTACTCTAATTGTTATAAATGTATTTTTGTTAGAAAAAACAAATTTTAATATTTATTTGTTATTTGGTATACACTGCTTTTTTATTTTTTGAAAAAGATAAATGTATGCAAATCATCATTGTAAAAGATATAAGACAAGTAGACAAAAAAGATAAATATATCTATCTTTGTAAACAATAATTACTTTTTATTATAAGATTTGCATAATAGATTTTCATTAAAAAAAAATTCCATGAATTAGATGATTTAACACATTTATATTAGCGAATGATTAGGATGTTTTAATACGTCTATCCTTGTTAATGTTTTTGTAATATGAAAGCTAATGACAAAAAAGATAAGCAATTTTATCTTTTAAATAACTTATGCATTTCTGTACAAAAACATTGAAAGATTACTTTCGTAATAAAAAATATTGTTAAGTTATAATGTTAATATGTTTTAATATGTGTATAATATGTTTATCATTACATGTATGCTTTTTACAAACAAAATAAAAATCATTGCACAAAAAATTAATGGGTTTATCTTTTTATGCAGCAGAGCCGATAATTAATGGTTGGCAATATGTTATTTAACCTTATGAACTTGACAAGGATATGACTATGGAATGTATATCATTATGAACTTGACAAATTTTACGCCTAGAAGACCGATGATAGCAAGCAATTCTCAACAACATATGGACAAAGTGAAAGTTAATTTTACGTCTGGTATACTATAAGACAAACCGTACCGCTAGATGATGCAAGGATAATTGAGATTATATTTTAAAACCTTTGCTGTCGAAAAAAATCAAATAATAAAATAACAATTTAACAAAACATAGCATAAAATTCACAAGAATAAATAACCAAATAATCATTGAACAAAAGAAATAATTGCATAATATAAAATAAAAAGATAAAATTAAATATCTGTTTAATCATCTAAACCACAACATATTACAAAACATAATATTGCTTAATTTTAATCAGTTCTTACCACTTATCACTACTAAAAAGCAACTTTCATCACATACATATTAACAAATATTGATCTTACAATATAATTTTTTTGAAGCAAAAAGTTAGTGATAATAGTTGTCAACATATTACAGCCCACAAAAAGAAAAACAATAGCATCTACTACAAATTATAGCCCCCAAAATAACAAAGTAGCATAAAGTCTTCAATAGAATTTTCAAGCAGAAGGTCCAGCAATCCTTCTTACCCTTGCACGCACTTTTTCAGCAATTCTTTCAACATATTTGTTCCTATTAGTGCCTTTAGTAGTATGAGGTAGGCCTCTTTCACTGCGCCTAAGCATCACCACTCCAGAGTTATCAGGAGGTCTTTTGTCATTCCTTTTGCTAGTGATCTCAGAGCACTCTCCTGAACCAGTAACAACCAAAGCATTGTCGCCGCTAAGATCCATGTCCTGATAATTATATTCATTGCCCTCAAAATGCTCATTGCTATCACTCAGGTCATTAGCAATATCATCCAAACCTATTGTATCATCATCATTTGGTTGCGCATTACCAACTCTCATAGTGTTTCCACCTGAATCAACTTCCACATGAGCTCTCCCTTCATAATTCACAAAAGCATTATCAACATACCCCCCTTGTTCAACATTATCCGGTGTATTCACTTCTTCTGACAAAAGAACATTAGGCACACTAGCAATTAGGGCATTCATAGGTGGAACATTTGGATCGCTAGCAGAGCCACCCCTCTCTCTCCTACAATTCAGAGCCATCAGCCTGCCATCATCACCCCTAGCAAAAACGGTCCTTCTAAACTCTCTTATGTATGACTCCTCAGAAGACTCGCCATCCAACTTCATAATTGTTACCTCATGATCATAATTTTCAATGGGAAGGATAATCGAAGGCGGGAGTACCAAATCTTCATCTATCAGAATCAGGGCCCTCAACCAAGTATAATCTACAACACGCAAAGATCCGTACCAAAGTCTGTTCACATCCCCCAAATCCACCAGCGCTACTTTGAGCACTTCCAAACGTCTGCAAACAACCGATAAGTTCTTCATGCTAACCCATTCTTCAACCTTCCTCTTGGTTATACTACCGACCTATTGTAATAACCCGGAAATCCGAGCCAATTTAATTTAATTTTTTTTTGCAATTTTAGTGAATTTTGATTATTTAAAATGATTATTTTAAATAATAACGACGAGAAATTTACTTCGAATAGAAATAGAATGTATATATTTATATAGATCGTCGTTAGAATATAAATATTTATTTTAAATTATAAAAGGAATTGAAAATGGCGCGGTAGTTCGATAATTCGATTTCAAATTTCAAATGAATGTACCGGGTGCAAATTAAACCGGATTTTAGTGAAACCAAAAATATTCGAATCTATTCGAGAATATCTTTCCAATGAATCCGAAAAATTGAAATTTCATAGCGGGAATCAAAAGATTTGTCCAGTTGAAAATTCAGAATAGTCGTTATGGAATTCTGGCCCTTAAAAATGGGAATTTTGCAATCGACCTCGGTTTTCGACGAAACCACTTTTGTTGGATCCGTGATGTCCAGTTATTGCTAGGTTTCAAATTTCGTAATTTTTCGAATCAATATGTGAGCATGGCAAAGGGAAACGTGTTTGACCAGTTTCAGTTGATTTTAATCGACTGGAAAATGGCCATTTTTCAAACGGTCTCAGAATTCGATGAAATTAGTTTTATTAGAATTGTATCGTCAATACGAAGCTAGGAAATATTTTTCTGGAATTTTTCGAGTTAGTATGTGACCCCAGTAAATTGAAATGCGCGTTCAAATTCAATATGAAAAATTATATGTTGATTTTGACGAAAACTGATCGAAACTGTCGAATCAGCTTACGATACATATCCCATTGTGTTCGGAATGGGGGTAATTAGCAGTGGACGACAGTCGGTGGGTTTGATTTCGAGTTGAAAATAAAAAGTACCTTTTTGAAATTAAATTTATTAATTAAATAAAAAAACCTCTCCTTATACTCATACCCCCCCACGTTGACTTTTCAAAACCCGATTTAGAAAAAAATCTAATCTAACGTCGCCGCCACGATCGGAGCTTGGCCATCCAAGGCCGCCGCCTCCCTTCTGCGCTGCCCTCCTCCCTTCTTCTTCACCCCGCTCCGCCTCTCTCCTCTCCTCCTTGAACCGAGACCCCACGACTAGCCCTGAAACCTACGCCACCGTGCCTAAGGGCCATCGCTGCCCGTTGCCGCCACGCCCCACCTCTGACGAAACCCCACCGACCATCCTCACCCCCTCCACGTCCTCCTCCCTCGTTCAAACACCCACAGCGCCCAAACCTCCTCAAAATCTGCGACCATGGCCCCTCTCCCATTCAATAAAAATTGAATGAAGGTGTGTTCTCCTTTTTTTTATTTTTATTTACATTCGTTTTGATTTTCTTTTCAGTTTTAAATTTAGATTTTTAATAAGAGAAAACTGATTTTTGTTTTAAAGGAGAAAACTGAAATTTTATATAGATATATTTGATTTTTGATATGAAAAGATTACATTTTTATAGGGAGAAAGGTCAGATTTTTAAGTTATAAAAGGTCGGATTTTTAAATTATAAAAGAACGAATTTTTAATCAAAGAAAGAACGGTTTTTTAACGAGATATAGTAGTGATTTTTAATCTATGAAAGACGATATTTTTATAATATAGAAAGGTTAAAAATATAATTTTTATACTAGTGGCATATTAAAAATATGATTTTTATATAGGTATGATAGTAAAAATATGATTTTTATTCATGAAGAGTTATAAATATATAATCTTTATTAGGAGTAGAGCAATATAAAAATATAATTTTTATAACGAAGTGGAGAATAAAAATATGGTTTTTATACAAGGTGAAATAAAAAATATGAATTATATTTTTATCATGAAACAGCGAGAATAAAGATTCGATTTTTATATATGTAGTGGATACAGACGACGAAAGTGGCAAAAGGCGAGAGTGGCGAAAATTTCCTACATATGAAGAGTCGTGGCGTTTGGTTTAGCTTTCGGTGAGAACTTCTCACTTTTAATTTAATTTTCTAGTTAAAATATATACTAGGATGCAGACGGTGTTTAGTAGCACCCGACACCCGTCGTCCACAGACCATGGACGGCTTGTTTGTTTGATTTTGATGTGTAGTTGATTGTGTGATGTGATGTGAAATGAAATAAAATAAAATATTTATATAGTTAAAAATATTTTATAGTTGAAAATAGAATTTTAACGTGTATTTAAAATAAAATAAATATAAACAAATCGGACGATTTGTTTATATACACACATTTGACTGATATTGATTGGGACGATAAATTTACACATCGCCCAACTGCACAAATAAAATCTGTGTTTGATTGTTTGAAACCCCACACGGGTATTGGGATGATATATGACATACACAAATCCCAATAATTAGTTGTATGTCGATCGATTGATCGACAGACTGTTATAAGCATTGAATATTTATATTTGATGCTTATACAGTATAGAATGCACTTTGGATGATGGTTGATTATTTGTCATTGTTGATATATACATGCGTTGTATGGAAATCCACAGAAATAAAATCTATGGTGATTGATTGGGCCTCATTCCAGTTTTGAAATAGAATATTTGAAGAGAAATATTTGAATAAAATATTTGAAAAGAAATATTTGGAACGAAATATTTGAATAGAATATTTGAAATAGAAATATATAAAGCCGTGTTGAGTAGATATGCGCTATTTTGACGCGAACGATATTTATATCGATTATATTCGTTTTTTATAATGAATATTGAAAAGTGATTTCAAAATCGAATATTTTGAAATGAAATTTGAATTAAATTGAATTGAAATGAATTAGAATTCAAATTGAATTGAAACGAATTAGAATTCGAATTGAATTGAAAGTAAAAAGAATTCGAATTGAATTGAAAATGAAAAGGATTTGAATTGAAATTGAATTGAAAACGAACTGAAATTGAATTAAAAATCGATTTGAATTGAAATTAGTTTGAAGTGAATTTAAAACGAATTTATAAGGAAAAATTCAATTTTGATTTAAATTTGAAGTGAAGTTGAAATCGTTTTGAAAACGAATTTAAAACAATCTATATAATACGTTTTAAAAGGAAATCAACGAAGTATATATTATATATATTATATATGTAATATAATGGCCTGAATAGAATGTGCCGCGCTGCGGTGTTCGTGAATTTCGACCATTGACTTCGAACAGACAACACGGGAGATCCGACCGTCGGATTCTCCTAAAACCGGAACCTTAGGTTCGTATCGAAAAGGGCTTTCTAATGAATATTAGAAATTTGAAATCTAACGGTTGGATTTGGAATTATGTCCAAATCAAATTTGGAAAAGGTCGTTGTAAGTGCAGTTCGATGGCCGTTGATGAAAATCGACTGTACGGGCCTTGATAAAATTATTAAAAATAGTAATATTTTGTGTAAAATCATAATAAATGGTTTGTGAAGATTTGGGATGAAAAACTCCATATTTAAAATGATAAAAATAGATTTTTATCGAAATGAACTAGTTTTGAACTAGAATTATAATTCTATTTCTTTTTAAATAAATAAATTGAATTTGAAAAGGGTTTTTAAAAGTTACCAGAATTTCCAATAATTGAATGGGAATGGATTTGAATCGAAATTGTCTTTGGAATATTTCGGTGTTGGGTTTCGTGATTATACGGATAGCATTATGGAAATTTGAAAGATATATAGATATCGTTATTTCCAATACGATATTTGTTGGTCGTAGAATTTGATATTGAATATAAGCCGATATATTTTCTATTCAGAGCCTTGTATTTAATATCAAAGGTGATTTGGGTTTGTCGTGAATGGTGTCTTCATTAACACTGTTCTTAAGCCCAGTTGAGAAAAAAGATTAAATCTTTTTACTTAGATTTAATGAAGTGCACCAATTAAATAATATTTAATTGGAATTGAATTGGTATTGATTTTTGGGTTTATTGATTTTTGGGTTTATCGTGAACAGTGTTTTAAATGACACTGATTCTTTAATCCAGTTAAGGATTAGAACTAAGTGGAGTTTTAATGAATCTTTAATCAGATTGGAATGATCGAGGATGGAGTATCACTAGTTTTGCTCCAGGCGATAGTTAAATCTTTAATTAGATTTGAACATGAAACGGTAATTGAATTTACCGATAACACCGTGGTTTTAGATATGAAGTATTACCAGTTTTACTTCATGGGATGAATAGGTTGGGATTGTGAAATAAAATAAATGATTACTTCGGTGTGGTTCGCTAATCACGACTAGTTTGAATTGATATTCAAAAGAAGACTAAAGAATAAATTTAAAGAATTTATTTTTGATAAAATTAATGGGAACCTTTCCCAAAGTGCAAGAATATTTGAATAAAAGAATATTCTGAATTGGAATGAGGCATATGTTGTGTTTGTGTAACACTTAATTTATTATATACGCAAGTTATTCAGAAAGACCGGGTTTATCCCATTCTGAATAACTGATTCGACGTGGTGTCAAGGATGAATACGGTGGTCGAAGACCGGAGGTCTTCACATCGTTTGGGTGATTACCGATGATCTTGATTGGGCTGTACACCCAAGAGGAGGGAATCAGCTGGTGATCGTCCAGACGTACTTGGAGATCGATGGATATGCGGGGTACTAGGTGCCTCCGGTTTCATTCAGACCCAGAACGAACTTGTAAATGTACTGTGTGTCTGACATTGTATTTCAGTCTATGTGATTAATTTTTATTAAATATATATCTGTTTGGCGGCGGAGAATTTATTCTCTTGCTTAACGTCCTTCTCTGAGACGTACGAGCTCAGGGGTTATATATTGATGGATATCCATCGCATGGAATGAATTGCCTGTGTGGCATGCCTAAGTGGCAATGAATCAAGGCTTCTGTTGAAAAGAAAAGTCTTATGGTTGATGATCGACGCAAGGCCTGTGTGGCGTAGCTTTGTGTAACGTTGATTCGCGAGCCTCACACCCCGGTGGTGGACCAAAAACGGAAGAGGACCTCAGGGAGGACATGCGTTTCTTTCTAGTTAGAAGTGGCGTCAGTGGTTTTACACGCCCTGACGAGTTTGACTTATGTGGTTGTTGCTATTGCGAGGCGCCTCGGTTAGATCGGACGATTCGGGTTCGATGGAGTCATTCGTTGGCTCATTTACTCCCCAAAGGGTGGGGAAACGCAGTGTTCAGACATTTTAATCCACATCGGTGGACCGGCCCTGACGATCCAAGGGTCGATGCGCTCTGACCTTGAGACTCGGGCTAGACACTCTCGAAGCCGGTGAGGACTATCTTTTGCCTCGGTCCACACCTATGGGCTCTACCTCTTGAAATTCACAACCCCCTTCGTCATAACAAAGGAATAGTAGAAATTATTAGTCAATTGGGAAGAAGGGAATTTCACAACATAATTATCGCCCATTCTTCGAACAGTCCAGTTCCAATAAGGCAAACTCTTGCCGAACTTGGATATGATGAGATCTTCAAGTTCGATGATAGAGAAAGTTCCGTGAGCTATGGAGGCCATCACCATAGGTCTAGCCCAATTGAAATCATCGGGAAATGTCTCAGCTGAAATATAAGTATTTTTTTTAGGGTTAGCTATTTTTTAGGGATATTTGATATGAGAATACAATAAAAAAGCATTATGCCTTGTTTTATTAAATTTGAAACATAAAATTGGATTTCGATGCAAGCAAACCCGATTATCTGAAGAGCCGCACCTGAAGCACCCATTAATAGATTTGATGTAATTAATATTTTCAGAACAACGATTATAATTTCGAGGCGGCGGTTGAGAGGAATTTTTGAGTTCATTAAAATATGCATATCCCTTTATAGCTGTCTTCAAAATATCATCCATATACGAAGATGGTACAGCTTTGTCCATACCTTTTCTTGTCATCTTGTGATAAAGAAATATAATTATAGAGACAAGATGGAAAATATGTGATTGCATTTTTTTTAAAATTTCCATTATGGATTGAATGTCCCCATGACCAAAAACAAAGTTAATTTATCTTACCATATAATTCAACTATAACATGAGTTGCATTTAAAATGAATTAGTATAATATATAAAACTGATTTACTGCAAAAATGATATAACCGATATTCTTTTACTTATTATATTATGTAAACTGTGTTGCATTTGAAATAAAATAGATATACCATTTTATCTTTTTTAAATTAATTTCCAACAACATCGTCCATATAATAGTTAATATGTTATATATAATATTAACTACCAAGCTATAATACAACTTATGTTAATTTGAAGAATAATTATGATAAATGATAATGAATTTTCAATACTCATTTTTATTCTGCTACTAAGCGAAGAAAGATAAAAGCTTTTATATTTTGTTGAAAATATGTTAGTACACCATAGTATTATAAAGCCTTACAAAAATAATAACAAGGAATATTATATACAATATCCTCATATAGATACAATATACTTTTAATAACATAGTATGTCACGGCCTTAAATATAATATCAATAAAAGATATAATGATATATATTTCTTCAAGAATCAAAATAATCATATTACATATTACAAAGTCATGCTCAGTTATTTGAATAACATTATCAGACAGTAGAAATTAATTATCAAATTCATCAAAAAGTTTTCAACATCAGACATCACAATATCAACACTAAATTCAGTTAAATTGAAATTATTATCAATAAAAGTTAAAATCATTTATCTTTTTTCTACATCAGTATAACCATAGTACTCATAATAAAACACCACTCATATATTTTATTCAAAACATACAAAATTACACATCACATTTCATGAACTCCCAAAAGATGAAACATGAAAAAAAAATTATGAAGAAAAATTGTACTTCAGTGCATTACATTGCCATAAGCATACACAAAATAATCCCGAACATGATCCATGACATAGATAAAGCTCTTGCGATTTTTTTTCCTTTCTCGTGATTTCCACATTTAATGCACAATAAAGCCATCTCTACCTTCATAACAACAACGATCTCATCAGCTTTTGCCCTCTTTTGCTTTTGCTTCAGCAACTTATCTTCAAGTGTCTTCCTTTCCATGAGCAATTGTGATATATTATTTTCTTTTTCCATCAATTTAACTGTAGTATCTTCCATTTAAGCATTGTTATTGATTTCATACACTTCTTCATGCCACATAAAATACACACAATCGTCGTTCTGCACATATGTTAAATTCTCAACTAAAACGTCAATGAAAAATACGATAATCGACAACGACAACAAAGCCATATATCCCAAACAAGTTGGGGTTCGCTAGATATGGAACCCAAAATTAAAATAAAATAAAATAAATAATATTGATAATAATATATATAAGGGTTTAAAATAAACAAACAGATAAAAAGTCGTCTAATAAAGGTTTTTTTTATAAATAATAATAAAAATAAAAAGTAAAAAGGTCCAATAAAAGTGAATTAAAGTTTAAAATAGTAATAAAAAGTTAAAAAGGTTCAATAAAAGTGAAATAAAGTCTAAAATAATTAACCGGATTAAAAAAAACAGTAAGGTTCTGATACATGGATTGCCAACTTCCATGCACTCCTATCCACTACCAGCTCTTCAGATATACTCCGATTACTTAAATCTCTCTTTATTATCTCCTCCCATGTCATTTTAGGTCGACCTCTACCTCTCTGTGGGCCTTCAGCATGGCCCATAATTCCAACGTGCACAGGTGCATCGTATGGTCTATGATGGATATGTCCAAACCATCTCAAGCGATGTTGGACTAACTTCTCTTTAATCAGTGCAACTCCAAGTTTTTCCAGAATATCCTCATTTCTAATCCGATCTCGTCTGGTATGCCCATAGCTCCAGCACAGCATCCGCATCTCTGCTACACTTATCTTCTGGACGTGTTGTCTCTTAGTAGGCCAACATTCTGCACCATATAACATTGCAGGCCTGATTGCTATCCTATAGAACTTTCCTTTAAGCTTCTGAGGAATCTTCCTATCACAGAGAATGCCAAATGCTAGTTGCCATTTCACCCATCCTTCTTGGATTGTAAAACTAACATCCTTATCAATCTCTCCATCAAACTGCAACATAGATCCTAAGTATCGAAACGATTCCTTCTTGGGTACTACTCTATCGGCCAGGGTGACCTCTCCGTCATCTGACCTGACACCGCTAAACTCACACTTCATATACTCAGTTTTAGTTCTGCTAAGCCTGAAACCCTTTGATTCCAAGGTCTCCCTCCACAACCCTAGTTGTCGAGTAACCCCTATTCTACTTTCATCAATCAGCACAACATCATTGGCAAAGAGCATATACCAAGGAATCTCCCTTTGTATATCTTTTGTTATTTCATCCATCACTAGTGCAAAAATATAGGGGCTCAAAGCTGAACCTTGATGTAACCCTATGTTAATTGGAAAGTCTCTAGTCTCACCATCGCATGCCCTGACACTAGTCACAACCCCCTCGTACATATCCTTGATAAGGGTAATGTACTTTGATGGCACTATCTTCCTTTCTAGCGCCCACCACATAACCCTCCTCGGCACTCTATCATAAGCTTTCTCCAAGTCAATAAAAACCATGTGGAGATCTTTCTTCTGCTCCCTGTATCTCTCCATAAGTTGCCTAACCAAGAAAATCGCTTCAGTGGTTGACCTTCCAGCCATAAAACCAAATTGATTCCTAGAGACACTTGTCAACCTCCTTAAACGCTGCTCGCAAACTCTCTCATAAAGCTTCATTGTATGATCGATAAGCTTAATTCCTCTATAGTTTGTGCAACTTTGAGTATCTCCTTTATTCTTGAAGATTGGAACTAAAATACTTCTCCTCCACTCATCTGGCATTTTGTTTGATTTGAAAATATTATTAAACAACTTAGTTAGCCATGTTATCCCTACATCTCCAAAGCATCTCCACACCTCAATTTAGCCAAGTTTCATAAATATTAGCTAAGTTAACTAAATTCAACAAAAAATATACAAATCTATTAGAGTTAACCAATTGTTTACCAAAAACTAACCAAGTTTATTAATTTTATAACTATTTAATTGAATTATAAAACAATAACTAATTTTTTTAAAAATTAAAAAAGTTTTAAAAATAATTATGTTTATAAATGTTGATTAAGTTATAAAAATTAACAAAATTTATAACTATAAATAAACTTATAAATTTTAGTTATGTTTTTTTTATATATCTATCAAAGTCAACCGATTTTATGAAATTCACTGATTTTTATAACATTTGATTAACTAAAATTTATAGGAAGCTATTGAGTTAACCTAATTTTAAAAATAAAAAAAATTCTAAAAATTAACAAAGTTTTATAAACATTTAGCTAATTAACTAAGTTTGTAAATATTAGTTAAGTTTTCTAGAAATCAATAAGTTCATAAAAGTACAACGTTTAATAGAAAATTGATTAAGTTAATTAAGATTCTAAAAATTTACTGAGTTTTGTAAATATTTAACCAAGTTTCCAATAAGGTTTACTAAAATTAGATAAGTTTATAAACATTAGTCTACATGGAGCAACAAAAAAAATACTTAATTTATACTGATAGGCCACATGGAGCAACCAAAAAACTTCTTTCCCATATTCAACCCTGCCTTTGCAGTCCTCATCTTTTGTGGGATTCTATGGTAGCAAAGCTTAATTTCGACTACTGTTGTTGAATCTGAAGTAGAAATTGATGGAGTCGTCATTGAACTCATGATGGACAAATCAAATACATTAGGCCATATAATCAAAATTATGAAAAAGAAAATTCATTGCATTAGGCCATTTATGGCGTACGTATCAAAAAAAAATCAATTATTATTTTTAGTCAAATAACATATGTTATGTTATTTGAACAAACATTATCAGGACTATACAATAGATGCAATCACATACTATTAATATTCTTGAAGATCACAAAATCTATGCTATAAGGGAATAAAAACAGTTCATGTATTTCTGCAATTGATTGACCTTTGTTTTCTCTAGTAACTTGTAATGTATGAATCTTTGTTTTATCTAGTAACTATGATATGTAAGTATGGCTTAATATTTTATTTCATTATTTTGTAAAAATATATATGAATATATCTTTTTTAACTGCTGTATACAGTAACATCGGGTACATCAAATTAAATAACATTAAATCTTTTAAAGTTTTTGTTTTGGATCAAATATACATACAACAGTAAAAACAATGCAAAATGTTTTTGGATTATCTTACATTAAGAAGGAGCATGACTGTATATTCAACATTTGTACCTATACATTGAAATGCATTCTTTTTTTAATATAAAAATATTGACCTTCTTTTGTAAATATACATTGAAATGCAGTTATCAGTGAAATCATTTATCATTTTCTGTCCCAATAATCATTTTCTATAAAGAATCTCACCTATTTATCATTTTTTGTCCTACATAAAAAAAAAGATAAAATCGTTTATCTTTTACAGATCACAAAACACCAAGAACTGAGGAACAGACATTGTCAACTAGTATTAATTAATATACAATTTCATACTGAAACGGAGTACAAACAGAATTGACTGGCAAAAATAACTAGTATGATTGCTCAAGACAGATCTGAAGTTATAGTGTAAATACAAAAATCATAATCTAAAGTGAATAATGAAACCAGGCTAAATACACATTGCTTTTTAATATCAAAAGAATACATTTCAAAGTTCATTATTCGATGTAACAACCCATATTTTTCTGTAAATTTAAAACCTGAATAAAATTAAATAAACTAAGTAATAATTGTTAGTATTCAAATTTTAGTGATTTTATTTATGAAATAACTTACCTTAAGCACAAACAAAAATATAAATTTGCTTATATGGATAAAGAATTGGAATTTTGAATTTAATTTTAATGAATTTGAATAGAATTTAGTTATTTAATTTATAACTAGAATTCAGACTTTTAAATTTGTAAATGATTGAATTCGAGAACTTAAAATTTTTGAAATCGATTTATAAAGTTTATTTAAGTTGTAATTGGATTGAAATGGAATTTTATAAATATTTAAATTGAATTAAAACAGTTAAACGAATTATTGAATATTTTATTAGTTAATTAACTATGAAATTTAACTGTTTTGGTGAACGTCTCGGAATCCGACGAAACTAGTTTCATCGGACCCGGAATGGTGAATTATTAGAGAGTTTCAAATTTCGTTACAATCAGACTTGTCATTTGATCGTAAGGGATAAAATGTGAAAGGAATCAGTGTAATATGATAATGGTTATTCTCATATTAGACTCTATATATACATGATAATAAAATTCCATATTCACCTTATCAGCCTATTTCACTATACATATATTTTTTCCTCCATCAAATTTTATCTTTAATGGCTGAAACTAATTTCCAAAACCCTAGAAAATAAAAATCCAAACTTTGAAAATCAAATCTTCCCAAACCAAAGAGAATTATATATCAAATCGAAGCTCTCAATGATACGAAGCTACGGGTATCATTAATTTTGAAATGCAGTGCTTCATTTGGCTAGAATTCACAGTCAAAGTTGTTGATTTTTGAAACCTTGAAGCCTAATTAGGGGTTTTCGATTTAGAGGTTAATCGGAGAAATTACGATCTAGGTATTGAAGAGATCGACTATAGGAGCATGTTGATGATGGTTGGACGTTCTAGTGTTAAGAGATTCTCTGGAATTTCATGTTTTAGGGTTCGAAACCCATTCCGTTCTATGATCTGGCGGAGACGAAGGGGACAACCGGAGGTGGTGGTTCCGGTGCTGGTAGGTGCGGTTTTCGATGAGCTGTCGATTGGATGTGGCCGAAGGCTCTCAGGTGGCCGGAGTTGGGAGTTTTGGATGATCAAAGTTGCAGTGAATGGGTTCCTACGTGCGGTTGAACGCGAGAAGAAGGTGAGCGGGAATTGCTTACTGACGTGGCGCTTCTGGAGTAGGTAAGGAGTTTTGCTATTAATTTTTATGTATTTTTAGATTCAAATGATAAAACGCTAAGAAATTTTACATACAGACTCGGATTTAGACGTGGTTGGGTGCGTTGGAATTATGTTGAAATTGCGGATGATCTAAGACTGGTTTGGCTGCATTTGGAGATTGTAAAATTTTGGGCTTTGGTTGGACATTCGATCAACTAAAGACTCAAAGGTGAGTGATTTTCTCGCTCACAATTAACTGAATTATTCCCATTTTTATTAATTTAAATTATGAAATAAGTTTGGTTGCATGGTTGTGTTGATGGTTGATCTATTGCTTAAACTGGCATGCACGTATGTTAATCTACAAATTTAAGTTGATAATTAGTTATTTAGCTTAATTAAATTTCTAATTAGGAATCCCGATACTTGTTTATCAGTGAAATGATTTAATATTTACCGTTATCGGTTGTGATGGATGCCTTGTTTGATTTGGTTGCTGAAGTGATGTTAACACTAAAATGTTCCGTTATTCAGTACATGATGTTGTATGCTTATTGTGGATTAATCCCATTTTCACCCTAGATGTTACTGGCATCAAATAAACCCGGGATTACTCGATTTAAAATAAATTAAGAACACAGGTTGAAATGATAAATATCTGTGACCCTGATTTGGATTGAAATGATATATATCCACCCCTAAAATATCGAAGAATTAAATTTAATATCACTTGGCCATAGGATAGAATATTATATACGGACTTCGGTTGGTTAAATGATTTTTAAATATTCAAGAATTTTCTATTCGATGGAAATTTTATTTAAAGGAAATGTGTCGATTTTCGAGAAATTTTATTTTCCTTTAACTTTGAATCTTGAGTGTTAATGAAATTGTCAAGGGAACTATCCAAAACAAATTGAGAATTGCAAAATGGGATTTTAAGTATGTCTTGAAGTTTTAAAATTATGGTTAGATGCAAAATTGATAATTCTCCATGAATTAAGTTTTAGAAATAAAAGTCATTCGATGATACTTGGAATTACTTCGATTTGGTATGAATATGGATTTGGAATCTTTCAAAACAAACAATGGGTTTGGACGATGTTGAAACAAGATATGGAAACTATGCAAACTCCATTAAGACTGGAATACAGATTCAAGTATTTGAAATTTGAAAGAAGAAATGATTATAGTTTAAAATTTTATTTTATTTTATTTTATGAAAACTATATATATATATATATATATACCAGTACATATGCACGCCCGATGGGCGTGTGCATAGATGCATTTGACCAAAGATGGAAAAGAAGTGTAGAATAAGCAGTAAACTCATGCGTGCTGTTATACAGAAAATATGGAACAGTAAATGAACACAACAGCACACTGTTTGTGCAGATAAAAACGTCATACAACAACGTCAGTAACTATCTCAGGATCAGCTGAGTGTGAAGACAGAATAATCGGAAAAAAGGACTGAACATAATGGCTGTATAAAGAAGCCAAAGGCTGAATGTTAAATAAGCGTGAAGTAACAAAGGAAGCAAAACAAATGGAAGAACTGTTTATAACGCAGTTATCATCATCAGTTACAACTTATTTGCCGGAAGAAACCTGAGAAAGGACAACAGTTTTAAAAAAAACAGAACAAATATGATGACCAAAAAACTGCATAGGAAAAGCAGGAGCAGTAGCATTAATGTGAATGTGATCGGGAACGTGAACGGCTTTCAAGCTCAGCAAAAAGTGTATCAACTTCCGCAATGTGGAAGGAATAAAAGAGAAGAGTTAACAGTTGGGTTTACAAACTGTCAGTACCATAGAAATGAAAAAAAGTAATGAAGTTAAAAGAAGAACTGACCACTGCCGGGTCGTGCCAGTCGATGTCATCATCATTGTCAGCCTGGACAGTGTGAAGTGAGTTGTGTGAAGTGGCATGATCGTGTGTGACCTGGTCATGGGTACGTTCGTGAGAATGACCGTTGTTCTGGTTCAACTCATCCGGGATTTCTGCTGGAGTGTCATAGCTTGTAGACGCATCATGTTTTCTGTTACGCGAGCTCCTACGTGTCACCCTTTCTTCAGTTGGAGGTGACACGGCCTTACCTTTGGCAGAATTTTTGGCCTGTGTATAACAGTATTAGTCGGCTGTTGTAGAAGTGTGCAAAAAAAGGAAAAAAAGGTAAATCGTAAATATAATAATGGTACTGGTAGGGGTGTAGTACCCTTGGCATATCTTGCTTATGAAAGTGTAGTAGTTTGCAGTAAAAATAAAGATGAGTAGGGAAGATGACAATGAAGTAGTGTATGTGGGGAGGTTTATATAGAAGTAAAACATGGTAGTGGGAATGCTGGTTAACACGTGTATGAAAAAGGGGCAGTAGAAAGGAGAAAAAACAGGTGATCTAAATGGGAAGAGGTTATGAATTGGTAAATACTGGAGAGAAGCTAGCATGAAAAGTTGGTGAAGAGGAATGAATGGAAAAATGAGATTTATTTGTCTGTCTGTAATACGTGTTGAGTACAGGGCAGAAATGTGTTAGAAAATAAATAATGGAGGAGTTAAAACTTGTAAAATGTCGACTTGTAAGTTCCAAACAGCAAAGTAATGAATGTTTTAAAAAAGTGGTAGTAAATTAAAATAAGGATAAAATCAGGAAAATAATTAATTACAGATACTGATCCGTTAACATTCTCTAGTTATTTGTTTTCTGTTTGTGTTTAATGTCCGTCGGTATGATGACGTAAAGATTGAATGTAAATGATTTTTGAATGTGAAAATTGTAGTTTATGGAGTAGCAGGTAAATAGCAATGAAAATGGAGTTAAAAAAAAAAAACAGTACTGAAAAAGAGCAGCTTAATTGGGTATATATCTCTGTATACATCATGTTTAGTACCATTGGAATCATTGTATTACCTGTGGAAATTACATAAATAGTATTAGCATTTAAAGTATTTGCGAAGAAGCATAATTGGACAACCAATTTTAAGAATTGGACAATCAATATTGCGAAGAAGCATAATTGGACAACCAATTTTAAGAGAAAGTTTATGTGGCGGTAATCCGCTTGGGGCAAGAGAATTTAAGAATTCATGTTGGTACAAATTATGTGTGTCCTCTTCAACGGAGTCGAAGGAGTAGTATGTAAATTCCGTACCGGGAAACATGTCAATCACAGTAGTGTTAATAGCATCAACAGTATCATTTGTGGGGGCTAAAATGGCTCTATTCAAAATAGAAGTAGCATCGTATATCGTATCACTAAGCGCTGGGAAAACATGATCAACTAATGAATAAATAGGATTTGCATTGTTCGACGATATAATAATATCATCAGGGAGTTTTATCATGTCATCATGCACATATGGTTCATCTCCGTTTCCAATACGTAAAACAAAGGTAGCATATGAAGGATCATGTATAGCACGCATATTTTGTGTCAAGTGGAAAACCTGTACGTGTGACCATATGTATGATTGTGTAATACATGCATCAACAGTTTCAGCTCTAGTACCATTTTGTACAATAGGCAAAACTTGTCGAAAGTCACCACCTAAAATAACAATTTTGCCACCGAATGGTTTATCTGAATTACATATATCTCTAAGTGTTTTGTCTACAGCCTCAAAAGCATGTCGATGAGCCATTGTAGCTTCATCCCATAGAATGATTGTGGTTTCATAAATAAGTTTTGCAAGATCAGATTGTTTAGGAATGTAACAGGTAGATGAAGAGTCAAGCAGTATTGGTATTTTAAATCTTGAATGGGCAGTACGTCCACCGGGCAATGCTAAAGCAGCAATTCCCGATGTTGCAACTGCAAGTGCAATTAAACCTCTACTTCGTGAGTGAGCTAAAATAGACTTATACAAAAATGTTTTCCCTGTACCCCCCGGCCCATCTATGAAAAAAACAGAATTTATATTATCAACAATAGAGTTCATGATAACATCAAATGCATGTCTTTGTTCAGAATTTAAGGAGTTAATAGAGTCGATGTCTTCTTGTGGTACATGGACAGAATTTTCAATGAAGACAGCAGTGCAAATATTATTGGCAGACTCGAAATCAACAGAATAATTTGGAAAATCATAGTCAAAAACTGATTTGTTGTACTGCTGTAGCAACTTGTTAAGGTCTGAGAGACAAACATGAGTGAAATATGTAATGTCGGTAATTGAAGAAGTATGTCGATAGTCTTCAATCATGTATTCAAACAAAAAATCCCACATTTTACGCACATGAGTTGGTTCGCAATAAACTAAAATTGTAACAAATAATCTTCTAAGTGCAGTTGGCATATGCGTGTTAGAAGCATCTCGTAAACAGTCATAAATATCATCATCATTTTCTAATAAGCCTCTACGTTCAGCAGATTCTTTGAATGTGCGGTATTCTGTTCCTTGAACTGTACGTAAATCAGTAAAAGATAATGCGCCTCTAACGTGTGTAAGGAGTAATCTCAAGAAATATCGATCACCGTCAGTGGGTGAAACGGTATAAATTCTACCTATAACCCTACGATTGTTTTGTCTACGAATCCATAACTTATGTTTATTGTCCCACCAATATCTTTGTGGGAACTCGTGGTAAAATAACTGTCTTGCCTCTTCGTCGATAACGTTTGTACTAAAATATTCAGTAGCCTAGTTTTTGTTCTACTGTCATCGTTTAGTATATCAGTTAATTGTTCGGATGAAGAAAAATGCAATTGCTGCCTATTTGGCAAATGAATTTGCAGACCAATAACAGAAGGTACAATGCTGTTATGCTGGAACTTAAAGATTCTCCATAACGACTCAGGTGGACAAACCCAGCGAGCGTTAGCAAATTTAGATATTTCATCGTTGTTATCGACTGCTGAGGCTGAAACACCCACGGAAACACGGTCAGACCCTTTGTACACATACTTGTAAAGATACTTGACGGATTTAATACTTGAACATATTTCAACATTTAAATGACAGTCATATTTTAGTAGTAAATAAGGGTTATATGGCACTACCCAACGATTGTCAATTGTGTTATTGTTTGAGTTATTTTGTGTCATGTTATCGCGTCTCCTATATATTGGGTATGAGTCGTTTCCTTGTACGGTAACAGGAGCAAATGGTTTTGGGAAACCTTTTTTGCATTCACCATTTTTCATGCATGTGGCATTAGTGTTAAAATGTCCGCATGGATGATGAATCATGTTTTTTATAACAGCCGCATGTAAATCACGTTCTAATTCTTTACACGGAATTTCAGCTCTAACAACGGAGTCATACTCATCGGGATTACTAATCTTATCGTTGTCAGCTACAATTATTAAAACATGTGCGTGTGGCAGTCCTCGTTTTTGAAATTCAACAACGTGTACATGTGCGATAACCCTGCCTAAAACACCTATGTCAAATAAATCATGTTTTAATTGTTCTAATTTAGCACGGAAAATTCTAGTTGTTAGGTCAGGTCTATCTTGCGGTAGTTGCCCGGGAAGCAGTTCGTTTAGTATTTCAGGCCATTTAGCATTACATGTCATCGTAAGAAAAAAATCAGGTTTTCCATACCTTTGCACTACAGCCATTGCATCTTGATAGCGTTGAAGCATATCTCGTGGACTACTAATATGAGATGACGGAAGAATTTTTTTCATTCCTACATTAGCTTCCATTGACATTGCAGAAGTACATGTAAGATAAGAATGTATGAAGCGGACATAAAATAAGTAAGGAAGGAAGCGTTTGAAAATGTAAAGTACCGGTAGACGTTTCGCCTGCAATCAGTGCATCCTGCAGGCCTTGATACAAATCAGCCCTTATTTTATCTTGATGAGTACGAACATATCTCAGTCTCATCGTTTCAATTTTAACATACATATCTACGACATATTGTTGAAAAAGCCGGCCTGCAAGCAAGAGAAGTGATGTGTCTCCAGGTCTTATCTGCGAGAAAACGAATGTAGTACGGAGTGTAAAGGTCAGGTAAAAAAAAAAAAGAATGTGCAGAGTGAGGTAATCAAACAGAATTAAAGCATTACATGAAATAAGGTATGAAATGGGAAGTATCCTGAATCCAGAAGATATAAAATTAATAGTAGTAATAGTAAGATGCATATGAAATTATAAGTATGTACTGTGAAACAATTGTGAACAAACGTAGCATGATATACGTGGGGCACAACATAATGTCAACATAAGGTAAAATAAGTGTTTAAAGGTGAGAGATAATCATTTACATCGACGTTTGTAAAAATAGATTTAAGATCATCACGTGTTCACATATCATTTTCAATTACCATAAACATACCTGTATAAGGTGTGAGTAATAAGATGCACAACTAATTTCATTGTCTCCACTATCGTGTAAGCTCAAATCCCAACCATGGTGACCGTAGGGAAGCAATAGTGGGTACTGAAGTGGATCATAATATCCAGCTGTATCTGGAACCCGTTGTAGATGTCCAGACTGTGTTGTGACAATTATGTCCCTACCTTGTAAATCATCGCTTTCGTCGCCTACAATTATGGCGGCAACTTGTGATGCAGTAGGCATCTCATGAACATGTCGATCAATTGTGATCTCTTTAATTTTAATTCTGCAAAGGTGCATATCAGGACGTTGTCCCAGCTGACGTAGAACAGAAACAAATGGGTTAACTGAATTCATAACAGCAGTTATAATTTGAAGTAGCTCATGTCGTAAAACTACGTTATCCAGCTGTCGATTTTCAGTTTCATGTTCTGTGTCATAAATGTATAGCTGTAAATATCGTGGTCTGGTTCCATCAGCAGGTAGCACACTGCCAATACGGTGGTAGATGCAACCATGAGCACGATATGAGTAAACTCCATCCATTCCGTTAGCCAAATTTTGGTCAATTTCGGCACCCATTGATGTGAAAGCAAACGCATTGTTGTACGATCTTATATTAGTTCGGAAGTGCGTGCCAACTTCGGTTTGATCAGTGAACAGAGCAAGCAACTGAGGCGGTGCAGAAGGTAGAGAAATACGAAGCCTACCATTTGAACAGCAGGAACCTGAAGTTTCAAAAGCAAATTTTTTTGCTGTGCATAAGGTACAGGTTGTTGGTTGTGGGAGGACATACTTGCGAAAGGCACGGTTGGCTACAAAATTTCGTGCACAGTTAACAGATGTTCTCAATGTTTCAAGCGGAACAACATTATTATCAACTGGTTGAATAAGAGTGAGAAATAAGTTAAAATCAAATATAAATGCAACGTACGGGATGAATGCAGCAGAATTTATGAATATTATATGAAATAGTACCATTGACATGTCCATTTTGTTGTGCGGTAGACTGAAGTCGTTGTGAACGACGTCGTTGTCTACGGTTAGCCAGCTGTTGTTCATGTTCATCATCAGACAGCCTAGCACGTCGAGCTCGCTGAGCAAGACGTCTATTTTCTCGCTGTTCACTATCCATCGGGGTAATGAACAAAGTTGAAAGAGTATAAGCGTATGAGCAGAAGAGTACAGGTAAAAATATGGCAGCATGTATTATAGAGAGAGTGTGAATGAAGGAAGGTAAAGATACGAAGAGGAAAAGAGAAGTTGGTATAGTTGTGTAAATATTTTTTCAGCTGGCAAAAAAACTGCATAAAATAAGGAGGAAAAAATGGAAGTTTTAAAAATAATGGAATAATTCAAGGAGGACCGAGCAAAGTTGAAAATAACCGTTGTTTTTTTAATACCTTAGTAGTAAATATAGGATAATAATGCAGCAGGTAAATGATAGAAATGTGAATAAGTATAATAGATTATTACATAAAATCCAAATGATTGTGTACTCATAATATTCGAAAAAACTGAAATATGAATTACTCATACTTTTTGACATATATATTTAGTGGAAATATGTGCGTAAATTATGCTGAAATCACATTCGTCCATCATAAATGAGATAAATATAGGTCAACGTAGCAAAGTCAGAAGATAAGCTTTTGTATGTTCGGTTGTACAAAGCTGAGTATAAGAATCGTATAACAAAGATGTAAAGGCTCAGTGTAGGTTCAGGAAATACGTACGGACGCAATGTAATGTCAAATGTGAGTTTTTTACATAAACATACAACATAAGTTGAATGTGAATGCAATGTGACGACATTAGTACTTTACAAATGTTATGCAATAAGTGTCGACGGTATTACGATGAAAGTAAATGCAGGCATTTGATCCATACCTTTTGGTAGTCGTGTCGGTGGTGCCGCAAATGCGCCAAGTAAAGAAAAGAGAAGAAATATGCTTCGGGAATTAAACTGGTTGAATAAATGTACAATGCAAATATAAGTGCATATCGATTCTGGTCCGCATGCTGATCCAGCTTTCACATAACAAACTGGATGCAACATTTTGTAGAACAACCGAGGAGAAGGCCGAATTTCACCGGTAATTTCTTCATCTGAGCCGTGTCGTCGTAGTTGAGAAACCGTGCCTCGCCAAGTACAACGGCTGCAGCAGTTTCTTCAACATCTGACTGGCAGAAGAAAATCACCCGTAATGAATTCAGGTCACACTTGTCCTCATAGATGACAAACTGTGCCTCGCCATTAACGATGGCTGCATCAGTTTGTTCAACATCGGACGGGCAGCAGAAAACATGCGTAATCTGTTAAATTGAGAGTACATAAGTATAATAGCAGTTGGTTAGATAATTATGATCACCTTCATAATTAACTTTTTTTCAATAAAATGCAGTACAATTTACCTTCCCCGTCTTGTCGTCTACTTCTGTCTTTCAACCATATTAGTACAGCAAGCCATACTTATTGCCGCTTCATGGCCATTTAGGTCAAGTTCTTTGTATTTCACACAAATTTGTGCATATTCGTACTCCGTCATAGTGCATGTTGTTCTCACTATCTTTCACTTGGTCGTACATCTTCTTCCCTCCATTTTACCTTGCATACAAATATCCGTAATGCACAAAAATATACTGACTGTCGATTATAAGACAAAGCAAGATAAATAATATGACAGTACAATCAGTTGTGTAAATAAATATGATAACATGCATGATTAAAAGTTATGAGTAAGTTAACCGAAGGTTGCTGCTTACGACAGCATGTGTCACTCCTTTCTACATCCATTGTCAAAGAATGCAAAAGGAGGGACAGAAGAGTTAATGATAGTTGACAGAAAATTTTTATGATACTTGTTTATGCAAACCGTATTCAAGTGTTGGTAGAACGCTGTGACGGTTAAAGATGCAGAGGAAAAAAAAAGCAGGACTATATTCCGAAAACTCGATCAAGCAAAAGGAACGATTAAAAAAAAAAATTCCAAAAGTGTTAACGTACAGAACACGGTTAGAATAAAAAGTGTAAGGTGAGAAAATAACTGCTGAGGAGAACATAAGTATAATAGCAGTTGTGTAAAACAATAGTGCAGGTGTACCAAATGTAACCGCGTTTGCAAAACAACTCTACACAACCCAAAAAATTCAGTTTTTAAACGGACAATGGTGTACGTTTAAACAATGAAATCTCATGAATTATGTAAAGACATTTGGCAAACAAATGGTTATTATTTATACAGTACTATTTAATTGCTAAGAATACGGTTTTATGTAGTATAATAGTAGAACAATACTTGGACGTACGACAGATTTAAGTTATAATTTTTGACAGCAAAGAATAGCACGTTAACAGTGAACATGTTGGCACGTAAATGTACCTTTGGAACAAAGCAGTTACAAACTGTTTGGCATATCATACTAATAATACGGTACATGGAATTAACGCAAGTTAAAAATAACAATTTAGGCCAAAAGTTAAACCAAATGAACACATAACATGTTGGGAGTTATATTTTGCAAATAAGGAATTTGAAACTCGTTGGAATTATTTGTCGGTGGAAAGTCAATGGCAATACGATTGATGGGGTAAGAGTGATTAAGGTAATAAGTAACAATTTAAAACAAAAATAAAGTAAGATAAAAGTATAGTAATAACTCGGATAAAAGAGAACAGCATAACAAAAGATAAAAAGACATACATATAACGTAGCGGAAAATGAGTAAAAAAATTGTTCTTGCCTTTTTTTGTTTGATCCATTCTTTTATCAATTTATACATCGCATGTTATAAAACATCCTGCATTATCTTTGAAATCTGTCAAACTGGGTACCTCCTCCATGCCGTCATAATGATATAGTATGCGGGAAAAAAAATAGCGCAAATGTATAAACATAATTTTGGATAAAGGATTTACTACTGTGTACCATAGCAAGGAGTTGTGAGATTAAAGCATTACAAATACCCAAAAGTGTATGAAGGCCGAAGGTAAGTGCTAAACAGCGTATGAAAATTTCATCATCTAATTTATACTGAAAAGGACGTATATCAGTGGTCAGACTTATCAGCTACGGTTAGCAAATTGTTTGAAAAATGTAAAGATAAATATCCATGAATATTTTGTACAATTAAACAGTACAGGTGGATAATTTAGTCCGACCGTATCGAGTGGTAAAACATTTGAACAAAAGTTGTTTGTACTCAGAATATTAGTTAATATACCATGTATACATGTGAAGCAGTTGACAATGTATGAATGTATTGTATTGTGGTATAAAATTTATCAATATAATATGGTTAAGTATAGCACACAACAGATGCACGTATGAAAACACCATATTCTGCTATGAAAAGAATGACGGGAGGCGCAATAATACGCACGAACAGTAAATATAGCATCAGCAAAAGCATTAGTGACGTGAGCTACCATGTGAGTGTTTCAAAGTTAAGCACGTAATAATTAGTACTAATATAGGTCATTCAAATTTGGTACGTACGTCGATGATACATCGGACGAATGGATGTCCATGTGTACAAACATGGATAACTGGTGGTTTGGAGAGAATACCATTATGGAAGAGAAGTAGGGTGAACTGATTATACGTGCTGTCAAAAAAGAAAAACATGTGTTACCTAGCAGTATGTGACATAATCACAAACAACAGTGTGTGACAAAGAGTAGTATGGGACATAATGACACGTAATATTTGCTTGCTAAAAAATTTAAATGAGGCAATATAATTAAACATCAGTTTGTGTAATCCAATTTTCGTATGTGCTAAATATCAGTTTAATGAAATAATTATCAGTTCATAAATAATCGGTAATAAATTTGCGTAAATACAGAAACCGGAGGTCTACAA
This sequence comes from Allium sativum, assembly GCA_030737875.1. Classification (NCBI taxonomy): domain Eukaryota; kingdom Viridiplantae; phylum Streptophyta; class Magnoliopsida; order Asparagales; family Amaryllidaceae; genus Allium; species Allium sativum. The sequence goes on from CM060921.1 coordinate 299,832,789, forward strand.
ACACATGAAGGTAGCAAACTTTATGGGTATAATATCGTTAACCATATCAGACAACAGATTGAGGTATGAAAAGTTGTTGGTGATGTCAGTGTTAAAAAAATAAGCAGCAATCGTAGTAATATAGATGGTATAAAGTTCATATGGACCTCGGTGGTACAGGACAGAAATCAATTTTGAGCTGGTCAAACGCGTCTACCTGCAGGGTTGGTGAAAATAACGTTAGGGAAGAGCAATAAAGTGAACTTAGTGTACTACAGTCGGAGTTTACCTGAGCTGAACACGTCAGCGACGGAAAAAACATTGTCGCGGGTGTACAGAAGCAGATCTGCACAGCAGTAGGGCGTAACCTTCCACATCTGGACAGCAGTTCAGTATGGAAGGATAAGGAAGGCAGAAACCACAAATAACTGGCCGTGAATAGGGAACAAAGCACTGAAGACGTCAGCGACGGAAAAAACGTTGTCGCCGGTGTACAGAAGCAGATCTGCATAGCAGTACGGCGTAAACATCCAGATCTGGACAGCAATTCAGTATGGAACGATAAGGAACCCAGAAACCACAAATAACTGGCCGTGAAGACGGAACAAAGCAGGCGGAGTTGGGTGTTAACAGGAGATGTGAAAACTACGAAAAATAAGTCGGTAGTCCAGTACGTTTGAACGGCAGACGCCATTATTTTTTACAAAAGAAGAAGGAAGAAGATGGAAAGAACGGAGTGGAAAAGTGGAGAAAAAAAAAAACTGCCGACATACTTTGACCAAGGGTAACCGGCGTGCTTTTGGGAAATGTGTTTTTCCAATGACAAAATGGTCCCTGCCCATAAACGTTGCCCTTAAGTTCAATTGGAGTGGGAGAAAAGGACTTTTCTGACCATTCAAAAAAGCTTCACCAAGGAGGGGTATTTGTATTAATAGTATAGATATATAAATATATATAAACACACACCGTTTGTTTTACAAATAAAGTTATATTCTATTATCTAAAAATTATTTTAGTAGATTTTGCAACCTAAATACTATTTTGTTATAAATAAAATTTTCTTATATTTTACTATTTAAACTATTTAATAAACTTTTAATTTATAAATGTACATAGTGATTTAAATTATCTTATTACATTCTAGGTTTTATATAAGTAAATTTTATATATAAGATTTTATTTTATAAGTATCTATTTCATAGTTATATTAAATGATTGTAAATTTCTTCCGAAATGGAAAGCGTTTGATCTAAACCGTTGGTTCAAAAATGAGATTCGAGGTAAAATTATGTTCTATTTGAATATGAATCAAGAGCAAACGATTATAATGTTTCAAGGTAAATTATATTCTACTTGAATATAAATGGAATCTCCAAAATGATTAAAATGAGTTGATATGAATTATATATTCTATTTGAATATGAATGGATTCCAAACCATAAATCGATTTTGAAATAGTTATAATCTTTGGTATAAAGTTGTAACAACCCGAAAATGTGGGCCAGTTTAAAATTTTTATTTTGGCAATTTTAGCGAATTTTGAACATTTAAAATAGATTATTTTAAATAATATCGACGAGAAATTTATTTTGAATAGAATCGAACGTATATATTATATACGTCGTCGTTAGAATATAAATAATTATATATAATTGTAAATAGAATTGAAAATGGCGCGGTAGTTCGATAATTCGATTTCAATCTTCAATTGAACGTACCGGGTGCAAAATAAACCGTATTTTAGTGAAACAAAAAATATTAGGATCTAATTGAGAATATCTTTCCAACAAATCCGGAAAATCGAAATTTCATAGCGGGAATCAAAAGATATGTCCAGTTGAAAATTCTGAATAGTCGCTATGGAATTTCGGCCTTTGAAAATAGCCATTTTGCAAACGACCTCGGATTTCGAAGAAACCACTTTTGTTGGGTCCATGATGTCAAATTATTACTAGGTTTCAAATTTCATAATTTTTCGAATCAATATGTGAGCGTGGCAAAGGAAAACGTGTTTGACCAGTTTTAGTTGAATTTAATCGACTGGAAAATGGCCATTTTTGCAATGGTCTCGGAATTTTACGAAACTAGTTTTGTTAGGACCATATCGTCAATATGAAGCTAGAAAATATTTTTCTGTAATTTTTAGAGTTCGTATGTGGCCTCGGTAAATTGAAATGCGCGTTCAAATTCAATATATAGAGTTATATATTGATTTTGACGAAAACTGATCGTAACAAGTGAATCAGCTTACGATACATATCCCATTGTGCTCGGAATGGGGGTAATTAGCTATGGATGACAGTCGGTGGGTTCGATTTCGAGTCCGAAATTTAAAGTTGCTTTTTAGTGAATAAAATAATAGTAAATTAAATATATAATATATAATTTCCTTCCACCCCCCAAACTCTATTTCTCTCCCCGTCTAGCAGATCCAAACCTGAAAAAGGAAAAAATAAAAAAAATGGCGCTCGCGTTGACCTCGTTTCTCTCTCCCCCCGCACACCACCGCGACCGCCGCCCTAGCTCCTCCTTCCTCTCTCCACTTCGATCCCTCCCTCCTTCTTTCCTTCTCACGAAACCGCATCGTGCCCGCTCCCCAAATCGCGCCTAGACCCGAAGAGAACCAACTTGCTAACGCCCGGAGCCCCTGCGACGCGCCTGACCGCGCTGCACCCCCACCACGACATCCGACCCCTCCCCGACGCCTAGCTCGAGCACCACCAGCGAGGTTGCAACTTCCCCCACCTCCAGCGACGCAAACAAAACCCCTCCTCCTCCCTCTTCACTTAAATCAGTGAGTTTATTTTTAATTTTAGCTAATTTAGTTTTTATATATTTTATTGTTTTATAATTCTGAAATTTATATGATCTTTAAACTAGACGGATTTTGAATATAGTAAAAGGTCGGATTTTGAATTAAAAATATAGATCCTAGTTGATTGAAAATATAGATTTTCAATGGAGGAAAACCATGATTTTTAATTTAGAAAACTTTGATTTTATATTAATACAGAGTTATGGTTTCTAAGTAAGTATAAAGATTATATATTTAACAGTATAAAGATTATATTTTTAAAGTTAAAAGGAATTATATTGTTATAAGTGGGAAGGTAGGATTTTTCTTTAATGTAATGGTAGGATTTTTCTTTAATGAAAGGGCGAGATTTTTATCGTATGGAAAATATGAAGTTGAAGCTATAAAAATCTGATTTTTAATATGAAGTTAGAGTTATAAAAATACTATTTTTATATGATAAAAATATAATTTTTTATAATATAGAAAGGTCAAAAATATAATTTTTATCTATATAATAGCAATGCAAAAATAGAATTTTTATCTATATAATAGCGATGCAAAAATAGAATTTTTATCTATATAGTAGCGTTGTAAAAATAGAATTTTTATTTATATAGTAGCGTTGTAAAAATGGAATTTTTATCTATATAGTAGCATTGTAAAAATAGAATTTTTATCTATATAGTAGCAATGTAAAAATATGATTTTTATATACATAACAACAATATAAAAATTGTGATTTTAATATATGTAGTGACTACGGGCAGTGAAAGTGACAAAAACGGTGAGAACGACGAAGATTTTCTACAATAGAAGAGTCGCGGCGTTGGTTTAGCTAATTGGTGAGAACTTCTCACTCTAAATTTCTTTTTCTAGTTATATATATACTAGGATGCAGACGGTGCTTAGCAGCACCCGACACCCGTCATCCACAGACCATGGATGGCTTGTTTGTTTGATTGATATGTTGTGAAAATTTGTTGTGAAGTTGATGTGAAATAGATAATGAAATATATTCATGTGTTGAAATAAATTAATTATCGTTAAAATATAATTTTCAACGTGAATGTGAATAAATAAATAATTATAAACAAATCGGCCGATTTGTTTATATACACTGATTTGACTGATATTGATTGGGTCGATAAATTTTACACATCGCCCAACTGCACAAATAAAAATCTGTGTTTGTTGATTTGAAACCCCACACAGGTGTTGGGATGATATTTGGCGTACAATAATCCCAATTATTTAATTGTATATCGATCGATTGGTCGACAGATTTTGTAAGCGTTGATTATTTATATTTGATGCTTATGCAATTGTGTGGTGCACTTTGGATGATGGTTGATTGTTTATCGTTGCTATTATATACATGTGTTGTATGGAATCCATATAATTAACGTTATATGGTGATTGATTGGGCCTCACTCCAATCGGGAAAACAATGAATATTATAAAAGAAAATTCATGTGTTGAATATAAAAATAGTCATGTGTTGATGATATTTATGTGTTGAAACTATTCATGTGTTGAGTAAAATATTTTAACAATAAAATTTACATCTTTATCATATTTAAAATTAGAACTACTTCACGGTGGAGTCTAATTAAAAATCAAACGATAGATACCAAAATTTTATAAAATATTTTACATAACAAAAATAGTTGTGAATTGACAGTACTCATGTGTTGAGATTAGTCGTGTGTTGAAAAAAAATATAGATTCATTTGTTGAATGGGATAAATATTCATTTGTTGAATAGAATAACGGATTTATTGAAATATATAAAGCCGTTTTGATTAGAGTTGCGCTATTTTGACGTGAACGATATTTATATCGATTATATTCGTTTTTATAATGAATACAGAAAAAGAAATGATATCAAAATATAACGTTTTGAAAATATTATCATTTATATAGTAATGATACGAAATATTCAATTTTGATTTGAAATTGAATATAGAGTTGAAATGGTTTTGAAAACGAATTTAAAACGATTTATAAAATACGTTTTAAAAAGGAAATCGACGAAATATATAATATATATATATATATATTATATATATAATGGCCTGAATAGAACGCGCCGCGCCGCGGCAGTTCGTGAATTTCGACCATTGACTTCGAATTGACATTGCGGGAGATCCGACCGTCGGATCCTCCTAAAACCGGAACCGTTGGGTTTGTATCGAAAAGAGCTTTCCAATGAATATTAGAAATTTAAAATCTAATGGTTGGATTTGGAATTATGTCCAAATCAAATTTGGAAAAGGTCGCTGTAAGTGCAGTTCGATGGCCGTTGATGGAAATCGACTGTACGGGCCTTGATAAAATTAATAAAAATATTGATAATTTGTGTAAAATCATAATATGTGAATTGGAAAAAAACTGGGATGAAAAACTCCATATTTGAAAAGATAAAAATAGATTTTTATCGAAATGAACTAGCTTTAAACTAGAATTAAAATCAATTTATTTTTGAAATAAATAAATTGAATTTGAAAGTGATTTTAAAAATAATCAATATTCCCTATACGTGAATTGGACTGGAGTTGAATCGAAATTATCTTCGGAATATTTCGATGTTGGATTTCGTGACTATACAGATATTGTTATGGGATTTTGAAAGATATATTTTACATCGTTATTTCCAATACGATATTTGTGGGTTTCAGGATTTGATATTGAATATAAGCCGGTATATTTTCTATTCAGAGCCTTGTATTTAATATCAAATGTGTTTTTGGGTTTATCGTGAGCGGTGTTTTGAACAACACCTGTTCTTTAACCCGATTAACAATAGAGTGTGATTTTGGGTTTATCGTGAATCGTGTTTTAGATGACATTGGTTCTTTAACCCGGTTAAAGGCAGGATATTGATTTTTGAAAAGATTAAAACTAAGTGGAGTTTTGATGAATCTTTAATTAGATTGAAATGTGAATTGATAATTTAAATTATCAAATCTGAAAGGTGATCGAGAATGGAGTACCACCAGTTTTTCTCCAAAGCGATAGTTAAATCTTTAATTAGATTTGAACGTGAGATGGTAATCAATTTTACCGATAACACCATGGTGTTAGATATGGAGTATTACCAGTTTTGTCCATGGGATATATAGGTTGGGATTGGGAAATAAAATAAATAATTACTTCGGTGTGGTTCGCTAATCCCGACTAGTTTGAAATGATATCCAAAGGAAGATTATAGAATAAATTTAGAAGAATTTATCTTGGATAAAATTAATGGGAACCTTTCCCTAAGAATGTGATTTTGTGAATAAAAGAATATTCTGAATTGGAATGAGGCGTTCGTTGTGTTTGTGTAACATTTGTTTACTATATACGTGGGTTATTCAGAAAGGCCGGGGTTATACCCATTCTGAATAACCGATTCGACGAGATGTCGAAGATGAAGACGGTGGTTGAAGATCAGAAGTCTTCACATCGTTTGGGTGATTACTGATGATCTCGATTGGGCTGTACACCCAAGATGAGGGAAACCGTTGGTGATCGTCCAGACGTACTTGGAGATGGATGGATATGCGAGGAAAGTTCCTCCGGTTTCGTTCAGACCCAGAACGAACTTGTAAATGGATTGTGTGTCTGACATTGGATTTTATTCTATGTTGATTGATCTCTATTAAATATACATCTGTTTGGCGGCGGAGAATTTATTCTCTTGCTTAACGCCCTTCTCTGAGACGTACGAGCTCAGAGGTTGTATATCGATGGACATCAGTCGCATGGAGTGAATTGCCAGTATGGCACGCGTAAGTGGCAATTGACCAAGGCTTCTGTTGAAAAGCAAAGTCTTGTGGTTGATGATCAAAGCATGGCCTGTGTGGCGTAGCTTTGTGTATAACGTGAATTCGCGAGCCTCACACCTCGGTATGAGTCAAAAACGGGATACGGACCCAAGGAGTGCACGACGTTTCATTCTAGCTATGGTGGTGTCAGTGACCTACCAGCCCTGACATTTATATACTTTTCACCTGTGTGGTTGTTGGATACGAGGCGCCTCGGATATAGGTCTGTAAGGACTGGGAAACGTGTGTTCAGGAATAACTAATTCTCAAAAGTAAGAGAGGACCGGCCTTGGAGGTTCCAAAGGATCATAGTGGGGTCCTGAGGCATTTGCTAGAGTGTCTCGAACGCGGAGAGGAGCTTGCCCCTTGCCTCGACTCATGATGGAATCCAATTTCCAATACGTGTGTTTCTGTTTTATTTGTAGAACCTAGTATGGCGACATAGTGGTATGGGTCATTCTTGCCGCCTATGATTGATATTTATGATTGAAACTGTTTTGACACTATACACTTATAGTAATATCAAAATAATATGTTTTAAACGTATCAAGCATGCTTTGGCTATTATAAGGTAAAAAACCTATCCTCCGGCTTGCGTTGCATTATGTGATGGGACCTGGGTCTTATAACAGCTTCATTTTTCTTTATTTTAGCATTGTGCTGTTTGTTCTATGCACTGGTATTCTTAGGAGGAAACCCGTTCCGTGTCATACGGCGTGGTCCCTTGATTTACCGAACTTTAAAACCAATATTAATAACTGTTTTAGTTCTCACACTAGTCACATGACTGACCTGGAGTTTATTGTTTTAACCTAAACTCTGGGTGCCCCTATTTCCACACGGGCAGCTAGTAGTTTTGGTTTTGCAGATTTATATTCACAGGATCCTGATTTACAGCTGGAACGATGCTCGGAAAGCTCTGTATCCGTGTATTACTTCTAGTTGTGCTTTTGTATTATTTTCCGCTGCGATGTATTTAAATGTAATTTAAATCTCTGATATATGTTGAATGTAATTTATTCATTTATACTCTGTATATTCTTGTATCTGATGGAATTGTTGTAATAACAATGAAATGTTCTTTCGTCTGCGTTCTATTTTGTCTTGTCCTCAGCGCTATCCGCGCTTTCCTTACCGGGGAAGTTCGGGTCGTGTCAAAAGTACATTCCACTTGAATATAAATTGATTTTGAAATATTATATGATTTTAATATACTGATGTGGAAATATATTCTATTTTGGAATATAATCGGTTTGGAATGATGGCGATATGTTGATAGGAAACTATATTCTATTTTGAATATAAATTGGGTTCGGAACAAACATGATATTTTGGATATTTTGAATATAAACTATATTCTATACTGTGACTAATTAAGGTGGCACCTCTTATCGGACACATTTCTTCGATACTATTTCTATGACTATGACGATGATTTGGGCCCTTTTGATTTGGGAGTGTATTCCGAGGTAGGCGGTAGTGGCTGCTATGCATTACCACTGGTCCGGGAGTGTAAATGGTAGAATCCTACCCAGGATATTGCCTCGAGTGCCTTGTCATATTTATCCTTATCGAGCCCAAACGATTTTGATTTTGTGTTGCTTTCTATGGAGTGCTCTCTGATAATACCAGTACGATGAATTTACTATAACATCCCGCAAATTTTATGGTTCTAAAATTTAAGTATTAGAGTTAATTATTACTTGAAGATAAATCGGACGTCGTATTTATTACCATTACGAAGGTCTTTCTGAGACAATCAGTTTGATATATAATTTTCATAAATTTGAAATTATCATTTACAAGATATTTTTTTTTATATAATTAAAAATACGCACATGAAACCATTAATTCTTAATGTTCCTATTTTAAGAACAAGAAATGTGTTTGGTATATTTGTTAAGTTAGTGGACTTTGATACATGAGGTCATGAGTTCGGTTCTTGTCATTGACATATTTTTGAATTGTAAGTAAAACAAACAACGAGAAAAAGAGATATTTGTTCCAAGTAAGAAGTATGTGTGTATGGAGGCATATAAAAATGAGAGACATATAGGATTTAAAAGTTGCATATAAGTAAAGATTTTATATGTAATGTGTATATATATTTGTATGTATGTATGTATACATATATATAGGGCGTATGTTGTTTCCAAAATAAAATACATTAATTTCATAGGTTGTGAATTAATTGCACATTACATGTTATTCAAATCCTATGCGTATGTATGTGTGTGTGTGTGTGTGTATATATGCATGTATATAAATTTATGATGAATTAAATTTGTATGGGAAAGTAGAAAAAAAGGAATTAAAATTATATGCTTATTTCGTCTTTTGAAGATATGTTAACAATCAATTGTACGTTAATTGTTGATATATGGATGGGGTTTATTGCATGTTCTTGCAAATGTTAGACATTAATTAGTATAAATCTAAATTTCACTATACATGCATAAATATGTAAATACGGTAATTTTATTATGGATCAATAACTGAATAATTGATGTAAAGATTTAGTAGGCATTGATTGGCATGCATTTTGTTTTATTAGAGATTTATTTCTTAAAGAATGGAATTAATTCTCTTATATAAACGGTAATTTCTTAATAGGTTTTAAAGTCTATTCATTTATTACCCTTTTTAAATGGTATTCAAATTTCTTTGTCTTGTGTTGCATGAAGAAAATACTAGTTGTGACGAGCAGGAATTTCGCTCGGTCCGAACCAGTCGCTAAACCGATCCAGGCCGTTCGAAACGCCCTATCGTTTGAGAACACGACAAAACAGAACGCATACACCGAAATATACAATGCATCAGATTACAAGAATATACAGAGTATAAATGAATATTACACCGAAATATCAGAGATTTAAATTACATTTAAATACATCGCAGCGGAAAATAATACAATACACAACTAGAAGAGATATACGGATACAAAGCTTTCCGGATATCGTTCCAGCTGTAAACCAGGATCCTGTGAATATAAATCTGCAAAACCAAAACTACTAGCTGCCCATGTCAAAATAAGGGCACCCAGAGTTTAGGTTAAAACAATAAACTCCAGGTCAGTCATGGGACTGGTGTGAGAACTAAAACCAGTTATTAATCTTTATTTTTAGAGTTAGGTAAATCAAGGGACCACGCCGTATAACAAGGAACGGGTTTCCTCCCAAGAATACCAGTGCATAAAACAACAGCGCAATGCTAAATAAAGAAAAATGAAGCTATTATAAGACCCAGTTCCCATCACACAATGCAACGCAAGCCGGAGGATAGGGTTTTTACCTTATAATAGCCAAGAATGCTTGATACGTTTAAAACAAATCATTTGATACTATAATAAGTGCATAGTGTATAAAACAACTTCAAATCATAAGTATCAATCATAGGCGGCATGAGTACCATATATCATGTCACCATATATAGGTTTACAAATAAAACCGCAAATGTCACGTATTTGGAAGTTGGATTTCCATCTATGAACCGAGGCAAAAGATAGTCCTCAACCGATTCGAGACGCTCTAGCCCGTGTCTCAGGCACAGCCGCAACCGTACCTTGGATCGTCAGGGCCGGTCCACCGATGTGGATTATAATGCCTGAACAATACGTTTCTCCGCCCTTTGGGGCGTAGGTGAGCCAACTAAATGACTCCATCGGACCCGGATCGTCCGATCAAACCGAGGCGCCTCGCAACAGCAACAACCACATAAGTCAAACTCGTCAGGGCGTGTAAAACCACTGACGCCACTTCTAGCTAGAAAGAAAACGCATGTCCCCCCTGAGGTCCGTCTCCCGTTTTTGGTTCATACCGGGTGTGAAACTCGCGAAGCAAACGTTACACAAAGCTACGCCACAAAGGTCGTGCTTTGATCATCACCACAAGACTTTGCTTTTCAACAGAAGCCTCGATCAGTTGCCACTTAGGCATGCCACACAGGCAATTCACTCCATGCGTTTGATATCCATCAATATATAACCCCTGAGCTCGTACGTCTCAGAGAAGGGCGTTAAGCAAGAGAATAAATTCTCCGCCGCCAAACAGATATATATTTAATAGACATCAATCACACGGACTAAAATCCAATGTCAGACACACAGTCCATTTACAAGTCCGTTCTGGGTCTGAACGAAACCGGAGGCACCTAGTACCCCGCATATCCATCGATCTCCAAGTACGTCTGGACGATCACCAACTGTTTCCATCTTCTTGGGTGTACAGCCCAATCAAGATTATCAGTAATCACCCAAACGACGTGAAGACTTCCGGTCTTCGACCATCGTCTTCATCTTCGACACCACGTCGAATCAGTTATTCAGAATGGGATAAACCCGGTCTTTCTGAATAACTCGCGTATATATTATAAAAGTGTTACACAAACACAACATACGCCTCATTCCAATTCAGAATATTCTTTTATTCAAATATTCCTATACTTTGGGAAAAGTTCCCATTAATTTTATCCAAGATAAATTCTTTAAATTTATTCTTTAATCTCCTTTGAATATCAATTCAAACTAGTCGGGATTAGCGAACCACACCGAAGAAATCATTTATTTTATTTCCCAATCCCAACCTATTCATCCCATGAAGTAAAACTGGTTATACTTCATATCTAACACCACGGTGTTATCGGTAAATTCAATTACCATTTCACGTTCAATTCTAATTAAAGATTTAACTATCGCCTGGAGTAAAACTGGTGATACTCCATTCTCGATCTTTTCAATCTAATTAAAGATTCATTAAAACTCCACTTAGTTTTAATATTTCTCTGGGTTAAAGAATCAGTGTCATTTAAAAACACAGTTCACGATAAACCCAAAATTACATTCATTAATTATCGGGTTAAAGAACGAGTGTTATTTAAAACACTGTTCACGATAAACCCAAAAATCAATATCAATTCAATTCCAATGAAATCTCATTTAATTGGTACACTTCATTAAATCCAAATAAAAAGATTTAATCTTTTCACAACTGGGTTCAAGAACAGTGTTAGTGAAGACACCATTCACGACAAACCCAAATCACATTTGATATTCAATACAAGGCTCTGAATAGAAAATATATCGGCTTATATTCAATATCAAATTCTACGATTAACAAATGTCGTATTGAAATAACGATATAAATGTATATCTTTCAAATTCCCAGAACAACATCTGTATAATCACGAATTCCAACATCGAAATATTCCGAAGACAATTTCGATTCAAATCCACTCCAATGCAATCATTGGAAATTCTGGTTATTTTTAAAACCCTTTTCAAATTCAATTTATTTATTTAAAAATAAATAGAATTATATTTCTAGTTCAAAACTAGTTCATTTCGATAGAAATCTATTTTTTACCTATTCAAATGTGGAGTTTTTCATCCCAAATCTTCACAAATCATTTCTTATGATTTTACACAAATTATTACTATTTTTAATAATTTTATCAAGGCCCGTACAGTCGATTTCCACCAATGGCCATCGAACTGCACTTACAGCGACCTTTTTCAAATTTGATTTGGACATAATTCCAAATCCAACCATTAGATTTCTAATTTCTCACATTCGTTAGAAAGCTCTCTTCGATACGAACCCAACGGTTCCGGTTTTAGGAGAATCCGACGGTCGGATCTCCCGTAATGTCCGTTTGAAATCAATGGTCGAAATTCGCGAACTGCCGCGGCGCGGCGCGTTCTATTCAGGCCATTATATTATATATATAATATATATATATATAATATATTTCGTCGATTTCTATTTAAAACGAATTATATAAATAGTTTTAAATTCGTTTCAAAAGCCATTTCAACTTCCTTTTCAATTCAAATCAAAATTGAATTCTTCTTTATAAATTCGTTTTAAAATTCCTTTCTATTCAATTCAAATTTCAATTCAATTTGAATTCATATTCAATTCAATTCATTTCGAAATCGTTTTCAATTCAATTCATTTCGAAATCGTTTTCAATTCACTTCATTTCGAAATCGTTTTCAATTCAATTCATTTCGAAATCGTTTTCAATTCACTTCATTTCGAAATCGTTTTCAATTCACTTCATTTCGAAATCGTTTTCAATTCACTTCATTTTGAAATCGTTTTCAATTCACTTCATTTCGAAATCGTTTTCAATTCACTTCATTTCGAAATCGTTTTCAATTCAATTCATTTCGAAATCGTTTTCAATTCACTTCATTTCGAAATCGTTTAAAATCGATATAAATATCGTTCACGTCAAAATGGCGTCAAACTAATCAACACGACTTCATAAATTTCTATTTTCAAATATTCTATTTCAAATATTTCTATTTTAAAACTGGAATGAGGCCCAATCAATTACCATATAAAGTTAATTATATGGATTTTCATACAACACATGTATAATAGCATTGAAAAATAATCAACCATCAACCAAAGTGCACTACACTGTATAAGCACCAAATATAGATATCTAACGCTTATAACAGCCTGTCAATCAATCGATCGACATATTTAATCAATCAGGATGAGTGAACTTCAAATTTCATCCCAACACCCATGTGGGGTTTCAAACAATCAAACACAGATTTTATTTGTGCAGTTGGGCGATGTGTAAAATTTATCGTCCCAATCAATGTCCTTCAAATAGGTGTACATAAACAAACCGTCTGGTTTGTAAATGAATATTTATTTATTCACATTCACGATATTCATATTCACGTTAAAAATTATATTTTTAACGATAAAACATTTTATTCCACATATGAATTCCTATTATTCATTTACCCAATAAAATGATATTTTTATTTTCTAACATATTTTAGAAAATTTCGGCGGCATAACGGCACGATACTAGAAACGGGACGAGGCCTAGCCTTATCCCCGGTCTAGTGAAGGCCCACGCCATTCACATATCAATCAATCCACTTAATTTCACCAAACAATTCAATTTCAAAACAAATAATCTAACCAACTACACAACCAAACAATTTAACAAACAAGCCATCCATGGTCTGTGGATGACGGGTGTCGGGTGCTACTAAGCACCGTCTGCATCCTAGTATATAAATATATCTAGAAAAGAAATTGAAAGGTGAGAAGTTCTCACCGATAGCTATCCTAGCTCCACGGCACTTCATTTGCAGAAGTCTTCATCGCTATCGCATCTTCGTTGCCCGCTTTCACTACCTATGTAAAAATAGAATTTTTACTTTGCTATTCAATATATAAAAATCGAATTTTTAGTTCGCTATTCAATATATAAAAATCGAATTTTTAGTTCGCTATTCAATATATAAAAATCAAATTTTTAGTTCGCTATTCAATATATAAAAATCGAATTTTTAGTTCGCTATTCAATATATAAAAATCGAATTTTTAGTTCGCTATTCAATATATAAAAATCGAATTTTTATACTACTATGTTGTATAGATAAAAATTATTTTTTTATCACGCTATTTTCCATATAAAGATTTCCCTTTTCTAAAATAAAGATTTAGCCTTTTCAAAAATAAAGTTTTCGCCTTTATAAAAATAAAGTTTTCATCTTTATAAAAACATAGACTTCGCCTTTTCAAAGTTAAAGATTTCATCTTTATAAAATCTCATCTTTATTTTTCTACACATATAAAGATGATATTTTTAATATTCCTATCATGTAAAAATTATATTTTCACTTCTCTACATAAACAAAAATCATATTTTTACGTCTTCCATATAGTAAAGATTATATTTTTAATACTTTAAAAATATAAAAATCATATTTTTAATACTTTAAAAATATAAAAATCATATTTTTACTTCTTCTACTCAATAAAAATTCCGCCTTTTCTATTTCAAAGTTTAAACCTTTTTTTTTCTATTTCAAAGTTTAAACCTTTTTTTTAAAGTTTAAACCTTTAAAATAAAATCAGTTTTAAAACTCCTTTTAAATCAGTTTTTAAATCTAAAAAAAATCAGTTTTAAGAATTTAAAAATACAAATAAAAATAAAATAAAACAAAATCACTTACAGTGCTCTGCAAAAAAAGGGGGGGGGAGAAAGAAGGCGTCGGAGGAGGTGGAAGGGTTAGGCGGCGGTCGTCTTCCTCGAAGGGGTGCGGTGGCCAGGCTGGGCGGCATCGTCGGCGGCTGAGGGGCTTCAGGGGGGGGGGGGAGGTTCGGTTGCGAGATGGGGGTCCGATCTCGTTCGCGAGGGAAGGGGGGTTTTCGAGGTGGCGCCCCACCTCTGTGGAGGCGGCGGCGACTGATCGGGGGGGGGGGGGGGGCGCTCCTCCGATCCTCCCCTTTTTTTTTTTTTCTTTCTGTAATGATACGGGGGGGGGCAGAGGTATAAGGGGAAGAGATTTTTTTTATAATAATTTATTTAATTTCTTTTAAATTTCAAAACTTCATGCTTATCGAAACGAACTCTAATTTAAACTCAACGACTGCCGCCCCTAGCGTTTTACCCCCATTCTGAACACAATGGGATATGTATCACAAGCTGGTTTGATCGTTTGAATCAGTTTCCGTGGAATTTACATTCAAAATCATTATATTGAATTTTAAACGTACATTTCAAATTACCGGGGCCCCATACGAACTCTAAAAATTCTAGAAAAATATTTTCTAGCTTTGTATTGACGATACGGTCCTAACAAAACTAGTTTCGTCGAATTCTGAGACCGTTTGAAAAATAGCCAATTTCCAGTCGATTAAAATCAACTGAAACTGGTCAAACGCGTTTTCCTTTGCCACGCTCACATATTGATTCGAAAAATTATTAAATTTGAAACCTAGCAATAACTTTACATCACGGACCCAACAAAACTGGTTTCGTCGAAATCCGAGGTCGTTTGCAAAATTCCCATTTTTAAGGGCCTGAATTCCATAGCGACTATTCAGAATTTTCAACTGGACATATCTTTTGATTCCTGCCATGAAATTTCGATTATTCGGATTCGATAGAAAGATATTATCAATTAGATCCTATTATTTTTGGTTTCACTAAAATCCGGATTGTTTTGCACCCGGTACATTCAATTGAAGTTTGAAATCGAATTATCAAACTACCGCGCCATTTTCAATTCTATTTATAATTATATATAATTATTTATATTCTAACGACGACGTATATAATATATACGATCGAATTCTATTCAAAATAAATTTTTCGTCGATATTATTTAAAATAATTCATTTTAAATAATCAAAATTTGCTAAAATAGCCAAAATAAAAATTTCAAACTGGCTCGCATTTTACGGGTTGTTACACTAGTAGACATATAAATGTGTGTAAAGATATTACTTCATTATGAAGTAATTAGAAGACTGTTGTGATGTAACTTAACCATTTTTAGGGTTAATCTAATGGACTAAATCAATCCCTAACTTCTATATAAGCAAGCTAAACTAACTGATGAGGGGCAGCCATCTATTTTTCTCTCTTCTTCTTCTTGTAGAAAAATTCTTCAAATACAATTCCCAACTTCTATATATACTTAAAAAAAGATAATTCAATCTTATCCTAGAGAGGAAGAACTACAACTTTTGGGATGAAGGAATCCATTTGGATCGTTCCATTTCAGGTGTGGAAATATCTCTCAGATCTGTAATTGTAGGAGAATGCAAGTGACAATTTCTCATTTTTGTAAGTCAATGATCTCTCCTAAAAAATTATTTAAAACTTGTTGGAGCCCTTTTTATTCATAAAATTATATGATTATGCATTTTGCAAATAAGTTCTAGGTTCCTATCTTAGATCTAAAACATGTTGAACCTTTAAAAATTGATTAGTTAGATATATGCCCTCTTACGCCTAAATTTATTCTTAGATATAAATATCATCAAACATGCAAGTTGGTTGATTTGATGTATGCACTCTTATATCTAAATATCTTAAATTTGTTTAAAATGAATGGTTATATTTTTTTTATATATGTAAAATAGTGGAGAATGTCATTCGTGCATATGTATCTATAATTAGCTATCTTGTAATTGCATAATGATTAACAAAAAATGTTTTTTTACATTAAAAATGTTTTTTTTATTTAATGTAATAAATAAAGTGAAATTGAGAAATTTTGTAAATTTGTGGGTTTTCTGATATTTCAATGTATTAAAACATGAAATATTACAAATCTCGCATATTGTCAAGATGAAAATAAATAAACATTTATTGTTTGGAATAATAAGGTATTCACATAAAAAGAAAAGGGAAGAAAAATAATTCCTTATAGTTACAAATACCATACAACCCATTCTTCTTATGAAGAAATTTACAGTGTAGATATGTGATAAGTAACGAAATAAGAAATTTAATAATCAAAGTATGATTGAACGATTGAAATATATGATTTGTAACTGATTTTATTTATTTTATGTGTTTTTTCTTGATAATGGACGACAATAAGAATGTTTATGCGTTGTCTCACAATGGATTACTACAATTTGATGTGTAGTCAATAATGGTTATTAAATGGACGTTGTGTTACTAATATTGATTGGATTACCATGCCTTAATGATTGTGTTACTATTTTGGAGTGATTAGTATACACAAAATGGTTTATGCTTACATTGATGGTGTACAATTATTGATTGATAAATATTAATTGTGTAAGTATATTGATATTGTTACATTCTTTTATAAGTTGGAATTGTCATTGGATGTGGTTGGTTTTTAAAGATTACATGTTAATTTTATTTTGTTTACCTCATATGGTGATATGTCTGTACAATATTTTCTGCTCTTATTTGATTGTGTTATTACAGTGATGACATAAATTATGTTGATTGTAATGTTTATATTGGTTGTATTGAATTACATTGATTGCAATGGTTGAATGGATGAAATGGTTTTAATGTACTAACGCATATTTGGATGCAGGAGAAGGGCAAGAAATAGAACTATGTGGGCTTGGTCCCTCAAAAGGGGTACGTAGGCAGTCTTTTCCTATGCAATAGCCACCGGAACCCTTAGATTGGGCCGGGGTGTATAGGGTTAGGCGCAGTCCAAACATTGTTGAAAATCTTTTTCCTCTTTGAACTGAATTTGTATAGTTGGAAGATACGAGATGGTAAAAGAAAAATAATGAAGAAGAAGAAAGGATCCTAACCTAAATGTTGGATCTAGAGGTTGTTCATTTAAATTCACTTCTTATTGTATCGTTGTTGTTTTGTTATGTGGATAAAATAGATTATGATGTTTTAGTCATGTAATTGTTTATTTTTATTCCATCATGAAATCTTCAATATTACTAATCGTCTCTAGTATTTTTAATCTTATATACTTAAGGTCCGCTATTTTTAATATTTAAAATTAGTTGTAAGAATGTTTGATGATGTTTATAATTGATTTTGGACCTTTAAAAATAGTGGGTCTTCACATTTGGTATCACTACAACAAAATATGGCTTTGATAGCAATTTTAAATAGCGTTCTCGCCTGTCCTCTCCAAATCTTCCAAGGATATGGTTTCCAACGCTAATTAAGAAAATAAATCCCGCGTATGAAACGCTATTCAAGGAAAAAAGTGGCAACTAAAATTTTTTGTGCGGGAACTAAAAACAAGTATTGCCTTTCCTTCACAAAAGAACTCTCTTTTGTTCCTTTATCGCCCCCCTGAAACAAAATCTTAGATCGTAAAATCCCTAATTCCAACATCGAACCAAAAAGATCCATAGCCGGCAAAATCAAGAACAGCGAAATCACCGTAATCATCAACAACCAATTTCACATCTCTTCAATTTGAACGAGGATGGGAGGTACCGGTAATTTTATTGTATATTTTTCGCTAATTTGTTAGCTAACTAATCTGAATTAACATATTAGTTGACCAAAAATGCCAGTTTCTTGATAATTTTTCTCTAATCTGAATTCACGTGTTTCAACAATATTTGATTTGTTATTTAGCGAAAAATCAAAAATTTTGTTATATTTTTGAAGACACGTGCATAAATAAAAGATGTAACTTTAATATATATTTTTGTGACTTATGTTTTGTAATGTTTATTTAGAAGTCATGTGTTTGATTTGCTGGTTTGATACCGTCACCATTTGTAAGCAATAATATTTCTATAAAACAATAGGCATGGGTACGGAGAATTAGTTTTTGTTTAGATATAAGCTAGCCTTAATGCTTGCTGGTAGTTCTAATGATTTGGTCTTAGTTGTTGATGGTGTTGGAGCTAGTTTTGATATTTGAAGTGTTGCATTAGCTGGTAACTGAGTTGATCTTCAAGTCAATTTTTTTTTAGGCTTCAGGTTGTAGGCTTAGATTTCAACGAGGTTGATTTTTCTAAAGTGTTTCTTTTGTCCGGGTTCGATCTCTAATGTAGCTGAGCTGTTTCTCACTGTGTGGATGCTAGTGATTGCTCATTGTTCTATTCTCTAGAGTGAAGCCCAAGCTTCAAAGAACCTATTATATCATCTTAATCGGTATGAAATTGATAAACATACTATTTTCAATCATAAATTAACCGTAGTATTTCATTAAAAACAACTGTAAGAGTAATTTTATCAATTAATTTAAAACACACACATTTAACTATACCATAAGTTTTCTAATTTAAAACACTTGCATAAAATAAGTTTTCTCATTCCCAACAGGTTATGTTATTAAAATAATTATTTAACTATGATTCACTGAATCAATTTCTAAATACATTAAGGTTAACACAAGGAAGAAAGATATCATCATAATATCTATAAATAAGTTACAGTCAAGAGGGTCGACTCATTGGTTTATGATTAGGACTGCAAAACTAAGACATCAAATTGTGAAATGATGCCAATACTGTGAAGTAAAATGATATAATCTCCAGACGTTTTTGGTTTTATTGGGCAAAGTATAAAAACTAGGACATTCATTTCACAAAATATTTTATGAATTAAAATGATGCCAATAAAATATTTTATGAATTCACTGCGCAAAAAGGAAATCAAAGTCAGTTGGGGTGGACAATGGAGTTATGAATGAACGCAGTGTGAAGTGAAAGGGGAGTACTGTGGGTTTGATTTGGGAAGAAATCAGACTTTTTGCTTTGATCACGGTGAGCTACCTTCAATCTTGCCAATTCAGTTTGTACTGACAATTGGAAGTTTAATTTTCATCAGAATCTCTCTCATTAGTAATTAACTTGGCAACATGTAATATAGGTGTGCGATTCCTTTTTAAGTGGCCACATATTGCATAACTGGATGTTGCCCAAGCACCTATATTTCTTAACCAGAAACGCTTATTGGACCTTCTTTCTATGTTACCACAAGTCACGTCATAGCTGTCGTATTCCGTTTTGGCATGTGCATTCCGAAATGCTATACACCAGCATCCCGAAACAATGTACGCACACGAATTGGTGCATTACTTTTGACATTTCGAAATGCTGAATTTAGTGTTCCGAAACGTTTAATTTGATGTTCCAAAATGTTGATTCTGATGTTTGAGAATGTTTAGTTTGCTGATTTTAACTGTACTAATATGAATGGAATAATAACAATTTTATTTTGAAAAATAATGTCAAATAATAATAAGTTCATTTTGCAATGAATTCGGTTGCTGTCAAATGAGGAATTGACTTGATAGCATTTGATGTAATCCAGGTAAGAAACAAAATAGACAGACAATTTGCTTCATAGAACTTTAACAAAGAAGGTCATGTTTTGGCATTTTGGACTAAGAAGTCAGCATTCAGCAGAGATTGGAACAAGAAAAACAGGATTTTGAATGCTAGCGATGTCCATTTCAATGCCGTGTAGTTCAGGGCAACAGTGCGAAAAGGGGAAAAGAGTCCGAGGTTAGGGTAACTTGAGCGTATTTGTAATTACACGTGTAGGGAATGGGTTGTGGTTATCAATTTGGTGTCTGAACTATCCATTAACCATCTTTTAATGAAAAAGATAGCTGTTTGTCAATAAGCGTCCATCTTGTAGTTATACATGTTATTTTTCTAATTTCAGGGTAACACGAATCAAATGGTGGAGTTGTATTATTTGACCAGCAAGGGAAACTCATGTTATCTTTGTGAGGTATGTTCTTATATTTTTTTTAATTGCACGTCCATCTTAAATATTAACACATACATAGTTTTGTTTATTATGGGTTGTTTGATAAGATTTATGTGAAACATTACCATATTTACTCTCTGTTTGCTACCATGAAACCAAACAACAACAACAACAACAATATTCATTCATTCAACAAAAACTTTGTTATTACTCATAAGAAACATGGTATACACATACTCTCACTTTAATAGGTTATTGCAAGTTTACTTTTAATAATTAATATTCAGTGTATAGTAGCCATAGAGCGATATAGTAGATGTTAATATGAATGGTTAAGTAGTTACGTTTTGAATTTGTTTTTTGAAATTAGTTTCCTTCATCTTATTACTATAAGTTCTTAAATTTATAGTAAATTATTAAACTCTTATGATTATTAACATAAACTACGAAAACGTCCATCCTTTGCACATGGGATAGCGTAGACGAAATGTTGTGTCCAAATCATTTTGAGAGCTGCATCAGAGAACGAAATACAATATTATTGCTGGAAATAGATATTGCTAGAGAGGTTGTAGGAGATAGCAAAAGAAAAAAAAATAGTAACTCAGGTTTAACATGAAATTTTCAGCTTTGTTTTCTATGTTGTACACACTTTAAAATCGTTGTTAAATGTTATCTTATTAATGGGATGCTGGTTATATGAGTGACTCGATAGCACATTAGCATGTTCATCTGGCTCAACCCAAGCAAAAAATGGGTTTAGGAGAAGGATTGTGATTAAGGCTAAATTCATTTCTCATACATTTTCACTTAATAGAAAAATATTGATTAAAATCAAGGAATGTGTGCTTCCTAAATTACTTTAGTGCATGCATGATGTTAAATCCATTCAACAGTTTCAAGTTTAATGCTTGATCTGCTTGCTTTGAATTTGGTGCTCAATTTAGTTTATATATAAAGAAAAATCCATCTGAACTTTTTCTGACTACGGTAAATCAATAGAACATCAATTTTCTTAAATAATTATGCAACATTTTCACTTAACAGAAAAGGTTAATACGCTTTGAGATAAGGTGCTGTTGGTACAGATCAAGCATTTTCACTTAACAGGAAAGGCTTTGAGATAAGGTGAACAAGCTTAACAGATCTTATTTAGGCATTTTCACTTAACCAACACCATTTATTTTGATGCTTAACAAACCAAAAATTCTTTGAGATAAGGTGAACGTGCCAAACAGAAAATGTTGCCAGCAGACCTTATTTAAACAGATAAAAAATAACACCTTAACAGAAAATGCTGCTTTGAGATAAGGTGAAAAAACATTTTTTGTTAAATTCTAATCTTATTTAAACACCTTAACTCGGAGCATTTTTTGTTAATTTTTGGTCTTATCATTTGTGTTGAGCTCTATGACTCTGATTCTTTGGCTAATCTGCCGTTACATCTTTAAATAGCAGGGTTGACTGAAGATGATCTACTAGCAAACTTATCGTAGTCGGAAAAAAAACACATGTATGTGTAAAAGACTTGTATTTCTCCCCAAGCTTTCAAAAACCTAAATAGTTAACACAGGTTCCAGTTTCGGCTAGAACATGTACACGATCTATTAAAAGAAGAAAAGAAGAAAAGAAAAGAAAAAAGGGTTATTGTGGCTGTGTTGTAGGCTGCTGCGCACATCAACAGCAGCGGGACATGCTACTGAGGACATGCTACTCAATCTTGTTGCTAAACCAAAATCACAAAGCTGAAATGTAAAAAGGTAGAAGTTGAATCAACCATCATTTACGGTTCAGAACAAACATCTGATGAGAACTAAAGTATTATGCGAATATGTATTTAGCATATAATCTATCTTTTCCATTTATGTTTTAATATGTATAAATCTGGTTCCATACAATGTTCTATTTATGTTTCTTAAAGAGTGTTTTTCTATATATATTTTCCATTTCTCTTATTGAAAACAATAATATTCAACTGTTTCTCATAAAAGTTGATTAATTGTGTGCTTGCTCTTCAAGTGCAGTGGTTATGATGAATTGTGTGAGTCAACATATCATTCTTTCATGTGAACTTATTTGTCCTGTACTATAGGATCATCAATATAATTGATGCATGCTGAGTGGCTAAATAGTAAAGGATGATTTTTTTTCTCTGACTTTGGATGCTTACAAACGTTAATATATGCTTACAAACGTTAATATATAGGAACAGTACTACAGCACAACCTTTAATTTTGTTGTTATTTTTATTAACTGTGACATAAAAATAAAAGTCACCGAGACATCTGCCATCTTGCATCTGGTTGAAATACAAAGAAAATTCAAGAATTTATAATTCATTTCTTCTGTGTTTCTGACATATAGGTAAATTCCTTATTCTATGAAACACAATCAACTACATGACTGTATGGTTTCTTTTCAATCTTTTTTAACTTAATTTGATAGTGGAAGTAGAAGCTCTTGCTTGATATGATCTCAAAATATTCTCTGACTGAAAAAAAAATCAGTGCAGTGTGAAACAGACAATTAGAAGATACAAGAAAGCAAGTACTGATACATCCAACGTTGGAACTCATGTTTCAGAAGTAAATTCTAAGGTACATAGCATTTTATTATTCCCTAGTTAATATATTTACTCATATGAATATTTAATCATATATTTATCTAATAAAAGACTGTCAGATTGAGGTTGTCCTTATTTTCACATATTATAAATTTCCAGTCATTCAGTACAACAAAACTATGTTTGTATAGCATAATTGAATAGCGTTGCATCATTTCAGTCTTCAACCGCTCTAAAAAGGAAGCTTCTGATAGATCACCGCCTTCATTATCATAGTCATCAAAATCATGATGCAGTCGATGGATAATAGGCTTTCACTAGGGACTGCCGAAGCGGAACATAGTCTAGTTCTTGTATGATTTGCGGACTTTAGATTTAGAGTTGGGATCTTTTGTATGTAAATGGCAGTCGGAGTTCTGAAATTAAAAAGGGGAAGAACTGCTTTTTGAGGCTTGGTCATAAAGGGGTGCCCAAAGTAAGGGCAGGCGATGACGTGGACTTCGGTCTTTCTGAACTGGTCGAGGTACCGGAGGAAATCGAGGACATGGGCTGCGCTGTAGTGGGAGAGGGTCAGCGGGTGCCTGTGATTGCACAGGTGCAGCCCAAATGTGGTCCAGTCATGATGCTTCTGTGACTCGTACCCGGATGGATGGTCCGATGTTGCTGGTTCTGAAAGGGACGTCTGAGGTGACACTGTGGTCATTTGGGAATATGTTGGTTGGAGATGGTACATGTAGATGGATGTGTAGTGAGATTATGAAAAGAGGGGAAGTCAGCCTTATATATAGAGAGAAAGAGGATAAATACTTGCATAGAAAGAGCATGAAACATGCAGCTGCAACTCACATTTTGTTTTCTACCCTACTTAATGGACCTGCATTTTTTTTTCTTTTTTCTTTTGGACAAGACGAATTTAATAGTGTACACGTTTATTTTTACCGGTACTTTGTACTCCTTAACCCACCAAACATTTCACAGCTCAGGCTTAGTTTTGTGTGTGAATATTGAATAGATATAATGCGTTCTTGGCTGGATAAAACGTTGTTTACTTTGGTACCAAATTCACATTCATGTTTATATTGAATGGTATGAAAATATGTGACAGCGTATTGTTCATGAGCACACTTCGATTAAAGTGTAATTTCTCTACTGGTGCAGACCAGGAAAAAAATATGAAACAATAATAAAAAATAAAAATAAAATTAAATGGATCTTTCATCCTCGAACTGTTTAGTTATGCAATTTCAGATGCCAATGGGAAAATCCATGTGCCTATAAACCCACTTCAGTTTTGCTTATAATGCTTTTATATCTGTATTTCATATATAATTACATAAAGTGAGTATTACTCATAATGCTTTTATTATTTTTCTGCCAGTAAACCCACTTCAGTTTTGCTTTTCCGTTTGTCCTGAGGATCCAGTTACAGCAGGTGCAAGATCATCTCTGTCCTGGACATCAAATGAGGTACACTGGATTTTAATTATTTTGTTAGTGATTCTTCAATCTCCTTTTGCCTTACAGAACATATTTGAATATATTTGTGGTCACATATTATGAGTCTGAGCATGACACAGCATAGAAATGCAAATGTTATTTACATACCGACGCTTTTTGGCACATATTATAGAAGTTTAATATATGTGCCTCTATGATATACATGCAAGTTTAATTTTTTTTAACTAAATATCGGTTTTTTGTTGTTGTAACAGGACCAAACTGCTTATGTTTTAGACAAAATATCAAAAGCAAAACAAGATTAAATCAAGCATTCGACATCGAATAGGTGATCAAACAATATGTATGAATAGTTAAAGTTTGGATATGTGAAAGTAGTTTGAACTATATGTATGAAATATTAAGTTTGAATATATGAATATTGTTTGAATGATATATATGAAATATTATGTTGTAGCTTACATGTTTGTTGTCTTTGAAAATGTGTTGTGTTTGTATACATTTAAGAAATAGATAACGATATATATGAATGATGTTTGAATGATATGTGTATACATAAAATTAGCGAAAGAGCTGAAATGGTGGTATACGAATGCTATAAAATTGTCAATGAAATTATAGCATTTTAAAAAGGCTATCAAAATGTAAAGAAAAACGCTATCAAAAACAGACAATAAACTCTATAATAAGTTGCAGTTGGCTAAGATTTCATATAGCGTTTCTAGTTAATAGCAAAAAGAAAACGCTATAGATTATTAATTTTTCATAGCATTTTGATTTTGCTATTTAAAGTTGGAGGCCTAACATAGCATGTTGTTCCATGGCGATCTCTGAAACGCTATTATAGGCTATAATAGCGTTTTTCAAACGCTATTAAAACCCATTTTTGTTGTAGTGTATCAGATCTTGGTTTAGCGGTTGCTAGAGCCTTGGGTAGTTTGACTGTTATGTTATAATGATTTGCACCTTAAGGTTGGTTTAAATATGAGAGAAAATATTTTTATTTATAATTGCATGCTTGAAGTGTGTGTACTATTTGTTTGGTCATTAGTACCTCACTCTACAACATTGTTCATTTATGAGAAACCTTTTGTGGAGGATAAAGAAAAGAACAGTGAGACAAGATGAACAATCATGGGTTGAGTTATGTGTTTGGTTATAGCCTAAATAATATACACATGATTATTAGATTGCAACTGAAATCCAATTTTTCTAAAGATGGAATCATTTTGACTTTAAGAGAACAATAATGGTTTTGAATTATTATTGTTAGTGTATATTCCTTATTTTTAAAAAGCTATTTCATTAGTTAGTTGAAAATGGTCATTTTGAGTGATTTGTTTACCTTTTTGTGAGACTGAAGTAATACATTTGAAAATAAATTGATACTTTTCTTGATTGTATTTTCAAAAGGTAAAGTGAAAATGAAAAAAATTAGGTAAGCTTGATTTATGATGAAGTACCTAAATTTGATTGTGCTTGAAACATTGTTATAAATGAAGTAAGTTCATTAAAAGGCATTTTAAAAATATATAATGTAGGAGTATTTATTTTAAAATAGTATTGAGAATAGTACAAAATTTACAATGTTTTTATAAAGAAGATAACTTGGTTGAGAAAATCTAATGAAAACCTCTGCTTTGAAGAAAAGATTGTTTTATTGAAACATTCTTCGCCAAAGAATATTTTAAGACTTCATTTTTAGAATAACTATTTTCTTAAAAGAAGTACATGAAAATAATATAATAAAAACATGGGAAACTAAGTATGCTTTTTTTAAGAAGCAAGGTGACATGATAGAAATAATTTTTTATGTGAAAAATTCTAGAATCCTATTTTATGTCATATATATGAATTTGGGTTAATTTGGATTAAGTTTGCCAATACCGGAATTTAGGGGATTAAGGGGAAAATCATGGATTTGGGTATGTTTAATCTAATATAGACTATGTGATTGATGTTCTGATCTTTTTGATTTAACCTATATGTTGTTACTGTTGTTTGGAATGTTTTTTGATTGTTTAGTAAAGTTAGAATGGTTGAAAACGCCGTCGCATGGTGAGAATGAACGAAACAAGCTTGTTGGAAGGACCGGGTTCGGTTTGACCAAGGCGGATTAGATCGGTAGCCGAACCGAGCCAGGCTGGGAGTCCAGAGGGGATGAACTGAACTGGGACCTAAGCATAAGGAAGTATGGAAACAAGGAAGGTCACTTGTATCGTGTTGGAGTTGGAATAGAGATCGGATCGAACAGGAGTAGAGCAGGCTTAAGCATCAGAGCGGATGAGAGGAGCTGGAGCAACCAGATCGAACGAGATTGATTAGACATAGCCAAACCGACTCGAATGGAGGACTTGAACACCATATACCCAAACCGAACCGATGGAGACCGAACCGAACTAGATGATGACCAAAAACCCGAGATGCAAAGGAAGTCCAAATAGGAGGTTACTACTCAGGATCCAGTTAGGAACCAACGAGTAAACTTCAAGGGTTGGACTTTGCTGCGGGACGTGTGCAAAGGGGTTATCAATATTTATAAATTTGATTCACTATTGATTGGAGGGGCATTGACTATGGACCAGTGCGGTGGGGTCAAAGTTGTATGGAGTCAAACTCCATCAGGACCCCAAGGCCAAAGTGGTCGTAGTAAGGTTTGGATGGAGCTGATCTTCATCATAGCCCCAAATGGTTCTGATGCTCAAAGTGGTGGATATTGTATGCTTTACGCACTGAGTGAGAGATGTGAGGATGATTGCTATGTTTGATTTTTTCTTGTAAGTTCATGTCATGATTGTTTAGATTAATTCTTTTAATTAAATTGATTATTGTTTTCTTATTTGATATGTTTAGTGTGTTTGTATGTTATTTGTTTATTTGTTGTTTATATTAATTGTATGATTAGATAGTAAGCTAGTGTTGAATACTGATTGAATTTACACTCGAGAAACAAAAGGATTAAAGGGGGAACATGATTAATTTAGGCATAGTGTGAATATGTTGTTTCCTAAACTAAGGAAGATTAGTATTTGGGATGACTAAAAGTTTTTAAGTTGTTCCTTGAAGGTGAGAAGGGTAAAATGCAGAATTTTAATGATTAAAGACTTAATGTTTACCACTTAGGAATATGTATGAAAGTTGGAGTGATTCAAAATGCATATTTAATGTTTTTCAAATAATTACCAGCTTACATAACTTAAAAAAAAGGAAGTTTTATGAACTTGAGAATTTTGCCAAAGGATTTTTTGTTTTATTTTAAACATAGATGGAAGTTTTGATTTGAAAGCAAAATCTTAATTTTTTTTAAAGGCATATGAATCACTCCTATTTAGCAGATCCCTCTTTGGTATTTTGAACGTTTTAACTTTATCACCAAATGAAGGAACTTGCTATATATGGATTACCACTACTCTAATACAACAATGAATAACTCTTTTGAAGATAAACTCCAATCGATTATAATCCAAGATGCAAAGGTAGCTCAAAAAGGAAGTTGTCTTTAAAAGTCCAAGTGGGGACTAAGGGATTTAAGATGGATTCAAGGGGTTCAAGTGGGAACCAAGGTTTCAAGTAGGAACCAATGTGTCAACTTCCAACTTTTAGATTTTCTACAAGACATTTGCGAAGGGGTGGTTGGGGTTTCAAGACTTTGATGCATCCTTGAGAGGTTGGTACAGGGAAGGTAGGGGACTCCACCATGTAAGGTTATAAATTTATTAAAGAGGAAAGAAAGAAAGGGCACATCATTACTACAAATGTGAGGCTTTAAGGAATTTCATCACATTTTTTATAGAGTGCACATAGTAGGATGATTATATGATTAGCACATTAGTGAACATACACGTGTTCATTGTTAGTTTGATGATGTTTTTACATATGCTTTCTTCTTGTGAACCACGTTGATTGTTAATTTATGAGTGTTTGAGACGACCCGAACTTCCCCGGTCTCCGAAGAGAAGGGAAAGCGCGGATTGTTCGAGAACAAGCCACAACAGAACGCAGATGAAAGAACATTTCATTGTATATTACAACAATGCATCAGATTACAAGAATATACAGAGTATGAATAAATATTACACAGGAATATCAGAGATTTAAATTACATTTAAATACATAGCAGCGGAAAATAATACAATACACAACTAGAAGTGATACACGGATACAAAGCTTTCCGGATATCGTTCCAGCTGTAAACCAGGATCCTGTGAATATAAATCTGCAAAACCAAAACTACTAGCTGCCCGTGTTAAAATAAGGGCACCCAGAGTTTAGGTTAAAACAATAAACTCCAGGTCAGTCATGTGACTGGTGTGAGAACTAAAACAGTTATTAATCTTTATTTTTAAAGTTAGGTAAATCAAGGGACCACGCCGTATAACACGGAACGGGTTTCCTCCCACGAATACCAGTGCATAAAACAACAGCGCAATGCTAAATAGAGAAAAATGAAGCTGTTATAAGACCCGGGTCCTATCACACAATGCAACGCAAGCCGGGGGATAGGGTTTTCCCTTATAACAGCCAAAGAATGCTTGATACGTTTTAAAACAAATCATTTGATACCATCATCAGTGTATAGTGTATAAAACAATCTTCGAATCATAAGTATCAATCATAGGCGGCATGGGTACCATATATCATGTCGCCATACTAGTTCTACAATTAAAACCGCAAAATCACATATTTGGAAATTGGATTTCCATCTATGAACCGAGGCAAAAGATAGTCCTCTACCGATTTTAGACAATCTAGCCCATGTCTAGGAACAGCCGCAACTGCCCCTTGGATCATCAGGGCCGGTCCACCGATGTGGATTATTATGCCTGAACACTATGTTTCCCTGCCCTTTGGGGCGTAAATGAGCCAACGAATGACTCCATCGGACCCGGATCGTCCGATCTAACCGAGGCGCCTCGCAACAGCAACAACCACACAGGTGAAAAGTATATAAATGTCAGGGCTGGTAGGTCACTGACACCACCCTAGCTAGAAGGAAACGCATGCCCTCCCTGAGGTCCTCTCCCGTTTTTGGTTCACAACTAGGGTGTGAGGCTCGCGAATTCACGTTACACAAAGCTATGCCACACAGGCGGTGCTTTGATCATCAACCACAAGACTTTTCTTTTCAACAGAAGCCTTGATCATTTGCCACTTAGGCATGCCACACAGGCAATTCACTATATGCGTTTGATATCCATCAGTATATAACCCCTGAGCTCGTACGTCTCAGAGAAGGGCGTTAAGCAAGAGAATAAATTCTCCGCCGCCAAACAGATATATATTTAATAGAAATCAATCACACAGACTAAAATCCAATGTCAGACACACAGTCCACTTACAAGTCCGTTCTGGGTCTGAATGAAACCGGAGGCACCTAGTACCCCGCATATCCATCGATCTCCAAGTACGTCTGGACGACCACCAACTGTTTCCATCTTCTTGGGTGTACATCCCAATCAAGATCATCAGTAATCACCCAAACGACGTGAAGACCTCCGGTCTTCGACCACCGTCTTCATCTTCGACTTATCATCGTATCAGTTATTCAGAATGGGATAAACCCGGTCTTTTCGAATAACTCGCGTATATTTTAAATAAGTGTTACACAAACACAACATACGCCTCATTCCAATTCATCAGTCACTAACCGTAAATTAATCAAGAGAATAATTCCCTAAATATTAACCCCGAAGGCCGAAACCAACATCAGATCAATATCCAGAAAACTATTCTGCTTAGCTAACCGACAGTTAGTTTCTAAATTTCACATTCATAGGGAAAGTTTCCCATTAATTTTATCAAAGATAAATTCCTTGAATTTATTCTTTAATCTTCTTTTGAATATCAGTTCAACTAGTCGGGATTAACGAACCTTACCGAAGTAATCATTTGTTTTAATTTCCCAATCCCAACCTATTCATCCCATGAAGTAAAACTGGTAATACTTCATATCTAACACCACGGTGTTATCGGTAAATTCAATGACCATTTCACATTCAAATCTAATTAAAGATTTAACTATCGCCTGGAGCAAAACTGGTGATACTCCATTCTTGATCTTTTCAATCTAATTAAAGATTCATTAAAACTCCACTTAGTTTTAATCGTTAACTGGGTTAAAGAATTAGTGTCATTTAAAACACGGTTCACAATAAACCCAAAATCACATTCCATTAATTATCGGGTTAAAGAACGAGTGTTATTTAAAACACTGTTCACGATAAACCCAAAAACCAATATCAATTCAATTAAATATTATTTAATTGGTACACTTCATTAAATCTAAATAAAAAGATTTAATATTTTCTCAATGGGCTTAAGAACAGTGTTAGTCAAGACACCATTCACGACAAACCCAAATCACATTTGATATTAAATACAAGGCTCTGAATAGAAATTATATCGGCTTATATTCCATATCAAACTCTACGACTAACAAATATCGTATTGGAAATAACGATATAAATATATCTTTCAAACTCCCATAACCATATCTGTATCATCACGAAACCCAACATCGAAATATTCCGAAGACAATTTCGATTCAAATCTATTCCAATTCAATTATTGGAAATTCTGGTTATTTTTAAAACCCTTTTTTTTTAAATTCAATTTATTTAAAAACAAATAGAATTTTAATTCTAGTTCAAAACTATTTCAATTCGATAAAAACCTATTTTTATCTTTTCAAATATGGAGTTTTTCATCCCAATTCTTCACAAATCATTTCTAATGATTTTACACAAATTATTACTATTTTTGATAATTTTATCAAGGCCCGTACAGTCGATTTCCATCAACGGCCATCAAACTGCACTTACAGCTACCTTTTCCAAATTTGATTTGGACATAATTCCAAATCCAACCGTTAGATTTCAATTTTCTAATATTCGTTAAAAAGTTCTTTTCGATACGAACCCAACGGTTCCGGTTTTAGGAGAATCCGACGGTCGGATCTCTCGCAATATCCATTCGAAGTCAATGGTCGAAATTCGCGAACTGCCGCGGCGCGACGCGTTCTATTCAGGCCATTATATTATATATAATATATATAATATATACTTCGTCCATTTCCTTTTAAAACGTATTTTATAAATCGTTTTAAATTCGTTTTCAAAACGATTTCAACTTCATATTCAATTTCAAATCAAAATTGAATATTCCAATATAAATTCGTTTTAAATTCATTTCAAATCGATTTCAATTCAAATTGATTTTTAATTCAATTTCGATTCGTTTTCAATTAAATTTCGATTCGTATTCAATTCTATCAAATTTCAATTCGAATTCATTTCTATTCAAATTCAATTCGAATTCATTTCTATTCGAATTTCAAATCATTTCAGTGTATTTCGAATTTCAAATCAATTCAGTTTAATTCGAATTTCAATTCACTTCGAATATAATTCGAATTTCAATTCTTTTCAATATTTATTGAAAAATGAATAAAATCGATATAAATCTCGTTCGCGTCAAAATGGCGTCAATCTAATCAACACGGCTTCATATATTTCTATTTTCAAATATTCTGTTTCAAATATTTCCTTTCAAATATTTCTTTTTCAATTATTCTATTTCAAATATTCTATTTCAAATATTCTATTTCAAATATTCTATATCAAATATTCTATTTCAAATATTTCTTTTTCAAAACTGGAATGAGGCCCAATCAATTACCATATAATGTTAATTATATGGTTTTCTACAACATAGGTATATATCAACAAAGATGAATAATCAACCATCATCCAAAGTGCATTCCACACTGTATAAGCATCAAATATAAATAATCAACGCTTACACAGCCTGTCGACCAATCGATCGACATACAACTGAACAATCGGGATTAGTGTACGTCAAATATCATCCCAATACCCGTGTGGGGTTTCAAACAATCAAACACAGATTTTATTTGTGCAGTTGGGCGATGTGTAAAATTTATCGTCCCAATCAATATCAGTCAAATCAGTGTATAAAAACAAATCGGTCGATTTGTTTATAAATATTTATTTATTCACATTCACGTTAAAAATTATATTTTTAACGATAAAATATTTTTAACTATATAAATATTTTATTTCCTTTCAACATAAGAATATTTTATTATCGCTTTCACATCAACATCACAAACAATTTTCACATCACATCAATCAAACAAACAAGCCATCCATGGTCTGTGGATGACGGGTGTCGGGTGCTGCTAAGCACCGTCTGCATCCTAGTATATATATATAACTAGAAAAAAAGAAATTTAGAGTGAGAAGTTCTCACAGAGGGTTCCACTCCGCCGTGCTTTGCTTTTGAACTACTGAACCTCTGGATTTGACTTGAAATTCTACCGCTGTCCTTTTCACGCTGTTCATATAAAAATTATATTTTTATTGCTTCATTTCAATAAATAAAAATTCTATTTTTATTTCTCCTTTATATATATTTTTACAATGCTCCATTCTATATGAAAATTATATTTCTATATTTCTACCTCATATATAAAGATCAAATTTTTATTTCATTATATATATAAAGATAATATTTTTATATTTCACATATGATAAAAATCATATTTTTATTATTCCTATGATATAAAAATTATATTTTTAACATTCCTATCATATAAAAATTATATTTTTATTCTCTACAACATATAAAAATTATATTTTTAACTTCTTTCTTATATAAAAATTATATTCTTATATTGGAAAAAAACAAATCTACCTTTTACGTTTTAAAATTCAATCTTTTACATTTTAAAAATTCAACCTTTTTCATAAGGAAAAAATCTAATCTTTATAATCATAAAATCTAAACTTGCTTACTCTACATACATATAAAAATAACTCTTTTATTATCGTCATTCTCTAATCACTAAAAATTGTACTTTGCTATCTCTAAAAATCAAATCTTTTAAACAAACAAAAATCCAACCCTTGTATTGTTAAAAATCAAATTTTTATAGCGAATATACACCTAAAAATCAAATCTTTGCTATGATAAAAATCCAACTTGGTTTATATAAAAAAAAAATCTAAGCTTTTTCTATATAAAAAATCCTATTTTTATCTATATAAAACCTAAGCTTTTATGGTGTTATTCATATCATCAAAACCCTATATTTTTTCATAGAATAAAATAGAGAAAAAAAACATGGAACTCACTAGTTTTCGGATTAAGGCGGAGGAGGTGGTCTTCACGGCGGAGGTGGGGTTCAGTGGCGGCGCTAGGGGGTTGCATCGGGGTAGGGGAGGGCGGATCGAGGTGGGTGGTTCTTTTCTGGGCTTGGGGCAGTTTAGGGTATTAGCGATTTGCGGTTTCGGTCTTCGAACTGGGGGAGGGTTGGGATGACGTGAGAGGCGCGAGAGGGGGCTGAGGGGGGGGTCGGACTGAGGCGGCGGCGCCACCTAGGGCGCGACGACGGTCACCGAGGCGGGGCGCGAGCTCCTCCGTCTTTTTTTATTTTTTATTCACTGAATCGGTTTCAGAAGTGAACGTGGGAGGGAAGAGATAAAAAAGGGGGGAGGGCCAATGTGAAGAGGGTTGACCTTTTTTTTATATTTAATTTTAATTTCTATTCTCATAAAGTAACTTTTTATAACGAACTCAAAATCGAACCCACCGACTGTCGTCCCTAGCGTTTTACCCCCATTCCGAACACAATGGGATTTGTTTCATAGGCCAATTCGCTTGTTACGATCAGTTTTCATTCAATTTAAATATAAATCAGTGTATATTGGATTTGAACGCACATTTCAAATTACCGAGGCCACACACTAACTCGAAAAATCCCAGAAAAATTATTTCTAGCTTCGTATTGATGATACGGTCCTAACAAAACTAGTTTCGTCAAATTCTGAGACCGTTTGAAAAATGGCCATTTTCGAGTCGATTAAAATCAACTGAAACTGGTCAAACGCGTTTTCCTTTGCCACGCTCACATATTGATTCGAAAAATTATGAAATTTGAAACCTATCAATAATTTGACATCACGGATCCAACAAAAGTGGTTTCGTCGAAATCCGAAGTCATTTGCAAAATCTCCATTTTTAAGGGCCTGAATTCCATAGCGACTATTCAGAATTTTAAACTGGACATATCTTTTGATTCCCGCTATGAAATCTTGATTTTTCGGATTCGTTGGAAAGATATTCTCAATTAGATTCTATTATTTTTGGTTTCACTAAAATCCGGTTTATTTTGCACCCGGTACGTTCAATTGAAGTTTGAAATCGAATTATCGAACTACCGCGCCATTTTCAATTCTTTTTATAATTATATATAATTATTTATATTCTAACGACGACGCGTATAAATATATACGTTTGAATTCTCTTCAAAATAAATTTCTTGTCGTTGTTATTTAAAATAATTCATTTTAAATTATCAAAATTCGCTAAAATTGCCAAAATAAAAATTTTAAACTGGCCCAGATTTCCGGGTTATTACAGTGTTCTTTTATTTGTACGATGATGTAGTAATAACTACTGTTTGCTATGGATTTCAATTATAGTCAATTAACATTGAAATGCCATGTTGTCAAGTAGTGATTTTCATTATCTTACACTTTGACAATGGATTACTATTTTTACACACCACATGTTCCATCAAATGACAAGAAAGTACATATTTTATTATAAGTGTGTTGTGTGTTGAGATTGGTAAGAAAATATGATTATTACATGTGGGAAGTTAACTTACGATGGATGATTTTATCCTAATGAAGGATTTATTATTTTGAATGGGTTTTATATTTGGGGAATAACAAGGGCACAATTCTTTTAAGGGGGGAAGAATGTAACTTGTCGCAACTTTTACGGTTCTAAAAGTTAAGTAATTAAGAATTAATTATTACTTGAAGATAAACCGGATGTTGTATTTATTACCATTACGAATGTCTTTCCGAGATGATCAGTTTGATATATAATTTTGATGTATTTGAAATTATCATTTACAAGATATTTTTTTTTAGAATGAAAAATACACACATGAAACCATTAATTCTCAATGTTCCTATTTTAAGAACAAGAAATGTGTTTGGTATAGTTGTTCAGTTAGTGGAATTTGATACATAAGGTCATGAGTTCGATTCCTGTCATTGACATATTTTTGAATTGTAAGTAAAACAAACAACAACAAAAAAGAGATATTTATTCCAAGTAAGAAATATGTGTGTATGGAGGCATATAAAAATGAGAGACATATATGATTTAAAAGTTGCATATAAGTAAAGGTTTTATATGTAATGTGTGTATATATATTTGTATGTATACATATATATAGGGCGTATGTTGTTTCCAAATTATACTATACATCACATTAATTAGTGTAAATCTAAATTTTACTATACATGTATAAATATGTAAATGCGGGAATTTTATTATAGAGCAATAACTGCATAATTGCACATGTAAAGATTTAGTAGGCATTGATTAGCATGCATTTTGTTTTATTAGAAATTTATTTCTTGAAGAATGGAATTAATTCTCTTATATAAATGGTAATTTCTTAATAGGTTTTAAAGTCTATTCATTTACTACCCCTTTTAAATGGTATTCAAATTTCTTTTTGTCTTGTGTTGCATGAAGAAAATACTAATAGAAATACAGATGCGTGTAAAGATATTACTTCATTATGAATTAATTAGAAGAGCGGTTGTGATGTAATTTAACAGTTTTTAAGGCTAATCTAATGGACTAAATCAATCCTTAACATCTATATAAGCAAGCTAAACTAACTGATGAGGGGCAACCATCTATTTTCTCTCTTCTTCTTCCTGTAGAAAAATTCTTCAAATATTATTCTCAACTTCTATGTATATTAAAAAAAAGATAATTCAATCTTATCCTAGAGAGGAAGAACTACAACTTTTGGGATGAAGGAATCCATTTGGATCGTTCCATTTCAGGTGTGGAAATATCTCTTAGATCTGTAATTGTAGGAGAATGCAAGTGACAATTTCTCATTTTTGTAAGTCAATGATCTCTCCTAAAAATTTATTTAAAACTTGTTGGAACCCTTTTTATTCATAAAATTATATGATTATGCATTTTTGCAAATAAGTTCTAGGTTCCTATCTTAGATCTAAAACATGTTAAACCTTTAAAAATTGATTAGTTGGATATATGCCCTCTTACGCCTAAATTTATTCATAGATATAAATATCATCAAACATGCAAGCTGATTGATTTGATGTATGCACTCTTATATCTAAATATCTTAAATTTGTTTAAAATGGATGGTTATATTTTTTTTATATATGTAAAATAATGGAGAATGTCATTCGTGCGTATGTATTTATAATTAATTGTCTTGTAATTTCATAATGATTAACAAAAAAATGTTTTTTTATTTAATGTAATAAATAAAGTGAAATTGAGAAATTTTGTAGATTTGTTGGTTTTCTGATATTTCAATGTATTAGAACATGAAATATTACAAATCTCTCATATTGTCAAGATGAAAATAAATAAACGTTTAATGTTTGGAATAACAAGGAATTCACACAAAAAGAAAAGGGAAGAAAAATAATTCCTTGTAGTTACAAATACCATACAACCCATTCTTCCTATGAAGAAATTTACAGTGTAGATATGTGATAAGTAATGAAATAAGAAATTTAATAATTAAAGTATGATTGAACGATTGAAATATATGATTAGTAACTGATTTTATTTATTTTATGTGTTGTCACTTGATAATGGACCGCAATAAGAATGTTTATGCGTTGTCTCACCATTGATTACTACAATTTGATGTGTAGTCATTAAAGGTTATTAAATGGGTGTTGTGTTACTAACATTGATTGGATTACCATGCCTTAAAGACTTTTTTACTAGTTTGGAGTGATTAGTATACACAAAATGGTTTATGCTTACATTGATGGTGTACAATTATTGATTGATAAATAATAATTGTGTAAGTATATTGATACTGTTACCTTCTTTTATAAGTTGGAATTGCCATTGGATGTGGTTGGTTTTCAAAGACTACAAGTTAATTTTATTATGTTTACTTCATATGGTGATATGTCTGGACAATATTTTCTGCTCTTATTTGATTGTGTTATTACAGTGATGACATAAATTATGTTGATTGTAATGTTTATATTGGTTGTATTGAATTACATTGATTGCAATGGTTGAATAGATGAAATGGTTTTAATGTACTAATGAGTATTTGGATGTAGGACAAGAGCAGGAAATAGAATTATGTGGGCTTAATCCCTCAAAAGGGTTATGTAGGCAGTCTTTTCCTATGCAATAGCCACCCGAACCCTTAGATTGGGCCGGGGTGTATAGGGTTAGGCGCAGTCCAAACATTGTTGAAAATCTTTTTCCTTTATGAACTGAATTTGTATAGTTGGAAGATACGAGATGGTAAAAGAAAAATAATGAAGAAGAAAGGAGCCTAATCTGCATGTTGGATCTAGAGGCTGTTTATTTAAATTAACTACTTATTGTATCGCTGTTGTTTTGTTATGTGGATAAAATAGATTATGATGTTTTAGTCATGTAATTGTTTATTTTTATTCCATCATGAAATGTTCCATATTACTAATCGTCTCTAGTATTTTTAATCTTATATACTTAAGATCCGCTATTTTTGATATCTAAAATTAGTTGTAAGCATGTTTGATGAAGTTTATAATTGATTTTGGACCTTTAAAAATAGTGGGTCTTTATATTTACAGTACTGTATTGACTGTGATGCCTATAATGGCGTAAGGGTAATATGGTAATCCCGCTTACGCTATTTTTAATATATTTACTTTACTGGATAAACACTATCATAATAGCATATGGTACTATGTATGTATTGGTTTAATGGATCCTTGAGAGATGGGAAATTCCGTAACATCTCTTGAGTTACTTCATCCATGACACTTATGTTATTTCGTATTTTAATTTGACTAATATGAGAATGATTTAGTGCTGATCCAAGTGTTTGTTGTGTTTTCTTTTATGCAATGCACTCGGGTCAGCAGAAATCTGCAGTTAGCTAAGATTACTTTGCCTTGGAGATCGAAGACGAAGATTTGGTACACATCTATTATATATATGTATTTTCCGCTGCATTTTGTTTCCGCTGCCTTGTTATGTAGATATGTATATGTGTAACTCTGATAATAATTTTATGTTATAGCCAAATGTACATATTTCAACTGCTTTTAAATTGCTATTTGTTATTATATGTTGTCCTTCCACTGTAAGAACTCTGTTATTGTTTTTCTCTTCTTTCTTCTTTTTCTATTTTTCTAATAATTACCTGTATTTGTGATTCGTTTGGGTCGACATGTGTGGTTTATTGTCGATTTGAATAGTCAAAAATTCAGGTGGTTCAAGTTGGTATCAGAGCTTTGGTTAGCGATAACCTTGACTCTGTTAGGGAATTAACTCGTTAGAGATGGGGTTAGTAATGCCCTAGAATGAGTTTGAGAGTATACATGAGAGAGCGTACTTGTATTTTGATATAAAATGGTTTTATATTGTGTTGGTTGGTTATGTTGCATATTTATGGATTCTAGTCAATATATGGGATGCCATGGTATCGATAGGAATTTCCAAATAATCGAACAGAACGGATCGACATAATATTGTTTTGGATTATAATTTAAGTGTATCAAATATATTATAGGTTTTAAATGTATATGCATTTGTTATTAGTAGGTAATAATATTAAGTCACTATCAATATAGTTAACAAGTAATAAATTTAGTAAGGATTGATAGTAAAATATGATCTGCAATTGAAATAAATGTAAATTGGAACTTGAGAATTTGATTCTGGTTCTTTAGAAATTGGATTTGCAAAGATTTGAAAAATATGGAATTCTAAGAGAGTAATTTCAATATGGAAATGGATTTCCGAGGATATTAAAGGAATAAGTGTGTAATCCCTTCTCAGACATTTGAAATGATTTTGGTAATGAGTGCACGCATTATAGACGTTTATTCTGAAGATTCTGAGTGGGGGAGGCCACTCGGTAATTTCATAATTAGTTCGATAAAGGATATGGATAAAATTTTATATGGTATAATTTTTATGTAAAATGTTATAAGTATATCTTATTATTTCAAAATTAATTTGAAATCCAGAATCAAAGTTCCTAAGTTAATCATAAATGACGAGTTAATTTATGAATTAAGGTAACTCAATTCATATAAATTTTAGTTTATGAAACTAAGAAATGGACTTAAGTGTTAACAGAAGAGAAATCGTTGTTTAAACTCAGAAACATGGACGATAATTAAGTTTAAATAAATTCCAAGATTGGTCGATAGAAGTGTCAGTTCAACTTAAGTCAATTAAAATGAATTGGAAGATTTTGGTTGTGTGAATGTAACAACCCGAAAATCTGGGCCAGTTTAAAATTTTTATTTTGGCAATTTTAGCGAATTTTGAATATTTAAAATGAATTATTTTAAATAATTTCGACGAGAAATTTATTTTGAATATAATTCGATCGTATATATTTATACGCGTCGTCGTTAGAATATAAATAATTATATAATTATAAAAGGAATTTAAAATGGCACGGTAGTTCGATAATTTGATTTCAAACTTCAATTGAATGTACCGGGTGCAAAACAATCCGGATTTTAGTGAAACCAAAAATAATAGGATCTAATTGATGATATCTTCCCAACGAATCCAAAAAATCAAAATTTCATAGCGGGAATCAAAATATATGTCCAGTTGAAAATTCTGAATAGTCGCAATGGAATTCAGGCCCTAAAAAATAGACATTTTGCAAATGACCTCGGATTTCGACGAAACTAGTTTTGTTAGGACCGTATCGTCAATACGAAGCTAGAAAATATTTTTCGGGAATTTTTCTAGTTAGTATGTGACCCCGGTAAATTGAAATGCGTGTTCAAATTCAATATATAGAGTTATATGTTAATTTTGACGAAAACTAATTGTAACTATCGAATCAGCTTGCGATACATATCCCATTGTGTTCGGAATGGGGGTAAAATGCTATGGACGATAGGCGGTGGGCCTCGTTTTGAGGTCGTATGTAAAAGTCAACTTTTTTTTTAGTAAATAAATAATTTAAAATTTAAAGTTCTCTCCCCTCCCCCTTATTTCATTCTGGCCCCCCCTATTTCTTCATTCGCTCAGAAACAAAAAAAAAACGAATCGAGATCGACAGCCGCCCCCCCCCCCCCCCCCATCGTACATCGCGCCGCCTGCGCACGGCGACCCCACCCCGATGACCGACCCCCTTCCCTCGCGAACCTCCCCTCCGCTGCTACAAACCCGACGCCCCCCTGAAACCCCCAAACCTCGAACTCCACCGCCGTGAAGGCCTTGTCACCACCGCCGAACGCCTGCTGCGAGCCTCCTCGACCCCCTGCTGATCCCGACGCCGCCCTGAAACCGCACCTCAGACGAACCGAACGGCCCCCTTCTGGAAAGCAACAATGAGTTTTTAACGATGTTATTTTCTTTTGTGTAATTTATTTAATTAATACGGTGTTAAAACTGAAATTTTTATTATGGTAAAACTGAAATTTTTATTGTGTTGAAACTGAAATGATCGGGAATGGTGTATGAAAACTCGATTTTTCTCTCTATGAATTTGAAATTAAAATTCGATTTTTTTTTATAAGGAAGAGGTAGAAAAGATTTTTATTCAATTAAAAATATGATTTTTACTTTGAGAAAAATATAATTTTTATATTTTTAAAGAATTAAAAATATGATTTTTATATTTTTAAAGTATTAAAAATATAATCTTTACTATATAGAAGGCGTAAAAATATGATTTTTGTTTATGTAGAGAATTAAAAATATAATTTTTACATGATAGTAATATTAAAAATATCATCTTTGTATATGTAGCAAAATAAAAATCTGATTTTTATTTTATATACGTTGAAATAAAATATGATTTTTATAATGACATATTTGAAAAGGCGAAATCTTTATTTTTGAAAAGGTGGGATTTTTATATATTGAATAGCATAGTAAAAAATGTGATTTTTATATATTGAACATCGAAGTAAAAATGTGATTTTTATATATTGAACATCGAAGTAAAAATGTGATTTTTATATATTGAAAATCGAAGTAAAAATGTGATTTTTATATATTGAACATCGAAGTAAAAATGTGATTTTTATATATTGAGCATCGAAGTAAAAATGTGATTTTTATATATTGAATAGCGAAGTAAAAATTCGATTTTTACATATGTAGTGAATACGAGCAACGAAAGCGACAAAAGGCGAGATTGGCGAAGACTTCTATAAATGAAGAGTCAAGATGATTGGATAGCTATCAGTGAGAATTCCTCACTCTTCAATTTCTTTTTCTAATTATATATATATACTAGGATGCAGACGGTGCTTAGTAGCACCCGACACAATCGTCCACAGACCATGGACTTGTTTGTTTGATTGCAAAAATTAGTTAGATTATTTGATTGGATTGAATTGTTTGGTGAATGGAATGGATTTGATTGATGTGTGAATGGAGTGGGCCTTCACTAGACCGGGGATAAGGCTAGGCCTTGTCCCGTTTCTAGTATCGTGCCGTTATGCCTCCGAAATTTTCTAAAATAAGTTAGAAAAATAACAATATCATTTTATAGAATAAATGAATTGAATAGAAATTCATATGTCGAAATAAAATGTTTTGTCGTTAAAAATATAATTTTTAACGTGAATGTAAATAAATAAATATTCATTTACAAACCGGACGGTTTGTTTATGTACACCTATTTGAAAGACATTGATTGGGACGATAAATTTCACACATCGCCCAACTGCACAAATAAAATCTGTGTTTGATTGTTTGAAACCCTACACGGATGTTGGGATGAAATTTGAAGTTCACTCATCCTGATTGATTAAATAGGTCGATCGATTGATTGACAGGCTGTTATAAGCGTTAGATATCTATATTTGATGCTTATACAGTGTAGTGCACTTTGGTTGATGGTTGATTATTTTTCAATGCTATTATATACATGTGTTGTATGAAAATCCATATAATTAATTTTATATGGTGATTGATTGGGCCTCATTCCAATTTAGAATATAAAGAATATTATAACATAAAAGTTCATGTGTTGACTGTACTCATTCGTTGAGATTAGTCACGTGTTGAACGAAATGTTTTAATAATAAAATTTGCATCTTTATCAATATAAAATAAAGGTTCATGTGTTGACAGTACTCATCCGTTGAGATTAGTCATGTGTTGAACGAAATATTTTGATAATAACAACTATTTTGAAAAAGAAATATTTGAAATAGAATATTTGAAAATAGAAATATATGAAGTCGTGTTGATTAGATTTACGCCATTTTGATGTGAACGATATTTATATCGATTTTATTCATTTTAGAGATGAATATAAAACGATTTCGAAAAGAGATGAATATAAAACGATTTCGAAAAGAGATGAATATAAAACGATTTCGAAAAGAAATGAATTGAATTGAAAATGATTTCGAAATGAATTGAATTGAAAACGATTTCAAAATGAATTGAATTGAAAACGATTTCGAAATGAATTGAATATATAACGATTTCGAAATGAATTGAATATATAACGATTTCGAAATGAATTGAATATATAACGATTTCGAAATGAATTGAATATATAACGATTTCGAAATGAATTGAATATATAACGATTTCGAAATGAATTGAATATATAACGATTTCGAAATGAATTGAATATATAACGATTTCGAA
This sequence comes from Allium sativum, assembly GCA_030737875.1. Lineage (NCBI taxonomy): Eukaryota > Viridiplantae > Streptophyta > Magnoliopsida > Asparagales > Amaryllidaceae > Allium > Allium sativum. Next base: position 299,876,065 of record CM060921.1, read on the forward strand.
ATGAATTGAATTGAAAACGATTTCGAAATGAATTGAATTGAAAACGATTTCGAAATGAATTGAATTGAAAACGATTTCGAAATGAATTGAATTGAAAACGATTTCGAAATGAATTGAATTGAAAACGATTTCGAAATGAATTGAATTGAAAACGATTTCGAAATGAATTGAATTGAAAAGGATTTCGAAATGAATTGAATTGAAAAGGATTTCGAAATGAATTGAATTGAAAACGATTTTGAAATGAATTGAATTGAAAACGATTTCGAAATGAATTGAATTGAAAACGATTTCGAAATGAATTGAATTGAAAACTATTTCAAAATGAATTGAATTGAAAACGATTTCGAAATGAATTGAATAGAAAACGAATGTGATTTCAATTGAATATATAACGAATTTGATTCGAATAGAAAACCAATTTGAATTGAATCGAATAGAAAACCAATTTGAATTGAATCGAATAGAAAACGACTTTGGAATTGAAAACGAATTCAAATTGAATTGAAATGAATTCAAATTGAATTGAAATTTGAATTGAATAGAAATGAATTTTAAAACGAATTTATAAAGAAGAATTCAATTTTGCTTTGGATTGAAATGGAAGTTGAAATTGTTTTTGAAACGAATTTAAAACTATTTATATAATTCGTTTTAAATAGTAATCGACGAAATATATATTATATATATTATATATATAATATAATGGCCTGAATAGAACGCGCCGCGCCGCGGCAGTTCGTGAATTTCGACCATTTATTTCGAACGGACATTACGGGAGATCCGACCGTCGGATTCTCCTAAAACCGGAACCGTTGGGTTCGTATCGAAAAGAGCTTTCTAACGAATATTAGAAATTAGAAATCTAACGGTTGGATTTGGAATTATGTCCAAATCAAATTTGAAAAAGGTCGCTGTAAGTGCAGTTCGATGGCCGTTGATGGAAATCGACTGTACGGGCCTTGATAAAATTATTAAAAATAGTAATAATTTGTGTAAAATCATAAGAAATGATTTGGGAAAAATTGGGATGAAAAACTCCATATTTGAAAAGATAAAAATAGATTTTTATCGAAATGAACTAGTTTTGAACTAGAATTATAATTCTATTTATTTTTAAGTAAATAGATTGAATTTGAAAAGGGTTTTAAAAATAACCAGAATTTCCAATGATTGCATTGGAGTGGATTTGAATCGAAATTGTCTTCGGAATATTTCGATGTTGGAATTCGTGATTATACAGATGTTGTTATGGAAATTTGAAAGATATATATTTATATCGTTATTTCCAATACGACATTTGTTAGTCGTAGAATTTGATATTGAATATAAGCCGATATATTTTCTATTCAGAGCCTTGTATTGAATATCAAATGTGATTTGGGTTTGTCGTGAATGGTGTCTTCACTAACACTGTTCTTGAACCCAGTAGAGAAAAGATTAAATCTTTTTATTTAGATTTAATGAAGTGTACCAATTAAATAATATTTAATTGAAATTGAATTGATATTGATTTTTGGGTTTATTGTGAACAGTGTTTTAAATAACACTTGTTCTTTAACCCGATAATTAATGAATGTGACTTTGGGTTTATCGTGAACTGTGTTTTAAATGACACGGATTCTTTAACCCAGTTAACGATTAAAACTAAGTGGAGTTTTAATGAATCTTTAATTAGATTGAAATGGTCGAGAATGGAGTATCACCAGTTTTGCTCCAGGTGATAGTTAAATCTTTAATTAGATTTGAACGTGAAATGGTAATTGAATTTACCGATAACACTGAGGTGTTAGATATGAAGTATTACCAGTTTTACTTCATGGGATAAATAGGTTGGGATTGGGAAATTAAAACAAATGATTACTTCGGTAAGTTTCGTTAATCCCGATTAGTTGAATCGAAATTCAAAAGGATAGATTAAAGAATAAATATAAAGAATTTATCTTGGATAAAATTAATGGGAACCTTTCCCTATGAATGTGAAATTTAGAAACTAACTGTCGGTTAGCCAAGCAGAATGGTTTTCTGGATATTGATCTGATATCGGTTTCGGCCTTCGGGGTTAATATTTGGGGAATTATTCTCTTGATTAATTTACGGTTAGTGACTAATGAATTGGAATGAGGCGTATGTTGTGTTTGTGTAACACTTATTTAAATATACGCGAGTTATTCGGAAAGACCGGGTTTATCCCATTCTGAATAACTGATACGACGATAAGTCGAAGATGAAGACGATGGTCAAAGACCGGAGGTCTTCACGTCGTTTGGGCGATTACTGATGATCTTGATTAGGCTGTACACCCAAGAAGATGGAAACAGTTGGTGATCGTCCAGACGTGCTTGGAGATCAATGGATATGCGGGGTACTAGGTGCCTCCGGTTTCGTTCAGACCCAGAACGGACTTGTAAATGGACTGTGTGTCTGACATTGGATTTTAGTCTGTGTGATTGATTTCTATTAAATATATATCTGTTTGGCGGCAGAGAATTTATTCTCTTGCTTAACGCCCTTCTCTGAGACGTATGAGCTCAGGGGTTATATACTGATGGATATCAAAAGCATAGAGTGAATTGCCTGTGTGGCATGCTAAGATGCAAAAGATCAAGGCTTCTGTTGAAAAGAAAAGTCTTGTGGTTGATGATCGAAGCACGGCCTTTGTGGCGTAGCTTTGTGTAACGTTTACTTCGCGAGTTTCGCACCCCGGTTGTGAACCAGAAACGGGAGGAAGGACCTCAGGGAGGACATGCGTTTCTTCCTAGCTAGGGTGGTGTCAGTGACCTACCAGCCCTGACATTTATATACTTTTCACCTGTGTGGGTTTTGCTGCTGCGAGGCGCCTCGGTTTGATCGGACGATCCGGGTCCGATGGAGTCATTCGTTGGCTCGTTCACGCCCCAAAGGGCGGGGAAACGCATTGTTCAGGAATTTTAATCCACATCGGTGGACCGGCCCTGTCGCTCCTAGGGTCACTCGAGCTCTGATCCTGAGACTCGAGCTAGGCAGTCTCGAATCGGTTGAGGACTATCTTTTGCCTCGGTTCACAGACGGAAATCCAATTTCCAAATACGTGACATTTGCGGTTTTAATTGTAGAACTAGTATGGCGACATGATATATGGTACCCATGCCGTCTATGATTGATACTTATGCTTTGCACTATGCACTTATTATAGTATCAAATGATTTCTTTTAAACGTATCAAGCATTCTTGGCTATTATAAGGTGAAAACCCTATCCCCCGGCTTGCGTTGCATTGTGTGATAGGACCTGGGTCTTATAATAGCTTCATTTTTCTCTATTTAGCATTGCGCTGTTGTTTTATGCACTGGTATTCTTGGGAGGAAACCCGTTCCGTGTTATACGGCGTGGTCCCTTGATTTACCTAACTTTAAAAATAAAGATTACTGTTTTTAGTTCTCACACCAGTCACATGACTGACCTGGAGTTTATTGTTTTAACCTAAACTCTGGGTGCCCTTATTTTCACACGGGCAACTAGTAGTTTTGGTTTTGCAGATTTATATTCACAGGATCCTGGTTTACAGCTGGAACGATATCCGGAAAGCTTTGTATCCGTATATCTCCTTCTAGTTGTGTATTGTATTATTTTCCGCTGCTATGTGTTTAAATGTAATTTAAATCTCTGATATTTCTGTGTAATATTCATTCATACTCTGTATATTCTTGTAATCTGATGCATTGTTGTAATAAAAATGAAATGTTCTTTTGTATGCGTTCTGTTTTGTCTTGTTCTCAAACGATAGGGCTTTTCGAACGGTCTGGGTCGGTTTAGCGACTGGTTCGGACCAAGCGAAATTCCTTCTCGTCACAGTTGGTATCAGAGCTCTGGTTTACAGAGCTCGATAACAAGACACATTAGAACCATACGAAAGAATTCATCAGATATTGTATTAGTAATATCCAATGGGAATGACTCGTTAGAGATAGGATCAGTAGTATCCTAGAACGAGTGTGAAGAGTATATTTTTAAAATGAAAACAATTTTTGTTTTGAAAATTTAAATCAACTATTCGTATTTGATTATTTATTTGTATTGATTTGGACAGTCCAGTATATAAAGAATTTGCATATACGCCTTGCAAACGTATATTCAAAGTTTTAATATATTGGATAGATATAGCATCACACTCTAGTCGCCCGGAGATGATTCAAATGATGAGGCCTCATCATCAGTGTTTATATTCGAGTGACGAAAGTGAGATTCCTATATATTTCCATTAGACTGGTGTGAGAACCAAAATTTGATAGGGCTTATTGTTGTGATTTGGCATCAAAAATCTGATTTTTGTATATGTATCAAAATTATGAATTTGAAACTCTAATCCACTAACTGATTGATGTTTGTGTTGTTTGTTTATTTGTTTGATAAATTTTTTAACCATTATGCCTAATTGAATCAAATATTGAATTATATTGAAAATAGGTTGCATTTGCTTGCATATACATATACTTACATTGAACAGGTCATAGTAAGGAGGCTAGAGCAGAGAATAAAATTTGTTTGCCCGACAAATAGGTACATGTTTACTACATAATTTACTGTTTTGTTTGGGTGATGATGATTTTATGAGCCTATTGGCTAGCCGCTTGGCTTTTTCTTTTTCTTTTTGAGATCTGAAGGACCGGGGAAGCTATTTGAAATTCCCCGATGCTCCCATTGCAGGGGAGGTTATGGCGAAATTTTTCGAAAATTTAGGGTGTTAGCCAAAATTTTGAAATTTTGAAAATTCTCAGAAACTGAAAAGTTGGAGAATGGAAGCCAGATCGAACGTAGAGTTGATTAATCAAACCACTTTCGACTTTGTTCCTTTTCGGGGACGAAAAGTTTTACGTGGGGGAGATTGTAACAACCTGAAAATCTGGGCCAGTTTAAAATTTTTATTTTGGCAATTTTAGCGAATTTTGAATATTTAAAATGAACTATTTTAAATAATTTCGACGAGAAATTTATTTTGAATATAATTCGATCGTATATATTTATACGCGTCGTCGTTAGAATATAAATAATTATATAATTATAAAAGGAATTTAAAATGGCGCGGTAGTTCGATAATTCGATTTCAAACTTCAATTGAATGTACCGGGTGCAAAACAATCCGGATTTTAGTGAAACCAAAAATAATAGGATCTAATTGATGATATCTTCCCAACGAATCCTAAAAATCAAAATTTCATAGCGGGAATCAAAAGATATGTCCAGTTGAAAATTCTGAATAGTCGCTATGGAATTCAGGCCCTTAAAAATAGACATTTTGCAAATGACCTCGGATTTCGACGAAACTAGTTTTGTTAGGACCGTATCGTCAATACGAAGCTAGAAAATATTTTTCGGGAATTTTTCTAGTTAGTATGTGACCCCGGTAAATTGAAATCCGTGTTCAAATTCAATATATAGAGTTATATGTTGATTTTGATGAAAACTGATTGTAACTATCGAATCAGCTTGCGATACATATCCCATTGTGTTCGGAATGGGGGTAAAACGCTATGGACGACAGGCGGTGGGCCTCGTTTTGAGGTCGTATGTAAAAGTCAACTTTTTTTAGTAAATAAATAATTTAAATTTAAAGTTCTCTCCCCTCCCCCTTATTTCATTCTGCCCCCCCCCCCCTATTTCTTCATTCGCTCAGAAACAAAAAGAAAAAAAAAACGAATCGAGATCGACAGCCGCCCCCCCTCGTACATCGCGCCGCCTGCGCACGGCGACCCCACCCCGATGACCGACCCTGTGACGACCGGGAATTTCGCTCGATCCGAATCAGTCGTTAAACCGATCTAGACCGTTCGAAACCCCTGATCGTTTGAGAACAGGACAAATCGGAACACACACAGAAGAACATTTCATTGTATATTACAACAATGCATCAGATTACAAGAATATACAGAGTATAAATGAATAAATATTACACAGAAATATCAGAGATTACAATAAATTACATAGCAGCGGAAAATAATACAACGCGCAACTGAAGGTGATATACGGATACAGAGCTTTCCGAATATCATTCCAGCTGTAAACCAGGATCCTGTGAATATAAATCTGCAAAACCAAAACTACTAGCTGCCCGTGCGGAAAATAGGGGCACCCAGAGTTTAGGTTAAAACAATAAACTCCAGGTCAGTCATGTGACTGGTGTGAGAACTAAAACAGTTATTAATATTGATTTTAAAGTTAGGTAAATCAAGGGACCACGCCGTATAACACGGAACGGGTTTCCTCCCAAGAATACCAGTGCATAGAACAAACATCGCAATGCTAAATAAAGAAAAATGAAGCTGTTATAAGACCCAGGTCCCATCACACAATGCAACGCAAGCCGGAGGATAGGGTTTTCCCTTATAACAGCCAAACATGCTTGGTACGTTTAAAACAAATCATTTGATACTATAATAAGTGTATAGTGTCAAAACAACTTCAATCATAAATATCAATCATAGGCGGCATAGCTACCATCTACTATGTCGCCATACTAGTTCTACAATTAAAACCGAATTACACGTATTGGAAATTGGATTTCCGTCATGAGTCGAGGCAAGGGGCAAGCTCCTCTCCGCTTCGAGACACTCTAGCAAATGCTCAGGACTACACACTCTGGGTAGCCACTTGGATCGGTTGGGCTGGTCCTCACTTACGTTAGAGGATTGGCAATTCCTGAACACACGTTTCCCGGTCCTTACAGACCTATAATCGAGGCGCCTCATTCCAACAACCACAAAGGTGAAAAGTATATAAATGTCAGGGCTGGTAAGTCACTGACACCACCAAAGCTAGAAAGAAACGTCGTGTTCTCCCAACGGCCCGTATCCCGTTTTTAACTCATACCGAGGTGTGAGGCTCGCGAATTCACGTTATACACAAAGCTGCCACGTAGGCGTGCTTTGATCATCAACCACAAGACTTTGCTTTTCAACAGAAGCCTTGATCATTGCATCTTAGCGTGCCACACAGGCAATTCATGCCATGCGACTGATGTCCATCGATATACAACCTCTGAGCTCGTACGTCTCAGAGAAGGGCGTTAAGCAAAAGAATAAATTCTCCGCCGCCAAACAGATGTATATTTAATAGAAATCAATCAACACAGAATAAAATCCAGTGTCAGACACACAATCCATTTACAAGTCCGTTCTGGGTCTGAACGAAACCGGAGGCACTTTCCTCGCATATCCATCCATCTCCAAGTACGTCTGGACAACTACCAACTATTTCCATCCTCTTGGGTGTACAGCTCAATCCGGATCGTCAGTAATTATCCAAACGATGTGAAGACTTCCGGTCTTCGACCACCGTCTTCATCTTCGACTTATCGTCGAATCGGTTATTCAGAATGGGTATAAACCCGGACTTTCCGAACAACCCGCATATATTAAAATAAACGTTACACAAACACAACATACGCCTCATTCCAATTCATTAGTCACTAACCGCAAATTAGCAAGAGAACAATTTCCCAAACATTAACCCCGAAGGCCGAAACCAACATCAGATCAATACCCAGGAAACCATTCTTCTTAGCCAACCTACAGCTAGTTTCTAAATTCCACATTCTTAGGGAAAGGTTCCCATTTATTTTATCCAAGATAAATTCTTTAAAATTTATCCTGTAATCTTCCTTTGGATGTCGTTTCAAACCAAATTATGGTTTTTCTAAACTAGTCGAGATTAGCGAACCACACCGAAGTAATTATTTATTTTATTTCCCAATCCCAACCTATTCATCCTATGAAGCAAAACTGGTAATACTCCATGTCTAATACCACGGTGTTATCGGTAAAATTAATTACCTTTTCACGTTCAAATCTAATTAAAGATTTGACTATCGCTTGGAGTAAAACTGGCGATACTCCATTCTCGCTCATTTCTAAATTTGATAATTTAGACTATAGGTTCACATTTCAATCTAATTGCAGATTCGTTAGAACTCCCTTTACTGGGTTAAAGAACTAGGTGTTATTTAAAACACAGTTCACGACAAACCCAAATCACATTCTATTTATTATCGGGTTAAAGAACTAGTGTTATTTAAAACACCATTCACGATAAACCCATTTCAAATCCATTTAAATATATTAGAAATTCTGATTATTTAAAACCCCTTTTTAAATCTAATTTATTTATTTAAAAATAATTGGGTTTTAAATTTAGTTCAAAACTAGTTCATTTCGATAAAGATCTATTTTTATCATTTCAAATATGGGGTTTTTCACCCTAAATTTTCCCAAATCATTTCTTATGATTTTACACAAATTATTTATATTTTTAATAATTTTATCAAGGCCCGTACAGTCGATTTCCACCAACGGCCATCGAACTGCACTTACAGCGACCTTTTTCGAATTTGATTTGGACGTAACTCCAAATCCAACCGTTAGATCTTGAATTTCAAATATTCGTTAGAAAGCTCTTTTCGATACGAACCCAACGGTTCCGGTTTTAGGAGAATCCGACGGTCGGATCTCCCGTAATGTCCGTTTGAAATAAATGGTCGAAATTCACGAACTACCGCGGCGCGGCGCGTTCTATTCAGGCCATTATATTATATATATAATATACATAATATATATTTCGTCGATTTTAAATTAAAAACGAATTATATGAATAGTTTTGAATTCGTTTCAAAAACAATTTCAACTTCCATTTCAATTCAAAGAAAAATTGAATTCTTCTTGATAAATTCGTTTTAAAATTCATTTCTATTCAATTCAAATTTCAATTAAATTTGAATTCATTTCAATTCGCTTTCAATTCAATTTGAATTCGTTTACAATTCAATTTAATTCAAATTGTTTTTATATTCGATTCAAACTCGTTTTCTATTCAAATCAAATTCGTTTCGTTTTCTACTTGAATCAAATTCATTATATATTCAATTGAAATCAAATTGGTTTTCTATTCCATTCAATTCGAAATCGTTTTATATTCAATTCAAATCGAAATCGTTATATATTCAATTCATTTCGAAATCGTTATATATTCAATTCATTTCGAAATCGTTATATATTCAATTCATTTCGAAATCGTTATATATTCAATTCATTTCGAAATCGTTATATATTCAATTCATTTCAAATTGAATAAAATCGATATAAATATCGTTTACGTCAAAATGGCGCATCACTAATCAACACGGCTTTATATATTCTATTTCAAATATTTCTTTTCGTCAACACACGACTAATCTCAACGAATGAGTATCGTCCATGTGTGACTATTTTTGTTAAAATATTTCGTTCAACACATGACTAATCTCAACGGATGAGTACAGTCAACACATGAACCTTTATTTTATATTGATAAAGATGTAAATTTTATTATAAAAATAATTCGTTCAACACATGACTAATCTCAACGGATGAGTACAGTCAACACATGAACCTTTATTTTATATTGATAAAGATGTAAATTTTATTATAAAAATAATTCGTTCAACACATGACTAATCTCAACGGATGAGTACAGTCAACACATGAACCTTTATTTTATATTGATAAAGATGTAAATTTTATTATAAAAATAATTCGTTCAACACATGACTAATCTCAACGGATGAGTACAGTCAACACATGAACCTTTATTTTATATTGATAAAGATGTAAATTTTATTATAAAAATAATTCGTTCAACACATGACTAATCTCAACGGATGAGTACAGTCAACACATGAACCTTTATTTTATATTGATAAAGATGTAAATTTTATTATAAAAATAATTCGTTCAACACATGACTAATCTCAACGGATGAGTACAGTCAACACATGAACCTTTATTTTATATTGATCTTTATTTTTCAAATTGGAATGAGGCCCAATCAATTACCATATAAAGTTAATTATATGGATTTTCATACAACACATGTATAATAGCATTGAAAAATAACCAACCATCAACCAAAGTGCACTACACTGTATAAGCATCAAATATAGATATCTAACGCTTATAACAGCCTGTCAATCAATCGATCGACATATTTAATCAATCAGGATGAGTGAACTTCAAATTTCATCCCAACACCCGTGTGGGGTTTCAAACAATCAAACATAGAATTTTGTTGTGCAGTTGGGCGATGTGTAAAATTTATCGACCCAATCAATGTCCTTCAAATAGGTGTACATAAACAAACCGTCCGGTTTGTAAATGAATATTTTATTTTATTCACTTTCACTATATTCATATTCACGTTAAAAATTATATTTTTAACGATACAGCATTTTATTTTAACATATGAATTTTTATTCAGTTCACTTACACAATAAAAATGATATATATTTTTTTCTAACATATTTTAGAAAATTTCGGCGGCATAACGGCACGATACTAGAAACGGGACGAGGCCTAGCCTTATCCCCGGTCTAGTGAAGGCCCACGCCATTCACACATCAATCAAATCCATTCATTTCACCAAACAATTCAATTTCAACCAAATAATCTAACTAATTTTTGCAATCAAACAAACAAGTCCATGGTCTGTGGACGATTGTGTCGGGTGCTACTAAGCACCGTCTGCATCCTAGTATATATATGTAATTAGAAAAGAAATTGAAAGGTGAGAAGTTCTCACCGATAGCTATCCTAGCTCCATGGCACTTCATTGATAGAAATCTTCCTCGCTATCGCATCTTCGTTGCCCGTAGCCACTACATATGTAAAAATCGAATTTTTACTTAGCTATTCAATATATAAAAATCGAATTTTTCCCTTGTTATTCAATATATAAAAATCGAATTTTTATACCGCTGCTATATAGATGAAAATTATAATTCCACATCGATGTTCATATAGTAAAGATTATATTTTTATCCCGCTATTCTTCATATAAAGATTTCGCCTTTTCAAAAACAAAGTTTATATTTTCCTCGAAGTAAAAATCATATTTTTACTTCACTACTTATATCAAAACATCGTCTTTTCACTTTTAAAAATATCGCCTTTTCACTTATAAAAATATCGCCTTTTCACTTTTAAAAATCCAAACTTTACGAAAGCAAAAATCTTATTTTTTCTCTAAAAATATATCCTTTCCTATTTAAGCAAAAATCATATTTCTACATCTTTTAAATAGTAAAGATTATATTTTTTTTTATACTTTAAAAAATATGAAAATCATATTTTTATTATCCTCCTATATATTTAAAAATCTAACTTTGCCATTCTCACATAAACTGCCCCTTTTTGTTTTATTTATTTAAAGAGTAATTACTGAAAATTAACAAAATAAATAATTAACTAAATTGAAATTAAAACTTACAGTTTAATTGGAAGGGGGAGATGGGCTGTCGCGGTCGGAGGTTGCTCAGGCGGTGGCGAGGCTGGGTGGTCGGCGATGCAAGCTGGAGGCGCTAGGGTTTGGTGGGGGGTGCGGTCAGTTTCAGGAGGGAGAAGAAGAAGAGGAGGAAGGAGAAGATGAATAAGAGGGCGAGGGTGCTGGCGCCCTAACAGGCGGCGGAGCATCGTTGGGGGCGCGCCAGGATGGCGGCGGCACATCACAGCCTTCCGCGATCGATTCCCCCCCCCCCTTTTTTTTTTCTGACCTAAATCGTTTTGAACGGGAAAGGTAAAAAGGGGGGTCTGACGTGGATAAGGAGGTAAGGGTTTTGTTTTTTTTATTTTTTTTTATTTAGTTAATTTATTTTTCGCCAAAAAGCAACCTTTATTTTCGACCTCAAAACGAGGTCCACCGCCTGTCGTCCATAGCGGTTTACCCCCATTCCGAACACAATGGGATATGTATCGTAGGCTGATTCGATCGTCTCGATCAGTTTCCGTTGAATTTACATTTAAATCACTATATTGAATTTTAAACGTACATTTCAAATTACCGGGGTCACATACTAACTCAAAAAATTCCTGAAAAATATTTTCTAGCTTCGTATTGACGATACGGTCCTAACAAAACTAGTTTCGTTGAATTCTGAGACCGTTGGAAAAATGGCCATTTTCCAGTCGATTAAAATCAACTAAAACCGGTCAAACACGTTTTCCTTTGCCACGCTCACATACTGATTCTAAAAATTATGAAATTTGAAACCTAGCAATAATTTGACACTGCGGATCCAACAAAAGTGGTTTCATCGAAATCCGAGGTCATTTGCAAAATGTCTATTTTTAAGGGCCTGAATTCCATAGCGACTATTCAGGATTTTCAACTGGACATATCTATTGATTCCCGCTATGAAAATTTGATTTGTCGGATTCGTTGGAAAGATATCATCAATTAGATCCTAATGTTTTTGGTTTCACTAAAATCCGGATTGTTTTGCAACCGGTACATTCAATTGAAGTTTGAAATCGAATTATCGAACTACCACGCCATTTTCAATTCTATTTAAAATTATATATAAATATTTATATTCTAACGACGACGCGTATAATATATACGTTCGAATTATATTCAAAACAAATTTCTCGCCGATATTATTTAAAATAATTCATTTTAAATATTCAAAATTCGCTAAAATCGCCAAAATAAAAAATTTTAAACTAGCCCAGATTTTCCGGGTTATTACATTCTCCCCCACTTAAAACTTTTCGTCCCCGAAAAGGAACAAAGTCGAAAGTGGTTTGATTATTCAACTCTACGTTTGGTCTGGCTTCCATTCTCCAACTCTTTAGTTTCTGAGAATTTTCAAAATTTCAAAAATTTGGCTAACACCCTAAATTTTTGAAAAATTTCGCCATAACCTCCCCTGCACCGGGAGCATCGGGGAATTTCAAATAGCTTCCCCGGTCCTTCTAATCTCAAAAAGAAAAAGAAAAAGCCAAGCGGCTAGCCAATAGGCTCATAAAATCATCATCACCCAAACAAAACAGTAAATTATGTAGTAAACATGTACCTATTTGTCGGGCAAACAAATTTTATTCTTCGGCTCTAGCCTCCTTGCTATGACCTGTTCAATGTAAGTATATGTATATGCAAGCAAATGCGACCAATTTTCAATACAATTCAATATTTGATTCTATTAGGCATAATGGTTCAAAATTAGCAAACAAATAGACAAACAACACAAACATCAATCAATTAGTGGATTAGAGTTTCAAATCCATAAATTTGATATATATACAAAAATCATGTTTTTGATGCCAATTCACAACAAAGTGTTCTATCTATATTAGTTTTGGTTCTCACACCAGTCTAATGGAAACATATAGAAAGCACACCTTCGTCACACGAAACTAATTACTAATGATGACGCGTCAATCATCAGAATCAGGTCCGGGCGACTAGAGTGTGATCCTATATCTATCTAATATATTAAAACTTCGAATATACGTTCATGACGCGTATATGCAAAATCTTTATATATTAGATTGTCCATATTCAAAATAAATAAATATTCAAATACGTATAAAGTGATTTAAATTTTCAAAACAAAATTGTTTTACTTTGAAAAATATACTCTTCACACTCGTTCTAGGATACTACTGATCCTATCTCTAACGAGTCATTCTAATTGGATATTACTAATCCAATATCTGATGAATTCTTTCGTATGGTTCTAATGTGTCTTGTTCTCGAGCTCTGTAAACCAAAGGTCTGATACCAAATGTGACGGCCGGGAATTTCGCTCGATCCGAATCAGTCGTTAAACCGATCTAGACCGTTCGAAACCCTTGATCGTTTGAGAACAGGACAAATCAGAACACACACAGAAGAACATTTCATTGTATATTACAACAATGCATCAGATTACAAGAATATACAGAGTATAAATGAATAAATATTACACAGAAATATCAGAGATTACAATAAATTACATAGCAGCGGAAAATAATACAACGCGCAACTGAAGGTGATATACGGAAACAGAGCTTTCCGAATATCATTCCAGCTGTAAACCAGGATCCTGTGAATATAAACCTGCAAAACCAAAACTACTAGCTGCCCATGCGGAAAATAGGGGCACCCAGAGTTTAGGTTAAAACAATAAACTCCAGGTCAGTCATGTGACTGGTGTGAGAACTAAAACAGTTATTAATATTGATTTTAAAGTTAGGTAAATCAAGGGACCACGCCGTATAACACGGAACGGGTTTCCTCCCAAGAATACCAGTGCATAGAACAAATAGCGCAATGCTAAATAAAGAAAAATGAAGCTGTTATAAGACCCAGGTCCCATCACACAATGCAACGCAAGCCGGAGGATAGGGTTTTCCCTTATAACAGCCAAACATGCTTGGTACGTTTAAAACAAATCATTTGATACTATAATAAGTGTATAGTGTCAAAATAACTTCAATCATAAATATCAATCATAGGCGGCATAACTACCATCTACTATGTCGCCATACTAGTTCTACAATTAAAACCGAATTACACGTATTGGAAATTGGATTTCCATCATGAGTCGAGGCAAGGGGAAAGCTCCTCTCCGCTTCGAGACACTCTAGCAAATGCTCAGGACTACACACTCTGGGTAGCCACTTGGATCGGTTGGGCCGGTCCTCACTTACGTTAGAGGATTGGCAATTCCTGAACACACGTTTCCCGGTCCTTACAGACCTATAATCGAGGCGCCTCATTCCAACAACCACAAAGGTGAAAAGTATATAAATGTCAGGGCTGGTAAGTCACTGACACCACCAAAGATAGAAAGAAACGTCGTGTTCTCCCAACGGCCCGTATCCCGTTTTTAACTCATACCGAGGTGTGAGGCTCGCGAATTCACGTTATACACAAAGCTGCCACGTAGGCGTGCTTTGATCATCAACCATAAGACTTTGCTTTTCAACAGAAGCCTTGATCATTGCATCTTAGCGTGCCACACAGGCAATTCATGCCATGCGACTGATGTCCATCGATATACAACCTCTGAGCTCGTACGTCTCAGAGAAGGGCGTTAAGCAAAAGAATAAATTCTCCGCCGCCAAACAGATGTATATTTAATAGAAATCAATCAACACAGAATAAAATCCAGTGTCAGACACACCATCCATTTACAAGTCCGTTCTGGGTCTGAACGAAACCGGAGGCACTTTCCTCGCATATCCATCCATCTCCAAGTACGTCTGGACGACTACCAACTATTTCCATCCTCTTGGGTGTACAGCCCAATCCGGATCGTCAGTAATTATCCAAACGATGTGAAGACTTCCGGTCTTCGACCACCGTCTTCATCTTCGACTTATCGTCGAATCGGTTATTCAGAATGGGTATAAACCCGGACTTTCCGAACAACCCGAGTATATTAAAACAAACGTTACACAAACACAACATATGCCTCATTCCAATTCATTAGTCACTAACCGCAAATTAGCAAGAGAACAATTTCCCAAACATTAACCCCGAAGGCCGAAACCAACATCATATCAATACCCAGGAAACCATTCTTCTTAGCCAACCTACAGCTAGTTTCTAAATTCCACATTCTTAGGGAAAGGTTCCCATTTATTTTATCCAAGATAAATTCTTTAAAATTTATCCTGTAATCTTCCTTTGGATGTCGTTTCAAACCAAATTATGGTTTTTCTAAACTAGTCGAGATTAGCGAACCACACCGAAGTAATTATTTATTTTATTTCCCAATCCCAACCTATTCATCCCATGAAGCAAAACTGGTAATACTCCATGTCTAATACCACGGTATTATCGGTAAAATTAATTACCTTTTCACGTTCAAATCTAATTAAAGATTTGACTATCGCTTGGAGTAAAACTGGCGATACTCCATTCTCGCTCATTTCTAAATTTGATAATTTAGATTATAGGTTCACATTTCAATCTAATTGCAGATTCGTTAGAACTCCCTTTACTGGGTTAAAGAACTAGGTGTTATTTAAAACACAGTTCACGACAAACCCAAATCACATTCTATTTATTATCGGGTTAAAGAACTAGTGTTATTTAAAACACCATTCACGATAAACCCATTTCAAATCCATTTAAATATATTAGAAATTCTGATTATTTAAAACCCCTTTTTAAATCTAATTTATTTATTTAAAAATAATTGGGTTTTAAATTTAGTTCAAAACTAGTTCATTTCGATAAAAATCTATTTTTATCATTTCAAATATGGGGTTTTTCACCCCAAATTTTCCCAAATCATTTCTTATGATTTTACACAAATTATTTATATTTTTAATAATTTTATCAAGGCCCGTACAGTCGATTTCCACCAACGGCCATCGAACTGCACTTACAGCGACCTTTTTCGAATTTGATTTGGACGTAACTCCAAATCCAACCGTTAGATCTTGAATTTCAAATATTCGTTAGAAAGCTCTTTTCGATACGAACCCAACGGTTCCGGTTTTAGGAGAATCCGACGGTCGGATCTCCCGTAATGTCCGTTTGAAATAAATGGTCGAAATTCACGAACTGCCGCGGCGCGGCGCGTTCTATTCAGGCCATTATATTATATATATAATATACATAATATATATTTCGTCGATTTTAAATTAAAAACGAATTATATGAATAGTTTTGAATTCATTTCAAAAACAATTTCAACTTCCATTTCAATTCAAAGAAAAATTGAATTCTTCTTGATAAATTCGTTTTAAAATTCATTTCTATTCAATTCAAATTTCAATTAAATTTGAATTCATTTCAATTCGCTTTCAATTCAATTTGAATTCGTTTTCAATTCAATTCAATTCAAATTGTTTTTATATTCGATTCAAACTCGTTTTCTATTCAAATCAAATTCGTTTCGTTTTCTACTTGAATCAAATTCATTATATATTCAATTGAAATCAAATTGGTTTTCTATTCCATTCAATTCGAAATCGTTTTATATTCAATTCAAATCGAAATCGTTATATATTCAATTCATTTCGAAATCGTTATATATTCAATTCATTTCGAAATCGTTATATATTCAATTCATTTCGAAATCGTTATATATTCAATTCATTTCGAAATCGTTATATATTCAATTCATTTCGAAATCGTTATATATTCAATTCATTTCGAAATCGTTATATATTCAATTCATTTCAAATTGAATAAAATCGATATAAATATCGTTTACGTCAAAATGGCGCATCACTAATCAACACGGCTTTATATATTCTATTTCAAATATTTCTTTTCGTCAACACACGACTAATCTCAACGAATGAGTATCGTCCATGTGTGACTATTTTTGTTAAAATATTTCGTTCAACACATGACTAATCTCAACGGATGAGTACAGTCAACACATGAACCTTTATTTTATATTGATAAAGATGTAAATTTTATTATAAAAATAATTCGTTCAACACATGACTAATCTCAACGGATGAGTACAGTCAACACATGAACCTTTATTTTATATTGATAAAGATGTAAATTTTATTATAAAAATAATTCGTTCAACACATGACTAATCTCAACGGATGAGTACAGTCAACACATGAACCTTTATTTTATATTGATAAAGATGTAAATTTTATTATAAAAATAATTCGTTCAACACATGACTAATCTCAACGGATGAGTACAGTCAACACATGAACCTTTATTTTATATTGATAAAGATGTAAATTTTATTATAAAAATAATTCGTTCAACACATGACTAATCTCAACGGATGAGTGCAGTCAACACATGAACCTTTATTTTATATTGATAAAGATGTAAATTTTATTATAAAAATAATTCGTTCAACACATGACTAATCTCAACGGATGAGTACAGTCAACACATGAACCTTTATTTTATATTGATAAAGATGTAAATTTTATTATAAAAATAATTCGTTCAACACATGACTAATCTCAACGGATGAGTACAGTCAACACATGAACCTTTATTTTATATTGATCTTTATTTTTCAAATTGGAATGAGGCCCAATCAATTACCATATAAAGTTAATTATATGGATTTTCATACAACACATGTATAATAGCATTGGAAAATAACAAACCATCAACCAAAGTGCACTACACTGTATAAGCATCAAATATAGATATCTAACGCTTATAACAGCCTGTCAATCAATCGATCGACATATTTAATCAATCAGGATGAGTGAACTTCAAATTTCATCCCAACATCCGTGTGGGGTTTCAAACAATCAAACATAGATTTTTGTTGTGCAGTTGGGCGATGTGTAAAATTTATCGACCCAATCAATGTCCTTCAAATAGGTGTACATAAACAAACCGTCCGGTTTGTAAATGAATATTTTATTTTATTCACTTTCACTATATTCATATTCACGTTAAAAATTATATTTTTAACGTTACAGCATTTTATTTTAACATATGAATTTTTATTCAGTTCACTTACACAATAAAAATGATATATATTTTTTTCTAACATATTTTAGAAAATTTCGGCGGCATAACGGCACGATACTAGAAACGGGATGAGGCCTAGCCTTATCCCCGGTCTAGTGAAGGCCCACGCCATTCACACATCAATCAAATCCATTCATTTCACCAAACAATTCAATTTCAACCAAATAATCTAACTAATTTTTGCAATCAAACAAACAAGTCCATGGTCTGTGGACGATTGTGTCGGGTGCTACTAAGCACCGTCTGCATCCTAGTATATATATGTAATTAGAAAAGAAATTGAAAGGTGAGAAGTTCTCACCGATAGCTATCCTAGCTCCATGGCACTTCATTGATAGAAATCTTCCTCGCTATCGCATCTTCGTTGCCCGTAGCCACTACATATGTAAAAATCGAATTTTTACTTTGCTATTCAATATATAAAAATCGAATTTTTCCCTTGTTATTCAATATATAAAAATCGAATTTTTATACCGCTACTATATAGATAAAAATTATAATTCCACATCGATGTTCATATAGTAAAGATTATATTTTTATCCCGCTATTCTTCATATAAAGATTTCGCCTTTTCAAAAACAAAGTTTATATTTTCCTCGAAGTAAAAATCATATTTTTACTTCACTACTTATATCAAAACATCGTCTTTTCACTTTTAAAAATATCGCCTTTTCACTTATAAAAATATCGCCTTTTCACTTTTAAAAATCCGAACTTTACGAAAGCAAAAATCTTATTTTTTCTCTAAAAATATATCCTTTCCTATTTAAGCAAAAATCATATTTCTACATCTTTTAAATAGTAAAGATTATATTTTTTTTTATACTTTAAAAAATATGAAAATAATATTTTTATTATCCTCCTATATATTTAAAAATCTAACTTTGCCATTCTCACATAAACTGCCCCTTTTTGTTTTATTTATTTAAAGAGTAATTACTGAAAATTAACAAAATAAATAATTAACTAAATTGAAATTAAAACTTACAGTTTAATTGGAAGGGGGAGATGGGCTGTCGCGGTCGGAGGTTGCTCAGGCGGTGGCGAGGCTGGGTGGTCGGCGATGCAAGCTGGAGGCGCTAGGTTTTGGTGTGGGGGGGGGGGGGGGGGGTCAGTTTCAGGAGGGAGAAGAAGAAGAGGAGGAAGGAGAAGATGAATAAGAGGGCGAGGGTGCTGGCGCCCTAACAGGCGGCGGAGCATCGTTGGGGGCGCGCCAGGATGGCGGCGGCGCATCACAGCCTTCCGCGATCGATTTCCCCCCCTTTTTTTTTCTGACCTAAATCGTTTTGAACGGGAAAGGTAAAAAGGGGGGGTCTGACGTGGATAAGGAGGTAAGGGTTTTGTTTTTTTTATTTTTTATTATTTAATTAATTTATTTTTCGCCAAAAAGCAACCTTTATTTTCGACCTCAAAACGAGGTCCACCGCCTGTCGTCCATAGTGTTTTACCCCCATTCCGAACACAATGGGATATGTATCGTAGGCTGATTCGATCGTCTCGATCAGTTTCCGTTGAATTTACATTTAAATCACTATATTGAATTTTAAACGTACATTTCAAATTACCGGGGTCACATACTAACTCGAAAAATTCCTGAAAAATATTTTCTAGCTTCGTATTGACGATACGGTCCTAACAAAACTAGTTTCGTTGAATTCTGAGACCGTTGGAAAAATGGCCATTTTCCAGTCGATTAAAATCAACTAAAACCGGTCAAACACGTTTTCCTTTGCCACGCTCACATACTGATTCTAAAAATTATGAAATTTGAAACCTTGCAATAATTTGACACTGCGGATCCAACAAAAGTGGTTTCATCGAAATCCGAGGTCATTTGCAAAATGTCTATTTTTAAGGGCCTGAATTCCATAGCGACTATTCAGGATTTTCAACTGGACATATCTATTGATTCCCGCTATGAAAATTTGATTTGTCGGATTCGTTGGAAAGATATCATCAATTAGATCCTAATGTTTTTGGTTTCACTAAAATCCGGATTGTTTTGCAACCGGTACATTCAATTGAAGTTTGAAATCGAATTATCGAACTACCACGCCATTTTCAATTCTATTTAAAATTATATATAAATATTTATATTCTAACGACGACGCGTATAATATATACGTTCGAATTATATTCAAAACAAATTTCTCGCTGATATTATTTAAAATAATTCATTTTAAATATTCAAAATTCGCTAAAATCGCCAAAATAAAAATTTTTAAACTAGCCCAGATTTTCCGGGTTATTACATTCTCCCCCACTTAAAACTTTTCGTCCCCGAAAAGGAACAAAGTCGAAAGTGGTTTGATTATTCAACTCTACGTTTGGTCTGGCTTCCATTCTCCAACTCTTTTGTTTCTGAGAATTTTCAAAATTTCAAAAATTTGGCTAACACCCTAAATTTTTGAAAAATTTCGCCATAACCTCCCCTGCACCGGGAGCATCGGGGAATTTCAAATAGCTTCCCCGGTCCTTCTAATCTCAAAAAGAAAAAGAAAAAGCCAAGCGGCTAGCCAATAGGCTCATAAAATCATCATCACCCAAACAAAACAGTAAGTTATGTAGTAAACATGTACCTATTTGTCGGGCAAACAAATTTTATTCTTCGGCTCTAGCCTCCTTGCTATGACCTGTTCAATGTAAGTATATGTATATGCAAGCAAATGCGACCAATTTTCAATACAATTCAATATTTGATTCTATTAGGCATAATGGTTCAAAATTAGCAAACAAATAGACAAACAACACAAACATCAATCAATTAGTGGATTAGAGTTTCAAATCCATAAATTTGATATATATACAAAAATCATGTTTTTGATGCCAATTCACAACAAAGTGTTCTATCTATATTAGTTTTGGTTCTCACACCAGTCTAATGGAAACATATAGAAAGCACACCTTCGTCACACGAAACTAATTACTAATGATGACGCGTCAATCATCAGAATCAGGTCCGGGCGACTAGAGTGTGATCCTATATCTATCTAATATATTAAAACTTCGAATATACGTTCATGACGCGTATATGCAAAATCTTTATATATTAGATTGTCCATATTCAAAATAAATAAATATTCAAATACGTATAAAGTGATTTAAATTTTCAAAACAAAATTGTTTTACTTTGAAAAATATACTCTTCACACTCGTTCTAGGATACTACTGATCCTATCTCTAACGAGTCATTCTAATTGGATATTACTAATCCAATATCTGATGAATTCTTTCGTATGGTTCTAATGTGTCTTGTTCTCGAGCTCTGTAAACCAAAGCTCTGATACCAAATGTGACGGCCGGGAATTTCGCTCGATCCGAATCAGTCGTTAAACCGATCTAGACCGTTCGAAACCCTTGATCGTTTGAGAACAGGACAAATCAGAACACACACAGAAGAACATTTCATTGTATATTACAACAATGCATCAGATTACAAGAATATACAGAGTATAAATGAATAAATATTACACAGAAATATCAGAGATTACAATAAATTACATAGCAGCGGAAAATAATACAACGCGCAACTGAAGGTGATATACGGATACAGAGCTTTCCGAATATCATTCCAGTTGTAAACCAGGATCCTGTGAATATAAATCTGCAAAACCAAAACTACTAGCTGCCCGTGCGGAAAATAGGGGCACCCAGAGTTTAGGTTAAAACAATAAACTCCAGGTCAGTCATGTGACTGGTGTGAGAACTAAAACAGTTATTAATATTGATTTTAAAGTTAGGTAAATCAAGGGACCACGCCGTATAACACGGAACGGGTTTCCTCCCAAGAATACCAGTGCATAGAACAAACAGCGCAATGCTAAATAAAGAAAAATGAAGCTGTTATAAGACCCAGGTCCCATCACACAATGCAACGCAAGCCGGAGGATAGGGTTTTCCCTTATAACAGCCAAACATGCTTGGTACGTTTAAAACAAATCATTTGATACTATAATAAGTGTATAGTGTCAAAACAACTTCAATCATAAATATCAATCATAGGCGGCATAACTACCATCTACTATGTCGCCATACTAGTTCTACAATTAAAACCGAATTACACGTATTGGAAATTGGATTTCCGTCATGAGTCGAGGCAAGGGGCAAGCTCCTCTCCGCTTCGAGACACTCTAGCAAATGCTCAGGACTACACACTCTGGGTAGCCACTTGGATCGGTTGGGCCGGTCCTCACTTACGTTAGAGGATTGGCAATTCCTGAACACACGTTTCCCGGTCCTTACAGACCTATAATCGAGGCGCCTCATTCCAACAACCACAAAGGTGAAAAGTATATAAATGTCAGGGCTGGTAAGTCACTGACCCCACCAAAGCTAGAAAGAAACGTCGTGTTCTCCCAACGGCCCGTATCCCGTTTTTAACTCATACCGAGGTGTGAGGCTCGCGAATTCACGTTATACACAAAGCTGCCACGTAGGCGTGCTTTGATCATCAACCATAAGTCTTTGCTTTTCAACAGAAGCCTTGATCATTGCATCTTAGCGTGCCACACAGGCAATTCATGCCAAGCGACTGATGTCCATCGATATACAACCTCTGAGCTCGTACGTCTCAGAGAAGGGCGTTAAGCAAAAGAATAAATTCTCCGCCGCCAAACAGATGTATATTTAATAGAAATCAATCAACACAGAATAAAATCCAGTGTCAGACACACCATCCATTTACAAGTCCGTTCTGGGTCTGAACGAAACCGGAGGCACTTTCCTCGCATATCCATCCATCTCCAAGTACGTCTGGACGACTACCAACTATTTCCATCCTCTTGGGTGTACAGCCCAATCCGGATCGTCAGTAATTATCCAAACGATGTGAAGACTTCCGGTCTTCGACCACCGTCTTCATCTTCGACTTATCGTCGAATCGGTTATTCAGAATGGGTATAAACCCGGACTTTCCGAACAACCCGCGTATATTAAAACAAACGTTACACAAACACAACATATGCCTCATTCCAATTCATTAGTCACTAACCGCAAATTAGCAAGAGAACAATTTCCCAAACATTAACCCCGAAGGCCGAAACCAACATCATATCAATACCCAGGAAACCATTCTTCTTAGCCAACCTACAGCTAGTTTCTAAATTCCACATTCTTAGGGAAAGGTTCCCATTTATTTTATCCAAGATAAATTCTTTAAAATTTATCCTGTAATCTTCCTTTGGATGTCGTTTCAAACCAAATTATGGTTTTTCTAAACTAGTCGAGATTAGCGAACCACACCGAAGTAATTATTTATTTTATTTCCCAATCCCAACCTATTCATCCCATGAAGCAAAACTGGTAATACTCCATGTCTAATACCACGGTGTTATCGGTAAAATTAATTACCTTTTCACGTTCAAATCTAATTAAAGATTTGACTATCGCTTGGAGTAAAACTGGCGATACTCCATTCTCGCTCATTTCTAAATTTGATAATTTAGATTATAGGTTCACATTTCAATCTAATTGCAGATTCGTTAGAACTCCCTTTACTGGGTTAAAGAACTAGGTGTTATTTAAAACACAGTTCACGACAAACCCAAATCACATTCTATTTATTATCGGGTTAAAGAACTAGTGTTATTTAAAACACCATTCACGATAAACCCATTTCAAATCCATTTAAATATATTAGAAATTCTGATTATTTAAAACCCCTTTTTAAATCTAATTTATTTATTTAAAAATAATTGGGTTTTAAATTTAGTTCAAAACTAGTTCATTTCGATAAAAATCTATTTTTATCATTTCAAATATGGGGTTTTTCACCCCAAATTTTCCCAAATCATTTCTTATGATTTTACACAAATTATTTATATTTTTAATAATTTTATCAAGGCCCGTACAGTCGATTTCCACCAACGGCCATCGAACTGCACTTACAGCGACCTTTTTCGAATTTGATTTGGACGTAACTCCAAATCCAACCGTTAGATCTTGAATTTCAAATATTCGTTAGAAAGCTCTTTTCGATACGAACCCAACGGTTCCCGTTTTAGGAGAATCCGACGGTCGGATCTCCCGTAATGTCCGTTTGAAATAAATGGTCGAAATTCACGAACTGCCGCGGCGCGGCGCGTTCTATTCAGGCCATTATATTATATATATAATATACATAATATATATTTCGTCGATTTTAAATTAAAAACGAATTATATGAATAGTTTTGAATTCGTTTCAAAAACAATTTCAACTTCCATTTCAATTCAAAGAAAAATTGAATTCTTCTTGATAAATTCGTTTTAAAATTCATTTCTATTCAATTCAAATTTCAATTAAATTTGAATTCATTTCAATTCGCTTTCAATTCAATTTGAATTCGTTTTCAATTCAATTCAATTCAAATTGTTTTTATATTCGATTCAAACTCGTTTTCTATTCAAATCAAATTCGTTTCGTTTTCTACTTGAATCGAATTCATTATATATTCAATTGAAATCAAATTGGTTTTCTATTCCATTCAATTCGAAATCGTTTTATATTCAATTCAAATCGAAATCGTTATATATTCAATTCATTTCGAAATCGTTATATATTCAATTCATTTCGAAATCGTTATATATTCAATTCATTTCGAAATCGTTATATATTCAATTCATTTCGAAATCGTTATATATTCAATTCATTTCGAAATCGTTATATATTCAATTCATTTCGAAATCGTTATATATTCAATTCATTTCAAATTGAATAAAATCGATATAAATATCGTTTACGTCAAAATGGCGCATCACTAATCAACACGGCTTTATATATTCTATTTCAAATATTTCTTTTCGTCAACACACGACTAATCTCAACGAATGAGTATCGTCCATGTGTGACTATTTTTGTTAAAATATTTCGTTCAACACATGACTAATCTCAACGGATGAGTACAGTCAACACATGAACCTTTATTTTATATTGATAAAGATGTAAATTTTATTATAAAAATAATTCGTTCAACACATGACTAATCTCAATGGATGAGTACAGTCAACACATGAACCTTTATTTTATATTGATAAAGATGTAAATTTTATTATAAAAATAATTCGTTCAACACATGACTAATCTCAACGGATGAGTACAGTCAACACATGAACCTTTATTTTATATTGATAAAGATGTAAATTTTATTATAAAAATAATTCGTTCAACACATGACTAATCTCAACGGATGAGTACAGTCAACACATGAACCTTTATTTTATATTGATAAAGATGTAAATTTTATTATAAAAATAATTCGTTCAACACATGACTAATCTCAACGGATGAGTACAGTCAACACATGAACCTTTATTTTATATTGATAAAGATGTAAATTTTATTATAAAAATAATTCGTTCAACACATGACTAATCTCAACGGATGAGTACAGTCAACACATGAACCTTTATTTTATATTGATCTTTATTTTTCAAATTGGAATGAGGCCCAATCAATTACCATATAAAGTTAATTATATGGATTTTCATACAACACATGTATAATAGCATTGAAAAATAACCAACCATCAACCAAAGTGCACTACACTGTATAAGCATCAAATATAGATATCTAACGCTTATAACAGCCTGTCAATCAATCGATCGACATATTTAATCAATCAGGATGAGTGAACTTCAAATTTCATCCCAACACTCGTGTGGGGTTTCAAACAATCAAACATAGATTTTTGTTGTGCAGTTGGGCGATGTGTAAAATTTATCGACCCAATCAATGTCCTTCAAATAGGTGTACATAAACAAACCGTCCGGTTTGTAAATGAATATTTTATTTTATTCACTTTCACTATATTCATATTCACGTTAAAAATTATATTTTTAACGATACAGCATTTTATTTTAACATATGAATTTTTATTTAGTTCACTTACACAATAAAAATGATATATATTTTTTCTAACATATTTTAGAAAATTTCGGCGGCATAACGACACGATACTAGAAATGGGACGAGGCCTAGCCTTATCCCCGGTCTAGTGAAGGCCCACGCCATTCACACATCAATCAAATCCATTCATTTCACCAAACAATTCAATTTCAACCAAATAATCTAACTAATTTTTGCAATCAAACAAACAAGTCCATGGTCTGTGGACGATTGTGTCGGGTGCTACTAAGCACCGTCTGCATCCTAGTATATATATGTAATTAGAAAAGAAATTGAAAGGTGAGAAGTTCTCACCGATAGCTATCCTAGCTCCATGGCACTTCATTGATAGAAATCTTCCTCGCTATCGCATCTTCGTTGCCCGTAGCCACTACATATGTAAAAATCGAATTTTTACTTTGCTATTCAATATATAAAAATCGAATTTTTCCCTTGTTATTCAATATATAAAAATCGAATTTTTATACCGCTGCTATATAGATAAAAATTGCAATTCCACATCGATGTTCATATAGTAAAGATTATATTTTTATCCCGCTATTCTTCATATAAAGATTTCGCCTTTTCAAAAACAAAGTTTATATTTTCCTCGAAGTAAAAATCATATTTTTACTTCACTACTTATATCAAAACATCGTCTTTTCACTTTTAAAAATATCGCCTTTTCACTTATAAAAATATCGCCTTTTCACTTTTAAAAATCCGAACTTTACGAAAGCAAAAATCTTATTTTTTCTCTAAAAATATATCCTTTCCTATTTAAGCAAAAATCATATTTCTACATCTTTTAAATAGTAAAGATTATATTTTTTTTTATACTTTAAAAAATATGAAAATCATATTTTTATTATCCTCCTATATATTTAAAAATCTAACTTTGCCATTCTCACATAAACTGCCCCTTTTTGTTTTATTTATTTAAAGAGTAATTACTAAATTAACAAAATAAATAATTAACTAAATTGAAATTAAAACTTACAGTTTAATTGGAAGGGGGAGATGGGCTGTCGCGGTCGGAGGTTGCTCAGGCGGTGGCGAGGCTGGGTGGTCGGCGATGCAAGCTGGAGGCGCTAGGGTTTGGTGGGGGGTGCGGTCAGTTTCAGGAGGGAGAAGAAGAAGAGGAGGAAGGAGAAGATGAATAAGAGGGCGAGGGTGCTGGCGCCCTAACAGGCGGCGGAGCATCGTTGGGGGCGCGCCAGGATGGCGGCGGCGCATCACAGCCTTCCGCGATCGATTTCCCCCTTTTTTTTTCTGACCTAAATCGTTTTGAACGGGAAAGGTAAAAAGGGGGGGGGGTCTGACGTGGATAAGGAGATAAGGGTTTTGTTTTGTTTTTTTTTTATTATTTAATTAATTTATTTTTCGCCAAAAAGCAACCTTTATTTTCGACCTCAAAACGAGGTCCACCGCCTGTCGTCCATAGCGTTTTACCCCCATTCCGAACACAATGGGATATGTATCGTAGGCTGATTCGATCGTCTCGATCAGTTTCCATTGAATTTACATTTAAATCACTATATTGAATTTTAAACGTACATTTCAAATTACCGGGGTCACATACTAACTCGAAAAATTCCCGAAAAATATTTTCTAGCTTCGTATTGACGATACGGTCCTAACAAAACTAGTTTCGTTGAATTCTGAGACCGTTGGAAAAATGGCCATTTTCCAGTCGATTAAAATCAACTAAAACCGGTCAAACACGTTTTCCTTTGCCACGCTCACATACTGATTCTAAAAATTATGAAATTTGAAACCTAGCAATAATTTGACACTGCGGATCCAACAAAAGTGGTTTCGTCGAAATCCGAGGTCATTTGCAAAATGTCTATTTTTAAGGGCCTGAATTCCATAACGACTATTCAGGATTTTCAACTGGACATATCTATTGATTCCCGCTATGAAAATTTGATTTGTCGGATTCGTTGGAAAGATATCATCAATTAGATCCTAATGTTTTTGGTTTCACTAAAATCCGGATTGTTTTGCAACCGGTACATTCAATTGAAGTTTGAAATCGAATTATCGAACTACCACGCCATTTTCAATTCTATTTAAAATTATATATAAATATTTATATTCTAACGACGACGCGTATAATATACACGTTCGAATTATATTCAAAACAAATTTCTCGCCGATATTATTTAAAATAATTCATTTTAAATATTCAAAATTCGCTAAAATCGCAAAATAAAAATTTTTAAACTGGCCCAGATTTTCCGGGTTATTACAGACCCCCTTCCCTCGCGAACCTCCCCTCAGCTGCTACAAACCCGACGCCCCCCTGAAACCCCCAAACCTCGAACTCCGCCGCCGTGAAGGCCTTGTCACCACCGCCGAACGCCTGCTGCGAGCCTCCTCCACCCCCTGCTGATCCCGACGCCGCCCTGAAACCGCACCTCAGACGAACCGAACGGCCCCCTTCTGGAAAACAACAGTGAGTTTTTAACGATGTTATTTTCTTTTGTGTATTTTATTTAATTAATACGGTGTTAAAACTGAAATTTTTATTATGGTAAAACTGAAATTTTTATTGTGTTGAAACTGAAATGATCGGGAATGGAGTATGAAAACTCGATTTTTCTCTCTATGAATTTGAAATTAAAATTCGATTTTTTTTATAAGGAAGAGGTAGAAAAGATTTTTATTCAATTAAAAATATGATTTTTACTTCGAGAAAAATATAATTTTTATATTTTTAAAGAATTAAAAATATGATTTTTATATTTTTAAAGTATTAAAAATATAATCTTTACTATATAGAAGGCGTAAAAATATGATTTTTGTTTATGTAGAGAATTAAAAATATAATTTTTACATGATAGTAATAATAAAAATATCATCTTTGTATATGTAGCAAAATAAAAATCTGATTTTTATTTTATATACATTGAAATAAAATATGAATTTTATAATGACATATTTGAAAAGGCGAAATCTTTATTTTTGAAAATGTGGGATTTTTATATATTGAATAGCATAGTAAAAAATGTGATTTTTATATATTGAACATCGAAGTAAAAATGTGATTTTTATATATTGAACATCGAAGTAAAAATGTGATTTTTATATATTGAACATCGAAGTAAAAATGTGATTTTTATATATTGAACATCGAAGTAAAAATGTGATTTTTATATATTGAACATCGAAGTAAAAATGTGATTTTTATATATTGAACATCAAAGTAAAAATGTAATTTTTATATATTGAATAGCGAAGTAAAAATTCGATTTTTACATATGTAGTGAATACGGGCAACGAAAGCGACAAAAGGCGAGATTGGCGAAGACTTCTATAAATGAAGAGTCAAGATGATTGGATAGCTATCAGTGAGAATTCCTCACTCTTCAATTTCTTTTTCTAGTTATATATATATACTAGGATGTAGACGGTGCTTAGTAGCACCCGACACAATCGTCCACAGACCATGGACTTGTTTGTTTGATTGCAAAAATTAGTTAGATTATTTGATTGGATTGAATTGTTTGGTGAATGGAATGGATTTGATTGATGTGTGAATGGTGTGGGCCTTCACTAGACCGGGGATAAGGCTAGGCCTTGTCCCGTTTCTAGTATCGTGCTGTTATGCCGCCGAAATTTTCTAAAATAAGTTAGAAAAATAACAATATCATTTTATAGAATAAATGAATTGAATAGAAATTCATATGTCGAAATAAAATGTTTTGTCGTTAAAAATATAATTTTTAACGTGAATGTAAATAAATAAATATTCATTCACAAACCGGACGGTTTGTTTATGTACACCTATTTGAAAGACATTGATTGGGACGATAAATTTCACACATCGCCCAACTGCACAAATAAAATCTGTGTTTGATTGTTTGAAACCCTACACGGGTGTTGGGATGAAATTTGAAGTTCACTCATCCTGATTGATTAAATAGATCGGTCGATTGATTGACAGGCTGTTATAAGCGTTAGATATCTATATTTGATGCTTATACAGTGTAGTGCACTTTGGCTGATGGTTGATTATTTTTCAATGCTATTATATACATGTGTTGTATGAAAATCCATATAATTAATTTTATATGGTGATTGATTGGTCCTCATTACAATTTAGAATATAAAGAATATTATAACATAAAAGTTCATGTGTTGACTGTACTCATTCGTTGAGATTAGTCATGTGTTGAATGAAATGTTTTAATAATAAAATTTGCATCTTTATCAATATAAAATAAAGGTTCATGTGTTGACAGTACTCATCGGTTGAGATTAGTCATGTGTTGAACGAAATATTTTGATAATAACAACTATTTTGAAAAAGAAATATTTGAAATAGAATATTTGAAAATAGAAATATATGAAGTCGTGTTGATTAGATTTACGCCAATTTGACGTGAACGATATTTATATCGATTTTATTCATTTTAGAGATGAATATAAAATGATTTCGAAAAGAGATGAATATAAAACGATTTCGAAAAGAGATGAATATAAAACGATTTCGAAAAGAAATGAATTGAATTGAAAACGATGTCGAAATGAATTGAATTGAAAACAATTTCGAAATGAATTGAATTGAAAACGATTTCGAAATGAATTGAATATATAACGATTTCGAAATGAATTGAATATATAACGATTTCGAAATGAATTGAATATATAACGATTTCGAAATGAATTGAATATATAACGATTTCGAAATGAATTGAATATATAACGATTTCGAAATGAATTGAATATATAACGATTTCGAAATGAATTGAATTGAAAACGATTTCGAAATGAATTGAATTGAAAACGATTTCGAAATGAATTGAATTGAAAACGATTTCGAAATGAATTGAATTGAAAACGATTTCGAAATGAATTGAATTGAAAACGATTTCGAAATGAATTGAATTGAAAACGATTTCGAAATGAATTGAATTGAAAACGATTTCGAAATGAATTGAATTGAAAACGATTTCGAAATGAATTGAATTGAAAACGATTTCGAAATGAATTAAATTGAAAACGATTTCGAAATGAATTGAATTGAAAATGATTTCGAAATGAGTTGAATTGAAAACGATTTCGAAATGAATTGAATTGAAAACGATTTCAAAATGAATTGAATTGAAAACGATTTCGAAATGAATTGAATAGAAAATGAATGTGATTTCAATTGAATATATAACGAATTTGATTCGAATAGAAAACCAATTTGAATTGAATCGAATAGAAAACCAATTTGAATTGAATCGAATAGAAAACGACTTTGGAATTGAATTAAATTGAAAACGAATTCAAATTGAATTGAAAGCGAATTGAAATGAATTGAAATTTGAATTGAATAGAAATGAATTTTAAAACGAATTTATAAAGAAGAATTCAATTTTGCTTTGGATTGAAATGGAAGTTGAAATTGTTTTTGAAACGAATTTAAAACTATATATAATTCGTTTTAAATAGTAATCGATGAAATATATATTATATATATAATATAATGGCCTGAATAGAACGCACCGCGCCGCGGCAGTTCGTGAATTTCGACCATTTATTTCGAACGGACATTACGGGAGATCCGACCGTCGGATTCTCCTAAAACCGGAACCGTTAGGTTCGTATCGAAAAGAGCTTTCTAACGAATATTAGAAATTAGAAATCTAACGGTTGGATTTGGAATTATGTCCAAATCAAATTTGAAAAAGGTCGCTGTAAGTGCAGTTCGATGGCCGTTGATGGAAATCGACTGTACGGGCCTTGATAAAATTATTAAAAATAGTAATAATTTGTGTAAAATCATAAGAAATGATTTGGGGAAAATTGGGATGAAAAACTCCATATTTGAAAAGATAAAAATAGATTTTTATCGAAATGAACTAGTTTTGAACTAGAATTATAATTCTATTTATTTTTAAGTAAATAGATTGAATTTGAAAAGGGTTTTAAAAATAACCAGAATTTCCAATGATTGCATTGGAGTGGATTTGAATCGAAATTGTCTTCGGAATATTTCGATGTTGGAATTCGTGATTATACAGATGTTGTTATGGAAATTTGAAAGATATATATTTATATCGTTATTTCCAATACGACATTTGTTAGTCGTAGAATTTGATATTGAATATAAGCCGATATATTTTCTATTCAGAGCCTTGTATTGAATATCAAATGTGATTTGGGTTTGTCGTGAATGGTGTCTTCACTAACACTGTTCTTGAACCCAGTTGAGAAAAGATTAAATCTTTTTATTTAGATTTAATGAAGTGTACCCATTAAATAATATTTAATTGAAATTGAATTGATATTGATTTTTGGGTTTATCGTGAACAGTGTTTTAAATAACACTTGTTCTTTAACCCGATAATTAATGAATGTGACTTTGGGTTTATCGTGAACCGTGTTTTAAATGACACGGATTCTTTAACCCAGTTAACGATTAAAACTAAGTGGAGTTTTAATGAATCTTTAATTAGATTGAAATGGTCGAGAATGGAGTATCACCAGTTTTGCTCTAGGCGATAGTTAAATCTTTAATTAGATTTGAACATGAAATGGTAATTGAATTTACCGATAACACTGAGGTGTTAGATATGAAGTATTACCAGTTTTACTTCATGGGATAAATAGGTTGGGATTGGGAAATTAAAACAAATGATTACTTCGGTAAGTTTCGTTAATCCCGATTAGTTGAATCGAAATTCAAAAGGATAGATTAAAGAATAAATATAACGAATTTATCTTGGATAAAATTAATGGGAACCTTTCCCTATGAATGTGAAATTTAGAAACTAACTGTCGGTTAGCCAAGTAGAATGGTTTTCTGGATATTGATCTGATATCGGTTTCGGCCTTCGGGGTTAATATTTGGGGAATTATTCTCTTGATTAATTTACGGTTAGTGACTAATGAATTGGAATGAGGCGTATGTTGTGTTTGTGTAACACTTATTTAAATATACGCGAGTTATTCGGAAAGACCGGGTTTATCCCATTCTGAATAACTGATACGACGATAAGTCGAAGATGAAGACGATGGTCGAAGACCGGAGGTCTTCACGTCGTTTGGGTGATTACTGATGATCTTGATTGGGCTGTACACCCAAGAAGACGGAAACAGTTGGTGATCGTCCAGACGTGCTTGGAGATCAATGGATATGCGGGGTACTAGGTGCCTCCGGTTTCGTTCAGACCCAGAACGGACTTGTAAATGGACTGTGTGTCTGACATTGGATTTTAGTCTGTGTGATTGATTTCTATTAAATATATATCTGTTTGGCGGCAGAGAATTTATTCTCTTGCTTAACGCCCTTCTCTGAGACGTACGAGCTCAGGGGTTATATACTGATGGATATCAAATGCATAGAGTGAATTGCCTGTGTGGCATGCTAAGATGCAAAAGATCAAGGCTTCTATTGAAAAGCAAAGTCTTGTGGTTGATGATCGAAGCACGGCCTTTGTGGCGTAGCTTTGTGTAACGTTTACTTCGCGAGTTTCGCACCCCGGTTGTGAACCAGAAACGGGAGGAAGGACCTCAGGGAGGACATGTGTTTCTTCCTAGCTAGGGTGGTGTCAGTGACCTACCAGCCCTGACATTTATATACTTTTCACCTGTGTGGTTGTTGCTATTGCGAGGCGCCTCAGTTTGATCGGACGATCCGGGTCCGATGGAGTCATTCGTTGGCTCGTTTACGCCCCAAAGGGCGGGGAAACGCATTGTTCAGGAATTTTAATCCAGATCGGTGGACCGGCCCTGTCGCTCCTAGGGTCACTCGAGCTCTGATCCTGAGACTCGGGCTAGGCAGCCTCGAATCGGTTGAGGACTATCTTTTGCCTCGGTTCACAGACGGAAATCCAATTTCCAAATACGTGACATTTGCGGTTTTCATTGTAGAACTAGTATGGCGACATGATATATGGTACCCATGCCGTCTATGATTGATACTTATGCTTTGAAGTTGTTTTATACACTATGCACTTATTATAGTATCAAATGATTTCTTTTAAACGTATCAAGCATTCTTGGCTATTATAAGGTAAAAACCCTATCCCCCGGCTTGCGTTGCATTGTGTGATAGGACCTGGGTCTTATAATAGCTTCATTTTTCTCTATTTAGCATTGCGCTGTTGTTTTATGCACTGGTATTCTTGGGAGGAAACCCGTTCCGTGTTATACGGCGTGGTCCCTTGATTTACCTAACTTTAAAAATAAAGATTACTGTTTTTAGTTCTCACACCAGTCACATGACTGACCTGGAGTTTATTGTTTTAACCTAAACTCTGGGTGCCCTTATTTTGACATGAGCAGCTAGTAGTTTTGGTTTTGCAGATTTATATTCACAGGATCCTGGTTTACAGCTGGAACGATATCCGGAAAGCTTTGTATACGTATATCTCCTTCTAGTTGTGTATTGTATTATTTTCCACTGCTATGTGTTTAAATGTAATTTAAATCTCTGATATTTCTGTGTAATATTCATTCATACTCTGTATATTCTTGTAATCTGATGCATTGTTGTAATAAAAATGAAATGTTCTTTTGTATGCGTTCTGTTTTGTCTTGTTCTCAAACGATAGGGCGTTTCGAACGGTCTGGGTCGGTTTAGCAACTGGTTCGGACCGAGCGAAATTCCTTCTCGTCACAGTGAATAAAAGAAGTAAAAACTCATGACTTGGGTATTTAATGGGTATTATAAGTTAGTTCGAGAAAGAGTTGAAAAGCACTTAGTTTGTTATAAAATGTGGATTGTCGACAAATTAAAATTAAAAGAAAATTTAAGAGTGAATCTGCGTGCATGTGAATATGGCTATGGATAATGAAATAAAGGTATGTAAATCATTTTGTCGAATGAAATATAAGTTAATTTTAGTAGAGGAATCGAGTTAAATAAAGTTTAAATTAGGAAATCGAATAATAATGGTTTGAAAACTTAGTACAAACTTGAGCTATATAAACCGTCCTTAACTCAATTCAGGATGTGTGAGTCAAATAAATAAATCGAGTTAATGGAATAAATCTGGAGTGAAAATGAGAAAAATCTCAGAAATAGAATCTAATTGGGTGAATAAATGGTAAGAACATTATTGAGTTACGAAGGGAAATGAGGTTTAATGTAATTTGAGCTTAATGAATGAAACCAAATGGAGCTAGTCCGAAAACCTTAAATAGATTTAGGTTAGAAAGAAAAATAGAAAGAGTTGTCGTTTGGCACCAATTTACGAAGAATTTGGAGTATAATGAATGAAAAGAGGAAATTTAATAAATTGAAAATACGGAGAGTAAAACAATATTGGATTGGTAAGTAATGCATGAAAAGAAAATGATGAAAAAAAGAGTTTAGACAAACCTTATATTAATGTAAATAAATGGGAATTTAGATGAAGTCTGAATTTGTTAAGTGGAATATCCGAAGGAAATTGGTTTAATGGTGATTTAATTTAAGTTAATAAACTAAGCTATATGGAAGGGAACTTTAGGAAAATTAGCTGGAGGCAATTTAAAATTAAATATAAAGGAATGATATGAAGTATAAATAGACTTGATTTAAATCCCCCTTAACAACGTAATAATTTAGTATATGAACCAATCTGGTTGAAATAAAGAGGCATGAAAGTGAATTTTAAAGTCTATTTTGGAAATGAAATCATCAGCAATGGAAATGGTGTAGATAGAATTGGCAAATGAAATATGAAATGAAGCTAAACTTAGTCAAGTAAGTTGAACCGATATGGGTTAAGTTAGAAGGCCGTATAAAGATCGATTGAGAATTTAGTACTTAGAGAAAGAACAAGTTATGAAATTTGGTAAATTGATCCATGATTATGAATTAACGATTTAATATAATCAAGTTAATTGTAAAAGTTAGAATGAATTCACGTATTATTCAAAATTCAATGCTTGGAATGAAAAGGGAAAACAAATAGAAAGCATATCGGAATGGAGAAAGAAGTTGAATATGAATCCATTTCTCGAATAATAAAGTGAATATAAATAATTGAGTGAACGAACGAGAACTAGCGGAATATGTGAGTTGTTAATGGACTTAAACAAGGTGGACGATTATGGAATATAATTGAATGGAATTGAATTTACTTAATATAAATGAAACGAACATGAATATATTTAAGAGATAAAAAAATGAACCATTTTATGAGCTTAGAGGAGCGATAATCCATTCTTTATGGTTGAAATCTACTTAAAAAATTTTGGAAATCGAAAGTTTGAAACTTCAAATAAAATAAATCGACGTTAATGGGAAATTTAAAATATTTCATATTAGCTAAAGCAAAATGGCCATAACTTTTGATGGAATGATCGGAATTTGACGATTCTGGACTTTTTGGAAACCTTAGAAACTGAACTAAAACTTTTTTTAATGGAGCCTTGTCTAATTTTCATGTTTATTAGGTTGAAATCCAATAGTTAGTCGTAGAATTGTGCGTAGAAAATTAAAAACTGAAGCGTATATCAATATTGTTTTGACCATAACTTTCTAATGGATCATCGGATTTCGATGTGCTTGTACAATTCGGAAAGATCTGAACTAAAACTTTTCCTTAATATTCTTAGTAAAATTTTAATGTTCAAAAGGTCGAAAACTGGGTTGAACAATTCAGGCCTGCATTTTTAATTATACTGGCTGAAGCGTTCGCTCTCGCTAAAATGGTCATTACTTTTGAATGGATAGTCCGAATTCGTTGAATCTGGGCAATTCTGTAACGACCCGGAAAATCTGAACCAATTTAAAAAAAAAAATTATTGGCTAAAATAGTGGATTTTAAATATTTAAAATAAATATTTTAAATGATAGCGAATGGTTGATTGGAATTGTTTGTGGTGTATATGGATTGATTGTGGTTGAAAAATGCCCGTTTGTGGTTGAGAAATATTTAGTTAAAACCACATAGGATTAGTTTGTGGAAATGAAATATATATACATGCCGCTTGCGTGCGGACTAGATGCATGATTCCCCATTGTCAAAAACCGCGAGGTTTTAAGGTAGAGCGAGGAGCCGTACTAGGGATGGTCCCGGTTTTAACTACCCTGCCATTATGCTGCCGAAATTTTGAATAATATTCATGTGTTTGAATTATTTTCATTTGTTGAAACTATATTTATTCGTTGAATAGAAAACCTTCATGTGTTGAATCGATATTCATTCGTTGAATTGAAATTCATGTGTTGAAGGGTATTCGTGTTTTAAATATAAAAATCACACTTTTATCTATATATAGAACCATAGAAAACCTTCATGTGTTGAATCGAAATTCATTCGTTGAATTGAAATTCATGTGTTGAATGGTATTCATATTTTGAAAGAAATTGTTTTATAATAAAAATCCTATTTTTATTACCTATATGAACTATATAAAATAATAGTGTTTTGAAATAAATTGTTTTACAATAAAAATCACATTTTTATTATATACACGAACTGTTAAATATAGTGAAGTGTTGAAATAGAAGACAGTTAGATAAAAAATATCATTTTTATCAAATGTATGAAAAGAATATAGCTTTGAAATCGAAGAATCGATATATATATTTAAATAGAATTAAAATATATCGAATAACGACGCTGCAATTCGTATTTTGAAACCGTGATTTCAAACGATTATACCGGGAGATCCGACCATCAGATTTTCCTGAAATCGCAACCGTTGGGTTCGCTTTGGAAATATCTTTCCAACGGCACCAACTTTGTAAAAATCCAACAGTTGGATTGTCTGGAATGTTTAATTCAAATCTGAAGAAAAACAGCGCCAGAATCGATTATATATATATATATATAATTATATTTAATCGAATAACGACGCTGCAGTTCGTATTTTGAAATCGAAACTTCAAACGATTATACCGGGAGATCCGACCGTCGGAATTTCCCGAAACTAGAACCGTTGGATTCGTTTTGAAAAGATCTTTCTAATGATGTAAATTTTGTGAAGATCCAACGGTTAGATTTTCAGATATGTGTAAATCAAATCTGAAGAAAAACAGCGCCACGGCCGCGTTATGGCCCGAAGCATCGTTTTGAATAAATTGGCTATTTTAAAATAAATAAAAATAGCGATAAATCGTTATGAAATATTATAAACGATATGGATGTGAAATTTAGAAACTAACTGAAGGTTGGCTAAGTCGAATGGTTTCCTAGGTGTTGATCTGATGTTGGTTTCGGCCTTCAGGGTTAATATTTAGGAAATCGTTCTCTTACTGATTGACGATTAGTGACTAATGAATTGAAATGATGCGTGTGTATGTTAGTGTTGCACTTGTTTATTATATACGCGAGTTGTTCAGAAAGACCGGGTTTATCCCATTCTGAATAGCTGAATCGACGATAAGAAATCGAAGATGAAGACGGTGGTCGAAGACCGGAGATCTTCACCTCGTTTGGATGGTAACCGAGGTCCTGATTGGGAGGCATCCCGAAATGTGGATAATGAGTGGTGATCGTCCAGACGTACGTGGTGATCGATGGGTTTACGAGGTATTTAGTGCCTCCGGTTTCGTTCAGACCCAGAACGGACTTGCAAATGGACAGTGTGTCTGACACTGGAATTTATTCTGTGTGATTGATAGCCATCAGTTGCACGGTGTAAATATCCTGTGTGGCATGCTATGATGCAGTGATCAGGGCTTCTATTGAAAAGCAAAGTCTTGTGGTGATGATCGAAGCCCGCCTGTGTAGCATAGCTTTGTGTATAACGTAAATTCGCGAGCCTCACACCCCGGTATGAACCAGAAACGGGAGAGGACATCAGGGAGGGCCTGTGTTTCTTCCTAGCTAGAAGTGGCGTCAGTGGTTTTACATGCCTTGACAAGATTGACTTATGTGGTTGGTACTGTTGCGAGGCGCCTCGGTTAGATCTGAAGATCCGGGTCCGATGGAGTCATTCGTTGGCTCGTTTACGCCCCAAAGGGCGGGGAAACGCAGTGTCCAAGAGTTTTAATCCACATCGGTGGACCGGCCCTGACGATCCAAGGGTCACTAGAGCTCTGATCCTGAGACTCGGGCTAGGCAGTCTCGAAGTCGGTAAGGACTATCTTTTGCCTTGGTTCATGACGGAAATCCAATTTCCAAATACGTGACTGTGCGGTTTTGATTGTATACCTATATATGGCGACATAGTGGTATGGGGCACTAATGCCGTCTATGATTGATAGTTATGATTTGAAATTGTTTTTGAAACATATAAACACT
This sequence comes from Allium sativum, assembly GCA_030737875.1. Taxonomy (NCBI): domain Eukaryota; kingdom Viridiplantae; phylum Streptophyta; class Magnoliopsida; order Asparagales; family Amaryllidaceae; genus Allium; species Allium sativum. Next base: position 299,915,363 of record CM060921.1, read on the forward strand.
AGTAGTAATATCAAATGCTTTTGTTTTATTCGTATCAAGCATATCTTGGCCATTATAAGGTAAAAACTCTGTCCTCCGGTTTGCGTTGCATTGTGTGATGGGAACTGAGTCTTATAATGGCTTCATTTTTATAAAAAGCATTGCGATGTTTAAAAGAAAGATTTGTTTTTAAAGCACTGGCAATTCAATGGAGTAAACCCGTTCCACGAAAGTGGCATGGTCCTGTGATTAGCCATATTATAAATGTGTTGAGTAGATTTCTCATACCAGTCCCATGACTGACTCGTAGTTTGTTTCACTTTCAAACTCGGGTGCCCCTTTTTCTACATGGGCAGCCTTGTATTCAGGTTTAGCTGACTCTTTATGGATAGCTGGAGCTGAAGATGGATTCTATTATTTATCTCTTTTTATGCTATTCAGCTCCTATTGTACATATTTTGTTTGTTTCCGCTGTAGACATTTATGTATAGCTGAACTGTATTTGTACTAAGTATGATCCTGTATACTGTGTAACTCTGATGATTACATTTATCCAGTGTATCCTATTGTACATTATCTGGAGTATTTATTTAATTCTGTTCTGTTATTTTCTATTTTTGTGTTATATTCCAAAGATTACCCTTGTCTCCGTCTGTACGGGAAATGGGGTCGTCAAAAATTCGAAAAGCCTGAAACGAATGCAACTACTTTTTTTTGTGTGCTTTGGTCAACTTCTACCATTTATGGGGTGATAAACCTTGATTTGTTCGTTGGCCTGTCACGAGTTTTATGGTTTTGTAGTTGGAATGTTTAGTATATATTGTGTAAGTTGTATACATTTGCTATGTATTGTATATATGTTTAATTCTTATGCGTATGTGGGTATGTAGCAGGTGTAAGGAAGCGCGCTACGCTTTGGAGCACACTTTGCACTAAATGTTGTATTGCTAAATAAATAAAATTGCAAACAACGCTAAAAAGGTTACGTATTTGTGTTAAGTAGTGTTGTGGTTGTTATATATATAGTTTCCCCTGGTTTAAGGATGCCTCATCGTATGATGGGATGTATATGTGAGTTTATATGTATATCATGATTTTTCCGGACCTCTCCGTACAAAGGAGATGCTGCCGAAATTTTCCGTGATTTCGAGAGTTATAAAAATTCGAAAGATTTATGATTTCATAGCTTATATTTTAAATTTTATTTCATAAGATAATGGATTTGACTAAATATATATGTAAGTATTTGATACCATACTCTTTCTCTTTTCGAGGATGAAAAGATTTGAGTGGGGGAGAATGTAACAACCCATACTTTTGCGTATATTTAAAACTTGAATTAAATTAAATAAATTGAATAATAATGGTTAGTATTCAAGTTTTAATGATTTTATTTAGGATTAGATTGTCAAGAATAATCCGAAGTTTAACGTTTCTTCCCATAATAATCCCAAGTTTGGATTATTTCTGAATAATCCGAAGTTTGGGGGTGTCTTCCCATAATGATCCTGATGACTTTTTGACATGTTATTTTGGAATCAATATGGGAAGACACCCCCCAAACTTCAAATTAATATGGGAAGACACAAGTAAATGGGATTAATATGGGAAGACACCCCCAAACTTCGGATTATTCAGGAATAATCCAAACTTGGGATTATTATGAGAAGACATGTTTAACTTCGGATTATTCTTGACAATTAATCATTTTATTTATGAACTAACTTACCTTAAGCACAAACAAAAATATAAATTTGTTTATATGGATAAAGAATTGGAATTTTGAATTTAATTTTAGTGAATTTGAATAGAATTTAGTTATTTAATTTATAATTAAAAATTAGACTTTTAAATTTGTAAATGATTGAATTCAAGAACTTAAATTTTTTGAAATCGATTTATAAAGTTTATTTAAGTTGTAAGTGGATTGAAATGGAATTTTATAAATATTTAAACTGAATTAAAACAATTAAACGAATTATTGAATATTTTATTAATTAATCAACTGTGAAATTTAACTGTTTAGTCAGTGTCTCGGAATCCGACGTAACCAGTTTCATCGGATCTGGAACGGTGAATTATTGTAGAGTTTCAAATTTCGTTACAATCAAACTTATCGGTTAATCGTACGGGGTAAAATGTGAAAGGAATCAATGTAATATGATAATGGTTGTTCTCATATTAGACTCTCTATATACATGATAATAAAATTCCATACTCATCTCTTCAGCCCATTTCACTATAGGTATATTTTTTCCTCCATCAAATTTTATCTTTAATGGCTGAAACTAATTTCCAAAACCCTAGCAAATAAAAGTCCAAACTTTGAAAATCAAATCTCCCCAAACCATGGAATATTATATATCAAATCGAAGCTCTCAACGATACGAAGCTTTGGGTATCATTAATTTCGACATGCATTGCTTCGTTTGGCCTGAATTCGCAGTCAAAGTTGCTGATTTTCGAAACCCTAAAGCTTAATTAGGGATTTTCGATTCAGAGGTTAATCGGAGAAATGGCGATCTGGGTATTGAAGAGATCGACGATAGAAGCATGTTGATGATGGTTGGACGTTCTAATGTTAAGAGAGTCTCTGGAATTTCATGTTTTAGGGTTCGAAACCCGTTCCGTTCTTTGATCTGGCGGCGGCGAAGGGGACAACCGGAAGTGGTGGTTCCGTGATGGTAGGTGCGGTTTTCAGTGAGCTGGCGACTGGATGTGGTCAGAGGCTCTCAGGTGGCCGGAGTTGGGAGTTTTGGACAGTCAAAGTTGCGGTGAATGGGTTCTTGCATGCGGTTGAACGCGAGAAGAAGGTGAACGGGAATTGCTTGCTAACGTGGCGCTTCTGGAGTGGGTAAGGAGTTTTGTTATTAATTTTTATGTATTTTTTAAATTCAAATGATAAAAATGCTAATAACTTTTACATACAGACTCGGATTTAAACGCGGTTGGGTGCGTTGGAATTATGGCGAAATTGCGGATGATCTGAGACTAGTTTGGCTGCATTTGGAGACTGCAAAATTTTGGGCTTTGGTTGGACATTCAATCAACTAAAGAATCAAAGGTGAGTGATTTTCTCGCTCACGATTAACTGAATTATTCCCATGTTTATTAAATTAAATTATGAAATAAGTTTGGTTGCATAGTTGTGTTGATGGTTGATCTGTTGCTTAAAAATGACATGCAAGTATGTTAATCTACAAATTTAAGTTGATAACTAGTTATTTAGTTTAATTAAATTTCTAGTTAGGAATCCGAACACTTGTTAATCAGTGAAATGATTTAATATTTACCGTTATCGGTTGTGATGGATGCCTTGGTTGATTTGGTTGCTGAAGTGATGTTAATACTGAAATGTTCCGTTATTCAGTACATGATGTTGTATGCTTATTGTGACGATTAATCCCATTTTCACCCTAGATGTTACAGGCATCAAATAAACTCGAGATTAATCGGTTTAAAATAAATTAAGAACACAGGTTGAAATGATAAATATCTGTGACACTGATTTGGATTGAAATTATATATATCCACCCCTAAAATATCGACGAATTAAATTTAATATCACTTGGCCATATGATAGAAAATTATATACGGACATCGGTTGGTTAAATGATTTTTAAATATTCAAGAATTTTCTATTTGATGGAGATTTTATTTAATGGAAATGTGTCAATTTTCGAGAAATTTTATTTTCCTTTAAACTTAAATCTTGAATGTTAATGAAATTGTCAAGGGAACTATCCAAAACAAATTGAGAATTGCAAAATGGGATTTTAAGTATGTCTTGAAGTTTCAAAATTATGGAAAGATGCGAAATTGATAATTCTCCATGAATTAATTTTTGGAAATAAAAGTCATTCGATGATACTCAAAATTACTTCGATTTGGTATGAATATGGATTTGGAATCTTTTAATCGAACGATAGGTTTGGACGATGTTGAAACAAGATATGGAAACTATGCGAACTCCATTGAGACTAGAATATAGATTCAAGTATTTGAAATTCGGAAGAAGAAATGATTATAGTTTAAAATTTTATTTTATTTTATTTTATTTTATTTTATGAAAACTGTATATATATATATATACACACATACACCGTTTGTTTTACAAATAAAATTATATTCTATTATCTAAAAATTATTTTAGTAGATTTTGCAACCTAAATATTATTTTGTTACAAATAAATTTTTCTTATATTTTACTGTTTAAACTATTTAATAAACTTTTATTTTATAAATGTACATAATGATTTAAATTATCTTATTACATTCTACTTTTTATATAAGTAAATTTTATATTTAAGATTTTATTTTATAGGCATCTATTTCATAGTTATATTAAAAGATCGTAAATTTCTTCCAAAATGGGAAGCGTTTGATTTAAACCATTGGTTCAAAAATGAGATTTGAGGTAAAGTTGTAATGTCCCACTTTTCAGTACAATTTAGGTTGACCTTAAACTGCCACAACCAACCCAAATTACACAGAAAAGCAGAATGTTAAGAGAAAGAAATTAGAGGATGAGAGAGAAAGAAAGAAATATTAGAATAGAAGAAAGAAGAAGAACATCAGAAGCTCACAACAGACGAACAAAATATATAATATAACAACAGATCTTTATGCAAATGAAAATCTTGTATACATACCAATCATCAGAGTACACATGAATCAGATACAGCGGAATAACTTTAAATAACTAACGGTGAAGGCTCCTACTTCCAGCTCCTGAAACTCCAAGCAAAAACTAACCTATCAAATATGTTCGGTCTGACCCAAGCACATTTTGAAGCAAAGCAAAAACACACGGGTCAGTCTGGAATACTTTCAGTGCTAAATTCACATCACAATCGGTTTACTTTAGAAATCCTTTTTGAAAGAAAAAGGATAATAGTAAGACCAAACCACACATAAATACGGATGGTTTTTAACTAATTATAACCAAAACATATTTGAAAACAATATTATTCTGCTATTATAATAGTGTCTATCAGTTCACAAATAAATAACAATCTTGCAGAACACTTGCATCTCACGCTCCACATATATAGTATACAATCAAAATCGCAGGCGCTTATTGGAGATTAGATTCTGATTATGACAAGGTATGGGACCACCTGCTGAAAGTGTATCTCTAGAGGCGAATACACTGGGTTCAACAAGAACTCTTGCAACCCGGCACACACATGACCGATGTAACGTCCCGCATTTTTACGGTGGAATAATTAATTTATTTAATTATTAAATATCGATTTGGCGATATCGATAACTTGAATTAAATAATATTTATATTTAATTAATATAAATAACATAATAATATATTTATTTTTGAAATGGTCGAAAATAGCTGAATTCCCAATATTGTGTGAATTAGATCATTTATTAGATATAATTCAGTTTAGAGTTGAATTATAATAACGAACATATTATTTAAACGACAGTTGAACGTATTTATTATAATATAAATTATAATCGAGCTTGTAATGTTGTGACAGTTCGTAATATTTCGATTTGAACTTCAGTTGAGTATACAAATCCGTTATAAATCGGATTTCTTCGAAACAAGAAACGTTCGAACTTGTTGAGCTATATTTTTCTAATGGAAGAGAAAAATTGGTATTTCGTCGTGTAGATTTTGATTTACGTCCAAATCAAATTTCCAAATAGTCGTTATTGAATCGTTTATCGACCGTAATGGTTTATTTGATTTAATTTAATATTGACTTCGAATTTAGACAGGATCTTTTAGACATAAGTATAATTTTATTTTTAGAATTTTACTTAAAATTTTAATTTGAAAAATAAGCAACTTTTTATTTGAGGTGTTTTACACCCTGTATCAGCATTTTAGGGTTTCACAGAATAAGTTAACGGACCTATATTATTATATTTTTGGGGTCGTGGCACATCACTCAACACGACTCTATTCTTATTTCTGTCTGTAGCGGCTCGGACATGAACGAAGCCTTGCGTAAGTGGTACACTAAAATTTTGAATACATCCATTTCGAGTTGACAAAACTTATCTAGAAGTGACATTAGAAAAACGAGTTATACAGACTGGCTTTATTTAACACATTGAAAGAGGTAAATTCGTTTATGATAACACTACAATTAAATGGAAAGATGGCAAAGAAAATTACACGTACACGAGTTCAATGCTTATAGGCTTTCATTTTCTCTCCCTACATTCTTTATACTTAAGGAGCTTACAGACAAAAGAATATAGCATCCACTCTAGCTAGTACACAACAAACATATGCGTACTCTATTTACCTTGGCGACCACATTCTGCAAAACATTTCAAAACACAGTAAAAGGAAAGCTACACCCTAGTTTACGTACATACACAACACATGTCTATGTGGAGAAAAGCATGCCTAACTCTAATACAAAGTAACACTACCTACTGTGCAAAGTAAACTTGCGCATGGCGAATCCATCGCAGTGCAGGGAAATAGAGTACCAGCACATACAATGAGACACTGCTAACCAGTTTTTGAATGATCACATCAACACATCATGCTGCTTGCCAACCTACACGGCTATGAACTAGCTAGGTCCCTGTACACTACTTGGCGCCCATGTTTTGAGAACACTATAAATACACAGGCACGCCTCTTATTTTCTTGAATCAATTTTAATCCACAACTATCCATTGCTTCTCGGAATTTAAACCATACAAATTAAATCTTCCATTAAAATTTTCAAAACAACCTGTTGTGAGCATATATGAGGTCGTGCTTCACGATGGGATGATCATCACAGCTGTTGTGGAAGCAGGAATACACTGCGGTTTTGGGAAGAAGTTTAAGTTCGGTTTGGGTTTTAACACGAGGAGTTTGGACATGTTGTTGTGGGCGTTTCATTGAAGTATTGGGCAGGAAAAAAAAGCAAACCAAAATGTAAACCTGGAAATTTGACACGCTAGAAACAGAGGACCAAAACTTAGGTGAGTAAACCTCACTTCTGATTCTATACTTCAATACATCCTTTGTTATTTGTTTTATGATGCTTTTATACATATGTTTAGTTACTTATTGGTGATGTATAACATTACATATGAATCAAACTTTAGTATCAACACACAAACAACCATAAAGCATATAACAATAAACAAAATATGGTATTCAGTCCCCTAGCTATATATAAAGTCATGCTCTGCTTGTTTTGTAAAGGTTTTTAAAAATAAAAATAAAAAGTAATAATAGTATATTAAAGCATATACGTATGAGTATCGCTTATAAAATTATTATGCTAGCAATATCATCTAAATGGAGTAATTATTGCAAACATCAAACATTTGGAAAATATATATAATATTAAGATAATGGGTGTGGCCTTTGAGTTAGTGAAATATGTGTATATGTCAAGTATAGGAGGAGTGTGTATCAACTAATATGTGTAAGGGTATATGAGCTACTGTGTGCATGGATTGTTGTATGCAAATATGAACCGCTAGGTGACAAGCTAGGAGCAGTACTCGTATATTTTACAGTGGGGAGATGATTTTTGGGAGGAGACTCTTTTCGGTTGTGGCAACTGGTCGCTGGAGATCGTGAGTGAAGACGCGATTTGTGGGTAGTGGTTCGGCGACCATTGAATAGACCATGCATTGGTGCATGTGCACCAGTATGGCAGTGCATGGATACTGAGAAAGAAAGGATAGGGAAATTTTAACAGAAAGAAAGAGGAAAAAGAATGGATGAGAACATAGTTTACAACATTTTACATACGGGTCTTATATTGTGTGAGTATGTCCTTGGCATGGCACATATAAAAGGAACGGAACAGAAGAAGGCGAAGGATGGAAAGGGGGTTGAGGCCATTGCGTAGCTGGATGATCACTGGGAAGTTTGGATGGTATAAACTTGATGTGTGGTTGTCTTGAAGTGGAATTTTGGCTTACTCCCATATTTTATTAAAAAAAATGGAAAGAAGAAAGAAGGGGAACGGATTTGTAGCAATTAGTTCGGCACCTGGAGCTCTCGCATGGTCATGGCTTTTGGGCCTTGGTCTGTTAAACACGAAAGAAGAATGTATGAAAGAAATATAGTAGGAAGGGGCACAAACGAAAGAATATAAAAGTTAAAAAAAAAAGATGAAAAAAAAGTGGAGAAAAAGGAAGTTGACAGGAAGGAATAAGAAGTAGTAAAGGAATAAAATAAGGAAAGGCATGAGGAATGGGTGCGCCAGATTGGGTACTCAAGCTTAATGGGATATTGTTTTGAAATACGAAATCAAACTAAATGGATTATATAAATATTTTTCACATTTGGTGTTAATAATGGATTTAAGCAAAAGATTTTGCAAATAAAGATATTTATAAAGGAAAGCGGATTTTTGAAATTGAAATTAAATAGAAATGGGATTCCAAATGGTTATAAATAAATAACTTGTTTAACATCAAAAACAAGTGATGTAATTTATAAACAAAGTTTATAAATGAACTAAAATATAATTATCAGTGGATAATTGAGATTGCAAATTCAATAATGAATTTGAAAAATGGGAAATTTGGAGTTGTTTTTAAAAGGAACGATGAAATCCATTTCGATATTCGAAATGTAAAAAGGGATTAAATAAAATCCGTAAAGATTTGTAGTTAGAATTCAACTAAGCCAATGTTTTAAAAATGATTTATTTGAAGAAATTATATATTGAATAAATCAAGATTTTACAAGGAAATTAGTATTCGGTTGGAAACCGAGATTTGATTATCGAATATAAGTTATTCGAGAGAGATTATCGAATATAAGTTATTCGAGATAGATTATCGAATATAAGTTATTCAAAGAAGAGAGTTAATCGAATACAAGCTATCCGAAAGGAAGAGTTATCGAATATAGTCTATTCGAAAGAGAGGTTATCGAATATAGTTCTTCGAAGAGAGATTATCGAATATAGTTCTTCGAAGAGAGATTATCGAATATAGTTATTCGAAGAGAGATAGTCGAATATAGTTATTTGAAAGGGGAGTTATCGAATAGAGATTATTCGAGAGAGAATTGTAAGTTGAAATTCGATTATATCGAATTAGGGAAAGTACTATTCTATTTCCATTTTTAAATCAAGATTTATTTACTTATTTATTTATAAATTATTTGTTTGTTTATTTATTCAAATTAAGAAATAAAAGTTGTACTTAAGTTATTTTATTTCGGAAGTATGAGATTATAACACCATCGTTATAATCAAATGATTTTAGTAAAAGAAGTGGGCTCGTAAATAGAATCCGAGTTATGTAAGGAAGTTGGTTAAAAGATTTAAAAGGGTGAACTTTGTCTATTTCGAGGTTAGAATTGTTGTTCAGATAAGGTCTGAGAGGTAATTATACCCCAACTTGATTGACTTCGTTTTAACTAAGGGATGGGTAAGGTTCGATATGAAGGTTAGTTAAGTGAATTTAGTTAATGAGTGTAATGGTTTGAATTGGCTTAGTGATGTTTTATTTAACATCTGTTTAAATCAAATGAAGGAGTTTTGGAAAAAAATTCCAAATAAGAATTAGACAATGTTTTCTAATATAGAAAATAAGGAATGTGAACAAATATGGAAATGTTTTCCAATGACTAATAAAGTATATTTTCTAAATTTAGAAAATAAGAATTTACAAATATATAAAATGGGAAATGAATAAATTAACAATAAATTAAATTAAAGGAGATCAGTGTTGATTGATGATTGATCGATCGAATTTCTACCCGGAAATAAGATCGTTGGTTGTATACATATTTTTCTTTGATAGATAAATCACCGACTATCGAAATTTTTGACCATTTTCTCGTTGTCAATACGGAGAGATCGGGATCAGATTCATTATCTGAAAGCCACTTTGTATGGACATTAGCGTTGCGATCAAATATGATGAAAATAATTGAAGACGGAGTTATGCAAGGGCTATCCTATTTACAGAATAGTGCCTACGGTTAGTCCAGTCCCAGGACAACTTGAATGGACGAATGTCTGACAAATTATATCTAACGGATCACGTAAGTTGATCTCTTCAAACTTGGTGGTGGAGGAATTCGTTTCTCTTAGCTTTATACCCGTGGTATTTTTGGGGAAATCAATTTGTGATTTGGCGGGTATGACGATGTGGCATTCAAAGTGAATAGTGGTCAGGTGTTCCAAAAGATACGTAAAGACCTCAAGCCTCATCAACAGGGAAATGACAGAAATCGGACAGGCAGCATGGCTATGTGGGTCGCTCCCATTAGGGTGTATACCACCTCTCTAGAGAAAATCCATTTCATTCTTTTATCTATTTTCGATGTTGTCCCTTTTCGTGAAACGGTGGGTAGCTCCCAACCGTTGGTGGTATACATTCTATACACTCAAGCGAAATGACTGGTCAGTCATGTGTGGGCCGGGGTGCAAGACGTTCTTGTTGAACCCAATGTATTCTCCTCTAGAGATACACTATCGGTTGGTGGCCCCATACCTTGTCGTAGTCGGAATCCAATCTCCAATAAGCGCCCGCGGTTTTGTTTGTATACTATATATGTGGAACGTGAGATGCAAGCGTTCTGCTAGATTGTTGTACTTTTGATTAGACATTATCGTAATATCAGAGAAGTATTGATTTCCAAACTGTTTTGGGTTATCGTAAGGTAAAAACCGTCTGTGTTTATGTGTGGATCGGTCTTATGATTATCTTTTCTTTTGAAAAGGATTTTGAAAAGTTAAATCAAATGATTTGAGTTTACTCACACCAGTCCCATGACTGACCCAGAGTTTTTTTTTCCCTAAACACTTGGATGCCCAAATTTGTACGGGCAGTCAAGTAGTCGGGATTTTACAGATACTTGGAGGAGCTTGGAGCAGGAGGCTTCAACACTATATCTATATAGAGTTTATTTCCGCTGTGATGTTATGTTATAATGGTACGTATATACTGTTACAAGTTTGCATTTCCAGAGTTATGTTATATATTATATTTATTCGTTCCATTGTCAGATTCGTGTTACTTTGATTATATTCTGTAGTGATCTTCTTCCTCTATTCTAATTTTCTATCTTATCTATTCTCACCCTCTAACTTCTTTATATTAATGATCAGGTATTTCCGATGTTTGAATAGTCAACATGGCAGTTTTGTGTTGATTTTCAGAGTCGAAAATCCCAGTTCGTTACAGTGGTATCAGAGCTGAAGGTTAAGTGATTACCTTGGCTCTATGACGTGACTCAGTAGAGATATGGTTAGCAATACCCTAGATTGAGTTTGTGTGTATATATACGAGAGAGAGAGTATTTGTAGGTTTTATAAAAAAATGTTTTATATTGTGGTGATTCATTGGCTGAGTTGTTTATGAATTCGGCTCGATCAGTTTGATCCACTATATCGGTAAGAGTTTCTAAACACTTGAATATGATGAAACGACACAGTATGTTTTGAAAAGGGTAAATGGAATAATTTTACCCAAAATTATATCTTAATATAAAGAATTTATATTGGAATTATTATAATATATTAGATATATTAGTTGGCATTATAATCGAGTAAGATTGTAAATTAAATGGTTATGTGAATAACCAATCAGAATTCATATAAGTGTAATGTATGAAAACAGATGAATTAAATATGAAAATAAAATCAGAATTGAAATTAAAAACTTGGAAAATTGAATAGGTGTTTATAAATGAACTTGGATTGAATATATGAGAATTTTAAAATCCTTCGAGATTTTAAATTGTTTACGAGCATTGTGTTTGGTATTTTGGAAATAGATTTCAATGAAAGTTTTTAAGATTTGAGTTTTGATAAATGATATAGTATTGAACTCACTTCGATCGCTGGGAAATAACTCTGATGATGCTGGCCACATCATCAGTGTTCATTTTCGAGTACTAAGTGACGGATTACTACCAAAAATACAGTTTTGAGTGGTTTTGAGGAATACAAGTTGTTTTGAATCCTGAAAATGGATATTTGATTTTTGAAAGAGCTAAACTGTTTAAAAACTCCTAGGAGAGATTGTTTGAACAAAAACAAATTTAAATAGAAATTTGGGAAAGCAAATTGAATTAAATCCAGTTAAGTACAAATTGAATTGAAATAAAATGATATCAGGTAAAACTAGATTCTTGAATATTATTGGACCCATGTGAATTAAAATGGACTTATTTTTGAAATAAAAATCAGATTTTGAGTTATGAGATAAAGATAACTGATTATAGAAATTAATTAGTTAATGGAATGTGGGAATGAGACCTAACTTGGTTAAGCATATGGGATTGACTAGTTAAGAAAATGGAACTGAGTTGAAATGAGACGAGGTTTGGATACAAGCGAATAATTGTGTTGAGATTTGATTGATTGGAAATCGATTGGTATAGATGGATATATGATCATCAGTTATTGAGTGGAAGCAAGTGCAAGAATATAATGATATACTCGACAAAAAGGTACATGTTTAAATTTCCATGTCAGGTTTTATGCACCGAATCGGCAAGCCGCTTGGATTTTTGATTTTCTTTTTGAAAGGAAAGGGCCTAGAGAGGCGAGTTGGGGTATGAACTATTGACCGGTACAAAGGAGGTGCTGGCGAAATTTTTCGAAAATTTCAGGTGTTAGAAAATTTTCAGGATTTTTGAAATTTTCATTAGCAGGATTAAATTAATATTTTAATTAGAATTAAATGGGTTCAGTTGAAACTGATGTTAAGAAGTAAACGTATAATTTTTAACCTAGATAATAGGGTTTGATTTCCACCTTAGCAATTTCGAGGACGAAATTATTTTAAGGGGGGAAGAATGTAACGTCCCGCATTTTTATGGTGGAATAATTAATTTATTTAATTATTAAATATCGATTTGGCGATATCGATAACTTGAATTAAATAATATTTATATTTAATTAATATAAATAACAGAATAATATATTTATTTTTGAAATGGTCGAAAATAGCTGAATTCCCAATATTGTGAGAATTAGATCATTTATAAGATATAATTCAGTTTAGAGTTGAATTATAATAAAAAATATATTATTTAAATGACAGTTGAACGTATTTATTATAATATAAATAATAATCGAGCTCGTAATGTTGTGACAGTTCATAATATTTCGATTTGAACTTCAACTGAGTATACAAGATCCGTTATAAGTCGGATTTCTTCGAAACAAGAAACGTTCGAACCTGTCGAGCTATATTTTTCTAATGGAAGAGAATAATTGGTATTTCGTCGTGTAGATTTTGATTTATGTCCAAATCAAATTTCCAAATAGTCGCTATAGAATCGTTTATCGACCGTAACGGTTTATTTGATTTAATTGAATATTGACTTCGAATTTAGACAGGATCTTTGAGATGTATGTATAATTTTATTTTTAGAATTTTACTGAAATTTTTATTTTGAAAAATAAGCAACTTTTTATTTAAGGGGTTTTACACCCTGTATCAGCATTTTGGGGTTTCACATAATAAGTTAACGGACCTATATTATTATATTTTTGGGGTCGTGGCACGTCACTCAACACGACTCTATTCTTATTTCTGTCCGCAGCGGCTCAGACATGAACGAAGCCTTGCGTAAGCGGTACACTAAAAGTTTGAATACATCCATTTCAAGTTGACACAACTTATCTAGAAGTGACATTTGAAAAACGAGTTATACTGACTGAGTTTATTTAACACATTGAAAGAGGTAAATTCATTTATGATAACACTACATTTAAATGGAAAGATGGCAAAGAAGTTTACACGTACACGAGTTCAATGTGTATAGGCTTTCATTTTCACTCCCTACATTCCTTATACTTAAGGAGCTTGCAGACAAGAGAATATAGCATCTACTCTAGCTAGAACGCAACAAACATATGCGTACTCTGTTTACCTTGGCGACCACGTTCTGTACAATATTTCAAAACATAGTAAAAGGAAAGCTGCACCCTAGTTTACGTACATACACAGCACATGTCTATATGGAGAAAAGCATGCCTAACTCTAATACAAAGTAACACTACCTACTATGTAAAGTAAACTTGCACATGGCCAATCCATCGCAGTGCTGGGAAATAGATTACCCGCACATGCAATGAGACACTGCTAACCAGTTTTTGAATGATCACATCAACATATCATGCTGGTTGCCAACCTACATGGCCATGAACTAGCTAGGTGCCTATACACTACTTGGCGCCCACATTTTGAGGACACGATAAATACACAGGCATGCCTCCTGTTTTCTTGAATCAATTTTAGTCCACAACTATCCATTGCTTCTTGGAATTTAAACCATACAAATTAAATCTTCCATTAAAATTTTCAAAACAACCTGCTGTGAGCATATATGTGGTCGTGCTTCATGCTGGGATGATCATCACAGAGTGCGATGTTGTTGTGGAAGCCGGAATACACTGCGGTTTTGGGAAGAAGTTTAAGTTCGGTTTGGGTTTTAACACGAGGAGTTTGGACTTGCAGTTGTGGGCATTTCATTGAAGTATTGGGTAGGAAAAAAAAGCATATGTAAAACTGGAAATTTAACACGCTAGAAATAGAGGACCAAAACTTAGGTGAGTAAACCTCACTTTTGATTCTATACTTCAATATATCCTCTGTTATTTGTTTTATGATGCTTTTATACATATGTTTAGTTACTTGTTGGTGATGTATAACATTACATATGAATCAAACTTTAGTATCAACACACAAACAACCCTGAAGCATATAACAGTAAACAAAATATGGTATTCAGTCCCCTAGCTATTTAGAAAGTCATGCTCTGCTGTGTTTGTAAAGGTTTTTAAAAATAAAAATAAAAAATAATAATAGTATATTAAAGCATATACGTATGAGTATCGCTTATAAAATTATTATGCTAGAAATATCATTTAAATGGATTAATTATAGCAAGCATCAAACATTTGGAAAATATATATAATATTAAGATAATGGGTGTAGCCTTTGAGTTAGTGAACTGTGTGTATATGTCAAGTATAGGAGGAGCGTGTATCAACTAATATGTGTAAGGGTATATGATCTACTGTGTGCGTGGATTGTTGTGTGCATATATAAGCCACTGGGTGACAAGCTAGGAGTTGTACTCGTATATTTTACGGTGGAGAGACGATTTTTAGGAGGAGACTCTTTTCGGTTGTGGTAACCGGTCGCTGGCGATCGTGAGTGAAGACGCGATTTGTGGGTAGTGGTTCGGCGACTATTGAATGGACCATGCATTGGTGCATGTGCACCAGTATGGCAGTGCATGGATACTGAGAAAGAAACGATAGGGAAATTTTAACAGAAAGAAAGAGGGAAAAGAATGGATGGGAACATAGTTTACAACATTTTACATACGAGTCTTATACTGTGTGAGTATGTCCATGGCAAGGGGGAACATATAAAAGGAACGGAACAGAAGAAGACGAAGGATGGAAAGGGGGTTGAGGCACTTGTGTAGCTGGATGATAACTGGGAAGTTTGGATGGTATAAACTTGATGCGTGGTTGTCTTGAAGTGGAATTTGGGCTTGGTCCCATATTTTATAAAAAAATGGAAAGAAGAAAGAAGGGGAACGGATTTGTAGCAATTAGTTTGGCACCTGGAGCTCTCGCATGGTCAGGGCTTTTGGGCCTTGGCCTGTTAAACATGAAAGAAGAATGTATGAAAGAAATATAGTAGGAAGGGGGCACAAATAAAAGAATATAAGAGTTGAACAAAAAGATGAAAAAAGACATGAAGAAAAAGGAAGTTGACAAGAAGGAATAAGAATTAGTAAAGGAATAAAATAAGGAAAGGCATGAGGAATGGGTGTGCAAGATTGGGTACTCAAGCTTAATGGGATACTGTTTTGAAATACGAAAACAAACTAAATGGATTGTATAAATATTTTTCACATTTGGTGTTAATAATGGATTTAAGCAAAAGATTTTGCAAATAAACATATTTATAAAGGAAATGGATTTTTGAAATAGAAATTAAATAGAAATGGGATTCAAAATTGTTATAAATAAATAACTTGTTTAATAACGAAAACAAGTGATGTGATTTATAAACAAAGTTTATAAATGAACTAAAATATAATTATCAGTGGATAATTGAGATTGCAAATTCAATAATGAATTTGAAAAATGGGAAATTTGGAGTTGTTTTTAAAAGGAACGATGAAATCCATTTCGATATTCAAAATGTAAAAGGGATTAAATAAAATCCGTAAAGATTTGTAGTTAGAATTCAACTAAGCCAATGTTTTAAAAATGATTTATTTAAAGAAATTATATATTGAATAAATCAATATTTTACAAGGAAATTAGTATTCGGTCGGAAACCGAGATTTGATTATCGAATATAAGTTATTCGAGAGAGATTATCGAATATAAGTTATTCGAAGAAGAGATTTAATCGAATACAGGCTATCCGGAAGGAAGAGTTATCAAATATAGTTTATTCGAAAGAGAGATTGTCGAATATAGTTCTTCGAAGAGAGATTATCAAATATATTTATTCGAAGAGAGATTATCGAATATAGTTCTTCGAAGAGAGATTATCGAATATAGTTATTCGAAGAGAGATAATCGAATATAGTTATTCGAAAGGGGAGTTATCGAATAGAGATTATTCGAGAGAGAATTGTAAGTTGAAATTCGATTATATCGAATTAGGGAAAGTACTATTCTATTTTCGTTTTTAAATCAAGATTTATTTATTTACTTATTTATAAATTAGTTGTTTGTTTATTTATTCAAATTAAGAAATAAAAGTTATATTTAAGTTATTTTATTTCGGAAGTATGAGATTATAACACCATCGTTATAATCAAATGATTTTGTAAAAGAAGTGGACTCGTAGATAGAATCCGAGTTACGTTAGGAAGTTGGTTAAAAGATTTAAAAGGGTGAACTTTGTCTATTTTGAGGTTAGAAATGTTGTTCATTTAAGGTCTGAGAGGTAATTATACCCCAACTTGATTGACTTCGTTTTAACTAAGTGACGGGTAAGGTTCGATAGTGAAGGTTAGTTAAGTGAATTTAGTTAATGAGTGTAATGGTTTGAATTGGCTTAGTGATGTTTTATTTAACATCTGTTTAAATCAAATGAAGGAGTTTTGGAAAAAATTTCCAAATAAGAATCAGACAATGTTCTCTAATATAGAAAATAAGGAATGGGAACAAATATGGAAATGTTTTCCAATGACTAATAAAGTATATTTTCTAAATTTAGAAAATAAGAATTTACAAATATATAGAAATGGGAAATGAATAAATTAACAATAAATTAAATTAAAGGAGATCAGTGTTGATTGATGATTGATCGATCGAATTTCTACCCGGAAATAAAATTGTTTGTTGTACACATATTTTTCTTTGATAGTTAAATCACCGACTATCGAAGTTTTTGACCATTTTTCCATCGTCAATACGGAGAGACCGGGATCAGATTCATTATCTGAAAACCACTCTGTATGGATGTTAGCATTGCGATCAAATATGATGAAAATAATTAAAGACGGAGTTATGCAAGGGCTATCCTGTTTACAGAATAGTGCCTTCGGTTTGTCCAGTCCCTGGACAACGTGAATGGATGAATGTCTAACAACTAATGGATCGCGTAAGTTGATCTCTTCAAACGTACTTACGTTTGGTGGCGGAAGTATTCGTTTCTCTTAGCTTTATATCCGTGGTATTTTTGGGGAAATCAATTTGTGATTTGGCGGGTATGACGATGTGGCATTCAAAGTGGATAGTGGTGAGGTGTTCCAAAAGATACGTAATGACCTCAAGTCTCATCAACCAAGAAATGACAGAAAGCGGGTAGGCAGCATGGCTATGTGGGTCGCTTCCATTAGGGTGTATATCACATATCTAGAGAAAATCCATTTCATTCTTTTATTTATTTTTGATGCTGTCCCTTTTAGGGAAACGGTGGGTAGCTCCCAACCGTTGGTGGTACACATTCGATACACTCAAGCGAAATGAGTGGTCAGTCATGTGTGGGCCGAGTTGCAAGTCGTTCTTGTTGAACCCGGTGTATTCACCTCTAGAGATACACTATCGGCAGGTTGCCCCGAACCTTGTCATAGTCGGAATCCTCCAATAAGCACCCGCGGTTTTGTTTGTATACTATATATGTGGAATGTGAGATGCAAGCGTTCTGCTAGATTGTTATTTACTTGTGATTAGACATTATCGTAATATCATAGAAGTATTGATTTCCAAACTTTTTTGGGTAATCGTAAGGTAAAAACCGTCCGTGTTTATGTGTGGATCGGTCTTACGATTATCTTTTCTTTTGAAAAGGATTTTGAAAAGTTAAATCAAATGATTTGAGTTTACTCACACTAGTCCCATGACTAACCCAGAGTTTATTTTGTTTTGTTTTCCCTAAACTCTTGGGTGCCCAAATTTGTACGGACAGTCAAGTAGTCGGGATTTTACAGATACTTGGAGCAGGAGGCTTCTACATTATATATATCTATATAGAGTTTATTTCCACTGTGATGTTATGTTATAATGGTATGTATATACTGTTACAAGTTTGTATTTTCAGAGTTATGTTATATATTATATGTATTCGTTCCGTTGTGAAATTCGTGTTACTCTGATTCTTTTCCGTAGTGATCTTCTTCTTCTATTCTAATTTTCTATCTTATCTATTCTCACCCTCTTACTTCTTTCTATTAATGATATGGTATTTCCGATGTTCGAATAGTCAACATGGCAATTTTGTGTTGATTTTCGGAGTCGAAAATCCTAGTTCATTACAACTGACCACTCATTTCGCTTGAGTGTATCGAATGTATATCACCAACGGTTGGGATCGGCAACCGTTTCCCAAAAAGAGACAGCATCGAATATAGATTAAAGAAGGAAATGGAATTTCTCTAGATAGGTGAATATACACCCTAATGGGAGCGACCCACATAGCCATGTTGCCTGCCCGATTTCTATTGTTTCCCGGTTGATGAGGCTTGATGTTTAGATTAACTTTGAATACCTGGTCATCATTTACTTTGAATGCCACATCGTCAGATCCACCAGGTATCACTAATTGAAGTCCACAAAAATACTCTAGTTGGGAGCTACCCAACCATGGTACGTTTGCAGAAATCAACGTATGCGATCCCTTCGGAAATACTCTGTCAGACATTCATCCATACAAGTCATCCAGGAACAGGATGAACCGAAGGTAATCTCCTACTGCATCCAATATAGGAATCACCCTATGGATCAGTAGCGAGAAGTCCTTGCAATCTGTAACACCCCAAATTTTCTATTAACACTAAAGTTGCTAAAATAATAATAAGTGTGTAGAAGAGGGGATGTATCTAATATGAATATAAAAATATTAATAAGTGTGTAAGAGAGGGGATGTATCTAATATGAATAAAAAAATATTAATAACTGTGTAAGAGAGGGGATGTATCTAATATGAATATAAAAATATTAATAAGTGTGTGAGAGAGGGGATGTATCTAATATGTATATAGAAACAATAATAAGTAAAGGGGGATGTATCTAATATGTACATTGTAGAAAATATATATATATTTATGACATGAATAGAAGTTTATTAATATGCTGAGTGTTTGCTGAGTCACTTCTGACTCATTGCTGAGTCAACAAGATAAACCCCATCTTGTCTGAACGGCTGCGGTTATTTCTAGGTTAAATATAATGGCCTAAATGCATTCTAAAATCTATAAATAAGTGGGTAGACCCTAAACCTAAATCACTTGTAAAATTAGAGAAGCTACCGTCATGCTGCTGCCATGGAGTTCAGCGTAGCCGTCACAAACTAAGAAGAGGAAGCCTAATCATCTACAACTAAATCTACACAAATCAAATCAAAGATCTCTCTTTCTCTAATCCTTTTCTTTTGTTAGTGAGTATGATGATTCTCACAAGACTATTACAAACTAATTTGACTCAGTTATGAATGGATCACAAGAAAGTGATGTGATTTGTAATTGTAAATTCTATATATTGTGGATCTCTTATTATGTTATTATGTTGTCGTATGATGTAAATTATATATGCTATGTCATGCTATGTTGTAAATTCTCTTATGCTATGTCGTGCTATGTTGAGAATCATGTCAAGCTATGTTATACTATCATACTATGCCATGTTATAAATCATGCTATATTATGTTGAAAAATCATGATGTTGTTGGATCATGTTTAAAGTTATGTTTTTTTTTAATTTAAATGGATCTTGTTTATGGGAATTTGCCTATTAGGTTAGGTGTACCCATAAACTTGAAACTATAATTAAATAAAACTTGATTATGGGAATTTGCCTATTGAGTTAGGTGTACCCATATAAAACCATGTTGTTAAAAAATTAGATGATGTTGATTCACACATGTTCATATGTAAGTTTATGAAAATTGATTGAGATTATATTAGGTGAATTTTGAACAAGTTGACACCTTTAGGTCCATGACATGTATAATCTATGCAAGTTGGACATATGCAAGTTTCACCCCTTATTATGATTCATTTGGTCACATATACATGTTGTTATTATGATAATCGCTTTTATGCTATGAGTTAGGCTATTCGAGTCTAACATATATTTTGCGAATAAACGTTCAAACGTGGGGTAGGGGTAATATTAGGAATTAATAAATTGGGTGCAATTTTGTAAGATTTTGCATACCATGAATGGATGTCCATAATTGAGTCAATTACGGACATTGTTAAAAATTGGAAGTAATTAATAATTCAAGTAGGGAATTATTAAAATTGGGGGAAAGTGGATTATTATTAATAATCAATGCTTAGGACACGAGGTTGGACCCGTTTGTGATGTAAACCTGCCCGGACCCGCCCGGCAAATCCAGTAGTCACAAATGTCGGCCCAATGTGAGAGGTCCTAGGCCCAAACTAAAGCATAACAGTTGTAAAGACACGAGGTTAGACTCTTTTATGGTGTAAGACTGCCCGGACCCGCCCGGCAAATCCAGCTGCCATAAATGCCAGTCTAATGTGAGAGGTCTTTATGAGGTTATGGCCTTAATGAACTAAGAAATACTTAACCAGATAATCATGTAAGGTGGGACATGGGGGTTAAGTAGGTGCCTTGGGTGGCATGAGGAATCTGGTGGTTGCCTTTAGAGGCATTTGAAATACGATTAGACTTAACCAAACACACATGTAAATGAACATGACTAAGTGGGTTAAGTGGGATGGACTAATGGGGACAAGCTTAGGTGGAATGCTTGTGGTAAATAGTGGGGGCCCATTTCAACCAGTATCCCAAAACGTATCTTTGTGGGCTCGACCCAAGTCGAGGACGGGACACGCATACTGGGTTTGACTATAAGAGGCCAAAACAGGGAGCAGAGGCAACGCAAGTCCAACGGGTTTCATATGCGTGTGTGGACCCGGGCTGGTAGGTAAGACGTTGTTGCATCGTGTAGGTATAAGCCGTGCATGTCCGTTGTATCAGGTTGCCACTTTAGGGGAGTGATACACCCCACTGTGGGGCCAACACGGGTATCTACGTGTTAGGGAGCCGATCGAATAATGGGAAGTAGGGTACACCTAGTGGAGATAGGGGCAGGCGGCACCTATGTAGTCAGCTAGGGGTACGTAAAGCCATTGGGAAAGTTTCTAAGTGAAGCTAAGTGGGATGAATCTTTAGGGTGACTGGTGTGGTGCAGTATAGTGTTTATCCTTTAGTATTTAGGAGCGCCTATAACGTTGCCTTTAGCGATTGTCTATGTCCTTAATCTGCTCTTCATAGACATTTTCTTGTTTTCCAGCTTATGCCTTAGTCCAGTTATTTTGGTAATAGTATTGTAGAATTATCATATTCACCAGACTTTATGTCTGACCCCCCCTCTTTTCCATCCTTTTTCTCCCTTCAGGTCCGTAGGTTGGGCCAAGTTCTAGTGGAGTCTAGTTGGATTGCTTATCTTCTGGAAAGCTTGGACTGCTGAAGTAAAGTCCAGCTTGTTATCTTTCTTTTTAATGGCTATTCATGTAATGGGATTATGTACTTGTTTTGTCAAGATAGATATTGTACTTGACATTGAATATGGTGTTATGATGTAATCAAACATGTTTTGACTTCTGCTACAATGAAATAAAGTTTTTGAATTTCCAAGTACTATTTTATATCTGTCTTGTTGTAATTTTACTGTTCTATATTCACTTAAAACCTCCATGGAAGTTAATGCATTCCCTTTGTGAGTGACATTAATGGACGTGGGGTGTTACACAATCCATATATTCCAACCACGATAGAACCACAGTACATCTTTGGCTGCAGACCTAAGATTATTAGCAGTTCCTCCGTTTATGAAAATCTACGGTCTTTAATGCTCCATCTCGATCCCTCGCAAGTTAGTTTCATATGTAACGTTCATTCGAAGTGGTTTTGGGTCTAGTTCCCATTCCGGTCTCTTCGAAACAACACGTCAAAAGGTCCAATAATATTTTATTGATAGTTGGCGTTTTAACTATCAATATCAACAAAACAATCATTCAATCAGATTTGTCAAGCAGTACGATCAAGTATATTAGCATCTCAGGTTCTCAGTTTTTAAACCGTTCATTAAAATTCTTATCGAAACATTTAAAAACATTCCTTAGACTTAAAGTCGATTCCGTTTGAATATCTTGCCAATTCATCTTTTGTCTTGCCTTATGGAAACAATACTTCTCATTTATTTCCACTTCGCTTTATTTTCCTTTAAATTCTGAAAATATTGTTATAATTTCATCAATCGTTTATTTCCTTAATTCTAGAAATATACATATATTAATATATCGTTAATTCATGAATATAATTCCATTTCAATTCTTCTGTGGTGAAAACCCTGTTAAACGACCCATGCTTTCTTATTTAAAACTCAGTGGCTTTAACTACTTAAAATCCAAACATTTATTCCTATTTCAAAATCAATATAACCCTTCCATCTTTAACTATTTGTTATTTAAACAAATATACTTTACTAATATTATTTCTATTTTCTATAAAACAGTGTTATATAAATAGCCTATAGGTATAATTAAACTATATGTCTCACTCGGACTAAACAATGTTGATGTACACTGTTTAATTTAAACTAATTGTATTGAATTTCATTTCAAACCTTGCAAATGAATTGCAAATGTTTTATGATAATAATAACTCCTTTTCCAAACTCCTTTACCGTTACGAACTGATACCATTCATCGATAATAGTGAAGTCGGGCAAGTTGGGGTATTTTATTTACTTCTCAGACCTTAATCGACAACGTTCTCATCCAAGAGTAGATAGAAGTTTATAACTAAAAACACACGCTCGTATAATATCGATCAGACCTTACTTCCTATTTAAACCATGGTTTATAATCCATATCTTTCCTTTTTGAACATTTCAATCGTCCATCGCCATTTCATTTAGTATAATTAAGTAAATTATCTATCCAAATCTTAACCATTTGCTTCAAAAACCCTGTATGGTATTCGATTCATAACTTGGATTATATTACACTTAATCCATTCGCTAATATCTTTTCAAAAACCTTTTCATCATATAATCTGACTTTGGATTTATAACTATAAATCCCTTTCCCAATTTCTTTTATCCAAAACACCTAACTATCCTTTTTACCTTATCAAACTTCATTTCAATTGCGCCATTTACTTAATTTGGTTCTTTAAGGAAAATGTTTATTTAAAGCCTTGCCTTAGTTTTAAACTTCAAATCCACTTTCCTTATCAATCTGGATTCTGTTCACTAATACTTTATCCAAACTCCATTACCATCGTTAAAACTAATGGTTGGATTTCATAACCAAAACCCTTTTTATTTTCTTCTTTACTCTAATCAATATGCACTTCCGTTTGCATATTTTGCACTTCTTCTCTTTTATTTCCAACTCGAATAAAATCTTTATTTTAAACTCAATTTCCTTTTATAACTTGTTTATGAATTCGGATTAAAAGAAATCCCTTTCCATTAGTTTCTTTCAAATTTACAAACCCTTATTACAAATTCAATTACTATTTTAATAAATTCTATTTAAGAAGTCATTACTTTAATTATTAAAATAATCATTAAATTAGTCATTTACTGAAGTAAAATATATTACTTCATCGTTAACTAACAACATGTCAGTTAATCTCTGTATTACGTCAATAGGAAAATAATTACCTTTGTAATAACAACTATTCAATAATTACTTAATATAGTCGAACTAAATGTTTGTTTAGTCTTTAAAATCAATCGTTAAGTTAAAAATAATAAACCTTACTTAATTGTTTACCTTGGAGATAATTATCTAGATTATCAACTTCTTGTAAATATATCACTTTCTTATGTATTTAAACATACATTGTCACTATAAAACCGTTTCAATATTTCCATATAAACAAAGTCTTACCTATCAATTTGTTTAAAACTTCCTATTGAAATAAAATTAAAACTTTAATTTAGTTAGGAAAATAATTTTTATAATTTAAAATACGTTAATTCGCCTGACGGTGAATAAATATCTCAAACGATGGATTCTAGACCATCTGCTGCCAATTTCCCAATCCATACTGCATATTGATTTAAACATGATATTTAGATTCAATAATCAATAATTATCCAATCATCGAAATCTGAATAGGATGTGATGTAAATTGGGATAAACAATTCATGAAAACAACAAATAATATATGATTTATTTGAGGAATCCGGTTGGATTCCTCCAACTTGTTCTTCCCTGCACAACAGTTTATAATACTGTATATCACTAACAAACAAAATCAGAATTATAGTATAATGCAGACAAACAGTCAACCAATAAATAAATAAAAATCATCCATAGCATCCATAGCGTCCAATCAGCCGAATAAACGATAAATATTTATGCTATGAATTTAACACATTGCAGTATTTCAGAAGTGTGAGAATTAACTCACCATTTTGATGTTCAACGATGTTGCATTGCTTTATATAGTTTCAAACCGACGTTTAAAACTACATAAAATTCCATCCTCCTCTGAATCACTCCATTCTAGTTCATATTCGTCGGCACCGTTGATACGAACCCATCGGCTCTAGTTTCGTCCAATTCTGTTCACAAACGTGAATGTTATACGTATTATACTACATTTTAATTTAAAATAAGAATTATTTTAATTCATTAATTATAGTTTAAACTCTAATCACCATTATTATAATGTGTCATCCATTTTCCAGAATTGCACCCTTAAGGCACCAACCTTCTTTCCTTTGGAACCCAATTCCCATGAGAACATGTTTTGACTTCAAATTGGATTAATTAATTAATTAATTATGTTAATAACTGACTAAATTCCACTAATCACCATGTTAAATTTAATTACCTTTCTCCTGTAAAACTGAAACCCAATTCCTCATCTTTTTCCTTACTTCTCATTCAAACGCAGGTCTATTTCCTTCCATCTTCACGACGCCAGACCCAACCGGAGGCTCCACTTCCATCCTCGAACGTCACGCCAACCTTTGTCATCCTACTTAAGACCGAAATCATCAAATCCGGCGCCCTATTCTAGTTCAACCATGATCCCTAAAACCGTACCCAGATATACGGAAAACAACACAGAAAAATGCCTACGCTTAACCCGTCACCGCCGTCGAACTATGCAACCGGACCCTCACCTCGAAGCTCCACCAGAACCGCAACTCTCAGGGCTTCCTCCTCGACCCACTCCGATCGCCTCTAGTGGACCACAGCTCCACTACAACCCCTAAAACCAAGCCTAACTTTCAGAATGGAAAAGCAGGCAGTTCCTCCTCCGATAAACCTCACCGTCGCCAGTATGAGGTGCCGAAACCCCTCAGACCACTACCAAAGTGACCACAGCCCCTCCTTCTAGCTTTGCCTGAACCCACCCCCCTCCAATTGATTCGAATTCCATGGAAAATCGGCATAAACCATCCCTTCCTGACTGAAATGGTTGAGCCCCAAATGTTTGATCGAGCCATACAATTTGTACATCAATTTGGAGCTTAGACTAACAACATTCTACCCATACAATATTCTGGATTTAGAGGAATTTTATGGAATTGTTATTAAATTTTAAGGGTGGCGAAATCACTGAAGAATTGGGTTGAAGTGAACAAAATTAGAAGAGTGGGTTTGGGTCGTAGAAAAGTGTCACGGTGGGGTAATTTATAGGGTAAAAATATAATATTTTATTATATTATTTATTTGTATATTTTCATCTGATTTGACTGACGGTATTTATCTGACGAGACTAGTGATATTTATTCATACCTATTGCAATTTCAAAACACTGTTTATTGATTACCATGATCACACACGAACTCCAATCGTCACGAGAATGGACTGCATCGTATAATTCGACGTTACGATCCCAATGACTCTTGTTTCATCGAAATCCGAGTTTATTTGCAGATATGGTGTTTGTTCGAATCAAAACGGTTGATTTATTTGCATTTTATTTTTCCACGCTCATAGAATAACTCCGTTTGATGTGCAACTTGAAATATAACAATAATTTGCTATTACGGTCTCCATAAAATTTGTTTCGCTGAAAACGAAGGTCGTTCGAACAAAGTCCTTTTAAAAGACCCAATTTGAATTAAAATAAACCAATTTTAAAATACTTCAATATAAAAATATAAAAATATTTCAATTGGATATACCAGAGTAGAATTTCATATATTTTCAAAATAAAATATCCCGGGTTGAATTCTAAGCCAAAACGATATTAAATAAATTTAAAACCCTCTATTTCTATAAAGTAAATCGTTATAATATATAATCGAATTCCATAGCAACTATTTGAAAATTTGATTTAGCCATAAAAAAATCTGCACTATGAAAACTCGATTTTTCAGCTTCATTTGAAAGATATTATCAAACAGATTCAGACGTTTCTTGTTTCGAAGAAATCCGACTTGTTTTGAATCCTGTACAACAAATTGAAGTTCAAAACGCTATATTACGAACTACCGCGCCACTGCGGTTCGTTATATAATTAAAATTATAAATTAAACATTTAAACAGTGTTTAATAAATGAAATCGTAATTAAAATTAAATATAACTTAAATAAATCTTATTATACTACCAAATCGAACAACTTTGCAAATTCAGCCAAATTCGATCATTTTGAAATTAAACTATTACTTTATTATTTAAACTAATTAAATATTCAAAATTATTAAATTCAAACCATTTAAAAATCCAAATTGACATTTAAACCAAATTTAAAATATTAAATTAAGCGGTAAAAATCTAGGTCGTTACAAAAGTTATGTTCTATTTGAATAAGAATTAAGAGTAAACGATTATAATGTTTCAAGGTAAATTATATTCTACTTGAATAATAATGGAATCTCTAAAATAATTAAAATGAGTTGATATGAAATATATATTCTATTTGAATATGAATGGATTCCAAACCATAAATCAATTTTTAAATAGTTATAATCTTTGGTATAAAGTACATTCCACTTGAATATAAATCGATTTTGAAATATTATATGATTATAATATACTGATGTGGAAATATATTCTAGTTTGGAATATAATCGGTTTGGAATGATGGCGATATGTTGATATGAAACTATATTCTATTTTGAATATAAATTGGGTTTGGAACAAACATGATATTTTGGATATGGAAGCGAACCTTTGAGAAAAGTAAAAAACCGACCGATGCAGAAAATGTAAGCGTTGGTTGTTAAAGAGACCGGAGTCGGTAAGTGGCATACTCTCTATCAGTGCCGATACCAGTTTAACAACTGTGCATGTGATGAAGCATCCGGTACGAAGCATGATGACTTGGAGGCGATGACTGGACTGAAAAAGGCGAATGACGACGAAATGGCCTTGACCTTTGGGTCATAATTAAAATGACTAAAACAGGAGCTATACCGTGACTAATTGAGGTAACACCACTTATCGAACACACTTCTTTGATACTATTTCTATGACTATGATGTTGATTTGGGCCCTTTTGATTTGGGAGTGTGTTCCGAGGTGGGCGGTAGTGGCTGTTATGCGTTACCACCGATCCGGGAGTGTAAATGGTAGAATCCTACCCAGGGTATTGCCTCGAGTGCCTTGTCGTATTTATCCTTATCAAGCCCATACGATTTTTATTTAGTGTTTCTTTGTATGGAGTGCCCTCTAATAACACCAGTACGGTGAATTTACGGTACTATATAGACATTGATGCCTATAAACGTCGTAAGGGTAATATGGTAATCCCGCTTACGCTATTTTTATTATATTTACTTTACTAGATAAACACTATCATAATAGCGTACTATACTATGTATGTATTAGTTTAACGGATCCTTGAGAGATGGAAAATTCCCGTAACATCTCTTGAGTTAAACAATTCGGATTTTGGTCAGACCTAATCGATCACAAAATTGACTAAGACCGTTCAAAAACCCGAATACGCTAACTTTGGGCATACAATACATCATAACAAATAACAGAAGACTTTTATAAACATTACGTTAATGTTACATCAGAGTACAGAATATCAGAGTACATCGAAATGAATACTACAGCGGAAGATTAAATTACAATAATTGTAATACAATGTAGCGGCAACGAATAACTACCACAGCGGAAGGATATCAGTGCTCTGGACACAAGTTTAAGCTTCGATCCATAAACCTGCTCAGTATATCTGCAAAAAAAGCTACTCGACTATCTGTGTGGAAAAGAGGGCACCCGAGTTTGCAAAGTGAAACAAACTACGGGTCAGTCATGGGACTGGTATGAGAAATCTTTCCTAACTTATCTAACAATATGGCTAATCACAGGACCACGCCGCTAACATGGAATGGGTTTACTCCATTGGATTTCTAGTGCATAATTTAAATAAATTTTATTCAAAACAACACAATGCTTTTTAGAAAAATGAAATCATTATAAGACTCAAGTCCCATCACACAATGCAACGCAAACCGGAGGATAGAATTTTACCTTACAATGATCAAACATGCTTGATACGTAGAAAATAATATTTTAATATTATTATTAGTGTCTAATCAGTTTAAAATATTTCAAAGTAAATGTATCAATCCTAGACGACATAGCTACCATATACTATGTCGCCATATATAGGTTTACAATCAAAACCGCAATGTCGTATAGGAAATTGGGTTTCCATCATGAGTCAAGGCTAGGGACGATCTCCTTACCGATTCGAGACACTCTAGCAATGTCTCAGGATCACACCTACGGGCAACCCTTGGATCCTCCAAGGTCGGTCCACAAATACTTTAGTGGATTAGTTATGCCTAAACACACGTTTCCTGGTCCTATTAAACTTATAATTTGGTCACTATCGACCAATATAACTGAGGCCCCTCATTCCATCATCCACATAAGTAAAATGTCAGGGCTTGCAAAACCCTGATGCAACTTCTAGCTAGAAAGAAACGCATGCACTACTCGGGTCCCTTGTCCCGTTTTTGACTCTTAACGGGGTGTGAGGCTCGCGAGGTAACGCTATACACAAAGCTATGCCGAAATAGGCTATGCTTTGATCATCAACCACAAGGCTCTACTTTTCAACAAAAGCCTCGATCATTTGCATCTTCGCATGCCACATTGACAATCCACGCCATGCAGTCGATACTACCAATATACAACCTCTGAGCTCATACGTCTCAGAGAAGGGTGTTAAGCAAGAGAATAAATTCTCCACCACCAACAGATATATATTAAATAGAAATCAATTTACAGGGAATGAAATCCAATGTCAGACACACATCCATTTACAAGTCCATTCTGGGTCTGAACGAAACCGACGACACCTTATTCCTCCTCCCTTATGTCCAATACGGAAGAGAGGTACTCGCATATCCGAACAATTAACAAGTACGTCCGGACAACTACCACTTGAATCCTTTCCTAGGAGCGACCCAGTTCAGGGCATCAGTAGTCGCCCATTCGATGTGAAAATCGTCGGTGCACGATCACCGTCTTCAATGCCTTCGACTTTTAATCGTCGTAGTAATTATTCAAAATGGGTTAAACCCGGTCTTTCCGAATAACTCACATATTTTATAATCAAAAATCAAATGTTATAAATACACATCATATGCCTCATTCCAATTCATAACATTCTTTTAATAAAATATTCATACCATTAGGGAAAAGTTCCTCTCAATTTTATCAGAGATAAATTCTTTTAAATTAATTCGTTATTCTTCTTTTTAATGATTCATTAAAACTCCAATTTGATTTTAATATCAAAAATCATTACTTTATGATTATTCAATTTTAAGAAATTAATTTTATATTTAACTGGGTTAAAGAAACAATGTCATTTAAAAACACAGTTCATGATAAACCCAAAATCGACTTCCATTAAATATGGAATTTTCACAGAAATCAAATCAATATATAATCGATATAAATTTCTGTATCAGACTAATAAAATAAATGGAAAAACGGCAAAGCCTTTTAAATTCTATATATAGTAACAGTCTTCTTTTACAGAAGCCTATCTCGATTATTATCAAATCGAATTTCCACTCAATTCCAATTTAATATATTAAATTGGAAAATTTGACTCTAGAAAATTTCCTTTTTAAATCTTAATAAGAGCTTTATAAATTCCAGATTATATTTTCACTATTAGTTGGATTAAAGAACAAATGTCGTTTAAAAAGAAACACAATTCACGATAAACCCAATTCACATATCATTTTATTTCAATCACAAAATATAATTGGAAACTCTAATAATCTTAATTAAAAGATTTATTCTTTTCATACGGGGTTTAAGAATAGTGTTATTTAAGACACCATCCACGACAACCCAAAATCCAATTCTTTTATTTAATTCTAATTGAATATTAATTAATTGGAAGACTTCATTAAATCTGTAATGACCCGCATTGGCAGAGATATTATAATTAATTAATTTAATTATATAAATAGTGGTATAAGGATTTTATGGTCGTTTAAATAAAATAATGGTGAATATTTAATTAAAATAATAAACTAAATAATATATTTAATTCTGAAATAATCAGAATTGGCTGAAATGGCGATATGATGTGAACTGGGCAATTCAAATTATATAATTCAGTTTAGAATTGAATTTGAATAACGAATATATTATATAAATGACAGTTTGAATGTATAATTATATTATAATTAAAATCGAGCTCGAAATAGCGCTGTAGTTCGTAAATTGGCGATTCGAACTTCAACTGAATATACATGATTTGTTTTAAATCGGATTTCTGTGAAACAAGAAACGTGTGGAGCTGGTGGAGTATATCTTTCTAGTGGAAGAGAAAAATCGGGATTTCGTCGTGTGGATTTTGAGATATGTCCAAATCAAATTTTTAAATAGTCGTTATAGAACCGTTTATCGACCATAACGGTTTATTCGATATAACTAGAGATCGGGTTTGAATTTAGACAAGGTTCTTTTGGGAAGTAGTGATAATTTAATTTTTAGGATTTTACTGTAATTTTTAATTAATTAAATAAGCAACTTTTTATTTAGAGTATTTGACACCCTGTAATCAACATTGTGAGGTTTCAGAATATAAGTTAATCTACCGGTATTATTATATTCCTGGGATCGTGACACCTCACTGAGCACGGCTGTACTCTTACTTCTGTCTGTAGCGGCTCGACATGAACGAAAATTTGTATGTAACGGGGTACGTATAACCATAATAGGAAGAGAATCCATGCGTAACACCACCATATGTCTATCTTTTGATATTTGCGCAATACCTGTACTACATCATCCCACATACCCAAGTTTTTCACCATATATTCATCATCCCACGTGCCCAAGTTTTCACCATATAACCATCCATCTCAGGAAACCACTCTCCTATATAAAACTATCCCTCTCTAACCTAAAACGAGCCGCCACTTCATTTTCTCTCCGCTGTAAAATATAAACGTATATACGTGTATGACCCTTAAAAGTTCTCGTCATTTCTATATTTTTGTGTTCGGATCTCTGAAGTAACGGTTATAATGAAGTGGAAGAAGAAATAACTGTGGGTTAGAGGAGAACCAGGGAGCGAAAGAGCAGGGTGATGGCCTGGGGTAATATGCAGAAATGGTGGGAAAAAGGAATCGAAGAGGAGCTAGTTGGCAAAGTATTTGGGGAGTTTTCGTGCTTGTGAGTTCGACGTTGATGGGAGCTCGCGGTGGGAGAGACGCAACGGTGGACGGTGCAGGCTATACGTGACGAGGAACTTCAAAATGAGTGAAGGAGCAGAGTGGTGAGGAGTCGGCCATGGCTTTTGTTTTGTTGGAGTTGCGGTGGACTATTGGAGAGGCAATAGAAGTTTAAAGATGTGGCAGAGGGTGTAAACGGAAGTAGCAGGAGTTAGAAGAAATTATCAGGGAAGAAGGTATTTGTTTGGAGCGGGTTATATTTTGTTTCGTGGGCTGGGTTTGGAATAGAAAGCCCAAATAAAATAAAATGTATTAAAGAGGTGAAACTGGTTTGGATTTAAACGGAGAATGGGAAAAGTACACGTCAAAAGAAATGACAGCTTTAATTCCTGAGTTTCCAAATAATATGAAAAGGTTTTATTCAAGAAAGATACATGGTTCAAACGGGTTGGAGTTTAAAGTGATGGACCGACGTGAGTATAACGGTGAAGCCTATTATTAATTTATAATTTAAAGTTTTGAGTCAAATTTAATTAACTGTATTTCTTGTAAAATTGAATATCTCGATCATATCGTATCAGAATTTCGAACCGTCAGATCCGTTGGGATCGAATGGACGAGCACTACACAATGGAACTGACGGGGAGTGAATCGAAGCTCGTTACAATTTATAGCAAAATAAATTGTCCGTCTGAATCAAGCGATGGTTATCGTTTTTAACTATGATCGTCCAAGGTGAGTAAATCTCACTAACTCTGAACAGTTTATAATTTCATGTTGTATTTTTAGAACTGTTAGAAATTGTCTG
Source organism: Allium sativum (assembly GCA_030737875.1). Lineage (NCBI taxonomy): Eukaryota > Viridiplantae > Streptophyta > Magnoliopsida > Asparagales > Amaryllidaceae > Allium > Allium sativum. Next base: position 299,948,215 of record CM060921.1, read on the forward strand.
ATTGATTGTGTGTTGACTGTTTGATTGAACTGCTAGTCAGTTAGTTGAATTTCTATATTGATTCTGTTTAACAGAATATAACATATGGAACTGAAAGTGATGTAATCTATATTGTTTAACATCTGTGATGCAGGGAGACAGGTTGGAGGAATCCAACTGGATTCCTCAACATTTATTTTACTGTGATTCATATATTGTAATATATAATGTGGTATATAATCTGTTGTTGATTATGTGTGGTTGGACGATATTTATCGTTGTTATATGGTATGTTAAATACCATAAGAAATACTGGATATGGGGAAGGGGATTTTCAAAGTGTATTTTGAAAATGAATTATTTATATAAAATCGATGGATTTTATATAGAAAAGGAAAAGAATTTTTATAAAAGAAATATTTATAAAATCAAAGGATAAGTTAGAATAAAAGGAAATCATTTGTAATGTGAAGAACCGTTACTAAAAGTAAATCTTTATAAATGAATAGTTTATTCGAAAAGGAGTTAATCGATGTTAGTTAATCAATTAGAGTTAAAGTTAAAAGGAGTTAATCGATGTTAGTTAATCGATTAGAGTTAAAGTAAAAGGGGTTAATCGATGTTAGTTAATCGATTAGAGAATAAAGTTAAAAGGAGTTAATCGATGTTAGTTAATCGATTAGAGAATAAAGTTAAAAGGAGTTAATCGATGTTAGTTAATCAATTAGAGTTAAAGTTAAAAGGAGTTAATCGATGTTAGTTAATCGATTAGAGAATAAAGTTAAAAGGAGTTAATCGATGTTAGTTAATCGATGTTAGTTAATCGATTATAGTTAAAGTAAAAGGAGTTAATCGAATATAGTTTATTCGAAGAAAGTAAAAGGAGTTATCGAATATAGTTTATTCGAAAGGAGTTAAGTGAAATGAGTAAATCAATAGCGTTAGTCAAATAGAGTTAATCCAATAGTGTTAGTCCAATAGAGTTAATTGATAAGGGTTAATCGAATAGAGTTAAGTGAAAAGAGTCAATCGAATATAGCAATTCGAAGAGGGTTAAGTAAGGAAGTTAGTAAAAGAAATTTATAGTGAACTTTTCCTATTTCAAGGTTAGAAACGTTGTTCAGTTAAGGTCTGAGAGGTAGTATTACCCCAACTTGATTGGCTTCGTTTTTAACTAAGGAATAGTTAAGGTTCGGCAGTAAAGGAAATGGTTTGTGTTGGCATCGCGATGGTTTGTTTAAACATCTGTCAAAGTCCAATAAAGAAGATTTGGAAATGTTTTCCAAATAAGAAACCAGAAATATTTTAAAACAAGAAATGGAAATGTTTTCCATTGTTAATAACGTATATTTTCCAAATTTAGGAAATAAGAAATATTGAATATAGGGAAACAGGAGATAAGTAAATTAATGAAATAAAGAGATAAATGTTAAATGATGTTTGATCGATATAAATTTCCATCTGGAAATAATATCGTTGTTTGCACACCTGTTTTTCTTCGATGGTTAAATCACAGACTATCGAAGTTTTGGCCATTTTAACGTTGTTAATATGGAGAGACCGGTTGGATTATTATCCAAAGAACCACTCTGTATTGGCATAAGCATTGCGAATCATATATGCCAAAGGAAATTGAAGACGGAGTTATGCAAGGGCTATCCTGTTTACAGAATAGTGCCTTCGGTTCATCCTGTTCCTGGATGACTTGTATGGACGGATGTCTGACAGAGTATTTCCTGACGATCACGTATATTGATTTCTCCAACCGTACCAAGAGTGGAAGCGGAGAAGGAAACTTATTTTAGCTAACACATAATGTATGGTTGAGGACGTCAATCGGTGATTTGATGGATTTGACGATGTGGCATTCAAAGTGAATCTGATGTGATGATAAAGCGTAGCTTCTATCCTCACATCCGGTAAATGACAGAAATCGGGCAGGCAGCATGGCTAAGTCGGTCGCACCGAAGTAGGGTGTATAATCACCTGATCTAGAGTTTCATTTACTTCTAAAAAATCTATTGTCGATACTGTCCCATTCGGGAAACGGTTGCTGATCCCAACCGTTGGTGATATACATTCGATACACTCAAGCGAAAGGAGTGGTCGGTCATGTGTGGCCGGGTTGCAAGATGTTCTTGTTGAACCCAGTGTATTCCTTTCTAGAGGTACACTAGCGAAAGGTGGTTCCATACCTTGTCATAGTTGGAAATCCATTACCCAATACGTGTTCGCGGTTTTGATTGTATACTATATATGTAGAACGTGAGATGAAAGCGTTTCTACTAGATGATTATTATATTGCGTTTGATAGACATTATTATAATATCAAAAGGTTTTTGATATAAAGATATTTGGATTATCATAAGGGAAAAACCCGTTCCGTTATACGGCGTGGTCTTATGAGATATCGATTACTTGTTCGAACTGTTTTTAACCGTTTTACTCATACCAGTCCCATGACTGACCCGGAGTTTATTTGTTTGTTTCCCTAAACTTTTGGGTGCCTAAATTTGTCTGGGCAGTCAAGTAGTCAGGATTTACAGATATACTGGAAGAGCTTGGAGCAGGAGGCTTCAGGATCATTATAGCTATAGTTATTTCCGCTGTGTTGTAAGTGCTGTACTAATGATATGTATATTCAAGTACAGATTTGTATTTCAAAGTTATGTTATGAAATATATTTATTCGTTCCGCTGTGAGATTCGTGTTACTCTGATGTTGTGTTCTTCTTCTTCTTCTATTCTAATTTTCTATCTTATCTTTCCTCACCCTCTAATTTCTTTCACTAATGACTGGTATTTTTCGATGTTTGGTTAGTCATCATTGAGTTTATGGCGATAACCAAAGTCGACAAAAACCCGGGTCATTACAAAATCTTAATTTAAAATATTTATTCTAGTTAATAACTAGTTCGTTTCAAAAAAAAATATTTTTATCATTTATCCATCCAAAAACGGACATAGAAATCATCATTTTATTCTTCGTTGAATATTATTTTAAAATATTCTTTATATAAAAAGATTCTTTATTTAAAAATATTCTTTATATTACAATGTTTTTTATTTTGAAGTATTCTTTATTTAAAAGATATTCTGAATCGGAATGCGACTAAATCATTTACCATATAACTTCGGTTATATGGATTTCATACATCGCATATATACGACAATAATGATAAATAATCATTAAACAATCCATTCACATCCAGAGTGAAATTTACAACTGTGTGAGCACTAAAATGAATAAATAGCGCTCATCGCAGCCTATCAATCCACCGATTGACATACAGCTAAATATTGGGACTAGTGTATATCAAATATCATCCCAATACCCGTGTGGAGTTTCCAAACAACAACAATTCATTTAAATAAATCATTGGTTAATGAATTTAACCAATTTTAATTCCGCTAACATGTTGATGATAAATAACAAACATGTTATTATATTCCTGATGCCAAATGAAAATGTATTTTACTCGCAAAATTTCTCTACGTGTATCTAATGTATAATTTTACAATACAAACGTCACTTTAATTTGCATACAAATTCTATTGTATAATTTAACAATAAATGTCCCTTTAATTTACATACAAATTCTAATGTATGTTTTGACAAATAAAATGATTCTTATATTTGCATATAAATTCTAATGTATGTTTTGCAAATAAAAATGATTCTTATATTTGCATATAAATTCTAATGTATGTTTTAACAATCAAAATGATTCTTTATTTAACATAAAATTCTAATGTATGTTTTAACAATAAAAATATGTTTTGCAAATAAAAATGATTCTTATATTTGCATATAAATTCTAATGTATGTTTTAACAATCAAAATGATTCTTTATTTAACATACAAATTCTAATGTATGTTTTAACAATAAAAATGATTCTTTATTTAACATACAAATTCTAATGTATGTTTTAACAATAAAAATGAGTCTTTATTTAACATACAAATTATAATGTATTCTTTAACAATAAAAATGAGTCTTTATTTAACATACAAATTCTAATGTATATTTTAACAATAAAAATGATTCTCTCATTTTTGTTGACGATTCTATTTCAACAAAATGATTAAAAATGATCTTTTCATTTTGATTGAAAATTCTATTTCAACAAAATGATTAAAAGTGATAATTCCATATTGTTAACAACTCTTATTTTAACCAATTGAATAAAAGTGATAATTCATATTGTTCACGATTCTAATTTAACAAAATGAATAACCAATGATAATTTCATATTGTTAACAATTCAAATTTAACAAAACGAACACAGATGATTCATTCATTTTTGTTGACAATCCTAGCTTCAACAAAAATGGCAATTCATTTTTGACAATTTTAATTTAATAAAATGGCATATTTATTTACATGCATTTTCTATGTATTCTAATGACAAATAAAAGAATAATTTATTTGCATACATTATTCAATGTATTCTAATGACAAATAAAAGAACAATTTATTTGTATACATTATTCTATATATTCTAATGACAAATAAAAGGACAATTTATTTGTATACATTATTCTATTCAACATAACAAATAAAAATGATAATTTTGTTTGTTTACAATTTCTATATAAAAAAATGATATTTTTGTTCTGTCACAAATATATTTAACAAAAATGTTATGTTTTTGGTTTAACTCAAATCTAATTAACAAAAATGTAATTTTTGTTTTAACTCTTATCTAATTAACAAAAATGTAATTTTTGTTTAGCTCAAATCTAATTAACAAAAATTTAAGTTTTGTTTTAACTCTTATCTAATTAACAAAAATGTAATTTTTGTTTTCAACCTAACTTCTTTGACAAAAATGAATATTTTTGTTTCACTAAACTTCTTTGACAAAAACAAATATTTTTGTTTCACAAAACTTCTTTGACAAAAATGAATATATTTGTTCCACAAAACTTCTTTGACAAAAATGAATATTTTTGTTTCACTAAACTCCTTTGACAAAAATGAATATTTTTGTTTCAAAATTATATTATTACAAAAATGTATATTTTTATTTTAACTAATATGTTTTGACAAAATGCATATTGTGTTTAACTTAACTCTAATTAACAAAAATGTTAATTATTGCTTCAACTATTCTAATTAACAAAAATTATGATTTTTGCTTAACTTCATTTTAATTAACAAAAATGTAAATTATTGTTTCAACTATTCTAATTAACAAAAATGATGATTTTTGTTTCACCAATTCTATTTGAAAAAATGTATATTTTTGTTTCAACTAATCTTTTTGGAAAAAATGTATATTTCTATTTCAACTATTCTAATTTGTCAAAAATGTTCACTTTTGTTTCAACACTTCTAATTTGACAAAAATGCTCATTTTTGTTTCAACAATTATATTTTGACAAAATGGCAAATTTTGTTTCAACTATTACATTTTAACAAAAATGACAAATTGGGTTTCAACTATTATAATTTGATAAAAGTGACAAATTTGATTTCCACTTTTATAACTTGTCTTTTTATAGTAACAACATTATGGTAAAAATATATTCTTTAATAGCCAATCTTTTATTGCAACCAAAATAGACAATAAAAAACATATCTTTCTATTTTACTCTTTTTATTGTAACTAAATGACAATAAAAATATAACTTTTCATTATACTCTTTTTATTGTAACTAAACGACAAATAAAACATATCTTTTAATTCTACTTTTTATATTGTAACTAAATGACAATAAAAACATATCTTCCTTATTCTACTCTTTTTATTTTGTTGAACAAAGTGACAACAAAAATGAAAGCTTTTCATTATAATCTTTTTACTGAAAAGAAGTGACAAATAAAAATGCAATCTTTTTATTATAATCTTTTTTATTGAAAAAGAAGTGACAGTAAAAATGCAATCTTTTTATTATAATTTCTTTTATTGAAATGAAGTGGAAGTAAAAATGCAATCTTTTTATTGTAATTTCTTTTATTGAAATGAAAACAACTTTTTGACAAAGACCATGTTTCATGTAAACAATAAAAATGAGGTTTTAATTGTAAATCTAATTTTGACAAAACCATGTTTTCATATATCTAAGTAAAAGATGAAACTCATATTATAAAACCCAATCATTATTCATAGATCTGGAACAAAAATAATTTTTTTTATTTCAAATCGAGATCTAACAATAATTCTAGATTCAAATAAAAGAAATAATTTCTATTGTAGATCCAGATCTAACAAACATGAGCATCACAAACAACAATCAACTAATTCCAATCCAAACATCACAGACCGGATTTTATAATCATACATACATGGATTTCAAATAGTGAGAAATAATTAAATTTTAATTAATTATTAAAAATAGAAATCTTACATTGATTTTTGTCTGAATTTCCAACGTACTCCGTTTTAATTCTAGTCAGTCCCATGTTGTAGATCTAGAATTTACGATTTCAACGCATCCAATCCCGTCCATTTCTGTGTTCGTTATAATGAGATATGGTCATTTAAATATCAAACGATTAATTAAATAAATTATTTATGAATTAAACCTTTATTTTCCTTAATCAAAACAAAGGCCGTCCGTTTCTTCCTTCTATATTGCCAAACCCAACATCGACGAAGAAGACCCGCCGTCGATGCCTCCCTGCTTGCGCCGGACCACCTACATCGTCACCACCCAGCGCGCCGTCGTCCACCCCTTCCATGTCCACCGTTCAGGCCAACTCGTTGGGCCATGTACCCAAGAATCCGCCCAAACCCGCCAGCTTTGAGGCTGAAAATCACTTGAACCGCAACACTGATTTCGATCATATCCGTATAGAACCGAAAAGGGAGAGATTCTCTTTAATATTGGGTTTGAATTCATGTTTTAATTCAGTGTAGTTTGTGAGAAATTAAGAGATCAAAGATGGACAATTTCGGCCATTCATAGTGGATGGTGGCGGCTGATAACATTGGGCAAGGGTTTTAAATAATGTGTATTTATAATATTTAATTCTCTGGTTTTGCAAATAAACCCATTAAGTCTCAGTAGCTCCAATTTCAGCCCAACGAGAGTTGTCCGTAGGCAAATACCCCCTTTCTGAACACAATGGGCTAGGTCTCGTTAGCCCATTTGATTGTCTCAACCCACTTTTCTTTAATTTAAAATTTAAATCATTTAATTATTTAATTTGATCGTACATTTTAATTTACTTGGGCCACATACTAACTCTAAAAATTCCAGAAAAAATAGTTCTAGTTATGTTTTGATGATACGGTCCTAACAAGATTAATTTCGTCGAATTTGGAGACCGTTTGAAAAATAGTCATTTTCTGGTTAGTCCAATTTGACTGAAATTGACAAAACACGTTTTCTTTTGCATTGCTCACATATTAATTCCAAAAATTATAAAAATTGGAATCTAGCAATAATTTGACATTCCGGATCCAACAAAATTGGTTTCGTCGAAAATGGAGGTCGTTTATAAAATGCTATATATTATATTAAAATATATATATAAATTCTATAGCGACTATTCTGAATATTCAACTGGCCATTACTTTTTATTCCCGCTATGAAATTTCAATTTTTCATATTCGTAGGAAAGATATTTATAAACAGATTTAAATATTTTTGGTTTCAGCAAAATCCGATTTATTTTGCATCTTGTACATTCAGTCAAAGTTCAAATTCAAATTTTCAAACTACCACGCTATTTCTAACTCCTTTTAAAATTAAAATTAATATATTCATTCTAACTTCGATTTAAATAAATTTTTTATTGTTATTATTTAAAATAAATCATTTTAAATATTTAAAATCCACTAAAATTTCTATAATAAAAATTTTAAATTTGTTCCAAAATTTCGGGTTGTTACATCACCCATGACACTTATGTTATTTGTATTTTTATTTGACTAATATGAGAATGATGTAGTGCTGATCCGAATGTTTGTTGTGTTTTCTTTTATGCAATGTGCTCGGGTCAGCAGAAGTCTGCAGTTAGCGAAAATTACTTTGCCTTGGAGATCGAAGACGAAGATTTGGTATACAACTATTATATATATATATATATATATATATATATATATATATTCCACTGCATTTTGTTCCCGCTGCCTTGTTATATAGATATGTATATGTATAACTCTGATAATCATTTTATGTTATAGCCAAATGTATATATTTCAACTGCTTTTAAACTGCTATTTGTTATTATATGTTGGCCTTCCGCTGTGAGAACTCTGTTATTGTTTTTCTCTTCTTTCTTCTTTTTCTATCTTTCTAATAACGACCTGTATTTGTGATTCGTTTGGGTCGACATGTGTGGTCTATTGTTGATTTGAACATTAAAAAAATCCAAGTTGCTACATTCAACCTAAAGCAAACGTAACATTTCTCTAATAGATCAAAACTGCCTCTCAAATAACATCGAATAGTTCATTATAAGAAATATACAAGAGCATGAAAAACGACATAAAACATCGTATTGACAATGAAAAATAACAAATAAAATAGAGACTCACCAAAAAACAAGCAATCCAACAGAGAAAATCGATTAGCCTATCCAAATGAACAAAATCTCCTCTAATATTTCCCACAATTAAACTCGAATTTGATTTCAGAACAAACTAACGCCTAATTTTTCCCAAAAAATTAATGACCACTTTGAGTTCACAAAAAGGCTTAATTTTAACCTAATTTCCACGAGCACATTATTTCCGTAGGTACGTTGATTATTTAAGAAGATGAAGACTCACGCTTTGATTTTTGTCCTGGAAAATAATTATTTATGACCCATGTCCTACGAAATAATTGGGACCAAGTAGTAGACCCTTAATGTAAATTTCCAGTAAAATAAAATTAGATGACACTACTAAGAATGTGTCTAAGTTTAATAACGGTAGAGAGAATTTATCTAAAATTATAGAAAATTTTAAACCTACATCCAGAAAAGAGGGATTAGGTTATAAAACAAAGGCAGATATTCAACCTAAGAAAAAAATGAATAAAAAGAGTAACTCCAGTTACTCGGTAAACCTGTTACAAAAACGGTTTCCAAAACCATTAACATTTCGATTCCTAAAACAAATAATATTTTGATTAGGAATAAATATATAAAATCTTTCGTATAAACTGTTCATAAAAATAAAAATAATATTTATAAAAGGGACACTGAACACTATTGGGTTTGGTTTCCTGTGATCTAACTCTTAGTACCCAAACGGAGGAAGTGGGTACCAACATCTTTCCATATTTTTTGCAGGTCCCACTCAAGAAAAGAGGAAAATGGAAACACGATAGTGGTTTCTCAAAACACATGACATGAGACAAAGAAATACTTACAAATATTATCCACTCAAAATGAGGAACTGTCACTTTTCAAGATAATTCCAAGGGGTATATCATCGGCAAAGGCAATGTGAGCAATTACGGTACATCTAATTTACCTCTTATTATTGTTAATATCCTAGGTATCCCAGGTATAGATTTTGATGGCAACAACCATATAAACATTATTACAATCATATCTTTCAAGGTGTACAGTTACATAAGATATATTAATAAGATATTTATAAAGATAAAAACGAATACAAAAGAAGAATTACAGAGGAAGGATAATCAAAGCAATTGAAGACCAAAGCCTATTAAAGAAGAATGCTTAAGAACAGAGGTGTTTGAAGTGATAAGGAGTTATCTGAACCTTATAATATCTTGTTAAGATCCTTATGACAATTATACTTGAAGATAATCAACCATTGATCTCAACCGAATAGCCAAAAATCCACAAATATAAGGAAATTTGCAGTGCAGAAAATTTGAAACACTTACAAGTGTTGTTGTGCATATTTGCAACACTTTTATTTCAACATACCTATTTTGGTAAATTTTGACATGTTGACATGTAATTATTATCCAGATTTTTAAATTCAAAATGAGAAGTTATTTCCCTCCATCTTTTCACCAAAAGACACATCCTTTCGTATACTATTTAAAGGCTCCTAGAAACGAATTTCACATCATATTTTCACATTTTTTTCTACTCCTTCTTCTCTATTCATTCTCTATATAAATCCAATGAATATTATCCTATTATTTTTGCAAATCCACTCTCTTTCAATCCCATTCTTCATTGATTTGTAAGCCACACAATATCAAAGAGTTGTACTTGAATTCATATCATTCTCTCTCTGATTTTATCCTATTTCCTCAAAGAATTCAAAGATATATTGTCATTGGAGGTCTATAGGATCATTGTACCAAATCTGGATGTAACGAATCGGGGGATTCGATGCCCGGATTTCAATAATAATACATAAACCCCATATTACTTGCCAGAACTCAAGTATCGAAAACACCATATAGTTAATGAAAGAAAATAGAAGGTGAGATAAGAAAGAAAGAAATATTATAATAGAAGAAGAAGAGTAATACAACAACATCAGAGTATCACATTGCAGCGGAATAAAATATAATAGAAACAAAATTTTATTGAGAGCTTTGAAACAAAAACTTATAATCATCAGAGTACATCAATATATCTAGACATTTACAATAATATGTCCTCATATATAACACACAACATAACACACACTAGATATATACGTCTGAACACCTCCAGCACGTCTTCCGAATTCCATAGCATCTTAATATGGACCTGAAAAACCCGGTCTAACCTGAGCGTTTACAAACGTCGGATCAGTCTGACGAACTAGAGTGAAAAAACTCGCTAAGTTTAAAAGCATCAACCAACTTGATTTTTAAGTCAAACATTTCTTTTTGAAAGAAAAAGATAATCATAAGACCAACCCACACATAAACACGGACGATTTTTACCTAATGATAACCCAAAACAATTTAGAACCCATATCTTATTCAGATATTATAATAGTGTCTAAATCAAATAAATAATTATTTAGCAGAATGTTTGCATTTCACATTCTACATATATAATATAAAATCAAAAACCGCTAGCTATTATTGGAGATTGGACTCCGACTATGACAAGGTATGGAACCACCTGCTGATAATGTATCTCTAGAGGGGAATACACTGGGTTTAACAAGAACATCTTGCAACCCAGCCACACATGACCGACCTCTCTTTTTGATTGAGTGTATCGAATGCATATCACCAACGGTTGGACTCAAACCACTGTTTCCCCAAAAGGGACATTATCGAATTAGATTAAAGAAGGAAATAGATTTTATCTAGATAGATAATTATACACCCTACTTGAGAGCGACCCACTTAGCCATGCTTCCTGCCCGATTTTTGTCATTTCCCAGATGAAGAGGCTTGAGGTTTATCACTACCTTCAGAACATTACATCACCATTCACTTTGAATGTCACATTGTCAGATCCCCCAAATCACTAATTGATGTTCCCTAAAATACTCTGGTCATTAAGCTAAGAGAAGTGTCCCACTTTGCCTCTACCAAAAATACGTTTGTAAAAATCAACGTATGTGATACTTAAGAAATATTTTGTCAGACATTTGTCCATAGAAGTCATCTAGGAACAGGATGAACCAAAGGTACCCTCCTACCACATCCTAGGTATCACCCTATAGACCAGTATCGAGTAGTGTTTACAATCATAAATTTTAATGATAGAATTACAATATATCTCCAGCCGCTAAACGGGAGATTTTAAGTAACTTTACCGTTTTATGGATATCCACGGTCTTCAATTACTATGTCTTGATCAGTATTTGATATCTTCAACATTCTGTATTTTCTAATTGGAATGGTATTCGAATATAAATTCGATCCTGGTCTTTCCGTACCAAAAATCTTACAGGCCAGATTTGATAGTCGGTTATTTAACTATTGAATAAAACAACCATTCAATCATGAAAATGGAAATAGAATTTACTGGTTTAGTACTCAGCATCACTTAGCTTCTTTTAATTAAAAATAATTAACAAATAATTTAAAAACCATAAATCTTTTATTCCCGTTACTTCAACATTTATTAGTCCCTAATCGTAAATTTGTAAGAGAATAATTCCTTAAGTATCAACCTCGAAAACCGAAATCAACATAAAATTAATATTCAGAAAATCATCCAACTCAACCAATCTCCGGTTAGGTTTCAATTCCTATCTTAACTTGTTATCAACCCATTATATTTCACTTGTAATTTATTCAACCATTTCCCATTTTTAAAACCTCATTTCAATTCTGTTCATTTAACTTAATCTCGTTATAAAGTATCGCCAATTCAAAATCAATGCTTTAATTTTGCATTCCTCTTATAAACCTTGTTTATAAACTCTAGTTTAATATAAAAACCTTTTTACCTCTATTCCTTCTTACTTAATTTAAATATTAAGTAATGTTTATTGAAGCTGTAACACCCCATATTTTTTGTAAATATTAAAGTAATGAATTAAAGAGTACTTAATTTTAGAAGAAGAATTAAGCAAAACGGATTGCACCGTTGTGTTCGTCTCGGAATTCTGCTTGAGAGAGAGTCTGAGTTTGCGTACATCGGACACCGTATGAAGAAGTTATAAGCCTTAGAAGTTTATGACTTGGAAGAAGGAGATTATTGTGTATAGTGATGTATGGCTTAGGCATGAAAACCTATAGTAAGATAGGGATAACTTTAAATGTGAACACGCCTAAATTGGGATTTTGGGTAATTGGCATGCACTGTAATTAAAGGCTATAATTCGGCATAGTTTATACTATGAATCATGATTGGGGGTTTTTGGAGAATATTCTGTATGGTGCAATATGACTAAACCTTAGGGCATGTGTTATATTGTTAATTATGACCATGATTTTGGGCATGTAAGTTTATAGGCATAATTTATGATTAGGAGAGATATGTTAATAGAACTTCAAGTGATGTTTAATTTGTTAAACTGACTAATATGCTAAAATCTATTGAAAGTGAATACTGTAATTGGAAAGCCTACGATGTAGATGAATAAATTGACATAACTAGCCTGAAGCTGGAATAATCTGAAAATGAACCAATTGGCTAAGATAAACATGCCGAGACACGAGGTTAGACTCCATTTGCGGTGGAAACCTTCCCGGAACCAACCGGCCTAACCAGTAACCGCAAACGGTCAGTCTAATGTGAGAGGTCGTAGGCTTTACTAAAAAATTCTTAGACACGAGGTTAGGTCTGGCTTGTGTCAGAAGTCTGCCCGGAACCGCCCGGCACATCCAGCGGCCGCAAGCTATCGACCTAATGTGAGAGGTCTATGCATTAATAATTAATTAATACTGATCAAAGATGAATATGATACCTAAAACGTGTTATGTGGGTAGGGTTAAGTTAACCTAAGTTAGATGAAAACTTAACCAACATTACATGAATAAGTAGACAGGGTTAAGTTAATAAGAAACACTTAACCAATATGATATGATGAATCAGTAGGGTTAAGTTAATAAGGAAACACTTAACCAATATGTGAATGAGTAGGGTTAAGTTAAGGGGAAACACTTAACCAATATAACAAGATGAACGAGTGGGGTTAAGTTAATAAGAAACACTTAACCAATATAGCATGATGAACGAGTGGGGTTAAGTTAATGGGAAACACTTAACCAATATAACATGATGATCGAGTACGGTTAAGTTAATAAGAAACACTTAACCAACATGACATGATGAGTGGGTGGGTTAAGTTAACATGAATGGACAAAACTTAACCATTAAATAAACATACTTGAATCAGTAAGAAGGGTTAAGTACATATCGGGTTGGTGGGTAATATTAGTGTATATAGGCCCACAAACTAAACCATTAAATAAACATGTTTGAATCAGTGGGAGGGTTAAGTACATATCGGGTTGGTGGGTAATATTAGTAAATATAGGCCCACAAACTTAACCAGTAAGAAACCCTAGTAACGAGGGCCCATTTCAGCAATAACCCACATATATGTATCAAGGTACCCTAAAACTAGGCAGGGAGGGGTACGATTACTGGGCTGATTATATGCGGTCAAAATAGAGGCAGTGGGTACGTCAGTGTAGGTTCCGACTGATTACGGGCGTGCACGTACTCCGAAGTGGTAAAAAGCAGGCACTGGGTACCAGTAGTTATACACCGTGCATCTTGAATTGTGTTGGGTTGCTATCATAAGGATTGATACACCTTATAGTAGAACCAGCACAGGGTATCTACACGCAAGAGAGGGCCAACTGACACAGACACTTGGAACATTAATACTAGTAGGGAGCCGATCGATAGGGTAGTAAGGGTACATCTAACATCTTCATGGCAATTAGGCTGACTGAGGTAAGATCCTCATATTAGATATACATCTGAAGGCTACCACAATTGCGGGGATTGGGATCACATTATCATATTATCATTTTACACAGATTACTAGTTGGGACACTAGTTAGGGGGTGCAGAGATATGGAAACCAGAATAACAAGGTAGTAGCGAAGCAGAGTAAGAGTAGAAGTGCATTCAGTTTTGCTTGCCTTATCATATCTTATGCTAATCTTAGGTTATCTTGTTATCCATGTTATCATGGTATTTTCTTATATTCAGTTTATTCATGTCATGATGCTTTTGCCTATTTACATGCTAAAAGTCACTGGACTTACCAGACTTATGTCTGACCTAGTTTGTTTCGCGTCTTTTCTTCCGTTCCCCCCCCCCCCAAGGTTCACAGGGAGGAAATGTTACCACTTAGCTTAGTTTTCTTTCCAAGCACGGAGATAGTCGATGTATTGCTTTGGACTCTCTCTTCCATTGCAATGGCTGGTTCATGCTTTATTGGGGAATATCATTGTTATTTTTATGCTTATTTTATACTTGGAAGTTTTTGAATCAAGATAGAGGTTCTATGTATTACTTTTAAGTATGATTGAGATAATTGTGGTAAAAGTTTGACTAAACCACATTGTTCATAAAATGACTTTATTTTCCGCTGCTTTATTTGTCTGTCTTGTAATGTATCTGCATCTTTTACCTAAACGCTCCATCGAAGTTACAGCATTCCCTTTGTGAGTAACCTTAACGGAGGTGGGGTGTTACATGTGGTATCAGAGCTGAAGGTTACCGGATCAGATAAAAGATTTGAAAAATTATTTTCAAAACGGTTTTAAAAGAAGCATTTTCAAAAGAAATGTTTTTTTAAAGGCATATTCCCCAAATCCATATGCACTATCTTTTGATCCTCTGTTTGAATCCTTGTTTCCTTCTTTCCTGAGTCTCCGGGGCTCCTGGCTTTCTGGGAGGTAACCTCATCGCAGCATGTTTCCGTAGGCTTGATGAAATTACGACATCTGTCAAAGGGCAAAGAAGTGCCCGACTTCCATCTATAGCCGCAATAGTTTCACCTGCGGCTAATTTTCTTTCAAGCTTTGTAGGGATTTCCGTGCGATGGAGGCAGCTTTCATGAGACTTGTCAACAAGTTACAAAAGGATGGCAAAGATGAGAATGAAGGAGTTTGGCTAAGGAGCACAACCCAAGGATGTGGAACTTATGGATATAGACTTGGTTCACAAAGGAGGTAAAAGGAAAGAGGTGTAAGTGGAAGAATCACAGGACGAGAAGGGAAGAAAGAATAGGAAAATCTAAGACAAGAAGAAGTGTCTTTATAAAGGGGCCTATAATTAAGGACAAGGGTAAGAACTAAGGATTTTCAGGAGGGCAAGTGCATGCTCTCACTGCCAGCGTACCTGAGAGAGAGGTAGTAAAGTTTCTGTTGAAAAAGTCTTGTTTTTCTTTTTGATCATCATGTTAGTACTCTTTTTAATTATATTGCTTCACATTAGTTTATATCTGCTTCCATAGTTGAGTCTCTGCACCATAGTACTTGTATAATAGAAGATCCCATTATTGTCTCAAATCCGGTTGGTGGTTCGGCTTGTTTATCTTTGGTTTGTAAGGATTTGAGAATAGCTATGTTAAGTATGTGTAATGCTTATGTTTTTGTTTCATGGGCTATGGGTTGATTCTAGGCATGGATTAGTTAGCTAGTAATTGTGAAAGGAGGGTAGTTAGACTTTTGAGTTGCTTCGGGAATACCCTCGAGATTTCATGCGATCTTAAGGGATCAGTTAGGCTTAGCTACCTAGAATCACTTGATGCATCTATCAACGATTTGCGATCCATTAGAGTAGTCCATGAGTACGCAGATGTTTTTGATCAAGTTAGGGGTTTATCCCCTAAAATGCGAGATAGACTTCCGCATATATCTAGTTGACAATGCAAAATCAGTTGCATTACCTGTACGACACATGAATCCAAGGGAAAAGAAGGGCTCAGTAAACAAGTAAAAGAGTTACCTGAAAAAGGGTTCATAAGGCGAATTATTTCTGAATGGGGTGCTCCAGTCGTTTTTGTTACAAAGGCGGATGGTTCACTTCGCTTGTGCATAGATGATATTTTGGTTTTCTCTAAGAGTGAGGAAGAACATGCTTTGCATCTAAAGGAAATCATCAGCTTAAGGTCAGGTTCTCCAAATATCATTTTTGGAGAGAAAAAGTAAGGTTTCTAAGACAGGTGTTATCCAAGGAAGGGATAACAATAGATACCGTAAAAGCAGTTGCGGTGCAAGATTAGAAGGTCCCAAGGAATTCAATGGGAGTAAGAAGTTTTCTTGGATTAGTGGGCTAGTATAGGAAGTTAATTAAGGACTTTGTAAAGGTATCAGCCCCACTTATTAGATTGACGAAGAAAAATATAACCCTTTCTTGGGGTTTAATTCTTGACATGATGGACAAGCTAAGTAGATGAGAGACCTCTAATCATCTTAGTATATACAGTTGGTAACATGGTTAGCATCTATTTACTTTCAAGAGATAGTTCTTCTACATGGATTGCAAGAAGCCATGAGTACACAGTTATGTTTATCATCCTCTGAGAGAAAGGGCGAATAGGATTTTGGAAGACCTTTTGAGGAAATGTTAGCATGACACAGCAAAAGTTGTAGTGCCGAGCATACTGGAAGAAGAAGAGGTGAAACGAGAGGCGACATTGAAATGAGTTCCAACACATATTTTGGAAACAGAAATTAAGGAGCTACGCAATCGTGAAGTCAATACAGTCAGAGCACAATGAAGCAAAGCTCAAGAAGATGCGACTTAGAAGACTGAAGACTAGATATGCGTATCATACCCTTTTTGAGGTATTTCCTTGATCTCTGTTTTCTGTAAAGTTCATTTGCATGCTAGTCTTTATCTTGCAAGTATATCCTCTCGATCCTATCATCAATCCTTAGGTAGAAGCCAATGGATGTAAACATGTGTTTGAAACATGTTATGTTTGGTGGATGCAAGTGGATGTAAGTGTTTGCTAGTGGTTGCTCGTGGATGCATATACACACACATTAGGTACTAGATCGGCTCAGTCACTTTCATATTGCATATGCATATATGTATATGGATTGAAACTTGATGTGTTGTCATATGGATGTTGCATTTGTATGAATGATTTTGCACTCATGTAGAAGCTATAAAGTACGATGATTAGGAATAATCGCATACATAATGGACTCATGGCACTATCATGATTTGCATTAAGGAGGTCAACTGAATCAGTAGACCGCCTGATTTTGCATTAGATAAGAACATATACACACATTATGCATACAGTCATGAAAGCATTAGAGATCTTTTTAAGGACAGTGGATGCCTGTGTTTGATGGTTAAGTAGATGGACGATTGGATGGTAGGATTACATTCTTCTTGACTTGAAGATTTCAGGGACGAAATCCTTTAAGGAGGGGAGAATGTAACACCCCGTATTTTCTGTAAATATTAAAGTAACGAATTAAAGGGTATTTAATTTTAGTAGAAGAATTAAGTAAAATGGATTGCGCCATTGCGTTCGTCTCGGAATTCTGCTTGAGATAGAGTCCGAGTTTGCGTAAATCGGACACCGTATGAAGAAGTTATAAGCCTTAGAAGTTTGTATACGCCCAAGGAAGTATATATATACATATAAAATAATTTCAGAAGTCAAAACAGGGTTCAAATCTCGAATTTGGGTCAAAGCAGGATGAGCGGGGAATTTCCCGCTCAGAGGTGTCGACCCCCCCCAAGGGAAGTCGACATTGGTGTTGACCCCCTACAGGGGTGTCAACATAGGTGTCAACCCCCTATAGGGGAGTCGACCCCTGTTGGCCCAGATCTGGCCGATGACGTGTTTCGCCATGTGTCGCTTTTTGATTCGCTGTGTGACGTGGTATTCTGCTCTGGACGATTTTGATGACTTCTAGATTGATCTGAAGGCTCTAAATCTCCCTATACGCCTATAAAAAGACCCTTAAACCTATTGTTTTCTCTACACGAATTCATATGCGTTTATATGTTGCTAAAACCTGAAGTGACCTAGCCTCCACCTTAATCAACCAAATAAGATTTTTCAAGTCAATAATCAAAGTCTACATCAAATGAATAGCTAATCAAATTCAGAAATCAGATCCTAGAATTCAAGACCGTTCTGTAATTTGTGAGTTCATGTTACTTTCAGAAATAAAATTTAATTGTGATTCTGACATTGTAATAAATCTGGATCTGAGAATATGCCTGTCTTTCTATATCCATTGGATCTATCTCATTGATATTATTATGTCCATTCTTTACCTCTTCTTTCCTTCTTCCCTTTTTGTTTTTATAGCCAGGCTACTGCGAGCCTGAGCCAAATCTCATAAGAGATGAACGTACATTGGGAAAAATTGGACATAATATAAGATTTGGACATGGCCAATGCTTAAATTGGGAAAAGTATTAAATTATGTATAATTGGGCATAACTAATTTGAGGATATAACACATGTTGTATTTAAAACATAAAGTGTATCGAACATATGATTTGAGATTCGAGGCATAAAGTATATTGGACATATGACTTGGGATTAGGGGCGTAAATTGAACTGTAAACATGTAAGTCATAGTACATGTTGTGGTTTAAGACCTAAAATTAGGGCATATATATATATGATAGTTTATGACTTGGAAGAAGGAGATTATTTTGTATAGTGATGTATGGGTTAGGCATGAAAACCTATAGTAAGATAGGGATAACTGTTAAAATGTGAACACGCCTAAATTGGGATTTTGGGTAATTGGCATGCACTGTAATTAAAGGATATAATTTGGCATAGTTTATACTGTGAATCATGATTGGGGGTTTTTGGAGAATTCTGTACGGTGCAATATGACTAAACCTTAGGGCATGTTTTATATTGTGAATTATAATCATGATTTTGGGCATGTAAGTTTATAGGCTTAATTTATGATTAGGCGAGACATGTTAATGGAACTGTAAGTGATGTTTAATTTGTTAAACTGACCAATATGCTGAAATCTGTTAAAAGTGAATACTATATTTGGAAAGCCTGCGATGTAGATGAATAAATTGACGTAACTAGCCTGAAGCTAGAATAATCTGTAAATGAACCAATTGGCTAAGATAAACATGCCGAGACACGAAGTTAGACTCCATTTGTGGTGGAAACCTGCCCGGAACGAACCGGCCTAACCAATAACCGAAAACGGTCAGTCTAATGTGAGAGGTTGTAGGCATAACTAAGAAATGATTAGACATGTGGTTAGGTCTGGCTTGTGTCGGAAGTCTTCCCGGAACCGCCCGGCACATCCAACGGCCGCAAGCTATCAACCTAATGTGAGAGATCTATGCATTAATAATTAATTAATGCTGATAAAAGATAAATATGATACCTAAAACATGTTGGGTGGGTAAGGTAAAGTTAACTTGAGTAAGGTAACAACTTAACCAAACATGAACAAGTGGATAGGGTTAAGTTAATAAGAAACACTTAACCAATATGATATGATGAATGAGTAGGGTTAAGTTAATGAGGAAACACTTAACCAATATGTGAATGAGTAGGGTTAAGTTAAGGGGAAACACTTAACTAATATAACAAGATGAACGAGTGGGGTTAAGTTAATAAGAAACACTTAACCAATATAACATGATGAACGAGTGGGGTTAAGTTAATGGGAAACACTTAACCAATATAACATGATGATCGAGTAGGGTTAAGTTAATAAGAAACACTTAACCAACATGACATGATGAGTGGGTGGGTTAAGTTAACATGAATGGATAAAACTTAACCATTGAATAAACATACTTGAATTAGTGAGAAGGGTTAAGTACATATCAGATTGGTGGGTAATATTAGTATATATAGGCCCATAAACTTAACCATTAAATAAACATGTTTGAATCAGTGGGAGGGTTAAGTACATATTGGGCTGGTGGTTAATATTAGTAAATATAGGCCCACAAACTTAACCATTAAGAACCCCTAGTAATGGGGACCCATTTCAGCAGTAACCCACATAGATGTATCAAGGTACCCTGAAACTAGGCAGGGTGGGGCACGATTACTGGGCTGATTATAAGCGGTCAAAATAGTGGCAGGGGGTAAGTCAGTGTAGGTTCCGATGGATTACGGACGCGCACTTACTCCGGAGTGGGAAAAAGCAGGCACTGGGTACCAGTAGTTATACACTGTGCATCTTGAATCATGTCGGGTTGCTATCATAAGGATTGATACACCTTATGGTGGGACCAGCACAGGGTATCTACAAGGGCCGATTGACAAAGACACATGGAACATTAATACAAGTAGGGAGCCAATCGATAGGGTAGTAAGGGTACATCTAACATCTTCATGGAAATTAGGCTGATTGAGGTAAGATCCGCATACTAGATGTACACCTGAAGGCTATCACAATTGCGGGGATTGGGATCACGTTATCATATTATCATTTTACACAGATTACTAGTTGGGACACTAGTTAGGGGGTGCAGAGATATAGAAAGTACAATAACAAGGTAGTAGCGAAGCAGAGAAAGAGTAGAAGTGCATTCAGTTTATCTTGTCTTATCATATCTTATGCTAATCATAGGTTATCTTGTTATCCATGTTATCACGGTATTGTCATATATTCAGTTTATTCATGTCATGATGATTTTGCCTATTTACATGCTGAAAGTCACTAGACTTACCAGACTTATGTCTGACCTAGTTTGTTTCGCCTCTTTTCTTCCGTCCCCCCCTCTCATTCACAGGGAGGAAATGTTACCACTTAGCTTAGTTTTCTTTCCAAGCATAGAGATAGTCAATGTATTGCTTTGGACTCTCTCTTCCACTGCTATGGCTGGTTCATGCTTTATTGGGAATATCATTGTTATTTTTATGCTTCTTTTATACTTGGAAGTTTTTGAATCAAGACAGAGGTTCTATGTATTACTTTTAAGTACGATTGAGACAATTGTTGTAAAAGTTCGACTAAACCACACTGTTTATAAAATGACTTCATTTTCTGCTGCTTTATTTGTCTGTCTTGTAATGTATCTGCATCTTTTACCTAAAACGCTCCACCTAAGTTACGACATTCCCTTTGTGAGTGACTTTAACGGAGGTGGGGTGTTACATAAGCTGTCATTTCACTTAAAACCCCTTTTACAACTTCATTCACAAAAACTCGGGTTTTGAATATATGCCCGATCGTAAACTCTTTTCACAATTAAAATATATTCCATTACTAACTCGATCACTTACTTAAATGATTTCCATTTAAAAAGTAATCTCTAAAATTTAAATAATAATTTATTTCAACATTTGTTATTGTAAAGTCAGTTAACTGCTTTAGTAACTAAAATAAATAATAATTTTCCTTTTTAATGTCTTATTAAAATTGAACAACTATACGTTAACCATTTCATTTGATTAATTAAAAGTAAATTAATCAAATAACAAATTCCAATTAAAATAGGTAAATTAGTCAGCTTATCCCATGATTATCTCTTTAATCAATTCCAATTTATTCTTCCTTTAAATTAATTAATAATATAATTAAATTAAATTTCTCCATTTAATCATTTCTTCAAAATAATTTATCCAATCTATAACATTGTTTAATTTCTACTCATTTACTTATTAATCTTATGAACATAAGAACTTATTTCATAAAAATTATTCTATAATTATTTATAAACTTAAATAATAAATAATAATTATTTATTTCGTTTCTAATAAATTTCCATCCAAAAATAATAGATTAAAAATTCTATTTTCAATTATAAAATAAATTTTATAACTCCATTTCTATTGATTTACCTGACGGTAAATCCATATTTATATAACGGTTGATTTCAAGCCATCTGATGTCAATTACTCAACCAATACTGCACATTGGTTAAAACCACACAAACGTTGAATCCCAATCAACAACTAAATCAATTTGTCCAATCCAGATTGGGTAAACAGTTCATACAATGGTAATATAAAATTAGTAATAAATTTGAGGAATCCACTTGGATCCCTTCATACTGTTTCCCTGCATCCAAATACGTTACTTCAAATAATATTACCCTATTTAATAAGAAGATGTAATAATTAATAATAAATAAATAACAGTAATCCAAGCATCCATATAATAATTTAATACATTTATATAATCATAAACGTAATCAACGAGGTAAGTTACCTT
Organism: Allium sativum; assembly: GCA_030737875.1. Taxonomy (NCBI): domain Eukaryota; kingdom Viridiplantae; phylum Streptophyta; class Magnoliopsida; order Asparagales; family Amaryllidaceae; genus Allium; species Allium sativum. Next base: position 299,970,622 of record CM060921.1, read on the forward strand.
GTTTGGAAATATTTGTTAAAAATAATGATTAGTTTTCGTTTAAAATAAACAAACGTTAAATTAACCAATTTATCGAAGATATAAATAATATTCAGCACACAACAAACAATTGTCAACCATAGCACACAAAACAATTGTCAACCATAGCACATATAAGTGGGCAAAAACTGAGTGAGTTAAACTCACTTCGATTTATTCATTGAACGATTCAGTTATAGTTAAATTAAACAGTGTTTAATTTAACTGTAAATTCTCTGCTTTCTCCGCCTCTATCCAAAGCAGTTCCATACCGTTATGCTCATTATCACAATCCCGGTGCAACCTGTTTCATTTCATTCTGATAACATAGGAAATATATATACATTTGAGTACACAATTTTAAATTTAACTTATAATTTCTTAATAAATTTTATATTAACTTAATTACTTACGTTCGAGCAACTTGTCTTCACGTTCCTTGAAAAACTAAATGTTCACTTTACGGTGCATTAACGTTTTAACCTGGCAGTCTTAATTCCTACTGTTCACATTGTCAAAACAAACTCCGCTATCTTGTTTTCTTTCCCTACGTTGAATTCATGCAAGCCCAATTCTTTCTTGGTTTTTCAAAATAAAAACGCTGGTGTTCGTCCCCAAGCCAAGGTTAAAATGATTTGCCCAAAACTGTCTTCATGCATTTCGAACCAAAATTGTCTTCATTAAAACCCATACAAGTTCTTTTCTTTCTCTTCTGTTTTATGTGTTCGTGCTTAAGAAATGCCATGTGGCTACTTCACATGTAAACTTCCTGAGTTTCAATCTTTATTTTCCATCTACTACTTTGTCAACATTTCTTCGACTGATTATTGTAAAGTACCCAATCGTATTTTCTTTGTTGCACAACGTTGCACAGTTCCCATTTGCTTTGTCCCATTCTGCTGCAACTCATCCCGTTTGAAAACACAAGCCACCCCCACTTCAGCTTCTAACCAAACTGACCGCACATCCATGCTAATACTGTTTTGTTCACAATTCTTCCTTTTGCCCAGGTTTGAATCAATGCTGGAAAAACGTGACCCAAAATAATTTGTGCCCATTTCTATTTTGTCTTGTTGCCTTCACGTTTTGGCCAACTTTGTTTATTCTTTCTCAAGCAAAACCGTTCATCCTTCATTGATGCCCTTCACGTCCCACTGTTTGTGAGTTTTCGCTTCAGTTGAAACGTACCCAAAGATACAAGCTGGTGTGCTTTACTTACGCAGGAAGAAGCCACATGCCGCCACCTCCATAGACTGTCGGTCGGCAATCAGGAGCCAACGTGAGCAGCGCCGTGACATTCTCCATCCACTCCCAATTGCCGATCAACTCGATCGTGAGCCTTGCCTTCAGTGATCATTCGAACGTCTACTGCTCTTCACACGATTCTGACCAACTCGATGAAGAATATCTGATCGTCGCCATTGAAACGGAGGCTCTCAGCGCGTTCTTCGATTTTGTAGTTCAATGTTTTTTGATGAAGTGCATGGATTTTGAGTTACAGGGAAAAGAAAGGTGGAAAACTACGTTCATTCATTAGAGAAAAGTGGAGGCGGAGCTTTCATTTGACCATGCGATTTTGTATTGATCAATTGTTAGGGTTACAGATATAGGGTTCTTTATATAGAGTGAGAAATAATATTAAAATATTATACCGAAACTTCCCGATGAAGTAACATGATAAAACCGCCATATACAATCCCTCTTTTTAACGAAAATTGTAATCTTAGCATAGAAAAATATTTCGGACACAATGGAACAGGTTTCGTCGAATTCCGATATCGTTTGTAAAAAGTCCTTTATAAATCACCGGTGAAAAACACGCGTTTAAATCTCCTAGGTCATACAATAAATCCAAATAACTTGAAACACTATAACACCTTATCATTACGGATTTAATAAAATTAGTTTTGCTGAAAACGGAGTTCATTTGCACTTCTTATATTCCATTTTTAGCGTTAAATAACGCTATTTTACACGTAAAACAACGCTATTTTGGTCACCATATTAACCGGTCTCCAAAAATAACAAACTATATATCTATCTTGACTCTAAACATCAATACGAATTCAACGAAATTCGTTTCACAACTTAATTCGATCGTTAACTCGAGTTATGATCAAAAAATCTTTTAAATCGAATTAATTTTATTTAATTAATCGCTATAATTTATAATTAATTCCATAACGACTTTTCTAAAATTTGAATTGGACATAACTCTAAATTTATAACACGAAATATCCAATTTTCTCTTTCATTAGAAAATTATTATCAAATAGATTCAAAATGTTTCCTATTTCACAAAATTCCAACTTATATCGGATACGGTATACGCAATTGAAGTTCAAATCGTAAATTACGAACTACCGCGATGTCTCGAGCTCGATTTAAAATTTATATAAACTAAACGTTTAAACTTTTTTATATAAATGAATTATATATTTTAAATCCATTTAAATTTCCAAATAAATATTTAAAATATATTAAATATCCGACAACTGAAAGTACGAGACGTTACATTCCTTCCCCCTTAAAAAAATTTCATACCCGAAATACTAAGGTAAAAGAAATACTACAAACCCAATTTATTTTCTAAAATCTGATTTTTTTCAATCGAAATCAATTCATTATTGTTAATAAAATTTCAAAAATATCGAAAATTTTCTAACACATTAAATTCCCGAAAAAATTCGGTAGAGTATCCCTTATACGGAGTGACTTCTGCGATATCGCAGGATCAACAAATATATATACATCGACCCACACGGTCGGAAAACAAAATTCAAAACCCAAAAATTATATTTTTGCATAAGCGTACCTTATGCGAGCGCTATTTAGCATACGTGCTCAATTTATATGCGATATGTGCAATCAAAACCTATCCTCATGGCCTTCAGCTATCTGTACTTAACTCCATTAAACATGTAAGTAACAATTACATGTAATATGTAACAACCTGGCTTTTTGACTGCCTCAAGTCGGTAATTAAACCAACTCAAACCATTCAAAATTCCCAATTATTATTGCTTATGAGGTTGAAATACAAATCATCACAGAATCACAGACAAAAACCAAATAATATCTCATAGCAGAAGCAAAAATTTGTACAATATTACAAAATCTTTAAATTTACATGATATCAGAGTACAGAAATAAATATAGATATAGCAGAAGAATAAATATAGAATCATACTAATATTCGGTATTAAGCAGAGATGGGCACAACCGAATATGACATGATAGATGAACGGCTAGATCACCAATGAATCTCAAGCTCTAGCAGATATATCTACAAGTTGAAATACTCGGTCTGACCCAGGTATTTTGCAAGGAATAAAACAACAAAATACTCGAGTCAAGACTAACAGTCTCATATAAGTGATTAAATCAAATGAAGTGTTAACTGAATGTACAATAACTTAAAGGATGTTTGGGATTCCCATCCTCTAAGGATCAGAAAAACTAATACATATATAATAGTACGCTATTTTTGTAATGTCTATTCAGTAAAGTAAATATAATGAAAATAGCGTAAGCGGGATTACCATATTACCCTTATGCAGTTTATAGCCATCACAGTCTATACAGTACCATAAATTCATCGCACTGGTGTTATTAGAGGGCACTCCATAGAAAGTGATACTAATCAAAATCGTATAGGGCTCTTATGGATAAATATGACAAGGCACTCGAGGCAATACCCAGAATAGGATTCTACCTGTTGCATCCCCGGGCCGATGGTAACGCATAGCCACTACCGCCCACCTCGGAACACAATCCCAAATCAAAGGGTGCACCCAAATCAATCACAACAGTAATAGAGATGGTATCGAAGAAGTGTGTCTGATAAGAGGTGCTACCTCAATTAGTCACAGTATAGCTCCTATTTTAGTCATTTTAATTATGACCCGAATGTCAAGGCCATTTCGTCATCATTTGCCTTCCTTAATCCAGTCATCACCTCCAAGTCATCATGCTTCGTACTGGATGCGTCATCACGTGCACAGTTGTTACAGTGTTATCGGCACTGACAGAGAGTATGCCACTTACCGACTCCGGTCTCTTTAACAAGCGAATGCTTACATTTTTTCCATACCATGGCCATTAGATTTGAAATCAAATTTCCAAGTATCGCAAATCGATTTATTTCAAGTATCACCCTAAAATCAATTACCCAAATCATTCATAAATTGTTTGATTAGGATTATAAAACCAATATTCATCCTTGGATTCACTAAACTAGATTAGACATAAGTTTATTTAGAAAAAAATAAATACATTTAGAAAAGTCAAGTTTTGAAAATAGTTTATATATATATATATATATATTAAATTTAAAATAGTGTGTAAACATATATATATATATATATTTGGAAAACCATTATAAAACTTATATGGTTAAAATATTCAAATCATTTTATAAAGAATATATAAAAAAATCAAGTAGGAAAATTGCTTCTATAAAATTATAGTTTTATTCTAATAATATTAATCCAAGTCATTGTCTTACAATTTCTTTCCTAAGTAGGTTTCACATTTTAAATCAAATTCCTTTCGTTTGGTTTAATTTCATTACTTCATGGTCAAAACGATACTTAATCGTTGTTTATCTTGAATTCTCATATATATCCATATGATAAAATCCCCAAACCACTTTAACGTTAGCTGTAACGTCCTGCCATTTTGACCGCTTTAAATTGGTGATTAAACCATCTTAAAGCATCCAAAATGACGGATCGTTATTTAGCTTACAGAGTTTAAAAGATAAAATCAACACAGAACACATAATAAATAAATAACCTAAGATTGAACAGCAAATATTTTTTTATATAATTAAAAATTTTGATACAAGAATTTTTCAGTACAGCGGAATTGAAATGCAATTTGAATACAGAAAAATATTTACAGTTTTAAAACTTCAGAATGTGCATCTTCAGAATCCCCAGCTTTGACAGTCTTCAAATCCTAAGCTAAAATCTTTAAATCTGAAATGCTCAGGGTCTGACTCGAGCATCCCATGCAAAACATAAAAATACTCGAGTCAGGATTAATCATAGTTCAAGTAAATTAATTTCAATATAAACTGAAATATAATGGTTAATTCTAAATTCAAGTACATCAAAACCATGAGAACAGTCGGAATATATCATAGCAACTTGGGCTGAAAACAAACGGGACAGTGTATAGATTTATAAATATATGTATGCCGATGACATATATATAAACATACAGTAGTATGTATATATATATATGTGTGTGCATCGACCACCACATATATCAATTTTTATTTCAGAGTCAATTGGTTACGGAAGCCTGCACGTACACACATATACAGGTACATGTGTGCACTGCCCCAGCATCCCATAACCAATAAATAAATAAGTGCAATGATGATCATAATGTGCGCAAGCATGGTAGCCTAGCTAGACAGTGCATCAGCTCGTATATACAACTAGTACACTGAACTAGGTTTACATTCGGGTTCATAATTGGTTAAAACAAATGTACGAAGGGGACATATTTCATTTAGGCAGGGTTCAACATACATCAGATACTAATTGTAACAAGTTGCAATATGTACACTTACTTTAAACTGGGTTAGGCATCAGATGAACAAATGTCAAATGTGACAATAAGTAAACTTCATTTAAACAGGGTTCGGCTGGGAAAAGTCAAAGTGAATACGCGAGCCTGGAATGTCAAATGCCAAGGCAAGAACTAGCACAATTTTCCACCAAGCACAGTTCAGTACAAGATGATGAACAAGGCCAATGGAACATCAGTTTGATCATGCTTGAACACTAGTGGATAGAAACAGACCAGTGAACAAAGGGTGTATCAACATATGCAGGCTTTAATATATATGTAGTTTCAAGTTAAAAAAAGGTGTAATAATGTCAAGTATAGAAGACATGTCAATCTAGTTTCAAATTTAGTGCATTAAGAAGATTTCACTTCCAGGTTTATATCATAGAAAATTACTTTGGAGGATGCCTGCGTAAGCAGGTTTCAAGTTTTAGCCCAAGTCCAGACATACATATGCATGAATATTCAAGTTTTGATTTAACAAAGATTAACAGTGATGACTTCATTTTGAACAAGCGTTCCGAGTATAATATAGGCAACCCTGAATTTAATTCAAGTGCTTTTTTTTTACTTTCTTTTTTTCTTTTCTTTTTTTATTTCTTTTCCCACAATGCTACTATAAACAAGCATTCAGTACATCACTGGCATTAAAATCATCTATTGTCATGTATAAAAATGGATTAACAAAGGTAGATAATATGACATTAAAATCATCCATTGTCATATATAAATCATCCATTTAGAACTGTTAAACGTTTCTGATCACCACCACTTCATCCGTCATCAACATTATGTATTTAGGGACATTTGACATTAGACAAAATATATTGCATATATATCATGCTCACTCCAATCTAAGCGTATACATAGTGCATAGGATTAAAAATGCCTCATACGAGACAGGCCAAAACATGGGACATATCGCATGCTCAAAGATATGTGCATGGCAAAATAATCTGTATCCTTAATAAATAGATTGTGGGGTCATATACTTGGGGTGAACAATATTGATGGCTGGAAGATATATGAATAAGGTCCATAGTCAAAGCAAGTTAAATTGATATATCAAAACTGTCATGGTTTTCCAAAACAGTGGCCAGGTTTCCCATAAGCATAAAATAAAAATAAAAATAAAGCGTAGGTAATCCCTCACCAAACTACATTAAACAACCGTATAGCTTATCAAAGATTCCAAATGTATGTTAACCATTTGCTTTATCCTTAACACATTCACACTTGTTTTGCTCCATTATTTTCCCTTATGGTGAACAATGGTTCATTCCTTTATTCCTATTGATATTTGAACACATACACTCACAAATTACTTAAATTTTATCATAAACATTTACAAGACACACTTATATTTGTATCACTTATACAATGTTATCAATTTAATATTGAACAATAGTCAGAAAATAAAAAGGTCCTTGTTGTATGTTTGTAAATAGTACACGCCATGATATCTCCAGGTAGAACTGACTATATTTTCTCCATCTCAAAGTTTTACTTTTTTTTTCAATACATAATCTAACAAAATATCGCTAAATTATAGAAAACTAAACATATAACTAAGATTAGCTAATTGGTAAATATTTGATTTCCTTGTTTAAAAACTTTTACTTCCAATAGACTATACATATATATAATAATAACAGTATGCAACTGGATCTTGACATATCCTAAAATTTCAACTAAGTTCACTTAATGTATATATGACCAAAATTTGTTGCAATGATCAACTAAATGCATTACCATTACAATATTCTCATTCAAGAATACCCAAATAGATAAATAAGTTGGAGGTTCATTGAGTAAAATCATACACATAGCATTCATCAGTTCGCAAATTTATTCTTCCAATCAACACTTTTCAGCCGATGTCACCTATCATGAAAACATGCACAAATGACATCTAGTCTGCAACTGTCTATGGATCGCATTTGAGAATACCCAGAATTTAGTTCCTTCTCACTAATGTAATTAGATCATGCGTGCTTATTACCTGATATCATTACATTTTTATTTACTGTAACCGCACATTAAAACCACGCCAAAACGACACATCATGAAGAGTTTATTCTCAGCAAATCATTTCCCAAAATAGTTTAACCCATACAGTCAAAGTAGTAGAACTTTATAGTACAATTTTATAATAAAATCAATAAAACACTCGCAATTCCTTCAAATATCTACTGACTTAAACCCAATGCAGTGTAATTCATTAGGACATCTGCGCTCACTTACAGGGCCAAGGCAAACCCACAAAAGACACAAGTATATTTCGATTCAACAAGGGTTAAAACAGTATATAAGTGAACAAGCCAACAAAATATACATATACTTTATTTTATTTTTATTGTAAAAATCATTTGAATTGATTTCCAAAAATTGATCAATTATTCATGGTAGAACAACAACCACACAAAAACAAAATAGACCAGTTCGATTTCAATTGTTTTCCCAGGTTCTAGAATATTAAATGTGCTCACAACCAGTCAACATGGAGTTAGCCAAGCGTCATATATTTAGTTTATATCTCACTATTATACTCAATTCAATTAAAACCAAACTACTTGAAAACATGATTAATAGCAAGTGAGATAGCTCACCTTTTAACGAAGATGCCGGCGACGGGTTTGATGACGGACGAGGCGGCTTTGTTTCCTAGAGGAGCAGTGCACGCTTGATTTTGAGAGCCAAAGGCGTCAACTTTGACTTCTGGGAGGGATTTCAGTTCGATCTGGCGAAGGCGATGGTGGACGCGCGGCGACAGTGAAGGCGATGGCTTTGATCTTGAGACAAGGCAGCGTCTTTGATTCGGTGGCAGCTTAGGGTTTTGTGTTTTTAATTTGGAGGCGGCGGAATTCAATTAAAAGAGAAAGGGATCGAATTTCCTTTGCAGATATTTAGGGATTCAACCATTAATGAGAAAAAAAAGAATGAAATTTGGGAAAGCTGAAGAAATGAAACGAGGCTTGAATCTTTTATAAATGCAAAAACCGTGGTTACCACGTTTTCGTGATTGCCAAGGCAAAGGTAGTGTGCGTAGGAAGGAACTAAACGTTTTATTTATTTATTTATTTAAGGTTCTTTAAATTTTCCACCGTACATTATGTCGATGTCACCAACAAATTCCCATCGTGATGAAACATTACGTAACGTCACGCCTCGACATTTTAGATCTAATAAAAATTATTTGGTCAAATTCTGACTGCGATTGTATAAAAGTGTTATTTTATTTTAAACCGTTTATCAGTTCATTGTTTGATTACGTTAGTACATTATATATACATTAACGAATAATTTTTTTTGATTTATTTAACGTTATTATGTTTTCCATTATTACTATTTTTAATTCTTGCATATTCGATTCAAAGATCAACCAAATTCAATTCAACATTCATCAAATGAATGTCTAATTCTTAACCAACGTTCTGAATTCAAAATCGAATTCAATCCATACACTACACTATCATTTGATTTTAAATTTCTAACCCTGGTATCAATACAAAAATTGATTATAAATAATTAAATCTCTAATTAATTTGTTATTTAAGCTGACGAAATTTTTGGGTTATTACATTCTTCCCCCTTTTAAAACTTTTCGTCCTCGAAAAGTGGAGATCGTTAGAGTTATAACAATGTAAACTTCAAATTTTCATATTCGTGAATATTTTTTTTCATAACTAATTTAAATACCAATATTTAAATCATCCATCCTCTTTCTCAATTAAATCCAATTTCTTCTCAGACAATACTCTTCTTAAATTTCAAAGCATGCATAAATTAGATTTATGCATCTCAAATTATTCCAAATATCTTTATAAACCTTTACTTCCATCGTTACACTATAATGGGTCTAGGCTTAACAATCATCAACCAAACCTCCTTACGTTCATTCCATTCATTATTTCCCAAACACTAATTGAAGAGTGTAGATAACATATTCTCTTCAAGTTAGAAATTGTTGGATTGAAAATTTCCAAAATCTACATCTTTTATAGTTTTTATACAGAAAATATTGGTATTATTATCTCAAAGCGATGGACTTGAAAATACTTCGAAATCTCCTAACTTATTTAGTTTAGTACATTTTGATTTTCAAATTATTGATTTGAAAATACTTTATAACTTGAAGTTTGACAAGTCTATTGTTGTTCTTCATAGATATTAAGCATATGCTGGCCAGGCGCATGACTAAAATCTTCAAGCACTAAATATCCTTGCTTCAACTCCTAGTGAAAATATTTCAAAAATTCCTTTAAAAACAAATACGGAAAGTACCGGGGTGATATGATATGTTGATTGTTCATGAATCACAGATACACAATGGTTTCGTCTGGATCACCCAGAAAACATCCGTATTCGTAGGAATTCACTTCCTGTGAATTTCGTCATGGACAGATCAACGGAAGACAATATAAGAATCAAAAGACAATTTGAGGTCATTGAGCGTTAGTTGCTCTATTTCAGGATCACGAAATCAAATCATCAAATTAATTTAACTCAGGTCATGAGGACCAATCAAGTTACAGATACGAAGACAAATCCAGTCACAAAGACAATTGCTGCATTAAACAGGTGGCTCACTATCACTAAAGACATCTAAGTGGACCGCAGGTACACAATGGTTACGTCTGGGTGCCCTAGGAAACATCCAGACCCGTAAGCTTTCACAGCTCTGCAGACTACACCCTTACAGTTTGACTGTAGATCGCAGCAGTCACAATGGTTACGCTTGGTTCCCCCAAGAAACATCCGACCTCCGTTGGCTATCTGTTACGACCCGAAATCCCCCTTATGGGAAATCACGGATTGTACTGACGACAAGACAGATCGGAACGCAAACAGAAGAAGATTTCATTGTTTATTACAATAATTCCATCAAAATACAAGAATATACAGAGTATGAATAAATATTACACAGAAAATATTAGAGATTTAAATTACATTTAAATACATCGCAGCAGAAAAATAATACAATACACAACTGAAAGAGATATACGGATACAGAGCTTTCCAGATATCATTCCAGTTGTAAACCAGGTTCCTGTGAATATGAATCTGCAAAACCAGAACTACTGGCTGCCCGTGCGGAAAATAAGGGCACTCAGAGTTTAGGTTGAAACAATAAACTCCAGGTCAGTCATGTGACTGGTGTGAGAACTAAAACAGTTATTTAAAACTTTACTTTAAATCAGATATATCAAGGGACCACACTGTATAACACGGAATGGGTTTCCTCCCAAGAATACTAGTGCATATAACAAAACAGCGCAATGCTTTTTGGAAAAATGAAGCTATTATAAGACCCAGGTCCGATCACACAATGCAACGCAAGCCGGAGGATAGGGTTTTCCCTTATAATAGACAAACATGCTTGGTACGTTTAAAACAAATCATTTGATACTATTATAAGTGTATAGTGTCAAAACAGTTTCAATCATAAATATCAATCATAAACGGCATGAGTACCATATAACATGTCGCCATACTAGTTCTACAATTAAAACCCGGTCTTTCTGAATAACTCGCGTATATAATAAAAAAGTGTTACACAAACACAACATACGCCTCATTCCAATTCATAATATTCTTTTATTCAAACATTCTCATACTTTGGGAAAGGTTCCCATTAATTTTATCAAAGATAAATTCTTTAAATTTATTCTTTAATCTTCCTTTGAATATCAACTCAAACTAGTCTGGATTAGCGAACCACACCGAATTAATCATTTATTTTATTTCCCAATTCCAACCAATTCACCCCATGAAGTAAAACTGGTCATACTTCATATCTAACACCACGGTGTTATCAGTAAATTCAATTACCATTTCACGTCCATAACTAATTAAAGATTTAACTATCGCCTGGAGAAAAACTGGTGATACTCCATTCTCGATCACTTCAATCTAATTAAAGATTCATTAAAACTCCACTTGGTTTTAATCTTCCCAGTAATCACTACCAATGGTTATTTAACTTAGGAAATCATATCCTATCTTTAACTGGGTTAAAGAACCAATGTCATTTAAAACACTGTTCACTATAAACCCAAAATCACATTCCAATTCAATTATTGAAACTTCTGGTTACTTTTAAAACCCTTTCAAAACCAATTTATTTATTTAAAAATAAATAAATTATTATTCTAGTTCAAAACTAGTTCATTTCGATAAAATCTATTTTTATCTTTTCAAATTTGGAATTTTTCATCTCAATTCTTCACAAATCATTTCTTATGATTTCACACAAAATATTACTATTTTTAATAATTTTATCAAGGCCCGTACAGTCGAATTCCATCAACGGCCATTGAACTGCACTTACAGCGACCTTTTCCAAATTTGATTTGGACATAATTCCAAATCCAACCATTAGATTTCAAATCTCTAATATTCGTTAGAAAGCTCTTTTCGATATGAACCCAACGGTTCCAGTTTTAGGAGAATCCGACGGTCGGATCTCCCGTAATATCCATTCGAAGTTAATGGTTGAAATTCGCGAACTGCCGCGGCGCGGCGCGTTTTATTCAGGCCATTATATATATAATATATATATTATGTATATTTCATCGATTTCCTTTCAAATCGTATTTTATAAATCGTTTTAAATTCGTTTTCGAAACGATTTCAACTTCATATTCAATTTCGAATCAAAATTGAATATTCCACATCATCGATATACAAATGATAATATTTTCAAAATGTTACATTTTGAAATCACTTTCTTTCTTATATTCATTATAAAAATGAATAAAATCGATATAAATATCGTTCACGTCAAAATGGCGTCAATCTAATCAGCACGGCTTTTATTCAACACATGAATGTTTATTCTATTCAACACATGAATACTTATTCTATTCAACACATGAATATTTATTCTATTCAACATATAAATTTTTATTCTATTCAACACATGAATTTATTCTATTCAACACATGAATTTATTCTATTCAACACATGAATTTATTCTATTCAACACATGAATTTATTCTATTCAACACATGAATTTATTTTCTATTCAACACATGAATTTTTATTCTATTCAACACATGAATTTAATTTTATAATATTCCTTATTTTCCAAATTGGAATGAGGCCCAATAAATTACCATATAATGTTAATTATCTGGATTTTCTACAACACATGTAGGTAACAACAACAATAAATCATCAACCATCATCCAGAGTGCACCACACAACTGCATAAGCATTAAATATTAACAATTAACGCTTACACAGTCTATCAACAGATCGATTGACATACAACTAAACAATCGGGATTAGTGTACGTCAAATCTCATCCCAATACTCGTGTGGGGTTTCAAATCAACATACACAGATTTTATTTGTGCGGTTGGGCGATGTGTAAAATTTATCGTCCCAATCAATATCAGTCAAATCGGTGTACATAAACAAATCGTTCGATTTGTAAATGAATATTTATTTTACTTCAACACATGAATATATATTTTATTTCAACACATGAATATATATTTTATTTCAACACATGAATATATATTTTATGTCAACACATGAATATATATTTTATGTCAACACATGAATATATATTTTATGTCAACACATGAATATATATTTTATTTCAACACACGGATATATATTTTATTTCAACAAACGAATATATATTTTATTTCAACACGCGAATATATATTTGATTTCAATACATGAATATATATTTTATTTCAACACATGAATATATATTTTATTTCAACACACGAATATATATTTTATTTCAACACATGAATATATATTTTATTTCAACACATGAATATATATTTTATTTCAACACATTAATATATATTTTATTTTAACACATGAATATATATATTTTGTTTCAACACATGAATATATATATTTTATTTCAACACATGAATATATATTTTATTTCAACACATCACACTATCAAATTTCACTACACAGAAATCAAACAAACAAGACATCCATGGTCTGTGGACGACGGGTGTCAGGTGCTGCTAAGCACCGTCTGCATCCTAGTATATATTTCAACTAGAAAACAAAATAAAAGTGAGGAGTTCTCACCGACTAGCTAAACCAAACGCCACGACTCTTCTAATGTAGAAAATCTTCGTCGCGTCTTCCACGAGATCTGTTTCCCGCGGTATATGTTAAAAATCATATTTTTAACAACGCTACTTTCTATATAAAGATTATATTCCTACATCTTATATAAAGACCGAATTTTTATATTGACTTTATAAAAATCACATTTTTATTATCTCTATATTATAAAAATCATATTTTTATTATCCATTTAATATAAAAATCATATTTTTATTATCGCTATAATATAAAAAATCATATTTTTTATTATTCTTCTATGCAAATAAAAATCAAAACATTTCAAATTAAAAATCAAAGCTTTATATAAATTAAAAATCAAATCTTTATATTTCTAAAAATATAAGTAAAAATCATATTTTTGTATGAGTAAAAATCCTATTTTTATACGATTAAAAATCGTATCTTTTCATGTTTATAAATTTAATCCTTCCTAGTATTAAAAATCTATGCTTTCTCAGTATTTAAAATAAAATCAGAAGAAGGATAAAATTAAAATAAAAACTCATAGCATTTCAATCGGAGGAGGGTTCGGGAAATGGCGGTGTAAGGCTGTGCCGGGTGTTGCATGGGAGGCAGTCAGACCACGGTGGTCAGAGGCGGGCTTGCGAACGCCTGCTTTGCGATTGGGGGGGGGGGGGTTTGGGGACCGTAGCGTTCGTCAGATAAAGAGGGAACTAGAGGAGAGAGGCGCGAGAGGGGGCTGACGACGTTGATCGGGGCGGAGGGGGAGCGGTGGCAAGGGGGTATGGGGATTGCGTCACGATTTAGTTTAGGGTTTTTTTTCTTTTTTTTTTCAATTTCAACAGGAATGAACGGGAGTAAAGAAGAGAGAAAGGGGAGGGATATTATATAATTATTTATTTAATTAATTTAATTTTCTCCAAAAAGTCAACTTTTAAATTCGATCTCCAAACGAAACCCAACGACTGTCGTCCCTAGCTAATTACCCCCATTCCGAACACAATGGGATATGTCCCGTAAGCTAATTCGATCGTTTCGATCAGTTTTCATTTAAATTAAAATATAAATCAATGTATATTGAATTTGAACGCACATTTCAATTTACCGGGGCCACATATTAACTCTAAAAATTCCTGAAAATTTTTTTCTAGCTTCGTACTGACGATATGGTCCTAACAAAACTAATTCCATCAAATTCTGAGACCGTTTGAAAATGGCCATTTCCTGGTCGATCAAAATTGACTGAAACTGTTAAAACACGTTTAACTTCGCCACTCTCACATATTGATTCAGAAAATTATGAACTTTGAAACCTAGCAATAATTTGATATCCCGGATCCAACAAAAGTGGTTTCGTTGAAAACCAAGGTCGTTTGCAAAATTTCCATTTTTAAGGGCCAAAATTCCATAGCGACTATTCTGAAATTTCAACTGGGCATAACTTTTTATCTCCGCTATGAAATTTCAATTTTTCGGATTCGTTGGAAAGATATTCTCAAATAGATTCAAATATTTTTGGTTTTGCTAAAATCCGGTTCATTTTGAATCCTGTACATTCATTTGAATTTTGAAATCGAATTTTCAAACTACCGTGCCATTTTCTATTCCTTTTATAATTGAAAATAAATATTTATATTCTAACAATGATCTATATAAATATATACGTTCTAGTTCTATTTAAAATAAATTTCTCGTTGTTATTATTTAAAATAAATCATTTTAAATATTCAAAATTCGCTAAAATTGCCAATTTAAAATTTTTAAATTGGCTCGGATTTCCGGGTTATTACAATCTCCCCCACTTAAAACTTTTCGTCCCCGAAAAGGAACGAAGTCGAAAGTTGTTTTAACTAATCAACTCAACTTTCATTATTTTCATTACGGCTTAAGTTCTTCAACTTTTCAGTTTCTAAAAACTTTTCGAATTTTTCAAAAATTTGGTTAACATCTTAAATTTTCGAAAAATTTCGCCATAATCTCCCCTGCACCAGGGACTTGGGGATATTTCAAATAGCATCCCATGGCCCTCATCAATCCAAAAAGAAAAAGAAACAGCCAAGCGGCTCATAAAATCATCCAAAACCCAATAAATTAGTAAACATGTACCTGTTTGTCGGGCAAACAATTTTATTCTTCTACTCTAGCCTCCTTGCTATGACCTGTTCAATGTAAGTACATGTATATGCAAGCAAATGCGACTAAATTTTCAATACAACTCACTATTTGATTCAATTTAGCTAAAGGTTCAACATTTAATTAATCAAACAATAATCAAACAACACAACCAACAATCAATTAGTTGATTAGCGTTTCAAATTCATAATTTTGATACATAGTCAAATATAACATTTTTGATGCCAAATCACAACAATAAGCCCTATCTAATTTTGGTTCTCACACCAGTCAACTGGAAATATATAGAAATCCCACTTTCGTCACACGAACACAGACACTGATGATGAGGCCTCATCATCAGAATCATCTCCGGGCGACTAGATTGTGATTCTATATCTATCCAATATATTAAAACTTCGAATACACGTGGATCAGACGTATATGCAAAATCTTTATATATTGGATTGCCCAAATTCAATACAAATAAATATTCAAATACGTTGAATAAAGTTTAAATTTTCAAAACAAAATTCATTTTCATTTTAAATATATACTCTTCACACTCGTTCTAGGATACTACTGATCCCATCTCTAACGAGTCATTCTCATTGGATATTACTAATCTAATCTTTGATGAATTTTTTTCGTTTGGTTCAAACGTGTCTTGTTCTCCGAGCTCTGTAAACCAAAGCTCTGATACCAAGCTATTACAACCCGAAATCCCCCTTATGGGAAATCACGGATTGTACTGAGGACAAGACAGATCAGAACACAAACAGAAGAACATTTCATTATTTATTACAACAATTCCATCAGAATACAAGAATATACAGAGTATGAATAAATATTACAAAGAAAATATCAGAGATTTAAATTACATTTAAATACATCGTAGCAGAAAAATAATACAATACACAACTGAAAGAGATATATGGATACAGAGCTTTCCGGATATCATTCCAGCTGTAAACCAGGTTCCTGTGAATATAAATCTGCAAAACCAAAACTACTAGCTGCCCGTGCGGAAAATAAGGGCACCCAGAGTTTAGGTTGAAACAATAAACTCCAGGTCAGTCATGTGACTGGTGTGAGAACTAAAACAGTTATTTAAAACTTTACTTTAAATCAGATATATCAAGGGACCACGCCGTATAACACGGAACGGGTTTCCTCCCAATAATACCAGTACATATAACAAAACAGCACAATGCTTTTTGGAAAAATGAAGCTATTATAAGACCCAGGTCCCATCACACAATGCAACACAAGCCGGAGGATAGGGTTTTCCCTTATAATAGCCAAACATGCTTGGTACATTAAAAACAAATCATTTGATACTATTATAAGTGTATAGTGTCAAAAGAATTTCAATCATAAATATCAATCATAGACGGCATGGGTACCATATATCATGTCGCCATACTAGGATCTACAAATAAAACCGCAAAGTCACATATTTGGAAATTGGATTTCCATCTATGAACTGAAGTCGGGGATCGTCCTCTACCGATTCGAGACTGTCTAGCCCGAGCCTCAGGAACAGTCGCAACTGCCCCATGGATCATCAGGGCCAGTCCACCGATGTGGATTATTATGCCTGAACACTACGTTTTCCCGCCCTTTGGGGCGTAAATGAGCCAAATGAGTCCATCGTCTCCACACAATCACCGATATATCTGAGGCGTCTCACAACAGCAACAACCACATAGGTGAAAATAATATAAATGTCAGGGCTGGTAGGTCACTGACACCACCCTAGCTAGAAAGAAACGCATGCCCTCCCTGATGTCCTCTCCGGTTTCTGGTTCACAACCGGGGTGTGAGGCTCGCGAATCAACGTTACACAAAGCTATGCCACACAGGAGGTGCTTTGATCATCAACCACAAGACTTTGCTTTTCAACAGAAGCCTTGATCAATTGCCATTTAGGCATGTCACACAGGCAATTCACTCCATGCGATTGATATCCATCAATATATAACCCCTGAGCTCGTACGTCTCAGAGAAGGGCGTTAAACAAGAGAGTAAATTCTCCGCCGCCAAACAGATATATATTTAATAGAAATCAATCACACAGAATAAAATCCAATGTCAGACACACAGTCCATTTACAAGTTCGTTCTGGGTTTGAACGAAACCGGAGGCACCTTGTACCTCGCATATCCATCGATCTCCAAGTACGTACGGACGATCACTAACTGATTCCCTCCTCTTGGGTGTACAACCCAATTAAGATCATCAGTAATCACCCAAACGATGTGAAGACCTCCGGTCTTCGACCACCGTCTTCATCCTCGACACCACGTCGAATTAGCTATTCAGAATAGGATAAACCCGGTCTTTCTGAATAACTCGCGTATATAATAAACAAGTGTTACACAAACACAACATACGCCTCATTCCAATTCAGAATATTCTTTTATTCAAATATTCTCATACTTCGGGAAAGGTTCCCATTAATTTTTTCAAAGATAAATTCTTTAAATTTATTCTTTAATCTTCCTTTGAATATCAATTCAAACTAGTCGGAATTAGCGAACCACACCGAAGTAATCATTTATTTTATTTCCCAATTCCAACCTATTCACCCCATGAAGTAATCTAACACCACGGTGTTATCGGTAAATTCAATTACCAATTCACATCCAAAACTAATTCAAGATTTAACTATCTCCTGGAGCAAAACTGGTGATACTCCATTCTTGATCACTTCAATCTAATTGAAGATTCAATAAAACTCCACTTGGTTTTAGTCTTCCCAATAATCACTATCAATGGTTATTTAACTTGCGAAATCATATCCTGTCCTTAACTTGGTTAAAGAACCAATGTCATTTAAAACACAGTTCACTATAAACCCAAAATCACATTCCATTCCAATTCAATTATTGAAACTTCTGGTTACTTTTAAAACCCTTTCAAATCCAATTTATTTGTTTAAAAATAAATAAATTATTATTCTAGTTCAAAACTAGTTCATTTCGATAAAAATCTATTTTTATCTTTTCAAATTTGGAATTTTCATCTCAGTTCTTCACAAATAATTTCTTATGATTTTACACAAATTATTACTATTTTTAGTAATTTTATCAAGGCCCGTACAGTCGAATTCCATCAACGGCCATCGAATTGCACTTACAACGACCTTTTCCAAAATTGATTTGGACATAATTCCAAATCCAACTGTTAGAATTAAAATCTCTAATATTCGTTAGAAAGCTCTTTTCGATACGAACCCAACGGTTCCAGATTTAGGAGAATCCGACGGTCGGATCTCCTGTAATATCCATTCGAAGTCAATGGTCGAAATTCGAGAACTGCCGCGGCGCGGCGCGTTCTATTCAGGCCATTATATATAATATATATATATATATTATATTTCATTGATTTCCTTTCAAAACGTATTTTATAAATCGTTTTAAATTCGTTTTCGAAACGATTTCAACTTCATATTCAATTTCGAATCAAAATTGAATATTCCACATCATCGATATACAAATGATAATATTTTCAAAATGTTATATTTTGAAATCACTTTCTTTCTTATATTCATTATAAAAATGAATAAAATCGATATAAATATCGTTCACGTCAAAATGTCATCAATCTAATCAACACGGCTTTTATTCAACACATGAATGTTTATTCTATTCAGCACATGAATATTTATTTTATTCAACACATGAATATTTATTCTATTCAACATATAAATTTTTATTCTATTACTCAACACATGAATTTATTCTATTCAACACATGAATTTATTCTACTCAACACATGAATTTATCCTATTCAACACATGAATTTATTTTCTATTCAACACATGAATTTTTATTCTATTCAACACATGAATTTATTTTTATAATATTCCTTATTTTCCAAATTGGAATGAGGCCCAATCAATTACCATATAATGTTAATTATCTGGATTTTCTACAACACATGTAGGTATCAACAACGATAAATCATCAACCATCATCCAGAGTGCACCACACAACTGCATAAGCATTAAATATAAATAATTAACGCTTACACTGACTGTCAACCCATTGATTGACATACAACTAAATAATCGGGATTAGTGTACGTCAAATCTCATTCCAATACCCGTATGGGGTTTCAAATCAACAAACACAGATTTTATTTGTGCGGATGGGCGATGTGTAAAATTTATCTTCCCAATCAATATCAGTCAAATCGGTGTACATAAACAAATCGTCGATTTGTAAATGAATATTTATTTTACTTCAACACATGAATATATATTTTATTTCAACACATGAATATATATTTTATGTCAACACATGAATATATATTTTATTTCAACACACGAATATATATTTTATTTCAACACACGAATATATATTTTATTTCAACACACGAATATATATTTTATTTCAACACACGAATATATATTTTATTTCAACACACGAATATATATATTTTATTTCAATACATGAATATATATTTTATTTCAACACATGAATACATATTTTATTTCAACACATGAATACATATTTTATTTCAACACATGAATATATATTTTATTTCAAGACATGAATATATATTTTATTTCAACACATCACACTATCAAATTTCACTACACAGAAATTAAACAAACAAGTCATTCATGGTCTGTGGACGACGGGTGTCAGGTGCTGCTAAGCACCGTCTGCATCATAGTATATATTTCGACTAGAAAACAAAATAAAAGTGAGGAGTTCTCACCGACTAGCTAAACCAAATGCCACGACTCTTCTAATGTAGAAAATCTTCGTCGCGTCTTCCATGAGATCTGTTTCACGCAGCATATGTTAAAAATCATATTTTTAACAATGCTACTTTCTATATAAAGAATATATTCCTACTTCTTATATAAAGACTGAATTTTTATATCGACGCTATAAAAATCACATTTTTATTATCTCTATAATATAAAAATCATATTTTTATTATCTATTTAATATAAAAATCATATTTTTATTATCTCTATAATATAAAAAAATCATATTTTTTATTATTCTTCTATGCAAATAAAAATCAAAACATTTCAAATTAAAAATCAAAGCTTTATATAAATTAAAAATCAAATCTTTATATTTCTAAAAATATAAGTAAAAATCATATTTTTAGATGAGTAAAAATCCTATTCTTATACGATTAAAAATCGTATCTTTCATGTTTATAAATTTAATCCTTTCTAGTATTAAAAATCTATGCTTTCTCAGTATTTAAAATAAAATCAGAAGAAGGATAAAATTAAAATAAAAACTCACAGCATTTCAATCGGAGGAGGGTTCGGGAAATGGCGGTGTAAGGCGGCGCCGGGTGTTGCAGGGGAGGCGGTCAGGCCATGGTAGTCAGAGGCGGGCTTGCAAACGCCTGGTTGGCGATTGGGGGGTGCGGGGTTTAGGGACTGCAGCGTTGGTCGGATAAAGAGGGAACTAGAGGAGAGAGGCGCGAGAGAGGGCTGACGACTTTGATCGGGGCGGAGGGGGAGCGGTGGCAAAGAGGTACGGGGATTGCGTCGCGATTTAGTTTAGAGTTTTTTTCCTTTTTTTTCGATTTCAACTGGAATGAACGGGAGTAAAGGAGAGAGAAAGGGGGAGGGATATTATATAATTATTTATTTAATTAATTTAATTTTCTCCAAAAAGTCAACTTTTAAATTCGATCTCCAAACGAAACCCAACGACTGTCGTCCCTAGCTAGTTACCCCCATTCCGAACACAATGGGATATGTACCGTAAGCCAATTCGATCGTTTCGATTAGTTTTAATTTAAATTAAAATATAAATTAATGTATATTGAATTTGAACGCACATTTCAATTTACCGGGGCCACATATTAACTCTAAAAATTTCCGAAAAATTATTTCTAGCTTCGTATCGACGATACGGTCCTATCAAAACTAATTCCGTCAAATTCTGAGACTGTTTGAAAAATAGCCATTTTCTAGTCGATCGAAATTGACTGAAACTGTTAAAACACGTTTAACTTCGCCACGCTCACATATTGATTCAGAAAATTATGAATTTTGAAATCTAGCAATAATTTGATATCCCGAATCCAACAAAAGTGGTTTCATCAAAAATCGAGGTTGTTTGAAAAATTTCCATTTCTAAGGGCCAAAATTCCATAGCGACTATTCTGAAATTTCAACTGGGCATAACTTTTTATCCCCGCTATGAAATTTCAATTTTTCGGATTCGTTGGAAAGATATTCTCAAATAAATACAAATATTTTTGGTTTCGCTAAAATTCAGTTCATTTTGAATCCTGTACATTCATTTGAATTTTGAAATCGAATTTTCAAACTACCACGCCATTTTCTATTCCTTTTATAATTGAAAATAAATATTTATATTCTAAGATGATCTATATAAATATATACATTCTAATTCTATTCAAAATAAATTTCACGTCGTTATTATTTAAAATAAATCATTTTAAATATTCAAAAATTGCAAAAATTGCAAATTTAAAATTTTTAAATTGGCTCGGATTTCCGGGTTATTACACTATCTACAGCCCTGCGAATTTCGCTACACGATTGAATTCCAACGACTCTAGATCGCAGGATCACAATGGTTACGCCTGATTCCCTCAGGAAACATCTGACTGCGGTAGGCTATCTGCAGCTCTGCAAATTACGCTAACAGTCGTGCGCAACGGCAACTCATGAGTTTTATGTCCGGACAACCTACTGTCACCAGCAGCACATTTCAGCTAAGCTCAAAATTCAAAGGAGAAGGAAGGTGCTTTCCTTATTTTGTTTTGAAAACATATAATATTATATATATAGTACTCCAATTCATACTCCACATAAATTACATTTATGATTTTCTTTCCGCATCACATTCCCAATTATCTCATTCTTGTAAATTCTGTTATATCATATTTCATTTCAATCGATTACCTTCCAAATAATAGTTTTCAAATTTGCTATATTCTTATATATATTTCCAATACAAGCTTCGAAACTTTTGTGTCAAATATTTAAAATTGAAAATCCTCAAATTCCATTTAAATTTTAAAATTTCAGTATTGATTTCTAAATCAATCCAGATATTTCATATCCTTTTTAAACTCAAATTTATAAATCTATTGGTTACAAATCAAATATCCTTCCAAATCTCTAATTATTAAATTCATCACTTCATTCACAACTTTATTCTCAAGATTCCAAAAAAATTCTTCTTATCACAAACTTTCCTTCACGCATTATCACTTCTTCACATTCACATCCCTCGACCATAAATTAGCAAACGAACAACTCCCTAAGTATCAATCTCGAAGCCCGGAACCAACATTAGATCAACACTCAGGAATTTATTCACTTAACAATCCTCCAGTCAGTTTCTAAATTCCTTAATTCCATTTCTTAATTTCTATCAAAACATTTCCTGTGAAATTCTCAGATTCAATTTACAATTCTACTCCTTTTACGTTATGTCGCCCTTCGTTCTCGGCATACGACGTTTTGTTCTTCAGTTCTTGCCATTTATCAAAACCCGCTAGCCACTCACGGTTCTTTCAAAACATTTCCAATTATCATATTCATTTTCTCAATTCTTAGAAAATCAAATACTTCCATATAGTTACAAATCTTTTATTTTCTATAGAAAAAAATATTTTATTCATCATGGGAAATATTTCTAAATTCGTTATTTGGATCAAACAGATATTAAATAAAACGCCGATATTTTCACTTAATTGTCGATGCTCATTTACTTACTTTAACCACCCTTGCTCTCGAACCTTAACCATTCCTTAGTCAACAATGAAGTCGGTCAAGTTGGAATATATTTACCCCTCAGACCTTAGCCGAACAACATTATTAACCCTGAAACATATAAAATTCTCAACTTCGAACACCAACGAAACATTCATTTTCATAACTTTCGAACTTGAGTTAAGAATTTACTTTCTTTTACAATAATTCCTGCCTTAAAGATATGTAACTTTAAAAATAAACTTCAGTTTTAATCATAATTTTATTAATAATATATTAAATTTTAAATTAAAATGGAAAGAAAATAGCACTTCCTGAAATTTGACATAATTGATTCCCATGAATAACTTCCTTCGAATAATCTCTCATTCGATAATTTATTACGAACTTCAGAAAAATCTCATTTGATTTATATTTTGAACTTCAGAATAATCTCACTGTACTAGTCAACTCAATTTCTTTTATCCTCGATCTCATTTGCAACATTTTTGTTATTCATTTCTAAAAGGTGAATATTATTCTTTTTGTAGTAATCCGGATTCATCGCATAAAAGTTCGATTCCATTAAATACAGGTTCATATCTATTAAGAATTCCATCCATATTTCACTTCAATTACAATTCTCGTTTACCATTCACTTCTTGTTAATAAATTAACAAGTTTACAACTTATTATCGGATTCATATATTCCATCATACATTATAAATTATCTTACCACATTCTAAATCATTTAAATAAAATTTTACATAATCGAATTCAAATTATACCTTTTATCCGATTTTATTTTCATTAATTTGCATTTCGAATGTCGAAATAAAATTCGTCGTTTCATTCTTGAAACGATTTCAAATTCCTCTTCTCTTTTAAATTCTCATCTGAACTCCTATTTCCAATAAATTTCAGTTTTCTTTGATTGCTAAAACACACAATTGGAGAAATCGATTCGTTGATTCTCCTGTACCTATCTTCTTTTGTTACCATTCGATAATAGATTCGAAATTCAAATCTGAAGTGGAACTTATCAAAGATTAGTTCTTGCAAACCTGGATTTGAAGATTTTCGAAGACTGGGGATTCCGAACAGAATTTTCAAATCTCAAAATAAATTTTGATTTTCGTTATATTAGTTTCAAAACACTAGTTTCAAAATACTTGATATTTCTAAAATAATTTGTAATAACCCGGAAATCCGAGCCAATTTAAAAATTTTATTTTGGCAATTTTAGCGAATTTTGATTATTTAAAATGAATTATTTTAAATAATAACAACGAGAAATTTATTTTGAATAGAATTCAAACGTATATATCTGTGACGGCAAGGAATTTCGCTCGGTCCGAACCAGTCGCTAAACCGACCCAGACCGTTCGAAACGCCCTATCGTTTGAGAACAGGACAAAACAGAACGCATACAGAAGAGCATTTCATTGTATATTACAACAATGCATCAGATTACAAGAATATACAGAGTACGAATAAATATTACACAGAAATATCAGAGATTTAAATTACATTTAAATACATAGCAGCGGAAAATAATACAATACACAACTAGAAGGGATATACGGATACAAAGCTTTCCGGATATCGTTCCAGCTGTAAACCAGGATCCTGTGAATATAAATCTGCAAAACCAAAACTACTAGCTGCCCGTGTCAAAATAAGGGCACCCAGAGTTTAGGTTAAAACAATAAACTCCAGGTCAGTCATGTGACTGGTGTGAGAACTAAAACAGTTATTAATCTTTATTTTAAATCATTAGGTAAATCAAGGGACCACGCCGTATAACACGGAACGGGTTTCCTCCCAAGAATACCAGTGCATAAAACAAACAGCGCAATGCTAAATAAAGAAAAATGAAGCTGTTATAAGACCCAGGTCCTATCACACAATGCAACGCAAGCCGGGGGATAGGGCTTTTCCTTATAACAGCCAAAGAATGATTGATACGTTTAAAAACAAATCATTTGATACTATTATAAGTGCATAGTGTATAAAACAACTTCAAATCATAAGTATCAATCATAGGCGACATGAGCGTCCCATGCCACTATGTCGCCATATATAGGTTTACAAATAAAACCGCAAATGGCACGTATTTGGAAATTGGATTTCCGTCTATGAACCGAGGCAAAAGATAGTCCTCAACCGATTCGAGACAATCTAGCCTACCATGTCTCAGGAACAGCCGCAACTGCCCCCTGGATCGTCAGGGCCGGTCCACCGACGTGGATTATTATGCCTGAACAATACGTCTCCCCGCCCTTTGGGGTGCAAACGAGCCAACGAATGACTCCATCGGACCCGGATCGTCCGATCAAACCGAGGCGCCTCGCAACAGCAACAACCACATAAGTCAAACTCATCAGGGCGTGTAAAACCACTGACGCCACTTTTAGCTAGAAAGAAACGCAAGTCCTCCCTGAGGTCCGTCTCCCTTTTTGGTTCATACCGGGTGTGAGACTCGCGAAGTAAACGTTACACAAAGCTACGCCACAAAGGCCGTGCTTTGATCATCACCACAAGACTTTGCTTTTCAACAGAAGCCTTGATCAATTGCCACTTAGGCATGCCACACAGGCAATTCACTCCATGTGTTTGATATCCATCAATATATAACCCCTGAGCTCGTACGTCTCAGAGAAGGGCGTTAAGCAAGAGAATAAATTCTCCGCCGCCAAACAGATATATATTTAATAGAGATCAATCACACGGACTAAAATCCAATGTCAGACACACAGTCCATTTACAAGTCCGTTCTGGGTCTGAACGAAACCGGAGGCACCTAGTAACCCGCATATCCATCGATCTCCAAGTACGTCTGGACGATCACCAACTGTTTCCATCTTCTTGGGTGTACAGCCCAATCAAGATCATCAGTTATCACCCAAACGACGTGAAGACCTCCGGTCTTCGACCGTCGTCTTCATCTTCGACTTATCGTCGTATCAGTTATTCGGAATGGGATAAACCCGGTCTTCCCGAATAACTTGCGTATATTTTAAATAAGTGTTACACAAACACAACATACGCCTCATTCCAATTCATCAGTCACTAACCGTAAATTAATCAAGAGAATAATTCCCCAAATATTAACCCCGAAGGCCGAAACCAACATCAGATCAATATCCAGAAAACCATTCTGCTTAGCTAACCGACAGTTAGTTTCTGATTTCACATTCATAGAGAAAGGTTCCCATTAATTTTATCCAAGATGATTTCTTGAATTTATTCTCTAATCTTCCTTTGAATCTCGATTCAAATTAGTCGGGATTAACGAAACTTACCGAAGTAATCATTTGTTTTAATTTCCCAATCCCAACCTATTCATCCCATGAAGTAAAACTGGTTATACTTCATATCTAACACCACAGTGTTATCGGTAAATTCAATTACCATTTCTCGTTCAAATCTAATTAAAGATTCAACTATCGCCTGGAGCAAAACTGGTGATACTCCATTTCGATTATTTCAATCTAATTAAAGATTCATTAAAACTCCACTTAGTTTTAATCGTTAACTGGGTTAAAGAATCAGTGTCATTTAAAACACGGTCCACGATAAACCCAAAGTCACATTCCATTAATTATCGGGTTAAAGAACGAGTGTTATTTAAAGCACCGTTCACGATAAACCCAAAAATCAATATCAATTCAATTCCAATTGAATATTATTCAATTGGTACACTTCATTAAATCTAAATAAAAAGATTTAATCTTTTCACAACTGGGTTCAAGAACAGTGTTAGTGAAAACACCATTCACGACAAACCGAAATCACATTTGATATTCAATACAAGGCTCTGAATAGAAAATATATCGGCTTATATTCAATATCGAATTCTACGACTAACAAACGTCGTATTGGAAATAACGATATAAACATATATCTTTCAAATTTCCATAACAACACCTGTATAATCACGAATTCCAACATCGAAATATTCCGAAGACAATTTCGATTTAAATCCCCTCCAATGCAATCATTGGAAATTCTGGTTATTTTTAAAACCCTTTTCAAATTCAATTTATTTATTTAAAAATAAATAGAATTATAATTCTAGTTCAAAACTAGTTCATTTCGATAAAAATCTATTTTTATCTTTTCAAATATGGAGTTTTTCATCCCAAATCTTCACAAATCATTTCTTATGATTTTACACAAATTATTACTATTTTTAATAATTTTATCAAGGCCCGTACAGTCGATTTCCATCAATGGCCATCGAACTGCACTTACAACGACCTTTTTCAAATTTGATTTGGACGTAACTCCAAATCCAACCGTTAGATTTCAAATTTCTAATATTCGTTAGAAAGCTCTTTTCGATAAGAACCCAACGGTTCCGGTTTTAGGAGAATCCGACGGTCGGATCTCCCGTAATGTCCGTTTGAAATAAATGGTCGAAATTTACGAACTGCCGCGGCGCGGCGCGTTCTATTCAGGCCATTATATTATATATATAATATATACTTCGTCGATTGCTATTTAAAACGAATTATATAAATAGTTTTAAAATCCTTTCAAAAGCGATTTCAACTTCCTTTTCAATTCAAATCAAAATTGAATTCTTCTTTATAAATTCGTTTTAAAATTCATTTCTATTCAATTCAAATTTCTATTCAATTTGAATTCATTTCAATTCACTTTCAATTCAATTTGAATTCGTTTACAATTCAATTCATTTCGAAATCGTTTTCAATTCAATTCATTTCGAAATCGTTTTCAATTCAATTCATTTCGAAATCGTTTTCAATTCAATTCATTTCGAAATCGTTTTCAATTCAATTCATTTCGAAATCGTTTTCAATTCAATTCATTTCGAAATCGTTTTCAATTCAATTCATTTCAGAATGAATAAAATCGATATCAATATCGTTTACGTCAAAATGGCGTCAATCTAAGCAACACGGCTTCATAAATTTCTATTTTCAAATATTCTATTTCAAATATTTCTTTTTCAAAATAGTTGTTATTATCAAAATATTTCGTTCAACACATGACCAATCTCAATGGATGAGTACTGTCAACACATGAACCTTTATTTTATATTGATAAAGATGTAAATTTTATTACTAAAATATTTCGTTCAACACATGACCAATCTCGATGGATGAGTACTGTCAACACATGAACCTTTATTTTATATTGATAAAGATGTAAATTTTATTACTAAAATATTTCGTTCAACACATGACCAATCTCAATGGATGAGTACTGTCAACACATGAACCTTTATTTTATAATATTCTTTATTTTTCAAATTGGAATGAGGCCCAATCAATTACCATATAAAGTTAATTATATGGATTTTCATGCATTACACACATATAATAGCATTGAAAAATAATCAACCATCAACCAAAGTGCACTACACTGTATAAGCATCAAATATAGATATCTAACGCTTATAACATCCTGTCAATCAATCAATCGACATATTTAATCAATCAGGATGAGTGAACTTCAAATTTCATCCCAACACCCGTGTGGGGTTTCAAACAATCAAACACAGATTTTTATTCGTGCAGTTGGGCGATGTGCGAAATTTATCGTCCCAATCAATGTCTTTTTCAAATAGGTGTACACAAACAAACCGTCCGGTTTGTAAATGAATATTTTATTTTATTCACATTCACGTTAAAAATTATATTTTTAACGACAAAACATTTTATTCCAACATATGAATTTCTATTCAGTTCATTCTTTAAATAAAATGATATTTTTATTTTTCTAACATATTTTAGAAAATTTCGGCGGCATAACGGCACGATACTAGAAACGGGACGAGGCCTAGCCTTATCCCCGGTCTAGTGAAGGCCCACGCCATTCACACATCAATCAAATCACCAAACAACCAAATCTAAATCACATCATATAACTAATCTATGCAACCAAACAAACAAGTCCATGGTCTGTGGACGATTGTGTCGGGTGCTACTAAGCACCGTCTGCATCCTAGTATATATATATAACTAGAAAAATTAAATTGAAAGGTGAGAAATTCTCACAGATAGCTATCCAACTTCACGGCACTTCATTTATAGAAATCTTCTTCGTTATCCCATCTTCGTCATCTTCGTTGCCCGTAGTCACTATATATATAAAAATCACACATTTTTATATATCGATGTCTTTAAAATAAAAATCACATTTTTATTTATTCACTTTCAATTTAAAAGTCATATTTTTATAATCACTTCATATATTTAAAAATCGAATTTTTACTTCGCTATTCAATATATAAAAATTATATTCTTAATTCGAAGTTCAACATATAAAAATCATATTTTTAATATTTCTATATAGTAAAGATTATATTTTTAATACTTTAAAAATATAAAAATCATATTTTGATTATCTTCCTTATATAAAAATTATATTTTTAAATTGCTACTTTTATAAAAATCAATTTTTTTTCCATCACTATATACATAATAAAACTATATTTTTATATAACTGAAAATCTAATGTCTATATGACTAAAAATCTAATTTTTATTCCATCAAAGAATCGTATTTTCACTTCATGAAAAATAAAATCTTTTTCAAATCAAAGTATCATATTTTCATAACTTAAAAACCTCATCTTAATAAACTGAAAATTATATGTTATATAATCCCAAAAATCATTAACATTATGAGCTGAAAATCATTAAATAAATTAAAATAAAAACTCACTTCGATTTCAGTTTTTCCAAGGAGTGGAAGGGGGGTTTCTCGCTGGTCTTGATTGGGGAAGGGGAGGTCGTCGCTGGTGGCTCGCGGTAAGAGAAGAGGGTGGCTGGGGGTTTAGGGTTTTAGTCGCGGTCTCGGATTTGAAGGGGAGCGAGAGGAAAAGAACTGAGGTTGAGGGGGGGCGGAGTTGCTGAGGTGGCGGAGGAGGTTCTGGTGGCGCGGTGGGCGGTTTCAGGTGCAAGCGTGGCATTGTCGGCGGGCCAGGGAGGGCTGCTTCACTCGAAATCCGAAGAGGAGAGGAAGGAGAGAAGGTGGAGGAGATCGGAGGGTGGCGTGCTGGGGTGGAGCTCGCCTGATCGGCGTCAAGCAGGAGCAGCGGCTCCGTTCTTCGATCGAGCTTGGGGTTTTTTTTTATTTCAATTCTGAAAAGTGAAGTCAACGGGGTGGGGAGGAAAGGGGATATAAAGGTTTAATATATTTTATTATTTATTTTAAATTTCGAACTCTCTAAAGTACCCTTCCCATTCGAACTCGAAATCGAACCCGCCGACCGTCCTCCCTAGCGTTTTACCCCTATTCCGAACACAATGGGACATGTATCATAAGCTGATTCGGCTATTTTGATCAGTTTCCGTCAAAATCAAATTATAATTCTTTATATTTTGAATTTGAACGCACATTTCAATTTACTGGGGTCACATACGAACTCTAAAAATTCCCGAAAAATTATTCCTAGCTTCGTATTGACGATACGGTCCTAACACAACTAGTTTCGTCAAATACTGAGACCGTTTGAAAAATGGCCATTTTCCAGTCGATTAAAATCAACTAAAACTAGTCAAACGCGTTTTCCTTCGCCACGCTCACATATTGATTCGAAAAATTATGAAATTTGGAATCTAGCAATAACTTAACATCACGGACCCAACAAAACTGGTTTCGTCGAAATCCGAGGTCGTTTGCAAAATGTCCATTTTTAAGGGCCTGAATTCCATAGCGACTATTCAGAATTTTCAACTGGACATATCTTTTGATTCCCGCTATGAAATTTCGATTATTCGGATTCGTTGGAAAGATATTCCCAAATAGATCCTAATATTTTTGGTTTCACTAAAATCCGGATTGTTTTGCACCCGGTACATTCAATTGAAGTTTGAAATCGAATTATCGAACTACCGCGCCATTTTCCATTCTATTTATAATTATATATAAATATTTATATTCTAACGATGACGTATATAATATATACGTCGAATTATATTCAAAATAAATTTTTCGTCGATTATATTTAAAATAATCTATTTTAAATATTCAAATTCAGCTAAAATTGCCAAAATAAAAATTTCAAACTGGCTCGCATTTTACGGGTTGTTACAATCTCCCCCACTTAAAACTTTTCGTCCCCGAAAAGGAACAAAGTCGAAAGCGGTTTGATTATACGATTCTACGCTCGATCTGGCTTCTATTCTCCAACTGTTTAGTTTCTGAGAATTTTCAAAATTCTTCAAAAATTTGGCTAACACCCTAAATTTTCGAAAAATTTCGCCATAACCTCCCCTGCACCGGGAGCATCGGGGAATTTCAAATAGCTTCCCCGGTCCTTCAGATCTCAAAAAGAAAAAGAAAAAGCCAAGCGGCTAGCCAATAGGCTCATAAAATCATCATCACCCAAACAAAACAGTAAATTATGTAGTAAACATGTACCTATTTGTCGGGCAAACAAATTTTATTCTCTGCTCTAGCCTCCTTGCTATGACCTGTTCAATGTAAGTATATGTACATGCAAGCAAATGCGACCAATTTCAATACAATTCATTATTCGATCAAATTAGGCATAATGGTTCAAAAATTTCAAACAAATAAACAAACAACACAAACATCAATCAATTAGTGGACTAACGTTTCAAATTCATAATTTTGATATATATATATATAAAGAAAATCATGTTTTGATGCCAAATCACAACAATGTATTCTAGCTATATATAAGTTTTGGGTTCTCACACCAGCCTAATGGAAATATATAGAAAATCACACCTTCGAAACACGAACATAAATACTGATGATGTCATGACAATCATCAGTACCATCTCCGGGCGACTAAAGTGTGATGCTATATCTATCCAATATATTAAAACTTCGAATACACGCGGATCAGACGTATACACAAAATCTATATATACTGGATTGTCCACATCAATATAAATAAATAATCAAATACGAATAATTGATTTAAATTTTCAAAACAAAATTTGTTTTCATTTGAAAAATATACTCTTCACACTCGATCTAGGATACTACTGATCCCATCTCTAACGAGTCATTCTCATTGGATATTACTAATCCAATACCTGATGAATTCTTTCATATGGTTCTAATGTGCCTTGTTCTCTGAGCTTTGTAAACCAAAGCTCTGATACCAACTGGGACGGCAAGGAATTTCGCTCGGTCCGAACCAGTCGCTAAACCGACCCAGACCGTTCGAAACGCCCTATCGTTTGAGAACAGGACAAAACAGAACGCATACAGAAGAGCATTTCATTGTATATTACAACAATGCATCAGATTACAAGAATATACAGAGTACGAATAAATATTACACAGAAATATCAGAGATTTAAATTACATTTAAATACATAGCAGCGGAAAATAATACAATACACAACTAGAAGGGATATACGGATACAAAGCTTTCCGGATATCGTTCCAGCTGTAAACCAGGATCCTGTGAATATAAATCTGTAAAACCAAAACTACTAGCTGCCCGTGTCAAAATAAGGGCACCCAGAGTTTAGGTTAAAACAATAAACTCCAGGTCAGTCATGTGACTGGTGTGAGAACTAAAACAGTTATTAATCTTTATTTTAAATCATTAGGTAAATCAAGGGACCACGCCGTATAACACGGAACGGGTTTCCTCCCAAGAATACCAGTGCATAAAACAAACAGCGCAATGCTAAATAAAGAAAAATGAAGCTGTTATAAGACCCAGGTCCTATCACACAATGCAACGCAAGCCGGGGGATAGGGTTTTTCCTTATAACAGCCAAAGAATGCTTGATACGTTTAAAAACAAATCATTTGATACTATTATAAGTGCATAGTGTATAAAACAACTTCAAATCATAAGTATCAATCATAGGCGACATGAGCGTCCCATGCCACTATGTCGCCATATATAGGTTTACAAATAAAACCGCAAATGGCACGTATTTGGAAATTGGATTTCCGTCTATGAACCGAGGCAAAAGATAGTCCTCAACCGATTCGAGACAATCTATCCTACGATGTCTCAGGAACAGCCGCAACTGCCCCCTGGATCATCAGGGCCGGTCCACCGATGTGGATTATTATGCCTGAACAATACGTCTCCACGCCCTTTGGGGCGCAAACGAGCCAACGAATGACTCCATCGGACCCGGATCGTCCGATCAAACCGAGGCGCCTCGCAACAGCAACAACCACATAAGTCAAACTCGTCAGGGCGTGTAAAACCACTGACGCCACTTTTAGCTAGAAAGAAACACAAGTCCTCCCTGAGGTCCGTCTCCCGTTTTTGGTTCATACCGGGTGTGAGACTCGCGAAGTAAACGTTACACAAAGCTACGCCACAAAGGCCGTGCTTTGATCATCACCACAAGACTTTGCTTTTCAACAGAAGCCTTGATCAATTGCCACTTAGGCATGCCACACAGGCAATTCACTCCATGTGTTTGATATCCATCAATATATAACCCCTGAGCTCGTACGTCTCAGAGAAGGGCGTTAAGCAAGAGAATAAATTCTCCGCCGCCAAACAGATATATATTTACTAGAGATCAATCACACGGACTAAAATCCAATGTCAGACACACAGTCCATTTACAAGTCCATTCTGGGTCTGAACGAAACCGGAGGCACCTAGTACCCCGCATATCCATCGATCTCCAAGTACGTCTAGACGATCACCAACTGTTTCCATCTTCTTGGGTGTACAGCCCAATCAAGATCATCAGTTATCACCCAAACGACGTGAAGACCTCCGGTCTTCGACCGTCGTCTTCATCTTCGACTTATCGTCGTATCAGTTATTCGGAATGGGATAAACCCGGTCTTCCCGAATAACTTGCGTATATTTTAAATAAGTGTTACACAAACACAACATACGCCTCATTCCAATTCATCAGTCACTAACCGTAAATTAATCAAGAGAATAATTCCCCAAATATTAACCCCGAAGGCCGAAACCAACATCAGATCAATATCCAGAAAACCATTCTGCTTAGCTAACCGACAGTTAGTTTCTGATTTCACATTCATAGGGAAAGGTTCCCATTAATTTTATCCAAGATGATTTCTTGAATTTATTCTCTAATCTTCCTTTGAATCTCGATTCAAATTAGTCGGGATTAACGAAACTTACCGAAGTAATCATTTGTTTTAATTTCCCAATCCCAACCTATTCATCCCATGAAGTAAAACTGGTTATACTTCATATCTAACACCACGGTGTTATCGGTAAATTCAATTACCATTTCACGTTCAAATCTAATTAAAGATTCAACTATCGCCTGGAGCAAAACTGGTGATACTCCATTTCGATTATTTCAATCTAATTAAAGATTCATTAAAACTCCACTTAGTTTTAATCGTTAACTGGGTTAAAGAATCAGTGTCATTTAAAACACGGTCCACGATAAACCCAAAGTCACATTCCATTAATTATCGGGTTAAAGAACGAGAGTTATTTAAAGCACCGTTCACGATAAACCCAAAAATCAATATCAATTCAATTCCAATTGAATATTATTCAATTGGTACACTTCATTAAATCTAAATAAAAAGATTTAATCTTTTCACAACTGGGTTCAAGAACAGTGTTAGTGAAAACACCATTCACGACAAACCCAAATCACATTTGATATTCAATACAAGGCTCCGAATAGAAAATATATCGGCTTATATTCAATATCGAATTCTACGACTAACAAACGTCGTATTGGAAATAACGATATAAACATATATCTTTCAAATTTCCATAACAACACCTGTATAATCACGAATTCCAACATCGAAATATTCCGAAGACAATTTCGATTTAAATCCCCTCCAATGCAATCATTGGAAATTCTGGTTATTTTTAAAACCCTTTTCAAATTCAATTTATTTATTTAAAAATAAATAGAATTATAATTCTAGTTCACAACTAGTTCATTTCGATAAAAATCTATTTTTATCTTTTCAAATATGGAGTTTTTCATCCCAAATCTTCACAAATCATTTCTTATGATTTTACACAAATTATTACTATTTTTAATAATTTTATCAAGGCCCGTACAGTCGATTTCCATCAATGGCCATCGAACTGCACTTACAACGACCTTTTTAAAATTTGATTTGGACGTAACTCCAAATCCAACCGTTAGATTTCAAATTTCTAATATTCGTTAGAAAGCTCTTTTCGATACGAACCCAACGGTTCCGGTTTTAGGAGAATCCGATGGTCGGATCTCCCGTAATGTCCGTTTGAAATAAATGGTCGAAATTTACGAACTGCCGCGGCGCGGCGCGTTCTATTCAGGCCATTATATTATATATATAATATATACTTCGTCGATTGCTATTTAAAACGAATTATATAAATAGTTTTAAAATCGTTTCAAAAGCGATTTCAACTTCCTTTTCAATTCAAATCAAAATTGAATTCTTCTTTATAAATTCGTTTTAAAATTCATTTCTATTCAATTCAAATTTCTATTCAATTTGAATTCATTTCAATTCACTTTCAATTCAATTTGAATTCGTTTACAATTCAATTCATTTCGAAATCGTTTTCAATTCAATTCATTTCGAAATCGTTTTCAATTCAATTCATTTCGAAATCGTTTTCAATTCAATTCATTTCGAAATCGTTTTCAATTCAATTCATTTCGAAATCGTTTTTAATTCAATTCATTTCGAAATCGTTTTCAATTCAATTCATTTCAGAATGAATAAAATCGATATCGATATCGTTTACGTCAAAATGGCGTCAATCTAAGCAACACGGCTTCATAAATTTCTATTTTCAAATATTCTATTTCAAATATTTCTTTTTCAAAATAGTTGTTATTATCAAAATATTTCGTTCAACACATGACCAATCTCAATGGATGAGTACTGTCAACACATGAACCTTTATTTTATATTGATAAAGATGTAAATTTTATTACTAAAATATTTCGTTCAACACATGACCAATCTCAATGGATGAGTACTGTCAACACATGAACCTTTATTTTATATTGATAAAGATGTAAATTTTATTACTAAAATATTTCGTTCAACACATGACCAATCTCAATGGATGAGTACTGTCAACACATGAACCTTTATTTTATAATATTCTTTATTTTTCAAATTGGAATGAGGCCCAATCAATTACCATATAAAGTTAATTATATGGATTTTCATGCATTACACACATATAATAGCATTGAAAAATAATCAACCATCAACCAAAGTGCACTACACTGTATAAGCATCAAATATAGATATCTAACGCTTATAACAGCCTGTCAATCAATCAGTCGACATATTTAATCAATCAGGATGAGTGAACTTCAAATTTCATCCCAACACCCGTGTGGGGTTTCAAACAATCAAACACAGATTTTTATTCGTGCAGTTGGGCGATGTGCGAAATTTATCGTCCCAATCAATGTCTTTTTCAAATAGGTGTACACAAACAAACCGTCCGGTTTGTAAATGAATATTTTATTTTATTCACATTCACGTTAAAAATTATATTTTTAACGACAAAACATTTTATTCCAACATATGAATTTCTATTCAGTTCATTCTTTAAATAAAATGATATTTTTATTTTTCTAACATATTTTAGAAAATTTCGGCGGCATAACAGCACGATACTAGAAACGGGACGAGGCCTAGCCTTATCCCCGGTCTAGTGAAGGCCCACGCCATTCACACATCAATCAAATCACCAAACAACCAAATCTAAATCACATCATATAACTAATCTATGCAACAAAACAAACAAGTCCATGGTCTGTGGACGATTGTGTCGGGTACTACTAAGCACCGTCTGCATCCTAGTATATATATATAACTAGAAAAATTAAATTGAAAGGTGAGAAATTCTCACAGATAGCTATCCAACTTCACGGCACTTCATTTATAGAAATCTTCTTCGTTATCCCATCTTCGTCATCTTCGTTGCCCGTAGTCACTATATATATAAAAATCACACATTTTTATATATCGATGTCTTTAAAATAAAAATCACATTTTTATTTATTCACTTTCAATTTAAAAGTCATATTTTTATAATCACTTCATATATTTAAAAATCGAATTTTTACTTCGCTATTCAATATATAAAAATTATATTCTTAATTCGAAGTTCAACATATAAAAATCATATTTTTAATATTTCTATATAGTAAAGATTATATTTTTAATATTTAAAAATATAAAAATCATATTTTGATTATCTTCCTTATATAAAAATTATATTTTTAAATTGCTACTTTTATAAAAATCAATTTTTTTCCCATCACTATATACATAATAAAACTATATTTTTATATAACTGAAAATCTAATGTCTATATGACTAAAAATCTAATTTTTATTCCATCAAAGAATCGTATTTTCACTTCATGAAAAATAAAATCTTTTTCAAATCAAAGAATCATATTTTCATAACTTAAAAACCTCATCTTAATAAACTGAAAATTATATGTTATATCATCCCAAAAATCATTAACATTATGAGCTGAAAATCATTAAATAAATTAAAATAAAAACTCACTTCGATTTCAGTTTTTCCAAGGAGTGGAAGGGGGGGTTTCTCGCTGGTCTTGATTGGGGAAGGGGAGGTCGTCGCTGGTGGCTCGCGGTAAGAGAAGAGGGTGGCTGGGGGTTTAGGGTTTCAGTCGCGGTCTCGGATTTGAAGGGGAGCGAGAGGAAAAGAACTGAGGTTGAGGGGGGCGGAGTTGCTGAGGTGGCGGAGGAGGTTCTGGTGGCGCGGTGGGCGGTTTCAGTTGCAAGCGTGGCATTGTCGGCGGGCCAGGGAGGGTTGCTTCACTCGAAATCCGAAGAGGAGAGGAAGGAGAGAAGGTGGAGGAGATCGGAGGGTGGCGTGCTGGGGTGGAGCTCGCCTGATCGGCGTCAAGCAGGAGCGGCGCCTCCGTTCTTCGATCGAGCTTGGGGTTTTTATTTTTATTTTTTATTTCAATTCTGAAAAGTGAAGTCAACGGGGTGGGGAGGAAAGGAGATATAAAGGTTTAATATATTTTATTATTTATTTTAAATTTCGAACTCTCTAAAGTACCCTTCCCATTCGAACTCGAAATCGAACCCGCCGACCATCGTCCCTAGCGTTTTACCCCTATTCCGAACACAATGGGACATGTATCGTAAGCTGATTCGGCTATTTCGATCAGTTTCCGTCAAAATCAAATTATAATTCTTTATATTTTGAATTTGAACGCACATTTCAATTTACTGGGGTCACATACGAACTCTAAAAATTCCCGAAAAATTATTCCTAGCTTCGTATTGACGATACGGTCCTAACACAACTAGTTTCGTCAAATACTGAGACCGTTTGAAAAATGGCCATTTTCCAGTCGATTAAAATCAACTAAAACTGGTCAAACGCGTTTTCCTTCGCCACGCTCACATATTGATTCGAAAAATTATGAAATTTGGAATCTAGCAAT
Organism: Allium sativum; assembly: GCA_030737875.1. Classification (NCBI taxonomy): domain Eukaryota; kingdom Viridiplantae; phylum Streptophyta; class Magnoliopsida; order Asparagales; family Amaryllidaceae; genus Allium; species Allium sativum. The sequence continues at coordinate 300,009,524 of CM060921.1, forward strand.
AACTTAACATCACGGACCCAACAAAACTGGTTTCGTCGAAATCCGAGGTCGTTTGCAAAATGTCCATTTTTAAGGGCCTGAATTCCATAGCGACTATTCAGAATTTTCAACTGGACATATCTTTTGATTCCCGCTATGAAATTTCGATTATTCGGATTCGTTGGATAGATATTCTTAAATAGATCCTAATATTTTTGGTTTCACTAAAATCCGGATTGTTTTGCACCCGGTACATTCAATTGAAGTTTGAAATCGAATTATCGAACTACCGCGCCATTTTCCATTCTATTTATAATTATATATAAATATTTATATTCTAACGATGACGTATATAATATATACGTCGAATTATATTCAAAATAAATTTTTCGTCGATTATATTTAAAATAATCTATTTTAAATATTCAAATTCAACTAAAATTGCCAAAATAAAAATTTCAAACTGGCTCGCATTTTACGGGTTGTTACAATATCTATATATGTCGTCGTTATAATATACATATTTATTTTAAATTATAAAAGGAATTGAAAATGGCGTGGTAGTTCGATAATTCGATTTCAAATTTCAATTGAACATACCAGGTGAAAAATAAACCGGATTTTAGCGAAACCAAAAATAATAGAATCTAATTGATAATATCTTTCCAACGAATCTGAAGAATCGGAATTTCATAGTGGGAATCAATAGATATGTCCAGTTGAAAATTCAGAATAGTCGCTATGGAATTTCAGCCCTTAAAAATGGCCATTTTGCAAACGACCTTGGATTTCGACGAAACCTCCTTTGTTGGATCCATGATGTCAAGTTATTGCTAGATTCCAATCTTCATAATTTTTCGAATCAATATGTGAGCGTGGCAAAGGAAAACGCGTTTGACCAGTTTTAGTTGATTTTAATCGACTGGAAAATGGCCATTTTTCAAATGGTCACAGAATTCGACGAAACTAGTTTTGTTAGGACCGTATCGTAAATACGAAGATAGAAAATATTTTTCTGTAATTTTTCAAGTTAGTATGTGGGCCCAGTAAATTAAAATGTACGTTTAAAATTCAATATAATGATTTAAATGTAAATGTGATGAAAACGGATCGAAATGATCGAATCAGCCTACGATACATATCCCATTGTGTTCGGAATGGGGGTAAAACGCTATGGACGACGGTCGGGTTTGAAATTGAGTCCGAATTAAAAGTCAACCTTTTGAATTTGAAAATAAATAAAATATTAATATAAATTATATAATACCCCTTCTGTTTTCCTTTAACCCCCTCCTTTTTATTTCTCGTTCAAGAAAAAACCCTGATCCACTTTGCTTCAAATCGATGTCGACCCTCTTCCACGTCGTCGCCTCCTTCCAGGGCCACCGCCGGTCGTCGCCCCCCCCACCTACCTCCGGCGCATCCCCTTCCCCCTTCTCCCCCTCTCTCCTCCCTCTCAGGTGCGAGTTCGAACCCCAAGACCCCCAAACCCCAAGACAGCAGAGCCACCGCGCCACCAAGAGGCTGCCGCCGACCCCCCTGAACACCCTCCACCGCGCGAACTTCAACAACGCCCCTCCCATTTTTCCTTGACCACTGTAAGCTCTATTTTGCTTTATTTATTATTCTTCTTTCTTTATATAATATGGATAAGTTTTAAAATGAAATATAAAAATCAGTTTTGTATGTAGTATGACATTAATAGGTTAAAAATATAATTTTTAATTATGTAGGAGGTTAAAAATATAATTTTTAATTTATAGAAGATGTAAAAATATAATTTTTATGTTAGTAAAGAAGTAAAAATATAATTTTTATATTGTAGAAAAGTTAAAAATATAATTTTTATTTAGGTATGATGATAAAAATTTGATTTTATATAGTAGTGAGAATAAAAATATGATTTTTATATAATAGAGAATATAAAAATATTATTTTTATAACGATGAAATAAAAATTCGATTTTTATATGTGTAGTAAGATAAAAATTCAATCGTTATATAAGAAGTAGAAATATAAAAACATAATTTTTATATAAGAAGAAGCGTTGTAAAAATATATAAAGTAGAAATAAAAATATGATTTTTATTTATTGAAATGAAATGATAAAAATATAATTTTTATTATAAACGGCGGGACAAGGGCTGCATAGGAATTTGAAAGGAATCCAGACGGTTCAGCAGTTCAAAAGCAAAGCACGGCGGAGTGGAACCCTCTGTGAGAACTTCTCACTTTTAATTTTATTTCTAGTTGAAATATATACTAGGATGCAGACGGTGTTTAGTAGCACCTGACACCCGTCGTCCACAGACCATGGACGGCTTGTATGCTTGTTTGTATGATTTTGATGTGTAGTTGATTGTGTGATGTGATGTGAGATGAAATAAATTATTTATATGGTTAAAAATATTTTATAGTTAAAAATAGAATTTTTAACGTGTATATGAAATGAAATAAATTAATATAAACAAATCGAACGATTTGTTTATATACACACATTTGACTGAGATTGATTGGGACGATAAATTTTACACATCGCCCAACTGCACAAATAAAATATGTGTTTGATTGTTTGAAAACCCCACACGAGTATTGGGATGATATATGACATACACTAGTCCCAATAATTAGCTGTATGTCGATCGATTGATGGACAGACTATTATGAGCGTTAAATATTTATATTTGATGCTTATACAGTGTAGAATGCACTTTGGATGATGGTTGATTATTCATCGTTGTTATTGTATACATGTGTTGTAGAAAATCCATATAATTAACATTATATGGAAATTGATTGGGCCTCATTCCAGTTTTGAATAGAAATATTTGAAAAAGAAATATTTGAAATAGAATATTTGAAAATAGAAATATATGACGCCATGTTGATTAGATTTGCGCCATTTTGACGTGAATGATATTTATATCGATTATATTCAAATTGAAATGAATATTAAAGTGAATTGAAATTCGAATTAAATTAAATTGATTTGAAATTCAAAATAAACTGAAATGATTTGAAATTCGAATAGAATTGAATTCGAATTGAAATTGAATAAAATTGAATTCGAATTGAAATTGAATAGAATTGAATTCGAATTGAAATGGAATAGAAATGAATTCGAATTGAAATTGAATTAATTAGAAATTCAAATTGAATTGAAAACGAATTGAAATTGAATTAAAAATCGATTTGAATTGAAATCAATTTGAAATGAATTTAAAACGAATTTATAAGGGGAAAATTCAATTTTAATTTGAAATTGAAAAGGAAGTTGAAATCGTTTTGAAAACGAATTTAAAACGATTTACAAAATACGGTTTTAGAAGGAAATCGACGAAGTATATATTATATATATTATATATATAATATAATGGCCTGAATAGAACGCGCCGCGCCGCGGCAGTTCGCGAATTTCGACCTTTAACTTCGAATGGATTCTCCTAAAACCGGAACCGTTGGGTTCGTATCGAAAAGAGCTTTCTAACGAATATTAGAAATTAGAAATCTAACGGTTGGATTTGGAATTATGTCCAAATCAAATTTGAAAAAGGTCGCTGTAAGTGCAGTTCGATGACCATTGATGGAAATCGACTGTACGGGCCTAAATAAAATTATTAAAAATAGTAATAATTTGTGTAAAATCATAAGAAATGATTTGGGAAGAATTGGGATGAAAAACTCCATATTTGAAAAGATAAAAATAGTTTTTTATCGAAATAAACTAGTTTTAAACTAGAATTATAATTCTATTTATTTTTAAATAAATAAATTGAATTTGAAAAGGTTTTTAAAAATAACAAGAATTTCCAATAATTGAATTGGAATGGATTTGTATCGAAATTGTCTCTGGAATATTTCGATGTTGGATTTCGTGATGATACATGTATTGTGATGGGAATTTGAAAGATATATTTATATCGTTATTTCCAAAACGATATTTGTTGGTCGTAGAGTTTGATATTGAATATAAGCCGATATATTTTCTATTCAGAGCCTTGTATTTAATATCAAATGTGATTTTGGTTTGTCGTGAATGGTGTCTTCATTAACACTGTTCTTGAACCCAGTTGAGAAAAAGATTAAATCTTTTTATTTAAATTTAATGAAGTGTACCAATTAAATAATAATTAATTGGAATTGAATTGGCATTGATTTTTGGGTTTATCGTGAACAGTGTTTTAAACAACACTTGTTCTTTAACCCGATAATTAATGGAATGTGATTTTGGGTTGTCGTTAATGGTATCTTCAGTAATATTGTTCTTAGACCCAAAGGAGTTAAGAAAATCAGAAACTAACTGGAGATTAGTTAAGTTGAATGATTTCTGTGGTATTGATCTGATGTTGGTTTCGGCCTTCGGGGTTAATACTTAGGGAATTGCTCACTTGCTAGTTTACGGTTAGGGACTGATTGAAATGAAATGTGATTTTGGGTTTATCGTGAACCGTGTTTTAAATGACATTGATTCTTTAACCCAGTCAAAGATTAAAACTAAGTGGAGTTTTAATGAATCTTTAATTAGATTGAAAAGATCGAGAATGGAGTATCACCAGTTTTGCTCCAGGCGATAGTTAAATCTTTAATTAGATTTGAACGTGAAATGGTAATTGAATTTACCGATAACACCGTGGTGTTAGATATGAAGTATTACCAGTTTTACTTCATGGGATGAATAGGTTGGGATTGGGAAATTAAAACCAATGATTACTTCGGTAAGGTTCGTTAACCCCGGCTAGTTTGGATAAACCATAATTTGGTTTGAATTGATATTCAAAGGAAGATTAAAGAATAAATTTAAAGAATTTATCTTTGATAAAATTAATAGGAACCATTCCCTATGAATGTGAAATTTAGAAACTAACTATAGGTTGGCTAAGATGAATGGTTTCCTGGGTATTGATCTGATGTTGGTTTCGGCTTTTGGGGTTAATATTTGGGGAATTGTTCTCTTACTAATTTACGGTTTGGGCTGATGAATTCGAGTGAGGCGTATGTTGTGTTTGTGTAACACTTGTTTATTATATACGCGAGTTATTCGGAAAGACCGGGTTTATCCCATTCTGAATAACTGCTTCGACGATGAGTCGAAGATGAAGACGGTGGTTGAAGACCAGGGGTCTTCACATCGTTTGAATAATTACTGATGATCTTGATTGGGTCGTACACCCAAGAGGAGGGAATCAGTTGGTGATCGTCCAGAGATCGATGGATATGCGAGGTACTAGGTGCCTCCGGTTTCGTTCAGACCCAGAACGAATGTAACACCCCGTAATTTGAACATAAAAATTCACAAATTAAAGTATACTTAATTAAGTGAAATGGGTTGTGCAGAGAAATATATATATATTGATATATATATATAATTGAAAATTAAATAAATAAATATGCAAAAATGTTCAAAACAGCGAATTGGGAGAGGGGAATAACCGAACCGGCCGATTTTTGAGGTCGACCCGAGCTTGCTGGGTCGACTAGGGGTTAATCCAGGGTGTTTGGCTGTCAACCCGTGGGCCGATTCGCTCAAAGGCAGATTTTGCATTTGAATGGTTCTCATGGTTCGGCTTTAATCTAAAGGCCCTAGATGGTTCCTACACTTGACTTCTTCCCCAAGACATGCTTTGATGGCTTGGATTGAATCTAGGGTTAATCCTATGGCTAATACTATCCTAATCCTCTATAAAAAGACCCCTAAACCTAGCCTAAATCACCATTATTCAATCCTACAACTAAACTATGTCAAATTTGTTCCTCTCATGGCCTCCACTCTCATGCTAAAATTCCTAAGCCTATTTCTATGAGAGATTGTGAGTTCATACAAGTGCTTTCAAACTTGTATAAGTGTTCTTAGTTTGCATTCAAGTCAAGTTGCAACATTTCTATTTCAAAGCAAGGATTTTTATTGATTTGGCGCAAGGGTTTTTCAATTGGGGCTTTCATATTTTGGTGCTTGCATTAGGGCTTCGTCTCACTCTTTATAATAAATATTCATTTGTGTCTTCATAGCGTAGTAAGCCCTTTTCTACTTTCTTTTTATTGAACTCTAAAGTTAAATGAATGATGCAAGTTTGGGGTTGATCATTATGATATGCAAGTTTGGTTGATCATTATGATATGCAAGTTTGGTTGATTATTATGATATGCAAGTTTGGTTAATCATTATGCTATGCAAGTTGGTTTAATCTTTATGTATGACACATATTGCTATGTTATGCAAGTTAAACTTGATGTTGTGAGCATAAAGCTCCAAGCTTTATATCAAAGGTTGCATTTTGGCAACATGAAAGTTATCATATCCCTTATGATAACTTGCATGTGAGGCTAAATGCGAACTTCTAGCAACTTCTACATGTCATTTATCACCATGTATCACTCATATGCTAAGTTTGGTTTTATGCATGCTTTTGAAGCCTAACAATGCAATATGCAAGTATATGAACATATGTACATCTCATATGCCACCATGATAAACTTGTGGCTTCAACACCTTTTTGTCATGATTATGCCAAGTTCCCTATTTTACCCTTTATGCGTTGTTGCGATTATGTAAACGATGGGATTACGTTGGGGTTGGGTAAAATTATGACATGAACATGATTTTTATAACATAACGTGATATGTTAACTTGTAATTATGTTTTGGAAACATAATGGACATGACACTTAGAAAATATGAGTGTAGCCAACTCGAGGTTGGGTTGAGTTTGTAGCATAAATCTACCCGGACCCGCCCGGCTTAACTAGTGGCTACAAACAATAGGACCCAATGTGAGAAGTTGGTCATGTTGTGCTCGAACCCGAGGTTAGACCAAGTTGTGGTGTAAAGCTACCCGGACCCGCCCGGCTTAACTAGTAACCACAACAAAGTCTAATGTGAGAGGTTAAAGCACATTAAGTTAATTAATGCCTCCTGATTAGGGTTAAGTCATGGTCCACTTAATACTTAATCAATTTGGGCTGGATGGGTTAATCGGGGTTAAGTCACGAACCTTGGGTGTACTTAACCAATTTAATCCACGTTTGGATCGGGTTAACCACATTTAACCCGTTAAGGAAACCCTAGTTGCGTGGTCCTTTTCAGCAGTAACCCTCTTGATAGTATCATAAGACCCTGGGACTAGGCTAGGGTGGGGCACGATTACTGGGCTGACATGTAAGCGACCAAAACGACGGCTGAGTAGGTACGCCGGTGTAGGTCCAGGCGGACTATGGTCGTGCACATAGTCCAGAGTTGGAGAATCAGGCACGGGTACCAGTAGATCTAGACTGCGCATACTTGATTCGTGTCTGAGGTTGACACCCTAGGACTTGATACACCCTAGGGTGTACCTAGCGCAGTTTAACTACATTGCATGTTTGGGCCGTATGACACCGACACTTGACGAGTTAGGCTTATAGGGAGCCGATCGACTAGACCGTGTAGTTGGACCTTAATTTAGGTCACCTCATGATGATGGGCCAAGCTTGGGCCAAGGGATCAATTCTTGTTTTTACTTGACATGTTAGAATGCTAGTACACCCGTGGTGCAAAACTTAACCTTAATTATGCGATGACACCTTTATCTATCTTGTTAGTTAATCATCATGCCAGTATGTTGTTATCCTTATGTTCATCTCAGCTTCTCATGCCAGTTAACTTTACTAGTTCATAGACAGATAGTAGTAGGGCTTACCAGTCTTTTTGACTGACCTGTTTTCTTTCGCCTCTTTTCTTCCGTTCCCCCCCCTCAGGTTCTCAGGGTGGGAACATTGGAGCTTAGCTTGGACCTTTACAGCTTGCTTACTGGATTTGCTCATGTACGGTTTTGGACATTGAGCTAGCTATGGTTTATCACTTCATTTTGGGGATAGTACTTTATGTATTTCAGTTTTTCAGTTTATGCTTTTATCTAGACTTTGTTGTTGGAAAATAATGACCAAGTACTTTGTTGTAACATGACTATGGTTTTGAAATGCTAAGTTTTATCCGCTGCTTTACTACTCTGTTTTACTTATATGTTCTGTCTTGTGATATCTGCATGCATGTTTACCTTGTTTAATGCCCCTCCAAAGCTAGGGTGCTTGCAAGAGTTACCCTGGCGGAGGTGGGGTGTTACATTTGGTATCAGAGCATAAGGTTTACAAGATTTGAGCTAAAGTGTTTTTGAAACTTACCTTTTGAAAAACTATTTTCAAAACCAATTAAGTATTTTCCAAGAAAAGTCTAGTTATTTTAAAAAGGCTATTCCCCAAAAGCCATAGCGCTATCCTTCGTTTCTTCATTCTGAATCTATCTTTTTCCTTTTTTAGTATGGCCGATCTTAACCTTCCCGAGGGAGTGGCCATTCCCGGATGGTTCTGAAGATACTTGGAAGCTAGGGCCAACGATTTGGGCACAGCAAATACCCCCAATATAACTGAGGTTCCTCCTCCTCTGAACCCGCAAGCAGATTTCGCTAAGATTTGCAAAGACTTTAAGGTGATGGGTGGCAAGAACTTTATTGGGACGGAGACTTTTGTGGAGGCAAGAAATTGGTTGAAAGAAACTGAAGATCTCTTCGCCATCTTTGATGTGCAAGATCATAGAAGGGTTCTATTGGCAGCATGGTTATTGAAAGAAGAAGCTGCTTATTGGTGGGAGGTCACCAATGCTACGAGGCCTATAGAGACTTGGGCCGACTTTAGGACAAGATTTGGGCTTAAGTTTCTATCATCAGCTGAGGCGAATTTGCAATTGGAGAAGTTTATATCTTTGAAGCAAGGAGACATGACAGTGAGGGAGTACGTGAATGAGTTTAACAAGCTCGCCTGATTTGGTTTGGACATGACTAATACTCCCCAGAAGAAGGCTTTGTGCTTTGCACGAGGATTGAATGAGCCACTACAAGGTTTAGCCCTATCTCATATACCTATGGGGGCCACTTTCGAAGGTCTAGTAGACATGGCATTGCTTCAAGGAGACGATAAGAATGGCAAGAAGGAAGTGAAGGCTAATGAGACCCAAGCCAAGAAGACAGACTCTAAGTGGGGAGGAAACCAGAGCAATCAGAACAACAAAAACAACAAGGGCAACAAGGCCAAGGCAAAGGACCCAAGAAAATGCCACTACTGTGGGAATGTAGGGCACATAGCTAAAGACTGTAAGAAAAGGAAGAGGAAGTCGGGCGAATGCTTTCATTGTGGAGAGACCGGACATTTTAGCAAGGATTGCCCCAAGAAGCAAGGGCAGAATCAGCGTGCAGGACCTTCTGGAGGGCAAGTGCATGCTCTCAACGCCGCTGCAGTTCAGGATCGAGGTAGCATTTCTGTAGAAATTCTTGTTTATATTTCTGATTATCCTGTTCGCACCTTATTTGATTCTGGCGCATCGCATAGTTTTATTTCTTATGACATTGTTGAAAGTTTGCACCTAAGTACTAGCTTAGTTGAGGATCCCGTTTGTGTTTCAAATCCAATTGGGGGTTCCGCCCATCTATCTATGATTTGTGTGGATTTGAATATTTCTATCTTGACTGTAGAATTCGCGTGTAATGCTTATGTTCTCGGATTCACGGGATATGGGTTAATCTTGGGCATGGATTGGTTGTCCAGTTATGGAGCCATTCTCGATTGTGAATATAGGGTGGTGAGGCTCATGACCCGCCTCGGTAATACCCTAGAAATTTCTTGTAACCCTAGAGGTCCCGTCATGTTATGCTATCTTGAATCTCTCGACTCGTCCATCGATGATTTGCAATCTGTAAGGGTGGTCCGAGACTATCCTGATGTCTTTGAAGAAGTTAAGGGGTTACCCCCTAAACGAGAGATAGATTTCCACATTTATCTAGTCGATAATGCCAAGCCAGTATCATTGCCCGTTAGGCACATGGCCCCTTGTGAGAGAAGGGAGCTCAGTAAGCAAATCAAGGAGCTGCTTGAGAAGGGTTTTATTAGACGAAGCATTTCTGAATGGGGTGCTCCGGTGGTATTCGCTACTAAGGCGGATGGTTCGCTTCGTCTATGTGTTGATTATCGAGAGTTGAACAAGCTGACAAAGAAGAATAGGCACCCGTTACCGAGGATTGATGATCTCTTTGACCAGCTTGTAGGTGCTTCTGCTTTCTCTCAGCTCGATCTAGCCACCGGATTTCATCAGCTTAGAGTAGCTGAGGATAGCATTGATAAAACTGCGTTTAGGACTCCGGATGGATTCTTTGAATGGCTTGTCATGCCATTCGGATTGACTAATGCATCCGCCTACTTCGTAGACTTGATGAGTAGGGTGTTCAGGGAGTTCCTCAACAAGTTTGTTGTTGTCTTCATGGATGATATTCTGATCTTCTCAAAGGACGAGGAAGAACATGCCAGACATCTCAAGGAAGTGATGGATGCGCTTAGAGCGCATCAGTTGAAAGCCAAGTTCTCCAAATGTCATTTCTGGAGAAGGGAAGTTCGGTTTCTTGGACATATAGTTTCTAAGCAAGGCATAGCGGTGGATCCCGCGAAAGTGGTTGTGGTTCAAGATTGGAAGACTCCTAGGAATGCGACCGAAGTAAGAAGCTTTCTCGGTTTGACGGGCTACTATAGGAAGTTCATCAGAGACTTCGCGAAGATTTCGGCCCCTCTCACTAAGTTGGCGAAGAAGAACTTAGTCTTTGCATGGGACTTGGAGTATGAGCTTGCTTTTCAAAAGCTCAAAAGAGCCCTTACCTCAGCTCCAGTTTTGGCATTACCTGATAGTGGTAAGATGTTTACCGTGTACACAAATGCATGTGGCACGGGGTTAGGAGCTGTTCTGATGCAAGAGGGAAGAGTGATATGTTATGGGGGTAGGAAACTTAAAGTTCATGAGAAGAACTATCCCACTCATGATTTGGAGTTAGCGGCGATCGTCTTTGCACTCAAATCCTGGCGCCACTATCTTCTAGGCGAAAGGTTTGAGTTGTATACTGATCACAAGTCACTCAAATACCTCTTCTCGCAAAAAGATCTGAATCTAAGGCAGCAAAGGTGGATGAAATTTTTGGCATCTTATGACTTTGAGATAGCTTATACCCCTGACAAGGGTAATGTTGTGGCGGATGCACTAAGCAGAAGGAGATTGACTTTAAGCCCCTTGTTCATTGAGATGAAGAACTTGGAATTCTTGGCAACCTTTGATTTCACGACGGCTGTTGAGTTGATGACGGGTTCATTAGCATCCCTTGAGCTTAGACCCACACTTCTTGATCAAGTTGGGGCTTCGCAGAGGGAAGATCCACAGATAGTCGAAGTTATGGACAAGTTGATTCAGGGTGAGACGTCTAGTCACCTTGCCAGATATACTATTGATGATAAAGGATGGCTAAGGCGTGATGGGAGATTATGTGTTCCTCGGGTGGGAGATTTGGTCCATAGAGTTCTTGAAGAAGCGCATCACTCGAAGATGACTATACATCCGGGAGGAGATAAGATGTATAGAGATATGAAGCGCAGTTTATTTTGGGATGGAATGAAGAAAGATGTGGCAGAGTATGTTTCAAGGTGCATGGTGTGCCAACAAGTGAAGGCCGAGTCAAAGAAACCAGGTGGGCTATTACATCCATTGGAGGTCCCACAATGGAAGTCGGAGAGTATTTCTATGGATTTTGTGGATGGATTGCTTAGGTCAAGGAGAGGGAACATAAGCATATGGGTCATAGTTGACAGACTTACGAAGAGTGCTCACTTCATCCCAGTAAAGAGCAAGAGGACCGCATCAGGGCTGGCGTCTATTTATCTCCGAGAAATAGTGCGGTTGCATGGAGTTCCTTCTAGCATAGTTAGCGATCGTGACCCGATTTTCACTAGCCAGTTCTGGAACAGTTTGCAAGAAGCGATGGGTACGCGATTGAATTTGAGTACAGCCTATCACCCCCAGACGGATGGCCAAACCGAAAGGGTGAATAGAGTGCTAGAAGATCTCTTGAGGCTTTGTGTTCTCGACTTCGGTGGTACTTGGGAAGACCACCTTCCTCTGGTAGAATTTGTTTATAATAATAGCTATCAAGCCAGCATAGGGATGGCACCATTTGAAGCTTTATATGGGAGGCCGTGTAGGTCACTATCTTGTTGGTGGGAGACAACAGATAGACTTATACTTGGGCCCGATATGATACGAGACACATCCGAGAAAGTTGAATTAGTAAGAAGAAGGATGAAAGCGGCCCAAGATAGACAGAAATCCTATGCTGACAAGCGAAGGGCAGATTTGGAATTCGAAGTGGGAGACATGGTTTTCGTGAAGGTTTCTCCTTTGCGAAATGTGGTACGTTTTGGAGCAGCGGGGAAGCTGGCACCAAGGTTCGTAGGACCCTTCCCTATCATAGAGAGAATTGGAAAGATGGCCTATAAGGTGGGATTGCCCAAGAAGCTAGCCGGAGTGCATAATGTCTTTCATGTCTCGCATCTCCGAAAGTGCCTACATGAGTCCGCTGAGGTGGTTGAACCAAGCATTCTTGAAGACATTGAGGTAGAGAAAGAAGCAACCTTGAGAAGAGCTCCGATTCGTATCTTGGGAACAGAGATCAAGAAGCTAAGGAATCGAGAGGTCAAGTTGGTGAAAGTTCAGTTGGGTGAAGCCGACGAAGATGCAACTTGGGAAACCGGGGAGAAGATGCGTGGGCTTTATCCATTTCTTTTTGAGGGTACATTCTCGATCTCTTTTCCTAATTAGCATATCTTTCTTTTTATCCGCGTTTATCTAGTTCATCTTGTTTCGTAGATCTTGTCATGAGAACCTTAGGTAGAAACCCTTGGTTGAAACATGTATTTGAAACATGTTATGCTTGATGGTTGCAAGTGGTTGCAAGTGTTTGCACGTGGATACTCGTGGATGCATGATACACATTAGGCACTAAGATCGGCTCACACACTTTCATGTTGCATATGCATGAGTGCTTATACTTATTCATGGATGAAACTTGTTGAGCTATCATGTGGATGTTACATATGGATGAATATTATGTGCACTCATGTAGAGATTATAAATTATGTTAGGAATTTGCATACATATGGACTCATTTCACTAACATATTTTGCATTAAGGAGGTTTACTGTATCAGTAACCGCCTGATTTTTGCATTAGATAAGTACATATACACACACCTTTGCATATGATCATACAACATTTAGAATCCTTTAAGGACAATGACTGCACATGGATGATGTTTTGAGTAGATGGATGATGGATAGTAGGATACGTTCTTCCTAACTTGGAGATTTCGGGGACGAAATCCTTTAAGGAGGGGAGAATGTAACACCCTGTAATTTGAACATAAAAATTCACAAATTAAAGTATACTTAATTAAGTGAAATGGGTTGCGCAGAGAAATATATATATATATATTGATATATATATATATATATAATTGAAAATTAATTAAATAAATATGCAAAAATGTTCAAAACAGCGAATTGGGAGAGGGGAATAACCGAACCGGCCGATTTTTGAGGTCGACCCGAGCTCGCTGGGTCAACTAGGGGTTAATCCAGGGTGTTTGGCTGTCAACCCATGGGCCGATTCGCTCAAATGCAGATTTTGCATTTGAATGGTTCTCATGGTTTAGCTTTAATCTAAAGGCCCTAGATGGTTCCTACACTTGACTTCTTCCCCAAGACATGCTTTGATGGCTTGGATTGAATCTAGGGTTAATCCTACGGCTAATACTATCCTAATCCTCTATAAAAAGACCCCTAAACCTAGCCTAAATCACCATTATTCAATCCTACAACTAAACTATGTCAAATTTGTTCCTCTCATGGCCTCCACTCTCATGCTAAAATTCCTAAGCCTATTTCTATGAGAGATTGTGAGTTCATACAAGTGCTTTCAAACTTGTATGAGTGTTCTTAGTTTGCATTCAAGTCAAGTTGCAACATTTCTATTTCAAAGCAAGGATTTTTATTGATTTGGCGCAAGGGTTTTTCAATTGGGGCTTTCATATTTTGGTGCTTGCATAAGGGCTTCGTCTCAATCTTTATAATAAATATTCATTTGTGTCTTCATAGCGTAGTAAGCCCTTTTCTACTTTCTTTTTATTGAACTCTAAAGTTAAATGAATGATGCAAGTTTGGGGTTGATCATTATGATATGCAAGTTTGGTTGATCATTATGATATGCAAGTTTGGTTGATTATTATGATATGCAAGTTTGGTTAATCATTATGCTATGCAAGTTGGTTTAATCATTATGTATGACACATATTGCTATGTTATGAAAGTTAAACTTGATGTTGTGAGCATAAAGCTCCAAGCTTTATATCAAAGGTTGCATTTTGGCAACATGAAAGTTATCATATCCCTTATGATAACTTGCATGTGAGGCTAAATGAGAACTTCTAGCAACTTCTACATGTCATTTATCACCATGTATCACTCATATGCTAAGTTTGGTTTTATGCATGCTTTTGAAGCCTAACAATGCAATATGCAAGTATATGAACATATGTACATCTCATATGCCACCATGATAAACTTGTGGCTTCAACACCTTTTTGCCATGATTATGCCAAGTTCCCTATTTTACCCTTTATGCGTTGTTGCGATTATGTAAACGATGGGATTACGTTGGGGTTGGGTAAAATTATGACATGAACATGATTTTTATAACATAACGTGATATGTTAACTTGTAATTATGTTTTGGAAACATAATGGACATGACACTTAGAAAATATGAGTGTGGCCAACTCGAGGTTGGGTTGAGTTTGTAGCATAAATCTACCCGGACCCGCCCGGCTTAACTAGTGGCTACAAACAATAGGACCCAATGTGAGAAGTTGGTCATGTTGTGCTCGAACCCGAGGTTAGACCAAGTTATGGTGTAAAGCTACCCGGACCCGCCCGGCTTAACTAGTAACCACAACAAAGTCTAATGTGAGAGGTTAAAGCACATTAAGTTAATTAATGCCTCCTGATTAGGGTTAAGTCATGGTCCACTTAATACTTAATCAATTTTGGCTGGATGGGTTAATCGGGGTTAAGTCACGAACCTTGGGTATACTTAACCAATTTAATCCACGTTTGGATCGGGTTGACCACATTTAACCCGTTAAGGAAACCCTAGTTGCGTGGTCCTTTTCAGTAGTAACCCTCTTGATAGTATCATAAGACCCTAGGACTAGGCTAGGATGGGGCACGATTACTGGGCTGACATGTAAGCGACCAAAACGACGGCTGAGTAGGTACGCCGGTGTAGGTCCAGGCGGACTATGGTCGTGCACATAGTCCGGAGTTGGAGAATCAGGCACGGGTACCAGTAGATCTAGACCGCGCATACTTGATTCGTGTCTGAGGTTGACACCCTAGGACTTGATACACCCTAGGGTGTACCTAGCGCAGTTTAACTACATTGCATGTTTGGGCCGTATGACACCGACACTTGACGAGTTAGGCTTATAGGGAGCCGATCGACTAGACCGTGTAGTTGGACCTTAATTTAGGTCACCTCATGATGATGGGCCAAGCTTGGGCCAAGGGATCAATTCTTGTTTTTACTTGACATGTTAGAATGCTAGTACACCCGTGGTGCAAAACTTAACCTTAATTATGCGATGACACCTTTATCTATCTTGTTAGTTAATCATCATGCCAGTATGTTGTTATCCTTATGTTCATCTCAGCTTCTCATGCCAGTTAACTTTACTAGTTCATAGACAGATAGTAGTAGGGCTTACCAGTCTTTTTGACTGACCTATTTTCTTTCGCCTCTTTTCTTCCGTTCCCCCCCCCCCCCCCTCAGGTTCTCAGGTTGGGAACATTGGAGCTTAGCTTGGATCTTTACAGCTTGCTTACTGGATTTGCTCATGTACGGTTTTGGACATTGAGCTAGCTATGGTTTATCACTTCATTTTGGGAATAGTACTTTATGTATTTCAGTTTTTCAGTTTATGCTTTTATCTAGACTTTGTTGTTGGAAAATAATGACCAAGTACTTTCTTGTAACATGACTATGGTTTTGAAATGCTAAGTTTTATCCGCTGCTTTACTACTCTGTTTTACTTATATGTTCTGTCTTGTGATATCTGCAAGCATGTTTACCTTGTTTAACGCCCCTCCAAAGCTAGGGTGCTTGCAAGAGTTACCCTGGCTGAGGTGGGGTGTTACAACGAACTTGTAAATGGATTGTGTGTCAGACATTGGATTTCAGTCTGTGTGATTGATTTCTATTAAATTTATATCTGTTTGGCGGCGGAGAATTTATTCTCTTGCTTAACGCCCTTCTTTGAGATGTACGAGCTCAGGGGTTATATATTGATGGATATCCATCACATGCAATGAATTGCCTGTGTGGCATGCCTAAGTGGCAAATGATCAAAGCTTCTGTTGAAAAGCAAAGTCTTGTGGTTGATGATCAAAGCACGACCTTTGTGGCATAGCTTTGTGTAACGTTTGATTCACGAGTTTCACACCCGGTATGAACCAGAAACGGGAGAAGGACCTCAGGGAGGGCACGCGTTTCCTTCTAGTTAGAAGTGGCGTCAGTGGTTTTACATGCCCTAACGAGTTTGACTTATGTGGTTGTTGGAATTGGAGGCGCCTCAGATATATCGGTGACTATGTGATGCCAATGGAGTCATTCATTGGCTCATTTACGCCCCATAGGGCGGGGAAACGCATGTTCAGGCATTTTAATCCACTCCGTGTGGACCGGCCCTGACGATCCAAGGGTCACTCGAGCTCTGATACTGAGACTCGGACTAGACAGTCTCAAATCGGTAGAGGACTATCTTTTGCCTCGGTTCAACCATAAATGATAACCCAACTTCCAATACGACATCTTGCGGTTTTGATTGTATACCTATATATGGCGATTTAGTGGTATGTGGCATTCATGCCACCTATGATTGATATTTATGATTGTATATGAAATCAGAAACTAACTGGAAACGAGCTAAGATGGGTGGTTTCTTCGGTATTTGTTTGATGTTGGTTTCAGCCTTCGGGGTTAATACTTAGGAAATCATTCTCTTACTAATTTACGGTTGGAGTCTGATTAAGAATTAAAGCATGAAATTTCACGTATCAAGCATTCTTTGGCTATTATAAGGGAAAACCCTATCCCCCGGCTTGCGTTGCATTGTGTGATAGGACCTGGGTCTTATAATAGCTTCATTTTTCTTTATTTAGCATTGCGCTGTTTGTTTTATGCACTGGCATTCTTGGAAGTAAACCCGTTCCGTGTTATACGGCGTGGTCCCTTGATTTACCGAACTTTAAAATAAAGATTAATAACTGTTTTAGTTCTCACACCAGTCTCATGACTGACATGGAGTTTATTGTTTTGACCTAAACTCTGGGTTCCCTTATTTGACACGGGCAGCTAGTAGTTTTGGTTTTGCAGATTTATATTCACAGGAACCTGGTTTAAAGATGGAACGATATCCGGAAAGCTTTGTATCCGTATATCTCCTTCAGTTGTGTTTTGTATTATTTTCCGCTGCTATGTAATTTATTGTAATCTCTGATATTTGGTAAATGTGTAACATTGATTTATACTCTGGTTAATCTTGTATTCTGATGGAATTGTTGTAATATACAATGAAATGTTCTTCTGTCTGCGTTCCTGTGTGTGTTGTTCTCGAAGTATCCGCTCTTTCCTTCACGGGGAAGTTACGGGACTTTACATTTGGTATCAGAGCTTTGGTTTACAGAGCTCTAGAGAACAGGACACATTGTAACCATATGAAAGAATTCATCAGATATTGGATTAGTAATATCCAATTAGAATGACTCGTTAGAGATAGGATCAGCAGTATCCTAGAACGAGTGTGAAGAGTATATTTTTAAAATGAAAACAATTTTTGTTTTGAAAATTTTAATCAATTACTCGTATTTGATTATTTATTTTATATTGATTTGGGCTATCAGGTATATATAGATTTTGCGTATACGTCTGATCCACGGATATTCAAAGTTTTAATATACTGGATAGATATAGAGTCACACTCTAGTTGCCCGGATATGACACTAATGATAGCAGCTGCATCATCAGTGGATATGTGTTCGAGTGACGAAGGTGAGATTTCTATATATTTCCAATTGACGGGTGTGAGAACCAAAATATAGTTAGAATATATTGTTGTGATTTGGCATCAAAAATGTGATTTTTGACTATGTATCAAAATTATGAATTTGAAACGTTAATCAACTAATTGATGATTGTATTGTTTGATTATAGTTTGATTAATTAAAATGTTGAACCTTTAGCCAAATGGTATCAAATAGTGAGTTATATTGAAAATTAGTCGCATTTGCATGCATGTACATGTACTTACATTGAACAGGTCATAGCAAGGAGGCTAAAGCAGAGAAATAAAATTGTTTGCCCGACAAATAGGTACATGTTTACCATAATTTACTGTTTTGTTTGGGTGATGATGATTTTGTGAGCCGATTGGCTAGCCGCTTGGCTAGCCGCTTGGCTTTTTCTTTTTCTTTTTGAGTTCAGAGGGCCTGTATGGCAATTTCGGGATTTTCCCGGTGCTCCCAGTGCAGGGGAGGTTATGGCGAAATTTTTCGAAAATTTAGGGTGTTAGCCAAATTTTTGAAAAATTTGAAAAGTTCTTAGAAACTGAAAAGTTGAAGAACTTAAGCCGTAGTGAAAATAACGGAAGTTGAGTTGATTTGTGAAACAACTTTCGGCTTCGTTCCTTTTCGGGGACGAAAAGTTTTAAGTGGGGGAGATTGTAATAACCTGGAAATCCGAGCCAATTTAAATTTTTTATTTTGGCAGTTTTAGCGAATTTTGATTATTTAAAATGAATTATTTTAAATAATAACGACGAGAAATTTATTTTGAATAGAATTCGAACGTATATATTCATATACGTCGTCGTTAGAATATAAATATTTATTTTAAATTATAAAAGGAATTGAAAATGGCGTGGTAGTTCGATAATTCGATTTCAAATTTCAATTGAACATACCGGGTGCAAAATAAACCGGATTTTAGCGAAACCAAAAAAATAGAATCTAATTGATAATATCTTTCCAACGAATCCGAAGAATCGAAATTTCATAGCGGGAATCAAAAGAGATGCCCAGTTGAAAATTCAGAATAATCGCTATGGAATTTCGGCCCTTAAAAATGAACATTTTGCAAACGACCTCGGATTTCGACGAAACCACTTTTGTTGGATCCGTGATGTCAAGTTATTGCTAGATTCCAATTTTCATAATTTTTCGAATCAATATGTGAGCGTGGCAAAGGAAAACGCGTTTGACCAGTTTCAGGTGATTTTAATCGAGTGGGAAATGACCATTTTTCAAACAGTCATAGAATTCGACGAAACTAGTTTTGTTAGGACTGTATCGTCAATACGAAGCTAGAAAATATTTTTCTGGGGCCCAGTAAATTAAAATGTACGTTTAAAATTCAATATAAAGATTTAAATATAAATGTGATGAAAACTGATCGAAACGATCAAATCAGCCTACAATACATATCCCATTGTGTTCGGAATGGGGGTAAAACGCTATGGACGACAGTCGGTGGGTTTGAAATTGAGTCCAAATTAAAAAGTCAACTTTTTGAATTTGAAAATAAATAAAATATTAATATAAATTATATAATACCCTTTCTGTTTTCCTTTAACCCCCTCCTTTTTATTTCTCGTTCAAGAAAAAACCCCGATCCACTTTGCTTCAAATCGATGTCGGCCCTCTTCCACGTCGTCGCCTCCTTCCAGGGCCACCGCCGGTCGTCACCCTCCCCACCTACCTCCGGCGGATCCCCTTCCCCCTTCTCCCCCTCTCTCCTCCCTCTCAGGTGCGAGTTCGAACCCCAAGACCCCCCAAGATCCCCCAAACCCGAAGACAGCAGGGCCACCGCGCCACCAAGAGGCTGCCGCCGCCCCCCCTGAAACCCTCCACCGCGCGAACTTCAACAGCGTCCCTCCCCTTTTTCCTTGACCACTGTAAGCTCTATTTTGCTTTATTTATTATTCTTCTTTCTTTATATAATATGAATAAGTTTTAAAATGAAATATAAAAATCAGTTTTATATGTAGTATGACATTAATAGGTAAAAAAATATAATTTTTAATTATGTAGGAGGTTAAAAATATATTTTTTAATTTATAGAAGATGTAAAAATATAATTTTTATGTTAGTAAAGAAGTAAAAATATGATTTTTATATTGTAGAAAAGTTAAAAATATAATTTTTATTTAGGTATGATGATAAAATTTTGATCTTTATATTGTAGTGAGAATAAAAATATGATTTTTATATAATAGAGAATATAAAAATATTATTTTTATATATGTAGCAAAATAAAAATCTGATTTTTATTATATCTATGATGAAATAAGAATGTGATTTTTTATAACGATGAAATAAAAATTCGATTTTTATATGTGTAGTATGATAAAAATTCAATCTTTATATAAGAAGTAGAAATATAAAAATATATTTTTTATATAAGGAGAAGCGTTGTAAAAATATATAAAGTAGAAAACAAAATATGATTTTTATTTATTGAAATGAAATGATAAAAATATAATTTTTATTATAAACAACGGGACAAGGACTGCATAGGAATTTCAAAGGAATCCAGACGGTTCAGCAGTTCAAAAGCAAAGCACGGCGGAGTGGAACCCTCTGTGAGAACTTCTCACTTTTAATTTTATTTCTAGTTGAAATATATACTAGGATGCAGACGGTGTTTAGTAGCACCCGACACCCGTCGTCCACAGACCATGGACGGCTTGTATGCTTGTTTGTATGATTTTGATGTGTAGTTGATAGTGTGATGTGATGCGAAATGAAATAAAATATTTATATGGTTAAAAATATTTTATAGTTAAAAATAGATTTTTTAACGTGTATATGAAATGAAATAAATTAATATAAACAAATCGAATGATTTGTTTATATACACACATTTGACTGAGATTGATTGAGACGATAAATTTTACACATCGCCCAGCTGCACAAATAAAATCTGTGTTTGATTGTTTGAAAACCCCACACGGGTATTGGGAAGATATATGACATACACTAGTCCCAATAATTAGCTGTATGTCGATCGATTGATGGACAGACTGTTATGAGCGTTAAATATTTATATTTGATGCTTATACAGTGTAGAATGCACTTTGGATGATGGTTGATTATTCATCGTTGTTATTGTATACATGTGTGGTAGAAAATCCATATAATTAACATTATATGGAAATTGATTGGGCCTCATTCCAGTTCTGAATAGAAATATTTGAAAAAGAAATATTTCAAATAGAATATTTGAAAATAGAAATATATGAAGCCGTGTTGATTAGATTTGCGCCATTTTGACGTGAACGATATTTATATCGATTTTATTCAAATTGAAATGAATATTAAAGTGAATTGAAATTAGAATTAAATTAAATTGATTTGAAATTCGAAATAAACTGAAATGATTTGAAATTCGAATAGAATTGAATTCGAATTGAAATTGAATATAATTGAATTCGAATTGAAATTGAATAGAATTGAATTCGAATTGAAATGGAATAGAAATGAATTCGAATTGAATTAATTAGAAATTCAAATTGAATTTAAAACGAATTGAAATTGAATTAAAAATCGATTTGAATTGAAATCAATTTGAAATGAATTTAAAACGAATTTGTAAGGGGAAAATTCAATTTTAATTTGAATTTGAAAAGGAAGTTGAAATCGTTTTGAAAACGAATTTAAAACAATTTGTAAAATACGGTTTTAAAAGGAAATCGACGAAGTATATATTATATATATTATATATATATAATATAATGGCTTGAATAGAACGCGCCGCGCCACGGCAGTTCGTGAATTTCGACCATTGACTTCGAATGGATATTGCGGGAGATCCGACCGTCGGATTCTCCTAAAACCAGAACCTTTGGGTTCGTATCGAAAAGAGCTTTCTAACGAATATTAGAAATTAGAAATCTAACGGTTGGATTTGGAATTATGTTCAAATCTAATTTGGAAAAGGTCGCTGTAAGTGTAGTTCGATGACCGTTGATGGAAATCGACTGTACGGACCTAAATAAAATTATTAAAAATAGTAATAATTTATGTAAAATCATAAGAAATGATTTGGGAAGAATTGGGATGAAAAACTCCATATTTGAAAAGATAAAAATAGATTTTTATCGAAATGAACTAGTTTTGAACTAGAATTATAATTCTATTTATTTTTAAATAAATAAATTGAATTTGAAAAGGGTTTTAAAAGTAACCAGAATTTCCAATAATTGAATTGGAATGGATTTGAATCGAAATTATCTCTGGAATATTTCGATGTTGGATTTCGTGATGATACTGGTATTGTGATGGGAATTTGAAAGATATATTTATATCGTTATTTCCAATACGATATTTGTTGGTCGTAGAGTTTGATATTGAATATAAGTCGATATATTTTCTATTCAGAGCCTTGTATTTAATATCAAATGTGATTTGGGTTTGTCGTGAATGGTGTCTTCATTAACACTGTTCTTGAACCCAGTTGAGAAAAAGATTAAATCTTTTTATTTAGATTTAATGAAGTGTACCAATTAAATAATAATTAATTGGAATTGAATTGGCATTGAGTTTTGGGTTTATCTTGAACAGTGTTTTAAACAACACTTGTTCTTTAACCCGATAATTAATGAAATGTGATTTTGGGTTGTCGTGAACGGTATCTTCAATAATACTATTCTTAGACCCAAAGGAGTTAAGAAAATCAGAAACTAACTGGAGATTAGTTAAGTTGAATGATTTCTGTGGTATTGATCTGATGTTGGTTTCGGCCTTCGGGGTTAATACTTAGGGAATTGCTCACTTGCTAGTTTACGGTTAGGGACTGATTGAAATGAAATGTGATTTTGGGTTTATCGTGAACCGTGTTTTAAATGACATTGATTCTTTAACCCAGTCAAAGATTAAAACTAAGTGGAGTTTTAATGAATCTTTAATTAGATTGAAAAGATCGAGAATGGAGTATCACCAGTTTTGCTCCAGGCGATAGTTAAATCTTTAATTAGATTTGAACATGAAATGGTAATTGAATTTACCGATAACACCATGGTGTTAGATATGAAGTATTATCAGTTTTACTTCATGGGATGAATAGGTTGGGATTGGGAAATTAAAACCAATGATTACTTCGGTAAGGTTCGTTAATCCCGGCTAGTTTGGATAAACCATAATTTGGTTTGAATTGATATTCAAAGGAAGATTAAAGAATAAATTTAAAGAATTTATCTTTGATAAAATTAATAGGAACCTTTCCCTATGAATGTGAAATTTAGAAACTAACTATAGGTTGGCTAAGATGAATGGTTTCCTGGGTATTGATCTGATGTTGGTTTCGACTTTCAGGGTTAATATTTGGGGAATTGTTCTCTTACTAATTTAGTGTTAGTGGCTGATGAATTGGAATGAGGCGTATGTTGTGTTTGTGTAACACTTGTTTATTATATACGCGAGTTATTCGGAAAGACCGGGTTTATCCCATTCTGAATAACTGCTTCGACGATGAGTCGAAGATGAAGACGGTGGTTGAAGACCGGGGGTCTTCACGTCGTTTGGATAATTACTGATGATCTTGATTGGGCCGTACACCCAAGAGGAGGGAATCAGTTGGAGATCGTCCAGAGATCGATGGATATGCGGGGTACTAGGTGCCTCCGGTTTCGTTCAGACCTGGAACGAACTTGTAAATGGACTGTGTGTTTGACATTGGATTTCAGTCTATGTGATTGATTTCTATTAAATATATATCTGTTTGGCGGCGGAGAATTTATTCTCTTGCTTAACGCCCTTCTCTGAGACGTACGAGCTCAGGGGTTATATATTGATGGATATCCATCGCATGGAATGAACTGCCTGTGTAGCATGCCTAAGTGGCAAATGATCAAGGCTTCTGTTGAAAAGCAAACTCTTTTGGTTGATGATCAAAGCACGGCCTTTGGGGCATAGCTTTGTGTAACGTTTGATTCGCAAGTTTCACACCTGGTATGAACCAGAAACGGGAGAAGGACCTCAGGGAGGGCATGCGTTTCCTTATAGTTAGAAGTGGCGTCAATGGTTTTACACGCCCTGACGAGTTTGACTTATGTGGTTGTTGGAATTGGAGGCGCCTCAGATATATCGGTGACTATGTGAAGCCGATGGAGTCATTCGTTGGCTCATTTACGCCCCATAGGGCGGGGAAACGCATGTTCAGGCATTTTAATCCACTCCGTGTGGACCGGCCCTGACGATCCAAGGGTCACTCGAGCTCTGATCCTGAGACTCGGACTAGACAGTCTCGAATCGGTAGAGGACTATCTTTTGCCTCAGTTCATACCATAAATGATAACCCAACTTCCAATACGACATCTTTCAGTTTTGATTGTATACCTATATATGGCGACATAGTGGTATGGGGCATTCATGTCGCCTATGATTGATATTTATGATTGTATATAAAATCAGAAACTAATTGGAAACGAGCTAAGATGGGTGGTTTCCTAGGTATTAGTTTGATGTTGGTTTCGGCCTTCGGGGTTAATACTTAGGAAATCGTTCTCTTACTAATTTACAGTTGGAGTCTGATTAAGAATTAAAACATGAAATTTCACGTATCAAGCATTCTTTGGCTATTATAAGGGAAAACCCTATCCCCCGGCTTGCGTTGCATTGTGTGATAGGACCTGGGTCTTATAATAGCTTCATTTTTCTTTATTTAGCATTGCGCTGTTTGTTTTATGCACTGGCATTCTTGGGAGGAAACCCGTTCCGTATTATACGGCGTAGTCCGTTGATTTACCGAACTTTAAAATAAAGATTAATAACTGTTTTAGTTCTCACACCAGTCCCATGACTGACCTAGAGTTTATTGTTTTAACCTAAACTCTGGGTGCCCTTATTTGACAAGGGAAGCTAGTAGTTTTGGTTTTGCAGATTTATATTCACAGGAACCTGGTTTAAAGCTGGAACGATATCCGGAAAGCTTTGTATCCGTATATCTCCTTCAGTTGTGTTTTGTATTATTTTCCGCTGCTATGTAATTTATTGTAATCTATGACATTTGGTAAATGTGTAACATTGATTTATACTCTGGTTAATCTTATATTCTGATGGAATTGTTGTAATAAATATACAATGAAATGTTCTTCTGTCTGCGTTCCTGTGTGTGTTGTTCTCGAAGTATCCGCTCTTTCCTTCATGGGGAAGTTATGGGACTTTACATAATTTATCTTTCAAAAACTTATTTTCAAAACCATTTTATTTTCAAGATCCGCTTTTAAACCCAATAAGCTAAGATTTGAATATACCAAAACTCTGATACCACTTGTAACGTCCTGCCATTTTGACCGCTTTAAATTGGTGATTAAAACATCTTAAAGCATCCAAAACGACGGATCGTTATTTAGCTTACAGAGTTTAAAAGATAAAATCAACACAGAACACAAAATAAATAAATAACACAAGATTGAACAGCAAATATATTTTTATATAATTAAAAAATTTGATACAAGAATTTTTTAGTAATTAAAATGCAATTTGAATACAGAAAAATATTTACAGTTTTAAAACTTCAGAGTGTGCATCTTCGGAATCCCTAGCTTTGACAGCCTTCAAATCCTAAGCTAAAATCTTTAAATCTGAAATGCTTAGGGTCTGACTCGAGCATCCCATGCAAAACATCAAAATACTCGAGTCAGGATTAATCATAGTTCAAGTAAATTAATTTCAATATAAACTGAAATATAATAGTTAATTCTAAATTCGAGTACATCGAAACCATGAGAACAGCCGGAATATAACATAGCAACTTGGGCCGAAAACAAATGGGACAGTGTATAGATTTATAAATATACGTATGACGATGACATATATATACACATATAGTAGTATGTATATACATATGTGTACATCGACCACCACATATATCAATTTTTATTTCAGAGTCAATTGGTTACGGAAGCTTGCACGTACACAAGTATACAGGTACACGTGTGCACTGCCCCAGCATCTCATAACCAATAAATAAATAAGTGCAATGATGATCATACTGTGCGCAAGCATGGTAGCCTAGCTAGACAGTGCATCAGCTCATATATACAACTAGTACACTGAACTAGGTTTACATTCGGGTTCATAATTGGTTTAAACAAATGTAAGAAGGGGACATATTTCATTTAGGCAGGGTTCAGCATACACCAGATGTTAATTGTAACAAGTTGTAATATGTACACTTCCTTTAAACTGGGTTAGGCATCAGATGAACAAATGTCAAATGTGACAATAAGTAAACTTCATTTAAACAGGGTTCGGCTGGGAAAGTCAAAGTGAATACGCGAGCCTGGAATGTCAAATGCCAAGGCAAGAACTAGCACAATTTTCCACCAAGCACAGTTCGGTACAAGATGATGAACAAGGCCAATGGAACATCAGTTTGATCATGCATGAACACTAGTTGATAGAAACAGACCAGTGAACAAAGGGTGTATCAACATATGCAGGCTTTAATATATATGTAGTTTCAAGTTAACAAAAGGTGTAACAACGTCAAGTATAGAAGACATGTCAATCCAATTTCAAATTTAGTGCATTAAGAAGATTTCACTTCCAGGTTTATATGATAGAAAATTACTTTAGAGGATGCCTGCGTAAGCAGGTTTCAAGTTTCAGCCCAAGTCCGGACACACATATGCATGAATATTCAGGTTTTGATTTTACAAAGATTAACAGTGATGACTTCATTTTAAACAAGCGTTCCGAGTATAACATAGGCAACCATGAATTTAATTCAAGTGCTTTTTTTTACTTTCTTTTTTTCTTTTTTTTATTTCTTTTCCCACAATGCTACTATAAACTAGCATTCAGTACATCACTGGCATTAAAATCATCTATTGTCATGTATAAAAATGGATTAACAAAGGTAGATAACATAGCATTAAAATCATCCATTGTCATATATAAATCATCCATTTAGAACTGTTAAACGTTTCTGATCACCACCACTTCATCCGTCATCAACTTTATGTATTTAGGGACATTTGACATTAGACAAAATATATTGCATATATATCCTGCTCACTCCAACCTAAGCGTATAGACAGTGCATAGGATCAAAAATGCCTTTTACGAGACAGGCCAAAACATGGGACATATCGCATGCTCAAAGGTATGTGCGTGGAAAAATAATTTGTATCCTTAATAAATAGATTGTGGGGTCATATACTTGGGGTGAACAATATTTATGGCTGGAAGATATATGAATAAGGTCCATAGTCAAAGCAAGTTAAATTGATATATCAAAACTGTCATGGTTTTCCAAAACAGTGGCCAAGTTTCCCATAAGCATAAAAAAAAGAGAGTAGGTAATCCCTCACCAAACTACATTAAACAACCGTATAGCTTATCAAAGATTCCAAATGTATGTTAACCATTTGCTTTATCCTTAACACATTCACACTCGTTTTACTCCATTATTTTCCCTTATGGTGAACAATGGTTCATTCCTTTATTCCTGTTGATATTCGAACACATACACTCACACACTACTTAAATTTTATCATAAACATTTACAAGACACACTTATATTTGTATCACTTATACAATGTTATCAATTTAATATTGAACAATGGTCAGAAAATAAAAAGGTCCTTGTTGTATGTTTGTAAATAGTACACGCCATGATATCTCCAGGTAGAACTGACTATATTTTCTCCATCTCAAAGTTTTACTTTTTTTTCAATACATAGTCTAACAAAATATCGCTAAATTATATAAAACTAAACATATAACTGAGATTAGTTAATTGGTAAATATTTGATTTCCTTGTTGAAAAACTTTTACTTCCAATAGACTATACATATATAATAATAACAGTATGCAACTGGACCTTGAAATATCCTAAAATTTCAACTAAGTTACACTTAATGTATACATGACCAAAATTTGTTGCAATGATTAACTAAATGCATTACCATTACAATATTCTCATTCAAGAATACCCAAATAGATAAATAAGTTGGAGGTTCATTGATTAAAATCATACATTTAGCATTCATCAGTTCGCAAATTTATTCTTCCAATCAACACTTTTCAGCCGATGTCACCTATCATGAAAACATGCACAAATGACATCTAGTCTGCAATTGTCTATGGATCGCATTTAAGAATACCCAGAATTTAGTTCCTTCTCACTAATGTAATTAGATCATGCATTCTTATTACTTGATATCATTACATTTTTATTTACCGTAACTGCACATTAAAACCATGCCAAAACGACACATCATGATGAGTTTATTCTCAGCAAATCATTTCCCAAAATAGTTTAACCTAGACAGTCAAAGTAGTAGAACTTTATAGTACAACTTTATAATAAAGTCAGTAAAACACTCGCAATTCCTTCAAATATCTACTGACGTAAACCCAAGGCAGTGTAATTCATTAGGACATCAGCGCTCACTTACAAGGCCAAGGTAAACCCACAAAAGACACAAGTATATTCAGGTTCAACAGGGGTTAAAACAGTAAATAAGTGAACAAGCCAACAAAATATACATATACTTTATTTTATTTTTCTTGTAAAAATCATTTGAATTGATTTCCAAAATTTGATCAATTATTCATGGTAGAACAACAACCACACAAAAACAAAATATACTAGTTCGATTTCAATGGTTTTCCCAGGTTCTCGAATATTAACAGTGCTCACAACCAGTCAACATGGAGTTAGCCAAGCGTCATATATTTACTTTATATCTCACTATTATACTCAATTCATTTGAAATCAAACTACTTGAAAACATGATTAATTGCAAGTGAGATAACTCACCTTTTAACGATGATGCCGGCGAGGGGTTTGATGACGGACGAGGCGGCTTTGTTTCCTAGAGGAGCAGCGCACGCTTGATTTTGAGAGCCAAAGGCGTCAAC
The DNA here is from genome assembly GCA_030737875.1 of Allium sativum. NCBI lineage: Eukaryota > Viridiplantae > Streptophyta > Magnoliopsida > Asparagales > Amaryllidaceae > Allium > Allium sativum. The sequence continues at coordinate 300,038,373 of CM060921.1, forward strand.
TTTGACTTCTGGGAGGGATTTCAGTTCGATTTGGCGAAGGCGATGGTGGACGCACGACGACAGTGAAGGCAATGGATTTGATCTGGAGACAAGGCAACGTCTTTGATTCGTTGGCAGCTTAGTGTTTGGTGTTTTCAATTTGGAGGCGGCGGAATTCAATTAGAAGAGAAAGGGATCGAATTTCCTTCGCAGAAATTTAAGGATCCGGCCATTAACGAGAAAAAAAGAATGAAATTTGGGAAAGCTGAAGAAATGAAACGAGGCTTGAATCTTTTATAAACGCAAAAACCGTGGTTACCACGTTTTCGTGATTGCCAAGGCAAAGGTAGTGTGCGTAGGAAGGAACCAAACGTTTTATATATTTATTTAATGTTCCTTAAATTTTCCACCGTACATTATGTCGATGTCACCAACGAACTCCCATCGTGATGAAACTTTACGTAGCGTCATGCCTTGACATTTTGGATCTAATAAAAATTATTTGGTTGAATTCTGACTGCGATCGTATAAAGATGTTGTTTTATTTTAAACCGTTTATCAGTTCATTGTTTGATTACGTTAGTACATATATATACATTAACGAATATTTTTTTTGATTTATTTAACGTTATTATGTTTTCCATTATTTCTATTTTTAATTCTTGCAAATTCGATTCAAAGATCAACCAAATTCAATTCAACATTCATCAAATGAATGTCTAATTCTTAACCAACGTTCTGAATTCAATATCGAATTCAATCCATACACTACACTATCATTTGTTTTTAATTTTCTAACCCCGGTATCAATACAAAAATTGATTATAAATAATTAAATCTCTAATTAATTTCTTATTTAAGCTGACGAAATTTCTGGGTCGTTACATTAGCTATGGATCAAAATCCTTCTTACATTCACATGGCGAATTTCCCTTCGATAAATCATATACTAAAATAAGTTTGAAAATATTTATCAAGTCTTTGCAAATCTTTTATATTAAATCATATAATTCAAAAGTCGTCATATTATTAAATTCATTATAAAATTATGAAGAATTTATTTAAACAAATTAAAATTAAGTATTAATTCGCAAAAATCACTTAAACACTTATTTTAATACCAATTTGGATTTCTTACAAAAGTTCAAGTAAGATTTGAACAAAATTCCATTTAAACTTTTCTTTGTGCTATAAAGAAGTTTCATTTAAAATTTCCACCTATAAAAAATCAATAAAATATTTTAAAAATATTTATTTTATTGACCACTGTGTCTATATATAATTTTCTATCCTATGGTCAAGTGATACCGATATTTATCATTTCATTCTGTTCTTTGAAATATTCGAATCCCGGGTATGCATCATTTCAACCCGCATCCCAAATTGATTCGAATACAAAAGGGGTTCAGGTATGTATCATTTCAACCCGTAATGGTTTTCTAATCAAAAAGGGAACTTACATGGTGAGAAAATAAACATAGCATGTCAAGCATTCATCCATATGTGTCATATGAAATAATAGTGTATGTCGCACGTGCACAATCACAAAGCAAACAAAACTAGAGAACCTTAACATTTTATTAAACATCTCGTGTTTCTAATTCACTTAATAATCAGTTAGTCTGTGAGTGAGAAAAACTCACCTTTCAAAGCTAGCAGTTGAATACAAAAATTGACACAGCGAGCGAGACTGATTATCCAAGGTGATGAACGCACTTCCAATTTAATTTGTGTTCATGTACATATAAGTGTATATATGTACACAAATAACATTGGAGATTTCTCAATCCGACTCCAAGTGTGTTACTCGTTTAAGTACGACAAAATCCTAAAACTACGGTTCCTGAGCAGCAATGATTCGAGGGTTAACACGGCTAGTATATATATTTATATACGCATGTAATATATCATCAAGCAAAAATGAAAAAGAAAGACAGTGCTCACTGCAACCAAAGCCTGCATATTGGAGATGTGCCAAGGCTCGACCGAGGTGCTGCTGGCTCACCAGGAGGGCGTTGCAACATTGGCTGGAGCTGCCAGCCTGCCTCTTGTTTCGAAACAGGCTGGGGTGGTCAGATAAGGTAGTGAATTGTTCCACTAAAGTGGGATAATGGGTCTGAGACATGGCCTCATGAAAATAGCAGTGACCAGCTAGCTATCTACTGTCCCCGAACCCGAAGACAGACCCGAACTTGCCGACTAGAGCCTCGTGCTGATAGGACAACCTCCCAAACATATATTCAAACACTTTAAGCACACCAAAATGGAACAGAAGGTTTCAACTAAATCGAAGAGAGGTAGGCTTCGGATCTGAAGGCTACGAGTTCGTGTTTGGGTACAATTAGATGCGTGAGAGGAGAAGCTATGGAGGTTGCCATGAGTTAGAGCTTTAGCTCGTCAGCAACGCTTGACTGGATAAGGGGAAAAGGGAAACCGCAGCTTGGATTTTGATACGGAAGCAACCTCGCGATGTAAATTTGGAAGCTTAAACCGCACAGATGGAACCTTACTTCGGGAAAGAGCTGCTGTGCGGGATGCACATGTGAGTCTGGTGGCACAACGCACCTCAGGCAACGGTGGAGGAGGCGAACTGAGGGTTGATGAGTATTTTGTTTTTGGGTGAAGGAGCTTAAAACGCAATTCGGAGAATTTGGGGATTTCGATTCTACTGACGATTGTGGTTTCCCGAGGCAAACAAAAATGAAGAAGAGAGGAGAACGAGGTTCTGGCCTTTTGATTTGTGAAGATTGATTTTCTTTCTTCCCTTTTTCTGAGTTGAAGGCGACGAGTTTATAAAAGGAAAAAGGAACAAGCAAGTAGCAGAAGAAGACAGATACATGGAGCTATATAACGTTGAATTCTCTGCATATGAAGATTTCGAATTTTGGTACACTGTTTCGAAATCTTTGAAATTGTCAGAGGAACATTTGAAAATCCTGTATAGTGTTATGCAATCTTTGGATTACTAATAGGCAAGATTTAAAGCTGCTAAGAGGAGATATTTCAGAGGTAGAAGTATTATTATTTTTTTCAGCATAGAGACAAATGTAAAATTGGATGAATGTTTTCTACCCTTGCATGGTTCCAACTTTATGTTCACACCGTTTGTTTATTCCTCTATTTTATTAATGTGTTTAGTAAATATTATTTGTTCATATGAACACAAACGGTTGGCGCAACGAACGTACTAACGACGCTATTTATTTTACGTGCGCTATGGTTAGGCAACGCTGAATATTAACGAAACAAAACCGTTAAATAATTTTTCGGACATTAAAATGTTTAGAGTTTTAATAAATTTTATTTAGAAATTCATTCTTAATTGTGAAATTGTCACTAGTGAATGGAACATGCCTGTATCGGGCAACGTTGTTTACTTGTTCTAAATACGTTATAAATTTCAAAATTTATCAATGATGAAATAATTTAATTTTTTTGTTTTATTAAGTCGGCCTTATATTGAAATCTAAATCTATATTTTGAAATCAACTTAACTTGAAATAATTTGTAACTTGAATGAGATTACAAATTTTATTTTATTTTGCTTTCAAGTCAAGGTTTTAACCAAATATTCATTTTGACAAGACCATTCATATTAAAAATAAATTTTCATAAAGTAATTCCACTTAAAAATAAATTCAAACTTAGTTCAATCTAAATAACATTCTAAATTCCAAACCAATACCCAAATGTAAATATCTATTCAACGTTAAATCTTAATCTAATTCATATTTAAAATGTAAAAATTACCAGTTCGTTACATAATATCAAATAATATTTTAAATTTAACAACACAAAATCCCAAAACTAAACACATGGCATCATTTACTTGCAAATACAGGGTTGAATCATCCAGTTTCAATTCATATGTAATTCCATTCCAATTCTATTATATTGGATTTTCATTTTCTTCGCTATTAATTCATTCAGTTTCTTATTAATCCATTTATGAATTCTGTATTCAATTAACCTAACAAACACCCACAATCAGTGCACACCCAATATAACCAATCATTCAACTTTGATTAACTTTAATTAATATTCAATATTAATATTTACTTAGGTTTTGTAGATTATAATTATCAATCGATTAATATCCAACTGATTTCCATTCAATCATTATTAATTCAATTCCAAATTTATCTTATTTTATTCCCAGATTCATTCTTAATTTAACCAAGTTAAGTTTCAACTTCACATTTAATTAACTAATTTATTTTTAAAATTAGTTCACTTCTATTTAAAAATCCAAATTCTGATTTTTATTCCAAATCCTCTTCAAATATTAATTAACTTATTTTAAGTTAATTTCTGATTCATTTTAATTTCAAATTAAAATTCTCATTCACACATTCCATTTGTGAAATCTCTTCGGGTTATATTAAACCATTTCAAATTTCAAATCCAATTTAAATTCTACTCAAATCAACCAAACCAATCAATATATAAATAACTTTATGAAATTATTTCTTTTCTATATGAAAATATATTTCATGTAAAAATTATTTCATTTACCCTATTTACAAAACAATACTGTATCAATTGCCAATTCAAAATCGAACCGATCAAACGACACAATACAAAACATTTGTATATAAAATCAACAAATACGCTCTCATATATATACAATCAAACACAATCAAGGGTATTACTGACCCCATCTCTATTGAGATACGCCATAGAGCCAAGGTCATTACTAGACCGTATGCTCTATACCACCGAATTTCAAAAATAATACATAAACCTTGTATTACTTGCCAGAACTCAAGTATCGAAAACATCAGATAGTTAATGAAAGAAAATAGAGGGTGAGATAAGAAAGAAAGAAATATTAGAATAGAAGAAGAAGAAGAGTAATACAACAACATCAGAGTCTCACATCGCAGTGGAATAAAATATAATAGAAATAGAACTTTATTGAGAGATTTGAAATAAAAACTTACAATCATCAGAGTACATCAATATATTTGGACAGTTATAATAATCTGTCCTCATATACAACATGCAGCGGAATACATACTAGATATATACGTCTGAACACCTCCAGCATGCCTTCTGATTTCCATAGCATCTTAACCTGGGCCTGAAAACCCGGTCTAAGATGAACATTTACAAATGTCGGATCAGTCTGCTGAACCAGAGTGAGAAAACTCACTAAGTTTAAAAGCATCACCAAACTTGATTTTTAAGTCAAACATTTCTGTTCGAAAGAAAAAGATAATTGTAAGACTAGCCCACACATAAACACAGACGGTTTTTACCTTACGATAACCCAAAACATTTTAGAACTCATATCTTATTCAGATATTATAATAGTGTCTAAATCAAATAAATAATCATCTAGCAGAACGTTTACATCTCACGTTCTACATATATAATATAAAATAAAAAACCGTAGGCTCTTATTAGAGATTGGATTCCGACTATAACATGGTATGGAACCACCTGCCGATAGTGTATCTCTATAGTGTAATACACTAGCTTCAACAAGAACATCTTGCAACCCGACCACACATAGCCGACCACTCATTTTTCTTGAGTGTGTCGAATGTATATCACCAATGGTTGGACTCAAACCATCGTTTCCCGAAAAGGGATAACATCGAATTAGATTAAAGAAGGAAATAGATTTTCTTTAGATAGGTGATTATACACCCTACTTGGGAGCGACCCACTTAGCCATGTTGCCTGCCCGATTTTTGTCATTTACCAGATGAATAGGCTTGAGGTTTATCACTTCCTTTAGAACATCACATCATCATTCATTTTTAATGCTACATTTCAGATCCTCCAAAACACTAATTGACGTTCCCAAATTATTCTGGTCGTTAAACTAAGAGAAGTGCCCCTCTCCGCCACTAATAGAAATAAATTTGTAAAAATCAACGTACGTGATTCTTTAGAATTATTCTGTTAGACGTTCTTCCATACGAGTCATCTAGAAACAGGATGAACCGTAGGTACCCTCCTACCACATCCTAGGTATCACCCTATAGATCAGTAACGAGTCATCCATGCAATCTGTTGATTTTAATGATAGAATTACAATATATCTCAGACCGCTAAACTAGAGGTTTTAAGTTACTTTACCGTTTTATGAATATCCACGGTCTTCAATTACTTTATCACGATCAATATTTGATATCATCAACATTCTGTATTTTCTAGTCGGAATGGTATTCGAATATAAATTCGATCCCGCCGTACCAACAATCGTATAGGCTAGATTTGATAGTCGATTATTTAACTATCAAATAAAACAACCATTCAATCATGAAAATGAAAATATAATTACTGTTTTAGTACTTAGCATCACTTGGCTTCTTTTAATTAAAAATAATTAACAAATAATTTAAAAATCATAAATCTTTTATTCCCATTACTTCAACATTCATTAGTCCTCGACCGTAAATTGATAAGAGAATAATTTCCTAAGTATCAACCCCGAAGACCAAAATCAACATCAGATTAACACTCAGGAAATTACTCAACTCAACCAATCTCCATTTAGGTTCCAATTCTTATCTTAATTCGTTATCAACCCATTATATTTCACTTGTAATCCATTCAACCATTCCCATTTTGAAAACCTCATTTCAATTTCGTTCAATTAACTTAATCTCGTTATTAAGTATTGCCAATTTAAAATCAACGCTTTAATTTCGCATTTCTCCTATAAAACTTATTTATAAACTCTAGCTTAATATAAAATCCTTTTTACCTCTATTCCTTCTCACTTAATTAAATGAAGTAACCGTTTATTTTAAGCTCTCGCATTTGCTTAAAACCCCTTTTACAGCTTCTTCACAAAAACTTGGGTTATGAATATATACCCAATCATAAACTCTTTTCACAATTTAACTATATTCCATTACTAACTCGATCACTTACTTAAATGATTTCCATTTAAAAAGTAATCTCCAAAATTTAAATAATGATTTATTTCAGCATTTACTATTGTAAAATTAGTTAACTGCTTTATTTAATAAAATAAATAATAAATTTCCTTTTTAAAGTCTTATTAAAATAGAACAACTATATGTTAACCATTCCGTTTGATTCATTAAAAGTAAATTAATCGAATAACAAATTCCAATTAAAATAGGTAAATTAGTCAGCTTATCCCATGACTATCTCATTAATCAATTCCAATTTATTCTTCCTTTAAATTAATTAATAATATAATTAATTTAAATTAATCCATTTAATTGTTTCTTCAAAACAATTTATCCAATCCGTTGATTAATTTCTGCTCATTTACATATTAATCTTATAAACATAAGAACTTGTGTCATAAAAATTATTCTATAATTATTTATAAACTTAAATAATAAATAATAATTATTTATTTCATTTTTAATAATTTTCCATCTCAAAATAATCGATTTAAAAATCTATTTTCAGTTATAAAATAAATTTTATAACTCCCTTTCTGTCGATTTACCTGACTTTAAATCCATATTTATAAAACGGTTGATTTCAAGCGATCGTATGCCAATTACTCAACCAATACTGCCTTGGTTAAAACCACACAAACGTTGAATACCAATCAACTACTAAATCAATTTGTCCAATCCATATTGCGTAAACAGTTCATATAATGGTAATATGAAATTAATAATAAATTTGAGGAATCTAGTTGGATCCCTCCAACCTGTTTCCCTGCATCCAAATACGTTACTTCAAATAATATTACCCCATCTAATAAGCATATGTAATAATTAACAGTAAATAAATAAATAACAGTAATCCAGGCATCCATATAATAATTTAATATGTTTCTATTATCATAAACGTAACTAACGAGGTAAGTTACCTCGTTTTGAAATAATCGTTAAAAATAACGATTAGATTTTGTTTAAAATAAACGAATGTTAAATCAACCAATTTATCGAATATATAAATAATATTCAGCACGCAGCAAGCAAATATCAACCATAGCACACAAAACAAATCCCGATCTATATAAAATATAACTGGGTAAAAACAAGGTGAGTTAAACTCACTTCAATTTATCGGTGAGCGGTTCAGTTACAGTCAAATTAAACAATGTTTAATTTAACTGTAAATTCTCAGCTATCTCCATCTTTGTCCAAACCAGTTCCATACTGTTTTGCTCGTTATCGCGATCCCGGTGCTATCTGTTTCGCTTCATTCTGATAACATAGGAAATATATATATACACATTTGAGTACACAATTTTAAATTTGACTAATTATTTTCTTAATAAATTTTATATTAACTTAATTACTTACGTTGGAGCAACTTTTCTTCACATTCCTTGAAAAACTAAATATTCACTTTATGGTGCATTAACGTTTTAACCTGGCAGTCTTAATTCCTACTGTTTACATTGTCAAAACAAACTCCGCTATCTTGTTTTCTTTCCCTCACGTTAAATTCATGCAAGCCCAATTCATTCTTGGTTTTTCAAAAGAAAAACGCTGGTGTTCGTCCCTAAGCCAAGGTTAAATGATTTTCCTAAAACTGTCTTCATGTATTTCAAACCAAAATTGTCTTCATTAAAACCCATAGAAGTTCTTTTCTTTCTCTTTGTTCCATGCGTTTGTGCTTCAAAAATGCCATGCGACTACTACATGCGTAAACTTCCTGGATTTCAATCTTTATTTTCCATCTGCTACTTTGCCAATGTTTATTCGATTGATTATTGTAAAGTACCCAGTCGTATTTTCTTTGTTGCCCAACGTTGCACTGCTCCCATTTGCTTTGTCCCATTCTACTGCAACTCCTCCCATTTGAAAATGCAAACCACCCCAACTTCAGCTTCTTACCAAACTGACCGAACAACCATGCTAATACTGTTTTGTTCTGAGACGACCCAAAATCCCGTTCAGACGGAAACAAGGGTTATCTTTGGAATATAACACAGAAACATATAATAGCAGAACAGAATTAAATACATACACCAGATAATGAACAATAGAATATACTGGATAAAAGTAATCATCAGAGTTACACAGTATACAGGATCTTACTTAGTACAAGTACAGTTCAGTTATACATAAATGTCTACAGCGGAAATAAACAAAATATGTACAATAGGAGCTGAACAGCATAAAAAGAAATAAATGATAGAAACCATCTTCAGCTCCAGCTATCCAGAAAGAACCAGCTAAACCTGAATACAAGGCTGCCCGTGTAGAAAAAGGGGGCACCCGAGTTTGAAAGTGAAACAAACTACGAGTCAGTCATGGGACTGGTATGAGAAATCTACTCCATTGGATTGCCAGTGCTTTAAAACAAATCTTTCTTTTAAAACATCGCTATGCTTTTTATAAAAATGAAGCTGTTATAAGACTCAGTTCCCATCACACAATGCAACGCAAACCGGAGGATAGAGTTTTACCTTATAATGGCCAAAATATGATTGATACGAATAAAACAAAGGCATTTGATATTATTGCTAGTGTTAATATGTTTTGAAAACAATTTCAAATCATAACTATCAATCATAGACGGCATTAATGCCCCATACCACTATGTCGCCATATATAGGTATACAATCAAAACCGCACGATGTCGTATTTGGAAATTGGATTTCCGTCATGAACCAAGGCAAAAGATAGTCCTTATCGAATTCGAGACGCTCTAGCCCGCCCCTCAGGATCAGAGCTCGAGTGACCCTTGGATCGTCAGGGCCGGTCCACCGATGTGGATTAAAATTCCTGAACACTGCGTTTCCCCACCCTTTGTGGTGTAAATGAGCCAACGAATGACTCCATCGGACCCGGATCATCCGATCAAACCGAGGCGCCTCGCAACAGCAACAACCACATAGGTGAAAAGTATATAAATGTCAGGGCTGGTAGGTCACTGACACCACCCTAGCTAGAAAGAAACTGTAATGACCCAGATTTCCGCAACATCAGAGTTGACTATATACATCATACGTCCAACCCAAATATCACGAAAATACGGACATATTTTTTTTAGAAGAAAGAGATAGAAGAAGAACGTGAATAACAACACAGAATCTCACATCGCAGAGGAACAAAATATAATATATCATATCTTGAAATACAAAATCTTAACTGTATAACATACACTTATCAGAGTACAACACTTACAACACAACGGAACCACTATAACTAGATAACGCTGAAGCCTCCTGCTCCAAGCTCCTTTAGATATATCTGAAAATTCCCGACTACTTGACTGCCCGTACAAATTTAGGCACCCAAGAGTTTAGGGAAAACAACAAAGTAAACTCCGGGTCAGTCATGGGACTGGTATGAGTAAACAGTTTAAAACAGTTTCAGAAAACTAAATGATATCTCATAAGACCACGCCGTATAACACGGAACGGGTTTTTCCCTTATGAGAATCCAAACACTTGACTTATCTTTATATCAAAACTCTTTTGATATTATAATAATGTCTAAATCAAGTAGATAACAATCTAGTGGAACGTTTGCATCTCACGTTCCACATATATAATATACAATCAAAACCGCAAGCACGTATTGGGTAATGGATTTCCAACTATGACAAGGTATGGGACCACCTTCCGCTAGTATATCTCTAGAGGAGAATACACCGAGTTCAACAAGAACATCTTGCAACTCAGCCACACATGACCGACCACTCATTTCGCTTGAGTGTATCGAATGTATATCACCAACGATTGGGATCAGCAACCGTTTCCCGAATGGGACAGCATCGACAATAGATTTTTAGAAGTAAATGAAACTCTAGATCAGGTGATTATACAGCCTAATAGGTGCGACCTACATAGCCCTGCTGCTTGCCCGATTTCTGTCATTTACCGGTTGATGAGGCTAGAAGCTACGCTTTATCATCACACCAGATTCACTTTGAATGTCACATCGTCAGATCCATCGAAAATCACTAATTGACGTCTACAACAGTACATTACGTGTCAGCTAAAAGAAGTTTCCTCCTCCGCTTCCACTCTTGGTACAGTTGAAGAAATCAATGTACGTGACCTTTCTGGAAATACTCTGTCAAACATTCATCCATACAAGTCACCCAGGAACAGGATGAACCGAAGGTACTATTTCTATAAATAGAAAAAGTCCTTGCACTCTACTCCGTCTTCGATTATCTTTATATAATCTGATTCGCACGCTACTGCCAATATGGAGTGGTTCTTCGGATAATAATCCAACCGGTCTCTCCATATTGACAACGATGGTCAAAACTTCGATAGTCTGTGATTTAACTATCGAATAAAAACAAGTGTTTCGATAGTCGATGATTTAACTATCGAATAGAACAAGTGTTCATCCAAACATCCAACAATCACTGAGCCTTTAATTAATATTCCATTAATTAAATCACTTCTCTATTTCCTTATCAATATTTGTTAACCAAATATTTTCAATAACCATATTGGCCTTATACGTTCTTTGGAAAACATTTCCATATATTGCCTTCCTTTATTTTCTATACTAGGAAATATTCATTATTCTATTTCCAAGTTCGTTTTCTTATTGACTTCTATATAATTTGATACGTTGATTTCTAACTATCAAATTATCTTAAAAATATTCTATCTCCTTAAATTCCCGGAAAAATTCGCCATAACCTCCTTTGTACCGGGAGCATCGGGAAATTTCAAACAGCTTTCCCGGTCCTTCTCATCTCAAAAAGAAAAAGAAAAAGCCAAGCGGCTTGCCGATACGGCGCATAAAATCTCATATGGAAATTAAATACGTACCTTTTTGTCGGGCATTCTATTTATTTCACTTCTATACTTTATTCCATACCTGTCTCCTGTATGTTTATGCCTGCCCAATCTATTTAACTATACCAAATCGTTTTAACTTAATTTGTTAATTATCTCTTTAGTCCATTTCTCTTTTAATATTTGAATTCTATATTCAAACTCCAATTCGCTACTATTATTCAAATTCCATAGTCTAAAGTCCGTTTGAATTTCTATATTCAAATCTATAGTTTAAAGTCCATTTGAATTTCTATATTCAAATCTATAGTTTAAAGTCCATTTGAATTTCTATATTCAAATCTATAGTTTAAAGTCCATTTGAATTTCTATATTCAAATCTATAGTTTAAAGTCCATTTGAATTTCTATATTCAAATCTATATTCAAAGTCCATTTGAATTCTCGGCATTATTTATAAACAACGTTTATAACTTCAATTCAAATCCCACCTTTCCATTTATAAACAACGTTTATAAATTCAATTCAAATCCCATATTTTCATTTATAAACAACTTTATAAATTTGATTCAAAACCTATCTTTTCATTTATAAACAACGTTTATAAATTCAATTCAAATCCCATATTTTCATTTATAAACAACTTTATAAATTTGATTCAAAACCTATCTTTTCATTTATAAACAACGTTTATAAATTCAATTCAAATCCCATATTTTCATTTATAAACAACTTTATAAATTTGATTCAAAACCTATCTTTTCATTTATAAACAACGTTTATAAATTCAATTCAAATCCCATATTTTCATTTATAAACAACTTTATAAATTTGATTCAAAACCTATCTTTTCATTTATAAACAACGTTTATAAATTCAATTACTTGTTTATATATTCAAAACAAGTTAATGTTTCTATACTTCATTTAAAATTCAAATTCTATTTATAAAAATAGAATTCCCCTTTTAAATTTCAAATACCCTTTCCGATATTTTTATAAATCAATATTCAAGCCCAGGGATAATTTCAACAATCAAATCAACCAATTTCCAATCATTTGATTTTAACACATCATATAGGAATATATATGAAATCAAACAAACAACAAACAGATAATATATTTTTGAGGAATCCAGTTGGATTCCTCCAACCTGTTTTCCTGCATCCACAGACGTTAGTCAACATAGTAATACCCATCCTGCTTCGAGGCAGGATATCGCGGTATGAAGGTCATCCACTAATCATAGCGTGGGGCGTATAGGGTAATCATCCGCTATGGTACCGCGGGCATCCGCTAATGATACTGCGGGAATCAATCCAATCAATCAACCCAATATATATATATATAATAGTCAACCAATCCTAAATAACTATATATATTTTTAAAGCAATCAGACAGCATTCAAACAAGCACAGACAATTATTTTTAACTATATATAAAAATAATTTCTAAATAAATGGTGAGTGAGGTTTACTCACCGTAATTTCATTTGCCGAACATCCCGTTAAAATTCCATATCATCTCGTCTATGAGTTGCCTCGACTGTATCTATCTACACCTATGGTTGTTTGATTTAAATTAGTCGATTAAGTATTCATCCATTTTAAATTAACTACAAAAAGGAAATGAGTAAATTTTCTTTATACATTTTAATTTCAAAAATATAAAAATATACCTTGCTTCCTCTCTGAATAAAAGTAACTCATCCTTCCTTCTAACCTACTTGTAGTCATTTCCTGCGAACCTTTTCTGTTCGAAAATCCCCAAATGAAAGTCTGATGAGTTTGCTTGAGCCTTAGAAATACTGTGTCGGCCTCAATTTTCTCCTTCATTACCCAAAATTGCTTTACGCCTTATCCTTCAACCACTGAACCCTTACCCCATTCCAACCCTTACGGTATCATCGCAACTTCCTCCAGAACACTCAGCCCCGCCTACGACCATAACCTTCCAAGCTCGAATACATCTACACAGGCAAACCGCAAGTCGTCCTGTAGCCAAAATCAATTACCAGTAATACTTCTGTACCCTTGGCATCGAGCTCGAATACCCCCACACAGATCGCGACTTAACTGCCACCTTCAATCGCATCCAACAACGCGCGAGTTCCACTTCAAATCGACGAACCTGAATTCGATGCCCTAGCAACAATCGCGACCTCTTCTGCTGCTACAGGTTTTGATCGAAATCCCAAAATCTTCATCATACCCAACATGAGTTGCTCGATTCCAATTTCTGAACTACCTCTCGTGATTCGCAAGTGCGTTCAGCTAAACCTCGAGCTTCGGAAAATACCACGACTTTGATTTATATGAGAACACAGTGACCATTGGTTTTTATTTTATTTTAGGAGCTCCGTTCAAATTTTGATTTGAGGAGGCTTCGTTGGTTATAAATTGTGGAACGAATGAACATGAGGGGTTTGGTTTTATAGAGGATAACAGGAACAACCGTGGCATTAATTTCCTTCATTCATTACTGAGTGGTGAGGAAAGGATGATGTGTTTAAATTCCTTACCTTATGATTATTAAAGGTTATTAAATTTAATTTAACTTAACAAATAAAATTAAACCAATCTATATGTTTTCAACATTAAACCATATATATCCAACTCTTACTTAAGTAAATAAATAGCAAATTTAATTACCCCTTTTTCTTTTATCATTCAATTTAATGATAAATAAAATTGTCTTTTCCGTAATTCAAATTTCTAGTTTTCACAATTAAATTATTACAACAGTTTAATTTTAACTTCGAATTGAATTATTCGTTGATTTCTCATTTAGATAATTTAATATATACGATAGCAAATCGAAATCGATATTTAAATTGATAACATAAATATAAAAATTTATTTATATTATCAACTAAATATTTAAATTAAATACTAAATATTAAAAATTAACCCATAAGAATCCGGGTCATTACAGAAACGCAGGCCCTCCCTGATGTCCTCTCCCGTTTTAGGTTCATACCGGGGTGTGAGGCTCGCGAATTTACGTTATACACAAAGCTACGCCACACAGGTGGTGCTTTGATCATCACCACAAGACTTTGCTTTTCAACAGAAGTCCTGATCACTGCATCTTAGCATGCCACACAGGATAAATCCTATGTCAGACACACAGTCCATTTACAAGTCCGTTCTGGGTCTGAACGAAACCGGAGGCACTAAATACCTTGCAAACCCTTCGATCACCACGTACGTCGGGACGATCACCACTCATTATCCATATTTCGGGATGCCTCCCAATCAGGACCTCGGTTACCATCCAAACGAGGTGAAGATCTCCGGTCTTCGACCACCGTCTTCATCTTCGACTTTCAATCGTCGGTTGATTATTTGAAATGAGAATTAACTCGGCCTTTTCAAATAATTCACGTATATTTAGAATTTCAAATCAATTTATTTCAATGGTTAAATTATTCGACAACATCAATTTTGTTCTTTAATGTAATTTTTCACACCAAACACATTCAACCATCAAAAGCCACATAAATCGAGCAAATTCAGTTTATTTCCATTCCATATCGCTTATGATATTTTATAACTATTTATCGCTATTTTTATTTATTTTAAAATAGCTAATTTATTCAAAACGACGCTTCGGGCCATAAAGCGGCCGTGGCGCTGTTTTTCTTCAGATTTGATTTACACATATCTGAAAAACTAACCGTTGGATCTTCACAAAATTTACATCATTAGAAAGGTCTTTTCAAAACGAATCCAACGGTTCTAGTTTCGGGAAAATCCGACGGTCGGATCTCCCGGTACAATCGTTTGAAGTTTCGATTTCAAAATACGAACTGCAGCGTCGTTATTCGATTAAATATAATTATATTTATATATATAAATAAATATAATCGTTTCTGGCGCTGTTTTTCTTCAAATTTGAATTAAACATTCCAGACAATCCAACCGTTGGATTTTTACAAGGTTGGTGCCGTTGGAAAGATTATTCCAAGGCGAACCCGACGGTTGAGGTTTCGGGAAAATCCAATGGTCGGATTTCCCGTACTAGTTATTTGAAATCACGGTTTCAAAATACGAACTGCACGGCCATGTTTCGTTTTAATTTTATTTATATTTATATAATTATATAAATATAGTTCATTCAATGATTTCAATATCGTTTTCACTTCAAATATTTCACTAGCGCCTTAAATTTTTGGAAAATTTCGCCATAACCTCCCCTGCACCGGGAGCATCGGGAAATCGCAAATAGCTTTCCCGGTCCTTCTAATCTCAAAAAAAAAAAAAAAAAGCCAATAGGATCATAAAATCATCACCCAAACAAAACAGTAAATGTGTACCTATTTGTCGGGCACAAAATTTTATTCCTCTTCTCTAGCCCCTTTGCTATAACCTGTTCAATGAATATGCATATACATATATATACAGTTCTTATCATTTATCATTTTCTATTCGACTTCATATTTGATTTCTATTTGGTTTAAAAACACCATTCATTCTAATGTTACATAAATAGGTGCAAATCATTTCATTAGCTAATTAATGAATATTTCAACTCATATATGTTTATTTTGAACAAGTGGCTATTTTTAACACTTCACATTTCAACGATTTATGCATACAATAAAAATGTGATTTTTATTGTAAAACAATTCATTTCAAAACACTATTATTTTATATATTTCATGCTGGTGATAAAAATGGGATTTTTATCATAAAACAATTTCTTTTAAAACGAGATTATTTTACACAGTTCGTATAGTCGATAAAAGGTGATTTTTATTATCAAACAATTTATTTCAAAATATGAATACCATTCAACACATGAATTTCTAATCAACGAATGAATATCAATTCAACACATGAATGTTTTCTATAGTTTCTATATATAGATAAAAATGTGATTTTTATTATTAAACAATTTATTTCAAAATATGAATACCATTCAACACATGAATTTCTAATCAACGAATGAATATCAATTCAACACATGAATGTTTTCTATTCAATGAATAAATATAGTTTAAGCATATGAAAATAATTCAAACACACGAATATTATTCAAAATTTCGGCAGCATAACGGCAGGGTAGTTAAAACCGGGACCGTCCCTAGTACGGCTCCTCGCTCTACCTTAAAACCTCGCGGTTTTTGACAATGGGGATCATGCATCTAGTTCGCACGCAGACGGCATGTATATATTTATTTCATTTCCACAAACTAATCCTATGTGGTTTCAATCAAATATTTCTCAATCACAAATGGGTATTTTTCAACCACAATCAACCAATATCAACCACAAACAATCCCAAACAATCATTCGCTGTCAATCAATTTTCACAACAATTTCAACCAATAAATATCGTCCATGGTTTGTGGACGAGGGGCGTAGATATATATATATATATATATATATATTATATATAGCAATTCACTTTTATTTCAACACACATATATATATATATATATAGAAAAAGAAATTGAAGAGTGAGAAATTCTCACCAATAGCTATCCAATACTACGACTCTTCCTTTAGAGAAATCTTCGCCAATCTCGCCTTTCGTCGCTTTCGTTGCCCGTATTCTCTACATATGTAAAAATCGAATTTTACTTCGTTATTCAATATATAAACATTGCATTTCAAAAATATAGATTCCGCCTTTTCAAAAATAAAGATTATATTTTTAATATTCCTATGATGTAAAAATTATATTTTTATTACTTTAAAAATATAAAAATCATATCTTACTTCTTCTACTTAATAAAAATTTCGTCTTTTCTATTTTTAAAAATACGATCTTTTCTATCCAAGTTCAAATCCTTTTCTATTTAAAGTTTAAATCTTTTCCTATTTAAAATTCAAATCTTTTCCTATTTAAAGTTCAATTCTTTTTAAATCTAAAATAAAATCAGTTTTAAACCTTTTTAAAGTTCTAAAATAAAACCAGTTTTAAACCTTTTTAAAGTCAGTTTTAAATCTCTTTTTTTTAAAAAATCAGTTTTAAATCTCTTTTTAAAAAATCAGTTTTAAATCTCTTTTCAAAAAATCAGTTTTAAATTCTAAATCGAAATTTTCAGATTAAAACCCTAAATCGAAATTTTCAGATTAAAATAAAAATAAAATAAAATAAAGTAAAAACAGCTTACATTAATCTGCGAAGAAGGGGGGTGACGGAAGAAGACGTTGGCGGCAGGAGGTCGTCAGGGCGGAGCTTCGGTGGAGGCGTCGCGATGCTTCAGGGGGGCGGCGGCTCGCGAATTGGACGTCGCGATGGGGTTCGGGTGCGTCGCTTCGAGGTAGAAGAGGGGAGAGAAGAAGAGGCAGCGACAGCAGCTCCAGGCGAAGGGGGTGGCGACGTGCGGAGGTGGATGATCGGAGAAGCGGCGGTTTAGTTTAGGTTTTCCTTTTTTTTTTTTCTGCTCGAAGTGGAGAGAGAAGAGGGAATAGGGGGGATTTATATAAAATATATATATTTAATTATTTAATTTTGCAAAAAGTTGACTTTTACATACGACCTCTAAACGAGGCCCACCGCCTGTCGTCCCTAGCGTTTCACCCTCATTCCGAACACAATGGGATATGTATCGCAAGCTGATTTGATCGTTACAATCAGTTTCCGTTGAATTTACATTTAAATCACTATATTAAATTTTAAACGGACATTTCAAATTACCGGGGTCACATACTAACTCTAAAAATTCCAAAAAAATATTTTCTAGCTTCGTATTGACGATACGGTCCTAACAAAACTAGTTTCGTCGAATTCTGAGACCGTTTGAAAAATGGCCAATTTCCAGTCGATTAAAATCAACGGAAACTGGTCAAACGCGTTTTCCTTTGCCACGCTCACTTATTGATTCGAAAAATTATGAAATTTGAAACCTAACAATAACTTGACACTGCGGATCCAACAAAAGTGGTTTCGTCGAAATCCGAGGTCATTTGCAAAATGTCCATTTTTAAGGGCCTGAATTCCATAGCGACTATTCAGAATTTTCAACTGGACATATCTTTTGATTCCCGCTATCAAATTTCGATTGGTCGGATTCGTTAGAAAGATATTCACTAACAGATTTAAATATCTTTGGTTTCACTAAAATCCGGATTGTTTTGCACCCGGTATATTCAATTGAAGTTTGAAATCGAATTATCGAACTACCGCGCCATTTTCAATTCTATATATAATTATAATTAATTATATTCGTTTTCAAATGTCGATTCAAACTCAGTTTTCATCGCCATTATCTAAAATATTTATTTTAAATATTTAAAATCCATTATTTTAGCCAATTTAAAAATTTTAAATTGGTTCAGATTTTTTGGGTCGTTACAATCTCCCCCACTTAAAACTTTTCGTCCCCGAAAAGGAATAAAGTCGAAAGTGGTTTGATAAATCTACAATCACACAACAAAACAACCAATCCAATTGTTTTTAACCTTTAAAAATATACTAATCAAATTTTATACCCCTTTAAAAATCCTTCAGACCATATAATTAAAAGTGCCCATCTATGAAAAGAAAATAACAATAGAGTAGAGAATTGAATGGTAGTGCAAAGTAGGGTAAATGTACCTTGCACCTGAGTCAATCAGAGATATCTACTCGGCATCTAGGATAAGCTTTCTGAATGCTCTCCTCCGTTTCCCAAGTACAATCTCGCGGATCTCCACTCCATTGCACTTTGACTAAGCGAACCTTCTTGTTCCTCAGCTCTTTGGTTTCTTTGCCTATTATCTTTAGCGGCTCTCGCCTCACAGCTAGTTCTGGAGTAATTTCAATGTCCTGTTGAGCTGCTTCTTCCACGATCAAGTCTGGATCATGAACGTGCTTTCGAAGTTGAGATATATGAAATACATCATGCACTCCAGGCAACCAGTCAGGCAGTTTGACCCTATAAGCGAGAGTCCCAATCCGTTCCAGAATAGGAAACGGACCAATGAATTTGGGTGCCAACTTTCCAGTTTTACCGAACCGGATAACTCCTCTCATCGGCGATACTTTTAAATATACATAGTTGCCAACTTCAAAGGATATATCTCTTCTTCTTCTATCGGAATAGCTCTTTTGTCGGCTTTGAGCGGCGAGTAATCGCTTTTTAATAAAATCGACTTTGTCGGCAGCTTCGCGAATCATATCAGGCCCTAACACAAGTCTATTTCCAGGCTCGACCCAACAAGCAGGAGATCGGCACGGTCTACCATATAATGCTTCGAATGGCGACATTGTCAGACTCGCCTGGTAGCTGTTGTTGTAAGAGAATTCAGCCAAATGCAGATGGTCTTCCCATGATCCACCGAAATCTAGAACACAAGCCCGCAATAGATCTTCTAAAATGCGATTCACCCTGTCAGTCTGACCGTCTGTCTGAGGATGATAAGCGGTGCTCAAGTTTAACTTCGTTCCCAGCTCGACTTGAAATGCTTCCCAGAATTTGCTAGTGAATATTGTATCTCTATCACTTACTATACTGAGCGGCACTCCATGCAGTCTAACTATTTCCCTGAAGTATATCTGCGCCAGGCTCTGAGCGGTTCTGTTTGATCTGACAGGTATAAAATGGGCGGTCTTCGTGAAGCGATCTACGATCACCCAAATACTGTCATTTCCTTTTCTGGTTCTGGGCAGATCATCGATGAAATCCATAGAAATATGTTCCCACTTCCAGCCAGGAACTTCTAGCGGTTGTAATAATCCAGCCAGTTTCTGTTGGTCACTCTTGACTAGCTGGCAAGTAGGGCATCAGCTAACATATATTGAAACGTCCCTCTTCATAGCCTTCCACCAGAATGTTCTTTTGAGATCGTTATACATTTTGGCCACACCAGGATGGATACTCAGCTTGGACTTGTGACACTCGTCTAACACTTCCCTTTTGAGTTCGGGGATGTCAGGAACACAAATCCTTCCTTTCAATCTCAGGGTCTCGTCGTTATCTATTTGAAAACACGAGGGTTCGCCTTTCTGAATCCTTTTGATCATATCTTTAATAAAGTTATCCTCCTTCTGAAGAATAGATATTTTGTCAATCAAGGATGTTGTGATAATAAAGCTGGCGATCATTACATTCTTTCTGCTTAACGCATCAGCCACGACATTGGCTTTTCCTGGAGTGTATATAATTTCAAAGTCATATGCTGCAAGAAACTCTAGCCAACGTTGCTGCCTCAAATTCAAGTCCTTTTGGGTGAATAGATACTTTAACGACTGATGATCTGTAAATAGTTCAAATCTCTCACCGAGAAGATAGTGTCTCCAGATTTTCAAAGCGAACACAATAGTCAATAACTCAAGATCATGAGTTACATAGTTTTTCTCGTGCGGCTTCAGTTGACGGCTAGCATAAGCAATTACTTGGCCTCTTTGCATTAACACTGCGCCGAGGCCTTCTCTAGAAGCATCCGTCCAGACTTTTAAATCTTGGTTGCCATCGATGATGGTTAACACTGGAGTTGTCGTTAATCTTAACTTTAGCTCTTCGAAAGCCTCCTCACTTTCTTGAGTCCATTTGAACTTCGAATGCTTCTTTGTAAGCTTCGTTAAGTGGCCATATATCTTCGAAAAGTTTTTAACGAACTTCCGGTAATAGCTAGCCAATCCGAGAAAACTGCGGACTTCAGTGGGAGTACTGGGCCGTTTCCAATTCTGAATAGCTGTGATTTTGCTTGGGTCCACAGCGATTCCTTCTTTCGATACGACGTGGCCCAGAAATTTTACTTCATCTTGCCAGAAGATACATTTGGAAAATTTGGCTTTTAATACATTCCTTCTGAGGATTTCTAGAACCTGTTCCAGATGCTTTTCATGTTCGGCCTTTGATTTAGAGAAGATTAGAATATCATCAATAAAAACCAGAACAAATTTATTCAAAACCCCTCTGAATACTCTGTTCATTAGATCGACGAAGTAAGCTGGAGCGTTACATAAGCCGAACGGCATTACTAACCACTCGTAGAATAAGTCGGGGCCTCTGAACGCTGTCATTGGAACACACTCTTCGGCAATTCGAAGTTGATGGAAGCCTGTAGCTAGGTCCATTCGTGAGAATACTTGTGCTCCATTTAATCGATCCAACAAATCATCTATTCGCGGCAATGGATATTTGTTCTTTATTGTCTGTTTGTTCAGATCACGATAGTCCACGCATAGCCGTAGAGTACCGTCAGATTTTGGGACAAATACCACTGCTGCACCCCAATCAGAGAAACTAGGCCTGATCAGACCTTTCCATACCAGCTGTCGTGTTTGATTGTCTAATTCCTCCTTCTCTTTCAAGGACATTCTTCGAATAGCGTGAACTACCGGCCTTGCATTCGGAATTAAAGCAATTTTGAAATCTATTTCTCTCTGCGGAGGTAAGCAAACAACTTCTTCGAACACATCCGCATAGTTTTTGATGACAGGAATGTCTTTGATGAGGTCAGGAATATTCTCTGTGACCTCAGGGACATTTTCAATTTGGGCTGGAGAAACATTTAGAGCTGCCCAGAAGTCTTTTCTATTAGCATTCTGACCTTCATAGGGAATGGTTATATAATCGCCTGATTTAATCTTAGCTCTAACAACTCTCTCGGCGCATCTAACCTCTGCTTCATATTTGGTTAACCAATCCAATCCCAAAATAAGATCGAATTCATCAAAATTCATGACGACGGAGATAATAGGGAATTTATAGCAAGAAAAAGAGACGGGTACTGCACAAACCCAACTGAGATTGATGGATCCTCCAACTGGATTTCGGACAGTCATTGGCTCTTTGAGCTTCTTCAAATTCAAATCCAACTTCTTGACTGCACTCTTTGCAATAAAGCTTCGTGACGCGCCTGTGTCAAACAGTACTTTTACTGGAATGTTTTTGACAGTTAGCGTGCCTTCCAAAACATCATACCTTTCCTGAGCAGACGGGGAGGCAGGTACTTCTACCACTTCATTTACATGTACTGCTTTAGGTTTTCTGAATAGCGGGCAGGCCTTTAAAAGATGACCCGACTGATGACATCCACCACATTTCCTATTCTCTTGAAATCCCTTCTTGGGTGGGAACTTATTCTTTCTTTGTTGGTTCCAAGATTTGCAACTTATCACCAAATGTCCTTTTCTATTGCAGCTTGGGCACGTGGCGCTCGTTATTCGTTCGTTCCCAAATTCAGCTCTTTTTCTCTTGGCACTGAGCCTCTTATTGACCTCAGACCTCTTACTGGCTTCAGGAATATCAGTTTCTGACTCTGTTTTGTCACTAGAACAGACTTCTTCTTCGTCGCGCAACATTCCTTTCTTATGGAGATCTTCATACTGATAAGCCATGTATATCATTTCAGAAAAGGGAAGCTTCACATGCCCCAATACTTTATTCTGGTATTTCCTTTGAAGTCCATGAATAAACCTCAGATTTTTCCTTTTCGGATTTTGAATTAGATGAGGAGCAAAGTGAGCAAGTTCGTTGAATTTCTTATGATATTCGGGAATGGTCATGTCACCTTGTATTAGATAAGAAAATTCATCACATAATCTCTCGGTTGCTTCGGGAGGAGTAAATCTTTCTAGGAAAATCACTTTGAATCTGTCCCAGGTGATATCACCTTCTAGATTATCTTTGATGATTGTTTCCCACCATATTAAAGCTTCTTCTTTGAGCGCCCAAGATGCTACTAACCGTTTCTGGTCATCTCTCAGCTGGATATGCTCAAAGATTCTTTCGACAGAACTCATCCAAGCTTGAGTTTGAATAATAGATTCATTGCCCGAGAATTGTGCTCCACCCAAATTTCGATATCTCTTAAATAGAGCCTCTAGATTGGGTTCTGTATTCCTTCTGTTTCTGGCACTCATTTTCTAGTACTTCTGCAATTAGCAGATCAAGTGTCAGGTCAACAGAAAAGACATTTCAAAATATAGAGACAAATACTTGAATGTAAATGGGTCTATTAAGGTGTAATTTCATTCTGCTTTACTCATACTAGGATATTACTGATCCTATCTGTATTGAGTTACCCGTCCTAGAACACTACTGGTTCTATTTCTGACGAGTTCGTTCACATGTTATATTCCAGAACTAAGCTTAACCAAAGCTCTGATACCACGTTGAGACGACCCAAAATCCCGTTTAGACGGAAACAAGGGTTATCTTTGGAATATAACACAGAAACATATAATAGCAGAACAGAATTAAATACATACACCAGATAATGAACAATAGAATATACTGGATAAAAGTAATCATCAGAGTTACACAGTATACAGGATCTTACTTAGTACAAGTACAGTTCAGTTATACATAAATGTCTACAGCGGAAATAAACAAAATATGTACAATAGGAGCTGAACAGCATAAAAAGAAATAAATGATAGAAACCATCTTCAGCTCCAGCTATCCAGAAAGAACCAGCTAAACCTGAATACAAGGCTGCCCGTGTAGAAAAAGGGGGCACCCGAGTTTGAAAGTGAAACAAACTACGAGTCAGTCATGGGACTGGTATGAGAAATCTACTCCATTGGATTGCCAGTGCTTTAAAACAAATCTTTCTTTTAAAACATCGCTATGCTTTTTATAAAAATGAAGCCGTTATAAGACTCAGTTCCCATCACACAATGCAACGCAAACCGGAGGATAGAGTTTTACCTTATAATGGCCAAAATATGATTGATACGAATAAAACAAAGGCATTTGATATTATTGCTAGTGTTAATATGTTTTGAAAACAATTTCAAATCATAACTATTAATCATAGACGGCATTAATGCCCCATACTACTATGTCGCCATATATAGGTATACAATCAAAACCGCACGATGTCGTATTTGGAAATTGGATTTCCGTCATGAACCAAGGCAAAAGATAGTCCTTACCGAATTCGAGACGCTCTAGCCCGCCCCTCAGGATCAGAGCTCGAGTGACCCTTGGATCGTCAGGGCCGGTCCATCGATGTGGATTAAAATTCCTGAACACTGCGTTTCCCCACCCTTTGGGGTGTAAATGAGCCAACGAATGACTCCATCGGACCCGGATCGTCCGATCAAACCGAGGCGCCTCGCAACAGCAACAACCACATAGGTGAAAAGTATATAAATGTCAGGGTTGGTAGGTCACTGACACCACCCTAGCTAGAAAGAAACGCAGGCCCTCCCTGATGTCCTCTCCCGTTTTAGGTTCATACCGGGGTGTGAGGCTCGCGAATTTACGTTATACACAAAGCTACGCCACACAGGCGGTGCTTTGATCATCACCACAAGACTTTGCTTTTCAACAGAAGTCCTGATCACTGCATCTTAGCATGTCACACAGGATAAATCCTATGTCAGACACACAGTCCATTTACAAGTCCGTTCTGGGTCTGAACGAAACCAGAGGCACTAAATACCTCGCAAACCCTTCGATCACCACGTACGTCGGGACGATCACCACTCATTATCCATATTTCGGGATGCCTCCCAATCAGGACCTCGGTTACCATCCAAACGAGGTGAAGATCTCCGGTCTTCGACCACCGTCTTCATCTTCGACTTTCAATCGTCGGTCGATTATTTGAAATGAGAATTAACTCGGCCTTTTCAAATAATTCACGTATATTTAGAATTTCAAATCAATTTATTTCAATGGTTAAATTATTCGACAACATCAATTTTGTTCTTTAATGTAATTTTCACACCAAACACATTCAACCATCAAAAGCCACATAAATCGAGCAAATTCAGTTTATTTCCATTCCATATCGCTTATGATATTTTATAACTATTTATCGCTATTTTTATTTATTTTAAAATAGCTAATTTATTCAAAACGACGCTTCGGGCCATAAAGCGGCCGTGGCGCTGTTTTTCTTCAGATTTGATTTACACATATCTGAAAAACTAACCGTTGGATCTTCACAAAATTTACATCATTAGAAAGGTCTTTTGAAAACGAATCCAACGGTTCCAGTTTCGGGAAAATCCGACGGTCGGATCTCCCGGTACAATCGTTTGAAGTTTCGATTTCAAAATACGAAGTGCAGCGTCGTTATTCGATTAAATATAATTATATTTATATATATAAATAAATATAATCGTTTCTGGCGCTGTTTTTCTTCAAATTTGAATTAAACATTCTAGACAATCCAACCGTTGGATTTTTACAAGGTTGGTGCCGTTGGAAAGATTATTCCAAGGCGAACCCGACGGTTGAGGTTTCGGGAAAATCCAATGGTCGGATTTCCCGTACTAGTTGTTTGAAATCACGGTTTCAAAATACGAACTGCACGGCCACGTTTCGTTTTAATTTTATTTATATTTATATAATTATATAAATATAGTTCATTCAATGATTTCAATATCGTTTTCACTTCAAATATTTCACTAACGCCTTAAATTTTTGGAAAATTTCGCCATAACCTCCCCTGCACCGGGAGCATTGGGAAATCGCAAATAGCTTTCCCGGTCCTTCTAATCTCAAAAAGAAAAAGAAAAAGCCAAGCGGCTAGCCAAGCGGCTAGCCAATAGGCTCATAAAATCATCACCCAAACAAAACAGTAAATGTGTACCTATTTGTCGGGCACAAAATTTTATTCCTCTTCTCTAGCCCCTTTGCTATAACCTGTTCAATGAATATGCATATACATATATATACAGTTCTTATCATTTATCATTTTCTATTCGACTTCATATTTGATTTCTATTTGGTTTAAAAACACCATTCATTCTAATGTTACATAAATAGGTGCAAATCATTTCATTAGCTAATTAATGAATATTTCAACTCATATATGTTTATTTTGAACAAGTGGCTATTTTTAACACTTCACATTTCAACGATTTATGCATACAATAAAAATGTGATTTTTATTGTAAAACAATTCATTTCAAAACACTATTATTTTATATATTTCATGCTGGTGATAAAAATGGGATTTTTATCATAAAACAATTTCTTTTAAAACGAGATTATTTTACACAGTTCATATAGTCGATAAAAGGTGATTTGTATTATCAAACAATTTATTTCAAAATATGAATACCATTCAACACATGAATTTCTAATCAACGAATGAATTTCAATTCAACACATGAATGTTTTCTATAATTTCTATATATAGATAAAAATGTGATTTTTATTATTAAACAATTTATTTCAAAATATGAATACCATTCAACACATGAATTTCTAATCAACGAATGAATATCAATTCAACACATGAATGTTTTCTATTCAATGAATAAATATAGTTTAAGCATATGAAAATAATTCAAACACACGAATATTATTCAAAATTTCGGTAGCATAACGGCAGGGTAGTTAAAACCGGGACCGTCCCTAGTACGGCTCCTCGCTCTACCTTAAAACCTCGCGGTTTTTGACAATGGGGATCATGCATCTAGTTCGCACGCAGGCGGCATGTATATATTTATTTCATTTCCACAAACTAATCCTATGTGGTTTCAATCAAATATTTCTCAATCACAAATGGGTATTTTTCAACCACAATCAACCAATATCAACCACAAACAATCCCAAACAATCATTCGCTATCAATCAATTTTCACAACAATTTCAACCAATAAATATCGTCCATGGTTTGTGGACGAGGGGCGTAGATATATATATATATATATATATATATATATATATATTATATATAGCAATTCACTCTTATTTCAACACATATATATATAGAAAAAGAAATTGAAGAGTGAGAAATTCTCACCAATAGCTATCCAATACTACGACTCTTCCTTTAGAGAAATCTTCGCCAATCTCGCATTTCGTCGCTTTCATTGCCCGTATTCTCTACATATGTAAAAATCGAATTTTACTTCGTTATTCAATATATAAACATTGCAATTCAAAAATATAGATTCCGCCTTTTCAAAAATAAAGATTATATTTTTAATATTCCTATGATGTAAAAATTATATTTTTATTACTTTAAAAATATAAAAATCATATCTTACTTCTTCTACTTAATAAAAATTTCGTCTTTTCTATTTTTAAAAATACGATCTTTCCTATCCAAGTTCAAATCCTTTTCTATTTAAAGTTTAAATCTTTTCCTATTTAAAATTCAAATCTTTTCCTATTTAAAGTTCAAATCTTTTTAAATCTAAAATAAAATCAGTTTTAAACCTTTTTAAAGTTCTAAAATAAAACCAGTTTTAAACCTTTTTAAAGTCAGTTTTAAATCTCTTTTTTTTTTTAAAATCAGTTTTAAATCTCTTTTTAAAAAATCAGTTTTAAATCTCTTTTCAAAAAATCAGTTTTAAATTCTAAATCGAAATTTTCAGATTAAAACCCTAAATCGAAATTTTCAGATTAAAATAAAAATAAAATAAAATAAAGTAAAAACAGCTTACATTAATCTGCGAAAAAGGGGGGTGACGGAAGAAGACGTCGGCGGCAGGAGGTCGTCAGGGCGGAGCTTCGGTGGAGGCGTCGCGATGCTTCAGGGGGGCGGCGGCTCGCGAATTGGACGTCGTGATGGGGTTCGGGTGCGTCGCTTCGAGGTAGAAGAGGGGAGAGAAGAAGAGGCAGCGACAGCAGCTCCAGGCGAAGGGGGGTGGCGACGTGCGGAGGTGGATGATCGGAGAAGCGGCGGTTTAGTTTAGGTTTTCCTTTTTTTTTCTGCTCGAAGTGGAGAGAGAAGAGGGAATAGGGGGGATTTATATAAAATATATATATTTAATTATTTAATTTTGCAAAAAGTTGACTTTTACATACGACCTCTAAACGAGGCCCACCGCCTGTCGTCCCTAGCGTTTCACCCTCATTCCGAACACAATGGGATATGTATCGCAAGCTGATTTGATCGTTACAATCAGTTTCCGTTGAATTTACATTTAAATCACTATATTAAATTTTAAACGGACATTTCAAATTACCGGGGTCACATACTAACTCTAAAAATTCCAGAAAAATATTTTCTAGCTTCGTATTGACGATACGGTCCTAACAAAACTAGTTTCGTCGAATTCTGAGACCGTTTGAAAAATGGCCAATTTCCAGTCGATTAAAATCAACGGAAACTGGTCAAACGCGTTTTCCTTTGCCACGCTCACTTATTGATTCGAAAAATTATGAAATTTGAAACCTAACAATAACTTGACACTGCGGATCCAACAAAAGTGGTTTCGTCGAAATCCGAGGTCATTTGCAAAATGTCCATTTTTAAGGGCCTGAGTTCCATAGCGACTATTCAGAATTTTCAACTGGACATATCTTTTGATTCCCGCTATCAAATTTCGATTGGTCGGATTCGTTAGAAAGATATTCACTAACAGATTTAAATATCTTTGGTTTCACTAAAATCCGGATTGTTTTGCACCCGGTATATTCAATTGAAGTTTGAAATCGAATTATCGAACTACCGCGCCATTTTCAATTCTATATATAATTATAATTAATTATATTCGTTTTCAAATGTCAATTCAAACTCAGTTTTCATCGCCATTATTTAAAATATTTATTTTAAATATTTAAAATCCATTATTTTAGCCAATTTAAAAATTTTAAATTGGTTCAGATTTTCTGGGTCGTTACATGTTCACAATGCTTCCTTCTGCCCTAGTTCGACTCAATGCTGGAAAAACGTGACCCAAAATAATTTGTGCCCGTTTTTGTTTTGTCTTGTTGCCTTTATGTTTTGGACAACTTTGTTTATTCTTTCCCAAACAAAACTGTTCATCCTTCATTGATACCCTTCATGTCCCACTATTTCTTGAGTTTCCCTTTGATTAAAATGTACCCAAAGCTACAAGCTATTGTGCTTTACTTACGTAGGAAGAAGCCACCTACCTCTACCTCCATAGATCGTCGGTTGGCCATCAGGAGCCACCGTGAGCAACGCATTGACGTCCTCCATCCACTCCCCAATCGCCAATCAACTCGATCGTGATCCTTGCCTCTAGTGACCGTTCAAATGTCTGCTGCTCTTCACACGATTCTGACCAACTCGATGAAGAATATCCGATCGTCGCCATTGAACTGGAGGCACTCAGCGCATTCTTTTTTTTTTGTAGTTCAATGTTTTTCGATGAAATGTGTGGATTTTGAGTTAGAGGGAAAAGAAAGGTGGAAGACTACATTCATTCATTAGAGAAAAGCGGAGGCGCAGCTTCCTTTTAACCACGTAATTTTGTATTGACCAAGTATTAGGGTTACAGATATTGGGTTCTTTGTATAGGGTGAGAAATAATATTAAAATATTATACCGAAACTTTGCAATGAGGTAACATGATAAAACCGCCATATACAATCGCTATTTTCGACGAAAATTGTAATTTTAG
Organism: Allium sativum; assembly: GCA_030737875.1. Lineage (NCBI taxonomy): Eukaryota > Viridiplantae > Streptophyta > Magnoliopsida > Asparagales > Amaryllidaceae > Allium > Allium sativum. Next base: position 300,068,246 of record CM060921.1, read on the forward strand.
CATAGAAAAATATTCCGGACACGATAGGACAGGTTTCGACGAATTCCGATATCGTTTGTAAAAAGTCTTTTATAAATCACAGGTGAAAAACTCGCACTCCCACGATCACATAATAAATCCAAATAATCTGAAACACTATAACAATTTATCATTACGGATTTAATAATATTAGTTTCGCTGAAAACGGAGTTCGTTTGCATATCTGTTATTCCATTTTACGCGTTAAACAATGCTATTTTACATGTAAAACAACGCTATTTTAGTCACCAAATTAACCGGCCTCCAAAAATAACAAACTATATATCTATCTTGATTCTAAATGTCAATACAAATTCAACGGAATTCGTTTCCCAGCTTAATTCAATCGTTATCTCGAGTGATGATCAAAACCCTTTTGAGTCGAATTAATTTTATTTAATTAATCACTATAATTTATAATTAATTCCATAGTGGCTTTTCCAAAATATGAATTGGACATAACTCTAAATCTATAACACGAAATCTCTAATTTTCTCTTTTATTAGAAAATTATTATAAAATAGATTCAAACGTTTCCTGTTTCACAAAATTCCGACTTATATCGGATATGGTATATTCAATTTAAGTTCAAATCGTAAATTACGAACTACCGCGACGTTTCGAGCTCGATTTAAAATTTTATACAAACTAAAAGTTCAAACTTAATTATATAAATGAATTATATATTTTAAAGGGTGCGTTTTTTACATGTCCCTATTAACGTTTTAAATTAGGTTCAGATCTGGTCATAAACTTATTGTAAATTTAGTACCTATTTTCCAAAAATAGGTAAAAAGAATATGTAATTTAATAATAAAATAAATTATACATTCGAAAAAAATTCAGTCCAAAAAACATCATAAAACACGCCAGAAACAAAGAACAACAGAAAACAGAGAAAGTGCAGTTAACTGCATAATATTATGCACGTATATGAATTTTCCTGCATATATATGTGCAAGTATTCAAGTTTTGAATCTGCGTTGATTTACTTGCATATTTCAGTGCAATTATTGCATAATTCTAGCATAAAAATGTGCAATAATTCATAACAGTGCAATCCAATTCATTTTTATTAGCATTCAAATGTGCATATAAAACAGAAAACATGCACACATGTGTGCAACATATCTGCAGGCAAAATGTTAGTTGAATTTCCTTTATGCAATAGTTGCATACATGTATGCAACTTTTTTTTAATTTGGCGCGTACTTCTAGGATTATTTCCAGACTTTAGAATTTTTTTTTTACTAATTGCCGCATTTTTTTTGGCCACAAAATGAAGGAGGCGAAAATTTTCAAACCAGGAGGCGAAAGGCAAAAATAGGGGGCAGGATTACATTGGGAACTTAGGAGGGATGTGAGCCTAATTAAATTTTCTTTTAGAGATGTGTGCCTAATTTTCACTATATTAAATCCATTTAAATTCTAAATAAATATTTAAAATAAATTAAATATCTGACAACTGAAAATACGGGACGTTACACTGGAAGAATCTGTATTGAAGATACGACTACTTGCCATTGTTTGTTGCTGTTGATAAGGAGAAAGCGCATCTTGTACCCCGTGAAATCAAGATTGTAAAGGTGTTATTGCCACCCGCGGAAAGCACGCGATTATAGTGAAATTCTGCACGGTGAAGTGCAAGACTGGATGTTGGATTGGTTAATCCGAACCAGTATAAAAATCCTGGGTTAGTTACTTTATATCATTTTATTTTACTTATTTCTTTATGTTTGTAATTTGAATAGATATAGTAAATACACTTCATCTTTCTAGTGTCTGAATAGCCTTAAGATCCATTAACACTAGGTTATAAACACCCCATTTCCCTAACAATTGGTATTAGAGCAATGTTTTCAAAGTTATCATAATCTGATTTTTTAGAAATTATAAATGGCTAGTGACACTAATAACATCTTTATTAATTCTTTTATAGAAGGACAATCTACCATTAGACCTACTCTATTTGATTGCAGTAATTATGTTTATTGGGATTATAGGATGAAATTTCATTTCCAGCCAAATGGTATAGATATTTAAAACATTACCCAAGTAGAATATATAGAGCCTCAGATTGAACATTCAAAATGGAAATTAGACCAAAAGACACAAGCACTTAATAATTCTAAAGCCATTAACATTTTATTTTGCTCCTGATATAGAAATGAATATAATCTAGTGTCTATTTGTAATTTTGCAAATGAAATTTGGAGAATATTGAAAGTCACACATGAAGGTACCAATAAAGTAAAATCGAAAAAGATATCTATGTTGATTCACTAGTTTCGGCTATTTCAAATGAAATCAAATGAGTCTATTTCTGATATATATTCTAGATTTTACGATATAGTACATGCCTTAATATCATTAGGAAAGAAAATTACTGAAGAAGACCAAGTTAGAAAGATCTTGAATTTACTTCCTAGTGAATGGGATCAGAAGACTCTGGCAATTGTAGAAGCCAATGATATTAGTACTATGTCAATAGAAGAATTAATTGGTAATCTAATGTCCTATGAAGTAAAGTTGCAGGTTAGAAAAGAGAATCAGGGAAATGAGAAGAAATCACTGGCACTTAATGCAATGATCGATGATGATGGACTAGATGATGATGATACCGTTGATGATGATATAGAGTTACCAAAAAGAACAAGAAGTTCTTGAAGTACTGGATAACGAAGAAACTTCTAAAAACTAATAACAATATTCCAGAAATAGTAATGTTGTTAAATGTTTCGAATGTGATAAACCCGGTCATTTGAAAAGAGATTGTCCCAACTTGAGAAAACCAAAGCACATTTCAAATTCTTTCAATAAGGAGAGGAAACAAGCTTTCACTGCAACATGGGATGATTCAGATACATCATCAAGTGATAGTGATTTAGAAATGGGAAAAGGCCAATGTATGCTTCATGGCAATGGATGACCACATATGGAATTTTGATAAATAAATTTCTGGAGTTTTAAATGATATGCATCAGAGATATGAAAGACCTAGGAAAGAGTACGATAATAGTTTGGTAGAAATCGATAGATTAAAAATATCTAATGAAAAGTTAAGCAAAAAAAAAAAACAATTTCTAGAAGATGAAATTGAAAGATTTAATGCTCATAAAAATGGAAAGGATTTAACATTTAGAAATTTTGAAAAATTGAAAAGTGAAAATAAGTCCTTAAAATCAGAAAATCTTTCAATGAAGTCACAGATCACTGATATAAATGACAAAATAACATCTCAATACAATGTTATTCTTAACCATAGTAAGGATTTTGATAAAATGAAAACTAGTATTGATAAATTTAACAAAGGGAAGGATAATCTAGAGAAATTATTATCTGCATCTAAAAGCACTAGGAATAAACATGGACTTGGATATACCCCTTAGGTTAAATCAAATAAGAATAGTACTCATTGTACTAATTCTGTTAAAGCCACCAAGTTCAAACCAAAACATAGGAAATTAAGGTTAAATCCTCCAAATAGGTTCATTAACTTATGGGTTCCAAAAAGATTGGATAATACTGAAAAAGAAAAATATATTGATAATTTTATTAATATGGTTCATTTATCTAATGATTATATTTTGAAAAGGCATTCAAACTCTTCATGGGTTTGGCATCCTAAAACTTAACCCCATGGACTCCGAAATAAAAAGGGTACCAGTGTGCATATGTTATAATTTTTCATGTACCAAATAGTCGATGCTCAAAGCATATGACAAGAAATATATTGAACCTTGGATAAATATAGAAATGATTTGTTATTGGCATCGGCAAAGTCGGTAACTCTAAAACTCGTCAGATTATTTAGTTTATTCAATGTTTTTGTTTCCCCACTTGTGTTTTATTTATATGCATATGTAAACTCTATGTATTGTCTAGAAGTAAATTAAACAATTCTTTTTACTCTTTTTTGTAGATGACAAAGGGGAAGAAAAGGTGTAAATATACTAGACAGAATGATAGAGGGAGTGCATAGAGTTAGGGAGTGTCAAATATAAAAAGTATTATATTTTATCTCTCATATATTTATATGGTTGTCATCATCAAAATGGAGGAGATTGTTAATAACCTAGGTAACCTAAGTATTGATTTCGATGACAACAATCATATAAACATTATTACTAACACATCTTTCAAGATGTGCAGTTACATAAGATATATTATGAAGAATTTATAAAGATAAACAAGAATACAAAAGAAGAATTACAGAGGAAGGATAATCAAAGCAATTGAAGACCAAAGTCTATTAAAGAAGAATGCTAAGAACAAAGGTGTTTGAGGTGATGAGGAATTAGTTAAACTTTAAAATATCTTGTTAAAGATCCCATGACAATTATACTTGAAGATAATCAACCATTGTCCTCAACCGGATCACCAAAATCCACAAATATAAGGAAATTTGCAATGCAGAAAACTTGAAACACTTATAAGTGTTGCTGTGTATATTTGCAACACTTATATGTCAACATAACTATTTTGGTACATTTTGACATGTAGACATATACTGTTTTTTTTTTAGATTTTTAAATTCAAAATGAGAAGTTATTTCCCTCCATCTCTTCACCAAAAGACACATCCTTTCATAACTATTTAAAGGCTCCTAGAAACAAAATTTCACATCATATTTTCATATTTTCCTTTACTCCTTATCCATTAATTCTCTACATAAATCCATTGAATATTATCCAATTATTCTTGCAAATCCACTCTCTTTCATTCCTATTCTTCATTGATTTGCAAGCCACACAATATCAGAGAGTTGTACTTGAATTTATATCATTCTCTCTCTGATTTTATCATATTTCCTCAAAGAATTCTAAGATATATTGCCATTGGAGGTCTATAGGATCATTGTACCAAATCTGCAAGAATCTGTATTGAATATACAACTACTTGCCATTGTTTGTTGTTGTTGATAAGGAGAAGGCGTATCTTATAGCCCGTTAAATCAAGATTGTAAAGGTGTTCTTGCCACCCATAGAAAGCAAGCGATTATAGCGAAATTCTACATGGTGAAGTGCAGGACTGGATGTAGGATTGGTTAATCCGAACCAATATAAAAATCCTGGTGTTATTTACTTTATTACATTTTATTTTATTTATTTCTTTATGTTTGAATTTGAATAAATATAGTAAATACACTTCATCTTTCTAGTGTCTGAATAGCCTTATGATCCATTAACATTGGGTTATAGTGACCCCAGTTCCCCAACAATTATTGATATTTTATTAGATAAAAATTTAAAACATAATCTACTTAGTGTTAGTCAGTTATGTGATAGGGGATTTAAAATATCTTTATTAGAAAACAAATGTAGTATTTCCGATAAAAATCAAAATCTAATTTTTGAAGGAAATAGAGATAAAAATATCTACATTATAAATATGAAAGTTAATAATAATCCAAATTCGTGTTTATTAGCTAAGGAAAATGATCATTGGCTATGGCACAAAAGATTTTGTCATATTAATTTTAAAACAATAAATAAAATTTCAAAGAATGAATTAGTAAAAGGATTACCAGAAATGAAATTTAAAGTCAAAAACCGTTGTGGTGCTTGTTAATTAGGTAGTTAACGAAGTCTTCATTTAAATATAAAGGTCATTTCAACATTACGACCATTAGAATTACTACATATGGATATATTTGGGACAACCCAAGTTCAATCTATAAATCATAGCAGATATGTGTTTGAAATTATTGGTGATTTTTCCAGATATATTTGGACAATATTTATGACAAATAAAAGTGATGATTTTGAAATTTTAAAACCTTCGTTAAACAAATTCAAATTTTTAAAGGGTTGAAAAAAAAAATAGAAGTGATCACGAAGGAGAATTCGTGAACGAAATATTTGATCAATATTGTAGGAACAAAGGTATTTTTCATAATTTTTCGTTCCCTAGAACTTCACAACAAAATGGTGTTGTAGAAAGGAAAAACATAACTCTACAAGAATGTGCTAGAACATTACTTAATGCGAACAAGGCATCAAAATATTTTTGGGCAGAAGCAGTTTCAATAGACTGTTATGTTTTGATTTGTGTTTCTACTCGACCACTTACAAAAAATATTCCATATGAACTTTTTAATGATAGAAAACCAAACTTCTCATATTTTAAAAAAATTGGTTCAAAATGTTTCATTTTAAATACCAAGGATAAGCTGGGAAAATTTGATTCAAAATCCGATGAAGAAATATTCCTAGGATATTTTGATCAAAGCGAAACTTATCGTATTTATAATAAAAGAATAAATAAAATTGAGGAAACATTTCATGTTTCTTTTGACAAAAATAGTAATCAAAATTCATATATTAATGAAAATTTGAAAATTAAATATTCTAGAGAAAATGGAAATTTTAACATTATTCATAATAACAATAATGAAAATATTACCACTGACATAGAAAATGAAAATACTAATGAAATTGAAAATATTAAAGAAAATGGAAATATTGTCCAAAATAATAATGAAATACAATCACCTTTAAAAATATTACGAGACCATCAAGTTCAAAATATTATCGGAGATATAACTTCAAATGTAAGAACTAGAAATTAATTAAATTTAGCAAGTCCCGTAGCTTTCTTATTTAATATTGAACCCAAAAATCCAAAAGAAGCATCTATTGATGAAAATTGGATTATAGTTGTTGATCAACTTTTTGGCAAAAGCTGTCATGACTCAATGAATCGAAGCCCAATGGCAAGAGGCCCACCAGTTCAGCACCAACCATTTCCCACGGACAACCTTTGTTCTAGAAAGATTGAACACGATTTGGCCCGAGCCAGTTTCCCTCGAGCAGCGACATCTCATGCCCCGACATAATCGCTCTCTTAGACCGACTGAGTCAGCTATTCCTCTAAATATCGGATCGATCATATATCTTTGGTTCTACGTGGAAATATCCAAATAAGTCATTCATTGCTTAGCCTGATTCTCATGGCAATAAAGACGGTCAAACACTTCCGGCCAAAGCTCAACTTTTGATAGACCTCATCTCCAGTGCCACATAAGCCATAATTCTCGAGGATACTATTAATCAGCAGTAGACTGGGTCCACTACTACAAATCTGTGGTTTTCTCACCCTTTTTAGGGTTGTTAAGGCGTCGCTAAATTTTTTAATGACCCCTTAACGACGCCAAATACACGTCAGAAAAACAAGCGTCACTAAATTACCAGGCGTCGCTACGGTATCATAGAAATGACGTCGCTACGGCATCACTTAATTTTGCCGATGCAAATGATTGGGTAAAAATTTGTGTCGCAATGGCGTCAATAAACTTTTACCAATGCCCTTGTGACACAACTAAAATATCAAAATATTGGAGTCGCAACATTATCACTAATACACAAAATTCTAAATACTATTATAAAATTAAACAAATATGTTTGATCCCAAATACTATTATAAATTAAAATTTCAGCAATTGAAATACACAAAATTCATTGACACAAACAACACTTTATATTCAATATCATGTTCATTTTACGTATAATATTTAAACAATAATATAACAACACTCTGTTGTGTCATATCCATGGCTAATAAAAAAAATCTTACACATGCACAAAGCTTTGTCTCTACTATAATATGACAACTCCTATCATTACATTATCTCACTATGCAACTAGGACCATATGCAATCTCCTCTTCAGGACAGTGATACTTAATATTTTACTTGTCCAATAGGGGCAAGGTTGAGTTTAAATGTTTGGCAAAGCTTATGCACCACTTTCACAGAAGAAACTTTCGATTCTTCGCTAGCTTGTTCTCCAAAACTAGTTATATATCCTCGATAACTAGAAACCGCATCAAGATCTACTTGTGCGACAAAAACCTCTACATCCTTCAGGGAACATTATGATCCTTTACCGATAACATCTCCATTAATATCAATGTAAGAACATCCATTATAATAAAGGCGAACACCATCACACCCTTGTTGATTGCTATACATGTAAACACGTCCACACAACATGGTTCCAGTTCTAATAGCATCAAATCACAAGTTTAACTTTCTAAGTTGGTGATGACTTCCGCTGGCATTCATGAAGATTTCTACTCCACTAAGTGCAAGTTTATTGCGAGGTGCATCAGTGGTGAAAAGTTCTTCTCAAGTTTCCGCAGCAACAACTCTAAAGGAAAATGGTACAAGTTGTTTAGCCTTAAGTTTTGATAAGAAACTGCTTGTTCTTCGTTGGTATATGGAATTTTCAGATCAAAGTAGTGGATTTTCAAGGACATGGTAAATATGCATGTTTGCGTGCAAAATCTTCGGAAAAAAAGTTAATGAATTTATTCCCATAGATAAATAAAATAAATGCAGTAAGATTGACATGCATGCACAATTAACTAAGAAAAATTATAGCATACATGCATTACTTACATATCAATAACTTTATGTATGCAAAGCCAAAAGGCACTTCAGTTTGGCAAACAACTTCTGAGATATTAGTAGGGAGTTGAAAATCCACAAGTTTATCTTCCCGTGACCATGCTGAAAACCAATGACGTTCTCTATAATTTCCATCATTTGCCATGGACATCTTTGGGCGAATCATGATAATTTCCCGGTTAAAACGGAAGACTTAACAGTTGTACCGTACACTCTGATGAATAACAGGAATTCCAATGCTACATAATATATTGTCCGTCCATTCTCCAACCAATAACTCCTTCAAGCACTCCTACCTATGTGTTAATTCATATTTTCACTACTTCAAACAATAAGTCTTAATAAAATATAGTTGTGTGGATCGAATGCGAGTGTTTCCATACAAATAGTTATGAACTTTCACGCATAGAAGTCACTAGGACACTAAATTAAGCTGACAAATGTTAAAATCTGGTTTGATGGAATGTATGCCAGTAGTTGTTAAAGGCTAGTTTTGGGTTTGAATTGGAGTTCTTATTTTATTTGAAGTTTTCCTTGACAATGTATGAAGCATGAGCATAAACAATGTCTAGACCATGTTTTTTCAAATTTGTGAAATAATGAGTAATCATGAACCTGTACCTTGTCCAGTCTTAACGATGTACACCCAATTTGGGATTCTGTTAGAATACTAAATTAGCAAACTTTCCACAGCTTGACTTGGAATGGCAGTACGAAATTGATATGATATAAGTAATACTTTCAACCCATTAGGTGCTCTTATTATCAAGCTAACGAACAATTGAGTAGGGGAAAGACACACTGTAAATAACTAAATTGTAGCACAACAGCTAGCTTCATTTCCCCAAGCACATGGAAAATTGTATGTGAGACATTTCACGTTGTTGCATCTCATGTAAGTGCTTTATATATAATTATAATTCGTTTACTGCTAAGAGAACCAGGATGACAGCCCCTAACACCTAGACTGGTGCCCTTAGCAGCACTCAATAATTATGTAGTGTTCATAAAGCATTCCTAGTTGTGGAGCTCTAATCCAAATATGTAAATTACAGGTTAGAAGTAAATTTGAAATCCACCGGTCCTGACACATACTTGTTAAAACGCATGATTACAGAAGTAAACTCATAATTCAACAGGAACTTGCTTCTAACGAAAACAATATATATATAAAAGGAACTTACGAATGAGCCACATTATGTTGCTCCTAGAAATGATCTTCGCATCCATATCCAGGAATCTCAAGCTCAGGACCAATTCTAATTAAAGTTCCCTCTTCCTTCGAACGCGTTCATCCATGTTTCTCATCTATATGTTCAAAATTGATGTCAAGATTTGTCGTAACGGAAGCTTGGATTTAGGTCAAAAACTAGGGATTTGTGAGGAGTTTGAAGGGCCATGTTATGGAAGTAGTTGAAGAACGATTGGGGGAACATGATTTTGGATTAGATGTGGAATTAAAAGGGATTGAATTTTAATTAGTGTTCAACTTAGGAATGCTACTGTTGGAGGAATAGAGCACCGATCAAAATAAGGGAGGGACGATGGAAAAAATGTTTGAAGCTCATGTTTCATTCGAAGGAATAGAACGTCAGATTACTAATTCGCGGTACATATTTTACACACTGAGGAATATTGGATTGCTAATAGTCTTTGTTGGATTAGATCAGATTAAAGGTGTAGATTGCTAAGGTATAGATAACATGGATTACTAAAAAAAATTGACATTACAAAGGCATAGATATTTTCCGTTGCCTTTATGACGCCAGTAAAGGAACATCGTAATAGTCATGTCATCACTAAGACATAGCTAATTAGTGGTACAATTATGATGCCTTACTGACGCAAATAAATTTAGTGACGCCATACTGATGATGCGTCATAATGGCGTCGTTAGTTGATACCGGAAATCAACCCTTTCTCTTGTAGTGGTCTCACCACCGCAACTACTTCAAATGATCGAGCTCCACGTGTCCGAACTCCACAAAATAGGCGGGCCACGTTGCACATCAATCAACCCACCTCTTTATATATAAATACCTCCATGCCAAGAATGGAAGGAAGACTTTCTCCTTCAACTAAGACCTTTTTGGGTAGAGCTTTCTCTCTCAAATTCAAATTCTACGGCTAACTCCAAAAATAGTCAACTCTTCCTCTACAACATAGTAACCTTGTGTTCATCTCCTATTTTCTTTCAAAAGAAAACAAATTATACTTGTAATCAAAAGCAGGTCAATATATATAAAGTGGACGTAGACACCACTCTTGCCAAAATCACTATAAAAATTCTACATGTTCCCTGTTTTACTTACTTTACCGTACTTTGTGATTATTGTTTGTCTGTTCTATGCATGATTGGGGGTTGACCGTCACTAGTGACCAACTTTTGACGTCAACACTTTGGCGCGCCAGGAAGGGGGGCACACATCGACATACTCCACGACCTTTGGCATTTTCCGACCCATGGCAAACAATTGGAAGAAGGATGCAACATCTTCCCATCCCATGAAAGCTGAAGCAGCTGAGATAAGCATTGCAGAAGCAAGTCAAGAAGCCTCCTCTCATGAAGACAAGTCCTGATATCTTACCAGGGACGACGTGGATAAGATTCTGGCCGAGTTCAGAGGCCAAATGACATCTCAGGGTAAACTCCTCAAACAATAACAACAGTTGGTGAATAACCTCCTCGCTTGGATGGAAAAGGGATGTAACGTTTCAACATCAATTCCTCTACCGGGCGGAGCTGGGGCAATAACTGATCTTTGGTATGCACAAATACAAGCCGCAGATCAGATCATACCTTTACTTCCTCCTGGCTCAGTTTCACTTCTCGACCGACCACTACCAGGAGTGTCACTTCCAGAGCAGCCGCAACTGCAGATTCTCAAGAGGTCCGCAATCGAGATATAAGTCATTTGACCATTTTGCCTCCACTCCAGGGAACAACTCAACTCCGTGGACCAACCAGACAACAACTGAGTCATTCAAGATCGGTGCCATTTCCATTACAACCCGGCATGCTATCAGCTAGGTGAATGTTTACTATAACGAAGCTAGTGGTGGCTGATACGTCCCACGTGCAGTACTAATGGATCTTGAACCCGACACCATATACGCCCTTTGCACTGGGCATTTCCGGTGGATATTCAGACCCAATAACTTTGTATTTCGGCAGAATGGTGCATAAAATAATCGGGCTGAAGGACACTACACTGATGGAGTAGAGTTGATTGATTTGGTAACTGATGTTGTTCGCAAGGAAGCTGAAAACTGTGATTATCTACGAGGTACATACATGTTTTATTTCTATTACGTTTTGTTTTTCTTTGTTTTATTGCTTATACTGAATAATAAATTTGATTTGGCAGGCTTTCAAGTGTGTCACTCGCTGGGTGGCTTAACAGGATCCGGGATGGTAACTTTACTCATATCAAATGTCAGAGAAGAATCCAGATACAATGATGCTTACGTTTTCAGTGTTTCCATCTCCAAAGGTATCGGATACCATGGTGGAACCATATAATGCTACGCTGTCAGTGCACCAACTTGTGGAGAACGGTGATGAGTGTATGGTCCTTGACAACGAGGCTTTGCATGATATCTGTTTCAGACCACTCGAGCTCACCAACCTTAGCTGTATGCCACCCCCTTTTGTTATATTCCTTTGATTCCATACACCCACACAAAGGTAGCGAGATAACATGAATAGACCTATCAGGAAAAAAACCAGATAATTGAACATTACTTAGTTACCAAAGAATACCATGTTTATAGAGAAAAAGAAGTTATAGTTTGTGTAACTAGGGTGAAGAAAGAACTAAATAGCTAGATGATATATTTAGCATCACCTGTGCTATAGCAAAATATTTGTGGGCCAGTTTATATTGTGGTTTAAGGTGAAAAATCGTAAATATATATATTTAAATACAATCTTTAAAATTAGCTAAGTTAGTAATGAACTAAATACCAAATTATAATATTTTGAGCAAACAGGATAGTATATAATGTATTTTCCAGGTAAATTTCATAGCATCAAGCATTACTATAACGGTATTCTAGATGCCACTGTGTGTAAGCATTCAATTTCATGTGTAATACACTGAATCCAAATATCATATGATAATAACATAAAATTGTGTTGTGGTATTTATTCCAAACAACGTTGACTTTTGGTATATTGCTCAATCTCTTCTTAGTTCTCACAATTTTAATTTACATCCCTTATCATCACCTGCACATCCACACAGTTGGTCAACTTCAGTTGGTCTGTTAAAGTTTTTCAAACTCACCAACCCATCCTAAAAATAAGGTAGGCATATTATCTTATATTATTGCATGCATGAAGAAAATGTGTGTGGTGTACAACTTAGACTAAGTGCATATGTATTCAAAAGGGGTGGTTGGTGGAAGTAGACAATGATGTAAGAGATGATGTCAATGAAGATGCTTGCATTGCCTATATATATGAAGCTTTATGTGAACTAATATGTACACCAAAGTGAAACAAAGCAACAAGAGAGAAAAAGAAAAGAGCTGAAGCTTTAGAGTGATAAAGAGAAGTTTGTCTCTTATTTGTGAGAAAAGCAAGTAGTAGTTTTTGTATTTGTATGAAATAAAAGAGAGTTTGTGTGTTTTATTCATATAAAACATCAGTATTTGCTACACGGCTCATATACGTTTCCAACAAGTGGTATCAGAGCGAAAGTTCCGTTCATGGAGAATATGATGCAACAACAAACCCCAAAGTTGACGGCTACAAATTACGGGAACTGGAGTATCCAAATGAAGGTGCTACTTGGTTCTTACGATAATTGGGATATTGTCGAAAAAGGATACATCGAACCCACAAATGCAACTATTGAAGCACGTTTATCCAATGACGAGAAGACGGCGTTGAAAGAATCCCCAAAAAATGACAAGAAAGCTTTGTTCATGATTTTTCAAGGGGTTGATGAATCGACTTTCGAAAAAATCTCGGAAGCAAAAACATAAAAAAATGCGTGGGAGATTCTGCAGAAATCATGCCAAGGAGCTGAGAAAGTAAAAAAAGGTACGACTTCAGGTACTATGTGGCGAGTTCGAAAATATAAAAATAAAAAGTCCGGAAAGCATCGATGAATATGTTACACATTTAAAAACGGTGACAAATGAAATGAAAAGAAACGGCGAAAGTATCGATGATGTTCAAGTGATGGAAAAGCTTCTACGTTTGTTAACAAGAAAAATTGATTATGTTGTTACATCAATCGAAGAGTCAAAAGATTTGTCTACAATTCGATTGACGAGCTTGTTGGTTCGCTTCAAGCACATGAACAACGGATGAACCAGTACGATGATACAAATCATTTAGAGAAGGCTTTGCAAAGTAAGGTGTCCATAAATGACAGTTCAAACAGTACCACTTATGCTCGTGGAAGAGGTGGCTACCGAGGTGGACGTGGAAGGTAACCTTTTAACAGAGGTCAAAATAATGAAGGCTATCAGCAATCTGGTCGCGGTCAAATTTCAAAGGCCGAGGAAGAGGCATATTTCAACAACGAGGTGACAAGTCTCATTTACAATGTTATAATTGCAATAAATATGGTCACTTCAGTTATGAGTGTAGAACTCCAAAAGTAGAAGAAAGAAGTCATATTGTTGCAGCAAAAGAAGACAAAGATGTAGGAACTGCTATGTTCCTCACTTACAAAGGAGAAGAAGTAGGAAAGAAAAATGTTTGGTATCTTGATTCAGGCGCTAGCAATCATATGACTGGCCACAAAGATTTATTCACGGAGATATACGACACCATCAAAGGAGAAGTAACGTTCGGTGATTCTTCAAAGATTCCAGTCAAAGGGAAAGGTACAATTACAATTGTGTCAAAGAATGATGAGAAAAAAATACATAAATGATGTTTATTATATTCCTGCTTTGAAAACCAATATCATCAGTCTTGGTCAACTAGTGGAGAAAGGATATAACATACAGGTGCAGGACAATTCTCTCATTATCAGAAATCAAGTTCAAGAGTTGATTGCCAATGTGGAGATGTCAAAGAATCGTCTATTCACACTTGATATGCAGACGAAAGTGCAAAAATGCTTCAAGTCGATCATTAAAAATGATTCATGGTTATGGCATCTGAGATTTGGTCATCTTGGATTTACTGGCTTGAAATTATTGTCAAAGACAAAAATGGTGGATGGTTTGCCAGAAATCAACGAACCAAATCAACTATGTGATGCTTGCATCAGAGGAAAGCAACACAGACAAAGTTTTCCTGTTGGAAAATCATGGAGAGCTAGGAGGCCTCTAGAGATTGTTCACACTGACATAGCTGGTCCATTTGATATTACATCACTTGGCGGGAGCAGTTATTACCTAATATTTATTGATGACTTTAGCAGAAAAAGTTGGGTATATATTCTGAAAGAAAAAGCAGAGGCTCTTGATAAATTCAAGGAGTTCAAAGCAATGGCTGAAAAACAAAGTGGACATTATGTGAAGATACTCAGATTAGACAGAGAAGGCGAGTATACGTCAAACTTGTTTAAACAATTTTGCAGGACACATGGAATCAATCACCAGTTGACAACAGCATACACTCCACAACAAAATGGCATTGCTGAAAGAAAGAATCGCACTATTCTTGACATGGCGAGAAGTATGGTGAAGGAAAAGCACATGCCAAGAAGCTTTTGGGCTGAAGCTGTACTATGCGCTGTTTATTTGTTGAATCGCTGTCTAACAAAAAGTGTCCGAAACAGAACTCCAAATGAAGCATGGAGTGGTAGTAAACTATCAGTTGGACATCTCCGAATTTTCGGATGTGTTGCATATGCACATGTTCCCGATCAGAAAAGAAAGAAGCTAGATGACAAAGGAGAGAAATATATTTTTACCAGATATGACAAAAGAAGCAAGGCCTACAGACTTTATAATCCACTCACAAAGAAATTAATCATTTCTCGAGATGTTGAATTTGAAGAATCAGATTACTGGAGATGGAGCGCGGAAGAAAGAAAAATTGCAGGTCTATTCTTTAGATAATGATGACGATGACGCTGATATAGATGGTGATGGAAATAATGATCAGACTCCTCCAGAAATCCCTAATTAACAAATTTCTGCTTCAATGCCATCAAGTTCAAGAAGTAGCAATAGTTCAGAGGAAGTACCGAGAAGAATGCAGAGTCTGGATAATATCTATGAGGCAACAAGTCCGGTACAAACAACATTTGATTATTCATTTTGTTTAATGGCTGAATGTGATCCAATGACACTTGAGGAAGCTAGTGAAGAATGAAAATGGAACAAAGCCATGGATGAAGAAATTGGTGCAATAAAGAAGAATGACACTTGGGAGCTCACATATCTTCCAAAAGGACACAAAGCAATTTGTGTCAAATGGGTCTACAAGACAAAAACTAATCAAGATGGAGAAGTGGAAAAGTACAAGGCAAGGCTAGTGGCTAAAGGCTACAAACAGAGATACATAACTGATTATGATGCAGTATTTCTTCCAGTTGCAAGAGTTGATACCATAAGACTTCTAACAGCACTTGCAGCACATAATCAGTGGAAGATTTATCAGATGGATGTAAAGTCAGCATTCTTGAATGGCTATCTCGAAGAAGAAGTCTACATCGATCAACCTCCTGGATATGTTCAGAAAGGGCAGGAAAACAAATTCTACAAACTGAAGAAAGCGCTATATGGTTTGAAGCAAGCTCCGCGAGCATGGAACACAAGGATTGATGAATACTTTCAGAAAAATGGTTTTGTCAAGAGTCTGTACGAGCATGCACCCTACTCAAAAACAAATTCAGGGGGAGATATTATGATCGTGTGCTTGTATGTGGATGACATGATCTTCACTGGGGACAACCCTGGTATGTTTGATGATTTTAAGAAAGTTATGACTAACGAATTTGAGATGATAGATATTGGTAAAATGTCATACTTTCTTGGAGTTGAAGTCAAGCAAAACAAAGAGGGGATTTTTATGTCACAGAAAAAATACGCAGAGCAGGTTTTAAACAAATTCAGAATGGAAAATTGCAAACCAGTGAGCACACTAGCAGATGCAAGCATAAAGCTGAAAATTGATTCAACCAGAAAGTTGGTAAATCCAACGTTGTTCAAAAGTTTGGTTGGAAGTTTAAGGTATCTAACTTTCACTCGTCCCGATATTATGTACGCGGTTGGATTGGTTAGTAGCTACATGGAGAAGCCAAAGCAAGATCATTTCATGGAAGCTAAAAAAATTTGCTCTACGTAAAATATACACTTGATCATGGGCTGTTTTACACCCATTCACAAAATTCAAAATTAGTTGGCTACTCAGACAGTGATTATGGCAGTGATTTGGATGACGGGAAAAGCACTTCAGGATATACTTTTCATATCGGTTCGGCGATATTTTTGTGGTCATCAAAGAAGCTACAGACAGTTGCTCTCTCGACATATGAAGCGGAATATGTTGCAGCTACAGCAACAACATGCCAAGCTATGTGGCTAGGCTACATATTGGGTGAGCTAAATCTTGCAAAGGATAATCCAGATACTATTTACATGGATAATAAATCCGCTGTTTCTCTCGTAAAGAATCCAGTGTCACATAGTTGAAGCAAACACATCAACATAAAATATCATTTTATTTGAGAACAGGTGAACGATAAAATTGTGGAGTTAGTACATTGCAGGACCGAAGAAAATTTTGCAGATATCTTTACGAAGTCGTTGAAACCGGAGATATTTCATAAAATGAAAAAGAAGTTCGGAATGGTAAGTCGAGTTTGAGGGGGAGTGTTAAAGTTTTTCAAACTCACCAACCCATCCTAAAAATAACGTAGGCATATTATCTTATATTATTGCATGCATGAAGAAAATGTGTGTGGTGTACAACTTAAATTAAGTGCATATGAATTCAAAAGGGGTGGTTGGTGGAAGTAGACAATGATGTAAGAGATGATGTCAATGAAAATGCATGCATTGCCTATATATATGAAGCTTAATGTGAACTAATATGAATGTGAAACAAAGCAACAAGAGAGAAAAAGAAAAGAGCTGAAGCTCTTGAGTGATAAAGAGAAGTTTGTCTCTTATTTGCGAGAAAAGCAAGTAGTAGTTTTGTATTTGTATGAAATAAAAGAGAGTTTGTGTGTTTGATTCATATAAAACATTAGTGTTTGCTACACGGCTCATACACCTTCGTAACAACTAGGGTGAAGAAAGAACTAATTAGCCAGATGATATATTTAGCATCGCCTGTGCTATAGCAAAATATTTGTGGGCCAGTTTATATTGTGGTTTAAGGTGAAAAATCGTAAATATATACATTTAAATACAATCTTTAAAATTAGCTAATTTAGTAATGAACTAAATACCAAATTATAATATTTTGAGCAAACAGGATAGTATATAATGCATTTTCCTGGTAAATTTCATAGCATCAAGCATTACTATAACGGTATTCTAGATGCCACTGTGTGTAAGCATTCAATTTCACGTGTAATACACTGAATCCAAATATCATATGATAATAACACAAAATTGTGTTGTGGTATTTATTACAAACAACTTTGACTTTTGCTGTATTGCTCAATCTCTTCTTAGTTCTCACAATTTTAATTTACATCCCTTATCATCACCTGCACATCCACAATTACAATGTTCTTATCAATGCAATTGTGTTATATTCTTTGATTGTAAATAATTCAGAGTTTGTAAACATATTTTTATGGCACAAGATTAAAATAAACATATTATGGTTGATATATTAGGATATTAAACATAAACAAGGTTTAGATGTTTTGGTTAATTTTGAATTTCCACCATATTTTCTAAACTGCATGCTAAGATTGTCAGTTTACTATTTTTGCACACTTCTCGTGTATTATCAATAACATTATAGTAAATCATCTAGATCAAAATATATGTTCTGGTGCGTCTGCCAGTTAATGCTAATGGCGTTAATTTTGTTTAAAATGTTATAGAGTAGATATATTTGGATGAAAGAGAGCTTACACTCCGAAGCTCCAAATAAATAATGTATAGTCCTGAACGTGCATATTTATTTTTGCTACGTCCAGGTACAAACATAGGAATCTCTTCTTGAAGCATATTTATGCTGAAATGTGCATATTTCTGAAGAACTACTGGTAATCAAAATAAGAGAATTTCTTCTTGAAGTATTGATAGAGCATGCTAAGTCTAATCATGAATACAAGCAAGTTATTGGTATAAGCAATAAATTTATGAACGACTGAGAATGCTAAGTTGTAAAATGATGATTTTTCTAATTTTGGCAATTTCTTGTGGCTATCTGAGATTATACTTGCCAAAACTGTTTTGGCAATTTCTTGTAATTTTTATACATTAGTGTAACGGGAGTTTATGTAACTTCATGAACATGATGCTTATGGTTTTTAAATCTGAACTGTAGTTATATTATTATTTTTAGACCGTCTTTCTACATTGTAGTTGTATTATATATAGATCAATATCATTATTTAAACCATGATTGTTTATGCGATCAACTTCTTAGATATATATATATATATATATATATATATATATATATATATATATATCTTATGATCTATGCATTTGTTTAAGAATCTGCATTGATAAAGTCAAATTTGCCATGGTTTAAAGTCATGACTAGTTGAAATTTTTCCATGGCTCAAAGCCATGCTTGAATTGAACTCCATCATGACTATGAGCCATGACAAAATTCAAATTGGCCATGGTTGGAAGCGGTGGCAGAATGGACATGAAAGCAAGCTAAAGGAGGATCTAAAGCACACTAATGACGAACTTTAAGAACCTTATGAATTCCTCTTCGAGGTTTAAAAATCTAGTGTGTCAGTGCTTAGAAATTTATTTGTTTTAGGTTGTGTGTGAATTTGTTA
The DNA here is from genome assembly GCA_030737875.1 of Allium sativum. Taxonomy (NCBI): domain Eukaryota; kingdom Viridiplantae; phylum Streptophyta; class Magnoliopsida; order Asparagales; family Amaryllidaceae; genus Allium; species Allium sativum. The sequence continues at coordinate 300,087,572 of CM060921.1, forward strand.
TTTTGTTTAAGCATATCATGTATTGTTTATTGATGCCATTTTAACTTATGGATGTAGTGGTATTTGAATTTACTTAAATATATTTGAAAGGCAAGCGCTATTTTTTTTGTTGCTCATCATGAAAATTACAATATATATATACAATCACTTTAATATATACATATAAGCAAAACTGACCAATTACTTAACACTCATTTAACAGCAAAATCAAACATTACATACACATAACAGCTCTTACAAAACACCCAAATTACTAGCGTGAAAGCCTCAAGATCTACACTTGAACTCACTAGCTTCAACAGACACTGGCTTCAGATAATTCAATCTAGATGCTACAGATGACTGGGATCAAGCATGCATCACCAATATATCAGTGGTAACCACTTGAATTCCTAAAGCATCTACATTTGAATTTACAGATAACACCAGAAACAAACATCACCAGTACTCGAATCGCTTGTTGTCCTACATCAAAAAACCATGATCACCAGAAAACCTCCCCAAGAATCACTAACTTCAGGTAACAAAAACTTCAGAACAACCAAATACTTCAAATCGTCCCAGTTATTTTTGGGTTAACAGGAGTATCACTTAACTGTAATCCATAATTGACCCATTACTATGACTACAATAGCAGCAAGTTTAATCAATACACTCAATCCTACAAAAACTAAGCAGAAACATAGACCAATGCATATCATCAATTACCAAATGAAACAGAAGAGACTATAAACCACATTTCCATCATCAAAAAATAAGGGGATCAAGTAATGGTGATGGGTTTTTCCTCGTGTATCTCTTAGAAGATTTCGAATTACTATTAATAGGTAAAACTTATTCTGGTTTAAAGACTGTACCTTCACCCAAATCATCATCCCAAGATTTTCCTTTCAACTTATGACACTTAGATTTGAACATGGAGGTAGAGCTTGAAGGCACAGATGCAGAAATAGCAGAAGAAGGAGGCAACTGAAGATGTGAAGGGAGGGGTAAATGGCCATATGAAGAAACTTTTGAAGAAGTAGATGAAGATATGCCAGAACTGTTCATCGTATTACTAACAGTAGAAGGAGCCTGAAAACTATATGTTGAAGAGCATGACATGGTTGCATGTGATGATAAAATTGATGGGCAAGTTTTATTGATTGATGAACCAAAAGAGGCTGAAAATGATGATGATAAAGAAGTAGCAGAGGAGGAAGAAGTTGAATTATTCACACTCTCATCATATAAATTGCAGAAAAAATTATCATCATCAATAATATCATTAGTTTGGTCCAAACTATTCGGATCACCAATGTTAACCCCTTTGCATTGAACAAAAACTTCACTTGCTTTAGTAACTTTTGCATCCATTCCAGAATTATCACCAATATTATCACTTTTGCTATTATCAACATCCTTACCAACATCATGTACTTGTGTATTTAATCCAGTATCAACCCCAAAACTGCTATCATTAACATCCTAAACTAGTGCTTCAAATGGATTAGAGTTAACATTTGCAACATCAGTAACACCAACATCATTCTCCCAGTTATTACTCTCACCTTTTTTCCTCCAGATTTTCTTTATCTTTGAATTGAAAATAGTCCAATTTCTATGATTAGCAGACAAATAATCCTTCTTATTATACTGACCAACATATTCATTAACTCGAACATGAGTATCCACAAAGCAATCCTCAACCTGATCCTCATTTTCCATTTCAGCCTTAGGTCTAAAATCACATTTTGATGTTTCATGGCCAAAAAACTTTACATATAGTACAAATCTTAGGTCTCCAATCATATGTTAGCTTTACAGTAGGACAATTATCAACTAAAGCATCAATTTCTATTGTTTCTGGATGTTCAAACTCAGATGAAAGCTCAACCAATGCCTTAGCATAATGAAATCTCTGCAATTTTTCAGTACTACTATCAAAGCAGATTAACTTTCCTAAATGACATGCAAGCCAGTTAATTCCTATTAGGGTCCAAAGAATAACAGGAATTCTATAAAAATGAACCCATATTGGCACTTTCTTTATCTGTGCTTTAGAATTACCTATCGAAGGATCCCATCGGGCAATTATAAACATTCATCCCCTAATAAAAATCGGGTCAGAATTATGAATCCTATCCCTATACATGTCATTGGAGAAATTACAATAGAATTGTATACTGTCCGGTTTTATGTTCACCTCACCAATTATTTTCCAATATCTTTACAAGTTTTTTTTACCACTATGGGATATGACAGAGTTCCATCCAAGGAAAAGCCAGTCAAGTGATTTACTTCAAACCTTCATTCTTAACTAGATCAAGCAGCTTTTTGGCACTCCATCCCTTGCAATATCAAAATGAAGCTGTTTAAAAATTCCTGCGTTGCGAGGGGGAGAATTGAAAAGAGAGGCATAATCAATTTTCATGAATGAAGGAAAAGAGGAATTCAATGTATTAATATTAGCAGAGTTATGATTAAACGCCGAATTAGCTTGAGCATAATTAACATTTGAAGGAAAAGCATCGGTGTTTTTAGGTTTGAAAGAGAAATTTCCTAAATTTGGAATCGTAGAAAACGTTTCAATATTGGCAACGTCAGGTTTATCTGATGAGGAATTGACACTGGAAGGCAGAGGATCTGGGGGAATAGGTAGAGAAGAGCGAGAGGCAAGAAAAGGAAAAGCGGTGTCGAAAGAGGTGGAGGATGAAGAGAAAGAAGATGATGCGGTCGCCATTAACTAGGTCTGGAATTTTATGTCTAATCCTAATTATTTTGAACATGAATTTACTTGAATATACGTTATAGTATTATTTATCATGTCTAATTAGTATAAAATTGTTTTTTGTTAACATATATTAATAATTATGCCAATTTGGTTCGATATAATTTTATCGCATTGATTTAAGTGATTTGAAATATAGCAGTAGTACTTAGGGCTGGGTTTTTTTTTTCCGTCTTCCGCTTTTCCAGTGTTTTCCTTCCGAACATTTCCAAGATTTTCCGTTTCGGCACTTTTCCGAAATAGATAGTTCGGAAGGAATTCCTTCCAACACATAGCAGTAGAAGAGCGGAAATTTCCATGTTTTCCGCGGTAATTCCGTTCCTTCCATAAAATTACGAAATGAAAAGTTAAAAAAGAATTATTTTGAAATAACGATTGTTTAAGCTAAAAATACGAAAATACCCTTCATATTGGAAAAAGTGAAAAAAATGAAAAAATTTCAAAAAATCTAGAAAATTACGAAATGAAAAGTCAAAACAGAATTATTTTAAAATATCGATTTTTTAAGCTAAAAAAGGCTAAAATTACGAAAATACTCTACATATTGGAAAAAGCGAAAAAAGTGAAAAAAATCTAGAAAATTACGAAATGAAAAGTTAAAAAAGAATTATTTTGAAATAACGATTTTTTAAGCTAAAAATGTTAAAATTACGAAAATACCCTTCATGTTGGAAAAAGTGAAAAAAATGAAAAAATGAAAAAAATCTAGAAAATTATGAAATGAAAAGTTAAAAAAGAATTATTTTAAAATAACGATTTTTTAAGCTAAAAATGCTAAAATTACGAAAATACCCTTCATATTGGAAAAAGTGAAAAAAAAATGAAAAAATTTCAAAAAAATCTAGAAAATTACGAAATGAAAAGTTAAAAAAGAACTATTTTAAAGTAACGATTTTTTTAGCTAAAAGTGCTAAAATTACGAAAATACCCTACATATTGAAAAAGCGAAAAAAAATGATTTTTTTTTAAAAAATCTAGAAAATTACGAAATGTAAAGTTAAAAAAGAATTATTTTAAAATAAAGATTTTTTAAGCTAAAAATGCTAAAACTACGAAAATACCCATCATATTGGAAAAAGTGAAAAAAAATTCAAAAAATCTAATAAATAACGAAATGAAAATTTTAAAAAGAATTATTTTAAAATAACGATTTTTGAAGCTAAAATTACAAAAATACCCTTTATTTCAACATGAAGGGCATTTTCGTATTTTTCATCCTTTTAAACTTTAATAATTATTATTTTCGAATAATTCTTTTATTATTTTTCATTTCAAAATTTTCTGATTTTTTTTATTTTTTTTCCATTTTTCCAATATAAAGGGTATTTTCGTAATATTTACATTTTTAGTTTTGGAAATCGTAATGTTCGAATAATTCTTTTTTTACTTTTCATTTCGTAATTTTTTGAATTTTTTTTCAAAATGAAGGGTATTTTCGTAATTTTGGCATTTTTAGCTTTAGAAATCGTAATTTTTGAATAACTCTTTCTATACTTTTCATTTCGTAATTTTTTCATTTTTTTTGTTTTTTCAAAATGAAGGGTATTTTCGTAATTTTGGCATTTTTAGCTTTAGAAATCGTAATTTTCGAATAATTCTTTTTTTTACTTTTCATTTCGTAATTTTTTTGATTTTTTCTTTTTTTTACTTTTTTAAAATAAAGAGTATTTTCGTAATTTTGGCATTTTGAGCTTTAGAAATCGTAATTTCCGAATAATTCTTTTTTTACTTTTCATTTCGGAATTTTTTGAAATTTTTTCATTTTTTGTACTTTTTTCAAAATAAAGGGTATTTTCGTAATTTTGGCATTTTTAGCTTTAGAAATCGCAATTTTCGAATAATTCTTTTATTACTTTTCATTTCGTAATTTTTTGGATTTTTTAAGTTTTTTTTACTTTTTTCAAACTGAAGGGTATTTTCGTAATTTTGGCATTTTTCGTTTTAGAAATCGTAATTTTTGAATAATTCTTTTTTTACTTTTCATTTTGTATTTTTTTGGATTTTTTTCGTTTTTTGAAATTTTTTCAACATGAAGGGTATTTTCGTGAATATAAATCGTAATTTTTTGGATTATTTGTGGCTTTCTGGAAAACGATGGAATTTCCATCTTCCATACCGTCTTTTCCATTTAACGGAATTCCAGAGTTGATGGAACGAAAATCATTCCGCATATCATATTTCCACCATCATCTGGAAGAAGTGGAAAAGGCTTCGGTTGGAATGGAAAATTTCCGCACCCAGCCCTAGTAGTACTATAGTAGATTTTTTTTTTTTTTAAATGGCGTTGATATAGCATATGACAATTTGGAATTTTATTTGTTTGCTACTGTGAATGCATTCTATAGCTGGCTCATAGGAATTAAGACGTAAGAATGGCGTAGGAATGTATCAGGCGTAGGCAACACATAGGAAAGTAGGGCGTATGAAGGACGTGGGGAATTTTTATGCATAGAAAGGGCATAGGATAAAGTTAGATAGAAGGGCCTAGGTAATACGCATGAAATAATCGGACGTAGGACGGGCATAGAAAATATTTGGCGTAAGAAACTGTACAACGCGTGGAGTAGGAAAGGCATGGGAAATATTTTCGCCACGCTCGAATTTTCGATGGTAAGTTTGGTGTTAGAATGACGTAGGAAACTGATATTTCCTATGCTTTACTTACACCCACTGGCGTAAGAGAACAACAAAATTCTTGTAGTGAGCAACAAAGACCACCTAGTTGGACCTGAGTCATGCCAGGGTAAAGGCTTGCTGGGTCTACGGCCCAGCACATGCCAGAGCGAGTTGGTCCTAGGCCCAGTTCCCTTAAAAAAAATTAGTTAGTGATGCTCTCAGGCCAAATGTACTTTACCCTATATTTATTACTAAATTGTTACCTAAAGATAATTTTGAAGTTTTCCTTCTAATAAGCTCTTGGAATTGAGGTTACAATTGACTGTCTTCGTTAGAACCCCTGCCTAGTTATGCATGCATAAGAAAATTATTGCTAATGATATTTCAATGCAATTAAACTGACGGCCCTATAAGCTTTTACCAATAATCAATTGAGTTCTACGAAGTAGAGCATACAATTTATTTATACACAAGCTAATAATTAGCTGTTTGTCTAAAACATTTTAAATTCTTATATTTTTGTATTTTGACACAATTGTCAAATCGACAGTTTGGAAGGTTTGTTTACTGTTAGTTGTCGAAATCAATTATTCTAACATCCAAAAAACAGATTTTCGTGTTTTTTCGCATTTATCTTTTTCTCCATCTTCTCCATTGAAGTCTCGCTGTTCTTTCATAAAATTTCATAATTCTTTCCTTTTTTCGATACCTTCCGAAATTATGATCTAAATTCCTAGATTAGCGCTACCAATCTCATCTCTTTTAACCTAGGTTGATCAGCCTCTAAATCGATCTCCTTCATCATATCCTTGATCGATGAAGGACCATCACCCAACACTTCCTACTTGATTGCATCAACCACAATTCACTATAAGAAACAACGACTTTTTTGACGGTTCAAAATCGTCGGCGGCCGTCAGATAAAGGTGTTAGAACTAAAGGTGCCGGTAAGCAAAATTTTCCAATGGTTTCCACCACTACTCGTTGCCCTTATTCCCGATGGTATCTAACGACTGCCAACGGGTTCTGACTCCTATTGATAGCTATCGAAAATCGTTGGTAACTATATACCCGAAATCCATCGGAAGCCATCGTAAAACATGCAATTTTTTTAATTTTGTGCTGTTATTTTGCCTTCTAGCCACATTTGTCATACAAACCACTATTCTACCAGAATTATATCAATCTATATACAGTATTTCAACCAAATATCAAAACCAAACTAAACAAAATTCAACAAACGAAACAATACATTAAATCAAGTTGAACTTCACCATCAACAAGCAAATAGCTAATCATGCAATACATAATATACATGTCACTAAGTCTACCATCATACAACATACAAAACACCAAGTTATCGAGTATGTCATCCATCAACAAAGTCTACTACTACATAGTATACATACATAATACCAAATCATCAACTCTATCATCCATGAAGTCATACTAAACACAAAAATATACTCATCAAAGAAGTCGCTCACCTCCAAGATCAGTAGTAGAAAGAAAATTGTAACCATACTACTGCATGTACCTAGCAATGCGCTGATCCTCAACTATGTCGTCTCGATGGTCTAACGACGGTTCTGATCCTCCAACCGTGCCACCCTAGCTTTCAACTTTTCGATCTCTGCTAAATCGATATCAGCTCTAGTATGGTTGCCTCATTTCTGATTGCTTTTCTACAACGATTAATAAATTTAGTTGCTACATTCAGTAAGCTTTGACAAAGTTTATTATGTACTACAAGTAATGAAGCTCAATACAGTTTATAATATACTACAACCAATGAAGTTTAAACCAAGTCAAATTACATATTAGTCTTGTCGTCCTACCAAGTTACACATTTAGCATTGTGCATATAATTGTATGTGAGAATTAGCTACTGAACATACAACATGAATAAATTGTACACATTGAATTATTAGCCTATAACCAAACTATATATATAAACTTAAGACTGAAACTAAAGCGATGCACCAAAAATTAAAAAAATATTAAATTGTTATGTTATAATGTGTTATTGATTACCAATTGAGCCAAATCCTTATCGACTATTCCATGACGGTACATCCATAACCGCCTCAAAAATAACATCTTCCTCATTTATCATGGGCTGCTCTCGACTCGTATCAAACAAGAGTTTCTAACACTGTTCCATAAAATTTGCATGCATGAACAAATGTAGCTAAAGTTAATATCATGATATCTTATTTTATTATAATTTAACAATTAGAACAGTTACTAGTACCATATAAACTAAAATATGCTTACTTGGCTCATGCTAGATTTTTTTTCGTCTGATGTATATGGAACTGTACCGTCCGAATTTACATGCTCAGCGGCATGCATACTGGTAAACACTTCCATATATGACACGAAATCCTACGACCCAGCTTCTTGAAATTGATTATTATATACTATTATTGTACATTCAAAATTATATAGCACAATAACTATTTACAATTCACATTTATTAAATTTACCAATTCCTGGCGATACTGCTGAAATGACTTCAACCCTCCTCGATGAGTTACGAGATTTTTTCTGCTTGTAGAGTTTCTTTCCGACTCTGCCTATACATTCAAAATCTAATACATTATTTATCAACCAATTTTTTTTATATTTATCTATCAATCAAATATTTAAAAAAAATCAGTACGCTTACCTTCGCCTCGTCACTATCAGAGTATTCCAGCCATGCTTCCCATACGTCCACCCCTATCCAGTTGGCTTCTTCCCCTTTTCCTTTATCAGCGATATGAAATTTCTATAGTTCTTTCCCATCTTTATGCATCCAGTAAATGTCGTGTCAACTGCAAGTCGTTTGTCCATATGTCCAACTCATCCTGTATTTCACGATAAACAAGCCATCAAACATTAAACAATAAATGGTGAACAGTAAGAAAACAACAAAAACAAATTAAAAATGGAAAACAAAAAATATACTTATAGGGACATCCTGCCAAATATACTCTACAATGTGGGACGGGATGTTATCCTACTACGTCCAACAAGCCGAGGTCCTAACCCGATACGCTGCTTTTGAAACATCTTGAACAATCTTAGGTGGTTGTAGGTCGAACTCCATGTGTTAAATATGGTCAAATTTTAATTGTTCATGTTGATTCCTTAGTTCTAAGATCGACTAAACCATACTTGGCTACTCCAGGAGCGACTGTTCACAGACATTATGGAGAAAACCTTTCTGAAGGGGATACATTAGTTACATTTATATATGAAAAATCCCGATCTGGTAACATAACGCAGGGACTTCCAATAGTGGAGCAAATATTGAAGTGCATTCGATTGGTTTAATATCGATGAACCTTGAAAGGAGAGTCGAAGGTTGGAATGCACGTATACCAAGAATTCTTGGAATTCCTTGTGGATTCTTAATTGGAGCTGAGCTAACTATAGCCCAAAGCCATATCTCTTTGGTTAATAAGATCCAAAAGGTTTATCGATCTCAAGGGGTGCAGATTCATTATAGACATCTAGAAATTATTATTGTACAACAAGTAGCATCAAAAGTGTTAGTTTCAGAAGACACCACAAAGGTACATATTTGGTAAAAAAAAATTAAGATGTTGAATAAAGTCTATTGCTTACTCCTCATCTTTAGGTACTTAACTGATGACAGTATTCTATGGCGATTGCGATGAACCACTGCCATCGCTTCTTAAAGAACAGGAAGATTAGTACCTCTGAATGACATGTATATATGTGTCACATATACATCATTTTAAAAAAGAATATAACATGATAATGAAATATATTTTATAGTTTAATGAATGACATAAATGGTATAAATTACTAAATAAATGATATATACATGATTCAGATTGGGTCTCATATTCCGAGGATAAGCATATTACATTGCATTTTTAATATAAACTGCTAAATAAATGACAGAAATGGAAATGACATAAAATGATAAACAGACTTGGTTTCATAGTTACATCAATTTCGCACTACACCAAGAATTAAGCATAGTTACATCAGCTGCAAAATATACATCATATATTGTATAATTACTTTATAACTAGCAAAATAATACTCATCATTTACCTCGATTATCATCATCTTCTGATTCAGCATTGGTCTCATATTCTACGATATTTAAACATGTATTTATTTTCTAATAAGATAAACCAAAAGTCAACATAAGTTTTTAATTTCATAGTGATTTCACACATTAAATTATCGGGCAGAATGCCTTTTTGCAGCTTGTAAATAGCAATAAATTCGAATTCAGTGATGTTGTATTTTGACTTCATCACAATTCACTGCTACAAATGATATTTGTTGCTTTGCCTCATTTGCACTGGTTGTGACAACAGCTGAAGTAAAAACTATTTTTTGTTTTGGTTCTAAAATAACAACCGGTGCAATTGGTTCAGAAAAAGCAATAGAGTAGGGGGAAAAAACAAATTGTATTGATTTTAATTGAAAACCGGTGTAAATAAGAAGAAGAAAATACCTTTATTTGCACCGGTTCTATATAAAATCGGTGCAAATATTTTGTTTTCATCGGCGGCCAGCTCGGATTCCACCAACCGGTACAATTTGAAATTATTTATACTCTCTACTATTGTAACTTTCATTTTAATTTGCTTCGTGCCGACAATTTCTTTTTGTTGCTTCTTTGCTGAAAATTTTCGACACTAGGGGAAACCCAAGAATTTATTCAATCGTCTCTGTTTATTCGGGGATTTCGATTTTGCCATTTTTAATCATAAGGTACAATTCAATTTTGATTTAAATAACTTTAGCATGGATCACAGTTGTTACTTAATGCCACTGTAAGCGATCTACCCAAAGCTATGACATCTTCCGCTTATTTTATCCAGTTCTAATTTAACTTTTATATGCAACTTCTCAACTTTTCCAATTTGTTGGTTCCAAATAAAAGATTTGCTTCATTGGTAATTTAGGCATTTGTAGGATGATATCTACGACAACAAAGTTGATGCTTGGGTTATCTAGCTAATAAAAAAATAGAATGATCAAATTATTATTTGTTAATAAAGGGGAGATTTGCACTGATAGCATTGGAAGTGGTAGTATTCATTGTGTATGGTATATTATAATTCAAGGTAAAGAGCAAGTGGAAAATTCTGTTCATTTAGTGTGAAGAGAGAATTCAGGCATGCCTTATGAAGTGGAATTATTTTGCTTGGATGCGGCAATGCTAGCAAATATATTGTAATGAATTTTGAATATAAAATTTTTATTTTGGCAATTTTAGTGAATTTTGAATATTTAAAAAGATTCATTTTAAATAAAAACAACTAAAAATTTATTTAAATAGAAGTTAGAACAAAGTTTTTTAATTTAATTATAAAAGGAGTTTAAATGGCGCGGTAGTTTGAAAATTCAATTTCAAATTTCAAATGAATGTATAGGATTCAAAATAAACCGGATTGTAGTGAAAGCAGAAATATTTGAATCTATTTGAAAATATCATTCCAAAGGATGTGAAAAATCCAGATCTCATAGTGGAAATAAAAAGTTATATCCTGTTAAAAATTTGAAATAGTCGCTATGGAATTTAATATAATATAATAAATAGCCATTTTGCAAATGACTTCCGTTTTCGACGAGACCACTTTTGTTCGATCCGGATTATTGCTAGATTCCAATTTTCATAATTTTTGGAATTAATATGTGGGCATGGCAAAAGAAAACGTGTTTTGTTAATTTCGTTTGAATTGGATTGACCAGAAAATGATCATTTTTCAAACGGTCTCCAAATTCGACGAAATTATTTTTTTAGGACCGTATCGTTAAAATATAGCTAGACTTATTTTTCGGAAATTTTTGGAGTCAGTATGTGGCCCTGATAAATTAGAATGTACGTTTAAATTTAATATACATTGATTTATATTTTAATTCAAAGAGAAACTAATCGAAACAGTCGAATCGGCCTGAGCGACATAATCCATTGTGTCCTGAATGGGGTTATTTAGCTAGGGACGATAGTCGTTGGGTTTGATTTGGAGTTCGGATTGATAAACAAGTATTTTTGAAATCAAATAATAATAAAAAAAATATAAACAAATGAAAACCCTAAATCCCTCATTCCCTATTCAGCACCGCCACTTGTAAACGGAGGGCCAAGAGCATCCAAAATTCAATCATTAAATTCTCCTACCACATGCCGAAATGAATCACGATTCCTCAACGGAAATTGGAGAGGATCTCCTGCTCTTTGATTTCATACGGAGTAGATCGTTATTTATCTCAAAACTTGTGTGAATTTGTGCCTAGAATACGACAGTTTTGAGGAGGCTTTCGGAGCTGATGTGGGGATCGAACTGGACGTGGGTGGTCAGCGTCTCCAGGCGGTTGGCAGGGGGTTTCCTGATATAGGTCCAATCAAACTTGGGAGGCGCTGTGGTGGAATTCATTGATGCGGCGGTGGGTTTATGTGAATCGCGAATTTCCTGGACGATGAAGAAAGAGGGTGAATGTAATTAACATGTTTATTATGGTAATTAGGATTTAATTAATTATAATTAAATCGTATGACTAAAAATGTTCGTAAATCTTTAGTTCGGAAACAGAATCAAACGAGATCAGAAGCGTTAAGATCGTGGTGAAAAATATTACATCGTGGAATAGTCCAGAACGGAAAAGAAGCACTATAGAATTTCAACCAAATTTGGACGCGAACAGTATTACAATAGAAATCCAGAAATTCAGATACAGAAACTGGCAGAGTAGAAACCAACTGTGAGAACTTCTCTCACTATAAAATTATTTCTGTACAAATATTTATTTTATAAATGCATGAATAAACTACTCCCTGTCGTCCACAGACCATGGACGATTTATTTGATTGTATTGTGTTGTGACTGTGAAGTGAAAACTATATATATATATGGAATGTGAATAATATATATTTGAAATGAAAATAAAATATATATGAAATGGACAATGTATATTTGGAATGAAAATAAAATATATATGAAATGGAAATAATATACATTTGAAATGAAAATGTATATATATGAAATGTGAAAATTATACATACATGACATGTAAATAATATATATATATGAATTGAAAATAATATATATATATATATATATGAAGTGAAAATAATATATATATATATATATATATATATGAAGTGAAAATAATATATATATATATGTGAATTGAAAATAATATATATATGAAGTGAAAATAATATATATATATATATGTGTGTGTATTGAAAATAATATATATATGAAGTGAAAATAATATATATATATATATATGAATTGAAAATAATATATATATATATATATGAAGTGAAAATAATATATATATGAATTGAAAATTATATATATATGAATTGAAAATAATATATATATGAATTGAAAATAATACATATATGAAGTGAAAATAATATATATATATATATACGAATTGAAAATAATATATATATATATATATGAAGTGTGAATAAAATATATATGTGAAATGTGAAAAATATATTTATATATATATAATAAATGTGAATAATATATATATGAAGTGTGAATAAAATATATATATATGAAATGTGAAATATATATATATGAAATGTGAATAATATATATATGAAGTGTGAATGAAATAAATATTGATTGGTTAAAAATATTATTTCTAACATATATATGAGATGCATAAAAGTTTCATGTAATGGAATATTCAATTTTGATTTAAAATTGAAGTGGAAGTTGAAATCGTTTTTAAAACGAATTTAAAACGATTTATAAAATATGTTTTAAAAGGGAATCGACGAAATATATATATATATATATATATATATATATATATATATATATATATATAACGACTTGAATAAAACGCGCCGCGCCGCGGCAGTTCGCGAATTTCGACCATTAACTTCGAATTGACATTACGGGAGATCCGACAGTCGGATTCTCCTAAAAGGTTCGTATCGAAAAAAGATTTCCAACGAATATAAGAGATTCGAATTCTAACAATTGGATTTGGAATTATGTCCAAATCAAATTTGGAAAAGTTCGTTGTAAGTGTAGTTTGGTGGACGTTATTGGAAACCGACAGTACGGGCCTTGATAAAATTATTAAAAATATTAATAATCTGTGTAAAATCATAATAAATGATCTGAAAAGAACTAGGATGAAAAATTCCATATTTGAAAAGATAAAAATATATTTTATCGAAATGAATTAGTTAATAACTAGAATTATAATCCCATTTATTTTTAAATAAATAAATTGGATTTGAAACGGTTTTAAAAATAGCCAGGATTTCCAATGTATGAATCGAAATTATCTTCGGAATATTTCGATATTGGATTCCGTGAATACACGGATATTGTGGAGGAATACGGAAGATATATATATTGTTATTCCCAATACGATTTTTATAGATTTTAGAATTTGATACTGAATATAAGCCAATATTATTTTCTATTCAGAGCCTTGTATTTAATATCAAATTGAATTTTGGGTTCGCCGTGAACTGTGTTTAAATGACATTAATTCTTTAACCCAAGTAAAAGCAGGATTAATTTCCAGAAAGTTCAACAATCAATGAGAAATGATTTTAGAGATTGAAAGCAATTGGAGTTTGAATAAATCTTTAATTAGATTGTGAATGTATAGATGGTAATTAAATTACCAAAACATGAAACGTGATTGAACCAAATACACTTGGTTGCTGATATTGATTGTGTTTGATTGATTGTTTGGATTGTGCTCGACTAGTTTATGAGCAAGATAAGCTTTTACATTTAGTATTGGGTTAGGTAGAAATACTGGTATGCTAACATCTTTTGAAACACTTCACGATTTGACTATGAGATGTGTAGCGATGTTGTCGTGTTCATTTCAAATTTAATGAATGATTTTGAAATGATACTGTTCTTAAGTGAAATGAAATGTATTCTCGATTTTGGATTGGGAATGTTTTATAAAAATGGTTTAACAAACAGAAAGGATTTCGAGGGCTAAAACCCAATGATTTCGAATTGATTTGAAAATGTATTATGGTTTTACATTGTAGTTCATGACATATTTGATTAGTTGCTATTAATGATGTATTTGTTTGTTTGCGGAGAATTTATTCTCTTCCTTAACACCCTTCTTTGAGACATACGAACTCAAAGGTTATGTGATTAATAGTGACTGATCATATGTGTGAATTGCAGATGAGAAGTTCTATAGTTTGAAAGTACTTGTGATTATTATGTTGTGAAATGACATTTCCCACTTTGGGATATAAAATGATTTAGCAAGTATGTGGCTAGAGATCGGGTGACCTGGACGACTAAAAGTATAGGCTGTATCCAATGCCTTAGGGTGAGTGGTCAGCAATGTAGCCTGCTCCATGCGTGGGAGGTGCACATTTATATATCAAGTTGGAGGGACGTTTACTGCCCTGCCTGAGGGAAGATTCCCGATATTTGGTTGCATAGTTGTTTGTATGCATTGTGACGATTTGGAATTCATATTTCCAAAGATTTTGGTTTGCGATCCCGAAGTGAAATCTACTTTGATAGAAAAATTAAATATGTTTTTCAAATGATTTGAAATAGAAATCGGGAAATAAAGTCCAAAGGAATAATTTCTACAAATTGAATTGGATTTGGAAAATCTAAGAGTAGTGATTAATCTAAATGGGTAGATTGGGATATTGCATGTTGATTGATGCATAGTAGATCTGCATATATATATATATATATATATATATATATATATATATATATATATATATTACTGATTGTTGTTTATACACTGGCGTTCATGGGGGTAATCTCATTCTACGTTAGCGGTGTAGTCCTATGATTTGCTTTATCATTTAAATAAGTTAAAATTAACTGTAGAATTTCTCACACCAGTCCCATGATTGACCCGTAGTTTGCTTTTCCTTTCCAAACTTGGTTGCCCCTATTTTCCATAGGGGTAGTCGACTGGTTTGTTTTACAGATATTTCATTTAGCAGGATTCTGGATTGAAGTGAAAAGCTGTGTCCAGAGTATTGATATCCTTCTGCTGTGTCATTTTATTTGTTTCCGCTGCATTGTATTACATTTACTGTAAATTAATCTTCCACTGTATTATATTTCGATATTCTCAGATATATTCTGTACTCTGATGTAACATTATTATGATGTTTGTAAAAGTCTTCTGTTATTTGTTCTAATGTGTTGTATGCCTTGAGTTAGAGAATCGACGATTTACGACTTTCGGATTGGGGCTTGCAGTTGATTCGGAGGGCGGGGATTTTTGGGTTAGTATATATGGTATCAGAGCTTTGGTTAACTCAAATCTTTGGGGTACCACTCGTTAGAACACGATAAAAGACTCATCAGAGGTAGGATTAGTAATATCCTATTGAAGAAAACTCATTAGAGGTAGAATAAATAGTATTCTAGACTGAAAAACTCGTCAGAGATGGGGTTAGTAATGCCCCAGAATGGGTTGAGAGTTATATGTTTAACATATTTGTGATTATATATATAATCCGATCTTAGAAAATATGATTTTTGGCTATATAAAAGTTGTATATTTGAAAATCTAATCAACTAATTGATTGCTGATTGTGTTGTTTGATTATTGGTTTGATTAATTAAAATTTTGAACCATTAAGCCAAATTGTATCAAATATTGAGCTGAATTGAAAATTGTTTGGAAATACATGCATGTACATATATATGTGTGAACAGGTCACAGCAAGGAGGCTAAGAAGAGGAATAAAATTGTATGCTCGACGAATAGGTACATGTTTACAAATTTATTGGGTTTTTTGTGATTTTATGAGTCGCTTGGCTTTTGCTTTTTCTTTTTAGATGATGAGGGTCCTGCGTGGCTAGTTGAGGTTTTAAATGTCTCCCTGTACAAAGGAGGTTATGGTGAAATTTTTCAAAAATTTAGGGTGTTAGCCGAATTTTTGAAGAATTTGAAAATCCTTAGAAACTGAAAAAATGAAGAATGAACGCCCGAATGAAAGTTGAGTTGATTAGTTAAACAACTTTCAGCTCCGTTCCTTTTCGAGGATGAAAAGATTTTAAGTGGGGGAGATTGTAACAACCGGAAAATCGGAACCAATTAAGAAAAAATTATTTTGGCAATTTTAATGAATTTTGAATTTTTAAAATGATTCATTTTATATAAAAAACAACTAAAAATTTATTTAAATAGAAGTTAGAATGAAATTTTTTAATTTAATTATAAAAGGAGTTTAAATGGCGTGGTAGTCTGAAAATTTGATTTCAAATTTCAAATGAATGTACAGGACCCAAAATAATCAGATTTTAGTGAAATAAGAAATATTTGAATCTGTTTGAAAATATCTTTCCAAGGATGTGAAAAATCCAGATTTTATAGTGGGAATAAAAAGTTATGTCAAATTGAAAATTTGAAATAGTCGCTATGGAATTTAATATGCTATAATAAATAGCCATTTTGCAAACGACCTCTGTTTTCGACGAGACCACTTTTGTTGGATCTGGAATGTCAAATTATTGCTAGATTCCAATTTTCATAATTTTTGGAATTAATATGTGGGCGTGGTAAAAGAAAACATGTTTTGTTAATTTCGTTTGAATTGGATCGACCAGAAAATGATTGTTTTTCAAACGGTCTCCAAATTCCACGAAATTAGTTTTATTAGGACTGTATCGTTAAAACATAGCTAGAATTATTTTTCGGGAATTTTTGGAGTCGGTATGCAGCCTCGATAAATTAAAATGTACGTTTAAATTGAATATACATTGATTTATATTTTAATTTAAAGAGAAACTGATCGAAACAGTCGAAATGGCCTAAGGGACATATTCCATTGTGTCCGGAATGGGGGTATTTAGCTTGGGGCGGCAGTCGTTGGGTTTGATTTGAAGTTCGAATTGGTAAACAAGTATTTTTGAAATTAAATAATAAAAAATATAAACAGATGAAAACCCTAAATCCCTCATTCCCTATTCTGCGCCGCCACTTGTAAACGGAGGGCCTAGAGCATCCGAAATTCTTTCATTAAATTCTCCTTCCACATGCCGAAATAAGACACGATTCTTGAAGGGAAATTGAAGAGGATCTCCTGCTCTTCGATTTCATACGGAGGAGATCGTCATTCATCTCAAAAATTATGTGAATTTGTGCCTAGAACACGACAGTTTCGAGGAGGCTTTCTGAGCTGATGGGGGGGTCGAACTGGACATGGGTGGCCAGCGTCAGTGGAGTAAGTCGAGGCGGTTGGCGGGGGTTTCATGATGTGGGTCAGATCAAACCTAGGAGACGCGGTAGTGGAATTCATTGATGCGGTAGTGGGTTTATGTGAATCGCGAATTGCCTAAACGATGAAGAAAGAGGGTGAATGTAATTAACATGTTTATTATAGTAATTAGGATTTAATTAATTATAATTAAATCGTATTACTAAAAATGTTCATATCTCTTTCGTTTGGAAACAGAATCAAACGAGATCAGAAGTGTTGAGATCATTGTGAAAAATACTACACCATGGAACAGTCTAGAACGAAAAAGGAGCACTATAGAATTTCAACCAATTTTGAATGTGAACAGTATTACAACAGAAATCCTGAAATTTAGAAACAAAAACTGGCAGAGTGGAAACCGACCGTGAGAACTTCTCTCACTATAAAATTATTTTTGTACAGTTATTTATTTTATAACTGCATGTATGAATTGCTCCTTGTCGTCCATAGACCATGGACGATTTATTGGATTGTATTGTGTTGTGATTGTGAAGTGAAAATTATATATATATATATATATATATATATGGATGGAATGCGAATAATATATATTTGAAATGAAAATAAAATATATATGAACTGGAAATAATATATATTTGAAATGAAAATGTATATATATGAAATGTGAAAATTATATACATGAAATGTAAATAATATATATTTGGATTGAAAATAATATATATATATATATATGAAGTGAAAATAATATATATATGAAGTGAATATATATATATATATATATATATATATATATATATATATATGAATTGAAAATAATACATATATGAACTGAAATTAATATATATATATATATGAATTGAAAATAATATACAAATGAAGTGAAAATAATATATATACGAATTGAAAATAATATATATATGAGTTGAAAATAATATATATATGAAGTGAAATATATATATATATGAATTGAAAATAATATATATATGAAGTGTGAATAAAATATATATATGAAATGTGAAAAATATATCTATATATATATGTATATACATGAAATGTGTATAATATGTATATGAAGTGTGAATGAAATAAATATTGGTTGGTTAAAAATATTATTTTTAACATATATATGAGATGTATAAAATTTTCATATAATGGAATATTCAATTTTGATTTAAAATTGAAATGATGTTGAAATTGTTTTTAAAATGATTTATAAAATACGTTTTAAATGGAAATCGACGAAATATATATATTTAACGGTCTGAATAGAACGCGTCGCGCCGCGGCAGTTCGCGGATTTCGCTCATTAACTTCGAATTGACATTACGGGAGATCCGACTGTCGGATTCTCCTAAAACCAGAAACGTTGGGTTCGTATCGAAAAGAGCTTTCCAACGAATATAATAGATTCGAAATATAACAGTTGGATTTGGAATTATATCCAAATCAAATTTGGAAAAGGTCGCTGTAAGTGTTGTTTGATGGCCGTTATTGGAAACCGACTGTACGGGCCTTGATAAAATTATTAAAAATATCAATAATTTGTGTAAAATCATCATAAATGATCTGAAAAGAACTAGGATGAAAATTTTCATATTTGAAAAGATAAAAATATATTTTTATCGAAATGAACTAGTTATTAACTAGAATTATAATCCCATTTATTTTTAAATAAATAAATTGGATTTGAAATGGTTTTAAAAATAACCAGGATTTCCAATGTATGAATTGGAATGGATTTGAATTGAAATTATCTTCGGAATATTTCGATATTGGATTCCGTTAATGTATAGATATTGTAGAGGAATTGGAAGATATATATATATATATATATCGTTATTCCCAATACGATATTTGTAGATTTTAGAATTTGATACTGAATATAAGCCGATATTATTTTCTATTCAGAGCCTTGTATTTAATATCAAATTGGATTTTGGGTTAGCCGTGAACTGTGTTTAAATGACATTAGTTCTTTAACCCAAGTAAAAGCAGGATTAATTTCCAGAAAGTTCAACAATCAATAAGAAATGATTTTAGAGATTGAAACCGATTGGAGTTTGAATAAATCTTTGATTAGATTGTGAATGTATAGATGTTAATTAAATTACCAAAACATGAATTGTGATTGAACCAAATACACTTGGTTGCTGATATAGATTGTGTTTGATTGATTGTTTGGATTGTGCTCGACCAGTTTATGAGCAAGATATGCTTTTACATTTAGCATTGGGTTAGGTAGAAATACTGGTATGCTAACATCTTGTGAAACACTTCACGATTTGACTATAAGATGTGTAGCAATGTTATTGTTTTCAATTCAAATTTAATGAATGATTTTGAAATGATATTGTTCTTAAGTGAAAAGAAATGTATTCCTGATTTTGGACAGGGAATGTTTTATAAAAATGATTTATAAAACAAAGGATTTCGAGGGCTAAAACCCGATGATTTCGAAATAATTTGAAAATGTATTATGGTTTTAAATTGTAGTTCATCACATATTCGATTAGTTGCTATTAATGATGTACCAGTTTGGTGGCAGAGAATTTATTCTCTTGCTTAACACCCTTCTTTGAGACGTACGAGCTCAAAGATTATGTGATTAATAGTGACTAATCATATGTGCCAATTGCTGATGTGAAGTACTATAGTTTGAAAGTACTTGTGATTATTATGTTGTGAAATGATTTTCCACACTTCGGGATATAAAATGATTTAGCAAGTATGTGGCTAGAGATCGAGTGACCTGGACGACTAAAAGTACGGGCTGGTCCAGTGCCTTAGGGTGAATGGTCAGCAATGTAGCCTGCTCCATGCGTGGGAGGTGCACACACACACACACACACACACACACACACACACATATATATATATATATCGAGTTGGAGGGGCACTTACTGCCCTGTCTGAGGGAAGATTCCTGATATTTGGTTGCATACTTGTTTGTATGCATTGTGATGATTTGGAATTCATATTTCCAAAGATTTTGGTTTGAGATCCCGAAGTGAAATCTACTTTGATATAAAAGTTAGATATGTATTTCAAATGATTTGAAATAGAAATTGGGAAATAAAGTCAAAAGGAATAATTTCTATAAATTGAATTGGATTTGGAAAATCTAAGAGTAGTGATTAATCTAAATGGGTAGATTGGGATATTGCATGTTGATTGATGCATAGTTGTAACAACCCGTATTTTCAATAACCTGTTATAACATAAATGGAGGCAGAATTAAACTGTAAAATCTGAATCAAGGGAAACGGGCTATGCCATTGCGTTCGTCTCGGAAAAATACGCGAAATAGAGTCCGAGTTTTCGAAAATCGGAGTCCGTATGACCAAGATATGGCCTCGCGAAGTTTCACGAAAAATTCCCAAATTAAAGTATACTTAATTAAGTGAAATGGGTTGCGCAGAGAAATATATATATATTGATATATATATAATTGAAAATTAAATAAATAAATATGCAAAAAATGTTCAAAACAGCGAATTGGGAGAGGGGAATAACCGAACCGGCCGATTTTTGAGGTCGACCCAAGCCCGCTGGGTCGACTAGGGGTTAATCCAGGGTGTTTGGCTGTCAACCCGTGGGCCGATTCGCTCAAATGCAGATTTTGCATTTGGATGGTTCTCATGGTTCATCTTTAATCTAAAGGCCCTAGATGGTTCCTACACTTGACTTCTTCCCCAAGACATGCTTTGATGGCTTGGATTGAATCTAGGTTTAATCCTATGGCCTAAAACACTTGCCTAATCTATAAATAAGACCCTAACCTATCCTAAATCCTCATTATTCATTCATGCAACTAAACTATGGCAAAATTGCTCCTCTCATGGCCTCCACTCAAAATCCTAGCCTCCACTTCATTTCTATGAGAGGTTTCATGATCATGAGAGTGTTAGAGAGTTTCTATGTTAGTATGAGAGCATCTCAAGTTGATTTCAAGGCTAAAGCTTTGTTCTTTGTTCATAAAGATGGGGTTTTGATTGATTTGGAGCTTTCATTTTTGGGTTTTAGGATGATGACATGCATAGGCTTTGTCTCAATCTTTCATCTAATCGATTTGTGCCTTCATAGCAATGTAAGCCCTTTCCCTACTCTTAGATATTAACTATGAAGTTAAATGTTCATGTTGCAAGTTTGGGTTTGATCATTGAGAATGATACATGCTATCATGTCATGCAAGTTTATGAAGTCATTATCTTGATCTCATGAGCTAAAAGCTACAACCTTTATGTTGAAATGTTGCATTATGCAACATGAGAACCTTCATAATCTTTATGTCAACTTGCATATGAAGTCATAACCCTTATATGATGATATATGCGAGTTACTAGTCATCATTCCATGTCTTTTGTCACCATGATTCGTTTATGTGCCAAGTTTGGGTTTATGCATGTTTTTGAGGCTTAAGAATGTAACATGCAAGCTAATGAACACATTTGTGCCTCATTTGCCACCATGATTAACTTGTGGCTTAATATCCATTTTTGTCATGCCTTTGTCAAGTCTCTTCTTTTAAACCATTACGTTGTTGCGAACGTATATGCGAGTTTAAAAGCGTTGGGGTCACATTATGGGAAAACATAATGACATGAACATGATGTGGGTAAATGGGTATAAACATGACAACGTGTAACGTTAAATATGACATGTGTTTATACTTGAAAACATGACTTGAAATATAACATGGAAGTTGACATGTAAGTATGCATAAAAACACAAGCTTGGGAATTTACCTATTAAGTTAGGTCTACCCTTTGGGAATTTACCTATTAAGTTAGGTCTACCCAAATGCTTGAAAAACTTGTAACATGTTTTGGAAACATGATGAACATGACACTTAGATAATATAAGTGTGGCCAACTCGAGGTTGGGTTGAGTTTGCAACGTAAAACTACCCGGAACCGACCGGCCTAACTAGTAGTTGCAAACAATAAGACCCAATGTGAGAAGTTGGTCATGTTGTGCTTGAACCCGAGGTTAGACCAAGTTGTGGTGTAAAGCTACCCGGAACCAACCGGCTTAACTAGTAACCACAACAAAGTATAATGTGAGAGGTTGGGGTGCATTAAGTAATTAATGCCACATGATAGGGTTAAGTTAATTTGATTAATGACTCTTAACCAAATATGACATGGACAAAGGGGTTAAGTAAATTGATTAGACTAATGATACTTAACAAAACATGACAAGGTTGGGTAGGTTAAGTAACTTGATTTGCCTAATGACACTTAACCGTTTTTATACGACTAGTGGACGGGGTTAAGTTAACCAACACTTAATCAATCCAACACGATAATTTGGTAAGGTTAAGTAAGTTTTCTTAATGACACTTAACCGAAAGATACAGTTAATGGATGGGGTTAAGATTAGACTCAACTAGTCTTAACATGATAATCGGATGGGGCTAAGTTAGCCTAGACTTAATTAATCCCACTTGGTAGTTTAATGGGGTTAATTTAAACACTTAACTAATCTAACTCGTTAATTTGATGTGGTTAAGTGACCTATACTTAACCAATCTAACCCGTTAATTTGATGTGGTTAAGTGACCTAAACTTAACCAATCTAACTCGTTAATTTGATGTGGTTAAGTGATCTATACTTAACCAATCTAACTCGTGAATTTATTGAGGTTAAGTTAACCCATACTTAACCAATATAACGTGAAAACATGATAAGGCTAAGTCATGAATCGCTTGAATACACTTGACCGGTTTGACTAAGTAATTTGATAGGGTCAAGTTAATATATACTTAACCAACTTGAGCATGGTTTGTAGGGTTAAGTCTTGAACTTGGATACTTAGCCAATTTTGACATGATTTGTAGACGGGTTAAGTCTCGAACTTGGATACTTAGCCAATTTTGACATGATTTGTAGACGGGATTAAGTCACGAACTTAAGTGACACTTATTCTGTTATATAAACCCTAATTCGGAGGATTAGGTGGGTAACTGTAGTTAACAAGGATAACGGGAATAAGGCTAAGTGGTAAACCTTAGTTGAAGAATAACTAAGTAATGATTCTTAGTCAAGGAAATTTGGACCAGTTCATAGATAAATGAGTAACCTGATACGGTAGGTCATCGTTTAAGTATACGAGTAGGAGCAAGTATCTGATTTAGATAAAGGCTCCAGCGAACTGGGTAGCGAAGCAGCGGCTTCGGGGGAACGTGAGGATATTCTTGGGATCCCTCTGTGAGCTGCCAGGTGATCATACTAGGCTCATGAGAGGTTAAGGTCTGCGTTAGAAGAACCAAGAGTATGCCTTGGTTGCTATACGAGCAACCTAAAGACGGGGATGGATAGGGGATAGTCGACGATACACGGTCGTACCCTAGATAGCATTTTCGTCAGGCTACCTACCATCTTTGGTCAAGCGTGTACGTACGGAAAGGCAGAGAACACCCAATAGACCATAATTGCTATCTAATTATGGTTGCGGTAAGGCTTGGATGTGGGTTGGCCAGTGTTGTGTTCTCATACAGGATTTATCCTGTCTTGTCTTTCACTAGTTGAGGGAGGGGTCGCGTGGGACCATAGCCACGTATAGAAAAACAGACCTTAGCATCTGCATCGGCAGATAAATCGAAAGCTCCCGACCGAGTCCTGTATTTCCTGGTCTGCCCTGTGACAGGACTCGGATGGCACGATGTGATACATGTGCATACAGTCATGGAAAACGATTCACGATGAATGCGTGGGAAAAAGGGCGCGGTTGACGGTTAGCGTAAATCCCAGTGGCCCTGGGTGGTTGAACCAGAACCGAGATACGAAAACATGCAATAGGTAAGCGTAATCCCTAGTAGCCCTAGGTAGCATAAGTCCTAGTTGTACAAACGATAATTCATGCTGGAAGACCCTAGCTAGGTTTAGGGTAATAGTCCAAACCGATCTTAAGGATCCTGGAACTATGTTAAAGTAGTATAGAACCTCATGGGAAAGCCCGTATGGTCTACTGCAAGGGACTGAACACTTTCATGGAATAAAACATACGAGTTGAGTAACCTATATATGTGATATATTAGGTTGACATGGACCATTATACGACTTTTGAGTAAGGGTCATTCACGGATAACACATGATACAGTTGGGATACTAGTACGGTAGGTGCAGAGCAGATGTACAGGATAGATACCATGGGACGTTATACGTGATAGATATCTTGGGGATATTATACTTGATAGAAACCTGACGATGTGATACCTTGTTTTATCTTGACATCGTAATTTATCATGACACCTTAGTTTATCTGAGTTCAGTAGTTCATCCTGTTATTTTGATTTAGCTTATCTATCTTGTTATCATGCTTATGTTCATCTCAGTTTCTCATGTCAATTAACTTTACTAGTTTTTATGCTAATAGTAGATAGGGCTTACTCAGTCTTTTTGACTGACCCGTTTTGTTTCGCCTCTTTTCTTCCGTTTCCCCCCAGGTTACAGGGAGGAAATACTGCTGTTTAGTTCGGACTTCTTCTGCTTGAAGGTCATCATGGATGGCTTGGACTTTCCTTGGCTATGGCTACTTTACTGTTTTTACTTGGGGAATAATTTATGAAAAAGTCTTTATGCTTCTTTATTATTGCAAGACAGGTTTTGATGTACTCTGATGTAAAAGGCTTTAGACCTTAATTATTAATGTTTATGAAAGTTTGATTTTACTTCCGCTATGTTATATGTTCTGTCTTGTGATATTTCTGTGCATGTTTACTAATAATGCCCCTCTAAAGCTAGTGCATTCCTTTGCGAGTGACCCAAGCGGAGGCGGGGTGTTACATTTGGTATCAGAGCAGAAGGTTACCAGACTGGGCAAAAGTTTTTAAAGACCTTCTGAAAACTATTTGAAAATCGTTTACAAAGAAGCATTTTTCAAGAAAATTTTCTTTTAAAAGAAAAAGGCTATTCCCCAAAGGCCATTAGCACTATCCTCGTTTCCTTAATTGAATCTCTTCTCCTTTCTTTCCTCCATCTGTAGTCACAGTGGTTTTAACTGCGACTAGTCTTTTCTATCTACGAAAGTGCTTTCCATGCGATGGAGGTGGTTCTCAAGAGACCAGTGGCCGCGTTATAAGAAAGGATAGTGAGAAAGAGGATAAAGGATACGAGCTTAAGGATGAGCAACTTGTTGGTATGGCTCAACCCATAACGAAAAAGTATCTTTGGTATGGTGAAACGGGACGGATAGTGAAGTATTGTGGGACAAGGACAAGATCATCGTGAAGATAATTGTATGCCCTCACTACAGTACCTGAGTAGGGGGATAACATCCTTATTGAAGATCTAGTTATTCTTTTCTATCATCCCGCCAAGACTTTGTTTTGATCCCCGCATCATTTAAGTCCGCTTCGGTAGTTGAGTCTCTGCACCTTAAGTACTAGCGTAATAGAGGATCCCATTTTTGTCTCAAAGTCCTATTGGAGAATCAGTCCATTTATACATGACCTGTTTGGATTTGAGAATGTTTATGCCAAGTGTTGAATTTGGAAATAATGCTTATGTTTATAAGCTATGGATGGATTCTAGGGATGAAGTGGTTATCCAGTAGGGGGTGCCACTCTCGGTTTTGATAGGAGGGTAGTTAGACCTTTTGACTAGCCTTGGTAATGCCCTCGAAGTATCGTGTAACCTTTTTGAGGTTCTGTCATGACTAGTTACTTAGAATCCCTTGATGCCTTTATTGGAAATTTGAAGCCCGATCGAGTGGTGTGCGCCGATAAGACGAATGGTTTACTTCATTTATGCATGGGTTATTGAGATCACCCTAGTAAGTGCGCTTGATAACCTGGTTAACATCTGTTTACTTTCAAGAGAAAGTTGTTCTACATGGAATACCTTATAGTATATAAACGAGATCCAAGATTCACTAGTGAATTTTGGAAAGCTTGCATGAGATCATGAGTACGCAGTCATATTTGCGTCAAGTATTCTAGGAAAAGGATAAGTGCAAGTGGAACGAGAGGCGACGAAGAAATGAGTTCCAGCTCATGTTATGGAAACAGGAATAAGAAGCTACAAAATCGCGAAGTTAAAAGACGACTTTGATGGTCAAAGACTAGATACGCGCATGATATCTCTTTTTGGGAGTATATCCTTGATCCCTGTTTTCTGTAGAGCTTACTTGTAGGCTATCTTTTGTGGACATCCTCTCGGTCCTATTTTCTGTTACAAACCCCATAAGGAGTTTGTCCCGTTTATCTTCTCGACCCTGTTTCAGGGAATCCTAGGTAGAACCCTATGGATGTAAACATGTATTTGAAACATGTTATGATTGATATGGTTGCAAGTGGTTGCTCGTGGATGTGCGAATACACATTAGATACTAGCTCGACTCGGTCACATTTCATATTGCATATGCACGAGTATTTATACTTGTTTATGGATGAAATCGAATGTATTATCATGCGGTTGTCGCATATGAATGAATGATTGTGCACGCATATAGTATCTATATGGCTAGGACTATTTGCATACATGTTGGATTCATGGCACTATACATATTTTGCATTAGAAAGATTATTCAGGCCTGATCATTAGCATTAGCTAAGGAACATGTACACACACGTTTTGCATATATTCATACAGCATTAGAAATCATCTAAGGACAATGGTTGCTTGTGGACGATGATTTGAGTAGATGGATGATGGATGGTAGGATATGTTCTTCCTAACTTGGAGATTTCGGGGACGAAATCCTAAAAGGTGGGGAGAATGTAACAACCCGTATTTTCAATAACCTGTTATAACATAAATGGAGGCAGAATTAAACTGTAAAATCTGAATCAAGGGAAACGGGCTATTCCATTGCGTTCGTCTCGGAAAAATACGCGAAATAGAGTCCGAGTTTTCGAAAATCGGAGTCCGTATGACCAAGATATGGCCTCGCGAAGTTTCACGAAAAATTCCCAAATTAAAGTATACTTAATTAAGTGAAATAGGTTGCACAGAGAAATATATATATATTGATATATATATATATAATTGAAAATTAAATAAATAAATATGCAAAAATGTTCAAAACAGCGAATTGGGAGAGGGGAATAACCGAACCGGCCGATTTTTGAGGTCGACCCGAGCCTGCTGGGTCGACTAGGGGTTAATCCAGGGTTTTTGGCTGTCAACCCGTGGGCCGATTCGCTCAAATGCAGATTTTGCATTTGGATGGTTCTCATGGTTCATCTTTAATCTAAAGGCCCTAGATGGTTCCTACACTTGACTTCTTCCCCAAGACATGCTTTGATGGCTTGGATTGAATCTAGGTTTAATCCTATGGCCTAAAACACTTGCCTAATCTATAAATAAGACCCTAACCTATCCTAAATCCTCATTATTCATTCATGCAACTAAACTATGGCAAAATTGCTCCTCTCATGGCCTCCACTCAAAATCCTAGCCTCCACTTCATTTCTATGAGAGGTTTCATGATCATGAGAGTGCTAGAAAGTTTCTATGTTAGTATGAGAGCCTCTCAAGTTGATTTCAAGGCTAAAGCTTTGATCTTTGTTCATAAAGATGGGGTTTTGATTGATTTGGAGCTTTCATTTTTGGGTTTTAGGATGACGATATGCGTAGGCTTTGTCTCAATCTTTCATCTAATCGATTTGTGCCTTCATAGCAATGTAAGCCCTTTCCCTACTCTTAGATATTAACTATGAAGTTGAATGTTCATGTTGCAAGTTTGGGTTTGATCATTGAGAATGATACATGCTATCATGTCATGCAAGTTTATGAAGTCATTATCTTGATCTCATGAGCTAAAAGCTACAACCTTTATGTTGAAATGTTGCATTATGCAACATGTGAACCTTCATAATCTTTATGTCAACTTGCATATGAAGTCATAACCCTTATATGATGATATATGCGAGTTACTAGTCATCATTCCATGTCTTTTGTCACCATGATTCGTTTATGTGCCAAGTTTGGGTTTGTGCATGTTTTTGAGGCTTAAGAATGTAACATGCAAGCTAATGAACACATTTGTGCCTCATTTGCCACCATGATTAACTTGTGGCTTAATATCCATTTTTGTCATGCCTTTGTCAAGTCTCTTCTTTTAATCCATTACGTTGTTGCGAACGTATATGCGAGTTTAAAAGCGTTGGGGTCACATTATGGGAAAACATAATGACATGAACATGATGTGGGTAAATGGGTATAAACATGACAACGTGTAACGTTAAATATGACATGTGTTTATACTTGAAAACATGACTTGAAATATAACATGGAAGTTGACATGTAAGTATGCAAAAAAACACAAGCTTGGGAATTTACCTTTTAAGTTAGGTCTACCCTTTGGGAATTTACCTATTAAGTTAGGTCTACCCAAATGCTTGAAAAACTTGTAACATGTTTTGGAAACATGATGAACATGACACTTAGATAATATAAGTGTGGCCAACTCGAGGTTGGGTTGAGTTTGCAACGTAAAACTACCCGGAACCGACCGGCCTAACTAGTAGTTGCAAACAATAAGACCCAATGTGAGAAGTTGGTCATGTTGTGCTTAAACCCGAGGTTAGACCAAGTTGTGGTGTAAAGCTACCCGGAACCGACCGGCTTAACTAGTAACCACAACAAAGTCTAATGTGAGAGGTTGGGGTGCATTAAGTAATTAATGCCACATGATAGGGTTAAGTTAATTTGATTAATGACTCTTAACCAAATATGACATGGACAAAGGGGTTAAGTAAATTGATTAGGCTAATGATACTTAACAAAACATGACAAGGTTGGGTAGGTTAAGTAACTTGATTTGCCTAATGACACTTAACCGTTTTTATACGACTAGTGGACGGGGTTAAGTTAACCAACACTTAATCAATCCAACACGATAATTTGGTAAGGTTAAGTAAGTTTTCTTAATGACACTTAACCGAAAGATACAGTTAATGGATGGGGTTAAGATTAGACTCAACTAGTCTAAACATGATAATCGGATGGGGCTAAGTTAGCCTAGACTTAATTAATCCCACTTGGTAGTTTAATGGGGTTAAGTTAAACACTTAACTAATCTAACTCGTTAATTTGATGTGGTTAAGTGACCTATACTTAACCAATCTAACCCGTTAATTTGATGTGGTTAAGTGACCTAAACTTAACCAATCTAACTCGTTAATTTGATGTGGTTAAGTGATCTATACTTAACCAATCTAACTCGTGAATTTATTGAGGTTAAGTTAACCCATACTTAACCAATATAACGTGAAAACATGATAAGGCTAAGTCATGAATCGCTTGAATACACTTGACCGGTTTGACTAAGTAATTTGATAGGGTCAAGTTAATATATACTTAACCAACTTGAGCATGGTTTGTAGGGTTAAGTCTTGAACTTGGATACTTAACCAATTTTGACATGATTTGTAGACGGGTTAAGTCTCGAACTTGGATACTTAGCCAATTTTGACATGATTTGTAGACGGGATTAAGTCATGAACTTAAGTGACCCTTAATCTGTTATATAAACCCTAATTCGGAGGATTAGGTGGGTAACTGTAGTTAACAAGGATAACGGGAATAAGGCTAAGTGGTAAACCTTAGTTGAAGAATAACTAAGTAATGATTCTTAGTCAAGGAAATTTGGACCAGTTCATAGATAAATGAGTAACCTGATACGGTAGGTCATCGTTTAAGTATACGAGTAGGAGCAAGTATCTGAATTAGATAAAGGCTCCAGCGAACTGGGTAGCGAAGCAGCGGCTTCGGGGGAACGTGAGGATATTCTTGGGATCCCTCTGTGAGCTGCCAGGTGATCATACTAGGCTCATGGGAGGTTAAGGTCTGCGTTAGAAGAACCAAGAGTATGCCTTGGTTGCTATACGAGCAACCTAAAGACGGGGATGGATAGGGGATAGTCGACGATACACGGTCGTACCCTAGATAGCATTTTCGTCAGGCTACCTACCATCTTTGGTCAAGCGTGTACGTACGGAAAGGCAGAGAACACCCAATAGACCATAATTGCTATCTAATTATGGTTGCGGTAAGGCTTGGATGTGGGTTGGCCAGTGTTGTGTTCTCATACAGGATTTATCCTGTCTTGTCTTTCACTAGTTGAGGGAGGGGTCGCGTGGGACCATAGCCACGTATAGAAAAACAGACCTTAGCATCTGCATCGGCAGATAAATCGAAAGCTCCCGATCGAGTCCTGTATTTCCTGGTCTGCCCTGTGACAGGACTCGGATGGCACGATGTGATACATGTGCATACAGTCATGGAAAACGATTCACGATGAATGCGTGGGAAAAAGGGCGCGGTTGACGGTTAGCGTAAATCCCAGTGGCCCTGGGTGGTTGAACCAGAACCGAGATACGAAAACGTGCAATAGGTAAGCGTAATCCCTAGTAGCCCTAGGTAGCATAAGTCCTAGTTGTACAAACGATAATTCATGCTGGAAGACCCTAGCTAGGTTTAGGGTAACAGTCCAAACCGATCTTAAGGATCCTGGAACTATGTTAAAGTAGTATAGAACCTCATGGGAAAGCCCGTATGGTCTACGGCAAGGGACTGAACACTTTCATGGAATAAAACATACGAGTTGAGTAACCTATATATGCGATATATTAGGTTGACATGGACCATTATACGACTTTTGAGTAAGGGTCATTCACGGATAACACATGATACAGTTGGGATACTAGTACGGTAGGTGCAGAGCAGATGTACAGGATAGATACCATGGGACGTTATACGTGATACATATCTTGGGGATATTATACTTGATAGAAACCTGACGATGTGATACCTTGTTTTATCTTGACATCGTAATTTATCATGACACCTTAGTTTATCTGAGTTCAGTAGTTCATCCTGTTATTTTGATTTAGCTTATCTATCTTGTTATCATGCTTATGTTCATCTCAGTTTCTCATGTCAGTTAACTTTACTAGTTTTTATGCTAATAGTAGATAGGGCTTACTCAGTCTTTTTGACTGACCCGTTTTGTTTCGCCTCTTTTCTTCCGTTTCCCCCCAGGTTACAGGGAGGAAATATTGCTGTTTAGTTCGGACTTCTTCTGCTTGAAGGTCATCATGGATGGCTTGGACTTTACTTGGCTATGGCTACTTTACTGTTTTTACTTGGGGAATAATTTATGAAAAAGTCTTTATGCTTCTTTATTATTGCAAGACAGGTTTTGATGTACTCTGATGTAAAAGGCTTTAGACCTTAATTATTAATGTTTATGAAAGTTTGATTTTACTTCCGCTATGTTATATATTCTGTCTTGTGATATTTCTGTGTATGTTTACCAATAATGCCCCTCTAAAGCTAGTGCATTCCTTTGCGAGTGACCCTAGCGGAGGCGGGGTGTTACATTTGGTATCAGAGCAGAAGGTTACCAGACTGGGCAAAAGTTTTTAAAGACCTTCTGAAAACTATTTGAAAATCGTTTACAAAGAAGCATTTTTCAAGAAAATTTCCTTTTAAAAGAAAAAGGCTATTCCCCAAAGGCCATTAGCACTATCCTCGTTTCCTTAATTGAATCTCTTCTCCTTTCTTTCCTCCATCTGTAGTCACAGTGGTTTTAACTGCGACTAGTCTTTTCTATCTACGAAAGTGCTTTCCATGCGATGGAGGTGGTTCTCGAGAGACCAGTGGCCGCGTTATAAGAAAGGATAGTGAGAAAGAGGATAAAGGATACGAGCTTAAGGATGAGCAACTTGTTGGTATGGCTCAACCCATAACGAAAAAGTATCTTTGGTATGGTGAAACGGGACGGATAGTTAAGTATTGTGGGACAAGGACAAGATCATCGTGAAGATAATTGTATACCCTCACTAGAGTACCTGAGTAGGGGGATAACATCCTTGTTGAAGATCTAGTTATTCTTTTCTATCATCCCGCCAAGACTTTGTTTTGATCCCCACATCATTTAAGTCCGCTTCGGTAGTTGAGTCTCTGCACCTTAAGTACTAGCGTAATAGAGGATCCCATTTTTGTCTCAAAGTCCTATTGGAGAATCAGTCCATTTATACATGACCTGTTTGGATTTGAGAATGTTTATGCCAAGTGTTGAATTTGGAAATAATGCTTATGTTTATAAGCTATGGATGGATTCTAGGGATGAAGTGGTTATCCAGTAGGGGGTGCCACTCTCGGTTTTGATAGGAGGGTAGTTAGACCTTTTGACTAGCCTTGGTAATGCCCTCGAAGTATCGTGTAACCTTTTTGAGGTTCTATCATGACTAGTTACTTAGAATCCCTTGATGCCTTTATTGGAAATTTGAAGCCCGATCGAGTGGTGTGCGCCGATAAGACGAATGGTTTACTTCATTTATGCATGGGTTATTGAGATCACCCTAGTAAGTGCGCTTGATAACCTGGTTAACATCTGTTTACTTTCAAGAGAAAGTTGTTCTACATGGAATACCTTATAGTATATAAACGAGATCCAAGATTCACTAGTGAATTTTGGAAAGCTTGCATGAGATCATGAGTACGCAGTCATATTTGCGTCAAGTATTCTAGGAAAAGGATAAGTGCAAGTGGAACAAGAGGCGACGAAGAAATGAGTTCCAACTCATGTTATGGAAACAGGAATAAGAAGCTACAAAATCGCGAAGTTAAAAGACGACTTTGATGGTCAAAGACTAGATACGCGCATGATATCTCTTTTTGGGAGTATATCCTTGATCCCTGTTTTCTGTAGAGCTTACTTGTAGGCTATCTTTTGTGGACATCCTTTCGGTCCTATTTTCTGTTACAAACCCCACAAGGAGTTTGTCCTGTTTATCTTCTCCACCCTGTTTCAGGGAATCCTAGGTAAAACCCTACGGATGTAAACATGTATTTGAAACATGTTATGATTGATATGGTTGCAAGTGGTTGCTCGTGGATGCGCGAATACACATTAGATACTAGCTCGACTCGGTCACATTTCATATTGCATATGCACGAGTATTTATACTTGTTTATGGATGAAATCGAATGTATTATCATGCGGTTGTCGCATATGAATGAATGATTGTGCACGCATATAGTATCTATATGGCTAGGACTATTTGCATACATGTTGGATTCATGGCACTATACATATTTTGCATTAGAAAGATTATTCAGGCCTGATCATTAGCATTAGCTAAGGAACATGTACACACACGTTTTGCATATATTCATACAGCATTAGAAATCATCTAAGGACAATGGTTGCTTGTGGATGATGATTTGAGTAGATGGATGATGGATGGTAGGATATGTTCTTCCTAACTTGGAGATTTCGGGGACGAAATCCTAAAAGGTGGGGAGAATGTAACAACCCGTATTTTCAATAACCTGTTATAACATAAATGGAGGCAGAATTAAACTGTAAAATCTGAATCAAGGGAAACGGGCTATGCCATTGCGTTCGTCTCGGAAAAATACGCGAAATAGAGTCCGAGTTTTCGAAAATCGGAGTCCGTATGACCAAGATATGGCCTCGCGAAGTTTCACGAAAAATTCCCAAATTAAAGTATACTTAATTAAGTGAAATAGGTTGCGCAGAGAAATATATATATATTGATATATATATATAATTGAAAATTAAATAAATAAATATGCAAAAATGTTCAAAACAGCGAATTGGGAGAGGGGAATAACCGAACCGGCCGATTTTTGAGGTCGACCCGAGCCTGCTGGGTCGACTAGGGGTTAATCCAGGGTGTTTGGCTGTCAACCCGTGGGCCGATTCGCTCAAATGCAGATTTTGCATTTGGATGGTTCTCATGGTTCATCTTTAATCTAAAGGCCCTAGATGGTTCCTACACTTGACTTCTTCCCCAAGACATGCTTTGATGGCTTGGATTGAATCTAGGTTTAATCCTATGGCCTAAAACACTTGCCTAATCTATAAATAAGACCCTAACCTATCCAAAATCCTCATTATTCATTCATGCAACTAAACTATGGCAAAATTGCTCCTCTCATGGCCTCCACTCAAAATCCTAGCCTCCACTTCATTTCTATGAGCGGTTTCATGATCATGAGAGTGTTAGAAAGTTTCTATGTTAGTATGAGAGCCTCTCAAGTTGATTTCAAGGCTAAAGCTTTGATCTTTGTTCATAAAGATGGGGTTTTGATTGATTTGGAGCTTTCATTTTTGGGTTTTAGGATGATGACATGCATAGGCTTTGTCTCAATCTTTCATCTAATCGATTTGTGCCTTCATAGCAATGTAAGCCCTTTCCCTACTCTTAGATATTAACTATGAAGTTAAATGTTCATGTTGCAAGTTTGGGTTTGATCATTGAGAATGATACATGCTATCATGTCATGCAAGTTTATGAAGTCATTATCTTGATCTCATGAGCTAAAATCTACAACCTTTATGTTGAAATGTTGCATTATGCAACATGAGAACCTTCATAATCTTTATGTTGCATATGAAGTCATAACCCTTATATGATGATATATGCGAGTTACTAGTCATCATTCCATGTCTTTTGTCACCATGATTCGTTTATGTGCCAAGTTTGGGTTTATGCATGTTTTTGAGGCTTAAGAATGTAACATGCAAGCTAATGAACACATTTGTGCCTCATTTGCCACCATGATTAACTTGTGGCTTAATATCCATTTTTGTCATGCCTTTGTCAAGTCTCTTCTCTTAATCCATTACGTTGTTGCGAACGTATATGCGAGTTTAAAAGCGTTGGGGTCACATTATGGGAAAACATAATGACATGAACATGATGTGGGTAAATGGGTATAAACATGACAACGTGTAACGTTAAATATGACATGTGTTTATACTTGAAAACATGACTTGAAATATAACATGGAAGTTGACATGTAAGTATGCATAAAAACACAAGCTTGGGAATTTACCTATTAAGTTAGGTCTACCCTTTGGGAATTTACCTATTAAGTTAGGTCTACCCAAATGCTTGAAAAACTTGTAACATGTTTTGGAAACATGATGAACATGACACTTAGATAATATAAGTGTGGCCAACTCGAGGT
This sequence comes from Allium sativum, assembly GCA_030737875.1. Taxonomy (NCBI): domain Eukaryota; kingdom Viridiplantae; phylum Streptophyta; class Magnoliopsida; order Asparagales; family Amaryllidaceae; genus Allium; species Allium sativum. The sequence goes on from CM060921.1 coordinate 300,123,118, forward strand.
TGGGTTGAGTTTGCAACGTAAAACTACCCGGAACCGACCGGCCTAACTAGTAGTTGCAAACAATAAGACCCAATGTGAGAAGTTGGTCATGTTGTGCTTGAACCCGAGGTTAGACCAAGTTGTGGTGTAAAGCTACCCGGAACCGACCGGCTTAACTAGTAACCACAACAAAGTCTAATGTGAGAGGTTGGGGTGCATTAAGTAATTAATGCCACATGATAGGGTTAAGTTAATTTGATTAATGACTCTTAACCAAATATGACATGGACAAAGGGGTTAAGTAAATTGATTAGGCTAATGATACTTAACAAAACATGACAAGGTTGGGTAGGTTAAGTAACTTGATTTGCCTAATGACACTTAACCGTTTTTATACGACTAGTGGAAGGGGTTAAGTTAACCAACACTTAATCAATCCAACACGATAATTTGGTAAGGTTAAGTAAGTTTTCTTAATGACACTTAACCGAAAGATACAGTTAATGGATGGGGTTAAGATTAGACTCAACTAGTCTAAACATGATAATCGGATGGGGCTAAGTTAGCCTAGACTTAATTAATCCCACTTGGTAGTTTAATGGGGTTAAGTTAAACACTTAACTAATCTAACTCGTTAATTTGATGTGGTTAAGTGACCTATACTTAACCAATCTAACCCGTTAATTTGATGTGGTTAAGTGACCTAAACTTAACCAATCTAACTCGTTAATTTGATGTGGTTAAGTGATCTATACTTAACCAATCTAACTCGTGAATTTATTGAGGTTAAGTTAACTCATACTTAACCAATATAACGTGAAAACATGATAAGGCTAAGTCATGAATCGCTTGAATACACTTGACCGGTTTGACTAAGTAATTTGATAGGGTCAAGTTAATATATACTTAACCAACTTGAGCATGGTTTGTAGGGTTAAGTCTTGAACTGGGATACTTAGCCAATTTTGACATGATTTGTAGACGGGTTAAGTCTCGAACTTGGATACTTATCCAATTTTGACATGATTTGTAGACGGGATTAAGTCATGAACTTAAGTGACACTTAATCTGTTATATAAACCCTAATTCGGAGGATTAGGTGGGTAACCGTAGTTAACAAGGATAACGGGAATAAGGCTAAGTGGTAAACCTTAGTTGAAGAATAACTAAGTAATGATTCTTAGTCAAGGAAATTTGGACCAGTTCATAGATAAATGAGTAACCTGATACGGTAGGTCATCGTTTAAGTATACGAGTAGGAGCAAGTATCTGATTTAGATAAAGGCTCCAGCGAACTGGGTAGCGAAGCAGCGGCTTCGGGGGAACGTGAGGATATTCTTGGGATCCCTCTGTGAGCTGCCAGGTGATCATACTAGGCTCATGAGAGGTTAAGGTCAGCGTTAGAAGAACCAAGAGTATGTCTTGGTTGCTATACGAGCAACCTAAAGACGGGGATGGATAGGGGATAGTCGACGATACACGATCGTACCCTAGATAGCATTTTCGTCAGGCTACCTACCATCTTTGGTCAAGCGTGTACGTACGGAAAGGCAGAGAACACCCAATAGACCATAATTGCTATCTAATTATGGTTGCGGTAAGGCTTGGATGTGGGTTGGCCAGTGTTGTGTTCTCATACAGGATTTATCCTGTCTTGTCTTTCACTAGTTGAGGGAGGGGTCGCGTGGGACCATAGCCACGTATAGAAAAACAGACCTTAGCATCTGCATCGGCAGATAAATCGAAAGCTCCCGACCGAGTCCTGTATTTCCTGGTCTGCCCTGTGACAGGACTCGGATGGCACGATGTGATACATGTGCATACAGTCATGGAAAACGATTCACGATGAATGCGTGGGAAAAAGGGTGCGGATGACGGTTAGCGTAAATCCCAGTGGCCCTGGGTGGTTGAACCAGAACCGAGATACGAAAACGTGCAATAGGTAAGCGTAATCCCTAGTTGCCCTAGGTAGCATAAGTCCTAGTTGTACAAATGATAATTCATGCTGGAAGACCCTAGCTAGGTTTAGGGTAACAGTCCAAACCGATCTTAAGGATCCTGGAACTATGTTAAAGTAGTATAGAACCTCATGGGAAAGCCCGTATGGTCTACGGCAAGGGACTGAACACTTTCATGGAATAAAACATACGAGTTGAGTAACCTATATATGCGATATATTAGGTTGACATGGACCATTATATGACTTTTGAGTAAGGGTCATTCACGGATAACACATGATACAGTTGGGATACTAGTACGGTAGGTGCAGAGCAGATGTACAGGATAGATACCATGGGACGTTATACGTGATAGATATCTTGGGGATATTATACTTGATAGAAACCTGACGATGTGATACCTTGTTTTATCTTGACATCGTAATTTATCATGACACCTTAGTTTATCTGAGTTCAGTAGTTCATCCTGTTATTTTGATTTAGCTTATCTATCTTGTTATCATGCTTATGTTCATCTCAGTTTCTCATGTCAGTTAACTTTACTAGTTTTTATGCTAATAGTAGATAGGGCTTACTCAGTCTTTTTGACTGACCCGTTTTGTTTCGCCTCTTTTCTTCCGTTTCCCCCCAGGTTACAGGGAGGAAATACTGCTGTTTAGTTCGGACTTCTTCTGCTTGAAGGTCATCATGGATGGCTTGGACTTTCCTTGGCTATGGCTACTTTACTGTTTTTACTTGGGGAATAATTTATGAAAAAGTCTTTATGCTTCTTTATTATTGCAAGACAGGTTTTGATGTACTCTGATGTAAAAGGCTTTAGACCTTAATTATTAATGTTTATGAAAGTTTGATTTTACTTCCGCTATGTTATATGTTCTGTCTTGTGATATTTCTGTGCATGTTTACCAATAATGCCCCTCTAAAGCTAGTGCATTCCTTTGCGAGTGACCCTAGCGGAGGCGGGGTGTTACAATAGTAGATTCATATCTATATTACTGATTGTTGTTTATACATTGGCGTTCATGGGGGTAAACCCGTTCTACGTTTGCGGCGTGGTCCTATGATTTGTCTTATCATTTAAGTAAGTTAATTTTAATTGTAGAGTTTCTCACACTAGTCCCATGACTGACCTGTAGATTTCTTTTCCTTTACAAACTTGGGTGCCCCTATTTTCCACATGGGTAGTCGACTTGTTTGTTTTACAGATATTTCATTTAGCAGGATTCTGGATTGAAGCGAAAATGTATGTCCAGAGTATTGATATCCTTCCGCTGTGTCATTTTATTAGTTTTCGCTGCATTGTATTACATTTATTGTAAATTAATCTTCCGCTGTATTATATTTCGATATTCTCTGCTATATTCTGTACTCTGATGTGACATTATTATGATATTTACAAAAGTCTTCTATTATTTGTTCTGATGTGTTGTATGCCCAGAGTTAGCAAACTGACGGTTTCTGGCTTTCGGACCGGGGCTTGCGGTCGATTCGGAGGGCGGGGATTTTCGGGTCACTACATATGGTATCAGAGCTTTGGTTAACTCAAATCTTTGGGGTGCAACTCCTTAGAACAGGATAAAAGACTCATCAGAGGTAGGATTAGTAATATCCTATTGAAGAAAACTCATTAGAGATAGAATCAGTGGTATTCTAGAATGAAAATCTCGTCAGAGATGGGGTTAGTAATGCTCCAGAATGGGTTCAGAGTTATGTGTATATAAATAACATATTTGTGATTATATATATAATCCGATCTTAGAAAATATGATTTTTGACTATATAAAAGTTGTATATTTGAAAATCTAATCAACTAATTGATTGCTGATTGTGTTGTTTGATTATTGGTTTTATTAATTAAAATTTTGAACCATTAAGCCAAATTGTATCAAATATTGAGATGAATTGAAAATTGTTTGGAAATGCATGCATGTACATATATATGTGTGAACAGGTCATAGCAAGGAGGCTAAGTAGAGGAATAAAATTGTATGCTTGACAAATAGGTACATGTTTACAAATTTATTGGGTTTTTTCTAATTTTATGAGCCGCTTGGCTTTTTGTTTTTCTTTTTGGATGATGAGGGCCCTGCGTGGCTAGTTGAGGTTTTAAATGTCTCCCCGTACAAAGGACGTTATGGCCAAATTTTTCAAAAATTTAGGGTGTTAGCCAAATTTTTGAAGAATTTGAAAATTCTTAGAAACTGAAAAGTTGAAGAATGAACGCCTGAATGAAAGTTGAGTTAATTAGTTAAACAACTTTCAGCTCCGTCCCTTTTCGAGGACGAAAAGATTTTAAGTGGGGGAGATTGTAATAACTCGGAAAATTGGAACCAATTAAAAAAAATTATTTTGGCAATTTTGAATATTTAAAATGATTCATTTTAAATAAAAATGACTAAAAATTTATTTAAATAGAAGTTAGGATGAATTTTTTTAATTTAATTATAAAAGTAGTTTAAATGGCGCAGTAGTTTGAAATTTTGATTTCAAATTTCAAATGAATGTACAGGATTCAAAATAAATCAGATAGTGAAACAAGAAATATTTGAATATGTTTGAATATCTCTTTCCAACGGATGTGAAAAATCCAGATTTCATAGCGGGAATAAAAAGTTATGTCAAGTTGAAAATTTGAAATAGTCGCTATGGAATTTAATATAATATAATAAATAGCAATTTTGCAAACAACCTCCGTTTTCGATGAGACCAATTTTGTTGGATCCGGATTGTCAATTTAGTGCTAGATTCCAATTTTCATAATTTTTGGAATTAATATGTCGGCGTGGTAAAAGAAAACTTGTTTTGCCAATTTCGTTTGAATTGGATCGACCAGAAAATGACGGTTTTTCAAACGATCTCCAAATTCGACGAAATTAGTTTTGTTAGGACCGTATCGTTAAAACATAGATAGATTTATTTTTTGGGAATTTTTGGAGTCAGTATGTGGCCCCGATAAATTAAAATGTACATTTAAATTGAATATACATTGGTTTATATTTTAATTTAAAGAGAAACTGATCGAAACAGTCGAATCGGCATGAGGGACATATTCCATTGTGTCTGGAATGGGGGTATTTAGCTCGCGGCGACGGTCGTTGGGTTTGATTTGAAGTTCGGATTGATAAACAAGTATTTTTGAAATTAAATAATAATAAAAATTATATATAAACAGATGAAAACCCTAAATCCCTCATTCCCTATTCAGCGCCGCCACTTGTAAACGGAGGGCCAAGAGCATCCGAAATTCATTCATTAAATTCTCCTTCCACATGACGAAATAAATCACGATTCTTGAACGGAAATTGGAGAGGACATCATGCTCTTTGATTTCATATGAAGGAGATCGACATTCATCTCAAAAATTGTGTTAATTTATGCCTAGAACATGGCAGTTTCGAGGAGGCTTTCTTAGTAGATAGGGGGGTCGAACTGGACGTGGGTGGTCAGCGTCAGTGGAGGAAGTCGAGGTTGTTGGCGGGGGGTTTCCTGATGTGGGTCCGATCAAACCTGGGAGGCACGGTGGTGGAATTCATTGATGCGGCGGTCGGTTTATGTGAATCGCGAATTGCTTGAATGATGAAGAAAGAAGGTGAATGTAATTAACATGTTTATTATAGTAATTAGGGTTTAATTAATTATAATTAAATCGTATGACTAAAAATTTTCATATCTCTTTCGTTCGGAAACAGAATCAAACGAGATCCGAAGCGTTGAGATCGTGGTGAAAAATACTACACCATGGAACAGTCCAGAACGAAAAAGGAGCACTACAGAATTTCAACCAACTTTGAATGCGAATAGCATTACAACAGAAATCCAGAAATTTAGAAACAGAAACTAGTGGAGTGGAAACCGAATGTGAGAACTTCTCTCACTATAAAATTATTTCTGCACAGTTATTTATTTTATAACTGCATGTATGAACTGCTCCTTGTTGTCCACAGACCATGGACGATTTATTTGATTGTATTGTGTTGTGATTGTGAAGTGAAAATTATATATATATATATGGAATGTGAATAATATATTTGAAATGAAAATAAAATAAATATGAAATGGATAATATATATTTGAAATGAAAATAAAATATATATGAAATGGAAATAATATATATTTGAAATGAAAATGTATATATATGAAATGTGAAATTTATATATACATGAAATGTAAATAATATATATTTGGATTGAAAATAATATATATTTATATATGAAGTGAAAATAATATGTATATGAAGTGAAAATAATATATATATATATATATATATATATATATGAATTGAAAATATTATATATATGAAGTGAAAATAATATATATATATATATATATGAAGTGAAAATAATATATGTATATATATATGAATTGAAAATAATATATATATGAACTGAAAATAATATATATAAATGAATTGAAAATAATATATAAATGAAGTGAAAATAATATATATGAATTGAAAATAATATATATATGAATTGAAAATAATATATATATGAAGTGTGAATAAAATATATATATGAAATGTGAAAAATATATTTATATATATATATATATGAAATGTGTATAATATATATATGAAGTGTGAATGAAATAAATATTGGTTGGTTAAAAATATTATTTTTAACATATATATGAGATGTATAAAATTTTCATGTAATGGAATATAATTTTGATTTAAAATTAAAATGGAAGTTGAAATCGTTTTTAAAACGAATTTAAAAGTATTTATAAAATACGTTTTAAATGGAAATCGATGAAATATATATAATATATATGTATATTATATATATATATATATTATATATATTTAACGGCCTGAATAAAACGCGCCGCGCCGCGGCAATTCCCGAATTTTGACCATTAATTTCGAATTGACATTACGGGAGATCCGACCGTCGGATTCTCCTAAAACCAGAACCGTTGGGTTCGTATCGAAAAGAGCTTTCCAATGAATATAATAGATTCAAAATCTAATAGTTGGATTTGGAATTATATCCAAATCAAATTTGGAAAATGTTGCTGTAAGTGCAGTTTGGTGGCCGTTATTGGAAACCAACTGTACGGGCTTTGATAAAATTATTAAAACTATCAATAATTTGTATAAAATCATAATAAATGATCTGAAAAGAACTAGGATGAAAAATTTCATATTTGAAAAGATAAAAATATATTTTTATCGAAATGAACTAGTTATTAACCAGAATTATAATCCCATTTATTTTTAAATAAATAAATTGGATTTGAAACAGTTTTAAAAATAACCAGGATTTCCAATGTATGAATTGGAATGGATTTGGATCGATATTATCTTCGTAATATTTCGATATTGGATTCCGTGAATATACGGATATTGTGGAGGAATTTGGAAGATATATATATCGTTATTCCCAATACGATATTTGTAGATTTTAGAATTTGATACTGAATATAAGCCGATATTATTTTTTATTCAGGGCCTTGTATTTAATATCAAATTGGATTTTGGGTTTGCTGTTAACTGTGTTTAAATGACATTAGTTCTTTAACCCAAGTAAAAGCAGGATTAATTTCAAGAAAGTTCAACAATCAATAAGAAATAATTTTAGAGATTGAAACCAACTGGAGTTTGAATAAATCTTTGATTAGATTGTGAATGTACAGATGGTAATTAAATTACCAAAACATGAATTGTGATTGAACCAAATACACTTGGTTGCTGATATTGATTGTGTTTGATTGATTTTTGGATTGTGCTTGACCAGTTTATAAGCAAGATATGCTTTTACATTTAGCATTGGGTTGGGTAGAAATACTGGTATGCTAACAACTTGTGAAACACTTCATGATTTGACTACGAGATGTGTAGCGAAGTTGTTGTGTTCATTTCAAATTTAATGAATGATTCTGAAATGATATTGTTCTTAGTGAAAGGAAATGTATTCCCGATTTTGGACAGGGAATGTTTTACAAAAATGATTTATGAAACAGAAAGGATTTTGATGGCTAAAACCCAATGATTTCAAAATGATTTGAAAATGTATTATGGTTTTACATTGTAGTTCTTCACATATTCGATTAGTTGCTGCTATTAATGATGTATCTGTTTGGTAGCGGAGAATTTATTCTCTTGCTTAACACCCTTCTTTGAGACGTATGAGCTCAAAGGTTTTGTGATTAATAGTGACTGATCATATGTGTGAATTGCTAATGTGAAGTACTATAGTTTGAAAGTACTTGTGATTATTATGTTGTGAAATGATTTTCCACACTTCGGGATATAAAATGATTTAGCAAGTATGTGGCTAGAGATCGGGTGACCTGGACGACTAAAAGTATGGGCTGGATCCAATGCCTTAGGGTGAGTGGTCAGTAGTGTAGCCTGCTCCATGAGTGGGAGGTGCATATATATATATATATATATATATATATATATATATATATATATATATATATATATATATATATATATATATATATATCGAGTTGGAGGGGCGCTTACTGCCCTGTCTGAGGGAAGATTCCCGATATTTGGTTGCATACTTGTTTGTATGCATTGTGATGATTTGGAATTCATATTTCCAAAGATTTTGGTTTGATATCCCGAAGTGAAATCTACTTTAATATAAAAGTTAGATATGTATTTCAAATGACTTGAAATAGAAATCGGGAAATAAAGTCCAAAGGAATAATTTCTATAAATTGAATTGGATTTGGAAAATCTAAGAGTGGTGATTAATCTAAATGGGTAGATTGGGATATTGCATGTTGATTGATGCATAGTAGATCCATATCTATATTACTGACTGTTGTTTATACACTGGCGTTCATGGGGGTAAACCCGTTCAGCGATAGCGGCGTGGTCCTGTGATTTGCCTTATCATTTAAATAAGTTAATTTTAATTATAGAGTTTCTCACACCAGTCCCATAACTGACCTGTAGTTTGCTTTTCCTTTGCAAACTCGGGTGCCCCTATTTTCCATGCGGGCTGTCGAGTGGTTTGTTTTGCAGATATTTCATTTAGCAGGATTCTGGATTTAAGCGAAAAGCCATGTCCAGAGTATTGATAGCCTTCCGTTGTGTCATTTTATTTGTTTCCGCTGCATTGTATTACATTTATTGTAAATTAATCTTCCATCGTATTATATTTTGATATTCTCTGTTATATTCTGTACTCTGATGCAACATTATAAAAGTCTTCTGTTATTTTTTCTGATGTGTTGTATGCCCAAAGTTAGCGAACCCACGATTTCTGACTTTTGGATCGGGCCTTGCGGTCAATTCGGAGGGCGGGGATTTTCGGGTCACTAAATATATTAAAGTGCAACATCATATCTTCTGATATAGACCAGAGAAATGAGAGAAACATAATTATTTGTGTCTAATACTAAGGGGTTCTGAGATAATTAATATGGAACAACAACAAGTGTGAGTGATATTGAAGTAAGCTATAGCAAGGAATGTGAAAACAAGTTAGGATTGAAGACGATACAAAATGAGTAGGAACTTTGTGACACCCCATGTCCGTTAATGTCACTCAGTAAGAGAATGCATTAAGTTCTGTGAAGCGTTATAGGTAATCAGACGTAGAATAATTACAAGACATATATAAATAAGATAGCAGCGGAAATTTTTATTTTTATTTCAATAAAGATACTGTGGTCCACAATTTCATAAGTCACAAAAACCATTACAATAAAATAACTTCTGTCTTGCATCATCAGAGTACATAAGTAAATAAAAAGCATAATTCCCCAAATGAAAGAATTAAGCCATAGTAGAGACAAGAACTTGAGCCATACTTCGGAAATAGCTCCTAGCAAGGTGATATCTGAATCTTGACTAAGTCTGGGTGTTTCCTCCCTGAGAACCTAGGGGGAAACGGAAGAAAGAAGGAGAAACAAAAAGGGTCAGACATAAAGTCTAGCGAGTCTAGTTACTTTTGGCCAGTAGATAAATAAAAGTAACATGATAGGCATATAAAGTGGACAAAGGAGATCACTACATAAATGGCAGGTGTGACAAGGTAAGCAAGATAAGGTGTACGTGCCTCAATAATGATTACTCAGCACTGTTACTAGTATATCTAGAAAGAGATGATCCCTCCAACTATAAGGTGGTAGACTTAGGTATATGTCCAAATGTATCCTAACTACTACCCTGATCGATCGGCTCCCTAACCCTCGTAGATACCTTGTGTTGGCCCCACACTAGGAGGTATCACTTCCTAAAGTGGCAACCCCTCGTCGTAACAATGTGCACAACCATATCTACAGGTGTCACGGTCGTCTTATCCCCCTCTGCCTAGCTCATGGACACATATGGCCCGGTCAATTTGCGCCGCCCACACCGTCCTCCACGTTTGGATCTCTTACAATCAGTCGGTAAGCGTGCCGCTTCTCCGCCTAGTACGGAATACTTTGTTTGATACCTACTCCAGGTTACCGACTGAAATGGGTCCCACACAATATGATACAAGCTCTCCCCTTTGTCTTGTATCCCCCACCAGGTTTTCACTGACTATGTATACCACTAGGTGTCTTTAATTACATAGCCTTATTTATTTCTACCGGTTATGCTTACTGTAATAACCCGGAAAATGCGAGCCAGTTTGAAAATTTTATTTTGGCAATTTTAGCGAACATTGATTATTTAAAATGAATTATTTTAAATAATATCGACGAGAAATTTATTTTGAATTGAAATTCGACGTATATATTATATACGTCGTCGTTAGAATATAAATATTTATATATAATTATAAATAGAATTGAAAATGGCACGGTAGTTCGATAATTCGATTTCAAACTTCAATTGAATATATAACGATTTCGAAATGAAATGAATTGAAAACGATTTCGAAAGGAATTGAATTGAAAACGATTTCGAATTGAATTGAAAGCGAATTGAAAATGAATTCAAATTGAATTGAAATTTGAATTGAATAGAAATGAATTTTAAAACGAATTTATAAAGAAGAATTCAATTTTGATTTGAATTGAAAGAAAGTTGAAATTGCTTTTGAAACGATTTTAAAACTATTTATATAATTCGTTTTAAATAGAAATCGACGAAGTATATATTATATATATTATATATATAATATAATGGCCTGAATAGAACGCGCCGCGCCGCGGCAGTTCGTGAATTTCGACCATTTATTTCAAACGGATATTACGGGAGATCCGACCGTCGGATTCTCCTAAAACCGGAACCGTTGGGTTCGTATCGAAAAGAGCTTTCTAACGAATGTTAGAAATTTGAAATCTAACGGTTGGATTTGGAGATACGTCCAAATCAAATTTGAAAAAGGTCGCTGTAAGTGCAGTTCGATGGCCGTTGTTGGAAATCGACTGTACGGGCCTTGATAAAATTATTAAAAATAGTAATAATTTGTGTAAAATCATAAGAAATGATTTGAGAAGAATTGGGATGAAAAACTCCATATTTGAAAAGATAAAAATAGATTTTTATCGAAATGAACTAGTTTTGAACTAGAATTATAATTCTATTTATTTTTAAAATAAATAAATTGAATTTGAAATGGTTTTGAAAATAACCAAAATCTCCAATGATTGCATTGGAGTGGATTTGAATCGAAATTGTCTTCGGAATATTTCGATGTTGGAATTCGTGATTATACAGGTGTGGTTATGGAAATTTGAAAGATATATATTTATATCGTTATTTCCAATACAACATTTGTTAGTCGTAGAATTCGATATTGAATATAAGCCGATATATTTTCTATTCAGAGCCTTGTATTGAATATCGAATGTGATTTGGGTTTGTCGTGAATGTTGTCTTCACTAACACTGTTCTTGAACCCAGTTGAGAAAAGATTAAATCTTTTTATTTAGATTTAATGAAGTGTACCAATTAAATAATATTTAATTGGCATTGAATGGATATTGATTTTTGGGTTTATCGTGAACTGTGTTTTAAATGACACTGATTCTTTAACCCAGATAACGATTAAAACTAAGTGGAGTTTTAATGAATCTTTAATTAGATTGAAATGATCGAGGATGGAGTATCACCAGTTTTGCTCCAGGCGATAGTTAAATCTTTAATTAGATTTGAACGTGAAATGGTAATTGAATTTACCGATAACACCGTGGTGTTAGATATGAAGTACTACCAGTTTTACTTCATGGGATGAATAGGTTGGGATTGGGAAATTAAAACAAATGATTACTTCGGTAAGGTTCGCTAATCCCGACTAGTTTTGAATTGATATTCAAAGATAGATTAAAGAATAAATATAAAGAATTTATCTTTGATAAAATTAATGGGAACCTTTCCCTATGAATGTGAAATTTAGAAACTAACTGTCGGTTAGCCAAGCAGAATGGTTTTCTGGATATTGATCTGATGTTGGTTTCGGCCTTCGGGGTTAATATTTGGGGGATTATTCTCTTGATTAATTTACGATTAGTGACTAATGAACTGGAATGAGGCGTATGTTGTATTTGTGTAACACTTATTTAAAATATACGCGAGTTATTCGGAAAGACCGGGTTTATCCCATTCTGAATAACTGATACGACGATAAGTCGAAGATGAAGACGATGGTCGAAGACCGGAGGTCTTCACGTCGTTTGGGTGATAACTGATGATCTTGATTGGGCTGTACACCCAAGAAGATGGAAACAGTTAGGGATCGTCCAGACGTGCTTGGAGATCGATGGATATGCGGGGTACTAGGTGCCTCCGGTTTCGTTCAGACCCAGAACGGACTTGTAAATGGACTGTGTGTCTGACATTGGATTTTAGTCCGTGTGATTGATCTCTATTAAATATATATCTGTTTGGCGGCGGAGAATTTATTCTCTTGCTTAACGCCCTTCTCTGAGACGTACGAGCTCAGGGGTTATATATTGATGGATATCAAACGCATGGAGTGAATTGCCTGTGTGGCATGCCTAAGTGGCAAATGATCAAGGCTTCTGTTGAAAAGCAAAGTCTTGTGGTTGATGATCAAAGCACGGCCTTTGTGGCATAGCTTTGTGTAACGTTGATTCGCGAGCTTCACACCCGGTATGAACCAAAAACGGGAGAGGACGTCAGGGAGGGCATGCGTTTCTTTCTAGCTAGAAGTGGCGTCAGTGGTTTTACACGCCCTGACGAGTTTGACTTATGTGGTTGTTGCTGTTGCGAGGCGCCTCGGTTATATCGGTTTCGGCCGATGCATTCTGGTCGGCAGACGGACCAGACTTACACCCCATAGGGTGGGGAGACGCATGTTCAGGGTTTAAGTTTAATCCACATCGGTGGACTGGCCCTGAGGATCCAAGGCTTGACTGAGTACTTGCCTGAGACACGGGCTAGAGCGTCTCGAATCGGTTGAGGACTATCTTTTGCCTCGGTTCATAGACGGAAATCCAATTTCCAAATACGTGACATTTGCGGTTTTAATTGTAGAACCTAGTATGGTGACATAGTGGGATGGGGCGCTCATGCCACCTATGATTGATACTTATGATTTGAAGTTGTTTTATACACTATGAACTTAATATAGTATCAAATGATTTGTTTTAAACGTATCAAGCATTCTTGGCTATTATAAGGTAAAAACCCTATCCTCCGGCTTGCGATTGCATTGTGTGATGGGAACTGGGTCTTATAATAGCTTCATTTTTCTTTATTTAGCATTGCGCTGTTTGTTTTATGCACTGGTATTCTTGGGAGGAAACCCGTTCCGTGTTATACGGCGTGGTCCCTTGATTTACCTAACTTTAAAAATAAAGATTAACTGTTTTAGTTCTCACACCAGTCACATGACTGACCTGGAGTTTATTGTTTTAACCTAAACTCTGGGTGCCCTTATTTTCGACACGGGCAGCTAGTAGTTTTGGTTTTGCAGATTTATATTCACAGGATCCTGGTTTACAGCTGGAATGATATCCGGAAAGCTTTGTATCCGTATATCTCTTCTAGTTGTGTATTGTATTATTTTCCGCTGCTATGTATTAATATGTAATTTAAATCTCTGATATTTCTGTGTAATATTCATTTATACTCTGTATATTCTTGTATTCTGATGCATTGTTGTAATATACATTGAAATGTTCTTTTGTATGCGTTCTATTTTGTCTTGTACTCAACGCTATCCGCGTTTTCCTTAACGGGGAAGTTCGGGTCGTGTCAGTTTGGTATCAGAGCAGGTGTCTTTAATACATAACCCCTAATCTTCTAACCGGTTATGCTTACCTATAAGTGTCTTTAATTACATAAACCTATTACTTCTACAAGTTATGTTTACCCTAAGAGGTGTCTTTAATCACATAACTTTGTTATTTCCACCGATTATGTATACCACTAGGTGTCTTTAATTACATAATCCTAATGGGTTAAGTTTGTGGGCCTATTACCCATCCTCTCTTCAGATTTACTTAACCCACCCCTCAACCATGTTTACTTAACCCCCAACTTAAATTTAATTTCATACAATCTCTATGGATTAACTTAGGTTAAGTAGTCCAATTCTTTACCATGTCCATTTATGGTTTCATAATGGGCCAGATCTCCCACATTAGGCCTACAATATGTGGATGCTGGATATGCCGGTCGGGTCCGGGCAGACTTATTCCACAGTTGGGCCTAACCTTGTGTCATAGCCCGATTCGTATTTACATACTTAGACCTCCCATATTAGGTTCAACATTAGTGGCTGCTAGATATGCTGTCGAGTCCGGGCAGACTTCCACCACTAATGCAACCAAACCTCGTGTCATAAGTACAATTACAATTCCTAATTGTAATTACTAGACATTCCATTTTTAATTAATTAATCAATTAATTAACCCTTTCCTGTTATATGTGTCAATACCTATTTTGCCCAATAATTTGAATTACATGTCCATAAATGTTCATATTCAAATTATGTCATTTTTAATTAATTTACAAATTAATTAATCCTTTTCTTTTATAGGTGTCAATACCTATTTTGCCTAATAATTTAAATTACATGTTCATAAACGTTCATATTCAAATTTTGCCATTTTTATCCCTTTTCCCCCCCGTTCCTTAACTAGTTCCCTCACAAAATTGGCAACATGCCTAGGCTAGACAATAGGCTAGTCATAATCGATCATAGGGAAAATAATGGGAATATATTAAAATGATCATCTTAGCATAAACATAAACTTGTATGATAATCAGGTGAACATACATACTAGCATGGACATGAAATTGTCATCATAACAAGGTGGACATAAAGATGAACTATGATGTCACAATATCTAAATTAGCCATTTTAGATGTCCAATCGATTTAAATCTATCATGATAACATAGGGTGACAATTTAGATCACATAAAATAGATCTAACATGAATCATAAGGTGACAATTTTAGATCACATAGTATAGATCTAACATGAATCATAAGGTGACAATTTTAGATCACATAGGATAGATCTAACATGAATCATAAGGTGACAAATTTTAGATCACATAGGATAGATCGAACATGAATCATAAGGTGACAATTTTAGATCACATAGGATAGATCTAACATGAATCATAAGGTGACAAATTTTAGACCACATAGGATAGATCTAACATGATGATTTTAGATCACATAGAATAGATCTACATACATCCGCATCATAGCCTATCATAAAAGTTACAACCCAAGATCCATAATGATAACATAGTAGAAAATTTTGAATTGGATCCAAAGAAATAGATCTATCATGACATAGCATGAGATCTAACAATAACATAGATTTAAAGTCTACAACGTACCCACATCAAAGTCTTTCATAATTTCACTATTATTTATCTAAACCTAAAAGCAACTAGAACTCACTGTGATTCGATTGCTAAGATGATAGAAAAGATGCTGAGTCTATGTTTGAATCTCAAAATTTGATATGCTTTAGAAGAAGATGAGAGATCCTAATTCAGTTCAGAATCCAGCAGAGTCCGGCCACCATTGCTTTTCTTTGAAGAAAATAACGGATATGAGATATATTTATAGCTGCTGGGTTACAGAATTCGGATGCCACCTCAGCCCTAATGAAATTGGGTCAGGTCATGGGTCGTCACTCACTCGAAAAAGGCCCGAATATCCAGAATCTGTTCAGGGCGTACTTTACAAGTGCGCCAGTGCAAAATTCCCTTGGCGCACTTGGCAAGTGCGCCAGTTATACCCGGTTCTGATTTTCAACTTTTTATCATCCGTAACTTCTTCATATGTTATCCGTTTTACGCAAACTAGGTGTCTATCCTGACCAGAATTTCGAGACAGACGCAATGACGTAATCAGTTTTCCTTAATTCTTAATATTAAATTATTTATTCTTTAATTTTTCTTCTTTAATGTAGTTAAAAATTTGGGATGTTACAAACTTTGTTCAGTTTGTTGAGGAGTAGGCAATTGGTGACGCGGTTGAATGAAGCATATGGGTGCTAGAAGACAGAGCGAAAATATGGATATTGGTACATAAAGGCAGATGTCATGCTATTGAGGAAATGTTCTCTCCCTCTAGTGCTTTATAACAAAAATTGTCAAGCATTGACATCTTGCTAAAGCAAAGGTAACCGCCTGGACATAAGCAGATAGCACATACAACAAAAAGTTCCTAAGTTGTTGAAGCGTTGTTGTACTGAAGATAGTTACT